>CM073595.1:4252500-9220000 GCA_037074705.1 Zhengitettix transpicula
CGAAAAGTGGGATATCTGTACTTTAGTTTTTGTTCATTGAAAATATATTTATGTTCGTTCCATAAAACCGAAGTAAAATCTGTTTCATCTTTACATAAAGTGAACTGATTTTTCCAGTGTTCAATATAAACATATTTATGAACCATGTTAGTCTATAACGGATTATATTGCGGAGTAGAAGAATGGAGAAGGGAGCATTGTCGTCAGTTGGGA
The DNA here is from genome assembly GCA_037074705.1 of Zhengitettix transpicula. NCBI lineage: Eukaryota > Metazoa > Arthropoda > Insecta > Orthoptera > Tetrigidae > Zhengitettix > Zhengitettix transpicula. Next base: position 4,252,714 of record CM073595.1, read on the forward strand.
ACTACCCCTTACGAAAAACCCGGAACGTCACCATCATAATAACATTAATGACTACATTTTTACGAGCGGGATATACAGACACCAGCAAAGTGTTAAACTGAGATCCGGCCTGCCCGTACTACAGTTATCTTTTCACGACTTGCATTTTCTCGCGACCGATACTAGGTAGCGTGTAATATGACTTTTGTACAAATGTTTTTAATAATGGAACTAGAATCCATAGTACGAATTATTCTAATAAAAGAGCTTTGCACCTATTTCACAGGTAATTAGAGCAATTGTAGCCCGACTAAATACGAAAAGTAGGATATCTGTACTTTAATTTGGGTTCTTTGAAAATATATTTATGTTAGTTCCATAAAACCGAAGTAAAATCTATTTAATCTTTACTGATAAAGTGAACTGATTTTTCCAGTGTTCTATGTAAACATATTTATGAACCATGTCAGTCTATAACGGAATTTATTTCTTGCTCGAAAGGTAAATAATTATTGTTAAATTTATGTTTCAATTACAAAATTAAGTATTAAAATATTTTTCTTTTTGAAAAAGAAAATCCTTTTCGATCGTCAGCATGATACTGTGAAATTTTTTTTTAAAAAAAAGATCAGTTCCACAAAGTTTGACTTATAATGATATGGTCGCACGTGGTTAAAAAGCAATTAAACTGGATTGTAGTCACCCAAAGTTCGCAGCTAAAAACCTTATTATGGGGAGATGAAAGAACAAGTTTTACTCGACACCGGTGGAAAGTGTTCTCTTTCTGAACGGACGCTAGAACTTTAGTAAACATATTGTGTGTGTGTGTGTGTGTGTTTTATTTGAGAAGGTTCAGGGGATAGGGGGTTATTCACTATGAATGTTAAAGCGGCAACTATATTCGAAGTATCAAACCCGTGGATCAAACACGGCATGATTTGACCGGACAAATTGGAGGCGCGTCATCCCTTGGAAAGGAAATTAATAAGCCGTTCCTCTGAGTGATGTGCCACGTCGCTGCACTTTCAAGCAACCCTCCTAGTTCTGTTTTCTGTACGAACAAAATTTTAATAAATACGAATCCACGACCCCTCGCCCTTCAGTGTCTTCAAAATAAAAATAAAATACGGTACTTCAATATTTTCTTTATCTGATTCTTTTAATAGCGTTTCCATGTTTATGTTTAAATCGTACTAAGCGACATTCAGAGCCACACGTTGTCTAAATACGAATAAACAAAAAAATAATTGTACAAATCTTAAAATGTAAAGAATTATGAAAATTAGCGAACTTATCTATGGTAACATATTTTCTCCTCTGATAGTGTCCGGGACTATTCCAATAATTTATTCATCCAAATTACCCATCATCGTCTTTATAGCGATCCACCGACCGCAACCCGTACGACTGCATATAAATTTAAAGGCCACCGGAAGTTGGCCTATATCTCATTATTGGAGGATTATCTATCTTTATGAAGTGTGATTAACGTTATTTATCATGTTTAAAGCAAATAATTTATGTAATTAGCTTGAACTTCGCATCCTAGGATTCAAATGAGTACCGAAATACTTATAAGAATAATCTTGTAGTGAATCTTCTGATCTGAACGGTCATCAAAATATTTATCGTGATTTGCATTTAGTTTTTAAAACGGTTTCGTTTAATTTAGCTTTTTCAAATTTTTAACATTTATGAATCAACGTTACCTTGAGACGCGTAAATACTTGTGTAATAATCTGTCATTCTAGAAAAATACTTACAGCTAAATTATTAATTCAAGTAAGGGACTTAAAAGCAATACGTAACTATAATTTGACGAAACAGGTTTACATTTACTACGTTAGTGTTATTAATTTTTTCCGGTACTGGACCACATTAACAAATATTTTTATGTAATATTTCAATCTACGACTGCTTTCTGTTAATAAGATACAAACTACCATCATACCAGACATTTTTAAATTTTTTATTCAACACATCGACGTTTCTGTATATTTTTATACTATCATCAGGTTGTTTAACTTTCGTTTCTACGGTAACAGATTTTTTGCCTTAAGTGGGGTAAAGAATAATAAGTATTAAAATTAACATTTAATCCTGTCAATATATAAAATATTTCATAAATACAAAATGGTATAAAAAAATCCATTCGTTATAATTTTTTAGCAGAAGAACGAATGAATATATTGTATCTATGAAATTTTTATATAGTAACAGGATTAAAGATAATTTTACTTTCAACTGTTTTAAATTGGATGTAAAAAAGAATAAAAAATACAACATTTCAAATCACAATTACATATCATGTTTTCCTATTTTTAAAAATTATCTAACAGGAAAAACAATTATTTTCTTGTACCTAAAATTATGTAAAGAATAACAAAATGTCAAACAATATAATATTTAAAATCAAAACTTTAATTTTCAAAATTCTATCAAATTTTTAATAATTGTTTCCCATCACAAAGTAATTATTAACATTAAAGTTTTTCTAATTAAAATTACACGCTCATACCTAAATAATGTATTTCAAAGTAAAAAAGTAATGAATTATAAATACTACTTAATTATAGCAGGTATAATTATGTGAATATAGCATGTTTACAGTTGTTTTAATGTGTAACATTTATAATAAATTTTGTTGAATGTCTAAAATGTCAACATAATTCCAACCAAATTCATGGTTTCCTTCTTATTTGAGTATAGTTACAACATAATGATTTAAATTATGATATTTTGAGATAGTATTTATATTCTTGTAATCTACTTTCAGACGTACGTTTAGTTTGTCCCATGTAACATTTTCCACAATTATGTTGACCACAATTAATTTTACATTATATTATATTTTTATTTTTTAATGTTGTCATTTCACCTCGTTTTATATTTCGTGTGTTATATATTTCAAAAATTAGCATAAAACTAAAATTTATTAAGGTTTTAAATTTTCACTTATTTTACCGTAATTCGGTAATATTTGTAAGTACGTTTATTAGCTTGATTATTTTTATTTATATTAGTTTTATTATTCTTAAAAATGATGGTATAGTTATGATTATTAATTCTTCGTAGTATATATTTATTTGTAAAATTTAAATGCCGTTGTGTTGAATTAATTACTTTAAAATGTCTGTTATAATAGTTGTTTAATTATTCTTATTTATTATAGTTACATTATTTATTCTGAGCTACGCGTAAGCCCTAAAAATACACCTGGAAGAAGGCTCTTTATCCTATTATTTGTTTTAAAGGTGAACAGAAAATTATCGCGTCATCGTATACTTTCTCCAATATTGATAGTATCGAAACTCTTTTTAATTTATACGTGATGTGAAAACAACGTTAAAAACAATGCAATTACATTTTGCAGAACAGAACTATTCGTTAATTTTAAACTAACATTTCAAAATGAAAAGGTTCGTAATGTTATTCTTCGTCAGTTCAAAACAATTATTTTTACAAATGTTGAAAATTAAACGAAATAAAAGTGTTTCATAATTTTGTTACATGCCAATTAAATACTATTAAATATGTATGAATATAATATAAAGTTGGTTGCTTGGTTGAAGTAATATCAATATTGACTCGATTCCAAACATCATTTGTCTTCATAAATAATAATTTTCAGCTGAAATGTGTACAGTGGGTTTTTAGGGCTAATCATGGGTGTTTATGATACTTAAATTCGTGACGAATATATTGTTTCTGACAGTGACAATGACACGATGCAAAACATGCTCCAATTTGTCTCTATTCAGGGTGATGCGAATAGAAGCTGTCAACAGAGGCGAAATTTAATTAATTAATACTACGTTAAAAACGTAAATACTGTTTGTTGATAAAGTTGTAATTAAGGGAAATATGTGCGTTTCTATACTTTCAATGAGGGAATATCATTGATGCTCTTCAAAGATAGAACATAAGTAATTTCCCTAATATATATGTATAGATATATATATTGTGGTAATTAAGAGGAAATAATTAATTAATAAACAAAAATTTGGACTCGCATTGTTAGCGGCATATAACACACAATTCGTACACAAGAATTTGGCAAGAATGCAAGGTTTGTGGGTATTGTAGAGGTTGGTTCGCTAGACGAGCATAGCAGAGTCTGTGGGGAGGCGAGCTCCAGGAAAGTCGTCTTCGAAATATAGCAGTGGACAGACGAAAAGTATAAAATCCAGAAAGTGTCTGGATACATGTAACAACAGCTGAATCAGTTAGAACATTTTACAAGTGGCAGTCTGTGAGATAACTACGTAATACTCAACGCTAAATATTCAGACTGTTGAGTCTAAATTACTATATCCTCGATTCAAACCATTTCTTCAAATGTTGGGAGCCCAGGTAACTGCATCCAGAGGTTGATAAACTTTGGAACGAGCTAATAGGATTTCTTAAACGAACAGTGAACCAACTTTTGCAAAACTAAAAGTGTTGATTAGAGTCAATGGAAAACAATGGCCTGTCTATAAAGTTCAATAAGTGTGTGTGTACGAATGAGACAATTTCCTTGAGTACCAGAGACAGTAAGGTAAAATTCCACAGAATCACTATCTGTAAACTCATAAGTGAAGATATTATCGCCAGATTTAGAATTTCGCTCAGAATTTAAAGTTCGTATTTTATGTTTTTGCATTGTAATAACCTATTGATGAATTAACTCCATGATAGCTTGATAAAATTTAATTGTTAACAAGTATTTCTTTATTAAATGCCCAGTAAACGACCCTGAGAAATAGTCATTTTATTGTAAAAGATTAATTGATAATGTAAATTGAATTTTATTTGCCTAAATAACTTTTGTATATTATAATTGTTTGTTCATAATAAATTTTAATTGTTTGTTTAAACCGTTTGTTTTACGCCCAATCACTGTAATATATATATATATATAAATGTATATATATATATATATAGAAATGTATGTATATATATAAATGTATGTATATATATAAATGTATATATATATAGAAATGTATGTATATATATAGAAATGTATATATATATATATATATAAATGTATGTATATATATAAATGTATATATATATATATAAATGTATGTATATATATAAATGTATATATATATATATATATATATATATATTATGTATAATTTTAAGTCTTACTTCCCTTATGGATATACTCTTCAATCCGTTGCAGAATCTAATCTTTGATTTACATAGGACGCTAAGTTTGGAATTAATACTCTCAAGCCGAGAAATACGAAATAATTTTATTCTTGACCCGCAGCGAGGAGATGTAAATTCTGCGTAACATTGCCAGGCGTATTGTGTTCGCGAGCCACAAAGAAGCACGCCACATCTCTCAATAGTGCCCATTGTGACTTCTGGAGAATGGCCACCGTGATAAAGTAGAGGCAGAATATTTACATTTTTCCGTACTCGGCGTCAAGCGTTACTCTTTAGGTGGGCGCCGATTCCATTACAAGCACTGTTTATGGCGGACTATCACTGCGTCAAGTGCAAATTAGCGATTGCACCAGATGTTGCGCTGTTTGATGTCTGTCGTCCATCTGTTGTGCTTGAGTGAATCAGTGCGGCTAGGGTCAGACGGGTAGCCACATCACGAATATAATAGTATATCTCTATAGCAAAACCGGTGAAAAGTTAACGATTATACTTCGTACATCACAGTAAATAAGATTTATATTGTCTCTTCGAGATCTACACTACTTTCACTGACATGTGAGTGCCTGACGTTTCTGTATATTTTTATACTATCATCCGCTTGTTTACCATTTGTTTCTACGGTAACAGATTTTTTTCCTTAAGTGGGGTAAAGAATAATAAGTATTAAAATTAACAGTTAATCCTGTCAATATATGAAAAATTTCATAAATACAAAATGGTATAAAAATATATATTCGTTATAATTTTTTAGCAGAAAAACGAATGAATATATTGTATCCATGAAATTTTTATATAGTAACAGGATTAAAGATAATTTTACTTTCAACTGTTTTAAATTCGATGTAAAAAAGAATAAAAAAATAGAACATTTCAAATCACAAATACATATCATGTTTTCCTTTTTTAAAAAATTATCTAACAGGAAAAACAATTATTTTCTTCTACCTAAAATTATGTAAAAATTACAAAATGTCAATCAATATAATATTTAAAACCAAAACTTTAATTTTCAAAATTCTATCAAATTTTTAATAATTGTTACCCATCACAAAGTAATTTTGAACATTAAAGTTTTTCAAATTAAAATTACACGCTCATACCTAAATAATTATTTCAAAGTAAAAAAATAATGAATTATAAATATTACACGTATAATTATGTGAATATAACGTCTTTACAGTTGTTTTAATGTGTAACATTTATAATAAATTTTGTTCAATGTCTAAAATGTCAACATAATTCCAACCAAATTCATGGTTTCCTTCTTATTTAAGTATAGTTATAACATAATGATTTAAATTGTGATATTTTCAGATAGTATTTATGTTCTTGTAATCTACTTTCAGATGTACGATTAGTTTGTCCCATGTAACATTTTCCACAATTATGTTGACCACATTTAATTTTACATTATATTATATTTCTATTTTTTAATGTTGTCATTTCACCTCGTTTTATTTTTTATGTATGTTTTAATTTCAAAAATTACCATAAATTTGTTAATATCTGTTTTAAATTATCACATATTTTACCATAAATCGGTAATATTTTTAAGTACGTTTTTTAGCTTGATTATTTTTATTTCTATTATTTTTATTCTTCTTAATATTAATTTCATATTTATGATTATTAATTCTTCTTAATATATATTCATTTGTATTGTTTGAATGCCGTTGTGATGATTGAAATGTCTGTTATGTGAAGCACAGAGACGGGAAAGGTATTTTTTTAACATAATTATACAAATGTAGAACTTAACAGATGTAAGTCGCTAATGACCAAAAGGTTAATGCGACATTAAATTGTAACTAGAAAAATTGAAGTAAAAATTATGTTAAGTTTTAACAGAAAAGATGGAAATACCGGGAGGCTGCACAGACTTTATCGATTTTTAAGAGCTTCCCGAGGATAAAATAGACCTACAATATGACGAACCCACTCAGCTTTAAAGTGGGGACATAATTATAATTAAAAAAACCTGCTGTCAAATATAAAAGATCGTCAGATTTTAAAATAGACTTGCATTCTCACACTAAAGGCAATATGCAAGGTAACATTGGGTTTTTAGATAAGTTTGGCAGACTGAATGCGACGGGCATCGGGTCGACTCAGCTTGCGTTCTGTCTCCTATTACTCCCATTCGCGCCGAATAAATACAATAATTTACTGTAATAAAATAATATTCCTATAATATCATTAGACTTGCACTGATAATAAAGCACATCACAATCAAACATTTTAGCTGGGTGGAAGACAACAATATGTAAAGGAAAATGAATGAAATCAATCCCCGGTCCGATGCTCAAAATTAGGTACACCAAATGCATTTATCTCTACTTAATCTTGTATTTAAAATTGCGAAACCAAACAAATCTTTGATCAAAATAATTTCAGTCATGTTTCTTCTAGAATGAATCACTCATTATTACGAATATATTTAGTGATAAAATATTTGTGTGCAGTTGGTGATTTTCCGAGTTTCAAGGGCATATTATGCAAACAAATATTTAATGCAATAAATAATTTCAATTTTTAATTTGCAAGAACTGTATAAATATATGTAATAAATTACAAACAAACCGGAGTTTTGAGAATGGGAACTGCCTTCTATAGATACACGGGTAGATAAATAGGCGAATAGACTGAATTACACAGACAGTTAATTAGGACGATAGGTAGTGACAGAGGGAGACATACAATTAGATAGACAGACGATTTAGCAGCAGATTATAGCTAATGGAGGTTTAGTCAAGAAAATCCCATTTAGTGAGACAGGGAACTATGGACCGTGGATGAACAGAATCCCATCTGCCAATATATTCATGTCGCCTGCATTATTTCCACGTTTACACTTGTGGTGTTTGAATATGTTCCATACAAGGCATTTAACTCCTGAAAACTGCTTACTCTCATGTTGGCCGGATATTTTATGTACGCGCATTCGGAGTAATAAATTTTCACCATTTATATGACTGTTTGTTTTGTGGTACTTGTCGAAATGTGTGATTGATATAACCACAATAATACTACCTTGCAGCTTAAGTAATCCGTCATATTTACTCGGGACACCCTCTGAAAATGCCAATTGAGCATTTTTTTTCCCCCGTGTGGGAAGGCGTTGGAAGTTTGTGTTTTTTTTTGCGGGTTCATGTGGATCCTCCCAATATTGCGGCCTGGCGATAAAACAGCTAATGGTGCGAGAGGAAGTGCATTCATCAGTTTGATGGACGACTCGTGCCAGACGCACCTGTCCCGTCAACGGCTCAGCCAACAAATCATTTCCTTTAATTGCAATTTGGATCTGCCAGTCCTCTTCTTCAGATCCTCAGCTATTATTATCATCTTACGTGCGAAGGTAATCTACATTCCTGACCTAGCTGAATATTGGAATAATAATCAGTTCTTTCGGACAACGCGCCGTGTACTGCTGTTACTGTTGCTAGGTGGGGAAAACCACTTCGGGAAATGACATGTTTGGGTATTAAGACTACCACCGTTCTATGTTGTTATGAAATATAATTTCTAATTTAAAAAAATATATTTATACGTCCGTATAAAATGGGAACGTTCTATGACAGAGAAAATTATCAACCACTCGAGAGCAGGGTACATTAATATAGGACAAAACTGTACGATATAAATGAAATTGTAAGCATTGGATTAATTTGTGGTTCGTAGTGCTTATTTATTTTTATTCATTAGATTTATTTCCCAGAAATATTCGTCACAAGTATACACACACACCATTAGTAGTATTATGGATGTATACCACTAATACCATGATAAAATTTTAAATGATTAAAATTTTACATACTTGATAAATTACTGGAACTTTAAAATACAAAAATTGTAAAACCAAATGGATCGTATTTATTCTGTAACCCTATATTAACAGTCACGGGGTTTATTAAGAAATTATAAGATGGTTTACTTATTAACCTTAAGATTTCTGTGGTTTTTCATCATATTCGCCATATTAGTCCAAAATCAAAATTTTGTAAATACTGTTAACATTAATATAAACAAATATTTTTTGACAGATTAAGCTTGAATTTCTATCGTTAGTAGCTGGGTGCTTAGCATTTCCCGGGTTGTCATAATTAAACTCGGCGACATGCATAATCCCGGATTCGACTCCAATCTCGGTTTTTTTGTGCGTTAATTTTTTGTAACGCTTCTTCTCCTCCACCCATACAGGTGATCACTTCCCATGTCAAAGGGTGTTAAAATTATATACAAAAAACATCTGGAGGAACATTAACTATCTCATTGGCCCCAAAAAATATTTATACGGCCGTTGAGCATGTTTGAAAATTTTCACCCCCGCCTCTGGGGGTAGTAACGTGTCTTAACCCCACAGTGTTTGTTTCCGGATCAAAGGGAACACGTGTACGAAATTTATTCGAATTTGGTCCACGGCTGTATGCTTGTAGGCGAAACAGACATACAAACACAAGCGTAGTCCATTTTATATATTAGAAGTTAATGCCCTGAACCCTGTAGAACGTTTGTTTTAGCCTGGAAAACTCTTATGTATAAATGTTTCTTTTTAACCGCTTTCAATAACGAGTCTAATTAAAGATTTATCTCAAACAAGGGCACAGACACAGTTTATTCTTCCCTGGTAACAATCTTTGTTCTTCACTATTCATATTTTGCTTTCTGAAATTTCAGCAAAAAGTTCGAAGACAATCATATTATATTGAGAAAACCTGAAATGTTCAGATCAGATGTTAATCACAAAATGAACATATAGCGATGTAATAAGTCACGAATGGAGTAATAAGTAAAGTTTTTCATTGACAGTTGAGTTTTAGTTTTTTTAAATGAATTTAAAATCATTTCTTAATAATAAATCCTACGTTCATACACACCATGATCGTGTTCGACCGTTCTGGCTTCTTATCCACGATTTTCTGGATTTTTTATCAAATTTTTTTATTAAGTTCCTCGACTTAATATTGTTACCATATATTGTATTTAACATACAACATATTTTCACCGAACTGGGAAAAATAATAAAATTAAATAAACGACGTTCGGTAAACCTCTGATCTCCTCTATTAATTCTAACGTAGAATATTTAAATCGAAAAATAATTATTATGTTATGTGAATAATAATATTCTCTGATATTGAGTCATAAATATTTCATAAGGTCCAAATTTTTTATTTTAAAAAAAAGTGCAATTCACATTAAATTCCGATTAATGTGAATTCCAATTTTATTACCTATTAGCTTACGGTGCACACACAAATTAATGATACCATTAAACTAGTGCTAAACAGTGTGAAATATGATCTTAACGTTTACAGTTCAGCTGTGTGTACCACAACTTGGCTCCACAATGCTCTTTTGTTTTCTTTGTGGATGGGACAGCAGGGACAGGGTAAACCAGAACATTAAGAAGTAATGGCCAAGGAGGGAAACTCCCTATGTTGAGAAGAACAACGTTGTAAATGAACCGTTTGTGACTTCGGAGGAAATATATCTTCCACCGTTACACATCAAGTTAGACTCGATATAAATATTTACTGTTGCAAAATTATTTCCTAGGCCAGAATAACAATGTCGTGGAAATTACTAAAACGGAAGCAAAAGACCTAGTATTGTGCAATTTGAAAACTAGTAAGGCGTTTCAAATAACTTAAATAGACTGCAAACACTCCTCCATTAAAACGACATAAACGTATTCCTTACTGATTGCATTGGAATGCATTAAGAAAACCGACAAGAAAAATCACAATTTATTTACAGACTCTATCACAGTTATCCAGAAGAAGAAAAAAACGAGATTGGTATAAAGATTCGTGAACTGTATCAGCAAGTAACGGAAGCTGGAACTACAATCTTGGTGAGTGTGTATCCCTGCTACTGTAATTTAAGGAATTACAACAGTCGATCGATTAGCCAAATGAGCCTCTACAGGACACCCAATAAATTCTAAACCAACACTTTCCCAAGACGTCTGGAACCTAATTAAAAATAAATTGGAAAAGCCCTGGGACGATAACTGGGGAAAATGTAGAAACTGGAATCATACAACAACAAACCACTACAATTATTTTCGCAATTACTTAAAACCCGAATCTCAAGGATTAGGACGGCCCATAACAAACTAACTCATAATCATCTTTTAGAAACAAAGACTGCCATTAGGAAATAAGTTCAAATCTCAATACAGGAATCCACAAATTATAGCAGAAAAAGGAACGCCCTGAGAGAAGTCCACGAAATAGTGGATGATCCAAAGTTACAAGAAGAAATAATATAAGTTATGAAACAAATATACTCTTATCCAAATTTTAAAAGTATTGTTACTCTATAACTCGATAAATTTAATTTAAAAAATTGTTCAATTATTGCCCATTTGTAACTAATCATTCGCTAATGACTACAAAAGCTAATTCGGCTGTATAAATAAAAAAAATTGATGTAATTGAGTCTGTTGCATATATATAATTTCAAGTTGTATCGACGAATAAATGGTTGAACCTTTGTGAAATATCCCTATAAATATTGTAGACGTTTGCTGTAATGCTGTTGAACAGAGCAATGAACAAATTTTTGTGAGACTTGCACGCCTTCTTTGTTCTTCTCCTCCTAATTTTACTTCGGCAACTTGTTGGGTTTTTGTGCGTGTCTGTGAGTTGTTTTCATTTAATGGTTCCGTCCAGCCCATATGGGGTGTTCTGAGATATTTATGTTCCATTAGTGAGAGGGAGGAAAACCGTTGACGACAACACTGGCAACACTGTCTCATAGAAGCGTCACTTCCATGGTGCGAGTATTAAGAGCTCGGAAACCGTCGTGGCGACTGTACTGCACGTTTTATACAGCGTTCCTCTGTGCGTGTGTTAGTGAGATTCCCTAAGTAGCTGAGTATATAACCGTCGCGGTACATTTACTCCGTATTCTTCCGGGAAGCTGCGTTCTGTTGCGCAGAGTAGCATAATTCACGTGTCGCCGTGCTTGGTATCCTGTGTTCTTCTTTAATAAATTACTGGACGTACAAATTTCCACCGCTTCCCTAACATGCATTTGTATATGCCATCTGATTGTGTAAAAAAACCCTGATACTTCCCCTCCTATTGTCGTTTACCTTTCACGCGATGTATATATATATTGTAGTATTCAATTAAAAGATGCAAAGTAACCACGTTGCGGCCAATTTATGTTATACGTAAATTCAAGATAAATGAAATAATTTAGACAATTAAATTTAAAATACAAAACGTTTACTTCAAATTTATATTTAGTGGGATTTTATACAAAACACTTTACATAGATGCCACAGCTTAATTGAAATTCTTAAAATCATCAGGGTCGCTTATCGGGCCTCTAACAGTTGTAGTAATCCGCTTTTATAACCGAATTAAATAAAAACAAAATGTTACAAAATAATGAATTAAATTTACAAGAGACATAAACATAGGTAAATCTATAAAAATTGATGAAATTTTAAGAAATCTGAAGGCATGCAATTTTTGTACTAGGTTTACAAGGGAAAGTTCGTACAAACCAATCATTGGGGCTGCACCAATAAAACGCTACTTATTCACTTCACCGATAGTTTAAAAGGATTTTACTTATCAGGCCATGGTATTTCACTGTTCACAACTACGTCAGAACAACAAAGCAGATTTCCACGTGGCCACAGTCAATGAAGTCTTTTACTTTGCCAAATTTACGGTCAAACTGACTACCGGACACGTCTCCATTATTCCTTCTACAACCTTTTCGTCCAAGATTTACCAGCCAATTATCGAACCAACCGACCTCGGTCAGCTCCATTTGCAGACTAAACAATTTACTGTTTCATTTAATACGCAGGCCGAACACGACCACTATTGGCCGGTTCCTATTTCAGACTGGCTACTGTACTAAAGTCTCGTCAAAGATTTTTCATCTCCAAACGCCGCTGCCAAAAATACGCCTGAAAACTTCACATCCTTATGCAACTCTGACTGTTGCCAACAATACCTGGTCCATAATATTACGCTTACAATACAAAGATTAAAGGAATTAGAAAAAATCCTTTCATTATACACATTAGTGGTCACCACAATATATATATTGTAATGCCAATTAATTAAGCAATTAATTGTTTTATATAAATTTGAATTGTTAGCGAACAGTTTGTATTATAGCGAAAGCGAGCAGAGCGACAATGAGTGGCAAGCTCTGTTCCTGTTATTGAGAGCGCGGAATGGCGTTTACGCGCGAAAAAGCATATTCAGTTGGCAGTCAGCAGCGAGGAGAAAAATTCAAAAGTCTAATTCGATGAGCGAAAGAGTAAAGTCTACAGAGAGGAGCGGAATAGAGAAGTCGATGTCTAAGAGCAGCCACGAAAGGATAGACATTTTAAAATTATTCTTTAATGAGCTATTTTGCAATTTCAATCCTAACCGATCAGTAAATCGGTAAAAGACTATAAAGAAATCTGCAACTCGTAAGATTCCTGTAAGAAAGCAGTCATCAGATAGCTGACCAATTTGTAGAGGATCATCCAAGTTCCTGGGAGCCTAGAAATTCCATAACTGTAGAATCTATGAGAAAAACTTAGAATCTGTGTAAAAATTTTGCAATATAGTGTACTTTTGAAGCGGTAAAAGAATGCTGGTACCAGCCGAACAATGCGTAAGTAACCTTAATAAAAACATGTAAACGCTAACTTTAAGGTTAAAGTCAGATTTCGTTCGTTTTTATTGTAGTTTTTCTTTCATTTATCAGCACATTATTTTCGAATAAATTTACATTTGTATTGTTAATCAGATCATTCAATAATATTCACTGTAAATCATCAAACCCAGTAAAGGCCCTGAGAGAAAGGGTCTCAAATTTTGTTTGTAATTGTCTTTTACCATTGAAAGCCACTAAAGGAAAATAGATTATTTTGTTTGTTAATTTTTTATCTTTTCCATTTAAATAACCAAACATTGTTAATTATTACATTTTGGAAAATTCATTAAGTTAATAAATTGTTGATTATTACAAATTGGCACCACAACGAGGGGCAAATTCTTTTAATATAAATTAATCACCTAATTGGTGATTATTGCAATATATATATATATATATATATATATATATATATATATATATATATATATATGACAATACAAATATTAAAGGAATTAGAAAAAATCCTTTCATTATACACATTAGCGGTCACCACAATATATATATATATATATATATATATATATATATATATATTCTGGTGACCACTAATGTGTATAATAAAAGAATTTTTTCTAATTCCTTTAATCTTTGTATTGTAGATAAAGATATATATACATTTCGACACAACGATTTGTCTACTAAATATAGGCTTGTAATTCATTATTCCGGTTAAACGTTTTTTAATTTTGTTACTCCAAACACTATAATACTATCTTATATTTCTATAAACTATAATATTATCTGCTAGACTGTGACAACAAAGATGTTATAAACGTACGAAATAAATTTCTCCTTACAAAGATATGTAAATTGGGCTGACTGAATTGTAACCCTTTGATATTTTATATTCTTTAAAAATGTTGACGAATTTATAAAACTGATGTCACAGTTAAATCATATGCAGTAAAAGACTGAGTATAACGAACGATTGTAAAAGTGTATAACAGTTTTCCTCAGAAATGCTAAATTGATTATGAAACGTAGATCTATTTCGCAAGTGTTGTATCAAGAACTAGTGCCAATAATTTCAGAAATTTACCACCTCGCGTGTCATCAGTTTTAACTATTTAATTTAATTTTGTTTTTTTAAAACAGCATAAAATATTTATATTATTATAGTAATATATAAAGAAAATTAGGTATTTAACTCTTTCCTATCCATATATTTGTGCGCGTCTGTGATTGAGTAATACCTTAAGACATGTTTTCAAGAGCTTTCACTCCAAGAACTGATTACAGCCTCATAAATTCCTACGTAATCCTGACAACCCGTTTCCCTTAAGCAGAATATCTGTTTACAAACCGTTTGACGAAGCACCGCTACAATAATTTGTTAGCAGCGAAAAGCTTCCGTGAACTCACTGAAGTGCATTAGGCAAATCTATTCTTGCCTCCGGGTGCAACACATTTTACAGTACAATAAGCTGAAAAATTAAAATCAACAACCCCGCTGAGCCTTTCCGTTACATTCGAAAATGTATTTACAAGAATATTATGGCTGAAACGGCTTCAGCCACTTTATAACCGGAACAAAAATATATTAAAAGATTTCTAACGCCCTGAGGATGCCAATTAAACCAGGGTGGAGTGAATCTTTGCAATAAACGACTCATGATTAATCATCACATAAATCAGGTCCTCAGTTTGCAGTTCAACCTGCCAAAGAGGCGTAATATTACGTCAATGCTAAAATCTCGAGAAGGTAAACAGACAACCCAATTGCACCAAAGAGTATTTTAAATTCTTTTCCATCTTTACAAATACTTAAGTATTATCATTATTTTAATTTTTATAAGGTGAGGTTCCTTTACTTTAAGGCGCGTGTTTTGTTTCTACTGCTTCTCGGGCTGAAATCCGATTGATGTGTGTGACACGACTGTACTTTATATCTGTGGGAGCTGCGTCCCCGGCGATGATCGCATTGTCATAATTAAACTCAGCGACATCCACAACTTTGATTGTTTTAGCGTTATTTTTGTGTAACGACCTTCCACCCCCACCCCTAAGGATGGTCCCCTCCATTCCAGAAAAGCGTAGAAATTATTCACAAAAACAAATCGAGGAGAAACATCATAAATCTCCTTGACCCCGTAAAAGATATATTCCACGCAAATATCTGCCCCACTCTTATCGGCAGAAGAACAACTTAACCCGCAAATTGAATATCATCATTAAACTCACCGACATCCTTAACCCCGGATTCGACTCCAATCTCTGGTTTTTCCCTTTATGTTTATGTAACGACCCTCCACACCCACCCCTAAATATGTTCCCCTCGTACATTTAAAGCTGTTAAAATTATACACTTAAAAAATCGGTAGAAACACTATCAATCTCGTTGACTCCGAGAAATATTTATCGCAGCAAGTATCGGTTGTTTGAGCATGTTTGAAAATTTCAACCCCAACCACCTCCGGTTGGTAGTTGTGTTTGTTTCCGGTTCGAAAGGAACACGGTACGAAATTTGTTCTACGGGTGTAGCTTTGTATGCGGAACATACACTAACACAAGTACGATATATTTTATTTATTATATTGTTTAATTAATAATTTTTTTATATTAGTTACATTTAAGTTATAATGGTATGTATTTCACTTCTGCAGCAGTTTCCAGTGTAAATCGTGAATTAGTAACCACGTGGGCGTAGGGGGTAAACACGGCTAATTACAGACACAGTTCGCAATCACGTGGGTTGTAAGGGACGCTGCTTTAGGGACCAATGGGAGGTTACATTCAATCGCGGTGGGTTTGAATCGTTAATGGGCAGGCCTGACTCGCATGAAGGGAGATGACTGCCATTTTACAGGTAACCAGGATTACGAAATATTTGGAGACTGGGGAACACGTTTCATCCATACGTGTATAAGCATGATGCGACCCGTGTTTTCACATGCAGACGATACTGGCGCCAAAATGAGACAGTTTTAAAGGCTTTTAAGGTTTGGAAACAATAAAACGGTGTATTTGGCAAGGAGGGTGGAGACATGCGACGAAAAGAGCTGTAAATAACCTCCGGACGCATCGCCACAGCGAAATCTGTAAGAAATGCAACAAATCAACCAACAGTCATTGTGCGTGAGTAACGATAATTAAAGTAACCAATTTCACTCTGGGTTCATGTACCATGTATCGTCAGAAATAATAAATTTGTGCAAATATGTAATTACTCATAATTTCCTACTATAGTAGCTATAGTCATATTAAGCTAACAAAATAAAAAATAATAATACCTACTTCTGTAAAATATTTTTATGAATTAATTAAAGTTATGATTATTGTATGGATTGCGTAATTACTTAGGATGAATATAAAATTATGGAAAACTTTCAAAATAAAAATATATTAATTCATCTGGAGACGTTTCTTTATATTTATTTAGGGGTGAGGTTTCAGAATTTTTATCTCAAACGTTTGAAAGTCACCGAAATCTGTGTGTGGATATTTCTTTAATTGCAATCGTCATAATTACGAATCAACCAAAACTCGCCGAAGGCTGTAGAAAAGTAGTTTATTTAAAAAGACGTTTGTCTTATCCCGATTGAAAATTCTGACGTGTCGTCAATCACTATAATTTAAGGATCCAACGTCGGTGACGCTTAATTGAATCAAACCAAGATATAAGATTTATTAATTTGGGAAAACCAATATATAGTAGAAAACCTAATATTAGATGCACACATATTTTGATTAAGTGCATTTACAAAATATAGACCAGTGAATGATATATGTTATTGCCGTTTATTAGCACTGGAGTCAGTAATATGTTACAATCGACGTATCGTTTTGCCTCGCAGAGAAAAGAGCGACATAAATCGCTGTTTATTTAAAAATTGGCAGGCGTTTTAAGAGAATTTTAAAATGATTAAGGGCACTGGAAGCAAATGGCTGGAATATTGTGCACAACCCCGTGATGGGGAAATAAATTGTATTTGTTAATGGCTGACGTTCCAGTTGACGTCGCTGTGGCAGCGACTGGTCGGGAGATATCAGGCAAAAACTCACTGCAAACCAACATGAGTAATGTTATGGTAATTTATCAACAGGCCCATCGCAAAATAGAAAGACAACATTAGTTTCATCTGCAAATGTTTGCAACGTGCTCCGAGTTCATTTCACATATTTTTCGAACATTTCCGTTACAATGACTTAAATGAGCAATGCGCCATTTATTCTAATTCGTATTTTAGGTTGAGTCTCTCTCTAACAGTATATATATATATACATTTTACCATATTTTATATAAATTCTCTTTGCAATATTTCCAGTTTAACGTTTAATTTGATACCTGCATGTTTCACGAGACCTATCATTTTTTGTTCATAAAATAAAATAATATGCTACTCAGGCCAAGCATCGTATCTATAATTGACATTTAATTATAATTAGTCAGCAGGTTAATAGTCAGCAAACCCAGACTATGGGACTTCATCAGCTGAAGTACATTAGCCTTCCGTTAGTCCCTAAACTAACGCACTAGTGTCCAGTGAATTAATTATTTTTAATATTTGTCCAGACAGACGCATTTAAGACACATATATACATTATTTAGACATCCAATTAAATCTGGTATAATTAAAACTTATCATTTTATTGATAATATTTGCTAAATAAATCTACCATCAAACAAATTTTAATTTTATATCACACTATCCTTTAGAATTATAATCTAAAAATATTGAGACTCTATCAATGGACTTCTAACTGACGTTTGGTTTACAAAATTAAACAGTTCCAGAGTGCTTCAAATACAACTTTTTTTGTAGTTAGTTATATAATTAATTTACAGTAATTTTTTTTAAATATTCGACTTCTGTGAAAATTCTGATGAAATGCACAGAAATAATATATCATAACCTTGGTCAAATAAATGCATTAATTTCAATGTTGTTGTTTTTTTGATTTTGCTCCAGGCAAATTATTTTTGTGTGTTTACGCAAACACAAAAAACTTTCACACTTTTCAGAACAATATTATTTTGTGCAGTTTTTTTAGTTTTCTAGAAAAACGGCCCACATTTTTTCTAAATATAGTTCGTCAATTTCATGACCCTGTATCTCAATCATCATGCGTAGTTCCTAAAATATTTTCGTCGTAATTATTTTCATCTACAAGAAGACGACGTGTTTTATGTATATCTTGAGGATACTTCGTTTTATATATTTTTTTACACATCTTCCACAGTTATTCACAAACAGAAAAACGGAAACTTGTAATAAGAAACCACAAATATAATATCCACTTATGACTATATAAATGTAAGTATCAAAAGAGTAAAATTTGATGGAAAACTGAATATTCTTCAATGATTTTTTCTAAGTGGTAGTATAGTATCACTTCGTACTACTGCGACAAGGACGAGGAAAGTACCGACGGGTGTGGTCGCAGTAGGTCTCCTGGACCAAAGATACGCTACTTCCTTATTCAAACGTCATTTTCCGAGAAACTGCGGTTCCTTTTGGAGTGTGGCCATGGCAGAATATTGTAAACACATTCCTCTGTATCTGACCTGGCTCCGGGGTTAACAAAGAAATTAAATTGCGTTGATTAGCGCGACAGCAGAGTGTAATGAATACAGAGACATTAATTAAGAAATCTATAGAATTATTTTTTGCAATTATTATATTTTCTGACATATTGGCTAATATATTTATTTTATTAAAAGTAAGTTATTGGTGTGTTGTGCTGCAAAGAAATAATTTTTTAAAAATATAATGTAACGCAAGTATTGGTTTGATTTCCTACAACTCAAATAATATATATACATTGTAATACCCAGTTAAGAAGGACGTAAATTTTGTTCATATTTCATAAGATTTGTTTACCAACCCAGACTGGGGATTCTTGGGTGGCTTGTATATAAAAAAACATGATGATTGACAGCGGAAAAGCTCACCAAAGGGAGGACTACAATTAGACGTTTTAGCGGCTCTTAGAGCTAATGTTTTTGACAGACATCGGAACAAAACCCTAAAGGAATAATGACAAAAGTTTTTTCTGGACATACAATTATATGATAAGGAAATGTTTATTTAACAATATTGAGTAGCTCTCTGAGCGTGAGAAAGCCAGATGAGGTCCGAACGTGGGAACTCAAAAACTGTGGGGAAAAAAAAGGAATATTCTGGAGAGGGGGAAGCGGATAGAAAAGTTAGTTGAACTGTAGATCTGAAAGGAGGAGGACGTGGAGGCTGGAGCAGTGGAAAATAGAAAATAGATGCTGAAGTATAACTAAATGTTGGTTTACTGACTGTGTGGAAGGATTTGATCAATGATCGTCTGAGAGAAAAGAAGAAAGCTTGGAGATAAACATTATTGGGCATTTCGAAATATTTCAAACAAACTGAACATTTGGCGCTGGTGATTAAATATTCGGTCAAATTGAATGGTGGCCGTGACTAAAAAAAAACATTTTAGTCCATGCAAACAGTTAGGAGTCTGGATATCAAAAGGATAAAGTAAACGTGTCTGTGAAGCGTGTGTGTGAAAATCTGTGCACAGAAGGTCATTGTAGAGTGAAGTGCGTTCGTGAAAACCCAAATAAAATTGTAAGTAGACATTTAGTGATAAATTTTGAAAATTGTTAAATAAGGGTAATGAGGCAGATTTCGTTTTCATTTTATTTTAACTGCATTGTTTAAATTGTAAATTTTAGTGTTCCGTTTCCTTATCAACCCAGTGAAGACCCTGGGGTATAGAGTTTGATTTATAAAATGTAACTGGATTATTAGTGTAATTTAATTGTTGATGTAAAAGAATAAAGAAAATATACTGAGATTTCTTGAGTTGTATTCTGGATTAATAAAATTGTTTTGTTTATAAAATTTAATAACTTTTTTAATTTAAATTCCTATAATCATAATTTATCTATAGTTTGGGTATTCAATGGGAGCAAATTAATTAATTTTTCAAGTTGTTAATAAAAAAACAAATTTTGGGTAATAACTTGAAACAAAAAATTTAAAGATTTGTCGATTATTATATTTTGGAGCGACAAAGTTTCAAAATAGATTTAAAATTAATTATCAAGAGGTGATATTACAACATTATTACTATCACGTTCTTAGAATAATGATTGAAATATTCAGAAGTTGGAATACGTTCCTGTTTATGGACTGTTTTGCTTTCAGAGAAAAAGTGCCCACTTTTACTTTGGAGGCGATGGAGTAATTCAGGTTTTATAGCTTTATGCAAAACTAAGCTTCTATTTTTACGAGAGATTCCATTCTTCAGAAAACTGTATATCACTTTTTTTCCGTCGTGAATAGTAATAAAACACATTTGTTTACAGCTAGTCATTTGTCATATATATTTTTCTTAACAATTTAATAAAAAAATATTACAGGTCACACTTTGACAATTCATTTTGCAGAGTTAGAAATTCGTAGTATTAGCTGTCATCTAATCATGCGGGGGCGACCAGAGCAACTCTTCTGTCAACGTGAAAGTATTTTTTTTATTTACTCAAAATGGCTCATAATCTGCAAATAGTCCATTTTAATATTACAGGAACAAGTAAATAGCACATTCTTAACGCATCAGAACAGTAAATAGGTGTAAAATTAAATTTATGAATCATTTGCACAGTTCTCTCGTTCCGTGTTAGTTGCACTGCAGTCCAAATAAAATAACTAAATCATAATTAAACGGTTGTTTAAATGTGTATTTTTGTATTATTTATAAATTTTTAGTTTTTCATTATTATTTCGTCGTCAGTTTACACCATTTGGTTTTGTCTACGTATAATCTTAGATAAATTGGTTATTATAACATGTTTTAGTATTTTGTTTATAAATTTATACTTTTTAATTATCACTCCGTTGTAATTTTACACCGTTGGAGTTTTATCACAACATAAACTTAATTGTATGGTTCATTAAAACAATTTTATTATATATTCTTTATAAATTTCTACATTTTCATTTTATTTCACCGTCCGTTTACACGGTTATGGTTTTGTCTTCACATAGTTTTAATTCAATTTTTTTTAAAATTTACTTTTATAATATTTTTTTATATAAAATTTACTTCTTATTTTTTATTTTGCCGTCCGTTTACACGGTTTGTGTTTTGTATTCACATGATATTAAATAATGGCCATTTAAATTTTCTTATTATAAATTATTAACTGGGTTCCCGGCGTTGCCAAGGTTGTCATAATCAAACTCAGAGACATTTATAACTTCGGGGTTGCACAAAAAATTCTTCGGGGGGGGGGGGGGTAAGGCGTTAAATATTTAAATACGTTGCGACTAAGATCATTTAGAAATTGTTGGATCAGTAGATTCAATTTATTGATAAGTTCTTGTCTTGAGTAACTGACATTTTCGACGACGCTTAAAAGCATTCATTGATAATTCCGTCCTTGGCAACCCTATTCACAAGTCTCTGGCCGCCATTTGAGCAAGATTAATTTCTTCTTCACACGTTCCCATCGCTAATTTGACAAATTATTCTTCCCTTTCCTTATAACAAAATTTTAAAATTCTGGATCACGGTCCTTGAATATACATAAATCGGTTGGTGAGTAACAGTGATCAATTAATTTCGTAAGAGTGCACGCAAAATGCCAGAGAATGTCGTCGAAGTTATCAGGTCCATGAATTTTAGTAGTCAAATCTTTTTTGCATATTCATGAACATAATAAATTGTAAAATAAATTTGTGCAAAATAAACCTATTGTACTAACACAATGAAGTAAAAAAATGATCGACTTATTGACAATCTGTATCTATTTATTTCACCTTTTTTTTAACGGAGTATCTCTTGACATCGTCGGGAAGCCTGATAAACAAACACTATTTTCTTTGAATGAATGTACGAAGAGCTACAACACTTTGTGAGGAAATAAACCATGAATGCGCTTCGTTGTTGTAGGATTGAATGTTTGCATTTCGAGACTATTTCTAACCGAATTCAAGCTGATCCATAAACGGCAAAGGCCCTCATCATGTGAATAATAGTTCAGTGGTTTCTATTTGACTTCCTATGATTGAAGTTAAGAGGTACGATTGTAAAAGTTCCCAGGAGACACAAAAGAACACGGTATCAGCGACTCTGAGAAGGTTCGTATTATTGGCCTGTAAGAGAGTGGATTATCCCTTAAGCCGCGTTTTCCTAGCGCACCAAGCCGTCCACTCCCCCGCGCTAGAAAATCCTCGTGCGCCGCATAATACGTTCGCTGTTTTACATTCGGCTTAAATAAAACTGCTAATTCATTTTACTGTGATAAAATTCTGTTGATGACGAACGGAACGTTATATAACCAACCACGTTCCCTAAGAAATGTTAATTACCGTAAAAAATAAATTATAAAATATGACGCATGTAAAAATATGTCTTCAAAACTGAAAAAAAAATAGGCAAATATTAAATAATCTCTTTTCAAATCGGTACATCTTTTTTTTAAATATGAGCAATACGTAATGTTCTCCTTCCATATTAGATTTTTGATCCTGTAGGTTTGTAACTAGAAATGAAGGTTTTAAATTCCTCATAAATCATAATTGCTATTAATAAAACGATAAAATAAGATTATATTCATGTCTGATTATCAGCTTATACAAGTAAGACGCAGTTCTTCAGAAGGTGATGATTACCTAGGGTAATTTCAGGAATGTTTTGTGTACCTAAAAAAAAAGAAGTTCATGACGAATGGTTTTGAAACATCCATAAAAGTTCTTTCTATTGTTGAGTAAATATGTATTTACCAATAATATGAAAGCCCTACCTGATTCCATTTACGGCCACTTTTCTGTCCCGTTTTCTAATTTCAGAGCATGTACCGGTTTTCGTCATTGCCCATCAGATCTCAACATCCTAGCTGCTAGGTTTGTAGCCTGAGAAGTGTTCAGCCTTCATTATCTAAATGCACTTTTCTTTTCAAATAATCCAACTGTTCCTGAACGGCGGGATGGACACCACTAAGAGTTGCCAACTGGCTCCAGATGAGCAACCTCATGAGGTCAATCGTTGACCTGGAAGTTTTTCCTCCTAAGCGAGTCGAAAATTTGGCCGAATGTCCAGCAATTGTCATAGGTCGATCTAATCTGCTGTTAAGGTGATGCACAAATAATTATTGGGTTGTGTCTACGGCTGGACCAGCGTGTCTCCTGACTCTTACTTCAAGAGTCCTGTCTGGCCAAGTGATAGTTTACAAATGATTCCTGTCACTCCTAGTTTAGGATCGATTCTCACGAGACCGTCTCTCGTCGGACCACGATTTTACCGTTGGTAGCTAATCTTCCAGCCAATACCTTCGTCTGGTGTATATCCGTAATTTTCAGACAGAGTACGTGGCCCTTCTAATGGCCAAGGGATTATATAGTTGCCAAACTGGGGACTCGTCGAGGTCCTTGGGCAGCCAAAGTATCTTAATCTCGCCTACATTTGTCAATAAATACAAAAAGACATGAAAATCATAAATTTACGGTGTTACCGACCTATGTCACCCAATCTGTCGAAGAATAAGGGCCCTTGTTAGGTTCATGTGGTGCAATAGGAAAACATGCCGTCCTATAGACCGTAGTTAATCTCCCTTTTCATTTATCAGCGATCAAATGAGAAAGTGGACGCTACTCGATAGAGGTAATGTAGTAACATGACAAAATGCTAATCAATACACTTACTATTTCCCTGATTTTTTCAATTGCTCATATAGTATGATTGTGAAGACATTTCATCACTTCTGTGACCTGTTTTCAAGGAAGTCAACAGTTCTCTTTGGTCAATTCTGAATATGGTGATACAGGACAACGAAGTTGAGGCATCACGGAATGTGATTCAACAGGAAATGTCTATTCAGCAACGTAATACTGATATGCTCTTTTTCATATTTAATTGGGTTGCATCAAAATATGTATAAACGAATGACTCTCAAAAATCCTCTCTAATTCCAGGTAAATTATGGAGTTTCAATAGAGTCCTGTTTGGAATTAATTTTCCTCACATATCCTGTAATTCGTTTGGATTATTCCAATTGAGGCGTTCACTGATTTCGTCCGATTGTTTCAGCTCTGCCTCTCCACGGACCACGGATCGAAGGTGTGAGGATGGTCTATTTACCAGGGGACTTGCTCACAGCTAACTGCACTGCAGCTCCGTCCATTCCAGCAGCAAATGTCAGCTGGTTCATCAACGGAGCTCCTGTTAGTAACCACTAATATTTCTCTTTGTAGAACTAAGTCTTCCACTTGTAATTAAATTTTTTTCGACGAGACTCCAAATTGGAAACAACAGCTTACCGAGGTCATTGTTGGATTGTATCCGGTATTATCGTAGGTTCCGTATTTTAATAAACAGAAATCACGAATGAACCGTTCACCTTTGGAAAACTTTATTTACTAGAAGTCGTCACGTTTGGTCACATAAAGCCAACGCTAGTAAATCCATCATGGTGGCAGAAAAGGATCCGATACAGTTACTTTCCAGGTGATCCACGAGCGCAATTAATTTCGGCCACGTAAGATTTTATATCCGCTTGCTCTCGCACACCTTTGCGGGTCACGAATTTGACCGTTCAATAATCAGTGTATTACTGTTTTTATTGGTCTATTGTTATTATGACAAATTGTTCACATATATAAGACCCATATCATGCTGTATCCACCATGAATATTATTAATAATCCAATTCCTTCGCTATAATTATTTTGTTCAAACACCAGAATATAATGAATGAAAAAATTAATTCTATTGTGTACAGTCAGAGCTGTGGACGGAGTCGCCGACGCCCGCGGTGGTCATGACGTCGCAGGGCCTTCAGTCCCTGACAATGGGCCTGCGTCTTCCGGCGGAGCACCGCTTCTTCCAGGACGGCGGCCGGATGCGCCTCCGCTGCGTTGCCACGGTGAACGACCTCACCTGGCAGAGCGAAGCCGACGCTTTTCTCGGAGAGCTCGGCACGCAACGCTTGCAACAGGGCCCCGGCAACAATTCCGGTCAGTAAAAACAACCCAAACTTGACTTATTTCACCCCCAAAAAATATTCGTAAATAAATTTGAAACCCAATAGCCATTAACTATACGAAAGATACAACATATAACAGTGGTACTAATTCAGCGTGCCAGTATCTATATTCTTGTCTTAAAAACTACCTACAGACTGTGATAAAATGATCTCAGCGTTGTCTGCATATCCCGTTCGTAAGCCTATAGTTAATGTTATAAAGAATGGTAGCGTCGTAGTTCCAGTTTCTCCGCAAGGGGAAATTTCTAAGTGACGACAATACTCCTCTCCGCCTTCTCCCTTCTACTGAGAATTTCACACAACTTGTTATATCTCACGACCTATATATTCCAACGCTTTTTTTCGTAATAATTATCAATACACCCTTATTAAAAATATGACGGTAATTCCTAAAGTAAGAGAAAAAATTCTGGTAAAGAAAACATTGTAACACACTGATTACAAATAAGTTGTATGATTATTTTGAAATAATTTCTGATTAATCTAAGGAGTTACAGCAAGAGAGGAATGATTTTCAAATGTTCCACTCGTGTGCTACGTTTATATGCTTAAGAGTTATTTATAAGTTTTATGTTTCTCCTTTTCAGATAATTAAATGTGAATGTGATGCAGCAATTCCGGAATGTCACTCAATACACAGCATGCCACTTGACGCTGTATCTCGAAACGCGCTTTGGCCTCAACAATTAACCTTCGTTCCACTTTGCGTCAGTCTCCACCATACATTCTGCCTTGCGAAAATCTATCACTCCGCCCCGGGTCTTTTCACAATAATGCACCTCTAGAACCTGTGAAATGACCCAGATTATGTAATTATATTGCAGAACTATACTTATATTATCACTTGTTCATCCATACTAAGATTTGAGAAATTCTGAATAGTAATTACGGACGGTTATTACCGTGAAAAGTAATACCAGTTATTAAAATAAAATATACTATATCCCTGTCCATAACTGGGTATTGCAAATATGTCTTAAGTATGCATAGAACGGCAAAACCATTGTTTTCATAAGAATTAAAATTTACCATATTGATTATATTTTTTAAATATCCTAAATGATATGGCGAGGAAATATTATCAGCATTATTCTCGCTTCAATCAAAAAGCTACGACACAATACTAAAGCTCTACAGTTAATTTCTGAAAACCGCTACAGACCTTTATCAGACATTATAATATTTGAAATTGCCACACACATTCACACACACAATATATATATATATATATATATATATATATATATATAATTAACGTTTCACACACAAATACACACACACAAATAAAGATATATATATATATATATATATATATATAATTAACGTTTGACACACAAATACACACACACAAATAAATATATATATATATATATAATTAACGTTTGACACACAAATACACACACACAAATATATATATATATATATATATATATATATATATATATATATAATTAACGTTCGTATTCGATCACTTACTATATTATTTAGTCGTTATGGATTAAATTACTTTCAAACTATACGCCGCTAAATTATTCTTTTAAACTTATAAAACTTCTACACATTCTTAGAGTCGTTTAATTGAACTAAAATATATTTTATTTAGAATTGAAATCATAAATATAGCTTTTGAGGTCAATTACCACATTTTTTTGGAAATTTTTGGCTCTCAAATTTAAATTTAAGATATTTTTCACATTTTCTCTATAAATACCAGTCAAATAGCCCGCTATTGTTGAGTAGGATTTTGTAGAAGAACGGCAATTTCGGGGAAGTGTATAATCGTTTTATCGTTCAATCGTGCGTCTCAGCGTAGTTTACCATAAGAAATGTGTCGAATTACGCATGGAATGTTACAGATTGTCGTATTCCGTTTGTGTTGAGGGAGTGTCCGGTTGCATCCCGATCGCAAACTTGATAAAATAAGTGAAATTTTAATCATATAAAATACATTTATGAATTATATAAAATATCAATTAAAATTATAGTGGTCTTATCACCATAGTTTTTGTATTCCGTTTTCATAAAAAATTAATTTTGTTCTCAGAATTGTGCTTATTGTTTTAATAATGTACCTTTTGATTTGTTACAGCTTCCATTGTTTCTGTGAGGGAGAAATACCTGCTATTACCATTCGTTATTGCAGGCCTGCAGTGCATTCTATCCTGAAAGTGTTGTGAGCGACGTACATAATCACGATATTTGTAAGAAACGAGTCCAAAATAAAAAATATTGGAAATATATTTTAATATGGATTATTAACTAATGTGTAAATAGCTGTTCCACTACGGTGTAAGAGTAATTATTGAACTGTGCAATCGTTGTTACAAATACATCTGCATCCTACATCGAAAATACATGTTCCTGGAATTGGCGAGTGGAAACGAGAGAGTTACAAACTCGAAACCTGGAAACAGCTGGACCTGAAAACATAAACCGTGCGTAAGTCATGACTTGATGAATTAATTATTCAGCGGCAACGGGGCACATTACGATTTGACGGTACTTATGAGAAAATGAATGTTAATTACTCAAATCAAAAAATAAATAAAACTTGATCATGAGTGGCTGCGGTTCTATTACTATTTACTTGACGTGATGATTACTTCTAAATTGAGGTGAGGGTTGGATATTAAAATAAGAATTGAACTAGTCCTAAACATTCCAACCGGTATTTCTCTTATTTCAATCTTTATTTTCTTATACTCATCAGTTACCTCTTAACGTCACTGTTAATCAGAGATGCGGAGATTTTATAAATGTTAGTTAGTAGACTCACGGTAGTAGTTTTATACTTTTAAATTTACTTTAAATGTCCTTCGTCAATTTGCGCACCTAAACTAAGTAAATATATTGTGAAAATAAAAATTATATTGATAAAATTACGTATCCATGGACATAATAATATAATAAAAGCTAATCATTAAAAAGTTAAGATAAATATACATATATATGATTGTATTTCATCATCATTATAAATCATTGTTGCCAAAGAACCACACTCATTATGAATAAATATTCATGTGCGTGTGCCAGAATTTGTTGTAAAGCTCGCTCTTAATTAGATGTTAACTTGTTCAGTTTGAACACATCATTGTGATCATTGTAATACTTAATTCATTATATTTAAAAACTTTTAGCGGATACGATAAGGACGCTGCAGTAGATTTTGTTCCCAACACTTCATTTAACTTTATCCTGTATCATAAATAATGTTTAAATTATGTAATGGCGGTTTAAAAATCAAAAATAATCGCACGATACTTTAGACATCATGTGTATATTTGGCGGGCTTTGCATTATTTTTTACTATATATATATATACATGTACATATAACATCATTTCAATTTATGCTCGTAAATATTTGTTTGGTATCTTGTATGATAAATAAGTCGTAGATTAAAATTGTTAAAGTTTTAAGATACTTTATGTGTACGTAAATTAAGAACTAATGTTACATCTATCTGTGTTAACAGTTGCAATTTATGGTAAGGTGAACCAAGATTGGGAATTTCGCATTAAAGAACGTTATTTTCACGTGAATGTTTATTGTACAAGACACTTTGTATTCCACTGTGCGGTAATTATAAAATTAAAAAATTAATAAATGATAAAATTTATTACAATTCTCTCGTTTGTTTGATTCATTCTTTCCATTTAACACCTTCTCTAATAATTAAGTTATATGCGACATGAATAATACCAAACTCACTTCACGAATTCTCTTGAATCTGTACCAATACGATTCTGAGAACAAAAAAATGTCGGAATTTTTTTAATGGTGTGTAGAGCTTGTAAAAGAACGTTCTGTAAAACGACTTAGTAGACAGAGTTACAGGTCACAGAACAAGTCGTGAGCGAATTGCTTGAGTAGGCTCGTGAACGAATTGCCTCAGTCGGCTCGTGAACGAGTTGCTTGAGTCGGCTCGTGAGCTAGTTGCTTGAGTCGGTTCGTGAGCTAGTTTCTTGAGTCGGTTCGTGAGCGAGTTGCTTGAGTAGGCTCGTGAGCGAGTTGCTTGAGTCGGTTCGTGAGCGAGTTGCTTGAGTAGGCTCGTGAGCGAGTTGCTTGAGTCGGTTCGTGAGCGAGTTGCTTGAGTCGGTTCGTGAGCGAGTTGCTTGAGTCGGTTCGTGAGCGAGTTGCTTGAGTCGGTTCGTGAGCGACTTGCTTGAGTCGGCTCGTGAGCGAGTTGCTTGAGTAGGCTCGTGAGCGAGTTACTTGAGTCGGTTCGTGAGCGAGTTGCTTGAGTAGGCTCGTGAGCGAGTTGCTTGAGTCGGCTCGTGAGCGAGTTGCTCGAGTCGGCTCGTGAGCGAGTTGCTTGAGTCGGTTCGTGAGCGAGTTGCTTGAATCGGCTCGTGAACGTGTTGCCAGAGTCGGCTCGTGAGCGAGTTGCTTGAGTCGGTTCGTGAACGAGTTGCTCGAGTCGGCTCGTGAGCGAGTTGCTTGAGTCGGTTCGTGAACGAGTTGCTCGAGTCGGCTCGTGAGCGATTTGCCTGAGTCGGCTCGTGAGCTGTAGGGTCGACAGCGAGTACCTTGATTCGGCTCCTGAGCGAGTCTAGAGTTGTACGAATATAATTATATTATTTTTCAAAAGTAAATTACTTAATTATTATTCCATATTTTGTTGCTTAATTTTTGTGTGTTCAACCTTGAGAATGAAAATAGAATCAGATGGGATTTGGAGAGCTGAAGAATCGTTTAAAAGTATCGACTCGTAGCAGAGTCAATAGACTCAACAAAAATAATCAATATGCCCATCAGTCGTCGTGTGTGACGAAACCGGATAAATGATTCTCGGCTTACGAACCGGGTCAATTTTTAGTCAGAATACAACATTTCCGCAATTGTCATCATCGCCGTCGCCAGGTTATCGGGTAATCTACCTGACGACAGCGATGATGATAATCGTGGAAACGGTGTGTTCAGACCAATTTAACCAGTTATTTATTTCACACGAAAGTCAACGTTCATTAGAGTAAATAATGTGCTAATATTCTCTCTTTCCTGGGTGTCCAAATTAATTTGAAATAGAAAATTTCCATTTTATCGAGCATCACACTTACGAAGAAACCACGAGAAATAGCTTTCTTCAACCAGGAAGCAATACCCAAATGTTAACAACGAATAAGTTAGATTTTATTTAATTTCACACAAACTTTCCGTGTATTATATACCATATTTCTAATTAATACAATTATACGAGGTACGATTAAAAACTTCCAAGCCTTGTGAAGCGAAAATTACAAAACACTGATCGTTTGTGTTCCGGAAATGTACTAACTTTGTTTAAAGTCTCGGTTCCCTCCGAGATTAAAGAAATAGATTTAGTTCATTCACTTTCATCCAACAAAATTAATATTTGTATTTATGTTTCGAATTTTGACGAGGTGATGTTTCTTTTTTTTCTTTTTTTTTATCGCGGAGGGGATTGTAATCTTTTTTTTTTCGGTTACGGTACAAGTGAGATGTACATTTTGTGAATCAATAAAATAGTTTAAAGATTTACAATCATAAATATCATTTTATGTTTGTGGAACAGTTATTCCTGAGAAGCAGAAGTAAACTTAACATTCAAATATTACACCTATCAAGAATTATTCGTCACGCACGCATAGCCAGTGTTTTATTTAAAGATCTGGTGGCATGATCAAATATTTATTTATATCCAAAACAAATTAAGTTCATGCAAGAATAATTAAAGAATTAAAAGAGTAATTTTAGAAGACTGAAGTGAGATATACGATTGAAGACGTGACGTAATCAATACGTCATCACTGTAACTATAAAGTACTTTCGTAGAATTAAATGTGTGTGTAATTTTCTGTGAATTTGTCTTCCTTCAGGAGCTTCGACTTCAAAAGACATATTACTAATTGTATATTATTAATAATAAATATGAATTTATCACGTATTCTTGGACACAGACTATTCGAAATACATTCTTCTTCTTGATGTCTTGAACTGGGATTATTAACAGACATAAGAGAATACTACATTATAGATAATAGTTAACAATGTAAAATGTACACGGAAATATTACAACCGAAAATTACTTAATCAATCATACAACAATTAATATATAGTATAGTTGCCCGGGTTTCCATAATTAAAACTCAGCGACATCCATAACTCTGAATTAGACTCTAATATCGGTTGTTATTTGTTTAATTTTTGTTATGCCCTTCCACCTCTATCATTAAAGGCTCTCCCCTCCCTCCTCCCAATGCCGAAATGAGTAGAAATTATACAAAAAATATATATCTGGTGAAACTCTATCTATCTCATTGGACCCAAAAATGGTTCTTTCAACAATCAACCGTTTGAATATTTCCACCCCCGCCCCTGGGCGTTAAATGACTAGTAGAATCTCGTAATTAAATTCAGCGATATCCATAACCCCGGATTCGACTTAAATCTCGGTTGTTTTTGCGTTACTTTTATGTAGCGCTCCTCTACCCCAACCCTATGAAGATGCTCCCCTCCCCAAGACCAGAGGCGTTGAAATAACACACCAAAAGCATCGGGAGAAACACTATAAATCTTATTGACCCCGAATGT
This sequence comes from Zhengitettix transpicula, assembly GCA_037074705.1. Classification (NCBI taxonomy): domain Eukaryota; kingdom Metazoa; phylum Arthropoda; class Insecta; order Orthoptera; family Tetrigidae; genus Zhengitettix; species Zhengitettix transpicula. Next base: position 4,285,056 of record CM073595.1, read on the forward strand.
CCGAGGCAAATATCGGTCGTTTTAGCATGTTAAAACATTATCACCCCCTTCGGTCCACCACAGCCCCTGGGGTCGGTAGTCACGTTTTACACACACAGAGTATTTTTTCCGGTTTGAAAGAAACACGTGTACCAAATTTCATCAAATTTTCTCCACGGATGTAGAATTACATGCGGAACACACACACACACACAATCTATTTTATTTATTAGATATTTATTTTTATATGATTTTCTACGATTTTGTTTTAATTTGTACCGGAAATTCAGGCAGACTGAGGAAACGTTTATAACATTATGAAAAACTTTTAAGTCATAATCAACTTGAAGATGGTACAAATATGTACTTTAATTAACAACACAAAATCATTTAAGATTTTAGGATTGATAATTTTTTTTAAATATGAAAATTTTTTTAAAATAAAATAGTTTAACATTTCTGAATTCACACAATTATATATTATGTAATATTTCAATCGTTCATCTGAAACAATTATAATTAATGTTTTATGCAATTACACCAAGGATGTTTTGCAATGCAATTCCGACAAGAATATATTACAAATTGGAACTGTATTTTACAAGCCATATATAAATCGCGGCAATTAACTAATGCATGTATCGCATACAATTAATTACACTGAATTTATAATAGCGCCATTAGATGGTTAATTACCTACAAATTGTTCAATATCGTTATTAACAAAGTCTTCGTCATTACAGTAATGCTTGTCTTTCCACACTTGTTGGGTTTGACTATGATGCACCAAAATATCCAGTTACATCAACTACGTCAGTTGGATATAGTTTTGCAAAACGGATATGAAAATTTGGTTCTTCATTTGTTTGCTTATTTACAATATTATTTCAGCTCTAGACTGGACAAAGTTTCGAAGAGTTGACGGTCAAGTTAGTTTTAGGACAATGGTCCGGAATATCTACAACACTATTGGCAAATTTAAAAGAGTGGGGCTCATATGTTAGTACAGACGGGATTCTAAATTAATTCACGAAGTGTTCTAATTATAATTTACTACTTTCTGTTCCTGAAAGTTTTATTTTGTAAACTTTTAAATAATCGTGAAATGTAGTGGAGATCATAATCGTATTCAAGGAGAAAATAAGTTCTATTTTTAAAAAATTGTTACTCATATACATTTTAATATAAATGTATTTCATACATACATGGATCTGTGAAGATTGAGATTTTCAAATATAAAAATGTCAGTCGCACAAACAAACACAGATATAATAAATATAGATACGGATTCCACTTGCATAAATATAATAGGTATTGAAACAAATCGAGCTTTTGTGTACATAAAAATGAATTCGCCGTATTTTTTTTCCTCCTTTGCGCGTTTGGGCGCTAAATTTTTATTTCTGGATCATCAAATAGATTCTGGACATAAAAAAAGATCACCAGTGTTGTCTGCTAAAGTGACATAAAGTTCGTGAATAAACTCGTGATACCTGGAAAGCGTTCTCGATTTAAGCCGCGTCTACGTGCGTGCGTGCGTGCGTGCGAGGCCGTGCGTGCGCAAATGCGTGAGTGTGATGTGACTGAGCGTAGAATTGCGATACGTCTGAACTCAGTTGACAGGCGGAAGACAGATGAACACACAGATTGTGAAATACGTCATTTTCATAGCGTACAGTGTACAATTCATAGCTACTTGGTGCGAGGGAAGGCGAAACGGGCACAAATAAATATGCCTGATATTGTAAACGTTTTTCTGTGGAAATTGTTAACTTTTAACATTACATATATATAGCTACTAAGTCATCAAGTTATAATTCTTCATAATATTCTGACAGACTTTTGGAATACGTATGTAAAAAAGTTCATTATTATATACATTCTTGTTATTAAATCCAAACAACTTTACTCTGCGCTTAAAACAATTAATTCAAGCACATTGTGATTATTGTAAAAATAACAAGAAAGGACTCCACAGTTATTAATGGAAATTATCAGGGATAAATGGAAAAATTTGAGTTGCGTTAAATATTTAATTATATGTAGGGTCCATGAAGTAATATTTAATTTTTTTTTAAACATATTAAAAATAAAAAATCTATTATACAGTCTCCTATTTATTTTAAAAGCTTCAGAAAACTTTCGACGGTATGTCATAATCATTCTGTAGATTGGGACACAAATGAGCACAGGATTCATATATTATATGAGGAAATCGTTACAATTATTAGGCATGTACGTAGCTTTAAACACAGAGTTGAACTAAAACATCTTCAGTTACATACCCTTGAAATATTTTATATAAAAACAAGGTCATAAGATAATATAGTAGTGACGATAAAGGCATTCGTTGAACCAGCTGTTACTTGGGGATACAGATACAATGAGTAGAAATAAAATCGAAAAAACAAAATGAATCGAGGGAGTGGATAAAAGCTATAAATTATTTAAATCAATGTTGAAGACTTCCAATAAAATTTTTGTCAGTTTATTTATTGTAGCGGCGTAATTAGCTATTTCTGAAACTTAGGCATTATATTATCTTAGATCTGTGTAAATTAATTTAAAGTGCCTCCGTGAACCTCTATTCGGAAGAAATACGTCAATTAAATAATATATTGAAACATGTGAAAGGATTAATTTAATGTTATTTATCGAGCGTAGGTTCCGATGCGTTGGCACCCCTGAGCCATAGCATTCCTTCATTTTATTTAGAACCCTGCACACGAGATATGTAAGCACGCCAATTCGTGCTTCGCTAGTGTTTTGGGTTTCTTGGTGTCGTGCTTCGCACATGTGTTGGGTCTCGCTGCCGGATATCAAGTTCCCAGGATTGCGCTTTGTTATTTTACATTGTAGAATGTGGTTTATTGTAAATCTAGGTTATACTATTTTGCGGGTATTTAATTTATTAAAGGGTTTCACTACAATTGTGGGTATTTGAATACCTTAAAATAAGACATAAAAGCTATCAAATAATGGGTACCAATTAGTCTTTGTGTGGACCACGGTTATGCGCTGATCAAGCCCATCACACACCACTTAATTAACTTTCATTTGCGAAAATCGTGGTTAACCGTTACTCTGAATCAGAAACATCTTCATCAAACTAAAGTTATTATTTCTAAGTGCTTGTTTATAGAATATAAACATTTCTTCAATGTCATCATAAATCATTTATTCTGCGTTTTCTGTCTGAATTTACTCCCATGTAGCCTTAAATAGTCTTACGTAACATTTTTTGTCCTCCAGACTGATTAAATTCGGCTACCAGGATTCATTACGATTTCATCTAGAATATTGCAAACCGCACGCATATTTTTTATTCTACGACAACGTTCCGGATGTTGTGATATATGAAGTATGTTTTGTTATCCAAAATCTCCAGGATTCCCTGAGAGACGTGCTTCCATTGACCTGGAGGGAATATTGCCGAGATATAGAGCCAACATCCGGATTTGTGTGTGTGCACTGTACTTGGATTTTAGGTGAAGATTTACCGGAAGTCAATAAAGCAATGTAAAAAGTTAATGCCACGCTATTGTTAACAAACCTGAACGTACAGTCTGTGCTTAGAATACGTAAAGATAGCTCAAATCACTTTTCGGCTACAAGTCTACTCCTACATTTTAAATTATACCGACCCGCAAAACAAATCGTAACTTTCGCATATACCCAATAACAATTATAATAAATGAAAAGAATATCTTTCAAATTATTTGTTGTTAGTACCTGAGAAAAAATTACACTACTATCGAAGTCCAAATAATTTACAGGACTACGTTTAAGTTTACATTAATAAAATTCATCAAGATGATATTTAATGTAACAAATTATTCCGTAACACAAAACATCTGACACTTGTTAATTTAATGATAGACTGAATTATAATAAAGTGCATATTAAATTTTCAATAAAATAGTTTATCGACAAATATCAGAAAAGTCCACTCAATTCTGTATTTTCAGAGACAGTCCTGTCTGGTTTAGAAATGAAATGGCTAAAAATAATTTGATGTTAATAAACACACACTAAAAATTTTTCCGATTCTCTAGACGTTACAGTCCATCGCAAATTAGGAAAATAACTTATTCATCAATTGTAAAACAGCTGAAGCTGTTTCGAATGATGTATTTAAATTCTGTAAAAAAAAAATTTAAAAATGTTATAATTTAATTATTTATGGAGAGAAATCAAATACAATATTCCTTGAGTATTTAAATTTATATATTGAGGGTTTCAGAGCCATTGTAAATTACCGTAAAGATGAGTAATTTTGAAATCAACTACTTTAATTTTCATGTGTTTCTCGTGCCATTGTGAAATTAATTAATTTTTTCCTCAAAAATATATTAAAATTTTGTGGCAGCAAAATATAAATAACAGTTTAATTTCTTCAAAAACATTTATTAAGTTTTAATTCAGTAGCAGATGACATGAAAATTAATTTTATTTATTTATTTATTAAATAATATATATATATATATATATATATATATATATATAAGTAAACAGTACTCGAGCCTTGGTCCTTTTATGGATGTAGCATATAATTGCGATAATGTAGCAAAATGATTCCTATATTATTACAATATTAAGAAATATTGTTATGAGAATTATATAAATTCTATACGAAACGTGCAGTAATTTTCAGAACCTGCAAATTCTGGAATTAGTGTGTTTAGGGGTTATTTAAATATTGTCCTTACCAAGTGGAAGTCAACGTATGGCTGTATTTTTGGATGCCAAATAAATTGTTTCTATTGTAAAACAACTGTTATAATCAGTTATTAATCGACGTGACACGAACAATAGCTGAAGATAAACTACCGAACGAAAAAAAAAAATTGCCAACCAATACATCAAAACCAAAGTCTTCTTTGTCTCTAGAATGCAGGGACCATGGAACGAGAAAACAGTTCAATGGACGTCAACGCTTCAAGATCTCCCAACTGAATAGCTTTTTAATTAAAAAGGACCGCTTAAAACTGTTTGAAGGAAAATTAATTTAGTTGCTAGCGTACAGTCGATAGCCTTTAAAACTTTTAATGGTCTCTGTTAAATGTATTGACACACACAGCTGGTAATATTAGTTACCGGATTTAGACGACATTTTAACGGTATATTCGGCGGAAAATAAGTATTCACGGTTCATTAAGACAAGAAGCGGTTTATCTTCGGCTAATCTGTTGTTATAAATTAGTTTTGTACCCATAAGATGGTCAAATTGTGAATCATCTCCGTAAAATATTATTAACCAAAAGTCAAGTTCAAACACCAAGGACATATGACGTCAGCTACAACACAACTATACTACTACTACTACAGACGAATACGATCGTTTCATGACATCATCAGTTTAGTTGAGCATTTCATAATAGATTAGAACAGATGTTCCGTACATGACATGGCACTGAACGAATATTTTGGTCTTGAAAGTGCGCCGGATTTACCGACTGCTAATGAACTTTTGACAATTCTGAATCTGGAAGACACTACGACAGGATAAAGACATGATGAGGTCTTACGGTCGTTAATTGAAATGAAAATTCACAACGATCCCTCGACAATTTTTAACCGAAGGGAACAAAAAAGATTTTGATTTTATTATTGTAAAAATTGAATCTTTAAATTTAATTTATGGTTAATGAAACCAAAAAGGTTTTTTCCCATAAATATTTGTACTTGTTCATGTAAAGGTTCCGGTAAGAACGTGGTGATATCTTCACTTTGGCATTTCGCCTAACGGGAACCTCCGAGAGCAACGTAAGAACTCATATCCTGCGGCGTAGATGTGACCACGAGAGGGCTGTTATCCTCGTGAAAATAAAGAAAAAACAGGAAATCAGTGTGATGCTTGATTGATGAGAGCAAACACAAGTCGCTTCCTCTTTAGCGCTCGAATCAATACAGTACTTTTTCGCTGGTACAACACTTCCGAACAATCATTTATAAGCTGGGAAGAGAAAAATAAAATAAAGAGCAGCAAATATTTGAAATTTTTTATTTACTTAATATGGAATAATTGTGCATTATTTATACATATCTGCGATAATTAAATGAAATTGAAATCCGGGCATATTTCGTATAAAATAAAATCTACTCGTAACTACTCCTCGGCAATGTAACTGTATCTAAATATAATTAAATATCGTATATCATCAAGGATTATGTTTAATCTGAGAAATATTAATAGTGTTTGTTTACGGATTTGTGTTCGTGTGTATGTATGTATATTCCGCATACAAATCTACACCCGTGGCGCAATTTTCGTACACAATTTCCTTTCGAACTGGAAACAAACATTTGGGGGTAAGACACGTCTGCCACGAGGATGAAAATTTTTTTAACGTGCTAAAACGGCTGACAGTTGCGTCGGATATATTTCGGGGTCAATGAGATTTATAGTGTTTTTTGTGTATAATTTAAACCCCTTTAAGCATGGAATGGGAGCACCCCTAGAGGTGGGGGTGGAGGAGCGTTACAAAAAATATAACGCGAAAACAGCCGAGATTGTAGTCAAATCCGTGGTTATGGCTGTCGCTGAGTTCAATTATTACAACCCGGGAAACGCCCCGCTAGCCTAAAAAATTGTGACTGTAAACGGCGATGCGTCACGATGATTTTCATTGACGTACACTCCTAATATTTAATACTTAGTTTCTGTGCGTTAAGTTTCGTAAGGGGGAAATTTAATTTTTCATTATTTGAAATATTTCCGTTATAATTAAGAAGCATGTATTGGAACTTCATCTGAATTTCAACATTTAACGTAATTCTTAATAATAATTAATATTTAGGGCGGTTATCCAATTTGGTATATGTTTCTTCTATTTCATTTACCCGTAATTGTGGTATTTTATTATATAACTCATCAAATAAATTAATTTAAGGGAGGTTTAAATGTTGTGTAGAAAATTTCTTTCGAGTTTTTAAAACATCTAAAAATGGAAGTGTTTCATCTCTCTTTCTCTGTCTCTCTCTTTCTCCCTCTCTTACGGGTGAGCGTATCCGGCTATGGCGGTAAAATCAATTAATCCAACGAAATTATTCACCTCACAAATTCAATCTGGCGAGAGTTTTTCATTCATAAATACTCTCACATGAGTTGTTAATCTGCATTGTAATTGAGTAGTAGTTTGCACAGTATGAATTTGACACTCGTAATTACCGACGTCAATTACATTTAATCATTATTAACCTACTCCTTCCGCGCGTTGACTTTATCAGTAATCAAAATAAATATTTCGATTGTTTGAATGGCTCCGCTGTGGCTGTATTTACCTTTTATTTCAAGCTCTAATCCGCCGACTTGAATAATGACGTTTTGATCAAATGCGTCATCCTCAATGAAGATAATTGGGATTTAAAACAGCATTCACTAATAGTCACTAATCCTAATCTGACTATACGCCAGTCCACACAAATTCACCAACACTCGACAAAACGAAGTGCAGCTGAATCTCCGGACTTGCAGAGGGGAAAATACGGGTGCGAATCCAGAACGGTGGACATGGTTTAATTCATGGTTAATCTACACGTTAACCAAGAATTGGTATGTTACCATATGCCAAATAAGTATTTCCTACATAAACTAAGTTCACAATAATCTTACATGAATAAAAAATTGCAATGTATTTAAATATTAGTAAGTTGAAAGGAACAATTACTAAAAATTGGTTCAAGCACCGCGACTGCGATGTCACCTCCCTCTCGCCAACAGAAACTAAATACGACAGGAGGCGAGAGCTGTGCGTAAACTGACTTTCTTCTTGAAAATGCCGTCGACGCTTATTTTTAAATTCAAGAGTCATAATTGACATATTTTTATGCAATTTTAAAACAACGGTCATGTGACGAACAGCCGCGATTTTACAATTGAAATGAATCTTGAAACATTAAACGTAGTTTATAGTCAATAACAGACGGTTCATTAAAAAATTCAATTTCGGTTTCTATTTTAAACCTTCTTCATATTGTGAGTGAAAATTTATGCAATAAAATTAGTGAAACTACATAAATAGGTACCGAAACGTTGATATTTTAAACTCTATTACCCACAACAGACGGTTTATTAAATAACTAGCTGGGTGCTCGGCGTTGCTCGTGTACTTATTTATAAAAACTCGAAAAAGTATTTAATTGAATACTTAAATATATTCCTTGAGTATTTCAGGATATAATCGTCACTCAGTCTTCATACATTACGAAATATTACATTGATGAAATTGTTAGCTAGACTCACAACTAATATAGCGCGAAAATTAACTTACATTTTACGCAAGGATGGTAAAGTAATTCGTATTCTTCTTTATTACCATTCGATGGAGTATTGCTGTATAAAATTATACTTTTTATTTAAAGAAAATATGTCTGCTTTATTTCATTCCTAATAAAGGAAATATTTCCTTTGTTCGTTGCGTAGTAACGTCTTTCTCTCGCGTGACGTCATTGTCTCTTGGCGCGCAGTAATTTAATATTTTATGATCACGGTTTTTAATTATAATTCTTTCCACATGTATGCTAGGCGTTTCTCACCCTCACAGTACCGTTTCTCGTGTTTTGAAGAATATGTGTACCAATTTTTGTTGCATTCTGTCCACGCGATAAAATTTGTATAAAGAACAACGTAAATACAAACATACATACATACATACAAATATACATCCTTTTTTATTATATAGATAACTACATTTTATTATCAAAGATTGAAGCCTTTCCCGGTGTAGTTGTTCAATATATTGTTCTCGCAGTTCATCCGGGTTTTGCATAATTATATTAGAACGCCATCATGTAGCCTATTACCCCAAAAAAAAAAAAAATATATATATATATCTAATATAATTATGCAAAACCCGGTTGAACTCCGAGAACAATATATTCTACATTTTATTATATGTAAATAAAGCACATTTAAAATAAAAAAATTTAATTTAATTTGCTTGTAATGAGGAAGAACGGATAAACAGAAGTTAGTACACTGTGATATAGGTGGAGAGGTTTCAGAAGTCCTCGCAGTAAAAGAAGGGAGAAGGTGGAGGTGAGAGTTGTAGCCCAAAGGGAGAAACGCCACTATCGTTCTTAAAAACAAAAATTTATTTTTACGAACGGGATATACAGACAGCAGAAAAGTCTCTCTGAACTCGTAATCTCGTAACATTGATTGACTTTTTTTTTAGTGTACAACATAGCCTGAACTCAGGTCAAAATATTTCCCTGCGTCAATATTTTCAGAATAGTTTTTACACTACCAAGTTGCCGACACAAAAATCTCGTGATAAACTGAGCTCCGGCTTACCCCCACACCGCATGAACCACTGCGCATTTTACTTTCACACGTCTGATTACGCCTCTGGAGTTACACGTAGCTTCATTTGGCCGTACATATGAAAGAAAAAATGAAACAGTTTGGGTCCATAAAAGTTCAAACAAAACTCAATTCACTCAAAAGGAAACTTCTGGACTTGGTAATTATATGTAAATCAGGTTTGAAGTCAGTTTTACAAAACCGAGGGGGCGTGCAGATTAAATTTGTTGCGTTACAATAGATATGTTAATTATTTATCCAATATTCCATTTTCATTTATTATCACATGGCTGAATTCATTAACAGATACGAAATTAATAACATTTAAATTAAAGGGAGTTCAAAATTGTAAATCCTCAAAAAGTATCAAAGTAAAAGACAAAAAAATTGGTCCATAATTGTAGTTTATGTATTCTGTTCCACTTGAAGAAAAATTTCAACTTTACTAAACCTGTTTTAGAGGATATATTAAGCTGTTTAATGTGAATAAACATACAGATATTTTGTAGAGAAAAATTTTACGCAAATTCAGCTACAGAAAATGAGCATTATCTTTGAATAAGAGATTCTTTAACATAAATTTGAATACTAGTAAAGAGAGAAAAGCGATACGTATCTCAAATTGTTTATTTATGTAATATCATGTATTTACTTATTTTAGTAGTAATGTCCCGTCCCTTTCAGGCCGTATCTCGTTGCAGTATTTTGAAATTAATCACCGTAATTGATTGTTAGCACGTCTCTGTTTACATTATTATAGAAATAAGTATTTTCTTTCGTCCAATTACACACTGCTCACGTCCCTGGTCGTGGAGGAACAAAGAGTCTATTAGCGGTGGCGTGTCTGCTTTTACTTTCTCAAATTCTACCTTGAGTCACGTGCGCTAGTAACCGTAAACGAAGTCATTTTTCCCCGTTTCATTTAACTCTGTAATCTTTGGCTGTGCGCACTACATCGTTGGAACTTTTTCAAATCCACGTTCCAGTGAACGATGTAAATCCGACAATTTATTTGACGCACAGTATAAAGCTAATTAATTGAATGAATATATTTTTAAAAAATTCAGTGCGTGTATTAAATATTTTTCCTACAAATATGATTGCTAATTACCTACTTTCTCTAGAATCCAGCGAAATTAAACTAAAATTATTCTACATTTTAATTATATCTAAACAATATGCCAAATAGGCTTATATATACAGTAAATATTAAAATATTGATGAGTAAGTTAAAACAACTGCATTAATTTATCTCATTTAACAGCAAAGTAAAGAAAATCAGAACGAAGTTTGTTAACATCGATTGTAGTGAACAAGTTCAATCTGAAACTTTCGTTATCCGATTTCAATCTAGGTAAATAACGGAAAATAAAAACAGTTGGTTCGTGAGCATAAGTTGACTTGATACGTGTATTTGGCATGGGTGAGCCGAGAACGTTCGATATAAGGAGAAATTGAGGGTGATAGAGCCAAGTATTTGAAAATGCGATAGTTCACGTCGCAAGTAAAATATATCAGAATATATATATATATATATATAAAATGCAACAGGGTTCATGAGGGTAATCCACGTTGGGCAACTCCCCTTTAATAGAATAGGAAAGGATTTGAAAGGGGGGATTCGGAAGGGTAGAGGAAGATAGCCAAGGGTTAACTAGGGCCCCAGAGTTATATTTTAAGGATACTACTTGGCATTCGCTAAAAAAATACAGGGAAAACCCTAGAAAAACCTATATCAGGTAGGTCAGGCATTGGGTACCTGTCCCACGCCCTTCCGAAAGCGGGAGAGGAGTTTACTATGGGGACGCAGCATTCCCTTCTCCGTGCCTCGACCAGTTTAGGAGGCAGCTGGCCGACTGTTCCAATGGGAATAGCGGACAACTCTTACCGTATGCCCAAGGTCTGTGACCCCGGAACATACACCTCTCAGAACAGGCCGAGGTGCCTCGGCTTGTGGGAACCTTAGTTCAAAAACGGAGAAGAAAAGGCATCCCCTAAGGTAGCCCCCTCGTATTTCTCCTACAAGGTTCTGCCTGCGAGAGAACGCCCCTCGCAGGCACTGCCTGCGAGAGAATAGCCCTCGCAGACTCCTCAGCATCCAGAATCTTCTGATAAATAAAGCAGAGTGTTAGTTTGTATATTTTTTTGTATGTTCCTTATACAAATCTACACCACTGGAGCAAATTTCACCAAATTTCGTACTCGGGTTTTTTGCGACCAGGAAACAAACACTGTCGGGGTGAGACGCGTCTACCACGCTCAGAAGCGGCGGTGGAAACATTTAAACAGTCGATATTTCAGTCAGATAAATATTTTTAGGGGTCAAAGATATTCATAGTGTTTCTACCGATGTTATCTGACTATAACATCATCGGAACGGAGGACCCTTAGAGTTGGGGGTGGACGCGTATTACAAGAAAATAACGCTAATACAATCAAGATTGGAGTCAAATCCAGTTTTATGCATGTAGATGAGTTTAATGATGACATTCAATTCGCCATTTAACCTTCAGGGGCGGGGCTACACGGAGGGTAGAATTTTTCTAACAGGTTAAATGGTCGATATTTGGAATAAATAATTTTGAGGTCAATGACGTTTATAAAATATCTACAATGGCTTTTGTAAAATTTCAACCCCTTTCGGCATGAGAGCACACATAGGGGTCTGGGTGGAAGTATTCAAACAATGTAACCGGCCGACAACACATTTAATGAAAGGGGTCGAGTTGCGTTACATAAAAATAACCTAAAAGATACCTAGATTGGAGTCAAATCGGGGGTCATGGATAAATGACCTCTCGGGCAACGCCGGGCACCCAGCTAGTATATAATAAAAGGCGAAGTATTTATACGATCTAAAGGGAAACCAGAATATATATATGAGGGCATCGTATACGTACTTTAACAGATTCAATTCTCCCGCGGAAAGCAATGGTGGAACAATGCTTTAAAAATATCGGCCATTGACGCCTAAAAATATTTCTTCGACGAAAAAATCGTTTTTTTTGGTATGTTTGAAATGTCCTACCCCGTTGAGTGTCGTATCTCACCCCCCAGAGTGTTTGTTTCTGGTTCGAAAAGGGAACACGTCTCCAAAATTTGGTCGAAATTTTTTTTTTTGATTTGTATATGGATGGCACATAGATACAAACACGTAAACATAGTCAATTTTATTTACAAGACGATAAGGAAAATTTTACATTTCTATTTTTTCTTATTTAGGTATCTTCCATGAAGGAATAAATACTGGACGAAACTGAGTTTTATAATAATTTTTGTTTAAGTTGATTTATAAACATTTTTCTGACAAAATTACTGTCTTTTTGTTTATTTTTTTAATTATGTAATTTATGAAAACATTTTGTATTTAACAGGAATCTCATTTATATCAATGCTTGACAACATTGATTCTAATTTATGAAAATGAGCTGTATATATTTTACACATTGAAGGTTTGAGTAGTTAAATAATCAATTTCACTGTATCATTATTAGCCAAAATATTTGTTATATTATCTTATAAAAATAGGGTTTGTTTGTGGGTTTTTCGTGTATTTGTATGTATATAGACGAGTTGGTCAGTGTAAAAAAAAATTAATAAATAAGAAGACAATGTTTGCAGGAGAAGAAAAATCGTAAAAATTCACGAAACTTTTTGTATAAAGAAATATGTCATAGAAAGGGAAAAGCTTTTTTTTTACTGTGGCTTCTGAAAGCGGCATAGGGAACCAGGTGTAGCTAGAGATTTTAGTATTTTACAACCCCACGAAGTGGGTGTGAATGCTGTGTATGAAGTAGGTGCAACGTCAGTAAACTGAGCAACAGATGGCCTCCGTCGCACCTAACGTGAAAAACATCAACTGTTTTGCAATATGCGGCACAAAGACGAACTAAAAAATCGTAAAATGTCGGGAAATCTACGTTTAATGTTTTTTTAAAAGAAAATGTCTCAGAAGGAAGATCAAGAAGCGATAGATAAAATGATATTTATGTAAACTCAATCGAATGTAGTGAACCAAAATGTGTTTCGGAAAGACAGCATCCTTGTGAGTGATCAGTTTCCAACCTGACGTATTACCAAAACTCCGTTGGCCCTTAAATATTATGGAGTAATATTTTGTAATAATCCCGTGACAAAATTTGTTTCGCGTGCACAGAATTAGCTACCACAAAGTAGGGTTTCGCACAGGGGGGTCAAAAACGGCTTACTTTTCAAAAATTATATTTGTTATCTATTTCAGGATAATATTAAATAAGATTCCCTGTGCGAATAAACATTATTTTATTAATATGAAATGCGCGTGCAACAAAAATTCATGAGACTTTTCTTCGACAATTATAAATTTTATACGATTGTGATATAATTATTTAACCATACAATCCTTCAATATGTACAATTAATTGTACAGGTCATTTTGATAAATTATAATCAATGTTGTCAAGTATTTATATATATAAATATATATATTGTAATACCCAGTTAAGAAGGACATAAATATTGTTCTTATTTCATCAGATTTGTTTACCAACTCAGACTGGGGATTCTTGAGTGGTTTGTATATAAAAAAGTATAATAATAAAATGATGGATAAGCGGCTCTTAGAGAAGAGGAGGACTATAATTGGACGTTTAGCGGCTCTTAGAGCTAATGGTTTTGACAGACATCGGGACGGAACCATAAAGGCATAATGACAGAAGTTTGGTGAACATCCAATTGCATTAAAAGGAAATGTTTATTTTAATTGTATTTAGTGGCTCTCGGAGCGTGAGAAAGCCAACAGTTGGTGTTTGTTTGGCGAACGTGGAAACTCAAAAACTGTGAAAACAAGGGAATATTCTGGAGAGGGGGAAGCAGATAAAAAGGAGTTGGACGTGAGAGTTGGAAGGAGATGGACGTCGAGTGTGGTGCCAGAATCTGAACGAGAAAGTCATAGGAGTTGTATTGTAGACTGCAAAGGAGAAGGACGTGGAGACGGTGATAAATATTCGGTCAAATTGAATGCTGGCCGTGCTTAAACATAAAATAAACATTTTAGTCCATGCAAGCAGTCAGGAGACGGGATATCAAAAAGGACAAAGTGAACGTGTGTGTTAAGCGTGAGTAAAAGTCTGTGCACAGAAGGGCATTGTAGGTTAAAGTGCATTCCTGAAAAAAAAACAAATAAAATTGTAAGTAGACATTCAGTAGCAAATTCTGTAAATTGTTAAATAAGGGTAATCAGTCAGATTTCGATTTTCATTTTATTTAATAGCTTTAGTGTTTAAATTGTAAATTTTGTGTTCCGTTTCCTTATCAACCCAGTAAAGACCCTGGGGTACAGAGTCTGATTTATAAAATATAACTAGATTATAAGTGGAATTGAATTGTTGAGGTCAAAGGATATAATAAAATATACAGTGATTGTCTTGAGTTGTATTCTAGATTAATAAAATTGCTTTGTTTATAAAATTTAATAACTTGTTTAATTTAAATTCCTATAATCATAATTATCAATATGTGGGGTATTACAGTATATTGTAATAATCATCAATTTAGGGCTAATTAAAAAAAAAGATTATAAAAATTAACAAACAAAATAATTATTTATTTATTTGTGGCTTCCAAAAGTTAAAACAATTACATTCAAATTAAGATCTCTTCTCTCAGAGTCGTCACTGGGTTTGATAATAAACAGAAAAGTGATTTAATAAAATAATTATCAAATCAAGAATAAAATTTACATAAAAACATTATGTCGATAAATGAAAGAAAGCTAAATGTAAAGAAATTAAACTTGAACGAAATCAAAAGTGAACGAAATCTGACTTTACCCTTTTAGTTATCGTTTACAAATATTATTATCAAAGTTTTGGTTACTGACATAATGTCCGACTGGTACCAGCATTCTTTTGTAGCTTCAACACTACACTTTAATTGCAAATTTTATTACACTGATTATAATTTCCTCACAGATTTTACACATACGCTGTCGAAATACACGTACTCAGCTACCGGGAACCTCGGATGATCCTCTCCTAATTGGTCAGCTATCGGATATTGGTTTCCCTCAATGCAAAATTGTACAATTTTTATAATGAAGCAACCTTTGTTTCACCGTTGGCTAGTTGTTAGACTATCTGCTTGCTTACAGGAACTCACGATTTGCAGATATTAGACTTTTACTGTTTTATTTATCGATTTGGATCGAACAGCTATGTATCTCGGTGAAGATTTGTTTTAATGTCTCGTGGCTGACCGTAGAAGTAGACTTCTCGTATGCAGATTTGGTTGTATATCCTTTCGTGGCTGACCGTAGACTGAAAACTAACTAAATTTATTCATCTGACTTTACTTTTGCGCGCGCAATCGCCATTTCGACTCTTCAACAAATCAACAGAGCTCAGCAGCAGTGTCGCTTTGGTCGCTGCTACCGCTATAATTCATTTATCAAAACAATTCAAATTATCCCTAATCAATTAATAGCCTAATTAACTATTGCTACAATATATATATCGAGATTCATTGTTAAATTCAAAATATTTTAATAAATAATATAGTTATAAAAAATAAGCCAAAAAAGCAGTAAATTTGTCAGAAAAATGTTTAATTAATCAACTAAAACAGAAATTATTACAATACACCTTTACGTGCATATATAATATGGAAACTGTTCCAAATGCTAGTGATTCGTTTAATAAAATATTCTTAGAAATAATCAATTAAGATACAAATCTTTTAACATTTAATCATTAAATAAATGTAAACATCAACCTGTTTAGTTATAAATTTATTATTAACTTCAATTTTTTAACATTACAATAGAAAAAAAATTCTCAAGGTTCATCCCTAATTTATTAAGACCTCTTGATGTGTTGTAAAGTTATTTAAATGATATAATTTCAAAAACCGTGTTTCTAAAAATTCCAACAAAGCAAGATTTTACAAAAATGATCATTTACAATAATTGTTAAAGACTGATAAAGTAGCTCTTCAGAAAACTTTATACCTGCTCGCTCAACCGTCAGGGATGAGGAAGGGACTGTTGACCGCTCAAGGCACGGCCGCTCAAAATACGGCGCCGGGGATCTCCACTTACCGGGCAAAAGCTCGACTAACTGAAGTATCTGTCGACTCCAGATCTGTAGACCTGATGGATGCTCACCTACAATTTGCTAAATCACTACCAATTGGAACAGTTTCCATGTTATACATAGAGATATAAATTATAAAGCCAAATAAGTTTCAGAAATGTTATACATTAAACTAGTATCACATTCATTTAATGTTAAAACCAAGACTGATAAAGTTGCTCTTCGGAAAACTTTATACCTGTTCGCTCAGCGGTCAGGATTGAGGAAGGGACTGTTGACCGCTCAGGGCACGGCCGCTCACAACACGGCGCACTTTTTTTGAACCTGAAACAAACTGTCAGTGTGACACTGCGACACTGAAAGGCTTAGGGAATTTTTAAACATACTAAAACGTCAAAGGCCGATATTTTTAAAGCAGTATTCCACCCATGCATTCAACAGGGGAAGAGAATCCGTTAAAGCACATATACGACGCCATCAGTCAAATCACGTTTCTTCGTTGCTGACTAAACGACAGTTACATTCTGTAAGGTACACGTACGAACCCCTCCGTTGCTCTCTAGACGAAAATTAATTTTTTATCTCCGTTAAAAGACATATCTTTGGCCCAAACAGAACACAATAAAATGTAGAACTTTCTGCTTTTTGTATCATATATATATATATATATATAATTTTTGTTTCATAAGATATGTATCAAAGTTAGCAAATGGAGACATGAGATACATATATCTTCAGTGCGTGGCTTATTTATCGACGACAAACTTTAAAGTTCCTCATAAAATTTCCAATAATTCAATGCTCCAATGTTTTGAGCTCTTTTCTGGAGACTCAGCTCCATTACCCGACGAGACCTACACGGGAACTGTACCAACATATCGACGCCCGCGCCATAATCCGTCTCAACTTAACATTCCCCAACAATAGGCGGCGCGGCAAGAGGATGCCGACAAAAGCCATAATACAACAAGATCAAATTGAGACGTTATAATATATATATATTATAATTGACACGTTATAATATATATATATATATTATAATTGACACGTTATAATATATATATATATATATATATATATATATTATAATTGACACGTTATAATATATATATATATATATATATATATATTATAATTGACACGTTATAATATATATATATATATATATATATATATATATATATTATAATTGACACGTTATAATATATATATATATATTATAACGTGTCAATTTGATCTTGTTGAATTATGGCTTTTGTCGGCATCCTCTTGCCGCGCCGTTATATATATATAATAAAAAATTTTGTTTGTTTCTATGTATTTATGTTAATTTCTATACAAACTTAAACTCGTGGACAGATTGCAACGAAAATTGATACACATTTTCTTCAAAAATCGTTAAACGGTACTGTTAGGATGAGAAACCCCTAGAATATATGTGGAAAGAAATATAATTGCGCGCCAAGATACCATGACGTTACTCAATAGAAAGATGTTACTACGCGTCGAACAAAGGAAATAGTTACTTTTTCCGTAATGAAATAAAGCAGAATATTTTCCTTAAATAAAAATTATAATTTTATCCAGTAATACTCCATCGAATGATAATAAAATACAATACGAAGTGTCTTAACGAGTCCTAGCGGAAAATGGAAGTTATTTTTCGTGTCATATTCGTGACTCCAATATGGCAACTATTTGTTTTACATTGTGAATATAGCTAATAATTTCATGAATTTAATCTTTCGTAATGGCTGAAGACTGAGGGATAATTATGTCCTGCAATTCTCAAGGAGTATATTTAAGTATTCTATTTATAAAGAAATTCGGAAGTACGTTTGTTGGGATGGATGCAATAAAATTCATTGCATTTTATGGCTGTGCAACTATCGGTCAAAGATATGTACGGAACTAGGAACATATAGATTTAGGTTAAATCAATTCTTGACTGAAGATTAATATAGACAGTTCGCTGCCAGCCATGGTAGGGTAAACAGTAGTATCTAGAACTCTTCCAGTGCCCGAGTGTGTTTACAAGAGTAGCCGTAGTTGAAGCGGGGCTGTCCCGGCGGATTCCGGCTAGCTATTTTCGTGTAAAGGAGTGTATAAGTGCGTGGTATCTTAGCTATATAAAGGAGAATCCACTACTCCCAGAAGAGGAATACCTGAAGATGACGTCCACACAGAATATGGAGGCTAGATTGTATTCGAAGCTGATGGCCACGGAGCATAAACCGGATAAAATGCATGCCATTATTCTGGACGCTGTTGCAAGTTTAAATACAGGTGGGTACTTAATAGGTTTAGCTAATATTATTGACCCCATCAGAATTAAGTACATCTCTAAAATAGCCAATGCGAGAATATGCTCATTTCTATCATCTAAGGAGGGTGTCGAAAACCTAATAAAAGCTCTTAAATCAATAACAATAAAGGGTGCGATGGTCAATATGAGACCTTTAATGCAAAAATACTGCCCTGTAATCTTGTCAAATGTATTCCCAGTTGTCCCAAACGAGGTTCTTGTGCTAGAACTAGAAAAGCTAAATATAATTCCAGACTCTAAAATATCGGATATTAGAATAAGTACTGGCGACCGAAGATTTTCTCACATTAAAAGTTTCAGAAGACAATTCTTCATTAACCCGGATAAGCTAAATTCCCTTCCGGATTCGATGATGGTGCAATATGAAGACACTAGCTGTAGGGTGTATCTAGCAACGGAGAACAGTAACTGCTATCATTGTAGAAGTCTTGGCCATATCGCGATAAATTGTCCTAATAGAGATGCAATACTAAAGAATAATCTGACTGCAAATGACAATTATGACCAAATTCAGTGTAAGAACCGCAATTCTAACCCTCATACAACGGAGATGGATAATTCACAACTAACAAACAAAAAAAGAACTGCATCTACGAGCTCGACAAGCAAAGCCGATAAGAAAGACGTCAGTAATGCTGAACGGAAGACGAGCACTAATCCTCCCAAGAAAACAAAACATTCAGGATCATAAATATAAGGCGCTTAGTCAATCATTAGGTCCGCTAAAAATATTATATGAAGAAGAAAACAGTGCTCCAGCTATCCCTTTGGAACAGTTGACGACTCTTATACTAAATGCTACGGACTCAAAGAACCCAAGGACCATTATTAGAGATTACAAAATATCCCCTACATCATTCATAAATATATTGGAATCATTTTACCCACACTTAAATGATAAAACGGCAAAAAGTAGAATATAAAGGCTCATAAATTTAGTCAAGAAACAAGAGAGTGATTCATATTCAGAAACAGACGCCTCCTCCTAATAAAAACAGACTATGACCACAGTACAGTGGAATCTGCAACAGTCGCAGCTTGAAACAAGTTAATATAATGAATTATACAATTATTATGAAAAAGGATTAACAAATGCGAATTTTAAAATGTAAACGTAAGAAACCCACATCTGAAATATATAATTATTCTTTCAAACTGTTCAATTGTATGCATATTATTGGAATCATTGTGAACCACAGCATACTTATGTAAATAAGCACTATTTGTAATTTATTTATGGGTCGCCAATGACCAAGTTGTTAACGCGACCATTATAATCCTTTAATTAAAAAAAATTAATATAGAATCAAAATCCTTTTTCGGGTTTATATGAATAAGTACTCGGGCAACGCCGGACACCCGGCTAGTATATATATATATATATATATATATATATATATATATATATATATATTTCAAAGTTGAAGTGATCAGCAATGAATGCAAATGGCGTAGGTAGGTATAGATATTGATCAAAAGTTTATATTCCTGTGACTTCCACTAATATTAGCTTACTCGAGGTATTCGTTGAATAATACTTTTTTTATTTTAATAATCAGCCCTACAAATTAGCTTACGGTAGTCAATTCCTGTCTTAATTTCTAATTATTTGATGCGTTGAGAAAATAAGACATATAATCTTAGTGATCTGCATCACTTTTTTCATTTTATTGTCCTACCTGTTTTCCCCCCCCGAAAGATTACATCTACAGAAAGTAAATACTAATCACAGTTGAACTTATTTAATACTATTCAATTTTACCATTTTCCAACGTGACTCGCGCAGCCGCAACGGAACCGAAAGTGAAAGCATTAGCAACATATTTTTTTTTTTTGGAAAACGAAGAGGGTGGATTTCGGTAATTAAAAATTCTTACACATAAATGCAAATTAATTTAGCCAGCTAAGAGGAATTGACGATGCAAATGGATCGGGGTTTATGGTAAGAGTGTGGCGCATATTCGGGCGAGCCGCGGGCGTTCAGGCGGCCCTGAATAATGCAGGGAGCTGTATGTGCGCCCCTCCACTAACTTAATGGAACTTTCCTTTAAGATCAAGGAGCAATCCGCAGCTTCTGTATCGAAAGCAGCATCATCCGCCCCCTCTCGTCAAATGAATGCAAACTGGAATATCATCTCGAGGAACACACTACTTTTAGCATATACAATGGGTTCCGTATCTGTAAACCGCATGAAACCTCTGTCAAATCATCTACTAAAAGGGTCAGTTCTTAGATAAACTGCTATTCGGGAAATTGATCATGTATATATTTATATAAGAATTTAAAGAGGCGCTGCTACCGAACCTCGACTCTAACACTTTCGTGCTGCTAAATTTGAAGCCGCAGACACTGACCCAATTACGAACGCTCCAACAAATTTTACAATGATCTGTGGCATATTGCAGGATCATATTTTATAAGCCATAATTTTCTTTTAAAATATTACCATATAAATTAATTGGAAAGACACTGGCCATTCAATGGAATAACATCGCGGTATTCATCTTAACAGGAAATCAAGGCAACCAATCATGAGGAAAAACTTGTGGTACCTCGGTGCATTGGTGGGAATTTATTTATTTTAATTAAATGCAAACAAAAAATCTTAAATAATTATATATTTACATTAAATAGTTATCCACACGTTAATCAGTCGAATCAGGGGTTATGGATGTCGCTGAGTTCAATTATGACATTAATTTAATTAGTCGATCGTACAGTGATAATAAATTTAAAACAAAAATTAATGATTGCAGCATTATCACTTTTCATTGCTAATAGAAACAATGGAAAGTTCTTAGAAAGATTTTCAAGTTTCAGACTCGTCATGTTGAGACATTTTGTAAATCCGTTGTATAGTAATTCTCTAAATGCACATTTGTTAACTACACAGTTGTAACTCGTTTTCCTGGTCAGATTCAGTTAGCGAACACGAGACTTGTACGTTGCATTTTGTAAAACCCAGTGAAACGAGAATCCGTAATGAAACGCATTGGATTATTATGAAAACAAGGATGTACAAAAGCTTGTAGTAATGAATGAGCACATCTCTCGCAGTTTTACGGTTTTTCAGGATTTAGGTTCAACAAATTAATTTCCTATTCAAAATCGGAGGACTGCACACCGGTAAATTCATTATATTTAAATTAATTTAATTTATTTCAAACCACACGCAAAACTAAAATAATATATCATTTCACAGTATCCTTCAACCGGAAATCTGATTTGTCCTTATTGGCTTTCTTTTAAAGTTGCATCATAATTATTTTGAATTCACACCAATAAAAAAATGAGTACCAAAATTCTTACACTACCGGCAAAAACAAAAACTATTTTTGTTCTATAGCATACCTGCTAAATCTCTAAGGTGAATGCCAATACCTTTTATTTCGAGCTAAGGTACGGAAATGATCAGACTGAGTTGAATCAGGTCAGAGAAAAATACAGCTCAGTCTCTTCAGCGACGAGATACGAAATAGGAAAGTCGATTACTTGGGGTTGCTTGGTATCTAAGCACCATCCAGAGACTTGAACAAAATCGTATGGTGCTATGAAGTACTAGATATAGTTTAGTACTGAGCAGACAGCGCCCAGGAGCCTTTACAACCCCAAAGACGACAGTAGCAAGACTAATTTAAAGAGTGGAAACTGAGAGAAAAACCTCCTCCAAAGTGACGAACCACTTGCTGGAAGGCGAAGAACCAATCAAAAGCTCCAGATCAGACTGCGTGATCAGTAGTGGGGACCCCTCAAAATCGATTACCAAACGGTTTATACAACATTTGTACTGAAATCCGAACCGACTGAAAATTTGTTAATGTATTTCTCAACCTGAGATGCGCACATCCATCCGGGGCCCGAGTGAATCGTGTGTGGTATAGACCGAAATAAAAAAATTAGTAAATCAATATGACAGTTTCTCAGGCAGAACCTTGTAGGAGAGATACGAAGGGGCTACCTCTGCTTTTTTGAACTAAGGTTCCCATAAGCCGAGGCACCTCGGCCTGTTCTGAGAGGTGTATGTTCCGGGGTCACAGACCTTGGGCATACGGTAAGAGTTGTCCCCTATTCCCATTGGAATAGTCGGCCAGCTGCCTCCTAAACTGGTAGAGGCACGGAGAAGGGAATGCTGAATCCCCACAGCAAACTCCTCTCCCAGTATCGGAAGGCCGTGGGACAAGTACCCAATTCCCGACCTACCTGATGCAGGTTTTTCTAGGGTTTGTCCTGCATTTCTTTAAGCGAATGCCGGGTAGGATCCTTAAAATATAGCCCGGGGGCTATAGTTAACCCTTGGCTACCTTCTTCTACCCTTCCACATCCCCCTTTAAAAATCCCTTCCTATGCTATTAAAGGGGAGGTGTCACCATGTGGATTACCTTCATGTAGCCTGTTACCTAAAAAAATTTTTTTTTTTTAATTGACATTATATGTATGTATAATAACATCTTACGTAACTCTTAGCTCAGGAAGGAAGCTTTAGCAATGGACTTCCGACGTCCAAATTTAAAACTAAGTAACATTTGCTTGAAATACTAAATACTGTGGCTATTCAAGTCATGGGTGCCTTCAATTTTTCTAATTACATGAGATAATTTTTTAAACGTTCTTTCTGGTTCGCATACTTTTTTTCCCAATGTGTCACGCCATAATAAAACAGTTTATAAATACTAGTAGCAATTAAGTAATTTATTATTATCAGTAGAAATTATTTTTTAAAAAAAACGCGAAGTAACAAAAACTTTTTTGGGTATATATATTTGTAATGTATCAAACCACATATGTTCTCTTCATAGATTTATTTTCTTAGATATTTAAACCTCAGGAGCTTCCTGCGCCTTTGCCGTAATCCTATGTTTTTTTAAAAAAAGAAACATCAATCCGACATACACAATTTTACATACAACATATAATAATTATTTTTTTACATACAATCAAAATATAAATTTTAATTAGTATTTTCATACCTGTCAACTACTGTAAAATGTTTTTTATCAAGTGCATTGCGTCAATTTTTTCCCTCGTTTACGTCTATCCATGTACCTGGTTAGTCAATTTCTCATACTTCAATTTTATCACACTGTATCATTTACGATAAGCGACTTAATATTTTCTAGTACATACATTTTTATTACAAGTTTTATTAATTATTATCTGCTAAAACGTTTTTTATATTCTACTTATTATAACATATATTGTAAATAACATAGTTTTATTTCTCGCCACTAATTTTAATTTTTACAAGTTTACTGTTACCCTTTTCCCATTACCACAAGGGAAATATGAAAGAGCAATCGAAGACTATCACAATATTTAAAGGACACTGGACATAAATGTGAGTGGACTAAATATGAGTTGTTAGATTTTGAAAACTCGAGATATAAAAAGAGTGTTGCTAAATATTCAAGAATATTTAGAAGAACTTTTTGAATAAAAGAAGGGATGCGGGTAATATGGGTGTTTTCTCTGCCAGTATAATCGAAAAGATAAAAAGGATGGGAAAAGGGTAACAGTACAATTGTAAAAATTAAAATTAGCAACGAAAAATAAAAAATGTTATTTGCAATATATTGTAATAACCAGATCAGAAGGACAGGAATTCTGTTCTTATTTTTGTCAGATTTGTTTACGAACTCAGACTGGGGATCCTTGAGTGGTTTGAACATAATGATAAAATGACGGATAAGTGACTTTTAGAGAAGGGGAGGTCTAATAATTGGGGCATTTTGCGGCTCTTAGGGCTAAATGGTTGTGACCGACGGAACCCCGAAAGGCATCATAACAGATGTACGACGCAATTATATTAAAAGGAAACGTTTAATTTAATTGATTGAGTGGCTCTCGGAGCGGGAGAACGGCAACAGATGGTGTTTGTTTGGCGAAAGTGGAAATGCAAAGAACTGTGAAAACAAGGGAAGATTCTGGAGCCGGGATATAAATAAGAGGGCAGTTGGACAGTTAAGAGGCAGTCATTATCATTTCGTGTTGGAGAGGAGACGGACGTGTCAGCGGGGAGAGATCGTTGGTGCAGGTCCGCAGGGTGGACGCAGAGACGAGAGTAATCAGCTGGACATCAGTCGTCAACAGTTGGGAGTTTCATCGTGGAGGTCTGTCTGAAAGCAGAGTTGTTAGAATTCGTCGTGAGGGTGACGTCTTCAAGAAGAGGTGGCTGTGATAGCAGAGAGTGAACGCAGCCTGGTGCCTTTTATGCCTATATGAAGTGAGTGTGTGAACCAGAGACCTTGTAAGTTTATTTTTCTGAATTCAAAATTGTAAATTGTTAAAAAAGGAAAAAAAGTCAGATATCGTCTCATTTCGTTTCATTTATTTCAATCGTTTCATTTGTTTTACTCGTTTCAATCATTTCAATTATTTCGTTTTTCATTCATTGTAACTGTATTTGTTTAATTGTAACATTTTGTTCCGTTTCCTTATCAACCCAGTAAAGACCTTGAGGGTACCGAGTCCAATTATTTAAAATGTATTCGAGGTAAATAAAATTGTTTTGATTTCTAAAATTTCATCAGATTTGTGTAATTGTAAATTTGTGTTTTAATAAATGATAATTGTTTGTTTAAATTTTTATTTTATTTGAGGTATTACACAAAATGGCTACCACAACGTGGGGCAAATTTCATTAATCAAAAATTTATTAGTAATTATTACAATATGTTAGAATAAGTAGGCTATAAAAAAGTTTTAGCAGACAATAATTAATGTAAAATAATGTAATAAAAATGTATGTACTAGAAAATATTAAGTCGATTATCGTAAATGATAGAGTGTGATAATATTGAAGTATGAGAAATAGAATAATCAGATACAGGGATAGACATAAACATATGTTATGAACGATATTGATGCAATGCACTTGATAAAAGACATTTTACAGTATTAAAATGTATGGTGATATAATGTAAAAAATAATACTTATATGTTGTATGTAATATTGTGTATGTATTATTGATGTTTTTTTAAAAAAAAAACAACAGATGATTATGGCAAAGGTGCAGAAAGCTCCTATGGTTTAAATATTTAAGAAAATAAAGACATGAAGACAGCTTATATGTGGTTTGATACATTACAAGTAGAAATTAATGTTACATGTGTTGATGTTCATTTACAAATATTTCTTAAAAAATCTTTCAACTTAAAGAAAATTAGGATTATTGAGAACAATGTAACAATGATACATTTAGCGTCCTAGTGTAATTTTAATATAATTAAAAATGTTTGAATGGAATGTAAATGCACTTTGTCGCATTTCTTGGAAGTTTAATGCGTAACGTAAACCTCAAAGAAGAGATTCTAAACAGGAATATTCAACCTTGACAAAAAAAAACGGTCATGTAAGAAGTTCACTGAAATTAATAACTCGTGAAATTAAACAAAAAATATAAATGCGCAAAAGGAAGTGTCTTTCTTTGCGTTGCTGAGTAATGGAGCGACGCTTCATGTCGCCAGACTCCATTAGCGAAACTGATCCATCGCCGTCTACACGAAGTCCGCCACGCACATATATAATTCATAACATGCCCATTAAAGGCGACCGCTACCCAGATATCGTCCCATTACTTTGAAAGATAACTGAACTGAGCTCAGAGGCGCCGCAACTAGACCGACCCAAAGCGGAGTTGGCGAGACAACTAGATTACGAACAAGCCTCTTCCGTACCGGCACATAACCGATTGACTGATATATTTACCATATACATCAGCACAGAAAATCATATATTGTCGACTTGTTGCTATTCAATTTGATAGTGTTGCAAAGGTTAAGGTAGTAGAGCGAGACAGTAAGCTTTTGTTGAGCACGGATCGATATAATCCTTCTTTATCGTCCCAGTAGTGAATGCAGTTACTGTAAGTACTTCATCTTAGGCAGCAACACGAAGTGGAAGCCTAAACTTCACCACGGAAACGGGAAAATGACTTCATTTCGTTAAGAAAAATGCAGCACTGTTGAAACTGTACTAAATCAAAATTAACTATTGAATTAATATTTCACCTGGTTTACAATTTTATAATATTTTAAAGGAAAAAAAAACAATTAAAATTTGTTAGTATATAACCTAAAATATTTGTAAATTGAAAACGTTATATATTTTAGGAGTAACATTACGAAAATATATTTACGTATGATATCGAATTTAGGAACTAACAATTATAATATTACATTAATTTTTTTTTGTATATAAATATAATATTGCATAAAAAATAATTATTTTTATAATAATACTATCTGGGTGCCCGTCGTTGCTCGTGTACTTTTTTATATAAACTCGAAAAAGTATTTAATTGAATACTTAAGTATATACTTGAGTATTGCAGGATATAATTGTCACTCAGACTTCACATATTACGAAAGATTATATTGATTAATTTGTTAGCTAGGTTCACAATGTAAACAAAAGGTCGCCATATTGGACAACTAATACGGCGCGAAAATTAACATTTTCCGCAAGGATGGTAAAGTAATTCGTATTCTTCTTTATCATTCGATGGAGTATTGTTGTATGTAATTATACTTTTTATTTAAAGAAAATATTTCTGCTTTATTTCATTTCTGATAAAGGAGCTATTTCCTTTGCTCGTCGCGTAGTAACGTCTTTCTCTCGCGTGACGTCATTGTCTCTAGGCGCGCAGTAATTTAACATTTAATGATCACGGTTTTTAATTATAATTCTTTCCACTTGTATGCTAGGGGTTTTTATTATCATTCAATGAAGTATTTCTGGATAAAATTATACTTTTTATTTAATGAAAACATTCTGCTTTATGTCATTACGGCAAAAGGAACTATTTCCTTTGTTCGTCGCGTAGTAACGTCTTTCTCTCGCGTGACGTCATGGAATCTTGAGGTGCCGTAATTTATCACGTTTATCATTTTTATTTCTTTCCACATTTATGCTAGGGGTTTCTCACCCGCACAGTACTGCTTCTCGTGTTTTGAAGAATATGAGTACCAGTTTTTGTTGCGATCTGTCCACGCTTTTAATTTTGTATAGAAATCAACGTAAATGCATACATACATACAAATATACATCCTTTTTTATTATATAGATAATTTATAATAATATTATAAAAAATATAATTTGTATGTAAATATATTGTGGTAAACACTTTTATAAAATGAAACAAGGGAAGGAAGTTGAAATTAAACCTATGTTTTTAAAAGATGACAAAGATTATTTATTTGACAAATTTGATTTTTATTGAATACACATTTTATATTTTTAAGTAAATTCCTCAGCTCTTATGAGAATATAAATTCCAGGCCCCCTTATAGGGCCTCTAATAAAGACAGTGAGTAAAATTTTCACCTAGTTACAAAAGCAAAAAGTGAATTTAAAAATACAAATACAAATTTTATACCAACAACAAAAATTATAAATATCTGAAAGTTATAGAAATATCTAAGTTATATAAATGTGTCGGTAAACGATATTTACGTACTTGTTCACAGAAGAAAGTTTTTTTCTCCACTTGTTTAGAGCTGCTCTTGTTTGTGCACACGTGATTCTTTTAATTTTTTATAGAACACTATTTTCTTTGACAGGCCATAGCACTGATATTTTTTATCGTCTTACCTTCCAACACTTTAGGCGCCCTTCTACTTTGCTGTCGTACGTATTGTCACAATAAGTTTGCTGTGAAAAATCTCATCATAAAAGCTGATATATTCAGCGTATACATTGCTGAATTTTGCCACCATTGGCCGGTTTAGTCACAACAGACTCTCGCCATGACTGACTGTTTGTCACTATATCTG
Organism: Zhengitettix transpicula; assembly: GCA_037074705.1. NCBI lineage: Eukaryota > Metazoa > Arthropoda > Insecta > Orthoptera > Tetrigidae > Zhengitettix > Zhengitettix transpicula. Next base: position 4,313,510 of record CM073595.1, read on the forward strand.
CCTCCCAAATACACACTCTCTCTGAATATCTGTCTGAGTGTCCAAAGTTCTTATATATGCTTTTCGACAATACACCTAGCAACCTTTATCGTCCCTGCATTCCCGCGCCAAACAATGTTGTTCTTTACAATGCTCGGCCTCAAAGTTACGCTGCCAATAATAAAAGAATCAATTTTAAATAAAACATTTCATTACACATTTGTATCCTCTACGTTATATATTTTGACTTCTGTCAACTTGACGAGTGCAGTTGTGTCGCTCTAGGCTCTTCTTAAGCACCTGAAGAAAGGAACAAGGATCACAGAAACGTTGTGTGGTATTTATATTATCACTTACGTTGCCTGTATTTGGCTGGGTGCTGGTTTTTTCTATTATTAATTATAATATTAACTGCATTGTGAAGATGTAGAGGAAGAAAATATTCATCTAAACTTCGCGTTGCCTGCAACGTGTCTATTAATCAGTTCACGTGGAAACGGCCGTGACAAAGTTTTCTGCCGGTAAACAAATAACAGTACCTTTCCTACACAACAAATCTGTCTCCGAAAGAATTTGACTGAAGTTCAGGAAACTCTAAAGGTAATACGAGCGCGTCTCTGGTGAACAATAAAAAAAGAATAAAAGCATTCTAAAGGTTCACAGCTTCACGAGATGACCCCGCAAGTCATATGAATGAATATATATATATATATATATATATATTTATTGTAAAAATGTATAATAAGAACAATAAATATTTCATGCCTTCTGGAAATGAATAAATAAAATACTTTTTGCTAAAATTGAGCTGAACCATCGATTATAAAATAAACAGTTAAACTCAATTGTAATTATGTAGTTACTTTATTAAAAATATTTATCAAAATATCGACACAACCGAATATTACATTAACAAAAAATTGACATCCGATTTAACGTTAAAGTATTTATATAATCGACGAATTATATTACAGCTCCAAGTTTATTCATTCACGAATGAATGATTTCGACCAACTCTCCGTCGCTTCTAATATGCAAAGAAACGTTTTAAGGTTGTTTCGAAAATTTAAAAAGCAATATTCCAAATCAAAACGTGACTCAGTCTCCATTTAAGTAGCTTTTTATATCACCACGTGGCGTTTCTTGTTTTCTTAAATCGCGTAGTAATTGTTATAAAGTAAGGTATTGTTGAATACTCAATTTACATTATATTAATAATATTACTGGATTTCATGGTCAAATGGACAAAAAACTTAATTTGTCAGGATACTAATATTATAAAATATTTTTATATGGAGTTTTAAATGTCTAGTATTTTTAATTATTTCCACTATATAGTCACACCACATGAAATAAATTTACGTGATTTATTCCTTCTTCCCTTTTTTATTGGGTATACTTTGTACAAGTAAAGAAACGGGGAAACAAAATTTGAGCTATTATCAAACATTTCATCTTTGATTTATAGGGCATTTCGTGGCCGATGGCCACGTGGCTAAATTATGGCTGTTTTTAGTCTTTTAATTTTGCTTAATGGGCTAGGAATGATTAGCTTAACGTATGCACCCTTCTCACGGGCATCACCGTAGAAACACTTTATCTTAGGGCGTGGCTCATCCAAGCATCGCCATGGTTAATATTCCAGCTTAAATGACAATATTTCTGAATCTCTCCGGGTGTGAGTTATTATTATAGAGCAGCGAATTGTTTTCGAGTGTCTGTGTACTTGGGCACGTTTTGGAGAGGGAAAATATTAGTAGTACTCGTTTATATAACAATTAAATATATTTGGATTTGACATTTCTTGACAATGGTGAGATTAATCGGGTGTTCAATTGTCTTCGAGTAGAGAAAACTGAGGAAGAAAAAGGAAAATAAAAGGAATGAAAATCCAAGAAACAACAGAAAGAAAGAGGCAAGTCAAAGAGATGACGAGAATGATCGTCTATGCGTCTAGAGAATGGTTTATCGTCTAGACGAGAATTCTCGTCATCTCTTTGACTTGCCTCTTTCTTTCAGCTTTTTCTTGTTTCCCTTTTTCTTCCTAAATTTTTTCTACTCCAAGTCAATTGAATACCCGATTAATCTCAATAATAGTTAAATATATGCCTCACAAAGACAATCATATAAAGTCGATTTAAAATACAATTTTTAATTAAAGTTCTATTGGTACAAGTCCAAACTATGTTCATGTTTCATCAAAAAAAAGTTGTACAATACTGTAATACATTGTAATAATTAAAGGGCAATTAAGAAATAATAATTATAAACTGTTGAACTGGAATTGTTACCGGCAAACATACACAAAGACACAATAATGGATGAGAATTTGAACAGGCAGGGTATTGTTCAGACATGGCGCGCGTGAATTGGTGAAGTGGACTGTCGGCGGTCAAGAACGACGGAGAGTGGACGTGTTAGTCGAGAAAATTAAGATATTTAAAAAGTAAAGTTCAAAGGCGTGACCGCATGTGGTCGTGTTTGGGAATAGTCGAGAAGATTTAAAATATTAAAAAGAAGAAAGAAACAACAGAAAGTGTTCGTAATTTAAATCAACGAGACAATTATTAAACAGTAAAGTCGGACAGCGTCCAGATATTGAATCAGAAAGGTTTCTGAGTGTTACGCCAAATTTATCTTGAGAATCGACGAGGAGGAATTCTGTGAAGTGCCGCCAATAAAGAAAGTCCAAAAGTTATAAAGTGTAAATTCAGTGTAAAAATGGCCTGTTCGTAATTGTTCAAAGTGAGAGTGTGTTGCTGAAAGTTTCCAATTGCCCTGGTACCAGAACAAAACAGTGAGTTATAAACCATTTAAATTAAGTTCTAAACGTTATATTAAAGGTAAAATTTCGTTATATTTAGATTTTTTTATTAAAATATTTGTCAATATTAACTTGTAAATTGATTGTTTAAAAAGGGAATAAATTATTAATTATTTAAAGGCCCAGAAAGGACCCTGAGATCGAGAGAAAATTAAATTGATTATATGAAAGAAAATGTAAAAGGTCGGAGAGTAATTATTTTTATAATTTTGAATTATTTTGAATAATAATAAATCAATTGTTTGGTCAGTTTCAATTATATTTGTCAATATTAACTTGTAAATTGATTGTTTAAAAAGGGAATAAATTATTCTTTATTTAAAGGCCCAGAAAAGACCCTGTGATCAAGAGGAAATTAAATTGATTGTATGAAAAAAATGTAAAATGTCGGAGAGTAGTTATTTTTATAATTTTGTATTATTTTGAATAATAATAAATCAATTGTTTGATCAGTTTCAATGATTGTTTTTATTCATGCTCCTTCATTCGATATTTTTTCATTATATTAATTTCATTTTAATTAATTGATCTTTTAGTTGTGTATTATATTTTTGGCGTGCCTACGTGTGGCGAAATTATAATATTTTTTCCATTTAATTTGGTATCTTTATTGATTATTACAATATATTCGCGATATTTTTATTAATTTATGTAACTTTAAAAGTTCTATAATTTCAGGAGAACATCTTAAAATAATTAAAGAATAGGTATCAAGTTAATAATGATTTTATAATTGACTGATAACAAGACAAGATGTTTTCTTTAATTTAAAATAATATTTAGTTTCAATCTCACCGTCATTTGGCGGACTTCGTAACTGTCGGAAACTTTTGTATTGATACATTTAAACTTTCTAGAGTTGGCAGCCGGACAAAAGAATATGGGATTCTCTCGAAACTGTTTCTCAGTATTTACAAATTTCTCCTCTCTGACCGCTACCGCACTGTCGCGTCGGCTTCAGATTTGTTTTCACGTTCCGACTTGCCTGTGCTTCAGTGGAGATAATCTTCACAGGTAGCTGATGACAGCCTGGATAATACACGTAAGCCCAGTAGGCTACATACAAAGGCCTCCGCGAATAAAAGGTCGTTTTCTTTGTTTTTCCAACCTGTATACCACTGTGAACAAAAAGTAAGGTGAATTTATTTATAAAATATTAATTCTTTATTTATTCTTCGTTATCAATTTCATCCCCTTCATAGTAATCCCCGTCCTACAAAACGCACTTTTTCCAACGGTTTTTCCAGTCCTCGAAACAGTCGGAATAGTCTTTTTCCGGTATAGCCTTCAAGACCTTCTTCGATTCGGTTTTTATCTCCTCAATCGTGTCAAAACAGCGTCCCCGCATTGGCCTTTTGAGTTTTCTGAAGAGCCAGAAGTCGCACGGAGCCAAATCAGGCGAATACGGTGGTTGCGGAACGATATGAGTCGAGTTTTTGGCAAAAAAGTCGCGAAGAACCAATGCAGTATGACATGGTGCATTATCGTGATGAAGGAACCAAGAGTTGTTCACCCAAAATTCCGGCCGTTTCTGACGAATAGCTTCACGCAAACGACGCATAACGCTCAAATAATATTATTTGTTGACAGTTTGGCCCGGCGGAAGGAATTCATAGTGCACCACACTACGATAATTAAATAAAACTGTCAACATGACCTTGATTTTCGGTCTTGCTCACCTTTTGCATGATATTCTCTGGATTGGTCGGTGGTTTCAGGGTCGTATGCGTAAATCCAAGTCTCGTCTCCAGTAATGATGCATTTCAAGAGGTCCTGATAGTCAGACAGCAAAGTTTCACACACATCAACGCGACGCTTTTTTTCCCCAAACATTGAGCGATTTTGGCACCAATCGAGACTTGACGCGTTTGAGACACAAAACATTCTTCAAAATGATTTTGGCTTAGCCAAATGATATTCCAACACTATCAGCGAGATCTCTATTTGTCCGTCGACGATTTTCAAGCACCAAATCTTTGATTTGTTAGACGTGGCCCTCGTCGGTAGACGTTGATGGTCGTCCAGAGCGCGGTTCGTCTTCAACGCGTTCTCGGCCCTCTTTGAACTCGTTGTACCACTTATAAACTTTTTTTGCCAGAGTTTTATCACCAAAGGCCTTCCGCAACATTTTCAACGTGTCCGCACAAGAATATTCGTTCCGCAAACAAAATTTGATGAAAATCTTTGCTGAATATAATCACCCATTGCAAAAATCGAAAAATTCACTTTTGGTTGTTTACAGAAACGCGTGTAACTCGGATATAATTAAACCTTTTAACAAACTGACGTTTGGCAAATATTATAGACAGTCCTACCAACCTAGGGAAAAAAATTACTTGTCTTCCTAATACCCGGAAGTTTTAAATGACAATTTCACCTTACTATTTGATCACAGTTTTCCAATTCCAAAGGTCACGGAAAAACTTTCTGTGACCTAAAATCCATGAAATTTTGAACCCCTTTCCAGTGTTCCGCTAATAGCAACTGCAAGAAGCATCTATTGAATATAATGTTCGGTAATAAATTGTAGAGCATAAAATCCTGCATCAAATGGTATAACTGATTACGAAATTATTTCTAACAAAGTGGTAGAAATAGTTTGTCAAATTTACGATATTTTTCGTCATTTCCGAAAAGATCCAAACATCAATACTAAAAACTCATAAAATGAAATTCTGTGCATATGTCCCAAATTAAATTCATTTTTTTCTTTAAAACTTTTTCTATCTCCATATTTTCAACTTCATTTTCACCTTAACGGTCCTCTGTCAATTATAGCCCTCAGGACCCTACCTTAAGTTTGCTTAATCTCTTTCCCATGACCTCACGTCTGCTGTTCTTTAAATTTATTTCGTTTATTCCCATCCGTAGAAGTAATTACCAGTTGTCCGAGCACTCAAGTGCTTAATCCTGACCGACTAAGGTGACAAACGCAGTGGCTTGCTTTCAGTTTAGCATATTTGTAGTGCTTATATCTCCGAAATGGTCGGCAGTAACGTAATTTTTCAAAGAATAATCGTTTTAGAGAATGTAATTATCTTTTGAACTTTAACAAACCATTGCGAATGGACGAAAATACACTCATTTGACTGGATGCGTACCGCTAATATTGTGACGTTGAGGATGGGAGTTACGATTAGCTACGTGAGGGTGAAACTTGTATTTTGCATACCACATTATAATGTTGAAGACTATTGTTTTTATAAGAGGAAGAAATTGCCCAGCGTTTCAAAGAGTATCTATATTCTTTTGCAAGGAAGAAAGAGTAGAAAAAGTGCCCCAACTTAAGTCGTCACTTCTGATTGGCTACTGAGCTAACTGTGACTGGGCTCGTTAAGTACTAAAACAACCTGACCTCAACCATACGTATGAGTATCAGAATAGACACTTAAATACATAATTTCACTGACTGGCTACGACTAATTTCATCTCCAAACTTCACTGACTATCCAAACATCAATCGTACACACTCATACAAATGAAATTCTTTGCATATGTCGAAAGTTAAATTCATTTTTTTTTATTCAAAACTTTTTTCTATCTCCATATTTTCATCTTCATTTTCACCTTGACGGTCCTCTGTCAATTATATAGCCCTCAGGACCGGAGCTTAACCTCGCTAAATCTCTTTCCCATAACCTCACTTCTGCTGTTCCTTAAATTTATTTCGTGAAATCCCGTCCGTAGAAGTAATCACCAGCTGTCCGAGCACTCAAGTGCTTAATCCTGACCGACTCTGGTGACAAACGCAGTGGCTTGCTTTCAGTTTAGCATATTTGTAGTGCTTATATCTCCGAAATGGTCGGCAGTAACGTAATTTTTCAAAGAATAATCGTTTTAGAGAATATAATTATCTTTTGAACTTTAACAAACCATTGCGAATGGATGCGTACCGCTAATATTGTGACGTTGAGGATGGGAGTGACGATTAGCTACGTGAGGGTGAAACTTGTATTTTGCATACCACATTATAATGTTGAAGACTATTGTTTTTATAAGAGGAAGAAATTGCCCAGCGTTTCAAAGAGTATCTATATTCTTTTGCAAGGAAGAAAGAGTAGAAAAAGTGCCCCAACTTAAGTCGTCACTTCTGATTGGCTACTGAGCTAACTGTGACTGGGCTCGTTAAGTACTAAAACAACCTGACCTCAACCATACGTATGAGTATCAGAATAGACACTTAAATACATAATTTCACTGACTGGCTACGACTAATTTCATCTCCAAACTTCACTGACTATCCAAACATCAATCGTACACACTCATACAAATGAAATTCTTTGCATATGTCCAAAGTTAAATTCATTTTTTTTATTTAAAACTTTTTTCTATCTCCATATTTTCATCTTCATTTTCACCTTGACGGTCCTCTGTCAATTATATAGCCCTCAGGACCGGAGCTTAACCTCGCTAAATCTCTTTCCCATTACCTCACTTCTGCTGTTCCTTAAATTTATTTCGTGAAATCCCGTCCGTAGAAGTAATCACCAGCTGTCCGAGCACTCAAGTGCTTAATCCTGACCGACTCTGGTGACAAACGCAGTGGCTTGCTTTCAGTACAGAAACCAATAAAACCTGGAATGCACAGCCATTAGTCCAAAAATCAGTTTCTGTATATGGACGCAGTTCAGATTTATGATTGAAGGATAAATTTATAGTTTTAGACTTTTGTCTTTCAAGGTTATATCGGAACAGGAATGTCCAGACCCTAGAAAGGCACATATAAATTATTCTTTTGTTCCAAAACTCGCGAGTCCAGTTCTTATTAAATAAGAAGTCATCATGTTATTTGCATATCAACAAAAATCACCCCAACGGCATAGATTATTGCATCAAGTGCGTCCACACAATTATACTCCGTGAATTAAGTGACCAACTTAATCAGATATGACTAAAAGTGTTCCCATCATGACTCAGTATCTACCATTTGGCAAACCTTCCCCTACAACGAAGCTAATTTCTCTCCAGGGAAGACAAGGATGTGCAGGCGCAGTCCCTTAATTTGCACCGCTAATGCCTACATCTAACTCATACTCTACCAGCACGAATGCTGCTAGAGATATGAAGGTGAGTCACTTACTTCAGAAAGTATAATATTTAAAGTTTTACGTAATTCGGAATTAACGTAGATTAGTTTGCACTCTTACAACGTCGAAATATTGAAACTTGTAAGTTTATTCTAGCTTCTGTCTCAATACATTTTGTCACTCGTAGAAAAATATCGAGTGGAATTTCTCGACGGTACTCGTTCTCGCACGCCAGCAAACTCATCTTGTATGCCAGTCGAAAGTTCCTCTGGTGAGTTACTTTTCCTTATGTACACATCACGTTTAATTTTGGATTCCTTTTCTGACATCCGTATCACTAGAAGTAAAAAGTAAAACGTTTTAACTGTACCATTTCGTATAAACTATACATTGTACTTGCGTTACAAACCTCTGACTTTCGTAGTGAAATATTTACCGTTCTATCTGAAATTCACTTAAACCTGGGAATATTTGTTTTTAGTCGGCATAGTAATTATCAGTCTTTGATTAATCCCTCTACTGACAAACTAGGTCTAGTGAAAGCGACCCTAAATGTAAATATAACAAAATACAACAGAGAAGTGTACCTCATTACATAAATACATTTTTAGAAGTAGTTATAACACACACATATAATAACTATAAGTAAATTTAATACCCAATAAGTGAGAACAAGATTAATATCAAATTTCCACTTCTATGGCTGCATTGACATTGAAATCAATACAAAAAAAAAAGAAGACAACGTTTCGTCCCCAATTTAAGACTTCATCAGGTGAACAAAATTGCCAGAAAATCGTTAATTTTTGTCACACACGATTTAAAATTTTTGTATTAATTTGGTTGCAAAAAGAGTCAAAATATTCAATTAGTAAGTTCAAAAAAATATTTAATGGGATGGAAAAGAATTTTGAATAAAATTTAGAATCCTGGTCTGGCTTCCATGACTGTTATAACCGATTTCAGTGTCAATGTAGTAATTGAAGTGGAAATTCGATATTAATCTTGTTCTGTGAATATCTGATTTTAAAGGTGTTCTCAACTTTGACCATTTTATTTAATTTGTTATTATCTTATAAATAAAAGAGTGTATTTTTGTATGTATGTATGTATGTATATTTGTTCCTTATACAAATCTACACCGGTGGAGCAAATTTCACCAAATTTCGTACACGTGTTCTTTGCGACCAGAAAACAAACACTGTCGGGGTGAGACGCGTCTATCACCCCCAGAAGCGGGGTTGGAAATTTTTAAACATGCTAAAACAGCCTATATTTGAGTCGGATAAATATTTTAAGGGGCCAGAGATATTGAAATCTACCGATGTTATTCTGAATATAATTTTCATCCTCTACACTCTGGGGAATGGGCACCCTTAGGGTTTGGGGTGGAGATGGTTTACAGGAAAATAACGCGAATACAACCGAGATTAGAGTCAAATCGAAGGTTATGGATGTCACTGAGTTTAGTTATGACATTCAACTTTTCATTTACCCCTCAGATGCAGTGGTAGCGGGGTGGAAATTCTGGAACATGCAAACACGTCAGATATTTGCGTAGAATAAATATTTTTCAGAGTTAATTATATTGATTGTATTTCTACTGATGTTGTTTGTGTATAATTTCAACCCCTTTCGAGCTTTGGAGGGGTGGACCCTTAAGGGTGGACGTGAAGTGCCATTACATAAAAATAAAGGAGAAACTATCGAGATTGGATTCGAATCCAGGATTATAGTTGTCACTGTGTTTAATTACGACATTCAACTTGCTGTTTCAGTCCCCGAAGCGGGAGTGTTCGGGGGTGGAAAATTTCAAACATTTTAAACAGTCGATATTTGCGATAATTATTTCCTGGAGTCAATTACTTAGATAGTATTTATACCAATATTGTTTGTGTATAATTTCAACCCCTGTGAGGGGAGTAAGCTTAGGGGTGGGGTGGAGGTACGTTAAATAACAAAAACGCAAAACAACCGAGAAGCGAATCAATTCAGAGACTATGAATGTCGCTGAGTCTAATTGTGACAACCTGGGTAACGCGACGGGTTTGGAAGTTGGTGGGCGGGGGTAGAAATTTCCAGACAATGTAATCGGCCAATTTTTGCGTGGAATAAATACTTTTTGATTACCGCACATTTGTGAGAGTATTCATCTTCTAACATGTAAAAACTGCCGATATATTTGGTCAATGACTTCAACCCCCTTCAGCATGGGAGGTGAGCACATTTAGGGATAGGGTTTGAGGAGCTTTACATAAAAATAGCGCAAAAGTAAGCGAAATTGGAGTCATATCGGGGAATATGGATAAATGATATCTCTGGCAACGCCGGGCACCCAGCTAGTAAGTTAAATAAAATAACAATTTTAGTAATGTAATTTATCTAAGAAATAATACGTGTGTGCGTGTGTTCTGCATACAAATCTACACCCACGGAGAAAATTTGACCAAATTTCGAACACGTGTTCCTTTCGAACCGGAAACAAACACTGTGGGGGTAAGACACATTTACCACCCTCAGAGGCGGGTGTTAAAATATTTAAACATGGCCAAACGGCTGATATTTGTGTCGGATAATTATTTTTCGCGGTCAATGTGATTGATAGTGTTCCTCCCGATGTTTCTATGTAGAATTTCAACCGCTATTGACATGGGAGGGGAGCACTCTTAGGGGTGGAGGTATAGGGGTGTTACATAGAAAGAGAAAACAACATATATTGAAGTCAAAACCGGGGTTATGGATGTCGCTGACTTTAATTATGACGTTCAACTTGCCGTTTAGCCCCCAGGGGCGGGGGTGGACGGGAGTGGAAATTTTCTAACATGTTAAAACGACCGATATGTTCGTCGAAATAACCTTTTGGGAGTCAATGAGGTAGATAGTGTTTCTCCAGATATTTTTTTGTAAAATTTCAACCGCTTTCGGCATGGGAGGGGAGCACCGTTAGGCGTGGTGGTAAAAGGGCGTTACTTAAAAACAACGAAAACGCAACCTAGATTGGAGTCGAATCCGGGGTTATGGATATCTCTGACTTTAATTATGACAACCCAGGCAACGCCAGTCACCCAGCTAGTGTACAATAAAAAAGAACAATGAATACTGTAATGAAGAAACGTATTACAAAATACGAAACAGAATGAGAAAAGAATTAGAACACAAAAATACTTAAGTGAAATGGAACCAGAAGAAAATCTTTAAATAAATATTAGAATTTTAAATAAATAACAAGAGAGAGAAATATTTTTAAACGTGAGAATTTTTCGTTTTAAGATAAAATCTTACTGTTACAATTTTTGACACATTCACTTCAGAAATATAAGTAAATGTACGTTTTAGAAAATATCACACAATCTTTTGATGTAAGAAATAACATGGCGAAAAGCACGTTTCAATTCATACGTGAGGTTCTTTCTATATTTAAATTGTTTTAGGGAAGGCCTGAAACACCAGATCATGAGCATATTTAGTATATACAGTTACAGTCAGAAATACCATCAGTTTACCCAGATAGAGAGTCATGTTTATTTTAATGTAGAAAAATTCCTGAAGATGATACAAAAGATATCGAAACGTCGTTACAATATAATTAAAAAATGTCTGTATAATTGTTTTATTAATTCATTTATATTATTGGTAAATGTACTTTCGTGACGCATCGCTAGTGACGTACAGGATTTACACGATCTTCCAGTAAAAGTATTCGTGTTAAAATAATAAACCGTATGTTATTTTATTAGTTTATGCTAACCTATTTTATATTATTTTTAAATGCATTTCGATTTTATCAAGTTCTTAATTGCTGTAACGGACAGTTAGTTTACGTTCGCATCTCCTGTTCTCTTCATGTTATTGCAACACAGCGCCGCTCTGGGACCTTTCCCCGTTTCATGGATTATTCTCCCCAGAATGCTGACACGCCTCGACTGCATGGTGCCTCAGTTGCCAGGAGACTTAATTAATTGGTAATTTCCCCTACAATCTCCACCATCCGGCTGAAAGTGCTTCAATTTTTTTTTTCGGAAAAGTAAGTTACACCAACGAAAGGGAGAGCGAAAAAATCGGAGAGCTGAGTGAAAATGGCGACAAAGAAATGGACTGGGAGAGTAGCATGAAATTCGTCTACACGGACACGTGAAAGAGAAAGTTTACGCGAATCGTCCGTTTGATGTTCATGGCTGCGACGATCCTACGCGTGTGGAGGGAATATTGGTTGGCCAAATTAGGGGCTTCTGCATGATTTTAAACTAACACGACGGGATCCGGGATGAACACTGTGGCTCAGTAAGGCTTCTCCCCTAAAGGAGCCCTTTGTGGGTGGAAACACGCGTAAACTGCTACTCTCTTCAGTAATTCGCGTCCTGCGTGTTGCCATGACAACAACTCATTCTACATGCATATTGGATGCTCCTGGTGGCCAGAACAGAATCGTAATCGATACACTGCGATGAATCTTTGTATCATTACGAAATAGCGAAGAGATATTTTCAATATTTTGAGCTACTTTTAGGCATCTTCTGAGTGAAATTTAATCCAACAGACAAGGATAATTATCCTCGTACTATGATTTTCCCAAGCAGAAATTGAAATATTGAAGGAGTGTCGAAGTTACACGAAGTGACGCACTCCTGAAATAAATAATACAGTATCGTTCTTAAATTCATCACATATTTAAATTACATTGACGTGAAAGTAAGAGTGTTGCTACGAGTCCTCTAAAAAATAAATTTGTACCGTACTTTTATTGATACTCGAGACAATCATAATCATAAATTCAGAACGCGGACGTTTCCGTTAAAAGAATGACTCGTCGGTTCGAATAAAATAAAGTGTTACTTTATTCATAAGAAGCCTCTAAGCCTGAGCACAGGGCAAAAAAATGTCCAAATTAATTAATTATGAACAATACTAAGAAATACTAACTGGAAAATTAGTATTTTGCCATTTGTAAACGATAAAATAAATAAAGATTGCGTAACAAAATAGTGTCGTAAATAAAGCTGATTAGCGGTTGACGGCTTGATGGGTTAAGTGGATTACTTTATGTGCCTACGGCCTCGTCTATAGTGTTTTTTTTAAGTCAACAGTTCAGTGATTTAAAGCTTCTGCTACTAGAACAGCGTTCATTCAAACACCGTCAGGTAATACTTGACGTCGCCCCGGTGGCGTGTTTCATAAACAATAACTACCATTTATTACTTACTACGAATCACAAAAAAATGTGTGATATAGTGACGCCTTCTCCATACCCTCGGCATCATCTACAGAATTATATTACAGCATTCTATTTAATAATAAAAGTCAAATAACTTGTGTAAGTAGTTACAAATATGTCGTGAGACGCTTACAGATAAAATTTAAAATTAATAAAAATGTTAAATCATATATAATAAAAAAGAATGTATATTTGCATGTCTGTAGTTACGTTAAACTCTATACAGATTTAAACGAGTGGACAGATTGCAACAAAAATTGGTACACATATTCTTCAAACCTCGAGATACGGTACTGTCGGGGTGAGAAACCCCTAGCATAAATGTGGAAAGAAATATACATGAAAAACGTGATAAATTATTGCGCGCCAAGAAACTATGACGTCACGCGAGAGAAAGACGTTACTACGCGACGAACAAAGGAAATAGTTCCTTTTTTCCGTAATGGCATAAAGCAGAATGTTTTCATTAAATAAAAAGTATAATTTTATCTAGCAATACTCCATCGAATGATAATAAACAAAACAATACGAAGTACTTTACGATCCTTTCGGAAAATGCAAGTTAATTTTCCGCGCCATATTCGTGACTCCAATATGGCGACTATTTGCTTACATTGTGAATAATTTCATGAATTTAATCTTTTGTAATATCTGAAGACCGCAATACTCGACGAGTATATTTAAGTATTCTAGTCGTAAAGAAATTATGGGGTATGTTTGTTGGGATTGATGAAAATTCAATGTATTTTATAGCTGTTAAATTAATGCACTATCGGTCGAAAGTATGTACGTTAACCAAGAATAGTTAGATTTTGGTTAAATCACTTCTTTATTAAAGGTTAATATAGAATTAAATAATTTTTCGGATTCATATATATATAAGTACACGGGCAAAGCCGGGCACCCAGCAAATTATATTAATAATTTAAGCTGTACGTGTGCATGGTTTTTAAATGCAACAGTATCCATAAATTTATTTTAAAAAATTTGGCTTAGTGCGTACTATCATAAAATTTTATATTTTCACGATATAACTGAAGGTGATCGTTGCCGATGAATTGTAAATTTTTGGAATTGACTTTTGGACTATGTATCGAATGTAGACAATGAATATATGGTTTTATTTTTTTTTTAGGGCAACAGTCTACTTGAGGGTAATCCGCATTGTGGCAATTCCCCTTTAATAGCATAGGGAGGGATTTGAAAGGGGGGATGCGGAAAGGTAGCGGAAAGTAGCCAAGGGCTAACTAGGGCCTCCGGGCTGTGGTTTAAGGATCCTACCCGGCAATTCACCGAAAAGTGATGCAGGGAAACCCAAGAAAAACATGCAGCAGGTATGTCGGGCATTTGGTACTTGTCCCACGCCCTTCCGAGGGCGGGAGAGGGGTTTTCTGTGGGGTCGCAGCGTTCCTCTCGCCGTGCCTTGACCAGTTTATGAGGCAGGTGACCGACTATTCCAATAGGAATAGCGAACAACTCTTACCGTATGCCCAAGGTCTGCGACCCCGTAACATACACCTCTTAAATCATGCCGAGGCCTTAGTTCAAAAAACCAGAGAGATGTGAAGGCATCCCCAAAGGTAGCCCCCTCCAGTCCTCTCTGAGGTATCATGAATATATATGTAAAGAAGAAAAGCTTTTAAATCTTTTAAGACCATTACCGATTGCACCTAAATTTTACACAAATTCTTTTAAGCAACTGAAGACGTTTCTTGATTACTTTCACGGATATAAACGTTTGATACATACAGTTAATACATTTGGCTTATCACGCTCGGAGCCAGCATGCTAAATAAATCCTTGAGAAACCATAATTGGGGTTGCCTTCTCCTCTCTCTGTTTTTTTAACCGAGATTCCCACAAGCCGAGGCACCGGGGCCTGTTTTTAGAGGTGTATGTTACGGGGTCACAGACTTTGGGCTTACGGTAATAGTTGTTTGCTATTCCTATTAGAATAGTCGGCCAGCTGCCTCCTAAACTGGTCAAGGCACGGAGACGGGAAAGCTGCGACCCCACAGCAAACCCCTCTCCCGCCATCGGTAGGACGTGGGAATAGTACCCAATGCCCGACCTACCGGATGCAGGTTTTTCTAGGGTTTTCCCTGCATCACTTTTAGGCGAATTGCCGGGTAGGATCCTTAAAACATAGCCCGGGGGCCCTAGTTAACCCTTGGCTACCTTCCTCTGTCCTTCCACATCAGCCTTCCAAATCCCTTCCTATGCTATTAAAGGAGAGTTGCCACTATGTGGATTAATCTTATGTAGCCTGTTACTCTCAAAAAAAAAGATTGCGTAACAAAATAGTGTCGTAAATAAAGCTGATTCGCGGCTGACGGCTTCATGGGTTAAGTGGATTACTTTATGTGCTTATGGCCTCGTCTATGATGCTTTGTATTTAAGTAAGTCATTTGTACAGTGATTTAAAGATTCTGCTACGAGAACGTCGTTATTTTAGACATCTCCAGGTATCACTTGTCGCCACAGGGTTTCACTACAATGTTTCGTAAACAATAAATACTATTTATTACTTACTACAATTCAAGAAACAAGCTTAGAAAGTAAAATATTATTCTGTCAAGCATGTGTGATGACGTCACCCAAGGTGACTGAGTTGCGTTCGCACTCTGATATAGTGTCGCCTTCTCCGTAACCTCGGCGTCATCCCCGGAACTGTATTACAGGACGCTATGTCCAGGATTTCACGGTTTTCCCAACATTCGTACCAATGTATCAGACGCGTGTTCCTTCTCTGAAGGAATTGTTACTCAAACGGGAAGCGTGTGTTTGCTAACATCCACAGTTCCGGTGGCTCCCGGACATCAACACTTACAGAGGAATTGTGATTGTTCCTAGACTCATAAAAACGCAGCATATTGGCGATAAATTCCCATCAGTGCCCGGAGCGAATGCCGCTGATATGAAAGAGAGGTATGAATGTATGCAGTTTTTGTTGGAACAAATCCAGTGTGTGAAATATAGCTGTAGCAGCTGTTGAGATTAGAATGTGATTGATTTATTCCTAGCCTTATTGCTTGGTTTGCAACCGGGATACACTAAACTCTGTTGTTTTTGTTTTAGCGATGCATAACTTGCATCAGCAAAGTTTCACCGTCAGTCTCAAGATAAAAAAAAAGTCAATTATAGGTTGTATTGTGTGCGAAAATGTACTTTCTGGTAAAAGTGATAGATTTACTCAGAACTTACAGTCGTAAAAACTGAAATTGATAGATTTACTGCTGTAAAATGAAACATTATTTTCTTATAGATAATTTCAAAATAGAGACATTAAATAATACCGTGAGCTGCAATCGTGAATTTTACAACTCAAATGATTTGCGGGATGAGTTACCTTGGAATTTCACACACATATATTTTTATTATTCTGAAAACTTAGATCTTTTCAGTTCATAATTACATAATATTTTATGTTTTGTTGTGTTTCTATAAATAAAGTATACAGAAACGATATCATGCTGTTAAATTAAAATTTTGTGATTAATAAATGCTTTTTAATTATAAAAACTGTAATTTATAAGTGTATTATACTTCCACTTTTCAATTATTGTTGTTCAGTGTTGTATGGAGTATTTAATAAATACATGGACAGACTTAAAAAGCTGAGAAGTAAGGCGTTAAAAATTATTTAGTATCATAGTATAATATTTTTTTTTATAAATGTATAAATAATTTATTGCCGTCGTATTTCAATAATTATTTAGCATATAAATATTATAGGAACCCGTACAGTGTTAGAAGTAAGGTAGAAGTAGATAAACTAGGTCTAGGTTACATTTAAAACAAAACAGCGTTTTTATTAAAGGAATAAAATAATTTAACCAGTTGCCAATACAAATTAGGCAAAATTACTGTATTAAAAATTTAAGAATAGTTCATTTAAACACCTAAGTTTACTAAATGAGTAGTATTTTCTAAATAAATTCCTTCGTATATATTATTAAATTAATTTTGTATGTATTTTGCAAATTAAAATCGCCACTAAATTTCACTATGTTGCGTGATGCAGAAGACTTCTCATTTTATATGAAGTCCTAATGTATTTGATGTATTGGTTAAGGGTCGTTAAAAATATCTCATTATTATTTAAGTCTACACTAAATTTATTTTAGTGCTTAAAATGTAAATGTAACATGTAATAGATCGAATCAGCAATGAATCCAAAATTTGGCAAATATAAATTATAATTTAAATGAAACTTAATAAAATTATACTGCGTATGAATTCACCTAGTCCACGATCTAGATCCACTGTAATATAATTTAAGAATAAAATGCAAACTACTGGAACTTAGCTCATATATATGTGTGTGTTTATGTGTTATTGATGTGAATTCACTAAGCTAGTACATATCAGTAAATTTAATTAATTTATATAATATTGACTAATAAATTTCACAAATCTGGATTTTCTATCAATATTATAATTATTCAATTCATTTAATTTACTACAATTCATTCACTCCTGGTTTATCAGTCTTAAACTAAATCTTAGTGCTAAATTTTTCAACAAGTATTTATACTTGTATAAGCTAAATTATAGAATAAGTGAAGCATAGCTGATCATCAGTTATTTTATTTTAAAGATAAGGAAAAATGTCGACTGATCCGGGAATCGAACCCAGGTAAGCGAGAGGTCCTGGGTTCGATTCCCGTTAACACGCTAATTACAAAATTAAGCTTTTCAAGGTTATTTCAAAGTCATAAAAATGTTTTTGATAAATGTAAGTTTCTATCCAATTTATTTTTAAATTATTTGATCAAGTTTTATGGTTTTATTGAATTAATTAATTTTTAATACTTGTTGAAAAAATTACTACAAGTTTTTAATTTTTAATTGATAAACCAGAGGTGAAATAAGTATAGTAAGTTTAATACAAAAGTATGTAATAAACAGTAGTATCACTATTTGTGGCATATTCCTTATTTTAATTCTTTCAATTATATAATTCAGTTTCATATGTTATTTCAAAAAAAACAACTCTTACTCCGCTTACGTTTTCTACTTGAAGTTCGAGGAGCATTCTTTTACTTTGTAAGTATATTCATGTAAGGGGCAATAATCGTTTCTCAGATGGTTCTTCAAGGGCTCTTGCTAATTCGTAACCCACAATGGAGTGCGAAATCAAGCTGTCATAAAATCAGATATATTTACTGTCTCAGATCTCCTAAAAGGCAGGTGTGTCTGTTGTGTCTCGAATTTATCTAGCATATTGCTATATTTTCATGAAGTTCCTGAAAAAAATTGACGAAATTTGATTAGGTTATAAGAGGAATGGGAAAACGATACAGATCCTGTGGAATCGTTCGCAGATAAGGGGCAGTTGCCGGAGAATTAAAATATCTTAATATAAGAAGTACTAAAATATCTGTTTGATATATAGTTAATGTTATGTAATGAGTTGCATGTAGCTGTAAAGAATACGAATAGTTTAATTGTATATAAAAAATTGTTAGAGATAAAAAAGTGATATGTAAGTAGTTGTATTGAAGCATATGTAATTATCTTTAAGCTAAATTGTCAAAAAAAAAATCCGTACAAACGAGGATATTAATCAGTTGGCAGTCATGTTCCTAGCTAAATTCAACCGATCTGAAACGTAATTGACATTATTGAACTAGAAGAAAAAGTTCTCGGGTTTCCACCCGGGTAAAACAGCGATTGTAACTCGACGTTTCGACGACCAAATGCACTGCCGTCATCTTCTAGATGATGTTTTACCCGGGTGGAAACCCGAGAACTTTTTCTTCAACAAATACACCGGAAAAAACTTCGATATTTGATTATTGAACTATGTTGCAGTAAGCAATTCACGCCATCACTGGGAATAGTACTTATTTGTCCTGGAAAATGCTCAAGGACGATCAATTACAATATATAAATTCATTGTTAAGTTTCATGTTCAAGTGAGAAATGTTTTTATTTCTGTTATGAGAGCGACTGGGTAGGTGAAATCAAATAAACCGGACTAGCCTGTACTCCGCTGGAGGAAAACGACTGAGTTTAGGGGGGAAATGTCAAATGAAATCATTTTTCCACGACCAGGGTTCTTCCTTTCTGCGATAAAACAGATCAGAAGGCTGTTAGTCATATTACTGTCCAAAAAAATTCCCATTCGGTAACTTTAGACTGATTAACAATGACCAATGCTATTTTAGTTCGAATTTGGCGCTCATTCAGTGATGTGGCGGCTCAATTTTATTATGAAGCCATTTGAACCATGTACTTCTCGCTGTCGTACCGGGACTTGGAGAGAAAATATGTTCTTTCGCTATGAAATTACGGAAAAAAATAACTTCCACGAAATATTCAACTTTTCCAATTACTTTTCCTCTTTCTTCTCTCCATCCAGATCTATAACATTATGCTTTTCAGTGTTTATTTAACGACTACAGTATCTACTTCAGGGTAGGTGAAATCAAAACCGGACTAGCCTGTACTCCGCTGGAGGAAAAAGACTGAGTTTAGGAGGAAAATGTCAAATGAAATCATTTTTCCACGACCAGGGTGCTTCCTTTCTGCGATAAAACAGATCACAAGACTGTCAGTCATATAACTGTACAAAAAAATCCCCACCCGTGACTTAAGACTGATAAACAATGACCGATGTTATTTTAGTTCGAATTTGGCGCTCATTCAGTGATGTGGCGGCTCAATTTTATTATGAAGCCATTTGAACCATTAACGTCTCGCTCTCGTTCCGTGACTTGCAGAGAAAATTTTGTTCTTTTGCTTTGAAATTACGGAAAAAAATAACTTCCACGAAATATTCCACTTTTCCAATTACTTTTCCTCTTTTTTCTCTCCATCCAGATCTAAAACATTATGCTTTTCAGTGTTTATTTAACGACTACAGTATCTACTTCATCTCGTTATTACAGTTGTAATAACTGGATCTCAGTTGAATTGCATTAATCTCGTAACTAAACCACTCAGGGTTAAACGGCTCGAGACGATAACGAGGACTTGTCTCAACAACCGAAATGAAAAGAATTTCTGAGATTATAAGAGGTTGATGTGAAATTTGAAATCATTACAAAATATTCTATAGAACTTCTCTTTATTTCGTTATATATAATACGTTGTAATATTATTCAAACTAAATAGATACAATAAATTTAATGTTATAGAGCGGAGATGATAACGAATTCAAGACTCTCCATATTCTAAAAAATTTTTAAATGTGAAAGATAAAATAATTTACTCTACTCTACAAAACTTGGTCCTTTTCTACTACCTTAATTATTTAACCTAATTTATATTACACATTATCTTCATTTCTCTGGTTCCTTTTATCTTCTCTTTGCTACAAAACAAATGTTTAAAAAAACTTGAAAATCGTGAGAATACGTACAGTAAGATAATGTTACTAACATATGACCGGTATCTGTAACGACTCTTATCTGTGTAGCTACATGTATATTTGAGTTATCTCACAGCTTCGCCAACAAGTGGTTTCTGGAACCACGGTTACCGCAATCACAGTTATCTGCGGATTCGCTCGTTACAGAGGTTACTCCTCGCCGTTGAATTCGAACAAACTAAATTCAAAGCGATTCCGTTGCGTTTACACTTCGCGATTACCATTTTAACGATCGATCATCAAACAATGTTAGGTTTGCGATTTATGAAATAAATAAAGTGTTTTCGCACGTCTGTAAATAACAATGGTGTATTGTGCTTTACATATTGTATATTTTATTCACTCGTCTAAGCTTTGAACACACAATTTAATAACACAAGATAAATTAACTGTTGTAATTAAATAAATGTTTTATTAAAAATATTATTGACACCACTTAAATTAAATTACTATTCACATACATTAGGACTTTATATAAAATGAAAAGTCTTCTGTATCAAGTGAAATTTAGTGACAATTTTAATTTGCAAAATACATACAAAATTAATTTAATAATACATACCAAGGAATTTATTTAGAAAATACTACTCATTTAGTAAACTTAGGAGTTTAAATGAACTATTTTTAAATTTTTAATACAGTCATTTTGCCTAATTTGTATTGGCAACTGATTAAATTATTTTATTATTTTAATAAAAATACTGTTTTGTTTTAAATCTAACCTAGACCTAGTTTATCTAATTCGTCCTTACTTCTAACACTGTACGCGTTCCTATAATATTTATATGCTAAATAATTATTGAAATAGGATGGCAATAAATTATTTATACATTTATAAAAAAAATATTATACTATGATACTAAATAATTTTTTACGCCCTACTTTGCAGCTTTTTAAGTCTGTCAATGTATTTATTAAATACTCCATACTACACAGAACAACAATAATTGAAAAGGGGATGATACTACATTTATAAATTACAGTTTTAGATTATTTGGTTAAAAATGTTCGTACCATATATATATAAACCCTAACCTTCTACCCCTATTTCAACCTAAAAAATATATATGACAATACATTTTCAAATTTTGATCCAATATAACTCCTATTGAACATTGTTAATTGTCCGTTAGTTCATCCACAACTGATCTCAGCGTTGAGCGTCGAGCGTTGTCGTGCAGGACTGGCTGATCGCGCGGAGTTTTCGACCACACTACAACGAAAGTATTTCCCACCACCATGGCTAAAAAAATTAAGTCTATCTTGAATGATTAGGCATAGTTTGAATATATCCATGATAATAATTAATTACAGTGTAGAGTAAAAATACTAAAATTACATAACTGCAAACTAATAAATCTTCTTTTATTCAGAAACCGGGTGTTATATTTTAAATTAAATAAATTAATAATCGATTGAAAGCGAATAAACTATCTGTTTGTTGATAGCAAAAAATATATCTTTCTGATTTTAAGAAATTTATAGGAATGGTTCGATTTTTTCTGATGAGAGCTTAAATAATTCGATGTCACTAAAAATCTATGACAATAATCCACAAAATAGACTAATAATAGTATCAGAGATGGAGTTATTTAAGACTAATATTTCAGCAAAGTAACAAAAATGTCGCGAAATCACATTGATTTTGTTCCCGGTTATTGACATGCGCCAGAAATTTGCATTACAGTTAACTTTATTGACGTCACTTATTTCAGAAAAATGAGTAAATAATTAAAGGAGCTTTCACTTAATATATTCGTAAGATGTTTATAAACATAATATCTTTAAGTAAAAATATGCTGTAATTTGTGTCGAAATTAGGAAGAGATTTGAAATTCTAATTAGAGTCGGTAGCGCTGACGGTTATTCTACGGGAAGCTCGGCTCAACGCACGATTTTATTCTTTTATGGGGCAAAATTTGCTAAATAACACAATTCACGTGAAGGGAACACATTTCCACGGTTACTGCTCCCCATATTCTTTTGTTGTACAATGCAGTCGTCAATGAATGTGCAGTGTGCGCAGTGTGGAGGTCAGCGGATACTGAGTCACATTAGCGCGTTACGGCCGTTCTAACGGCGCTTTTTATTAGGCTCTGTCTGCAAATTTCAATCTCTGTCTAATTTGTTGAACACACTGAACTTACCCTGTTGGGGGTGGGGGAGGCAAGCGCGGAGCTTCAGCGAAGCAATTTTCAGCCACAACTCCACGGCACTTCAATGGGGGAAGGGAATTTGCAGGACGTGGCGTGACATTCAGAAATCGGTTGCGTCAAAGTGAAATTCGAACAGTTAGTACAGAATATTCTCAGCTCGCAACTGGTAATCACATATATAGACAGTAGTTTCCGCCATGAACCTTTTATTGTTCGCTAGTTTGGAAGTTTATAGATTACAGTAACAGCAGCACAAACTACACCCAATAAGCCGTAATTTATACGACTGTCACGGTAAGTCGCATTCTGGTATAACACTTCCTGTTCTAAAATCTCAACCCCGCACGAATTTCCAAAAACTTGCAAGAAGTAATTTCAACTTACATTAAAATATTAGTTTTCGGAACTTTAATGAAATTCTTTGATAGAGAATGAAGAATTTCGTGGTTAAGGTGTTGTATCAAGCACGGCGACCGCAGTTCCACCGACCTCTTCCCCACGTGCCGAGCGAGCGGGTATCTACTAATCCACTGATCAGAAAGTAAGCGTCTTGGGACCATAACGGGCTGTGATTTTTTGTTTTTTGATCATTTCTGGCTTAAAAAAATCATAAACTCAGAGTTTTCGAACCGAAAATGCATCATTTTGGTCGGATTTCTGCCTCAGAGGGTTCTGAAGTGAGGGAAGAGCCGGCGGGACAGTTCTCCGAGGGCGACATAAAGAAGCTTGCGGCATGTCTCACTATATATATTGAGTGGGATGGTAACTCTGTGGATAAATAGTCAACAACTGTATTAACAATATCCTGTAAGTGTTTTTCAAATAAACTTCTTATAAAAAATATAGTAAACTTACTTTATGAACATTCCTCCCATAATCAACTTCAGTACATCAATAATCGTTTCTCTTATGGTTTTTCAACGGCTCTTGCGAATTCGTAACCCACAATGGAGTGCGAAATCAAGCTGTCATAAAGCAGAATTAATTACTGTTTTAGGTCTCCTAAAAGGCAGGTGTCTCTGTTGTGTCTCGACTTTATCTAGCATACTGCTATATTTTCATGAAGTTCCTGAAAAAAATAGACGAAATTTGATTAGGTTTTAAGAGGAATGGCAAAACGATACAGATCCTGTGGAATCGTTCGCGGACGGTATTTCTGAAAGGAGAAGTAATGGAAAAACCTTTGTCAACACGGATTCTGAAAGATGACCGCCACTGACCTGTATTTGCCACGCAGCTTCCGCTAATTTAATTACAAGCAATAATGCGCGTTTATCTTAGTCAGAGCAGAATACTCGGATTCAATTAATGACCCACAATTCCCTGTTTAGTAGAGGTTTCAAATTGAGTGCAGTCACTAAGCCTGTTTCAAATGGTTGTAATAGACATATTTAATGAATAATTCACTTAAAAAAATTATTACCTGATTTTCCATGTTTAAACACCGTGACAAATAAATTAATGTAATTATTTAAGTGGGCTCCCTTTGACGGAATATTGCAACTTAAATTTAATAATAGTGCATGGGACGTTAAAAATCATAATATAATCATTGTTTTCTTTCTTGGGTAATATTCTTCTTCAACTTAAAGATGTTATATTAAATCCCAAATGAAATATAACAACAAAAATATATAATAAAACAAATAATGATAGCAGTCTAGTTACAATCTTGTTAGCGTTAAGTGAATTGTATGGCTCTGACCCCTTTTCCAAATCAAAGTGAATTTAATAACGGTTTAATCGTTTAGTTAAGGTAGTTTATTATATAAATTTGTAAAATACCTGAAGAAGATACAAAAAGGTATCGAAACGTCGTCATAATGTAACTAAGAATAAAAGTGTCTGTATAAGGTCATTAATTATTTTATTAATTTAAAACAGACGTTAAATTAAAACTTATGACAACGAAAAATTTAAAAACTATTGCAATTTTTCGTGTGAGCTATTAAAGGAATTTTAACATTTTTTCGAGTTCAGGACAACGATTTAAATGGACAGTAATTATTTCCTATGGAATTTAAATACTTTTCATTCACTACATGCCTCAAATAACCTGAATTATTTTCGGTCTTTGAGTTATGTACTAAAATTTTATGAATTCACTATTGAAAAATTCTCTCGTATAAAAACTAAGAGGAACTATGGCAATTAATTTTTTATATCCATAAAATGACGACAATTACTGAATATTTCATTATCAATGTTCGGTTAATAATATTTAACGCAATATTTACCTTTCCTGGATTTATTTATATAAATTAAATTATTTAATGTTGCAAGGCAGTTGGTTATGATGCAGAGATTTTGACGGAAACGTTCCGCTTATTTTGAAAATGTTATTGAGGTGTCTCATTCAAAGAGAAACACAAACCTTTTTCCGGTGTTCAATAATTGAATGAAAATGAAACAACCTATACGACGGCGCGTGACTTTTGTACTTATTGCCCTTTTTATGTGGCCGGTTTGAAGAGACATTATCCGTCGGCGTCACTCAGCAGGATGAGGTCTAACTCGTGTCCTTTTGAGTCTCTAAAAGCATGGCTGATTGATTGCACCGGAACCTCTCCGGCGACACCACACCATCTCTCCGCCAGAGGGCCGCTAATCTTTAAACATTGCCAAGCCAATTTAATTTGCCAGGGTTTAGCACACCTTTCCTACTCTAGCGAACGAGGATCTATTGGAACTCCGAGTTACGTATTCACCGGTGTCGGTTATACGATTTCCTTGTCCTTTTTGCACTTTACCAGCACAGTGATGCAATCAATCCGTCTAAAACGAACTGTTTCCAGCAGATGTTTCGAAGTTTCTCAGTAAGGACAGAACTTCAGTAAGTCAAATAAATAAAATTAGATGTTTGTTTGTATGTTGCATAAAAAAAATTTATACGTGTGGATAAATTGCGACCAAATTTAGTAAACATGCTCCTTTTAATCCGGAAACATACACTGTGGGGGGGGGGGGGGTAAGACACGGCTAACACCAGTTGCGGCCGAGGTGGAAATTTTCAAACTTGCTAAAACGTCGGAATAATAATTTTCGGGATCAATGAGATTGATTTTTTTTTCACTTTACGTTGTTTGACATGGGACGGGAGAATTAAACATAAATTATACGTTAAAATGAAAAAGTTTACGTCTGATTGAAAATAATGAATAAGAAAGATTGCCAATTCAGACAAGAAAGTGATAATATAAATACCACCCAACGTTTCTGGGATCCTTGGCCCTTTCGTCAGGCGCTAAGAAGAGACTAGAGAATCACAACTACACTGCTCACTTGACAACACTCAAAAGCGACGAAAACGTAACGACAATGGGAGAGCCGAAGGGGTGGCGTAACAATAAGGGGGCAACGACAATGGGAAAACAGGTTTAGCGTAATAATAAGGGATCATTGCAATTATTGAGTTTCATAGTGTTTGTTTGTACATTAATAGCCGTGATGTTTGATTTAATGTGAAGCATCTCTGAAATGGGTCTGGAATTGTACCTGGTGTCAAGTCTAAAATCTTAG
This sequence comes from Zhengitettix transpicula, assembly GCA_037074705.1. Classification (NCBI taxonomy): domain Eukaryota; kingdom Metazoa; phylum Arthropoda; class Insecta; order Orthoptera; family Tetrigidae; genus Zhengitettix; species Zhengitettix transpicula. The sequence continues at coordinate 4,339,605 of CM073595.1, forward strand.
CTTTTGCCATGTTTAGAATTGATGATATGTTTGGATACTACAGATTGTTAATATAGGAAGTTTGATATTAGATATATGTTCCTCAATACGTGTACTAAGGGAACGTTTTGTTTGCCCTATGTGGCAGGAATTACAATTAGAGCAAGAGATTTTGTAAACAACACAATGTTTGCCGTAGGTGTCAAGTGGGTCCTTGTGGTTTTTAATCAAGTAGGAAAGGGTATTAGTGGATCTGTAAATGATGGATATTTGATGTTCTTTGAATATTTGGAAAAATTTGTGATGTAGAAATGTGTAATAAGGGAGTACGAGAAAAAATTTGGCTTGAGGTGTTTGGGGACGATTGACAGTAGGAATTTGGATTTTGTTCAGTCTGCTGTTTATGTGTTTAATAATTAAATTTAAAGGGTACTCATTGGAGATTAAAATGTTTCGGACAATATTTAAATTGTATTGATGGAACTTGGAGTTAGAAAGTAATATAGCTCTGTCTACAAGATTGTATACCATAGCCCTCTTTTGGTTTTGAGGATGATCAGAAAGATAATTGAGAACACGTCCAGAGTATGTAGGTTTTATGAAATAATTGGTGAGAATTGAAGTATTGTGAATGGATACGGTGACATCAAGGAAATTAAGAGAATGGTTAGATTAAAGTTCATGGATGAATTGTAGGTTGGGATGATAATTATTGAAAGTATTGAATATAAGGTTATTTGAGAGGTATTAACAGTACAAAAAATGTTATTTACATATCTGATGTAGCAAAGAGGTTGGACAGGAAGTAGAGAAAGACAATAATTTTCTAAGTCTCTCATGACTATCTCAGCAAAAAAAAAAAGGGGGCTTCCCATGGGAGAACCTTTTATTTGATGATAGTGAACCTGATTGAACTTTAAATAAGTGGATTTGAGGATTAGATTTATAATGCATAAAATTTCATGAAGTGGAATTTTAGTATATTGACTGAAAATTGGCCATCTGTTGTTGAAACTGTTAATGACTAATGGGAATAGAGTTGAATAAGGAAACGACATCAAGAGAAGTTAAAGAGTGGTCATGAGGGACAGTGAGGTGCTTGATTTTATCAATAAATTGGTAAGAATTTTTAACAGAATTATGATTTTCTTCATCGAGGGCTTTAGAAAACATGTTCTGAATGTAGGAGGAAATGTTGTGTAAAGGACTGCCAGTAGAAGCAATAATAATTCGAAAATATAGGTCATATTTGTGTATTTTAGGAGGGGCATGAGCTCTGGAAATGTTGACTGAGGTGATGAATCACGAATAAAATGTGGATGGTTCAATGAAAATTTTTTTATTCCACCTCTTGAGGATAGTTTTTAGTTAGTCAATAACTGTATTGATTCAGGTGGGTTTGCAAATATTATAATAATTTCGTTAATTTGTGTATTAATTACGGTCAAGAGCTACAGTGACAGAACCTTTGTCAGCGTGCGTAAAGAGTATGTTGGGATGAGGTTTCAGGAATTGTTTAGTTCTATGAAGATTTTTTTATGAGATTGCTGTGAAAAAGAGGAAGGTGTTTTGTGGTTTGAAGTTTTGAGTTTTCAAGAAGAGTTTGACTGATGTGATTCCTGATTTTATTGTGTTGTTCTGTTGGGAATAAAGATATATTGGTTTCGATGTGTTTTAAGAGAGGAATGGATTGAGATTTGTTGATGGATGTGGTGGGTAGACTAAATTTGTTTCCAAGTGATAACTTCCTTTGGAATCTATCTTTCTTATTCATAAATTATACGAACAAAATGGGAAGCGCATCTGTGTTCAAACGTTGCATAGATTTCGTATGGCGACTGTCTTTGCAATATTGCCAACAAATTTCTGTTCATTAGATGCTGATGCGTCTACTTGGGTTTTGTACTCTGTTTTGAAATTGCAACCGATTTCACTCCCATACAATAAGAACATTTACCGCAACTTCTATTGTGCCATTTTTAGATACAGACCAGCCGGCGTTTCGCTCGTTAGCGTGCTTTAATGCAAGTGTGTTACACCAAGGGAGAACGTCTCTAACTATCCTAAATGCAATACATAGACCCTGTTTTTTTTTAATTTAATTTATCACGCCATTACCACGTTTTTATATTGGAAAAAATTATATATTATAATTTGAAAATATAAATTTGTTTCATGTAAATCAGAAATTTGATTCTGTAACATATGTATAGTAATAAGTACTTCCAGCAAATAAGCAGGTTACATTTCCCCCGAATAACTAGGTAGCAAAAACATCGTTTGTTGCGAAAATTTGACATGTAGTTTAAAATGAGACCCAATTCTTGATTTCCTCCAAAGAATTTACCAGCGAATCGATTAACGCGAGTTTTATAACTTTCCTTCTCATCTCCACCTCATTGTTTTGACACATGGAGCTATTAAATTAATTTAAAGTCACTGACATCTATTCCAAAAATTATTTGTTATATTACGACCTGTTTACAAACATTTTATAATATTTTAGGGCCATTATTTAAATCTAGTATATTATTGTATTTCGTCTGAGATGATGAGAGTAAGGGTACGCAGGATGGAAGCCGAACCGTCACGACAACTGTCTGCCTCAACTCATCTAATAGAAAGTTGCATTCTGTGGCACGCATGGGAATGCAAGGCTACATTAAAATCTGACAATGTTTGGTAGCCATTTTTCAATTATAATTGGATCCTCACTATCGGTCTGCCCCTTGCTCGTAAAGCTCTGACAATCGAACAAGGCGAAAGCGCTTGGTATTTCCACCATTTACCACTGTGAACAAAAAGTAAGGTGAATTTATTTATAAAATATAAATTCTTTATTTATTCTTCCAAATCAATTTCATCCCTTTCAAAGTAATCCCCGTCTGATAACACGCACTTTTTCCAACGCATTTTCCAGTCCTCGAAACAGTCGGAATAGTCTTTTTCCGGTATTGCCCTCAAGACCTTCTTCGATTAGGTTTTAATCTCTTCAATCGTGTCAAAACGGCGTCCCCGCATTGGCCTTTTGAGTTTGCTGAATAGCCAGAAGTCGCACGGAGCCAAATCAGGCGAATACGGTGGTTGCGGAACGATATGAGTCGAGGTTTTGGCAAAATAGTCGCGAAGAACCAATGCAGTATGACATGGTGCATTCTCGTGATGAAGGAACCAAGAGTTGTTCGCCCAAAATTCCGGCCGTTTCAGACGAATAGCTTCACGCAAACGATGCATAACGCTCAAATAATATTCTTTGTTGACAGCTTGGCCCGGCGGAAGGAATTAATAGTGCACCACACCACGATAATCAAAGAAAACTGTCAACATGACCTTGATTTTCGATCGACTTTGCCGTGGTCTTTTCGGTCTTGCTTCACCTTTTGCACGATATTCGCTGGATTTGTCGGTGGTTTCAGGGTCGTATGCGTAAATCCAAGTGTCGTTTCCAGTAATGATGCATTTCAAGTGGTCCTGATAATCAGACAGCAAAGTTTCACACACATCAACGCGACGCTTTTTTTCCAAAAAATTGAGCGATTTTGGCACCAATCGAGACTTGACGCGTTTGAGACACAAAACATTCTTCAAAATGGTTTGAGCTGAGCCAAATGATATTCCAACACTATCAGCGAGATCTATAATTGTCCATCGACGATTTTCAAGCACCAAATCGTTGTTCTTTTGGACGTGGCCCTCGTCGGTAGACGTTGATGGTCGTCCAGAGCGCGGTTCGTCTTCAACGCGTTCACGGCCCTCTTTGAACTCGTTGTACCACTTATAAACGTTTTTTTGTGCCATAGTTTGATCACCAAAGGCCTTCCGCAACATTTTCAACGTGTCCGCACAAGAATATTCGTTCCGCAAACAAAATTTGATGCAAGTTCTTTGCTCAACAAAATCACCCATTGCAAAAATCGAAAAATTCACTTTTGGTTGTTTACAAAAAACGCGTGTAACTCGGAGATAATTAAACCTTTTAACAAACAGACGCTTGGAAACTATTATAGACAGTCCTACCAGCCTAGGTGAAAAAAATTACCTGTCTGCCTAATACCCGGGAGTTTCAAATGGCAATTTCACCTTACTTTTTGATCACAGTGGTATGTTTATTAAATATAATCTTTGCCTCCGAGTTTGAGTGTCAAGGCATCACGAACCGGATTACTTTCCTATTTCCTTACCGTAATTCTCCTATTTTGCCTAGACGTTTACCCCGTGCGGTTTTCGCTTGATTTAGGTAGACAAATCTTTTATGTTTGCCGAGTGAACCATCGCTTATACTGTTTGGGGAACCATGAGACATGATAGAAGGCCGGAAGAGCACGAACAATAGCCATAATTATATCCAAAACTTGGAAAGTTAAGCGAGGAGAAAAATGAACTAGAGAAATTATCAAATTTTCATTTGGTATGAAACTAATTATTTTTATTAGTTTAGCTGTCAACTAGAACGCCAGACTCCGACATATCAGCATAAAAATTGCTTTACATTTGTATTAAATAGCGACAATAGTTGAGTCTAAAAAGAGCGCTTGGTAAAACAGTCTGCATATTAAATATTAACGCGGAGCAACCTGTAGCATTGCATAAATTGTGAACACGTTACTCTCCAATTTATATTTAATATTATGTTGAATTAATAATTGAAACCCAATTACCGGAAATTCTTAAAATCCCTTGTTATATCGGTGTTATTTATTATTACAAAACTGATTGTTTTTCAGCCTTGAATTTAAATTAATTTTCTGTTTAACGATTTCGTTTGTTTGCAAACCACGCTTTACAATAACGTAAATTAATCAATTGTTTCATGATTTTATGTTACATATAAAGGAATTTCAATGTAAAAAATTATTAATTTTAGCTCAGCGTCACCTTGCCGTTGTTCGCTGCGTCATTTATCTTCAGACTAATTTTTTTTTTAGGTTTTCGTTTTATCTCGGAATTGTGATAGTACACGAGTTCATGGTGTCGGATTGATTGTCAATTAGCCGGTTAAATATTGAAAAGGGCTGGTGAGTGTATTCAGTCCGCTTCTATTCTGCAATTTAAATTGAACTGAGATAATGATCGAGTCCTTGAGTTGCTCTAGCGTGAACTTCCTCGTGGTTCTTTACATACAACATATTAGCAAACAGTACGCGTTCGTATGTATTAGCTCATTCATTTATGTATTTATTCCAAATAATGAACAAAAACAGTGTGTCCACAGTAGAAACAGGAGGGGAAAATCGTAAATTTAATGTACAAAAACCCTGACTCAGCTTTATAACGCCCAATATCGAGAGCTGGTTCTTTTGCTTTAGCCAAATTACCGTACAAGACTGTAGTTAATTATTTATCTTCTGTACACTAAAAGGTTATAATATTGTGTTAATCTTTACCTCTGGTAAAACAGATTAGTTGGCTATAAATCACTGGTTTTGGTTACTGAAATTACTTTGACGTTCTGCATAAAATTCCTGGAGACTGGTATTTAATTATTATCAGTGGCAATTTTCTCTTAATGTTCTTCATAATTATTTAATACATTCAGCCTAGCAGACGTAAATAGCTTTCGAAATGTTTTGACTAATTATGACGAAATATTGTTAGAATAATTTTTTGGGGTAATCAATTGAGACAAAAACAATTGTGGTGCGATCATTTATAATCAAGAGGATAAAAAATTTTATATATTGGTACAAAGTGCACACCAAGGAAAGAAGAATTTGCTTTCGTTAACAATGCATTATGGACAGTTTCTTTTTCTCGCCCACGCAACGGGTGGTCACTGGTCTGAGGAACGGAAAAGGTCAGCACATGTGTAGTTGGCATGAGGACGCAAGGACTGGACCTTCGTAGAGGGAGGATGGAGTTTGGCAAGGTGAGTCTGGAGGCAGACAAAATATGTCGTTGAGGATTCCAGAGTTTCCAATCAAAATAAGCTCTGAAGGCGACGAATTGCAGCGAGCCTGCAGTGGAAGTCGTGTGGCTACAATTGACTGGACGATTGAGGAAGAGGACATCAAATATGAGGATTTTCTTTGGTAGACAAGAGAAGAAAAAACGCCTCTCGCCATTTTCCGGTTGTCTTTTATTACATTTGTTTAAGAAGATATCAATTCTCATTTTCATTCCAGTTTGTTTCGCATTCCGCCATGACATATTTTTTATTTTACAGTGCGCACTTTGTATATGTGGATGAATTGTGTAATATTTTGGTATCAATTTGTCAATCAAATAAATTTAGTTTTTGATATAAAAAATTAATAATAAATAAAAGTAGTTATTTATTAAATTTAGAGTCTCAATAAACAACCGTAGCACAAAACTAAGTACAGGAGGACTTACTAGCGAGAGAAATCTGACGTTCTTTTCACATAACGTAGTTACCTCTACGGATTGTGTAATTCCTTTTAATGATTGAGTGAACTTTCGCTATTGTAAAAAATACTGCAATAATTAAATTATTAACTGATCTCCAAGGCAAAAGTAACGCAGCCTTTTTAAAAGCGCGAAAGTGAAAAATTTGGATTCGATTGAAAATAAAACCTCTTTTTTACTGATTTTCCCCCCTTTTCTGGCGTGGCTCACCTAATTGGGTGCGGACTCAAGTCAATAAGACGCCCTGTTAAACTGCTCCCTCAGAAACAATTTCCTTCTAATTGTAGGCCGGCTTAAGGACTTCGACTAACTTGAATTACATAGTTAGAGCCACAAGTGCCGGCTTCTTCGTAAAAGCTTTGACGTCGATGAAATATACTAATTAGAAAGAACAAATTCGTGGTTACGAAACGGAGGAAATTTAATATGGAACTAGCTCTCTGTACTTCTCTTAATCCTAGCACAATAATGATCACTGGAGAACTTTGAATTTCACCTTTGATGAAAATCGTACAACAGAAATATAACCAGAACCAGAACTGAACGAATAACAAAAAAAAAACCTGATCAGTTGAATCAAAGGGTGTTTCAAAGAGAATCATCTGATTTTATTTATACTTGAAAAATAATTAACTCAAAAATTAATGTTAATTTTTCAATAAAGGAAGATACATTAAGATTTTAATTCCACAACAACTCAAAGATGCTCTTTCAAATTCAGGGCATGTTTCGACGCCGTATTCAAATTCGTCTCACACTCTAGTGAGAATGTCTTCAGTTACTTCTTCCACGGTTGTTGTTATGTGGTTTTTCAGTTCAAACATTGTTCTTGGAGGTGGATGCACGTAAACTGAGTCTGTTATAACCCCCTATCAGAAAAAAATCACACGCAGTGATGTCCGGTGACGTTGGAAAACAGTAATGTAAGACTGTATCAGGTTTTTTTTCAGTACGGCCGATCCATCGTCGAGGAAGCCTCTCTTATAAAAACTCACGCACGTACAAGGAACCGCGTAAAACTCGAGAGTACCTTATTTTTAACAGTAAATTGTTTAATCAACTCGTGTTGAATTTAAATGTTGAATAGTCATGAATTTTTTTTAGATCAGATACTTTTTTAAACACCCTGTATTATCAGAGAAAAAAAAACGGAAACTGATTTTCGTCACCAAAGTCATAAAAACAAAAATGTACATATACCATAAAAAAATCACATGCAGTGAGGTCCTGTGACGTTGGAGAACTGTGATGTAAGACTGTATCAGTCTTTTTTTCAGTACGGCCGATCCATCGTCGAGAAAGCCTATCTTATAAAAACTCACGCACGTCCAAGGAACCGCGTAAAACTTGAGAGTACCTTATTTTTAACAGTACACTGTTCAATCACCTCGTGTTGAATTAAATGTTGAATAGTCATGAATATTTTTTTAGATCAGTTGCTTTTTTAAACACCCTGTATTATCAGACAAAAAGATCACGGAAACTGATTTTCGTCACCAACATCATACCAACAAAAATGTACATATATCATTAAAAAAATCACATGCAGTGAGGTTCGGTGACGTTGGAGAACAGTAATGTAAGACTGTATCAGGTTTTTTTTCAGTACGGCCGATCCATCGTCGAGGAAGCCTCTCTTATAAAAACTCACGCACGTACAAGGAACCGCGTAAAACTCGAGAGTACCTTATTTTTAACAGTAAATTGTTTAATCAACTCGTGTTGAATTTAAATGTTGAATAGTCATGAATTTTTTTTAGATCAGATACTTTTTTAAACACCCTGTATTATCAGAGAAAAAAAAACGGAAACTGATTTTCGTCACCAAAGTCATAAAAACAAAAATGTACATATACCATAAAAAAATCACATGCAGTGAGGTCCTGTGACGTTGGAGAACTGTGATGTAAGACTGTATCAGTCTTTTTTTCAGTACGGCCGATCCATCGTCGAGAAAGCCTATCTTATAAAAACTCACGCACGTCCAAGGAACCGCGTAAAACTTGAGAGTACCTTATTTTTAACAGTACACTGTTCAATCACCTCGTGTTGAATTAAATGTTGAATAGTCATGAATATTTTTTTAGATCAGTTGCTTTTTTAAACACCCTGTATTATCAGACAAAAAGATCACGGAAACTGATTTTCGTCACCAACATCATACCAACAAAAATGTACATATATCATTAAAAAAATCACATGCAGTGAGGTTCGGTGACGTTGGAGAACAGTAATGTAAGACTGTATCAGGTTTTTTTTCAGTACGGCCGATCCATCGTCGAGGAAGCCTATCTTATAAAAACTCACGCACGTCCAAGGAACCGCGTAAAACTCGAGAGTACCTTATTTTTAACAGTAAATTGTTCAATCAACTCGTGTTGAATTTAAAAGTTGAATAGTCATGAATTTTTTTTAGATCAGATACTTTTTTAAACACACTGAATTATCAGAGAAAAAGATCACGGAAACTGATTTTCGTCACCAAAGTCATAAAGACAAAAATGTACATATATCATAAAAAAATCACATGCAGTGAGGTCCTGTGACGTTGGAGAACTGTGATGTAAGACTGTATCAGTCTTTTTTTTCAGTACGGCCGATCCATCGTCGAGAAAGCCTATATTATAAAAACTCACGCACGTCCAAGGAACCGCGTAAAACTCGAGAGTACCTTATTTTTAACAGTAAATTGTTCAATCAACTCGTGTTGAATTTAAAAGTTGAATAGTCATGAATTTTTTTTTAGATCAGATACTTTTTTGAAACACCCTGTATTATCAGACAAAAAGATCACGGAAACTGATTTTCGTCACCAACATCATAAAGACAAAAATGTACATATATAATAAAAAAAATCACATGCAGTGAGGTCCGGTGACGTTGGAGAACTGTGATGTAAGACTGTATCAGTCTTTTTTTCAGTACGGCCGATCCATCGTCGAGGAAGCCTATCTTATAAAAACTCACGCACGTCCAAGGAACCGCAAAAAACTAGAGAGTACCTTATTTTTAACAGTACACTGTTCAATCACCTCGTGTTGAATTTAAATGTTTAATAGTCATGAATATTTTTTAGATCAGATGCTTTTTTGAACACCCTGTACTATCAGACAAAAAGATCACGGAAACTTATTTTCGTCACCAACATCATACAGACAAAAATGTACATATATACTTATTTTCTTGAAAAGACAAACATAGATAATTATTCTTATGGTGTCACTTCAAAAAATGAAAGAGATTACATTCATAGTATCTGGAACGTATATATTTTTTAAAATGATCCAATGCAATTCATTCATGAGATTTTATTTTCCTATCTCGAATTTTCCTGTTGAAGTAATTTAGTTTTTAAACGGACAAAAAGTACAATTTATTTTTAACGCTTCAATTAGTTAGCTAATATAGTTCGTATCCATTGTTTGGAGCACGTTTCATCCTTCCTAAATATTCCACGAAGACACTCCAAGACAGTGATTCATATAGAAACAGAATATTAACAAATTCTATCAATTAATTTCTACATTCGTATAATATTACGACTGCATTAAATGATTTATCTGAAATTTTTAAAAGCCAGTACGTTATTTTCTAGGATCACTGTCGAGAGGTCCTAAATCCTAAAATGATACGGGCAGCAAAGTTAAACCGCCGATACAACTGTGAAATAAAAAGAATAATTGCAAGACGAATTAAAGGTGTTTTCTATATTAAAAATCATTATAATAAATATCTATGAAAAATAAAACAGTCGATTTGTTTCAGTCACCAGACATACGTATTTAAGGTTCAAAAACCAGATATTCAGGGCATCGCGGAACGCGTTTTTATTTATTTATCTCCGTGAAAGCATCCGCACTTTAATTTGTTTCAGAAAATTGAGGCAATTTGAAAGGAAAAAATTCATTTTTCAAGTTACAGAACGATTACCGTTCGTGTCGCACAACGTTCGGAAGCTCTGGTCGCCCGAAGCACAACGTTGTTCACCTCGGCCTCAGTCTCCACATTTAAAATGAAAAATTGTTTCGCTATATAGATTATCGTCCACATATTTGCCTCGGAAAGAAATGAATTTTTTTACTATTCGATAATTCACATATTTAAGAGTTGATTCTGTAATTTTATTTCACAAAATTTAATTCTCTATTACTAAAAATATATGGATATTGGAACTTTTCTGTCCTCTATATACTTTAACAGGAACTTTAAGCGTTGATTGCCTGGTTTCTGTTTCGTATAATAGACTGTTTATGGCGGTCATTCTCGGAAGTATATATATATATATATATATATATATATATATATATATATATATATATATATATATATACACACATTATAACCTCTCCTTTCGGTTAACTTCTCAGGTGGGTTTAAGGTCCTCAAGATCACACACGCCAAGAGAAACTTACCTTGGGTTTAGAAAACCGAATTTTTACATTGAACTCATACGAGGGTATATTTACCGTGGAGAATTCTGGGAAAAAGGATTGTTTCAACAATTAATGACAAAATATTCACACAAAACACAACTATAATTAGACAAATTCATTACATATCTAAATAATAAAAAAAGGATGTATGTATTTACGTTATTCTGTATACAAATTTAAACGTGTGGACAGACTGTATCTAAACTTGGTACACATATTCTTAAAAATACGAGAAACGGTACTGCGGAGTTGATAAACCCCTAGCATAAAGGTAGAAAGAATTAAAATTGAAAAAGTGATAATTTTTGTGTTAAATTACTGCGCGCCTAGAAACCGTGACGTCACGCGATAGAGACGTTACTTCGCGACGAACAAAGTTCCTTTTTCCGTAATGAAATAAAGCAGAAATAGTATCATTAAATAAAAAAGAATAATTTTATCCCGTAATACTCCACCGAATGATAATAAAAAAATAATACGATCCTTGCGGAAGATGTAAGTTAATTTTCACGCCATATTATTGACTACAATATCGTGACTATTTGTTTCCATTGTGAATCTAGCTAAGAATTTCTTCAATTTAATCTTTCGTGATGTCTGAAGACTGAGGGACAATTATATCCTGCAATACTCTAGTGTCGTAAATAAAGCTGATTAGCGGTTGACGGCTTGATGGGTTAAGTAGATTACTTTATGTGCCTACGGCCTAGTCTACAGTGTTTTTTTTTAAAATTCAACAATTCAGTGATTTAAAGCTCCTGCTACTAGAACAGCGTTCATTCGAACACCGTCAGGTAATACTTGACGTCGCCCCGGTGGCGTGTTTCATAAACAATAACTACCATTTATTACTTACTACGAATCAGAAAAAAATGTGTGATATGGTGACGCCTTCTCCATACCCTCGGCATCATCTACAGAATTATATTACACCATTCTATTTAATAATAAAAGTCAAATAACTTGTGTAAGTATTGTCGTGAGACGCTTACAGATAAAATTTAAAATTAATAAAAATATTAAATCTTATATAATAAAAAAGAATGTATATTTCAATGTCTGCATTTACGTTAAACTCTATACAGATTTAAACGCGTCGACAGATTACAACAAAAATTGGTACACATATTCTTCAAACCTCGAGATACGGTACTGTTGGGGTGAGAAACCCCTAGCAAGAATGTGGAAAGAAATAAAAATGAAAAACGTGATCAATTACTTCACGCCAAGAAACCATGACGTCACGCGGGAGAAAGACGTTACTACGCGACGAACAAAGGAAATAGTTCCTTTTTCCGTAATGACGTAAAGCAGAATGTTTCCATTAAATAAAAAGTATAATTTTATCCAGCAATACTCCATCGAATGATAATAAAAAACAATACGAAGTACTTTACGATCCTTGCGGAAAATGTAAGTTAATTTTCACGCCATATTCATGACTCCAATATGACGGCTATTTGCTTACACTGCCAATATAGCTAACAATTTTATCAATTTAATCTTTCGTAATGTCTGAAGACTGATGGACTATTATATCCCGCAATACTCGAGGAGTATATTTAAGTATTCTATTCGTAAAGAAATTCGGAGGTATGTTTGTTGGGACTGATGCAATAAAATTCAATGTATTTTACGGCATTTCAATTAATGCGCTTTCGGTCGAAAGTATATACGGAACTACGAACAGTCAGATTTAGGATTAAATATTTTTTCGGGTTTATATAAATAAGTACACGGGCAACGGCTGGGCACCCAGCTAGTACAACAATATAATTGAGTAAAGATATTGATCTTATGACCTCAAAATAATCATATAAATTTTCACTTAGACTATGTTTAAATGTTTAAAAAATTGAAAAGAAAAAAACAACACAAAAAACAAATTTCTCTATGTCTGAATGTTTTTTTAAAAAAAGGAGAAATAAACAAAAAAAACAGTTTCTTTGTATAGGCCTTGATGTTAACAATAAAAAGCACATTGAATTGAACTAAAACATAGCTCAACAGCCACAAAAAGTTATTCGATCATTGTCGATCGTGGATCGAAACAATGTTATAAAATTTCAGCGCTCAAAATGCCGCGCAGGGCAAGAATTTGGACAGATCCACAATACCTCCCACGATACACAGTACAGGCCCGGGATCGCACTTCGCGTAGACGATTGGCAAGAAAAAAAAATTCCTCCAGGAAGGAGGCGGCGTCTTCAGAGTGTCACTCTCTCGTAAGAAACCTTCCCCAAATTTAGAAAAAAACTTAATGTCCAGGCTGAAGATTATATAAATATGTTCCAAGTAATTTAATGTGATTCTGGCTTATTACTGTAAATGGTCGAGATTATGGAACTGTCGCCTATGGAATCCAATAATGGAATAAAAAACTAATAATCAGACTCAGATGTTTCAGTAGACAAGATTGTTGCAATTTAAATCATACATTTTTAACAGGACAAATAAATTAAGAATAATGTATTAATTAATTTTGAAAATGTAAACAAAGAATGTTACTTCAAATTAAAAATTAAAAATAAATATTAGAATCTATCCTTTATCCAAACAAGCATTTTTAAATAATAAAAATTTCGAATCGCGCGAGATAGACTTCTATTAAGTACAGTCGGGGTAAAGAAACCCAAAACCTATCAATGTAATTGTCAAATATATATATATATATATTGTAGAGATTACTAAGGAATTTAATTTCATTCAGTTCAGCAATACAGGTGATGTATTTCCTTTTACGCCAAATTTTTACGAACATGTAACCCTGGATCAAAATATGTCCCGAGATAAAGGTATAAAAACCTTGAGAAGTAAACACAAAAGGCATTCGAGCGCCAGCTCAGTCGAGCAGCTAGCGATATAATTTATATTCAGCAGTAAAGTATGAGGCAGTACTGGAGCAGCTACCCCGACAAAAGTAGGGCAGTCTCAGTCGAGTGGCTGTTGGTGTTATTTACATTTTTACTGAGAAAGCTCAGTCGAGTGTCAGGATTTGGGCCGAGTAGACTGAAGTCTGACATTACGTCCAGGGGCGTCGTTGGTTTTGGGTCGCTGTTTTTTATCTGAGTGTGAAATAATTCTGATCCTAAGCAATTTTCTGCGTTATAGTGAATCCAACTTCTATTTTTTGAAGGACGTTGTGTTTGCATGCGGATTTAGTATAACGAATCTCACTCGAGGTCTAGATAAACTTTCCAAAGGTTGGTAAAAGGCCACGGGAGAGGGTAATCCTGAAAATGCCGTCTATCTATGATAGCTATGCCAACAAATCCTATCTCCACACCTATGGTGGCTCTGGACAATACAGCATGCCGTAACAAAGTGGAGAAGGGTGTTTAATTAAAGGTTGTGAGATTGCTTATTTAAAACTAAGCGAGTTGAGCTACAATTCTCTCGCCGTCTAGCCGATTCATTCAAATTGATTCAATCAATTTCTAGATCTCCGAAGTTTGTTCCGAGCATTAAACAAACTACGAAGTTACAAGCATACGTTGAGGAGTGCTGGGTCACTTGAGAACCACTTTTGACGTTACAATGTATTTGTTTAGTTTTAATTGTGAATAATAATTACGCGTTATATTTCTATAATAAACATCGTAAAACGACCCTGATCGTAAGAACTCAAATAGCCGTGGAAATAATAGTGATTGATTTTGATTAAATTTATGTGCAAGTAATTTAGAAAATAGTAGGTATAAGAGTTTAGCATAAATTTTGCCCCTCAAATAAGGAGCCTTTTTACTATAAGATATTATGAATACTACATAATTTGGCACCCAGACAAGGACAAAATTACTCATAAATAATTGATTACTACAATATATATATTGTAGAGAACAACTTTATTCACTAAAAAATTATATTTGATGCTTTCGAGAACAATTACGACTGAAACAGCTAATGTTACATCACATGAGACGAAACATGACCTGGGAATTATTGTGTCAATGTTGTGTCATTGAACTCGGCATCTGTTGTCGAGAGATGTTGTTACGCTGGTCTGAGTAACTGAACTATATTGTGTCTCCACGAATAAAATTTTACAGAAGGGAACGAAGTTTTAGAATATTTCACATCGGGTAAGAATAGTTTATTGTTTTTTAAGAATGAAGTAGAAAATTAGGTGGAAACGTATAGATTAACGAAATAGTGAATCTCGGAAGTTTAGCATAGAAAAAAGTTTTAGGGGTTGTTTTAATTTGGTACAGATGGGAGACGGAAGAAGCGAGTCGGTAATTCTATGGTTATAGTTATTGGGGATAAATAAGTTAGAAATGAAACGAGAGCTACGAGAACCTGTATAAGCTACATCGAGCGCACCAGAGAGACACGCCGCCAGAATTGTAAGAAACTAGCTCGCAAAATTGTCAAACGAGTCCCTTACACGGGTACCACAAACTAAATTAAAACTTAGTATTAATCAAAGTACGCAAGAGTTTCAGTTACAAATCCCCAGGGAAAGAGAGTTGTAGCTTTGAATTTTAAATGTTAATTCTATAATGACATTATATTATATTAAATAATAGTTATTCAATTAATTTTTTAATTAATCGTGATTAACAATTATTTTTAAGATAAAAAATTCTTAACGTATAACTCTGATCAGCCTGGAGTGTTGCATAAATTCCCGGTTGTGGTTGTATTGTAATGAATTATTTTATTGGGCTGGATGACCTCATACAACCAGTTGATGGGCATGTGTATTTACTGTATGCTTTTCCCCTACTCGGATAAGCATACAATTCGGGATCTTATCACCAAACGTTCTTTCTGTCAACTCTTTCCACGTCCTTCCAACACTCTCCTTGACGTCTTTATTGCAACTGTCCTCCTCAACGTCTTTATTGAAAACTCTCATCCTAAACGTCTTTACTGCAACTCTCCTCCTAAACGTCCTTACTGCAACTCTCCTCCTCAACGTCATTACTGCAACTCTCCTCCTCAACGTCATTACTGCAACTCTCCTCCTAAACGTCTTTACTGCAACTCTCCTCCTAAACGTCATTACTGCAACTCTCCTCCTCAACGTCATTACTGCAACTCTCCTCCTAAACGTCTTTACTGCAACTCTCCTCCTAAACGTACTTACTGCAACTGTCCTCCTCAACGTCTTTACTGCAACTGTTCTAAAATATTTTCTCCTACCCCGGAGCTGGACGTTTTCCCGCCCTTAGCGTCACGGGCTTAGGTTGTTCTTAGCCGCATGGGATTTTACCATGGGCCGATGTACACTAACCTGGTATTAAAATAGCCACGTGCGGCTACTTGAGACGCTACAGGTCAGCGTCTCGAATTGGGAAACAAAAGAATTCTCCAAACTACAGCAAACAACATTTCCGATGATAAAACAAAATTAAATTAAAATACGCGCTTTACAGTATAGAGGATAATCACGAAACATTTCTTTTCACGGAAAAGCCACCTAATCGTGAATGTACTTTTGTGGTTAAATAACAATTTTTTACCATCAATTACAAAAAAAATGAAAGTGACCTGGATATATTTATCGCAGTCTTGAAAAGTTTTGGCCAGTTTTTTTTTAATCGTCAGGAGCAGAAAACGTTTTATCGTCCGTCACTTGCTTAGGGGCAATGTTTTACTGCTAACGAATATTTATAGTAATGTGTAAGTGTGAGTTTGAACTCGTAGGTATTAACTTCCTTACGTATATATAACGTCCTTTTACCTGTCAGCATGGCAAAGCAATTGGGGGGGGTTTCCCTATAATCAATCTTTCAGGAACTGAGTTTAACCCTCCGTTAGTCGCGCTCCCTAAAGTAACGCGGTTACTCGCGCTGGGTCCATGGGACATAAAGTTAACTATTCCGCTGCTTATCACTATCCTGAATAACATACATTTTTCACACACATTAATACATAATTCATACATTCAATTACAGTCTGGTTTAATTAAAACTTGCCATTATATTATAAATATTTGTTAAAGAAATCTACCATCGAAAAATTCTAATCTTCTAATATCACAATATAACAAATATAATCATAAAATATTTAGACTATAATTTTGTAAACCAAACATCAGTTGGATGCCAAATAGATAAACAGTTCCAGAGTACTTGACATGTAACTGTTTAAAAAAAGCAGTTGGTTATTTACAATTAATTTTTATTTATTTTTAAAGTATTCTACTTTTGTGAAAATGCTGATGAAATGATGATAAATAATATTTGTATTAATAATATAATTTAAATAATTACATTTTTTTAACACGGCATTCTTGGAAAATTTTTGTGTCTACGCATACACAAAAATCTTTCACACTTTTCACAACAATATTGTATTTTACACTGTTTTTAAGTTTCCTTGAAACATGGCCCGCAGTTTTTTCTAAATTTAATTCGTCAATTTCATGATCCGTATCCGAGTCATCAGACTCAGTTTCTGATTCATCCGTTGATTCTTCAATATCGCCGTCTGGAAAACATTTGTGTCATAATTATTTTCTTCTAAATAAGACGATGAATTTCATCTACATCTTGAGGATTATTCAAGTGGTATATATTGTTGCTTATTTTCCACAATTGTTCACAAACAGAAAAACTGAAAGTTGTAATATAAACCACAAATATAATATCCATGACGATAAAAATTTCAGTACGAAAAGAGAAATTTTTTATACTAAATCTGAATAATCTGCAATGATTTTTACGAAAGGGAACTATATTATCACTCTGTACTACTGCGGTAAGGACGAGGAAAATACTGGCAGGAGTGGTCGCAGTACGTACTCTGGACCGTAGATAATTAACTTCCTTATTCCAACGTCATTTTCCGAGAAACTACGACTGCTTTTGGGGTGTGGCCTTGGCAGAATATTGTAGACACATTCCTCTGAGACGTCATAAAAGTTCATCCCTGCATCTGACCTGGCTCCGGAGATAACGAAAAAATTAAATTGCGTCGGTTCCCTAGACATAGCGGGACTGACAGAGGGTTAATAATATTATAAATAAAGCCAATAGTAACACCATAATAACCCCCAAATTAATATCAAAGTATCTACATGATTATTTTCTAATAATAGACAAGGAAAAAAGATTGGTTATACTAAAATATCTTAATTCGATGAATCCGAAAGTTAAGTTAATACGTCAATTAAAAAATAATAATAAAACTCGAATATCTCGATATAACCTTAATTAGTGACCCACAATTAGTTACACTAAATAGCTTGGCTGAAACATTTCAAATTAAAATAATAAATCTGTAACGTTCAATAATTTTGTGCAAGTATACGATTATGGTGTAATATAAATAAGGAGATAGTACCTCAAGTATTTAGGAATCATTTCGAACTGGAAATTCAGGGTACGAAGAACAAGAAAATTATGCCTCTCCAAAGCCTCAAAATCCTTACATTTCGCAATGAGAATATTAAGAAAAAAGAGTGGAAACTTGCGTATAAATATCTGGATTGTTCCATACTCGAGTATGGCGCAGATTTTTGGGATGGATCCACCTGGTCACGGGTCACGGACGACATAAGATAGAGAAATTAGGACGAGAATCGTTGGCAACTATAAGAAAGAAACATAGGCTTTGTGCTCTATTTAAATCGTACACAGGAAACAAACGGGATAAGTTTAAAAAACAGACGTACATTGGAAGAGGTGATCACAAATGTAGAATCAAAGCGAGAAAGGAAAAATAACAACCGACGTAGGGAAATTTTGGTTCTTAAACAAATAGATTGGAACAATTTACCTGCAAGACTGTTTGAGGACAACAATTGTTTATATATATTTGTTTTCAAACTATCACCGGGACCGATCTCCTTTGCAGTTAATACATATTCGAACATTTTGAAGATAATGTAACCCTTAGGTGGTGGGGCTGGTCGGGCGTTACAAGAAAATAATGCGAATACGGCCGAGATTCGAGTCAAATCTGGGTTATAGATGTCTCTGAGTTTTTTTATGACAACCAGGGCAATGCGGGATGGGTTGAGGGGGTGGGAGGTGCTGGGCGAGGGTAGAAATTTTCAAACATGTTAACCGGTTGATTTTTGCGTCGAATAACTATATTTCTGGTTTCATAAAATGTCTCTACATGTTCTCTGTGTATAATTTCAACCCCTATCGGGCTTGGGAGGGAAGCACCCTTAATGGTGGCTGTGTAGTGGCATTACCTAAAAATAACGCAAAAACAATCCAGACTGGAGTCAAATCCAGGGTTATGGTTATCTCTTTTTTTTAATTATGACATTCAACTTGCCGTTTAACTCTCCCAAGTGGGAGTGGAAATTTTTAAACATGTGAAACTGTAGTTATTTGCGTGGACTAATATTTTTGGGGGCAGTGACAGTGATAGTATTTCAACCGATGTTGTTTTTTGTATAATTTTACCCCCTTTCGGCACAGGAGGGTAGCACGCTTGGGGGTGGGTGTGAAGGGACGTTACAAGAAAATAACACGAAAACAACCGAGATTCGAGTCAAATCCGGGGTTATGGATGTCGGTGAGTTTGATTATGACAACCCCGGGGGACGCGCGGTGTTGGGAGGGGCTGAGTGGAGGTAGGCAGGGGTAGAAATTTTCAAACAATGTAACCGGCCGATTTTTGCGTCGAATAAATACGTTTTGTTTAACTCACAGTAGCAGGGGTGGACATGTTTTAACTGCCGATATATTCGTCGAATGAAACTTATTCGGCATTGTAGGACAGCACATTTAGGGATTGGGCCGAGGTTGCGTTGCATAAAAATAACGCAAAAGCAACCGAGATGGGAACCAAGTCGGGGGTTACGGAAATATGACAACCCGTGGAACGCCTTACCCCGGGTAGTAAATTTAGAAATTGTGTCTGGTAAGTTGGTTTTTAACTACTTATAGCATTATACAAATATTTGGGTGGCCCTTTTACCAGTCAACATGGCTCTTTCAGTGCCACTGACGCAAAGTTGAGAAACAAAAGACGAAAGATATCCTTGATAATTAATATCAGCGTTATGTTGCAACACTGGAAAGCCTGAGTAATCATAATGCAAGGTTTATTATCAGCGCGTACGTTGTATGTTCGTCGCTCCAAACGCGGAGAGCATAAAGTCCGAAGGCGGGAAATGAAGGACACCCTCGGGGCTAATCCACAAGTTTTCCATAAAACGTGGACAATACTAGAACGACAGGGCGTTTCCTGTCGTAGATAGCGAGGGCTCGGCAACTTGGCTGTTATCACGCTTTAATTGCAGCCCACAGCGCAATGCATTTAATTAAAGCGTGTCTCGATAGCAGTGTCTGCCGTATTGACGCGCTGTGGACTCGACGGGTTGTCGTTAAGAGTTGCCAATGATGTATACACGAGTGGAACATGAAATACATCGCCGACGACAAGCCTCGAGTGCCGCTCTCCACCTCAAAAATCTTCGGCGCATGAGATTTGTGTGCTCAAGCTCAAGTTCCTCTCCGAAGAAAGACACACTTTTTTTTTAAATGTCAGCTTTAAGCTTTCAAGGTCGAAAAGGTGAAATATTTAAACGGTGAAGCTCCCAAAATATTATTTTGAAGAATAGTCTTATAGTTCACTCTCACATTAATAACCTGATTCTTGAAATTGCCAATGTAAGAGATTTATTCTTTCAAAAATCAATCTAAATGTTATATTTACAATAGGTCAACAACATACAATATTTGTCGTTTATCAATAAATTTCACGTTCCCGGGAACAATGGAGCATTTAATAGATGTGTCGACTTGAGTACAGTGTTGTCGTGGAGGACGCGTTATTAATCTGCCTGTCGTCCACAGAAATGTGCACTCTTTTCTTTCTGCCTTGTCTTAATCTTAGTTGTGACGTCAGCGGCAATCACCCCACAACTATGTTTCCAGACGAAATACGATGTAATTTGCTGATTTATCGTGAACAGAACAGTTTTAGTTCCTTTTTCCTAACAATAAAGATCAGATCGTTTAGAATTCGCGATGTAGTATTTACTGATAATACGGACGGATGCATCCATAAAACAAAGTTGAAGACACTGTGGCTTAGGCGATAACCTAATTAAAACACTTCAATATTTGTGTAGTTATTAATAAACTAGCTGGATGCCTGGCGTTGCCCAGTTTGGCATAATTAAACTGAACGACAGCTATAACCCCGGATTTGACTTCAACCTCGGTTTGGTTTTGCGTTATTTTTATGTAACGTCCCTCTACCCCGATTCCTGAGACCGTAAGGGGTTGAAATTGTCCAAAAAATACCACCTGTTGAAATACTTTGACTCTCATTGACCCAGAAAAATATTTATTCGACGCAAGTATCGGCCGATACTCCCCGTGCACCCCCACCTCTAGTGATGGTAGACAGAAATTTTTTACGGTCCGAAAGGAACGTGTGGACTAAATTTGGTGATACTTGCTCTGCGGGTGTAGATTTATGTGCGGAACAGACATACATGCACACACACAACCACCCACTCTGTTTTATTTTTAAGACTAGCTGAGTGCCTGGCGTTGCCCGGGTTTTCCATAAACCTCGATTTAACTCAATCACGGTTGTTTTTGAGTTATAATCCTGTAACCCCCTCCACCCCACCCCTAAGCGTGCTCCCCTCCCATACCCGAAGGGGTTGAAATTATACACAAACAACATCAGTAGAAGTACTATCAATCTAATTAACCCAGAAAATTTTTTATCTCATGCAAATATCGACCGTTTAACATGTTTGAAAATATTAATCCTCTTCCACTCTCGCCCTATGGAGTTAAAGGGCCAGTTAAATGTCATAATTAAACTCAGTGACATCCATAACCCTGGAATTGACTCCAATGTCGGTTGAAATCGCGTTATTTTGTTGTAACGCCCCTCCACCCCTAAAGATGCTTTATTCCTAAGCCCTAAATGAAGTTGAAATTATACACAGAGAACATGTAGATAAATTTTATGAATCTCATTGATCCCGAAAAATGTTTATTCGTCGAAAAAATCGGTTGATTAACATGTTTGAAAATTTCAATACCCGCCCACCTCCACGGATTCCGACCCACCCAAACACGCGGGTTGCCCAGATGGTTATAAGCAAACTTTTGGATATCCATAGCTCAGATTTGTTCGAATCTCTGTTTTTCGTATGTTCCGAAGCTGCATCGTCGCAACCCAGTGGCTGAGATTGTTAAAGCCTGGACACGTGGAGCTGGTGGTTCCGGGTTCGAGCCTCAGTCACAACTTTAATATTTTTCTATTTCTTATAGGTATTTATTTATCAGTCACGGTCGCGGTTTGCGACTCTTAAGGGAGATTAAAACATTCAACCGTCGCCTGGCTCAGTGGCTGAGTGCTTCGAGTCCAGGGTTCGAGGTCCTTATTCTCAAATACTTCCTCTAGCAACCTGCTTCTAATTTCACTCGGCCCCGAGTTTCTCCCAACCGCCCCCTCGGGGTCGGAGATATTAAGGGACACATTTGCTGAGAATTGTGGTGGAGCAAGATTTTTCAATTTTTTCCCATTTTTTTTTGTTAGCGTATTTGTATTTATTTTTATATTGATAATAAAGATTCAGTTTTTCCTGGATTTTACAATTAAAACAAGGTTCAGGAAACTAATTAAATGTGAGACGGCGTTTAATGCTAATGCTAAATATATTTAATATTGCCGTGACACTAGGAGTATTGTGTTTCAATCCACCCCCGTGAAATGATTCACCTAAATTTTACACGCATTAACAACATAAAAAATAAATTGTGTTGATAAATATATCAATCGTTAAATAGATGAAATAAAAATGTATTTCTGTTGTTTGTTTTGCATTTTTTCTTGAATCGATATACCGGGATTTTAAATTCATTATTTCATACGTAAATGCACAGAACACTCCGCAAAGTTGCAAAACGCACGGATCTGCTCATTAACAATTACGTCCATTGAAAATTATTGGAAAAAAATCAGAATGAAACAATTGAAGTTTGTCTGTAGAAACATCAATTTATATGCCATAAACGGAGCAAATACAACACTAGAAATCGTTCTGAACTCCGCATTGAAAAAAATCGCCTAAGCCTACAATATAATCAAGTATCTGTCCCCTGGTTACTTGCCTAAATGTAGACTTGAAAGTCGCAAATAATCATAATTTTTATTTATTTATTTATTGCTGCTGACCCATTTAAAAATTATTTGGGTTTGAAAAATATAGTGGTTTTCTATATTATTTTGTGGTTACGGCTGACTCAACAAGTAATTCAGATACTCGTATGTGAGTTCACTGTGACTGTGATATATCCCCATAATTTTTAAGTGGACCGTATTTCTAATCCGATTGTCTTTAATATTCTTATGAATTTTAATTTCGAGAAATATACCACCGTAGAACAAGTGTATGAAAGACAGCGGACAATAACCAACGTACAATAACTGAAGAATAATCCGAATAGCCACACGACATTGGTAACCATTGAATGAAGAGATGAAATTCTTAACACATTCTGATTCTCAGTGAGACCTTTACTGCTCCCGGTACAGACTTAATTTCTCCCTAGCAGGTTGTTAATTATTAAAAGCGTTCCCTTGCAAAGGAAAATAAGCTCTACTCGCGTCCCCCCCCCTCCTCCTCCCCTAAGCTTATCTACCACACATAACTCTTAATGCGAATGTAACCGGTAGATTACTACCTAACTAGAAAACATTTCTCCATTCACCTCAACAATTCGTGTACAAGTACGTCGTGTGTAACATTTCTCTCAAACAGTAACGCTACGCAAACTGTGTAAATTTCAATGAAGTCGTCCGGCGGTTCAGTTTACAGCGTAAATATTCCGTTTTAGATTCGCTGGGTTTGTTGTACTACTATCTGTGAGTCACATAACACTGGTTTGATAAAGCTAGATATCAATGGTTTCATGTAAAACGAGAAAACCATGTACACTGGAGAAACAATATTCACACTAGTTTACAAGGACGTTCGTGGTAAATACATTTAACTCTATGTAGGTACTGAATCGGAATAGCAATATGATACATTGAGCTTAGTTACATAAGGTCACTCACGTCAACCTTCGAATGGGATGAGTTATGCGTGTGGTGGTTTTGGTGCGGTTGTGCCACGTATTTGCTGATACTTCGAAATTTCAAGTAAATGACTGACAACAAATGCTTACACATGACGAACCAATAACTGAATAGCAACGTTTGTGGTAAATTTTAACGTCTTCGAGGAATAAGCAATTTATTTTAAAAACTTGAAACCTTGCTGTTATTAATTCAAAAAAAAAATTATATGTATTGTGAATTTTTTTCCCCAGTTTTTCCATATATATGCAAGCAGTATGTATATATTTATACGTAAATACGGAAGAACAAAATTGCTCCCGATCCAAGTATAATTTTGAAGCCATCCACGAAATCCCTGGTTAAACCACGGTGCATTAGATGAGGGTAAGATTATTTACTTTGATCTCGAAACAGCCTTCGATCGGAGTCGGCCAGCTGATAATTAACAGTCCAGCCTCTTTGGCAAGCGATTCTGTTACAAAGCAAGTTGAAACCCCTTTACGGAGTACGGTCTGTCTCGGGAGAACGCACACCAAGAAATTGTACACGCTGTACGAATCTGCTAGTCATATCGTCAAGGTAAAGTGATCACATAATATACATACGTCAATAGATCCGTTCGCAGAAGAAAAAAAAACATAAATGAATCTCTGACTGCAAAATTAATTCCACCCTTTTGCGAACAGCAAGAAATACTTTTTATATTCATTATTCACTGTTCCCATTATATAACATTTTATGAACAGTTGTTGCATTGAAAAAAAATTATATAATTAATTACAGAATATTCTATGAAACCTTGGTAATCGGAGTAGAGCCGTTTTAAAATTTTCTCTTCTTTCGTTTACTCGCAGACCAAAAAAAAGGGGGAGCCAGAACGGAGTGGATTAAACGGTCTCAACCGTGACTTGAGTTGATAAATCACAAGTACGCATGTATAACAAATCAAAATCAATTGTTTTTAATTGCGGAATGTTTTGTGTATATTTCGAAAAATTTTCAAGTATTTAAGATAATATTTTTTAAAAATAAAACAGATAATTATATTGCTTAGCTTTTCTTTGAATCAATCATTCGTTATTCCGGGTTAAATCTTCCAGACGAAATAAAAGCTTTATCTATACAAAACTTATTTATAAAGACTGGTTTATAATGGAGCATATTACTCGCGGAAGGATTTCGTAGATAGAAAGGACAGATTAGATCCTCTTTAATTAAATAGTTAATTACTGGTATCCTTTCAAGTTATGCTATTATTTTACAATTATAATCTTGTAGTATTTAGCTGCCTCTTTATTTTATTTTCCATGTTCGAAGTAAGATTTGTTGCTTGAAACTCCGCCGAATGAAAATTTATTTAATTACCGTTATATTAGTATCTTTAACGTTGTTTTAAATTATAGATTTTTTTTTGTAAAGTTCAATGTTTGTTTTTTTAAACTTTGTAATTGTAATATTTTATCCTTTTCTTGTAACCATATATTGTGACGTATCATATTTCGTCGACCGAGGACTAATAATAAATCTAAATTATGTTTAGAAAAGAGGAATCACATTTTATAAAGACAACTGTGCACGTTTCGTATTAAAAATGGCGGCGTGTGTACATGATTTCCCTTGAAAAGGGAAATCACATGAAGAATTCCTTGTGTTAAACAAAAATGTAGAACCCACCAGTGGAAGGATGAAAAAGAAAATCAGTCCAAACGAGTGCGGGACAATAGCGATTGATTCATATTTGAAATTGTTTGAATTTATTTCAGTAAAATGTAATAAGACTTCAAGGAATTTTGAATAAGCAACGAATAGTCTCGCAAAATTGGGTTTCACATGACGTTTAATACAGTATTAAACAAGTCCTGCAAACAGACTTTATTCCTCGGTCCGATGAATATTTAAATTAGTTTTAGGCCGTGAAGAAATGAGAAGTAATTGCCATTATTGGAAACTACAGTATTTAATTAAGACGAAACTAATGAGCTCTCACAGAGTTTATACGAGGAACTGTTATTGCGCCGCACAGCAGAGCCGGGAACAAGTTACATACAGAAGTCTGTACAATTGTCCCACTTTTACAATAATGACTCTGTTTTCCTCTAAATATTGACACTTGCAAACACTTGCCAAAAGACGTCGCGGCGTCAGGATACTTGCGAGAGAATCCCAGACATTATAATCGATATCTCCTCACACAAGGACTACTGGTTGGGGTGATAATGTAACAACCTCAAGGATTCCCATTTCCGGAGGACGAACATACACAGACATTTGATATACACGAATTCATAGTCACTTCATCTCAATTACAATTCACAACAATTCAGATAGCTGAGGTGAAACACTGGAGAACACACTGCTAGTGAGCACGAAACTAGACAACGTCTTTTCTATGTTTAACATACATAATTTAGTCTTAAATTTAAATTTAAAATCATGATAATAAATAACAATTTAAAGAAATGTGAGAGAACATTGTTCTCATTATTTTTTATTATCTCTAAAATATTTTGAGATAATTTTTAATGTGGTTTTACATATAAAAATATTTTTATAGACTCTGTTTCCAGTATCAAGTGTTTGTGTCTTTTCCTCAAAGTGTGCTGAATGAAGTTTATTACGATCTGAGATTTACTTTTATAAAATAGCGGATGCACCAATTTATTTAAAACTGGATTTATAAATAGAATATCCCTGTATTTAACCATATTGTTACAAATAATAATCCACAGTCATAAAACTCCTGTCTGTGGTTGAATCTTCGTCCTCCTGTTCTCTTTATATAGTTTCCAATGTAACCGCGACAACGTGAATTTTTTGGACGTTACGATTTGTTGGATAGAAATGTATAAATCAGTCCAAAAAATATTAACTATTTTGTAATTGGTAATTAATTTCCAGACGGAGGGAACCAAGATAAAAATTTGTTGTTATTTTGAAAAGTTGCAAATATTCCTAGGACGCAATTAAGTAATATGAATTTCGGGAAGATAATTTTGTTACCTCTGACACGAAATAATTAAATCTATACCCCAAATTTATGGGCTAAATTTGATCCTTCTTAGAAGAAACAACAAAAAAATATAAAATCTTTAACGTGATGACTATTGTTAATTAGATATTTTATATTTATATAACTTAATTTATAAAATGTTATATTTGATAACCAGTACAGATAAAATTCCTTTTTTAGTGTTTTACAGCATTTATTTTTGAAGGAGCTTTCCTTAAATTATCAAAAATCAACTTTTTTCGGCATATTTTCCCAGAAGAACTTAAAATTAAAATATTGAATTTATCATTCTAATCTTCTATCTTCTTAATAAATAAAGCAGAGTGTTTGTTTGTATGTTTATAATTATATACATATTTATGTTTCTTATACAAATCTACACCAAATTTCGTACACGTGTTCTTTGCGACAGAAAAGAAATACTGTCTGGGTGAGACACGTCTACCGCTCCCGGGAGCGGAGGATCCTAAAACAGCCGATATTCTAGGCGGATAAATATTTTTAGGGTACCAAAGAGATTGATAGTGTTTCTACCGATGTTTATGAGTATAATTTCAACCCCTTACACAACGGGAAACGAGCACCCTTAGGGGTGGGGGTGGACGGGCGTTACAATAAAATAACACGAATACAACCGAGATTGGAGTCAAATACACGGTTATGGATGTCGCTGAATTCAATTATGACATTCAATTGACCATTCAACCCCCAGAGGCAGGGGTGGCCAGAGGTGGAATTTTTCAAACATGTTAAATTGTCGGTATTTGCGTGGAATAAATAATTGTTGGGGTCAATGACGTTAATAGCATTTCTACCGATTTTGTTTGTAAAATTTCACCCTTTCGGCATGAGAGGGGAGCAGATGTAGGGGTGGGGGTGGATGGGACTTACAATAAAATAATGCGATAACAACCGAGATTCGAGACAAATCGGGGTTATGGATGTCGCTGAATATATTTATAACAACCTGGGTAACGCGTGTAGTTTGACGAGTGTTCTAAGGGGCTAGGCGAACGTGGGTGGATGTAGAAATGTTCAAAAATGTTAACCTGTCGATATTTGCGTCGAATAAATATTTTGCGTAGTCAGTGACACTCATAATATTTTTTAATATATTCTATGTATTATTTCAACCTCTATTGGCATGGGATGGGAGCACGCTTAGGGGTGGAGTTTGGTGGAGCGTTACATGAAAATAACGCGAATAGTCCGAAATTCGAATCAATTCTGGGGATATGGATGTCGCTGAGTTTCATTGTGACAAACTGGATAACGCGTGGGGGTGGGAGCAGGTCTGGGCGGGGGTAGGAATTTTTAAACAATGTAACTGGCGTGGAATAAATACTTTTTGTCTAACCCACTGTAGCGGGGGTGGAAATTTTCGAACTTGTTCTAACGGCGATATATATTTGTCAACATCATAAATGAACTCAATGTACGAAAGCCCAAATCCTGGAACCCGATGAGTATAAAGATCAAAATTACTAAATGTATAAAATAAACAACAATAAATAGAACATAAACTGCAGAATAGAAAGGTTAATCCAATAAAAAGCAAATAAATTACCAAAAACAAAATACATAATTCAAATTATGTAACACACAAATTATATAATAATAATAAAAGTATAATTTATAAGAAGGATAATTTATAGCCATTAAAACTCAGGAGAACATATGGTCACTCTATTACTCGACCGACTCTTCACGGAAATCCGGAAACATGGGTCGTAACCGGAAACCGGAGTTGTTTGACAAACAAAATGTATAGAAGTGGAAAGGCAGGAAGGATGGAATGGACGCAGGCCGGGTTTGGCTCCGAACCTTCTTAAGAAGGATCAGGAGACAAGGAAATGGTGAAGGCTCTCCCCCTGTCTTCTCCGCGTAGAAAAACATATTACTCCTATGAATATATAAAAAGAAAAATTTATAAAATTGTTACTACCTTACAAAATAAAAGTGGTTTTGTTTCTGTGTCATTGTTAATGTTCAAGTAATCGTCGAAATTCAACTTACATTATATTTATAATCAAAAATATCTGTAAAATATTGTAATGCCAATTAATTAAGACATTAATTGAGAAATTAAAAAATAAATTGTTT
The DNA here is from genome assembly GCA_037074705.1 of Zhengitettix transpicula. Lineage (NCBI taxonomy): Eukaryota > Metazoa > Arthropoda > Insecta > Orthoptera > Tetrigidae > Zhengitettix > Zhengitettix transpicula. The sequence goes on from CM073595.1 coordinate 4,368,501, forward strand.
GAGAAATCTATTCTTGACGGCGGTACAGAACACAGCAATAATGTAGCCAAGCACGGTTTCCTTTGTCGGAAGAAGCAATGTGCGCTCAAAATTACGAGAGAGTCCAGTTCACATTATGATATGGTAGAGTTCAGGTCGAGTTGGCTGGAAGGTTTGGTCAAGTACAGGTCGTATTAAAATAGACTAGATATTCTTTTAAAAAGTAAAGTTAAGTAGAAGCAGTGGGCAGTCAGACACGACAGAAATTGGTCGAGTTGAAATAGACAAGACAATTTCAAATATTCAAAGGGAATTTGCAGAGAAACATCGAGAATTACCAATCAACAGCTTTGATTGGTCCCTGAACGTTTTGCTCAAGACGAAATATTCACTTGAGCAGAACTACGAAACCTGCTAAACACAAACAGTTTCTTTTGGTGCACATAGCCGAGCAGAAGTAGCAGAAGTCAATAGAGAGAGAGAGACGAAAGGAAGTTTATCCTGGTTCCTGATTTTTGATCTAAAAATATTAAATTTAGAATCTGTGAGTTTAAAAGAAGTGCAAAAACCCATCATAGTGCTTCGTAAATCAAAGGTATCCCGGAATGCTGGGCAGCCGTGAGTAAAATTTACAATCAACCAAGTATGTAAACCTGATTAAAAGATAGACGTCAGATTTCGTTCCCTCCTTTTAATTAAATTTGTTAATCAGAATCCATCTTTTTTGTTTAATTTCGCTGACAAGTAAATTTCGTCATTGCTAATTGATGAGTAAATCTTTTCTCTTTTAAATTGGAATTTGTGTTTAAGTTGAGAAATAAAATGATTCGCCATTATCAAACCCAGTAGAGACCCTGAGATATTTTTAAATTGTGTAATTGTTTTAAAGTATTAAAAATAAAGCTATTGTTTGTTAAAGTTTATAATCTTTAATTCATTTTAAAGTCCACCCGTTTGATTATTACAATATATAAAATGTAATCAAAAGATAAAATATTGTTAAATAAACGACCTGTTATAGCATCTAGAAAACAGGCCAATAAAGTTGTTAAATTAAAACATTACCGAAACTTAAAAACAAAATGCAAAGGATCAAAGATTTTCCTTATGTTAATTTTTGATTCGCGGAAACATATTTCGGTTGAAATAACACGCCATGCTGTGTAAAATTATTCACAACAGACACAAGCGGAACGATCTTTAGCAGCAGAGCAACGATTTGCACAGGACACTCAAATATGTTTTGAGATAATGAGATCGTACATAACACTTGTAAGAGAAATAGCATTGCATAGATAATGGTCATCAGAATTGTCGTCCTCGTATTGCGCAGCTCGGCGCTTCTTGGCCTGGAGCCAGGAGCTGTTCCCTCATATCCCTGCTCTCAAGTTATTGAGGCATGAACACGTCTTGACAGCTCACGGGAATCGCTACGAGGCTAGTAGATGAGATTCTTACACGTAAAAGTCACATTACACGGTGTTCTTACAAGTCTCCTGGACGCGAACGAAGTTCCGTCCTCCTACATTGAGACCACTTTTATTGAAAAGCCAATACAAAAATAATTCTAGTAACGTTGAAAGAGCGTAAAAAATAATAATTGTGCGTTGCCAATAGTAACCACCGTTTTCTGAATCTAATTAATGGAAGTTTTAAAAGTTCTGTAACATGTTACAGTATTTTTTTTTTTGGATTGCGGCGTTTAGTTCCACTGTATTTTATCATTTTACTTGAGGTAATTAATAATTATCTGAGCAATTAACTGTAATCATCATTATAACCAGTGAAAGTGGAACGTGGGGACTGACAATTTATTTTTGAAAACATAAGGGTGCTAGAGTTGTCTTAAATACACAGTGTTTCTTCCTGGATAGTAAGTGACACGTGTAATCATCAATATAACTAGTTAAAGTGATCCGTGGGACTGACAATTTATTTTTGAAAACATAAGGGTGCTAGAGTTGTCTTAAATACACAGTGTTTCTTCCTGGATAGTAAGTGACACGTGTAATCATCAATATAACCAGTGAAAGTGGTCCGTGGGGACTGACAATTTATTTTTGAAAACATAAGGGTGCTAGAGTTGTCTTAAATACACAGTGTTTCTTCCTGGATAGTAAGTGACACGTGTAATCATCAATATAACCAGTGAAAGTGGTCCGTGGGGACTGACAATTTATTTTTGAAAACATAAGGGTGCTAGAGTTGTCTTAAATACACAGTGTTTCTTCCTGGATAGTAAGTGACACGTGTGCCAAGTTTGGTTGGCATTGATCCACGCATTGATTAATAACTTAATTTAAAATTATAATAATGTATACTTATAATGTATACTAACATATTAAGTGTTCTATTAATATAACACTTTATTTCGTAAAAAAAAGAGCACTTTTCGGGGGTAAACGTGCGTCGGGCAAGTATATGTCGGGATTTTGTACCAGTCGCATTTTCTGAACTCTCCAAAACTGACGAGAGAAATTGATTCAACTACGATTTCCATAGCTGCCCAAATCAATTTGCTTCCGTGGTAATTTTATTTTCACCACTGAAGTAATTTTTTTAAACGAAGTTCGAGATCTCTCCCGACCTCGTGTGTGAAGTATTCCTTTAAGAAAGTACAAATTCGAGCGCTCTTACATTTCCCACTCTGATTCTCGAACCGTTTTATCGCCCCTTTTAGGGCACCGTTTGTAGATTTTACAGGCTTTTTATGCTCTCGTTCAACATTGAACGATTCTATGTGAATCGCAATATGATGTTCTCACCAAGACATTCTATTAACTTCAGTGCTCATGACATAATGCCTAAATAAGCTGGAACCTCGGCTACTGTCCATGGCATTTTCAAACAAAACATACAGCATTTATTTATGTTTCAATTTAAAAAAACACGTTTTCCTTTTTTTTCACATATAGGTTTTGTTCTTCTAAATACGCATGTTGAAGTTTTAACTCATTAAAATTATTTGACCTATAATGCTTTTAAATCGTTACTTCACTGTGGTTACGAAACTGAGCTGTTTAATATTTTTGAATCATATCAGTTTTGTACCCTAATCGATTAAAAACTTATTTCATGTCAAACAATACCTTTTTTTCCCGAATATAAATTTATATTTCATTACCTGTATTGCTGACGGTTGTTATCGCTTTTATTATAATACACTTGCTCTTCGAACCCTTCCTGATTCAATAATTATAACACAATGGCTTTCTAAGTCAAACCTGCTCGAGTTGCATTAAATAACATTGTTGCTCCTAGGTTGAATTCTTTGCAGATATACCACTGTGATCAAAAAGTAAGGTGAAATTGTTATTTAAAACTCCCGGGTATTAGGAAGGCACGTAAATTTTTTTCCTACTTTGGTAGGACTGTCTATAATATTTGCCAAGCGTTTGTTTGTTAAAAGGTTTAATTATCTCCGAGTTACACGTGTTTTTGTAAACAACCAAAAGTGAATTTTTCGATTTTTACAATGGGTAATTTTCTTGAGCAAAGAACTTGCATCAAATTTTGTTTGCGGAACGAATATTCTTGTGCGGACACGTTAAAATGTTGCGGAAGGCCTTTGGTGATCAAAGTATGGCACAAAAAAACGTTTATAAGTGGTACAACGAGTTCAAAGAGGGCCGAGAACGCGTTGAAGATGAACCGCGCTATGGACGACCATCAACGTCTACCGACGAGGGCCACGTCCAAAATATCAAAGATTTGGTGCTTCAAAATTGTCGATGGACAATTAGAGATCTCGCTGATAGTGTTGGAATATCAATTGGCTCAGCCCACACCATTTTGAAGAATGTTTTGTGTCTCAGACGCGTTAAGACTCGATTGGTGCCAAAATCGCTCAAGCTCAAGCGTCGCGTTGATGTGTGTGGAACTTTGCTGTCTGACTATCAGGACCACTTGAAATGCATCATTACTGGAGAAGAGACTTGGATTTACGCATACGATCCTGAAACCACCGACCAATCCAGCGAATATCGTGCAAAAGGTGAAGCAATACCAAAAAGACCGCGGCAAAGTCGATCGAAAATCAAGGTCATGTCGACAGTTTTCTTCGATTATCGTGGTGTGGTGCACTATGAATTCCTTCCGCCGGGCCAATCTGTCAACAAAGAATATTATTTGAGCGTTATGCGTCGTTTGCGTGAAGCTATTCGTCTGAAACGGCCGGAATTATGGGCGAACAACTATTGGTTCCTTCATCACGATAATGCACAATGTCTTACTGAATTGGTTCTTCGCGACTATTTTGCCAAAATCTCGACTCATATCGTTCCGCAACCACCGTATTCGCCTGATTTGACTCCGTGCGACTTCTGGCTATTCAGCAAACTCATAAGGCCAATGCGGGGACGCCGTTTTGACACGATTGAAGAGATTAAAACCTAATCGAAGAAGGTCTTGAGGGCAATACCGGAAAAAGACTATTTCGACTGTTTCGAGGACTGGAAAATGCGTTGGTAAAAGTGCGTGTTATCGGACGGGGATTACTTTGAAAGGGATTAAATTGATTTGGAAGAATAAATAAAGAATTTATATTTTATAAATAAATTCACCTTACTTTTTGTTCACAGTGGTATGCAATTACAGTAACCGTCGCCATACTGTCTAAATCCTAAATATACTCAAATTTAATTCTCAAATAATTTCCTTTGAAAACCATGAATTCCGATTTCCAAATATTGTCTACATCAGTCCTGTTTTCCATAGGGCTGCCATTTTATTTTTACAACTGTAGCACAGTTTTTCTTATCTTCTTGCAAGTTGGATAACAACGTAATGCTACCTTAGATCATTGGAAATGGATTCTGGGTAATAAAATGATAACCCCAATTGTTTTGCTTCAGTATTGAAAAAGATGGCTGAAAGCAGGTGAAAGAAATTCCACGTGGTATATGTAACCACTTTCGTTTTATCTGTTGTTTATGACAAAATAATGAATACCCATTTCAAAAGAATTTTTCAAAGCAATGAACTTAAGAACAGGTATACTGAAAAATAGAAATTTAGAGTTCCATAGTTGGAGCAGACAAACCGAGAACGAGAAATCTAAAGTGAGGAAAGAGAGTTAAGAAATGAGATACAAGAGAAAAATCATGGCAGTTACTTTCCAGTCATGGGTCAGTCATGAGTAATCATTTCCAAACACTGATGTGCTGGCAATTACGAAGTATCAGCAAATCATCAGAAGATACCAAACCACCAGAACCGCAAACACCACACGCACAACTTATCCCATTCATAGGTTTACGTGAGTGATCAAATAATAACGGATGCATAACTACGCTCAGTTATTTGTCATTTTATATAAATATTGCTATTCCGATTGAGTAACCAAATAGAGCTCCGTGGAAAATACTTGACGTTATCTATGTTTGTAACGATTAATTTATAAAACCATTATAAATATTTTATTAATTATAAATAAATTGTAATTTCTATCTAGAAACAAATATATCTGTAATCTGACAATTTAATATATTACATTTATAAAACTAATTGGTCTGGATGACCGAAATAAATAATTGTATCTGTAAAGAGCTATGAATAAATTATTTTACCTACTTTTTCATGTTATGAAGTAAGATAAAAATATATTTGTATATAAGCTATCAAATATATCATAAAAACTATCGAAATAAATGTTAATATAACTGCTTGATGTCGTTAAGTAACATAAAGCTGTAATACTGAAATAAAAGAGTAAATAACAGTACTGAACATATCCATAGAACATATCTCAATTTATAACTAGGGCAAACGTTTAACACTTAAATGTTTACATTATAATATTCTTCATCACCTAACAATTTAGCTGGAATTGCCCCACGAGAGAAAACCATAACACCATTTTATTATGTTTTACGGAATGAGTAATAACTGAGAAATAAGAACCTGTCAGTTTTACAGGCTTAAAAACCTTAATATATTCCTAATTAAATAGAATACTGAAAATTTTCCACAGATTCCTTACGACGCAAAGCTTCAAAGATGTGGAAATAGTACTATATATTTTAAATTGTTTTTCAACCTGTAATTATTAATTTAATTCTAGTAATAGTCGGGTATAAAAATATATCTCAAGGAATTAATTATTTGATCTGGAAGAAATAATAATTTTTTTTTCAGTATAAATCATTATAATTTTTATTGTTTTCACTCTATTAATTAAGACTACTATAAGTTCATGCTTATTATTATTACACTTCCACCATTGTACAATTATATTGTGTTACAATTGATGCTGATATAAGAACGAGAGCTTGTGTGTTGGAGAGTAAGTTAAGGTAAAAATAAATTGGTTGTATTTCAGATGTGCGAATGTCGATCGATTAATGATTGTAGGACTTAATAATTTTATGTGCATATAAAAGGTGCATACCAGAACTAACAGTTTAGTTGATATAAGTTATTGTTATTTCGCAATAAATTAAATAAATTTTATATTCGACTCATAAGGGATGGAAATGGTGAAGAACGGCAAGTTATTGATCTGTATGCATCAGATCGCGTATGAAATATGTGACAGAGACGTCTGTGCCGTCGAACGTTTTGGAAACGTTTGATATTTTTTTTTTATGTGTGTGGGGTGAGGATTCCCGCTACAGAGACGAAGCGACGCCGCGCTAAAGAGCACATCACACAGACTTGGCCAACAGTACACAGCATTGCTCTTAGTTGCTAACTGCGGCTGCTGCGTCGTGAACAGAATATTAATGGGCGGCCTTAATTGAGGTCTTGAAGGTCAGAGTTAATAAACACGCCGCCCTCCTCCGCTTGTTCCCCGTACTTCCTCCCGCAGTTCCTAGCGGCCACTTTGCATTCTATTAGTTACTCCAACATCTTAAAATACTCATCGCAAATCTGTAAATCCGCAGGCGTGTTCGCGTCCTCTTCATCATTCTTCGTGTTTTTAAAGATGAGGGAAGAAAGTTGAGGGATTTTTCTCCCTCCAATCTCAGCGACAGTTGCCAGATAACCAATTATGCACGGCGGAGACAGTTGTAGTGAAACGATTGTTAACGAAAGTTTTCGTTGCCTTCGATTTAAGTGAACACTTTTCAACGTTGACTTTTTGCTATTACGTTGCATGAAAATATTACATTTATATGCATTTAGAAGGGAACAGTGCGGAAAATTTCCGAGATTGGAGTCAAATCCGGGGTTATTGATGTCGCTTAATATAATTGTCATTCAACTTGCCGGTTAATCCCGACTGACCGGGGTTCACGAGGGTGGCAATTTTGAAACATGTTTAAATAGCCGATATTTTCGTACAAATAAAATTTTTCGAGGTCTGAGTAATAACTGAGAAATAACAACCTGTCAGTTTTACTGGCTTAAAAACTTTAATATATTCCTAATTAAATAGAATACTGAAAATTTTCAACAGATTCCATAAGACGCAAAGCTTCAAAGATGTGAAAAGAGTACTATATATTTTAAATTGTTTTTCAACCTGTAATTTTTAATTTAATTCTAGTAATAGTCGGGTATAAAAATATATCTCAATGAATTAATTATTTGATCTGGATGAAATAATAAAATAATTTTTTTTCAGTATAAATCAATATAATTTTTATTGTTTTCACTCTATGAATTAAGACTACTATAAGTTCATGCTTATTATTATTACACTTCCACCATTTCGTGTTTTTAAAGATGAGGGAAGAAAGTTGAGGGATTTTTCTCCCTCCAATCTCAGCGACAGTTGCCAGATAACCAATTATGCACGGCGGAGACAGTTGTAGCGAAACGATTGTTAACGAAAGTTTTCGTTGCCTTCGATTTAAGTGAACACTTTTCAACGTTGACTGTTTGCTATTACGTTGCATGAAAATATTACATTTATATGCATTTAGAAGGGAACAGTGCGGAAAATTTCCGAGATTGGAGTCAAATCCGGGGTTATTGATGTCGCTTAATTTAATTGTCATTCAACTTGCCGGTTAATCCCGACGGACCGGGGTTCACGAGGGTGGCAATTTTGAAACATGTTTAAACAGCCGACATTTTCGTACAAATAAAATTTTTCGAGGTCAATGAGACTGATAACGTATTCCAGATATTTGTGTGTATAATTTCAACCTTTTCAGCATAGAAGGGAGCACCTATAGCGATGTGGGTGGAGGGACGTTACGTACAAATTAACGCTAAAACAACTGAGACTGTGGTCAAATCCGGGGTTATGGATGTCGCTGAGTTTAATTATGAACACCGGGGCAACGTCGGGAACCAAGCTAGTGTACGGTATAAAACTAGCGAGAGACTTTCGAACTTTGTCATTGGTTCGGGAGAAAAATAAATGTTACTACACTTAATCCGAATCTATTCCTCATTATGTGAATTTTTCGGCAACAGTTGTATAGGACTGCTTCTTCAGCACGCGTCAGCAAGGAAGACGGGTGATGCATATTGAGGGAGGGTAGGGAAGTTCTACGTTTCCACGGAGCGCGCGGAATAGAGACATACACAAAAACTATCTAACGAGGTCAAGCTCTAGGCGACATGTGAATATGTTTGGCTGCACCTGCAACGGGCCATTATCTGACAAGTTGCTGACTACAGACTGTTCCTATAGACTCCTTTACACCTAATATTGGAAGTAAACAACTTAGTGAGAAATTAATTTATGGTCCATCTGTTTGGACTGATGAGCTGTCTTCATCAATTAAAATACAACGCAAATTTTATGTTCACGGTACATTTTAACTGTTTTTGGTTAGCCAGATCGGGTTGAATTTCTCATTATTACTCGACCCTATCTTATTTTTTTGGATAGGCTCATACCAGACTTTTCTCTAAATTCTAACCACCTTCGGTATACATTTTCTACCGTCTCCAGTTGCCGCGCACTCAGCTCGTTTGCACGTTCATCCCCTGACCGCTTAATTGCTTGGTCAAAACCGTTTAGCGTTTTATGACTTGAAATTGCCATGTTTGGCAAATCCTTGCTTCTTCTCACACCCGGCTGCGTCCACTTGAGACCGGACTTGTACCCCAGGAAAATGCACATGTAATTAATAACTATATAAACAGACCCTTTATTCCCCGATTGGCCAATTTTTAATACATTACGTGGTTTATTCTCCAATTGGTTAGATTTTGTCATATTTATCTACTAATTTAATTATTATGAAATTTATTTTTTAAATATTTGGTTTTATTATTTTATTGTTTATTATTTTTTATTTAATTTCTCATTTATTTATAAAATCTAACATCGCTATTTAATTCCATAATTTCCGTGTATAATGTTTTAAATATCAGCGAATCAATTACTTTGTTTTTGAAGCATGCTACGGTTTTAGTATGCACGTATAAGTCGTGATATATAGCAAGGCGTACGAAAGGGGCGATAATGGAAGGGAGTATTGTCGTCAGGGGGATGATACTTCCTTGGAGACAAGCTGGAACATCGCTACTACCCTTCTTAAAAACACTCATTATACAAACGGGAAATGCAGACAGGGGCAAGGTCTTTTTATTAAGCCCGGTACTTATCTCTCTAACTTTTACGGGTACATTTTTTTACCTGCCCCTACTACAATTACAAGGCAGAGAACGACTACGCGTAAAGATACGACTTCGTAAGGATTGTACCAATTTTTTAGTCTTTTATTATTTTGTGGTAAAGTAATATTTACTGTAGTATTAGTTTTCATTTAATTTATTTTTACTTTTTCATTTCATTTATATTTATTTTCCATTTTGATTAAAAAAAAATGCTGCTCACAAACTAAAAACACTATTGCTGGCACGAACTTGACATAAGCACAAAAAATATATAATATCCACAATTCGAAGCTCTTTTATATTAAAATGAGTTCCTGGTAACCAACTCGAAAGCTCATTTGATACATTGCTTCGACTAGCCCTCTACTGGGGAAATAGGATAAAAAATACATTACATATAAAAATAATATATTGTAATAATCAAATATGAATATATTTATTTTAATTTATTTGCCTCACGTTGAAGCGCCATTTATGTAATAATAAAAAATGAGGCTTTATTAAATAAAATAATAAAACAATATTCAAAACATAAAATTTATTTTATTTTGTGGCAATAAAGATAATTACAACAAAATTTGAGATCTTTTTCTCAGGGCCTGTACAGAGTTTGATAATGAACACAACAAATTGATTTAAAATCTTATTAACAAAACAGTTTACAACTTACCTAAACAATATGCCGATAGAAAGAAATTTAAAAGTAAAAAAATTAACTCTGATTGACAATTAAAAGAGAACGAAATCTGACTTTATCCTTTAATTAGCGTTTACAATTAATCATTAGTTTTGGTTTTGTTACTTACGTACTGTCCAGCTGGTACCAGCATTCTTTTTGGTTTCGGAAGTACACTATTGCAAAATTACACTGATTCTAAATGTCGACTCACAGATTTTACACTATTGAAGTCAAAATTGATAGGCTCCCAGGAACTCGGATGATCCTCCTGAATGTCAGCTATCTGATGTCTGCTTGCCTTACAGGAATCCTATGATTCGTAGATTTATTATTAGTCTTTTACTGATTTGGACTTAAACTGCAACGTAGCTCCTTAAACGGTTCATTTTAACTGTTTATTCTTTCGGAGCAAACTAACTCTTCTTTAGCTCCTTGCTGTAGACTTAAACTGTTAACTTTACTATTCCGCTCTTTGCTGCTCACCAGAAAAACGTCATCCGTCCACAGCAATCTTTCAGCACCAACTCTATCCTAGCTGGCTGTAGACGTAAAAAAAACTGACCTCCTTTCCTGGCTGGCTATAGACGTAAAACTGTCGACTTTCATGCGCACTAAACGCCATTTTGACTTTTCAACAAACGCGGCTGAGCTTGCTTTTCCATTGTTGCTTTGTTCGATCAGGCCGCTATAATGGATTTTTTCAATCAATTCAAATTTTATGTCCAAACAATTAATGGCCTAATAAATTGGCATTACAATATATTAAAAAATACGGAAAAAATAAAACAATTTGAAAATTACAAATGTACTTTTCATTTCTCATCACTGTAAAAATATAATACATGAGAGAAAAAAATGAATTAATATATCATGAGAAAATTAAATAGGCAAATACGTGATTAATTGAAAATTTCATAACGAATACATGCAATGTTTATAGAAATGAAATCAGAACGTTTTATAACATTACTGTAGATGAATAAAAGTAATTTTGTATGCTCAAAAATTATTCTAATAATTTCGGATGATGTGATGGTCATGTATGCAAATTAATTTTCATTATGATAATATGTTACTAGTAACCTAGCGCGAAATTGACACCTACACAACGTCGAATACCCAATCTTACAATTTTCAGTATCGAAAAATTGATTAATTGGAAATTCCGTCAGCTTAGCCGGAGATAATTTCCTGCACTGCTTGTCAATTCTGTCACACCCGAGCAAGATGGAGGACTCTCTATACTGTTCTGTGTATTATACGTCTTCAAAATCCGTCTTTCTTTTGCAACCCGTGTATTTTTTCTCTCTCTCTTTCTTCCCTCAAGACAGACTTCTTCGCAGGACGTAGCGCCAAGTGACTTTTGACTTTTTTCGAAACTGAAGTCTTTCTCGGACTTTACTCAAAGGAAATGTAACGAGAGTGTTAAAGGGCATTCCGTAACTGGACTTTTGACGGAGTTTCCTGCAGCAAGGGAAACTCTAGAATAAACGACTGAACACGCCTTTAAAAGTAATGTAAATGAATACATCCACCGACAAAATCTTAAACTAAATTTTCCAAACACTGTATTATAAAACTCACATATAATATGAGTTCTGTTTTAATACAGAGAGCACTGATAATTTAAACACATATAAATCAGCTAACAGCTAACCAAATGGGATATAAATCCTGACTAACGATTGCTGTTATATTTACAGACTAGCTGGGTGCCTGGCGTTGCCCGAGATGTCCCGATACACTCCAATTTCGGTTGCTTTTGCGCTATTTTTATGTAACGCTCCTCGAACCCTATCCCTAAATGTGCTCACCTCCCATGCTGAAGGTGTTTAAGTCACTGCCTTAAAATTATATTTGTAGACATATAATTTTTCCATCTGAAATTAAACTATTTGGTGGTTTTAGCAATCTGCAGTTGGTAGCATTGTATAAAATTAATGCAAAACATTACGAAATACGCTGTCTTCAATAAAAAAATATCAATTTTGAACATTTAAGTATTGTTTTTATCATAATTCTATGTATCTTCCAGTGCGTATTGCAAGATATAATTGGGAAACATATTGGTCCCTGATCCCGTTAAATATTCCACGTCAAAAGTCAAGTTATTTAAAAGAAAATTAATGCCATGGATTGTATAACCTTTCAGAATAAATTATATTTATCACTCGATGTGGTATTGGTAGATTTAATTATACTTATTATTCAATCAAAATATTTTTGCTCAGCTTCATTTCTCAGAAATTGAACATCTATAACGTCGTTCCCAAAAATGGAAAACAAATATTGCTATCCTAACCTCAAATTTTTGTTTCACGACACAAATTGCACGCAATAATTTGTTTACATTTATACAAATTTATAGAAATACGTTGCGTAAAGTATAATTAATTGTACTTTGAATTCAATTTAAATGTTCCTATTTCTGTACATACCTTTGACTGAGAGTGCATTAATTGAATAACGACCATAAAAACTTTCGAAGTTCCGTACGTCATTTTCAATACTTTTATAGTTACAAACATATAAATCAGCAGTCGTACCTTAGACAAATCTTATTATCTTCTGAAATATTATACAGGATACAATAGTACGTTATATTATGAAATTTTATAAATCTCGACCGACACACATTTGAATGTATTATAAGGCGCCATATTGGCTTTATCAAAGATAGCGGGATAATTAACTATTCCAAATTAACTTTGCACAAGGATGGTAAAGTGTTTCGTATTGTTTTTTATTACTATTCGATGGAGTAATACTGGAAAAAATTTTACTTTTTATTCAATCAAAATATTTCTGCTTTATTTCATTACGAAATACAGAACTATATTTAGGATGCGTCAATGTCTTGAAAACTTATGACGTCATCGTCTTGCGCAGTAATTTAACACTAATTCGTAACTTATTTCAATTATAATTATTTCCACGTTTATTCTAGGGGTTTCTCACCCCCACAAAACCGGTTCTCTATTTTGGCAGAATATATATACCAATTTTTGTTGAATTCTGTCCACGCGATAAAATTTGTATAAAGAACAACGTAAATACATACATACATACAAATATACATCCTTTTTTATTATATAGATATAAGGAAACGGGCTGATAACTTTAATGTGCTGTAGAATGAAACGTTTTGTGTTATACGTCGTGATAAAATAATTTGTTCATGGGAGACTAAAATATGTATATCAGTATATATCAAGGAGGAATTTAATTTATGTGAAGTGGATCCTAGCTCATGAATGAAGCGGAAATAGAACACCTTTGCACGTAACATGAAACAGAATTAATGAAGGTGCCATTCGTACATTACAAAAGAAAAATATAAGGCATGTAAATGAGCGCTTTGGAAATGAGTATATATAAAACATTTATGGTCCACAACCACGTAAACCTTTTTCATGACAACTCTTTGATAGTTAATATGTAAATACGAGAAATTTGATTTTTAAGGATATTCATCCGCGTTAATACATGTAGGTTCATACAGAAACTTTGGTCACAAGAGGAAATGTTAATACCAACGAGCAGCGACAATATTTGCACACCTTTAGGATCACCTTAAAATCGTTAAATTATTTAAAGAAAAGTCAATGTACACTCCTCCAAACAAAAACTGAGCGCCTCCTTAACACGCAAAACACGTTAGCTTCTGAATGTTTATTCCACTCCGACTGTCTAACATAACACCTATTCTAGGGAGTGTAATGCTCTTTTCGAATAGATATAGATGTGTTTAATGAAAGGATTTTTTTTATAATTTCTTTAATATTTGTATTGTCAGCGTAATATTATGGCCCAGGTGTTGCTGGTAACAGTCAGCGTTGCATAAGAGTTTCCAGGCGTATTATCGTCGACGGTGTTTTGAGGTGGGAAAGATTTGACGAGAGTTCAGTCCAGTCTGCGACATGAATTGAGACAGAATAGTTGAGTTGACGTTCGAGGAGGAAAGAAATCGCCGAGGGCGAGGTGGGAAAAATTGGGCCCGGTATGTGTTGGAGAATTAAAGGATTTGTTGGATGTTTTAAAATTAAAAGTCGACGAAAGCAAAGACAGCTATTAAAATGGAATGAGAAATTGAACGAGTTACGTGTGAATTGTAAAGAACGTAGTACTGGATTTGATTGAACTGGTATGTATGGCACTGTGGAGATTTGGTTTGTTGTGCTGACGTAGTTTTGAACATGGACTGTTAATTAAAATCTTTTTAAATTACTGGTGAAGTGAATAAATAGTGTTTCATGTGAGCTGTTCGAATGATTGGTATGAACGAAATTTCCATAGTACATCTAGCATAAAAAATGCGTACTGTCAGATTTCTTTTTAAGATTTCATAAAATTTATTCAGATTTCTATAGATTTTTCCTATGGTAATATTTCTCATGTAAATTTAATTCAATATTTAGTAAAATTTTGTTTTTCTTTATTTCGGTTATATAATTGTTTGTATCCTATTACTGTTTGAGGCTTGAATTTCCCTAAATTAGTTAATATCTTTAATTGAATACCTGGAAAATATCTGGGAAATTCTAAACTCAATTCTTGAATATTGCCGCGTATAACAAAACAATAATTTCCTCACTTCATCAAGTACAAATAATTTAATACTTTACTTTATCAGAATAGGAGACAGTAATCAAATTAATGTGTTCTATAGTAATATAGGGCGATCCATAACAGAGAATTAAATTTCTCAAATGCATGTACACATAACGAAAGGTTCCGTGCTGGAGATTCTTGGTGATTCATAATTAAGTAGGTTATATCGGTAGGTGTGTTTGAATGTATAGTAACCCTCGAGACTAACCAAAACTTTTGGTGTCGTCCCTCTCCTACACTTTATTCATTTGCAACGGAACAGTACCAAATCATTTCAATCAACAATGAAAACCAATGGATTTTCTCTCATACATTTCGATACATAAAATATTTTTATTATTTATGATTTCACCAAATTTGTAACCCACAAGCCGAGGCACCTCGGCCTGTTTTGAGAGGTGTATGTTCCGGGGTCACAGATTTTGGGCATACGATAAGAGTTGTCCGCTATTCCCATTGGAATAGTCGGCCAGCGGCCTCCTAAACTGGTCGAGGCACGGAGAATGGAATGCTGCGTCCCCACAGCAAACTCCTCTCCCGCTATCGGAAGGGCGTGGGACAAGTACCCAATGCCCGACCTACCTGATGCAGGTTTTCCTAGGGTTTTCCCTGCATTTCTTTAGGCGAATGCCGGGTAGGATCCTTAAACCATAGCCCGGGGACCCTAGTAACCCTCGGCTACCTTCCTCTACCCTTCCGCATCCCCCCTTTCAAGTCCCTTCCTATGCTATTAAAGGGGAGTTGCCCAATTAGGATCACCCTCATGTAGCCTGTTGCCCTAAAAAAAAAATAATAATTTGTAATTCCTTTTCGATATTCATTCTGATGCCACTATAATCTCCGGGAACAAAACTGGAAATTTCCTACGAGAATTGACGGTGGGTTCATTCAAAGTTTATATAAATTATTGATGCATTCTGTACCACATGACACTTGTTTGATACACGTTGGATATCTTTCATGCATAAATATTGTAATAATTAACATAAACTGTTGCATAAATGTGTTCTTTTTAAATGAAAAACTATTAACTTTATACAACAAACTAAATTTTTTATGCCAAATTTAAAACAATTGTAAAATATACAAAATAATTGGGATCTCAGGGTCTTGAACTGGGTTTGATAATGGCAGAATTTATACAATCAAAGAACACCCAATTGTACATTTACTTTATAAGCAAATTGATGCGTCTAAACATAGACGAAATTTGTTCATGAAGAAAATTATGCTAAAATATTGACTTTAAACAATTTCATTTTATCAATAATTAAAGAATGATCTGAATAATTAAAGAACGATCTGACGTTTATCTCTTAAAAACGGTTTACAATAATTTTAAAGTTTTCTTTCTACTTACGGCAGCCCAGGACTCATTTTAACTTTTCGTGCACAATTTTGGGGTTTTCACAGATTCTAATTACTCACAGACTCTAATTAGCATGGTTTGTCGGTTGGTTTAAAATGAATTGGTTGATTCTCGATGATTTACTGCAACCTGGATTTGTAGATCTCGTGAGTCATGTTGAAAATGCAACTCACTGGTTTCGTCTGTTGACTGAGGATTGATTTAGTTTCTGCGATTTGATGTAGCAGCATACTTATTACTGGAACACATTCTCTCGTTCCTTAAATTAGACCTTTTTCATTCTCGCTGCTTACTGACCGACTGTTTAACTTTTGTAAATTAGAATTTTGGTCTTTATGCCTCGCCGTTCATTGCCCGACTGTCCGTTCGTCTCGTGAATTGTGAGCGCGTAAAACCTCTCAACTGCTCAACAATTCTCTCCCTTCATTGTCGGTTTGTTGTGGCGTCCGCTACCGCTATCAATAATGTGTCCTCTACAATTCAACTTTTCAATTAGAACAATGCCTTAATTACCAATTATTACAATATATAACTTACGCAAAACTTCTAATTTTTTTCCCCATTTTCCTATATCGAATATTTTATTCTTAATTTTCATACGTGGGTTGGTATTCGAATATAATTTACTAGGCCTATAGTAGGTATGTTGGCTTCAGAAGAATTACCAGGAATAATTTGTGAAGAGCACAGAGGTA
Organism: Zhengitettix transpicula; assembly: GCA_037074705.1. Classification (NCBI taxonomy): domain Eukaryota; kingdom Metazoa; phylum Arthropoda; class Insecta; order Orthoptera; family Tetrigidae; genus Zhengitettix; species Zhengitettix transpicula. The sequence goes on from CM073595.1 coordinate 4,385,356, forward strand.
TCTCTAGGTTCGCAAGTTTACATTTCTTATTTCGCCAGTTGAGCCATATATATTTTTATACTAATTAGAGGCCAGTAATTGTTTAAATAATTGGATTGTTTAGCGGTACCAGTTTCAAAGACAACAATGTGTCGGCGGTCTTTGTTTGCGGGCTGCGAGCGCTTTCTGAGGCCAGTCTCTCTGAAATCGTAGGAGGGAAAAGTCAAAATTTCGATAGTGGCGAACAGCGTGGCCCAAGTTTAAAATTCAACCGAGAGAGTCATAAGTTTTAAAATCCTAGTATAAAGTCTGGACAGAGAAATACATTATAAAAAAACCGCAAAGCAGACTCAAATATTTTCAGATTCTGACGCGTACCGAAATCAACATTTTCCACATAAAACGTTGAGTAACAATATGTCTGGCTGACAGTTTCCGGAGGAAATTCCAATAACTAGGACCGTGTGCTTGACCATCAAGTGTAGAATCTGGGATTCATGGCCTTTTAGTATAAAAAATAGGGTGCCCGAACCCCGAAAATAAGTCTGGTACCAGCAGGACATTTCGTAAGTAGAAAACAAATTAATTAAGTTTGTAAGCGATAGTTAAAGGGATTCGTCAGATTTAGTTCGTCTCATTTTTGGTTTTGGATTGTTAATTACTTAATTTATAAATTCTTTGATTGTTCTTTAATTATCTAGCCCAAGAAAATGACCCTGAGAGCAGTGTTATGAAATTGCTAAACTTTGTGATTTAAAATACCGAGAAAATGTCGTAAATTTATATTCAATAAAGTAAATTCTCTTATAAAAGTTTTGTTTTAATTAGAAGGCCCAACAAATTATAAATAAAATATTTGTTTGTTAAATTAAATTTCGGCGTGCCAACGTAGGGCAAATTAATTGTAACACTAAATTATCTTTTGTTAAATAATTTAACTAATAGTTTTTTTATTATTCATTTCAATATATTTATATATATATATATATAAAATTTTTTAACGTAGACAAGAGTACTACAAGGTCGTCGAAAAGCCTGGAGACTGGAGGAGCCCGAAACATTTCCGGTGCAAGGGCGTGACTTCTGCTACGACATTGTGGGATGCTCGCAATTGATTTACTGCAACCTCCAAAAAGGGTTTCATCCTACGTAGTAACTGAGTGAGAGCTTCAAAATAGCCACAGTAAGTCTTAGACAGCCTTATAAAAGCTTGAGTGAGAGGTTTTACGCGCAGACAGGAATGGTGCCCATAAACTTCCATACCTGACCAGAAGCATTGTGTCAGTTAATAGTTTCTGGTTCCACTTCCCCCACCTGGCTTGTCAGGCCTGAATTTCAACTAATTTTATTCGGTGTTCATCTATAATAATATTCGTATAATATTCCTATATCTATTATAATCAACAGGGAAGCTCCAAATGATCTACCGAATATCGAGTGTATCAGCACAAATACTATGTCAGTACGCGGATTAATTTTTAAACTACTAGAATCATTGTTATAAGTAATTAACTTATTTGACAAACGTGAATTTATAGATTTCCAAAAACAGGTAGTGAATACACTTATTCTAAAGTAAGTTTCATTGCAAAACAAATACACTCTTAAATTTTATATGGTTCCCTTTTCATTCAGCAGGAAAAATTTTGAAATTGCACAACCTGTAAAGGCTCAATCTGCTGTTGGAGGAACATGAAAACCCTTCATTAGAGGTACGCTACTTGGATTTCATTACAAAAGTAGCATATGGCTGATGGCACTCTCGTTCATAGAGATTGGAAATTTCTGAAATTAGGGGGGTTATTTTATTTTCAATTTCATGATTATTAATGAATGTATGAAAATTATTCATTTGATAGTAGCATTTTAATACCAAATTTGATGTAAATAAATATCGAAATATTAAAAACTTCAAGTAATGTAAAAAAAGGAACAATCAGTTTAGCATAAGACAATAATCCCGTGTTATTTAAGGTTGCTAGGAGCAAAATACATGCCCTAACACTACTGTTCTCAGGGTGCCCGTTGGCAATTTATACCGAAAATATAACGACGTTATATTGAATCTGGCACATTGAGTGGCAAAGGTTGTATTTACAAACTCGTGGCTTATGACGTGACGGAAATGTGGAGCGCAGGGTATGGAAAGGTGCTGGTTATTTCTCGTGGCCGTACACCGTTAAACCATGAATTTAAGACTCGTACCTGTTATTTAAGTTTCAAGTTGCTTAAATAAATCTTTCAGGTTTCATGATACTTTCCCTTAGAGCAACATCTTTTCTAATGAGATTCAACACTTAATCGAAATAAAAAATATATGAAGTCATTGATACTAAATGAATTATCGAGGCCACAAAGTCATTGGTTTAAAAGTATATTTAGTATTATGTTGGGAATTGTTATTATTCATTAATTAATTGTTTGTTTTCTTAAAATTTGTTTTTCTTTTATTCTAATTATATGTATATCCTTCATACGTGTCTTTGGAAAGAATATTCGCCAGATGATGAAGTCAGAGTGACGTCAGTTAAATCTAGTCGGAAGCTTAACTAACGGCCCAGGCGGATCTACTCAACTCAACCTGAAAATAAAGAGTATAATATCAGGATATCGTTAACAAATATATTAACAATTATAAGTGGTGAATTTTGTTCGTTTTTAAGCGTTGTGAACACAGATTCACACCTACGTATATCTTGAGACTATAAGAGTATAGTGTTCTTCTCTATAAAAAAAATCTTAAATATGTATAATATAGGGGTACATTTATCGAGTAGATAAATCTGTAAATGTGACTAAATAAAAAAAAAATTGTAAGTTGATATTTTGTTTTAAACAATCGCGTTGATATTATTCTTGAAACAGACATTAATTATTATTTATTTACCACAACAAATAAATGGCGCCCAACGTGGGGGTCGAGAATAAAAAATTCCATACAATGAAGAGGAATATATTTATTTTCAGAATAATGCGACACATTGGCTCCAAAAGCTTTTAAACCTTAACAAAGTCAACCTAGAAAAGCTGATGTCAGATGTGACATTTACAAGGAGGCTCAATAAAGACCTTTATAATAATCTTTACAGTGGTATAATTTTCGAGTATTGAAGGGTTCATTACAAGGTATATCCTAGGGCATTGTCTCCTAATTCTGACCTATTTATGGAAAGAAGTATTACATCCTGATAGCTCAACGTATTTGTGCATGTTTCAATGATAAACAATTAAATTTAAATAAACTACCCCAAAGTTTTATATTCTCCTCTGGCCAAACGAAGGAAACGCTAACTTTGGTAGGGGCTATAACCTGAAATCAGTGCCTCGCATCACAGAGGTTTCGGGTTCGAATCCCGGCGAGGGAGAGGATGTCGTGTGTGTGTGTGTGTTGCCATACTGAGAAACTACTACTAATTAGTTCCCCGACCCACCACGTCAGCTGCGCGAGTTAGTGCCCCTCAAGGTGTATGATACGCCCACGCAATCAGTAGTACATGCCTGATGACGATGGCGGAGTTAGCAGTTGATACGCTGTGCGCATATCGAGAAATTATTTATTCATGTGGTGAAGCTTTCATTGCGTAATGGAATTGAAAATTGTATCATTCCTTCCGAAAAATATATATGCAGACACAAAAGATGGACTATAATAGGAAATAAGGTCCGTTTCATATATACAACTTTCATTTAATATAAAGGTCGTTATGAATGAACGACGTATTTCTGTGAAGAATGTACACAATACTCTTTTGTTCCCCACAAGTAATTTTCGTTTTAAAACCGATGGACCTACAATTGGCAGAGGAATATAAAGAATTCAGATAAAAAATTAAGTTTAACCCGCGGCAACTCTGATTATTTTTCACTGCCATTAGACTTTTTTCTCAGATCTGAAAGGAGATAGATTACAGAGATACTTTAAGAAGTTAGTCCGTTATTGTTTCCGCTTTATTAGGTTTGCAGCTGAAGGCTTGCGCTACAGCAATTTACACGGCGTATAAACTACTGGAAGTTCGTGATAACCCGCTCCGCGAAGCATAGATAACGCAGCGCGGTCGTAGTTTTTACCCTATAGTTTCTTCAAAGTAATATGAAATGTTCCAGCGGAACGCAAATGCCTTGGGTCGGGCCACAGTTGAATTTTCTAATTATTTCATCAGTTCTTTGTTTATATCAGAATTCTATAATTTATTATTTACTAGCTGGGTGCCCGGCGTTGCTCGTGTACTTATTTATATAAACTCAAAAAAGTATTTAATTGAATACTTAAATATATTCCTTGAGTATTTCAGGATATAATTGTCAATTGTCACTCAGTCTTCATACATTGCGAAATATTACATTGATGAAATTGTTAGCTAGACTCACAACTAATATAGCGCGAAAATTAACTTACATTTTCCGCAAGGATGCTAAAGTAATTCGTATTCTTCTTTATTACCATTCGATGGAGTATTGCTGTATAAAATTATACTTTTTATTTAAAGAACATATTTCTGCTTTATTTCATTCCTAATAAAGGAAATATTTCCTTTGTTCGTTGCGTAGTAACGTCTCTCCCTCGCGTGACGTCATTGTTTCTTGGCGCGTAGTAATTCAATATTTAATGATCACGGTTTTTAATTATAATTCTTTCCACATGTATGCTAGGCGTTTCTCACCCCCACAGTACCGGTTCTCGATTTTGGCAGAATACGTTTACCAATTTTTGTTGCATTCTGTCCACGCGATAAAATTTGTATAAAGAACAACGTAAATACATACATACATACATACAAATATACATCCTTTTTTATTATATAGATTAACCCAGAATTTATGCACCTTGAGATTATTTTAATAAAAATATAATATAAAATGTTTATAGTATTACATAAGTTTTATAATCACGCAGTTACGTTATCAATAACAAATTATATAACTAATTAAGAATTCATTTCCCAGAGAGCTCTGGCGAAGGCTACCTTTGGGGATGCCTTCACATCTCTCTGGTGTTTTATACTAAGGTTCCCTCGGCTTGTTTTGAGAGGTGTTTGTTCCGGGGTCGCAGACCTTGGGCGTACGGTAAGAGTTGTCCGCTATTCCTACTGGAATAGTCGGCCAGCTGCCTCCTAAACCGGTCAAGGCACGGCGAGGGAAAGCTGCGACCCCACAGCTAACCCCTCTCCCGCCATCGGAAGGGTGTGGGACAAGTACCAAATGCCCGACCTACCTGATGCAGGTTTTTCTAGGGTTTTCCCTGCAACACTTTTAGGCGAATTGCCGGGTAGGATTCTTAAACCATAGCCCGGGGGCCCTAGTTAACCCTTGGCTACCTTCCTCTACCCTTTCGCATCCCCCTTTCAAATACCTTCCAATGCTATTAAAGGGGAGTTGCCACCATGTGGATTACCCTAAAAAAAATTAAAAAAAAACAACCTAGAATTCCAATCCAGGTTGATCAAACATATATAAGTATATTATGATCAATACCTTTCACTGGGTCACATTTTTAAAATTAAATAAATCTGTATTGAGTTCTTTTATAATCTTCGACATTGTGTTGATCGGATAATTTAACGTATAATTTCATTTGAATAAATTGAAAAATATTAATTCATCGCTACAATTCTTGATTTTCTTGCGATTTTATAGACGTATTTACAGGAAAGTGCTTGGAGCTGCTAAAAAAAATTACATACATCGGAGTTTAAGCAAACTCAAATAAAATAAAAGCAACTTGGGAGGTGATTAAAAATATCTCAGGTAAATTCAATCATAATGCGACATGTCGACGACGGTAAAACTTTCACGAACAGAGACGCTGCTTGTATATTTAATTCATATTTTGTTCACGTGTCGGATCAATTTTCAAACAATAAGTCATCAGAAGGTCGTGATTTTTATAAACTGTGACAAAACGCTGTACCAACTGTTCAGAATTCCATTTTCCTTCAACCGGCTACCAATGTCGAAATAATAAACGTAATAAGAGAGTTAAAATGTTGCCAATCTGCCGATATGAATGGCGTCAGAAGCAAAGTTGTGAATCACTGTGCCGACGTCATGGCCACTCCCCTTCAAATCATATTCAACGAGTGTCTTTCTATCGGCATTTTTCCTGGCTCCCTTAAAGCTGTAAAAGTTATAGCGATCTTCAAGAAGGCTTCTCCTACCGACGCATCAAATTACAGACCCATTTCCCTACTTCCGATATTTTCAAAAATTCTAGGAAAAATTATACACAAAAAGTTGCTGGAATTCTTGAAGAAATATAAAGTAATTATTCCCGCTCAATACTGCTTCGTCAAACAAATATCCACGAGCACTGCTATGTACGAGTTCATTCAAAGTATACAAAATTCTCTTAATGAAAAACGTATTTGATCTCGTAGATCACAGCGTACTTCTAAAAAAAATTAGAATATTATGGGATCAGGGCCAACGCTTTAGCACTCTTTGAATCATACCTCAACAATCGTAAACAGAAGGTAGCCTTACAAAACAAAAGCTGGTGAGGTGGACTTGTCAGCCATTACTTGTGGCGTGCCTCAGGGCTCAATATTAGCTACACTGGGTTTTATTTTGTATACTAGCTGGTTGCCCGGCGTTGCTCGTGTACTTATTTATATAAACTCGAAAAGTATTTAATTGAATGCTTAAATATATTCCTTGAGTATTTCAGGATATAATTGTCACTCAGTCTTCATACATTAGGAAATATTATATTGATGAAATTGTTAGCTAGACTCACAACTAATATAGCGCGAAAATTAACTTACATTTTCCGCAAGGATGGTAAAGTAATTCGTATTCTTCTTTATTATCATTCGATGGAGTTTTGCTGTATAAAATTATATTTTTTATTTAAAGAAAATATTTCTGCTTTATTTAATTCCTGATAAAGGAGAATTTCCTTTGTTCGTTGCGTAGTAACGTCTTTCTCTCGCGTGACGTCATTGTCTCTTGGCGCGCAGTAATTTAACATTTAATGATAATGGTTTTCAATTATAATTCTTTCCACATATATGCTAGGCGTTTCTCACCCCCACAGTACCGGTTCTCGATTTTGGCAGAATACGTATACCAATTTTTGTTGCATTCTGTCCACGCGATAAAATTTGTATAAGGAACAATGTAAATACATACATACATACATACAAATATACATCCTTTTTTATTATATAGACTAGCTGGGTGCCCGGCGTTGCCCGAGATGTCAATTATCTATAACCATAGATAAGACTCCAATTTTGGTTACTTTTGAGCTATTTTTATGTAAAGCTCCTCGAACCCTATCCCTAAATGTGCTCACCTCACATGCCGAAGGGGGATGAAGTCATTGACTAAATATATCGGCCGTTTTTACATGTTAGAAGATGACCACCCCCACAAATATGCGATAATGAAAAAGAATGTATTCCACGCAAAAATCGGCCGATTACATTGTCTGAAAATTTATTCCCCCGCCCAACACCTCCCAAACCCGTCGCGTTACCCTGGTTGTCACAATTAGATTCAGCGACATTCATAGTCTCGGAATTGATTCGAATCTTGGTTGTTTTTGCGGGATTTTATTTAACGTACCTCCACGCCACCCCTAAGCTTGCTCCCCTCACAGGGGTTAAATTATACACGAACAACATCGGTTTAAATACTTTCAAAGTAATTAACCCCAGGAAATAATTTTCGCAAATATCGACCATTTAACATGTTTGAAATTTTTCACCCCCGACCACTCCCGCTTCGGGGACTTAAACGGTCAAGTTTAATGTCATAATTAAACTCAGTGACAATCCTGATAGTTTCTGGTTTATTTTTATCTAATGCTACTTCCACGCCAACCCTTAAGGGTGCACCCTTCCGAGTCCGAAAGGGGTTGAAATTATACACAGAGAACATGTAGGGAAATTTTATTAATCTAATTCATCCCTAAATATATTTAATTGACGAAAAAACAACCGGTCAACTCATCCCAACCCAGCCGATACCCGCGCGTTGTCCAGATTGTCATAAATAAATTCAGCAACATCCATTACCTTCGATTTGGTTCGAATCTCGGTTGTTTTCCCGTTATTTTCAAGGAAATTAATTAAACTCAGTGACAATCCCGATAGTTTCTGGTTTCTTTTTATGTAATGCTACTTCACGCCCACCCTTAAGAGTGCACCCTTGTAAGTCCGAAAGGGGTTGAAATTATTCACAAAGAACATGTAGGGAAATTTTATTAATCTAATTCATCCCTAAATATATTTAATTGACGCAAAAAACAGCCGGTCAACTCATCCCAACCCAGCCGATACCCGCGCGTTGTCCAGATTGTCATAAATAAATTCAGGAACATCCATGACCTTCGATTTGAATCGAATCTCGGTTGTTTTCCCGTTATTTTCAAGGAAATTCCCTCCAGCCCCACCCCTATCATGGTGCACCCTTCCGAGTCCGAAAGGGGTTGAAATTATACACAGAGAACATGTAGGGAAATTTTATTAATATAATTCATCCCGAAATATATTTAATTGACGAAAAAACAACCGGTCAACTCATCCCAACCCAGCCGATACCCGCGCGTTGTCCAGATTGTCATAAATAAATTCAGCAACATCCATTACCTTCGGTTTGACTCGAATCTCGGTTGTTTTCCTGTTATTTTCAAGTAAATTCCCTCCAGCCCCACCCCTATCATGCCTACAAACAACATAGGTAGAAATACTATCAACGTCAATGGTCCCGGAATTTATTTATTCCACGCTAATATCGATGATTTAACATGTTAGAAATTTTCCATCCCATCCATTCCCGCCCCTTGGGGCTAAATGGCCAATTTGATGCTATAATTGAACTGGATGACATACATAACATTGGATTTGACTCCAATCTCGGTTGTATTCGCGTTATTTTATTGCAGCGTTCCCCCACCCAACACCTAAAAGTGCTCTACTGATAATCCCGACCCGCTTCTGGGGGTGGTAGACGCGTCTCACCCCAACAGTCGGTAGAAATATCTGTGACCCCTAAAAATATTTATCCGCCTGAAATATCGACTGTTTTAGCAGGTTTAATTATTTCCACCCCCGTCCACCCCCGCTTCTGAGGTTGGTAGACGCGTCTGACCCCGACAGGGTTGTTTTCCTGGTCGCAAAGAACCCGTGTACGAAATTTGGTGAAATTTGCTCCAGCGGTGTAGATTTGTATTCTCCACCCCAAACGCTAGGGGTGCTCTTTCACCAGGGTGTAGAGGTTGAAAATTATATTCAGATATCATCAGTGGAAAGACTATAAATATCATTGACCCCTAAAAATATTTATCCGCCTGAAATATCGACTGTTTTAGCATGTTTAAATATTTCCACCCCCGTTCACCCCCGCTTCTGTGGTTGGTAGACGCGTCTCTCCCCGACAGTGTTGTTTTCCTGGTCGCAAAGAACACGTGTACGAAATTTGGTGAAATTTTCTCCAGCGGTGTAGATTTGTATAACGAACATACAAATATACAAACATACAAATATACAAACATACAAATATACAAACATACATACATACATACACTTATTTTTATTTATAAGATTAAGTGTAATAATTATTTATATTAAACCCTTTCTTTCTGGTTGAAAAGGGATTATTAATGGATTGATTTATATGGTTTAGGATTTTGAGAACAATTGTTCTAATAATGTAGATTACGTGGATAATATTTTCATTGAAGTTGTAGTAAACTAAATTATAAACTACGTTAGCATGTAGAGTTTTTGTTACATGTATTTGTCCGTGATTATTTGTTGCTTTATTTCTTCTCAATAATACAACTTCAATTACGGAATAAATGTAAAATTATGTTTATAACAATCTAAAATATAAAAACTTTTTAAAAGAGTATAAAAAGCAATGGTTCTGAAACACTTTTATTTTTGATTAAACGTCATTATTAATGGAAACAACATAGGATAAAATAGTATGAACAACACCACCCCTAAATATGCTACTTTCCCGTGGTGGAAAGGGTTGAATTTTTACTCATATCACATCGGTAGAAACACTATCAATCTAGTTTACCCATAAAAACATAACATTTTGGCAGTTTTAGAATAATAGACAATTCTCACCCCCAGCCCTAAGCAAGCTCACCACTAAACTCTAAAGGGATTTATATTTTCAACAACATCCGTTGAAATAGTATTCACGTAATTCTCCTCCAAGAACGCGCAAGAACTGACTATTTATCTTCCCTTCCAACCCCCACCCTTTCGGGTTAAATGGGCAATTAAAAATATTTATCCGAAGTAAACTCACTGACATCCATAACCTTCGATTTGACTCCAAACTCGGTTGTATTCGCGTTATTTTTCTGTAAAGCAACTCCACCCCAAACCCTAAGGGTGCCCTTTTCCCAGGGCGTAGGAGATGAATATTATATTCAGATAACATCGGTAGAAACACAATCAATATCTTTGACCCCGAAAATATTTATCCAAATCGAATACCTGCTGTTTTAGCATGTTTAAGTACTTCAACCCCCGTCCACCCCCGCTTCTGGGGTTGGTAGACGCGTCTCACCCCGACAGTGTTTGTTTCCTGGTCGCAAAGAACACGTGCACGAAATTTGGTGAAATTTTAACCACCGGTATAGATTTGTATTCTCCACCCCAAACGCTAGGGGTGCTCTTTCCCCAGGGTGTAGGGGATGAAAATTATATTCAGAAAACATCGGTAGAAACACCATAAATATCTTGGACCCCTAAAAAATATTATCCGACTAAAATATCGGCTGTTTTAGCATGTTTAAATATTTCAACCCCCTTGCACCCCCGCTTCTGGGGGTGGTAGACATGTCTCACCCCGACAGTGTTTGTTTCCTGGTCGTAAAGAACACGTGTACGAAATTTGGTGAAACAGAAACCAACAACATCGTAACTGACAAGTTCTCAGATCTTGCGACTTTCCTCGGCTTGCAGGTCGACAGTAAATTAAAATGGAACTTGCACGTTGATCGTCTTGTGCGCAAACTTAGTTCTGTTTGTTATTCATTGTGGCTATTGTTGCAACATGTTGATACCAAAACTGCTTCACTAGTCTATTTTACCTACTTTCATTCACATACGTGTTGCCAACTGGGACAATTGTTCTCGTAGTTTGGAAGTTTTCAATCTGCAAAAACGAGCCATTAGAATGATATCAGGTTGAGTTGGTAGAGAAAGCTGCAGACCTCTGTTCAAAATATTTCATATTCTGACTCTGCCTAGCGCTTACGTATTAGAAATACTAAAATTTGTTAAACGCAACAAAAACCTTTTAGCAAGTAACGGGGACAGTCATGGAGGAACCTTTCAGTTGTAAGCCTCAGACTCTACGAGTCTAGCGTTCATTATTCCGGTATCGCACTATTTAACAGCCTTCCTTAACATGTAAACAACATCAACGACAACCCATTCGTCCAGGAATGTAAAACTTTTCTTGTAAATGGAACTTATTACTCCGTACACGAGTTTTTGAATCGGCCTCGCATTCGCTGAACTGCCTTGCCTACAAAGTTGCGGAATATGTAACACATATTCAAATAGTGTGTTCAGTTCTCCCCTTTTGTTTCTATTTTCCCGCCTCTGATTCTGTTTTAATTAAATATCTATGACGACATCCCTCCGTACCTAGCGACAGGAGATGAATACCAGGAAGTGATACATGTTTTTGTTCGTGTTTCTGAAATAAATCGTGTACAAATGTGAATAGTGCCTTATTGATTTGAACATTTTTGTGTAACTTATTATTTATTACTATTAATATTCATTCATTTTATATGTTATTTGTCTATTGTATTTAGAAACTTATTTATTATCTATGTACTTATGTAACATTTGTGACGAATCCTATTTTCTCATGAGGGCTAATGGAGAATAAATCTATCTATCTATCTATCTTCTTTCTAATAAATAAATTAGACTGTGTGTGTGTGTGTGTGTATGTTCCGTATACAAATCTACACCCGTGGAGCAAATTTGACCAAATTTCGTACACGTGTTCCTTTCGAATCGGAACAATAAACACTATGGGGGTAAGACACTTCTGCCTCCCACAGAGGCGTGGGAGGATATTTTTAAACCTACTATAAACATAATATTTTGATCGATAGTATTTGTCCCGTGTAAAATTTCAACCCCTTTCGGCATGGGAGGGGACTCCTTAGGGTTGGGGTGCACGGGCGTTACATAAAAATAACGCAAAAACAATAGATATTGGAGTCGAATCGCTTAGTTTAATTATGACAGTCAACTTTGCCGTTTAAACGCCGGGTATCTAAAGGTCCGAATCAATAGCCATGGATTTAAAACGGTAATTTTTCTTTATATACTTAGTTGTGCAGGCTGAGGACGACGGACAAGCGGAACTGTAGTCGTCAAATACTTTTAAACAACTATTCCTGTCAATGGTCTTCCAAAACCATCACTGAAATGAACTTTCCACCTCATGAGATAAATTAAAATTTAACATCGCAAGTAAAATTGTCGTAGGGTATTTTTAGGATCACATGAAGAGTAAGTTGAAAGGAAAGGGAATGTGGCTGGTTTTTAAACTCATGGAATTTCATAGAATTGATCTAGTCCTCGTAGTAGGAATGCAAGGAAAATACTGTATTCAGACACAGGTTCTAAACTGTAAAATTCATTGAATAGTCTTCCTCTGGCCGCAGGAAATAAATGGCTCGGGTTTTCGCATTGGGACGAGACGCCATTGACAGTTCGGAAAAGTACTCCAAACACGTTTTCCCAGGATAATATTACGTTCATTCGTCAATAAGTTATGTCGTAGGTGTCATATACTGCGTTGAGAATCCCGCTGTGGATTACGAAATGGAAAGTATCATCTGGCATTGTGATGCTGAATAAACGTGAAATAGTGAACATCGTCCCAAGGCACCAGCGTCTAACCAGTGATCAAAAATAGTTGAAAGTCATCCCCCAGTTGTAAAACGGTATGATTTCAATCAACGTGTATCGCAAAATTGATGTCCTCATATCTGATTAGATAAAGTTAATTCAGCTTCTTCATTTATTCAGTGGGTTCAACCAAGATTAACATTAAAGAGAAGGTTGTCTATGTCATGTAATAATCAAAAGCGATTTCTTAAAATTCCGGGAAAATAATTGACAGTCTAAATAATTACATAATTGCTAGTGGGATGTTCATAAATACAGTAAACGTAAACTACGTATATATTTGTCTGATAATATATAATAGAATTATTGTTAAACTAACTGTGTCATTGTCAGCACAGGTCGGATAAATATAATAATGACCAGATATTAATAGTTTCAATCTGTTAACGTAAATAAAACTTCAAAACGTACACTTTTAGTGTGTTTGAATTTAAACCTGAATAAAGTTGGCTGTAGATCGCGATGAACGATAATAGAAAATGTAAATACGCAATTTGTAAAACTCAATTACCGACCAATATCAAAACGTATTCACAGCTGAATCGAATAAATTGACTTCGGTTGCATTTCTGTGCGAAATACTTTCTGCCAGCCAAATACCTGGGATGTTTCTAAACTAACCAATTTTGAAGTAATTGTAACTTTTGCAAATTAACATCGAAAATATAATTTTTTAATTAAATATACCCGTGAATATTTATGGTCAGATGTTTATATTTTTTTAAAATTACCTACGCATAAACTCTTGAATATTTTTGTATTTTAGAAACCATTTTATTTAGTGGTTAATTATATACACATTGCAAATTGTAAACTAAGATTTTTTGAAACTTAATACATACATTAATTTTTTGGGCACAAAATATTCCGTTAATATTAAACACACGTTTATCCATCGTATTAAATTTACGTGTCGATTTCTAAATCCGAAACTTTTTTTAATAAAATCTATACAGCGTAGTATTTATTAATTTCAAACAGTGTTTGAAACCTTCGGATATTGAAATAAAATGCTACTACGAAAACGATGCTTTTTTTATATGAAACATTCGGATATTGTAATGAAATGTTTCTACGAAAACGATGCTTCTTTATATGTTATTTAACTTAGTTGAAAAAATGTCAGTATGGGTTAGATGAAACATCACAAAATAGATTTTATAAATTCTTCCGTTGCACGTGACGCGGAGAATATTAATCAAGTAGACATATGAAATCTGTAATATTCGATCATAGTCCACACTGTTGAGACATTCGAGTGACTGTAGTCAGCGTCAGGAACGAAGGCGGGTGGCGCAGTTTGATGGAGGAGACGTAAGTCTGCCGTTTTCACGAAGTGAATTTTTTTAAACACAATATATTGTAATATACAACAATACGGCGTTATTTAATTTAAAGAATTTGAAGAATTTACCTCACGTGAAGCGCCATTTAGGTAATAATTAAATGGAAGGCGTTAATTAATTGAAATAATAATCAAAAATTAACACACAAAATATTTATTAATTTTGTGGCAATAAAGATAATTACTACAAAATTTGGGATTTTTTCTCTCTCAGGGCCTCTACTGAGTTTGATAATGGACACAACAAATTGATTTGAAAATCTTATTAACAAACAGTTCACAATTTACCTAAACAATATGTCGGTAAAATAAATTTAAAAGTAAAGAAATTAACTCTGACAATTAAAAAGATAACAAAATCCTACTTTATCCTTTAATTAAAGTTTACAATTAATCATTAGTTTTGGTTTTGTTACTTACGTAGTGTCCAGCTGGTACCAGCATTCTTTTTGGTTTCGGAAGTACACTATTGCAAAATTATACACTGATTCTAAAATGTCGAATCACAGATTTTACACTATTGAAGTCAAAACTGATAGGCTCCCAGGAACTCGAATGATCCTCCTGAATGTCAGCTATCTGATGTCTGCTTGCCTTACAGGAATCCTATGATTCGTAGATTTATTAGTGTTTTACTGATTTGTACATAAAATGCAACGTAGCTCCTTGAAGATTTATTTTAACTGTTTATTCTTTTGGAGCGAACTAACTTTTCTTTTGCTCCTTGCTGTAGACTTAAACTGCTCTTACTTTCCAATATTTACGCTGCAATACTTGCGGCGTGAATGTTTTCTTCGTATTAAATTACAACTTTAACTAGTTATACATTGGCGATGTCTAGTCTCTGCCCAAATTATATTACTGGTTCTGCTTCTCACGATGTTTTTCCACCAACTGATCCTAGTTTTCTCGAGTTTTAGCGCGCATACGCCATTTTTGACTTTTCGACAAAGCAAAGTGAGCTCTCATTGTTGCTTTGTTCGATCAGACCGCTATAATGGATTTATCAAACAATTCAAATTTTATGTCCAAACAATTAATGGGCTAATTAATTGGCATTACAATATATTTAATCTTCGAACATTTTATTTATTAGCATAAATTAAATTCAAGTGAATATATGGCAATATTATTTAGATAATTCAATTTCATTAGATATTCCAAAACGTCTCCGGTTGATAACTATTTGTCTTCAGGATATTGTAGGCGTGTAATAACTGTAAGAAAGTTTGTTGCAACGTCAATTGAAAAGCATATATATGTAATTTAAGACAATTCTTACGAACCAGATCTCAGTTTCTGTTGGACTGCGAATTCCAGTTCAGGTTGTTGCGGAAGTCTTTCGCAAAACGACATAAATAAACATTTTACGTAGCTCACTTCTTCTACGGAGTTTGAACTCAACGGACTCAGATTTGTAGGTTCAACTATCAACTCGCGAGTCTCATAATTATCTTTCTTCGTGCTCCATAACTCTACTGCTCTTTCCACTCACGAAAACTTTTCTACTTTCTGCATACATTTTCCTCTCTCTGTCTGTCTTTCCACTGCTGGATTCTCGTCCCTGTCCGCCTCCACTTTATGTCCTCCACGGTTCTCACTCTCGATGCATCTTTTCCGGGATTCCAATCAGCTCATTTCCTTAAATCTGGATACACCTCACAAAATTTTTGAATGTGCGGCGACCTACATCCAAAATAATCAGCTCTCACATCATAATAACAAAAAAAATGCTTTAGTACCATCTGGTGTTTACAACATATATTGTAATGACCTAGTTACTAAAAGGCATAATTTCTCTGCATAATTTTGTTTATATTTCATAATATTTGTTTCACGGCACAGACTAGAGGTGGACGGCCATTATTTAAAATCTGTTTATCAACTCAGACTGGGGATCTTGGGTGGCTCGTTTAAAAAATGATGATTGACAGCGGATAAAGGCTCACAAAAGGAAGGATTATTTAAATGGGGGTCTTTAGCGACTCTTAGATCTAATGTCTGACGGACATCGGAACAAGACCTCAAAGGAACGCTGACAACAGTTTTTTGTTGACATCCAATTATAAGATAAGTAAATGTTTATCTAACAATATTGAGTAGCTCTCTTAGCGTGAGAAAGCCGGATGAGGTCCGAACGTGGGAAATCAAAACTGTGGGAAAAAGGAATATTCTGGAGAGGGGGAAGCTGATAGAAATGTTAGTTGGAAGCCAGAGAGCGAACAAGTAAGTGTGGTGTCAGAGTTGGAAGGAGATGGACGTGGAATGTGGTGCCAGAATCAGAACGAGAAACACATAGAAGTTGATGTCATAGCTGGAAGGAGAAAGGAGTGTTAGGTTGAACACCAGATTTGAACTCTGTCTTGGTGAAGGTTGAGAGATCCATAACATTTTAAATAAGACAAAACGCATTGGAATTGTCAATCATACTAGACAAATTGATTGGTGGCCGCGGGCGAAACATCCATACGAGTAGTCGGAAGTCTGCAGTCTGGAGTTTGGATACTGAAAGGATAGTGTTGTGTTGTGAAACGTGTGTCAGTAAAATGTCCGTGGAAATTTTATGCACAGAGTGGCCATTATTAAAGTGAAGTGTGTTCCCGAACCAAAAGCATAAAACTTGTAAGTAGCGATTTAAAATAAATAATTTTGTAACTCGGAAATTAAAAGTTAAAGGTCAGATTTCGTTTCTAGTAACTTCAATAAATTGAATTTCTATATTCTTGTAAAATTCTTTCAAGTTTAATTGGATTTTTGTTCTTTCTATCAGGCCTAGTGGAGACCCTGAGATTTTGAGTTTCATTCTTTGTAAAAAAAATATAAAGGTATAAATTTTCTATATGCCACAAAAGGTAAAATTAATTGTTAGTAAAATTTGATTTAAATGTGGCGAAATAAAGTAGAGATTTAAATTTATTTTGTGTGAATAATTTGTTTTGTTTTGTTAAATTTAAATTCTTGTTTAATTTAAATTTCCTTTCATTAAATATTTTAAAGTTGATATACAAATTGGCTACCACAACGTGGGGCAAATTTCATTAATTAAATATTTAATAGTTAGTTATTACAATATATTATTTGTTCCTTTTTTCTCCGGATAAGTACGTCAGACTTATTAAAATGGTACTACTACCACCAAAGATGCATTTTTCAGTATCTGTTCAAATATTTGGATCCGAAGTGATATACAGTTTATCTTTGATACTGTAAAAAAAATTAACGATTTGCTGTTCACTCGTCAACTTGAGATAAACACGCTTATATAGTTTAAACTGAACGGGATTATGCAAATAATTTGGTCGTAAGGAAACGAGTGGCTGTTACTTACAAATCAAAGGATACTTATCTGTATAATAAAAAGGATGTATGTTTGTATATATGTATTTACGCTAATTTCTATACAAATTTAAACGGGTGAACAGATTTCAACAAAAATTGGTACACATATCCTTCAAAACACGATAAACGGTGCTGTAGGGGTGAGAAATCCCTAACATAAAGGTGGAAAGAATTATAATTAACGTGACGTCACAACTCACGCAAGAGAGAGACGTTATTACGCAACTAATGAAGGAAATAGTTCATTTTTCCGTAATTAAATAAAGAAGAAATATTATGATTGAATAAAAAGTATAATTTTATCCAGAATACTCCATCGAGTGATAATAAAAAAACAATACTAAACACTTTGCGATCCTTACAGAAAAAGTTAATTGTCGTGCCATCAGTGACTCCAATATGGAGACCGTTTGTTTACATTGTGAATGTTGCTAACAATTTCATCAATTTAATCTTTCGTTATGTATGAACATTGAGGGACAATTATATACGCAAGGAGTATATTTAAGAATCAATTCGATGGTATATATGTTGGTATTGATGCAATAAAATTCAATATATTTTATAGCATGGCGTGTTGATGAAATTACCATTCTCTCTGCATAGGTAAGTAAAATCACTTCTTGACTAAAGATTATTGTAGAATTAAATACAGTTTCGGATTTATGTAAATAATTACACGGGAAACGTCGTGCACTCTGCTAGTTGGAGATAAATAAGATTAAGTTTCTAGTGTAGTATACCAATATCTATTTTTTTGTGTAGAATTATTGAAACACTAACTTATTCCCGACTTTTATAAATATTATAAATATATTATAATTAATGGGAAGTAATTTATGAATGACTCGCGAAATATTTATACGGCATCATGATATTTATGAATTTTTGTTTCGTGCTACATGTTACCATTTGAACGCGTTTTTGTTTTCAAAGTATCCTCCGTCAAAATCTGTAGCTTGCGAAAAAAATGGCATTGTGGAGGCTTTGAACGTATCCGCGGAAAAAAACGGAAAACGGAAGCTATGGAGTAGACAGGAGTGATTTTGTTTCGACAAACGGTAATGGAAGTTACTCAACAAAGACTGCGAGGGAACAGAATGTTCTTTGAAGTGCTCGGCGATAACTCATTAACTCCGAACAATGTGAGCCAAGAGATGCTATGACACTGCAAATGACGTACAAAGCTTCTTCACCTCCCATTCGTCAAAGCCAGGAAAAAGCGAACTTTCCGTTCTGTAGTGCGTTCGGAACTGTTAGCGTAGGCTCCCACTTGCGATTTGTAATCGCGCGATTATTTTGACGCCGAAATGGAACGCATTACTTTCAAATAGAATGCACCCACATGCAGCTAAAATATTGCAATGATTTTATTATTATTTTTTTATCTTCTTTTTAGATATAATAAAGTGACGAGTCATGAGACTACGGTGCCAGAAACAGTGTGACTGACACCGACAGGCTGATTATTGAAATTGAATAGAATCGCCAAGAGATTAAATATATATTGTGTTTAACAAAAAGCGCTTGATGGAAACGCGCCTCCCGCCTTCGTTCCTGATGCTGCCTATAGTCAGTGGCATTCCCAGAATGCCTCAATAATATGGACTATGATCGAAAAATACTGATTTAATTATGTGTACTTGATTAATTTTCTCCACGTCACGTGCCACGGAAGAATTTCTAAAATCTATTATGTTATGCTTCAGCGAACTCATGCTGACGACTCAACGGATAACATCAACATACGGAATATTTATTACCAAATATGAGATGCTGTTTCCAGAGTATACAGACTGTCGTCGCTAGTTGTGACATCTTTTTGCAACATCAATGTTTCTCTTAGAAAAAAATTATTACTTTTAAAGCATTATACATCAAACTATCATTTTTATTGTATACTAAATTTATTTTAGGGTTATTATATTATTATATCCAATGCAATTTTGAAAGTTTTTGCATTGTTATATTTAAATAATATTTTAGGATAAATTTATTTTCGAACTACCAAACTCTACTTTTAAAAATTTAGCTTAACCTTGAAAATATACACTGTAAAGTGCTTTAAATTTTAAAATATTTGAAAGTATATAAAATAAAAAAACTGAATGTCTCTTTAAAAAAATTATTTTAAATACATATTATTTAAAAAATTACTTCCAAATTCATTTCGGAAAATTGGAAGGGGCACGAAATCTTCAGTTGTCCTCTGGCGATAACCCGCGTGAAAATTATCAGTTCCTTGGAGATAAATTTTTATTATTATTTGTTAGTATTTCTTCAGTTTCAATAATCAGTCTGTCGGTGTTTATGACTCCGCAGTCACATGACTCGTCGCTTGGATTTGTCTGACGTATACGCCCTGATAGCTCTCTTATACAACAACTCCACCATCAGATATATCATACCAAGCCCCACTCCAGGGACCTCCAAAATTCCCCCCGTTCCACGCAAGATTCAAGAACAAATGTCAGCTACTACGACTTAAAATACCCCGTATTTAAATACTCCAATATAGCACACTCTCACCTTGGCAATCTCTTGGGATTAACATTGATACCAACCTCAACCAGCCAAGAAGATTGGAAATACAAATTTTTACAGTTATGTCGCAAATATTACGACTTTAATCCTATCTTCAGCAACGGTCCGATGAACTACTCTGGAGCAGGCAGCTCTACTCTCTGCGACATCCACTCCTCAGACTTTCCTCAACCCATCAGGCTCTATACTAACCGCCGAATTATTCGCCATACAAATGGTATTGTCTCTCATAGAATCACCCCCCCCCCCAAAAAAAAAAACATATCACAAACCATGGAGTTTCAAGAAACCCATCAGAAAAGAAATTACAGTCGCCTTGATCCACGCCCATCAAGGTATATAAGGATCTGAAACACCCTCACCGATAGCTGTAAACAAGCCCAAAGCAAATTATCTCCGGAATGGAACCGGTACTGGACTCAACTCAAAGCAAACCGAATCCACAAGTGAATCAACAACTTCCGTGCCATCTGCTTCAACTCGAAAACAGCAAAGACCAAGTTGTCCTAACTAGAATCAGAGCCGAACACTCCAAACTAATCCGTCTCCACTTAATTACGAAGTTCCCAACACTCTACCTGCGATCGGTTGACACCCCGAACACCATAGCGCACATAATTGAGTCTTGTATTAAATATAAAAGACGCAGAAAACAAATACTGGGAGAGCATACCCTCAACTCCATCACCCATTCCTCAGCATTCCAAGGAAGAATCGCTGAGTACGTGAAACAAATAAACTACTACACCGGATTATAAATCCCCAAAAAATGTTACCTCTACATGCACATAACTAGTATATGTATTCTATGTAACTGTCGCTAATAACCTATATTTTAATGCGACATAAAATAAAATTAAAAAATACGTGTTAGGAAGACTGATTAATCACTTGTAGGATCGCATGTCCGTGCCTGTCAAAATGTGTCTCATTCCAGAACAGCGGAAATCGAGTCACCAATAAAATAGGACAGGTTGCGTTTTCTTAATAGCTGCGAATTTTAAAGTAATCTGTTCGACTTCGACGACTAAATAATCGCGGGAATACAAATAACAAGTGGTGTCTTTTATTCCGGTGAAAAATGTTCCGTCTCATTAAAAAATACAGTATTATAACATTTTTGCCATCCAACGTCAGCATAAATTGCGTTACTCGGATCTGTATGTAACATTCCATTTTTTGCACATTTACAATCTACTATTATATAACATAAATGAGTAATAAGCAAATAGTATAACATAGTTATGATATGAGGGGGAAATCATTCATTGATGTTACTCTCAAATTAAAGGCGTTAGATCCGGTTGGATCGAGGAATGAGGTCATTTGGCCATTCCCGATTTTCTCTTCTTTGTGTGACTGGTTCTTGGGCTACGATATCGTTTTCGTGACCCTCGAGAGTGTGGTAATTTTGCTGGTTACATATGGAATCCTCAGGTCTTCGTGGAAGGTTTGATTGTTCACGTACCAAGGAGCGTTTGGCAACATTTGGAACGTCTTCGACTGGAAACGCTGCAGTATTAAAGTGATGGACGATTTTGTGCAGTACCATAGTTGAAAGTCCAAATTGGTTTCAAAATTGTTTAATACAGAATAAGTTTATTTTATAGGGATAACTGTGATTAATTATCCAGCTCATTTCTTTGACTTTGAGGTCTAGATGTTTTCTTTTGGTCCTTATACGAGTCTTCCAGGTGAGTCTCTGGTCGAGGTACATTCCAAGGTTTTGACTTCTGATTTTACTGGTATAACTGTGTTGTTAATTGAGACTTGTGGACAGTTCGATTGTTGGTAACCGTGACTTGGCTGCATTTGTCGTAATTTACAGAAATTATCCATTTGCTGAGCCAGTTCTTGATAAGAATCAGAAGAATGCCTCAGATGCTGATAGATAATACAGCTGTATCGTCAGCGAAGGTGGCGATCTTCGTGTTGACAGTGGTTGGAACGTCAATACTTGGTAAAAGAGGGGACCCAGTACGCTTCCTTGCGGTACTCCAGCAGTGAGAATCTGATAGTTCGAGGAAGAATTGTTTCTTTTGACTTGGAAGTTTCTGTCACTCAGAAGCTGGGGGAGACTGATTTGATTTTTTATAGTAAACCGAAATGCCGTACTGTATCAAAACCTTGCTTGATATCTAGAAATTCTGCGTAATTCATTTTGTTCATTCCCCAATATAGCCTTACTTATGCACATCGGTCCTGAAATATAGGCCTGACGATGATTATTATAATTTGTGTTCATATAATGCTTAGTTATAATTTATATTAAGATACTGTACATTTTTTTTGTGAATTGTATTTCATCCGTTGCCTTTCGATTGTTTAAATGGCAAATCCGTCAAACTCATTCCATCAGTTTCGTGAAGCCTACTCCAACATGACAATAACGGTCACAAATTTAAATGCATCGGGTTTTATTGTTTTCGGTTTACCATGCCATATATTAATGGCATGCATTTCCTTTTTTACGATTTATGAGGATCATCTCTACTAAACCTTATGTTAACGACCCACTAGAAACCTTTTTCTATGCTGAAGTAAAGTTTTCTTCTGATGAGATTCTCCACTCTCAACACATTTCCTTTATTGAGATTTTTTCCCCCTTTGTGATTTTACGTTCTGAAGAGCAGAACTCTTGTTTATTTTTAAACCGAACTTCTCGCCGTACAATTTCTACACTTTCGTTTCGCTGAAAATAAGACAATAACCTCTAAGATTGGCAATAAAAGCACCTTCTACACGTTCTCCGTTTCCACGCTTACTTTATTTCCTTTCACGGCATATCAATGCGTGATAAAAATGTCAAATAACCGCTATGTGACAAAAAAAAATCCTTCAGTATATTTTCGCAACTAATTTACCAAAAATATAAATATTATTAATGAAGTTCCGTTTCCTTTCCATTTAAGGCTTGTAATTTCACAATTTATTATTACGACCTTCGACAAAATATATTTCTGGTCTACAGATTTGTTTACACTGATGTGTTTTGATCATAATTCGCATAAAAAATGCTGTCACAGACAGAACTATCAAATATATCTAATAAATAAAGTAGAGCGTTTGTTTGTATGTTTGTTTGTATATATATTTGTATGTTCCTTATACAAATCTACACCGGTGGAGCAAATTTCACCAAATTTCGTACACGTGTTCTTTGCGACCAGGAAACAAACACTGTTGGGGTGAGACGCGACTACCACCCCCAGAAGCGGGGGTGGACGGGGGTGAAAATATTTAAACATGCTAAAACAGTCGATATTTCAGTCGGATAAATATTTTAAGGGTTAAAGATATTGATAGTGTTTCTATCGATGTTATCTGAATTTAATATCCATTCGCTACATCGAGATTCGAGTCGAATCCGGGGTTATAGTTGTCACTGAGTTTAATTACGACATTCAACTTGCCGTTTAAGTCCCCCAAGTTCGAGTGGTCGGGGGTGGAAATTTTCAAACATGTTAAACGGTCGATATTTGCGTTTAATAATTATTTCCTGGGGTTAATGACTTTGATAGTTTTTATACCGATGTTGTTTGTGTATAATTTCAACCCCTGTGAGGGGAACAAGATTAGTGGTGGGATGGAGGAACGTTAAATAATAATAAAAAAAACCGAGATTCGAATCAATTCAGAGACTATGATTGTCGCTGAGTCTAATTGTGGAAATCGACGGGTTTAAAAGGTGGTGGGCGGGGGTAGAAATTTTCAGACAATGTAATCGGCCGATTTTTACTTGGAATAAATACTTTTTGGTTATCGCACATTTGTGGGGGTGGTCAGCTTCTAACATGTAAAAACGGCCGATATATTTGGTCAATGCCTTGAAACCCTCTCCTGCATGGGAGGTAAGCACATTTAGGGATAGGGTTTTAGGAGCGTTACATAAAAATAGCGCAAAAGAAACCAAAATTGGCGTCATATCGGGGGTTATAGATAAATGATATCTCGGGCAACGCCGGGCACCCAGCTAGTTATTCAATAAAAGTCCCCGAGATTGACTCATTTTTCGCGGTAAAAGTAGCAAATCTGAATTCATTTTAGGATTCCAAATAACATTCCAGTTTTTCTCATTTTGTAAATAAAATTGATCGACTCAGATTCTCCGGTTCATTGCTTCACTAGACTCGTATTTATAAAATTTAAAAGTTCGCAAACTTCATTTTTCATAACCATCATTTGATTCAAGTCAGAGAATCTCTCATCGCTCTTTGAATAAATTAGTTTCTCCTATTTTACTCACGTTTACTGTACGTTTAAAGAATTATAATAATCTCTAATTATATTTAGGAGAATAATTAATTACAGAACGCACGCGTGTTGAAAAAGAGAAAGACAAAAGTGGAATATAAAACTAACAGCTCGTGGTTATGATCATTTGTACAATAATTACTCGATAGTAAAATTTTTTAAATATTTCAGGTATTTAAATTGATTTCAATGTTATATAAATTCCAGTTATTTTTTCTAAACTTAATTGAAGAATTTGTCAAGTCAGTATTTGAATCATATCTTACAAACACCGATTTTGGAATGTAAGAAACAAAAAATTCCTCGCCTGGGGCTTTTAAAAATGTAATTTTTCGTTGAATTAATAGAAATTAATAAGTATACTTCAGTTGTTAAAAATATTACTCTTGAAGATCTCTGATAAAAATTATTTTCGGCTCATTACTTCACTTCCACAGTTTTCTTCCAGGCTATAGAAGCGGATAGCTACATTTAACTGGAGAAGTTGAGCTCTGGCTAGTTCATTAGCGGCAATCTGAAAGTAAAAATAGAATTCGGCTGACAGAAGGAAGCTTTCGTGAAGTGTACAAATAACCGAGTGGAACGATTTCTCCGTATTATCTTATTCAATGGAACATTTTGCGGAATTTGGTTAAAAGCGAAACGTTACTAAATAAAACTAACTCTGTAATCTTTCATTTCGAAGTAAGTAACGAGCCCCAAATTAAATAGAAAAACAGCTTAATTAAATCAATTGTAGCTATTATAATTGAAAATATGTCTTAGTGTTTGTAGTGCTGTAAAACATTTTTTGTTTGTTTTTACATTCTACGAAGAAAAGTTAATTATGAGACCATATCATGTGTGTCGATAATAATAATTTTTTTTTCTTCATTGAGTCTGTTTGTACGTAAAATGAAAATAATATTTTTTCACAATTTAAATTTAAAACGTCAAGACTAATAAAATGTTGATATTTGTGTGTTTAATCTTTAAATATGATATATCGTAAACATACTGAAGAATCGTCGTAAAAGAATGAGTGCCCCAAACGTAATCGTTGAAGATGTAATTATTTTATTTTATTCTTTACATTCGGTAAATAGAATGTTGATTATGAACAAAATTGAATAAGACTGAATTTATCACAACTGTAAACACATTAAATTCACATAATGATAAGTTAGTATTAAGTAAAATTTATAATAATTATTTTTTAACTTTTGATATAATTAAAATTTTATAAATTTTTCGTATATATTTGTAATTATAATTAAGTAAAAAAGGTGCATAATTACTTTATGTTTCGTAAAATTTATTATTAAATTGAAATAATGTTGGAAATTTATGATTTGATTTAAATATCGTACACCACTTGCAACAAAAAATATTTTTATATGACTTTGAAATTTTAAATGTTTAATTTTCCCCTGCACACCTTTGAATTTTTTTAAAAGTTTTTAGTTATCGGATTTATTATTCAGTTAAATAATATTGTTATATATAATACAGTTTTATGAAGGAAAAATTTAAAATATGCTGTTACCGTATAAACATAACATTAGCAACCTATCGAATGAGAAGAATAAAAAATGTAAAAAACTTCATTAAGTGTAATAATAATATTAATATTTCTGTTAAATTCGTAGTTTAATTTGTTTGTAATTGTTTTTAATAACTTAACATAATAACAGCGTACGTCGTGAGATATAGTCCTGTCAGATGCTGAGTAGAAGAAGGGAGAATATGGAGGGGAGTATTGTCGTCAGTTGGGAACTCCCAGTGGCTGAGAATCTGGAACTATGTCACTACCATTCTTAGAAACATTAATTACCATCCTACGAACGGTATATACAGACAGCATTAAGGTATTTTTTATCACACCTTGTACTTGTCTTCTCTTAAATTTACGGATCAGTTTTATGACGTACAACACACCCTGAATATTTCCAAACGTCAATAATATCAGTATAGTTTTAAACACTATCAAGTTGCCGTGAAAAAGGTTAGTGTTAAGCTGAGCTCCGGCCTACCCCCACTACAATTACACGGCAGTAGACCACTGCGCATCTTACCTTGACACGACTTGCTATTTGTCGCGAACTGTAGTAAAAATTCAAAATGATAGAAAACGGTTAAAGTATTTAGATTACTTATTACTGGGTTTATTTCAAGTATTTACTCTCCTATTGAAATTGATGGAATATAGTACCCGGTTGTCCAGTTTTCCTTTTTATTCTTGACGTCTGCCCAATGAAGTCGAATTACAGGATAGAGACAATAAAAGTTACCATCAATATTTTTACTAAGTATTTAAATAATAGTGCCGCCATTTATTAATTAACACTTGCTGACATTTTATTGTTCGATTTCTCATTGTTTAGTTGCCGATGAGTAAAGTGTGTTTAATATTTGTTAACGAGGAGACGAATAAAATCTGTATGACTATTATTCTACATAAATTTATAGATCTATTTCTCAGAATAACAATGCATAGGTGGCGGCTAGGTTGAACAAGAAATCTTTGCCATATGAGTAACGAGTGTAGGGTTTGGCTCATAACCCCTACTAGCATATAACTAATAGCGGGTGTAGTTCAGCCATGCATCCATCACCCAGTGCCGGGGTTCGTTCTGCGTTACCCACGTGATCGACCGAGCTCTTGCTCCGCAATGCATCGAAATTAACTCGAAAAATATAAGTAAATACAAAACGCGGGTTTCTTAAGCCGAACGAGTCGAAAATTTTCTCTATTCACATGAGGAAATTATACAATACAGCTCAAAAAAACAATTCAAATCAATCGGGTGTACAAATAAAATATGGTCGTCTCACAAAGTAACTCTGATGTACCCGAATATGTTTTAATAAGCTAAAGTCTTATAAATCGTGGCCATTACCGGCGATGCGTCACGATAGTGCATTTACGTGAATGTCATTGGTCGCAGGCTATCCTGTTGATCCACGATAGTTGCCACGTGCCTATCTCAATAGATATTTCCATATGTGGAAATGCAAGAAGCTTAATCCTGACCATAGATAATTTCTTACTTATACAAACATTCTCTGGTTCATTTAGATATAGTCACGATACGTGCGTTTTTGATTAAATTGAATAGCAGTCTAAAAATATTGCCTTTCTATTCAGATCTATTTCTTCAGAAATTAAATAGCTGCTTTGGAGTTGTAAATATGTTACTTTTCATCAGCATGAAACCAAAAATATCAAGAACTATAGATTATTCGAAAAATTTATAACATTTTCATTTGGAAATTTATATAATTTCCACTTGTTATTTCAAGGTTACCTTCAATAATGTGAGACATCTTTAAAAAAAAATCCAGTTCAGACATTTCCACCAAACAAAAGTTGATCTAACTAGAATCAGTTATAAACTACTGACCAACTTCTTTTTTAGTCGTTATTTTAGTTCAGAGTATTTCCCACCAGACAAAAGGTGTTCTAACCTAGAATCAGCTACAATTGATTCAGTTATAAATTCCTGACCAACTTCTTCATAGGAAGAATCTGCATGTAACGTTTTGGTTACAAAACACTGAAGAAATTTCACTAGAAAAAATTCAACAGTATTTGTTTGCCCGATTGTATGGGAAATAACCTACGGAGTGCCACGTTTTAGGCCCACTCATTTCATCTAATTATATTAACCAACAAAAATCTATCGTAAATGACGACGTTACAAAATTTCAAATTCTGACGGGGCTCAACTAGACGTTCCACGTATAATTTTTCCCCTATCTGAATATTTTAGCAGTTCCAGAAAATGTAACAATATTTTTATCTGCATGTAATGTTTTGGTTACAAAACACTGAAGAAATTTCACTAGAAAATTTCAACAGTATTTGTTTGCCCGATTGTATGGGAAATAACCTACGGAGTGCCACAGGGTTACGCTTTAGGCCCACTCATTTCATCTAATTATATTAACCAACAAAAATCTATCATAAATGACGACGTTACAAAATTTCAAATTCTGACAGACCTAGACTCAACTAGACTTTCCACGTATAATTTTTCCCCTATCTAAATATTTTAGTAGTTCCAGAAAATTTAACAATATTTTTATCTGCATGTAACGTTTTGGTTACAAAACACTGAAGAAATTTCGCTAGAAAAAATTCAAGAATATTTGTTTGCCCGATTGAATGGGAAATAACCGACGAAGTGCCACAGGGTTACGTTTTAGGCCCACTCATTTCATCTAATTATATTAACCAACAAAAATCTATCGTAAATGACGACGTTACAAAATTTCAAATTCTGACCGACCTAGACTCAACTAGACTTTCTACGTATAATTTTTCCCCTATCTGAATATTTTAGTAGTTCCAGAAAATGTAACAATATTTTTATCTGCATGTAATGTTTTGGTTACAAAACACGGAAGAAATTTCGCTAGAAAAAATTCAACAGTATTTGTTTGCCCGATTGAATGGGAAATAACCTACGGAGTGCCACGTTTTAGGCCCACTCATTTCATCTAATTATATTAACCAACAAAAATCTATCATAAATGACGACGTTACAAAATTTCAAATTCTGACCGACCTAGACTCAACTAGACTTTCCACGTATAATTTTTCCTCTATCTAAATATTTTAGTAGTTCCAGAAAATGTAACAATATTTTTATCTGCATGTAATGTTTTGGTTACAAAACACTGAAGAAATTTCGCTAGAAAAAATTCAACAGTATTTGTTTGCCCGATTGAATGGGAAATAACCTACGGAGTGCCACAGGGTTACGTTTTAGGCCCACTCATTTCATCTAATTATATTAACCAACAAAAATCTATCGTAAATGACGACGTTACAAAATTTCAAATTCTCACCGGACTATACTCAACTAGACGTTCGACGTATAATTTTTCCCCTATCTGAATATTTTAGTTGTACCAGAAAATGTAACAATATTTTTTATCAACCATTTCATCATTTATATTTTTTCACATTTATAAACGGTGTAATATAATAGTCTACACGTGCCCTCTTATCATAACGTCTCTTCAGCATAGCGGACCTAAGAGGGCGCAGCTGCAAGAACGCTGATGCAGTTAAAGACATCACTTTAGATATAGTGAGTAACGAAACACAACAACAACATAAATCTCCACCCCTTCCGCCTAGGCAGCTGTGAAAACGCTGCGACTAATAAAGTCAGCATTTTAAGTGCCTTATGCAGACATGCACACGGCAACAGAAATATTCCACCCTGTAAGAATTCTCATTGGAGACTTAAAATCATCAGGGAGGGGGAAAGGAGTCTTCGAATTGTTCAGAGCTTCTAGGGAACGACAATCGTGATCCAACCTCCAGACGGGTCGGTGGCTCCTGGTGCTATCCGCCAGTTTGTCTTACTTTATTTTATGTCTAACTATTAAATCTCTTTATTCTTCATCAACTCTTATTTGACTGAAGTGCAGCGAAACACCAACCACTACGCCTAGGTTCAATTAGTTGAACCCGAACCCTCACGTTACCGACTTTCCTATTTCCTGTTCTTAATTCTTCCTTTATCCTCTAGATCGGTAGCCAGGTGAGCTAACGGAGGTATAGCTCGGTTGGTGAACGATCTATATGGACTTCCCATTTCCAACTGCTGGATTGTTACATGTTCACAGTGGTGGAGTGTTACATGATGGCAGTCGGGATGTTACAATGGTCCCATTTACGTATTTATGATTTTGTATTTATGACATACGTTTCGATCGTATTTCTGTATTGCTCTTATTTGTTTTCTCCATTGCTGTATTTTCATATTTATGTATGTAATCGTATTTCTAGCTTGTCCTGTTCTCTCATTAGGGGATTAATGGAAAAGTTGCATCTGGATTTAAAATTCTAAACACCTTCCTGCCGGCAGTCCGTCACTTGGGCTCTCTTAGCCGTAAATCACATAAATCTAGTGATTCATACTTTGTGATGTATTGATAACTAACTAGTGTGCAAAAAAAATTGATTCATTATTTTATTCTTCAGTGAAGTTTTAATTGTGTTACGGTATGTGTGTGTTAATTATTCATCTTTACTGCCGCTGGGAGTTTGGTAAACAGATTTGCAACGCACAAATAAATTGTAGAAACCTGAGTGAGATAGCTGTCTCCCTAGAGCTTGAAATGCCATTTCTTGCTGTCTTCATTACAACCACTCCCGGCAATAGAAAATTCGATTTGTGCTTCTCGTAGCACACGCTTTCTTTTATGAGACTGTCAGAACTATTCTATTCATACCGCACAATCACAAAGGAATTCTAAACTTCCAGCATGAATGATAAATTATTAATAAAAATTATAACTCTCAGGGAATTTTACCAAATAAACCTAATATCGATACTAAAAAGGGATTTAATACAATATGTGTATATCTCAATATTTTAAAAAATTCTACACAGGTTTGCCTCTCAGCCAATTCAGAAGAATTGTACGATCGTTTAGTCTTGGCTGAGTAGAGATTATCGTATCGCTTGTCATCTGAAATTCTGAGAAGCAGATTGGCCCATAAGAAAACAGAGGGAATGCTAAAAATATTTTTAAAACATTACATTTCATCATCATTACCAATTTTTCGATACTTTATTAACTTTGTATTTATATAATTGAACCGAATTAAATTAAACAGCCCTTCCTTTATTGACAATATACTTCAATACAACCCTTTTAGAAAAATAATTTATCATATATTAATTAATTATATTTCATGAAAACCTTTCTCGAATTTTACTCTGTTTGTCAAAAGATGTGCAAGAAAATTCCTAAGAGTAAACATCATCAGAACTTCGCAAATCCCGTAGTTGGCACAGCTACCTGTGGAAGTTAAGCAAAGATTTAATATGGTGTGCAGACCCGTGGTAATTCTCAAATAATAACTTAAGGTGAATAGTTTAACTTCCCCTTTACAACTCACGCTTTTAGATCGATATAAATGTCAAATTAATGATCGCGACAGAAACGACACGCGCACATTTGTGGAAACTGATATGTAACAGAGACGGATCTTTCCTTCAAGTATTGATTCTGTCTCCCTCGTGTCTTGCAGCCTATGCTCATTACTTTATAACAACGTTATTTGTGAACGCCACATCCCAGTATTAATTTCAATCACGTTTACTTAACTAAACCTCAGGGTGTCAACCAAATCCTGCATACCTGTCTCATGAATATTCACGTTTACACAACTGCAGTATTAATTAGCCGACTACCTGCCTGTTAACAACCTCACGGAGAAATAAAACCGGGGGCCATGGATTACAGATTAAAATAAATAATTACTGTTTTCATTATACTGTATGATTTTTATGATATTTTTCATAACGTTTCATTCCATCCAATGCTATATATTTCAGGTAGTCTGTTCCTTGTAATTTTTTGATCTATCAAATCACCATTTGAGAAAAAAACGAACTGACCCGTTTAATGTTGAGATGTGAACAAACGGACGTAAAATTACCTGCTCCTGTTCATACTACTATAGTCTGTTTTAAATTAGAAGACCGTAGGCAGAGAGTTCCAGAGAGGGGTGTGACCTTGAATGAACCAATCACAACGTTTGAAATAAAGGAGCTTTGCAGAACAATAGTGGCATCATTCTACTGTTTGCAATTACTGTTTCACATTGCGTGTAATACGAGGCTTGTTCAGAAATTAAGTGTACAAGATTTTTAGATAAAGTAAATTTGAAAAAAATAATTACAGAATACTGATGATACACTTGTTGACTATTTTTCCACATAATCATTCAATTCATGTGGTGAGCCGTGGCGCAAGCTTCTTTATGCCCTCCTCGAAGAACTCTCCCGCCAGCTCGTTCCCCCACTTCAGAACCTCTTTCTCGTCAGTTGAAAATTTAATTCCACCCATGTGTGCCTGCAGAGAGGTGACAATAATCTGAAGGTGCCAAGCCAGGGAAATACGACGGGTGGTTCAATACATCCTAACCAACTGAGTCCAAGAGCGCCTAGGAGGCTAAGGCTGTGTGAGGACGGGCGTTGTCGTGGAAGAAGAACACTACTCTCATCAGTATTCCCCTCCTGTTGTTTAGAATACATTTTTTTTAGGTTTTTACGGGTCTCACAATATCGTCGTGGACTGATGGTCTCCCCTGAGGCAGAAATTCCACTAAATTCATGATTCTTTTGTTCAAGATTGTGTTTTTTAATTTTTTTCAAGATGGGGATTTCGCGTGACGCCACTGTGACGATTCTCTTTTTGATGTAATAGCCACCCACGTTTCATCTACAGCTCATAAAATCCTCACCTTCCAATTCAAGGAAGCGGATCACAGCACGTTGCTCGCACTTAGCAGGATTTCTTACCGACATCTGTCACGCAACTGGTCACTATTACGTGAGTTTACGTACTACTGTGTTTCTGCGATGCTCGCCCTGTCAGAAGATCCCTCTCTACCACTCTGGGAGACTTAAGCGGAGTGAATCATTGCAATGTATAGAATATATATTAAAATTTGTTTTTCGTTAAGTATGTAACGTCCTATATAAACTGCTAACTGGTTCTTTAAAAAAAAATTTTTTGTTCTTGAAATAGATAATTCCCATATTGATTATTATATAACCACATTTTTATTATATCAACAATCTGCTAAGTATATGCAATATATAAACTCACGTTACGCACATGCGAGTAAAATTGATGGTATAATTGTACCACTGACGTCATTTAACGAAATCCGGTTATGATCCCAAAGGAGTTGACCTCTCTAGCCAGTTACAGTGTCCATTTACTTAGTTGCATTTCCGGTTTACTTCCCCAGAGGACCTCTTCCACACGTTGAAAATGCGCTAGAGTGCGAGCGTTAAAACAAACGGGCATGTCAGCGCTCTTCTTCGTGCCGTGGGAAATGGTGAGCACACAAACGCATTTGTATGTCGTATCTCCACACAACAAAGGGGAAAAAATGGTAAAACCAGAATTAATTGTTCCGTTAAGAATTTATTTTTGTTTCCTAAAAGCTTTTCTGAAAAAAATGAGAATCTTTGAAGTAAACTAATAACGTTTCTTCAAATATATAGGGTCTAATATTACTTTCAGTTGTATAACTCACGGAAAAGATCTGACGAGTCTATTGTGGTATTACTTATATAAAAATGTTTGTTAATTATATAAAAAGTTAATTTAATAAAAATTATTTAAAATTACAATTCCAAATTTACATCTAAAATAATACATATTTTTCTATTTCAAGTGATGGTCACCGCTTTGTGATGAAAAATAATACTTCTTTTTATATCTCGTTCTCTCACCCGGGAAACGTCATCCCCTTTCCCCGCGTGGTCAAAAGTTGTTTTTGAACATACAACAAGCACCCAGATAGTTAGAAAATGAAATTTAGGCTAACATTCAATTTATTTATAAGAACATTCTATTATTTAATAATATGTTATACATTTTTGTAATATTCTCTTGCCTTATAAACGACCTTTTCTCATTCGTTTTAGTGAATTTTAAAATATTTACTAAGTAAATATTTTACTTCAATCGAAGTTTAATTTAAATTATAAATTTCGAACAGATTTGACGCCTTAAAAAAATATATTTTTCAGTTTCATGTCATGTAGTAAAAATGACTTCATTAATTTAAAGAAATAAAATTGATGTCAGCAGACTAAGAAATAAATTTACTAAGTTTTATAAATATCGACAATAGATCATGATTTATTTATCAAGTGCCTGCTGCTATCGAATTAAAGATCAACAAATAAATTTGAAGTAATTATTTTCGCGGAAGATTTTTTTTGTACACACTAAGAGGCACGATGACAAATGAATACCTATACACTGTATTACGGAATTAAGAGACTATTTTTTTAAGCATACACTGAGGCTTATATATATATATAATTGTCTCTACTATGGCCAGCCACGAATTCCAGCAGCAATCCCTGTATTATACAGAAGGGAGGTGTCGGCTTACGTCTGGAATTCTGCCACATTCCTCTCACAGCAACTTGAAAAAGTCATTTTACTCGACGTTACCGATAGGCTGCCGAGCGTTCGCTTAAGGTTACTACTAACTTGTGATTTGTTTTTTCTATAACGAGCAAAGAAAATGAAAACATAAAATTTTACAGTACTGACACCACTCGAAGAAACTAACTCAGGTATATTATTTTTATTTATTTGCTATATTCAGTATAGAATAGAATTAATTAATTTTCCACAGATGCACATGAGAAACAAAGCTTCAAGGTTGTGGAAAGAGTCATACATATTTTACCTATAACTAATTAATTCAAATAATAATGATGTATAATAAAATAATATAACATTTTAATATTTTTTATCTGTTTCAAATGATTAAAATACAATTTGCAAATTATAAAATAAATATAGTTATTTTCACTAGAATATATTTCAGTAATGAAAGACTAATCCATACGAACTATTTACACCAGTCTACTAAGATTTCAAGTTTATTAATACATACAAATATTTTTCAATATCCCATTTACAGAGTCGGAAGGGCTATGAAGAAATTTTTAGCCTCACTTTTGAATGTAAACGGAGAAGATATGATTCAGCCGCCTACAACAATGGATCCCTGTAACGACAGAAATGTTCGTGGATGATATAGTCATTCTCACCAGGGGAGCCAACCTACACCATTCTACGACACTCATTCAGCAGACCTTGTGTAACGTCGAAGCCTGGGCGAATAACATAGGATATCGCTTTAATCCCGACAAGGTGAAAGCCATCCTTTTTACCCGTAGTAGGAAGCTGAACCCTCTTCCCCTGAAGATCAGAATAGAATTCGTAAAACACACCAGGATACTAGGTCTAACTCGGGATTCCAGATTAAGCTTCCCCGGACATGTCAAGAACCTTCAAACCCAGGCAAAAAAGCGCCTACTCCTCCTGAAAGCACTTGCAGACCATAACAGTGGTGCTGACACTTAAGTGATTGCAATCAGTTATAAAGCGACAATTTCATTAGAACCGGACTACGGGGTCCACATTTACTGCTCCGCCTCCAAGTCCGCTTTCAAGAAACTAGATTTGATTCAGAACGAAACTTTGAGATTTTTATGACAGCCAACTAGGCTCATAAACGAAGGAAACGACATCCCAGTTACATTCCGGAGAAGAATAAGCACCAGACAGGAAACACTCAAGTCTCTGCTGGCGAACTCCATGAACATGAGAACACAATCGAGTTGATCCAACTTGTACTGCGAATACAACTTCAAACGTACCTTACCCTTCCATACTGCATCAGTTAAATTCCTTCGGAGTCTCTAACTAAGACACAATACAACTTCTACTCTCCCTCCATGGAAGTTTTCCGGCCTCCAAACAGACACCTCGTTAAATCTCATTTCTAAGAAGGTCCTCAGGGCTCTTATAACGAAGCATGGAAACCCTACCCTGATATTCACAGATGCCTCAAAAACAGAAGCTGGCACTACCTGGGCGATGATCCACCCCAACTTCAGTAGGACAGGCATCAACAGCTCAGCTTCAGACACCACCGCGGTGACATTCGACTGTTGAATACTGGTTGGAATCTCCGCTCAACAATATGATGATTCTGACAGACTCCTTGGAAGCCCTAAGGGACATTCGAGTCCCAAAAATCAGGGACGGCACCATCAACTCTATCAGAGGTAACCTGCATGACTGCAGTTCAGAAGAAAAATCTGTGGAACGCGGATCATGCAGTCATCACAGGGAACGAGGCGGCGGACGCACTGGGTGCCACGGCACATGAACTTCCAACCTTCTACGACTCTCCAATCTGCTCGGCCCTCGGGCAATCTAAACGAATGGATAGTAAAAGTGGAGGAGAAGAGACCGTTTTTTCTATCACAACTTGCTATCTCCATCAGGGCTGTGCCACTTTAATGACACTTCAAGAAGAAAACAAATAATACTTTACAGGATTAGGTCATTACACTCCCATCTCACTCATGACTATATTTTTTCCAAAACAGATCAACCCACTTGTGAGACGTGTGATCGAATCCTCACCATTCAACATTTCATATTGTACAAAGAATGAGGTTATACGCAGGACAACCATAACCAAATTCTCAGGGGGATAACTTCTGCTCAGAAACCACGGCGATCAAGAGTATCCTCGAGATCGTCTCCAAATCTCAGATGACCACAATTTGAACCATGCACAGACACTTAACATACTCTGCAACCCATTAGAGGGTCATCAATAACTTGTTACTTGACGTGGCCATAAATTAATTATTAAAAAAGAAACAACGCGTAACAGGTTTTTTTGCGGTTGAAAGAAAAGAAAATATTGATAAATATTCAACTCCTAAAACTTAAATCTTTAATTACACTATTTTCAGTCGGCATCAAATACGTATTTATTTTTAAAATAAAAGTATTTATGAGTCAATTTCCACACCGCAGATGCGACAATATACGGTTAATCATACATAGAAACAAGAAGGCATCGGCACTGACGTTATTGTTAGGAGAATTCCTTGGGCTTGTAAATATGGATTTATATTTGAAATTTGTAGGCAATATCCCAGTGCTGGCTTTCGAAGAATTGCATTTCCACGTGGAACGAGAGTTTCCTCCCGAATAATGTGTCCCATGTGGTAGCATTGGTACGGCAGTGAGGTGACAATAATTTATTGACCCCACCATAGTTGCTCTTACCCGCATTGAGCTATTAAGTGCTTGGTCTGTAAAGAGCGGATTAAAACTACGAGCAGAACAGGAAATAATGTCGTCTGATTAAAAATACCAATAATTGCGGTCCTATAATCAGTCTCCGTTCGCATAAATTAAATCATATTCTTTATTATTTCAATTTCAAAACTTTATTGTCGTTTCATGCTAAACCGAATAATATTTGAATTGTCTGTTATTTACTAATATTAATTAAATAAAGTAACGACTATATTTAAAGTTATTTTAAAATATTATTTTCATAAACTTTTTGAATTTTCATCACGTTTCAACTTTAATCAGTTTATTTTGTTCTGTACAGTAACAAAAAAATTTTTATACATTGTGAGAAGAACAAACAATATTTTAAAACACAAATATACATTTATTTCATCATATTCTTCTATCTTAAGATGTAAAACAATATGATATTTAGAATAAAATCATAAATCTTCGACATTCTTGCTATTTAATTGGTACCATTCATAAGTAATTATGAAATTAAATCTTTTTTAATCTAAAATTAAAAATTTGTTGTTAATCATTTATTGAAACATTTATATGAAAAGTTAAAAAATAATGAATTATAAATATTACTTAATTTTAAGGTATCATTATGAGAATTTAGTCTGGTTAAAGTTTTAGTATGTCCCATTTCTGATAATTTACGTTTAAATTAAATTTGTTCAATGCCTAAAATATCAACAATATTCCCTTAAAATCCATGGTTTTTCTCTAATTTATGTACAGTGTCAGAATTATGATTTAATATTTGTAATTTTTTTGTGTTTTTTTATCCTGTTTCCAGAGTACGTTTAGTTTTCCCTAAAATCCAAAATTATGTTGCCATCAATTTTTAATTTTGTCCTTTCATCTGTTAATAATTGATTAATTTTAAGGTTTTTATTACAGATGACCATAAAATTAAAATGAATTAACATCATTTCTATTTCTCATTTAATTTTACAGTATTACGATCAATTGTTTAAGTACTTTTTATATAAATTATATCTTCTTAAATTTAGTATTATATTATTTTTGATATATGTTTATTTATAAAATTTAATGGGTAAATATTATTAATTAAAATATTTTAAAAAAATATTATCATTGCGGTATTTTAAATTTGATCAGATTAAATATCATAGTTTTTTCTGATACGCTGGTTGATTTAATTGAATATGTGTCACCCTGAATATGTTGGTTTCCAGTACCATTTAGTTTCAATTATACCAATATTATTAGTTAGAACAACATCTAAAAAATAATTATATTATTTTCTAATTCATATGTAAATTGAAGTTTGTTATTTAGTAGCTCGTAAATATTTTGTGAGATTATTAATTTAATTTTCATTAAAAAAAATTTTGTTATCGTCAAAACATAATAATATGATAAAAGTTAAAATCTAATAGCTACTGAAACGTCGCTGGTATATTGAATAAAATATTTTGAACTGTATGTAAATATAGTTGAAACATTGAAATATAAATATGAAACCCGTTTAACGTCGAGGATATTCTGAGGAATCAGCAATGACTAGAAAATAAGTAATTTAGAAGGATACTACTGAATACGGAAAGTAATTATAATTTAAGCTACCGAAAATTACATATGTCGGGGTGGAGGGGGGGGGGGTTAAATAATAATTTTTAAATCAAAGAGTATAATTTGATTCGTGCGAGCGCGTCTTTAAGAACAGCGCTACAAAGTTATAAAACTAGTAAGAAAAGTTTTGTTGCGTTGTTTAGCAGGAATCTTAAGGCTAAGAAGTGATGTTAATGCTGCAAGGACAGGCAGCATCTTGCATTCAAGTCTCGTCTTGGGGCGTCATTTTCCCCGCACGGGGAATCCCCTGCCACCTTCCTCTTTTCTAGAATATCGTATACAAGCTTCCTGCATAATATAACAACAGATACAAAAAGTGAGATGGTCTCAACTTCCATCATATTACGACGCAAGAGGTATCGATCTGCGTAGCCATGGGTAATTTCCCACAGCTACTCATGCTCTCTTCTTCCGCGCCATAAAAATGGAAATCTATATAAAAATTTCATTCAACTAGTCGCTCTTATTATAATGCACTTAGCCCTGAAAATTATTTTCCGTAACACTAAACACTGTGCATTTTTAACGTCTACTGCACCAAATAGGGATTGGTTCTGATTTCTTTGCACGGTGCTTTAAAATACGCCTAAAATTGGAACTGGATTCATCAAAAACTTACTGGAAAAACGTAGTTTATGAATGCTATGGATCTTTAAAAACTTAGAATAACTATTTTTTTTTCGGGTGCCATTGAACTAGAAAGCAATATTGTATACCGCATTTTACTCAACTAAAGCCCGGTGATATATATATATATATATAAAATTCAACTTAAATTAATTAACAATTCATGAAATTAACTAGCAAGTACTTCATTGAGATTTAATCGACATTACTGAATTTCTACGGCGAATTTAATTCGCAGTCTCACGGACGCTCCAAAATGATATTTCAGCAGAATTCGTCACTTATCGTCTCTTTCGTCTAGCCGACTTGAAGTTTAATAAAAAAAATATTTCTGCGATACTTCTCTGGAATTTACTGTGGTTTTGATTTCTAGAATCAAACAAAACGATACACCAAAGCAGGTAAAAATCTTCTGCTACTCGCTTCCTGAATTTATCAACCGATCTGCAACCAATTAAAATCCATTTCCTTGCAATAGGCTCAATCAGTAAAGTATCACTAATTCCCCTTCTGTTTTCTTTTGTTTCGTAACACTTTAAAACCTCCAGTCTTAATTGTGAAGTTTAATTCATTTTACCTGAACTATACATTTCGTACATAATGCATTTTCTCATTTAAATATTATTTTGTGTTTTTCTCATATGACATGTACTATACGTATTTTTCTATGTATTTATATAGTTGTCTACTTTTCCTAGTCAGTAGAGGACAAATGGATGCAACAAATAAATTTAAAATGCCCTTTAAAGCGCATTAAATCAAATCATTTACTTTTCTAATGAATTATTTGCTTTCAAAAAATTCTCAAGGTAAATTGAAAACATGAAAATAATTTACGTCTGATAGAAAATATTTAATAAGAAAGATAGCCTATACAGAGAAAAAAACACATCGTTTCTGGGATCCTTGTGCCTTTCTTCAGATGATAAGAAGAGCTAGAGAAACACAACTGCACTGGTCAGTTGACAACACTCAAAAGCCAACTGACCAGTACACTAGGCACTTCTTATCACCTGACGAAAGGAACAAGGATCCTAGAAACGTTGTGTGGTATTTATATTACCTTTTTTTTCTTCTTATTCATTAAATTGAAAAAAAATGGAAGCATGTTTCAGTGCCTGAAGTATCATAATATACCGATAAAGTTTATATTACGGATAATCTCATCAATAGCGAAGCTTCAATTTAATGGACGCATAAATTGTACGCTAAGAGGAGCAAAATGGGACACAAAATAATTTTAAAATTATCATTGCTTGAACGTCATTTTTAACTGTCTGGAAAAAATACAAGACGAAATCGTAGATTTTTTATATTAAATACCAAACAGTTAAAATATTACAGATGTAACAGCAGCAGAAATGTAAATCATTTTTACTATTGAGGTACGGCTTTAATTTGACAATCGGTAGACTCAATTCATATTAATCATTTTTATCGTGAAAATCTCGTATTCATCATTACCGTAAATTTATTTGCGTAAGAATCCATCCGTTATTGTTTTAGTGAAGCAGCCACACCCCCGAAGACAAGCGAGTAATTTATATCTGGCTTGTAGTATATCCCTTGCAGGAAAAACGACTAGCTAGCTTCATAAAATGGAGAAGCCATATTTCAGTTAGCAGAGATGAGTGATTTATTTGAAGACGTCCTGGGACTTGCGGGTAATAAAGACATTTTCCATTAATTCGCGCCATTAGCCCGAAGCAAGTGTTGAGATCTGAGTTATGAAGGGAATACGCCAAGACGACAACACTCAACCCTGCTACATACTTCATCATTTTCTCTGGACCCTAATGTACTTCCAGACGTTCTGTCAGAGTGACATTCACTGGAGTTGAACAAGCGCCCATAAAAATTACCTACGGTTAATAAATCATTTTAGGAGGTCCTTTCAGGATGTTTACCCAGTTACTTTGCCTGACTTCAGACAAAGGTCACAAACTCTCCTCAGATTTCCCGATGTATAAATGACTGCCAGGTAATTAACATGTAATTTAACAACACGGTGGAATTATTGGGATTATATGAGAGTACCAGGGCCGCGGAAGTCCCGACGCAGCATTTTCAGTAATAATAAGAAAAAAAGAAATGCGTACTACATCCTTATATTAGTATGAAAACTTTTCAAGGGTACTACATACTTGTTCTAAAACTTTCTCATGACTAAAAAAAAAGACCCAATTAGTAGCCGCCATGGTGAAGCCGAGGACTTTTAACGACGGATAAATTGGCTGTAATCCATATCCGCTAACCATTATTTGCATGCTATTTCCGTAAATATAGCTAGTTTCTTTATTAAATAAAAAAAACACTTCTGCTTGAAAAAGAACTCGTAAAATAGCACTAAAAACAATACTCAAACACATACTAAATTATTAATGACCGTTCTACTTTTAATTAATTGAATTTAATTACATTTCTTTACTGCGAAAGATTTTATAATTACAAACGGCAGAATTTAATTGTAAATCACATTTTCCTCGTTTTTCTATTAGCTGCAATCAAATATAATAAAAATGAATTTTTTTTTGGGGGGGGGGGAAGGATCCAGTAGTTTGCCCGACACACATTTGCCTGATGCACGTTTTCTCGACAACAATATTTGCCCGACAGGTCATTATCCCGATGGGTCATTTGCCCGTAAGGCGCGTTTTTATAAAACAAAGCATAAAATTAATATTGTAGATCTTTTAATATGTTAGTTATATTATACAATTTAACTATAATTATTGCCCCTTTTAACCCCAACCCCTAGGGGCGAAACTTCGACATAACACTGCTGTAAGGCCATAAATGCACCCAACAACTACCATAACACCGGATTCGACACCAATATTGGTCTTTGTCGCAAATGATTACCACCCCTTTCAGCACACC
Source organism: Zhengitettix transpicula (assembly GCA_037074705.1). Lineage (NCBI taxonomy): Eukaryota > Metazoa > Arthropoda > Insecta > Orthoptera > Tetrigidae > Zhengitettix > Zhengitettix transpicula. Next base: position 4,427,494 of record CM073595.1, read on the forward strand.
CCTAGAGTTGTCCTCATGCCGTTAGGGGATGAAATTAGGCACTGAACACAATAACAGTGACATTCTCAAACTGAACGACCCCCATAAACTATTTCATTTGTGATAATGTCCTATCGGGCACACGTCAATCGGGATATTGTTGTCGCGAAAACGTGCATCGGGCAAGTGTGTGTCGGTATTCTTTCGGGATGAATCACTCAGAGTCACGTATAAGGGAAGCCTACGAGAGCATTCTTTGGGGATGCCTCTTCCTCTCTCTGGTTTTTTCAACTAAGGTTCCCACAAGCCGAGGCAACTGGGCCTATATTGAGAGGTGTATGTTCCAGAGTCGCAGACCTTGGGCATACGGTAAGAGTTATTCGGTGTTCCCATTGGAACAGTCGGCTAGCTGCCTCCTAACCTGGTCGAGGCACGGACAGGGGAATGTAGCGGCCCCACAGAAAACCCCTCTCCCGCCAACGGAAGAGCGTGGGACAAGCACCTACTGCCCGACCTACATGATGTAGTTTTTCTAGGGTTTGTCCTGCATAACTTTTATGCAAATGCTAGGTAGGAACCTTGAACTATCGCCATGGGGCCCTATTTAACCCTTGGCTACCTTCCTCTGCCATTCCGCATCCCCAATATCGAATCCCTTTCTATGCTATTAAAGGGGTGTTGGATTACCCTCATGTAGCTTGTAACACTATATATATATATATATATATATATATATATATATATATTGTAATAATCAAAATGGATGGCGTTATTTAAATTATAGAATTTGTCCCACGTTGTGGTGACATTTAATGTAATAATCAAAAAGAAGGCTTTATTTAAATTAAGGGAAGGATTAATAAAATTATTAATATTTAAAGTTTTTTTGAAAAAAAATGCACATTTTTAGCCCTATCTTTGTACGCCGGTCTTTGATCAAATTTCACAAAACTTTAATTATTTACAATTTATTTTGTTCTAGTAAATACACATCAATATTTACAATCCATATGTTGAAAATCTCTTAATCTCAGAATCATCACTGGGTTTGATGATTAGGACACGATAAAAGTAGAACTTGACTTATTAACAATTCAAAATATTATTTGCTTAAAATTAAAACAATAAGTCGATCAATGAAAGAAAACTAAACGAAAGCGAACGAAATCTGACTCTATCCTTTAATTAGCGTTTACAACATTATCATAGTTTTGGTTTTTGTTACTTACATACTGTTCGTCTGGTACCAGCATTCTTTGTTTCCCCTACTCAACACGATAAATGCAAATCGTTATTTACACAGATTCGAGTTCTCACAGAAGTTACACGCCCACCGGCGAATAGAACGCAGACAAATTTCCGGAGCCTTGGATGAACCTCTCCTTGGTCAGCAATCGGATGTCGTCTTCCCCTCAGTGTAAAATTGTTCGAATTTGCCTTATTACTGGAACTGATGATTTGCAGATTCTTTGTAGACTTATACGGTTATTTTTATTGATTTGAAATAGACTTCAAGGTATCTCGGTGAAAAAATTGTTATAATGTGCCTCCTTTCCTGGCTGGCTGTAGACGTAAACTGCTCAGTCTTTCGTGCGCACAAACGCCATTTCGACTTTTCGACAAAGCAGCCGAGCTCGCTTCTCCATTGTTGCTTTGTTCGATCAGACCGCTATAATGAATTTATCAAACAATTCAAATTTTTATGTCCAAACAATTAATGGCCTAATTAATTGGCATTACAATATATATATAAGGTGAATCTACGCCATGGAACAAACTTTGTTGGGTTGTTACAGCTTACTAAATGCGCTTGTTGCAAAGATTACAATAAATGCTCAAATATGCGACCACCAAGACTAATACAGGCTTGGTAGTGATTGGTGAGCATTTACAAAGATGCCAGGTATTTCGCGCACGCTTCCTGGCGCAAATGATAGTCGAGCGACGGGGTCCTCAATAGAGTCAACTGGATCCTGGTAAATGATGGCCTTAAGATGTCCCCATAATAATTAAGCGATTCTGGATAAATCTGGCTATCGGGATGGCCATGGGACAGTCAACCAAGCGAAATCCATCACCCCACAAAACTTTACCCTTTACGTATATATCAGTCGTCGTCTTCTGAGGAAATATGACAGCCAAGTAATAATAATATTACAAAATATAGTTCATGCGTCATAAGAAAAATATTTAATCTGGAACAGGTACCTGACAGAATTTAATATATCTCTATGAATCAAACGCACATAAGTCGCATCTGTCTTTTTATTGGGAAGATATGTTCCGTGGCGACGCATGATGGTCGCCCAGATTTCAACTGGGAGCAACAATGAGGACGATTTCGTTAAATAATTAATTAGAGGGAAGCAAGCAAACAAAAATTTATCTGGAAAAAGGAGTTTAGGGAAAGCGGAATTATATTTATGCCGTCGGCTTCAGAGCGGCAGCTTATTAACCGGTATTAAAATTGATTAATTTTCAGTTTACTGTATTTCCAGTACACACTTTCAAGTTATTCTGTCGATCTGGATGTGTAGGAGTCTGCAGTTTCCATACAAAAAAAACTGCACGAGATCAAAATCGTCAATTCCTGTTCGCCTTTTGGGGTGGGGGTGGGTGTGAACTAAAACTTGTTTGTTTTGGCTTCATACAATATAAATTGTTGTTTGTTTTCGCCGTAGGGCCAATAAATATCCTGAGTAAATTTATGAAAATTAAGTAAATACATATGTTAAGTAATAATTAAATAACTCATTACCCTATACAAAGTAATAATAATTTACATAATTCGTTCCTTTTACCCTTATAGGAGATGATTGTTAGAATAATATTTTGGCAAAAGATTTTTTTTTCAATAAGACCAAATCAGGAGCAAAGCTGAAATAATCTACATGGATTTGGAACTGAATGAATGTATTTATATAGCTGATAATGTCACGGTCAACCCCTGAATCCTTCTCTAGTCTGCATAAGCAGGGTTATGTATGGTTCTAGGTAAATATTTGTGAACAGCGATGAAAATTAACCAAGCAAGATAAATATTAGTTTTCTAAACCTCAATTACCTGAATATACATTAATTTGAGGAAACCTTATACTGAGGTCCTGGTAAAGTAAAAGTAATATTTGATTTTCGTCGTACTTAGACCTCGGAAATTAACCGAAGCTTGACTTTACAGTCTGGTTGATTCTATGGAATTATATACTCCAGGTTAAGGCGGGGAATCTATATAACAGTGCTGAAAACAATTCTGAGACCCTGGCCTAAAACCCAGACATGGGTATTGTGTGAATTTTACGATTCATAATAGAATATCGTTTCTCCAAAAACTGGAAAAAAATAAAACATTGGATTCATACATCAAACCGCCACAAATTTACGCAAACTAAACCGCAGAGAGCAAATCGTCATCTCAAGAACTAACTCATTTTATAGAAAAAGTCCTCCACCATTCTGCAATCAGTGCAACGTTAAAATCTAAATACATCATTCCCTCAAGGATTGTACAAAGTAAGAACAGCAGGAAAGGAACGCACTCAGAGGAAAATAAATCCAGGAAATAATGAACGCTTCAAAGTTACAAGACGAAATAATACCATTTATGAACATAATAGATTTAGAAGTATTTCTAACCTAATATGTTGAAATACGACGATAAATACAGATTTTTCCAATCTATTCAATTGTAAACATTATTGATCTGTGTAACTAATCAGTCGCCATTCTCCACAGAATTAATGCGACTATAATTTTTTTAAAAAAAATACATTTCCCATTTCCCCCGTTTAATTTGGAAAATAATATTGTAACGTGTGGCTGTCATTAATAGTTTGTAAAGTACAGAAGATTAACTTAAAATTTATTGAGCCTGATTCAAATTTAATTTTTACAGTGATTATTCCGCAGCTTTGTAGCATTATAACATTCTGGGAACTACATTTTGAAATAATTTGTATTGTACTGCATATGACAGAGTAAATTTGCTATATTTCAGTCCAAAACCAATTTGGTTGCACTTCGGCGGAAACAAATGATTTTATTGTTTTTAAAGGAAAGGTTCTACAATTGATCCCTGCGGGACTCCTCAAGTTAGATATGATCTTAAAATCAAGGAAGCATTTTTCAAGTAAAATTTTGTGAACAACTAAATCGAGATATCTACACATCTTCACGTTACTTTTAATTTGCCTTCCAGAGAGTCGTGTATTGATTGTACGACGTCGTTCATGACGCGGTTAGTAGATTTATTTTTGAGGAAACCCTGTAATTCTGATGATATCGTTTTATTTTTTTCTATTAGTGTTTTATATAATATGGGAAAGTCTGTAATTCGAAATATCAGTACATGTACCCTTTTTAAATAGCGTAATTACTTTATCTGCTGTTAAAGAATCCGTAAACTTTTCTGTATATTGAAATTTGTCATAAATATATTAATTTGCTCTATTATGTCGGTCTATAGTGAGAAATTTCAATTTACTCGGGCTCCGAGAGGATGTGAGCATCTCAAATTGCGACATTACGTTAACATATTTTCAGTCGGTTCAGATTACAATACAAACGCTGTAGAAACCCAGTGGTAACCGGTTTTGAGGGGCCCCACTACAGATCACGTGGCCTGATCTGGAGCTTTAGCGGTTCCCCGCCTTCTTTCAAGTGGTTCGTACCTTGGGAAGGGGTTTTATTTCAGTCTGTGGAGCCACTCTTTAAAAATTAGTCTTGCTACTGCCGTCTTTGTGGTTTTAAGAACTCCTGGGCGCTCTCTGATCAGTCTTGCGTTTTTTTATATTAAACTATACCTCTAACTTCATATCGCTTTCTTATTTTGTTCGTGTCTCTGGACGGTACTTAGATACCAAGAACCCCACGTTATCGACTTTCCTATCCTAGAAGTTTTCTTCTGGACGCTGAAGAAGAGACGGCGCTGGTTTTTCCTCCGACTTGATCGTATTCAGTCTGATCATTTCCGTACCTTAACTAAGCTAAATTTTATTGACATCAATCTTATTTCGATCTCCGAATTTTAGCAGGTACGTTATATTACAAATGATTCTGTTAATTCAGTATGTATCGAGAGAGTTATATTATAAGTTCGTTATTAATTCAAAAGACGTCACCCTTAGGTAACGACAGTAAAAATATTGAATGGTCAGATCTTATTTTAGCGTTGTGTAGGAGATAGTGACGCTAAATAATATGGAAGGGAGAATTAATACTTTTGCGTTCCTTCCGGACAGATTCACATAATTCCTTACTCCAAAAAAATAAAAGTCTGGAACGAGCAACTATTTCGAGGGAGTAATTCCCCTGGTATTTCCGAGAAGGTGCACATGGAGTTTATAGCTCAGCTGTCAAACAGAAGCGAATAGCCTGCGGGAATCAAAGAGACAGAGATCACCGTTACCAACTGCAGTCTTGGGTTACAAAGTCGAAAGCTCGCAGCGGAATTTTATCCTCTCCAAGGATCCGGTAGTATTGAACTATTATGGCTGTGACGTTTCAGCCAGAAAATCACACTTCAAATAATGTTTCATGGGAAACGGGAACCATTCTGAAGCTTAAATGTGAATGATTTGCTTGTAAAGTTCAACATGATAGAGATATGAAAAAATAGAAGAGTAACATTTAACAAACACAGTTGTAAAGTAAAAATAAGTTGTATTAATTAAGCAAATCAAAAAATAATAACAATATTACGATGTTTGGTCCACAATTTTGGGATATCATCAGGTAATAAAAAGATTTTACTGACAATCTTGCTGTTTTTCGGTTTCTTTATTAAATTATAATTGTCAAATTAACTGAAATTTTAAAATTTTGCACCTAACATACTTCATATATTTATATATTCTTAAATTTAATTTAATTCAAATATAGTGGCATGGCCCATAAACATTCAAAACTGTACATTAGCTTAAGAAGTTCGAAAATTGTTGACAAAACGTCATAATATTGTAATTATTATTTGTTTTAGTTCAATAATACATTTTTTCTAAAAAAAATTGGCCATTTTCCTGTTTATTTATAAAAATATAATTAACTAAAGACTTTTAAATTAATTAGTGACTGTAGTGGTACTTGAGACCTTTAAATTGATTTTATTTAATAGAAACCTAAAAGACCAATTTTTTCCCTATTCATGGATCCATAAAAAATTATAACAAAGATTTCGGTGGCGACTGTATTTCACCTTGAGATGAATTCCAGTAGCTGCAGAAAAACGAAGTCTTATACAAAAGAACACGGTAACATTTCCACGTCACTGCAGAGGAAATGAAGCGAATGTAAACTTTATAGCCAATACAGTTTTATTTTGGATATTGTTACCGTTTGGTGTTTTATTCTCCCCCATTCTTTTGAGATGCCGATATCGTCTCTGAGCGCCAATCTACTGCCCAGGGAAATTTTGCCAATCTAGGGTTTACATCTTCGGTGCAGAAAGACTTTGCGATAGAAAACCAATAAAACTTTTGACATATTATTTTAACTTCACAAAGAAAGAGAACGGAATCTCAGCTCGAGATCAGAGAATTTAAAGTTACTTTCCTTTAAGGAATGTTTCTTTACTGCAATCATAAAATAATTAAGATTAGGAAGGCTAAACCACTGAGAAGACATGAGTATATTTTTGTACCACCTAAAGATCTGCTGGATAAAGTTCTAATGAAGATATTTTCATGATTCAGAGAAGTTGAATACATTCAATTGATTTAACCAAAATCTCATCACAGAAAATTTAATATAGTCAGAGATCTACAGTCCAGTTTTAGCTAGGATTAGGTCAAGGGTCGTAAGGTCAGAGTTGGAGGTAAATGTCTGCTAGAAATAATATCTATAAAGCCTCAGAGAAGTGTGATCGATCCTCTTGTGTTCTTAGTGTTCATAAACGATGTCACGGAGGTTATAAATGCACACATAAAACGCGTTGTGGAAAATTGCGTTATCTATAGAGAGACGAACGGTGGATACGACGTGAATAGGATTACTATTGTTGTTAACGAATAATCTGAAAATATGTCCATAAAGCTATGTTTTCACGGAAAAATTTTAATTTCCTGTTTGCCTAAAAGCATTGGATAGTTAACATGATGTCTCCTCAAAAATATTTCCCATAATCAAAATTATTTAAACATTGAATTGTATAATAAGAAAAATACTATGCGGACTTTGGTTATCCTTAAGATATAATTGCTTAAGGTTCCTTAAAGTCCTGATTAAAGTATTAATATAGTACTATATTAAAATACGTACTGTATGAAAATGCGGAACAGTTAACAGTATGTTATAAATTTGATGTACTGCTGTACTTTCGACTCTCGTGTTTATCAATCTAAAAAATATATATTTAAATATACAACTGTTTAAACTTAAAATACATACACATAGTAGCAATAAGTTTTATATGCTTAATTTATTTAAAAATTGTAGATTCGATAGATAAAATTTTCTGGACGAGTATCGCAAGACATACTGAGTTGAATATTCCCTCCGTGTATTGCTTGTTGCATTCCGGAAGGGGCCCTCAATTTTTCTGACGGAACGTATAAAAGTGATGGGTCTCTTTAAATGACGACTTACCAGAGAAAAGCTTATATTTTGGAACGAAGAATGTAGTAGTTCTAACATTACAAGAGAAGCGGGATCTCGAAGTTGTTGGAAGGAATGAGTGATAATCCCTGAAAATATTTAGAGTTTATTAAGAATTGTTTAACCGAATCATGAAGGTCTTGAGTGCGTGTATACATTAATAACTTGAATTTGTTTGTTACATTGAGGAAGGATTTAAACTGGGCTGAGCACATATTTCATAGATATGCCGACGCCTAAAAAAAAGGAGTACAGTTATAGGACGGATATCTGTACCTGTCTACTTTTTAATATTATATGGCTTTAAATATTTTATCACTCCGGTAAACTTTAACAAAATATGCTACTCCTTTTATTCCACAAATTTTTTTTACGGCCATTGGAAGAAATTCCAATTTTTCAGTAATAAAATTTAATTAATCTAAGGATTTCGTAAGAACAATGCATTGTAAAAAAAATTATAAATCCAATTTTGTCTTGAGATAAATATCGGAGTAATATAATAACGTAATGTAAGAAAATTTGTCATTTTTAAGTCAGAGCCACTTTACAGATTTCCATAGTTTGCTTTTTACTATAAAATTCTGAGTGAATAAGGAGACCACAAATGCCTCTCCGTGTGTATTGTGAATTAAATATAACTCGGGCTATTGACTGTCTGTTTTCCATAAACGCATCGCTTGAATGGAAACCTTTGCAACTTGAATACAACGCTAACGTTCACCGAGCCTTAGAAATTCCGCATTTGAAAAGCGTCTGGGATGGGGTAGGAACATACATAGGAAGTACACCAGAAATCATTACTGGCATTAGTGTGTACAGTGCAGGAAGGTCCTAAGGCCCGGTTATTGTTTAATTTAGTTGGCTTAAAATGGAGCGTCAGCCTAGGTAAATGTCCACAGGCCTTTGTCGTTACTCGTCTTCAGAGTTCAAAAATACATGATAGTTTTCGATGGAGATCTCTAACAAGGGAAAATAGTTGAAACAAAGCTAAACTACAAATTAATAACGTATTGTTAATATAGCAGTGAAATACTTTTAGTAAGGAAAACATATTTTTAGATTGTAGAAAAAAGAAGACTGAGCTAGAAATTTAAATCATTCAACTAGGATAAAATTTACCGTAAAAATAATTTTGTCAATTTATTCTTCCAATTGCCATAATTAATGAGATGTGTGTCAATTGGAAATGTTTAAGTGAAAATAGTTAGTGTTACTGTTCTGGTATAAGTTTTATTTTTGATGCAATTATTAACATTGTTCCTATGACATAATGCATTCCGAAATAGACGGTTTTTAATTTACTATTCTGATGAAATTTAATACGAAAGTATTTGATCAATATCAAACTTCTTACTTGAACGGAGATGTGCAAATAAATTCGAGGTTACTTAACACGAATGATGAATGTACTACGTCCGTCAATATGTACGTTTACTATCCTCTCCTAACACGGACCTTCCTATACCTCTTTGTATCATTTGATCCGAAATTGTGGTTTCATGCACCGTCCATTGTCCAGCGTCCTACCGGCCGAGCGTTAAGCGTGGTGGTGTGGGGCAACATTGGATATCATTCATGATCAGTGCCGCTATGTTCTGAGGGTAGACACAGGCATGTATAGGTCGTGAGATAGAGCAAGTCATGTCACAAGGGAGAAAATGGAGGGGAGCACTGTCGTCAGTTCGTAAGTCCTCTTTGCGGAGAAGATGGAATCACACCATTGCAATTCTTAAAAAATGAATTATATTCTTATGAACGGGATATATAGACAGGAGCAGCAAACTACCCGGTACTTATCTCGCAACATTCACGGATGCGACAATGTTTTCAGTATATTTTGTACACTACAAAGTTGCCGTAACAAAGGTTCGCGTTAAACCGAGCTCCGGTCTACCCCCCACTACAATTACAGGCCATTACGCCACTGCGTATCTAATCCTGACACTATTTCTCGCAACCTATACTTCCGAGACATGTTCGGAAAGTAAGTATACTAGATTTTTATATTTTTTAAGAAAAGTGTATATGAAAAAAATTACAGGATACTGTTGATACACTTGTTGACTATTTCGCCACATAATTTCCATTCTGTTCAATGCATGTGGTAATCAGTCCCACAATCTTCTTTATGCCCTCCGCTAAGACCTCTCCAGCCAACTCCTTGCCCAACATCAAAACCTCTTTGTCCACCTGCTCGTCAGTTGAAAATTAAATTCCACCCAAGTGTGTCTTCAGGGAGATAAAAATATGATAATCTGAATGCGTGGAGTCAGGGGAATACGGGGGGTGGTTCAAAACATCCCAACAAAATGAGTCCAAGAGCGCTTTGGTGGCTAAGGCTGAGTGAGGAAAGGAGTTTCGTGCAACAAGCACACTCCTCTCATCAGTATTCCCCTCCTTTTGTTTTTAATGCTCCTTTTGAGGTTTTTTAATGTCTCACAATACAGTTGTTCATTGATGATGTCACCGTGAGACAGTAATTCGACCAAAATTGGGCCTTTACGGTCCCAGAACACTGAGGCCCTGATTTTTTTACCGAAATTTTTGAATATTTGCCTCCATTAAACTCCCTGCAGCACTTAAACACACCCGTTCTGTTCATAACACCTTCGCAGTAAACCATTTTCATTCGCGAAAAAAAAATTACTTAGGTATTATTCCTACCGCGAGTAGGAAGCTTGCACTTGGCGGGATTTCTTACCGTCATCTTTAACACAACTGGAGGATACGTACTACGGTGTTCCTGCCGTCTTATTTGCTAATATTTACGCCGAATTATTGTATTCGTAATATCATTTGATAAAAAAAGTAATGAATGTTAAATTTTTGTTCATAGGAATTAAAATCAACAATAATGTTAATTCCAGACCTCACCAAGGTAAACAATATAATTTAATTGGAATACCTTTTGGATATTAACTATATAAACCAAGAAACGGTCCTCAAAGAAGTCAGTTTTTAAAACTGACATTAAAAACACATATAGATAATCATCTATAATATCTGTAATTTTAAAATTAAATCATTTGATAAAAATTCAATGTAAAGATCTTAACACAAATTTATAGTATGCCGTTCAAAGTTCTGTGTTAAAGAATTTATTATAAACAGAAAATGTATTTTACATAAGTTTTACATAAAGTTTGCCACGGCTATTTATTTAAAATGAGACTTATTTTATCTCAGGGCGTTTTATCGGGCCTCAGAAGAGTATAGAATTAAAATTAAATATAAAATTTACAAGGAAACCTATTCAGATAAAAAGTACAAAATGTTAGACTTTAAAATATTTCTCCCAAAATACAAACCAAATTAAATTAAATATGACGGTACAATAATTACACAATGTTTACAAGTTATTTTAATAAATTAACAATAATGCATTTACGTACCAATTTTGCTTGATCTTAAATTACACTTCCACTGAGTTTACATAACCCAATCTTTTTAAACAAATGACTTTTAACTTTTAAAATTTGTCTTATTATTTCAAACAACATACACAGATCAATTCTTTTAGAGCAACAAACAAATATAATAATGGTTACGGACGTAAAATTATAATCTAACAATTATGTAACTTAAATTAATACAAACATTGGTGTATGTTACAGTATATATGAGAGAGAGAGTGCGTATGTATATTAATTAAATGTGTTGAAACAGACGATTATATATATATATATATATATATATCATTTACTGAGATAGTAATTGCCGTGAGCCTATATGAGGTAACAAGTATTTGCATACATATGTACTGGCTGGTGTGGTTATAAACGAGAACGAGAACAATTATACTAGCGGCGAATGTGGAATGAGAAGCCACAGCTGTGAACATTGCGGAATATGTTGGACACGGCGGAAGCTAAGCAAAATTTTAATGAACGTGTTATAAATCCATTGAAGTTACCCCCGTGTTCGCTGTCATTGCGGCCATAAATTGTGGCGCTCCTCGCTTAATGACGCGTGACCACGTCCTCTGAGCTGGACTGTTCGATGGTGATGGATGGCGGGAAGTGTCCCGGCAAATATATGGTGGGTTTCGAACCCGCGACCAACGTCACGAGCTCACTCCCGGGCCGGACTTGCAAGTGTTCGCCATATTCGCTGCATTATGATACATGGACATGCCGTTACAAATTTTGTCTCCTGCGAGGAGACTTCGTCACTGGTTGAATCGCTGTATATTGTTTTGGGAAACCAATTGAATTTTTGGGATAATACTGCTTATTATTTTTTGCTTTTAAGCGTGTGTATTACCCTTTCATTATTTAATCCTTTCAGAACAATGTGAATAGACATTGATTCGAAGTCAGTTTATTTATTAATTAATTAATCTTATAAATAAAAATGAGTGTATGTATATATGTTTGTATGTTTGTATGCATGTATGTATGTTTGTATGTTCGTTTTACAAATCTACACCGCTGGAGCAAATTTCACCAAATTTCGTACACATGTTCTTTGCGACCAGGAAACCAACACTGTCGGGGTGAGACGCGTCTACCACCCCCAGAAGCGGGGGTGGACGGGGGTGGAAATATTTAAACATGCTAAAACAGTCGATATTTCAGTCGGATAAAAATTTTTTGGGGTCAAAGATATTTATAGTCTTTTCACTGATGATATCTGAATATAATTTTCAACCTCTACACCCTGGGGAAAGAGCACCCCTAGCGTTTGGGGTGGAGAATACAAATTTCTGGATGAATTAGATTAATAAAATTTCCCTACATGTTCTCTGTGTATAATTTCAACCCCTTTCGGACTCGGAAGGGTGCACCCTTAAGGGTGGGCGTGAAGTAGCATTACATAAAAAGAAACCAGAAACTATCGGGATTGTCACTGAGTTTAATTATGACATTAAACTTGACCGTTTAAGTCCCCGAAGCGGGAGTGGTCGGGGGTGAAAATTTTCAAACATGTTAAACGGTCGATATTTGCGATAATTATTTCCTGGGGTTAATTACTTTGATAGTATTTATACCGATGTTGTTTGTGTATAATTTAACACCTGTGAGGGGAGCAATCTTAGGGGTGGGGTGGAGGTACGTTAAATAAAAACCCGCAAAAACAACCGAGATTCGATTCAATTCAGAGACTATGAATGTCGCTGAATCTAATTGTGACAACCTGGGTAACGCTACGGGTTTGGGAGGTGTTGGGCGGGGGAATAAATTTTCAGACAATGTAATCGGCCGATTTTTGCGTGGAATACATTCTTTTTCATTATCGCATATTTGTGGGGGTGGTCATCTTCTAACATGTAAAAACGGCCGATATATTTAGTCAATTACTTCATCCCCCTTCGGCATGGGAGGTGAGCACATTTAGGGATAGGGTTCGAGGAGCCTTACATAAAAATAGCGCAAAAGTAACCAAAATTGGAGTCTTATCGATGGTTATAGATAAATGACATCTCGGGCAACGCCGGGCACCCAGCTAGTCTTATATATAAAAATGAGTGTATGTATGTATGTATGTTTGTTTGTTTGTATATATATTTGTATGTTCTTTATACAAATCTACACTGGTGGAGAAAATTTCACCAAATTTCGTACACGTATTCTTTACGATCAGGAAACAAACAATGTCGGGGTGAGACGCGTCTACCACCCCCAGAAGCTGGGGTGGACGGGGGTGGAAATATTTAAACATGCTGAAACAGCCGATATTTTAGTCGGAAAATAATTTTTAGTGGTCAAAGATATTGATAGTGTTTCTACCCATATTTTCTGAATAAAATTTTCATCCCCTACACTCTGGGAAAAGGGCACCATTAGGGTTTGGGGTGGAGAATACAAATCTACACCGGTGAAGCAAATTTCACCAAATTTAGTACACGTGTTCTTTGCGACCAGGAAACAAACACAATCGGGGTTAGACGCGTCTACCACCCCCAGAAGCGGGGGTTTACAGGGGTGGAAATTTTAAAACATGCTAAAACAGTCGATATTTCAGTCGGATAAATATTTTTAGGGGTCAAAGATATTGATAGTGTTTCTACCGATGTTATCTCAAACACTGTTGGGGTGAGACGCATCAAATATTTTGACTCTCCATTCCGTTTTATCGCTCCAATGTTCCAAATACTTTAACTTTTACATTTTATCATCTCTTCATTTGGTTAAAATATCCGAAAGTTCGGCTGCCTCCCGACAGCACATTCTACATTCTCATTCCATCTAAACCAGAAATCGTAAAGGAGCTAAACACGAGCTCCTGTTAAATTACGACCTCTCAGATAATATTGTTTAAATTCATAGATAATTAGCATATGTTTTTCCATTAGAGAAATAAATAATTATTTCCTAAATTTAGAAAAATTTGTGGGTTCATTATTAATTTTTTCTAAATCTTCAGGTACAACAAAAATAAAATTCATCACATCAATTTTCTGAATATTAGCTACATATATTTCTAAAGTACAATTTCTAAAGTACAATTTGTTAACAAATTACATATACTTAAGAGTAAATGATATTTTAGTACTGTGAACTTCAGCGAAATGCAGAGTCTTCATTCATATTCATGCATACGTCCATTATTGATAAACGAAACTTATTTGAAATTACACTGGAAATATTATGGAAAGAATAAGCGGTGTTTTAAAATTCAATCCTAAAAGGCGACGAGGTTGAAGTGAAATCTCAGTTCATCGATTCGTGCCGTAATTGGTCCACACAGCCTTAACGAGCAGATGTGTTTGGAAATTTCCATCTATTTGATTAAACGATGGTAAAATTATTTTATTCACAAATTTAAGGTTGTTGTTCGACAGTAATTTATTGATTAGACCTTTAAAACGGACGTTTTTTTTACCATCAAAGATACTCGTGTACATTGTCGGAAGTATCACAGTTCTAAAAACTTCATAGAGGTTACAGCTTATTAATTATAATGGTCCATTCTGAGACCTGGCAATCATTATCTTTGTAACTCATTATTAAGGAAAAACTCATTAATTTTTGTTTATATTCTCATTTCAGCGTAATTAGCTGTGTGCAAAATGTGTAGTAGTGGAGGAAAAACGAAATGGAGGAAAAGAGCAATACGAATGAAATTTGTCTCTAAATATAAGTAACATCAAACAGTTTCAATTCATTATACAACAAATATATTTCATTACAGCACACGTTAATATCATAACAGTTACATTTCAATTGGACTACTAAACATAATAATGTCATATTCCGTAGAAATTCTTTACATATGTGTATTATTTTTATTTGATAAGTATTGTATTAAAACATATTTTCATAATTTCTAAATTGTACATAATCTATAGTTTATATTATGTATTGTATCTTATAACTGTTTATAATCATTTGATTTGAAATAGTAATAAAATATATAAAATAGAGTGTTTGTACGTATGTATGTTTGTGTGTATGTTCCGCATACAAATATACATCCGTAGAGAAAATTTGACCAAAATTAGTATACGCGTTCCTTTAGAACCAGGAACAAACACTGTGGGGGTAACACACGTCTACCTCTCTCAGGGACGGGACTGGAAATTTTCAAACTAACTCAAACGGCCGATATTTTTCTCGGATAAATCCTTTCTGGGACAATTATATTGATAGTGTTTCTCCCGATGTTGTTTAATGATATTCTAAATGCCGGTTAAGTTGTAGTTATGCGGCTAAGTGGAAGGGGAATATGTTTTTCCGCGAAAAATATTTTTAAAAAAGCGATATCTGTCATATTTTATACAGATTGTTACGAAACAAACACAGTGTCGATAAAAAACCTATCACTTATAGAAGTGTGGGTTGAAGGATAGGCATTTTAAAGACATTCTAAATTAAAGAGAGTATATTTTTACACTTTTAGAGTAGCGTGAGTGTTTTTGTGTCTCATAAGGTATCGGGACTATTTTTCACTCTCTTAAGGTACTGCGAGTGTCTGACTCCCTTAAGATACCGGGGAGCATTTGCTACTCTATTAGGTTACGGTGACTCTTCTTGACTCTCTTAACGTATAGTAATTAATTTTGTCTTTCTTAAATAAGTATTTTTGATTCTCTTAGCATACCGGTAATGTTTTTAACTCTCTTAAGGAATCGAAAATAATTTTGACTCTCTTAAATTATGGCAAATAATTCTGATTCTTTTCATTTACCGTAAGTGTATAACGGGAGTATTTTTTACGTTCTTGAGTTACATTAAGAAATTTTATTTGCGTGAACTGGCAAGTTTTCTTTTCAAATTTCTTTGGAACTTGTCAACATCAGTTTATAATATTATTAATTATTTTAGTTTATCTCTTGGTTCTTTATCCCAACGTAAATATTCTAGGATCCAATCACCGACATCAAAGTATCGTAAGCAATCACTTATAAGAATCCAAGTACTAAATGAGGGATTTTACACGTCAAACTCAAAGTTATTTAACCTTAAACCGTGGCACACAGTTTACTTTAATGGAGTAACGAAAGCAGGTCAACTCTTTCCCGCCAAGAATGAAAGCCCGGGAGATGGGCAATCTGCAATCAGATTTACATATTTCTGAAACACGAAAAAAGGCCATGTCTGCATACGGCTTTTCCTCTCACGAAGCCGTCCCACATGTCAAAGACACTGAAAAAAACTTCGACTAAATTATGTACGCGCGGCATTGTATGAATAATAAAATCTTCACCCGCTCGTAACTGCGTGTTCTTCTTTGCGAAATAGCTTGTGAATGTTCTTGGGGCTTAAAATATTGCGTATAAAAATAAAAACCTTGCGCCCATGAATGTAATTAAGTCGTAGAAATATATAAAATAAATTAAACAAACGATTTTTCTGAACCTTTTTGATTTTTGAAAAATAGATCAGAAATATTAACTTTGTAAATATTTAGTTTATTGTTTCGTGCTGCAGGAAATATTCTAAAAGTTTAAAAATATACCAAATACATATCTGTAGCAAGGAATCATTTTAAAAAAAAACTTACATAATTATTTCTGCACGAGCAATTTTCATGAAGCCTAATTATTTTTGTAAGTATTTGTTATTTACCTAAGCGGTTATCATGATGTCACCTCAAAAATTTAGGTATATTGTTCGTAGAAATAAAATATTATTTGCTATTTCTCCTCTTAATAAATCACTTGTAAAAAATAAATGAATATAATAAGAATACTGAGGTTTTTTATGATCCTCTACAACCTGATTATGTTATTAATATAATATTGTATCAAAATACGGTATAAAGATATGGAATAGTTAACAGTGTATGTTACAAAAAAACCTGGATTAAAATATACAACTGCTTCATACAAATAGTAGAAATTTATTTTTATACATTAATTTATTTTTAAGAAATTGTAGATTCGATAAAGAAAATATTCTGGAAGGTATCGCAAGGCATCCTGAGTCGAATATTCCCTCCGTGTATAGCTTGTTGCATTCACTAAGAGGCACTGGCACTCAATTCTTCTGACGGAACGTATAAAAATGATGAGTCTCTTTAAATGACGATGCGGATTCCATGTCGAGTGATCAGAAAAAAAAAAGACTTCTATTTTGAAATGAAAAATGTACTTGCTATAAATTTACAGGAGAAGCGGTATTTAAAATTGGCGATATTCGCTGAAAATATTTAAGAGTTGAAAATAAAATATTTAACCGCATCTCAAACATCTTGATTGCGTGCATCCATACACATCGCTTTTATTTATCGTATGAATTTCATATGATTTCAACAGAAGTTTGAATACAACAAAACAATTATATTGACATTGTCTGGAATATAAAATAATAATAGTAAAGTAAATCTGATCCTAGATTGTGACGCATTGACAGGCTAATGAACTTCTATATCAATACGTGGACAGCAATATCAAATATATATTATAAATGGAGCCCAACATTTTACACAGTAGAAAGAAGTCAATGTTATGTGTCTCATCACTTTTTCCGTTACCTGTCACTAAGTTTTATACGTCCCATTCCTTTGCACTTTATAACATAAATAAAAGAAGGAAATTTTATTGCAGAAGTTTGTCTTCTGGATTCCAAGGTTCTCTTTTTCCCTGAGCGACCCCTTCATCCGTTTCCGCTTTGATTACAAACGATCTGCTCGCTTATTTGTCTCCATGAGAAAACAAACAGTATTCATAATAAATATAATATTCAAGTGAATACCTATAACAGAATCTGTATTTATATTGAAATGTTTATGTAAACTAAACGGATATTTAATCATTTATTAACAGCGACGACAAAAATGTACGAGTAGGAAAACCCTAATGTTTCTAGAATTGTCAGACAAGACAAAAAATTTTACACTATTAAAATACGGTATAAAGATACGGAAAAGTTCACAGTGTATGTTACAAAGTGATTTAGTGTAGGTAGAAAAAAATTTCGGCTTTTATGTTTACAAATCTAAAAAACCTGGATTAAAATTTACAACTGCTTCATACAAATAGTAGAAATTTATTTTTATACGTTTAATTTATTTTAAAAAAATTGTAGATTCGATAAAGAAAATATTCTGGAAGGTATCGCAAGGCATCCTGAGTCGAATATGCACTCCGTGTATAGCTTGTTGCATTCACTAAGAGGCACTGGCACTCAATTCTTCTGACGGAACGTATAAAAATGATGAGTCTCTTTACAAAACAAAAAACAAGACAAAAAATTTTACACTATAACGGAGAATCTGAAACCATGAATGTACGTTTACTGATCAGACATATACGTATAAATATATTATAAGCGTGAGTTTATATATAAAAAAATTTAATAAAATTTAAGTATTACACGGGCATTTCCATTATAAACGAAATTATTAAACAATATACTGGAGTATGTAGCAATATACAATAAAATACCCGTGATTCCTTAAACCATAATATGTTGTCCTTAATATGTCAAACGTCCGATTTTTTAAAATTAAATTTCAAGAAGCTCTTGTTCGCATTCACTGTATTTAAAATAATTATTTTACACGAAAGACATTTACTCGCATTATAATACGCTACAATGTGTTTTGATTATTCTATCTATATATATTATTCTATATAAACAGATATATGCATATGTAATACATTATTTACAACATCATCGCAAAGTGCATCTTTCCAGCAATGTTTACAATAAATTTTCAACAGCACTACATGCTTGGTAGCGTCTAAGGAGTGTTTGGCTGACAGTTGCAAAGGTGCCAGGCATTTCGCGCACGCTTGCAGTCGCAATGTACATTCGAACAACGAGGTCCTCAATTGAGTCAGCTGATGTCTCGTATTACTGATGAACGTCACAGTTTTGAGAATTTATTGTAAACTTTACGATGATGTGGTAAGTAAACAATGGTTTCCTTTTCATGTCTCGTTTTTTTGTGTTCGTGCCTAAACCCGTCAATTACGACCATAGATTCCTATATATAAAAAAATGTTTTAGTAAGTTGTACCACTCCTCAAAATTTGTCCCATGACCGTATAATCATCCTGTAGATGATTTTAGTACTGTTTCGAGCGTTTCAAAAGTCCGTACTTTGCTCGTATAAATTATACCAAGAACGTAATATGAAGCTATTCCCTTCATTATTATTATTATTATTTGTGTTTATGCAAGTTTGCGTGCCTTCATTAATAACAGCGGATGGTAATTAATACTCCAGTGAATTTATGCAACCGTGCGAGCCTGGAAGATGGACGTAAAACTTCCCTGACATAAAAGCCACGGAAACAGTCGCAACAATTCCACGACTGCTGAGGCGAGCGCAACGTCTGGTATTGAATATTCCATACACAGGCTTCTCCTCTATATCCGAAGTCATGTGCTCTGAAAGTTTTACCACCAAGGATGCTAGTCCTCAGACACAAGGTAAATTTTTGTTCTAGCCCGCCGTTGAAAATCGTCATTGCAATGAATAAATTTCGCAATATTTCACCGACGAAATGTTCCTCTTCTTTAAAACTCATTACATACTCTAAATCATTTGAGGCATTTTGTTGTTTTCAATACGATTACTCAGGCCGTACTATGGTATTTATATTTATTTTTCATACATAGCTTTGAACTGCTACGTTGCAACATTAATTCAACTTAAAATCATTGAAAGCGCAATTAATGCGCAGACATTTCTATGTGGTATCGACGCTATTTATGAACAAGGACGTTACGTTACGTAATTTCTTCTTAAATTTTAGAAATAGTACATATTTGCAATTCATGTAAGCACAACATAAATGATGTTACTTCAAAATAATATCTCCCATCAGTAAACGATTCTTTTATACTGAAATCAATGGATTCAATTAAAGTTTATTCCGAAAGCCTGCTTTAATTATTAATCAGTTTCAACAGAAATTTAGAAGCGGTACCAATCTTGTTGCAAGTAATTAAAAATTTACTTTGTGTGGAAATTCCACTTCCAGTGACATTCGTAAATACGATATTAATTTGTATAATAAATAACAAAAGGAAAATCCATCAGCTGCAGATAGAAACTTCTCCAAAACGTGAAATTAATAACTGGTCGAAGTCACAAATTTTAATTTAAAATATTCAGTTTTCTCTTGTAATTCAATCAGTTCAGCTTTACTGTAACTATTCATTATTCAATAATTCGTATGCACTGAAAATTGGCGTTTAAAGCCGTCCGAAATTACTTGATGGGGCACGAGGCTGGTCGATCCGAAGCAAATGTTCTCTTTGCAATTTCTGGTTGCTACTACGTTTCTTTTAAATGCTCTGGTTGATCGATACATTGCTCGGGCATTTACGACATGTTGAGTTCCAGGTGCCATAAGTTATTGCCCTTTTTTAAGACCTATGAGGAAATAAAAAAAGAAAGAAATTTTTCAACGCAGTCGTGATCATTATAAAAATGAAACTATAAATGTGAAACAGTACTGAAATGTATTAAAACAAATAAATAATCATTTATAATATTCCAATTTAAGTATAACATTTTGTTACAGATAATGTACAAAAATTTGTCGTGCGATTAGTAAAAGAACCTGAAAGTTTCTATTTGCTCCTTTGAAATTGTGCTATATCATATATACTGATACTCTGCAATTATATTTACATGAAATAAATGGAAGAAACTGCAGAAAAAACTATTTTTGCTATAATTTCAACTTCTTTGCGAAGGTTAAACAACAGAAATTCCGCATTTATACAAACTGATTTACTGTCCGGCGGTGCTGAAGCCGTAAATGTAGCTAATCCGTGCGTTGCTTAGTTTATTTCTGTGGATATTTCCTGGTTGTGTAATGAACCTAAAAGTCTCAGCTATCTCTGCCAGGGAAGAGTTAGCTTGTTAATATAAATTGGACCATATCATGTTACAATGAAATTACGGTGACGGTAACAAGGTAACAATGAGGGATGTTTTTCTATCAAGGGAACGAACTTAACTGAGTTATCAAGGATCTTGAATCGGGCAGCGCGTGGAAAGAAACAAGTTATAATGCACTTTTAAGGTTATAAATACACGAATCAATTATTGTGCTTCTCCTTTCGTCCGACCGAGGACGTTCGTATGCAATCCTTGCGTGAATGGGAAGCAAGTTTAAATTTCTAATCAGCAAAAGAGCTTTATGAATAATTCATCGCAACTGTGTACTCACGAAGTCTTTGATGGCATATTTGTACGCCAATGGAAACTATTTTAATTCTCTTAATCACGACTCGGTGATAACTTAATAGTTTAGTCGTTGCTAAAGTCGTATAAATCATGACCATGACAAGTGACGTGTTAGGATTGTATATTTCCGAAGAAGCTTTTATGTATTTCCACAATGATAGCATATGATTTTTATTGCCGTTTATAGTCGCTTTGACATATTAGTCGTTGGCATGAACTAGGTCAAATACATGGTTACAGCATAATTAAATTAGGTTCAGTAGTTTTTTGTCTGCCAGGAACATGATAAGATTGTCCAATTCCTGGTGGGAGGTAAGTCGTCATCATTCAGGTCGATGAGGAATTTGTTGTGAGACCCCATGAATGAATGGCAGTACTGAAGGATGTGAGTTCTGCAGAGCAGACATTGGTTTCGGTGTGTTGGAAAGTTAAAAACGTACGGGCCGATCTTATTCTAGAAATAACCACTTGTGTTCTTCTGGAAACCGTCTTGGGTCAGCATAGTTCCTCTCCTTCTGGGAGATTCCTGTAATCCTTCGCTGCAGGATACTCAGTAACTCATTTTTGGCCGAGTAGAATAAGTCTTGCCATGCTGATATCTTCTTGACTACACAGCTGTCATTCATCTAGAAGTTTATTGAGCTAGTTTGTTAGACAATTCGTTCCATATGATTAATTTATGGGCCGGGAACCATATAAGATGAACGGTTGTGTTTCTGAGATGTTTAAGTAGATTTTCTTGATAAGGACGTCTTGAGTGGTGGGTTTGGATAGAACATCCAGCGCCTCCAGGGAGTCTTTAAGTATTGTGAAGTTTCCATGATCCATGTTGGCGCAGATCTCTGTGGCCATGTAGTATAATTCCACTGTTAAAATACAAGCTGTATTATTTAATTCAGTGACTTGATCCTCGTTATCTGTTCGTGATTGCCAAATGAGGATAATACCTTGTCAATTTCCATGTTCCAATCATTACTCGAGAGTGGTTTCATTCTCCATTTTACCTTGCTAGTGTTAACTTTCTGGGTCTCTGTTGGTCTTTTATGCTCTTGTGTTTGTTTGTTTCATGTACGGCCTCAGGGGTTCCACAGGGAAGCGTTTTTGGACCTGCTCTACATCTACTGTTCGCCAGTCATGTACCCAAATTAGAAAATGTCAAACTAGCCACGTTTGCAGACGACACTGCAATATTTCCGACGGTTCAGAACCAAAAATCATCCACGAAAAAACTACAAACCGCTACTAATAAAATATACGACTGGACCTGAAAATGGAAAACCAGACAGAATGAAATGTAATCTATCAATGTAAACTTTACAAATAGAAAATTGACTAATTCTCCTTTTCTAGAAATGAATGTAACGACAGTACCTTATGAAAACAATTCAAAGAATCTTGGTATGACACTTGATACAAAATTATGGTGGAAATAACATGTAAAAAAAAAAGAAGAAAGAAGAACTCAGCCAAAAATTTCGACAGTATAGATGGCTCATTGGAAGATATTCCACCTTGTCCTTAAGTAACAAAATATTGGTTTATAACCACATTATAAAACCAACATAGGTGCATGGGATACAGCTTTGGGGGTGTGCAAAAAATAGTCATATCACGAAAATACAAACCTTTCAAAACAAAGTCTTACGTGCCATGGTGAATGAACCGTGGTATGTTAGAAATGCTGACATACATCAAGACCTTAGTATACCCACCGTCAGAGACGAAATCAAAATATTTGCATATAAACATGCAGACCGAATACACCAGCATGAAAACGAGGAAGTTCTTCAGCTGCCAGACAACCGATACCTCTACCGAAGACTGAACTCGTCTAAGCTAAGTGTTGAAGCAGACTAGCGTGGCAAATGAATTTATCGAACACTAAATGACGTCATTGGACTAATTTAGATGTTAATTAAATCAGTTTATGATGTAACAAAGAAAAATTAATGGTTGGTCTACTAGACCAGTATTAACATGGTTATTAAATTTTTTTCAAAAAATTTTACTGCCTGGAGTTTGCAGATTCCTCGTCACTCTGTTTCGTGACGTGACTTGTCCGTCGTTTGTGTTTCCTCCTACTGTGCTTGTTTCAAGTTTTGTGTTTATTTTTGTGTGATGTGTAAATTGTATATTTTATGATAGTTAATTCTCGAATCATTAATTATTTACTAGTACATATTAAATTTGTTAATTAGAACTGTAAATATTATATTATACCCTTAGTATAGTTAAATAATTATTATTTTTGTTATTATTAATATATTTTACTTATTTTTGGCAGGGAAATTTGTGATGCATAATTTTAGTATTTTTATGTTAACTACGAATTATTTATAAACGAATCATCGAATTATTATATTGTAATTTTATGTATTGGCGTATCCTATCTCCTCATACGAGGACTAATGGAATAAAATTAGTCAAATCAATCAAAATCAACAAAGTGGTTTACTTCTTATGCTAAATCGCCAAGGGTTATTCTGATTATTCTGGTTTTTTGTGACTTCCCAAACCTACGAAATTGAAAATGTAGATTTCGGAATCGACCACCTGGTATCTGGCAGCTCTTAATCAATTGTAAGACAAACTAGAAGAGACAAATGATTTACCATTACATGACTCATTACAGAGATAAATTTTTTTATAACGCTTTATGTTTTCTTCTCTTCCTTTGGCAAATTGTACATAAAAATGAAATTATGAACCTGACGGTGCGCGATTTTATGCATTCGAGCTTGAGTCATATCCTACTGGGACGGTGCAGTACAGAACAGCGTTTACCTTCTAGCCTAAAGCTGTTAGACGCATCCTCCTGGGGCCGTAATTAGGTTGCCGTGATACTACGGCTCACTTCGAAGCAAGCAATCCGCCTCTAGCCTGCAAGTCCAGGGTTCACTTCCCGCAATGAAATGCTTCTGTGTCTCATTACGACAATGATATTCGCTACTGTCTATCCGCATTTAGAATGACTACGTGGTTAATAGCGAATTACTCAATTTCAGAGATCCCCGTTTGCATGATTACGGTCGTTCCTGTAATCGTAAATTCATTGCTGTCTACCTCAAGACAGAAAAATGCTAAAAACCGAGTATAATTATATATTACTTCATAAGCAGTAAATATTACTACTCTAACATGCTGACTGCTGATATCTAGATATATTATCTTGAGAAGGTCTCGAGTAAACTAGTTCTGGTGAAAAATCGTCTATAAATTATAAATAAAAATTAATGTCATAATATTTATATAATTTTGATTATGAAAAAAGAACTATTTTAATAAATCTATTTAAAATGTAAAAACCATTAATTTCCTTAAATATATCCTTATAAACTGAAACATTGCACGTACGTTTTGAAAACAATATTATTTCATAGATATTGTGATACAATAATTTACTCTATTATATGACGGTTAATACAAAAATTTATAATTTTTACTTACCCTGCATTGAAGAGAAGTTTCGCATATAAAAGTAGTTCACTGATAATCATATTCCTAATAGCAAAGAAACTTTATAACTTTTGTTTTAAATATTGTACTGAAAATTAAATTACCTCATTAATTTACAACTCCAATTTTTATTAAGATTCTTTTTGCGTTGATTAAAAATAATCGCATATGCGTTCTGCCATAAGAATAATTTTATTATTTCTAGGTAGGTATTTAAGCAAAGTGAGTCAAACAAATTTAGACTGTCCAAATGTTCTGATTTACAAGCATGAAGACAAGGATGGTATATTTATTTTATATTCTATTCTTGCTCGTATTTAAATAATAAAATGTTTTGTTTTCTACGTAAAAATTATATTTATCTGACATTTTTAACAAATAAAATGACATCAGACAATTAGTCAGATATTTAATAAGAGCAATTTTAAATATTATAAAAACATTACGTTTCGTCCCTTTTCAGGTAAAATTTTACTTAAAATTTAATAATCAAAGAAAAAAATTAATTTTGTAATTCTGTAATTTGTTCTACATAACTGTATTTTAAATTATCATACTTCTAAAAATCTGATTTCTTTAATTTTTTACTTTACGAATTTATATTTTAATTAAAATTTTACATCTGAACCGGTCCCAAAATTTAGGTACGAATCGTAGTGTTTTTACAATGTTTTTAAATTTCTCTCAATAAATTTAAAACTATTTGGCTTATTTTATTTCATTTATAAATATAAATTGCTTTTCAGTTTTATAAAATTTCGCTTTGTCTTTCTATATTTCTCTCTGAAATTCGTATGCATATATAAATAATAATTCATAATGCATCTTCAGTTTATTACCCATTTTATAGTTAAATATTTGTTATCAAATAATATTCTTGCAGTGTTACTCGTATCTCTAAAACATGCAAACATGGTTTCAGGTTAAAGTGTTGATTGGGGGTTAAAACAAACTATAAAAAAGAGAATTCTGTTGTTTCAAGTGTTTTATTACAAGAATATGAAAATAATTTAATATAAACACATAATATACGGCGCTCATTTCGTGTTAAAAAATATAAAAATGTATTTAAATTCTCAGAAAATTATAATTTCATTTTTTATTAGCATTTTTCATAGATTGATGTAATTAAACTATCAGAGAACTTTTTATTTATATTGATTTTAAAAACATTTCTACCATGTTATTTATTCAATATAAAGTTCATCGTAGAATAAAATTTTTCATGACAATATTCCCTTGATATAATTAAAAACAATTTGAATATATCAGATATTAAATAAGAACCAGGTGTCGTTATTCGCAGGATTGGCAACGACAAACTACGTCCTCAAATAATGCCATTATTATGTGGAATATAACTGATGAGCGACTTAGTTGAAAATAACGTCATATAAAAAGTAAATTCCGCTTTCATTAAACTGAAATATTCAGAAACACAGTGATGTTATAATTTAAATGTCTGGATACAAATTTACATGTTTCGCGTTCGAGCTTCTGATTCGTGGTCAAACTAATAATAGATTCTGAATTCCAATCTCAATTTAACGAACTCGTTTTTGTCCTCCCTGGATTCCACAAGTTAAGGTAAATTTTGCGATGGTATCTTGGGCGTTCTCTTTGTGAATACAAAATAGTTTCATTACCATAATCCAGTTAAAGCCATTAGGTGTCCATACAAACACGATTCGCTAGCTGGACTTCCAAATCAGATGGCACTGGACTAATTTAGAATAGCATGAAACTATTCAGAAAGACAGTCTCAAATTAGTGTGTAACGAATGCTGAAGCGTAACCCGTATTATAAGAAGCTCAAGTTGGAATTAAATTACTGTATCATATTAGTATTAAGAAATTTTGAATAGGCTTCTTTTCATGGCTACTTCAACCCAGCAAGTTCTATTTATTGTTGTTAATGATGATGTAATTGTTATATAAGAACCTGAGTTATTTGTCGGTATAGTACCAGAGGTCCTTTTTAGCATGGGATTCGGGATGGAGGTCCTTTTATTATTATTTTTATGTCAAAGCGACGGGCAGAGACATTATAATTATTTTTTTAAGATTATTTGTGTTTTGGAGGTGATTGAAGCAATTTTTTAATAGTTTTGAAGCGGAAAAATGTTATCCAAACGGCACTTTTCAGTTTAATCTTCGATTTTTAACTGATCGAGGATGGGACGGTTATAAACGGTGGGGCAGAGTAAAGAGCGATTTTTAAAGCTCTTTTGGGACCGAGAAGGTACCATTTTGGTCTAATTCCTGCCTCATGCGGAGCCCATCAATGCACAAAGAAAAAACTCAAAAGGAGCATTCAAAACAAAAGGAGGGGAATTCTGACGACAGGAGTGTGCTTGTTACACGACAACGCCCGTCCTTACACAGCCTTAGCCATCAAGGTGCTCTTGGACTCATTTAGTTCGGATGTTTCGAACCACCCGCCGTATTCCCATGACTTGGCGCCTTCAGATTATCATCTGGCGGGAGAGTTCTTCGAGGATGGCATAAAGAAGCTTGTGCCACGGTTCACCACATGCATTGAAGTGGATGGCGATTATGTTTAAATATAGTCAACAAGCGTATCAACAATATCCTGTAATTTTTTTTCAAATACGCGTTTTCTTAAAAAAAATATTTAAATTTAGTACATTTCCTTTCTGAACATGCATCGTAGACAACGGAAAATAATTTTTTGTTTGAATGCAGATATTTCAGTCTAATCACTAAAATCGAAAACTAAAATTTTCAAATGAGTAGTAATTTTCAAATAATTGTTTAAATTAAATCCCTGCAAATATCTCTACATATATTTTGTGAATTTATATTTTTGCTCAGTAATTAGAATTTGAGCAATGAAAGTAAAAATTCATGCATTATTTTATACGCATTGAATTTGTCAATCAGTTAATCACGTTTAAACTTAATAATTATGAGTTGTATTTTATTAATAATCTGAGGTCTTCCCGTATTTAGGAATCAGGAAGAAATTTACTCCATGACACCTTGGTATGTGTTATCCCTGGATTTTATGCTCGCTTGTGACTGAAATAGTTTCTAATATTCTCTGTAGTCTTCATTTCCCTGACACAGTGTTTTCTTATCATTCCTTAATTTATATTTATATTTTTTTCTGCTTTAACATGATCATAAAAGATCAGTCACGGTGAGTTTGCCGTTGGTTTCTGAAACAACACAGTTTAAGATTTAGTTTTAGTTACTTGGAGTGTCTGCGTCTATGGATTGCAGTAGACGCAATTCAGTGCTGGAGGTTAGAGGGTGTTGTATAATTTGCTGGTCTGTAACTGCAACACAGCTGCCGCCACCTGTAAATGCCCTGGGGTCTCGTGGTTTGACCTCACACGAACTACGTACGAACACCATTCTTGACCGACGGAGCTTCTAAACACGCTCCAATTTGGCCTCCATTGTTCTCCAGAATATTGGAGCACTCGAGGGAGTCTGTCACTCAGATACTCGTACGGTGACTTGGATGTTTAAATTTTGAACATTAATTCTTTTGAGAATGTTCCACCAAAAAGCAGTCTCGACCACGAGAGGAATCTTAGATTTCTGGCTGCTTTTGTCTCTTCAACAGATGACAGCGGCAATTCACAATTCTCCAGAGTGTAAGAAGACGCTTTTTTAGATCAAATCTTTAATCTCGTTCACGTTTAAACAGAAATATCTTGCGAATCTGAATAATGAGGAACACAATCTATTTTTATAGGATTATGCGGTATGTAAGAGTTCGCTTTGTGGTTTCATTCCGGAAGATGAGAATAACCCAAATACTTAGCCGACACTACAGATACGGTGCAGATATGGCAGTTCGTGAAAACAGGACAGACAGTGGCACCATAAGAATCCACAGCTAGGGTGAAAAACAACGAGGCATTGACCTGAAACAAATGACACCTAGCTGTAAAATTAAGGTTGGATATGGCGGGAGAAAGAGGAAAAAGTCAAATTTGGATCAGAATAAACATATATTGTAGAGGATGGAAGAAGAAGTGGAGATTCCAGGCGAAAGTTTGGAAAAAGGGCCTTAAAGCGGAGAATAAGATCGAGGAAATCATCAACAAAGCCGGTTCGTCAACGAAATTTCCTTTCTTTTCCACTATCGACACGTGTTCGATCCAACATGCTTGCCGAGAACAACCCCAGACGTTCCAGCTACTGATGTGTCATCCTGATTGCTGTTTTCAATAGCGAACCACGTGGGGAGGAGAGACCCCGTAATTTAGAACCAAGTAACTTAAATTGTCACAGCCCATAAATGCCCTGGTAAATTCAATAGAGTCTCGTGTTTGTGTTTTTTTTATCTTATATATAAAATAAATTGTACGTGTGTTTGTGTGGAAGTTCCGCAAACAAATCTACACACGTGGAGCAAAATTGACCATATAAGTACACATGCTACTTTCTAACCGGAAACAAACAGCGTGGGGGAAACATGAACCCCCCCCCCTCCTAGGGGCGGTAGTGTACGGGGGTGGCTATTTTCAAACCTTCTCAAACGGCTGATATTTTCGCGGTCAGTGAGGTGGATAGTATTTTTACCCATGTTTTTTGTGTGTAATTTCATCCCCTGTCGGCATGAGACGGAAGAAAAACGAGATTGGAGTCTATTCTTGGGTTATGGATGTCGCTGAGTTTAATTATCAGAACTCGGGCAAAGTCGGGCACACAGCTAATTGAATATAAATTTAATGAACCCTTAAATAAATATTATTGCAATCTTAAATAGACATTTAGATACATCTGTGCTTGCTAATCCACAATAATCTTCTTTTTGTAAAAATAATAATATCCTCTTTTGATTATAATGGTTGTACATTTACGTTGCATTAATTCTGGGATCCGAAACTGATGTTACCTGAATTTATGTCTGTCTGCCACGCAAACTTTGTTCGTCTTTCACAAGAAAATAGTCATATCGGTTTCGATTAAACTTTATTTCGTTTTTATAAAGACCCGTGAGAAGGCGATCCCAAGCTTCCATTCGCCATCTTGAGCCATCGAACGTTCCGAGACCTTGACTGTGTTCGCCTTTCACAAGAAACCTGTTGAGCCAATTTCGATGAAACTTTATACCGTTGTTATAGAGAGCAGTAAAAATGGAGTTCTTAGCAATATCAAACTGCTTTCTGCCACAGTGGGACTAAAAGGCGTACGTTACAAAACCTGATCTCAACTGCTTGGGGCAGGGATTTTGTTCGCTTTACGGCTGAACGGCTTTACTCCGAAGCGGTAAATAACGTGGAAGCTGTCTTGAATTGTCATTCAACATTTGAGGAAGGTAATATTGACTCTGCCCAATATAAGGGTCGTTTATTGGTAGGATAACAATTTCTTTGTAGTCAGTATTATAGTGTGAAATAAAATAAATTGAACAATGAGTTGTAAGTAAGCGTTAAAGAACAAAGATACAAACCGTTATAGTTCGAGAGGTTTAGCATGGCGTACGACCTGCGCGAAGTAGGGGAACTGAGATGTTGGGAGGGGAGTTTGGTCAGCGGAGAACTTCTCTTAGGGAAGTTGTTGGGGAGACGCTACTACCATTGTGCCATTACGAACGGGATAAACAGGCACCCTGTACAAATCAGCTCTTAAATTTTACGGATTATCCTGAAACTTTAGAATTAAAGTTATTTCCCAGTGGTGGAATGAAGCTTGCAAAGATATTATTCGAGTATTTCATTTTCTATAAACTGCAAATGAATAAGGAAAAGGAATATTGTGCATAGCAGGTTAATAAGTGATTGAAGATACGAAATGGAAGGAGTAGGTTGCAAAATTGTAAGAGTAAAAAATTCTGTGTTTGAATTTAGGTCGCCATTTTTTTACCGTTCGTTTAATGTCGGATTGAATCATTGATAAGATTCAATAAGAAATATATTTTTTTTCGTGCAACAGATCCACGCGATTGCTTCTCTAGATTTCCACAACCAAACAAATTTTCGTGACGTTTTGGAACAATTAATTGATTTCTTAGCTTTACCCAGAGCAATACAACAACAATGGAGAAACCATAACAGGAGGGTCGCATTGTTCACATCCGCAGCTAACAATTAGTCCAAGTAGATAGTTAATTATTGCAGGCGAGTGTTTACGTTATATACGGATCCAATAAACTGACTTCGAATGTAGTTAAATTTACAAAATCAATAATTAAATTTCAATAAATTTCGTATAGATGATTTAGGACCTAATTAATTTAAAACAAAATTTAAAGACGCCAACCAGCAAGGCTGTAGTGTTAACGTTTCGAACCTTTCTAAATCTACGATTCGTTCCGACAAAAACTTGAAATGCCCCAGCAACTGAGTAAACAAAGCCTGTGTAAACCAAACGATGACACTTTAGTAATGACAAAGTATTAGTCTGTTAAAGGTATATGAATCGTCATATAGATTCCACGTGGAAGAAACTCCGACCACTAGACTAGGAGGCGGGACCTCCAGTTACAAGTCACCGATACGCTGCTGCTAGAAGGCCGAAGATTGTATAGATATATTCTTGTATATTGGTGTAATATTGTCCCTGATAAGTGGAGCTTGCCTCCACAAAACTATTGTATAATATTGCCTCTTGGCCAGATTGTAATCAAATGAAGGTTTAATAAATGAAAAGCCTAGAAGACCCATAAAATAAGGTATAATGAATGTAATCATCAAAATAAGGCTTGTATGATTGCCATAAGAAAAATATTCACAGAGGGAGCGGTGTGTGAGCTACAGACAATTATATATTCAGAAACAGAAAGACATCGACAGTGGTCTACAGTAATATAGTAGAATCAGTGCAAGTGGACTGTTAGTGAAGAGTGGAGTTAATAACAAAAAATTAATCAAAAAACAAATTACGTGGATACCACACAACGGTAAGTAATAAAAACAAATTTTTCATCTGTAAACTTTATATGTAAATATCTACCGTCATATTTCAATCAGAATCCGATAACTTTATTAAAATAATTCAGATTGGGAATAATTCTTTTGTTGTAAATTAAATTTCATATTTTTGTAATATATTTGTTAGATAATTGAGTTCTGACAATAGCCGAGGGATAATATTAAAAAATTGTTAATCAACGATGACTACAATTTATTAAATAAATTTAATTTTTATGTTTATAAATAATTGTTCAATTTAAATTTCTTCATTTGAGTGATTAATATATACATATATTCAATTGTGAGGAAGAGACTTGATATGATTTAAAAATTGTACCGAAGTTTTCTCTAAATTGTAACATTGGATAAATAAATTAACTTGTGAACAATTGCATTTTTAAATGTCATTTCTATTCCTTTTTCCTCCCCGCCCCAAATGGACGAGTCGCACGATGAAAATACGTGCAACTAAAGGAACCAATCTGCTGTCTTGTGCGAGAAATTAAGGTAAAATGATTATTCCAATATATTACAGAGGAAATGACATGTTATAGGGTAATAAAATAAAGAAAGCAGGCGTTGGACGAGGCAAAGGTTGAAATGGGAAGGAGGACGACAAGAAATACGCGTACTTTAGCTGCAGTATTGAAGGTGAAGGGGGAGGTTTTTGTATGGGTTCTAAAGGCTCAGCGTTCATTGCAACCAGTGGTTGAGGTGGTTAAAGCCTGGACACGTGGATGTGGAGGTTCCGCGTTCGACCCTCAGTCACAGCTTTCATTTTTTCTGTTTCTTCCAGGTCTTTACCAGTCACCGTCGAGGTTTGCGTTTCTCAAGGGAGATTAAAACGTTCAACATTCACCTCACTCAATGGCTCGGTGGTTAGAGTCCCGGTGAGTGTAACTGGAGCCGATGGTTCCGGGTTCGAGCCTACTAACAGCTTACATTTTTTCTGTTTCTTCCACGTCTTTACAAGTCACCGTCGAGGTTTGCGACTCTTATGGGAGATTCAACCCTCCAACCTTCACCTCACTCAGTGGCTCAGCGGTTCGAGTCCAGGTAAGGGTAACTGCAGCCGAAGGTTCCGGGTTCGGGTCTACTAACAACTTACATTTTTTCTATTTCTTCCAGATCTTTACCCGTCACCGTCGAAGTTTGCGACTCATAAGGGAGATTAAAGCTTCCAAACTTCGAATCGCCAGTGGCTCTGTGGTTAGAGTCTTGGTCAGTGTAACGCAATGATTCTGTGCGTAGCTGGTCTGGGTTCGAGTCCTGGCGGCTTCGCAACTGTTTCTAAAACATCCTGCTCACCAATTTCGCTCGGCCCCGAAATTGAGGGGCAGATGAGTTAGGAACAGTTGCGAAGAATGGCTTTTTGATTTCTTTCCAATTTCCGCATTTTTATTTTTCCAATAAAGAAATGAAAGAAATATAATAATAAGAATTTCATTGAAACGAGGTGAATTGTAAGTTTTATGAAACTTATTTTTTTATGAGACTTATTATTAAAAGAAATAAAAATGCGGAAATTGAAAAAATATCAAAAAGGCCATACTTTGCAACTATTTCTTACTTACTTTTTATCAACTGCCCCTCAACTTCTCTCGACCCCGATGGGGCGACCGCCATGAAAGAAACACTCGGGGTAGAGAGAAATTGAGGGACAGATCCTTCAGAAATAGTTGCGAAGTCGCCAGGACTCGAACCCATAGCCAGCTACGCACTGCGCATTGCGTTACACTGACCTAGATTCTCAACCACTGAGCCACTGGCGAGGTGAAGTTTGAACGCTTTAATCTCCCTTATGAGTCGCAAACCTCGACGGTGACTGGTAAAGTTCTGGAAGAAACAGAAGAAATGTAAGCCGTTAGTAGGCTCGAACCAGGAACCGTCGGCTCCAGATACACTCATCTGGACTCGAACAACTGAGCCACTGAGTGATGTTAAGGTTGAAGGTTTTAATCACTTTTAAGAGTCGCAATACACGACAGTGACGTGTGAATAAATACGTATGAGACACAGAAAAAATTAACGCCATGAGGAACCTTCAGCTACAGCGATCTCTTACGGCGGACGAGTGGTCAGATAGAGAAAGCGCCTCCAAAATATAATTATGATGGTCCGAAAACCTCAAGATTGCACACACAACATCACTTGTGTTTTGCGGTCCAGTCAAATATAATTAATATATCTCAGTAACTTCCTATTAGTACCTGATTTCTTCCATCGGAATCCAAGCTTTCGTAAAATTATACGGAGAGTTCAAGAGCTACCTTGAAAACCAATTTTTCCCTGAAGAACATTTAATACGGACTTTATTGTCGGTCGCTCCTTTTTAGTTAAATGAAAGTCATTTACTGTTCGGCGAATGACGCATTTATCAAAATCGTCCACTTCAGATTTGTTTGTTTTTCCTACACCGTACCATTTGTGGAGTTGAAAAAGCGGTCCCTCTACTCTGACAGTCGTTTCATTTAAAATCCGCTGCAAGCTTCTGATAGATATTCCAGTTGCCTCCGCAACACGAGCTTGGATACTCTTAAGTTTTATCGGATTCCCGCTCTCACATTCCTACTTTGGCTGTGGATAATTTTACTGCATCCTAATTTTTGTTAAATAGTTTCACTTTGCATCCTGGAAACTAATGAAGTACAATAATAGTACTTACAAAAATTTTCATAACATAAATAAAGACAAAATTTACCTACACTAAGTACAATATATTTCTTTGCGTTAATGTTTTTAGAATAGTATTAACAGTTCCTAGATGTCGCAGCAAAGAATCGTGTTCAACTGAGCTCATCGTTACCCCCACTACATCCTAAGGGGCGAGGACGACTGCGCAGCTTTGGTGGACACGACATCTGAAACCTCTCGAGCTATACCTATCAGTATACAAATCTCTGAGTCTAAAGCTAACGGAAACAAGCACAGTGTATTCCCTTGTGAAGGGAGGGCACTCAGTTGGTTTCGTATTTAAACATATTCCAATAAATACAAGTCCAAATCTTCTATTATCAGATAATTCTCAGAACACCAGTGCGCAAATCTCATTGTTCGTTTTAAAATTGGAGTACCCGAGCCCTTCGTGTTGGCGTACATTAATGATGTCAGGGAGGAAATAAAATCACACCTAAAACTTTTCGAGGGCGATTCAATTGTCTACCGAGAGATAAAGCGGCCGGGGACACATGGATATTATTCAGAGTGACGAATAAAGTTCACGAATGGTTGGTAACGAATAAGTAGGAAATCAATTTCAGAAAAAGTAAGGCAAATTTATACAAAACATTGTGCATCTTTAACGTAAAAAATCAAAGATAACGAACTGGAGGAACCAGAATTGTCAATACTTAGGTGTTTGTGATTTTGAAATCTCGGAAATAATCAGAGAGTTAATATATATATAAGTTATAATATAATAATTTCATTTTTGAATGCTCTCAAATTATGATACATCTAATAAATAAAATAGACTGTTTGTATGTGTGTACGTAAGTTCCACATACAAATCCACACCTCTGGAGCAAATATGACCAAATTACGCAGACGTGTTACTTTCGAGCCGGAAACATTCTGTGGAAATTTTTAAACGTACTAAACTGACCGATATTTGCGTCGAATAAATATTTTTAGGGGTCAATAAGAATGTTAGTGTGTCTCTCGATGATTTTTTTGTATAATTTCAACCCCTTCCTGCACGGGTGGGTAGCACCCTTAGGGTTGGGGTGGAGATGTGTTTCATAAAAAAAACCGCTAAAACAACCGAAATTCAAGTCTAATACTGGGTAATGCATGGCGCTGAGTTTAATTATGACTTTCAACTTGCCGTTTTATCCCCAAGGGCTGGGGTGGTCGGGGGTGGAAATTTGCAAACATGCTCAAACGACTGATATTTGCGACGGATAAATATTTTTCGGGGTCAATGAGATAGATAGCATTTTTTGTGCATAATTTCAATCCCTTTCGGCATGGGAGGGGAGAACCTTTATGGATGGAGGAAAAGGGGCGTTTTATAAAAATAACGCAAAAAAAACAGAGATTGGAGTCAAATCCGGGGTTATGGATATCGCTGGGTTTAATTATGACTCCCAGCTAGTGAGATTTATTATTTTCTCGCCAATTGCTTATTTGTCAGTAACTGAGAAGAAATATTTTGATGTTCTCCAAGTATTATAATTTCTATTTGACGTAATCTTTCTGTGGTTTAATTCTTTCCCATTGCTCACACCTGGTGATTTATGTACTGGGCGGTAGAGATGATGCGAGCTAATAGTGGCAACTTGGTGTAAATCCATTCCTACCTGCACAATGGGCAGAAGCACAGCCTGGCAAAGTGCCAGATCCTCCCAGTGTCCGATAAGAGGGATGGCGGGATTAAGGCAGCAATACTAGGTACCACAGCAAAGAGGCAATATCCACGGCTGCGTTTCTCCAATTGGACACTAAAAATGTGGGCCACAGACCCGCAAATCTAGATTATGGCACGCGGAGGGCTTGATTAAAACCGGGCTTCGTTAACGTGTGTATTAAAAGCAGGCCTCTCTGCCCTCTCCACCTTGAAACTTTAATACTTGTAAATAATCTGTGGCACAGTAATTGTGGAGCGTCATTTCGCCGGGAAAGTGGTGCTCAAGTGGCAAGAAGCCCGGTCTCAGCTTATCATACCGCTTCCATCTGCAATTATTAAGCCCTTACTCCCGCCTATAATCCCCGTAATGAAACGTCTTTTAACCAAACACAAGATTAAATCATTGGAATTATTGCGTGACACTCCATTTTAATCGAGTAATGGTATCTCACTTTCTTGCGATCATTCCATGATTGCGTCGACTCGTGCTACATACATCTATGGAGCTGGAGCTTCTTCGGGGTTCATAAATCTTCACCTACAATTAACAACCGAAATACCGAAGAACGGTTTAATTCGGTTAAAAAAACTTCTGTAACTTATATCTGAAAGATGCAAATGTTATTTGTCAAAATAAAATTAAACTGTATATATTTCGTAGATTAATTATGGTAATATTTAATGAGCAACATTTATTAATATTACTTTTAATTTTGTAGTTTGGCGGATGAAATGAAGGAAAAAATTCCAACCGACACGAATAATTTTATTTTAAAACTAAGTGAGACGAAAACTTTCATTGCGATTATATAGGCCTCCAGTCAGTATAACCACCAATGAATTAGATTGATTTTATTCATTCGGCTAGTCCTCGGTACGTCATAAATGAACTGACAAATAGTTATAGTTACCTTACATTGTGTCCAATAATAGACAGACGCGACGACTAATATTACCTTGTAGTCAGGGAGTGCACAATCTGACAGCACCGCCGGACGAGGGGTGAGGTGCGGGGCGGATACCGACTCAACCTTGCTATTACATATTCGTGGCGCCGATTATAACCTAAAAAAACTTTTTTGCATAATATAAATTAGAATACTGTTAGATAATTACAAATTAATTATTAGCCTCGAATATAATTAAATTACAATGAAACACTAACATTACTAATGGTATAGTTAAATATTTGCTGAATATACTCGCAATTCCTTTTAATAAATAATTATTTAAAGCCAAATAAGACCATCACTGGACAAAATAAATGCTGAACTACACACACAACTCAACTATATACATATATATATATATATATATATATATATATATATATATATATATTATAAATCATATATATATATATTATAAATTATATATATAAATTAACTAAATTAACGACCATTATAAAATACAAATAGAATATTTTATTCAACACGGCGACGTTTCTGTTTCATATATTTATTTAAACACGTTGTTTATGTCTTGTTTCTCTGTTAACAGAATTTTTTGTACCATACAAACAGTATATCATCTAAAATCACAAATTTATATAACCCTTCTTTCCATCTTCTGAAAATTATTTAATATGAAAGCAACAATATTCTTGTGTCTTATGTGTTGTAAGGAATAATAAAATGTCTAACATTATAATATTTAAAAACAAAACAGAAATTTCCAGCGTTCTCTAAATTTCTAATAGATGTTACCAAATAGAAAGTAATTACGAACCTAAATTTTTTCAGATTAAAATTTCTTAATTTATACCAAAAAATATATAAAATGTTTAACTTTTAAAAATAGATCATATATATATATATATATATATATATATATATATATATATACAGAGTAGCACAAAGCACAACACACAGTACGAATCACACACACATACACAAACGATGGACAAGTCACTTCTCGGAGCTGAACGATGAGAAATGTGAACATGTGTGGTAACTCCAGCCCGCATATGAAACAAATAAAGAACAGAGTAGAAAAAACCGTAAAGCTAATATAAAAGTTATGAAATACAATATTTGACATAGCTTTTTCTGAAAAAATAAATTCTACTATTACGAGAACGATCAAGAAATAGATCAATATTAGTTTGTTACCGTCTGCCTTTTGCCTGCCACGAAATGTCAAAGAATCATACAAATGTTCTATTATATTTTCAATTTTACTATGCTATTGTATCTTTTGCTGTTTCATATTTTTAAATCGTATCCCTGATGCGAGAAAAGTCGACAAATAATCTCTTATAGATCCAAAATTTGAATGAACAATGAATCAAAGAAAGAGGTCATAAAGATAGGAAGTCAATTAAATAAATAATTCCTGGTCGCTATAAAATAGGCCTGTTTCGAGGTTTAGTTGAAATGGCATCCCATATGTTATCTGGAAGAGGCTTTATTACTTATTGTAAAATAATACAAAGAACGTATAGAAAATAATAGAATATATTAATTTTCCATAGATTGTCATCAGAAGCTTCAAGGATTAGGAAAGGATCATATATTTTTCATTGTTTTGGACCTATATTTAATTAATAAATAACTTAATTTACATGGCAATAATTTATAATAATATATCATAACCCATTTCTTCTGTGTCAAATAATTAAAATTATAAATTTAATACTGTGCCTATTTTCATCCTAAAATATTTCTATAATGAAAGACTGGATGCTAACTATTTACCCCAAAGTACCAGGATTATTAATACATATAATTCTTTTCCAAAAAAATTTTTTTGATCCAATTTGAGTGTTTCTTATTAGTAAATTTGTTGAAGATTGATTTTCTAGTATATTCCACCCAGTTCTCAGTAAAATGACCCAAAATCATGGTGGTCGATAATTTGAACAATGCCTGTAAGGGAACGTTTCTGTATTTGGTACGTGCTGTACAGTACAGAGCGATAAAAGTGCACGTGATACGTCCGAGGGTTGTTGCATTACTCTGTGTTGTGTGTTGAACGTTTTTGTTTATTCCATATTACTGGCTTTTTCATTTATGTGAACGGATTTTCGCAGAAACAAGCGTGATTGCGGTAACACACTGAAAAAATTAAAATTACAATATTACTCGATTATTGAACATTAAATATATGTATCCTCAAACATGGGATATAAAACAAAATTAAACTGCTGTAATTGAATAAATCTTTCGTTCACCTTAAATTTGGGTGCTCACGGACCAGCCGCTTTCCCCTATATTGTAACGCGTGTATTTAGGTTTAAGTTTTTCTTTGTCTCGGAAGTGTTGTTTGCTGTGGTCTTGAGAATTCGAAACCGTGCACGTGCGTTGGGGTGGAGGAGATAAATATATCCATCCAAGTAATTTCGTGTCCTGTCTTCATTGTTGGCCTCAACATGACAGAGTAGTTAGCCATTGTTGACTACGGAACTGCAGCTGCGTGCTATAAATCTTGTGACAATGGAAGAATCAGTAAAACTGACGAAGTTTTCTAACAATGAAAACAGGTAAAAGAATGGGAGGATATAAGGGAGGAGATAAGCTTTTGAAAAGAACAGTTGTTCTGCGCTCACCGAAGTTGGTGGAAGTGATTAAGAGAGGCTCCGTAAAGTTGTTGTCTCTGATATATTTCGAGGCAGAATCGTCGTGAGAAAGGGGCCACAATTGGTTAGTGAAGAGTTCACAGAATAGCACCACACAATTTAGTACGACGGCTTGCCAGCATTCAATCCCGGAGACCGACGCCTTAGCCAGTGATCAACCCCTGAGTCGACGCCAGTACGTCGGTACGAGAGCTACAGCAGGCAACACAACACAGCATTTGGTACGGGCAGCAGATCTCTTCAATGTAAAAACCACAGGTGCCTGAGATAAGAGTTTTCATGTTTAACTTTAATAAACTTATATAAAATTTCTTTATTGGTCAAATATTTATTTTGATTTAACCTAAAAACCCAGCCCATAAAAATAATTCTTTACAATATGGCCTAGTCACGGAATGAAATCAATCCGAGATGATTCTAAATTTATCATAATTATTTATTACAAACACCATCAACGGTAAATTAATTTAGCAGAGAGATTTCTTGAACAGCTTGAAGTCCTAGAATTTAACTGGAACATTATCCTAATTAGATAAATCAGTTATGCTTTGTCTAGTGCTATAAAAACATTGGCAATTCACGTGCTCATTTAGTATCAATGAATTAATTTTAGAAATATTTGGCTGCAGATAAAAAAATATCAGTAATGTAAACTCACAGATTTTCTAATATTTTTTAACGCCTGGTTCTCTTTCATTCATTTCACGTAAAACACTATCCAGATATACGGTGAGAAAGCTATCGAAAACTGTTCTAACCAAATCGTTTGAACGGACGAAACAGAGTTCCACTGTAATCCTATAATTCCAATTTCCAGTAAAAATACTCCCTCACTCCTTTTTCTCCCTTTTATAGCCCCTTGCACGGCAGCATTTCTGCCAGAGATAACTTACTTCCTGTGCAGAGAATTTTCAATCCCAACAACATTTCACAAGAAGGTAATAAATTAGATGATTTCGTAATTCATTCAGAAGTTCCAGAGAAGAAGCTGCAGATATTAATGTAGCAGTGTTACTACAACCCTGTGTAGCGAAGGTGGACTATTAAAGTTAAGCGAAGGCGTATGGTAATTTCACGGTGTCATGGGTGCGCTTATAAATTTCAAACAATGCTCAAAGGCCCGAGTAAACATTGCAGTTGCGAAGCGATCCCTGCGCCCGCTCTTATATATTTGTCTCTCCATTCGAAATCATTGTGCAAAGCAAATATTAAATTTTGCTACGGACGCCATGTCGGAACTAGTTAACGTAATTAAGATCACGAGGCATTACAGTTACGGACACGGATAAATGTAAACGTAATATATACAACAGAATCCCGACATACTCGTATAGCGGTAATTTATTTCGAAAGTTTCTGATTTTTATGTACGATTTTCTGCTGAAGGTTGGTACCAAAATTATATAATTTTTAAATGTAGCAGTATTCTTCAAGCGTGTAATAACATGTTCATAAAGTCTATTAAAAAACCACTAGGAGGTCACATACTATGAATTAAAAAAATCATTGACGTTCACATTTATTAAACATATTTTTTGTGATTTTATTACATTTGCATCATATTATATTAACATACTATTTTAGCCTAAATTTTCATTTTCATTTGGAATGCCCGTTTCCATAATGAAGACCTTCAGTCTGAATCAGAAATAACCCTGAAAATTAATAAATACTCGCAGAATAAAAATTTAATGATTTAGAAATCTTTTTAAAATAAATTAATTAAAAATCCTCAATAAAGTAAATAAATTCCATCCATGTTCCTTAATTAAAATTTAACATTTTTCCATCCATATTACTTAATTAAATAAATTCAACGACGATTTGAGGCTTGAATAAGCTTTCGTGGAATTTTTTGCGTAAATTAATTTTGTAAGTGTTTATGTTTGATTAGTAGAAAGCCTCGTTTTTTTCATATTATATATATATAATTGAAGTACAGGTATACTTTTAAGTTTATATATACAATAATTAACAGCAAGGGTGTTATATACATTTATGGTCAGGATCTTATTATATATATATATACATAAATTTACATGGATTCTCCTAGTTACTGTAAGTTGTTTATGCTTTGCTGTACATCAGATTTGGTCACGACAAACAGCAAAGACGATTGAAGATGCCGACACGAAAATCTAAGAAAACCAAATTTTCTAAAAATATGTATCACTTGAAACTTGAAGCTTTACTCTAACAATCGTTTTTCGAATAATAAAATTTTTATCTTTCTCTGAAGAACTGCCTTAATGATATGCCAACATGTATTAACAGCATTCAAATTAAAATAATTTTCAGGTCGTCAAACCGCTGGAGTTTCACATTATTTTAACAGCATACGTTTCTGAGCTTTATTTCTTTGCAAGAATATTATCACTTCCCCGTTATCGGTTTTGAAATTTATATTAATGTTACATCTGTTTTAAAATTCAGATGTATTTAACGGCCATTAGCATTAAATTATAATGTTTTTAATTAATTTATGATTTTATTTTAAATATTGTATTGTTTCTAAAAATATTTAGGAAAAAATATTGTTGTTTTTAATTTTAGTTAATTTAATAGAAGAATAATTTTCAAGTCGTCAAACAGCTGGAGTTTCACATTATTTTAACAGCATAATATATCATAATATAAATATTAGATTTGAAATGTTAGATTGTTGTTTTTATTTACGGCACTTAAGACCAAAAATACTGTTGGTTTCCTTTTCGATATATTTTATTATATAAAATATATTAATAGTCGTTAAATATTCCATTTTAAAAAATTCATAACTATTAAGCTTTTAACCTGATATGATTAAACAATCTACTGTTAAAAAAAAAGGAAAATCTTGAGTTTTCTGTACGTGCGAAAGATTTAAATGATAGCCTTCCTGGAGGATGGATCGGCCGTACTGGAAAAAATGATGCAGCCTTACATCACTGGCCTCCAATGTCACCGTACCTCACTGTGCTTTTTGCTTGTGGGTGATTACAAAACACTAAGTTTATGTTCGTTATTTTTCAGAATATATAAATATCAAATCGGATGATTGTTTTTGAAGCGCATAGCCTTGGAATATGGTTTAACAATTTTCGTGTTTTAAATAGAGAATTGCGGGACTACAGCTTCTTCTATTTGTCAGAGTGAAAACTTTGTCCTCAATAAAAATCCTTCCATATAACATGCACCTCACGCTTAATGCTTAGAAAAAATTAAATACTTAACCTGGAAGCTCTTACCCCAGTCTTTTTACTTTCCATACACAGTATCGTGGACTGGAATTTATTTATCTCAAAAAGTTGAAAATCCTGATGAAGGTAAACTGATAAGAAATTTCAATTTCAGCCAAAACCAACGTCCTTTTACAGGGATATAATAAATAAAATACGTATACGATTGTAACGATTTATAGACAACGAAGGAAAATTGTTTTTTTTATATTTTGAAGCTCATAAGAATGCCACACAATATACGATTAGTCTCGATGCTTTTGTTTAAACCTTCGTATAATAACTACGTAGAGTTATTTGTGAGAATATAGATTTTAATTTCTTATGACAAAGTAATTTTTTCATTGATCGACTTGAATTGTTAACTTGACAGACATTCAACAACATTTTTTTGCCTCTTGTGTCTGTATTATTACCTAAAATTGCGTTACGCAACAAGAAGCCATTTATTTTATGGACTACAAAATACACGGTTGTAAAACAAAGAAGTAAAAATTAGTGATATTGCAAACTTTTATTCAAACCGTTTTTAAAAATCCGGGTTGTATTGACCCGACTTTTACAATTGTAGCGTTTACAAATAACTGACAAGAGAATGTCACAAAGATGGAATTACTGCACTTTGTTCGTATTATTTAATAAAATGAGTACAAAATTGGATATTTCGTCGTCTTTCATAAGTATTTTTTTTATTCGATAAAGACTGTCATGCGATTGTAATAATAGGTTATCTAATTGTATTCTATAATACTTCAAACGACCCCCATGTTATCGGTACGGAAGAAATCATGAAACAAATGTATAAAATAAATGGATGAATAATAAGTATAAATTTAAATTCTGTCTTCTTTTCCTCAGAAATGTCTGAGAAAATGGTCTTATTCGTACTAGTGGTTTTATTTGATTCACTTACCCTTTTCGCGTCCGCGACCAACGTGCTCTGTACATAAAAGTGATTTATAATACCTGAGAAATTGAAGTGACAGAGAATGATATTGATGTATAAGTGTAAAGACAGTTTCCATTAATTTGGTCCATTAGGCGGGTCTGAGTTATGGCCTGCCCATGTCGCGCAAGAAAGGAATCTGCATTATCCTCCCACCAGGCCCCGCTAATATCCAGGCATTTCTCTGACATGCAATTATT
Source organism: Zhengitettix transpicula (assembly GCA_037074705.1). NCBI lineage: Eukaryota > Metazoa > Arthropoda > Insecta > Orthoptera > Tetrigidae > Zhengitettix > Zhengitettix transpicula. Next base: position 4,471,300 of record CM073595.1, read on the forward strand.
TTCTCGTTTCATTTTCGTTCAACAAGAAAAAATGAACTATATTGCAGGTTATGTTTTCTTCTTATGAAGATTCTTATATAAGTTAATATATTTAAACTTTTTCTTCTTCAACCAGGTTATTTTAGAGACGGCATGACAAGTTACCTGCAGAATAAGCTGCATTCACTAGTACATTTGAAAATATACATAAATATTTAATACCAATAATAAATGTAAAGTACAAATATTTATGACGGTCATGCGTTATCAATATGATCAAATATTAAAATTGAACGCCCCTTCCTTACCGCAACACGCAATACATATTTAGTTCGAATTTGTTTTTCGGCTGATTGCTTAAGGGGAAAAAAATTACCACTTTCGTTAAGTACCCCTATTCGAATATTCACTTCTATGCCTTGTGGTTATTTTAAAATGAGCACCATGAAAATCCATGATAGATCAATTTTATGGAAAAACTAATATAGTCGATAATAACACTAAAATTTGCAACTTATAACGAGAAAATTGATAAATTTCACCTTATAATAGACCGAATTTTACGATATATTTAGATTTATTATTTATTCCATTAGTTCTCGGCCGAGGATGCGTCATAATATAATATTACAAGAAAATAATAATATATTACAATTTCAAAGTTCAAAGACAAAAACATTGTACTTTACAATAATTTAAAACAACGTTAAAGACAGTAATTAAATGATAATTATATTTATCTTCAATTTTCATTCGGCGGAGTTTCCAACAGCAAATCTTACTCCGATTTGTTAAATTCTAGAAGATTATAATTGTAAAATGATACCAGAAAACTATTTTATTACTCTGTCCTTCCTATCTACGAACTCTTTCAGCGAGTAATATGTTCCATTAATTAACAAAGATTTACAATTGTTTATAAATAAATTTTGTGTAGACTATTGTGTAGATTTATCCCGCTATTTATCATAGCTGAATGGTCGAACTCGCAGGATTATTACGGCAATTGTTTTTCAATTTTGAAGTAAAATGATGGTTCTATTTAAAACAAAAGACGTTTTATTAATCATCCTTGTGAAAATGAATTGCTATGTAAAATATTCACGATGTGTCAATATGTTAATGAGTGTTCCGATAAGAATTGTGTGATTACAAAACAGTAGAAAATTAGTTCTCCTCGCCTGTAGCTACCTTGTTTCTGCTTTCGTAACATTTTCGTGGCTACGACTTTGATTTTGTTGTTCGTATCAAGGCAGGCTGACAGTTTCAATTCCAAAAATTATTAAATATTATTTTAAATGTTTGTATAAGTTTGCGGGACAAAAATACAAAATTTATATTCAAACTTTTATTCACTGTCAAGTTGATAACTTGACAATTATATTGATAGAATTACGAAAGTAAACTAAATAATGTGGCGCTTATTTCAGCTTGCTCGTTCTCCGTAAAGCCCTGTCCAACCCTAATCGACCTGTAATTTTCTCGACAGTATCCTATGCGAAAGGATAAGTGACTGACTTTTTAATTAATCTGGTCCTTTATCTGATGCCGTTTTCGAACTTGTAGGCCTGGTTCTTTCTTTTATTCCTGAAGACGAATTTCGTTTATACTGTTCGAAATGCTTTTTCTACTCTTTCTTCACTCCGAAAGAACCCCTTAATTTTTTAATACCTCATATATAATGAAAAAACAAAGCTTATTGTAATTTTTGTTTGTAAAATTAATAATAGAAAACAATATCACCGAATTTAGATAGAGCACTCCTACCAAAATTTTTTAAAATAAATGGTAGAAAATTTGGCATAAGTTTCTGTTGTTTTGTTTTGTGTTCCGTCGGAAGATGCGCTTGCATATGCATGAGAACTCATACTTCGATTTCAAAATGATACGAATTCTCACTGGGAACACGAGTGAGGTGAACAAACTGCAATATAATTTCCAAGAATCGTTTCAAAGGCAATGATACGAAATAGTTTCCAGTGTTCTGTGGGAAACACGATCCTTTGCTGTGCGCTGCTCGACGCAGTCAGCCTTGATATCATTTATTCACTCTATACCTACAATTCAGAGCGCACGTTCTCTTTTCACAAGACAAACACGTTTCGAACGGCGAAGTTCTCTTAGCTCTGTTAGATCGCGTTTCGATCATCTCTGTTCAAGCACGTCTCGCAGAAACATTGCCAACACCTTTATTAATTATTAAAATTTAGGGGTTGAAAATCATGTATTCCGTCTTATTTTAATCGTAATACTTAGGAATATACCAGGTTTAGGTATAAATATAAAAATGTAAACATATCCTAGTGAGCCAGAAAATGAGTCCCCCTTTACTGCTACAGACATTTTGTGCGTCACCGTTGTTGCACTTCGATCAACTTGTACTCGACAATAACTGTTACTTCTGTCTTCTTTAATTGGGAAAATAATTTCTCCTAACATATTTCGATTATATTTACGAAGTTCTGTTGTGATAAAATATTCTGGAATTTTTTACGGGATACTGAGACTATTTTTTCCAATCAAATTAATAAGGGACTCGGAGTATCCTTTTCGCCTCGGAAGTCAGCTGCCGGCCAACCCTGTCGCTATGCTATATTTTGGGTATCAAACGTTCTTTATAAATCAAGGTTTAAGAACATACTGCCAATTACAAAGTTTCTGATTGATGCTGAACATCTTTACGTTTAAGATTTTATTTTTTGTCGGATATTTATCTAGTGTTCTAATAAATTAAACAGACTGTGTTTGAATGTTCCGCATACAAATATACACGCGTGAAGAAAATGTCACCAAAATTCGTAGACGTGTTCCTTTTCAACCGGAAACAAACACTGTGGGGTAAAACACGTCTACCACCCCTAGGGACTGGGGAGGACGAAGGTTCAAATTTTCAAACATACGCAATCGGCTGATATTTGCGACGGATAAACATCAATGTGAATGAGACAGATGTGTATATTTTCAACCGCTTTCGCCGTGGAAAGGGAGCATCTTTGAGGATGGGTGTGGAGGGGCGTTACATAAAACAAACCCAAAAACAACCGAGACTGGAGTCAAATCCGGGGTTATGGATGTCGCTGAGTTTAATTATGACAACCCGTGGAACGCCGGGTTCAATATTTTCATAGTGTGCATTAAAGGCTCATTTTTATATCCCAACATTGATAAGGGAAATAAATCTAGACAGATACGCATGTACTATTTGTTTCTTCTTGATGTTCTATATTGATTAAAATTTTCTATTCGTAGTTTTCTGTTATGAAACGTAGTGGCGAAACACGGATAATTGTCTAGTTCTTTTGATTTGTTGTTGTTTTAAAAATTTCTACCTTTTGACTGTACATTCGTGCTCTTAAAATGGAGAACTAAAATTAAAACGTCAAAATTGTTGATCAGAGTTGTCGAAATAATGTCAAAGCCATGGACCATTGGGATCCGTTTATTTTTCTTTTGTTCTTTCTTGGGATTATTTCTTTTCATTCCACTTCTCATAATTGTGTCAGACTCCAAGGCGTATACTGTATTCCCGATATAACTAGTAACACACACACACACATATATATATATATATATATATATATATATATATATATATATAGATAGAGAGAGAGAGAGAGAGAGAGAGAGAGAGAGAGAGAGAGAGAGAGAGAGAGAGAGAGAGAGATTATCTTGACCCCAAAGATTATATCAATCACCAGCATATTTTAATAAATAGCTTTAAAATTATTTAGTTTTGAATCTTATTGCATAGTCATCAATAGAGATATAATCATTTTAAAACTTCCAATACATATATTTTTTAAAATCAAATTTTTGACTAAACTTTCAAATATTATTTCGTATTTAACATTCATGACATATTTAATAATATTCAATATATATCTTCAAGGATCTTAAAGAAAAAATTTAATAATATCTTTTCAATAAATTTAATTTATTTAATATCAACCTTTCCCGTGCACAAATCATACATTTTCAGGGAACCCTGGCATCGAGAGTGCTTAACGAGAAATTCTTGAAGTTACGAAACGTAACTTCGATTAACGCTGAGAATTCCTCGTTGTAGTCATAAATTTGTTACGAATTATTTTAAAGACAAAAACTAAAATTTAAATCCGAGGCTGTATAAAAATCTAATAACTCTGAAATCTGCTAATTTTCACAGTCAAATATAATTTTTTTTTGTTTTTCGTTGAATGTTAAAAATAAGAGTAGTTTTGTAGTTGGATCGGTTTGACATTAAATAAATTGCCTGCGAGGCATCGATAGGGTTTCATGAAAAATACTGAACTGTCGATATTCCCCAAACGATGTTCTGTTGTTGGAGCCATTCTGTTTGTTAAGCTTTTATGATTTTTCACGTACTTTGTTCTTTTTGCGTTCTACGTTATTTAAATCTACAAAGCCCTGTGGAAATTAATACATTTTATGGGTTACAGAGAGATTAGCGAATCGAGGTATTAAATAATGAAAATCATTGCCCGGGTTAGGTTTTATTTTGTTTAGCCTGAAGACTCTTCATCTAGAACAATTTTCTACATTTCTCCTCAGCTTCGTTACACATCTTGAAATCGTTCCGTAATTTTTGCGTTAGTAATAAAGTGAGCGACGAATCCACCCTTAGCCAATATCACGTGGATCTGGTTCTCTTGGATGTGGCAAGCGATTCCCAGTCATAGAATTCCATTCGATTAAAGGATTATCTTATGATTAAACATAGCCGTTACTCTTCCTAGCGTGTGTCTTCATCCAGAACGTATTCCGTTGAAATGTGCTTCAGTTGCTTCATTACGGGGCTCTGAGCCCCTTTAGCGTACATTGGCTGACCTTTATTGTTGTCAATAAAACACGTTTGGGAAGCGCACAAATTGTTTGTAAGAGCAACCGCCTTTGTTGGAAATGAGAGGGGCGACCCTTGGGATCGATGTGAGCATTGCTTTGGACACAAAGCCATTCACGGCACACAAACAATTACTGGAACCACCCCTTCTCAAAGCCAGCGACCATTAGCAAACACAGCTAAGGAAACGCTTTATTCCAAAACGGAAGATTCAGACCCCGGACACCCGTGTTGCTATCCGTCCACTTATTCCGCATGAGGTTTATCGGAAAGGAATCTTGGTTCAAGGTTAATTTATTATCAGGATTAAAAATCAAGTGATGTAACTTATCATTGTGAAAATAGGAGCCTTGGGTGACCGTGACGTTAAATCCGAGTGTTGGGGACCACAAACTAACCGTACCAATTCGTTACAATGACTTTGTCGGTAAAAGAGTATGGGTATTAATTTAATTTAAAATGTTTCCCCTGTGACACAATGTACTAGAAAAGTTCAAAAAGTAAGTTTTCTAGATTTTTTTTTTCAAAAAATACAGGATATTGTCTATACATTTGTTGACTATTTTTCCTCATCGCCATCCCGTTTAATAAATGTGGTGAGCCGTGGCAGAAGCTTCTTTATGCCCTCCTCGAAGAACTCTCCCGCCAGCTCCTTTACTCACTTCAGAACCTCATTTAGCACTTGAAAATTTAATTCCACTCATGTGTGCCTTCAGGGAGGTGAAAATATGATAATCTGAAGACGCCAAGTCACTGGAATACGTGGGTTTGTTCGAAACATACCAACCAAATTAGTCCAAGAGCGCCTTGTTGGCTAACGCTGTGTGAGGACGGACGTTGTCGTGCAACAAGCACACTCATGTCATCAGCATTCCCCTCCTTTCGTTTTCAATTCTGCATGCGGTTCGCACTTGGAGGAATTTCTTACGACATCTTACACGCAACTGGACACTGTAATAATTTTCCAAATTGATTTAAGTCATATACATACACGTACTTTTTTTCTGATGCCCCTCGATATCTGATTTGGTGGCATGATCGGAGGTTTGCTGACATTATTCTCCTGACTAGCGGATCCACTTTAGTATTCGGATTACGTTGTCACCTAGGATGTAGGACTTATGAAGTTGTCTTTCACCACCTATTTCAAATCGTATTGCTCTCCTTCTCCCTTACTTCACCTATTCTTTTGAACACTAATTCCATACTCGTACTACACTTCCCTACTGCTTCATCACACACTTTACATTCTAGATCTCCTTCCTTCACCAAAGAATAACTTTTTCAAACAAATAAATTTCTAATTTCCATTGTGAGATTAATGCAAAAAATTTTAAATTGAAATCAATGATATTCCATTCACTTACATATTTGTCTTCCATATTCAGAAACATTTTGGAATAATTATTGATGTGTTTCAAACATGGTCACGATTTAATAACGCACGCATTCGACCTGTAATGTAATACTGAAAATAAATATGAAAATGATATTTTATATTAAGAACTTTAAAGGAAAATTTTGCTGGAAAATAAATGAACGTTAGGAAGTTACAGACGGAAATATTTAAATAAAATATCTATTCTAGAAATATTAATTCCAGGCTATTCAGTTATTATTTTATGTATCTTTTCGAAAAAAAATGTATTTTTTTTTTGTAAAGTGGTATCTATTGTCTCACTTTTTGAGTTTAGGTGGGGTTTTAATAGTCTGCATAAATGTGTGCGACTATTGTGGAAAACGTGTTGTAGAGGAAGGTATTTGAAATGTGCGTAGGTCTTTGTTTTAGTTGGTAAGCTGTGTGGAGGACGCCGCAGGGACGCAAATTAGACCCTCTGCAGTGTCTAACTTGTTATGCGCTAGTTAGTTACCCTTAGCTTACACTCCAATTCACTTCACAAGGAGACAGGCCAGCAGAGGCCAAAGTAGGAGTTTCCATCATGTCCATTGATTCGGCGAATGGAAACTCCATTTATCCTGTTTCCCGATACACATCCCGTCAGGAACAAACAATTTGTAGAATGTGTCAATTGCTTTTAGTTCTTTTATTTTTACTTTTGCTCGTCTAAAGGGGCATAAATTAATTATCAGACCACAACCCAACTAAATCTACAAACACTATACAGTTTCAAGTTACATGTAATTCTAGGGAAATTTATTTTAATAGGATTACTTCACACACAGTCGTTGAAAAAGTGGATTCCTATTTCTCCCTTATTTTAAGTAAATTTTTTTTCAGTGCGATTGTCGTCATTGTATACCTCTGATCACCTATAGAGAATATCTATGTCATATTGGAACATGGTGAAGACCGCAAAATATAAATTGTAAACAGTCAACGTAAGAAAAAAATTATTACTACCTTATCCGATAACACGATTTCTTCTATAGTCACTCTACTATAAAACCTGTAGTATTGAAACATAAGTTTATATCATGCTTAAAGTTACACCTAAAAGCAGCGTTATTGTTATTAATATTGTGAAAAACTAAAACATAATGACATTAATTATATGTAATAAATAACACCACCATCAGTAGAGAAATTAACAATGATGAAAGCAGCTCAACATAGACAAATAATTTAAATAATCAAAACGTCCCATCAAATTAAATCGCACTGTTAAGCGTTTCCCTAAAAAACACACATTATTATCAATAAATTTACATGAAGGATGTAGAGAAATTCTGAACTGAACTTATTGTAAAAATACATCCCGTAAGCGCTTCCGAACATTTTTGAAGTGACACGTCTTCGGGCATGCTGAAAAACTCGTAAATAAGTTCCCAAATTATTGTGACGTTGCGAGGCAAACTAAAATAGAGAGCGAGAGAGTTGGAGATATATGGAAAGAGGCCGAGGGTTTGGTCGATCCGTTGAATAGCAAACCGGCTTTACGCGCGCTGGAAAATCACATGTTTCGTGATGTTTAAAGAAATCTCTTTTTCACTATAATCCGACCAAATCTAGTCATAATGAATCCCATAGACGAGTGTACGTCTGCTTAGCATTGCTGGCGTAGTGAGCAGCGTCCCTTATTTATTCCTCTATTATTATTCTTTCCCTCGAAAATACAACATTTCTGCTACTCTACACTAGGATGCATTTCGTTTCCAGTCACTCTTTTTTCGTTTATCTCTTTCACTCTCATCCTTCACTTTTCCCGCCTTTTTAGTGTATTTTAAAAACTCTTAAACGACCTAAAGAAAGTGTTATTATTATTACAATTAAAAATACAATATAATAATATTTAGTAACGATAAATAATTTTTTCTTATTGTTGTTATTGTAAATGAAAATATCCAAATGGAAAATATCTTCAAACAAATTGTATTAGTGGAGTGAGGAAAATGATATTATACTATTTCTATTTGAAACATTGATGAGTTAAGTAACAGTTTCACTTCTGGTGTATGGTCCAAGCTCGCTCATTTTAATTCACACTTTCATTCGTTGTTAGCTGTAACAACAAATTTTTTATATATATTTTTTTTATTCTGAGCATCTTGTGAAATTATTTCAGTTTTATACAGTTAATGTGTCTGCGAGAGGAAAACTCTTTAAAATGGTTTATTTTAATTTTCTAACAGGAAAACAAATTATGAACAAGTATTCAACACGCCTTGAGACGTGATACTTCTTAAAGGTTTCTATTAAAAAAGTTAAAATTGTTCGAGTATGCTCGACGACTTATTTTTTTAACTACACGCTTTATACAATTTTTGGGCTCTGATTTCATATATTCGCTTTAGATAATTCTAGAAGATTGATATAAAATGCCCAATCAGAATCAAATTCTATTCTGCAGACGATTGTATTAAACGAATACATTAGAGAACAAGCATCCACTCCAAGGCTCTTAAATAGAGACTCTTCCATTGACCCGATACCTTTTCACACCAAGCTAAAACACTCTTAAAGAAAGAAAATATGGTAATAGACCATAATTATACTCCTAGGGTATCGCCCTAGAAATTCCACGCGCTTCCAAATAGACATTTCCCTCGGGATCAAATAACATGAAGAATACGGACTGGGAGATGGAGCTGAAGAACCTAATGGAGAAGTACAAGTTACCTAGAGTAATATACAACGATGCGTCAATAACCTACGAAGCAGTTGGATGCACTATAGTTTCAGACGAGTTTGCATGCACAGCAACCGTAAATAGCAACGCGTCTATAACTACGGCGGAAATATATGCCATGTATATATGGCAACAATACGATGCATGGAAGAACCAAACAAAAATAATTTAATTCTAACAGACTCTCTGGCTGCAATAAATACAATAACCAACCAACAGATATGGAATGGTACCGTCGATAAAATCAGAGAAAACCTTATGGCTATTCTAAATAGCGATAATAAGGTAACGACAGGATGGATACCGGCACACAGAGGAATAGAGGGAAACGAAAGGGCGGACAAAAGTGCAAAGATGGAGGCATCCCAACAAAAGAATAAAAACGACAGTCTAATATGCACTAAAAATTATGCCAGAATGCTGGAGGAAAAATGGTACAAGTGTAGAAGAGGAAGAAATGAAGGGATTTTTCACAAGGAAGTCGACAACTACAAGGAAATATCCTACGCTAGCGATCTGTCACGGAGACAGCAAGTGGTTGTTGCTAGGTTAATAACTCTCCATTCTAACCTATTCTATTATCTAGATCAGCGCAATCTACATGTGACGTATGCAAGGCTGCCCTGACGGTCCAGCATGTCCTCTACGACTGCCCAAAGTACGACAGGACTAGAAGAGCCACAATTCAGAAGTGCACGAGAAGGGAGATATGGACTTCTGCAGCGGCAATAAATAACCTACTAAAGTTTAGTCAGGAAACCGGCATTCAAGATCTAATCTAAATCGTCAATGAATCTGAGACGAAGAATAAAATGAAAATTTAATATGAACTAATTGTAATAATTTCATGTAGTAGGCATGGTAAGACTTTTATTATGTTTACGCAACTGTAAACGATAATTTTTTTAAAAAAAGGATCCCTCGGAATATTTTTCCTCTCGCAAAATTTTATAAGCTTTGAGTGAAACATTTGATACTTCTCTCAAGAGTTCTACTGATATTTCATTCTGTCACGCGTGTATTCTCCCTCGTATAGTAATAAATTTACGTTGACAAATGCGTGTCTGTACCAGGTTTGGACGTAATAAAACATGTATGTATGATCATTCTTTTACGTTCGAAGAGCATAATATTCATAAAGAAAATATCGGGCAGCCCGCGGGGCTACGGTGAAGGTAATTTTTGCTCGCCAGAAACCAGACGTTGTTTCCCTGTGCGGAACTGTCAGACGTTCCTTCGCAAGGAACAAACCGGTAATTGCGCTTTAATTACGATTGCCGGTGTTCTTCAGAGCTCATGTAACTTTTACTAGCAGATATTTTTAATTTGTCTCGACCTCCCATCCTTCCCCGCAAGCCTGCAATTGGACGATGATAGTTCGCGGTGGCATCCGATATTGAATAATTAACCGGAACTTAACCGTTCTCGTTGATACATATACTATAGAGAAATAAATACCGCGTTTTCAACGATCTGAGGGTGGTGGGCTTTCAGCTTAAAACGATTGAGTCTCTCATATTCCCACCATCAAGGTGGTGGTTTCAAAAACTTTCCTGTCCTTCTCGAATGTTCTCGCTGATAATTTTCCCACGGCCACTAAATCGGATGAATGTCCCCGTTGTTTTGGTGTAAGTCACGTAGCAGTCTGGCTTCTTCTATTCAGCTATGAACTTGGAACGTGCTTTTTGGGTGGGATAAACTTCCGCGGCTACACTTGGCAGTCGTTTTACCCACCGTTGGTTAAATCGTCTGCTATTGTTAAATGCGGGATCAACGGAGAGTATATCGCTGTTGAAACCGCCATTTTTATTTATTTAAGAGAGTGAAAAATTTGGTTGTAGCGTTTAGGATAGCATACATTCTATTTTTCCATGTGTTTCTGATTTGGAGAAGATGCTGACATATTTGCAAGTGGGGGGGGGGGGGGAACAGAGTGGAATAGAATTTAGACGGGAGGGGGAAGAATTATAGACCGACGTCCCGAGCAGTAAAAAACTGTTCGTCTTCTTTGGGATTGAGGGTGGGGACATAAAATCGATATATCGGTCAGTCTGGGACTGATCTTAACTAATCAAGTGCATGTATGTGAAGGTTTCGGACTTTCACGCGTATTCTCGAAACTAATGCAATACCTGATAATTTGTTCTCTTCCTACCAGCGATTCTCAATTAAATCTTTGCATATTTTCGCGATCATTTTGTCGAATTAATACGGAATTCCTTCAGATTGTTACCTCATTATTTAGCGTTTTATTTTGATATCATGGAGCTATTTTTGTGGTATTTTCAATAATATATTAAACACATCGATACGTCTGTATTGTTAGACTGCTCATTTATAATATGTTTTATAAATTATATTTAAATCAAATAATTATGCTTAGCACGAATATTTTTAACAGAAAGTGTTGGCAACATGAACCATTAAATATTATTGTATAAATGTATTGCTTAAAAAAGTTATTATATGACAACGTATTATACAATTTATTATTACAATTTCTATGACTTTATGATTGAACGACGTAATTCAGAATGAACTATATACGAATAAAAGAGCAAATATGTCTGAAACTCGAAAAAAAATTAAAAACAAAGATCATTACTACTTCCGAATATTTCCATTCACCATACTGTAACAGAAACCATCAGCTGACAATGGTCGTTTTATGTTCCTTCCCAAACAAAAACCTTAAACAATGTTCCTTAGACAACTTTGCCACGCAACAAAGAATGAAGAAAACTTTTGCTGAAGAGGGTCATCGGCCCTAAAACGGCAGGACCTTCGTCCCAATAACGATAAGATCATCAACATCTGAAGGCCTTCAAATGTATATAAGTGTTGACAGTATTTCATAGGTACGTATGGGGTTTGTGTAAGTATTTTATGTTTATGTCATGTCTGTTTGTTCTAAAATAGTTTCATAGACGACTACAACAGCTGGAAATTTAATCTATATATATAAAAATGAATTGCTGTTCGTTAGTCTCACTAAAACTCGAGAACGGCTAAACGGATTTATCTTATCTTAGTCTTGAAATGTTCGTGGAGGTCTAGGGAAGGTTTAAAAGGCGAGAAAAAATCGAATAATTTCCGGGAAAACCCTAAAAACAGCCCTTTTCTATTTCCCATACAAACGTTTTCTAAATAAAATACAAATCTACACCAGTCGAGCAATTTCATCAAATTTCGTACACGTGTTCTTTGCGACCAGGAAACAAACACTGTCGGGGTGAGACGCGTCTTCCACCCCCAGAAGCGGGGATGGAAATATTTAAACATACTAAAACAGCCGATATTTGAGTCTGATAAATATTTTTAGGGGTCAAAGATATTGATAGTGTTTCTACCAATGTTATCTGAATACAATTTTCATCCCCTACGCCCTATGAAAAGGACACCCTTCGGGTTTGGGGTGGAGATGCTTTACAGTAAAATAACGCGAATACAACCGAGATTGGAGTCAAATCAAAGGTTATGGAAGTCACTGTGCTTAGTTACGACATTCAAATTGGCATTTACCCCTCAGATGCAGGGGTAGCGGGATGCAAATTTTGGAACATGCAAACACGGCAGATATTTGTGTTGAAGAAATATTTTTCAGAGTTAATTATAATGATTAGGGTTCGAGTAGCGTTACATAAAAATTGCGCAAAAGCAGCCGAAATTGGAGTCATATCGGGGGTTATAGATAAATGACATCTCGGGCAACGCCGGCACCCAGCTAGTTTATTATATAACTGAGGCGATGCATAGGCCTCAACAAGAGGAAGGTGGGTCTAGGGGTAAACAAACACCCAGAATTATAATGAAACACTTTTATAAATTAAACACCAGCAAAACATTATAACCAAGGAATACAATCAACAACACTCTACAATGTTAAATACCACAGCACAACCCTGGGAACTCGACCACCGGCAGCGCGACCCAACACACGTGCGAAGCACGACAGCAACAAACCCCTCCTCGCGAAACACGAAGTGGCGTGCAGGGCAATAAATAAAATGGCGGAAGGAACCGATGCTATGGCGCAGGGACGCCATACGAGAAATATATTTTGTTGAATTCGACGACTTTGTTTTAGGGGTTTTATTATTTAAGCCCATAGAAAAATCTTTATTTTGTTACGTTATATTTTACCCATGATAATTTTATAAATAAGTACGATTTGAATTAACATTTCAGAATAAGCTAGTTACAGTTACTATGTTACTATGAAAAACTCTTTCAACCTCTATGAAGCTTTGCTTTTGATAGACTTCTATGGAAAATGATTATTTTAAATATCATTTTTATGGTTAGGTTCATGAGCATAACTGAGCAAATTTTGCAGTATTTTAAAGTAAGGAATTCTTAAAGCATGGGTCAAGAGGTTTTATCATTCAGAGTGTTCAAATATAAAACGATTTTATATGGCTAATCAACGCGGGTAGAGAGCGCATGGGTGTCTGAGCTTTGTTTTGGTGTAGTCCTGAGTAAGGCAGAGTGAGCGGGATCTGGAGAATTGGCAAACGTCCAGTCTTGAACGAGGGATGCTCCACTCGACCTTCTTGCAACTACAGCCTGTCCCTGTAACAAAGCCCATGCAGCACAATAGCTACGGCAACTGTGACATTAATCTTAGATTGATGACTTAGGCCTGAGTGATAAGGGCAATTTATTATACCTGTCTCCAGACCATTAGTTCCAGCTTCTTGGAAGGCCGTAATCAAAGAGATATTGGCTAAAAACCAAGGCAGACGCATCTGAGAGCAGATTCTAAGGAAATGTAGCAGAAAATGAGTTCCTCTCATTAATAAGCTATTTAATTAGCTCTTAGATTTTGCACTGCGTTGACAAGATCTTATACTACATTACTGGTAAATAGTGCAGCATCAAGTGAATGTATCCGAACTTCAAGCATGTTCCACTTTAAAATGCTATTAGAATTTCTACAGAAAATTTCTCTAAGGAAAGGCACCGTGGATATTAATTAAGAGCCCAATCTAGACATTTGCTTTACCTGGACTAGTTCGACTCCTGGTTGCGTTCCAATTTCAGAGTTAAATATTTCCGAGAATGCTCCACAAGGACGTATCAGCAGATACTGGATATCAGACGAGTGAGTACATGTGTTAGTCCTAGAAAAATTACTTGCAAAACGCCCGCTCTGAACTGTTTCTGTGTAAATTGTTGTCGTCTGTCTTTGCGGTGGTGTTCGGTGCAAAACATGGTCAGCTTTAACATCAGCTCAGATATGGTCGAAGGTTTTCACCACAACTGCAGTGTTGCTCAGCGCCAACGGACACGTCTCTTTCATCCCAATAATAAGTTGCGTTATTAATGAATTTCTGAAGGATAATATTCATCTTAAGATATTATGAAAAACTGGGTGCTTCAAGATCTCGTGGAACATTCTTTTGCAAATGTTTAGCGGTATTGACCAGAGTGATTATGGTCCTTAATATCGTCATTGGCATCAATCTTCCGTAACAATGAAGTGAAAAGAGAGTTTGGTTTGTTTACTGACGGTTAATCTAGATATGGAGTTCAAATTTTCATCGGTATGACCACTTTTCAAGTATGTTCCTTTCAAACGAAGGTAATGATAATTAAACTGAGATGTTTCAGAGATATGAGTTAGCGTTTCGAAATAGGAAATGTACCTGAAACAAAGCTAAAATTATTAGTTTGTCATTTTTCGTTCACATTCCTGTCCCAGCAAGCAAAAAACTGTAGAAGACGACTGAGGCGGAGGGGATGATGGAATTACAAGAACCCCTCACCTCCATCACTAGGCTTTCGATCCGCATCTTCGCTCTTCTCACTCAATATCTACATCCAGCTCCCTCCTAAACAAATTGCGAATAGTCCACACGGAAAAGGGCGGCGGAGAACGAGGGCCATGTCAGCAATACTAAACTGCGGTATGGCGTTACAGCTCAACAAATAAATTTGTAATCAAAAACATTTATATCATAAATCGCTTAACTCTAGATATTTCATTTCAACTGTAAAAAAATTGATAATTAAAATTTCTTTTACAGATAAATGAGGAGACTGTTTTTGTAATTCATATTCAGGAACAGGCACTAGAGCGAATCATATTACGTTCTAATTACAAGCCAGAAATGTTATGAAATGTATCTCATTAATCCATAGAATAATTAATCGCGTATCAAAAGTTTTATAGGCTTCATTCACTCCACTACTTTCGGGTGTGATAATGTTATACATTAAACTTGTATTACTTTCACTAATACTAAAACCAAGACTGATTCTTTAAGCAATAAACCTGCTCGCTCAGCGGTCTGGATTGAGAGGGGGTTGTCCGCTCACGCCACGGCCGCTCAAAATACGGCGCCACAGATATACGTTGTAAATGAATGTCTTGAAGGTTCCAGAGAGAATATGTTGTTAATAGGAAAGTTATATTTACAGAAAAAAAAGCCTTTATTACGTGTTCCCTTCAAAGTCACTACTTACATAATAAACTGGAAGAAACAAATGCCCGTGACTCTTGTAGAAAATGTTAAGAAAATGTGTAGATTCGTCGTTAACGAAAAGTTTTAATCACATGTTCATCGCTTTTATATTCCCTGTGTTTTCTTCTATTAATTAAGAACACAAAATGGAAGCGAAATCCCGAGTATTTCGCGAGAGTTACTTGTTCTTCCCACACTTTCCCAGAGTAAAATGTAATGCTTTATCAGAATTTTGTTTAATTACTTTAGTAGTACAACTTTTAATTGTGTTTGTTCCTGAAAGCTGAAACAGTGGTTAATCTCCCGGATTCGCCAAGTGGAAAGACAAGGTTCCTATATTCAGGTGAGACTTCCTTTCCTCACACAGCACATAATTCGTTAAATCGTCTAAGGAAATGCGATACCAGGAGCAAACATTCACAAAAAAAAGTCCTCTGTTAATAATTAAATTCGCCTGTTTCCGAATAGCCGCATCGCTCACTGCAAAATATCAATATCAGTAAATCCGGCTGTCATATTAATTTAGTGCTTTTTAATTAAAATTTTCAAGAAAAACTTATTTTCGTTTATTGATTGACTCGGTAATGTAAACTTATCGTTCCGGTGAGTGTTATTTTGACATTAATTTAAAATTTCAATTGACAGTCATTTTTGAAGGCTTAATTTATGGAATTAAATGGCCGCTAAAGTGGTTAATTACTTTTATTCACAATTTAATCCATCTATCATCACGCCACACGAGGTATTGATATATACAATCAATGAGAGCTGCGGGAATTTGAAATCTGTATGAATTGATAAAGGCAATGGCAATGGTTTAGTTAAAACATTTGTCCTCCGAATTATATTGCGATAGAAAAGGTAATATGTAATTTAGCACAATGCATCACTCTAAATATAATACAGTTACATACGTTCACTTCTCCCATATGTATCAAATTTACGTGAGATTATTTCTTTTATATAATGCATATTAAAACAACTGTAAACACACTCAATTCACAAAATGACACCTTAAAATTAAGCAATATTTATAATACATTCTTTTTTAATTTTTGATAAAATAAATTATTGTCAATTGAAATTAAAATATTGTTCATAATTAATTCAGGATTTTATTTTATATATAGTTTTGTTGTTAATGCATTGTTTGTTCTTTACGCCAATTGATACAAAAAATACTGCTGTTTTTATATTTGATATATTTTCCTTTAAAAAATTTTTATATTAATTTGTATTCTAAATATTATATTGTTCCCTGCACCACTTGTAATTTTTACGTTTTTTTAGTTTTGTGAATTAATATTTAATTTATAAAAAACTAATAAATAAAAATGGACTGTTTTTGTGTTTGTATGTTCCGCATATAAACACATGGAGCAAATTTGACCAAATTTCGTACACGTGTTCTTTTTAAATAGGAAAAAAACAGTTGGAAGGGGTAAGACACGTCTATCATCCACAGGGGTGGGGGTGGAAATACTCGGCTAACTATTTTTCGGGGTCAATGATATTGACAGTGTTCCTCCAAATGTTTTTCTGTATACTTTTAACCAGTTTTGGCATGGGAGGGGAGAATCCTTAGGGGTGGGAGTGGACTGGGCGTCACAAAAAAAATAACGCGAAAACAACCAAGATTGGGGTCAAATCCGTGGTTATGGATGTCGCTGAGTTTAATTATGACATTCAACTTACGGGTTAAGTAGTACTTTCACCCCTATGAGTGGGGGTGAAAGAAGAAAACAAAATGTGTATATTCCACATGAAAATCCACAATTGTGGAACAATTTTTGTACACGTGTTCCTTCAGAACCGGAAACAAACACTGTGGAGGAAAGACACGACTACAACCCCCAGGACAGGACAAGAGTGACAATTTTCAAGCATGCAAATCGGGCAATATTTGCGTCGAATAAATATTTTACGTTGTCATTATAATTTCTACCCCTTTCTGTATTGGAGGGAGCACCCTTAGGGGTGGAGGGCGTTACACAAAAATAACGCGAAAACAACCGAGATTGGATGTCGCTGTGTTTAATTGTGACATCCGGGCAACGGATATTCAACTCCTTTCAAGTAATGAGTAAATTTTACTGTCAGTAACTGGAATGCTGATATGTAACTGAGAAATAAAATTGCATATTAAGTTGAGAAAAGAAATACTTCGGTCTCGGTAAACGCTGTTGAAAATAGAATTTTGTTTCCGTTATTCTCCTATTCTGATAATTATTTAACAAAATATTTTTCAACGTTTATGAACTTTCATTAAAAAAAAAATTAGTTAAGTGCCACTAGCTTTATTTGTTTGCGGAAAAATGGTTGGTGCCGAATTGCTGTCTGTCACTTACTTATCAGAGAACGAAAACTATTTCCGTAATTCTGGCCGTTACGACCTACTTTGCACACTTCCTCTTCTAACTATAGATCATCGCCTACGCTTACGGGACTCCTGACAGTGGCATTTACTTGCCTTCACCGTCCCGCTAGTAATTGTCCCCTTCCTCCGAACAGTACAACTTCCTCAATAAATACCTATTCAAAGGCTTATACCGGCTCTTTGGTCGTTTTTGTATCCTAAAGCACACCATTTAAGTCAACCTCTAAGCGTCCAAAGACCGACGTAGAAACAACTTAATTCTAACTTCGTTATAAATGCGGAATTAATTAATGCAGTCCATAAGGGTCAAGCAATAAAGGTAGGAGGTGGAAGAGAACAAGGCTGCATATGCTATTCAACGTTTACGTAACGAGAACGCTATGAAATGGAATTAATTTTTAAAATCCAAATAAAATGTACGGAGCAGAAAACCGGTATCAACAAATTTCTCATTTCGGACGATAAAAAAACGGAACAATTTATCTTTAGTAGTGTTTGGGGTGAATACCTTTCAAGAAAAAACACTTTGAAACCAAAATTTTAGATATCAATAATTACGATATAAATCATGTAATTAACCACCTTCCACTAATTTGTCTCGTTTTCTTGTATATTTTGTGAAGCACGACTTCCATCAACAAGCTACAATTGGTTATTTTATTTCTTAACCAGTATGTCGCCAATTATTTCTTACTACGATTATCTAAACCTGTTATGAATTAATATATTAATACCTTGGAGAGTAAAGTGGTGAATACGTTGTGATGCTGCGAGGAAAACGGAAACTAATACAATAAATTATTTATTAAATAAAAAGAATGTGAGTAAGTTACTACCTACAACATTTTTTTCTCGTTTTGTATATATTTTGATAGATAGGCAACAACTCCGCCAAATTAATATTCAAATTGCATCCAATAAAAATACTTATACGACTAACGTAGTTTAATCATGATACGTACTCCAAACGAAAATCTATTAAAATATATAAACGACTCCCTCAGTCAAAAAAAGGTTTCGCGATTACTCTATGAACGACAGTTACATTTTCTAATAAATAAAATAGAGGGTTTCTGGCTGTGTGCGTGTGTATGTATGTATGTATGTATGTATGTATGTATGTATGTATGTATGTATGTATTATGTACGTTCGTATGTTCCACATGTAAATCTACATTCGTGGAGAAAATTGGACCAAATTTCGTACACGTGTTCCTTTCGAACTGGAAAAGCCCAGATGGATGCGTGTGGAAATTTTCAAACGTGCTCAAACAGCAGATATTTGCGTCGGATAAATATTTATTTGGATCAATGACGTTGACAGTTTCTCCCGAATTTTTTGTGTACAATTTCATCCCCTTCCGGAACAGGAAGGGAGCATTCGTAGAGTTCGCAGTAGAGGGCGTTACGAACAAATATAGGGCGGTAACAACCGAGACTGAAGTCGAATCCAGAGTTATGGATGTCGCTGAGATCATTCAACTTGTAGTTCAATCCCCATAGGCACGTTAAACAACCGATTTGCGTCGAATTAATAATTTTTGGAGTCAGTGAGATTGATAGTGTTCCTACAGATGTCTTTGTGCATGAATTCAGCCCCTTTTGGCATGGGAGGAGAGCATATTTATGGATGGACGGGAGTCGATGGGCGTTACATAAAAATGACGCAAAAACAACTGAGATTGGAGTCAAATTCAGAGTTATGGATATCGCCAAGTTTAATTGCGACAACCCGAGCAACGCCGAGCACCCAGATAGCTCAATATAAATTTCATATACGACTGTCTCAGTCAAATAACGTTCCTACGTTGCTCTCAGGACGACAATGCATTTAAATCGTGACACCAGCTGACGAGTTAACCTCACCTCAAAAAATTATATTTGTTAAATAAATATCTGTGGCCAAAACTGAAAACAAATAAAATTCAGAAAGTTATTGAGTCATCACAATATATTACAGTAAGATTATGAAAGCTGAATTAAAATTATTTTAAAAATTACAATGCTGTCTTTCATTTAAATCCTCTAACCGAAATTAAATTAAGTATTGACAGTAATTTATGATCATTTGTGACTAATTTCAGAATTAATTTTTCGATTCGCGGTAACGTTTAGCTGCCGACGGGAAGATTACGGCAAGGTTTCAGAGCAGAAACGGACATAAAATAATTTTACCATCACTTGGGCTTATTCTGTACAGGGGCCTTCCTTTGAATCTTTTAAGTGCTCGAGAAGATATCATCGAAAGTGTAGTTTTTTTTAATGTATATAAATCTTTCTGCAGCCGAGATTTCAGTTTACAGTAAAGACTCACATTACCATAAAACAGTTGACGGGATCTTAATATCTTTGCGAGATTTAATTCAAATGTATACCTTACAGAAAGGTCGTGGTATTATTTTTTTTTTTGCAGTTCCGCATCTAACAATTCTCATCATCTCTCTTTAGTTTGCCGTTCTAAGAACCCCACGTCTCAATTTTTTTTTCTGTTTTCCCTCCCTATTCCTCCGTCCACACGAATTCCATCGCATTAATCCTTGCTCAAGAAAGGAACGCGGGGAAAACGTGTATGTGTGTGTGTGTGTGAGAGAGAGAGAGAGAGAGAGAGAGTAGTATTGGAGTTGGTCGGTTTTAATGCTATGTCTACAAAAAGTAACGAGATCCACAAAATTCTATTTGCATACTATCTTTGAGATTACAAACTCATATGACAACTTAAATGTGTGTCCATGAACTTTAATCTCCTATCTTCCATTAATATTTTTTTCATTTTAATACTAATTAAAACTGGACTCAGAACCCGTAGAAACTCATAGTTTCACTATTTTCTGTGCTAAATTCTCATTCTTATTCATACCCCAAGAATCAAATGATTCAGTAAGCAGCGCTGCAATTGTAGTATTTCGTTTCCTTTCTCTAAATTTATGAGTATTTGTTAGAAGAAGAAAACCAGAAATTAAAATATTCAGTAGTGTATATTATTAAAGTAATTTGAGTGTCAGAGTCCTAAATGATTTTATAGTTCTGAAACTTAATGGTAGAGAATAATAATGTGTAGGTAATCCAGATATTGGCCACTCCCCTCTTATAGCATAGGAAAGGTACTGAAAGGGGGGATGCGGAAAGGTAGTGAAAGGTAGCCAAGGATTAAATAGGACCCCCGTGCTATAGTTTAAGGATCCTACTCGGCATTTGCATAAAATTGCTTTTTGTGACGGTTGAAAATTGAGAAATCACCACTGTCACCATTTGCCAAACTTTCTTTTTTTCTAATATAAGACATTAATTAAATCGGTACATTTAAAGTTCATCAGTTCGAATAAATCTGACTACCGTTACTTGAGTTACGATATTTATAACAAAACCACACAAGTTCTCTAGTTTGAGGGTTTTCTTGAGAGAGACATTACGTGAGGGTAATCCTCGTGATGGCAACTCCCATTTAATAACATAGGAAGGGGTTTGAAAGGGGGGATACAGAAGGGAGAGTAAGTTTGCCAAGGGTTAACTAGGGTCCCGAGCTATAGTGTAACGAAGAATAAGGTATACACATGCTATGAGTAGGCTAATCCACATAGTGGCAACACCCCTCTAATAGCATAGGAAAGGGATTGAGAGGGGGGATGCGGAAAGGTAGAGCAAGGTTGCCAAGGGTTAACTAGGGCCCCCAGGCTGTTTAAGGATCCTACCAAGCAATTCGTCTAAAAGTGTTGCAGGGAAAACTCTAGAAAAACCTGCATCAGGTAGGACGGGCAGTAGGTGCTTGTCCCACACCCTTCCGATGGCGGGAGAGGGGTTTGCTGTGGGGGCGCAACATTTCCCCTGCCCGTGCCTTGACCAGTTTAGAAGGCAGCTGGCCGACTATTCCAATAGGAATAGCGGACAACTCTTACCGTATGCCCAAGGTCTGTGACCCCAGAACATACACCTCTCAAAACAGGCCGTGTAAACGCACCGTCCTTTTCTAATATTCTAATATAGAAAACTTATAAACACAGTCACCCTGACTTTTATATTCTTTGATCCGCATGTGTACAGATTTCATGAGATATAAAATTCTTCATCGGCAAGTTTTAGATCACGCTAATCGAAATTGTGCTACTTGAAATGACTATGCTTTATTTATTTTATTTATTAATTATAAATTATCATGCTTGTAAAAATCTTGGTTTGTTGGAATTTTTAGAAACACGGATTTTGAAATTAGATCATTTAATTGACTTCACAACACCAAAAGAGGTCCTAATAAATTAGGGATGAAACTAAGAGAATGTTTTTTCTATTATAATGTTTAAAAATGTATATTATGAATAAATTTATAACTAAACAGGTTGATGTTTTCATTTATTTAAGGACCTCAGATAAATATAACTGTTAAAATATTTGTATCTTAATTGATCATTTCTAAGAATGTTCATTATACGAATCACTACCAATTGGAACAGTTTCCATGTTATAGATAGAGATACAAATTATAAATCCAGATAACTTTCAGAAATGCATAAAGTTGTATTACATTCACTTAATGTTAAAACCAAGCTCTTCGGAAAACTTTAAACCTGCTCGCTCAGCGGTCAGGATTGAGGAAGGGACTGTTGCCCGCTCAGGGCACGGCCGCTCAAAATACGGCGCCGGCCCTTGTGAGTCAGTTTTCCTGCTAGAGGTTTGACGTCTCAATTTCTACTTCTCTGGAGATCCAGGGTGTTTCCATTCCAAGCTCTGGCGTTTGTTCTCTGGTTCTAGGTGGTGGACCCGCGTTTCATCTCCAATGATTAATCGTTACGGACCACTAAAATCTGGTTCCGGAACGCGGTTCCCTAATTCCGTGCTTACATCGCGAACTGAAGTGGTGTCGCTGTAACCTATCACAATTGAAAACTCTTTCGGCTTGCGAACGAAAAGTAGAATAACTTTATTATTAACTCTGTATATGCTACGTACGTGTGGCTGCATTGTGTGATTGTATTTAGACGTCGTTAAAAAAAAAGTACCTTCAAATCCCCGCGCAAACAACTACGGAATCTAAAATGGAAATCCTTCAAATCAAGCAAGACCCATAATGAAACCAACAACGTTAATGTAATAAAGCTCAATCCCAAAGCTAATAGAAGAGACCAAATAAACCTAACGCGAATAAGAACAGGACACACCAGGATGACCCATCTCTAAATCATAACAGAAACACCTCCCCAATCCCCCTCCGATACGTGACCAGTGTGATACCCCGATCACAAAAGAACACCTCATCAAGTTCTGCCCCAAATTTGATCAAGAGAGGAAACGAGACACTGGAAGAAAACAACATCGAGACTACGCAATCCATCAGAGCCCGAACTTCCTTTAAAAAAAACTAATTTTTACCCAGAAATTTAAACGTACAAGTCTATAATGACCCAGCAGTTGATGCGACTGTACATAAATATAATATTACATTACTAGGCAGACTCGTTTGAACAGAGCTCAAGTTTAAATGAGGTGAATATTACAGAGAAAAAGCATCTGCTATTTAAATTGCAAATACACGTCGATGTCTCATGACAGCGTTACATAATTAAATCGTGGTTCGTATGCAAGAGCGAATAGAGATAAAAAAAAATTAATGAAGTATAGCACTTACTTAAATATCAAAAAGCCAACTATAAAAGTTATATTTAGGCGTGCAACTGGTTAATTTTAAAAAAAAATCTCGTTCGTTTGTTAAAGGTCAACCCTACGCAGTTCAATTAAAGGTAACGACTAACGAGGAAATATATAATAAATTATATAATGGCCATCCAAAAAATCAAAAGCAGGGTTGTTTTAACAACGATGATTCAATATACTGATTATATAATATATGGACTGTCTGACATAAAATGCATCGACCTACGTACGTAAATTGTATTGAAATATCTAAATTTTATATGTATTTTGTTTTTGAGAGAGATAATTTTTCGATGTGAGGCAGTGTTATCTTTAGTTTACCTGGCCATCAGCAATGTAATATAATAGTCTACACGTGCTCTCTTATCATAACGTCTCTTCAGCATAGCGGACCTAAGAGGGCGCAGCTGCAAGAGCGCTGATGCAGTTAAAGACATCACTTTAGATATAGCGAGTAACTAAACACAACAACAACATAAATATTCACCCCTTCCACTTATGCAGCTGTGATGACGCTGCGTCTAGACGTGAGCATTTTAAGTACCTTATGCAGACATGCTCACGGCAGCAGAAATCTTCCACCCTGTAAGAGTTCTTCTCATTGGAGACTTAAAATCATCAGGGAGGGGGAAAGGAGTCTTCGAATTGTTCAGAGCTTCTTGGGAACGACAGTCGTGATCCAACCTCCAGACGGGTCGGTGGCTCCTGGTGCTATCCGCCAGTTTGTCTTACTTTATTTTATTTCTAACTATTAAATCTATTGATTCTTCATCAGCTCTTATTTGACTGAAGTGCAGCGAAACACCAACCACTACGCCTAGGTTCAATTAGTTGAACCCGAACCCTCACGTTACCGACTTTCCTATTTCCTGTTCTTCATTCTTCCTTTATCCTCTAGATCGGTAGCCAGGTGAGCTAACGGAGGTATAGCTCGGTTGGTGAACGATCTATCTGGACTTCCCATTTCCAACTGCTGGAATGTTACATGTTCACAGTGGTGGAGTGTTACATGATGGCAGGCGGGATGTTACATGGCGGCAGCGGTTGGAATGAATGTTACAGCAAGCTGAGATCAAGGAAGAAACATGATTTGACTGAGGGAGTCGTATATATACTGTTTAATGTCGTAGCATGGAAGAAACACTTATTTAAAAGATCTCAGCAATCTGCACTGCTTTCAGCTGTGTGTCTGAGCGATTAACACGTTCGGCAGTCCATTTCTTATGCTGTCATACTGGACTCTTGTGAGTATTGAGTGGCATTCCTGTGCTCCACCGGTGACGGGAGCCCACGTTGTGATCCCGCATGAGCAGCAAATTCTTGAGGTTTCTTTGTGGTATTGGTCATTTAAAAAACTGCGGTGATATATTTTCCTCGCTTCTCTGTGACAATCATAATTTTTATATTCAACGAAACGTCCACAGTACGACCCTGATGCACGACTTGTGTTTATTTCAATCTTTGTAAAGACAAAATCGTTTTTATTCATCGTTCTTTTATATAATTCCATTTCGTGAACTATTTTATTTCAATAAATTAAAGTGCTGGTGTTTTCAATACATATGATAAATAAAATAAATTTAATATTGAATTATTTTTCTTCAATAATTGAAAGTAGTGGCCATTACAGAAACCCTGCTCAATACGTTCTCATAGGTTTATGGAAAGTTTTACTATTTAGACTCTATTTGGCAGATTGCAATTTTATATTTATGAAAATATTTACACGACAATTGATATAGATTTGGCTTTTTCGTTGTGGAAAACGAACAAAATCATGATTTTGAACGTCCGACGTTTAGTTCCAAAACGGACAGTAATTTAAATGACAACGGTTTCGGATCTCGTGATACAATTTTACGAAATCTACATACGAAAATACTGTTTTATAAATTTGAAAGAAGATGTTAGCAAAGATGAATTTTTTTTGGCTGTAGACAGGCTATGTATAGGGTAATCCACATAGTGGCAACTCCCCTCTTATAGCATAGGAAAGGGATTTGAAAGGGGGGATGCGGAAGGGTAGAGGAAGGTAGCCAAGTGTTAACTAGGGCCCCCGGGCTATAGTTTAAGGATCCTACCCGGCATTCGCCTAAAAGTAAACCAGGACTAATCCTATAAAAACCTGCACAGGTAGGTCGGGCATTTGGTACTTGTCCCACGCCCTTCCGATGGCGGGTGAGGGATTTTCTGTGGGGTCGCAGCTTACCTCTCGCCATGCCTTGGCCAGTTTAGGAGGCAGCTGGCCGACTATTCCAATAGGAATAGCGGACAACTCTTACCGTATTCCCAAGGTCTGCGACCCCCGGAACATACACCTCTCAAAACAGACAGAGGTGCCTCGGTATGTGGAAACCTTAGTTCAAAAAAACCAGAGAGATGTGAGAACCTCCCGAAAGGTAGCCCCCGCCAGAGCCCTCTGGGAAGGTTCACCTGCGAGAAAATCCTCTCGCAGGCTTCCTTGCAAAGATGAAAAGCAATACAAGATATTCATAGTCCAATCTTTTCATTTTCACCTATAACATAAATTTAAAGATCATTAATAGACCACTTCTTTAAAATTAAGAAACGAATATTAGTTGAAACTTGAATTTATTTTTGACTGGAGGTCCATTCTAAGCTCTGACGTTTCCTCTCCGTGTTTCATCTCCAGTGATTATTCGTTTCAGGCCACTGAAAACTGACTGAAGTGATGTCGCTGTAACCGATCACAAAGACAATGGTGACATCCAATAAAAATAGTTAACGAGTTCTTCAGTCGAAGTTATGTTTCGTACTCCAAACAACAATTAATCCATTAAAATATATAAACGA
This sequence comes from Zhengitettix transpicula, assembly GCA_037074705.1. NCBI lineage: Eukaryota > Metazoa > Arthropoda > Insecta > Orthoptera > Tetrigidae > Zhengitettix > Zhengitettix transpicula. The sequence continues at coordinate 4,497,508 of CM073595.1, forward strand.
CTCCATCAGTCAAAAGAAGTTTCGCGCTTGTTCTCCGAACGACCAGTTTACGTGAGACAGTAAAAAACTTTTTTACATTGTATTAATTCACCTAATACAATATTTATTGTCAAACATGGCAACAGAACTGTCACTGAAACTAAGTTAGAAATTATAAATTTTTCGCTCGTGTGTGCTGTTAAACGCGTTCGAGTTAAATTAGTTTCCCATATTCATTTAATTACTGGCTCAGTATCCAGGGGTGGTTACTCATAGTTCCTGGACGACACAAACAAAGGAAATATTAATTCCTGTGTGACGACCCGCTCTGGAATGTAAGGATATTTCCTGGTCTACTTTCCCGAACTTTCTATCTCCGCAAACTGTAATAACTGTGTCGCGGTGGAATGTTTCTGGCATTTAGAAAATAAATAATCAATCATCCTTACCAACGTCAATATAAGAATATTCCCTGAAGATTTTTTGCTGTGAAAATAGAAGTTGAAACTGTCCGGATTTCGAATTCATACCGTGTCTAGATATTTGCCAGTTTGTCGGAATCATGGAACTGTACAATTATTAAATAAGTTTTGAAGAAAATAAAGGAAGAGAAAATCTGTCCGCTAACTTGGGTTTAAACACAAGTTTTGAGCTGAAGGTGGACAAATTGCCAAAGAAGATATCGTTGGCGTAAATTATCCATCACCGTCGAACTGCCTCAGAAATTTGGTTGTAAAATTTTCCATAAATGTATCCTTAAGTCTAAGGATTTTTGTGTGATTCACTCGTTCCGTTCGTCAACTTCCAAGATCGTCATCGATCAATAAATCACAATTGGGATTGTAGTTGTGAATCAAAACTTCTACGACGGCACAATTGCTGATTAAGTCGCTCTTCAGCAACAAGAAAAAATTGTAAGTAATGACTATAAAAAGAATTGCGATCTTTTACCAACCATAGGGACGACGATAATTTATTACATTCATACTGAAGTATCAGATACTGTCATAAAATACATTCTCATACGTTTTTTCATGCCACACAAATTCTCAAAAAAAAAAACGTTGCTAGCAGCCTGTCAAAATGGCCGAATAAAACAGTGCTTCTTTGACTTGAGGAAAACTTCGGAGCCTATTCTCGAAATTCTAAACAAATATAAGTTAATAGAAATAAATACTACGCTATTATAAATTTAAAAAAAAATACTAACCATTTAAAGATACTGTGATTTTAAGAGGTTAAAGATAACATCTAGTGTTAAATGTGATCGTAGTGACATAAAAATACTAATTCAAAATTGAATTTTAAAGCTAAATTTGCGATAACTTATGGGACATAAGAAGCCCTTCCCACGATTTTTCTGTTCGACAACGGTTACATTTTCTACTCATATCTTTCCAAATATATATATATAAATTTTAACTTAATTTTCAGGGTAAGAAAGTATCTCATCCTTATTTCACGTCTTCTTCAAAATTGAAACTAATTTTTTTATTAAGTAATATAGTAAGAAATCTGCTTTTATTTTTGTATCTTTCCATAAAAATAAATTTAAAATATTTTAACTTAATTTTCAAGGTAGTGAAAGTTGCTCATATTTTTATCTTACGTCTCGCTGAAAATTAAAACAATTTCTTTAACGGCAACTGAGATAGACAACCATGAAAGTTACATCAATATTTTCCTCTTCCTCAATTTTTAACGAAGGCGGCAGGAAATAATGTTTTCAAACAAATTTTAAACCAAATAGTATACTGGAAACAATTTCTTGAAATAAACCACTATATTATTACATGTTTATCAAAAGAGGCAAATATTTTTTTTTACTCAACAAAAGCTGAAAAAAATTGGAGGGTCTCACAAAATTTCCGTTTTCGTTCAATATTTAGGGTCCCGCGTAGTCGCAAAATAGTCAAAGCTAGAGGGTTTTATATGTTGTAGAATAAATTTATAAAAATTACTGGGGAGCAGGTCGAGCTTAGTAGCACCAGTGACGTCATAACCCCTCCAATTAAGGAATATATTCAATACTAGCTGGGTGCCCGGCGTTGCCCGAGATGTCATTTATCTATAACCCCCGATGTGACTCCAATTTCGGCTGCTTTTGCGCAATTTTTATGTAACGCTACTCGAACCCTAATCATTATAATTAACTCTGAAAAATATTTCTTCAACGCAAATATCTGCCGTGTTTGCATGTTCCAAAATTTGCACCCCGCTACCCCTGCATCTGAGGGGTAAATGCCAATTTGAATGTCGTTACTAAACACAGTGACTTCCATAACCTTTGATTTGACTCCAATCTCGGTTGTATTCGCTTTATTTTACTGTAAAGCATCTCCACCCCAAACCCGAAGGGTGTCCTTTTCACAGGGCGTAGGGGATGAAAATTGTATTCAGATAACATTGGTAGAAACACTATCAATATCTTTGACCCCTAAAAATATTTATCCGACTCAAATATCGGCTGCTTTAGTATGTTTAAATATTTCCACCCCCGCTTCTGGGGATGGAAGACGCGTCTCACCCCGACAGTGTTTGTTTCCTGGTCGCAAAGAACACGTGTACGAAATTTGGTGAAAATTGCTCTACTGGTGTAGATTTGTATTTTATTTAGAAAACGTTTGTATGGGAAATAGAAAAAGGCTGTTTTTAGGGTTTTCCCGGAAATTATTCGATTTTTTCCGCCTTTTAAACCTTCCCTAGACCTCCACGAACATTTCAAGACTAAGATAAGATAAATCCGTTCAGCCGTTCTCGAGTTTTAGTGAGACTAACGAACAGCAATTCATTTTTATATATATAGATAGATAGATGAAAATATAAATATTTTGCTTTACGTTTGTTTATTAAATAAAACGACCAGTATCACATACATTATAAACTATTTTATTCAACGACTCTTCTGTACATTTTTTTACTTTCATCCAATGAATTTTCAACAATGAATCTTTGTTTTTATTATTTATTTTCAAATTCTTGATTATATATATATTTAAATTAATAACTAAAAGTGAAAGGGATATATTCTCGATTTCAATTTACAATTTGGTCGGGGAGTGGGGGTGTGACGTCACTGGTGCTATTAAACTGGGTTACGACATTCAATTAGTATTAGTCACAAGATTTATTAAACGTCCCTTGTAGATGTGAGTGAATACTTCTTAGGAAGTGAGTGGATAGCGTCGGAGAAATCTTCACAGGCATCCATTCACTAATTACTCGTGTCCTAATAATTGGAAAACAGGAGCGACTATACATAGCAACGATTTAACTACGATTTCGGCCCGTCAACACCTCACGGGGGACTGAACACCGAAAGTAGTCAAAGCAGGTTTGTGGAAATTGGCCGGTTCCATTACGTCATCAGAAGACGAAATATCTGGATCTGGAGACGGTGTGGTATATTTAGCACGACCGAGTACCGTTGCTCTGAAGGGATGTATAAATACGACCCGTGTCCACTGGCACCCTTCACAGTGAAACCAGAACTACTACGGTAAGTTTGCTTTATTTCTCTATCTCTAATTTGAGGTGATTAACACAAACCTTAATTTGTTTCTGACGACGTTCCTGTTATTTAGCTAATTAACTCGAAAAGTCTGGTTGTATCACACTACAAAGATCCAGGATAACGATAACCCGAGTTCTGTTCCGACACCGATACAATTGCTTATAAATTAACGTTTCGGTATTTAATCCATAAATTAAACTTGACCGGCTCTTATTTACGCGACTATAAAACACTTTTTCATTGTAGGAAAAAACTCTTGATAATTATTTATCGTAAGTCATTAAAATCCCTTATCGTTCTATTGAGTTCTTACAACAATATTTGGTACTTAAGCTAGCGGAAAATATATTGTAATAAATAAATAAAAATAATGGATTGGCGCTTTTAATTGAACAACTATTAACTTTAAACAACTAACAAAATTTATTATCAATTTTAAAACAATTATAAAATCACAAAATATTTGGGATCTCAGGGTCTTGAACTGGGTTTGATAAATGGCAGAATTTATATAATCAAAATTACATTTACTTTTTATGGAAATCAATGCGTCTGAACATAGACGAAATTTGTTGCGGAAGAAATAATACTAAAGATTGAATTTAAACAGTTTTAAATTTATCAAGAATTAACGATCTCATTTTATCGATAATTAAATAATTAAAGAACGATCTGACTTTTATCTTTTAAACACGGTTTACAAATGATTTTAAAGTTTTTCTCTACTTACGGCCGCCCAGGTCTCTTTTTAGCTTTTCGTGCACAATTTTGGGGACATCACTGATTCTAAGTACTCACAGACTCTAAATGTTCACAGGCTCTAATTGGCGTTGTTTGTTAGTTGGTTTAACACAAATTGGTTGGTTCTCGATGCTTTACTGCAACCTGGATTTGTAGATCTCGTGACTTTAGTTGAAAATGTACTTCATTGGTTTGTCTATGGCCAGCATGATGAATCCCCGCTCAACCACCGAATACACACCAGTTGCTCTGTCTCCTTCCCGACTGAATATTGCTTTACTTTTTAATATTTGAAAGCATGTTTGTGACTGGACCACATTCTTTCGTTCTGACTGCCGACTGTAAAACTTTTCGTCTGATCTCTTCGCTGTCTGCTGCCCGACTGAACATTTCCTGACTGTTCGTTCGTCTCGTAAATTTTGAGCGCGTAGAACCTTCTCGATCGATCAACAATGCTTTCTTTGCCTTGCCGGTTTGTTGCGGCGTCCGCTCTATATCCACTAATAATGAGTCCTCTACAATTCAACTTTAGAACAATGCCTTAATTACCAATTACTACAATATATTGGTATATGATGAAGCTCTCTGGTTTTAAATCGATTCATTGACTTGAAAAATTGCTCCTGGCATCATTTATAAGTTCCCGACTCAACAAATTTTCCATAATAATCTTCCTTCAATTTTTTTAATTGAATCGCGCATGTATTTTTTAAGTTGATGGTTATTTTAAAAATGATTCTAAGCGAAGAATATGTTTAATTGGGTTTCGGCTTCCCTTAAAACTCAAGCTGGGCCTTCGTAAATTTTGTGCGCTTAAACTCTCTGGAACCGTGATTGTACAAAACCAACCACACGCCACCACGGAATTTCATGTAAATGAACTATTGTGACGCATCGCCCGCCAAACAAAAGCATATTCATATTAAAAAAATATATTTTCCCACTGGTACATAGAACATCCATTCACGTCAATGTTCGTCTCCTTCAAGACGCAATTTACTTGTTGCTTGCGTTGATGACCAAACCTTTTATGATGAACTTGCAGTACCTGAGAACGCGTTGCACCGGTTTAACGATACGCGTGTCAAACACATGAAGACCACGGCAGACATTTTCTTTTATCATAATTTTCCTACTGACTTTGTTGATTGAGGCACTTTTCTCATCAAATCTCGTGCAGCTCCTTTCAGTGAAAAAAAAAAACAACTCGCTTCAAGATCACAAAAGAAAAACGTTTTTCAACTGAGCATTTTTCCAAACATTGTTCAAATGAATTTTCACATTTCTCTGTCCATGAGCCAGCATGCTTACACTTAGTTGTCCACGTGAAATCTTTACTGGAACAGCAAATTTTGTATTCGATTTTACTTAGTAAAGACTTTGTCTGGTGTGCCATTTTCTATAATAGAAAAGATATTGAGAGGGTGAAAGGGGGAATGACTGAACAGTATCAATTCTGTTCTTCAGGGAAAGGGTTAAGAATCAGAGGGCACAAGAGTCCGAACACTCTTTAACTAAATAAACCGACTAGATTCATCTTATTCCAGAGAGTCGGCTATCGAGGCCTTCGCATCCGACTGGGGGAAAAAAACTGGTGGAACCACTGTCACATTACAATATGTTGGCTGCAATATAATTAGGTACTTACGTATTAACGCCACCGCAGCAGAAAAAGAAGTTAACATGCCAAAATAAAACGCTTTATTTAAAAACAAATTAGTCAATCGAATTTCGGTGGAAAATGGGTTGATATAGAGTTCAACGTAGATTCAAAACAGTCTCTATTTTCTTTCATTTGATGCTGTCGCCATATGAACTCTAATAAATAAGATTCGGAATGATGTCTCGCTGTCCCCCTATGTCTTTTGTTCCTCCATTTGCACTGACCCACATTCCCTCAACTGTTTGTGTATGAACTCCTGTATCAGGATCAATAAAATTGTATTTATGGTTGACTTTAGCATGTAGGTATCCTTCTATTTCTATTCTATTTCTTTGGTAACCTTCCCAACTGTCAGAATAAATTGTGCTACCATCTGCAATGTTTTCAATAATTTTATCAGGATGGGTAGAGCCAGTTCTACATTCCCTCAACTGTTTGTGTATGAACTCATGTATCAGGATCAATAAAATTGTATCTATGGTTAACTTTAGCATGTAGGAATCCTTCTATTTCTTTGGTAACCTTCCCAACTGTCAGAATAAATTGTGCTACCATCTGCAATGTTTTCAATAATTTTATCAAGAAGGGTAGAGCCATTTCTATTAGGAACAGTGACAACAAACGAATATTTTTTTCTCTACATGTTCCACCAAACACCCACTGTCCGGGCAATACTCGACCAAAATTATTTTTACGTTTAGTAAGCAAACTTTAATCAATTTCCACAATGCAATCTGGTCCACTTAACTTCTTTTTTGGTTTATTCTCCATATCAAAGAAACATAATTCACGCATGTAATTGTTCCAATCTATAACAGTTTTACCCGATGAATCAAGTTGCTTTTCACAAAATTCAATCGACGTCAACTCCTCGCACCGGCAGTGTATGTATCTCAAAGCTGAATAAAACGGAATTCTGCTTCCCTCAAACCAGTTGTCTTTTCTAAGTCCCACTTGCTGATCAAACAGTCTTGAATTACATTTCCAAAACTTACGTTTACCGAATTAAAGTTTCATGTCATGGGAATTGGTATATTTTCGTTCTTCTGGTAAAATATTTCGCTCCTGAAAAAATAAAATTGTATCTTGTTCTGTTTATGACAAATCCCAAATGCGCATTTTCGTAGCATTAAAAAATGGCGTCAAAAATCAGCAAACAAAAAGCCAACAAAGAATCCAAAAGATAAAACTGCCTGCGCGTGCGAACAACAAGATTGCTCTTTATTGGCGCATTAGCACAACTTCTTTTTCTGCTGCGGTGGCGTTAATACGCAAGTACCTATAATTATCAACTGGGGCACTAAAAACATACGATAAAAATTCAGCATTCCTTTCATTTTTGTTACCACCTTCATTTTTCAACGGACACCAATGACCAATCTTCTTAGATGTGTTTTGCGCGTTGAAGGTTTCTCTCCTTTCATTTTCCTCCATTTTCACTTTTGCTGGCATTTCTCCTTTATGCATACCACTGTTGAAGCACTGCTGTTGTGGCTTATTTCAGAATTTCATTGCACTCGCGCGCACCGAAATGTCTTCAAGAGCATACGCGCGTAAACATGCCATTTCCATTTTGCCCAGTCGCGTTTATCCACCTGTATTTTATAATCACTACTTCCGGTAGCCATTACAAACTGCACTATTTCAATTTGCGTTCCTTTCTCGCAAATAAATTAAAAATTAAGCAAACACTGAGCGCCACTGGACTGAAGACTAAACAACAACAAAGAAAGAACAAAAATAAAGTTCCTTCCTTGTTCTTAGAGTTAACACCTTTCAAGGAGGGTTCCATTTCACATTCTTTTTTTTTGTATTAATTAATGATTTTTACACTAACAACAAATTAAATTAAATCAGTTTTCTCGATAGTAATAAAGATTATTATAATAACTATAAATGTCATCCAAAAATAATATTTATATTCCACAATGGGATTGCTTTCTAAAATTAATCCTCTTCGATTGATTCACGTTAAATTATGTATATTAGACCCTATAATAATATATATACCTGAAAGTGAGGTGCGGTGTAGCCATCAGGAACCGAAGGTTGTTCTTCAAATTTTCTCTCAGCCTCCTCCTTCAGGAAGGAGTGTTACACCATTCCGGCTGCGGACTGCCAGAACCTCAACCCCTTCTCTCTAAAAAAAAGATAAGACACAACATATTTCTCTTTCCTTTTCATACCAATATTGCAATTATTCTTGACAACGTCATATCCTTACTTATAATTATATATATATATATATATATATATATATACATACATATTATATTTCTTGTTTATTTACCTCCATAGAAACGTTTTCTGTAATTATCCATATACATTCCTTGCATACATCCCTCACATATTTCAAATTCTTCATAATCTATAAAACTACTCTAACAATATTAATAGTTTATCAATTATATTTTAAAAATACTTTACGCTGCCTCCTTTTCAGTATAATTTTAACCTGACTGACTTTCTCATATCTCTCAGCCAAGACCTAATTTTGCATGCTATAATAAGCCTATATATTTTTGCCAGATGGTATCAACAGGCAAGTGTGAAAACATTATTTTTATCAATGTGCCCTTTTGTGAATTGCTATTGCTCACCATTTTCCAACTGTTTTACCTTATTATTTAGATTAAAAATTCAATAAGTGTCATATTTCAGGCAAAGAAAATTTCATACATGTAGATCATTTTATTGCTATTTGTAGTAGCATTCATTAATATAATCTCGAAATTGACTGCCATGTGTTAGACTTGAAAAGAAAAAAAATAAAGGATAAGGGAATGGATAATCTATGGGTTCATTGTGACCATAAATAATGCTAAAATCTATCAAATTATGTGAGGTGGTCATCAGTGACAAAAATAGGCAGTCTTAGATTTTAATGAAACTCGTAATTGTTCCTTTGATTCAATTTTTTGTGAAAATTACTTTCTGTATAAAACACAAGATCTATTATAATGATTGGCCAGTGGCTCTTTTACCAATTATTTCCATTGAATTTAAAGTCAAGAACTAAGATTGTTTTTCAAAGTTTACAGAAATTACAGCATAATTTAATTTCTATATTGCAATGAATAATATTTTCACTTAATCAGAATTATTTTGTTCTAACATTAAAAATTTTGTTGAGATATACATTTTTAATTGTTTATGAAGGTATGAAGTAGATGTGAAAATATGCAGTAAATATAGCAGATATCTGGTATTATTAATCAAATATATTCACTACTTAAAATTAGTTTTTTGAGGTGATGTTAACAGCTTCATTTAAAATCAAAAAGAAATTTAATCATTTTCAAAAACCAGTTTTTAACAGTATACTAAAACAATTCTGTCATGAGAAATGTTTTTTACACAATTAGACGTAATTAGTTACTAATATATGTGGTTTGAATATAAATTTATGTTTCAGATGGAGTCGTATGTACTGTGGCTTTTTGTGGCAACACTGATGACTGTAGTTGCAGACACACCATCTCAGTATTCTCCTCAAGCTGCTCCAGCACCAGTCGATGCTTACAATTCTTACCCCGCAACTGATCCTGGATTTGGTCTACAAGCCGGCTATGAAGGTTACTTAGTTCCTGTTGAGAACTCACTGCAGAGCATTCCGTGGCAATTTTTGCCTCCTCCCCTGCTTAGTGTACTGCCTAAAGTTGGACTCAAACTTGCTGGAAGAATTGCAACATGGCTATTAGGTTTCGCATTTGTTGTTCTTGTAGGAGGAGGGTTCACAGTTGCTGTTTGTACATTCACTCCAATCTGCACCCTCACCTTCCTCGGTTTTGGATTTGGAAGGGATTCAGTGAGGGATTCTATGCGGTCGTACCTTACTCCCGATCGTTTATCTGCTGCTTCAGCTTTCGTTATGGATGCTGTTGAGAAGTACAGTAAAATGCAGGTTAAGGAAGGAAAATCTCTTAACAAAAAAGTGAAAACACAAAAAATAGATCTTGATCACAAAACTGGAAACAATATTTGATTCTCTGATGACTATGAACAATTCAAGATTTGAGATTGACAGTATTGTTGATATAAATGAAAAGTACTAGAAGGTTAAATTGTATGCCTGAAAAGTACTGTTTGTTAAATTATATTGATGTTATTTATTCATTAGTTACAAATATTGTATTTATTCAAACCAATATTTATTTTTCTATTTATTATATTTATATTCCTTATATAAATAAATATCATTTCTTGAAATTATGAAATGAAGGGATTCATTAAATTCACATTTCCTTAACTCAATAGAAAACTACAGTTTTTATATGTTTCTCACTTATTAACTACTTAATCATATTATGTTCATCACAAACAAATTTATGACAACAAACTTCTGTTATCATATAACTAGCACAGAAGTATATAATTATTCTGCCAAAACTGTGTAAATTATGGAATGAGTACACAGTATTTTCAATTCCATCTCAATACTAAGCTATTTCAAACATCATTATTTTTATAGAATATATTTAGTTAAATTAACACAAAGATATTTCACACTCATTAAGATAAACTTGATTATTACAAGCTCTTAATATTTAGTTAATTACTAACAAATTTTTGATAATAAAAATTAAATTTTTCAGACATATTGATTTATTAAGTAGTCCATTTTCAATGCTTAAACTTAAATTCATAAAATTCTCAATTATCAGAATAAATTACTTAAAATAATTAAAGAATAAAATTACTAAATACAAATCTATTATGTTAGATATTAATTTGTCAATACCTTTTCACTTTGTGGCAATAAAAATTTGCAAAAATTATTTAACTTTGAATGTAACTCAAGTCATAATTCATTTTCAATTAATAGGAGTTAGAAATAATTAACATAATTTATATACATTTCTATTTATTAAAATTGCAACACCATGAAAGAACATTGATGTGAATATGAAATATAACTTCAATATAATGCTACTTAGACCTGCAATTGATTATTTTCGAAATGAATTTGTATTGTTGTATCTGGTAGGGCCCTCTGAACTGTAATATTAGGCCCTCAGTAGAGGCTCTTAGTCAATATTTCCCATTGTAAGAAAGTCTGCAGTATAACCAAGCAATAAAAGTTTTAATGGGAAGGAATGATTGGGCTATGTGAAGCTGGATTTTCATACGACGATATTGCTGCACCTTTTGGACACTATACCACAACATTGATGTAAGTGATGGAGCGGATAACTAAAGAGGTCCTAGATTTGAATCTCAGCATGTATTACCTTATCCAAATAAAATTACTTCAAAATATTCTGTGCCAAAAGAATCTTTCCTCGGAACTTTGTCTATATTAATGATCTAACACTTCACAAATCAACAGCACATACTGATCTGTTTGCAGATAACACAAATGCATCGATATATTAAGAAAACATACATTAATTGATTCTAAATGCAAATAAATCAGTAGTTTCTAATTCATAATATTCAAAACAAAATTCCACATAAATCAAATATAAAAATAGATGGTGTAAACATATCTTCAAAAATATCTGTAAATTTTTAGGAATATATGTATAAATGATAAATTCAAAAATATGTGTAAATTTCTAGGAATATATATAAATGACAAATTCAAAAATATGAAAATTGTGGTACCTTTTCAGAGTCCTGACAAATCAAATATCAAGAAACAGTTGATGCAAATATATTTGGTTTATTTGCATACTTTAAACCATCTTCTGGGAAAACAATCCTGATTCCCTTTCAATTCAGACACCTCAAGACAGTTGTTAGAATATTAGCTGTATAGTAATTGAAGATCATCATGCAAAAAATTCTTTAAATCAATAGAAATTCTCTCATGGCTAGTACACATTAATTTATAAAATGATGTTACTCATAAAAAAGTGAATTAATAGCTTGGCATATTATTTCAAAGTCTTCCAATACTAACATAACAAATCAGTTATTATTAACTTTATAAGACCTTCAAATTGCAAAAGGTGCTGTTTTCATTTTCGAAAATTAATACTTCATAAATTACCCAAAATTTATAGAAGGCAGGAAATTTTTTAAAGAACTCAGGAGTGTATATTTGCAGGATAATGACTACATCTCTTTATTCTCAAATATATAATCAAATATATTTAAGAAGGGTTGATATTTGACGAGATTGATTTAAATTATATAATAATAAAAAATTTTAACACTTGCATCTCTTTATGACGTTCAGAACAGAATAGTAGCAAAAAAATTCTGTTAATTTGAATTGTTGTGTACTGGAGCTTCAAACTTTCATTATGGTACCATGTAACTTGTTTAATATTTAAGCTGAAAATTTATACAAACTGTTTGATGTACATATTGTAAGAGAAAATTTTATGGGCATTCCTCAAGAATCTTTGTGAAACAACATTAACTGAACTCAAATAAGATGGATTTATTTTGCATTAAAGTTGCTAATATTAATTGGAATATGCAATAATAATTTAGATGACATCTTGAAGAGTGGGAAAGATATCATTAGTTTTAACCATTTGATAAAGCTATAAATCATTAAAGAGTTGAGAAAAAATTAATTTGCATGTTGGGTTATATAAATTAAGAATATAAATATTAATGCATTAAAAGTTTAGCCCTGCATTATAACCAAACAAGTGAATTAAATGTCCGAGTGATAACAACTGTAGTATCTCATATTTTGAATGAGATTGTCAGAATGATAAATGGTATTGTAGTATGTTTAAAAAGTGAATCTATTCTACATTATAGGTGAACAATATATCTCTATAGTAGATCTTTACAGGACAGGATCAACCTTGCCTATGCTTTTGGGTGGGGGGACAAGCATTATTCCTGGTAACGTGTAAAAGCATCAGTTATATGACCAGGTGTGATTGTTTATTTCCTTCAGAGTGCTTGAATTGTTTATTCAGTGATTGAGAGCACTTACATTTACACACACGTGAGGTGGTGTTAACAGGAAAACTATGTTCTCTATACAAATGTACTGTAAATAAAATTAAATGTACAATACGAACCACGCTATGTAAATAACAGTTGGCTGAGATGCGTTCTTCGGAACAATAAATAATAAAGATAGGCAGAGTGGGAAGAGGCAAAAGCAGAATTTACCTGCAAGTATAGGGGCATATCCTGGTCAATGAATACATAATGTAATCGATTATAATACTCACACTTTACTTTGTCTAACCATAAATATAATTCCCTTCCATATTTGCAAAGTAAATAGAAATTGTCCAGAAATTGATACATGTTGTAATACATCAATCTTCTTTGAAGCAAGAAATAAACACAATTTTTTAAAATAAAAACAAATTAAATCTGATGTATAGAATTTATTAAATATATAATAACACAGTAGCAACAATATAGCTGTTAAACAACTGCTAAGAATACAAAACTGTTTACAAAATGCTTTGCATAGTATGAAATTAATAAGTAATTCAAAATTTAATTAACATAGTTTTTAAAATGCAATACAATAAACATGTAAATACAAACAATTGTATACAAAGAAAATATGAAAAATAAACAAATTATTATTTCATATATACAGAGTTTTAATAACTCAAATTAGGAAGTATTCTACTTGCTTTAAAAATCCCGTTTCCTTTATAAGTTATAACTATATTATTATTGCACACAAATTTTAAACAAATCTCATTCCCTGATAAGAAAATTTAAGTACACTTCATTTTTCACACTTTGTGCATATATATATAAAAAATCTCTACACTAACAAAATAATTGTTCAAAACATAATGAAAATCATTTTAAAAATTAAAATTAATCAACATTTGACATCATGATTCATTGCAATTCTCTTGTCTGCTACACTTGTGTACAAATATTAAAGAAAAATGTATATGAAAAGTAATAATTGATATTTTATTATATAATTAAATTAATGGTGTTGACAAAGTTGATAATTAAAAAATCGTAGCACATAAATGTTTAGCTACTTAAAAGACTCCACGACAGCTGCCATAAATGTGTAAGTGACCAGGACATCAGTCCTACTATACAAATAGTTGTCTATAAATTTTATTCACAGTTTAACATTGGCCTTTAGATTTAAGCTGCAATATGATTAGAGCCATAACTTCATAATCTATTTTTAATAGAATTTATTCCTAAACTAAAATTAATCTGTCAACATCATTCACTGCAATTCACTTGTCTGCTACACTCATGTAGAAAAATTAAAAAATAAATGTATGTGAAAAATAATAATTGATATTGTATTATATACTTAAATTGTGTTGACAAAGTAAATAACTAAAAAATCATAGCACATAAATGTTAGCTACATAAAATGCCTTAAATGTAGAAGAGCAAAAGGACATCAGTCCTATTAAACAAATTGCTGCCTATAAATTTTATTCACATTTTAATATCAGCCTTTAAATTTAAGCTGCAATATGATTAGAGCCATAATTGCCATAATCTATTTTTAATAAAAGTTATTCCTTAACTTTTTTATTTATTTATTTAATAGAATATGAAAAGCCAATTTCGATGAATAATTCATCATAAGCATAAATTCAATTTGAGTATTACTTTCAAAACAGTTAACAAAACAAATTTTAAATAATTTGAATTTCAAATGGCAAGAGTATCATTCTTACAGACAAAAATATCCCACATCCCTAAGACTTTTTGTCATGTCAACAATATTTATACTATTTTAAAAATAGACATTGTATACACATCACTCAACTGACTTCATAACACTAACACAACAATAATTAGTTCTGAGTAAATCATTTATTTTAAACTTTACTGTTTAATATAATGTAAAACAAACTTAATCATTATAAAAAAATTATATATAGTCATCTGTTTGTATGACAGATCAATAGCAATTGAGACACAATTTTGTTCCAAAATAACTAATGTAATGATTTTGTAATGTTAACCTGAGTAACACTGGTATGTTAGCAATGAGGATTCCAACTCCACGGTTTTAATTTTATTTTTCCTTATAATAAATATAACAAGTAATAAAGTAAATGCTATATATAAAAACATCAATAAAATTAAATTTGTTAATAAAAATTCTATTGACTGAGAATGATAGACACTTAAATATACATGTGTGTATGCATCACACACAAAATAGATAAAGACCACAAAGTTTTTAGTATTGCAATTTTTTTGCCAATACAAAAATCTGCATTCTTTATTCAGCAACACAAAGAGTGAATTTTTCATTAATTATTTATAAAAACATTATTATTTTAAATGAAGCTATCATTTGATTTTAATGTGCAACATTTTGTTGCACTTTTGCCAATACTTCTTCTTTTTCAAGGTAGAAAATGTTATTGAAAAGCTGCATTAAGGCTCCATTGTTCCCAAACTTCTTATGCATTGCGAGAGTTTTCAGGCTGAAGATCAAGACACAAAGTTGTTGCTTCGGTTAAGTTCAATGTCGATAAATCCAATATGACCTGAAAATAATTATGCGATTTAAATAAAAATTGGTACAAAAATTCTGTGCCTAAGAGAAAAAATCTTGATTGTCTAGTTGCAATACACTCTCTTCTACAGGATAACAATATATTTAAATGTTCACAAATTGTGTGCCAAATATTTTATGTGAAGTTCATAAATCCCACATTTAAATTGATTATTTCTGAAAAATGCACATTATGAATGTTAATTTTTTATGTTTGTATTACCATTGGGAAATTTCTTCAAGAATTTCCTTGGCTGCTGCTCGTAAAAATTGCAATACATTTATTTACAACATATTAACTGAAATATAATAATTAATCCACAAATAATTAGATAAAAAGAATTTACCTGACCCATGACTGGGCTTTGCTGTAAAAAGCCTTTGCGTGTTATAACAGACACTTCTAGCTGTCTGGTCCTTGCTTCAGCATAAGACATTACATATTCAAAGGTTTGGTCAAATACAGGATTACAATCATCCTTGCGTGACTGAAAAAATGGTCAAATTAATTATGTTAAACAAAGAAACTATTAAACAGTTCTCAATATTCCTTTATAATTACCACAAAAGCAATAAATGAAGCATTGTGTTCTTTATTTTATTCAGCAAACATAAAAATTAAATATGAACAAAAAGTTCCTGCATATTTTAAAAATAGGGATTTTTTTTCTTAAAGCAATTTTAACCTCATAAATTTAGATATTTATACAAATGCTTGGTGAAATATAATCAAGCAAATAAATTACAATATTATAAATAAACTGATACAATAAAAACGAAAACAATAGAACCTCAAATTATTACTCATTATATTTGCTAATCAAATTTAACTATAAGTTAAATTTTGTGTGCATTCTTGTTTCACTTACATCAGTTTTACGCTTAGACTCTTTGGAGCGTTCTGGAAGTAAATACAGCTTCACATATGGATCAGGAATATTATTGGGATCTAATAATGGAAGATTCCTAGAAAATTTATAAAAAAAATTATTTTTTATTCCTTACTTACTTATTTAAGATTTCTTACTAGTGTAATGTTCTGTAATCCTAACTTATTCTCTCTTATTTACGTATGTAGTATTCCTTCAATTCTCCGTGAGCCTATATCATGTAATTTCAAAAATGTACACTTTAACTTCTTCATATCACTATTTATGTATAGTCTTAAACATCTAGAGTATTTACGTATATCTCATTCATACATTTGTAAGTAATATCAATCTTTCCTCAGCCGAGGACTAATGGAACTAATAAATCTAACTTAATCCAATTAACAATACAAATAAAGATGAATATTTTTTTCAAATATGCATTCAAGAACTACCCACATTTCAAAGCTATGTTTTTTCACAATTTTTCAAATAAGAGAATTTTTTACAACTGTAACATACACACAAACACATGCACACACAGATGTATATATATATTAAACTCTCAACATTATTTGTATGTACTTACTCAACTTTGTGCACTACAATCACAAGTCGCTGTCTAGTTACACTGTAACGTAGAGTCAATCTGACACGTCCAAGTGCACCTGTATTTCTGGGGGCAGGATAAAAGGACATATTGAAATAGATACAATAATATAATAAAAAAATATTTAAGAAAATTTCAAAGTACATACACATTAGAAGCTGATGTGCGGTGTCTTAAACCAGGAGCTGCATCTACTCCAGGTGGAGCAAGAACAGGTACGATCAAATCTTCCATCGCCGATTTTATTGAATCAGAATGTTCTAGGGGCGCCTTAGCTCCAAAGCCATTAGTGGCATTTGCTTCATCTGCAATATAATTATGATGATTCCTTATTATGTTTTGTCATATAACAAATTCATATACATATATATATATATATAAAATAAAAACAGAATTTAAACATTGACGTCCATCTAGACCATAGATACGTATAACAGGATTACCATAAAATAAGACACATATCTAACTGAATACAACCAATGGACTTTATATTTAAACATAACAAATAAATTGTAAATATGGAGGAACAACTGTTTAGACAATTTGAAGGTGTGTGTATATCTATTTATCAGTAATTCGTGGTAGTAGAATAAAATATTTTAAAAGGTTGTCAAATAATTTGATTATATTAATTTATAAATTGAAAACTTCTTTAATTAATACCTTTATTATATAGATGAATATGTGAAAATCATTAAATCTCTGACCAAATTCACAATTAATAAGAAATTTTTGATTAAAAAAAATTTTATAAATTGGAAACTGATAAACCATTTGGTGTTGGATACAAATGTAATTTAATTAATATCAGTCGTAAAAATTTTAAAACATTTTTAAGAAAAACATAACATACAACTTCAATAAAAGCATACCTGGGATAATTCTTTGTTGTGATGGTGGCAATGAAGAAACAGGAGGTTCTGGCTTCAATAAGGGTTGAGATGCCTCATCATTTTTTGTGATTTCAATATCATTGATTATCGCATCTGGCTCTTCATATTTCAAAATCTAAACAATAAAAACTTAAATTAATCATATACAGTAAAGAAATGACATATGAAATATATATTATATTGTATAAAAATATTGCTATATTATATTTAAAACACTTTGCAAAGACCATTTTATATATTGCAAAATATATACAATGCTCCACTGTAAATACACTGATTAGCCCAATTATTATAATGGTGATAATAGTTTCAGAAATCTTAATTTCAAATCAATAATTTCATGTCTGACATGTAGTAAAAAAAATACATATTTAAGCATTTCTTTCCCTGATGCCAATTTTGGTCACTTCACATTTCTAAGCTTCTGTGAACACTATAGTAGACCCATATTGAATGGCTTTTCTACTAGAATTTTTCTGCAAGATCAAACAATAATGTAATATATAGTTTGATTAGTATACTTGGTTTTTCATTATACAATAATAACAATAGAAATAAACAATTGCCATTATAATGAAAGTTTTAGACTAGACTAGAGCTAGATTTTCCCCACTCAGTGGTTCTCTTTTATCATTTTTTCAATTTTGTTGATTTTCAATTGCAGAAGTTTTGTACACAGTTCATAGACTTAAAGTTTTTAGATGTTATTTAATAAGCCATTATACAGATATATTTAGGCAAGCAATATAATGAGATAATTAAGTTTGAGCAGCTAATCTGTAACCATATGGCTGTTTCGTTACAAAATAATATAAAGTATTCTAAAGATAAAACTAACCCTCAGATGCATTGCAAGGCTGATTTTACTGTTGGGGCCAGACTTGCTTAAGTTAAAAGGCTGTTTCTCAATTTCCATACTATCTTTCTGGAGTAGACTGGAAAGGTTGTACACAAAAATGCCAAGGTCTTGAGACGTTTTGCTATCAACAACCTGTTAACCAATGACAAAAAATAAATAATAATCATACAAACAACTGAAAATATATCAGATA
Organism: Zhengitettix transpicula; assembly: GCA_037074705.1. Taxonomy (NCBI): domain Eukaryota; kingdom Metazoa; phylum Arthropoda; class Insecta; order Orthoptera; family Tetrigidae; genus Zhengitettix; species Zhengitettix transpicula. Next base: position 4,516,265 of record CM073595.1, read on the forward strand.
CATAAAGTGAGCTATGAAATTTTATTCCCCTGGATTGTGCCTGCATGCACCAATTTTGTATCTGTATAAAACAACAGTTTTATAAATAAATTTTAGACTGTAACATCTTTTAATATGGGTATATCCAAACTTTTATAATTCCTAACATACTGAACAGCCTGTTTCAGAATACTATTCTATCAATGATCATTTTTATTTTTAACATAATTTATTGTTAGATAGATTACACCAATACTTTCTATTTGCATGCTTTTGTAGATAATGCAAAAGATTGTTTAGATTATAAAATTGAACAAAATAAAATTTTCTACTTTAAAATAATGTGAAAAGATTGAAATCCAGAAAATATTAATACAGTGGTAAAATTATATTGCTATTAAATAAATTATGCATCACACAATTAGAAAGACTAGAGCTGAAATAAAATGATTAAGTGAATGATAATTTTCAAAAACACAGTTTAGTCTGTGACGAAGTATATCATGGTTAAAAACATCAACCTGAACATGCTTGGTTTCACAAATTTGTGTGCATATTAGGTCAGAACCATATAATTCAATGTTTTGGATAATTACATAAATAAATAAATATAATTTGCAATTTATACCTTAACAGTAAGCGTATCTGATTCAGGATTATGTATGAGGAAAGTAAAACCTTGTTCCCACACAGGATCAACTGTTCGAAACAAATTAGTTGTCTGTTGTTGGTTCTTTCCCACAGACATAACTGCAAATGGATCTGGAAGACTTGTGGTCCGTGCTTTCTGAAAATTATAAATTTAGACTGTAGTGTTTATGTAAAGCATCTTCAAAAAACCTGAAAACATAAGTATAAATTTAATTTCATATTTCATTTCATATTCACCATGAAATAAGCTATTACTAGAGTAATAATAATTGGCTGAAAGTTCAAAAATGATAAAGATCTCATAGTTCATAAGCATTCTCTGGCATACATGGTATTAAGTTTTATGTGACTGATCCAAAAAAAATTTTCATAATACCTAGCCATCTGTCTAAAGGTAACTGAAGAATGTTTTATTTTATGGGTGTTGTAATTATACTAAGTTTATAATACCTATTTGAAACTTACAGGCAGTTCACATGCTGAATCAATATAAACAATCAAAACAGCAGTACTCATTGACGTCACCCTAAGCAATTGTGTTTCTTCTAAAGCCTAAAAAATTAAAAGAATTTGCAATGTAGAGTGCTTTTAAAAATTTACATATTACATTTATATTTCAGATAATACTTCAGATTTATTTTACACAGACAACTGATTGCTTTTAAGTTATTATCCAAAATATTAATAGCAAAAATATTTATTTTTAAAAAATATGTATTAGATCTATACTTTGACTTACGGCTTTCAGATCATTTCTATTCTTGCTCAAAGTAAGCCAGGTCATGCGAACGTAAACCATTCCACGTTTGGCTCCTTCAAGGGTCAACCACTAAACAGATAAAACCAATTCTTTACCTAGCACAAGTTTTAGCTTAAATTAATTTATTTACATATCAACTGCAATTAATTGTTTGAAAAATATATTGAAACAACCTCACATGAAATATCATCCCACAAATTAATAATTGCCTAAGCAGTATAATGGCTCACTTAAACTTATAGACATATACTTAACATCAAATTCATTTTAAATATATTATATTTATCTTACCAAATCTAATTTCTTCTTCTTTGTTACTTGATTCAGTTCAACTGTAGCCCTGAAAGTAATAAAAACAAATGAACAATTAGATATGATTACTTGCAATACTAACAATTAAAATTTATACACGACATAAATTACAATCTTCCAACTTAGATGTCTAAAATTTATAAATAAAGACTGGACTTTTTACTGCTTAACATTTTAATTATTTTTTTCTAAATTTACTGAAACCTTTTATGATATTAGAATATTACTGGAACATGCACAAAAATGAAAGAAACTTATTATTTTGAATATTTATCTTCTAATTCAAGAAAAAATAGTGCAATACTTTAGAAACTCACATGTTATTCATCTTAAAGGGTTAGTAATACTTCTCTTTAGAAAATGTGTAAACAAGTGTAAAGTTGCACAGGTTGCAAAAGAAAATTCACAAAGTTAAAAGAGAATTTCAAAATAACTCAAGCAATTCTTGGTTAAGTTAGTAATTTATCTAATACAAAATGTTAATGAAACCAGAATAAGCTTTATTACACAGTAAATGAAAGCGTTTATTAGGTTGTTCAATTCTACACATGGTAATAGAAAAGCATTAAGTCCATATAAGGTTAACTAATAAGTAATATACAACACAAGCAGTAATTACAAACATTGATGTAACATAATGCATTATATAATAATTGATTAAATTTGCATTACACAATTAATATCAACAAAGTTATATAATTACCAATTCCATAACATGGAGACCTTGTAAAGACATAGAATACTAATTTGAAACATGTCTTCCTAAACACATTGACAATTTACTGGCACAATTAAAATATACATTGAAAAATAAATATTTGAGAATTATAAATTCAAATAAAACCAATTCTGACAAAAGAGCAAGCAAACTAAGTCTCAATTAGAACCTCTACAATTTGATGAGTTTGAGCAAAAGGAAGTAAAGAATTAATAATTGAATAAGGTGAGTGCAAGAAACTGGACATTGGGCATAAGGGAATTCAGAAAAAGGCCATTTCAGGAGGCAATATATTTTTAAATTTGCACATTATGTGGGCAAGGAGTTAAAAACACTTCAAACCAGAGAAACTAATTTTAATAAACTATTGATGACTATAGTGCAAACAATGCATGTCCCATGTCCAAAATACTGGACAGTGGCTTTGTAATATCAAGACAGACAAATCAGAAAACTGAGGACATTTGCATAGCAAGTTAATTCAAGATCTATTTAAAACAACTTGAAATAAATATTGATTATCTAAATAAAATTTGAATTTATTGGAAATGAATTTAACAGTAAATGTTGACAAAAAAAAACTACAAGTAAATGAAATCAAAGTGCAAAAACTGATTAAAGAAGTGTGTACTTTTACTTCAGTCTTGTTCACAAAATTTTTACACACACTTTGAAATTCTTCGCTTCAATTGGCCTGAACAATATATGCCTTTAACTTTATAGCTAATAAGAAAAATAACTCTTATTTCAATATGCCAGAGTAACTAAATGGTTTTTTAAATACATTCAAATATGGACACAAGATAAAGAAACAGGATAAAATGTAAAAATAATAAAGACAACGGACAAATTCAGTTGGAAATATATAACAGTTGTAGCATTAAACATAGTAAGCTGTCTGATTCAATTATGTATTCGAGTGCCAATACCGGGAGTGGTGAGCTGATATAGCATGAAGCACATTACGCTTCATTATGAATGAAAATTGAAATAGGCTTGATAACTAGCGCAGCAAATATTGTGGGACAAACTAATAGATCCTTATAACTTGAAAAACATAAGGGAAATTCTTGCAAAACATTCTGAGGGTACCAAATTAATGATTTCAGCAGCACTTTATTGGTTCAAAATAGTGAACACTAGAGTAGGCCCTAAAGGAAAGAATTTATTTAAAAAGGTATGCAGTGGACAAAGCCTCCCAATACATCACACATAGCTAGTGCTTTCAATCTATTTACACAGAAACCTACACTTTATTTGTGCATAAAATAATATTTATGTTAATAATTCACCTTGATTTACTAATGGCAATTTTCACTCAGGCTTAAACTATTATGCAACAACTCAACTTATTTTTGCAGGTATTTTATTTCAAATATACACATGAATTAATTCCATGCTCTTTGCTCAAATTTTACTCAACATTTTTATAAATATTAAAATGTGTATGTCAATAATTTGACATAATTGACATTTTGTATTGTGTAAAATTCTGTCAATAAAACACCACAGTCAACAGAAATAATAAGAATAGCAGTAGAAATAATTAATAAATGCTGAACTATTGATGTCACAATTGACATAAGCCTAGAGGTAACATTTGCAGCCAAATCATTGCAAGTACATTTTCTCATATTCATGTGCTTTTTATTTACAGATGTGGGTTAATTTTGAAAAATATGGCAGAATTTGTCTAAGCTTTAGGCATTGCACAAAATCTGACCTTTTTATTTTAAAGGGGTTTTTTATTTTCCTAAAACATCTACAGAACCAAACAAACATGTTCTACACACCTTTATCGCGTCCCTCAAACTTTTTTAAAATCCTATTTCATTAAAGTAGTGCTCTCCACAATGTGCTTGCTAGAGACCTAATAATTTCACTCCAGTTTATATCCTAACTCAAAGTAATGACATATACTTATAACCATTTGTTTGATGACTAGTCAATCTTAAAATTTACACAGCAATTTTGTAAAAATTATCACATCTAGTAATGCCAAACAAAATACATTTGAAATTTGTTGCTACTGAATGAAAGTGAAGAGTATATGGACAAATAATAAGGTAGAAAAGAGTTTTAGACAACATTGGCTAATGAAGGAATATGTTTAACATTCATAGAATAGGACAAATTAATTAGTGTAATTTATATTGAGACACTATTTAAAAATTAATAGTGTGATGCTAACTGAAGGAGGACAGCTATCATTACGTATAATTAAATTCTGATGAACATTGGAAAGTTGATGAAGGAAAGAATCTAAATAAATTAGTTTCTATTAATTTAAGATTTATGACTGTAAAAGGTACATCAATCAATAAATGAAAGTAAATGCAAGAGATTTAAAGATTTATAAGAGAGACAATCAAAATATTCAAATTAATTATGATTGTTTTTACAGATCAAAGAAAGCTATGCCTAACAGCATAAAGTGAGTTATATTCATTATATGTGCTTTATACATACATGTCTGATTAATTATCCATGATTGTTAAATTATTTTTACTACTACAATTTTAAATATTATTATTACTGTTACCATTGACTGCAGTTATTTAATATATATTTTAACTATATTCTATACACTGATATGTTTTGAAGGAATGAAAAATGTAATAATAGAAGCTTTTTAACATGAAACAACAAATATAACTTAGATAGTGAAGTGATTAAAGTAACAGTTATAACGAACTAATAATTCAATATAACTGTACAATTATGATAGATATGGTTTATTGCTACATTTCAAATAAAACATCCATGCTTTACATTGACATATTCAAATAACTTAATACCTTCCAAGGAAGTCATCTTGGTTTCTATCTTTGTCAAAGAGCTCATATAAGACGAACTGGAATTTTGTCTCTTCTATTGCAAACTGAGGAAGTTAAAAAGCAAGACCATGTTATAGGGAAAAAATAACATGATTATTACTTTTGTAAATTAATGAAAAGCAATTAAAATTACAGCAATATTTTGTTAGCAAAACAAACCATGCTACAAACAAAAAATTACTTATATACACATAAATTTAGCATATTTTCAACCTTAAAGGATTTCAAACTTCAGCGACATAGAGACATTTCAATTATAAAGATAGCATATGAAATATGGAATTTTATGAAACCAGTATTACATTATTTCAATATCACTGAAAGGCCAATGCAATTTTGTTTTGTGTGCACTGTATCATATAAATACAAAACAAATTCCATTTTGTATCTTGTTTCCAATACATACACTAGTCTTAAGTTTTTAATAAATGTTTATTAGTTTTAATATTACAACTTCCATCTGATGAGAAAGCATATGCCATCAAATTATTATCCTTATTATATGCATTTGTACTGGAGACTACATATGTCATATTTTTGAAGTCCAATACATTGGTTATATACACACATCCTGAAGAAAGGGGCTCTGGTGCTCGAAAATTTAAAATGCTATTTCATCCACTCCCGACTACAATAATTTTTCTGTTCAAAAGAGTTAATTAATTTGACTGTCACATTACCTTACTAGCTTTGTGTGTGTGTATGTATGTATGTGAATAAAAATGTAAGTAAGGATGTGACGATGTCAAAATAATTAAAATAATTTGTATAGAAAGGAAAGAGAGTTAGGTTGTGGCTTACCTAAAATTAAAACTTGATGTTGCCATTCAGGACAGGTGGTGATTCTTCAAATTTTCAGAGGCTCTCAGCCACCTTCTTCACAAAAGAGTTACATTAAAAAAGCCAGCTAGCATATGGAATGTAACTCCTTTTTCTGAAGTTGGGGTTGAGAGCTTCCAAAAATTTGAAGAGCCTCCTCCTGTCCCAAGTGGTAACAGCTTCATCATCTATCTCTTTCTTTTCCTTACAAATATTATATATATATATAACAATATATAACAAATAAAATATTGGATTCGTGTCCGGTTGGCACGCAATTCAGATCATCTTTCCTGTCGATGGGGAGGCTTAGGCCCTCACAAATTTGGAACCAGATTGGACCAAGTAAGTCGGCATCGCTGTCTCTCTTTCCTATCTAAATGAGTTATATAAAAGTGTTAAGGATATTAATTATTAAGTGACGAAGTCACATTTGATAATTGGATAGTGAGGAGAGAGAAAAATATAGGTCAAATGCTGGGTATACACTCTGAAGAAATCATATGAGATATATATATATACACTTGGATAGTGAGTAAGGATAGAAATAAATAGGAGGATTATACTTTATGTGAATTCATATGCTCAGGCGTAGAATCACGAATGTGACTTTGTCACAAAATTAGTTCCAATTCCTTAATGGATTCTCCTAAGATATATGATGATATTAGTAAGGATATGACATTGTCAAAAATAATTGCAATATTGGTATGGAAAGGAAAGAGAGATAGGTTGTGGCTTACATGAAAGTGAAGTGCAGTGTCTCCATAAGGAACTGAAGGTTGTTCTTCAAATTTTGGGAGGCTGAGATTTGAAGAACAACCTTCAGTTCCTTATGGCAACACTGCACTTCACTTTCATGTAAGCCACAACCTATCTCTCTTTCCTTTCCAAACCAATATTGAAATTTTATATATATATATATATATATATATATATATATATATATATATATATATATATTAATCAAATAAGGAAATTTGACAAAGTCAAATTAGAAGACATTTTTAATTTTATGACAATGGTGTACTGCAGTAAATAAATGTACATGAAGCAAGAAACAGACACGCTCTGTATTTAAATTACATACATAGTTCAAACATGACAAAAATGAGTGTCCAAACATACAAAAATTTCCTATATTTAATATTTATCATCATCCCCATATCACTAATACAGAACAAAACCCAAGATTTTTATAATTATTTTTATAATGGAAACAATAAATCGTAATGCTTTTGTGTGTCAGAGGGGTGGTAGTTAAACTTAGTATTGGTGCTGAAATGACAAACTGGGCATCAGGTAAATGAAAATATGGCTCTCTATTTTGCACAGAATTATGTAAAAGACAAAGTGAATGTCATGTTTATTGCATTAGGGTTGGAGGTTTTACTACCAGGAACTTGACAGTTGGGTATTAACTGAATTTTTAAAATCTGTAGTATGGTCGAGTTATTTCTATACTAATATTTTTTTATGAAGGATCTGCACTATGTAGTAAATATTAAAATACACAAATTCACACTTTCTTGCAATTTTCCAAATGATTGATGTAAAGCTAAAAAGTTTAGAAGTGAATAAAGTAAATTCAGCAGTAAAATCTTAAAAATTAAATACTTTTAGTGCAACTGTCTGATAAACAGCAATAGGACTAGGTAATATTAAAACAACAATAGATAAAAAATAAGAGGGTTATTGCACTTAATTTGGCATTGTTTTCTGCTGAATGCTATCACTATGTTATAAGGGTGAAAGATATGCATGAAAGTAAATAAAAAATTTACCACTGAGTGAGAGAAATTATTGCTCTATTCAAAATTTACAAAAAGACATAGGGGTAATTCACAAGCAATATTAGAAACAACTAAAATAATGTCAAGATTTAATAGGATTCACTTATTGACAAGCAATCATACAAACAGGTATTTCAAAAAAATGTTGCAATTGGATGATAAATAGTGGAAAATAATTTAATGATGGAGTAGCATAGAGGCAGTAAGGATCACTCATGTAAAAAATCTACAACATGAGCATAAAAATTCTGAATGGTAATAAAATTAAAAATTCCTTAATTAATTCAACTAATTAATAGAAAACCAGATTTAATATAATCAACAGAAAATGTTCACAATAATGCTGTTTGTATGAGTGCTTTAATTTTTCTCACTAAAGGCTGGTACAGGCACACACACAAATTTCCCTCAACCTTATGTTCTACCTGCCAAGAAAATCATCATTTTGAGTTCCAGGGAAACCAGGATCCCAATCCCACAGCTCGAATGTCAGCTCTTGACCTGTTTGTGATGTTATCTTCTCCTTTAGTGCAAACATAGAATCTAATTAAGGGTATTTATCATAAATAATTTCTGAAATGTTTATCACTGACATGTTTTAATTACTGCATCAAATGAAGATAATTTTAGATAGTAAATCAGAATTTCTAGTAAATTTTGCTAACTTACTATTTCTGAAATCAATTAAAATTATAGTAAATGTTTCATATCCAGCAAGTATTTACAATTATGTTTCAATGTGGGAAAGAGATGTGTCAATAAGGTTTGTGAGGAAGTGATATATTCAAATTTACATATAACAACATTAAAAAAATGCATTCAAAATATAAAATGATGGGCAGAAATTAATGGAAGTTCAAAAATAAACAACATAGTACTATAAAATATACTAACATAAATTATGAAACTAGACATGTAACAAAGTTTTAAAAGTCAAATTAAAACCATTATTTACATGTATACATAAAACACAGAATATTACTATAGATTGAAACAGATCACCAGAGTATGACATGTATCATGCAATTAAAAAGCTGTACACAGCAAAATGACAGATGAAATAAGTTTTTTAAGTAGGTAAATCACTTTAATGCAAGCAAAGAATAAACTGCTTAAAAGTTATATTCAACAAGACAGAAAAAAGCAGTGCTGTAAACAAGGATATATAAACTAAAAAAAATATTTCACAGAATAACCAAAGTGATGTGTAATCTTTTTCTTCTATATTACAAATCACTTATGAAACAATTCTAACCTGAATCTGATGGGATCACAAAAAATTTCTCAGTTGCACATTTAAGCATACCTGCAAATTGGGATACCATACATGGAGATAATGATTACACTGCACCAAACTATACTTCAGACTTAAGGTGTATACAAAAACACATTATTCCTCTAAGTACTATTTGCAATATCATGGAAAGTTATGTTTTCCTGCTTCCCAGTACAAATATTCCATTCCTTCACCATTGTGGCCAAATACTCATTCTATTCTTGTTGGTGAATCAAAACATACAATTCATACTGATTTCATATTGTTCATCAGAATGTATTTGCTTATATTTGGAAATTTTCATTCATAATTCTATACTACCCCAGCTTGGAATTCATCATAGCAGACAGCCATGTCACCTTTTCACGTTAGTCAGCAAGTGTCACCTTTTCACGTTAGTCAGCAAGTGTCACCTTTTCACGTTAGTCAGCAAGTGTCACCTTTTCACGTTAGTCAGCAAGTGTCACCTTTTCACGTTAGTCAGCAAGTGTCACCTTTTCACGTTAGTCAGCAAGTGTCACCTTTTCACGTTAGTCAGCAAGTGTCACCTTTTCTCGTTAGGCAGCAGTGTCACCTTTCACATTAGTCAGCCATGCCACCTTATCACATTAGTCAGTCATCTTTTCACAATATTTAGTTTTCAATTATCAGTTTGCATATTGAATTTCTCTCATAAGGAGGTTAGATTTAGATTCACGTGTATCTAAACAGTATAAAGTATCACATTTAAGTATAAAATATAACCTTTGTATATTATATAATCATACAGACTATATAGTCTAAGAATTAATATAACATGATTAAACATTCACTGTTCTATAGTTTGCCTTTAGTAGCTAAGAACTCTGACAAATGTAAAAAAAATCATATCTTAATGTACGATGTACTTTTAACTTTGATAGTAATATATTAATATGAGAATACAATACGATATTAAAACTAAGTTTTGAAACTAAATAAGAAAAAGTGTTGTACATTAAAATAAAACTAATAATATTTATTAACTCTAATATAATTATTGATTCTTCAATTGGTTAAAAGAGGTACCTCAAATTTGATTTTTTTGAAGAACTCATAGGTTTCAGAAAAAGAGTGAAAATTCAAGCTTGCAAGCAATCTGCCTGCAGTTATTTAATCAGTACCTGCCCAGACTTTCATCCTCTGAGGTGTCATCATAGTCCATGAGATGCAGTTGAAGTTCCTGGCTGCACGCATCATACACGAGGCTCTGAGAAAGGCAAGCTCACAGCAACTCACTCAACACATTCCAAAAGCAAATATAGTACAAAAATTAGTGCTATTATCCCCATAGCACTCAGATGCAAAACATGCAGGAACATCTATGTCCTGAATTCTTAAAGTACTCATTCCAATTTAGAAAATGTAACTACTTATACAATGCAAACACAGCACATAGCAGGTAAAGCTAATTTAACATTTAAATGAATGATAATTTTCTAGAAAACCTTTCTGGTAAACAAAAAATTCTAAGAAAATTGCAAATATTTAATATAAAATTGCAATCCATTGTGTGTGAGCACACATTTCAGTTTTCAGAAGTACAGCTATTTTATGTCACTGAGAACATTGTTATTGTAGTTTAGATAAAACAAAACTCTAAATTGTTACAATCCTCTCCAAGTAATTATCCCCAAGCATATCTATGCAAATACTTAATAATACAATAAATAATTCTAGACAGAAAAGATTACATCTATTATATGTTACATTGGAATAGTTAAGAGGCACAGAAACCTGCACACTTTCAATTTAATACAGAAACCATGATTTATTTTAGTATTGACATTTGGAGGAAGTAAAAATACATAGGAGTTAATGCCTAAGAATTGTGAATTAATTAAAAAATTTATCTAACCAAGTTTTGTTTGATACCAATCACTTCAGTTTATTGTGCTGAATTTTCTCATTAACTTTATCAAAGATAAATTACAGTTGTAGCTATATATTTAATTCCATTCAGGCAAGTAATTTCATTTCTACAAATTAGCAGACTTTTTTTAAAAAAAAAATATACAGCAATTACATTTTTCTAAAAGAAAACCTTAAAAGCACGACACAGCTTATAAATTACTTTCATCATCAATAATAAAGGAAATGCAATCGAACATCTTAAAGATCATCTTGATTTAGAAGCACTTCCTCACCAAAAAAACAATTTATCAGAATACAAACACTTATTAACACTAATTTGTTCATACTTAGGAGATTGCAGCTGTGTTATATACATTGGTTTTATTCTGAGAAGATCACATATGAAGAAAGTAGACATAAAATGTCATAATTAAAACTAAAAGTGAAAGTACCAATATCAAAAGTAAAACTAAAATATTTCTTTAAACTAAAATTAACATTTTGACAAAATCATTTTTACTTATAAGCGATATGTCCATTTCAAACATATACAAACTTAAACTTTATCTCTATGTTCAGTTACATTAAGCTGCTTACTAGCATCACATGTCAAATGAGAGAAGGAAAACTAAGAGTGGCTTAAAGCATAAAGAAACCTTTTCACTGTACAATTTGTTAATCGCTAAAACCTGCAGCAGTGTGTATTTTATATGACAACTCTGAAGTTCATGTCATGGTAAACAAAAAAGGCAAAGGGATAGATAAAACAAAACCTTTGCAAATCATTCAATGGCTGAAAAAATGATTCCTCAAAATAAATTTGTGGGTTTATTAATCAATTAACATTAAAATTGTAAACCATGTGTCAAATATTTTTAAAGAAAAAATTGCAGGTTTTTAGATCTAAAAAATAAGAATACAATAATTATGCTTTGTAGTTGAAATAGTTGTCAGAAATTCTACCAGGAAGCTGGAAAGGCATTAATTGATGTATTTTGAGGATAAATGTTTAATAATTTTTTCAAATATAATTGTTTCTAGGGTGCTAGATAATGTTACCAACCTTTTTAAAAGCAAAATAAAATATTTTATTCACATCAGCACAATTTTAGACAAACAATCCACGATTCCTATATTATCAATGCTTGGGATTTATAAGGCAGAGGAGCTTTCTGTTAATCAGATTTTTTCCCTGTGATTTTGTTCACTTTTTCTTTTCTTTTTGGATGTCTATAGAGTATTATTTTAAAATTTTACACCACAACTAAAAGTTACACCTTACAGGTCTTAAATAATATTCCTGCATGTTAATACATCTTTGCAAGAAGTGTCTTGTGTAAAATACACACACTTACGAATTTAAATATCAAAACGGAACTTGGCTGACAATACACATATCCTAATTATTATGACTAGTTAACCAAATGTAAGAAAAACCAATGTGTTCCAAAAATATTACATCAAGTGAGTCCTGTTTTGATGGCAGGTGAAAGTTGTGCTGCAATATGCATGAAACAACTAGGATATTATTTTAACAATAAAGTAAACTTAATATTAAAATCTATATCTAAGCACTGCTTCACAATAATAATTATGACCAAATAATCTAGAGCCACATAAATAAAAAGCATCTAAGCATAAAATGTTTACACAAATAAAAAGAAACCATTCCTTTGCCAAATAGCATATTCAGAACAGCAAAAGAACAAAGTTTAAAACATTGCGGTAAATAAATCAGGTCCACAATTCATCATTCAATATCACAATTGCCAGTATCAGCAGGTAAATTTGTCCCGCAAAGGAAGTCAATGTTGAAACAATAATAAATTTTAAAATAGGATTAACATTTTGAAAGATATAATGCCAATAATAAATTGAATTCAAGCAGTTAATTTACAAAAGTCTCTAAGCTGCGATATATTTCCATTTTCGGTACACTATGTTCAATAAATCTCAAAACAGAAATAAAATGACAGATAATGCAGAAATTACAAACACACAAAAATATTTGCAATTCTTTAAGACGGGACAAAAGAGAAAGCAATACAATAGTGTATGGTTACAACACACTTCAAAGAATTCAAAATAAATCAAATGTTTTTTTTTGAGATCTTGTATTCTCCTATGCCAGCACACAGTTCAGACCCTCTCTCCTGACAAAAGGGACTCAGGCCCTCGAAAATTTGTAGTATTCTCTCACCTCTGCCAGATTGGACCAACCATTGATTTCATGTAAGTCGACATCACTGTCCCTCTTTCCTATGTAAATATGTTATATATATATATATATATATATATATATATATATATATATATATATATATATAGGCATGAGATGAGAGTATATACATACCACTCATCATTAGCCAAATTGGGTCAAGTTCATAAATTTTTGGGGTTAAGTTTATTCATCAGAAATAGACTGTCCACTTCATTAGTCCACTAAAAGTAGACTGCTAATAAGGGGGGTCACAGGAATGACGAATCAAACTGGACTGCACCAGTTTGCAGTATCGTGCAAAAAGTGACAACAGCCCTAAAAGCTTATGAAATTTTTCAACAACAACCATGAGCACATTTCCCTATTCAGATATTCCAAACATTCATTCATTCTCTCTCTCTCCGATACAAATTGTAACTATTTGACTGAAAATTGATATGTTACACTAAAACTTTCCTCAGAAACAATAATTTTGAAAAGTAAACTGGCAAATTTACAAAACTCAAAAAATGTATCAAACACCACAGAAAGAAATTACTACTATGGCAAAAAATTTCCACTACGGGCTGCTACAGCCATGATACACAAGATTGTTGTAGCTTCTGTAATTGATGTCTGTATAATAATGTAAAATCAAGATCTCTATGAATCATAAGTGTCAAATAAATTATTATGAAGGTACATATTTAGACAATTAAAACAAATTATAACCTTAACATCCACTCTTGGATGAGATTTTTTGAACCAATCATATGTTTTATCGACTAATATACCCTTAATTACAAAATAACTTTGGTCGCTTTGGCAGTGAGTGTATTCCATTGTATGAAAACGTAATAATTCTATTAAATAAATATTATATATTTTTTAAACATAAATAATGCCTGTTTACTAGTTTGGAAAATGAAAATAATAATAAAAAGAGAGAGAGAAACATGAAATCATGTGATATGTGGCAGTACTTCCCAATAACAGTAGCATGTTAAACATATCCTATCAATTGAGCAGATTCCACATAATGAACCAAAATTGGTGGGCTGAAAATATTTGCTAATATCTAAAAGATATATCCTCCATATTTAAAATATCAGAATTTATGTACACAAGGTCACTAGTTTTTATGTAGATACTGCTTTTGGTGAAATGGTAATTGAAGGTAATAGAAAAAATAATTTACATTGATTGATTTGAAACTATAAAGAAAGAAATACAATGTTCTCATTTCTGAATATTTGTTGTCATATACTGTATGTATTTCAGTAAAGAAGTTTTGATCCTATTTCTTGACATGTCAATGAATTTGTATCTTATTTCTTATAAATAAAATTCATTGAAACTATTTGATTTATTCATAAAAAATTTGGTAACTTAAATAAAACTCCCTCGAATAGCATTTACTACATTCACACTTATATCAATGTTGGCAAAACAAAGATAATACATGCAACATAACAAAACAATATTAAAATTCTGTCTAACATACCTCACACCAGAAGTCCCACTTGGGATTTAGACTATTGTCTATTGTTTTCGTACGAAAAGTCTTGTCACCTACAGTTACTAGACAATATGGATCAGATTTTCCCATTCCAAGCATTGTTATGTCCTTCTTCATTAAATCTTTTGCTTCAACAACATGGATGCGAACTACGCCCTAATGTAGAACAAAGGAACAAAAATATAGTTTATTTTAAAAAAATTAAAACTTGTTAATTCAAAAACAAAGTCTGAAAATATATGGTGCAATCTACACTTTGTACAAATGTCAAACACTGAATACAATAATGCAAAACATCTATACAGCACCTTTTAATACTTATACAACTGAAATAAATTTCACTTAACACTTACATATCACACTTCCGTAAAATAACCTAGAAATTTTGCAAAATAATCAATCACAGTAATATTGGCAAAAAACCTGTAACCCTTGAATATAATATTTAAGTTAACCTTTTAGTGTAGATAATTTCAACACACACTATACACATGTTTATCCTTGATTCAAATCTTTTTCATTCAGCTTAACTTGCAAAATCTATTTAATTTTCACACACTAATGTTCTTGAAATAACAGCACTTAGTGAAGTATTTTTGTGTGACATAGGGATCTACTTTCATTATTAATTTGTATTTTTCTCCCTGAGCTTCAATTGTATTCTTTTTTTACATGCTTCATTTTCTTTCCTCATTTTTTACAATTCACATTATTGGGAATTAAACAATAGCAATAGTTCAGGAATAGCCAACTTAATTTTTTAGTAACATGAAATTTGTATTCACAAGCAGATATTGATTTATCTACTATATAATAAATCCTATTATCAATAAATATGTTTGAAATTTATTTTATTTTTAATAGACCTATCAACAACTTCTACAGCTGAAGCATAATTTTTAAAATCTGTATTACTAGTGCCAATTAATTTGGAAAACAATATATTATTTTCCAAGCCCTTTATTTACATAATTTAAACATAATCTTGTTTTCATTATTTGATATGAATAAACCCTTCAGATATTAATTTGACATTGAACATGATCAAAGCATGTGCTCAGTTTGTATATCCACATAATCACAATTTTATTTTAAGCTAATATTTAAAAATGTAATCTTTATAGACCCAATTCTTTAGCTAATACAATTAGAAATTCAATAGAGAAATATATTGAGAAAAATTAAAGAGACAAAAATATATATAATGGAAAATCAAACTTTTATTTGGACAAGTAGTCCATTTATAAATGTAAGGAAATTTACCTCCGGATCAGGCATCTTGAGGCTCAGCACAGACACTGAATCACTAAGAGTAATAGGGATTTTGTTGGGCAAAACCATAATGTTTGCCACAGTTTCCACAGTGATTCGTCGCAACATATCACTGGTGAAAGAAAAACAATGAAAATAATACTATGAATTGTCAAAAATTTAGATAACACTTTTCCACAATCTGTCAATTCAACACCAGGCTACACAACCAATCACTATCACTTTCTTAAACCTGATTTGAAAATTTTACCTGTTTGAGATGTTTTATCAATTAATTTAATTTCATGCAATAAATATTTTAGTGGTATTTTTACAGAAAAGTAAAATTATGTTTACAGTTCTGCTTAAATGCTATGTAAGCATCTTCAATTCCATCTAATAGCATAACTTATTCACGTGTTCCTTGAGGCTATTATTTCATTATCATTGATTTATTTACAGCTGCATTGACATCTCATGTCATGTCATTAGCGGCTCTTTATGGGTAGACATTTTGCTTTGTTAGGGGACTAATTGACGAGATTCCCTCACATACACAAACATCCGTGCCCTCGCCAAGATTCAAACCCGGGACCTCTATGATGCAAGGCAGCCATGCTGACCCCTATTCCACTGGAGGTCAGCCTTATTATGTCTTTGCTTTGCATGTAAAATAAACTGTATTTCTGTACAATTAAAATAATTGTCTTTCTACATCTTGAGAAATATTCATTATTTTAGTCTCCCAAACATCCACAATTTCATTTAATTCCTTATTCTTAGCCTATAATACTTTTTCAAAATTCATACAGATTTCAAAACTACCCATTCACATGACATTCCTTCTATTAATCAACATCCACTTTTAATTCTGTTTCTCAATTATCTTCTGATGTTTCATTCTACAAATTATGCTTAAACATTTGTAAATATCAGCTCCTGGGTGTGCCTCTCTGCTTAGTATTTCTTTATCCACTTTATCTCTCAAATTTCTCCTCTCCTTACCCAAAGTGGTTTCAATTATTTATTTCACTCACTTGAATATTGAAGTCTGGCATCATCTTTCCTCCATGTTGTCACATGTTTCTTCAACTATTGCTTGAAGAGTATATATACAAAAAATCTCACCTCATCTTCCATTTCAGTCAAGTTATCCTAAATAACTATGGGTTTAAGCTAATCAATTCCATCTTCAACACTCCAATATTTGACACGAATTACAACAAAAACAGTTGTTACTCTTACTGCTAAAAATTACAATTAATAAGTTTAAAGATAGTTTGCAATGAGTAACAATGAATCTTGCCATATACCACCAGTAAAATTCTATTATTACATACAAATAACCAACATTTACCTCAAACCTGGCATATCAAGAAGATCAGCAACACCCACAAGATTAAAGTCAATGGATGGCTTTTGCAGAAAAAACACTTGTAAGCCTCCAACAAGTGGCATCTGTGATATAAGTGGTTTCATAACTACTCTTATGTTTCCTTTGATCTAAAACATAATAAAAGACATAGAATACAAACTATCGACATAATAATATAACTGCTCTTCATTTTTGCAGGCGATAAGCTGTGAATGAATCAATTATCATAACTAAAAACTCAAATATTGAAGGAATTTAAAATCATTCCTGATCAAAGTTTTTAAATGACGAAAGTCGAGCCTATATATTTTAAGAACTGGGTAAAATAATTAAATTCTACATACCTGAAGATCTTTAATGCCTCCTTTAATACCACCAATGCTAAAAGAAATGTCACAGTCTCCCGCATAGCTGAAACAAGAAATAAAATTTTCTTCTTAATGTTAATATCTAATCATCTTCTTCTTCTTCTAATAAATAAAATTGTCTGTATGTATGTTCCTGATACAAATCCAAACGTGTGGAGCAATTCCAACCAAAATTTGTACAAGTGTTCCTATCAAACAGGAAATAAACACTGTAGGGGTAAGACATGTCTACCACCGCCAGGGACAGGATGGAAATTGTCAAATATGTTAAATGGCCGACATTTGCATCAAATAAACATATTTTGGGATCAATGAGATTGATAGTATTTCTACTGATGTTTGTGTATAATTTTAATCCCTTTTCACATAGGAGGGTAGCACTCTTAGGGGTGGAGAGCTGTTTCAAGAAAACAACATGAAAATGACCGAAATTGGCGTCAAATCCGGGATGATAGATGCCACAGAGTTTAATTATGTCAACCCAGATAGTAAGAAATAAAAGTGTAATGTGTACTAATTTCACAACACAGTGTTGGAAAAATAAAGTAAAAGAATAAAAATAGTGTTAGAAATATGTGAATATTTTTAACACACAATTTTTGCAAATAAAAGTTCAGAAATATATTTTCAGTTATAGTGTTTAATAAACTGGTGTAAGGATCAATGTTCTGTATACCTTTAGCGGCTCATCAGTCACATGAATAAAAGACAAGCAATTGAAATTGTTATTTTGCTAGTCTCAAACAATTTTTAATAAACAATAGTACAAAAAATACTAGAAAATTATGAGTGATGAAATATTATAACAATGAATATGTTTTAACTCACAATATGTCCATATCCAAAATAATTTCCTCCCGTGGGACATTATGATCATACACCTTCACACCACCAACTTTAAGAGGCTGGAAATTAAATAAGGTTATTTGAGAAATAAGATGTAGTAAATTAAACACTTTTTTCTGACAAATTTATTAAGTGCCAAAAAAACCTAGCAGGTAAATTTAAAATGCTGTATTCTAACCAAAGTAAACCAAATTACTTCAATATGGCATCATTTGCTTTTCTTAAGACAACAACATATTAGATATACAAATATATGGACTAGAGCAATACCTTTGAAAAAATCACAATTGTTGCACATTGTGAGTGCAAACCTTAATACTTATCATTCATCAAAAATGTTCTGTCCAAAGTCAGTTTTTCACACAAGTGCTCTCTAAGCCAGCACTTCTCGTCATTTTGAATGCTCTGACCTATTAAATTATCCATTATATTAAACTGCATATTTTCCATCCTAAAATTTCTCAAACCAGTTTATTGGGTGCTATAATGGTGTTGGCTTTGAACTCATCAGATGGCCCTTCCACTTCTTCCCTTTTGGGGTATGTTAAATATATAGTTTTATGTTTATCCTTAAGCATGATCACTAGATTATCAAAATAGCATTGTTCTGATTTCCATTGGGAGATACATGTTGCAGCATATTTCAGTCAACTGGATTACCACATAGATGTGAATTGTGTTATGAAAAAGACAGTACATATGAAAATATATAAAGTGAAAATCTTGTATGTTTATTATTGTGATGTGCAAATCAACACTGTGTATGAAATATACCTCTTTGAAACAATACTCATTTATAATCTCCTTGTATTTAAACATCCTTGTCTATTCATATTGTCCAACCTTACAGTTTCACTTTCATTTCCCTGCTTATTAACATACTCTTGGTTTTTTAAGAGTTTATTTTAATTCCATGTTTTACTCAAGTTTCATAATGTAAATTTATTACTTTATTGATTACCTATGGATATTCCTTCGAAACATTTTTATATGCAGCACCTTGTCTCAAACCCTTCCCAATCATTCTTTAATCTTTGCACATATCTGTGTTCTATCTGGCTTTTAATCAGAAATTAAGCAGTGATTGAAAGTAATTTATATGAAAAAAAAATACCATTCAATACTTGTAAACACATATGTAAATAAACTAATTGCTTTTAAATAAAGTACCCTGTTCTGCAAATATTTACAAGTGATGATGCAAAATATTCAAGCAATAAATTAACCAAATAGTCTTTTGGAACCGAGAACTCTTACTAAGCTGCAATCTACTAGGCTGCAATCTACAGAGAAAGGATTAAATGTTTAAGCAACAATTAAAAATAGTTAATATGTTTATGAAACTTATACATGTAACTTACAATACTTCCAAGGACCATCTTCTCAAATGCAAAACCATTCATTTTGTACTGGGACAGGCTATCCCGGACACTTGGCTCTATTGAATTTTTCAAAATATCCTTAGCATAATGATTTACATGAGGCCATATTCTTCTAATAATCTACAAATAATAAAATCATACTATAAATGAAAATATTAATAACAAGC
Source organism: Zhengitettix transpicula (assembly GCA_037074705.1). Lineage (NCBI taxonomy): Eukaryota > Metazoa > Arthropoda > Insecta > Orthoptera > Tetrigidae > Zhengitettix > Zhengitettix transpicula. Next base: position 4,536,390 of record CM073595.1, read on the forward strand.
TTTTTAATACTTGTAATTACAGAAGAATGAAATTGGTAATACATTTCACTTTAAAAAAATGTGAAATTTTGTATCAGTAACAGGTCCACTGTAATACCAGTTAACATTAAAGGGAAATAGAGAAATTCAAATCAAACCTTAAAAACACAAAGAAGCTTCCACTATCTAATAGTAATAAGTTAAGTTTCTACTTTACTATATTTCTCAAGACTTAACCATGTTGCCCATACCGTTTGCTTAGTTTCAAAATTATCCTCTACACTCGCATAAATAATGCTTTCAGACTATCATTATTTTTCATTAAGGCCTGCCCATGTTTGTTATTTACCATTATTACTGTTGGTACATCCGAACCACTGATGGCAGTAACTTCTTTTAATTAAAATATAACTTATTTAGTTTTAAAGTGTGTTATCAGCACTAATTAGATGGTGATTTCCATATATAAAGCTTTTGTTCACATAGATACCTGAAATTACTATATCATGTTCTTAGCTGAACTCCGCCTGTCCATATCTCCTCTCATTCTGTATGCTAAGCCTAAAATTCTGTTCTACTCTTGGCATTGACATTCAGTACTTGTTTAATTATTTGCTTTAACTCTTATCACCATTGTAAAATGATAATTTGAAATATGACTTACTTTGTTTAGCCATTCCACTCGTTCAACATCTGGGAAGAAAACCTAAAAAAAAAAATTCTACAATACAAACAGAACCAAATATTTTAAAATGTCAGTTTTTATTAGTGGACATTTCAATCAATTTTAGGTATGTTTGATAATTCAAAATTTGAGTAAATGCTAGTAAATCACATATCTAAATATCACGATAATTTCAAATACTGAATTGTTTTGATACAAATAATACATACAATTATTTTTACTTACTAGCACAAGAAATCTTGTCATAGAACACAAATGTGAAAATTAAGAGTCTTAAATCACTGAAGCCAAAAATTTGACAAAAAGTAACAAATTTCTGGAAACTCCAGCCGTATCTTACAAATAGTCACTTGGGTGTGTTTAATATCACTTGCAGAACTTACTTGCTTAACTTGGGATATTTTTTATGAATTCAATATAAATTATTTAACTACAAAATTGGTTGATAAATTTATGAAATGTCACACTTACCCAACTTGGAACTTCGGCAAATTTTGAAAGTATAACTTCTTTCTCTGAACAGTTAGCCAACGCCTTAGCTACGTTCCTCTTAACATCTTTATATTTTTTCCACTCATCAGCAAACACTAGCAAAATGACAGGACCAACTAGCCATGCAAGGCTCAGATTAAAATAGCCACAAAGGTATACGGCCCCAACGACTGCAGCTTTCCGTATTAAATTTATAACCATACGCTGCTTGTTAAACGTACCCAGACCTTCAAGTTCTGAACTTTTTTCCTTACTTTGTACCACCATTCTAGCAGTTATGAGTAGAAATATGGCATAACAATCAAATTTTTCAGTGTTACACCCCCTTTTGATTGGTGCCTAGCTGCTGGAGTTACGGCTTTTTGGCTTATGAGCAAAGCAGTAACCACACCCTCTCTGAAACTTTACCACATTGTGACTAACAAGCGACACCAATTCACTTTCCAAAAGCAGCGCAATTCGCTTAATCGTCGTAATGTTTATTTCTAGCGATGACCGACTAACCAGAGTGTGTTATACAACACTCTGCGATGATATCCATTGAATGTATAAGATTTTCAAAATTATTTTATTTTATTGAAGTATAATTGTCTCTAGCACTTTTTTTTAAAAAAATGGACAAAGCTTTTCAATTCAAACATCTCAATACACGATTATGATTTTCCATTCTAAAGATAAACACCTCATATATTAGCAAATCGGAGAAAGTTATTACACATTGATACAGTATACAATGTAGATTATATTAGAAATAGCTACAGAGAAGCAAAGAGAACTTATTGTAGACGGATAGTGAAATAAAACATTTAGAATTTATTTATTTATAAACATGCAATTGCCAATTAGTAGTAAACTAACTTTATATTACTCCTTCAATGTACCAATTCTTACACCAAACTTTACCATACCTCTTATTTTAAAATAATAATAATATACAATCAAAACTACAAACGACAATTTGATGCTATATATTGGTTTAATAAGTAATTAATACTTGTATTAGAAGAAAACTCGAAATACTGTGTTATTATGTTATTAACAGTTTTAATTTTTGATCATTATTCTCGGTAAAATTAATGGTGTCAAAGGTTTTAGATGTTACCATGTAAATTGATTTTAAGTTCATTCTAAATTATTTTAGGATCAAATGTACTTAAGTTAGTAGCTTTAATGTTGCACATTTTTTTACCACTGTGTGGCTCTGTAAATGTGGTATCTTACATTGATAATTTTATAAGTACTGCATACACCTCAAATTTTCAAGTAGATTTATATTCTGATCATTTTGTTATAAATTTGTGTGAAATTTTAGAATATAGTGTAAAATAGACGTCAGAAACTCTAAGTAGCTGATTACATTTCAGCCAATCTTTTTAATTGTTTAAGACGTATGAATTTGTTAGTAAACAAAGGCACATGAACAATAATTTTTGGGCACTTACCTTACTGTTTCCTCCTCAATTTTCATATTGAGCCCTAGGACATCCGTCTTTCATTGAGTCCAGATTAGAAAAGTCTTACATTGTCCCGCCTCGGCCCGCTCTTTAGGTCAACAATGCTAGCCGTCGGCCAAGAGACATTGACAATGACTCACAAACAACAATGTAACCCAATCATGTTACAATAAAATATATATATATATATATATATATATATATATATATATATATATATATATAAATGGCATACAGCCGAAATATATTTTAAAACTTTGGTTTGAAATAATAGGTATTATGCATGTCAGTAATTATAATTTTAAATGTTTAAAGAATATATTACTAAAATAACTACCTTGATATCAGTATATTAATTATGTACTGGTTGGAGTTGAACATATATAAAAATAGACACCAATTATAAATCAGAATTTTGTTTTAATTATAAATAAAAATTAAATTACTGCAATTTAAATTCTGATTTAAACCTGGGGTTTATATTGAATTAATAGAAATGCAGTTTTATAATAATAATAAAAAATAAATGTTACAAATATGGAGATATATATATATATATAGTAGATATATATAAATTATTATATTGATACGAACAGGATAAACAGAGAGCGGCAAGGTTTGAACGTGAGACGGGTGACGTTGATAAAACACGACGCTTCATCGATTCGCACAATCAGCATCTTCCTTCCTCTCTCAGAAAATACTGGCGGTGCTGTAGTGCGCGTAACATTTGTTGGCGGTCCAGTTTAGTGTTCCTCTTCCCCATGCGCTGTCATTTAGCTTCAGTATGTGCCTAGAGCATGACCGAGTTAGATAGTTGTGGGGTATGTATTTATTCCGCGCTGCCTCCCCTCCCTCAATCTGCGCCACACGCCAACCCTGCTGACGAGCAGTACATTCAACGAAACGAAACGTCTTGTTTTATTAAAACTGATGGAAATAAAAAAAAACATTTCAAACATATCTAGTACTATTTAGGTGATAACAAATCAGGATTAAGCCAGTACAAAGAATTGGAAGGTGTACAGTAATAAATGTTGCAAATATGGAGATTAGCTGCAAAGTGAAGAAGTGCAAGTGGAATGTGAAAAAATAAAAACATTATATGTGCAGTTAACTAAACATGTTATAATAACAGATATTTCAACAATGGCAGGGCAGCTCTATTTATGTGCAGTATCTCTCTTTTCCTTATTATAATAACTTAACTGACTTTTTAGAAAGGAGCTAACAAATATTTACCTAGGATCCCATTTTAATAAAACCTTAGGTACAGCAGGAGAGAAAGAGCTAGTCACATCAAGGTAGGAAATGCAGTGGTCCACTGCCCTATAATTGTAGTGGAGATAGGGCGTAACTCACTTTAACGTGAACCTTTGTTACAGCAACTTGGTAGTGTAAAACCTACTCCGAAAACATTGTTGCAAGGAAACATATTGTGTTCAGTTCAGGATATGTTGTACATAAAAAAACTCATCCTAAAAGTTAAGAGATAAGTACAAGGTGTGATAAAAACCTTGCCGCTCTCTGTTTATCCTGTTCGTATCAATATAATAATTATTTTAAGAATGATTGTGACTGTGCTCCAAGTGGGAGACAGCAATAAAATCTTTAAATTGCAGTTTTTGTTTGCATGCCTGTATTGTAAATATTCCATTATTAAGCAATGCAGTTTATTTACATATTTCAAATTTTGAATTTAATTGAGACAGATATGTATAATGTCTATTAATTTAATGCAAACTTCTGGTTTAAATCAGTCACAAATTAAACACTTATTTTCTTCAAGTGTTATAATTTAATTAGGTTGTCGAAATGGCATACAGCCTAAATATATTTTAAAACTTTGGTTTGAAATAATAGGTATTATACATGTCAGTAATTAAAATTTTAAATGTTTAAAGAATATATTACTAAAATAACTACCTTGATATCAGTATATTAATTATGTACTGGTTGGAGTGGAACATATATAAAAATAGACACCAATTATAAATCAGAATTTTGTTTTAATTATAAATAAAAATTAAATTACTGCAATTTAAATGCTGATTTAAACCTGGGGTTTATATTGAATTAATAGAAATGCAGTTTTATGTCTGAATAATTTTCATACATATATATTAACAAATTATTTGGTGAAGAATATTCCTCAGACAAACTGAAATATTTAATGGTTTATCTAATAAGAATAAAGTGTGATAAAAGAACCTTAACAATTACAGAGCAATTCCTAAATTGTCTTTTAAAAATTTTAAAGTGTTCAAATAAATCATTAATAGGCCTGAAACATGAATATTGTTTTAAATAAAAAATCACTATATGCTGCAATATAATTTCTTTAAAATTTGTTTCAGGATTTGAAAGTGCCTGTTGCAAAACTGTAATGCTTCGAAGTAATTCATTTTACACTTCTGCAAAATCTGTTATTTAGTAAGCTATACTTAATAAAAAATCATACAGACTTATGCTCACAACTATATTTCTAAATTTAAGCATGTAAGGGTTCTATTTATGGCTTCTCTTATTTATATTTTACCTTAATTATTTTCCAGAAATATTGAGTCTGTGTATCTCATATTAAATACACTATTTTTAAAACAAAGAAAGACTAATTTTAATTAAGAAATAAAATAATAGAGTTTCACCATATGATTACTATTGTTATATTCATTTTAATCTTATACATGGTACTAATTTAGTAGATGGTAAGTGGTTTTCAAATTGAAGGTTATGGGTTTTGATGGGGTAATAAACTGTGTGGTAATATAAACTAATTTTAATATATTATGAATATTATTATGAACTAAAAGATTTAGATAATATAAGTATCCAGTAGTAGCTCTATTCATTAGTTTAATAAAGATGTTGCATTTAAAAGATTTATCATTAATAGATGTAAGGGATTTTGTCAAATGATGATCAGGATAACATAAAAACTACTTTATTTGTACTACATCACTTGTTTACATGATGTCAATATTTATAATTGCTAACTTCTACATTGTTACATACAAATCGAACACTCAAGACAATTATTTTGTTTTTTAGACTGGTATTAAATGCAAGATATCCAAATTCTGATATTGTAGACCACCAGTCAGCAAAAGGAAAACATTCATTCAGACAGGCAAAATACCCATCTGAAAAGCACCATTATGTAGCTGTTATGCTAGTTGCTATAAAGTTTTATTTCCCAAGAGACATGAATATGGTCTTTAAACAAAATGTGTATTAAAATCAATACACTTTATTTCACATGTTGAAACAAAAGGAGCAATGAATCTGTTTTTAAAAAATGTCTCAGTCAGACTAGTAACACTTTTCCAAAAATATTCATAAAACAGCAGTTTATTTTTAGTAAAGTTTTCATACACCATTTTCAAAAGTATTATTTAGTTAACAGCAGATTGACATAATTGAATCAGTTTTGTATACTTTATCATAATTTTATTTTATGCAAATATACATTAAACTTCCGATGAATATACATAATGTTAAAATTCATGGTTAGAATTCTAAAATTATATTTGAATCTTCATTAAAGTAATGTAAATTATAATTCACACTAAGTTAAAATGTTGCACAATGTGAAAAAATGTACAAAATAAGAGTGTGTAAATAAATGTTGAAATAATAAAACAATTCAGTTGACAGACATTGCGCTTTGTTGCATTGTATTAATAAATAATAATTGGTGAATGTCCATGATCATGAACACAAAATATAGAGAGCCATCAATACCAATGCTATTCAAATATTTCACAAATTCTGTCAATCTTACAGAGAAAGAAATTATAGTTTTTCTCTTCTTTAATTCATAATTAAATACATATGTTTTTAAATACCTGTGTAATATAGTTTCTTTGAATCTTTTTATGCTGATTCAGAGAATGACAGCCTTAGATTCCATATCAAATAGATAATTGAACTTTTATGTAACATGATTATTTGCCTGAAAAATTCCCTTTTGAATGTTGTTAGTTGTCTAATAAATTAAGAAGAAGTAGAGAATCATTCATTACATTCAAATAAAAATAGGATTATGCAATAAGAGAACTATGTAATGTCTCACTATGTTTTTATCAAGTATTATGTCTTTAGAAGAGAAATTCATTTTATTGAAACAGAAGATTCATAATTCAATTCAGAACAACCACATTTTTAGAAAAAAATAACATATTAAAAGTTCAGATTAAAAATAATGTTTACAGAAGACTTATCAGAATATGAAAACACAAGAAACAAATTAAGTAATATACAGAAAAAATATAATAAATTAAATTTTTGGATTTTATTTTAAAAAGTGGTTTTTTCATTTCCATTTGAGAAATAGTATGATTCAATCAATGCATTCTCTGGGAACAGCACATATGATTAAATGTAAAGGGTTATTTAAAGTAACAAGTGGTTCAGACCAGTCAACGAATTACTGTTATCAAACTATAATACTTCACATAGCATTGTAAGATGTCATGTTTGTTTGGGGCCAAAGAACACAATGAATCTTAAAACTGTGAAACAAAGGATACATTTCATTGTAAAATAATAAACAGTATAATATTTTAAGCATTGTGTGGCAATTTTAACCTTGGTACATATATGCATGGAGTGAAGATATTTTGGAAACTTATTCTTTAAATTTTGGAAAATTATTCAATTTCAATTTAACTGAAGTGATATAATTTATTACATGACAATGAATTATGAAACTATGCAGTGACATGGTTTTTATTAAATCAAATAGTTCTAACATATAAATAAAATTAATTATTAAATTACCCCAAACTTCTTAAATAAATATAAAATTTTATAATCTGGTCTTACTACTAAACATTTTATTTTGAGATTAACAGTGAAATTTAAGATAAATTAGTGTAAACTGTGCTAAGAGAATATAACAAAGTTACACGTTATTATTCTGCTTAATATATGCTTAAGATATTTATGAAACTGAAAATCATATTAGTGAGGTGCTTAAAGTTAATGTTGTTTTTCAATAGCTTAACAAATCACAGTCTTTTAAATTTGTAATAAGTTGCAATAATAACCATATCTTTATCTCAGATATATTGTGGTCTTCATGAGCCCACACTATAAACAGAAGCAGGAAGAAGTAATTATGACACAGGAATAAATTTAATGTAAATATGACTAAAAGTACAGTAGAGGTTTTTGAGATTAAAACTTGCTCATTAAAAATAAATTCATTTATAAAATTTTTCTTAATATTCATATCATGTGCATTCTATATTATGATGTAAGTTGCCATATATGACTTTGGTATCAGATTTTTACAATAAAGTTATGATTTCTTTATGCATATTTCATTACACATTTCTACAAATAACAATAAATATGGGCAACTAAATATGTTACACAATTTTTATACATTAATTACATAAAAATAATTATGAATCTATTTAAGGTCTGAATTATATAGTTTTTCAAGTTATCACATTAATTTTCTATAATTGTAACAATTTATAGGATTTAATTTTCCTATAAGATGATAAATGCATAGAACAACCAATATACATTAATTGTTAACAATCAATATAAACAATAAATCTGTGATATGTACAAAGTCTATCATACAATTTAAACCAGGAATATGAAAGTTAATAGTATCTCATAGTTTTATTTTATTTTCATATTAGAATTGAGGTAAATTACCTTACCATTTTCGTGTATAAAGGTATAAAGTAGAGTTAAATATTACTCAATTTGTTTCATTGTTTTGTTTACTTTAAAAATTTGGTAATTGTGTGAACTATTTCAGAACTCAAGTTCAATCACCTGCACAACCTTTCAGATATATTTTTACTTATCAACAATCACACATTACTATGCATGAGAATTATTATTTTGTGCAATGAGGAAGAAATATTTTCTTAATCTTACTAGCACTCAACTTGTGTTTATGCTTACATAAGAGTAAATCGAATAGCAAGTACATAGGTTACTGGAGGGAATACTTCACTGAAATACTGTATTATAAAGAAGCTATATCCTTCCATAGTGTGTAGTGAAATATAGTAAAATAAAGTGGATACCTACAGCTTTATTAAGAACAATCAGCTACCATGTTCGTAATTTGTAAAATAATAATACAAAACATAGAATATAAGCTGAATATTGCAGCAACAAAAAGCTAGACAATGCATTATGTTTGGTCTATAATTACTGTAACAGTGCAGAATATGAAATTTTTATGTAGGCTATTGATAAAATTTGCTGCTACTTTTGAGAAGTTGCAGTCATTTTTAAAAGATAGGTTCCTAAAATTTCAAATCTTTAGACAAATAGCATTCTTGTGGACTAATCTCTTAAAATTATTAAGTTTAAAAAGCATATTAAATATCCTATATCCAAAGAAAGTGTAAAAATGAGATAATTTGTCCTTCAGTTAATCATCATAAAATACAAAATATAGAAAGACTTCTAAAACTTGTATCAAATATCATATATAACTAGTTATACATATGAAACTTTGATTGTTATATAATTATTCATTATGAAAATATTCCAGTTTATTAGATACTTCATTAAAATCTTCTTAAGATTTCCAATTTAATACCTGAGACAGAGTTTCACATGTTTTGGTGATACATTTTTAAATATGATTTGCAACAACTTAATTGTTAATATGATTGGTCAGAATAAGTGCTCTAATACCTTCAAGAATCATTACTTAAAATCTTAAAATATTTAAAATGGCATACTTAACTGGTATATATAATAACCAAAATATTGCAGCACATTAAAATTATGATCAATGATCCAAAATATAAGTATGAAATATAAGTGTACATCTATAATAGATTGTATGATTTATATAATTTGTACCAGAGATGCACCCAAAATTAGTTCTAAATTTATCTCATGAACTGTGGAAACATACATTAAAATGGTGAAAACTATTTTATAATATTTCTATTTATAGCTGTAAAATAACCTGAGGGAAAGGAAACCAGAGAAAGGAAGACTTTATTCCTCAGATAAATGTCAATTAATATTGTATTAACATAAATGAATTTAATTTATATTAAATATTGATTGATTAAATTAATTAAAATATATGTTATTAATCTTTGTAAGTATTTCAGTCACCTTACATTATGAATATTATGATCAGAGACACATATTATGTAATTTGTTCTGCTAATATTACAATTATAATTTGATTTTAACATTGAATTTTATAGAAATTAAATGAATATGTAAAGTTTTTTTTTGATAAGACTCCATCTATCATATTATTCATTAAACTGGCAGGCAATTAAAAACTCAAATAAATATCTGTGTACTTTCACCACTGAGAATTCCTTATTAAATTAATTTTAATTTCCTAATAAAAAACTGATGTGGGTGCTTAATGTTTCTTGAAAGTTCCTCCATTTATATTATGAACAACAATAAAAAAAATTCTGAAACTACAAATCAAATAAATACTATTGTGACATTTCCATACCTCCATAGAAAATATAGCATTTTCAGACTGTTAATTGAGTGTTATGAAAATTATAATTGGCAAGATTATAACTTCTTGAAGTAAGTATAGGTTGAAGCTTTTTGCACAAAGATTAAAATTAAAATATTTGTGTACTATGTTTAATGGAAACTTATGAATACTTTGTCATTACAGTATGATGACAAAAGTTTGTATTAACATTGTCATTTGGATTTTGCCTACCAGTGAATCCCATATTTTTAATTAAAACAAGTGTCCACAAGGGAATGCCTATATCTTTTTAACCCCTCTTTAATGCTTTAAAATAGGGCAGAAAGAATTAATGTATGCTTCCTAATAAACTATTGAAATTAAATTTAAAAACATTTTTATGATAAAGAAACTCATGTTTAGATTCCAATAGACAGCAACTGTATATTTAGATCTTGGGCGATGAAAAGGTGGAATTAATGACAAAGAAAAAGAATGTTGCACCCGAAATATTAGATTAAATTATAAAAATAAAATAAACTTATTAAAAAATCACATTACTGAGCAAATTTATGAATTAGAATTGAAAGAACAAAATGGTAAGTAAAAGTAACATTTATGTATTGAAGTAACATATTGGGATGATAAAAATAAGGAAATAGATTTAGAAATAAAATTACTGCATTTTTTTGTGTTACACTTAATTTGAATGGAGAAGTACAACATTATTGATTTTACAAATCATTTTCATAAAATTTTACATGTACAATTGTTTAATTATAACAATTTATTTTAATTAACTTATATCATATAAAAGAAAATTAATACATCACTTCAATATTTACATTCAAGTTAATACCAGTACATAATCTGTCATCATTTAACATTATGTTCAATTAAAAACCTTTAACACTCACTATTAAGACCTTGTTACATTAAGTTTGTTAGGATCAGAGCTGGCTCTAAAATTACATCCACCAAGTGAATATCGATGACAGTGAATAGTATCACATCATCCTTATGATTATATAGTAAAGTGTAGTAAACGTAAGGTCTACTTTATCTAATACTCTTTCCAGTGAATAATTACATATTAGTTAATAAATTTGGAATCAAATTTGGGTGTTTGGTGTAATTTGAGACCAGCCCTGATATACATTTATAATTTTTAAATTACAATTATTAAAGTTTTTTTTTCTTCAGTCTTTAGAAAATTACATAAATTAAAACTGCTCTAATAGTGCATTCTCTGTGTCATTATTTACATATTCAATTTTATATGTGTATGCATATATACACTTCTATACGTACACATGTAAACATTTGTGTCAAAATACATGTTTGTATTACTCTAGACATGATCACACATCTTTAGTGTATGGGATTAAGTGACTGTATTTAATCCTTACATTAATAATAAAAAAGAACATTTCTTGGCACAGAAGACAATACACTGAATGAGGTTGAACCTTATGGTCCCTCGTAAGTGCTTTTTGATTTTATTTAGGATACTTCTTCACATCTAACTCTTTTATGAGGCTGAACCCTTGTCAACCTATCCCAAGAGTCATCAGCCAAGTAAGAGTCACATGGACTACTACTGCTGACATTTTGACTACTGCTTAGTATTTTTTGAGGAAGTGAGGAATTATTTAAACATTTCCTCCCAATTTCCTCTCTTGATGGAAAGTTCATGTTTGAACAATTTTTATGCAATTGACAATGATCAACACACTCAATATCAATTTCAGTGCCACTTAACATTTGCTCTAAGTTCAGTCTAACAGATGGGTTATTTGTATAAATTTTTTGCCCATTAATAACTACAAATGTATGGGAAGGGACCATGTCATCAAACCTTTCCATATCCTTTCCTTGATGAATTATTTCACCATCACTTTTTGCAGATATTCCTCGTATTTCTTTTTGCTGTATATTCATTTCAGAGTCATCTTTGTAATCCTCTGTGGTGGTACATAAATTATCTGGTGTTGATACTGTTAATCTTGAATCTGTCTCTAGCAATGGTTTGGATATTTGTCTAGACTTCTGTCGAGGACTTTCGGGAGAGTGCTCAGCTGTACCTATACCAGACATATACCCTTGATCAGAATGGCTTATTGCTTTATAATAAGCTTTTTCAGGATGAGTGCTAGTATTCTTTTGAACAGACATAGGTGGTTCAACTTGAAAAGTATCTTCAATAAAAGGTATCTTCTTCAACTTCATTCCTTCTGGTAACTTTGATTCAGCCATACCATCTGGTGGTGCTCTCAAAAATTGCCAAGATGTATCCTCTCCTTCTTTGGTTGTTAATGAGTCTTGACTACCAGTTGTATTTGAATTTGGTTCACCACTATGATGACCATTAGTGGCACACATTAAACTACCCACTCTCTTAAAGCTACTGCAAGTATCTGCAGACATGTAGCCTTTGACATGCATGCTTTGTGTCCTAGAGATTGTTGGTCTATTCAAAAATGATTTTTCTAATTCCCTTTTTAATGTCTCAGATATTGGAGTAGCATCTATAATATTGCCTTTTATATCATTCTTACAAAGTTCTGTTGTTCTGGGGAATATTTTTGTATCATTAGAATTTTCCTTTGAGGACCAAAATACATTTCTGAGACCCCATGTTGAATATCTGGATGTCCTGTGCTTATTTCTGTTTTCCCTCGTTCGGAATCTGTTCCACAAGGATGTGTTTGATCCAGAATTTGTATCCAAACTGAGCTTTCTAGTAGATTGTGAATATGTTCCAGAGGAAACTGTGTTCCTTGAATTTGAATTCCCCATAGATGATGATGGAATCCCTCCACGGTGTTTCTTTAATTTTCCAGTCCTTATTAATGTCATCCAAGCAATTCTAGCTTCCGGATACTGGACACATCTCACAATAAATATTATAAACCCTTGTAATGAGTTTGCTATACAGAAGATATACTCGAAAACCAATTTAGCTTCACCAATTGTAAATGCTCCAAATACCCAAGTAACACCAAGTAAAGTCATTACTGTGAATGCTCCACGAACCTAAAACAAATATTAATTAAATGTGTGTATTTTCATAATTTTGTCATATATAAATTGGTTTAATAATAATATTTTAAGCAGACTATATTGGTGTGTATGTGTGTGAGCATATGGCATGTTAATTTTGTTTTAATATTTGAGGAAAGTTTCTGATGTATTCATTTACATTAGCCACATGATGAATACATAAAAAAAGGTCAACATAAACACGTGTTTTGTGATGTCAATAAATTTGTTGCAGAATAAAAACTGAAGTAGTATTGTAATCAAAAGAAAAAATATTGTAATACTTTAGATGCACAGTATCTTGTAAATGAAGAACTGGCTGAACTTTACAATATGTCAGAAGATGCATTCTAGTAAAATTTGGTGTATAAATTACATACATACACACACACGCACACACACACAGATATATATATATATATATATATATATATATATATATATATATATATATATATATATATATCAGAAAAATTAGCTTAAAAATAGTTCTTTTGTACTGGTATGAATGCAGACAGACATTTTCCATTTGAAAAATGTATTAGGTAAGGATGTTTATTGTGAGGAAGTAGTTGAAAGATTCTCACAGTAGAACTATTAGTAAACAAGATAACAAGAAAAGGCTCTTTTTGAGTCAATAAATCAACTTAAACGAACAATAATCATGTTTTTTCCCAAGAAAACACAGACAAACCCTCAATTATAACATAAAAATATTTATAATGTGGATTTATTGTATGACTAGCAGTTTTAAAGACCATACTGTTTTATTTGATAATAGCAATTACAATGATATTATGTTATAAATATTTGAGCTAATTTTGATTCACATATAATATTAATATTATTATGTCAATTTTTAGAAGCTTTACATAAGTATTGAAAATTCATATAATTAAATTTAAATTTTCTAGTATACCTATAATTATCATTTTTGTAAAGTTATGGAATATTTGTTATGGAGTTTTATTTTTTTTAAATTACATAGAGTTAGGATAAATAATTTTACCTAAATTTACTGAAATACTATTATTTACAGAATGCTGTACTTTACCTGTGCTATTGTTATTCCGTTTTCAGCCTGACCTCCAACTTTTCCAGTTGTCCTTTTTTGACATAATACACAAGACACGAGGATAAAAACAACACAGTTGACTCCCAAAATGAAACAAGAAGGGCCAAAATAGGATATGTAATACAGGTATGCTTGTTTTCTAGAAATAAGACAATAATCTGGCTGGGTAGAATAATAGAAAGCTACATCATAGACTGCTGTTGCCGTTACAGTTATAAGTGGAACACCTGAAAAAAAGAAAGATGATCTTAGGTCAAATTATTTATTCAATAACACAATTCATCATACATTTTATGTGATTTCTTTTCTATATGTAAACATAAAAGATAGAAAAAGGTTAACAATATGTTTTACATTAAATTATACAGTGCAGTTTATAGTTGTTTTCAATAAGTTATACTGTTATTCATATAAATGTTCATAATTATAATGTTTAAACCTCCAACAAATATCAGGAACACCATTTTCTACATAAATAATATTCTTCATGCTTTAAATAGTCATTTTTTAACTTACCCCAGGCACATAATATCCTCTTGATCATAAAGTTTGTTTCAGATGTTGCAAATACAGTGATCAAGAGTTGATACATGTTCACTGCTTCTACTAACATCCAACTTAAGGAAGTTAGAACAAAATAATGTGTCAACATAGCAATTGCAATACATAAGTTTACAATAGATAATGAATCTTTAATTGTAATTAAGAGGAAAGACAAATTCATCAGCAGCAATGATAAGCAAAGATTCAGTAATATTTTTCCAGACCTATCTCGGTTTAAGCATCTGAAATTTAAAAAATATGTAAATTAAAAATTAGCATACTTAATTGTAAAATTAAAATGTAGATACAAAAATGTTGAGTACTTGAAATAAGCTTGCTACATATTCTGCTGAACACAATAATTTTAAAGGCATTTCTCAATAACATCATATTTATCTTTAATTCTAGTAGACGATTATGTAGAATAGGTGGTGACATTGCAATTTAAGACATTACAAATCCAGTTTTTAGAAGAATCTTTAAGCCCAATTTCAATCATAGCCTTAAAGCAATTATTGCAAAATAAGAAAAGGAAATTTTATTTAATATGTTAAAGATGAATAAAACTAAAATAATTATTGGTCATTAATGATTGAGCATTAAGAAGTTCTGACAATTTCATAGTAAACATTTAAATTGAGTTTATACCCTGGAATCTAAAAACAAATAGTATAACAGTGTTCGTAGCTTGGATATAGCATTGTCTTTAACAGTTTTTTTTAAAAAAGAAAATGAATTAAATATGGAGAAACAGAAAGAGATAAGAAAGTGTTCATATGATGTATAGATTAGAAAGTAAAAATGTATTCTAGAAACAAATTGTGTTGTGAGTTATTTTAAACATTGACAATACTAGATACTTGTATGCAATAGCATTTGTTGGAGTTGAAAGTATGATTGGAGCTACGGTGAAAAGCAGATCAGTTTGCCCATAACAGAAAAACTGCACTTGTCAGTTGTGTCGCTCTAGGCTCTTCTCGCACCTGACGAAAGTAACAAGGATCCCAGAAACGTTGTGTGGTATTTATATTACCACTTTTTTGTCTGAATTGGCTACCTTTCTTATTCATTACTTTCAATCAGACGTAAATTCTTTTCATTTATTGCTATTTCAATTACAGCGCGGACCGTTTCGGCGCGAGAATTGGCAAAGTCAAGGGCACTCGTTTGAAACAATTTCTTTTTTTAACAAATACACAACTGATATTGGTATTAGAAAATGAACAAATACTCATATTTAGAATACAAGCACGTTGAAGTTTGTATTGTAAATATTAAATAATAGAAAATAAACCCAATAGTAAATTAATTCTATACCATATAATTATAAGTTATATCACACAAGTAGTCTATAATATCGCTATCACCAAAATAAAAGTATTTTATCCAGGAAAAGGGTTTCCCGGAGCAGTTATAGGGCAGTTAGCCCTCTTCGGCAAAAGATTAGATAAAATTTTGGCTCGCACCGAGACAGACCGCAACAACCAACCGGAAGCAGGCTGGATAGGAGATAGGTTGCGGGTATGGGGACGTCTAGTCATTGGTGATGGGTAGGATGAAAGGGTGCCCTGGAAGAAGGTATCCGCCACCACACTGGCCCTCCGAGGAACCGCCCTCCGCAGGACCACACACCGAGCTAGCCACCATCCTGAAGCTAGGGGGAGATGGTATGGGAAGGAAGCTTCAGGTTATTAGGGCTAGCTTCGTACATTTAATGTCTACATTAAATAAGTGTATGTGATTAATTACTGACCTTCTTACAAATAAAGCATTAATCTTACCTGAATAATGAGTATGTAATAATTGTTAGGATAAGTCCAATAATACTAAATACAGAACCAATGTAGCTAATTATGCTTAAAGCTTCCTTATGCTCTTCTGGCAGATAGTAGCTTGGATCTGCATCAAGTAGGACTGAGAATGCAGTTAAATGGTTTGATTCACATGTTATTTTATCATCAGTCTGATTTGTTGATAACCCATCTTGTAACCATTCCAGTGCTATTGTAACAAGAATCAAAATTTTAATGTCATTTGTGTATTTATGTTGTACCATAATCATATGTTTTATGTATTCTTATGTTACTTTACAAATACTTCCTCTTAATATATGTTTTTCACTGAAAGACATTAATACTTTTGAACTGAATAACAGACAATTCTACATATTTATTGAACTGTTCTTTTAAATTCTTAAAATCTTAGAATTTTGCAGTTGTTTCAGGAAAACCTATATAATGCTTCAATTCTATATTTTGTACTGATAAAGTAAAAATTAATTACAAATGAATTCATAAAAAAATTGTCAAATAGGATTAAATTATAACTCAAAACTATGTGTTACAACTTGGAAAACAATATTATGAAGCAAATTAGCACCAAGATAGATTAATAAATTAAACAATAACAAATATCTTAAATAGGCAAAGCCTTAAGAATTTTGCACATATACTTTTAAGAATGTTGGATATCTTACTATATGGATCCCAATATACACAGGACTGCTTCAGTTTCCCATAAACATTTGGAACACTGTACACAAGTAATTCAGTCAGATTTTCAACAGTTGTATTTGAAATAGTTGCTGTTATGACAGCCTGGCTCATGTTGAATATGAAACCATCATTAGTTAAATTATTTATATCCTTATAAATAGAAACTGGCCGAAAAAATTTGCTGTTTCTGTAGGAAACAAATTGTACTCTTGCAACCCTTAATGTTTTCAATGCTTCAGTTACAGCTTGCATTGGCACTTTCATTGCTATATCCTGCAATTATTTGAAAATTAAAATAATACCAAGAGCATAAGATAGTAATATTTTTATAAATTATAAAGATTGGAAAAAGTATAACATGTTGTGGTCTATCTCAATATTAAAGCTGGTATCCTCAGTTGGA
This sequence comes from Zhengitettix transpicula, assembly GCA_037074705.1. Taxonomy (NCBI): domain Eukaryota; kingdom Metazoa; phylum Arthropoda; class Insecta; order Orthoptera; family Tetrigidae; genus Zhengitettix; species Zhengitettix transpicula. The sequence goes on from CM073595.1 coordinate 4,554,002, forward strand.
GAAAAGGAATAATTATAAGGACTGTGATGCCTCCTCTGTAGAAGAATAGTGGGATAGTTTGGAGTATAGTAGTGTGGAGCTTTCATTTAGTTGAATAAGTGACAACAGTCCTGAAAATTTCAATTTTATCACCAATTGTTGACATCCCTATTTTCCATATCTGATTTATTATAAGTTTTTGTGAACCCAAAAAGCTTTCCCAGGACCACAATTTTGTGAAGGTAAAAAAATCATAGACATCTCACAAACATCCCTTACAACTCATTACACAAAATATTTCAACTTCAATTATCTGTGTGAATAATATTAATTAATTTTTTAAATATTGTGTATCCCAAATATGAATGATAATTATTGAAAAATAATTTAATAGTACATTTAAGACAATAAGCAAGTTGTTTGTTTTACAAATGAAAATAATTAAGAATTAATATGATGTTGTACAAAAACTTATCATAAATCCACAAGTAAAATTAAAAATGAGCAAATTTAATTTTAGAGAAAAATTGCAATGAAGTTGCTGGAACTTACCAAAGATTGATTTTGCCATTTACTTTGATTAGCCTTTGATAAATGCATTGGATCAAATGGAATTCCTTGAGTTGTATTAGATTCCTCAGCGTCAACTTCATTAACCTCCAGAGCAATATTGGATGATCTGATGGAGATATTTTCTTTTGATTGAATTTTGGCTTTACTTGTATAAATGTCTATAAGCTGCACTAAACCCTGAGATACAGTTCCATTTTTATCTCCTTCTTCCAATACACTTTCATTAACTTCCATCATATTGCTAATAATTGATACCATTGATTGTGCAATCTACCAAGGAGAGAATAATGTTATTGTTTGACTTTAATATGTCACAAGATTTGGTTTTTAGTTCTTATAATTTACCTTTCGATCACTTAGAGCATAGTCTACAACATTAAGCAATTCCTTACTGGTGTCTAAGAATATTTTGGTATCAATTAAAAATGGATCTTTGGTCAGCTCTTCAAGACGGTGACTCAGTTCTGCAGCCTGTGTAAATCCCTAGATAATTTAAGACACAAGTAATATATTAGACAAAATATACAAAAAAGTTATACATCACATGCATTGAATTATATATATAAATGAAGGGAATTACCTCATTGCGACAAACACTATCCATTACTGGTCCCCAATAAACACTTCCATTCTCAAATTGTTGACACTTTCGCAATGCATATGACTGTCCATTTCTATCAAAGTGCCACGATAAAAGTGTTTTATTAAAAATATCTATTTGTGTTTTCTTCATATGGAAGTGACGGCTATCAAGAGCACTTTCCTGTAGATTGTCATGCATTGACTTTAAGGAAAATGAAGATTCTGTTTTTTCAAAGTAATTTTGATCTGCTTGTTTAAAGAATTGCATTGATTTTGCAGCATAATGTTCATCTACACCATATGGGCATCTGATTCTTGAAAGCATTCCATGATCTACTGCACTCCACATAAATGTTCCTCGATCTGTCTTCACTATCTGGTTTGGACATTGTTCTAAAATAGTAGTGGTTAAAAGAAAATAAATGCTGTAAAATATTTATTGCCAAAACAGTTGCATCTTAAAATATTTCAGCAAATTCTAAATTTAATAGAAATCTTTAAAAGAAGACTTAAATTTATTTTGACATACACCTCAGTTCTGTCATAATTAACACAAAAGTTACATCAAGCCCACTAAAACTTACTATGCCTCTACATCAACAGTTGTCACCATGACCAAACCAAATGCTCCCTCCCATACAGCCTTCCCATCAGGGGAGCTCACAGTTGCTCCATGTGGAATAGTCTGGCAACTAACACCAACTGAATCATTCAATGCTTTTATCAATTGAAATTACCCTGAAGACCTCCTCTGAAAACAGATATCATGTGCCCTATCAAATGTCCAAATATCTATACCCATACCCAGCCAAAACAAGAAATGTGGCCCACTCCTCACCACAACCAACTTCTTTGGACTACAGAAAATCAACTTCATTTTCTGCCTGGCCTACACTGGACTGCAATACAACCCAGACATAAATGAACATCTTCCTATAACACTCCCCACTTGCCAAAGGGTTGCTTCCAGATGCCCACCCATCCACCACCACATACTAATCTACTCCTGTAAATCCCCTCCCCCCTGCCGGCTTTGGGTTACAAGTCTTGTGCTAGGAACAGGTGCCATGTCTGTCCTATCCTTAAATCCTCCAGAATCCCACAAATAAAGCCAAATACAAAATTAAGAAAAAACTCACCTACCTCTCTTCCCATATCATCTGCCAAACACACACCAGAAGACCTCTCTCTGAACACATAGCCAACTGTTAAACTTTCAAGAACCCAATTTCCAATAGCTTCTTTTGCCCAGAGCCGCAACATCAACAATTTTAACCAATGCGTAACACTAGCCCTCCCAAAGTGTTCCTCCCCTCACAATTTATCAGAGGCTGAACTCCATCTGTGCAAACTCTTGTTCCAAAAAAGCCCGGGACTCAAGATCCTATTTGCACAAGTACATGCATATATAAGTGGGTTAATGTGCATGTCTGTGCATATAGATATGCATGTGTGTATGTATACCTGTATATATATGTATGTTTGTATGAGTGTATTTTTCCAGTACCTATCAGAACCTTTCCATTGCCATGACCTTCCCTTGAGAGAGAAAGTTAAAGACCTGGTGGGGTGTCTATTGTTTATGTGTAACAGCTAGCCACTAGAGGTAATGCATCTTAAAATACATAAAAAGGCCATTGAGTTATAATCATAACAAATGGAATTAATTCTTTAACAAATTTAAATCATTAACATATTTCAATTGGACCTGAAAATTAATTATAAATAACATTTAAATTTAATAATTAATGTAAAAGTGACATACCTTTAGAATCACACATTCTACCATGATAACCCTGTAAGCAACTGCAGCTAAAATGGTCTGTATTATCAATGCATGTACCTCCATTGAGGCAAGGATTAGATTCACATAAATCTAAAATTCAAAATAAAAATAAGAGTTGTTATATTGACATTTTGTTAGTGTTATTGATATGTTAATTTGATAAGAGAAAATTAACATTGAGTATGTATTAATACCTACCTAAATCTATTTCACACAATTTACCAGAAAATCCTGCAAGACATAAACATTCAAAATCATTTAGAGCATCTCGACAACTTCCTCCATTGACACAAGGTCGATGCATGCATTCATCAATTTCTTCTTCACAATAATCTCCTGAAAGAAAATATTTAAAAATATTCTATGACAGCATATTTTATTTACAATATTAAAGAATAATGTATTCACATTTATACAAAGTGAGAAATATAAAAGTTGGAGTACATGATTAGACCCAATTCAGACATATTTAATGACTTCTACGTTTCCTTAGCTGATCTGCTCCATTTCACTACAGGTTAGACAATGGTGAATGAATCTCAAGCAACCAGCTAACTGTGATATTGAAGTAACTTCCATACAAATTATAATTCTTTTAAATATAATTATTTGAACAAAAATAAAAAGGAATTATGTACTGATGTAAACAATAAACAAATACATGAAAGAATTAAATCTTATCGATGAAAAACTGGTAACTACTTAACAAATAGTCTAAAGAATGTTAAATCAAAGAGGTTGTGTAGGAGTTGATATAACACAATTATTTTACAAGTTTGAAGTGCTTTAAAAGGCCTCAATACGGAAAGTGGATAGAACTTTTGAAGGAAATCTTTAAATTTGATGTCTGGTTGTAACTCTGAACATGCAACTCAGAGAGTGGAAATGAGAAATAATTCTCCTGTCAATTATATATTAATTTTTCCAAGTCATTGGAAGTTATTCAAAGACTAGTTTTTTCTGATGAGTGATAAATAAAGCCTATTTTTGGTGCATATTTGTGGGATTTTATGTCTCTTTCTAAGAAATCTGTGCATCTTTCTGCCCTTTCACGTGTTGAGTTCCTATAATTATGGCAGAAGTCTATTGGAAAGTGCAATTTATGTGAATAAGGTAACAACTTGTGTATTGGAGATTTTATGGGTTTGATGTGAAAATAAATCAAAAGTGCACAAAAAGGCTATATGTATATTCTCCATGAAACATTTCTCATCTCTGGCAATCTAACTTGTTCACATCTATGACTTTCTGGTTTCCTATTGTACTAACTTATGATTTTTTTCACTTTATAGAATCATAATCATCACAAAATTAGCAGCACTGCCATAGGTACTCAAATGCAGCATCTTCATATGTAAAATTGTTTATTAATGAGCAGGTTACAGAAATATTTCTGTGAACTGGTACTGTACCACAGCTTATACTTACATGACCATACTGAACCTACAAACCAATCTTTCACAAGTATATTGATATGCATAACACTACATCATATCTTAGAATCAGAACTTCAATTGTCGAAACTCTTATTTTTATCATGTCTTCTAGGATCATAATAAATTATTTATTGAAAAAACAAGAGAACATCTAGTACAAGGCATTGTATATCTAATATTTTCGTAAGAAAATTATATTTCTAACATTCAAACATTAACAGATTAACTGTATATATATAAATATATATATATATATATATATATATATATATATATATATATATTGAAGCAAACATAGAATTAACTAGGAGAAAGATGCGAATACACATTATGTGAAAGCATATGCTCGGATGTAGAATTACACAAATAAAAAAGCATATATTCAATGCATGGAGAAGGATTAAAGAAGAAGGAAAGACTGAAAATATTTGACCAGGATGGAACTTGAACCTGCAAATTCTGTTCAGTGCACATATTCCTTACCCGTTAAGCTACTAGACCCAGACTGGGTGAATGTAGACAGTCTTGTTAGGTGTAGGGAGGATATAGTTTTCTTTGCACTTGCATATGCATTCACATTATGTGTATTCCCACCTTTCTCCTATTTACTTCTATCTTTTTTCTCACTAACAAAATATTGAATGTGACTTCGTAACCAAATTGAAGTTACTTACATTGTGTGTGTGTGTGTGTATGTGTGTGTGTGTGTGTGTGTGTGTGTGTGTGTGTGTGCGTGTGTGTGTGTGTGTGTGTGTGTGTGTGTGTGTGTGTGTGTGTGTGTGTGTGTGTGTGTGTGTGTGTGTGTGTGTGTGTGTCTATATATACATATATATATATATATATATATATATATATATATATAATATTAATAAGGATATGACATTGTCAAAAATAATTGAGATATTGGCATTGAAAGGAAAGAGAGAGATGGCTTGTGGCTTACCTGAAAGTGAAGTATGATGTATCCATAGGGAACCGAAGGTTGTTCTTCAAATTTTCGGATTCTCTCAGCCTCCTGCTACAGGAAGGAGTGTTACACAATGTGTCTGCAGCCAGTTGGTGCACGGAATGGTGTAACACTCCTTCCTGAAGAAGGAGGCTGAGAGCCTTCAAAAATTTGAAGAACAACCTTCGGTTCCCTATGGCTACACCGTACTTCACTTTCAGGTAAGCCACAAGCTATCTCTCTTTCCTTTCCATACCAATATCACAATTATATATATATATATATATACACTTATGTATGTACATGTATGAGTTTGAAACATGTTTTGTGGTTTGTCATAGTTTTATGTAATAAGGGTTGTAAGATAATTGAATATTATTTAATGAGAATTTTAAGAAAAATATATATCAGTGCTAAGGAAAGTAATAAAATTAATTAGTTACTCCTACAATTGGAGCGATACAATACACGAAAAACTTACCTTCAAAGCCAGCTTCACAATTGCAAGAATATTCATCTATTCCATCAATACAAGTTGCATTATTATCACAAGGGTTAGATAAACATTCATCAATATTACTTTCACAAGTAAGACCTACAAGCAATTCAACTGGGTTAGTTAGGTGTTCAAAATTAATGAGAACAGCAGTCAAATTGTTAATACAGTCATAATTATATATATGAGTAAGGATGTGAAATTGTCAAAATAATTGCTATTGAAAGGAAAGATGGTGGCTTACCTGAAGTTGAAGCTCAACATTTAGGATAGGAGGAAGGTCTTAAAATTATTTGAGGCGTTATTCTCCTTCTTCAGAAAATAAAATATTTGATATGCCAGCTGGCTAAACAAATTTGAAGAACTTCCTCCTGTTCTTTTCTTTACATACCAATTATATAATTATTAATTATAATTAACTAATTTGGATAGGAAATAGGTTCAGAGAGCAGTTGACTTTCTTTAAATAAACAGTTGGTCCAGTCAGACTGGCAAGAAATAGTATTTCAAATTTTTGAGGATCTGAGCCACCTTCTTCAGAACAGTAGGTCTGAATGTCAAACTGGGGCACAGGTTCTCAAAAATTTGTAATACTATTTCTTCCCAGCCTGACTGGTCCAACTGTTTATTTATGGTGTATTTCTGGTAAGGCGGCATCACTGTCTCTCTTTCCTATCTAAATGTGTTATTTAATTTTACCTCATCACTTTGTCCTTAAGTGTTATATATATCATAATTGATTAGTTCAAGTAAGAATAATAAATGGTGTTGCTTACTTGAGTGCTTAAGATAATATATTTCACAAGGGTGGAGAATATATGTATTTGGGATACTCTTCTTCAGCAATTATTATACCTGCTCTCTTGTGTTTATTGTTTGAACTAGTAAATCTATTTAAGTACTGAAGAAGGAAAGAAAATACCTGAAAATTTAGAATTCTCCAACCTCTTGGAATACCACTTTATCACTCAAGTGTGCCACATCTTCTGATATATAGTTTAGTTAAACAATTATAATGCAAATAGGATGAGAAAATAAAATTACCCTCATAACCTGGAGCACAGTGACATTTGAATGAGCCTATGCCATCAATACAAGTACCACCATTTTGGCATGGTAATGATGTGCATTCATCCACATTAATTTCACAATATGTACCTGTTGAAAGGTAAATTGAGAAATTATTACTAAATAATTATCTTTCTTTTTTGGAATCTCAAATTTTATAGTATTCAGAACTGGAAAGATTAACAGTCTCTCTTTTACAAATTAATGAAAGTCACCATACCCTCCAAACCAGCAGGGCAACTGCAGACAAACGAGTTTAGACCATCTACGCAAGAACTTCCATTATGACATGGTGATGATTCACATTCATTTATATCTTTCTCACAGTGTGTACCTAAGAACATAGAATTTATTAAACTACCAAAGGAATGAAACTTCAATTTAGATAATACTATTACTCCACTGACTTAGTGTTATTTGTTTTATTCCTTTGTGATATAATCATATTCTTTTCTATTACTACTCATATTAAAATATATCACGTCATATTTTGTTAAACCTATAGATTGTAAATCCAATAACAATGATTAAAATGTGAATACAATACTTAAATTTTTTAATATATATTCAGAGGTCAATATTGTAAATAATACCTGTATATCCTGGTACACAATTACATTTATAGTTCGAATTAGAGATATTGGAGCACAATGATCCATGTTGACATGGAGAACGAGAGCAAGGATTAAAATTCTCACAACTGTCCCCATAGTAGCCTTCAGGGCAATAGCAATTATAAGTGTTGCTAGAGTTACTGCAAATGAAATTAGATATTATTAGAGTAGTTAAAATTTATTATATAGGTGGGTTTTGATTACTTTCTAATATAAAATTATTCATCATATTTAATACAAAAGTGAATTATTTTTATATAAATAGTTTTCCTTTTTCAAGTTGTCATTCGGCAATGAATATTAACAAAGCACTACACAATGTCATTCTAATTCAAGTTAGATTCTGAATGAAATATCAAATATAAAACAATAACCTGTAACAAGTTGCTCCATTCTGACATGGTGATTGTATTCCCAGGCATGGATTGAATAATTCACAATCTTGGCCATAGAACCCAGGTAGACAAGTACAGGAATAATTCAATGCAGTAATGCTGATACAAGATCCTAAATTAAAATAATGTGTATTAGTTCTGACAAAAAATTACTTTGAATGTTATGGATCACTTTCTTACATATTTACTAATACATTAGAAAACATTAAAATATTTTCAATAATGGCATATTTTTGTAAATTGAATTACCAAATATGCTATTTGCACTTAAGAAACTCCATGGCTTTCTATTAATGCAAAGGTAAAATTATATTAAATGTGTTTATTCACATTTTTTAACATGGAATATTATTCCCTAAATACATATTATTACCATGCACATAAAGTGCAAATTTGCATTAATATAAATAATGCTCTCATTGGAAGCCAATAAGAAACTATGATATGATTACAAATGTTTAAATAATATAATTTCTGTACCTGTGTTTATTACATGAAATATTCTAGAAGAATTCAAAAGTAAGTATAATTACAAAGTATGTTTTTATACAGTTTTTTGGTGTATTAAACAAAATTAAACAAAGGTTCATATTTACTGTCTAATAAATACATATTTAAGTATTTTAAGAATAAATAAGAGTAAATAATGACAGTAAATATATTTCAAAATAACAGTGATCCTAATCACATTTTATACACAAATTATAATATGATGAACACATTAGGAATTTTAAAATTAATAATAATATGATTATAATCATAATAAAATTACTAATAATGGTAAGGATTTTGATGTAAATTATATTTAACAAATACAATGATAAGAGTAGATGGGCTACTAGCCCAGAACTCCGAATTTTACAATTGCAATTACTGTTAGTAGACATCAACCAACCCCATCCTCCCTTGCCCAGTCAGATGGAATATAATGAGCACAGAAAAATAAACAAAGGTTAAACAATATCACAATATGAGAACAACTCAAAGACAAACACAATAAATCCATTAATAAAACACCAAAACTGAAGGAGATACCATAAGGGAATAACTTCATCACTGATAGCGTGTAAGCAACTCAGATACTTGTCACATTTAGAATCTCATACCTTTAAATGATGATGGGGTTACTTGTTGAAATCTCAAACATTTTTCAAATAAGTGTCTGAGTTGAAACCTGAGAAGTGTTAATTAAAACATTCACCAAGAAAACCTTCATTCTACGATCAAGGTTTTAGTTGGCAACAATTTTCTGTGAACCTCTCCAGCCCATATCTTAAAATATTCTCATTCAAATTAGCTGTTTATTTAAATAATTCTTTGATTACTGATAGAATTTACCTAGGGTAATAAAACATATTTATAATTTGAAGATATTTAGCACTGATGTTACAATCTACAATTTGTAAATTAAATTAAAAATTCTTGTTCTCTGGTGTATTATGAAGATCTAAATTCATGTATCTTTATTTCTCTTTGATGTTACTCACCAAGATTACGACAAGGGTTTGGGTAACACAGGTTACGGGAGTCACACAATTTTCCTGCATAGCCAGGAGAACAGTCACAAATGAAGCCAACAGAACTTGAATCACTTACAAAACAAATTCCATGCTTACAAGGATTTACTTGACAATCTGTGGAAACAAAATGTAAAAAGAAAAAACAAAGACAAGCTTGATGCACACATTCACAGATCAGAGGCTGTTGAATATTAATAGTTTAATGCTATTTCAGCACACTTAAAACAAAATGAAAAAGAATCATAGAACACATATGGAAGAGAAAGCTACAATCTATTCAAGCAAATTAGTTAATCAGCATACATTTTAGCAACATAAATTACAAACATGGAGTATACTACAAACAGTTTCAGTTTATTGAAGAAAGGAGGCATAAATATTTGTTTGGAACTATTGATCTAGAAATGCATGTACAAAAAATAATGAACAATTATATAGCTGGGAAATAATGATTATCATAAATTGGATGACTTTTAGATCAAATGGATTAATATTGCCTTGTTGTGGCTGTTTAATTTGTTCATGTCAAATCTAGTAGAAATATTAAAAATAAGGGTAGCAACTTTATTGATTGAGGATAAAGAAAGTTGATGAAAACAGTGTTGACTAAAATTGAATGATATATAAACATCAACATTATATTGTAAGAAAACATACTATGGTTTTAAATAGTACAAAATTGCTAGGGCTATAATGACAGCTGGCCACTTAAATATTTCTTGTCTTACAGGCCACCAAATTACTTCCCCGCCACATACTTCATGATTGCCCTCACCCAGTAAATTCTCATCAGGAATTACTTTTCTTTAAAGACATTATCTACCATCAGATAAGCCTTGAGCACCCATACATACATACACACATACATACATATATATAAATTGTATTTGAGGGAGATTCATATACTTTATATAACTGTTAATTGGGTGAAAAAATGAATCCAAGGATTAAATGGTACAATATATAAGAAACAATAGTATAATTAAAATGAAAACAACAAAAAAGTGACAAAGGTTTGATTAATTCCCATTACTGAATTAGTAAGTTATATTATTCTCTTGTAAAAACATGTGTGTTTGCCACATAAATAAAAGGACATGTCATCTTATAGAAAATTGTGTTTTGTTTTCATCTGAGATTATAAAGACACTTTTCGATTTATCATATTATTTTTAAAATTTAGAATATTGAAATTTTAAAGAAGCATTCAATCAACTCACTGTTAACATTAGTACTGAAGGATACTGGTAAACTGATCATGCCTCTTTCTTCTTCATTCCATCCAGCAACTTGAACTTCAATAGTGCTTTTTGTATCAAGGTTTGTTAATGCAGTACAAATTTTTCCTCCACGCTGACCCAACTCATTCATTGATATATTGTGATAAGACATAGTGCTTGTACTCGAAACAGTTGAATTGCTGTCAGGATTCTTTGTTGAAAGTAAATGTAAAATGTATCCAAGTGGAACACCGCTCCTTGGTGTTTTCCAACAAATCATTGCCCATTTGTCTCCTGTTTCAACTACGGTAACTTCTTCAGGAGCTATAACAATAAAAGAAAATATTAATAACTCAGTGCAGAAATATTTGCAATAATATAACAAATTACCGTTTTTATTTTTTCTGCAAGACTTTACATTCACCAATCATGATTACATTAAATAGTTTTTATAACACCAAATTGTCCTTCTCCTTATTTATTTATAAATTCGTGTATTTAATACACGTGACTTTCGGCTACTGCCATTATCAACTAGAAATCATACAATCATTTATATAACAACAACATTAATACATAAATGAAATCAATAATAAAAAATAATGTCAATGTCAGACAGTTATTTATCTAATTTATAAGCTTACTCATGCCAATATAAATATGGGAGTATTGTCGCTGTTATATAAATTATTGTATGTTTTCTATTTGATAATGGCAGTAGCCAAAAGATTAATGTTTTAAATACACTAATTTATAAATAAACAAACTGAAGGACATATTATTATAATAACAATAAGATAGTCCTTTCTTCGGAAGAAAAAATGATTGATTTAGAAAAGGTATGTTTTTTTTTATATTGAATTATTTTCAGTCGCGTCTACAGTACTCGGGTATTCATTTTTGCCTTGTCGGGGGACTAATTTACGAGAGTTTCTCACGCGCACAAACATCCATGCCCTCACCGGGACAGGGTGATGCGAGGCAGTCACGCTGACCCCTACACCACAGGAGGTCGGCTAACAGGCATATTGTTTGATGATACTGTATCCCCTTATGAATTTGTATCGTGGTTCTTGCAGGCAGCAGATTGTTTCAATGTATAATTTATGTTTTTACAGATGATTATAAAAAGCCGAAAGCTCTTGTGTTAAATTACATTTTGAGGACTAATAAAGGTTATTTTATTGTATCGTATATTGATTTTTAATAATGAAGTACAAAACGTAACATATCAAATTACCAACCTGAAAGTATTTTGATAGAAATCATTAACTTGCTACGCCCACTCCGTCTAGGAGAGCCTCCGTCTACTGCGACTAGATTAACAGGGATTTCTCTCGTCATTCTGGACAGTTTTTCTTTCAGGATAATTTCTCCAGATGTTCTGTTAATTGTTAATAAAGGATGTGGCTGGTGGAATGCATAGTATACTTCACTGTTGTATGACTGTATATCTTTGTCTTTTGCATGAACTTTACAAACGACATTACCAGGGGGTGTCATGATGTCAACGTCAAATCTGAAATAAAATTTGTGTAACTAAATCGTAAAAGTTCTGCATGACAAAAAAAATTATTCATTTCTAATAATGTTCTATTTCTTATTAAACTGAATGTGTCGTAATCATTATCAACTGCTAATGGAAATCAATAAACCACCTCATCAATTTTTCATTTAAATAAAACAAATAAAAATATTCGCAATCAAAATATTGAAATCATTTTGAATGTGCACTAAAAATTAATAATGGTGTACATCAATATATATGATTCCAAAAAGAAAAAAAAATATTACTTACAAATAGTTTGACATCTGAAACACTGGTGGATATTTGTTGTATTCTGTAACGCGAATACTTAATAGATGATGATCACTTTCTCCTTGGCTGAATGCCACAACAATTATATTATATGCGGACCCTACCGGTTGATCAATGTATCTGTAAAAGTAAAGAAAAACAGATTTTGATGAATGGTTGAGCTTTTCAGTACGTGATTTCATTAATAGAATTTCATATTGCATACATTATATTATGCTGATGGTCTTTGAGAAATATCGACATAAAAGTACAAAAATTATATATATATATATATATTGTAATGCCAAGTAATTAGGCCATTAATTGTTTGGACGTAAAATTTGAATTGTTTGAGAAATCCATTATTGCGATCTGATCGAACAAAGCGACAATGGAAAAGCGAGCTCACTTGCTTTGTCGAAAAGTCAAAAATGGCGTATGCGCGCTAAAACTCGGGAGAACTAGGGGTCAGTTCGCGGAAAAACATCGTGTGGAGCAGAACAAGTAATATAACTGTTAGTTGGTGGCGGGACATTTCAGAGGACGGAACAAATAATACTGAAGCAGAGACTAGCCGTCGTTAATGTATTATTAAACAAAGTTGTGAATTTAAGACAAAGTAAAAACATTCACGGAAGTATTACCTTGTAAATATCGCTAAGTAAAAGCAGTTTACGTCTATAGCCAGACAAGGAAGGCAAGCAGACATCAGATAGCTGACATTCAGGAGGATCATCCCAGTTCCTGTGAGCCTATCAATTTTGACTTCAATAGTGTAAAATCTGTGAGTTGACTTCTAGAATCAGTGTATAATTTTGCAATAGTGTACTTCCGAAACCAAAAGGAATGCTGGTACCTTTTGGTGAGTAACAAAACCAAAACTAATGATTAATTGTAAACGTAATTAAATGATAGAGTCAGATTTCGTTCTCTTTTAATTGTCAATCAGAGTTAATTTCTTTACTTTTAATTTCTTTCTATCGACATATTGTTTAGTTAAATTGTAAACGGTTTGTTAATAAGATTTTTAAATAAATTTGTTGTGTCCATTATCAAACCCAGTAGAGACCCTGAGAAATTAATATTTTAAATTGTAATTGTTTTTGAGTTAGAAGCCACAAAGTGAAAATAAATAATTTTATGCATTAAATTTTATTAATTATTTTATTTAATTAAACCCAACGTGTTGATTATTACATTTTGGCTTCAACGTGAGGCAAATTTAAATTAAAATTAAATTAATTAAAACTTCTATTATTTAATTATTACATAAATGGCGCTTCGACGTGAGGTAAATTCATTAAATTTAATAAACCCAATTGTTAATCATTACGAAATATATATTCTAATGTTTTTAAAAAAGTGCTCAGTTTGAGCCATAGATATCTCTTTGATGGCGAGGCATTACTCTCTGTGTTTACTTCTTTAGCTGGTGCCAAAAATTAAATTAATTGTCGTTTTGAGAGTAACGAAGAAACATGTTTTTGACCGACGGAATCGTTAATATATTTTTGTGGGTTAGTTGTCGCCTGGAGAAGCAAGCTATGATTTGACTGAGGGAGTCGTTTAAGTAATTTTAGTTAAATATTAGTGTGACTGAGTTGTTGTATAGTCTTAATTGAGATTGGAGTTGCATTTGTCGTTTGGGAGTCGGAGTTACAAGTTATCTTATCACAGATTTCGATGTTCGCCAGCATACTTTGCAGACGGCCAGACTGTACTCTGATCTGTTTGAGTTTATGTTTGTTACTGGAAATTTCTGCGGGCCACCGGTGACAGGATTCTTGATTTTGGTCCCTTCCTGGACTGGACGTTTTACGTTTATGTGGAGTTTTCTATCTAACTATCTATCTATCTATCTATCTATCTATCTATATATTGACAATCATAATGTTTTTTTTTACTGAAAGGCCGATAATACTACTCTGAGATTCGATTGTGTGTATTTCAAGTTTTATAAAAATGAATTTTTTTCTTCGATTTTTTATAGTATTTTAATTTATTACATATATCATTGCAATTAAGTAGTAGACCAAAATTTCGTAAGATTTCAGGTCATTGGCGTGACTGACTAAATGCAAAATAAATTGACAAGAAAAGAACCTTACTGAGCCAAGAACGGAATTGGTGACGAATGTATCTGAATACTTACTTTTGGTTTTTATCAATTTTTATTTAAATTTTCTTAGTTCTAAACGTATTTTTGTCTCTTTGAATCGTGCGTGCATCACGAAGGTAGAAAGTCGGTATTAATGATCATGCCTTAAAAGTAAAATGTTTCCCCTTTTAAAACAAGCTCAACTAATTTTTAAATTTCAAAGGGGTCTAAGAACTGAAATGTTTACCTTCAGCGCTCATTTAAGAATACCAGTTAATTAATAAGTACGTAAAGCAAGAATGAAAAATATTTGTTTTGGTTTGATCCAAGATTCAGACTCAAAATGGGTCCCTTGTTTGAACGAGATTAGTGGATCCGAGATGTAAATGGAATTAGGTTGGGAGAAATTTGATTGTGTTTCCGTTAAGCCGTGAATTGATTTTGTAGTGTTTAAAAATTCTGACGACGTCCAAGCATCAAATTGCGAAAGTAACGAACGTTTTCAATTAAATTACACATGCAAATGATTTAATACTGTGTTAAGTTAAAACCAACGAAACATTTTAGAGATTTACTATTAAGAAGCACAATTCTAGGACTTAAAATAATTTACAGCATTTTATGGAGACAAAGATACGTGTTTACAATACTGATGAGAAATATATTTGAAATTTAATATTTGGTGGGCGAATTTTATGCATTAATGTATCAAAAATAAATTGAACCCCACTCCCCCCTGAGATTGGAGATCCGGGGTTATGGATGTCGCCGAGTTTAATTACAACATTCAACCGTTTAATCACCAGGGTCGGGAGTTTACGGGGTGGCAATTTTCAAAAATGTTTTAAACGGCCGATATTTGCGTCGAATAAATATTTTCTGGGTCAGTAAGATTGATAGTGTTTCTCTCAATGTATTCTGTGCATGATTTCAACCATTTCCGACATGAGAGGGGAGTACCTTTAGGGGTTGGGGTGGAAGGACATTAGAAAACAACTGAAATTGAAGTCAAATCCGGGGTTATGGACGTCGCTGAGTTTAATAATGGCAACCTGGACAACGCCGAGCATCCAGCTAACCGTTAAACTACGAAATATGTCTGATTACTGTGAGTGTGAATTAACTCCCTTGGATATTAAATTTACAAAACCGCATTTGACAAATGTCATTTAAAAACAAAACGAAAACGCCGAAAAAGAACATGCGACAGCGTCAATTAAAATCATATCAATTTCTTAAAAGTGGATGCGATGTCAAAAAAAGGGGGAAATTTTGGAAAATATGTTTTGATAAATCCTCACCACAATATTTTGTGTGTGGTTGGAAATTTTTGGTATCTTGTGACAGCTTTTGAACTCAATGAAGGACTTTCAAGATCGAAGTTAATGCCCCGAGTATTGAAAGCTTATCACATTCATGATAACTACTGTCTGGAGGTTTGTAGAAATGAATTGAGCCATGAAAGGAAACATTTACTTCAATGCTTTGGAAAAAGGGCAAAGGTGTAATTGTTGCGGATTTTATTAAAAAAAATTATTTTGTCACTATTGTAAAAAGTACGATGAAACTGGGCATTATTAATTCATGGTCTGTCACAAATATTTCCGAAAGTTTCACGCGTAAATAATGGAGCATTGCAGAGGACAGGTGTAATTCAGAAAACCCCCTCTGAGGGAGATATTCAGTTTTTCATAATGGCGAGGCTCAACAACCAGAATATTTGAAGCGGCCTGTTGTTCGAGTGACATGTGTAACATCGATAGAAGCGAGTCTGTATTGGAATTGTTTTTACTTTTCTTTCTCCATTTACATATTCAGAGAACGCGTAATAAATCGAAAACGCTCCGAACTGTGCCCTGGCGCAATTTAGATCAACGTTGCTTTAGCTTTACGGCTTATCTCTTTTACCTTAATTGACTTCCTGCTATTAAAAGTTAATCATTACCATAGAAACCAATAAAGAACTTATTCCAATATCGTGTTAAGTTTATTTGAATTGACGGACTTCATTTATAAAACAATGAAGGCTAATTTTAAGTATCTGGCTCGAAATTAAAATAAATTGTAGTTTTCTGAAGTAAATAATTGTAAAATACAAACTCAAATGACAGCACATTTATTGTATTCTACCTGCAGCCTGGGACATATAATTGTTTCGGGAACCAAATTGTCATAATTTCACCAAATTTTACAAATAATTATTTTTACGTCTATTTTTTACTTTTAAAGTATATTTAAGGACCATTTTCACAGACTTCATTATAATTAAACAAATATATTATTAATCAACAATGTACATATACGTTCTCTCATCATGTTGGCCATAAATAATTTTTTGAATTATACTATAATCTGTTAAAATGGTTGGTATATATATCTTAATCTTCTTCTTCTTCTAAATAAAAATGAGTGTTTGTATGTATGTTTGTTTGTTTGTTTGTATATTTGTATGTTCCTTATACAAATCTACACCGGTGGAGAAAATTTCACCAAATTTCGTACACGTGTTCTTTACCACCGGGAAACAAACACTGTCGGGGTGAGACGCGTCTACCACCCCCAGAAGCGGGGGTGTAAATATTTGAACATGCTAAAACAGTCGATATTTCAGTCGGATAAATATTTTTAGGAGTCAAATATATTGATAGTGTTTCTAACTTTGTTATCTGAATATAATTTTCATCCTCTACACCCTGGGGAAAGGGCACCCTTAGGGTTAGGGGTGGATAATACAAATCTACACCGGTGGAGAAAATTTCACCAAATTTCGTACACGTGTTCTTTGCGACCAGGAAAGAAACACTGTTGGGGTGATACGCGTCTACCACCCCCAGAAGCGGGGGTGGAAATATTTAAACATGGGAGAGGTGCACCTTTAAGTGTGGGCGTGGAATGACATTACATAAATGGGCAGAAACTATCGAGATTGGAGTTGAATTCGGGGTTATAGTTGTCACTGAATTTTCAGACAATGTAATCGGCCGGTTCTTGCGTGGAATAAATACGTTTTGATTATCGCACATTTGTGGGGGTGGTCAGCTTCTACACTGTAAAAACGACCGATATATTTGGTCAATGACTTCAACCCCCTTCGGCATGGGAGGTGAGCACATTTAGGGATAGGGTTCGAGGAGCGTTACATAAAAATAGCGCAAAAGCAAACGAAATTGGAGTCATATCGGGGGTTATGGATAAATGACATCTCGGGCAACGTCGGGCACCCAGCTAGTTACTATATAAAATGAACCAGCAAGAAATTGTTGTGTGAATAAATTTTGTATTCAAATGACGTTTAACTGACTTCACTTTATGCTGCATTTTTTAATGCCATTTCTATAGCAACCATATAGAATATAGTATATGATTATTGATTCCAAAGATCCTTGAATACTATTTGAAATAAAGTGTCCGAGGCATACAAATCAAACTGCACTACTCCTTATAGTAACCATGTTTCTTAGGCGTCTTGCTAATAATGCGTGAATTTACGAAAGCCTGAAATATAAAAAATAAATTTAAATAAAGTGAGAGGTATCTTAGGTTTACTTATGGGGTATAGTCTGTGGTGACTGTACAATTATAATATGAGGTACTGTACAAAGTTGAAACGCAAGGGAAGGGAACGGCGTCATGTCATTTTTAATTTAATAAATTTTCTGGGTTTCTTTGTCAATGAAGATTAATTTCTCTTCTTTGCTGCTTGCCGGAGTGTTCATATCGTAGGACGCCGCGACTCGTAACATTACAGTCTGCATTTTCTTGAGGTCTAGACGCATAATAAATGGTTTTTTAGTGAAATCAGAACTCCGTCAGAATTTATTACGTTATTTTAAGGTTGAAAATGATAAAAAAAATTAGAATTAATCCACGATTAATGGTAAATATTTTACGCATGAGAATTGGAAAAATTAATATTGAGAAATTCCTAGGATAAGAGCACTGATCCGTCACAAGAGTGGGACAGACGTTTCCCGAGGCTGAAAATCTATTGTTGTGGCTCGCTATAAACACAGTAAATTTATTTATTATATTGATGCGAAGAAGGTAGTCGATCCGATGTTCCCATCGTTAAGGGGCTGAAACAGACATCAACAATGGGAAACACGAGAAGATTCAGTGCGGCTGGCTTCGACGCAGGAGAAACTTCCAGAAGGACCTGTATATAGAATACGGTTCCCAGAAATACTGTATATTCACTATAAGTATTGACTAGAAATAATAACCAAATCAATTTGCGTTTTCTGACGGTTGAAAATTGAGAAATCACCACTGTCATCATTTGCCAACGTTTCTTTTTTCTATTATAAGACATTAATGAAATCGGTACATTTAAAATTCATCAGTTCGAAATAAATCTGACTACCGTTATTTGAATTACGATATTTATAACAAAACCACACAAGTTCTCTAGTTTGAGGGTTTTCTTTAGAGAGACATTACGTGAGGGTAATCCTCGTGATAGCAACTCCCATTTTATAACTTAGGAAGGGGTTCGAAAGGGGGGATACGGAAGGGAGAGTAAGTTTTTATCAAATTTGTCGCCACAATGACCAATTTCCATTTTTTTCGGGATAATTCACGACATTTTGGTTCGTCGTAATCTAAGCAGGGAACGATGAAGAATGCTACAATAAAGACTCATATTTGCCATGGAGATCAGTAAAGGCAAATAATTGGACTAACATTTCAGAGAATGAGACCTGAAGAAATGAGTTAAAGCGAAAGAAGAGCATAAAGAGAAATGACTAGGTTAAGACCAGGAAATTGTCGAGAAAATAGCCAAGGGTTAACTAGGGTCCCGAGCTATAGTGTAACGAAGGAGAAGGTGTAGACAAGCAATGTGGAGTCTAATCCACATAGTGGCAACTCCCCTCTTATAGCATAGGAAAGGGAGTGAAAGGGGGGGATGCGGAAAGGTAGAGCAAGGTTGCCAAGGGTTAACTAGGGCCCCCGGGCTGTTTAAGGATCCTACCAAGCAATTAGCCTAAAAGTGATGCAGGGAAAACTCTACAAAAACCTTCATCAGGTAGGTCGGGCATTTGGAACTTGTCCCACGCCCTTCAGATGGCGGGAGTGAGGTTTGATTTGGGGTTGCAGCTTTCCCTTCTTCTGTGCCCTGACCAGTTTAGGAGGCAGCTGGCCGACTATTCCAATAGGAATAGCGGACAACTCTTCGCTTTTTCAGTTTTGAGCATCTTGATACGTGGTTTGCCTGTGTAGCCCTGCTCCAATATTTCTCGACAATTTCCTGGTCTTAACCTAGTAATTTCTCTTTGTGCTCTTATTTCGCTTTAACTCATTTCTTCAGGTCTCATTCTCTGAAATTTTAGTCCAATTTTTTTGCCTTAACTGATCTCCCTCCAAATATGAGTCTTTATTGTAGCATTCTTCATCGGTCCCTGCTTAGATTACGACGAACCAAAATGACGTGAATTATCCCGAAAAAAATGGAAATTGGTCATTGTGGCGACAAATTTGATAAAAACTTGCGAGTATCAGTAAATAAACTATATGCTGGACGGGTATATATAAATAATAATATTATATTTAGCTACTGGAATGTACTTTATTTCAGGACATCTTCTGTACAAATTCCGTAGTGCTCACATTTTCTGTAGTATTTCTGACCGACTCTGTGTGTGACGTTATTCGAGGCTGGTGTTTACTGACGATTATTGCACAGTTATTGTTGTTTTATCGCATAATATATATTTTTGAACGGACAGTACGCTTTCAATCCCCATTTTCCGAAATGTTTCGTTTGGTATTAAGACATGATGAAGGATCAGTACGAATTTCCTACAAACATCGTAACAAATAATTTATTCTTCTGTGAGGAGTCAGCGAGCAACAGAAAATAAGGAATTCAAAATAGAGAGGAACCACAGTCGCGTCAATCTTTTCTCCCTTGAGGGTAATCGTCATACACTTCCGTGATCCAATGTGAGTCTGTACGTGTTTGTCGTAACACCATTCCTAAAGTATCTTGTCTTTTTGTTTTATCTTTCGTCTATGATCGAGAAATTACGAGATGGTGTCAAGATAGAGTTTTCAAAGTTTGCGAGTTGCCGTTTTGGAGACCCCACCATTCCCTGTGATTTCTGGGGAAAGACTTGTATTTGGTCGTTAGGTCCGCTTCGTACGTCTCCTGAATTTTGATGTTGGTCGGGAGAGGAAATAACAGACATCCACAAACGGCGGCCATTTCGCAGTATCTAACGCCCACAATACATATTTTAAATTCGTCAAACATGGTGATGGTGTACAAAACTAAAAACTAACCTTTCAGTTTTTAATAAATAAATTACAAATTTTTCCTACATTTGTAGAGTCCACAGAGATTCATAAATTAAACTCATGTCTGACGACTTACCTATTTGTATAAAAGTATTTCATATTATAAAAAACAAATACCCTCATATACGAGTGAAATCCTTAAAAATAGTATCGTACACCTTGTGCTACAGTTACTTAGTATTTATGTTTAATTAACATTGACACTACAATAAATAGAAAGTAATTTTAATTACGCCTATAAATATAACAACAATGATTACATTAAAATTAAAGTTAATATTATTATTTTATTAAGTCTGTGATATAACAATATTTTCTGAAAAATTATCAGTTTTACAGTCACATTTCAACAATTTATTGTTTACATCATTACAACAGTTATTATTATGAAAATATTTTTAAATGTTGACGTGACGGATGTTTAATTGTGATTTTGCGTATTATTTTATAGATGTTAATGGATAAGAAAGAGGAAAGTTTATAGTAATAAAAACATAAAAAAATTTAATTAGAACTGTGAAAGTAGAAAAATCCATTGAAAATATTTTCTGGTATTCCATTTCCAGATTTGGAGAAGAATTAACTGAAAAGTGAAAGAAAAAAGTGAGACATTTCAGATTCTAACATCAATAACTCGGTTTGTTATTTAAGATTCGGAGGCGTACGTCTCTGTTAAGAATATCATTCAAGAGGAATATGAATTGTGGAATGATAATTTTCCAAAAAAATGGGAGTATGATAATTTTGTTACAAACGTGGCGAAGAATATCGATATCTAATATATTGGTCAAAATTAAATTTGGAGGAATTGAAAGAATATACTAAATTAAAATTAATCGTAAGCAACATTTCTAACAACAAGGCGAATTTCTTACTAATCCTATCCTTATCGAATTGTATCGTACAAAATAAATTCACATTTTCACAGCTATATTCGAAACTAGATAAATAGTTACAATATAAACTTTTGTCTTTTTACGGAAACAGAGTATTCTAAATACTTCTATTTTGTTTTAATAAATTTCACTTGAAAAAAGAATCCTGCAGTAACCGGCGAACAAGTGGCTGCTTTTAAATACGCAGCTATGATAAAAATGAGTTATGATGCACATATTAATTAAAAAATTGACAGTTTTAATGGGAGGATTGGTTTTCTTTCAAACGCAATCAGAGTTATACCAAGTGTGTTGTGCTGGTTGCATTCAGGAAGTGCTGCTCAATTTTTGTTACGATGACAGTGCGTTATAGTGTTATTCATTTATTTTTAATACCTTGTACTTTCCATTACACCACTCTGATAAAGTTTACAGAGCATGTTAGAAAAATAATATTTTACAATGATGCTTTAATTGTGCAATTTATACAGCATAGTGAAGTAAATTATACGATATATTTATAGAGAAAATATAACACTAAGCAGACTTAAATTACGACCGAATTGGTATAAATATTTACAATAGATTGCCACCGGGTTGAGGCATACTATTACAATAAAATTCTTAAGGATAATTGTGGTATAAGTGCAAATATTACGAATCGAATTTGCACTAGTTGTCAGATATGGAAATAGTCACTTCATTCCCGCCCTTGGCGTCAGCAAACATGACATGATTGAAAGGGTTCCGAGCGTACACGAACGGAAGATTACATTCTGGTGCTTGAGGAACAGAATTTTTGCAGACAGCTGCTGGTTGCGACATTATATTTTCAAGTTTGACATAAATAATGGAAACTTGTTAGTTTAAACTTATAATATACGATATTTTGCGTCAACTACTTTCAATAAAACAAAGACTGGTAAAGAAATAGAAATATTTAATTCCATTACGTACCAGAAGTAAGTAATAGGTTTTTAAAAAGTAGATAACTGGAGAAGAGAGACTGTGTCAGTGTGTGGGAGTGGCCCGGGGGGGTGGGTGGAAAAACGGTCGATATGTGTGCCTAACAAATATTTTACGGGGTAAATGAGATTGATAGTGTTTCTCCGATGTTGTTTGTTATTAATTTCGACCTCTTTCTGTATTTGAGGGGAGCAACCTTAGGGGTGGGAGTGGAGGAGCGTTATACAAAAATATAGTCGAATCCAGGGTTATGGATGTCGTTGAGTTTAATTTTAACAATCCGGGTAACTCAAGTTCCCCGGAAAGTTGCAAATAAAATTGAAATTTAGTTCAAAAGCAAATATTACATATTTTAAAAAACAAAAACGTCATAATGATTTCAAATTGGCCTTGTTGATTCAGAAAAAGTGTCTAATAATAACATATTTAAACATAATACTTTTTCAGCCATGAACAATGAAAATAAGCATTGAAAATATGGTGAATTATAGAAAATATTAGTTTATCTCATACTCTTTACGAAGTTAAATTTTATATATTGCTTTACTTAAATTGAATTAAATAAATTCACGGTTCATTGGGATATATAGTCTTCCAAGGGTCAAGCAATCAAATGATAACTTACTAATTTTGATATAGTTAAGATTTAAATGCTATATTCAATAAGTTGGCTTTTGTAAAATTAAAAATGTACGATAAAAATCAGTAAGTTTTGTTTAATACTGCGTTAGTTTCGGGAAAAGTATGAATAAAGTAATGTGAAATCTGAGGAACAATTTTAGCAAATTACTTGAAATTTAAATGAAGTGAAACAAGTTGAAATCAGATGGAAATAACATTTTAAATTAAATTATTCCTCGCGTTCTACACATTTCACAAGGGCAAATTTCGACTAGATTCTGCGTGCGTCACTGAGAAATTTAGGAATGAAACGGAATGTCTCAGCAAATGGAGCAGGCAAGTTATTTGAATTTTTGCTTAGGATTGAAAATTCTCTAACAGCAATCTGATGCTTTCTCTGCCTAATTATGTTTGCCATTCCTTACATTGCTTCTTACCAATACTCGCTTATTCAGTCTTGCGGAATTTAATTTGGATTAAGTGAACTCACATTCGTGGCGAGCGTGAGCTGAAGTTTCGAGAGATAAGCTAGTTAAGTGCGGACGGAGCTAGCTAGTACCCCTCGAATATTACGAGGGAATAATGTACCGACTTGTGTTTGGCTTCGGGAACTTGCGGAAGTGCTGAGCTCTATACGAATGAAAATTTTTGTGTGTGTGGTGGAGAATGACTTCTCGAAGTTTCGCCTCCGCGAATGATTTTGTGATAAAAGGTTTCGGTGCCGTCTAAAGTTACGCCCTTACGTTAAACAAGCCCAGTTGTTAGTGTGAGTCAGAGAGTATGCTTATGTATAGCAACTTTTTGTTGAAACTTCTCGTGTGAGATACACTGTTGGTTTTAGGTCTGGTGTTGTAGCCACGCAATATTTGCCTTTCAATACTCATTATCCATAATGGATTTCAGGTCTCACAGCCCTGTAAATCATAAAATAATAAAAATTCTATCATCCTTAATTTCTCATGGCGTTACACATTCTTTGAGGTATACATTCTCTACGAACTTTGGCGTTTCTGTTCCAATTGTTAACCGTCGTCTTCGTAATTTTATGTTCAGTGAAATATACTCACCAATTTCACATAACCTTGGATTAATCATCGAATCGATTGGGCCACCAGGCTGACGGTGTGCGATCCGCAATTAGAAGACATGACAATAATGTAGCGGGAGGCAGTGATGTTATAGAATAACAAGGGTAGAGTATTCAAATCATCAAATCTACGCTGCTTTATTTCAAGCGTTGCGATTGGTTGATTCAAGTTCACATCCCTCGCAGGAATTCACCGCCATCGGCCTTATAATTTAAAAAGTTCATGTGTGATATGGACGCCCACTTGGTTACTAATCATGTCGGTAGATCGGTGGTGCGTCTACCGTCGTTCATATGAATCAATTGCAATTTAAGACAATATAAATGAATTTCTGTTCTTTTTCATTTCTACTTCCTCTACGTCGATCGCTCCATACTTCCTTGGCCTATTTGCATGTTATACACTACCATAGAGTTAACTTTTGAGATTTGTAAGACTTTAAATATTTAAAATTTTATTTTATTTAAGACTGATTTGCATAATTTCTATTAATTCAATGTAAGCGCTTGGTTTAAGTCAGCCGAATAATAAACCCTTTTATTTTATAATATTTTAAAATGCGGACGACCTTCCTGAGTGATGGGGACTTGTGTATCGTTAAAAACGCATATTGGAATATTAAATCGTGTTAAGCTGTTTGTTGCAGCTCCAACATAAACACCGAGGTAGCTGCAGTCATGCGTTGCAAATATTCAACGGCGCCGTATTTTGAGCGGCCGTGACATTAGCGGACAACCGTCCCATTCCTTTCCCACGGCCTCTTCCTCAATCCTGACCGCTGAACGAGCAGGTATAAAGTTTCGTTATGGCAATTTTATTGCTTAAAGAATCAGTCTTGATTAAGTGAATATAATTCAAGTTTAATTTATAACATTTCTGAAACTTACCTGGATTTATAATTTCTATCACTATCTTTGAACAGTCAAAAGAGAATTTAGTGACCAGTTTTTTGCTTATTTTTCTATTGTAAACTAGGATTAATAGACAAGAAATTGATAAGTTCCGGGACTAGGGAGTATTTTCCTTATTCGGACCGGTTGTCACGGAGGCGTTTGCACGTAGCAGACCGCGAAAGAACGGTAATCTGTGGAAGTGGCAAGACATATGGAAGAGATTTAGCCTGTGTCTCGGGGTGACGTGTGAGAACTGTCTTGCGGATTAGCACTCCCCATTCCACTAAAGACACTTTAACGTGCAGAGCCGCAATGAGCTTCGTGGGACAGCACAGATAATTCCAGTGGTTCTTGCATCCTTATTTTTAGATTTGCATCTAACATAGTTAAGCTGAGGCAAATAAATAACTTGACAAAGTGCTCAGAGGTTATTTACTTAAGTGATAAAAAAATGCGGATGCTCTAGATTTTATGACAATAAACTGAATTACTAAAATAAACGGAAGTTGCAACACCAGACAGAACTTGATATTTACAGAAAATGGCACCGTATTTTCAGTCTAGTTAAAGTTTTAGAACCAAAAAATTTTTTAACGAATAATCTGGACTATAAATATGACAATGTGGTACTTTTAAAGTTTGAACAAAATAGGTTTAATAATACTACGAGCAGAAAACACGACCAGTAGGAATTAGTTTTATTGTAGTGGACTCAGGCCCAAGTTTATAAATGAGGATCTTGGCATTTTTCTAAGCAGAGGGTTTGAAAAATATTTTTTTTACAATATTTAATAAATTTATTCAGTTCTAAAAAAAATCTGGGTACCCGGCGTTGTCCAGGTTGACGTAATGATACTCAGTGACATCCGCATGCATAGATCCGACTCCAATCTCGGTTATTTTTTGCTTTATTTGTATGTAACGACCCCGAAAAATATATTTATACGACGCAAATCTCGGATGTGTTAGCTTGTTTTAAAATTTTCATCCCCGTCCCTGGCAGTAAGTCATAATTAAACTCTGTGACATCTATAACCCCGGATTGGTTTCAAATCTGGCTTGTTTTCACACTATTTTCTTATAACGTCCCTCCACCACCACCCCTAAGGGTGACCCTCTCCAATATACAAACTGGTGGTATTATATAAAATCAACATCAGGGGAAATACTATCAATCTCATTGACATCGAAAAATATTTAACTGGCAAATATAGTTTTTTAGCTTGTTTGAAAATTTCCACTCCCGTCCCTTGGGGTGGCAGATGTGTTTGTTCCAGGTTCGAAAGAAACACGTGTACGATATTTGGTGAAATTCACGGGTGTAGATTTGTATGTGGAACATACATACATACATACAAACACACGTATAGTCTACTTTATATGTTGGAAGACTATTTCATCTGGATAAATTCTGGTTTTTATAATTGATGCTAACGGACATAACGTGCAGTTTGAGTGACTTAATGACTGATTGTCCGAAAAAACAGTTCCAAAGTTATTCAGAGCTATGAAGTAATGTGAATGAATTTTTCTACTATTAAAACAAAAAAAATAAAATCAAAATTTAATTAAAAAACCTGAAACTTATAAGAAACGTACAATGGAGTTATAGCTAACTTTTTAAAATGACTTTATAGAAATAAAATTATTTCAAGGACAGAAGAAACGCTTTCAATCGGAGCTCATCACTGAAGAAATTGAATTAAAGGATCTGGATGGAAATATCCAGGGTTTTTTGCCACCCTGATCCGGAAATAAAATTATGTTGTCCTAAAAATAATTGTTTTAATATTTCTGTAATACATTGACTCGGATGGCTCAGATGGAAGAGCATCAGCGTACCAAGTAGAGGTCCCGTATTCGACCCTAAGTCCGGCCAAGTGTTTTCATCCTGACCCTTTACTTCAGTTTCATGACCTTCAAAGGATTTTTCTTGCTTGTGGAAAAAAATTAAAAATATAGTTATGCCTTTGTTTTGAAAACACCAATTACATTGAATATTTTTGAAAATTTTCTAATCTTGACTGTATTATATAATATTACTAAAATCACTATAATCTTTAAAACAAATATTTTTAACAATTTTTGACAAAAAGTAACCACGTTTTTCTTTCAGGAAATGATGTTTAAATTAATTTTGCTTCATAAGTTTTATACGGCAGGGAGAGTTTTAAAGAATTTAGGCTTCTTAGATTAAGTTGTTCTGTAAAAAGTTTAAGGAATCTGGAGAAATTTTCAATTGGGGAGTTTTAACGAGTAGCTTACGACGGCGGCGTCACATTACTGGGATTCCGGAAAACACAACAAACCCAATTTGAGACTGACCTACGAGAAATTCTAATTAAGATTATTCATAAATCCAAACCGCCATCTCAATATCAAGTTTCTGTCATCACGGGTTAGTTGCATAATACAAAATTCACAGTCGCGTCTTTTAACGTTGTGTGTTTTTAATCCAACTTGACTCTTTCAGGCGCGATAGAAAGTTTCGGGTTTGTTAGCGACATAAGTTAAACTATGTAGACCACGTAACTAGTTTCGTTGGTGTTTGCATGAACCCGGTAATCGAATGTTAAACTCAGTGGAGCGGCCTGAAGCCTGTTGTCATCTTAGGAGATAGCGCGCTTGGTTCGAGGGGCAATCAATAAAAGCCTTCACGTCGACTAAGACAAACCAAAACGTTTGAACTTCCCTCTTTATTTCTAACTCTCTACGCATAAAAGCTCTCTTCGGAACAACAAAACGAACGGTTTGCTCTTTTTATGCTAACGATTCCTGAATTGCAACTGCTGTGTCAACAGAAATCAAAAGAAAAGAGAAATGGAGATGAGAATGTTAAGAAAACAGGGAAGTTTGAGAAATAAAAATTTTTGTTCCAACAAAAGGACTCCATTATTTTATAGTAAACAATTCTAATTTTTCCTGAATTTAAATACTCGGAAACAAGCCTTAGAATTAACAATACACTCCTGCGAATATTTTTTCCTCATCTCTGTTTACTTAGAATACTACGTTAAAAGTATGCTTAGCTGTCTGGGTTAAATATTTTAGTTAAGATATATTATAATCAGAAATTGACCTTGAAAACCTAAACCAATCTTCGAAATAAAAACCAGTTCAATAATCTATATTGCAATTGTGAATTGTGGCGCAATTATTACACTTACTTTCGGTCCCGTTTGCTAACAAAAGATAATGCACTTACGTAATTTTTAATGCTTTTGTTGTCATTAAGTAAATTATTGATGCTTCTAACCAACCAGGAGGTATTTTTTACACCTTTTATCTCCAACCTCACCCAATTATTTTGATTTGATTTTTAAAGATGTCTATTTCAAATATAATAAATAAAAAAGACTGTTTGTTTTGTGTGTGGAGCAAATTTGACCGAATTTCGAACACGTCTTCCTTTAGAACAAAAAAAGAACACAGTGGGGCTAACACATGTTTTCCTCAACCAGGATCTGGGGTGGAATTTTTCAAACATATTATACGGTTGATATCTGCGTCGAATAAATATTTTTCGGGGTCAATGTGATTGATAGTATTTCCCCCGGTGTTTCTTGTGTATTATATCAATCCCTTTTGGCACAGGAAGGGGAGCACCCCAAACTCAGCGACTTCCATAACCCCGGAATTGTCGCCAAACTCAGTCTGTTTTGCTTTATTTTTATGTTACGCCGCTCCAACCCCATCCCTAAAGATGTTCCATTCCAATTACAATAGTTTTAAAAATTAATCAGAATGTATTTGTGTCGAAAAGGCTTCTTATTGACATTTAATTATCTTAAATTTAAGTTATTTGAATCTATGATAATTTTTATTGTTAAATATGCAAATTAATAGTTATGTCTTTAAATGCCTGATCTGGATACAGAAAATATTGCATTTTTATGTAAGGTTAATCTATATATTTTCCTCGTTTTTGACTCTCCATTTCTCCAACTTAATTTATTAACCATTTTGCCTTTTATAAAAATGTTACTCTTTCGATAATGACTGCACTAATCACATGATTAAACAACATATAATTCATGCTAGTTTCCTTACTGGACTCGCACTCTTTAGTTTGAGACTAGGAGCAAGGAAAAGTGGCCGCTCAGTGCTCGAGGGAGGAGGGGATTATGGGTCCTCGGGTCGCTCTGAGCACGGTCGCTAATAGCACGACAACGTAGTTTTGTTCAGAGTTAAAAGTTATGAAACATCCGTCCAGAAAATTCCGATCAGTATCAAGGGACCTCAGTTCTTCGAGCACAATGATGATCTTTTTGAGATAAAACGGACTTTTCCGTCACGTAGGAAGTCAACCTGAGTTGCCACTCATGATTTGAGAGATCAGCACTATATTTGCCACAAATAAATGCGCTGATATTTACGAAAATCCGAATAAAGCCCTGATCAAATTGATCGACGTGGCAGGAATTTATGTCTGTGGAAACGATTTACTCCCTCGCCAAAAAAAAAACTGTCTACGCGGGTTCTTGTATAAATTTTCTTTTATGTTATTAATATGTTTACACTGATTGTACAATTCTAATGAAATGCAATATCGCCTCCGAAATTTGGTCGCTTATTAGAATCAACTATACGTGTCCTTAGGCCAGAGTTACGACAGTTCATTTTTACGAACATAAATCCATAATGAGCACGGTATCAATTTTATTTCAGCTAAAACCATCCTGTGAATGATTAGCTATGACCTCGCTACAATGTATTTTATCATATCAATATATGGTCAAAACATAAAATTTAATTAAAACTGCATGATTAGAAAACACGAATAAAACAGCGAAGCAATTTAAGTGTTCTTTAGTTACAGATACACAGTTTTATATACATTTGGGCTGCATCGTATTCGTCAAACGAGTTTTCGTCTGGTCGTTTCGTAAACGGAATCGTCTGTGGAGTTTATGGCCTGCGAGTGGTCAAGACATTTCCTCCAGGAGGTTGGCTCACCTTTCTTCCATGTTATGGCATTCCGAACGCTCCGATTTACGACTCTTCCAGCTAATTCAGCAGATCTATCGTTGATATAGATTTAGAAATTTCTCAGCGGAAGATATCTCAGTGCTAAAATACAAAATAATGTTTCTACCACGGGAAATGGTAATTTCAAGCATTTACTCCTGAAGAATTTTGAGTATTTCAATGAGAGCCAATGTAACAGTAGACACACCAAACTTGTTATCAACCAACTCAAAGAATGAGTTTTGAAGTAAAAGAATAATAAATCATGAAAAAATTACAGGTTTACATAAAAAACTATCATAGTATTGTTGAACACAGGATAATTTTTTTTATTGAAGGTTAACTCCACTCATCTAAGAACCCATTCGAGTTATCCTTGTAAACTGACTGTAATCAGAAACTGATTAAGAAATTGTATTTATCATTCGGTGTACGCTTTTTGAAACATTGTTCAGGAAGTTTAGTTACGTATTTTATCTTACAGGCAAAGTCATCAATATTGAAGTTCTGTGATCAAGAATTTTCATAATAATAATAATAATATTTTCATGAAAGGTAAAGCGTCTATAACCACTTGAGTACTTCATGAATTTACTGACTGATTGTTATCGCCGCGGTTTATATATAAAAAAAACACTAACTTTGCAAATAAAATAACTCGTATATAATTTTGTAGAGAAGTATTATTCAGACATTTGCAAATAAAATTTGAAATTGCGTAGTATATCCAATTTTCAATTTCGCTTTTAAAACATGATTACGACAAAATATTTTATTAAAAGCTAAATGGTTAAAAATATTGAAAGCTAGACTAATGGGACAAAGTTTCAAATACTAAAATTTTTGATAATCTTAGATTATGATTCAAGTTAAAAATCTTGCTATTTTCTAACCGCCTGAATTATTTGTTGATCATAAAAAAATGAACTGTATAGAACATATAAAAAAGACCGTTATGACTCTACGATATTAACAAGTAAAACAAGTGAAAAAAATGAAAGAGTTTGGAAGAACTTCACATTTTCAATATCAGCGGAGGTATGACGACTTATTACGTGGAATTGATATGTGACGTTATGTTAAATATAAAATTATATTGAATCAGCAGAAGTGAGATTTAGTTTTCAGGCGTTATGTATAATTCTTGTAAGTTTACAAGGTAAATAAATTAAATCCAGCATATTTATACACATTTCCATTGTAAGTTATTTTATGATGTCACAAATAATATTTATAAAGCATTTAATTAAATTGGAAAGATTGGTCTCTTAATTTATACGGCCGTGACCTGTAATGAAGCTTCGTTATCTCCGAACATGCAGCAGAGCAGGATTTGATTGCGAGGACAGTTTCCCGCGCTGGAATAAAATTTTAAATGATGTTTGACTTTCGTAATATCCATAAAATAAAAGATAAACTAGCTTTACAACCGATAAGCTACCTTTAGAAAACATGTTCTTTCAGTTCTTCAACATTTTAAGAGCGTAACACAACCAAAACTGAGTTATTTTTGCTTGATTTACAGACAAATTTAATTCTTAAATTCCAGTCGTGAAGATATTGCCAATGAAATTTAGTAGGTTTCAATATCAAAGTAGATTTAATTGTGACGACTGAATTATGTGGTTCTCTAAAGCATATGTGTTAGGAATATGCGTGTTATAAATTTATTAATTTCATTTTAAAAACCCTACGATGAAATTTTGGTTTCATAAAATTTCATCGTCTTCAGATGAAGCTGATTATTCATAGAACCCGAACTTAAAACCGCCTTTATAACGATTAGTTGATTTCTGAAGATTTTAAAATCATAAATCATATAAATGATTGTTGAAAATATCTTGGAATAATTCATAACGCAGAAAGTGCATAGATATATATTAGACAGAGATAATTTTTCGGAGACGAGGTATTGTTATCATTGAAATTTAATACTTATTTGGAGAGTAACGAATAACGTGTGATTAACTTTCCGAGTTGTATGTGTATTTTAATACAGCAACGAAGACGCATGTTTTTGACTGAGGGAGTCGTGTATATATTAGATTGGATATAAGTTTAATTGCTACCTAACTCATTTAAGGTGTAATTGTCATTTGTAGATCGGAATTACAAGTTATTACAGATGATCGCAGCCTAATTTTTCAGGCGATAAACTTGAGTTTTGAAGTTGTGGCCCGCCATTTCTGCGCGCTAATGGATGCAAACTTTGTGATCCAGGTGTTAATTTTTTTTTCTTTTTGTAAAGTCTCGATGTTGTAAAAAAATAGCCGTATGACTCTCAGGTTTATTACAAGCCTTACAAAAAATTAAGTGTTTATTTACTCTTATTTCTTTTATAATTGAAGTCCTTTCATTTAAAAAATTTATTCAAATTTCAAAAGTGATGTTATTTTATAATTTTTTAAAGAATAGAAACAGGGTCTAAGTAATGGATTTAACTTTGGAAGGGTACAACAACATGAAGGTTAGACAAATATTGGATACTATCCCTGCAGACGGCGATTAAAACATTTTGTTTTGCTTTTGTCACAAAGATTGGGCCACGGTGTATATTCGTGGATCTATTTTTTTTATCATTAAAGCGTTCCTGATAACTAATTCTAGAATGAATATTTTTTTGTGTTTGTTTGATTTAATCTTAATTCTTGGCCTACTCTTTATAGTAAATATTTCGTTTAACTACCAGTAACATGCATTAAAAAATGATAATTAAATTGGACAGAATGAATTTTAGGTTCTAAATTTTTCGAATGGAGGACGAAAATTTAATATAGCATTTAGGTTATCGAGCGCTTGAGACGGAAAACCCGTTCAGCCATTTTTCTGTAAGTCCAAGAAGTTACAGCCAGTTTTATGTACGTCCGACATTTTGTCTCAAGACGGCTCTGTATAACAGCGGAAGAAACTTTCATTAAAATCGAACAAAGTTTAGCGTGACAAATAGGGATCGCTCTCGGTCACTTTAATCTATGAAGTGTAAAGATACATCAAAACCACTCAATTCGAAGCAATGTGTAGGGAAAACAATTATTTTATTGACATAGATAGGACTTTGCTATCGTAATCAATGTAATTAAAAATTATTCCTGTTCGGTATCAACTATTTAATATTTGAAACACTTACCGCCGTGTCTTGATCTCGCCGGTCTGCTCGTTGATGTGGAAATACTGAGTATCCGACTCTTGAATGCGATATTGTGGTCTCAGCTGAGGATTGCGTTGGTCAAGAGCCACAACGTGTGTTACACTCACACCTGAAGGAGCGGCCAGGTAGATTCGAGGCTCGTGATCTGCAGGTTTGAACTTGATATGAGCTGTAATAAGACAAAGAAAGAAGCGTTAGTTCAAACTTTCTCTAAGAAAAATTCCGACATATTTCAATCAGTTATAAAACACATAATAATGTCCCGGAAATTACAAAAAAAGTCAAGCTACAGAAAATTAAAAAATGAGTGAAAATCACAGACAATTTTACTTCTGGAACAGCAAGGCTGTTCTTCTCAATATTTCAATGCATTTCGCAGACGCTAAAGCTACCTAATATATTGCCCAAATTATATTTGAATGATCTAAATGAAATAAACTAATCCCCGTTACAAACTATCCGGCAGCTTTAAAATGTACGAGGCATATTCAGAAATGAAGTGTACTAAATTTTTAATATTTTTTTTTAGAAAACGCAACAAGACACTAAAACGTGAGGTTACGTACTACCGTGTTTCTGCGATGCTCGCTCCGTCAGAAGATCTCCCTCTACCAGCCGAAGTAGCAAACCCTCAAAGAAACAAAAAAATCATAGCCCGTTATGGTCACAGTACACTTACTTCCCGAACATGCCATCATGTTTGTTCTGCTGCGATAAGAATGTTTATTAAACTTTATGAATAATGAGACGACATTTTATGCGGAACAAATGCTGTAATTATTGGTTATTTTAAGTGATTCGTAACATATCATTTTAAATTATACTTTAATTTTATTTTAGGATGACAAGAGAAAAATTAAATTTTTTAAGTATTTGTAGAATTAAAGTGATTTTCAAAAATATTTGGACGAAAAAGTTGCACCTTTTTTGCACGTAGACTGTAACATGAAAAGAAGAAAAGGAACTTAGATGTATTGAAATATGTTCCGTACCGACAAGAAAATATTAAAATAAGCTTTTGATACGAAAATATAAAAACTTTAACAAGTTTTTTTTTTTCGCTTCAATCTGTCTTGCTCCTCTGCGATTCAAAGTTCTGATTCAGCGGTTGGCTCCAGGTATTTTTACGAAATTTGTCCCTCACTTTAGGGAAGCAATCTAACGAGCCGAAAATTCAGTGAAGCGACACAGAATTTCCCCTCCAAGGCGTGTTGATTGTATTGGAAATGCTATCTATTGGGTAAGCCATCGGAATGGCCCAAATGTGGACGCGCTCTGGTCCGAATTCTGCCTAAAGTGCCGGCTTATGAAACTATTAAGACGCTGACGTGTCATTATTACTGATATTAATTTTGTTGTCTATTGAAAGCTGATAGAATAAACTAGTCCAAAGAATGTTGGTAATGAGATTTCTTCGTCTTGTGATTTTATCGATTTAGGATTTCAGTCTATAAATTAATTATTTACGATTCAAGTCGTGGAATACAACATTTTCTTTGCCGGATTTAATGTTCTTGAGTTTTAGACATCGAAGTCAACCCACCTCAAACATTTTCCCACAAAAACCCTTGTTCTACTAAGAAACATATATAACGCAATACTGATAACCTCAAAAATTCCCAATAACTGGAAATTAGCTACAATAATAATGAATAACAAACCCTGCTCCCTATACTTTCCAAAGTCTTCGAGAAACTCCTCCTGCCTAGACTTAAAAACCAACTTTCACACCTTATACCCAACCAACAATTTGGCTTTCGGAACAATCAATACTGTTCCTAACTGATCAACATCCTGAACGAAACAATCAACTGCATTCCTAGATTCCGAAAAAGCCTTCGATAAAGTTCCCTACCCTTCCCTCCTGTTTAAAATAAAACCCCACCTCTCCGTAAACTACTTAAACCTCTCCAATTACGTCATCAATCGATCCTACAGAGTTAAAATAGACAATCACTTCTCTCCACTACATCCTATTCTCTCAGGCGTCCCACAAAGAAGTGTAATTGGTCCGTTCCTCTGCTCCATCTACACACACGATATTCCTATTATCCCCTCTACTACCACCTCACTATTCGCAGACGATATCGCTATCACTTCTCACGCACACGACTACCAAACCGCAACAAACCACCTTCAAACATCCTTAAACATCATCTCAATCTGGGCCAACGACTGGCGCATAGTCATCAATCCTTCCAAAACCGTAACCGTTCCCTTCTCCCTAAAAAGAAAAGGCTACGACCTATCAGTCACTACCAACTACTCCACTATCCCTACTAAATCTTCCCATAAATACCCTCGGCCTAACCCTCGACTTCAAACTAACATGGTCCCTTCACACTTCCCACTTTAAAAAAATAATACTCCACAGATTCCACAAATTAAAAAAATTACTGAACCCGTAATCTCCTTTTTCCTTCGAAACAAAAAAACTCAGTTACACATCCCTCATCTATCCTCTCTGGTTTTATGCCTGTTATATCTGGGGTTCGGTTGCTACCACCCACATAAATAAAATTCAAATATTCGAAAATAAATTACTCCGCTTTTTAACTAACTGTCCTTGGTACGTTACTAACACTAGAATCCAAAAAAATGACCTAAATATTCCCTCAACCCTAAAAACCATAATTCAAACCGTCCTCATATAACGTAATAGAAATCTCCACAACTTAAATTCCATTATCTGTAATAGAAAATCTCATCTCCTCCACCTAAACCCCTCAGAAGGCTGAAAAGAAAACCACAAATTGACCTGGCAACCACCGTAAATTAATATATATATATATATATATTGTAGTAATTAAAAAGAAATGCAATTAATTAATGAACAAGATTTTAGGACTTGCATTGTTGGCGACGTAAACACACAAATTGTATACACGAATATGGGCCTATAATGCTTGCTTGCTGTATGTATTGTAGTGAAACATTGCTGGACGCGCGGAGCTTCACTGTGCTTTTTGTAGGCAAAGCCGGAGGTAATAAGAAAACTCAGATATTCAGAAGTGCGTTTGGGAGGCAGAGGAGTACAGTTCAGACAGAAATCAGAAAGAGTGTGTTCGGAGTTGCCGGTTTCCAGTCTTTAGGCAAACAACTGCTACGATACTATGCCGACTGTTTATTTCCCTGATGCAGAATAATTTTGGAGTCTAGGATACGTTCACGAATCATACGATTCGTCATTTCTTGAGAGCCAGGTTATTTTATTAAGTGAATAACCAAACTTTGATGAGTTTATTAGTTCATTGATCGACAGACCAGCGAAACAATTGGTGTGGTTAAATTCATCAAGAAGGAAGTGTTGCATGTGGATTTAATAACCACAAGTAAATTCTGTAAAAAACATGGCCTGTATACAAAAAAATGTTGAGTAATAATTGAGTGTGCACGAGCCCCTTCTTTTTCGCACCGCAAAACTATAAGGTAAATCAAACAATTCATTATTTGTAAACCCAACAGTAAATGATATTTTATCGTCAAATTCCTATTTCAGTATTTCACTGATTGTTTAAAGTAAGAATTTTTTCTCACTTTGAAAATTTTGATTGTTTGTCGTAAATATTCTTTATTGAAGGCCCGATAGTCGGCCCTGAGATCAAACCGTGGCATATTATCAAGTTATTACCAATATGTAATATAATTTCAATGATTATAATAATTTGATGTTAATAAATTAATTTTGTTCTATATTTTAAAGTCTGATCTTTTTAATTAAAAGCAAATCAGTTTTAATTATAATTTGCTGATTTTAATTATCATTTAATTGTAAATACTACATTTTGGCGTCTTCAACGTGTGGCACGTTTTAACTTAGATATAATTTCAATCATTTATCATTAATTACTACAAATTGGGACCTCAACGTGGGGCTAATTTAAATAATTTATCATGCATTACTACAATATATTATAATAACAAAAAATTAGAGTTAATTGAACTTTTTCCCACTTTGTTGTAGCCATTTATGTAATAATAAAAAATGATAGACTTTATTTAAATAAAAAATCAATTTTTAACAAACAAAATTTATTTATTAATTCGTGGCTTCTAAAATTTACAAACAATTACAATAAAATGAAAATTTCTTAATATCTCAGGGTCATTACTGGGTATGATGATTTACAGTGAAAATTATTGAATGATCTTATTAACAATACAGTTTAAAATTTACTTCAAAATAATGTGCTGATAAATGAAAGAAAAGCTACAAGAAAAACGAACGAAATCTGACTTTACCCTTTTAGTTAGCGTTTACAGATTTTATTAAGGGTTTGGTTACTTACGTATTGTTCGGCTGGTACCAGCATTCTTTTAGCGCTTCAAAAGTACACTATATTGCAAAATTTTTACACAGATTCTAAATTTTTCTCACAGATTCTACCCTTATGAAGTTGAAATGCGATTACTAGGTTCCCAGGAACTCGGATGATCCTCCTAATTGTTCGGCTATCTGATGGCTTTTTCCTCAGCACGAAAATGTTCAAGTTCTTTATAATGAAGCAAACCCTTGCTTACTTTGGCTAATTGTTACCACATCTACTCGGTCCAACTAACGGCTTGCTTACAGGGATCTTATGAGTTGCAGATTTTAGCCTTTTACCGCATTACTTATCGGTTTGGATTGAAAACTTCTAAGTAGCTCAGTGAAGTTTTACTTTTAAAAATGTCTCTCCCTTCGTGGCTGACCGTAGACGTCGACTTTTTACAATGTCTCTCCTCTCGTGGTAGACTGAAGACTGCCTACTAACTATGCTTTTGCGCGCGTAATCCATTCCGAACCCTCAATAATAGGAACAGAGGTCACCACTCATTGTCGCTTAGCTCGCTCTCACTATAATTCAAATTGTTCGCTAACAATTCAAATTATTTAAAAATAATTAATGCCTTAATTAATTGGCATTACAATATATATATATATATATATATATATATAATATTCATAAATAACTCTTCAACTACATTTCTTCAAGTTAATTTTAACATGTTAACGTCATCAATGTATCACAATTGTAAAATCTTGGGACTGATAATTTTCTGCATATTAAATAAAAACCTATCCCATTGAGGCTATTATTCTCAACATGATAAATTGTATTTTCAAATCCATCACCTTCTTTTGAGCCGAAATTGGTGATTATCTTACACGTTATATACGAAATAAATCACTGTAGGTCATTTTCTTAATTTCTTTGGTAACCTCGGCTCCCGACTCTCATTGACGGTGCGTTTCAATGGTCTCGATTGATATAACTTCCCCAAGCGATAGTAGGCCTAATAGTCCCACTGCGACTGGCTGTAACTCCGCACTCCCCGCAGCCCATTATGGCTCACATCACGTGCTCGTTTTAAACTTATAAGTAATACGTATGTAGGTTTGTAGCAATATAATTCATAAGCACTGAGGAACAATTTCTTGTAAATATGCGAATCAACGATTATAACTACCCTTGGTCGAGACATAGACAATTTATCATTGTACACTGTTTACATTCTTATATGGCAACAATATTTTTCTACTGTTTCAATGGAAAAACTATATGAAATAACAATATTTTAATAATTCCACTCGCATAGCAAATGGTGATGATAAAATCAAAGCAACTTGGAATGTAATCGAACATGTATCGGGAAAAGGTGTCGGCAATCGCAAAGAAGTTACACTTATAGCGTGAAACATTTTCCGGCAGTGAAGCGGATTGCAAATTTAATTCGTATTTCGTAAACGTTGCTAACCTTCATATAGAAGACACCTCAACGTATCATTTCAGTGATAAGAAACTTGAAGTGTTCCCAAGCAGCAGATATATATATATATATCTATATATATAAAAATGAATTGCTGTTCGTTAGTCTCACTAAAACTCGAGAACGGCTGAACGGATTTATCTTATCTTAGTCTTGAAATGTTCGTGGAGGTCTAGGAAAGGTTTAAAAGGCGAGAAAAAATCGAATAATTTCTGGGAAAACCCTAAAAACAGCCCTTTTCTATTTCCCATACAAACGTTTTCTAAATCAAATACAAATCTACACCAGTCGAGCAATTTTCACCAAATTTCGTACACGTGTTCTTTGCGACCAGAAAACAAACACTGTTGGGGTGAGACGCGTCTTCCACCCCCAGAAGCGGGGGTGGAAATATTTAAACATACTAAAACAGCCGATATT
Source organism: Zhengitettix transpicula (assembly GCA_037074705.1). NCBI lineage: Eukaryota > Metazoa > Arthropoda > Insecta > Orthoptera > Tetrigidae > Zhengitettix > Zhengitettix transpicula. The sequence goes on from CM073595.1 coordinate 4,593,540, forward strand.
TGAGTCGGATAAATATTTTTAGGGTCAATGATATTGATAGTGTTTCTACCAATGTTATCTGAATACAATTTTCATCCCCTACGCCCTGTGAAAAGGACACCCTTTGGGTTTGGGGTGGAGATGCTTTACAGTAAAATAACGCGAATACAACCGAGATTGGAGTCAAATCAAAGGTTATGGAAGTCACTGTGTTTAGTTACGACATTCAAATTGGCATTTACCCCTCAAATGCAGGGGTCGCGGGGAGAAAATTTTGGAACATGCAAACACGGCAGATATTTGCGTTGAAGAAATATTTTTCAGAGTTAATTATAATGATTAGGGTTTGAGTAGCGTTACATAAAAATTGCGCAAAAGCAGCCGAAATTGGAGTCATATCGGGGGTTATAGATAAATGACATCTCGGGCAACTTCGGGCACCCAGCTAGTATATACATATATATATATATATTATAATAAGCAAAATGGAAAAAGAATGTGCCGAAGCCATCGCATTTCCACTTTAATTCATATTTAGCAAATGTATTGAAACTGGAATATTTCCGGAGTCTCTCAAAATTGCGTAAGTAATCCCCTTATTCAAGAAAGATTCACCACCCGATGTATCAAATTATAGACCCATTTCTCTGCTTCCTATTTTTTTCCAAAATTTTTGAACAATAATAATTACAAAAGTTTTGGGATCCAATGTAAAAATATTCTACTGAAAGGTGCCTGTGTTTTAGTCATTACAGGAGTTTCTTGATCGTTCCCCTAATAAATAATTTTTTTAATAAAACAACTCCCAAACATCTGGAGGAAGACTACTGTATAAAACTATTCCTGAGTGGTGAATACTTCCCTGGTAGAGAGCAAAGATCTTAGACCTGAGCGATTTCTAGTCTCATAATTGTGAGACTCGCCGTTCGTTTGAAAAAGATTCATGTTTCGCTTAACGAACTTTAAAATTTCGTGAATAAACACGCTGGGGAGAGTTAATATTAGCAGACTTTTGAAAAAACGGTTTACAACTGGATTTATTATCCGTATTAGAAAGTATTCTGATGGCACGCTTTTGAAACTTGAATATTTCAATGCTCCTGGAGCAATTGTCCCAATTTGCAATGCCGTAACACATGAGGGAATGAAAATACGCAAAGTACACAATTTTATTTGTATTGGTGTCAAGATGTTGCCTTAAGGTTCTGAGACAATACCAATCTCAGCAAGCAGATCTATGTGGTGAGTCCACTTTCAATTACTATCATTCTGAAGACCTCAGCCGATAACTTCTCTAGAAGGTTGTTACTACCATCCGCTCAGAACTGGACGAACTTCGATTTATCTACATTTAGTGATAATTTATTGACTTTAAACCACACATTTAGTTTCCCCAGAGTGATGTCTACGTTTCTAACAAGATTATCAACATTATTATCTACAATCACTACATTTGTATCATCCGCGCAGAGAATTGATTTAAGAGGATGGAAGAATCCTGGAAGACCATTAATATAAAGAATGAATAGTAAAGGCCCAAGAGTCGAGCCTTGAGGAACACCGCAAGTAATTAATTCCCAATCAGAGAATTGAATATGCCCATCTTTAGTTTCGACCGCTACCTTTTGTTTACGATTTTTTAGATATGATTTTAGGAGAATTAAGGCGTTTCCCCGTTCGCCATAATATTCTAACTTTTGTAGTAAAATTTCATGATCAACCGTCTCGAATGCCTTAGACAGATCAGCAAATATTCCAGCTACCTTCAATCACTCATCCAATGAATTTTGAATAAAGGCCTACATTGCACTATTTGTGGACTTTCCTTAAAGGAAGTCATATTGGGAGGAACTTAAAATATTATATTTACTCAATAAATAAGGTAATTTAACGTGAATTATTTTTAAAATTTTTTTGGAAAAAGTTGGAAGCAGAGAAATGGATCCATAATTTGATACGTCGGATGGTAAACTTTCCTTTTTTTTTTGTTATTTCAAGGAAAATATATATTTAATGAGAGCACGTAGACTATAATAAATAGTGTACTGAACAAATCAGAGCAGAGATACTGGCGGCTTTGATTAATTGATGAAAATTTGAGCGTCTGTTGTCTTTGCTGGGCGAGCAAAACTTTCTCTGGCTGCCTGGCACCCATTAACTGCACCAGCGCTACACCATTCGGCTTTATAAACTCGAGCAAACTTTGCGTAATCTTCTCTTACGAAATATTTGACAATAACTTCGGGGCGTTTTTGTTGTGTCGAATTATCTTTAATGAAAATATGATAATTAAACTTTCAACCATGGAACGCCTGGTTCTCTGCGCTTAAAATTTGCATATCCAACATAATAACGTTAATGGGAAATACAAAAGCCAGAGTAATTAAAAACGATGGGGCTGAGGACGTCGTAGACGTTGATGTCATAGTTGATTCGCAATGTAAATATTAGAAATGCACTGTAGTAACCGTACAGCCACTGCACAACAATGATGGAGTAAATCGATCACTAAATCATCACATTTATAACATCAATTTCTAATGCTGCATACATTGATAATTGGTTGGTTCCTTTCATAGCCAATAAGAATCGAAAGTGCCCTCCAGCCTAGGTATATTCAGTGTTATTGGCAGTTTCTGTTTAAACTGAGCCGTTCAATAAAGGACCACTTGGAGTACATCTTCATTCTAGTATATTATTTAAGTTTAGTGAAATTTAAACGCATTTTCTAGGAAGAGTTTTCTTGTTATTCATAGCTTAGTCTTTACGTTAAACGCTAATGATTCTTGACGCATTTGCGAGGCTGTGTCCCCGAGGTTATTAACTTAATGGAGTTTCGCCGTGCTAAGAAGTATAATGCCTCTAAGCATTAAGACCTTCTCTATGGTCTCATGGTCACATAGAACCTGGGCTCGATTTCCTTCCATAACACGAATTTCTAAGTGGTCGCAGGACACGGGACTTGTAACACACACACACACAGTTGTAACTTAAGAATGAGTAAATGTGTTCTTAAATATTTAATTCTCGGCAACGCAAGTGAATTATTTAAAATAAAGTATTGGTTTTAAGCCAATATATTCTTTAAACAATACCACATGGGTAAAGAAGATCGATGAAGTAACGTAAGGTTCGAGCTACATTTTATTAACAGAAGTAATTTATTAACTACGAAGTGTTGTGTTAAATGTGCACTCATTTTCTAACTTTTGAAACTTTTCGGCATTAGGCCGCATAAAACTCTGGGCGCCATTAACAGAATGACAATAGGAAGTTCGCCCGAGGTTTGGCGCGACAGACCCTTATGTGATTGTAGTTGGAGAAACATTGCTACGTTTTCTTGTTTCCTTTAACGACACACTGCTAGTATCCTAACAACAAAGGTAATGGCTTACGAACCAACTCCAATGGTTTTAGATGTTTTTAACTCGCCAACGAAATTCAGGACTTATCATTTGTATGGACTATCTGTTTCTTGTCTACTCACAAGCTTCGAATGTGCAGCGGTAATTTGTATGTTAACAAAACACTCATCGCTGGATTAACCCCATCAGGGAATATATATATATATATATATATATATATATATATATATATATGAAATTTGCTAATTTAAATCTCTAACGGAATCATGAAATCAAAAGCGGCTCGTTAAACCTCCTATGATCTGACTTTGGAGATATTCAGTTCTTAGACTATTAGAAATAATAACAACAGTTATAGTCAGCATAATTTCCAACACTAACAACTGCAGTAGCCTTCAATTTCTAACGAATTTATCATTTAGATTACTAACAGTTTACGTTCCGTAAATATTATGGAAGGATTTCTTTTTAGGTATTTTCTTTAATGGCATTTTTGCACTCAAACCAACAAAACTAATACAAGTACACTGTGGTAATCAAATTGAGTGATTTTTATATTGAAATAATTGACAGTGAATTAAAGTATGAAGATGGAAAAAATATCGACCGAACTCGACACCTTCGCTTACTGGGCGGAAGCTCTACCAACTTAGCTACCCGTGTTACAAGTTGATATCAGTCAGTAGACTGAAGGGGAACTTGAAGATTCAGGTTCGAGAGCTCATCATCGCGCTGCGAGGATACACCAGTACTGTTCGTTTGGAGTTCAACTCTGCATCCGAAAAATTCATCTTAATGATCACTAAGTCTGTTATACAAAATATACCATCGCATAACAAAGAACGACGTTTTAGTCGTTTAATAAACATTTAATTTGACATATAATCAAAAATGTGTACTTCTTTGTTGTTGATTTTCGGATCATTTGGGCCTACTTAGGGCCATGGGGCTCGTTTCGATTATTTACGTAGGTCTTCTGTTTCTTCTTGGCCCAGAAGACATTCAACATTCATTTTCTGGCTGTGTGCCAGTTCCTTCTCCTCCGTCCACTTCAGTCTGCTGGTTCCTGTGATCTTCTTGCTGGTGAGGGACTCTGGGAAGGCATCTCCAGAGTGATATTTTGGAATTGGGATTGGCCCTGTATGGTTTCTAAAGGAATTTTGAGTTGCTCCATGTCAGATTTCACGGCGGTGATCCATTTGTTCCTCGAGGCCCTCCCTGTATTCTCGTGGTGATGATGCTATTGGTGAAACTACAGGAGTTCATACGGCTCAGATGTCCTTTCCCACAACCTGATGTACAAAGAGCTCATTGTTGTGCCTGATCCTATAGGTACTATGGTGTAAGCGTGTCCAAGATTTACATTTTGGGGGATAAAGTTTTCGATATTGGCCTTAACACAAGATACAAAGTGCGCACCAAGGGAACAATAATTTACTTTCGTAAACAAAGCGCGGCGGATTCTGGGGAGGGACAGTTTTTTTTTGTCTCGACCACGCAACGGGTGGTCACAGAGAAGCTGAAAAGGGTCAACGAAGATGGGGAGTTTGTATTGAGACGGTCGGAGAGAGAGGACCGAGTTTGGCAACGACAGGCTGCATGTACACAAAAATATTTTGCAGAAATTCAAATCAAATAAGCTCTGAAGGCGACGAATCGCAGCGAGCCTGCAGAGGAAGCCGGCGACTTGACTGGACGACCGACGAAAAGAACCTCAAATATGATGAATCAGGACTTTCAGTAGGAGGAAAGAGAATAAGAAACGTCGCTCGCCATTTCCCGATGACACATGCTGAACTTTACGTAAGGAAATCTCGCGGTTGTCTTTTATTACGTTACTTTAAAAAATTTAAATTGTCAGTTTCATTTTAGTTTGTTTCACATTCCACCCAGAGAAATTTATTATATACAGTGAGCGCTTTGTATATTGTGAATGAATTGTTAATAATTTGGGAACATTAATTTGTCTATCTAATGAATTTTATATTAAATTCACGTAAATATTATCAAACAAAATTTATAATAAATTAAAGCAATTATTTTTGAAATTAAGAGTCTGAATAAACAACCATACCACAGTGCCTTCTTCTCTTTGGGTCCTAGTATCCTCAGGATTTTTTCTGTTTATAATTATTTGCTTATAATTATCTTTATTAATGCGATTTATTATTGTTATAAACATTTCTCATTCAGTACAAACCAAAAATATGGAGTACATTTTATATGCAATTTTTTTCAATAAATCGTGACCATTTCAATTATTTATTGCTTTTAATTCTGTAAATAATTGTAGTGTGTAATAAATAAACTGTAATATTTCTTACACAAGTATTTTATTGTAAGTTTATCAACGTAAACCCCATTCATGTAATTATTATACCTGCACGGTAGAAATCGCATGCGCTTGTCTGGTTTAAATAGACAACGCTACCTCAGCCGTTGCTCTTCATTAACTATTCGGTAGCTGTACTCGAGAAGTGTTTTACGTCTCACGTTGGAATGGGCAGTGCGCTTATTACGACGGCACTCTTTCACACGGATAGAAGCTGCGAGCACACAGTAATGGTTTAGAAACATGACACAAACTTGCGATGCAATGCTAAAGTTACGAGTCCTTTTCTTTGCTACAAAAAAGGCTGATTATTTCGAGCGGATCATAAATTCTGCCACCATAGGTGAACGTGCGAAATTTTGACCTCTGCTCGAGTTCCACGTAGAAATAAAACCGTAGATAAACTGGCTCATGCAGATGGAACCATTTGTCCTGCACAAACTCCGTTACCTAGAAACGAACTCAAATGGGGAACAGCTAAAAAGAAGAATGAGACATGTGACAGTACTGTGGCATGATTTTTATTACTGGGGAATTACCGCGTTGCGCTCTTTGCGTTGAGACCTAAATAGGATAATGGTCGTAATTCTGCTGGCCAGGCTACCGGGGATTATAATCAGTGTTAAGGGTGCAGTGCTACGTGAATAATAAGCTTGTACACAATAGAGCCGCTTTCTAGGTCCGGCGGAAACTCCGGAGCTATTTACACAAACACACGCTGTTACTTGTGTCAACTGAAACGCCGTAAGTTAACAGGAACAAACGCAGAAGGTGTGGAAAATAGATTTCCGCAAACAAGTCTTCATCCATGTCCATCAAAATTAATGTTTTCCGACATTATGCGGTATTGCAATAAAAATGTCTCAGCTTAATCACGAACAAATCACGACTTCGGAATAGTTCTGAATATCCGTTTATCGAAGCATATTAATTGTGCTTTACTATTTATATTGAATACTATTGTGTATCTTTGTGGGAATCCGTACGCCTCGAGAACTGTTAATATTTTGGGCATTCATAGCTTTACTACCCTTTTCCTCGGCGTGGATTGAAACTGCATTGCCAGCTAACATACAGAAAACAGCTGGCTGACTATCCAGCGGACGCTGCCGCATAGGGAAAAACCTTATCTTGGACCACGACTTAAGTGGTCTTTAGTCACTTCTAGTATCTCACGATTGGGTTGATAATGACGGGTTAGATTCTCCACTACAACGCGTGATTTTATACGCACTTAATTAATTAAATTAATTGCAAGCCGGTTTGGTTGCGTGGCCACCAGCACTGGAATGTAGGAAGTAGGTGTTTGGGTATATCCCTGACACTAGTAAATAACTACAAAGGCGTGGATACAACTACTAAAAATGTTGGTGGCAGAGAACACGCTTGAAGGCACTTCCCAGTCGTAAGATAAATGAAGTTCGAAGTTTACAGTCTCCATGTTAGTTCGTGGCTTGAGTTAAAACAAGGAATCAGAAGAGTGAGAAGCAGAAGCAGAAAAGAGACAAAGAAACACAAAGAAAATTGGAAAACTCCTAGGAAGGAGTCAATGTCCTTAGTTGGGAGCAAGACTATATTCAGCAGATGAAAACATTTCTGCCTTTTGCACGTGACGATTATTTACGACCCGTCACCATGACCATTTTAGAAAAATTCACCACTAACGGGATCACCACAGATAATGCGTCAACTGTCCAGATCATTCAACGGTACGCCGTCCGTAAATTCAAACAGTATTAAGTTATTCATTAACTGACCCTAGTTACAGTGTATAAATAAATGTCACTTGAACCCCCAAGGACGGAGGTGGAGATTTTCAAACGTGTTAAACATCAGATATTTGCGTTGAATAAATGTTTTTCAGGGTTATTAAGATTGATAGTATTTCTACAGATGTTGATTGTGTATAAATTCAACCACTTTCAACATAGGACGGGAGCACCCTTAGGGGTGGGGGTAGAGGGGCGTTACATAAAAGTAACGCAAATACAACCGAGATTGGGGTCAAATCCCGGGTTCCTTTGTCGCTGAGTTTAATTATGACAACCCGTGAAACGTTTGGCGCCCAGCTACTATTAAATATTTTAGAGGCACCAAATTTGTATACTAAATCAATACACAACCCTCGTATTTATATAAGGTACGTTAATGTTTAAGTTAGTCCCGCATTGTAGAGTATTCTGATTTCTAAATATTGAGCAGTCCGTAAAAAATCTCTTTATCGAGAGTGAAACGCTTTAATAACTTGCAATCGCCGCTAACAACTACCAGATTTAATCAGCAATGTTATTTTGGATTAGAATAAAATATTTTATTTCTCAGTATTAGTTATTACAAAAATTTAGTACATATAACTGCTAACGTGTTTCAGTCTACGAGATCAAAAATAAATCAAACCAATTTGTACCATAAAGTTCTGAAAATTCCAAGTGTTCCAAATTTTATTTTTGGTAACGATATAGTGTTCGTAAACGTCACTAAATTAAAAATGTGAATTGTTAATTTAGAACATTGCTACTGACAATATTATGTTGAGTTTTGAAACTACACCACCCAGAATCGGAAAGACTGCTTTTAGTTTGGCCTTACCAAAGTATGGTATTTTTAAAATAATTCCAATGCCTTGTTGCAACTGTCGGTTCCGTGACTTTTGAAACGTCACGATGTAAATATATATTTCACAGAGAGTATTCACTTTTCTCAGTTTTAAAATATTTACGAGGAGCGTAAGCATTCACAGCAATAATTAGATAAATAAATAACGAGTAAAATGCAAATATACACCGTTTTACCTTCATAATTTTGATACTGTGTGAACATTATCCTCTTGGGGCTTTCTAAATATTTTTCGAGGTAATATTACACGCATCAAAGCGTTTCTGCTGCTCACGTTTGCGCGAAACTTTGTTTCTGAAAACAGAGCAATAAAAATTTAAGGGCTGGTTCGTGATCTGAATTCGCATATTTTGCATCAAAAGGTAAAGAAATTCGTACAAGTTTACAGCAAATATAAGCGTAATAGGTTCTGAAAGCTTATGATGCATTTCTCGTTGTCATTGATACTGTCCCATGTTCCATACATTTTTAATACTTGTTTGGAATTGATTAAAATGATCTGTGAACTTATTACGCCATTAGTCTGTGAATAGCGAACAAGGACGAGGAGCGTCTTTACAACATTATTATATTAAATTTCGCAAACCTTATAAATGTCTATGAAAATTACAACAGGAAATAAAATCCTATTACTGAAGTTGATTATAAATGTCACACTTCCTCGCAGGTACTCTGAGTATGAAACTCCGATTCGGGAAACAAACGCAACATCTGCGACCGTGAGTACGTTCTGAGGTTTACGAAAACAAATGAGCGAGTGAGCGAAATGAGACAAAACAACTCAAAGCTGGGAGATTCATTAACTTGTCACGGATAAAAACGCTCCGAAAGAGCTTCTAAAGACAGTATTTCTTTCTGCTCTTGCCTTGGAATAACATTTCATTTTTAGACAGAAACAAGTTTTTCAGCAACGTCGAAATCTTTCAAGGAATAATCGTATGACAATTCCGTTTCGCTCCGAAGCGAAGGATTTATTTTATAGAATCGAAGATGTGCAATTTATTAACTGAAATTATAGGTGAACGATAAAATTTACTTTCAATATATTGAGCTATATTTGTTTAAAATATAATAATTACGGATTTATGTAACATACTAATTGGCGTACATGTTTTCTATTTTTGGAAAATGTAGACTAAACTCAGGATAACAAACCAATATAATACGGAGATCAATATTTTTAATTATGAAGAATAATAACAATGTCAATAAATCAAATTTGGATAGAAATAGAATTTAATATATCACTGAATCAGAATATATGTTGGGGAGGGTACGTGAAATTGATAAAATACAGTTATAGATGTGACATAGAGAAATATGGAGGGAACGATACGAATAAATCACCACAGGAGTGAAGCGGGACAAATATGAGCATCCGCACCTGGGCGTTAGAATATTAAGCCGTTAAAATGCCAATGGAGAAGATACATCGCTGAACCGATGAAGGAGACCAGTGGTACTCAGGAGACCTTCAGAGACTAACAGGTTTATTATTCCATTCGAGGATATGACATTAATAAGGTCGTGAACACAAGGAGCAACAGACGACACCCTCCACAACATAAGACCACGCCCCACGCCACATAAATTTAACTTCTATGATCCACTCTTCATTTTTCAACAAGAAATTTTAACTCCAGCCCTCGATATCTAATCTAATAAACAAAATAGACTGTATCTGTGTTTGTGTTTTTGTATGTTCCGCATCAAAATTGGGAACAAATTTCGTACACTTGTTCCTTCTGAACCGGAGACAAACACTGTGTGGGTAAGACACGTCTACCACCACCAAGGACGGGGGTGGACAGGGGTGAAAATTTTTAAACCTGCTCAAACGGCCGATATTTGAGTTGAATAAATATTTTTCGGCGTCAATGATATTGATAGTGTTTTCCCAGTTGTTTGTGTGTGTGTATAATTTCAAACCCCTTTAGTGGTGGTAGAGGGGCGTTACAAAAAATAACGAGATTGTATACAGCCCTGCATTACTTCTGACACCCTTTGTAATTAACGTTTAACCCACAGGGGCGGGGATGTAAATTTTCGAACATGTTAAAACGGTCAGTATTTTCGACGAAAGAAAATTTTTCGGAGTCAATGAGATAGATTGAGTTTCTACAACTAGTTTTGTGTATAATTTAAACCCCTTTCGGCATGGGAAGCACCCTTAGGGGTGGGGGTAGAGAAGCGTTAATTAAAAATAACTAAAAAACAACTGAGATTGGATTCAAAGTAGGGGTTATGGAGTTTAGTTACGACAAATCGGGCAACGCCGACATCCAGCTAATTTTCACTAAAAGTTATTTTCAATTGTACAATTTAGAGTAGTTTCATGTTGCTAAAATGTACAATTGAAACGTTAATTCAAATGACCTACAAAATAGAAATTTTATTCACTATCTTTAAATTAAGGTGAGAACCTTGGGAGTTGCTGGAACTATTGGTTTCATATGAAAAAAGTTAATCTTATTTAGAAATATTTACTCACTTTCGAGTTCCATCAATCAGAGATTATTGAAATACTTTTCTATAATTTTGACAAATTTTTCTCTAATTATTTCAGTCTCTGGACGCAAGAAACAAATGTACCTGAGGAAATGATCGCCAACCAAAATATGCGTTCCGACGTGAACTTGGACTTTCGTTTGCATAGCTTCTAAAATTGAAGTGGGAATCCGACCGAGGGTAACGAAACTTGAGCGCTAATATTTAATGGGAGTATAACTTATTAAAAGCAGACAGCATTCAGTCGTTACAAAACTTATATTTGAAATTTTAATTGCTACTTGACAAAGGGACTTCCTCCTCCTCCATTGCCTCGGCTACAGAGCGAATTGAAGAGCACAAAAGCGATACTGATTTATAAGCATCTAATATAAAGTTGGAGAACAATGTGAGGAGTCGTCGGTAACGAGGAGACTTGCCTCATTAATTGGCCGCGATTTTCAGTACTTACACGTAGGACGCTGGGCTGGATCTCCGTCGCTGACGGTCGAAGTCTGAGCCGCATCTGCAACATAAACAAGGCCAATATGAAATTCTTTAGCTTCAGCAGCGTCGAAGGGTTAGATTCGCTCGCAATATATATATATATATATATATATATATATATATATATATATATATGCAAGCATAGAAATACGGAGGAAAGCCAAGAACCTCTCGATCGGGTTCTGCCGATTTCTATTACGCCCCTACCGTTATCAACGTACCATCCTGCTGTGTAATCGAAAATAAAGATCGCCTCTCCTGCTATCTCCCATTCCACCTTATTCCGTCGGTATCCGCCGGGCAGCAGTGCCACTTCCGCTCACTGTGCGTATATCGTAGCCCGGTATTCCGTCATGAAGCATGAAGATAAACTCTCACAGCCCTGCACTACTTCTGACACCCTTTTGTAACTAACGAATTTACTCTTTGTAAATTTAATTTCATATCCTAAATTAGCGTGACGGAAATACAGATGGGGGCGGACAAAGGCGGAGTGATTATCCAGCAGTGGAGTTCCAGCTGCTATTCAAAAGAACTCTTGTGTATTTATATACTTACATTACTGTAATACAATAAAAATAATTATTAATTAATTATGAATTTTCGCATATATATATATATATATAAAGGAACTACGTTCGTATAAAACATACGCATTTTGCTTAAATTTATATATAAAAAACATCAGACCAAATGGTCCCTAAAGACGAGGATTTAAAAGTACATATATAATTATAAATTACCTAGTGACAAACATTCTGTTATTAGGAAACACATGTATGTAAACAAACACTGTATAAACTTGTCCAAAATTAAGATCCTTGATGTAGACCCCAAAAAATCTGGAAGACAAATTAAAAGTAACACAGATATTTGCAGATCTTTCCAAAGGATTCGACGTGGTTGATCACAAAATTTTACTAGATAAACTTGAGTTTTACGAAATTAGGGGAAATGCTTCCTTACTTTTCAAATCCCACCTTACTAATCGCAAACAAAAAGTCGCCATAGACATCCATGACCGCAATATTTGTCTCTGATTGGAAAGAAATAACTTGTGGGGTTCCGCAGGGGTAGATTCTTGGACCGCTGCTTTTTCTTTTGTGCATAAATGACCTTCCAGATTACATCAAACCTACAAAATCACTTCTTTATACCAATGATACCAGCTTAATAATAACCGGTAGCGACAACAAATCACGTGAAAAAAAAGTCGAAACTGCCCTGAAGTCATTAAATGTCTGGTCCAGTGCAAACAAATTGGTTCTCAACTTACAGAAAACTAAACAACACTGAATTAGCGACTTATCATGCAACATTTCTCGGTGTTTAATTAAACGGAAAGTTACGATGGAATGAACAAGTAAACTTAGTTCCGGCTGTTATTCTCTTCGATTATTAATGCAACAAGTAGATACTTTAACTGCTATATTGTACATATTTCCTTTGAAACATGTGCTGTGGAATTACGAGCTGGGGACTTTCTTCTCGCTCTGCGGAAATATTTAAACTGAAGAAACGTGCGATCCGAATATTATGTGGCAAAAATTACAGAGAAAGTTGTAGACCTTTCTTCAAAGCTCTTTGAATTTCATGATATATATATATATATATATATATATAGATATATATATATATATATATATATATATATATATATATTTGTGTGTGTGTGTGTACGCAGAAGTGTCCCGGTTTTTTCTACTTGAGAAGGTCCACAAATCTGTGTAGGAATAAACGTCATCGTTTATTTTAGTTTATTCTCGTGATGTCTGTTTTTGGCCATATATTTCCATAATCGTTAAAAAATAGTCAGCCTACTAAGTCAGAAATTTACTATGATAATATTTAAATCGTTATAATAGAAAATTAACATTAAAAAAGACACGACGTTTTATCCCAATTTTATTGGGACCCCTTCAGGTGTTGTAAAATTCGAAATACAAAAATTCATGGAAATAAAAATTTTAGAAACATGATAATTTATAATAAAATTATGGATAAATTTATAGAACATTATTTTCAATTAATTACATGAAATGTAAGAGTAAATTTCAAATTAATGACGGTTGCAGTCAAAATAAGTTTAGTTTTCACAGTTGTTGAAAGTATTGTTGTATTTAAAATAACAATGGGAATATTTTTTATATAATACAATACACTGGATTACATAAATTATTGGTGAAATTTTTTACATCATTAGATCTCACTCATCATTCTGGAATAATATTTGAATTCTTCTAAAATTTTTACATCAATCGAAATCGTTTTTTTAAAAAATCTAATATGTTTGTACACAACTGAATTATTTTGGACGTTAAATTTCAAATTGTTTTTATGTTAATTAAATCTAGTACCGATTAGTTTGACCGATATAACCAGCGCAACTGACTTTGAAAATAGCATTATGTTTATCTAAATGATAATTTTTCCCTTTATTATTTTAGATTAAATATACGATATTGGAAGTATTAAAAATAACTCTAATACTATAATTATCAAGCAAGTCAGTCAATAAGTTTGTATTGTATGCTTTCAAAAAAATGGTACTACTACACAAAACCATTATTCTTTGGTTCTCAACTAGAAAATGATTAATTTCTTAAATAATCCATCTAATTTTAAGATATTAGTTAATAAAATGTAATTGGTAATAATTTAGTAGACGGATATTAACAATTTTGTCAAGATTATCTTTATGATAACTATGATGAGATAATTTCACTGTCTTATCTACTTGATTAAAAATCTTGCCTTTTTCGTGGCAAAATATGTGGTTAGATATCAGGAATGAAACGGCGTGGTTGATTTAATCACTTTTTCCATTATAATGTTTGAAATTTTAATTCATAATGAATTCCTGACTTATAGGCTGATGTTTATTCATTGATTTAAAGAAATCAGGTAAATATAATTATATTCGTATTTGTTTGTATGTATACAAGAATATGTTTTAATAGTACTGATATAAAAAAGGTTAGCACATTTTAGACGTGAACTTATTATTTTTTGTACATAATCTCTCCTTCTCAGAGAAGACGTTTTTTTGTTGCACCTCCGTGCCTCAACTTGCACGATCTGAGCTTTAGGAATTACTGGATTCCAAAAACGTAAAAAAATCATTTGAATTTCCTAACGACAGACAATGATTAATCCATTTTGTTTGACAAATCAAGGCGCTATTTCTATTTATTTGTTTTCAGGTACATATATATTTTTAAGAAGCATATTGTCCGTTCATAGAGTTATCTACGGAAATGGTCCTTTGTACATAAACTTTCCGACGAAATATAAGAAGCTTCTCGCCGAAAGTCATATCAGAGAGAATGCACGCCCACAATACATTGTCTACGTAATCTCAAGAGACCCAGAGACAATCGAGCCAACAAAATGGATGTCAGTTGCCGAGCTCTGGTGGTACTTCGCCGTCAGGTTATCACTAAATGCTCCACGAAGAGATATATTATTAAACTTTGTTCTCTTTTTTTAAAAAAATGCTAATTACCTATCTGCGACAGTTTTTTTCGTGTAGAATGAGAAAACGATCAACAGTTGAGCTGATGATATTCCTAGTGATCAAAATGAACTGCTTACTTGTTCGCACATTTTTGCTCATGACACACTGTGTTATGAATACATTTCATTCTAGTATTGAACGAAAATACTTAGTGTTTTCGGATCATTTTTTTTCTCTCAAAATCAATAAAGTTAAATTATATAATAAGATCAAAACGGTTGATTAAAAGTCAGTAGAGTGATTTCTAGAGTCACAAGGGTTTCTTAGTTGAGGAATGGTCAAAGCCTTGTTGTATTTTTTATTCATATCAATCCATTGACAATTTTAATACGATTTGGATCACGGTATATCACGAATACTTTTGTATATTTCAAAACTTGCTTTTCTAACGGAGAGTTTCCATAGAATATAACCAATATATTTTTAATTTTTTATGCAGTAATTCAAAACTACAATGACGGGACATCTGCAAAATTGAAAGAATGAAAATTCTATTTGTTCGTCCATGGTCGATCATCAACCTCGCCTATCTCAGAAAATGGTTCAGCTTTTCTGGATATTAAAATCAAAAATACGCGTCTGTTTTGAACATAAGTATCATCACTTATTTTGTCTAATCGGATATTTTTCTTATTATTAATTCTCTTAAGTTTCCTAAATATTTTTAAAGAAAATCCCGATTGTTTTTAAATACAAGTACAGAACCATTAATTCTTAATACACAATCAAAATGCCTAGCGACGTTCAAAAATATTCGGCAATTTCATAAGTTATTTTCGAGTTTAATTTCATCTTTTTCTAATAAATAAAATAGACTGTGTATTTAAATCTACACCAGTGAAGCAAAACTGACCAAATTTTGTACACGTGTTCCTTTCGAACCGGGAACAAAAGCTGTTGTTTGACACGACTACCACCCCAAGTGCCGATATTTACGTCGAATAAATATTTTATGGCGTCAATGAGATTGATAGTGTTTCTCCCGATGTTAATTGTGTATAATTTTTAACCCTTTCTGTATTTGACAGGAGCACCCTTAGCTGGGTGAAGGGGCTTTACACAAAAATAACGCTAAGAGAAGCGAGAACTGGGGTTATGGATGTCGCTGAGTTTAATTTTGACAACCTGGTCAAAGACGTGCATCCAGATAGTATATAATAATGCTCTCACTACACTGAAACACTGGATTTACGTTGAACATATAAACTTAAAACGTGAAACGGAATCTATTTAATAGAGACTTCACCTCATTAGGTAAATTGTACTTTTCCAAAAAAAAATGGGCGAGCCACATCCACATATTTATGAAGATTTTTCTACTCGTGTACCAAGATAATTAAGTATGTGATTTTTAGTATGCAGTTTCATATCCTAAAAATAAAATAATACATTTATAAATCATTAAACATGTTTCTTTCTGATATACATAATCCATCAAGGATGTTTTCTCCAGATTTCCAGAAACATTGGGTGGGGTATTGCAGGACGATCGAGGCGATAAACGCAATAGCGGACATTGGAAACAATATTTATTTATTTTCAATTCACGCTCCATAAATAAAAATTGTTTCATGACATCTTTGGAAAGGTATATGTAGATGAATCTCTGATTTCAATTTTTTTTTACGGTTAACTGGTTTTTCGGGATCGTGCACAACCGCACTCTAGGCGCATAATAAAGTGTGACTCAGCTGTGTTCCTGTCGCACTTTATTACCCGCCCAGAGTCGCAACAATGCCGATACACCTCTTCAATTGATTTTATTACCAGTTTCTTTCCACGGTGACAGACATTGCAACACATGCTCAAATGAACCAAAGCGCGAGGGCAGGGAAACTGAAAGTTTTCATTTAGAACGTAAATATATAATTTGAAAGCATTTCAGCACCTGAGAAATTTTATTATGATTTACGAACTAAATTTGTTAGTGTATTTTAAGCGCATTTAAACATCGTAAAACAAAATTAATTGACAAGGGACTTAACATATATGAAGTGGCAGCCCTGTGTAAATTAACACATCTGTCACATATATAATCACTATAGTGTGTAAGGCTCAAAATTTAATCCAATAACATCCATTTGGGACATAGAAGCATAGGAAAATTACAAAAAAAAATGCTATGAAGTAAAACCTACACGTTTGAGTTTCTCGGTTAATTTTTAATAATTTTTCAAAAGATTAAATTTTTAAGTAAAAGTAAATTACATTATCAATAAAATGAATAAAATAAGAAATAAATGGAACAGAAGAGAAATTAGATCGCTTGAAAATTCACTTTTAGTACAGAAATTAGTAAGAACTTATTGTAACGACATAGGAAAGTATGATCAAAATTCAATCATTGTTTTTACATTATGTTAATTATTTAAAAGTAGCTTTCGGCGGAACCACGCCATAGTCATATGTATAGAGCATCATCTGATACAATCTTCTCGAATTACAGACAAAACTTAGCAACAATTGTGAAAAAGTTCACCTATAACCTATAGATCGTCAGCTTCAATCCGACTGTTTACATTCAAAATATATCGAGCCTTTAAATAAACTGAAGTTTCACGCGACTCGCCAATCACATTATCAAGTACATAAAGAATCGAATAATATTTCTTAATGAGTTTAAATACTTATAATAAATAAAATATTATAATCACTACGTTACCGTAGTAACAACTTTATTGAAAGCTTAGGAAAGTACAAAGACGTGGTGAAAGGTACATGTCATTAATATAAAGATTGGCTGTAAATAATATTTTATTTCTAACAAATGTTATAGGAAAAATAATTTAATAATGCAATATAGATGCAATAATGAATTTATTCCCTGAAATATCAGTTTTATAACTTATTTAATAATCATTTTTAGTAAATCGTCTTCTTTCATTTTTACTATTGTCGTAACGGTACATATTCAACTATTTGAATGTTATTAGCTGATTTGCTTATCAGATGATTCTCGTGACCGCAACTACCAGATCTCATTAGCATTAATATTATTTGTGTACCGGAAACAATTTTACGTATAAGCTTTTTTAACGATGAGACGTGCAAAAACGAACACAAATTACTAAACGTTCAACTAATTGTAAAATTGGCAGTGTCAGTTTGCATTAGACACACATTACTTAACAGAATGCGATGTGTTCAGTACACCAGATAAAGTTTCAATTGTGTTCTCGTAATTACTATGATTGGGCCAAATCAAAACAGGGTGGAAATCCTCACATTGTCCTGTCCACGTACGAAAATCTTAATGAGAATTAATAATTTGTGCAGTGGATGCGCAAGTAAATCGATACCTGCAGGCAACGAAGAAATCCGGTCTGTGGACCCAGAAAAAAGAACCATTGGAGTAAATTCGAAGAAGAACTAAGCTCAGCAAAGTCCGAGAACAAAAGAGTTCTACCTACGGCTAGTCGCTTAAGTTGTCTCCAAGTTACAACCAGCAACAAATAAATGATTCCAATTCATTGGAATAATGGAAAATCTACTACCTCAGCTTTGCAGGACATATGAATAAGTTATTGAATTTTAATTATTATGTAGACTAGAAGTGATTTGCTGGATGGCAGGTGTGGTGTGATTATGCCCCTCGTATATAATTTTTGGAGGATAAAATTATTTATATTGGTATTAACAAATGCGCATAAAATGATTCAAACCAAGACGCCGGGTAAATGGATACGGAGGGACAGTTTTTTTTTGTCTCGACCGCGCAGCAGGTGGTCAGAGGAACTGAAAAGTGTCAACGCTGATGTGGCAGTTTACATGGGGACAGCAAAGAAGGTGCTGGGTAAAACGGACTGGACGGTCGGAGAGAGAGGATCCAGTCTGAAGACAATATATGCTGTTATACATATCCAGATGGTTTAGGATTACAGAACTTCCAATAAAATAATCTCTGAAGACCACGAATATCAACGATCTAGCAGACGAAGTCGTGTGGCTAAAATTGATTGGTCGATTGAGGAATTGAACTTCAAATATGCTCTGAATGAGGATTTTCTGTAGGAGACATGAGAAGAAGAAACGCCACTCGCCATTTCCCGATGACACCGGGTGAACTTTACGTAAGGAAATCCCGCAGTTGTCTTTTATTATATTTCTTTAAAAACATTTCAACTGTTATTTTCATTCAAGTTTGTTTCGCATTCTCCCTGAGATATTTCTTATTTTACAGTGCGCTTTTTGTGTATGTGGATGAATTGTTAATAATTTGGCACCATTAATTTTTGTATCAAATTATATTTGTTATAAAATTCCAGATAATTATTTTAAACAAAATTAATAATAAATTAAATAAATTATTTATAAAATTAAGAGTCTCGTTAAACAAACTTACCACACAGGCAAATTAAGAACGTTTACTAAATAATCGACAGTAAAAAAACATACGCCTTGTTCTCTCGATTATTTCAGATTATTTAAAGTTAACCTCAGAACTTAAAATTCCAAACTTTTTTACACTGCAGAAAAAAAACGGCGATAGTCAATTACGGTGACTAACACCAGATGTTAGAGGATATGACCCGAAAATATTTTCTTCCAGACTAGCAAAATGAACAGAATGCATTGAACTCGGCAGCTTTTGTCGTTGGTTGTGAACAAGCATTAAGAAAACAAATAGACTTTTAGAGTTTAAAATGTTTTTAAACATAATTTTTTTAGGGCAACAGGCTACATGAGGGTAATCCACGTTGGGCAACTTCCCTTTAATAGCATAGGAAGGGATTTGTAAGGGGGGATGCGGAAGGGTAGAGGAAGGTAGTCAACGGTTAACTAGGGACCCCCGGACTATATTTTAAGGATCGTACCCGGCATTCGCCTAAAGAAATGCAGGGAAACCCCTAGAAAAACCTGCATCAGGTAGGTCGGGCATTGGGTACTTGTCCCACGACCTTCCGTTAGCGGGAGAGGAGTTTGCTGTGGGGACGCAGCATTCCCTTCTCCGTGCCTCGACCAGTTTAGGAGGCAGCTGGCCGACTATTCCAATGGGAATAGCGGACAACTCTTACCGTATGCCCAAGGTCTAACGGATCTGAATAAATGAGTTCATTGATACGTAGTTGGAACGAGAGAAAGCGGTTGAACGTGAAAATTAGAAGATAGTTGAAGTAAATATGGAGTGGAGTCATCGTTGAACAGAAAGCGAAAAAAATATTAGTAACTCTTAGACAGTGACAGTTATTTATGTTTGATCCTTTGTAATGCGTAGATATGGGAGTTGGAAGAAACGAGGTAGAAATTAAATGGAGTTAAATATTAGAGATAGACAAGTTAGAAGTGAAATGAGTAACAATAATTTCAAGGATCTGTGTCGTGAGTGATTGTAAGTCCACTCCTTATTTCTGCCGCGGTGGAAAGACAGGCTGGCAGAATGCTACTAAATTAGCCTGCAAATATTTCAGCGAGTGCCAGTGTCACGGGTTCAGAAAAGAAAACGTAAAATAATGACCACTTATTGACTTTCGAATATAATTTCTTTTATTAAATTAAATATGAACGCTGAACATTAAAAGTATAATTTGAATTGTGAACGATATTTTATAATAAATATTCTATTTTCATCATTGTATTAAAAATGGTTAACGGAAATATTTAAGACACAATTATAACAACTCCCTACTACAACCGAATATATTTATCCAGTCAATGAAATATCTGTCATAAAAGGAGAGTAGTACACAATTTAAATTTTCTTTACAGAAATAGTTATTGAAATAATTTTAATTTGACGTCGGAATCATGTTTAATAATGTCAATGGAGTGGTTAAAATATGATGATTCCTTTACGAACGAATTAAATATTATTTCCTCAGTAGGGCAAAGGTAAACACTAAAACAACTAAATTATAAACCATCCACAAAACACAAAAAGTATTTACACGGAAGTGATTTGCGACCGAGTTGAATTAAACCACTAATACTGTTGAAGTCAGATCATTACCATTCCATTTCGTCGTCGCCATTTGCAAAACAAAATCCAATAGGAGGTGTGAATTGGTTCGTTCTACACATAAATTAAATCTGATTTAGTGTAAAATTTCACATAGTTGTTTCAGTCAACTTACGCCAGAATTCTTTAATTATTTATAGTTAGTCTAATAATTAAATGTATTTTATTTGGCAGCGTAGAATGAATTTCATTATAATATTCAAATTATAATAAAAGACAAATTATGTTTATACGTTGATTCGAACTGGAACACGTGGTAAATTCAAGTATTAAGTAAAGCTGTTAAGCTAAATATAACAATATTTATTTAGTGCCATAGTTTTGATTTCTTCAATTACTATTTATTTTCTGAGATAATTCTGTTTATTGAATATTTTTCACAAATTTCCGATTTTCTAGTATGTGATGTACACAGACTATGAAAATAATGAATTTTATAAGATGCGAGCAACACAGTAAGTACAAAATTCAGATGGGTATCAGAATATTTATTTGAATTTTTTTCCTTTAATGAGAGATCAAAACTATTTTTTTATTAATTTCTGGACGTTATAAAAATTCTTGTTGATATTGGGCGGTAATCTTTCATCTCAAAAACTGTTGCACATCCAATGGGGATGGTCACCTTTCCTGCCGAAAGATATTCGTGCTTCGTCACAAAAAATGAGCGCGCCTTACTGTATGCAACACGCACTACATGACTACATGACTAGATGACTAGCTCCTAGCTTTAAAAGGTGTCTGCTATTTCTACAGCTTCTCAATTTGAATATTAACTTGCCACAATTTCTCGTATTTTAGTGACAAACATTAAAACCCCGTAAGTTTAACTTTCAAAATAATGCAGGCTTATTATAAACGTTGGCTCGGTCAGGCTAAGAAGCAAACTTCTACTCTGAGCGAGGGTTTATAATTTCGAGTTTCACTAATTTTATAACATAACTTTTAAGTCAAGTCACAACCGGATAAAGTTACATATCGCTACCGAAGCGTTGTTATTGTAATTGAATTCTTTGAAATAAAATATCTCTTATTGGTCATAAGCTACATTTTATTCTACATAATTAAAATCAAATATATCAAGTTAATTTCTGTTCTGTATGGGAGTTATTTAAATTTACCAAGTATATGTTCCTCATTTAAAGCAGTATTTTATTTAGTATAAATTATACAATTACTGACCAATAAAAATGAAATATTGTTTCCCCGCAGGCGTTATAAATTATTCAGTTTCTTCCACATTGCAATAACGATTAAAGTGCGCTAAAGATGACACGTGGTATCGCCCCATATAAAACACGATAAAAGTGATATTACCTACTATAAATTGTAAATCGATGGCGTCATATATTTGTCATGGCTTATCGGAGCAGCTAAGATTGCGGGAAGTCTAGTAATAAAGATGTTAATTGCAACAGGGTTAAAATTGCAGAATTTAACACGAGCATAAATCTCCTTCCCCTCTGATTAGAACATGAAATATGATTGTATAACTAAATAACGAATATTTTATGAAATTCTTACTTAATGCGAAATATGAAAAATACCGAAACGAATAACTCTGTCGTTTTCATGCGAGCTTTAATTAATGTTGAGCACAAGCAGAGTGAATGAGCGCAAGGAATGAAGGTAGGTTTTGTCAGAATTGAAAGCGTTTGAGTACACAGGAATTTAAAACAATTCGAAAAGGATTGGGAGACAGACGTCATTCTTTACGTTGGATTGTCCAGCAAGACTAAATTCCAACGATTTCTCTCACCCAAACTCACGCTAAAAGGTTATCTTTGGAATAAGAACACAGGAGTATTGTGTCACGAACATCAAACCTGAGCACTAAAATTGCTCTACCCAGTGAAAAACATTTCACAGATTACCAATAACATTACTCTTTTTCAATTATCGTTGACCAACCAGGTGAAGATACATTGCTTGCTTAACTTTTTGTCCATTGAATGAGCCAATTTCTCGAAATTTATGGATTTGGAATCCCCTGGCTGTGGTTGCACACATCTTTTTAAAGAACCACAGATTGTGTTGATCATGTCCTCATCTAACAACCTCAATCAAAATAAAATCAATGACTACGATTACAAGGCTTCACATTCGATAGATACAATCATTTATTTCACGAAACAAAAAATAGTATACGACCATAGTCTCTCAAATTAATCGTCGAATTTATAATTTTATAGGGCTAGAATTATGGAATATCTTGACTCCTTTTAACGTCGCGCATGTTGGTCAAGAATTTGGCTTCCAGTTCTGAAGAGAGATAGTAAAACGGCCCCTTAAATTTCACAAATAAAAAATTATAAATACATATTAATTAGATACTGAGTGGCATAGAAAACTTAGATTACGATACTTCACGGAGAAAGAGGAAATAATATCTTTCAAATATTTAATTCTAATAAAAGCAATCAAGAAATAACCTAATGCAAACTGCACACTTTATTAATTTTATATAGTCAACTGAGCATCATTTAGTAGAAAATAATTTTGTGGCAGTAATTCTTCCAATTTATGATTGTGAACTTATTTAAATGAGTTGTGTTAATTAATTCGATGTTGTCCATAAGCTCGGTGGAAGCCATTTGCAACATGATTAATGCAAAAGTGTTCTCAACATTAATATAATCAGAAAAAGCCAAAAATTATCCAACATAAACAATATTGATAAATACAAAACTCACCAAAACAACACCTTTAATCTACATTTTCACTTCCCTATGGCAAGTATTTGTTTTTATTGTTAATACTAAAATTTGTAGCCTGTTAAAGACGTTTATACATATATGGGGTGATTAAACATATACCACATGTAAAACTAACCAAAACTAATCGATATTTTTTAAACGTCCTGGATTTTTGAGACTCCAGCATAAACACGTATTTTTAATCATAAATCCTTTTCCTATTTTTTTTTTTGGTGAGTGAATTATCCCAAAACAGTTTTTCCAGTCCTTGATTGTTCTACTTATAAACGAATGTTTTTCATGCATCACATTTTTCGGTGCTGGTGATGGGGACTTACCAGAAACTCTTTATATAAATCATTCCAGTTAGATATCACCGGATATATAAAACTTGTTGCTCCAGTTTCATTCATCAAGAAGGAGATTTCTTTGAATTGATTTCGTTGACCAGTTTGCTTAATGCGACTACTTTTTGTGTTTGTTTCATGATTCGAAGCTCAACCTGTTTTTATTTACTCTTTTGAATTTCTCTACAGTTTCCTTGTTTTTATTTTAAGGTCTCAATTTTTGAACAATAGTTCTGCATTTTTTAATGTAAAATATAAAGTCGCTAATTAACGATATTATCGATCGTTTTCCCAACAGTTAATTATGAATGACCGTTTGGGTACCTATTGCACGTGAATAGCTCATAGGAAGCTCCATACTCCCGTCATCGGCCTGTTGATACTA
Source organism: Zhengitettix transpicula (assembly GCA_037074705.1). Classification (NCBI taxonomy): domain Eukaryota; kingdom Metazoa; phylum Arthropoda; class Insecta; order Orthoptera; family Tetrigidae; genus Zhengitettix; species Zhengitettix transpicula. Next base: position 4,617,727 of record CM073595.1, read on the forward strand.
AAATATGACTGTACCCATTCATACAGATTTGAAAATTTTATTTCTGGTTCATATTTATTGTCTGGAAACTTCTTCTGAATTTATAAACAGTTCCGCTCTGTGGCCATGACGAGGCAATCGTCTGAAAGTGTAATTAATAGTCTGCTCCTTCTGATTCTACTTCCCGAGGAAACGCATAAATAATTATTTAAACAATTTTATTGATAATTATCGCTTGAAACACTTTTAACGCAATCAAATAAATTGATGTACTGACATCTAGCGATCGTGCATTTCGTGGTTGCAACTAATTGCCTGGGTTCGAACGCGGGACCTTCAACCAAGCATCTACAGGAGAGCAGTCATGCGTGTAACTGCTTCCTCAACTGAATGAATCGGCCTCCGGCTGTCGTCTTTTCAGTCTTCTATAAGAAAGGATACAATATACGAGGATACAGGGACTGACTCTCCTTATTTACGTCTTAATTTTCAATACTTTACTATTACTATATACTTTACTATTGTCACGAAATGTTACGGCTATTACTTTAAATATCACGTGCACCGCAAACATTTTCAACACATCATTAGCGCTTTCACTAAAATTCGCTGTGAGTTTACCATAATTTAAATATATTTGCAAACTAGCTGGGTGCCCGGCGTTGCCCGAGATGTCCCGATAAACTCCAATTTCGGTTGCTTTTGCGCTATTTTTATGTAACGCTCCTCGAACCCTATCCCTAAATGTGCTCACCTCTCATGCTGAAGGTGTTTAAGTCACTGACCAAATATATTGGTCATTTTTACATGTTAGAAGATGACCACCCCCACAAATTTATATATATATAGATAGATTTATATATATAGATATAGATATTTATATATATAGATAGATAGATATACATATACTATTTAAAACAATTATTAAATTTGTAGACATATAATTTTTCCATCTGAAATTAAACTATTTGGTGGTTTTAGCAATCTGCAGTTGGTAGCATTGTATAAAATTAATGCAAAACATTACGAAATACGCTGTCTTCAATAAAAAAATATCAATTTTGAACATTTAAGTATAATTTTTATCATAATTCTATGTATCTTCCAGTGCGTATTGCAAGATATAATTGGGAAACATATTGGTCCCTGATCCCGTTAAATATTCCACGTCAAAAGTCAAGTTATTTAAAAGAAAATTAATGCCATGGATTGTATAACCTTTCATAATAAATTATATTTATCACTCGATGTGGTATTGGTAGATTTAATTATACTTATTATTCAATCAAAATATTTTTGCTCAGCTTCATTTCTCAGAAATTGAACATCTATAACGTCGTTCCCAAAAATGGAAAACAAATATTGCTATCCTAACCTCAAATTTTTGTTTCACGACACAAATTGCACGCAATAATTTGTTTACATTTATACAAATTTATAGAAATACGTTGCGTAAAGTATAATTAATTGTACTTTTAATTCAATTTAAATGTTCCTATTTCTGTACATACCTTTGACTGATAGTGCATTAATTGAATAACGACCATAAAAACTTTCGGAGTTCCGTACGTCATTTTCAATACTTTTATAGTTACAAACATATAATTCAGCAGTCGTACCTTAGACAAATCTTATTATCTTCTGAAATATTATACAGGATACAATAGTACGTTATATTATGAAATTTTATAAATCTCGACCGAAACACATTTGAATGTATTATAAGGCGCCATATTGGCTTTATCAAAGATAGCGGGATAATTAACTATTCCAAATTAACTTTGCGCAAGGATGGTAAAGTGTTTCGTATTGTTTTTTATTACTATTCGATGGAGTAATACTGGAAAAAATTTTACTTTTTATTCAATCAAAATATTTCTGCTTTATTTCATTACGAAATACAGAACTATATTTAGGATGCGTCAATGTCTTGAAAACTTATGACGTCATCGTCTCGCGCAGTAATTTAACACTAATTCGTAACTTATTTCAATTATAATTATTTCCACGTTTATTCTAGGGGTTTCTCACCTCCACAGTACCGGTTCTCGATTTTGGCAGAATACGTATACCAATTTTTGTTGCATTCTGTCCACGCGATAAAATTTGTATAAAGAACAACGTAAATACAAACATACATACATACAAATATACTCCCTTTTTTATTATATAGATGGCGTCAGTTTAATGTCAATAAATTCAGTAAACTTAAAACTGAAGTAGTAGTTTTTGTATATTAGTATATACCGTCAATACTCTAGAGGTAAATGAATTTAGAGCCAAATAAACAGTTACATGTAAAGAATTTAAAAATGTACTTATATTTCAGTTGTGTAACGTTTTATAATTGAATTTTATCGAAGTCTCACTTTCGGACATCAAATTATGTAGAAATCTGTATAATAAAAAAGGATGTATGTATGGATGTATTTACGTTAATTTATATACAAATTTAAACGCGTGGACAGATTGCAACAAAACGTGGTACACATATTCTTTAAAACTCGAGAAACGGTACCTAGTTTAGAGGTGGAAAGAATTATAATTGAAAAAGTTGATCATTATATGTTAAATTACTGAGCACCAAGATGTCATGACGTCACGCGGGAGAGAGGCGTCACTACGCGACGAAGAAAGGAAATAGTTCCATTTTCCGTAATGAAAAAAAAAACAGAAATATTTTCATTGAAGAAAAAGTATAATTTTATCCAGTAATATTCGACCAAATAATAAAAAAACCAATATGAAATACTTTACGACACTTGCACCAAATGTAAGGTAATTTTCGTGCCATATTATAGACTCCAATATGGCGACCATTTGTTTATATTGTGAATCCTGCTAATAATTTCATCAATTTAATCTTTCGTAATGTCTGAAGACTGAGGAACAATTATATCCTGCAATACTGAAGGAGTATATTTAAGTATTCTATTCCTAAAGAAATACTGAAGTACGTTTGTTGAGATTGATGCAATAATAAAATAATAAAATGTATTTTATAGCATCGGTCGAAAGTACGTACGGAACTAGGAACAGTTCGATTTAGGTTAAATCACTTCTTGACTAAAGATTAATATAGAATTAAATAGTTTTTTTGAGTTAATATAAATAAGTACACGGTAAACGCCGGGCACCAAGCTAGTTTATAAAATAAAATTGTAAACAGTATTTTTAATATTTTAATCGTATTTTACATGAGTTGTTTTTCAACGGGAAACCTACAAAAACATTACACACCACCGTAGCAAATTAAAAATTTAAACTGAATAAAATAAACAATGAAATAAAAGACGGACAAATTTTTTGTTTTATTTTTCGGGCGTCTTATAGTCAATACTAATTAATTAAAAATTACTGTTAAATTGATTAAATTTGTTTATAGAAGGACCTGTTGCAAGACACACATGTGACTACGCTCGTGCAACTTTCTTCCCCTCTCCGTTCAGCATTCTTTTATAATTTTTTTAAGATTCTACTGTGGTGTGAAATGTATTTGTAGGTTTTCAGATAAAACTGGCGGTAGCCGAAAGCTCTTAATAATCGGTTCTTATTTTTAAAAAATAGAATAAGGACAACGTGATATTATTAAAAATACTAGCTGAGTGCCCGGCGTTGCCCGTGTCTTATTTATATAAACCCGAAAAAGAATTTAATTCTATATTAATCTTTAGTCAAGAAGACACAACCTAAATCTAACTATTCCTAGTTCCGTACACAATTTCGACCAATAGTGCTTTAATTGAACAGCTATAAAATACATGGAATTGTATTGCATCAATCTCAACAAACATACCTCCGAATTTCTTTACCAATACATAAATATACTGCATTAATTTAATAGCTATAAGATACATAGAATTTAATTGCATAATAGCAACAAACATACCATCGTTATTCTTTAGAAATATAATTCTCCGCGAACAAATAATTGTCAGTAAGTCTTCAGACAGTACTTCTTGAGTATTGTAGGATATAATTGTCCATCAGTATTCGCACATTTTGAAGGATTGAAGTGATCAAATTGATAGCTACATTCCAAGTGTAAAGAAATGGTGGCCATATTGCACTCACTAAATTAACTAACATTTTCCGCAACGATTGTAAAGTATTTTGTATTGTTTTTTATTATCACTCGATGGAGTATTACTGGATAGAATTATACTTTTATTCAATGAAAATATTTCTGCTTCATTTCATTACGGAAAAATCGAACTATTTCCTTTGTTCGTCGCGTAGTAACGTCTCTCTCTGTCGCGTGATGTCATGATATATTGGCGCGCAGTAATTTATCACTTAATGATCACTTTTTAAAATTATAATTCTTTTCACATTTATGCTAGTGGTTTGTCACCCCAACAGTACCGGTTCTCGATTTTGGCAGAATACGTATACCAATTTTTGTTGCATTCTGTCCACGCGATAAAATTTGTATAAAGAACAACGTAAATACATATATACATACGTACATACAAATATACATCCTTTTTTATTATATAGATTTTATTTGAATAAATTCAATTATTGTTGGGCGCCCAAATTGTCTTTGAATAAATATGTACATAAGTGTACATATATATACAGGGAGATTCTACTTGGGGGGGGGGGGGGGGTGGCGGGTGGTACAGCTTACTAAACCACATTTTTTGTATGAGAAATGTATGGTCGGAAGTGACGCGTTGAGGTACGAAATGCAACCTGAAAATAAAAACATTTTATTTACAACATCATCGCAAAGTTTAAAATAAATTATGAAAAATTACGACCACCAATAATAATACAGTGATTGTAGGCATTGTAGTGTGCCTGGCCATGCGTGACCTGATGCATCTGCGGGGGAAACGTCATTTGCATCTACGGCCATATATTTAATTGCATGTTTTAAGCGAATCCAACATCCAATAAAATATGCCTTCGGCGTCGCTTAAAAGTGATTGAGGTGTTCCGAAAATCTGCATTTTCAGTGAATGCAATATGCGGGAAATAAACTTCAGATTTGTTGTATGAATTGACGGGTGAACAATGATGACGTTCAAGCTGAAGCGAGTGGAAGTTTTACTCCCCTTTAAGGGGCTAGTCGAAAAAATTGACAACGGCCCGGGGGAAGTGCGTTCTTTCAGCAGCGAGTGAAAAGTTTTCTACTATATCTCGGAGACATTGTTTCATTGACCGATCATTTAACTGAGAGTATCTAATGGCTTTAATAATCAGCTAAATATATCAATTGTTTTTGTTGTGCCTATAATGAAAATTATCGAGCTCATAAATTATTTTGCAATGAAGCCTTTGTTCGCACTTTGGGGGCCTGCGGAAGTCGCACAACTTCCTGTGGCTGTTCTCGGAGGAAGTCAAATGACTTCCCCGCCGATTCAAGAGGTGACTGCGACTGGAATTTCGACCTAGTGCAAAGAATTAAGAGCTCTGCCTTCAAGACGTTAATTAGATTAACACGCGAAACACACATTTATCATTCTTGTGGCGCTTCAGAAAACAATGTGAAATTGCTTTCCACTGCTTAATGCATTTGCCTGCAGGAAGTAATTTTTCACTGAGCTGTATTAATTAAATAGAACTACAAGTTGCTTGCACAAGACACCATTCCTTCTACAATGTACCCTTTCAGTGGTACATTAAAACGCATTTGCATTTTCCAAATTTTGATATATTTCTATATTCGCATCGGAATTTTGCTGTCATAGCATAGAAATGTGTTTGAAAATTAGATAGTCTACTTTAAAACACAATTTTTTTTTAAAAAAAGTTTAGTGTAATAAATCTTTCATTAATAATAAAAAAAATAGATTGTAGCTTTGTGTATGTGTATATGTATGTATGTATGTTCCGCCTACAAACCTACACCCGTGGAGCAAATTCCACCACGTGTTCCTTGAGAACAGACAAACTCTGTAGGGGTAAGAGGAGAGTAATAAGAAGTGTAATAAAACTGTCATTAATAAAAAAAATAGATTGTACGTTTGTGTATGTGTACATGAATGTATGTATGTTCCGCTAACAAATTTCACCACGTGTTCCTTGAGAACAGGAAACAAACTCTGTAGGGGTAAGACAAGAGTACCACGACCGAGGGGCGAGAGTGGACGGGGTGGACATTTTCAAACATCATAAATCGGTCGAGATTTGAGTCGAATAAATATTTGTCGGGGTCAATGAGATTTATAGTATTTATACCGAAGTTTTTGTGTATAATTTCTTCCCCTTTAGGCATTATAGGGGAAGCGACTTCAGGGACGTTACATAAAAGTAACGCAAAAACAACCAAGATTGGAGTCAAATCTGAGGTTATGGTTGTCGCTGAGTTCAATTATGACAACCCGCGCAGCGCCGGGCGCACAGCTAGTATTTAAATATAGCTCAGTTTTGACTATAAAACGGAACATTAAATGAAATAGTTACTGAAACGTTATATAATCTTTCATTCGTATTTTTATTTGATTTATAAACAGACACTAAGTTACTGGTAAAAGAAATTTTCATATATAAAGTTGCAGTTATTTCAACAATAAGGTAAATGAGCAATCCTTATGGCAATGGAACATTTGACTTATCGAGCAATATAAAAAATAATATAATGCTTACTGATTCACTAGTTACTATTCAAGAAATCACTAAAAAAATTGCATGATCAGAATTACCAATGATAATCCAAGAAATATACCACAAAATTAATAAAACGTGGAAAACAGTCATAGTAATATGGACTCTGTCTCATCAAGGTATCCATGGCAACAATATAGCAGACCTGAAGGCCAACCCTCCACTAACCAATCGCCAAGATCAACGAACACTTACAAAGATGTCTGGAAAAGTGCTCAAAGTAAACTTCAACATCACTGGAATAACAAATGGAGGAAAGTGAAAGTAATGAATATGCATCAACAAATAAACGAATTTCAAGCAATCTTACCCAAAGATACCAGATAGGATTATCAAGAGTTGAACAGAACACTGGAAGATTACACAACTTCACACAGTTCTCCTATTTGTGATTTATGAAATTCCCCAGTTACCATAAAACATATAATAAGTAAATGTCTCAGATACTAACGAGAAAGGAAACATCTACTCGACAGTAGAAACCACATAGAAGCTATTCACTCAACGGAATATCAAAGATTATTAATTGAATACCTGAAGATGACCAACTGTTACGGTGAAATATTGGAAAAACAATGAACTTTGGTATAATTAATATGAACTAAATAAGTGATGCTACTAAAAATAAAATAAATGAAAAAAAAGATGACATTGAAACTGCTCAAGAACTGGGAGGGCAAACCCGAGACAAGAAAAAATTTGTTGAAATCAAACACGTACGGCCTGTAGAGGGAGAAGGTCAGAAATAATTTTTAGGGAAGAAGTCAGTGATGAAGTGGAGCTCGAAAAGTGAAGTAAAAGCGAAATTAAACGGAGCTCGAGTGACGCAGCAAGGATGGAGAACGAAAGGTGAAATAAAGGAGTGACAGAGAAGCGGCGATGCAGTAGAGTTCCAGTGATGAAGTAGCTGGAGAGTTTCATCAACCCCCCAAGTCTGCAGCCGGCGACGCCATCACCACATCCAAATACTTGAGTGGTTTCCCGTCCCAGGAGAACAAGTCCGGTAGCAGAGCTGTCACTGCCAATCACTGAGCACGCCGTCCAAAAGCAAGATCAACGAGGGGTAAATGGAATAACTATGTGTATTTTAGACTTCAATAATACTTTAAAAAAATCATTTAGGTTGCCATTTTTTCGGTTTGTATTGATTTATAAATCTATACTGTCATGTATTTTTGGAAATATTATTTAACCAAACCATGATTATTAATTTACAGAGAACGTTTTAAGATGAATTACATATGATATACTGGCGAGTATATATAATTAAAAATTCTTTAGAGACTTATATAATATCCAATTTTCGATTTATGCATAATTATTTGTTCTATTTCTTAAAGGAGATTTATTTAAATTCTGAATTCAGAGATAATAAATAAAAATGGAAAGGAACTGAAAGTTTTTTTTCAATGTTTGAAGTTTTAACGATGAGGAAAATATGTATTAACAAATTATTTTACTTCTTGGAAGTAGTATAACAAGTCCATTTAAGGATAAATATAGAATTTATACATCCCGGACATAACAAATAGGTCATGCACAGTGCACTTTTGCGGTGAATATTTGCGGCAGTCAGTCCGGAAACCTCGAGAGAATATCTTGCTTGGTGGTTGTCAGACGTAAATAACATTTAGAGAGGAATATGTTCCAGACGAAGGCTTACTAAGCGAGCGGGTGTTTACCAACAGTAATGAAGCTAAACGATGATACGAATTAAAGCTTTTCATTTCGCTTATGCGTCATAACGTGAAAATTTAAACGTTACATCTAACAACTTCATTAATGCATTCGTGAGTACCTCAGTTCTGAGCTCCCAATCTGAGCGAAGTTAGCGTACAAATATTCAGCCTTGAGTTGCTTGCCTGAAGTCGTAGTGGTAACTCTCTCAGGCGAATGCTTTTTTTTATTGTACAGTTAACTTTTTATCTTGCGATTTTACAGTTCTGGTAGTAATGATTAAACATTATAATGAAATTAACATATGCGAATCTAATCTATCTTCTAATCTTTTGTGTATAATTTCAATCCTTTTTGACATGGGAAGGGAGCACTGTCTGATGTGAGCGGTTGTAGAAAAAAATAGTAACATTTATGAAGAAAGTTGAAAAACATCGAGATTTGTGTATAAGCGACTGATATGGCGGAATGAAAGTAATAGTGTGACGAGTGTAGTGAACAAATGTTAAAACCAGAGGAAAGTTATTTTTACGAAGAAAGTGTAAAGTGATCTGAACAATTTAAGGCGAAAAGTAGAATTTCTACAGCTACATTTGCACAAACAGATTAGACATTTAAATTAATAAATAAATTTTGATTATAATGGCACAAAAGTTTTGACAAACATTATCTCCCCACCCAAAATTAACCCTGACGAAAAAGGTATTTTAAAAAGTTTTTGGAAATTTGTAAAAGTTATGTATATCAATTTCATTGCTTTCATAATGATTACAGTATTTTATATTAATAAAAAATAATAATTTATATTAGACAAAACCTCATGAAAATTATTCATATATATATATATATATTGTTATGCCAATTAATTAGGCCATTAATTGGTTTTAATAAAATGTAATTGTAGCGGCAGGAGCTTCCAAAGCAACGATGGAGCTGGTCTCTGTTACTTTGTCGGAAAGTCAAAATGGCGTATGCGCGCTAAACTGGAGAGCGCTAAGAGTCAGTTAGTGGCGGGACATTACAGAGAACGGAACGAATAATACTAGAGCAGAGACTAGCCGTGGTTTAATGTATTATTATTAAACAAAGTTGTGAGTTGAAGACAAAGTAAAAACATTCACGGAAGCATTACATCGAAACTTGCTAAGTAAAAGCAGTTTTACGATTGTAGTCAGCCAGGAAAGGAAGTCAGCAGTTTACGTCCATAGCCAGCCAGGAATAGTAAAGTTGCAGTTTTAAGTCCCAAGCGGTAAAAAGACTAACAAATCTATGAATCACTGGATTCATACAAGGCAAGCGGTCACCAGATAGCTGACAAAAAGGAGGATCATCCGAGTTCCTGGGAGCCTATCAAGGTTGACTTAAAGAGTGTAAAATCTGTGAGCCAATATTAGAATCAGTGTAAAATTTTTTTTGCAATAGTGTACTTCCGAAAATAAAAGGGATGCTGGAACCAGTTGGACAGATGTGAGTAACAAATTACAAAATAATCAATTATGTAAACGTAATTAAAAGATAGAAGTCAGATTTCGTACTATTTTAATTGTCAAGTTAATTTCTTTTCTTTTTAGTTTATTTCAATCGACGTATTGTTTAGGTAAATGTGATTTGTTTGTTAATAAGATTTTTAAATCAAATTGTTGTGTCCATTATCAAACCCAGTGAAGACCCTGAGAAATTAATATTTTAAATTGTAATTGTTTTTGAGTTATTGCCACAAAATAAACAAATCTTTTGTTTGTTAATTTTGATCTTTTCATTAAATAAAAATCCATCCATTTGATTATTATGAGAGGCAAATTCTTTAAATTAAAATTAAATAATTAAAGGCTTTATTGTTGTTTATTACAATATATATATATATATAGTAGTTGGGTGCCCGGCGTTACCCGGGTACTTATTCATATAAACCCGAAAAAGTATTTTGATTCTACATTCATCTTTAGTTAAGATGTGATTTAACCTAAATCTAAATGTTCCTAGTTCCATACATACTTTCGACCGATAGTGGATTAATGTAACAGCTATAAAATACATAACATTTTATTGGATCAATCCCAACAAACATACCTCAGAATTTCTTTACGAATAGAATACTTAAATATACTCCTTTAATATTGCAAGATATAATTGTCCCTCAGTCTTCAGAAATTACGAAAGATTAAATTGATGAAATTCTTAGCAGGATTCACAATATAAACCAATGGTGGCCATATTGGAGTCAATAAAATGACACGAAATTACCTTACATTTGGCGCAGCGTTAAGTATTTCATATTGTTTTTTTTTATTATTTGAAGGAATATTTATGAATAGAATTACTTTTTCTAGAATGAAATATTTCTGCTTTTTTTCATTTCAAACTAAGTAACTGTTTTGTTATACGCGGTCGCGTAGTGACGTCTCTCTGTCGCTAGTGCTGTGACGTCACAGTCTCTTGGTGGGCAATAATTTAACACAAAATGATTATATTTTTAATTATTATTATTTCCACCTTTATGCTACGGGTTTGTTACCACCACAGTACCGTTTCTCGTATTTTAAAAGAATATGTGTACGAATTTTTGTTGCAAACTGTCCACGCATCTAAATCAATATAGAAATTAACGTAAATACATACATAAAAATAGGAAGATATATTAATAATATTTTTATTTTCGTCTGTTTTATTAATACTATTTATTAAAGAACTTAACATTTTCCGAAAATTCAAAACATTTTAATTAACAGTTTAACTACGTTTCAGTATGTTTTTGTACTTTCATCAGGTTTCAATATAGGTTATTTAAAATCTGATGGTAGTACAAAAACGTACTGAAGCGTCGTTAAATAAAATAATTTAAATTGTCTGAAAGGTCGTTAATTTATTTAATTCACACACACACACACACACACACATATATATATATATAATCTTCGTGTGTGTATATCTTGTTAAATATAAAGTAAACAAGTTCATTTTATGTTTGCTCTAGTTTTTATAGATGCTACAAATTACGTCATCAAAATTCCATGGGATTCTGTTGAAATATGTAAAGCTGTGACAACATGTACAGTAATCTTCACCGAAACATAACTGTACACATGTTTACAACATCAAACACGATGTACTATTATATTACGTGCCATTGTATGCTTCTGTCGACTGTGGAGTTTGCTTTGCCACAGTTCCATTTGCGCACGCGAGTGTTCCCGCAGCCTTTCTTGTCTTTAATAAATGTAATTGGTGTGGAAGTAAAATATGTGTATGCTTACATTCATTTCAACACTAAATTATTCGTGATAGTGTTGATGGAATAAATGGACATTAGGACTGGTATTGTTTGCATCGCGATTATTGTCATAAAATATTGTTTTGCCTATTCATTGCTAATAAACGTTGTAATGCATTCATATTTCATTGGTTCAATTGGCTGCTAATTTATAATGCCACGTTTTTGTTTTATTTGATATCCGTATTTAACATACTTTTATTAATATCACGGAACTAATCGCCTCTTGACAGTAGTCGTCGATAAAATTTATGCAATATTTAGTAAAATGTGTGTTATCGAGCAGTCTTTCAGGCGTTGTCTGTCGTTGATATAATTTTATTATTACAATAAAGAATTATAGCCATTGAAGTGGTAGGTTTATTGAATGATAAAATAAAGGTATAGTTTCCAGAATTTATTAATCATTTAACTGAACATGGACAATTAAAATTAAAATACAAATTAGGAGTGTTCAATTAGCCGGGAAAAACAATCGGATCCCTTAATCGCAAGTTAAACCATGGTTTACGGTAATTCCCCCAGGCGCGTCAAGGATTGAGACACTTGGCAGTGATCATGTGGCACCCTCGTTCTCTCAAAGTCCTTTGGATGATGCAAGTTTGGGGCTGTACGTCCGTCCCTGGTGACGGTTCGTCGAGGAGTCTTTCTACACTTTCTTTACAGCCCCTTCGCTGGATGTGAAATATCGATGTTCTCGACCAATTTTGGATCGATCTTTCCTGAACCAAAAAATGTGATTCGTTCAGGCAGTGACGTGTTAATTCAATTTCTGGGGTTTTTGGAGAGATGTTTCCCACGGTGTGACAGTCCAGGTAACCTTCGAGGGTCAACAGCCTACGTGCCTAAGTCCAGACCGAACGGATTATCTAAACGCCACGGTGGCGCCTGGTAAAATTACAACTTGCCAAGTTCTCAACCCTTGTTAATATCTAATTACATTAAAATAATATATATATATATATATATATGCTGATGGTAGGCATTTGGATGTCTTTGTGGATTGTAGTGTTTCTAAGGAACCACGGAGCACTGGTAATGGAGCGAAGGTTTATTATTATTACTAATGGTTTATAATGGTCGCGTTAACAACTTGTCATTGGCGACCCATAAATAAATTACCAATAGTGCTTATTTACATAAGTTTTTCTGTTATTCACATTGATTCCAGTAATATACATATAATTGAACAGTTTGAAAGATTAATTATACATTTCAAAATGTGGGTTTCTTACATTTAAATTTTACAATTCACATTTGTTAAATGTTTATCATAATAATAGGATAATTATTTATATTAACTTATTTGAAGATGCGACTGTTGCATATTCCACTGTACTGTAGTAATAGTCTGTTTTTATTCGGATGAGGCGGATGAATATTAATCACTCTCTTGTATCTTGACTAAATATATGAGTCTTTTTATTCTAATTTTTGCCTTTTTATTATTTAAGTGTGGGTAAAAAGATTTCAATATATTTATGAATGATGTAGAGGATATTTGGTAATCTCTAACAATGGTCCTTGGGTTCTTTGAGTCCGTAGCATTTACTACAAGAGTCTTTAACTGTTCCACTGGAGCACTGTTTTCTTCTTCATATAATATTTTTACAGGACCTAATGATTGACAAAGCGCCTTATATTTATGATCCTGTATATTTTCTTGGGTGGATTAGTGCTTGTCTTATGTTCAGGATTACTGACATCTTTCTTATCAGCTTGGCTTGTCGAGTTCGTAGATGCAGTTCTTTTTTTTGTTTGTTAGTTGTGAATTATGCATGCCCGTTTTTTGAGGGTTAATTATATGAATTGCAGGCGCCGGGTTCTTTCACTGAATTTGGTTATAATTTTCATTTGCAGTCAGATTATTCTTCAGTATTGCATCTCTATTAGGACAATTTATCGCGATATGGCCGGGACTTTTACAATGATAGCAGTTATCGTTCTCAGCTGCTAGATACACCCTACAGCTAGTGTCTTCATATTGCACCATTATCGAATCCGGAAGGGAATTTAGCTTATCCGGGCTAAAGAAGAATTGTCTTCTGAAACTTTTAATGTGAGCAAATCTTCGGTCACCAGTACTTTTCTAATATCCGATATTTTAGAGTCTGGAATTATATTTAGCTTTTCTAGTTCTAGGACAATCATCTCGTTTGGGATAACTGGGCATACGTTTGACAAGATTACACGACAGTATTTTTCCATTAAAGGTCTTATATTGACCATCTCACCCTTTATTGTTATTGATTTAAGAACTTTTATTAGGTTTTCGACATCCTCCTTAGATGTTAGAAATGCGCATATTCTGGAATTGGCTATTTTAGAGATGTACTTAATTCTGATGGTGTCAATAATATTAGCTAAACCTATTAAGTACTCAACTGTATTTAAACTTGCAACAGCGTCCAAAATTATGGCATGCATTTTATCCGGTTTATGCTCCGTGGACATCAGCTTCGAATACAATATAGTCTCCATATTGTGTGTGGACGTCAGCTTCAAGTATTCCTCTTCGTTACACTTTCTGGGAGTAGTGGATTTCATTTATATAGCTTAGATATCATGTACTTATACACTCCCTTACAAGAAAATAGCTAGCCGGAATCCCCCGGGGCAGCCCCGTTTCAACTACGGCTACTCTTGTAAACACACTCGGGCACTGGAAGAGTTCTAGATACTGTTTACCCTACCATGGCTGGCAGCGAACTGAAGGATTTTGTTTTGGGTAATTTGAAGCTTTTGTGAGTGGGATTTGGCGGTGGAGCCCCAAATAGAGCAGACGTAGGACCAGATGGATTGGATGAGGGAGAGGGAGAGGTAGTAGTCTTTTAGTATTGATTGAGAGTGGGGAGTTTCTGTTTAATAGAGGGTATAGGGTTTTGAATTTATTATTAATTTTGGAGATGAGGTAGTTGATGTGGGCTTCCAGGTTAATTTTTGGTCAAGGGTGAGGCCTAGGAAAGTTACTTTTCTTTTTGTCGGAATAAGGGTTCCATTGAGGGTGAGAGGGATTTGGGTGGGTTTCTTTTTAAGGTGAAGGGTATGATAGAGGATTTGGAGGGGTTGATGTTGACTCTCCATTGTTTGGAGTATGAGTTCAGGGAATTGAGGGCATTTTGGAGTCCTGTGGTGAGGGAGAATGTTTGGTATGGGATGCTGCAAATAATACAGTATTGGTTGCGGGATGTTGAGGTATGTCATGTATTTATACGTAGGAGAGGAGAGAGGATGATTCCTTGGGGGTCGCCCGCGGTAATGGCGTGGGGTTTGGCGCGGGTTGAGTTAATTTTGACTGTGAACATGCGGTTTTACGAGGTAATTTTTCAGTAATTTGTAGTGGGCGTCGTTGAGTAGATTTTTTATTTTCGCGAGAAGGAAGCGATGATGGATTTTGTGGAATGCTTTTTCTACGTCAATGAATGTGGCAATACAGAATTTTCGGGTATTTGAGGAAATGCTTTATTGTTACTAAAATCCTATTTACATAATAGGAAAAACTGAAACATAAGTGCTAAGATGATTAACCCGATATGCAGGAGAAAAAACCTGTGTGGTGCCAGGGTTACATTTTAGACATACTCCTTTTCATATTATTTATAAGTGAACTCCCCAACTAAATTAGCCGTCTGACATTAGCTGATGACGCTATTGTCTCAGATTTGGATTCGACCTCAAAGTCGATGACGCCTTAGTGCAAATCAAATAAGTTAACCCTGAACCTACAGAAGATCAGCATAGTCAGATTTTCAACAACTAAGAGAAATTATTTGTTACAGAACGATGTCACTGACAATGCACCATTTACACGCAAAAAAATCGTTGATGGGTTAAAATGGAATTATCAGATTAAGCTGTATCTGTTACTTCCAAAAAATGATTTCTCAGTAAGTAGACACAAACAATGCCAAGATGGTACATCACGCATATTTTCGCTCCATAGTGTGTTACGGTATTGCAGTTTGGAAATGTTCAAGATACAAAAACGGGCCATTAGAATACCATCCGAAGTGAATTATGCTGCAACTTATAAAATATTTGGAATTTTAACTTTAACCAGTGCATACATTTTAGAAATTTTAAAATTTTTTAAATGTAACGAAATTTATTTTTGACTAACGGAGGGAGAGCCACGAATATGAACGAGAAATCGCTTGTTGTCTAGAACTGACAAACATGGGCTTAAACTTTACGAATCCAGCATTCATTATTCCGGGATTAAGCTATTTAACAGTCTACCTACGGATTTTAAAACAACAAATAGTTTTAGACTTTTTATTAAAAAATGTAAAAATATCTTATTGTCTGGTGCGTACTACTCGGTACATGAATTCGTTAATCGGTGTGTAAGCAGTTGATTTTCACTAGGATTACCCACACAAGTACAAGGTATAAGTTACAAACTTAATACTGACTAAGTATTATTTACTTAAATATGTTCTCTCTCTGTTCTGTTTCATATATGAACTGACGTGACTATGACGAGAGCGAGATTTCCTGCAGTATCAGTGTGAAATTAGTATTTATGTTTTGTGAAAACTGTGTACATATACGATTAGGATCTGAGGTATAATAAGTGTTTGTGATTCATGATCGCGTTTCTGTAAAAACTTATAAATAATGGGTGTATGTTGACCGTGTATGACCTGACCTATTTTATCAGCAGAGGACTAATGGAACTAAAAGTTCGATAAGAATGTATGAAACGTACGAGACGTTTTAATTGAAAGAAAAATTCCGAGGCATCTCATGCATAGTTTCATTAAAGGAACTAACGGAATTTGATGAATTTGAGGAATAAAAAAAAGTTTAAATATTAAATTCAGTTGGCGGGTTAACAGACTTTCAAAGACGCAGCTTCTTGATTGTAAAAGATATTTGATGGTCGCGGATACTGCATTCCTTTCGAACCCTGGTAATTCTTAAATTAGTCATACACCTGCCAATTTCTATTAATTAAATAAAATAAGGTTCCGATATATAATAAGTAACCTGACAAAAAATTGTATTAGTTGTATATATTTTGTTGAATAAGCGTACTATGTAGCAATGCTTCATTTTATTGTATATGAATATGTAAGTAAGTAATTGGACATACGTCTGTGTAGTACCTACAAATAAATTTACCACTTGCAATGCCAGTATCAGACGCTCGATTTTTAGTAATTTTTCCTGTCCTTTAAATATATATTTTTTGTACAGCATGTACAGTGTTTATAAATGTATTATTAAGGCCGTTTAAGAGATTTTAGTCTTGAACACACTTTCCCAGATCTTTAAAATGCGGCTGCGAGAACCAATTGGGTTAAAAGCTTCGGCGCGATGTTTTAACAAACTGACCATATTTCAAGACACCTTAAAATGCACTTAAGCCCGGCTTAGGAAGAGCACAGGTAAATAAAAGTCTATTCTGTTAACAACGCCATTACGCCTGTTATGAAGTAAAATTAAATGGGAATTTTCAGCTTCATTTAATAGAAACACCAGGTAAGCTTAATATGAAATTAGGTCATGTGAAGTGTACAGTACAATGGTTGATTAATTTGTAATTCATGTTGTGTTACAACGAATGGTTTGGATGTTAAACGAAACAGCTTTCGATTTTTAAATACTGAAGAGACTTTGTAGCTGAACTGATGCTGCGAGAAGTGAAAAGAAGAATAAATAGTGAAATGAGTGAGCGGAAATAAATAAGAAATGTGCATCAGGAATGAATATGAGAGTAAATCGTATAGAAGGACATCAATGATTAGAATGGCAATATCGTCGTCTGTATTAAAACTAAATCGTGTCTCACGAAAAAAATGACAAAAATATTATTTAAATTTTTACAAACATTATTAATTTTCTTGTAGAGGAAGTAGTGTGAAATTTGGAAGTGTGATATGATAGCGTTTGGTGTTGTTTCCTGCAGATGAGAATGCAGTGAGAAATATGTGGACTAGGTCCACGTGCATGTGAATCTAGAATCTCCACCTCTCCTCTATAAGGAGGCTAGAATATTCTTATTTTCCCCCCTAAATGCGACGGACTTCCATTCCACTTCCCCTCCATGCCACCAGTTAGACGCCTTCTTGTTTTTCTCAGGAAAAATCCTGTATTTAGACTAAAGAAAATTTCCGCCTGACTCGTCAGGGCCGTCCGTTGCATAGACAATAGCTTTGTTATATTGAAAAATGAACATGTAAGTGTAGTGGTAGGTTTTTAAATGATAAATTAAGAGGATATTTTACAGAATTTATTAATTAATTATCTGAACATGGACAAAAAATAAAAAAATACAGTGTTCAGTTAGCCTGACAAAACAAACTGATCCCTTAATCTCAGTTAAACATGCTCTACGGTAATTCCCCCAGGCGCGTCAAGGATTGAGATACTTGGCAGTTACCTTCGTTGATGTCTGGCCGTTATCGTGTGGCACCCTCGATCTCTCCGGGTCCTCTCGAAACTGCAAGTGTCCTCTCGAAACTGCAGGTTGGGGCTGCACGTCCGTCGCTGGCGACGCTTTGTCCCTCTGTGTCAATACTTTCTTTTTAGCCCCCTCGCTGGATGTCAAAAATCGATCGTCTCGATCATCTTTGGATCGATCTTTCCTGAACCAAGAAATGTCATTGGTTCAGGCAGTCACGTGTTAACTCAAATTTCTGGGATTTTCAGAGAGACGTTTCCCACGCTGTGACAGTCCAGGTAACTTCCGAGGGTCAACATCATACGTGTCCAATTCCAGACTGAAGGGATTATCTCCCCGTCTCGGCGGCGCCTGCTCAAATTCCAACTTACCAAGCTCTCAACCCTTGCTAATATCTAATTATATTAAAATGAAACATATATATATATATATCAATAATAAAACTATCGCGCTACAATAGGTATTAAAGATGTGGACGCGTAAAATAACTTTTATTTAAGAGTATTAGTCCATTTATAGATCTGAAGAAGACAAAGCCTCGTTGAAGTAAAAGTCAGAGAGTGATTCGAAAACAATCCTGCCTTTTATACTGAATAATCCATACTGAAGTTCACGATCTTCTTAACAACGCGAAGAAAAGGGCTGATCATTGAATATTTTTATTATTTATTTTCTGATTCAAACGATATGTTCGATATTAACAGCAAACTCGTTAAGGAAAGCGCAGAAGCTATAGCAGAAACAATTCAATACTTAATTAATTCGTCGTTCTGAAAAGGAAATTTTCCGGATTCTTTAAAAGTAGCTAAAGTAATTCAACTATTTAAAAAGGGTACGCGTACTGATATCTCGAATTACCGACCTATTTCCCTCCTTCCAATAATCTCTAAAATACTAGAAAAAGTGATACATTTCCGAGTTGTAAATATAAAACCATCACACCAGAACAACATGGCTTCCTCAAAAATAAATCCACTAACATCACTATGAACGATTTCGTATACTTAATCCAGGACTCTCTGGAAGATAAATTAAAAGTAAAAGGGATATTTGCAGATCCCTCCAAAGGATTCGACGTGGTTGATCACAAAATTTTACTAGATCATCTCGAGTTTTACGGAATTAGGGGAAATGCCTCCTTACTGTTCAAATCCTACCTTGCAGCAAACAGTCACCATAGACAAAAATGACGGCAATATTTATGTCTCTGTTTGAAAATAAATTATTTGTGGGGTCCCGCAGGGGTCGATTCTTGGACCTCTGCTTCTTCTGTTGTACATAAATGACCTTCCAGATTGCATCAAACCTATGAAATCAGTTCTTTATGCCGATGACACCAACTTAATAATAACCGGTAGCGACGACAAAACACTTTTAAAAAAGTCATTAAATGTCTGGTTCAGTGGAAACAAATTGGTTCTCAAATCTTGTTCAGTTTTCGTCCGGTAACAACAACACTGAATTAGTGACTGATCATGCAACATTTCTCGGTGTTCACGTTGACGGAAAGTTACGATCGAATGAACAAGAAAACTTAGTTCCGTCTGTTATTCTCTTCTATTATTAATGCAACAAGTAGATAATTTAACTGCTATATTATGCATATTTCCATTGAAACATGTGCTATGGAATTACGAGCTGGGGGCTTACTTCTCGCTCTGCGGAAATATTTAAACTACAGAAACGTGCGCTCCGAATATTATGTGGCAAAAATTACAGAGAAAGTTGTAGACGTCTCTTTAAAAGCTCTTGGAATTTTAACGTTACCCGGTACATAATTTTTGGAAACTATAAAATTCGTAAAACCTAATCTTGAAGAGAAACGCATTGACATAATTTCTATAACAATAATTTAAAACTGATCTCCGTACGTTTATAGGGGGTCGTAGATGTTTCTTCGATTAATCCTAACTCCATACTATCACATATCAAAATTCAGTGAATTCTTAACAGCTTATTTTATGTTTGTTACAACGACTTAATGTTAGAGCCGCTGCTTTTTTTTTAGCAATTCGGTAAGTGTGTTGAACGAACCACAGTCTAAATGGATGTACGATTGCCTGATAGTTCACCTTCATCCGGTAATGGCGATTCGGATCACGTATCCCCAGAATACGCTAAGCGTTTGCTGATGAGGAATTCACATGTAACCCAACTTCGTGACTCTATCATTATCAGTGAACATAAAGTGATGCTCAGTGCCCTGAACTCTTGGTGTGCGGAACTGCTATGACGTTTAATATTCAGGATGAAAATAAATAGATTATTACGGGCCTCTTTAAGCCGGTATTCTGTGATGCCTTATGTTTAGAATAATTAAGTTTGGATTGGCAAATAAATCACCTGTAATATGCCGACTGATAAAGTCATATATATATATATATATTGTAATAATTAAAATATATTAATAATGGATGATAATGGCTGGGCGCTTTTAAATGAAAAACTATTAACTTTAAACAATTAACAAAATTTATCATCAATTTTAAAAACAAGTATAAAATATACAAAAATATTTGGGATCTCAGGGTCTTAAACTGGGTTTGTTAAATGGCTGAATTTATACAATCAAAATTACATTTACCTTTTATGGAAGTTAATGCGTCTGAAACATAGACGAAATTTGTTGTAGAAGAAATAATACTACAGATTGAATTTAAACAGTTTTAAATTTATCAAGAATTAACGATCTCATTTTATCTATATTTAAATAATTAAAGAACGATCTGACTTTTATCTTTTAAAAGTGGTTTACAAATGATTTCAAAGTATTTCTCTACTTACGGCCGCCCAGGTCTCATTTTAGGTTTTTCGTGCACAAAATTTGGGGATATCACTGATTCTAGTACTCACAGACTCTAAATGTCAACAAATTCTAATTGGCGTAGTTTGTTAGTTGGTATAACACAAATTGGTAGGTTCTCGATGCTTTACTCCAACCTGGATTTGCAGATCTCGTAACTTTAGTTGAAAAGGTCCTTCATTGGTTTGTCTATGGCCAGCATGATGAATTTTCGCTCGACCACCGAATACAACATTAGTTGCACTCTCTCCTTCCCGACTGAAGATTGCTTTACTTTTCAATATTTGAGAGCATGTTTGTAACTGGACCACATTCTTTCGTTCTGACTGCCCCACTGTAAAACTTTTTATAATATGAATTTTCTGGTCTTTACACCTCGCTGTTCTATGCCCGATTGTCCAACTTCGTCTCTTAGATTTTGAGCGCGTAAACTCTCTCAACTGCCCAACAATGTTTTCTTTGCCTCGCCGGATTGTTGCGGCGTCCGCTCTATATCCACTAATAATGAGTCCTCTACAATCCAACTTTCCAATTAGAACAATGTCTTAATTACCAATTACTACAATATATATGACAAAAAATAAGTTGTACCATTGGTGCCTCTGTGAAGTCAGTAAAATTTCGTATAACATTTCATCACGATTTTAAACAATTATTCATTCTACGGAACTGACTTCATATTCAGGCTTTATAGCTGGCACGTATAGTGTCCAGTCGTGTTTTATTTAAATAAAATAATAATGTACCACCTTTTGATAACTATTAGGATTTATAGTGAAAGAAATTAATTCAGCGATTGAATAACCTGGGAGAGATATGCTGCTGACTCTGCATAATTATTGGCTTTTAAAATATAACTGAATTAATATGTAGATACAATATCCTATAGGGACGATATTGACAGTCGCCCTCCGAGCGGTTTATCGTTATTCTGAAGCCTACTGCATACTATGACCATCCATTTCGAGGACACCAATTGTTATTGTTACTCATAATCGGTTTCGACTCATGTTAACGAATAAAATATGTTTGAAGTCATTAAAGCAGAAGTACTCAATCTCATTTGCCATTTAAATCGATCAAGTGGGCGGAACGGATTTAATTATAACTTCTGTGAGTTAACTTGCATGAACACATGAAAGGAACATATATATATTTTGGATATCCTTACGACACAATAATTTACTCTGGTTAAACAAAATTAATTAATGTGTAATAATATTTACATAACTTTAAGCCATAATATTTAATATAACCGGACAATTATCATTTCATAAATAAACATAAAAATAGTCAATTTGTCAGAAAAATTTATAATTACAAAAAACAAAAGTTATTGCACAATATATATATATATATGCTTACCTTCAATTTTAGTTTTGCTTAAATAATACACATTTTCTATCAAAAATTGTCTGCCTTTAAGTTTATTTATTAAAACCCATAAGAATGCACTTGTAAATGAAAATAAGAAGTTGTGACTGTATTCAGAAAAATTGGGCTTAAAATTGTAGTAATTAAATAATTATATATATATATATAAGCCCATAATTTATTTTTAAAATGGATTCGGCAGTTTGAGTATATTGGTTGTATAGAATATTTTGGGAAAGAGTCTGATAAATGTCTGCAATTAATACTTAAGACTATGTAAGAATTGTAATACTATAAAATTTAATTACACTCCTCGACACAAAAATTGAGCAACTCTTTGTGAACGCTACTCGCAACACATTTTTGACCACGACAGAAAAAAGTTCCCCTCAGTAAAAAGTATCTAACAAGAATGGCAATATTCACACTTTTTCGGAATTCGAATATTAATTTGCCTTCCTTGCTGCTATTTGAAAGTGTGTCATAAGTACCCAGAATTTTTTAAAATTTTAGTTTCAAAATAATTGCGCCTATGACAAAATTTTGATTTGCTATTTATGGAGTGCTATCAGTTTAACTCTGTGATTGTTACGGTAGACTTTTGCTGTTTTAAATTTTACCGCAGGAAATAATTTTCCCCTCCCCAGTGAATTATATTGAAATAAAATAATAAATGTATTGAAAGGTATGTGTGTTGTAAATTTATAATATGGAAGAGAATATTTTGGATAATATTTGCTCATGTAAATACACAAAATCATTTTGTATTCACAATCTTTATGAAAATAAAAATATATTATTTCAATTATTAAGTGTAATATCACCATTACAGATTCCTTTAGTTATAAATATCTTAATATTTAATAACATATTGTATAAGTTTGAAAAGTAGCCCTGCCAAATAATATTCATTTAAAAATGTTTTTATAAAACAGGACGCAACCTAATTATACATTGAACACATCTGGGACGACAGTCATTTTCCATGACACATTTATGGTATATTGTGCTGCACGTGGTCATCGTAGCGATTATCATTCGGTATTAATACTAGTTTTTATGACCATGACGTGCACAAACATCCATGCCCTTGCCGGTATTTGAACCCGGGACCTCTGTGACGCTGAGTGTGATACAACAGAGACCGAGTGTTTGGAATTGTAATATGCTATATGAAGCAAGTATGTCCTCCTTCAGGAGTGAGAGAAAAAAATGAGATCTGCCGCAATCCAAACACTTTTTAATTCAGTCCCACGAGA
Organism: Zhengitettix transpicula; assembly: GCA_037074705.1. Taxonomy (NCBI): domain Eukaryota; kingdom Metazoa; phylum Arthropoda; class Insecta; order Orthoptera; family Tetrigidae; genus Zhengitettix; species Zhengitettix transpicula. The sequence continues at coordinate 4,641,114 of CM073595.1, forward strand.
GTTGGCGGTTTCTGTTTTCCTATCTGAGTGCCGTTTCCGGAGGAATTTAAAGTGCTAGTAGCGACGGGATAGGGATGGAACCTAATAACAGATTTTGTAAGTACAGCGGAGGAAGAAATTATGTTTTGTGAATGAATGTCTCTTTCAATCGACATTAGAGATTATATAATAATGCTATGGTTGAAATTGAATGTTATATTCTATAATTTTTCTAAGGAAACTTTATGATATTATTGTAACGTAAAATTATGATTGTTGTTTCATCCCTTTAGGCTGTATTTAGTTTTGTAATGTTTCCGCTCAGAATTTTTCTTATTTGATGGAAGCGTTGCATAGACATTGAAATTAAGTCGATTATTTTGGAATTTGTGAGTAATTTGCTGTCAGATGGTTTGATTCTTAGAGTATCATATTAAAAATATTTATATTTCGAGATTTTTCTCATATAATTTTTGATAAAATAAAATAAAGAAACGCTTGAAGACCAGCAGAAATTTACTTGATTTCAATGGTACTGTTTCTATCAGATTTTGACTGAAAGTTTTTGGGAAACTATAGGACGCGTCAGCAGTGAAGACGTGTGGCGCAGATTGATGGGAGGGGAGGCCGCGCGGTAATAAAAACATACAAGTCACAAGCTGTCACGGACAAGCTCTATCCGCTTACTGAAGCAGATAGGCAGCACCAGCGAAGTAGGACGCTAAACTGGGCCGCCAAGAAATGAGACGCACACTATAGCTAACTGATAAATTTGAGTGTTACAAGTTTACGTAATTAGCGCGACTCCAAATTTTTGAATTAATTCACATTTTACGGCGAATTGAAACATAATTTGGAGTTAAATTATGGAATAGAATATTTTGGCCTTTATCGTACGTTCGGTTATATAATGAGATTGATAGAAATAAATAAAATGACTTCGGATAAACAACTTCGGGGAAACTAATCCGGAATGATTTCAAATTAGAAAAACATATGATATTAGACGGGACTTCGTACAAAATGAGCCTGTCAAAAGTTACTTGATTTGTAAAATAATATAAAGAACACTAATTAGCAAATTTTTGTTTACATTCTCACAAAAACTGGAAAGTCTATTAAATAATTTTCCTGTACCTAATAAAACTTATTTAATATAACTTTTGGAGCTGTATTGCAAAATAGTATTTTTATGAATGATTAAGAATTGGTTGTTTATTATAGGTTGTGGTGACAATTTTTTAGGGTAACTTTAGTCCTAAATCAGCGCGAACTCATTTATTGGGTAATCGTAAAAAGTAAGTATATAATTTTAATCAATGAAATCCGCAAATAATCCGCTAATTATCCCAACACAGCATTATTCCGCAATTTTTGGAACAGAAGCATTAGCGAAAGTGGCTGTAGCTATAAATAAGTTTCAATTGTAACTGCCGATTGGTAATTGCCGCGTTCGCACAATAAAAATTTTCCTGCTAATACCGTATTTTCGGAAACTGCGGAGGGGTGGCTCGAAAAGCAGGCTGTGATTGTTAGTTTGACAGTCTATCGGCTATAATCCGTGTTAGTGAAGCGAAACTGTTTACGCCCAGTCGGCTATAAAGTGCCACGGCCAACAGCGCCAGAAATTCCCAGAGGAGTCTTCCTCGCCTGGAACAGCCATCAAACAGCGACCAAGGACCTGATTAATAGCGGCACGTAATTAGAAGCGCCTCTGCTGGCCAACAGTTGCTTTCCACTCATTTCTATTAAAAAATGGAACAACTCGAGAGTAAATTAGAGGGCACTCATACAGCGGACGGCCCTAATTCCGTCTCGCGAGTACGTCATATTTTCTGCTAATAACCGCGAAAAAAATTCCTAAATACTACACGAGCTTTAATACGTTATGTTAATATATAAACAATTTCGGAAGAATAACCAAGTAACAGTTGGATCTTAGAACATGGGGACTGTTATTCCTGAATTAATTGTCATACTTATTTAATTCGAGACAAGTACTAATACACTTCGCTGAAAACATAATTATTAAACAATTCTTTGCTAATGATAAAACACGATGAATTTAAGGGTAGTGGCTTTATTATATGACGCCAAATGGTATAAATTTAAAACGCACGATTTAATAAGTTTAGATTAAAATACGCGTTTTAATTATTTTTATTTTATAATGACAACAGTAGCGTGTAGACTCAATTTAGTACGCAGCTATCATAGAAATATTTTGAATATATACGGAATTATAAAGCATAATTTTAAAAATTTCGTTGATCGCCATAAACACGAGGCATATCCAGAAAGTAATTGGACTGTGACCATAATGGGCTGTACATATATATTGTGGTAATTGAAAGGAAATAATTAATTCATAAACAAAAATTTAGACTCTCATTGTTAACGGCATAAAACACAAGTCGTACACAAGAATGTGGCAAGAATGCAAGGTTTGTGGGTTTTGTAGAGGTTGGTTCGCTAGACGCGCATAGCAGAGTCTGTGGGGAGGCGAGCTACAGTGAAGTCATCAAGGAAATATAGCAGTGGATAGACGAAAAGTATAAAATCCAGAAAGTGTCTGGATACATATAACGACAGCTAAATCAGTTAGAACACTTTACAAGTAGCAGTCTGTGAGATAACTACGTAATATTCAACGCTAATTTTAAGAGAGTTGAGTGTATATTATTATATTCTCGATTCGGACAATTTCTTCAATTTTGGATGCCCAGGTAACTGCATCCAGCAGTTAACAATCTTCGAAACGAGCTAATAGGATTTCTTAAACAAACAGTGAACCAACTATTGCAAAACTAAAAGTTTTTAACTAGAGTCAGAGGATAAAAATGGCCTTTCTATAAAATGCAAAAAATGTGTGTACGAACGAGACAATTTCCTTGAGTACCAGAGACAGTAAGGTAAAATTCCACAGAATTACTATCTTTAAACTCATAAGTAAAACAGATATTATCGTCAGATTTCGTTCAGAATTTAAAATTCATATTTTATGTTTTTGCATTGTAATAATCTATTGATGAATTAAGTCCATGATAGCTTGATAAAATTTAATTGTTAACAAGTATTTCTTTATTAAAGGCCCAGTAAACGACCCTGAGATAGTCTTTTTCTAGTAAAAGATTAATTGATAATGTAAATTGAAATTTATTTGCCTAAATAACTTTTGAAAATTATAATTGTTTGCAATTAATAAATGTTAATTGTTTGTTTTAATTGATTTTTCATTCTTTATTGGGCGTCAATTACTACAAATTGGCATTGCTTTTAATTTAATTGCCCTTAATTTATAATTACTACAATATATATGTCTTCATACAGCCTTGGCTACCAAGGCGCTATTCGACTCATTTGGTTCACCTCCCTGAAGGCACACATGGGTGGAATTAAATTTTCAACTGACGAACAGGTGCAGAAAGAGGTTCTGAAGTGAGTCAAGGAGCAGGCGGGAGAGTTATTCAAGGAAGGCATAAAGAAGCTCGTGCCACGGCTCACAAATGCATTGAACGGGATGGCGATTACGTGGAAAAATAGTCAACAAGTGTATCAACAATATCCTGTAATTATTTTTATAAATGAAATTTTTCTGAAAAAAATATAGTAAACTTACTTTCTGAACATGTCTCGTACTTTCACTACATACAATACATTGCCACATCAAACGAAAATATTTTTTTTAAGCTGTTGTATGCAAAATATGAATCCCGACTCAGAGTCATACGGAAACAGTTAAGAGAGGACAATATATATATATATATATATATATAAAGAAAATTTTAGCAACCAATTTGCAGTAATGTATCCAACAATTGAACCTGACGTAAGTTTAAAAGTGGATAGAATTCCATTACCGAGGCATGTTATCGATATTAAATACTTTTATTAATCGATAATTAAATATAACTGTGAGAGATTGATTATCAGAGCAGCATGATGTAAGATGTAATATAGAATTTATTTGTCAACACTGATTTCCTCCATAGTCGACATTTACTTTACTTTACATAATGTTCTTAAATGGTATGGGTCTGAATTATGATTACGTAATAATAATGAATATTCTTATGATGCATTGATTAAGGCTGCTTTAGTTTGAAGTAATAAACAACTAACAAAATTTCAACTGAATATTAATATTTTGCTTCGAGTTACGTCTGTAAAGAGTAAAAAATTGTGAAATTGGTTGAATTGTCGCATTTTCTCCACGATAATACATTTTTTGAAAGTAATTTCTATATCATCTATGATTATACGTATTTACCAAAATATTAAGATAGTTCTAAAACAAAGTGGGTAGTATCAAATGTACAAGATTTTGCAACATCGTTTTTGTTATATATATAATATTTAACGTAAGTTGAAAAGGGAGTACTCATAAATTAAAATTATATCACATTACAAGATGAATGATATTCCATTTAGATAATGATTTTGCTTTTCTGCATTACATTTAAATTTTTTTCTCATTTACCAATTGAGTTTTGTATGCATTATTTTTTTGTAACTGCCGTATTTTTCATTTTTTCTCTTTGTCATTGACCTAACATTGTTCTTCTTCGTTTTCACCATAATTCTAATAAAAATGATACTCTTCGCAATACACAAGCTTTTCGAGTGGATTAAATGTTTTTTTTCCTAGACAGCATAAAACTCTTTTTAGTTTTATTTTGTAATGGTATTGATTGTGAGGATGGAATTACTGAATTTTAAAAGAAAATGTTACGGATGAATATCATGTAGCGCGATTTAACAATAAAAAAAGTATATATAGGCCTTTATAAATAAAATTTTAATATATAAATAGAAATTTTAATATATAAATAAAATAATTACATTTCTCGGCATAATTGGTGGTTCACTCCCCTATGTTACTGCTTTTAATTAAATGCCGGCTAGTCGGGAAGCAAAGGGAACTCCTCTCATCAAGTTAAACCGTGGTTTGCAAATCTCGCGTCGCGACACCCAGAAATGCCCTCTGCTCTTACCAGAAACTGGAGCAGCGAAGACTGGACGACGTGTACTCGCAGCATTCACCCACCAAGTCCTATCCAAAACAGACCCAAAGTTTCTCACACCATCCAATCACTTCCGGTGTACCCCAGGGAAGTGTGCTGGGACATATACTATATCAATTATATACAGCCGACATCTCCACAACAGCTGACACATATAGGCACTTTTGCTGACGACACCGTCCTCCTATCTCAACATACCGACCCACACATGGCCTCCACAAACCTTCAAACCAATTTATACCTCCTTGAAGTATGGCTCAATAAATGGCGGATCAAAGTCAATGAAGCGAAAAGTACGGAAGTCAACTTCACACTAAATCGTTCAGAATGTCCCTAAACAACATAGAAATCCCACAATCAAACGAAGTTAGTTATCTGGGTCTACATTTGGACAAGAAACTAACGTCGAAAAAACATATATTAAAAAAAGGATAGAATCCGACCTGCGACTGAGAAAAATGTACTGGGCACTGGGGAGAAAATCCTGTTCATCGCTTGAAAACAAAATATTACTATACAAAGCAATAATAAAGCAAATCCAACATCATCCAACGATTTCAATATAAAACACTCAGAATGCTTATAAATGCACCTTGGTACGTCGGCAATCGAACATTACATACGGACCTCGCAATGCCAACCGTTCAAGAAGAATGCACCAACGGAGTGCCAGCCACTTCCTGCGTCTCCAACTTCACCCAAACGAACTAGCGTCCACCCTTCAAGATGACCCTCCCTACAGAAGACTGCAGAACAAGAAATGTCCGAATGACCTGAAAGCAGTATAAGTTCACAATTCTGATAACATTATTGGATGGGTATCCGCTCACGTTATTGCATTATTGTGTCATCACATTAACTCATGGAACATGTATTACATAGTTCTGATTGTTAATTTTCTAGTAATAATAAAACTATACCATCGCTAGACACCAAGTGCCTCTGGAGAGGTAATTCTCCTCCACTTCTGCTTCTCGTACTGGCTCTTTCCAATCAGGGCACCCCTTACAGGCTCCGAGTCACCCCTGGAGACGTGTGACGTAACAACTTTCCTCCAATCACGTCGTCACTGTGCACTTTCTACCTTTCTTTGTCACGTCTGACCTCGAGTAGATCAACGGTCTTTGACCGCGCTCCCAACATTACCCGCGTCTCTGGGTTTTGCCCCTAAGCGGAGAGTACCGTTAGGACCCGGCTTTGTCCCCAGCATCTGACAAGCACCTGACCTCAGCTTTAATTTAATACAAAAAAAAGGTACTGTATTACTAAATAATTATTCTGAAATAACGCACTATAATTAGCCGGGTTTATGTTAAGGTAAAGGTTGATAAAATTGATACTCTCTAAAGGCTGATGTTGTAATTTAAATGTATTGTTAACAAAGAATCAATAATTCTTATATAATTTATTATGAGAACGATTATATGAAAATTTCGTAAAGTAAATGTGTTATGTGATTTCACGTTGACGTGAGTTATAATTTGAGAAGAAACACGTCTCTTTTCCATATCTTTCGCGTGTGGCTATCATATTTAGGTAGAGCACTATTAGTGATATAAACTTTCCTTGAAGCCCACTGCCGTCAATTTATTTACCGCTACAGACATAATTTAAAATTGTAGGATTGGAATCTCTGATGAGAAAGAAAACCCAACTTTATGCTAGTTCATCAATACGATCGCATAAAAAATAATTTGTAATATGGGTAATTTCGAAAATTATTCGTATTTTGTTTGATATATACATCGTTTCAGATGAATTGTATCTATTATATAATTGTTGCACAGTTTCAATAAAAAAACCGGTTATTATTGAAATTACAAGCAAGAAAATATTTCGGAAAGAAATCGTTAGGAGCGAAAGTCAATCCTTCATTCTTTCAGTTGGTGGTTCGTGCTTCGCATTTATGTCAGTCACGCGTAGGGACACTAAGTACACCCTCCTTTACAGGAGTTAAAATGTGAGCCCAACTTGTTGCACAAGTTTTAAGGAAGAAGCAGTACCCCGTTCATAATTTGAACCTACGACGAACGAAGTGTCAGAGAAATCGTCTGCCTCACCTCCGCGTTCCTCCCTTGTATTAATATTACTTTCACCGCTGTTTTTCCTAAACCGCGTCACTCGTATATTCATTAGACGGAAGTTTTCCCGCACGTATTTATGACATACTGTGCTTGATGCAGTAAAACATTTCATTTAATGTTTTCACTATATTTTAAACAGTTAGCATGTGTTCTATTTGTTTACATAAGTTTTTCTGAAGCTCTTTATAGTGGAAACGATCTGCAATATCGGTTTGCTCAAAAGAATCTGGTTAAACTACCAATGGACAAATCACATCTAAACCTCCATATTTATTATTTTTTAATCTGAAAAAAATAATTATTTATTAACTATCTGGGTGACCGGTATTGCCCGGGTATTTATTTATGTAAGCCAGAAAAAGTATTTAATTCCACCTTAAACTATTATTCAAGAAGTGATTTAACCGACTTATGCAGAGGAAATGCTAATTTAATCATAACCCATCAGTACCGTTAGGGAAGCATAAATAGTCCCGATGCCAAATATTATCAAAAATACTCTTAAAAAATTTGCTACCCTAATACGGTCAAAAATACACTAACTACCTTAAATAGATTTAATTATACTCCGAGTCAAATTTTCTTCATGTAACTCAGGAGTGTAAAAAATACTCCCGATACTTTAAGAGAGCCAGAAATACTTACACTACCTAAAGAGAGTTAGAAATAGTCCCTGTACCTTAAGAGACACAAAAATACTCTCGATACTCTTCAAGTGTCAAAAATACACCCTGTAAAGTAGAGTGTCTTCAAAATGCTGTTTTAGGATGCTTCATAATTTCCACCTCCGTCCACCCTCACCCCTAGGGGTGGTAGACGTGTCTTACTACTACAGTGTTTGTTTCCTGTTCGAAAGGAACACGTGTACAGAATTTGGTCAAAATCTGCTTCAAGGGTGCGGAACATACACAAAAAACCTACAGGCTATTTTATTTATTAGAATATATAAAGAACCCTAGGGGTGGTGTTCGTGTTTATTTTTTCTGGGGCGTAAGGAACACATGTACGGAATAATGTCTGAATTGCTACAAGCGTTTAAATTTGTATGCGGAACATACGCACATACATACACACGAACATCCAATTTAATTCATTAGATTTTAACGTCAACTCTTAAAACTGTTTAAAGTAGTTATTTAATGTTATACATATCAGCGTATTCGTCTTCCCTCATAAATAGGGGACTGTTTTCAAAACTGTCCTGGATGTCCAATGCAGTCTGATCAATTATTCGTCATAGATATTGTTTTGTTGCAGTATAACAATACTCTGGCTCCTTGTTTTGCTTCTCTGTTATTGTTGTTCTGAGATTCGGCAAGCGTGGGAAGTCTTTGACAGATGAACTGGAAAACCGCTCTGTATTGAAGTCAAAGCGTTTGTTTTATCGCTTTGGTCTTGTTCGAATATCGTGTTTTCATATTCCCTTCAAAGGAATTACATGATTAAATTTTTCACAGATAAGTTTTCCAATCTGCTGTTAAGAATTTATCTTACTGAATTCAGCTGGTTAAACTAGTATTTTGTATTGTTTTTAGTGATTCATTTTTAATTTGACTTACTTTCATAGAACAGTGTATAAAGGAGCTGTTCGATGCTTATTCAATATGCATGAAGCTCGTATATTCAAAGAAGTTGACAGAATTTTGAAAATAGTCTCTTTAATAGCTACATATTTCACCACATGATTAAAAAAGAGTTAGTAATATTTTTAAATGTTAATGACACTGTATTCCATCCAATGGACCATTTTTAACACTGCCTAATTTAACTATTGGTAGTCTAAAAATCACTTGCAATAGATCCGAAGGTATAAATTAGGAAAATTAAACTTTACATAAAAAATAAAAGTTTCATATCATACAAACATATTTATAAAAACGTTCTAGTGTAACATTCGTTAATATACATTTCATTATATTAATTTTGTAAGGTAATATCGGTTTCATTATGAATGTTAATAATTACAAATGTTGTGTATGTTTGGGTGAAAAATATATATGTAAGTCATGTTTGATTGGTGCTTATTAGTCCAAGAGGAATTTTTATTATAGTAGAATGACCAATTTATAAATTCTCTGAACATCCGCTCAGAGTTCTTTATTTCTCCTGATAACTCCTTGTTTAAGTTATCAATAAGGAACTTTATTAATTAATCGTTTAATCTTTTTCAAATAGGCGGGCAAAGAGATATTTACTAGCTGGGTGCTCAGCGTTGTCCGGGTTGTCAAAATGAAACTCAGCGATATCTATAAGCCCGGATTAGACTCCAACCGTGGTTGATTTTAAGTTATTTTTATGTAAAGCCCCTCCACCCTCACCTCTAAGGGTGCTCCCCTCCTATCCGAAAGGGGTTGAAATTAACACAAATAACATCGGATGAAATACTATCAATCTCATTGACCATGAAAAATATTTATTCGACGCAAATATCGGCCGTTTAAAAGGTTTGAAAATTTACACCCCAGTCCACCCCTCGTCCCTGGGGATGTTAGTCATGTCTTACCCACACAGCGTTTGTTTCTGTATCGCAGGAAACACATGTTCCAAAGTCGATGAAATTTGTATATGAGACATACAAACGCACAAACGTAGTCTATTTTATTTATTAGATTATAATTTTTAATAATTTTTGTGTGTTGACGGATGATATTTCCATGTAAAGCACCAAGGGATAATAAAATAAAATATTTGCATCATAGGGATAAAATAACTTCGTTCGTTTGATTTATAATGCTCTCCGCGTCTAACTAGACTTCTTGACAATGCATAAATCAATCAGTAGCTCATTGACTTTGACGCGAATGTGACATTCGCTCTGAAGTTCCTGACCTAATTCAAAGCCTTGTCCACTTCGACGATAAATCAAATGTGCAGACTTGGAGGATTCGACAGGGTGAATATTTATGTCGAATTTACATTCCATTAGTGTGTCTCACATTGAATATCAATCGAGACAGAAAGTTCCTCACCAAATATATTTTACAACTTGAAAATTGAGACTGGCTCCAGTCGTTAACTTTTTCATATATCGGACCACGATAAACGTGTATTAACTCCTTTTAATAAATCTCGATTACACCAGATTGACCTTTTTCTTGCATTAAACAATATTATACTCCTTCAAAATAATATATATAAGTTATTACCGAATTACTTAGAGAGACGTTGTATCATATTATAACGAATATGATACTGTTTATATCTTTGCAGGTAATAAAATAAGCCTGTAACATATTTAATCTCTGAGAACGACCCATCCCGTAACTTTTGTTCTGTTTCCACACACAACATCCGTGACTTATCTTTATCCTGCAGTGAGCTTGCTTCAGTATGATGGTCTACATACTCCCTTTTCTCAGAACAAACTGAACGTGCTCAAAGTTCTCCTATGCATAATTATAAATGCAGGAATAATACAAAGTAATCTCAACTGAAGCTTCATACGACGAAATATGGATGATTCGTAATCAGCAGATGATCAAAAATACATATTTTTATCAGAAAATAAAGATTTTTGAACGTATTATATGGAATCGAAGGTTGGAAAACAAATTAAATTGCGAAGTTTACTACGGGACAATGAAACGGAGCTAAGTGGCATAGAAGTAACGTAAAATTAAAAATGATATAGAATGCAGGAATTCGTAGCAAAAGCAGTAAAAGACCATACCAAAGGAATACGAGATGAGAGGCTTTAAAACGGCATCATAAAAAAAATGAACGTGACCGTAGGTATGACGGAGAAATTACGAAGTTTGGGAAACAGTGTCGCATAAAGCCGTGATGTAATCAGTAATAAGGATGTAAAAATTTATTAATACATTAGGAAGTTCTCCGAGTGTAAGACACATCTAAATTAATCACGAGAGCCATATTGGTTTTACTGATATTTTTTAATATATATATTTGCATATAACAGAAAAACAATCAATTGTCTCCGATTGGCTTTCTCATGTTCTAAAATTTTCAGTGTCAATGCTTCCAAATCGTAATCAGTTTAATTATTTCCCACAAAGATCGAAATTAAAGGATTTTCCGTGTCTATTACATGAGTATGATTGTTTCTGTAAATAATTTGTAAAGTAATATCTGTAAATTTATACTGAACTAATTTTTTTTTCTTAAAAATTCATATAATTTTATTAATTGCCATCATGAATTTTTTTTCTGTGTTATATATTGTGGTAAGGTTGTTTAATGAGACTCTTAGATATAATAAATAATCACTCTAATTTATTAATAATTTTGTTGGATTTATATCTATATACTTTAATTTAATAACAGAAAATTTACCGGATTAACAAATTAATGATACCAAACAACAACCATGAGATTTTCTTACATAATCTTCAGTCGGTATCATCACGAACTGGCGAGCGGCGTTTTTTTCTTCTTGTTGTCTCCTACTGAAAATCCTCATTCAGAGCATATTTGATGTCCTCTTCCTCAACCGTGCAGACAATTTTAGCCATAGGACTTCCTCTGCAGTCTCGTTGCAATTCATCGTCTTCAGACCAATCTGGATGAGCATAACAGCATATTTTGTCTGCACCGGGACGCACCTTGCCAAGTTCGATCCACTGTTTATGACCATCAAGTATGTTTTTACCCATAGCTTCCTTGCTACAAATCTGCTCTGACTCTTTCAGTTACTCTGACTAGTGACCATCCGCTGCGCGAGCGAGACAAAGAAAACGGACCCTCTGAAGAATCCACTTTCCCGGCGTCCTGTTTTGTTTACGGAAGCCAATTCTTGTTCAATTTGGAGCGAAATTTGTAACTGGTTTTAAGTCCAATAGAGAATTTTTAATCCTCCAGAAATAATAAACGAAGGACACGATTACACCACTATACATATATACGAGGGTGAATCAAATACAAACGAGACTTTTGGACCTGCGCGCGCAATAGTGATGGAAGAACGTTCCGCTGTTATTGGCTGTTAGGTTGGTTTTTTCAGGAGTGGGGGAAGCACGTGACTCATCATCATAGACTCGCTCAGTGTCCATCGTTACGATGTCCGAGCAGGAGGTACCTCCCTCTATTGCGCAACGTATTGTTATCAAGTTTTTAGCTGCAGAAGGTGTAAAACCGGCCGAAATCTTGAGAAGATTGACTACACAGTTCGGGAAAGAGACGCTGTCGCGAGCTAGAGTGTTTGCTTGGCATAAACAGTTCGTGGAGGGCCGTGAACGTGTTGAAAATGAGAGCCATGACCGCAGACCCCACACCAGCATTGCAGCGGGCAACATCGACAGTGTTCGTCAACTTGTTGAAGGTGATAGGCGTCCAACAACTTCGGATATTGCAATTGAGGTTGGAGTAAGTTATGGGAGCACTTACTCTATACTCTCAGAGGAGCTAGGGTATCGCAAGGTGTGTGCCAGGTGGGTTCCTCGCCTTCTCACAGTTGACCAGAAACTGAATCGTTTTCAAGTGTGTGAGCGTCTTCTTGCACGATTTCGGGAAGAAGGAGACCCATTTCTTTCTCACATTGTCACCTGTGATGAAACGTGGGTGCATCACTACACCCCTGAGTCGAAACAAGCGAGTATGGAGTGGAGGAAGAAAGGAGAAACCGGACCAGTGAAAGCCAAGTCACGATTATCGGCTGGCAAGGTTTTGGCTACCGTTTTTTTTGACCAGCGTGGCCTGCTGCACCTTGATTTTTTGCATGAGCGCAGAACAATTAATGCGGCATACTACTGCCAAATTTTGACTGAGGTCAGACTTGCATATCGCCGCAAAAGACGAGACCTTCCGATGAGAAAAGTGATTCTCCTCCATGACAATGCTCGCCCCCATACAGCAGCCCTGACCGTACAAAAATTGGAGCAACTGGGTTGGGAGACACTGGAACACCCTCCATACAGTCCAGACCTGTCTCCCTGCGACTTCCATGTCTTTGGTCCTCTCAAGGAAGCTTTGGGAGGGCAAAAATTCCACAGCGATAATGAAGTTGAAGCATATGTGCGCAATTGGCTACAAACACGACCTGACTCTTTTTACGTGGAAGGAATTAAAAAATTACCTATACGCTGGGAAAAATGTATTTATAAATCAGGAGATTATGTAGAAAAATAAACTATGATTGTTTGTGCGTTTAAAATCAAAATAAATATTTAAAAAAATAAGTCTTGTTTATGTTTGATTCACCCTCGTATATATATATATATATATATATATATTATTGTTTCATTCACTATAAAACATTCATAGTGGCGAGGTGATAAATCGTTTATATGATTCTATAATGGTAATATCTCAATTAAGCTCTGAACAAAATAAATTTTAATTTGGATTCATTACTATAACCATTTCTAATATCTGAAAAACTATTTCCATGGCAATATGAAAGTACATAGCAATATTTTTGAATAGAAATATTATAAAACGTGTATTTCATTTATGGGACGGGAAATTCCTGTTTAATATTCAGACTGAACCGTTAACTTACATTTAATATTTTGATACTATGTAACTTTTTTGCCTTCAAATTCATGTTTAAGATAGTCTCCTTTAGCTGGGATGAATGACTAACCCGAGTGGATTTTGGAAGACGAGCTGCGAATATCACGCGTGTTTTATGTTTGAAGCGAGTGTGGAGAATTACGATTCTCATGAATAATCATAAGCACCGGGAGTCGCGGCGCTTACTCGAATTACGTATTTTCCCCCGATTCATGCAGACCGTACTTTTGAATATTAACACGGAATTTATGGAGAAGAACCATAACGTCGTATTGTTCCTAAAATTATATCCTTTAATTTCAGTGGTAACTGGCTAAATAGAATTGAAAATTCTCGTGTGAAACGGAAAACGTAAAAATGCTTGAAGATCCGCTGGATAAAAAGAGCCCTTGCGAATGAGCTGAAGCGGTTTGTAGCAGTTCTACTCGGTCGTTGTTAAAGAAAATTCTCTCAAACCCGTAATCGCGAATTTAAAATGTCACTTTATATCGATATATTACCAACACTTGTTTATAATTTGCTACAAAGACAGGGAAATAAAACTTAAGGAAAAATATGTGAGTACACTATTTTTACGAAATTAATAAGAAAATATAAGTAAATATAAGAAAGTAACGCTCATTTTCATACAATTGCAAACAATATATAACCGCATTCATCAACTGAATTTTCTGTTAACGTGCCGACATGTTCGGCTTTGGTCGTGTTAAATAAATAATAACCTTCCAAACAGTAACACACCGTCGATTCTTCTCATTTTTTTTTGTCACTGATGTGCTTTCCTAAGACATAGTTCCTTCACCTGAGCACGAAATAGCGAAGTTAGTCACAGTAGCCGAGACGCTCAAATTTATTCCATGAAAACTGATAAAAACGTACAAAATATAATCAAAACGGAACATTAACCCGTACTGAAATATCATCGGAAGAGATTGTTAAATAACATTACAGTTCTGGATTATTAGTACTTTTATATTAACCTTAATTTAAGGCGTCAATTACTGGAAAATGTTCCACAATAAAGACGAGGTTATTCAGATGTATTATTACATGGAAATCAAATGATTTTTTAAACTTTGTACTTTAAAACCGTGGCTCCCTATCCCATAGATAAAGAGGATTTTATTAATGAATTTGTTAAGTAATTTTGAATTGTAATTTAAAATAATTTGTAAACATATAAATTATTATTTTTATATAATTTAAGACGAATTTATATTAAAAAACCTGAATATATTGTAATGCCAATTAATTAAGACATTAATTGTTTTTAAATATTTTGAATTGTTAGCGAACTGTTTGTATTATAGCGAGAGCGAACAGAGCGACAATGAGTGGCGAGCTCTGTTCCTATTATTGAGGGTGCGGAATGGCGTTTACGCGCGCAAAAGCATAGTTAGTTGGCAGTAAGCAGCGAGGAGTGAAATAGATCAGCCACGAAAGGATAGACATTTTAAAAAAAATCTTTACTGAGCTACTTTACAGTTTCAATCCAAATCGATAAGTAAATCGGTAAAATACTATAAAAAATCTGCAACTCGTAAGATTCCTGTAAGCAAGCAGTCATCAGATAGCTGACCAATTTGGAGAGGATCATCCGAGTTCCTGGGAGCCTAGAAATTCCATAAGTGTAGAATCTGTGAGAAATATTTAGAATCTGTGTAAAAAATTTGCAATATAGTGTACTTTTGAAGAGCTAAAAGAATGCTGGTACCAGCCAAACAATGCGTAAGTTACCACAACGTTAATAACATCTGTAAACGCTAACTAAAAGGTAAAGTCAGATTTCGTTCGTTTGTCTTGTAGTTTTTCTTTCATTTATCAGCACATAATTTTGAAGTAAATTTTAAACTGTATTGTTAATAAGATAATTCAATAATTTCTACTGTAAATCATCAAACCCAGTAAAGACCCTGAGAGATTTTCATTTTATTGTAATTGTTTGTAAATTTTAGAAGCCACAAATTAATAAATGAATTTTGTTTGTTAAAAATTTATTTATTTTTTTCATTTAATAATAATAAGTAAAGCCTATCATTTTAATTATTACACTTTGACACCACAATTTGGGCAAATCCTTTAATTTAAATACAGCTTAATTGTTGATTATTACAATATATTATATTAATATAGAGTGAAAGTGTACTCCTGCAATAAAATAGTGGACGGTGAGTTGTTCAAAATAGAAATTAGTTAACTTCCACCCGATGGCGTAAAATATGTCATGAAAAATCTGAAGAAACCTGGATTTAACGGACGGCGTATAAACTTTTCTCAGCAGGAAAATCACCAGAGCTGACAGTGTTTGGGAAACTGCTTATCGGCGATGGAAGCCGGCGTGCTAACAGATAGACCACAAAGGACTCGAAATTACAGATCAACACAACTATCTTTAATACAACACACAGTTCGTGTGCACTCGGGTTTATCGAGGTTGGCGGTCGGGTAAGCTTGGATTAGTACGGAAGACATATATCAGTCTTGAATGTTTACTTTTAATAAAGAGCTGTTTAGTGCGCCCAAACTCAGGCTTGTGCAATGGGACAAGATCATTTGCTACCGAGTAATTACATTTATAATCAGTAAATATGAAATGTAAGCCTGCTGTGACTTTCGAAAATTTTGCAGTTGTTTATCCGGAAGCTGATGTTTTGGAGAAGACTTGAAACAAATGAAGAGCAATTTTAATAAATCAAGGCAATTTTAAATTCTGATTGACAATCCTATACTTGTATAGGAACCTTACTTTCTGGAGAAGCCGGGTGAAACTGTTCTCCTTTATCTTATACGACTAATACATTTAGGAACATATGTAGAACAAACAGACGCTATAAAATGATTTCGATTTATGGAGAACAGTAATATCGTTATTTGTTTGCTTCCTCGACAACTCCAGACGGCGAATGGCCGCTGTAACTTCTGCACTAAATGTTTCGGATGAGGACGGCCTCTTGTTACAAGTGCAGTAATTGAGATTTATTTCCTTCGTGTGGGAAGGACGGGTAAGGCACTCATATCCTTCATGTCCGGTTAACTCTGGAGCTGTAAAAGAAAATATAAGGCTACCTATCTTAATTCTACCGTAAAAAGGTCAGAAAAAGTAAAAAAAATAAAATATTTTGTAGAACGTTACGGCAATTATTTTCATTTAATGTCGAAGATAATTCACTTACACTCCACGAACTCTACTCGTCATCTAAAATATTTGGTGCGAAATAGTGAAAGATTTCTCATTAAGTGTTTCACATTGTTTACGTGAAAAATGTACTTTTTCGTCATGAAATTATAGTTTTATAATTATTGTGCAATAACAGGCAAAGTAACGAACGTATTTAAATATTTTAAATCCACACGTTTATTGAATTGTATGACACTAGAATTTTATATATGGGATACGTAATCTAGCATTTAAGCAATTGGAAGTAGTCGAACGTCGACAGTTGCGCAAGTGAGTAGGTGAAACTCTTTCTCCAAAATATTTCTTCAAATTCTCTACTATTAATTAATACAAGATCATGGTAGAACTAAGTGTAGTATTTATAACGATAGAGACTGAGCAATATTAAATCATAATGATTAAAGTTTAACGGACGCTTTTGATATTTGTATTTTCTACTACTATGACCAGGGCAAAGCTGCATCTTACGTTGCCTATAGACTATTTTACCATCGTGTTCGTCTGTAGTGTTTACCATACATCACGCTTTGGAGGGAATAGTATTGCTCACTGGATGGGAAAATCAATTTACGTTCTTTGAAGTTTGTAATATGGGTTCGTAGAGTATCCATGCCTGCTGGAGTGACGAGTAAGTTTGAATTGCTGTCAAATACAACTATATATGAGAGCTACATATAAGAATACGAAGCATTAAAAATACGCAGATGGAAAGTATATTATATATTTATGCAACTACAAACACGTCGGATTAAAATTATTTTAAATTAATAAAAAAATTCGGATGCCAACCAACCGCCATTAAATGTTATGATCCGGCGACTGAAAGTCCACCAAGTACCATCGAAAAATTTGCATTTTGAGGACGGAAGGGTTACTATGTCATTTACAACATGAAAACAATACATTTGGTTATTTACTGCCTGGGTTCTTGGAATTATAATACACAGAAAATAACTATCGATATTTTCTTCAACTGATCACAAGCTACGGCTAGAAACTGTGTTAAAATACCGATAATTAAATCCAAAATAATTATTTTGGCCTAATTACAAAACATGACAATATTCAAAACTCTTCAACATTAGAACACTTATCCATGGTAACTTTAAGCTAATTGTTAATTTAACAAAAACATGTGACCTTGAAAGGTGTTGCGTCACGACCAATACATTTACCTGAATTTTCGGCACAAAATGATTATATTTCAAAGACGATACAATATATAGAATAACATATATATTGATTCAAAGTATGGTACAAAAACGATATTTCTGACATTCAGTGAATCTGACTACCAATGGATCAAACCCTGTGTAGGTTGTTACACACATGCGTATGAGTAAATAATTGGAAGGTGAAGGAAAACAAAGCCACTCTTGAGTGATTTTAAGACTACTTCACCATCAGACCAATAATTCAGGTAACCAGGGTGATCCAAATTTGGTTGAGTCACGATTGTCGCTGCTTAAATCCATTCTAAATCATGTATCTGGTGTTCCAAAATAATAGTTTGATTACTATTATTTTAAGTTCCCATTAAAGGCCGTTAGTAATTTCTTATCTTCATTGGTGAAGACAACGACAAAAACAAACAAACGTTTGTCGAATTTATAATTCAAAACTTTTGAAAAATCGAAAACGTTTCTAACTCAATTTGGGACAAATTCATACAGTGTGTGTTTCAAATACTAATATATATATTTTAAATAATTACACACAACACTTATAAGTAAATAATTAAATATTTGTTAGTAAACAAACTCTATTTTTATATCCATAACTGAATGCTAAAAATTATTATTTTTAGCAGTTTTAATTGAACAATAAATTATTATATTATTTAAAATACATAATTTTATGGCATTTTGTTTCATTTATAACATATTACACGTAATACTATTACTCTTTATAACAGATAACAACAGATAAATTTGACGTAAAATACGGTAAAAATTATTAAGTTTTTTAATAGAAAACACCTAAGACTATGTATATTTTTCTTTAATGCTAATTATTTTACTGATCTCGATTTGTAATTGTATAGGAAACTAGCTGGGTGCCCAGCGTTGGATAAATTAAACTGAGTGGCATCCATAACCCCGGATTTGACTCCAATCTCGGTTGTTTTTTGCGTTATTTTTAGGTAACGCCCCTCCACTCAATACCTAAAGGTGATCCCCTACCACGACGAAAGAGGTTCAAATTATACACCGAAAACATCGGGAGGAACACGAACGATACTAAATTTTTATTCGACGGAAATATCAGTCGATTACCGTGATTGAAAATTTCTCTGCCACTAGGTGTGGTAGTCGTGTCTTACCCATACAGTGTTTGTTTCCGGTACAAATGGAACACGTGTACAAAATTTCGTGAAATTTGTTCACACACTAACATACAGTCTATTTTATTTATTAGAAGATTACGATATGACTTAAAATGAGGTAAAATAATCTATTTTTTTACTGTTTTTTTTAACTGTTGAACACATACTTTTACGATGAGAAAATTAAAACTAATTTTTTTACTAATCTTAATTTTTTATTTTAGAGGAAATTGATTTTGTTTGACGGCAATTTCATTGAGCCCGATTTTCTAATTACACACGAAAACTCCTTTAACGCCTTTGGAGGATTATGTCTGAAGCAGCTTCATCGCTGTGACGTATATAGCATCGTACAAAGCGCGATCTATTCCTTCTTGCATTCGTACTTGTGGAAATTGCGATGGGGACTGAAGAACGTTCGCAGTTCATTTTCCGCTCTGCTGCTCGTTGCTTTGCTTGGCGTGAATTAGATTCAGAGGAAATATAACAAGAAGAGTATCTCCGCGTAGCAGATTTGAACCATCTCTGAATATTGTCCTGAGAAAAATTAAAAAATGTTCTCACATAAAAATGGGCTCTTATCAGAACGTCGGAATTGCTCATAACACGAAGATCCATCGGCCGAACCCTTAATGAATTACCGCATATAAATTGGCATGAAAAATATGCTTTAATTCGTATGGCTGCACCTTAAAAACTTTCAGAGTAATTGCCAACCGCAATAAAGTTACCAGGTTCGTGGTAACCGGAATTCGATAACATGGGACTGTTAATCTCTAAAATGGATTTGCTTCGCGGGAAATGATTGGGTAATTTATCTAACATGCTCGAAATTTTCCATTTCCATTGGTTTTAAAAGCAATGCATGCCGACTGCGCTGAACTGCCTAAAACCCATTAAAACTTCAATGCGGCAGTCAAGTACGAACGAAATTTTAAACTCATTAACAACAAGAATATCGCCACAATATTGATAATTTAAAGTGAAAATAATTAGATATAAATATGGAGCTGTCTATCTGTACAATATTCGTCGAAATGCAAAACGGGCCATTATTTAAAAGTTTTTGTTTTAAAATAATATTTATACGTTTTAATTTTGAAAATATATGAGGTTAAAAATTGCATTTAGAGATTTTTTGATGCTATTATTTAAATTTAGGAGCATTTTAAAAAAATTGTAATGAAGATTGAAAGCATGTCAAAATAAATCGGAGATTCAAATCTATATAATAAAAAAGGATGTATATTTGTATGTATGTATGTATTTACGTTGTTCTTTATACAAATTTTATCGCGTGGACAGAATGCAACAAAAATTGGTATACGTATTCTGCCAAAATCGAGAACCGGTACTGTGGGGGTGACAAACCCATAGCATAAAGGTGGAAAGAATTGTAGTTGATTTATTTTTACGAATTTTCCTATAAGAGTTAATGTTATAATTTAGTGTAAAATTAATGCGCACCAAGAGACCGTGACGTCACATTTATCCGTTGGCGCGTGATACAAACGAGACTTTCACGCGAGACATTCACGCGCCATAAAAGTATTGTACGGTACTGTGGTGTTAAGAAACCACTAGCATAAATGTGAAAAGAATTATAATTTATAAACGCGATCATTAAGTTATAAATTACTGCGCGCCAAGATATGACGTTACGCGACAGAGAGAGACGTTACTACGCGACGAACAAAGGAAATATTTCAATTTTTCTGTAATGAAATGAAGCAGAAATATTTTCATTAAATAAAAAGTATGATTTTATCCAGGAATACTCCATCGAGTGATACTAAAAAACAATACGAAATACTTTGCGATCCTTGCGGGAAATGTAAGTTAATTTTCGCCCCTTATCATTGACTGGTAAATGGCGTCCATTTGTTTACATTGTGAATATAGCTAACAATTTCATAAATTCAATCTTTCGTAATGTCTGAAGACTGCAATATTCAAGGAGTAAATTAATGTATTTTATTGGTAAAGAAATTCGGAGGTATGTTTGTTGAGATTGATGCAATAAAATTCAATGTATTTTATAGCTGTTTAATTAATGAACTATTGGTCGAAATTATGTACGGAACTAGGAATAGATCGATTTAGGTTGTCTCTTCTTGACTAAAGATTAATATAGAATTAAATACTTTTTCGAGTTTATATAAATAAGAAACGGGCAACGCTGGACACTCAGCTAGTATATGTATAAAAAATAAGAACAGTGAGAATTTAAGTATTTTTTCGTACTTAATTTGGGAATAAAACTGTTTATAATATATTTTTTTAATTCTGGACGACATTTCTTGTTTGAAAATATTGTTTTATAATATTGGAATTATTTAAAAATTATATGTTTTAAGTAAAAAGTAGCAACTTTATTTAGTGTCAAATTTTATATTTTTTAACTTATTTATAAAAAATACGTTTTTGAAAATAATAATAATATATTGGAAGCGCACACATGCCGTGCATTACATTACTACGATAGATTTACGTCTATTCCTACATTTTACAATATGATATCTCTCACAGATTTCTAAACACAACTCACACACACACTCGTCTTTTGGTTCATGAAATACTTTGTTTAAGCACACTTTATGGTGAAAGCCGTGGATCGCCAGTCTCGTCTTCGTGTGGCGTAGTTCATGGTTGGCTTCCATCCATGTCCTGTCCTGCATAGCCGATGTTGCATAGAATTCCTCCGGTATGTTCCGTTTCCTCTCATACAGATCCTGTAAAAGCTGTCTGAAGCTTGGACCAGCTGGTAGTATCAGATTTTAAATCCTCTATTAGGAAGGTCTCCCTGGTAAGCTCGTACACTAGCCTCGATCTTGAATTCTGCGGAACTTTTAAGGTATCTAGCCTTTACTCGCTCCAGTTCTTCCAGTTGTCTGTACGTGAGGTATTCTACTAATACTAGGCCATACGTCAGAACAGGTAGTATCTTTAGCCTAAACAGGTCCATCGCTGTGCTGATCGACAGTTGTGTAATGCTTCTGATTTCATTCACAGCTCTAGTGGCCGCCACTGCTCTAGATCTTATATGCAGTCTGAAACTCCTTCCCGTTGTTTGGATTGTGATGCCTAGATATTTAAATCTGTTAGCCCTCTTGAGTAGTTTACCGTTGCATTTGACGTTCTCTGCTTCAGTGAGTCCTCCTCCTTTCCTGAACACCACCAACTCCGTCTACTCTTCATTTATCTGTATGTCATTTCTCTCCGCCCATTCACTTAGTGTGTTTAGCGATACTTGCAGATTACCGATATCTGTCGCTGCGATGTCATCAGCGTATATGTACGTGCTTGTTCCTGCCATTCCTTTGGTGACATCGTTCGTGAGAACGTTAACCAGGCTGAGTGGGTCGCCTTTGGAGGACACCGTTCGTCTGTGACAGCCAGTCTGATACGCCTTATTCCATCATTTATCTCTATATGGTTTGAAAATAATAGAACAGTGTTTTAGGGTCAACAATAAAATTATTAGAATACTAAGCTGTCGCGATTTTTCACTGAAATAATTTTTTTATGGACGGATGAGAATCGAGCTCATCTCTCAAAGATATGAAACGTGGACGAGGATAGAAAAATATGGATCGGACCAGGGCTTTGTATCCACTGTGCTATATGAGTGTCAAACTCAAGAGTTGTCATTTCAGGTTCATTTACCTTTTAAGCTGAGCCTGATTGAAAACATTTCTTCCCTTCTCGAGTCAATAATATGTATTAAAATTATTTTGAAATTAATTCTTGTTATTACGTATTCGGTTTTCTTCTGAAACAAATATATAATTTGAAGTGCTAATGATGAAGCAGTGTTTTAGGATCAACAATAAAATTATTAGAACACTAATCTGTCGCGATTTTTCACTGAAATAATTTTTTTCTGGACGGATGAGAATCGAGCTCATCTCTCAAAGATATGAAACGTAATTAACGGACGAGGATAGAAAAATATGGATCGGACCAGGGCTTTCTATCCACTGTGCTATCAGTGTCAACTCAAGAGTTGTCATTTCAGGTTCATTTGCCTTTAGAGCTGAGCCTGATTGAAAACATTTCTTCTCTTCTTAAGTAAATAATATGTATTAAAATTATTTTCAAATTAATTCTTGTTATTACGTATTCGGTTTTCTTCTGAAAAAAATATATAATTTGAAGTGCTAATGATGAAGCAGTGTTTTAGGATCAACAATAAAATTATTAGAACACGAATCTGTCGCGATTTTTCACTGAAATAATTTTTTTCTGGACGGATGAGAATCGAGCTCACCTCTCAAAGATATGAAACGTGGACGAGGATAGAAAAATATGGATCGGACCAGGGCTTTCTATCCACTGTGCTATCAGTGTCAACTCAAGAGTTGTCATTTCAGGTTCATTTGCCTTTAGAGCTGAGCCTGATTGAAAACATTTCTTCCCATCTCAAGTAAATAATATGTATTAAAATTATTTGGAAATTAATTCTTGTTATTACGTATTCGGTTTTCTTCTGAAACAAATATATAATTTGAATTGCTAATGATGAAGCAGTTTGACCGTGAAATTATGCACAGTAGAGGTGATAATCGATACTTTCTAAAGTTTTAGTCAAGATTTTCAGTCCAATAAAACTTAGTAGGACGGAAAAATAAAGTGCGGCGAATAATTTAGTGTACATTTTCTTTTTTAATAATATGTAAAATCACGTCTATATCTCAACGTGAAAAGTTGCTAAGAATTTGACACTTTTTATGTTTTTGCTTCTGGGAAAGACATTCTATTTAAGTTTCCTCCAGAAATATAAGAAAAAAGATAATTTAAATCAACTAATAAATGTGCACATTTCCGTTTCTTATTTTTAAAATAAACTGTGAAAGACACGAGTATTTCTTTTCTCTCTTCAATAACTTTCAAATTACATTCCTATAGTCTACAATGGGAAATGTGTCACAGAATATTCCCTATTAACTGTCGGTAATTACATTTTATTGTCCCTTTAAACTGTTCAATTTGGAGATATATTGGTGTTGAAGGTTTACATTATAGCTTAGGTTATTGCGTGAGGAAGTTGAATGCAGCTTTAACTTCGAGTGCGATGATCATTCAAGTGCTTTTAGGTTGTTATTTAGTTGCGGTTAGCCACTACTCCCTCCCTTCGTGTTAACACTTGTTCTCTTCCCAGCATTAATTACTTACTGGCTTGGTCAAGCAATAAAGCCAATTTATGTGTCCAGCTTATTCGCCATTAGCCGGACCGTATATATTAATACCGAAAAGTTGTGGACTGTGGTCTCTCTAAGCATGAATAATATTGCACTGTAATTCCACCAGCTAAAACTTTCTTATTTTGAGAGATTACTATCATTAGAATGTGCGTATGTAACATTAGTCTAATGAACATTTGAATTAAATTTTAAGCTTGCAATTCTCGTGCTTCGGGGAAAGGCGGTCGAATTATTTCTAAGAAAATACTCAAAATATAATTTTTTTTACGTATTCATTTACCGCCTTCCGTTTATTCTAACATACAGAATTGCATATACAAATTGTTGCAGTCATTTCACGGAAAAGGAACAATTCATAACGACATTCATTAAATATTTACCTGATGTCACAATTTATTATTTTTACAATTAATAATTAAATAGTGATGTAGCATAAACAGACAGAATTAAGTAATAAAAATAAATAGCTTTGTTGCTTTCTTCAGGAGATTAGTTTCAACTGTTTGAATTTAAGTCGCACAATTCAAGCGACGTAAACAACAGGAATAAATTATTATAAAAACTGAGAATTTAGCTTAAAAAATGATCATTTTGTAGTATTGGTTTGTACGTTAAGTGCAGCGATGTCAGATTACGAAGCATTTCGTATACACCAATTCTAAAATAATGTCTGGTGTCAACAACTAAAGTCTTTGAATGTTGGGAATTTATAATGTCTGGGAAAGACATGATGTTAAAATTAATGTTCTTTTAGTTCGCCCTATGTAGCACTAAAACATCTAAAACTATTATTTTTACAGCTCATACTGTACTTATGCTTCGTTACGTTTAAACGAAAAGTGAATAGAGCGATATTTCAGTGGAATAATAGTTAAAGGCTATATTTATGAAGTTTAATGTTAAAAATATATTCATGCTATTTTTTTAAAAAAAAGAGAATATTATTTTTTTATTATAGGAATTCCATTCACCGAATACAAGCAACAGTCCGACAGCAATCCTTCACCACTCCAGATTGTTTGTGTCCACGAGTTGTGAGGGAAGAATGCTTGCAAGGAGTGAGGGAAATTGCTTCGAATACCACGGCTCAGACAGTGGGCCTGTTCAAATTAAACGGCCCAAGCAGAGGAAGCCAGATAAACGGCTGATCCTCAAATACCTGCCGGTAATACAATTGGCTATTTTATAATAATAAAAAAACAGCCTCAAATTTAACTTATCCGATTTTTAAGTCCATAGTGTCAAGAATGTACTGTTGCATGGAATAGACGAAGCTTATCAATGCCTGAAGAGGTCGATTGATGCAAACCAATTATATATGTGCAGCATAGAAATTATGTCAGATTGATTTCATATTTTTTGAGACGCAAAAATTGACTGCACATAAACTATATAATTTTAATTCTAAGAAAATATTAAATAACTAATTTAATCTGCTGTGAAGAACATCGAAATGCTTTACCAAAAAAAAAATAATGAACACTGAAAAATTATTAAAAATTTAGACAAATTAGAGATATAACAACAAACAAAACTAATATATAAAAAACGGCCTATTATTCCGTCGATTTAATGTTTTTCGGGGTCAATGAGATTGATAGTCTTTCTCGCACTGTTTTTGTGTATAATTGCAATAGGGGGGGGGGGGGGGTGGAGGGACGTTACATAAAAATAAAGCAAAAAAAACGAGATCGGAGTCGAATCCGACGCTATGGATGTCGCTGAGTTTAATATTGACAATCCCGGCCAGTGTTATCTAAAAAATTAGCCATTTACATATTATACGTATGTATTTTAACATTGTAGATAAAATTAACGGGTCTCAACCCAGGCCAGTTTTTTGTTAAGTAACAACGTTTCGACAGCAAGCTTCGCCATCGTCATCAAACGTTATTATTGAACAAACCATTGGCTCTGGTTGAAAACCCGAGAATTTTGTCTTCAACAGATTCACCGGGAAAACCGTCGTTCTCTAATATTTTAACTTTGTTTATTATTGGGTAATATTAGATTTATTGGTTCTGCAGGGCAAGTCATATACACAAATTAAATAGATAAATAAATGGTACGCATCAAAGTGAAAATTAATATATAAGAAATATGTAGGAAAGTACAGTTTTGAATTGTAAAAATAAATATATAAAATTTTGATGCAACTATGTTTAAATTTATTAGATAAATGAGAAAATAATGAACCAAAAATATTTTTTTTTGGAGGTGTGGAAAATACCTCAATTTAGAAATAAATTTATGTATACTATACATAAATCGAAAAATACATAATTATTTAACTTCCATGAACAATCCAAGAAATTTAGTAATTAAATTACATAAAAGTACATGATCCAAGAAATATCACAAATACTCGACATCCTTGTACCAACAAATGCATCAGTTAGTAGTACAAAAGCGAAGAATTACATAGGACACTTATTTTTTAGTTGGCAACTGTGCGACTTTTAAAAAATATTTTTATAATAATACGCATAAAAAGAGGCATTTCAAGGAAATAAATATACATTTCGTTCAAAAGATCGCGCGTCTGTAATTGGTACCTTTGATGTGCGGACGAATGTGTTGTTGCTTTTTGTTTGGAAATAATGGTTCATGTTTGAGGACGAGACACGATGATTGATGGTAAACAAAATTGCTTTTACATGATTCGGAAACGTTGTACTGATATTCCCTACCCAGTCATTATCTACATTTTCCCGTGTTTTCTGTTTGAAGTCATGTTAGCAAAACGAGGGTGAAATGATCCTACTTTTAACGAGAAGTGATTCATAATTCCGTCCATTTACATTTAATTTTATTATTTTTGATATATAAATATTTTAAATATCAGTTTGGAGGATAAGTGTTGCTAAGGTGAAATGAGGACAGTATTTTCCGCAAGAAGGATGAAAATGTACATTTTCATGAAGAATATCATCATTAGAAAATGAAGACTCTGATTTGAACGGAACTCGTAGATTTTATGTCTTGGGAAATTTGGATTTTAAACGAAATTCGAGATTAGAAAAATTTTACAGTTGTCGTGGTGTTAAAGTGTATTTCTATGCACTTTGGAGTACTTCGAAGTCTCCTAGTCTTCAAATCAGTACCATGCCATATATGAGAAAAACGAGCCCCTAACGTTCTCTCTTTTCTGGCTTGTACTTGTGTGGTAAGCCTTTATTTCAAGACACGAATTTTATGAAAGGGACGCTTCGTCGTCGTCTATGAGCCACATTACACCATCGTGCTTATAAGTCAGGATGAAAATTCAAATCACAACGGGTGAATAGGGCTCCGAGCTTCGTCTGCACAAATAAAAGAATAGCTGACATACTTTGAAAGAGGCACAGACTTTTAAAATGGAGGTCGGAGCCCTTTACTTCTTACGGAAGCGTTTGATTGACTAAGAATACGTTTTCAATAGTCTCAATGTCCCTGCATAAGCTGCGTGAGATTTTCAACTGCACACAACTTTGTATTATTTTTTTAAAATTAAGAGATTAGTAATGCTAAGATGCCTCTGATATTTACTAATTGTCAAAATCCCTACTACTTAATTTTATTGTTGAACTATGCTACTGGTTTGTTGCGCCTTATTTCACTAAGTACAGGGATTCCATTTATTTATTAATAGAAATATTGTCCCCGCATAATACAGAAACTCTGAAATGACTTGTATTGCATTTCATTATTTATATCCAATTCAGACCAGGTCAAAATACATATTAAAATTAACCTTTATTCCTGTAAATGATAAAAAAATTCACAGGTACAATATATCCATTCCTTATAAATTTTAACAGTAGCTTCCGTCGAAAGCTTCTTTTAAAATTTATAGCAAATTGATATAGTGTATCTATGAATTTTTATACAGTTCATAGGAATAAAGGTTAATTTTAATAGGCATTTCGTTATTTCATTCCATTACATGAGACCAAAATTCCTTCGAAGGAAGTAAAACATTCAAAACGTGTCAAATTCAAAAAAATTCTCTCTTATTTTAGGAACTGTGATATTAATAATGTTTTACTTTACGTACGTTTTTTCTATTAATAACAATTAAATTAATTAACGACCAATATAACAGACAATTAAAATATTTTACTCAACACAACGACGTTTCTGTACATTTTTGTACCTACATCAGGTTATGTTTCTACGGTAACCGAATATTTTGTCTTAAATGGTGAAAGGACAAACAATACCATATTTCGAATCACAACATTTTTTTCTACTTCACATAATATGAAAAAAAACACGATATTATATCTTAAATGTTGTAAGGAATAATAAAATGAAAAATAGCATAATATTTAAAATTAAATGAGATTTTTTGAAATTTTTGTAATTATTACAATTAATTTAAACTAGCTGGGTACCCATCGGTAACCGGGTTATCATAATTAAACTGAGCGACACCCATAACCCCGGATTAGACTCCACTCTTGGTTGTTTTCGCGTTATTTTAATGCAAGGCCCCTCCACCACCGCCCTTAAGGATGCTCCTCTCCTGTACCGTAAGGGATTGAAATTATACACAAGAAACATCGGGAGAAACGCTTTCAACCTAATTGACCCCAACAAATATTTTTTCGACGTAAATATCGGCCGTATTACTATGTTTGAAAATTTTCCACCCTCTTCGCGGGAAGTGGTAGCCGAGTCTCACCAGCACAGTTTTTGTTTTCGGTTCGAAAGGAACACGTTTACTAAATTTTCTCCGCGGGTGTCGATTTGTATGTGGAACATACATACACACATCCACACAGACACACTCTATTTATTTATTATATCTTAAATGTATAATTCCATATATTGTAATTAAATTAAGTATAAGCCTAAATGTTTTCCAAATTAAAATTACAAATTTATACCATAAGTTTTATAAAATTTTAATTTTAAAAACATCTATATCAAGATATATAAAATAATGAACAATAATTACTACTTATTTTGTGAATTTATTGTGTTTACTGTTGTTTTAATATGTTTTTAATGTATTAAATATGAAATTAGATTAATTGAAAGACAAATGTGTTGAAATCTTAAATAAACCTGTGTGTGAACAATGCGTTTAAAATTGGTGTAATTTATTTGTCACATTTAATATGATAATTTCTTGTCGCAAAGATTTTTGTGTCATAATTATTGCGTGTACAAATAATAGTTTAGTATTTAAAAATAAATTCACTATTAAGAAACGTTTATTTAAGAACTTTTTGATTGTTCGGTGCCAGATATATATTTTTTCCCGTAGTGTATTTTATAGAATTTTTAGTGTTTTTTCATCCATACGTGTAATCGATGCCTGTAAAATGATTAATTGCCAACGGCTCTGTCTATTTGCAAAAGCGCGAATTAATTACCTTCCTTTTTTCGCTGATAATGATTTATCACAGTATCTGTGCTATACTAAAAGATTACAAACCGCGCTGCTCGGGAAATATAGGGCTGATTAAGCACGTTTATGCCAAATTGACAGCGACCGGAGAGAGTCACTGGTAATGACCGAATCACCTGTCATTTACCGGTAACCAGAGGGTGTAAAAACAATTGCCAAGTTCTTTGTCCGTGGATCTGTAATTAAAATTTCTATTCCGCAACAAATAATTGATTCGATGTTCAAATCAAATGCAAGGCTACTCTGGGAATACTGCACTGGAATCACGCATGTGATTTTTTAATATTCCACACGCAGAACAGCAAACGGAGATCCGTCTCTGAATAACTTGTAAAATCTATTTTATCGAATTAAGTCCTTCACTGAGCTTAAACTGTGGAATTGAATTGTTTCGTCGTACCTGGAAAACATTTGAACGATTTTTTTTGTTGACAACATGTAAAATACGATGTTTGTAAACATTAAGCAGACATTTTAGAAAATAATAAACAGGTTTGTGCTGCCTGAACGGGGCAAATAGTTTTTTGCTACATGATAGTTTTTATTAATATAAAATTCTTATAAAATACAAGTCATTAAAATATAAAGGAAATATTTTTCTAATATATAACACGTCTTATTCATCGATACTTTCGTAATAAAGAAATATAATGATTATCTTTGAGCATTATTTATTTCCAAAATTTTCTAAAATATATGAACACTATTCGTGTTGATCATCTTTCAAAACCAATCAGTACGTATACAGAAGTATGTTAAACGTTTAAGTAAAATACGAGAATTCATTATTGACAGGTCGTCCCTCATCACACACCCTTGTTGTTCATATCAACCTTCATTGTGTGTTTCGTTTCACGCTGAAATATCAAGTCTTTTCTCCAGCCACTTAGTTTTTACACTGTGTCAGTAATTGGCAATTGAAAGCCGTCAGATGGTTCCACCCACGGCTCAAAATCAATTAACCACTGAAACCCAACGCAAACTCTAATATGAGGCTATCATAACGCTCAATGAAGCTATCAATCAGTGATACAAGTAGAACTGACATTATTAAATTGATTATGCAAAAACGTGGGCAACTTCATTAATAAAATTTATTTTCAAACGTTGACGCCCCTAAATCACAATATGAACAGAATTAATTTAGTTCTTCACATAAATTGCGTTACAGATAAACTGTTGTCATTATATATAGGGTTGGGACGTAAAATCTTAACCATATAAATTGTAATTACATAATTGTGCGTAATATTTAAAAGTAATGTTTTTATAGATATTTAATTGATTGTTTCGATAATAGAATAGACTTTTTTAACACGATGAAGTATATATATTTTACCTTTCCTTTTCTTCTACTAATTAATACGGAATAATTAACAGTAAAATGTAAATAGAATCATAATTTTTTGAGAGTTGTTCTTTTCTATAACCGTTTAGAGATTTTTCTTGATTAATTTTTAAATACTTTCGTGTATTTTATATATGCGTACTTTTGACTCTTGGCTAATTGATCGATAGTTTCGTTGCTGTTAATGTATCATCAGGGGAAAAAAAACCGTTTAATTTAATTTTATGTATCAGTGAACGATAAAAACACCCCAGGCGGTAAATTTTTTATGTCGATGAGGCTTTAGAGATTAATTTTAAAGCATATATTCAAATAACTTCGAAATGTATTGAAATATGAACAATTTAGTTTTATTAATGGACTCGCTGGGTGTCCCTCGTTGCCCGGGTGGTCATAATTAAACTCAACGACATCTATAACCCCGGTTTTTACTTTATTTTTGGTTGTTTTTTTCGTTATTTTTACTTAACGCCCCTCCACCCCTATCACTAAAGGTGCATCCCTCCTGTGTCAAAATTGGTTGAAATTATAGATCTGGAAAAACTCTATCTATCTCATTGACACAGAAAAATTTTCTTTCAACGAAAATATCGGCCGCGTAACATGTTTGAAAATTTCACCTCCGCACCTGTGGGTTAAACGGCAACTGGAATGTCAAAATTAAACTCAGAGATGTCCATAACCCTGGATTTGACTCTCAGATGTTTTCGCGCATACTTTTGTAACGCCCCTCCACCCCCACCCCTAAAGGTGTTCCCTTCCCATAGTGAAAGAGGCTAAAATTATGCAAAGAAACATAAGGATCAACACCATCAATTTCTCCTGGGGCCGGTAGTCGTGCCGTACCCCAACAGTGTTGGTTTCCGGTTCGAAGGCAACACGTGTACGAAATTGGGACAAATTGTAACCACGGGTGTAGGTCTGTATGAGGGCCATACATACACACAAACAAATAATTTATATATATATATATATATACGTTTCACCCATCTATATCGTATCTCACTAAAATAGTTACATTCCCGCATAGACGACTTAGAACACTAGGCTGGACGGATATTTCGGTACAAATTCCGTATAAACAAAAATACTTGCTGCCTTGAATCATCGTGCAAAGCGGCGCCCATAAATCAGAATTTCCGTGCACTGAATGTGCTCCCCTATTGTAAGCGATTAGTGGATAAAGGCCCTCAAAATGATTCAAATTATAGCGTCTGCTTGTTCACGGCTTATTTTCGTGTTATTAAGCTCTGAAATAAAAATTCTGGCGCATACACGAATCAGATGGCGAGGAACGATTCTGGTATTTCACAATTTCAATTACATGTTCTTGGTGATTCGTTCCCCGTAACTGTACAGAAATATTTGACATCTTTTATATGAAAAAAACTAATTAACGTCACAGATAGAATTTTCGTGGAACGAACCTCGCAACGATTCTGACAAACGTGAGGAAATACTTTTAAAAATTAGGTAACAGACCGAGTCAGAATTTTCTTAAATCACGTGAATTGCGACACGTTCGGTCGTTTCTTAAGACAGGTATTTTTTTAATTCTATGACCTGCTATTCTAATGACAATGTATACACCAATGTGAGGACGTCGAAACAATAATTGAGTTTTATTTCCTGAATTTAACACAATTTTTTTAGTCTGTTCGTTTATACAACAACGACTCTGATAGAAAATTAGAAGTCGTTTAATATGTTTGCTGCTTTTGTCACAGTTTATCGATTAGAAAATTAGATTATACATATTTCAGAAATTTGCTTTACAAATACACGGAAAGTGTTGAATTTTATTTGCAGAATAATGAAGCCTATAACAATATAAAGATTTGTTTGGGTCTGCATTCAAAATTTATGACGTGTTAACAATTACATATGCACCAAGTAATTGTTCCTATTTCTGCATAGTTTAGGCAAGTTTTACATGTCAAAGTGAAATATATTAAGGCAAAAGCATTGTTGACTTTAAGCATTGTTGTGCAACGGACAATAGTAAATGAAAATATTTGGAATACTATTAGTTCACGCATGAACTACAGGGGTTGTATTCACCATATTTAATAAAATCAGAATAAATTATTTAACTTATTCAGTGAAATATCGTCACTCAAAATATTTTTCAAATACGTAATTCTGTAATAAATTTAAATGATTTATAAATTGTGAAATTCCTGTACAAAACATTTGGTAACAAACTTTACAGGGCTACTTTACTGAAGTAGTTTCCTGCCTCCACCCCCAGCACCACCTCTGACTTTAATTATACTTCAGGTTCATTCTTAAGGGAAAAGAGAATTTTTTAAAAATTAAGTGACGTTGGTTATTATTTCGGAATTTGGAGGAGAAAATTTAAAAACATACTATAAAATTGGATTTGTAATTTTTATACTCTATTAATATTAGCGGTTTAGTCTGAATTTAATTTCTTTGCCCATTTCCTTAATGTAAATCACTAGAAATTAATTCAGACCAGAGTACGCTACGAAATGATCACGGTCCGAAATGTTAGCGAAAGGAATGCATAAAAGGTTTTTACACATTTCACGAACGTCACTTGTTATTTTTAAAATAAATATTTTTCTAATCAGTAAAATGGACCGTGTATGTTTGTTCTGCATAAAACTCTTCACCCGTGGAGCAAATTTGACCAATTTTCGTACACGTGTTCTTTTCTAGCCGGTAACAAACACTGTGGCGGTAAGACGCGAATACCACCCCTTAATGGCTGAGGTGGATGGGGATGGAAATTTTCAATCAAGATAAAACGGCCGATATTTGTGTCGGATAAATTCTTCTAGGTGTCAATGAGATTGATAGTGTTTCTCTCTATGTTGTTTGTGTATTATTTATACCCTTTTCTGTATTGGGGGGGAAAAACCTCTGGGGTGGGGGTGGAGGCGCGTTACATAAAAATAACGCGTAAACAATCAGAGTTCTGAGTCGAATCCGGGGTTATGGATGTCGATGAGTTTAAGCATGACACTTGCCATATAATTCTGACTTCTTCCGCTAGGGGGAAGGGGAAAACGAAGTTCCGCGCACAACCATAAACAAAAGGAGCAATTTCTAAAAAAATTGTAGTGTATTTTTGTCTTTTGAAAAGTACCGGGAGTATTTTTGACGCTTGTAGAATAGCGAGTGTATTTTTATGACTCTTGAGTTGCCGGGATTAGTCTTTACTCTCTTAAGGTATTGGAATGATTTCCGACTCTCCTAATACTGGATGTATTTTTTTAAATTAAATGGTACAGGGAGAATTGCTGACGCTCTTAAGGTACATGAAGACTTTTGAATCCGTTAAGGTACCAGGCCTTTTTTTTAACTCTCGATGTCGGTAGTATTTCTACCACTCTTAAGACATGAAAAAAAAATTTGACTCGCTTAGTGTAATTAACTCTCTTAAGATAGTGCGTGAATTTTTTACTGTCATCCGACTCGACAAATACCAATAACTAATCGGGGCAAACACGTATTCGCACGCTTTACCTATTTAAAATTATTTACACTCGATTGACTGAACCATCGTATACAGAGTATCGGACCAAATTATTTTATTCCGACTCTAACTTATTGAAAAACGAAACTTAGACCAACGTTTGACATTCATGTCTTTATCCAAATTTTTTATTAAAGACACATTTGTGTAATAGGCGTGGTGTATTTGTATCAATAAACAAAATAATACTGATTCAGACGTATCGGCTAAAATTCTCGAATTTTCAGGTGAACGCCGCTATGTTGATTTTTAAAACGGAATTTTCCGTAATGTAAATATTGTCTCACACAGTAAATGTGTACATGAATTTATAAATTGTCAATTAAATAACACGTTCCTCTACTCCAATATTTAGGTGAGTTATTTCATTTACCGTCATAGCTTTATAAGTTTGTCTCGGATCAATTGACGTTACCCAATATGACAGCAAACATATAGTGGAAGTGTTCGAAGTCGGAACATAAAATCTGTCATTAACAATATTTCTCAAGGAGAAAAAATAATATTTTTGTTTAAAATAAACGAGGAAAATATGATTGAAAATTTTATTTTTAATTATTCTGTACCTTTCTACTTACCAAAGGTGGAATGAGAGTAAACGTACCTCGAGCTGCAAGACAATAAAATTGTGTTAACTGTCTGTATATTGATTACTAATAATTATTGAAAATCATATTAATAAAAGATTAAGAAGTAATAAATCAATTTTTGACACTTTATTTTATTTATCAGGATTGGTCTCAGTAAATTTCCAGATGTCAGGCGAAACCATCAAAGGCATTCAGTCTTGCTACGACCTCGTTGGTGTTAAGCCAATTGTGAGCCTCGACCCCTTTTCTAATTTTTGTGAACTTAATAAAACATGTTAATTGACTGGGGAGATAATTTTTTATAATAAGTTGGTAAGTTGTTTGCTTAATTTGTCATTGTTTACTTTGCACTAGTCTCTATATTTAACAATTTGTAAATATAGAAAATCTGATGTAGATACAAAGATGTATAGCAGCGTTGTTCCGTTCTAAATAACATGAAGTGTCTGTATTAGGTCAAAAAATGATTTATTAATTCAAAAACAATTAAAAACCGACGAATCATAATAGATGTAATATTATTAACAAAAATACTTACAATTGATGTTTTTTAATATCCCACTAAAAAATGATGTATTTAAATATAATTTTATAGTCTGATTATTGCGTAACATAATTTTATAAATAAATATTACACCTCCATTTTTTAGGGAATTTTTCTAAGGAAATGTGTTAAATAATATCGCTGTGTACAAAATAACGTAAATTGAACGTTTGGTTTTAAAAATCGTCTGTAAAATTTTATTTAACACTACTTTAGTGAATTACGTATTTTATTTTTTTAAAATAATTCAGAATGTAATACAATAATATTCTGCAGTGCTGACGAATGACTATATGTGGTAAAGTATTATTTTTTTAAATTAAGAAAATTATCGTGTAATAATTAAACATTTACCTCCGGTTTTACAACTGAAATAAATTCATATAAAGTGTAACGCATTCTGTCGCATTCGTGCAGAGGCTTCTTGGACGTTCGAATGCTATTAGATATGTTTGGTCAGAGAGATTTGCCTGCTGATACTATATCAAACCAGCTTTGATGTGCGAACAAGCGTAATATGCTGTGTTTGCCGCATTTGGAGAAATCAGATAAGCAGAGGACAATTACCGCACCATTGTCCAGCTCTAACAGAGGCAAGCAAAATCTATGCCAGCATTTATAGCATAGTTCGTTTGAAGACATTTTGCCAGAAAGTACTTATGCTAGCCACTATAATAAGTACGAAATTTTAATTGTTTATTTGAATTATTAATAAGCTTTTTCATGACCATACGTAGATATGTACCTCGTTCTAGCATTTTGTACATTTAGAAAAAAAAATGGTAACGATGGTTTAGTTCACATTTTCAAGTATACCACTGTGATCAAAAAGTAAGGTGAAATTGTCATTTAAAACTCCCGGGTATTAGGAAGGCAGGTAATTTTTTTTCCCTAATATTTGCCAAGCTTCTGTTTGTTAAAACGTTTAATTATCTCCGAGTTACACGTGTTTTTGTAAACAACCAAAAGTGAATTTTTCGATTTGTGCAATGGGTGATTTTGTTGAGCAAAGAACTTGCATGAAATTTTGTTTGCGGAACGAATATTATTGTGCGGACACGTTGAAAATGTTGCGGAAGGCCTTTGGTGATCAAACTATGGTACAAAAAAACGTTTATAAGTGGTACAGCGAGTTCAAAGAGGGCCGAGAACGCGTTGAAGACAAACCGCGCTCTGGACGACCATCAACGTCTACCGACGAGGGCCACGTCCAGAAAATCAAAGATTTGGTGCTTGAAAATCGTCGATGAACAATTAGAGATCTTGCTGATAGTGTTGGAATATCATTTGGCTCAGCCCAAACCATTTTGAAAAATGTTTCCTGTCTCAAACGCGTCAAGTCTCAAT
Source organism: Zhengitettix transpicula (assembly GCA_037074705.1). Lineage (NCBI taxonomy): Eukaryota > Metazoa > Arthropoda > Insecta > Orthoptera > Tetrigidae > Zhengitettix > Zhengitettix transpicula. The sequence continues at coordinate 4,678,112 of CM073595.1, forward strand.
TGGTGCCAAAATCGCTCAATTTTTTGGAAAAAAAGCGTCGCCTTGATGTGTGTGAAACTTTGCTGTCTATCAGGACCACTTGAAATGCATCATTACTGGAGACGAGACTTGGATTTACGCATACGACCCTGAAACCACCGACAAATCCAGGGAATATCGTGCAAAAGGTGAAGCAAGACCGAAAAGACCACGGCAAAGTCGATCGAAAATCAAGGTCATGTGACAGTTTTCTTTGATTATCGTGGTGTGGCGCACTATGAATTTCTTCCGCCGCGCCAAACTGTCAACAAAGAATATTATTTGAGCGTTAGGAGCCATTTTTCGTGAAGCTATTCGTCTGAAACGGCCGGAATTATGGGCGAACAACTCTTGGTTCCTTCATCACGATAATGCACCATGTCATACTGCATTGGTTCTTCGCGACTTTTTTGCCAAAAACTCGACTCGTATCGTTCCGCAACCACCGTATTCGCCTGATTTGGCTCCGTGCGACTTCTGGCTATTCAGCAAACTCAAAAGGCCAATGCGGGGACGCCGTTTTGACACGATTGAGGAGATAAAAACCGAATCGAAGAAGGTCTTGAAGGCTATACCGGAAAAAGATTATTCCGACTGTTTCGAGGAATGGAAAAAGCGTTGGAAAAAGTGCGTTTTATCGGACGGGGATTACTTTGAAGGGGTTGAAATTGATTTGGAAGAATAAATAAAGAATTTATATTTTATAAATAAATTCACCTTCCTTTTTGTTCACAGTGGTATTTGGTTAAAAAGTTTATTCGATAGCTGTGCATGACGACGCACGCTGTGATTTCGCACTGCATTTGAATAACTTAATATTCATGAAACTGCTCATAAATTACATGCTAATCATGTTCATTGTCTGAAACAAGAGTCGTCATGCTAGAAAATCGATTATGGATAAACGAGTGCTGAATTTATACGAAATTCGTAGATTAATTTCACGAGTGACAGTTCACGGGATCTTTTTGTAAAGATAGAGGAAATGAATTTCATAACACGTCTCCTGGAACACTGTCATCATCTTGTTAGAGCATTATTCTAAGTTATTATTCAAAATGGAGTAATCTGGTGCTGCAGGCCGAAAGCTGTCATCTAACTTCTGATTAAATGCCGGAGACTTCTAATTTTGGAAGGGAAACATCGTTCTTGGGTAGAATGTGCCAAATATAATTAAACTCCACATGAAAACTTTATTATACTTATACAAAAACTCAGAATTCTGCTATAATTTCGGCATAATTATTAACTCTTCAAAAAATGTAAAAAAACATTTCCCGTTTAACTGTAGTTCTGATGATGGAGGTGAAATTGAAACTCGCCAAATATTTATACACCAGTAGTATTCAATTTGGAGATCTTCGTTATTACCTCCTAGTAAGTTTCTAGACGTAATTTGGTTGTAAGCTGAAGGGTTAGAGGGGCCCATGTTCTTGTCAGGCGTGGAAACCGATAAGCTATCAGGTCGTTAATCTTCAGGACTCGTCTGATGAGAATTTGTTTTATTCGCTGACCGAAACGAACTATTCCAAAACAGCTTTAAAAGATCCAAATAATTTTATTTGATTTCAAATTCGTACCGCAATATTATTATTATAAAAAAATAATTGTATATTTCTGTTAAATTAAAATTATATATTGTAAACTAGAGAAACGATGTAATTAAGCAGAACTTTATATAATTCATTCTCGGGAGTGAAGGACAATCAATCAGTCTTCTATATATTAATCAATAAATATTTATTTCAATCATATTGTTATACAAAAACATTTTAGCAGGGGCTTTTGGCTCATCGAGGTCATAGTCATAGGAAATTTAACCAAGGAATTCAACGCAATTATATACAGACTCCTCCTCGTCCATAACACAAGATTGGAAAATAAAACTGAATAAATTTTATTCTTTTATAATTAAAATCCAAACACGCTGAAAGGGTGGCAGTGAGTAATACTACTACGTGCACTATTTAAACATTGAACATCTTCGCCTAGAAGATGACGGCAGTGCATTTGTCCGTCGAAACGTCGCGTTTCAATCGCATTGTTACCCAGGTGGAAACCCGAGAACTTTTTCTTCAAACCCTGACATATTCGGACGATCTGCTGTATATCCAAACTTTAACATGAGATACATATGCATATATGTTGTTTTATAACCTTTTAACATTTCAGATCACTATGGCGGTGAGGGACCGAAATTTCCCGTGAGTGCATATTTTTCTGTTTCATAGATGATAAAACTTTATTATTTATTTAACAAGCTAGGTACCCGGCGTTGCCCTAGTTTATATAATTAAACTCAGCTGCATCCATAACCCTGGATTTGACTCCAATCTCGGTTGCATTTGCTTTATTTTTATGTAACGCTCCTCCACCCCTCTACCCCTAACGGTGCTCCACTTCTATGCCGAAAGGAGTTAAAATTATACACAAACAACATCGGTAGGAGTATTATAAATCTCACTGACCCCAAAAAATATTTATTCTGCCGTTTAAGCATGTTTGAAAATTATATCTTACTCGCAAAGAGTTTCTTTCCGGTTCTCAAGGAACACGTGTACGAAATTTTGTTAAATTTTCTCGCGGGTGTAGATTTAAAGTACAGTCTATTTAATTAATTTGATTATTTTGTGAATATGATTATTTCATTCAGTGAGTCAGTCATTTTCATTTCTAATTTTGTTTGAACACTTGACTGCCGCTGTACTTAGTCTCTACAACAATTAAATATATTCTTCAGTCATTCAAATATTCATAACTTTTATGTAGTTGTCACTATCGGATAACAGATGCTACTTATAAATTGTTATTAACTTATAATGGGCAATGTATAATTGCGGTAGCCCGTGGCTGGTGAGTTGAATACGTCCTGGTTTTAAAATTCAACCGTCGAAATATTCTGCTATTATTATTGTAACGTAGACAACGAATTGAAAATTGAGTAATTTAAACATATTTCCATGAAATAAAATTAAAATACCGGCGGCATGTGAAAATTAATTTGTTATTGAATGCATAAACATTATTTTTTAAAAAAGGTTATCAATTGTGACGATACCGTACTCCACTATCAGCAGATTTCTGTCTGGAATAAATATTATTAGAGAACTGGAAGAGAGTCAGCTTATAGAATTTGGTGTGAGGATCTAAAGCGACCAATCCGATTGACGATTGAAACGACATTTTCTGGAAAGGGTGTCTAGGGACTTGGGACACAAAGCAGATCACCGTAGAACAGGAAACCTAACACTGAGAGACAATGCGATTGAGTCTGCTCGTGAGGGAAAACGTCAAACGCAATTCATCTAAGTGCTTTTCCTTCCCCCATCCAGGACTACAGTTTAAAAATACCACTTTCGCCAGAAAAATGATAAAAGTGTCCTTGGGGTCAATCAAAAGATTTCGGCCACGATTGTATCTTTTAAATCCCCGATTCATTGCTTTGTTATTTTTCACATTGAATGTCAATTATTATTGTTTCGTTTCATCCGTTATATTAAAATTATATGTATTTTAAATTCTTTGTATATTATCCTTTCCATTTATTTCGCCTTTGAATATAATTTTGTGTTGAATGTATTATAAATTACGACTCTGTTAAAATTCCTTCGCACCATAACATGATACAATATCATTACTGAAATATAAATATAAAAACTTGCATTAATATATCTTCAAATAAATAGAGTGTTTTTTTGGGTTTGTATGTGTATGTATGTTCCACATACGAACCTACACCATTTGATAAAATTTGACCAAATTTCGTATAGGACTTTCTTTCGAACCGGAAACGAAAAATGTGTGGGTAAAACATTTCTACCACCCCAAGAGTGGTGGTGGTGGTGGTGGGGGGGTTCAAATTTCAACCACAAACGACCTATATTTTCAGCGTTTAAATATATTTTTCGGTGTGAATGAGATTGATAGTTTTTATCCCCGTGTTTTTTGTGCATTATTTGAACCCATTTCGGCATGGGAACACCTTTAGGGATGGGGATGGAGGGGTGTTACATAAAAATAACACAAAAACAACTGAGATTGGAGTAAAATCCGGGTTATGGATATCGCTGAGTTTAATTATGACACCCCGGGAAGCGCCGAGGTGAGAGCTTGTATTTAAATAAATCTCGAGCAACCCGTAATATATTATGCTTTTAAATTATCTGCAAAAATTCTTGAAATATTTATTAAGAAATAAATTGAAGAAACAATTTTATGTGTTCGAATTTGATCAGAAAGATATTTTAATTTGATTTTAGTAATTAAGTGTGTCCTAGAAATGCTGAATCAACCGCGAATATCCTAATTAAATTGTTTTAGCAGCACGTTTATTTTTCCAGGTATTTAAAGTGATATATTTTTAAGTCTGTTTAAAACGACGTTGTAAAAGTTGAGTCCCTCTAAACATAAGTAGATGAAAAAGAGTTGTATTTAAAAATTTGGGAATATATGTTGACTGCCTTGCAGCAGTCTCAATCGGATCTCGTTAAATAATCATTGTCAAAAGTAGAATACGAGTATCAACGAAAATTTTGTCATTAATTATCCTGATTTGATAAGAATTCGGTAAAAATTAGGAACAGTGTTGGACGTTTAGAAGAAGTGTTTTTCGAATTTGTTGGAGGAAAATGTCTGCAAGCGTGAGATAAAAGGTCCTGACGATGAAAAATACGAATACAATTATAAATTTAAGTTGTGGTGTACAAGGAAATTATTCTAAGAGTAGTGTCAATTACTGCCGGATGTAATTATTTGTGTGTGCAAAGTCCAAAATTTATTATTATTTTTTCTTATGTCTTCACCCCCTTTCTATAAGTTACGGTCGCCATTTTTGGAACAAATAATTACATTCCAGAGACCGCACGTCTTTTGTTATTTATTATTCACCGTCCTTTGAGTATCTCGATTCCTGCGGCTCCAAGTGAATGAAGCTGTTGTAGATGTAGAGTCTGGAAAGGAGCCCAGAGCCACGCCCTCTGTCTTTGTTCTCTGACATGCAGCACGTGGATTTCGCGCTATCCAGTTTTCCCACTCGCACACATTAAAGGTTCATTTATCACCTTCAATAGAGAGCTTGGTTGGTTGGTTTCATTGGTTCTTCACGGGCAAAAAAATGTAATTTAAAATACTTGTGTTCGACGTCACCATGACGACATTGACTAGCTCTGAAATAAGGTTCGCTACTAATTACGCTGGAACCGGAGAGCCCACTGAGATTGGTGGGTTAAAATATCAGTCCAGTTATGTAATTTAAGAAAGAACATCTCGTAAATGCGGGATTATTTGTCAAATCTATGCCACTAAAATATTAATTCTGTCGAAAGATTTTAGCATTTCATTGCGTTTAACCAGTAGTGGGTCACTCCCAGTGGCTTTGTTCGTTTTTTCACAAAAAAATAAACATTCGGCCCTATTTCGATAAAATGTTATATTATTTTTGGGTAGAAGCGAAGGGTTTAAATTACTGAATATTTGTTTTATCGGGAAAACGGTCATAACGGTAATATATAGAAGTGTAACAATGCTTCAAGCAATTCAACTGCCAGCCGCCATATTGAGACGAATAGTTACACGTTCCAAAACCTGAAAATTATTGCTTTTCAGAAAAACGTATTAACAGGGTTTTCTATGAAGTGTTACATAAATTTGGGACAACCTTCAATTATCATCTACATTTAGAAAAATTTAAAACAAAATTCAGGCTACTTTTATTTTTAAATGTATTGGCAGGAAAAAACATTGGATTTCTAGATAGGATAATATTAATGATAACGATTAATAATACTTATGTTTCTGCATTTGATTACGTATTGGAAACAAAGTTTCAAATGTAAAATGTTCACATTCACATAAATTCTTTTATGTCACAGTGGCACAAATAAAAAAATTGCAATAAAATTCCACATTAGCATATGTTTAAACTCGGTTTGTTCCGAATGAACAGGATTATTAACTTTGACGTTAACTTGGAAATAACAGTTTTCATATAAATAAACCTTTATCAAACATTAAGAATAAGACATTTAACGACCATCGAGAGAAATTTTTTACGATTATATAATTATTTTTAATTTTAAAATTTAAATTTAATAGAGTATATATATTTGTTCCCTCTTCAGGTACGTGAATGAAAGGTTTGTGTTGATGTTATAAATGTTTCATTAGTCTGGCTATGAATCTTACTATGTTTATATATTACGAGGCATGTTCAGAAAGGAACTGTGACCGTATCGGGCTGTGATTTTTTCAAAACAAAAGGAAGGGGAATGATGACGAGAGGAGTGTGCTTGTTGCACACTTATTTTTAAATAATAACCACAGCGTCAAGGACACATGTCGCGTAGTAAATGTCAGGCGATCCTCAACGGCCAATGCAGGTCGCAGCATGTCCGACTATATATACCACGCACACGTCACGCAGCGCCACACAGGTTGAAAACAGCGGTGGATAATGGCCGCAGAAACGTCAGCATCGAGAAATCTGAACCTGGTGCGTAACCGTGAAAAATGAGTTAATAAATTACACCGGGAAAGCTGTCTTTCTTATTAAAATTATTTCCGTTGTGAGAGTCTGTGAGTTATTTAGGAAGTTAAATTTATCAGTTACTTTATTTAAGAAGCATATCTTTAAAATGAGAACAAGAAATGTACGTGAATATTGGGAACTGGGCGAAAATTGCATTAGACACCTACTTTTTTCCTTCATATTATAGAAAGCCATTTAATTGTGTTTATGGGACTTTATATGAAAACTTATGGAACGAATAAAAAACTGATTGACTATAATTTTACATTTGTAATTATTGTAAGTATAGTAATTATTGATTTAAAAAAATAATTACGGAATACGAAGAAGATGAATATGGGAACGCAACATCATCCCGCTTAGAAAAATTGATTTGCAGAAAAATAAATAAAATGAAAACAAATAGTTTTTAATTTAAATAAAAATTAATTATTTAATTTCGAAAATTACTAAATTAAGTACCACATTATTAATTTAATTTAGTTAATTTTCAAACAATGCAACCTGGCCTATAACACATTTAGGGATAGAGGTCGAGTTGCGTTACATAAAAATAACTAAAAAAAATCGGAGGGGGGGGGGTTATGGATAAATGACATCTCGGGCAACGCCGCGCACCCAGCTAGTAATCTAATAAATATAATAGAGTGTTTATGTGCGTGAATGTATGTTCCAAATCTACACCAGTGTAGCAAATTTGACCAAACTTGGTACACGTTTTCGTTTCGAACCTGAAACAAACACTGTTGGGGTAAGACACGTCTACAACCCGCAGGGGCTGGGGTAAAAATTTTCAAACATGTTAAAACTCCCGAAAAATATCGTCGAAACAAACTTTTTCGATTAAATAGATAGCGTTTCTATAGATATTTTTGTTTATAATTTCAACCTCTTTCGGTATGGGAGGGGAACACATTTAGGGATGTTGGTAGAGGGGTGTTACATAAAAATAACACAAAAACAATCGAGATTGGAGTCAAATCCGTTGTTAAGCATGTCGCTGAGTTTAATTATGCCAATCAGGGCAACGCCAATCTCAAAGCTAGTATGTAATAAATGAAGGCAAGTTACAATTGGTCCAGATGTTTGTGACAAATGCAGTTGCAGAAAAAATACTAACACGGTGCGAAAATATCGTGCATTGAGATGAAAAAAATATAAATTAATCTCATTGTTGACATAAAATTGGAAAAGACGATGCCAGTATTTATATTGCATTATAATTGAGGTACATTCTGTTGAAGTATAAATGTATGAATTTAAAATATATATAAGTATCTTGTTACCATATCATTTTTTATGACATCCTACAAAAATAAATAAGCTGCAGTGCCTGGGGAGTTGTACAGATTTTTAATACTAGAAATGGCACGCGTCAGCAGTGGCGACACAGATTGAGTGACGGGAGGGGAGGCAGCGGGGAATAAAGAAATACACAACTATCTAACGCGGTCAAGATCTAGGCGGTTGCTGTATCTGATTGCAGGCTCACGGGAACGAAGGACAGGAAACTGGGCCGCCAACAAGTGTGGCGCGATCTATACTGACCACTTGAACTCATTAGTCATTCTTATAAATGTAAAAGGAGGCCGTATACTGGATTTGTCTTATTTATTAACTTAATTTTTTTCTTATATCTCGTGTGTAATTATTATATAATTTTTTTTAGCAGGTAATTGATATGAATAATTTTTTAACTCTTTCTCTCTCGGTCCTTTACATTTAAATATATATTTATGATTAATAATTAGACAAATGTCTCTTAAAAATTGAAATTCATCGTAAGAAATGTAATATTTTAATATCAAGAGCAGTATTTTGTGTGGATATAGTAGCCTTAGTGTCTACCGACTTAAGATAAATGATAAATAGTTTAAGAAAATTCGTTAACCAATCGTCTGAAAATAAGTTCACGTTCGACATGATTATATATAAAAATTGTTTCATTACATAACGTAAATGAGAAGTCAGACTGAAATAAAAAATGTATCGCATCATCTCGTATATGAATGGTGTACAGGATAAGATTATATCTGGCTACGAGGCGGTGAAACCATAAAGTAACACTCGATCTATATTCCATTAATATGGAATTCCTCCCTGGGTTTGAAGTTGGCAACCCATTCTCGGCAAATACACATGAGTGAATCGGATCGATAAAGCGTTAATGTGACAGATTAATTTTTAATAAGCGGCCGAGCTCACTCACGCGGCACTAACATTTGGCAGAAACAATCACAATCACGATCTCGATCAATACTGCTCTCGATAAGGAGGAAACACAAGTGAGACAGTCCACAGTATCTCCTTACTGCTGGCTGAACCATGGCGGTCGATGCGGCGAAAATTCGAGCTATTATTTTTAAATAAACATATTCACCCGCACTCTAAATAAAAATAATATGCTAATGAAGAATATAAAAAATACGAATTTTTTTAATATTAAACAAAATGAGTCAACCACACTATTTGCATTATTAATAGGGATGCTGTTTATAAATAAAAAATAAATAAATTGATTTCATCTCTATTAATACCAGACTTTCTTTACTAATCGAACTTGTTAATTTATTTTCATATGGAGGCTATATACACATGTTATTTGGAAATTAACTATCGAATTCCTGTAATCGCCGGTGAATTTGGCCCAGTTTATTTAAATTAATTTTCAATTTGCCAAATAATTGTGTTGTGAGTTATTAAAAAATTCATGACTGATAATCACGGTACCATAACCACGAATATTGAATTATTGAACTGTATATTGTCACTGTTACGTCATTTGTGACATTTCTTGTGACGTCATCTTTCAGTTTCACATATATCACTTGAGTTTAATAACAGTTACGTTACAATACTACTTTCTATACATGTCTTATGTCTTATGAAATAAACACTAAATTGTATCAAGTTGAAATGAACACCAGCCCAAAGTTGAGGCTTTGGTATTCGAATTAGAATATATAAGGAATATTTTTTAACATTCCTTATGCGACAATAAACGAATTAATATATCTAGTGATAAAAATAAGAAAATTTCCTTACTTTGAACATTTTAATTCCCGCAAATGGGTGTAAATGTTTATTAATTTAAATTTACGTGATATAGAATCGCAGAGTTACAAATTCCTTGAATGATCCTCTACGGGGTAGAGTTTTAGCAGAAACACACAGGTTTTTACGTTCCTTTTCTTATCTGGATGCCGGTTCAGCAAAACCAAAAAAAAATCTCGTTTCCCGTTGCTCACCCGAGAAATTAAAATTGTGGAGCTTCAGAAAAAGAGTTATCTGTTTGTTGAAGGAAAAATAGAATTGTAAGAACAGACGAAGTTTTTTTTTTTTTTACTTTATCTTCCTGTTTCTTCTATTAATTTTTGTGATTCAAATGCATGGATTTTCAACGTAAGTTTTCTTAGTACGTATTCCAATAATGTTTTCTCTTTATCCATTAAATTTCTATCAATGTATTTTGAAGGAATTTATTATTAAATCCCGAGAAAATTGTACAATTCATTTCTAGAGAGATTCTAAATAATATTAGATATGCTAATTTGAATTAACTTAACTGTATAAAATATCCTTTCTTTTTAATAATTTTCCCATAACGATTATTCATAATGCTATATCATCACATATATATAAATTTTTAATATAATATTTTATGTAAACTAAATAACATTAGAGAAGCTCAGGTTCCATTCATTCGTTCAAATGCTTGCCACAAGTAGACGAATCTACACTTTAATTTTAAACATCTTCCGCTGTCCTAAAACTTCACTTGAATTTTTAGTGATACGTATTTTAAAAACATATTTCAAAATTTTAAGTTTTCAGTTACTGAAATACTTTTGAATATTGCGATATATTCTAATTACCTAATAATATTGCTCCTAACTTAAACCGGGTAGAGAGGATTGGGTTATAAAATAATTCAAATACTAGATATTGGCTATAGTTCTTTTCAAATGGTTGCCGATTTGACCTTGATGCTCTTCCTTGCGCCGTCGAATCACATTCGTGCGACGTTGTCACATATTATTGTCGACGCAGCTACAGTAAGGGTTTGTTATTTATTATTGACGGTGTTGCAACGTTCGTCTGTTTCTCTGTTCTCATTCGATGACAGCCAGAAAATTATTGTTCTGTATTACTTATCATTTTTTATCAGTTGATTAGTTCGCACCCGGTGGAATTTTATTGCCATGAATTCACGCAGATCTTTATATTTGTATAGGGAAATTTTGTTTTTCTAATAGGGGCAATATGCTGGCTCTTTTTTAGATAGTTTAATATTTAAATGTGGAAGATAAAATATAAAAGCCACCCGATTCTCAATTGTATGAAAGATAAAATCAAGCTGAAAAAAAAATTCAATATTCCATTACAAGCGGCCGTAATGTTCAGAAGAGAATTAGTAAATTAAATACTTGAAGAAAGGGGAAAAAATTAATGTCGTAGGGAATGAAGCAGACGGGAAATAAACTAACTTTTTCAGTTTATATTTTTATCCGTCACGTTAAAGTTGTATAAGTATTTATTTAGAGTTATTGAAAATTTATGTTCCAGCGGTACAATATTTGGCTATAAATCTATCTCTTAAGAAGGGTTTTTAATTACACTTTCTCTGGAAACTTAGAAATAATAACAACCGCCGAATGAACTTAATTAAGGACCAGTTGAACTCAGAAGCCTACCGCCGGCGGAAGGGAAAATTTTTCATTCTTAGCCTGAGCAGGCCTTATCGGGTGTAAATAAAGTTAACGCTTTGCCAAAAAATAATTACAAGGAACAAAGGGAATTTTTGAAGCTCCTTTGTTTTCGCCAACACCCATGACACTCCCAAAAGGCTTAATGGAGCCGCTTTGTCGTGAATAGATTGGACAAATCAGCACATGTCAAGAATAGGTCAAATTTATTGTTACTATACGTTCCACGATAAAGGAAATAAAATTATTTAGGAAAGAATTTTCTATTACGTCAATTACATCAAAAGACAATATTGTAGGTATTCGCGCGCCGAGAGTTGCAGAGAAGTAGACACAAAATAAATGTAGGACTTAAATATCGAGTTTTTTTTGTGATTAACAAAATAACCGGTAAATTATTTACTTGAAAATTATAAAAAAATATTTATTCAGAAATAACATATTTTCATAGGTTGAATAAGTCTCAATCTCAAAATATTTTAATAATCACATCAATAAAAGCATTAAATATTATATGAAAATTCAGGGACCATTACAAAACCGTTTTAAATATTCAAATAAGTCAAAAGGCATACGTTAAAAAGAATAATATTAATGGATGTGATAAGATACAAAAATATTTCACTATGATATAAAAAATAATTTATAAGTAATAAATAATGGAATTATCAGTCTGAAAATTGGGTTATTTTTCTATTATAAGAATCGAATATAGACTAAAGAAAAGAAATAATGAAATAAAATTATTTATTTAAAAATAAGCGTGCAACAAGCACACTCCTCTCGTCAGCATTCCCCTTCCTTTTGTTTTGAAAAAATCACAGCCCGTTACGGTCACAGTTCCTTTTTGAACATGCCTCGTAATATATAAACATAGTAAGATTCATAGCCAGACTAATGAAACATTTATAATATCAACACAAACCTTTCATTCTCGTACCTGAAGAGGGAACAAATATATATACTCTATTAAATTTAAATTCTAAAATTATATAATCATAAAAATTTTTTTTTGTAGGTAATAAAAACGTAATTAACAGGATCGTCGGGGTCCATAGTTGGACTTGCTTTGTCAAATAAAGGTTATATTTTAAATTACCCTAGTTTATTGTATTTTTTAGTAAACTATATGTTAGTCTTTCAAGGAATTTAAACTTTCGCCCTGACTGACACATTTATTTAAATTACTCTGATATTTGAACTTTGTAACCAAGGGCCATATTTATTTAAATTTTGGTTTCCTGGAAGAAGAATATCGTGGAACCTGAAACGATATTAACTCTTTTCAATAGAAACCTTTTTACTTCAACGACAGTTGCCTTGGACATCATCAAATTTTTTCTAGGAACTAAACATAAGTGAAGAGATATAGAAACCCAATTGCTAATAATATTAAGATCGTATATAAATAATAACGCTAAGAAACTATTGTAAATAACATACGAGTCGCCAATGACCACGATGTCGACGCGACCGTCATAAACTTTAATTAAAAAATAAATAGAAACAAAAGCCTATTAAAAGCCTCTTCTGCATATTTTATTCACCGCAATTCTGTTCCAGTTTCAAACAATTGTAATCGTCAATTGTTTCTTGTTTAACAGTTACTTCTGCAATATTAACACCACATAAATTTGCATTTATAAACTTTAAACAATAGTAGTGTGTGATTTAAATGGTTCTTTTCATTTTAACAGTTCTGTTTTCCACTGAATTTGAGTCATTCAAATTATAATCATTGTTACCAACAATTACATTAATGGTATGGTGAACAATGAATTTTATTTGATGCGTTAATTGAACGGTATTCAATCTTTTCAAATAATAATGCAATGTAAATTCTTTGTAGGTGTTTGACGATACGTGGAAGCTTCCAATACGGAAATAAATTTACTACGGGAAATGTAAATTATTTTTTGCTATCAACTTCGGGGAATAGGTGTGTATAAACGCGAATAATATTATATCCATCACTGTCAATATTGTTCTATCAACTTATGTTTTGATTAAATTCTGTGTCCATGTATTGTAACCAGGACATTATGGCAGAAATTCACATATGGTAAGTGCATGCAGGTAGAAATACTAAAAATTCCTTTTATTCGTAAGTTTTACAGAATTTTGTAACAGGAGATAATAAAATTAACATTACGTTTAATATTATTAAGATGCGGTTGAAACAAGTAAAATCGAAACGTATTTATGATTATTAAATAAAATAACGCAGGGCGCCATATCAACAATAGTAATTGCAATGTTAGTTTCAGTTGCAATTTAATTGATAAATATGTTACTCGCAGAAATTATTAAATTTAAACAATGAAAGGCAGAAATACTCATTATTTTTCTGACTTATTTGTTGCAGCAGGTGAACCAAAAATATTTTTTCCAGTCGAGTAGAAATTATCTGATTTTCTTTTCCGTCAAGGGGCATTTAACTAGACAGCTGTTGTCAAGGGGTGCGAAAAAGAAATAAGAAACGAACCTCGATTCTTTCCCCAATAAATTGTTCAGGATCAGTAGAGGGGAATGAAATTTTAAAACAGCTTGCACCGAGAGAGAGAGAGAGAGAGGGAATACAGTTAGTGGTGGGAGATAGACGTGGACATTTAGAGAGTATTTGGAGATAGAGAGAACAATGAGATGTACGACGTCGAGGAAGGAGAGTTACATTTACAGGAAAACTTATTTAACAAGTCGGGGAAGTCAAAAGATATATATACAATATTGGAGATAGGACGTTAGTTTTATTTAACAGAGACGACGTACTAGCAAACTGTTATTAATAGTAGATAGTAATGAAAGACTAATTCCGAGAATTTCTCGTGTTACATTGAGAAGCATAGAATTTTGGTCATCCCTTGTACCTGCCGTTCCAGCCTCACCGCTAGAATTCCTGCAAGTTTGCTGGCAAGATTCACTTTCGACCCGGTACAGTAAATAAATGTAAACATTGTTCTAATGACCACATAAATTGTGCCCCCAATCACCTGAGAGAAACACGTTCTTATAAAATAAAACCTCCGTACATAGAAAGCAAATATACATTTCAATTTATAATTTTGAAGTAATTATTTATTTTTATTTTGATATAGAATTAAATAAATTATTAAAAACCAAATCCTGATTATAGTAAACTTGATAAAATAATAATTATACATTTCATTTACTTACTTAAATTTATTTTTAATTTATTTCTGAAAAAATAGTATTTATACAGTATAAAAATATCTCGAGAGAGACGACTTGAATATTTTGTTTTATCGCGATAAAAATAACATTATTGTAATTGGCCATACTTTACAAAATTGTAGGTTTCGTTCAATAAAATAACAGACATTATATTTATTGTTTTAAAATGGTAATTTATATTGCCCATTGCGAACTGGGAATATTCACAGTTGATGTAATGATAGGACAATCTACCCAAAATTTCGTTTGTACGTTCTATATTTACCATTATTTAACATAATTCTTAGAAATTTATTAAATACCCTGGTATATTTTCCTTAGTGACTACGAAATTTTAAATTGGTAAAAATTTCGTGCCTTAAAAATTTAATGTATTGTGGTTTTTTGATATCGAAAGGTTAAACTCTGATATTCCGATAAATAAGTTGATATTTGGTTCAAAATATGATTTCAATGCTGTATGTATTTTATTGAACACTGGGTGCCATCGTCGCCCGAGTTGTCACAATTTAACTCAGAGACATCCATACCACCTAATTTGACTCCAATCTAAGTTGTATTCGCGTTAGTTTCGTGTAACGCTCCCCTCCTATGGCGATAAGGGTTGACATTATACACAAACAAAACATCGGGAGAAGTACAATCAATCACTTTGACCACGAAGAGATTTATTGAACGCAAATATCGGCCGTTTTAGCATTTTTGAAAATCCCCTCCCCCCTACAGTGTTTGTTTCAGGTTCGAAAGGTACTCGTGTACAAAATTTGGTCGAAATATATATGCACGGATGTAGATTTTATTTATGAGATAATAAGATTAATTTTATTGTATATTAATGGAGCAGGTTTCTTTTTCACGATCACTATAAAATCTTTCCTACTCAGCAAGAAATTGTGTTCTTTCAATAATTGAGGTAATTCGAACGCAAAGGATAAGGGAAATTAAAAATATTTAGGTTAATATACAGGATTTCTATGAGGAATGCATCCTGCAATAGTTTAAGTTTCTTCAAGTTTTCCTTCTCACGGTGTACAACACACAGTAATTTCTCAGGCAGTTTTTCTATGTTTAATTATGTTATTATATGTAGAATAACGTTGTTACTACGTTCTTAGGATTGCAATTACTTTTCAACGTAAACTATATTATTGTCAGAGGTTTAAAATTAAGTAAAATGAATTATAAAAAATATCTTTAACACGAGATAATTGCCTTGTCCGTTCATCAAATATTAATAGTTTGACTAAGAGGAATGTCCGAGAATGGGTTCTACGAGTCCAAGCAACTTCAATACGAGAATCGATAAGAGTAGGTAAAGGTCGTCCAGGGCTGGAAGCCAATGAACTGGATAACCAATTTGTGACCGCGGTGACAACAAAGAAATGAGAACTTATAAGAGACTGTTTCAACAACGGAACTGAAGACAACTCTTGGCGAATGACAAAAAGACAACCGCGACTTCAACCAGACTTCAAAAATACATTGAACAAAAACGGCGTGAGTTCCTCTTTGAAATTCGTAAATGTATGAAATATCAGATAACTATTCTTTATCAATACCATTTGTAATTAAACTAGTATTTAAATTTGCAACCAAATATTTTCTTCAGATTTATTTAGAGGAAAGCCGAGTCTGGACTCTCGAAACGCCTTATATTTAGTATCCAACCAAACTCCAGTGACCTTCCTGTACGGTAAACGGTACGTTGTCCATGAGCTATGTTACAAAAAACAGAGCTTTTATGTGTTCTGATATTGCACGGAGAAAATTTTGACTTTCAAACTTTGTATTTATGAGAGGAGGAACTCACATCCCAGCCTACTCCTCCGAGTTATGCTCGACCGCATAACTATATTACTAAAATTTTAAATATTTATACAATTTTACACGCTATGACATTGAAAATGGTAAGAATTTCTAAATTAGTGTCGTAGTGAATAATTTCAGTATGTGGGCATGTATATAATTATATATACCACTGCGAATGGTATTGATCCCGATGAAAATTTTATAACAAATATATTTTACGATATATGGGATGTTTTATATATTTTGTAAATTGTGCTGATATTTAATACCACAGTTATTAAACACTACACAGTTAAACGGAACAATCGCTTCCCTGCTAATTATAATAATACGTCTAGGAATATTATCTACATCGCATGATTACGCGAAATTCCAAATCATTTACGCTTCTACTGGTCGTTTTAGTTGTTATTCTCGTATCAGAGTACAAATAATTGCAAGAAATAATTTAAATAGACACTGACCAGCCGGAAGAAACTTAAATAGTCACATAAGTAATAAGAGTCTTGCCGAAATTACCAACCAATATTATTTATAACTTTTTCAGTATTATTTGGATGGGTAGGTAAAGTAAAGAACGAATCAGATGTTAAATCTAAATCTGTATTTTAATATTGTTATAAAATATTGTAAATATACTTTACGTCTGCATTAATAATTACGTCAAATTATAATATTCTATTGAATTGTGAAAGAATTAATTCACCCTCCGTTAGTCGCGCTAGGTCCAAGGGACCTCAGCAATTTTATTTCTTTGTTATCTCTGAAACCAGGTCATATACAGGAATGAACTTTCAGAGGAATGTGTTTACAATAATCTTCCAAGGCCAAACTCCAAAAGCAACCGTAGTTCTCGGGAAATGACGTTTCAAAAACGAAGTAATTTATCTTCGGTACAGGGATCTACTGTCACCATTTGCGTCAGTGTTTTTCTAGTCCTTAACGCGGTAGTACGGAGTGATAATATCGTTCCTTTTCGTAAAAAGCATTGACGATTATTCGGTTATAGAATAAAATATTTATCTTTTGATAATTTAAAATTTTAATGTCTTAAATGGGTATTATATTTGTGGATTTTATTACAACTTTTCATTTTTATGTTTGTGAACAATTATGAAAAATGAGTAAAAATATGTACATTGAATAATCCTCAAGATGTAAACGAAATTCGTCGTCTTCATTTAGAAGAAGATGAACACAAATGTTCTAGTAGACGACGATATTGAAGAATAATCAGATGAATCTGAAACTGAAGACATTTTAGAAACCAGGTCTGATGACTCGGATAAGGATCATGAAAATACTGTGGGCCATGTTTCGACGAAACTAAAAAAAATGTAAAACGCAATATTGTTGTTAAAAGTGTGAATTTTTTTTTGTTTGCGTACACACACAAAAATATTTTGCCATGAATGCCATGTCAAAATCAGAACATTGAAACAGACTCTGATTAATGTATTTACAAAAATGTAAGTACTTATATTATGATATTATGTACCCAAATATTATTTATGAGCATTTAACCAGAATTTTCACAAAAGTAAAATACTTTAAAAAAATCAATAAAAATTGATCATATAAATAACTAACTGCATTATAATAATTATATTTCAAGCACTCCAGAACTTTTTATATCTTTGGCATTTAAGTGATGTTTGGTTTACAAAATAAGAGTCTCAATAATTTACGGTTACAATTCTAAAGGATATTGTGATAATAGAAAAATAGATTTTTTTGTTAAAAGATTTTCTTTAACAAATATTTGGAATAAAATGGCAAATTTTAATTAAACCAGACTGTAATTTGGTGTATTAATTATGTAATATGTGTGTCGAAAATTCGTATGTTAAATTTATGTAAAAATATTCAAAATAATTGATTGAGAAAAAGTGATCATCAACGGAATAACTAGCTTTAGGTCCCATGGACATAGTGAGACTAACCGCGTTATTTTAGGGGGCGCGACTAACGGTGAGTTAACTTATTAGATATATATATATATATATATATATATATAAAGGTTCTATGAAATTTAATTCTACCGGACAACCTCGAAAGAATATTAAGCTATGGGAACTCTTGTATGAAACTTGAGACGTTATAATTTGATTTAATAATGCAAACATGTGGAGCAGTGTACTTTTACCCTTGTGGGTCGATAACGTTTCCTATGATCTGAGTTTAACTAAGCGGTCAGGATTCCGAGGAGGTGTGTTGCCACTGGAATGCATTCCTCTCCCTTTCACGAGAGGCTGAACATCCACATCTCTGGCGTAGGGTTCGAATGGCGGCATAACCTTTGGCGTATGTTTACTACTCATTCAACAAACATACCTTACATGACCCTCACTTCTCAATGACGAATTCAATGTTTAAATATACCATACTAATGTCTTTAATTTACTCTATTAAATATCATTTATGATCTATATAACGACTAAAGGCGTATACGTACTGAAACCTGATTCAAATATTTATATATTTGCACTTGTAAGACTAAATTTTGTATAAACCACCTTTAAAAAAATCGGTAAGTAACGAACACTATTCATAATTAGTAATTATTTATAATACAATTTTCTAGAGTTATTTAGCTATATTTCTTCTGTACAACGGGTTGCCGCTCTTTTTTGGGGGAAGGGGGAAGACTCCGACGTGGCAGGAAACTTGATCTCCTTTACTTAGTTTTACACCTTATTTGTCTGGTCACGTTAGGTTTACGAAATCCCTGGAGAAGTAAGAGGATTAGGTGTCACTGGTGTAAGAACACCGTGTTGTGAATGTAGACCCGGCAGATTAGGTCTTGAGGATCGGGGGATGTATGTATAATGCTGGCGGGTCCGTGAGCGGACTGCGTAAAAAAAACCCGGAATTTCTCTGCGTTCACTGACAGCGGCCAAATTAAAACCTGCCCGCTCTTTCCCGCATTTCAGAATCGTCTACAATTATTCTCTCTGGTACTTTTAATGAATCGTCCAGCTCGGATAGCTCTTTCCTACCGCCCTTTATGAAAGAAGATCTCTGCGTAACCGGTTGATTCGTTGATAGTGGTGGCGACACATGTGACACTTTTCAAAAGGGAGCCGCAAGTTTGCGTTGGTCTAAAAGCTTGGCGAAACAAACGGTTTGGTAATAAATTCATTCCATCGCGGGTAAATTGAGCGCCGACAGATTGAAACTCTGTCCAGCTAAATTCAAACATATCTCGCAAAAATTACAACCGAAATTAATTGAACACGAAATGCATTATTAAATGACGCGAAAAACTTTGCTATTTACACAAAATTCAACAAATTTTCTCATTACCAGAATTCTTCGAGTACCTTCCAAAATACGAACGCGTTTGTAAAAACTTCTCTTCTCAAAACAAATAACTAAATACGTATAAAATTAAACGTACGTGTCACGTAATTATGTATGAATAGGGGAAATGTAAGTTAAATAACTCTGCTTTGTCAATTTTCGACCTTAGGAGGAGTTTATATGTTCAGAGAAGGTTATTTCCAAATTCCACTACCAAATGTACAAAAAAAAGCGGCAACCCGTTATACAGAAGAAAAATAGCTAAATAACTAAAAAATTGTATTATAAATAATTACTAATTATGAATCTTGTTATAGTTTCGGTGTCCGTTACTTATTTATTTTTTAAAGGCCGTTCCGGAGGAGGAAATTTAAGATCTAAAATTATTTATATAGTCTAATTCAAGTCGATTTCAAACACTGCTGTTAAGTTATGAGACATTTAGCGTGAAAAGTTCCCAAGCTATGTAGAAACAATAACTCACCGAATTCAACGATCTCTTTCCAAAATTTTCTACCGAATCAATAAAGCTTCATATTAATGAAAATAAAATAATACAATAAGTAACATGAATATATTCCAAGGCGATTGCCTTGCAGATGAAAATCGTTGTTAAAACGTCAAATAATTTCGCTATTTAAGAAAATTTAACGGGCACTTCTATTTAATTACGTACAATCTTGGCTGCTTAGTCTTTTCCGAAAGAATAATGAAAGCTGTGCACACATTATTATTTAATTATTTGAATCACCATTCAATTGTAGATTCTTCTTACTCATAATATTTTTTCTCATGTCTTTTTCTTAAGTTAATATCTTTTTTCAGATATATGTATTCTATTGAAATTTCATATTAATGATTTGGTATGTTATTTTATAGTCTTGGGTTTTATTTATATTATTTGTTAATATTTTAATTTGGCACACTAGATGGGAGCACCGTGTTGCCAGGGTTGTCATAATTAAACTCAGCGACATCCATATCACCGGATTTGACTTCAGTCTCGGATGTTTTTGCGTTTTTTTTAAGTAACGCCTCTCCACCTCCATCTCGAAACGAAAACATGAACTATTTTTTTGTTTCTCAACAATCTCTCTATTTTTCTCTCTCTCTCATGTGAGAACGTGTGGTTTGACGTCATCATCTATGGCGCGCAGTAATTTAACACAAAATGATCTCAATTTTTAATTATAATTATTTCAATCTTAAGATGAGGTTTCTCGTGTTTTTATGAATATGTGTTTCAAGTTTTATTGCAATCTGTCCACGCGTACATACATTAAAAAATACATACATCCTTTTTTATTATATAAATATGCATACCAATAAACAGTAATGGACTAGAGATATTTTACATTTATTAAAAAAAAGAAATTCAACCATGGCCATCGTTCACCTGATACTCTGGATTCTTTAGTCACCGTTTTCGAGAATACATAATGTGTGCCTGCAACGTTTCCGAGGTCGAAACACAGAGGTTAATATAGTATACAAGACTTTCGGATTGTGTACGTTAGTGTCCGTTATTTTTTCTTCATTTTTCATACATAACTTATTCTCCGTTTCCCAACCTCAAATTACGTTACTCTTCTCGAGTTTTTGCTGAGATGACTATTAATCAAGTCATTTTATCTGGAACGTTCACGAAATTTCTCATGGATAATTATTTTGTGAAATTAGAATAGAAAACGAGCCAACAGGCTACGAAAAAAACTTTTTTCTTCTCTCGTTATTCGAGGACCGATGTAACAACTACGGCGATTATAGTGTCCACTATAATCATGGTTTAGTCAGTTCAGGCAGTGGTGTGACAACTCCTATCGGTGACACCTGCACACAAGGGGTCTTTTGTCAGAATTGCGTACAATCAGGCATAGAAGCAGAGATGTGGCAACAAAGCCGCAAGCGTTTTAGCCTTCTATACACCGGGTGACATGGCGTTCTGATTGGCACACGGAACTGCGTTTTCATTGCCACTCGTAGTTGCGCACATCATTAGGACCACCTTTCACCATTTCGTACTTAACTAATTACATAGAAAATATATAACACGAAACATTATGACTTGTAATCTGAAAAGTGTGACACCGTTCTTGGATTACGTTGATGTTCGATTACTAAATATGGTTGTCCTGATTTTTTAATTTCAGACTAGGCTGTTTGAAATTGAAGAATGACCCGTGATATATAAATTAATCTTATAGGGATGGATATTTGCTTTTACAAATTATAGTACCGCTTGTCGATATTTTTTTTTAAAAAAAGATTATAGCGGTCCTTAGTATTATATAGGACATTAAATAATGCAGAGCATACTTCATACGCTGCAAAACATACCTTGTTTGAAAGTGCAAACTATTTTCTTTATGCCTTTTATTAAATATAAAACTGAGGAAAATAGATTCGTTAGAATTGCAAAATGTCTGGTAAACTACTCCTCAAAATGTTTGAATTATTTGAAACACACCGACTATTTTTTACACACCCAGAAAAACTATCTCGTAGTTATGGATATTATTAATCTAAGTCCTTAGATTGATTTTAATTATTATAGCGGTGTAGGGTTTTAATGAATTATAAAAAAGGAAAGGGTATTTATTGACAATTAATGATTTAAATTACGGGAAATATAGACTTTGAGTTCCACTAGCCGGAGATCTCTGCTCGTCGTCTGTGTTCGAGGAATAACAAATGTATCCGACGACGATACGATGAACGATTGTTCTAATAGAACTCTGACTGTAGCAATGTTTCGATTTTAATGACCGTTTTGGTCGAACTTCTTGGAAATTTCATGGGTCCCGGCAATCACGAGTCGTAAAAAATTTTAAATGGAGATTTTTTGTCCCCCCTTCCTAAGCACGGATCCACCCCTCCGGTAAAACCAGGTGTCTGACTGCTTCGTGCTTCTGCTCAGATTCCAGGAATTAGTTCCTTACAAACTGGCGCCATTGCCAAGCAACTTGTCAAGTTCTCAACTCATGTTAATATCTCTAATAAAGTTAAATGAAACAAATATATAAGGTAATAACTGATGCCAGTCGAGTATTGCGTGATAAAAGCAGTATATCAGAAATTGTATTTACAGCTGAAAGCAGAAAGTACTCGGCATAAATGTTATGTTATATACTGACAATAAAAACAATAAGTAGTTTTCACTATCGCTCATGATGACGACAAATTGTCGATTTGTGTAAATAAAAGCAAAAGGAAATTTCCTCGAGCAAAAATATGGTTGGATTCACCAAAGACGATGCTCTAAGTCTCATTGCCAACTCATCCGAAGGGAAATCGGGAGATCAAGTAACGATTATGTACTCTCGCTCAATGATAACTAGCAAGGAACTTGGTTAGTGTTATTTTCAACAATGTTATTTATACATACGATCTAGAGCCGTGTGAAATCCATTCTCTGACTAATAGCATGCAAGAAAACATTTTTAGGGGTTTCAATGAAAAATTGCCAAAGCGTCTGACTGGCCTCAAAGGAGTGTAAACTGAAAATGTTTTCCTGCAGTGGAAATCCCTATAAATTAATGCACCATCACAATATATGAGTTACACTCGAAATATATTTGGTCGGGAAGCTTTGTTCGTCGGAGTGAATTTCCTGAAGACTTGTCTTCCTTTTCCCGTTGCATTCAATTTTCAGCTAGCAACAAGTTGGTGTGTAATGAATCTTGTGTCATTCGTTACTGGGTGACTTTTATTGGTCGTCTTCGACGTTTCCCGCTAATGACAGGATCCCTCTGCCGTCCATCACGCTCAAGTATTTCAGACGTTGGCAGAACTGTTTTGCGGGTATTGGCCGTCGGGGACTTGCATCTATACTCACGACTTCCCAATTTCATACACTGATCTTGAAGTTGACATCAATCTTCAAGCCTCCGAATTGGAATTAATTCGTATAGAATGGTAAAGAGTCGTGTGCCAATTAAAATTGTATTTCACGCTTGTGCCTAATAAATATTGAGGTATAAAATATCAATATCTATAAATAAAAAATATTTTATATAGTTATATTTAACTACGTATCGAATAAGAATTAAATTATTCTGATATTGAATAATTTAGAATAAAAACTTATTAATATATTAATAATCTTTAATTCTCATAATAATACTATCTAATAATTGAAATAAACTATATATACATATATACATATATTCTATATTAGTGTGAATGTTCTGCATAAAATCTACACCCGTACACGTGTTCCTTACGAACCGGAAACAAACGATGTGGGCAAGACATGACTACCACCCCAGTAGCGGGGATGGACAGGGTTGAAATTTTCAAACATACTTAAACGGACTATATTTTCGACGGATAAATATTTTTTGTCGTCAATGATACGTATAGTGTTTCTCCCTATGTTGTTTGTGTATAATTTCAACCCCTTTTTGCTTGGGAGGGGAGACCCTTTAGGGATGGGGTGGAGGATTGTTAAAAATAACGCAAAACAACCGAGTTTGGAGTAAAATCCGGCAATATGGATGTCGCGGAGTTAAATTATGACAACCCGGGAAACGCCGACCACCCAGCTAGTAGTGTATATAGATGGAAAATATTGAATAAATATTTAAATATAAAATAAATACCAAATCTATACTATATAATATATACGAAAACGTAAGGAATTATTTTATATAATTATATTTACGTTTTCACACCAAGTTATACATTTGTATTTACGTAAGCTACTAAAATTCGTATTTATTTCGGGTTAATATTTTGGTTTCCGTGCCTAATTCCTACCAAGGTTTCCTTCAAAAAAGATTCATTTTCGGGAAACTCTATTTATAAGCTTTATTGTCCAACCATCTAACAAAAAATGTGTACGTTTACTTCAAACAGTCGTTCAGAATTTCCTTTACGATTTTCTCATTTTAAACTCTACGTAAGGTCATAAATTTGAATGTGTTTATTTGATATGAAAGATTATCTACTCTCGTTAAACGTTAAGTTCTTTCGTTAATCATTCTACTATTTTTGCGATTTTCATTAAAAATCCAAACACAAAAGCACTTATCTTTTCACAACGACAGATTTTTGGCACAAATCACCTAAGACAACGGAAGAAAGTTGGGACAGAAATCACTTGGGGGCGAGGTTTATTCTTAACGGACGCTGGTGAAACTGCAGAAGATTCAGACGCACGTGAGTAGAATAACAACCCGAATGTAGCAGTTGCTGTTGGACATTGCAAAAAACGGGCGGAAATCGTTTTGTAATTCTTTAAAACTTGTACGAGAACGATTGATGCGGTGACACGCAGAGAATTTGAAAGATTGTTCCAACAGAAAAATTGTTGCTATGACCATTTATCTAGGAAATGTTGTTCTGACATATTTAAAATAGAAACTTCTATGTCGTTTTCATGCATTAAATAATAATTTGTCTTAAAATTACCGCTTCAAAAAATCAAAGCAAACAACCGTGTCAATCACCCTTCATTAGCACGATTGTTATCTTCTGGCGAGGGCGAAAAAAGAAACATCAAACTTAACAAAGCAAACTCAACATCATAAGAGTTCGTTTTAAGGAGATAAAAAAAGTTATCTACAAACTGATGAATCACGTTACGTCTGTAAAATTTATTTCGTATTGTTTAAATCTATTACAGACCCTTACATAATGGAAAGAGGATAGTAGTTAAATAAAGTTATTTGAAAAATGTGAATATTCCAGCGAGCTCTAGTGACGTATTTACTATTTTCCCTATTTCTTCAAAATACATTGGGTTTCGTTTCATTATTTCCGGTATATTAACACGAGGGTGAATGAGTATTTTGATTCCAGCGTCGATTAATTACTTTTTTGGAAGTGTATGTGATTAGTAGTTTCTATTTAGAGGTTTTTAGTGTATAATATCCACCCCTTAAATCACCAATAAAAGAGGGGGTGGAGGGGCGTTACATAAAAATAACGCGAAATAACCGAGATTGGTGTCAATTCCAGACTTTTAGAAGTCAATGAGTATAATTCTGGCATTTAATGCACTGGTTAAGATGTAGTTCAGACCATAGGAGTGGGAGTGGAAGGGGTGAAACAAGTCTTAAATGCATTGACAAATTTCTACAAAACTTTAAAAACTTATTACTTACGATCCAGGAACAAACACTAAGAGGTTGAGACACATTTACCATCTCTGTGGGTGGGGGTGTAGAGGGTGGAATTTCAAATCATTCCTAATCGGCCATTATTAGCATCAAATAAAACGTTTACGGGGTCCCTTAAGCTGATAGTGTCATTCTAAAACTTTTAAGTGTCTAATTTCAACTTAAAATGGCAAGGGACAGAAGCACCCTTATCGTACGGGTGGTAGTGGAAGGGGTTTACATGAAAAGTAATGCAAGAAAGGCCGATATTATTGTTGATTCCGGGGTTATAGGAGTCGCTGAGTTAATTCTCGCATTATCCATGGCGGTAAATAAATACCCGTCCATTTAGATAGTACGTGAATAAAAAACCCAGCAGTTTTAACAGTTTTTGTACCAAAATTTTACTACCTATTTTTATGTTAATTGATAATATATTAGAACCACATCAAAAGTTTTTAAGGAACTTAATTAATGGGTTGCCAAGAAACATCTCGACTGGGCCGACAATCAAACCCATGAACTCCTCAAAGTGCGCGGTTTTCTAATAATTGAGCTATAAATTGCCAATACGCGGTCACAAGCGTCCTTCCTCTATTCGTTGTATGGACTTGAACCCGGACGGTTTTCTATATCGAATTCTTCACGGTCTAATTTTATAACTTCAATGAAGAAAGGATTTCGTCTGCAAATTGATGACTGGTACAATGATTTATATCAAGATCAGAAGAAATGCTTCCAATCTAAGTTCAGTTCTAAAGGTAACGAAACTGAATTGACAGCGAACAATGAAATCTCGTATCTGGCCGTGTGTCGTCACGG
Source organism: Zhengitettix transpicula (assembly GCA_037074705.1). Taxonomy (NCBI): domain Eukaryota; kingdom Metazoa; phylum Arthropoda; class Insecta; order Orthoptera; family Tetrigidae; genus Zhengitettix; species Zhengitettix transpicula. Next base: position 4,704,589 of record CM073595.1, read on the forward strand.
ATGACTCGGTGGTTAAAACACCGCGCGTATTAAGCGGAATTCCTGGGGTATGCTTAGCTACGATTCTCTTCTTGTTTTAAACAAATTAACGTGCATAAGAGTCTGAGAATAATTATTATTCATATAAGACAAAGATTGAATCCTAGTAAGTCTCGCAATAACGTTTTATCAAATACCCGCAGTACTTCAGAAGTGTACTAATTAATTCACAGAATATAATTATGTTAATCAAAAGGACTCTTGCAGTGGTACTTTTGCCAATTTGCGAGTTCTCGGAATCCAGCGTCTCCGTCTGAAACACGACCGGTTTCTCCGCTTCAGGAAACTTTGATTCCAATGCAGTCAGACAAAGATTACCAACACATAAATGAAACAACGTATTTTCAAGCAATTACGTTAGTTACAAATGAAAAATGTTTACTGCGACAGAAATTAAAATGTTTATTCAATAGGTGTTATGTAAAATATATCTTTTAATTTGGGTTTGAAAGTCTGAGGACCAAACCTAAGTTTTTATGTAGTCATGAACTGAGGATATATACGAGTGCATACTACCGAGTATAAAATAATTTTTATGGATATATTCGATAAATTAGTAAATGCCTTAATTAAACTCCATGGAACTATATCTCAGAATGTTCACTTTCATGAACGTAAGCTACGCCAATCAATTAATCCGGGGTGTTTTGAATTAATGGCTAATTATATACTGCCGACATGCAGTCTGGACAACCGAATAGTGTTAAACGTGTTGCGTTAAGGAATGGGCGCTCAGGTTTTGTGATGAGGAGAGTAGATGGGCTTACTAACAAATTCCTTTCTATTTCTCTTGGACTCTATCATTCAAATTCTTCAGCGTGCCAAAGTTATTTTAACTCGGGGTTTCGACATTGTCATCCTCAACTGCACTTAGTCCAGCCATTATTTTGTTCGTTCTATTAGTCTTTCCGACCTCTACATCAATGGTAAGTACATTCAATTTTTTTAAAATTTTCACAGCAACAATAGAAAACTTACTATATCATCCTTTTTCCAAACGTGAATCCTGCTTTTCGATACTCTTTCTTAAACGTTCCAGCAACTTTTTCGATGCTCTGAGACAATAAAGGGGTTTTCGGTTGAACGATTAGAAACGTATGTACCATTTACCACACAATTGAAACTTTTATGGGTAATTTCACGTACTGAACCATGACAAATGTCTCATCATCGTCGACAAATCCGAGTTTTCTATATCAGAGGTTTCTGAACAATCAGAACTTGAGTTGCTGAGTTTCGTCATCAGCAGTAGCTGTGGCTGGGCGTCCCACACTTTCTTCCAGTTATATACATATTGTACAACTATATACATATATACATGTGTGTGCATACATGTATATATAAATAAATAAATAAATATATATATATATATTTGTGTAAATTTTCACAGCTTCAATAGAAAACTTACTATATCCTCCTTTTTCCAAACGGGCATCCTGCTTTTGGATACTATTTATTAATCGTTCCAGAAACTTTTTCGATGCTCTGAGAATAATAAAGTTTTTTTTGGTTGAACGATTAGAAACGTATGTACCGCTTTCGTCATCCATTTACCACACGATTGAAACTTTTATGGGTAATTTCACGTACTGAAACATGACAAATGTCTCATCATCGTCGATAAATCCTAATTTTCTAAATCAGAGGAATCTGAACAATCAGAACTTGAGTTGCTGAGTTTCGTCATCAGTAGTAGTAGCTGTGGCTGGACGTCCCACACTTTCTTCTAGTTATATACATATTGTACAACTATATACATATATACATGTGTGTGTGCATACATGTATATATAAATATATATATATATAGAAACGTATGTACCGCTTTCGTCATCCATTTACCACACGATTTAAAATTTTATGGGTAATTTCACGTACTGAACCATGACGAATGTCTCATCATCGTCGAAAAATCCGAGTTTTCTAAATCAGAGGTTTCTGAACAATCAGACCTCGAGTTGCTGAGTTTCGTCATCAGCAGTAACTGTGGCTGGGCGTCCCACACTTTCTTCCAGTTATATACATATTGTACAACTATATACATATATACATGTGTGTGTGCATACATGTATATATAAATATATATATATATATATTTGTGTAAATTTTCACAGCTTCAATAGAAAACTTACTATATCCTCCTTTTTCCAAACGGGCATCCTGCTTTTGGATACTATTTATTAATCTTTCCAGAAGCTTTTTCGATGCTCTGAGAAAAATAAAGGTTTTTTTGGTTGAACGATTAGAAACGTATGTACCGCTTTCGTCATCCATTTACCACACGATTGAAACTTTTATGGGTAATTTCACGTACTGAACCATGACGCATGTCTCATCATCGTCGATAAATCCGAATTTTCTAAATCAGAGGATTCTGAACAATCAGAACTTGAGTTGCTGAGTTTCGTCATCAGCAGTAGCTGTGGCTGGACGTCCCACACTTTCTTCTAGTTATATACATATTGTACAACTATATATATATATACATGTATGTGTGCATATAAGTATGTATATATATATATATTTGTGTGTGTGTTTTCTCGTTTTAAAATGCTGCAATTTATCCATTCATTAGTGACACGCACCATTAAAGCGAGAATTGCAATTTATGAAGAGCCTAGTAGTCAGTATGACTAGAATTTTAATCTACGCTATTGACTTAATATTAGGCGAATGTTTTCTGTGTTGTAAAAATCTTATAACTGTGAAGTATTTATGTTGAAAACCGGACAAAACATTTTCTTTCCTGACGGCTAATTATCAATTAATACAATAATATCACCTGACGCGGCCTTACAGACGTAAAATAAGGCATACATTGTAATGGTCCTTTGTGGCAATGACGTAGGCACAATTTCGTCCTTTGGTGTTGACTACAACTTCTTCGATGACAGCATTAGCATCACAAGGGAAGGTCTCTCACCGCAACGAATGTCGAAGGCTTCGAAAGCTACTCCTACTCCAACATTATAATATTGCAGAACAAAATTGACCTCCTGTGTCAGAAGTCACTTGGAAGCAACCATACTCAATTATACCTCAATAATATTTAATCTTGATTAGGGCATATGATTTTGCGAGATTCGCGCTAATCGTAATCTGAGCCAAAGTAAAATTCGTCTTACCTGATTATTTCCACCAAAAAAATATATTAGACATTGTTTTCAATATACATAATTTTAAACCGGTAGTGATTCTCCTATTTTACTTGAATCTGGCTTTTAAACAAAATAATAACCGCGTAGCTAAATTACTTATCAATGGATAATCTTCATTTGCAATAAATACAGTTTCCGTTAAATAATAAATTTAAAATTATATTTGTGAATTTCATTTGAATGTGATACAGAAACCATAACTTAGTTTTTACTATATATATATATTCTTATTATTATTTCAACTTTCACACCGCAGAAAAAATGGAATTAAAATTTCGACTTAAAAATTTATATCTGTTGTTTGTCATTTAACGTTCTAAATTTCCCCTCAAGTTTGTTGGTGATATAAGACAATGGAATAAATTATCATGATTTTAAGACAATTTGGGTGAAGGAAAAATGTGATTTGTATCCACTCGGAATGTTAGGGCACGTCTTTTCGGATCTAAAGCGTTAGATCGGCAACGTTTTTCCGCAGGTAATGGAAAAAATGGCATTCTTCAGTAAAAATTACGAGTAATTGATCTATAAAATTCAATGACGAACGACTACACGAACTCTTCATATATATCACGATGAATATATTGTCTTTCATGTAACAAGTAAAGAGAGAGAGAGAGAGAAAAAATAGTGTAGAATAAACAAAAACGAGATCCTTCCCAGCGACATTTTTGTGAGATAATATGATATCTCTACTGAATGTGTTTTTTATTGAAAAACAACTCTTCAATCATTTCACCATCGTAATTAAATTACACGAAAGCGGACATTTTTACGATTGATGAGAGAATAGATTACTGAAAGAAATGAGTAAGTTTGGATGAAACCAGAAATATTTCGTTTGAATAAAATGCTCAATTATAGCGCCAGAAATTTCTGAAATGTGTAAAGATGGTGAACTAATAAGTAAGAATGTGTTTTTGAATTCGATGCGTTTCCATTTTAATACAGTTTTATACATATATATTATTTTGTGTGTTTCCGTCGAAAAGACGATTTTAATTTTGCTATACCACAGATTTTAAAAAGTCTAGCTACAAGTCGGCGTAGACCAAACCGCAATAAGTATGTGTTTATTTGTCGAGGTTGCAAACACGTTTTATTGCCTGTTTACTGTATTTATAACTTCAAAACGCATAAAAAGCAACTTGGGAAACCTAAACAAGCATGGTTGAAGTTTATATATATGAACACGTGTTAAACAAAAAATAAATACAATTATTTATTTGAATATATTCCTCCGGGGCCGTGATAATGGAACAGAATGTTTCTCTTCCATTGGTAATGTAAATTTTATTTTGGTTCATCGAAAGCAGCCTTCGTTAAAAAAATACTAGCATGAATATGTGAAGCTTTAGCAGTTTCGGGTCGTATGAAATTTTAGAGGGGATTACAGATCATCTCTCGCTTCGAGCAGTAAAATACCCGATACAGAAAACAACAAGCTTATATGATCAGTCTCGTTCAGTTCCATGTCAATATGTTTTAGGTTGTTATACGGCGTATAGCGGAAGTTAATTAATTAATAAATCATAATTAGATTATTTTCCAAACATGCAACATTTTACGGAAACGTCTCACATTTTCACGACAATCGCCTGATTTGATTTATTGGTTCTGTTGGTCCTCTATTGTGGATACGACTCATCATGTACATTAATTAAATACGTATAAAACTGGGAAAATAAAATTATAAAAACTAAGTGAATTACAATTAAAATTAAATACATATAACACTGAGGAAATAAAATTGTAAAAACATTATTAAATATATAAATAATATGTATATGAGGAAATAACAGCAAAATATATAAAATAAAAATTTAAAAATACCAGAATGTAAAACAGATTTTAGGAAAATTAATCGTTGATGTAATCTAATATATAAACGAGAAAAATGTACTTAAAATACTATATAAATTAATGGAATTTTTGTACAATGTATATTAACAATTGTCAATAAACAAAAATTTGGACTCGCATTGTTAGCGGCATAAAACACACAAGTCGTACACAAGAATGTGGCAAGAATGCAATGTTGGTGGGTATTGTAGAGGTTGGTTCGCTAGACACGCATAGCAGAGTCTGTGGGGAGGCGAGCTCCAGTAAAGTCATCTTGGAACTATTGCAGTGGACAGACGAAAAGTATAAAATCTAGAAAGTGCCTGGATACATGTAACAACAGTTAAAACAGAACATTTTTACAAGTTGCAGTCTACTACTTTATTCGGTTTTGGGAGCCCAGGTAACTGCATCCAGCACTTAACAATCTTCGGAACGAGATAATACGATTTTATTAAACGAACAGTGAACCAAATTATGCATAACTTAAAGTGTTAATTAGAGTCAGTGGATAAAAATGGCCTGTCTATACAGTGCAATAAGTGTGTGTGTACGAACGAGACAATTTCCTTGTGTACCAGAGACAGTAAGGTAAAATTCCACAGAATTACTATCTGTAAACTCTAAGTAAAGATATTATCGCCAGATTTCGGAATTCGTTCAGTATTTAAAGTTTATATTTTATGTTTTTGCATTGTAATAGACTATTGATGAATTAAGTCCATGATAGCTTGAAAAAAAAATGGTTAACAAGTATTTCTTTATTAAAGGCCAAGTAAACGACCCTGAGATTAAGTCATTTTATTGTAAAAGATTAATTGCTAATGTAAATTGAAATTTATTTGCGCAAATAACTTGTGTAAACTTAATTGTTTGTGCGTTAATAAATTAATTTGTCTATTTTAAAATCTTGATTCTTATGAAAACAATCCTATAATTTTAATATTTAATATACTAAAAATTGACGCATTAACGTGGTGATTTAATTGTCTTAACTAGTGATTACCAAAATTGTTGCTCTAACGTGGGATTATTTTCCTTTGATTTTATGTGATTACTACAGTATATATATATATATATATATATATATATATATATATATATATATATCTGCATATTTGTTTGTAACAAGATCCGGAGTTCTGCAGCAAACGTAAAGTAGTAAATAATATTGTAAGGGACTCAAATGATATATATAAATAATTTTTCCATCCACAATTGCAACTTGGTAGTTCAGTGCTAGCATTAATAATTTTTTCTTGTCAATGTAATTGAATTCTTTGTTTTTCGGACGTACGGTAAGGTTATATTCGGTTCCATCCAAGCAGATTTTATATCTTCTTGCGGACTTGGCCGCTGTCTCTATTTGAGCCGGGATTCTGTCTTCTGCTTACGAGATTTTTAGGTTGGCATGTTTAGGACGCGGCCTGAGCCCGTCTTATTTCTCGAACACTCAGGTAAGAAGGCGCGTTACAGATTTACGCCCAGCACTACTCAGAACACAGATGATGTTTACAGCCACGGCAAAAAAAAAGGAAACCGCTTCTCCCGGAGGATAAATAATGTCTGGGTGCGTCCTCTTATCACTACGCTTTGACGTTTGCGAACCTCGGAGAAATTTATCACCGGGCTTTAACTTGGGGGGGGGGGGAGGGGTTTCTTACACTTTTGAGCACCATACAAAAATTAAAAAGCCTTTAAATGAATCGAATTTTATGAGCCACGGTGCCCAAGAAACTGTAAACACCTATCCGACAATGGTGCATCGTGATGGCCAATTTGGTTAAAAATTAAAACGGCAGAAATAAAATTTATTATATCCAGGATTAAGATCCTAAACCGTGGTGTCTCCGTAAAGGTGTTGAAAAGACACCCGTTATTTATGGGAAGAGTAAAACCGGACGAACTACCTTATAAATCTCATGAGCGCTCTAAAATAAATTACTCATTTCTATATCCGTATAGGAAACACAAAGGTGCGGAATAGAATCGTAAAATACGTTTTCATTTTTGCTATCCCTGGAGATGTACACGGATAAGTAGTTAACTGGAAACATTTGGAAAGCGTTTGAAAGCGATGAAATAAATATTCAAAATTTCATTCCAACGAATGAATTTTTTTTATTTTATTAAAAGTCAAAGTCAAATAAAAGGAACATAATATGAATTAATCGCGAGAAACTGCATATTACGGATACTCAAACGAAATGAAATGTGTTGCTGAATTCGGTCAGGATATAAAAACGAAAAATTTGAGATTTTCCAAAATTTTCAAAAATCTGAATCATAAATTAAAATGGAAAACGAAAATTAGTACACTTGTAAATAAATTAAGTTCATCTATCACGATAATGTCAAATTGCAAGAAAACAGAATTTAAACGATTAAAACAATTTAATTAAATTTCAAGTTGTCAAATATTAATATAAAGTTGTTGTTTTCTTACTGAAAGGTTGGAAATAATGCAGCAGAGATTTGATTAATATAATGGTTCAAGAATTTTTACATACAAATTTACATCAATTATGCCACGGCTATTGATTTAAATCAGACACCTATTGACGGTCATTTTATCGGGCCTCATTAAAAGTACAGAAAGCCATTTACACGTGAAATATAAAATTTAAAGAAAAGTTTTATTTTTGATTTCGTGCTTTTATAATTAATATAAAGTTACTTAATTAACGACCTTTATTTAATTATAATTTAATTTTTATATTATATATGTATATTTAATAAACGTCGTTAATTTATTTAATTTATACTGGAATATTAGTTGACTTTTTCTCATTATAATTTTACAGGTAAAGAGAAAATTATTGTTCCTCAGAAAATATTTGTTAGATTTATGTTTCAATCCTCTCATGGAACATTACGAAAATTAGATATTTTTACTCTTATACGCAATTAGTGCTACTTGTGAAAAATAATGATATATTATTCATGTTATTACTCAGAAAATATTTCATTATATTGGTATTACTATAATTAGTCAACTCTTAACAGCAAGAAACTGTTAAATTATAATAAAATTCAATGAAATAACCACATTTTTGTTTGGGTAATCCTATTAAATTAATAAAATGTCAGAATTAGATGACAATCATCGTTCTTCAAATAATGTTATGGGACCTGAAAAATGTATTATTAATAATTATAGGAAATTATTATAGTTTCTGTATTACACCTTTGAAGTGCAGCTTCTTGTTAGTTTATGGAAGTCACGTAAGTTTTATTAATTTACTTGTAGGTCCTAAACAGACCTCAGTTCAATTATATAGCTACAGTGAGTAAATGCAATAAAAGAATGTGCTACAATTGTTGAGACAATAAAAGAATATGTAAGTATGAATTTTCATTTACAATAATATTGAGTGGACGTAACAATATTATGTTCAAAGTAAAATATACTATAGTAATGCACGATAAAATGAAATTATTCGTAAACATAGTGATATTGAATTGACTCAACAGATGAGAAAAATCGTCAGTCCGAACAGTCCGTTGGCTTGGGCAAATCCTTCCGCTACTATTGATTATCCATCTCTTAGCAAACCAACGAGGTGACGCCGCACTTATATCGGTGACTTGTATTTGAAAGTGCAAGGGAAGGTCATCAGCAAGTTCGAGGAAAAACGGTCAGTGACTTAATGGAAATCGGCAAACTGCTTTCCCACTTACATAAATGATGGGACGACGAGCTTGAAAACCTACATAGATCAGTTAAGTGATTATCAACTACATTGACACTCTTCAACCGATGCGGTTTTTTTCCCCCGGATTCTGACAAATTAAATCGAAATATCTAGGCTTCAGAGCCATTTAGTCGGAAATATTAATTCTCTCACATGGAAGAGAAACCAATTTGACAGTTTCGAGCATTCACATCACTATGACAATTTCTATAAATTTATATATGTACAAATTATATTCATACCTATGACAAAACATATTCACTGATCACTTTCCTTTTAGTTGTATCCGATATTAGTACGCGAAAATATCGATAAGCGTGTCACTACATGTAAATAGCATGAATAACTTCATCAAGAAGTTCAACATGAAAATGAGGAAAATGAATTTAAGCTTGCGTTCGGATAGTCGCTTATAGCTCCAGGGAAACAAGTTAATCATCGACGATAGTATTTTCAGGAAAATTTTACCAATTATTAATATTTACAATAAATTATAAAACAATGCTAACAATGCAGACAATAACTGAACTTGCGAGTTCATTACACGGGTAATTTATTTACCAATTATGAAAGCAGTTTATTGCCGTGAAATTGAATTGACGGCTCCTCCTTTTTATTCAAATTTACATAATCTTCATTCAGTTCGCTCCAATTCTTGTTATGGATTAATGACTCATAATGTGATCTACTGTCGTAGTGTAAGCCCCCTTATGTAGATAAATGTTTGAGTGCGTGTCAAGAAAACAATTTTTGTGTTCTAACGATTTATGACCAGGTCATTAGTTATAATTCTCAAAAAAAAGTTAATTAAAGCACTTAATTTTTTTTAAAAAAATGAACTTTGTGTTTGGCTGAGGCAAATAATTTTGTGTGTCACCAAGAAAGCTAAAACATCCATTAACGGAAGGTGTCACATAATTTACCGTATAAAGCATTATAAATTCCACCTTCAACAATTTGGTTTAGTTCATATAATTTATGGGCTTCTTTTAAAAGCAAAAAGGGCAGGAATTGATCAGTTGAATGGGCACGTAACTTAAGCATGAATGTATTGTAATGCCAATTAATTAGGCCAGTAATTGTTTGGACATAAAATTTGAATTGTTTGATAAATCCATCATAGCGGTCTGATCGAACAAAGCAACAATGGAGAAGCGAGCACGGCTGCTTTGTCGAAAAGTCAAAATGGCGTTTGCGCGCACGAAAGTCTGAGTGAGTTTTACGTCTACAGCCAGCTAGGATAAAGTTGGTGCCGAGAGATTGCAAAGTACAGAACAAGTAATAAAACTTGAGAATTTGTGCCGAAAGATTGCTGTGGACGGATGAAGTATTTAGAAAAAGTCCAGATACCGGTAGTAGAACAGCGAGACCAGTTAGAACAATTTTGTTATAAGTTGCAGTCTGTGAAATAAACATCCAAATATTCATCGATAAACATTTTGAGTGCAGAAGTCTAATTTTTATTCTCAAATTAGACAATTGTTTCAATTTTGGAAGACCAAGTAATTGCATCCAGCGTCTAATTATCGTCGGAACGAGTGAATAACATATCCTTAACGAACAGAGAACCAACATTTGGCAAACTAAAAAGTATTAATTAGAGTCAGTGAAAACCAAGGCCTGATGAGTAAAAATTAAAGTGTAAAAGTGTCCGAACGAGGTAAAAATTGATTGTTCCGGTACCAGACCGACAGTCCGTAAGTAACATAATTTTGAATAATATTGTAAACGCTAATTAAAGGATAAAGTCAGATTTCGTTCGTTCGCTTTCTTCTAGTTTTCTTTTCATTGATTGAATTATTGTTTTATTTTAGGTAAATTATCTTTTGAATTGTTAATTAGTCAAATTCTACATTTATCGTGTCCTAATCAACAAACCCAGTAAAGGCCCTGAGATATAAAAATTTTGATTGTAATTGTTTTTGAGTTTGAAGCCACAATTTGATAATGAATTATATTTTATGTTTTAAATTTTGATTATCTTTTCATTTAATTAAAGCCTACCTGTTGATTATTACATAAATGGCTTCCACAACGTGGGGCAAATTAATTTAAAACAACCAGTTGATTATTACAGTATCAAATAAGTTAGTTTAGAGTTTCTAAACAACATTGAAGCTATAGTAAATGGCTATAAACGAGGAAAACTAACTTGTACAGTTCGGCTGTTTACCAGTCAATCACAACTGCCCTGAAATCGGTTTATTTTGCAAGGGACAATGAGCAGCTCAGCAGTTGCCGAAGGGGTGTGCCCTAAGAAACAAAGCTTTATTGGTTCCCCACGAGAATGTGTTTATAATCGAAAAAGGGTATTGAAATTTTACAACAACTTTCATGGATGAATAAAGTCTTCTCGGACAAAACAGTTGTATTGGCGACGTTTCGATGACGTTCACTGCCTCACTGCCATCGTCTTCAAGCAAGTAGAGGGTTATTTTTTGTTTCTCTCTGGGAAGAGAGAATTAACCCTTGCTAGACTCGAGCCGAGAATAATAAATATTTTCTTTCGTAAAATAAATTAAAATATATACGTAATAAAATAAAATAAAAACTCCCAATTAATTAATCCGCTTAGACTAGGACAGCAGTTATACGTGAAAGTTAGAAAGTGGATGGAGAAGGTATATTAGTATGTGATATAATGTGTAGGAGGAATAGTGGAAGGGGATATGCAGGGTCAGTCTTTAATGTGAAGAGCTCAGTCTTGGTCGGTGGATATTATAAATAAATGTTGTCGAGAATTTTTTCGAGTTCCATCGACGATAAAATGACACTGTTAATTCAGAAGACCATTTAACGTATTACAAGTTTATTGATTTAATTTAATTTACTTGTTAATATTCCGACATTGATAACTGTGATGGTGTTTAATTTTACCAATGAGACTATAAACATATGAATTGAATGGGTTAAATTATTTCAAATACTGATCACATGTCAGCAAAATACGAAAATAATATCATTTCTGGCCTTCTAGGTACTTTACTTCAAATATTGGACCGGGAACTAGGATAACCACAGGAAGCCGGTTGTTCATTGACTCACGTGGAGAGCAATGAATCTTCTGAGACGACAGCGTTGACCATATATTAACCCGTCCTCTATTACTCTGCTCCATTCAATAAGAAATTCTATACATATTCAGTCTTGGTAAATAAATTTGTTACGTAAATAAATTTGTTACGTATCCCCTTGTTCACGTATTCTGAGAAAATGTGAATTATCTTTAATTAAACTAAAAAGCAGAAAAACATTTCTAAATGAGATTCATATTATAGGTTAATTATATGTGAGAGCAACTTAATATGTCGACTGTTGTACGTATAAGTAAAATATTAGCTACTAAATTATAAACTGAAATATTTCGCAGTTATCAGCGAGACCGCGCGTAAATCTAAGAAACGATATACAACTTATAAAGAACGAATACCCAATAGTAAACAAAGAAGCAGCGTGTGAATTTAAGTCGTATTTTATTAACGTTTCTCGTGATATATTAGAGAAGACATGTGTGCAGAAACGTAATACGAGCAACTTTTGTGAACTGCTACGTGAATCCAGAACAATGGTTAATAAGTCCTTATTTGTACTGTCGATCAACAAAAATGAGATTATTAACATAATAAAAAAGTTAAAATCTTCTTGCGACATGGAGTCAGCAGTAAACTTGTTAAGCACTGCTGTCACGAAATCTCAATTCCAATACAGTTCATATTTAACTTGTTCTTTTCGTCTGGTATATTTCCGGATGCTCTTAAAGACGCGAAAGTTATACCATTGTACAAAAAGGGTTCTACAACAGACGTCTCCAATTATCGCCCTATTTCGTTCTTGCAAATATTCTCCAAAATTCTCGAGACAGCAGTACACACGAGAATTGCAACCTTCCTCACAAAATTTATAATTATTTCCACATCACAGCATGGTTTTATTACAGGTAAATCCACCAACACTGCTTCATATGACTTCGATCAAAGTATTCGTGACGCATTCGACGAAAGTCGAATTTTTGCTGACCCCTTCCAAAGCATTGGATGTAATAGATCATGACATTTTACACCGAAAATTAGATTTCTATGGAAACAGAGAAGTTCCCCTTTCTTTATTGCGATCTTAAGCGCCAAAAAGTTGCGATTGTAAACTCTGATGGAAATGAGCATCTGTCAGGACCCGCGGTGTCCCTCAGGGCTCAATTTTGGGACCCTTACTTTTCATCATTTACATTAACGATCTACCGAATTATTTACATCCCATAAAATCAGTCCTTTACGCTGACGACACAAATTTAGTGATCACGGACAGCGACTCGGAAACGTTGAGTGAGAAAGTAGAGGTTGCGATGAGCCGTTTCAATCTCTGATTCACTGCAAACAAATTCTCTCTTAATCTAGGGAAAACTAAAACCGTTACCTTCACTTCAAATACAAACAGTTTAATTTTTTATTCAGAGAACATTTCGGAGCACGCGCATTGGTCTGTTGATTGACAATAAATTGAAATGGAATCACCACATAAATAAACTTTCTGGAAAACTTAGCAACATTTGCTTCACGTTAAGAGTGTTAGCTTTGGAAAGTGATATATCATGGTATATCATGCATATTTTCATTCTGTGATGTCTTACGGCATAGCAAACTGGGGTCGTTCACATTACAAGTTGCAAATTCTTAAACTTCCAAAGAGGGCCGCACGAATCATATCGGGTGCGGATTGTAATGACACTTGCAAGTCTTTGTTTCGGAATCTTGGGATTTTAACATTGCCTTGTACGTATATTCTAGAAATTTTAGAGTTGTCTGAATAAACTTCAATTTATATGCCCTAAACGGAGCAAATCATTTATAGAACACTAGAAATCGCTCTCAACTCCGTAGAGAAAAACATCGCCTAAGCCATTTTGAATCAAGCATTCGTTATTCCGGGATAAATCTATTCAATAGTCTTCCGGAAGAAATAAAAACTTTAACTATACAAAATCTATTTACAAAGAGTTGTAAATCTCTGTTAATTAATGGAGCATATTACTCGCTGAAAGAGTTCGTAGAAAGGAAGGACAGATTAGATCCTCTTTACTAAAATACTTTCCTAGTATCTTATCAAGTTACGCTATTATTTTACGATAATAATATTCTAGGATTTAACTGCTGACTTATTTTCTTTTTCATGTTCGACGGGAATCGATGTAAGATATTCTACTGGAAACTCCGTCAAATGGTTATTGAAGAAGGACTAAAACACTTATCATTTCTTTAATTACTAATTACTGTCATTAATATCTTTATTGTAGTTTTAAATCATATATTTTTTTGTTAAATATAATGTTTGTTTTTTAACCTTTGTATTTGTAATAATTATTCTTTTCATGTTATCTTATATTGTGACGTGTCCTATTTCCTCGACCGAGGACTAATGGAATGAATAATAAATCTAATCTAAATCTTAAACCTCCTCTAAATACACTTTTTTATTATTATTTAATTTTATTTATAGTCGCTACAGGGTCTTATACAGTTGTTACGTTTAAATTTCCGTTTACAAATTAGTTCCTTTAAGAATTCCGTTATCTTCTTTTTCTTTACATTTTTTTACGCAAGTTGAAGCCTTATTAAAACTTCTATAAGCAATTTTTTTTTCTCTCGCGACGGTGACGAAAATGTTTTCAAGTGACAGTGTTGAATCTACCTCTGCTGAAGAATGTAAAATTTTGCAATCACATTTTAATTTCTATACAGATAAATATATGCAACGTATTTCGTGAGGTTTAAATTGACGTACCAATCTAAAAAAAAAACTTTTTCATCTTCATGCTCTATATTAAACTTAATAAACTTTTTCTTGTTACCTTCTGTATCAATTAAAGTTTACAGTTGTTTGTGTTCTCATATAGAAATATATTGATTCGCACATTTCACAAGTCAGTCAACATGAGTTGATTTTTTTTAGCTCAACGTTTATCTTGTCATTTAGACCCCTGATCCTTTATATATACTTTTGCAGTTGACTTTAAAATCTAAATATTGGCTCACCTTTCCTGGCAATTAAAAAGGTTCATTTTTAACATTCTTAAAAGTGTGGTGTATGTGTCGGAAATTGGAGTTAACGAAAATGGAGTACAAAATATAAAAATATTGATATGTCAGTTCAAGTAAATGGGAAACAAAAAAAAAATCTCTCATAGCGGCCTGCCTCGGATTTTATACAATAAACAGAGAAATTTAGGCCACACGTTGGGACGTTGATTCGTCGTTTTAGTAAGAAATTTTCTGTTTTTAACCACTGAAATTGAAGGCGATACAAACTGTAATTATATGTCAGCATCGTTATTTAATTCAAGGAAATTGCACAGGGTGACAGTAAGAGGATACAGGATGTAAGCCAAGTCTAACGGATGGCCGTCGCGACCATCATCTAAAATCCATTGTAACATCTCCTTGCATTTTACTCTGACATTAAAATCTGACGATTTTTTAACTTTTGTTGAATTTGATATATGAAAAATCGAGAGAGCCGCTCTCCGACAGTCGACCAAGGCCAACAGAAGTGTTCAAACTTACCTTTCGAGTCTCCGAGCTTGAGTATCAAGGCATTCACGAACCAGATTATTTTCCTATATCCCTTCCATAGTTTTCAGAGTTAACATCCCATATATCATTCGGCGAACCATGATAAAACTCTTCCACCTGACTGAGCATTCTGCGACTTTTCAATGTGTTCCCTGAATACATCGCCTCTGTAATGGTGTATCCGTGTACGATTGGCAGCTCAGGAAAATTAACAGCACATTTTACTTGAAAGGGACGTACATGACAATGGCCCTTTCTCTTTGATATTAGTTATGGAAATATCAAGGTTCAATTGGCACAAATAGACTGAAGGAATATTTTCACATAAACGTTTACGACAGAAACAGAGAGAATCACTGACACAACAGAAAAATCGGATCGCAATCGATTATTAAAATTAGTAGTGTATTTCCGCAAAGGAAAAAGAAACTTCGTACATGAAACGAATTGGAAGCTTAATCCTTGGCCATGACATTTCGCTCTTCTCCAGAATTCGTAATGACTATTGTGGTCAGGCAACATCCATTGCTAATACGGATAATGTGCCCTTTGTCTTCTTTGTTGAGTCTTCTCCCTGTTTATGCTATGTGGATTTTGGTTGATGGAATTCCTCACCGTCTCAACCTCGATGTTTGGTAATTTACGCCTTGTAGAGGAATAACATTTTTTATCTTTAGGTAAAGTATCGCTGGTTATATTTTGGAAAATCTAAAAATTATGAGAAATTTAGTGGTACTCTTTTTATTGGAATTGAGCTTTTAATCACACATAAGCCAACCATAAACAGCTGTACACATAGTATTGGTTTTGTTGGAATGCAATCTAAATTTTTTTATTCACCAAAAACAATTAAAACATTATATATTAATGGCAAAACCGATACTAATGTTTAGTTGAATTTTCTGGTACAAATAAATTTATAAAGAAAATTGAGTTCGTTATAGATTGTATTTACCAGATCAATTTGTTACAAAATATATTGCCATTTATCAGCATTGTATTACATTGACTTATTAATTGTATACATGGATCAAGTTTTGTTGAAACAAGAGCTAAAAAATTTTTAACTTATAAAAGTGAATTGAATCGTCAGAAATTTCAAATAATTTAATTCCCCAACTTTGTCAAGAAAAATTAAATTTCTGGAAATATTTACTTTATTTTATAATTATTTGTATATATTTCCTAATAGTTGTTAACATTTTTTCCAGAACGCACATTCAACTATATTATCTGGTCTTATTAAATAAATATTTGACTCATTATTTAAATTAAAGATGAATAAAACTTGACATATATTCAAAGAAGACTTTACATGTTTAGTTGAAATAACATTCAGAGTAATATGAGATGTTTATAAGTAATTATGAATTATATCCTCTAATAATGATAACGATCTAGATTTAATTTATTAATTCTTATTTTCACGATAACAATTTCAAGACGAGATATTCTGTGCTCAGTGAAACGACCCAAAAATAATAAACCTTCCGGTCTGATGACATTTGGTATCCACAATAATGAAATGAATACATAATAAAGATATGGTGGTGTGTTAAGCACTGTCGTATTATACTTAAGCCAATAAGTGTCATTCAAGCAACAGAATATGACGATTCTGTGGTTCTGCGGTCAGTTTTTCATCATAAAAAATTATAAAAGCAATTTTTCGTATAGAAGTAGAATATTGCAGTCGTTTATGGTCACCAAAAACCCTTACCTCCTAATGCTGTGGTAGGAACAGTACTTTTCGCTACCTCGGCAAAATCTCAGGGGTTTGCCAAGAAAATGGAGGCAGGCGGAATTGAGAGGAGAATTCAAGAAGGGAGACCCCTTTACCTTCCCTTCGATTCCTGACGACCTGTGTCTCAGACGGCTGATATTGAGAGAGCAAGGGGAGAGAATATGGCTAACAACACAACCTACAACGTGAAAGAAAACTGCAAGAAGGCCCTCAGTATAGAGATGTGTCGTTCACAATCCCCTCTGCCAATCCCTCAGCGTGAAATTCACCGATTTATAGCACCAAAAATGAATATATTTTCCCAATTTATTTGCCTATTACTCACAGGACTATGAAATCACTATTTGTCATAATCATATTATTAATAATAATAATTCAGATTTCGCACCGACGCATCCAAAACTCACTATGCAACCTGAAGTGCCGTAATATTTAACAAAATACAAAAACATACCATAGACAACACATTCAGAATAGACCTCGAAGGCATCGAAGGACTCTCCGACTTCGTCCAGATAACTAGAATCACCCCCTTCATCTGATGGCTACAACGATTTAACCAGCCACAGTAGTTATTATTCCTGCCTCTGTCAGCCCCTGCCTATCACCACTGCTCCCATGTAATCATTTCAACTAGATAACTATCCATTGCGTTCGCCAATAACTAGAAGGTGGACGCGACCAAAAATTCATAAAAGAAACAATTCAGATTGTCAAGAGCAAGGTAACTAAAGAATACATCAGAAGAGTCCGAAAACTGGTGAAAACAACATTTATTGCTAGGAATGTCATAAAAGCTATTACCACATGGGTTATACCCGTCGTGTGGTACACTTCTGGCATTTTAAAATGGACTCAAGCTGAATTGGAAACTCTGGACCGAAAGACCAGTACGACAATGACCATAAACCATTCACTACACCTACGAAGTGATGTAGACAGATTATATTTAACAAGTAGGGAAGGCGGAAGACGAATGGTCGAAGTACAACTATCAGTAGATGAGGAAAAACGATCTTTAGCAGAATACTGGGAAGCAAATCAGGAAGACGAAGTGAACCGAGAAGGTGTTACAAAATGTAATGAAAGACTACGGTGAGAAGATGACTAAAAAAAAGTTGGAGAAATAAGACACTACATGGGCCACGAAGAACATACGAGAGTTCTAATAATGAAGAAACATTGCAATGGCTGAAAAAAGTAACACTCATTGAAAGAAACGAAGGATCTCCAATTGGCACCTCAAGAACACGCTCCAAGATAAAAATTTAATGAACGCTAGAATTGACAGCCTGTGGAAATATGCTCTGAAGAAACTGTGGAACATTGCCTTGAGCGGCATAACAAGGTGGTCACTATGGTCCAATGGAATTTATGTAAAAAGTACAGGTGTGCAATAAACAAAAACTGGTGGGAGCATAAGCCAGAGAAAATAATTGAAAATGGTCAAGTCAAGATCGTGCGGGACTTTAGAATCTTTGAGCAAAAACCCTCGGACATCACTGTGGCCGAGAAAACGTCTCTCTCGATTATTGATTTAGCAGTTCCCAGTGACAGTCGGCTCCAAGTATAAGAAAACAAAAAAATTACGCGGGACAAAGACCTTCAAATTGAAATTGGCTGGAGCTATACGTGTTGGCGGTCTTGGAGCGATACCATCGTGCCATCAAAAATACATGGATTATATATGTATTCAAATGATAAAAACTAAATTTTTTACGACGATTTGTAATTTCTTGGATATGACCCAACACCATGAACACAGGTTGACCGTCAATTATTAATAATAAAAATAGAAAAAATAATCATAGTATCCGATTGATAACAACGTGTACCAAGATCTTAATTTTGGAAAAAGCTTTCAACTATTTTGATGTAGACATTCCTTGTTATATTTGAAGCCATGTACCTAGTTGGCGTTATGCGGCTTAAATCTGTTTAATTAACAATATGCGTGCTTCACGTAAAGCAAAAATATTGTTTGTGGCTCAGTACGACCGCTGCATCAGACAACGTAATTATTCAAGTAGCGTCTCTAATAATCTGTACGTGTTACGGCAAAAACGAGAGGGGTCACAGAATATTTATTAGATAAGGGACAGTAGTATCCTGGAACAGTCCCTGGATCGATAGGAAATGCAAGCGTCACATTCTCCGTTATGGAAACCAGTCTAACATCAACGGAGAAAAAATAAATTTGGATTTGAAATTTCATGACAGTTGTGGATCTAGATTGCAATTGACAGGTGTAGCACAGTCAGAGTTTTAAGAAGATGCAGGTGATGATTTGACGGGTTATGAAGAGTGATAATTTAAACGAAGTGATACAAGTGAGAGGAGAAAGAAAAAATTCACGGACGATGCGGAAATTAAAAATTCAGCCTGTCTTCATGGAGAGGGACGTACCTATTTCGTCTCCAAATCTGGCATTGAAACACGTGACGAAGGGAAATTTATCCGCTAAATTAATTTATACATAAAGCACGATTACGAAACGGTTAATTTTTCCTACATTTAGATTTATTCAATTCTTAACTAAGGAAAACATTACGCGAGAAAGCATAATAATACATTTTTCTGGGTCAATGAGATTGATATTGTTTTTATCTCGTGTTGTTTAAGTATGATTTCAACCCATTACGGCATGGGAGTGGAGAACGGTTAGGGGTGAGGATAGAGGAACGTTTCATGAAAATACCGAGATTACAGTCAAATCCGGCATTATGGATATCGCTGATTTTAATTATAACGACCCGGGCAAAGCCCGAGATCCAGATAGTTGATTTCAGTACGTTCCATATAACATGTTACTATTATTATTGACTTCCTGTAAACGAAGAATTTTAGACAGGCAAATGTATGTTATAGACTAACAGCCGAGGTTTCTGTCTATTCCGGGATAATAGCCGTCGCTGAACTTAATTCTGACATTAAGAATGCCGGTTAAGTTTGAAGTTCAACCCCTAGGAATGGATGTGGACGAGTTATTGATGAATGTTATGGTTAATGAAGTTATAATAATATTATTATATTATAATATGATATATGTAATGTAATGTTATAATAATATTAAAAAAAATTATATTATAAAAATGTTATAGAGTAACATACAACAAAAATTCATCACCGATTTCACCGCTGTTAGGCTACAGGTCACCTCGAACTTCTCCTCGTCAGAGTAGTGATGAGTTCGCGTCAGGTGAAGTACGAAATAATAATAAAAAATTAAGATACAAATATCAGTATACTGTTGCAAATACTGCATAATACTAACAATTTTGTGGGGAATGGTGACCTAAACTGACCGAAACGAAAATCATCAATCAATAGGATATTTTTAACAAATATTATAAAATAATAAGAGGTTTTTATACCCGTCAATATGCTGCTAAATAGATTTTTCCCGGAATAATGAATACAGGATTGATGGACGTTAAGCTTCTAAAGTGAAAAAGGAATGGATTTTATAAAAATCAAAAGACACAGCCTCCATTCGGCAGAAATCGATTTTCATTACGTTTAATGAACTTTTTAAGTTTTCTAAAATCGAAGCATCAGGTGGAGTTAATATTCCCAGCTTTTTTAAAAGAGGTTTTCAAGTCGCTCGACAGTCCTTTATTGTACAGCATGGATTAAGAAAGTTTCACCGTCCCGTAAACAGAAACGCAATTTCATATTCGAATCACATATTTTCACCAAATTCCTCAGTGCGTAACAGCATTAAATAGTTAACTGCAGAGTATTTACTAATTTAAGGTTAGACCTGAAAATCAGTTGAAAGAAAATTATATATATTGTTAGTCAACCTAAATGCTTACGAATTATAAATGCAAGCTCGTTGAAATTTCAACCACGCAGATTTTAAATGCTTGGGTTAATCTCAAGTATTGATTAACTTTGTCAACGGCAATTCTAAAGGAACTGGCAGAGGAAGCAATTTTTTTTCCCCTTCTGAAAGCCTATTCCGTGATCCGAGGACTACAAACGACCTTTAAATCCACCAAAATTACGATGAGAAAAATGAAACCTTATTAGTGAACGAGGCCGGAACTCAAATGATAGCGTGCTTGGGAAACCTTACAACATTTATTACGAACTTGACATGAAAGGCCAATGGAGATGAGTTGAACAATTTTGTTCAAGAAACCATTAAGGATGAAAATGTCATATACTGGCTATAATATATCATTATTTGAACACATTTATATGAGTCTGTTAAAGATTATAAAGAAAATTAAATATTTTCTATACAGAATTTTTACATATATATAATCTTATATTTTACGTCTGTTTTTTTTTAATTAATAAGAAAAATCAACGGCCTTTTTACAGACGTTTTATGACATTTTATATTATATACTACATATAATACTCGCTTGTAATAAAAAAGTGTAATTAATTTCCTTTAATTTTTGAACCGTGTGCAGGCTTCACAAAATAGGTTCCCGAGTTCATTAATTTTATTATACCTTAACGTATATCAGGGTAGATGCGGATAAAAAGTTAATGTCCTGAATAGGCAGAAATAAAAAAAGGGGGCCTTTTTGCATCGTCGGGAGGGCGGGTCATTAGCATTTTAATGATCCGTAGGTCAATTGATTTCCAAGAATTCGTCGCAAATAGAAGTTAGGACCAACCCATAAATATTCATTATTTCGGTATCCTTTAACGAGTTTTGCTACAAATTCAGGAAATTGTCTCTGGGACGAGTAAAGATCAAATTTCACATCTGGGAGGATCGGAACTATTTTCGAACATTCCTCTCATATGTAAACAAATATTTATGGTAATGTTTATTCTTCAATATGAAAAATTGTTATTAACAAAACATGAGACTAATTCAATCACTTAAAATTCATAACGAAATTGATATGATTATTTTTCTATGCCAGAAACTATTGTCCCATTATACAAAAATAGGCTTGAATTAAAATATTTCTCCGTGAGTTTTTCATCCACTCTTATGGTTAGACTTCGAATTTAAAATTACTTAATTAGTGAATCGGTGGGAGAGTTTACTCAATTAAATTCACTAACGAAATTGAGGTATATAATTTTCTGTTTTACATACTGCGTCCATATTTTGAAATTATCATTGCGTCTGTTATGATTTTTCAATCTGTAACAGAGCTCTGGTACGTATATTGCCAAAACGTTAAAGGTTTCAGTGATTTAGGTATTTTTTTAATTCAATTTGTAAAATTAATGGCGATTGAGACCTTCATTATGGACTCGTATTCTAATTGTTGTAGAAAAATGTTAAATTATTTTTTCAAATGATAAATACAGCTAATGCTTTTATCCTGAAATATTGCTTAAAAACACAGGATCCATAACGTGAAAAGGTAGAGAAGAAGTTAGGTCTTTTCTCGTCGGGTTCAGAGAAGTTTGCAAAACAAAAGTTGGGGCACTGCTAACTGTATCCATTTCCTAGACCGTTGTCTGCCTTTCAGGCGACCACATTTCTCTTAGCACTTGCCCCTACATTAATTTTTTTTCCCGGTATATAAAATAAGCATAAAGACTGCCGAAATAAAAGTAAATTTTACACTATATTTTCGTGAAGGACATCAAGTGCAGTAGACGTCGGTGTATCTGGACTTGTGTTGGTCTTTTTTACATCTTGATTTATTTGCATCGGTTCAGTTGAATGTAGTAGAGAATATCACTGCTGTGCTTCATGAAAACTCTCTGTCTACATACACAGAGCGTTCACGTCGTCGGAATTAGGTCACTGGCTTGCGTCTGCAGGAAGAAGCGTTGGATCCTAAGCAATTGTGTGCTTCAAGAAGCATCCAGCTTTTACACTCCTGCAGGACAGGGTTTTACCTTCGGATTTAGTACAGAGTTTTACCTGCGGATTTAGTACAGAGTATCCGACCAGTACTTAAGAGTGGCATGGGTCTTAGGAGCCTTGATATGATCGAGGGAAGCCATCTCTCGAGATAGCTCCACCAGAAAATCATTACTCTAAATACTATAAAATTTATTCCACAAACAGAATACAAGAGAAAGTGAATTTTGGGCAAAAACAGGGGGCGCTTAGTAGGAATAGATGGTGGGAACACTCAGTCAGTGTTTCCTCTATTTCTTTGAACATGTGTATTGAAGTGGTGGCGATTAAAAATAGTAAGAGGAAAACAAGGATGACAATGGATAAATCCATATCGTATGGAGTTTCTAGTGTGACAGAGGCTAACACGAATAATTCCAAGATAATGATGAGATTGATCGTCATCAGCTTGTACACTTCTGCAGGACAGGGTTTTACCTTCGGATTTAGTACAGAGTTTTACCTGCGGATTTAGTACAGAGTATCCGACCAGTGCTTAAGAGTAGAGAAGCCAAAGGCTGGTATGGGTCTTAGGAGCCTTGATATGATCGAGGGAAGCCATCTCTCGAGATAGCTCCACCAGAAAATCATTACTCTAAATACTATAAAATTTATTCCACAAACAGAATACAAGAGAAAGTGAATTTTGGGCAAAAAAAGGGGGCGCGTAGTAGGAATGGATGGTGGGAACACTCAGTCAGTGTTTCCTCTGTTTCTTTGAACATGGGTATTGAAGTGGTGGCGATTAAAAATAGTAAGAGGAAAACAAGGATGACAATGGATAAATCCATATCGTATGGAGTTTCTAGTGTGACAGAGGCTAACACGAATAATTCCAAGATAATGATGAGATTGATCGTCATCAGCTTGTACACTTCTGCAGGACAGGGTTTTACCTTCGGATTTAGTACAGAGTTTTACCTGCGGATTTAGTACAGAGTATCCGACCAGTGCTTAAGAGTAGAGAAGCCAAAGGCTGGTATGGGTCTTAGGAGCCTTGATATGATCGAGGGAAGCCATCTCTCGAGATAGCTCCACCAGAAAATCATTACTCTAAATACTATAAAATTTATTCCACAAACAGAATACAAGAGAAAGTGAATTTTGGGCAAAAAAAGGGGGCGCGTAGTAGGAATGGATGGTGGGAACACTCAGTCAGTGTTTCCTCTGTTTCTTTGAACATGGGTATTGAAGTGGTGGCGATTAAAAATAGTAAGAGGAAAACAAGGATGACAATGGATAAATCCATATCGTATGGAGTTTCTAGTGTGACAGAGGCTAACACGAATAATTCCAAGATAATGATGAGATTGATCGTCATCAGCTTGTACACTTCTGCAGGACAGGGTTTTACCTTCGGATTTAGTACAGAGTTTTACCTGCGGATTTAGTACAGAGTATCCGACCAGTGCTTAAGAGTAGAGAAGCCAAAGGCTGGTATGGGTCTTAGGAGCCTTGATATGATCGAGGGAAGCCATCTCTCGAGACAGCTCCACCAGAAAATCATTACTCTAAATACTATAAAATTTATTCCACAAACAGAATACAAGAGAAAGTGAATTTTGGGCAAAACAGGGGGCGCTTAGTAGGAATAGATGGTGGGAACACTCAGTCAGTGTTTCCTCTATTTCTTTGAACATGTGTATTGAAGTGGTGGCGATTAAAAATAGTAAGAGGAAAACAAGGATGACAATGGATAAATCCATATCGTATGGAGTTTCTAGTGTGACAGAGGCTAACACGAATAATTCCAAGATAATGATGAGATTGATCGTCATCAGCTTGTACACTTCTGCAGGACAGGGTTTTACCTTCGGATTTAGTACAGAGTTTTACCTGCGGATTTAGTACAGAGTATCCGACCAGTGCTTAAGAGTAGAGAAGCCAAAGGCTGGTATGGGTCTTAGGAGCCTTGATATGATCGAGGGAAGCCATCTCTCGAGATAGCTCCACCAGAAAATCATTACTCTAAATACTATAAAATTTATTCCACAAACAGAATACAAGAGAAAGTGAATTTTGGGCAAAAAAAGGGGGCGCGTAGTAGGAATGGATGGTGGGAACACTCAGTCAGTGTTTCCTCTGTTTCTTTGAACATGGGTATTGAAGTGGTGGCGATTAAAAATAGTAAGAGGAAAACAAGGATGACAATGGATAAATCCATATCGTATGGAGTTTCTAGTGTGACAGAGGCTAACACGAATAATTCCAAGATAATGATGAGATTGATCGTCATCAGCTTGTACACTTCTGCAGGACAGGGTTTTACCTTCGGATTTAGTACAGAGTTTTACTTGGGGATTTAGTACAGAGTATCCGACCAGTACTTAAGAGTAGAGAAGCCAAAGGCTGGTATGGGTCTTAGGAGCCTTGATATGATCGAGGGAAGCCATCTCTCGAGATAGCTCCACCAGAAAATCATTACTCTAAATACTATAAAATTTATTCCACAAACAGAATACAAGAGAAAATGAATTTTGGGCAAAAACAGGGGGCGCTTAGTAGGAATGGATGGTGGGAACACTCAGTCAGTGTTTCCTCTGTTTCATTGAACATGGGTATTGAAGTGGTGGCGATTAAAAATAGTAAGAGGAAAACAAGGATGACAATAGATAAATCCATATCGTATGGAGTTTCTAGTGTGACAGAGGCTAACACGAATAATTCCAAGGTAATTATGAGATTGATCGTCAACGACTGATTTCTTGGCTGTTGTTTCTCTTACTCAATATCTTTACAAATCCATATTGAAGTAGGCCTAGCAGAAATTTCCCACTATTCGCTTATGGATCGCTCAGAATGAGCTACACGTAAGTAAAACGTATGACGTGTTACAAATCAAGCAGAAGGCTGGTTCACGTTTCAGACTCTCTGTTGCCAGCGCGAGGAGCTATCGAACTTCTCCACATATCACGTGGTCTACGGAACATGGAGCATGACAGATAGAGGTTTACGTGTTCGTAATTTAAACTTATTTATTGGTTATATTTAATAACAATTTCGTAAGAGGTATCATTATTGAGATTGTGGTCAAATTATTAACTTTCAAATGTTTTATTTTCAAGTTAATTCCAGTAAAACATGGCGGCCAATTTAAACCGATGAAGAATAAATATTTACAATGACAATATAAAATATTATGATTTTTAAGTTTTCATTCCGTACAGATATAGAATATCCCGCAAAGTTGCTGTGTCTTCTAATTAATTCTTCCATTTTGAGAATTACCAATTGTTTCTGCTGCCATAATTTGAGAATGGTGATCGATGAGTGAAGACAAAAATCATATAAAAAATCTTGTAAAATTTATTCGCGTATTAAAATTATTTCAAATATGTACAGAATTATTTAACACATTAACGAATAAAAGGGAAAGCTTCCGGGAAATTCAGATGAATTATATCAAACTGATAATCATTTGTAGACTGTTGTAGTTTCACAAGTGTTAGTTGTAATTTTTAGATGTAATAATATTATTCAACTTAATGTATTCTCCGTAACCAACAAAACTTTTAATCTCCTCCGAGACATTAAAGGAGAATAACTTTTCCCGTTGAAATCATGTTATGAGCAAAAATACGTAACCGGGCAATAAATATAATTGACGTGAAACTGGTGAAATTAAATTTTTAATGCGGTTTTCTACGTCACGTGATGGACAATAAAATTTATAAATGATAACTGTACTGAGTGGTCAAGCCTCTCATTCGGGGAATCCATTTTCATAATTCACGATTAACTGGGCCCACCGAAATAAATCCGCGCAAAAATAATTAATGACCAAGATTTGTAATGAGTGGTTTGTAAAATAGTCATGTGAAATGATACTGAGGGCAACGGTCAATTCTAAATGGAACGCTTCATAGTGGGCCCAGACGGCAACATGTGGAAATGTTTAAAGACCTCGCTTTTTTGTACTTGTGGAACATGTGGTTCTTTAATCCCGTGCAGCCTCGAAAGTAATGCTTCACCTTGCATTCAGCTCAAAGGCAATGTTTTGCACAAAGAACGTCCTTGGACCAAGAAGCACACTTACAATACAAAATTTGCATCATCTCGTGAAGATATTAATGAAAAATAAAATTTTCAGACGAGAAGTATTGGTGAATTGTGGTTCAATTTAGTTCTAATATTTGTGTTATCAGAAGCATGTTTTAAAACCAAATATGAGAATTAATAGAAACTGATGTATTTATAAAACTGATAGAAGAGGACTAATGGCGTTTATAAACCTAATCTGATGAGAAAATAAGTCAAGTCATATTGATATTGATTCCTAATATGAATAGAATAACATTTAAGACAATAAATATTTTAAACTATATATCAACAGTGAAATAAAGAATTTCAAGATTACGTATTTGAAAATGAATGAAATAGGATTTTTGGGGAAATATTGACACTAATATAAACAATAGTACTATTGATTATAATAATGACAATATTTTCTCAATGAACCTATTTCATGTATTTTCAAATCCGTACTTTTGAAATTCTTTGTGTAGTTTTACATTGAACATCCAAATGAAGATTTTTTTCGAAATTTAAATACGATTTACATACTCGACGTGCATGTAGACTTAAAAGACAATATATATAAATAGAACGAGATAAATTTATTATTAGATTTCTTTATACATCTCGAGTAAAGGCCTCAACGATTTCTTTAAATTTTGTGTGAAGTTTATTCCTTGATGATCAAATTACAATATTTCTTACAATAGATGATCTGGGTTTTACCGTAATCCAGCTCACATTCCTCTAATATTTCAACAATGCTCCAATAAATAAAATAGACCGTACATTTGTATGTGTGTAGGTATGTTTCGCATACAAATACACACCCGTGGAGAAAATTTGACCAAATTCCGCACACGTGTTCCTTTCGAACCGAAAACAAACACTGTAGGTGTAAGACTCGGCTACCACCCAGAGGGGCAGTGGCAGACCGGGGTGGAATTTTTCAAACATTCTAAAACGGTCGAATAGATATTTTTTTCGGAATAAAAATCGTCGAGAGAAACACTAACAATTTCATTTGTGTAAAATTTCAACCTCCATTGACATAAGAGAAGAGCACTGTTAGGGGCGGGGGTGAAGAGGCGTTACATAAAAATAACACGAAATCAACCAAGATTTGAGTCAAATCCGGTGTTATGGATGTCGTTGATATTAATTATGACAACCCGGGCAGAGAATCGTACAACCAAACACAATCTATAAGAAATGATAGGTTTTAGAATTTTTTCCCCTAATGTACAATCTCACCAAACGCTACTGAAAAAAACAAATTTTGAGAAGGGCTTCACGTATATCAAAACGGATCAAGAGTGTGTGGTGGATCAACAAGGAGGCCATTTTCTGCTACGGTAATAACCGTACTTAGATTCATCATTCGCTTACCTATTGTGATGGTAGACGATGGTTCAAGACGATCATTAGATTGCCGCGCCCCATCTACAAAATTATAAAAAAAACCATATATACATATGCATGTATATATAAATGAATAAATAAAATATTAAATGATAATTGTATTTGTTCATGTTGTAGTTTATGGTCACGTTAAACACACAGATTTACTTTCAGCCGTAATTTAATTGTATTTACAGTCTTAATTTCACCGACGCGGTTAAATAAAGCCTTTTACATTATATGGAAAATAGTACTGTTTAAATAGAAAGGAAATTGGAATGTTGCGCCTTTTATTTGAAAATAATATAAATTTTTCCAATCTGAATCTTCGAATCTAATAAATAAAGTAGTCGTTACTTTAATCTTTTTGGTTTGTGTGTGTACATGTTCCACATACAAATCTGCACTCATGAAGTAAAGTTTCGTATGTGTTCCTTTCGAACAGGAAACAAACACTATGTCGGTAAGACACGACTATCACTCCCAGGGGCGGGGATAGACTGGGGTGGAAATTTTCAAGCAAGTTAATCGGCCAATATTCGCATCGAATAAATATTTTATAACAACCCAGATTGGAGTCTAATCCGGGGTTATGGATGTCGCTGCGTTAAATGACATTCAAATTGCCATTTAACCCCCATGAGCGGCGGTAGATGGGTCAGAAATTTGCAACATGGTAATTTGCGTCGAATACATATCGGAAATAACAGAGATTTGAGTCTAATCCGGGGATATGGATGTCGATGAGTTTAATTATGACACCCCGGTAACACCGGATACCCAATTAGTAAATAAGCTATTCTGAAACCAGCCTCTAAAATTTTTCCGTAGTATTTTCGTAAAGAACTTGTAATTAATTAAATTTTATTAATATCAAGATAACAGGACGCAGCAACACGCTTCTTATATCTCTACAGCTCTTCACCCAGCCTAAAATGATTTTTAAAATATTGAAAGTATTTGGAGTTTCAACAATAACAAAAGCATAAATTATAATAAACTACTTCTCTTGAAATTTCATCAGAGGTCATAGTTTACTTAGACTATGACGGGAAATGACTCAATGTCTTTATGGTTTTTGAGATGAATCGTTCGTTAGTTTTGTTGTTTTGATGGTGATGATAGTTGGAGCTGCGAAATAACCACATGGTAGTTACGAAATATGTTTAGTTGGAAGGTACAGTATAAATAGAGGTCTTGATCAACGATGCGTCACGATAGCAGATTTCCGTAGAAAAAAATCATGGCTCTCCTATTGATTCACTACTATATTATCAATCATATTAAACCTCCAATATTTTAGTCTTCTCTTAAAACTAACAAGGCAATTCTTTGATATTATTTAGCCGATTTGTGTTTCATTTCCCTCAGATTTTGGAATTTAAACTACCATGCGTCAGGCTAGAAATAAAAATGATTTTATTAGAGCGTTTCATTGTCACCAAATGTAAGCAATTCTGAGTTTCTTCTTTCATAATTTACGGTGATATCTTTTTCAATTTGAATGCTCATTACACTCCTTTAAACCCGGCTGAAAAGCGTGGCATTCCAGGAACTTTACGTTCCTTCAGACATCTCATTGCGGTACCATTAGTAAAATATTTTGCCCTTAATTGAATTTTTTTCTCTCTTGCGCCATTTGTTGCCACACATGCAACAGCCTTTAAAAATTACAATTTGATTATAGATTATTTTTTATACCAGTTAAGAAAGGGATGTTAACGAAGTAAAAAGGAATAAACGAACCAGAAATGTCGGAATCGAGAGGATTAATTGAATTATTATATTAATTAAAATACGTAACACATTATTTAACCTTACAAAAGTATCGAACATATTATTATTTTAAATTTCGAAATGTTAACGAATTTTTCTGTTTTTTTATGGATTTAAATGCTGATTCGTTGAAATGATTAAATAACGCTGGTATTTATTTTAAGGAAAATGGATACAAATAATGAGACGGTAATATTTGGTAAAGAAAGTAGGTTACTAATATCATTATTATGGTTTATATTACTAAAGTAGATATTAAAATTAAAACCAAATTTGGCTTCAGTCCTCGAAGATAATTTTATTACAACCTGTGTGTTAACACATACATATTCAATACATGCGTCAATTAATTTATAAAAAATCGGAGGTTTTGGTTTAATTAATCGACACGTGTATTGAATTTGTATTTGTTAAATTACAGGTTGCAATAAAATTTATATTGAGGACTGCAGACAAATTTGGTTTTAATTCGTGTGTAACTAGTTTAAGGTTTTTTTATATTAAAAATCTGATATAAAAATTGATGCCTGAAATCTCCATCCAACAAAAATCTTTGTCGTAAATAAGCCACATTCACAGGTAGATAAATCGAGAAACTATCGAAATATGCAGTGGTAAAGTCCGCGGTCAGCGATCTTAGAAAGCGAAGAGAAACACATTCAGCGACCAAAAGAGAAAAAGATACACTTGAACCGGACCAGGAAAGACAAAGACATTCGGATTGTATCTTTTTCAGTTGTTTCAAAAACAAGCACGGTGTCGGTAAAATAAAACCAGTAGCTGACACTGACTCTTAACGTTGACTTATGAGGAAATGGACGTCATCAAGAAAATTTCAAGAACAATTCCTAAGAAAAATTAAAACAGTTGAAAAAGAAATTGAATAATGAATTGCCAGGGATTAGATATGATAAAATCCTCTTAATACCATGACAAAATGTAAGAAGACTTTATGGAAAATATTTTATCAAGGGAAACCGTTACCGAGGAACGTCTTATAGGGGAGACAAATATGGAAATATTGCAGAAACAGTAGACCCGTTACCGTGCTCCTCATTCGTTAAAATCTTTGGACAAATTTATACACCACGTTAAATTTTTAAGATGTAATGAATTTTTTTTTTCAAAATTAGTGGAAAAGGTACAGAGGTAAGAAATACAACAAGGTCTTAATAAAACATTCTCTTGGTTCTATTAAAAGCCGAGCACGAATTTGCTGAATTTTCAAAATCAATTAGCCGACCTTTTTTTGTTTTATTTCGAGTTTCGTTCGCGTTAAGAAAGCAGCGGAGAGAAACTGTACCAAAAAGTGTGATTAAAATACTCAAAAAATTAGGAGCTTGACAATACAGAAAGAAAAATCTTTGGTAAGAATAGGAACTGAAACAACTGAACTTTTGTGGAAAAATGTGAAATATAAATGTATGAAAATATCTGTACAACACTCTGGATTAAGGCAGTGTTTCCGAAGACAATATCGAATTATTATTGCCGGAAAGGTTTATAAATTGTATCTACAGAGCGGGGGATTACATGGAAAAGACTGGAAGGTTTTGAGATTGTCTGGAAGATTTTTGAACATGAAACTAATAGAATATGAAATGACGAAGCTTTAAAACCGTTCGTTGAACACTCTTGAGGTAAATTTATTGCTTCCCAGCGCTGTCAGGAATTTCAGTGGAGGACAGTTCAATGGAATACCGTGATCACAATTCTGTCTCGGATGTAAAATATTGAACGTACTATGTAATAAGGAAGTTTATCGCAGAGAGGTATCATAATAAGAAGAGCCATCATATCAGTCCAACGACTTAATCAATTAGGCTGGTTCGCAAAAATATGGAGAAAAAACTTGTTATATTAATATTTCTGCCGGCCTGCTGTGGTGTAGTGGCCAGCGTCAGTGCCTCGCATCATAGAGGTACCGGGTTCGAATCCCGGAATGGGCATGGATGCTTGTGGTCGTCCTGGTCAAGAAAACTGGGGGAGAATCGACACTCTGACCAGGTGTCACTCCTAAAATCCAGAATGTGTCATGTAAGATGACAGTCTGGCAGTCGTCTCGGTAGGCCAAGGCCCTTCATGGGCTGTCGAGCCAAGGAGTTTGAGTTACTTATTAATATTTGTAGTGGTGTTTAAATATAACGCTGAATTATAGAACCATAACTCACGAAGTATTGAAATAATCATCAAGAAGTTGTAGTCAAAACCGTTGCAAAGGTGGTGAAAGCTTGAATGAGAAATAAGAATTACTTGTATAACTTAGAGTACTTTAACGACATAGAACTGATTCCATACAACACCTGTGGAGGAATTTCAATTAGCGTCGGATGGATTGTAGGCACCAAACATTTTTTCCCCTCAGTAAACTCTCAGATCTTATACTAATACATTGTGAAACTTTGTCTACCATGGTTTCGTTATACGTTAAGCCGGAGTACTTAATTTCTATCGTATCGACACTTATTTCCGTTGGCACGTTGAGAGACTGGTGGAAACGAGTCAAAGAACTGGACGTCGTGTGGACAGAGCCGCTGAGTACGAAATACCCCTGTCGATGTTTTCCGCGCTGGGGTTGGGGTCGTGTGCCGTAATTTCTCGAGGGAACTGAAGTTTGGAACAATAAATTAATGATGGCTCATGAGCTGGTAGAGCAAGAGTTTTACTCAGAGTTTGACATGGAGTGAACATGACGCAGGTAGTTTGTAATGAACTGACTGGGGGCTACTCTTCACTTCAACTTTTCATTTCGGTTCAAATTTTTGCTGACGTCATTAAAATCGCATTCAGCGACCCATTAACCGGAAAATATATTCTGTACTATAGTTTCAGTTTTGACTAACTTTTTTCATGAAATTGCGTTTCAACTCCTTAGGACTTTGGAAATTACGAGTGTCACTTAACTTTAGCTCCGACATCCGGGATCGTCAGGTTATCTTGAGTATGGCCGCTTGTGTGGAACATGTCAATAGTAATCTAAAATAAAGCATCGAATTAATGTTACTTTTTAACTATCATTAATTTTAAGTGAACTTCGAAGGACACGGTGTATAAAAGTGATTGATGTAAACATCTGGAGCGGCAGATACAAGTCATCGCATAGAGGGGACCGACAACCACTAGCAGACCAAAGGGGGCGTCTCATCCGAGGTTCCAGATAGCAGAGGACGAGTATTTTAATCGTGTGTATTAAAATTTTCAATGAAGTGTAGAGTCAGTGTAAAAATGGCCTTTTAGTGTGGTAGTTTTCAAGATATAAGAGAGAGATCTGGCACCAGACAGACGATCCGTGAGTAACCAAAACGTTGATATAAATTTGTAAACTATAATTAAAAGGGTATAGACAGATTTCGTTCAGTTTTCTTTTCACTTATTTTCATATTGTTTTAGGTTAACTTTTATATTTGAATTGTTAATAGTCAGTTTATACATTGATTTTGTTCTAATTATCAAACCCAGTAGTGACCCTGAGATATAGAGATCCGACGTATTTGATTGTAATTATATAAGAACTGTATGTTCATAAATGTCATGAGTTAATAAATGAAAATTAAAGTATTTGTTTTAAATGGATGAAATTCGGCATGAAAATAGGTCTTGTAAATTGTAAAATTTATCAACAATAATAATTTTTTTTTAAAGCTTAGTAAATGTTGTTAATTGATTCATTTAAATAACCCTTCCAGTTGTTTATTACTATATATATATATATATATATATATATATATATATATATGTGTGTGTGTGTGTGTGTAAGGCATGTGTTAACACTTCAGAAACATGAGCTATACCTGCGAAAGTGGGAGAAGTGATGTATATCGCCAAGAAAATGCTGTTATTACCATTATACTGACATCATTCGAGAGAAGAGAAATCGTTTCAATTCCTTGAATCCTACGCGCAGCGCAGCCATTATACTATTACAAAAACTGGATATTATGATTTGGAGAGTTTACGAGGATGATTTTGTGGCAAATTAATCTGTCATAGATGTGAATTACAGATTATTCTGAATATATAAGCGATGTTATTTCTTAAATTCCTAAAATGTTCATACACTAATTAGTGTATTAAATTCTTACTATATTACAGATGCTTTTAGCTGTTTCAGCAATGTCTTGTTCATCAAGTACGTGCCAACGTTGTCTGGAATTTATATTATTGATCTCATAAAATGGACACTGACTCTTACACAGCGAATACTTAACTACGGTTATTGCATTCCATTCATGTTGCTAATATATATGAAATATTAATTACATTTTCTTTGTAGAGAATGTTGTGTAATTGCCCACGTAATCACTCCTTAGCTGGAAATTTCCGGGTAAACTAATAACTCAGACACATTTCATGATGAACGCCTCTTTAATTAACTAATTCTTTAAAGCAGCATCTGATATTGCAAAGCAGTTCTCTCTTTCCTTTGACAGATGGATACACCAATATTGTTCTTAGCACTTTGTCACCATTCGTAAAATGCAAATAATACACAATTAGCAGATATAAAAAGAATAAAGTTCTATTATTTAATGCTATCTTTTTCTCGCAAAAATGTTTGCTTTTGTAGCTTTCCGCTACATCAAAGTGTATGTTAAGAATAAAAGCTATTTTAATGAAATACATAAAGTAATTAATGTTTTACAAATGGTGTGAGCGGATATAAAGGACTTCAATAATTGTAATATTTATGTCTCGTTAAGTATTTCTAGGTCGTGAGATATAGGCAGTTACGTCCGAGGAACACTAAAAGAAGGGAGATGGTGGAGGGGAGCATTGTCGTCAGCTGGGAACACCCCCTTTCGGACCAGCTCGAACAAGGCAATTCCATTATTAAAAAAATTAATTATATTCTTATTAACGGGATATACAGACAGGAGCAACGAATTTTTATCACACCCTGTGCTTATCATCTTATGGTGCGCCTTTAGTTATCGATTTGTTACAAAATATTTTTATAACTGTTGCCTAAATTACTGCCTGGAAGCATGGGAATGTGGCTTGCCGGGGTCGAGCAGCAGACACAAGACAATGACGGGGTGGATTGGAAAATCCGCAAGTCCCGCAAGCGAGGTCAGGGTCGGCCAAGGAAGGGGTAGACGACCGGGAGGGTATGGCCCTAAAATAGATGAAGTGGGTCACGTGTGCACAAGGACCAACCAGGAGAGAGGGATTTTGAGGAGGCAGAGAGAAAAGTCTGCGAACACGAGGAGATGAATTTGGACCGTCGGTGAGAGTGGTCAGGGAGAGTTGATCCTGAAAGATTTTGGATTTTGGTTTTGCACGTGGGTCTCCGGTTGTCTACTGCGAATGCTGCGGAGAGAGAGAGTCGCCAACGGGAGTCGACCCTGTCCGAGCTGCAGACCTGGTAAGTCGCGTTCCATGCTTCCCGGTATCGCGTCGGTTTGCCACGAGGAGAACCACGGTTAATCTTGAGAAAGGGAGGGGGTTACATGCATCCCTGGCAGGCTGGAGAGCTTTCCTTTTATATAAATTCTCATCAAATGAATTCTTGTTTTTATTAACTAAATATTGTATTTCCCTTTCCTGCAAGAACAATTCTTGCAGGTGGCGCCCAACAAATCGCATATCATTAGTTAATTTGACCTAAAGCTCACCACAATCTCTTAACTTTTACGGATGAGTTATTTTCGTGTACACAATATCTTGAACTGAACGCAATGCATTTCCATGTTTTCAAAATAGATTTTACAGTATGAAGTTAAACGGAGTTTCGGGCTGCTCCCACTACAATTACAGGGCAGTGGGCTTCTGCGCATCTTATATTACAACGAATTTCAATTTCTCGCGACCTATGTTTTCTCCAGTGTTACATCCATGAAAGCCCTCGAAACAATACACGTTTGCCGAGCTCATTTCTTTCTTTTGCATTTGTCTGTGTATCGGACGAGTTATTCTACTGACATCATTAAATTATAATAAAATCTGTGCGTGTGATGGGCTTAAAATTTGCGATTTCAACTCACTTTTTTAAAAATGGATAATATATAAATAATCAACGTATCTAAATTAAACCTCTGACACAATCCACTGTTGTTCAGTATAATGGTTTGAGACACTATTAAACTTATAACCGCATAACACCAGAGTTATTTAGCTTGGAAATTTATTTAGGTGAGACAATGTCTGTTCCTCGGCTTTTAATGCAGAAGCGGTTCAACCACATGTTACGCAGGGAGTGCAGACCGTCGACTACACATCCAGTCCTATAATTTCTTACGTTGTGCGTATTTTAAATGAATGTAGAGCAAGAACTTCAAGGGATCTGATAAATTTAAATAGGAGTTACCACGATGTTCCTGAAATAGGTCTCTTGGGCTGTTGAAACAAAGTTCTCGCAATACAATGGCCCCCAGGAAAGTAATTAAGTTAAATTGAAGCCAACGCATGGAACGAACTACTGTTTAAGAAACAACTGAAATTTCTTTTCGGACATTGACGGTGTGAATATGGTTCAAAGTGAAAATAATTCTAAAAGATATTAGCATTAAATTTTTTGTCACTCTTCCATGTCTGTGGTGCCTAAGAAGCCTTACAACTGAGTGAAACCATCGTCTCAGATTTAATCCACGTAAAGCCGTTGCCAGAATAAAAAAAAAATATCGGCCCATGCTGAATGCAACACGCAATACAGGTTTCATCTCGTTCGTTTATTAGACTACAATTGTCTAGAACATATTACAAATTCTCAATTCGTATACACCCTTGTTCACATTTTAGAGATATGCTTCATAAGTACCCGTAAAAATGCTAATTTTAATTACAGTAAGATAAGAAACTTTGAAAATCTAAAGGAAGTGTAACTAATGATGTCCTTGTAAGCGTCCGTTGGTTGAAAGACGAACCAAACATAACAATTCCCTTCATTTATCTAATTTTACTTTTCAGTATTACTTAAAATACACGTGTATTGTCAGTTGACACAAATATGTCTCTTCGGAACTGATCGAAGAATAAAGAATCAGAATTACGCCATTGTAAACGTATTAAAATTCACAATCAGTAGGAAACGAGTGTCATCAATGCTAATTTGGTGACGATCAATGCTATTAAACGTGATTTATACAACGAATCACAGCATTTGAATTGAAAATCTTCAATTACTTCGCAACATACACAAAACAACGCTCTCTTCATGCTAATGTTGCCACATTGTGTTCTCCCTAAACACGCAAACTTGTTAACAAAAGTAACAGTCAGCATGAGATAAATCTCCTATTCCACGAAATTTCCAACAAGCTTCGAGAGGAGAGCCCATAGGGTAATACAATCCGTAATATACAAATTACAATTATTATAAGCTCATTAAAACGTTTGCTGTGCGAGAAAAGGAAAATAAATGAGAATCTAAAAGGGGAGTTTGCGTTTGTTTGAACAAGAAATTGTTTTACTGTGACCACTGGAGGATCAGACAGACAAATCTACTCATCATTTATTCATTCAATCGAACTGCGATCGTAAAATGAACTAGTAAATCATTCCGTTTGAAATTCCACAAGTTAGTACTGATGTTGCCGAAAACCTCATTTTCTTGGATTGGGTTGTTGCCAAACTTCGCAGCCTTTGTTTGCGGCCTGGAAACAATGCGGTATCTATAAGTTTGTTTACCGTTTTCCATTTTGGTTGATACGTCATTCGTCGCGACCGAGTTATTGGAGGATTTTGTTAACCATAGAAAATGGAGTGTGGGGTGCAAGACGAGCAGGAAAAAGTCAACCGTTTTGAAATATTTGCACTACAAAGTCGCGTGTCTCGTGTGCCAGAAGCTATGATTGAAAATAAAACTAAAAATCAGCTTTCTTGGGTCGTTTACGGAGATAGTGTAATGTTTTATATGAATAATGGGATTTTATTTAGTTTTTTTTTCAATAGTTGTTTAACTCTGAAAATATTTAATTATATTTCAGGGTGAAATTTATTGCAATAATTAATAATTCTATTATCACAAAAAAATTAACTTTCTGCTCTTATTATCAATTTAAATACCCACGGCTATTTTACAAACAAACAAAAAAAAATACAATTTCTGACAGGGGTTGGTTCGCCAAAATAAGGTGGTCATATGGCTGTAATGAACAGACTTTGATGGGATTATCTTCGGATACTTCACCACTTGCAAGGTCTGTGGACTCAGGCTGCATTCCCTCGTATTTCCTGAAAATGGTCACCAACAGGTTCTGGTCGGTAGGTCAGTAAAAATGTCCTCTGCTCCAAAACTCTCTCAGCGAAAACCAGAAAACTAAATTCCTCTCCAAAGCTCAACGTCTTCATAACTTCCCCAAAAGTAACTTATAACATCATAAAAGGTTCTGTCCTCCACACTCCAAAACAAAAAACCATTTAACTTATTCATAACCTCTCCAAATAACACTAACTCCTGCTCCCAAACCAACTTATAACATTTTCGAACAGACGACTTACAGCATCTCAGAAGTAACTAACTGAGAAGTATAAAGTATCACTTCAGATTTTAGAAGTTTCCCCCAACACGGTCTTGGATTCTACTGTTTTTATCTCTCTTTGAGGTGTAAACAGGCTATGAATAGGGTAATCCACATAGTGGCAACTCCCCTCTTATAGCATAGGAAAGGGATTTGAAAGGGGGGATGCGGATGGGTAGAGGAAGGTAGCCAAGGGTTAACTAGGGCCCCCGGGCTATGGTTTAAGGATACTACCCGGAAATTCGCCTAAAAGTGATGCAGGGAAAACCCTAGAAAAACCTGCATCAGGTAGGTCGGGCTTTTGGTACTTGTCTCACGCCCTTACTATGGCGGGAGAGGGGTTTGCTGTGGGGTCGTAGCGCTCCCCTCTCCGTGCCTTGACCGGTTTAGGAGGCAGCTGGCCGACTATTCCAATAGGAATAGCGGACAACTCTTACCGTATGCCCAAGGTCTGCGACCCCGGAGTATAAAACTCTCCAAACAGGCCGAGGTGCCTCGGCATGTGGGAACCTTAGTTCAAAAACCAGAGAGATGTGAAAGCATAGCCTCCTCCAGAGCTCTCTGGGAAGGTTCACCTGCGGGAGAATCCTATCAATCTAATAAATAAAGCAGAGTGTTTGTTTGTATGTATATTTGTATGTTCCGTGTACAAATCTACACCGGTGGAGCAGAATTCACCAAATTTCGTACACGTGTTCTCGGCGACCAGGAAACAAACACTGTCGGGGTGCAACGCGTCTGCCACCCCCCAGAAGCGTGGATGGACGGGGGTGGAAAAATTTAAACATCCTAAAACTGCCGATATTTGAGACTGATAAATGTTTTTAAGGGTCAAAGATATTGATAGTGTTTCTACCGATGTTACGTGAATATAATTTTTATCCCCTACACCCTGGGGAAAGGGCACCCTTAGGGTTTGGGGTGAAGAATACAAATCTACACAGAATTCACAAAATTTCGTACCCGTGTTATTTACGACCAGGAAAGAAAACACTGTCGGTGTGAGACGCGTCTACCATCCCCCAGGAGCGGGGTGTGAAAATATTTAAACATGCTAAAACAGCCGATATTTGAGTCGGATAAATGTTTTTAAGGGTCAAACTTGGGGGTGGACGGGCGTTACAAGAAAATAACGTGAATGCAAGTGAGATTAGAGTCAAATCCAAGTTTATGTATGAGGCTGGGTTCAATTATGACATTCAATTGGCCGTTTAACCCTCGCGGCCGGGGGTTGACAGGGGTGGAATTTTTCAAACATGATAAATGGTCGATATTTGCCGGGAATAAATATTTGTCGGGGTCGAAGACGTTGATATTATATCTAGCGATGTTGTTTGTAAAATTTCAACGTCTATCGGCATTGGAGGGGATCACTTAGTGGTGGCGTTTGGAGAAAGCGTTACATGAAAATAACGCGAATAGACTGAGATTACAGTCAATTCTGGGGTTACGGATGTCGCTGAGTTTCATTGTAATTAACTGGGTAATTCTCTGGGTGGGCGGGGGTAAAAATTATTAACGAACAATCGGGGTTTATTCATAAATGACATCTTGGGAAACGCCGGGCACCCAGGTAGTAGGAAATAAAATCTCAATATCTTAATTAGTCATGCCACCTACGGAGTGCTAATAGCCAGATTCAGGGCCGTGCGAAGACACGGTCCATATTTGTGGAGCGTGTTGTCTGAACATGCTAAAATCTTGTGACGAAAGATTGGCCTATCCAGACATTCACAATATTTTATTCTGTACAAAACGATGCCGCGCCGGGTTTGTTTTCGTTTTAGCGAGTACCTGGGAAGCGTGCGTTGACCCTCGCCAGACTCAAGTCGATAATATAATTTTTTTTTCCCGTAAAATTAATTAAAATACAAACATAATAATAAAATAAAATAACCCAATTTATTTGATACAACTTTTGTACACCAAAATATTAATCAGGCATTTAT
This sequence comes from Zhengitettix transpicula, assembly GCA_037074705.1. Classification (NCBI taxonomy): domain Eukaryota; kingdom Metazoa; phylum Arthropoda; class Insecta; order Orthoptera; family Tetrigidae; genus Zhengitettix; species Zhengitettix transpicula. Next base: position 4,745,061 of record CM073595.1, read on the forward strand.
GATTCGCGTCCAGAAATTCTAGTGGTGAAGACAGACGCTGCCTTTTGTTTCAAAATAAAAAGTAGAGTAGTTGTTGATCAATTGTAAATTTATAAGCTTATGTGATCACGGTGACTAGTCGAAAAAGGATTTTGAGTAACAATTACAACAAGCTGGAAGCGTGCGGTCGCTATTTAACGAACAACCGAATAAAGACAATGGCATCTGGTTACAACACGATAGCACACGTCAGGAGTCCGCTCGAATAAAATCAAAGAGAAGCACCGTTCAGTTGTTTTATTTTTCAGCCAGTCGTGAATTGGTAAAACCCGTCGCGTCACATGACACCGATACGCTCTCAGCATTAAATCTGTGGGAAGGGGGCAGATAATTCTCAGTAGAATTTACCGTACGCGTTCACAGCTTCCTCGTCGGAGGGGACGTGAAATTAAGCGAAACGAGTATAAATATATAAATGACAGACAAAATCAATAAGGATCCATTTACGTTTGGCAACTAAACCGTAAAACAAAATTTATTTACCATTTCTTAAATTGTTTTTATATTGTACCCTCAAATTTTGACATGTATATTTTTCTCTACAGAATACTATTCATAAAATCGTATTCGATAACTGAAATATTTTCAAACCTCAAATAAATTTTCATGGGATAATGAATTTGCGAGTGAGAGATTGAAAATATACTACGGTATAGTTAGAATATCTCTTATGTCAGATTTTCATAAAAAAGGCCACGTTCTTTTTGAATACAAAGCCTTAAATCTATTTTACATGTAAAATAGTTCAACTTATTTCGTGAATTTCCGAAAACTCGTTGGGCACGTGGGTGGAAAAAAATTATAATCCGTAATCCTATGAATTTAATCTGCTGTTTCGGGTTAAAAATTAAATCAGATTGAATTAATAACGTATATTTATCATTTAATATTTCATACCGTTATCCTTTTCTTCTCCACATGCTAGTTAATGCTATAAGTGACAATCAATATATTCTTCGAATAGGTCTCTATCGCTCTCTTGTACATTACATTTATAAATTACGAAAAATTCTGATGTAATTATAGCGCTTTTGAGATGCATTAACAATTATAAAAGCGCATTACTGAAAACTTGTAATGAACTGTTTTATTATGATAATTAAATAAAATAAAATAATGATGAGAGAGAGAAGTAGAGTCGTTGGTTGTTTATTATGAGTAGTTAGTATTTTTGTCTTGGTTTTTAACGGAAGTTGTTGCATATTTCAGAGAAAATAAAGAATATATTGTGTGGAATTCTTCTTCAATGCAATATAGAAATACAACTAATCTGTTTGTAAGATATGTCTACGTTAATTACGAGACATGAGTGCAATTGAAACATAATTAAACAATTCGGATGCACCAACAATATCAATACGTCGGAGTCCGGGATTACAACTTGAGTTTCGCTGGATTTTCCAGAAGATGGCTCACCTAGACCGTGAAAGAGAAATTCAATTATGGATTGACGTGCAATGAATTGTTGAGATTTCATTTTCTTTGAAGCCGAAAATTGATATGCATATATAGTAACTTAAAACTGACGCCCAAAAAAATCGCTACATAATTTTAGCAGCCAAAACGTGTGGCGTTAACATTACAAAATTTGGCACCCATAACGTAGGGCCTATAAAATCTTCATTAACAACTGAATCTTTGTAGCGCGATAGATTAGTAATTAATGAATGTATTTCATTCCACTTAAATTTATTAGAGAGGTTGAGAACTTGACAAGTTAGAACTTTCTTGAGAATGGCGTCAGTTTGTCGGGACGTAAACCCTGAGGTCTGAGCAGAAGCACGAAGCAGACAGGCACCTGGTTTTATTCGTGTCTGAGAAATGGCGAGAAATTTAAAATGTCATTGCCTGGACCGTTGGTATTTTATTGTCCATGGAAGATCGGCCAAAAAAGTTAGTAAAAATCGAATTTTTGCACAAAGCGAGGCAGATGTGCCTCGGATACAGACGTTCTTACTCGAGAAGAGACGGCATGCTTGGTTCGAACACGAATTTAGCGTGACTCCAGCTACAGTGTCTTGATCCTTGACGCCCCTTGGGAGTATCTACGTCGATGGTTGGAACACGGATTCAGCGTGACTCCAGCCACAGTGTCTCAATCCTTGACGCCCCTTGGGAGTATCTACGTCGATGGTTGAAACACGGATTCAGCGTGACTCCAGCCACAGTGTCTCAATCCTTGACGCCCCTTGGGAGTATCTACGTCGATGGTTGGAACACAGATTCAGCGTGGCTCCAGCCACAGTGTGTCAATCCTTGACGCCCCTTGGGAGTATCTACGTCGATGGTTGGAACACGGATTCAGCGTGACTCCAGCCACAGTGTCTCAATCCTTGACGCCCCTTGGGAGTATCTACGTCGCTGGTTGGAACACGGATTCAGCGTGACTCCAGCCACAGTGTCTCAATCGTTGACGCCCCTTGGGAGTATCTACGTCGATGGTTGGAACACGGATTCAGCGTGACTCCAGCTACAGTGTCTCAATCCTTGACGCCCCTTGGGAGTATCTACGTCGATGGTTGGAACACGGATTCAGCGTGACTCCAGCCACAGTGTCTCAATCCTTGACGCCCCTTGGGAGTATCTACGTCGATGGTTGGAACACGGATTCAGCGTGACTCCAGCCACAGTTTCTCAATCCTTGACGCCCCTTGGGAGTATCTACGTCGATGGTTGGAACACGGATTCAGCGTGACTCCAGCCACAGTGTCTCAATCCTTGACACCCCTTGGGAGTATCTACGTCGATGGTTGGAACACGGATTCAGCGTGACTCCAGCCACAGTGTCTCAATCCTTGACGCCCCTTGGGAGTATCTACGTCGATGGTTGGAACACGGATTCAGCGTGACTCCAGCCACAGTTTCTCAATCCTTGACGCCCCTTGGGAGTATCTACGTCGATGGTTGGAACACGGATTCAGCGTGACTCCAGCTACAGTGTCTCAATCCTTGACGCCCCTTGGGAGTATCTACGTCGATGGTTGGAACACGGATTCAGCGTGACTCCAGCCACAGTGTCTCGATCCTTGACGCCCCTTGGGAGTATCTACGTCGATGGTTGGAACACGGATTCAGCGTGACTCCAGCCACAGTGTCTCAATCCTTGACGCCCATTGGGAGTATCTACGTCGATGGTTGAAACACGGATTCAGCGTGACTCCAGCCACAGTGTCTCAATCCTTGACGCCCCTTGGGAGTATCTACGTCGATGGTTGGAACACAGATTCAGCGTGGCTCCAGCCACAGTGTCTCAATCCTTGACGCCCATTGGGAGTATCTACGTCGATGGTTGGAACACGGAATCAGCGTGACTCCAGCCACAGTGTCTCAATCCTTGACGCCCCTTGGGAGTATCTACGTCGATGGTTGGAACACGGATTCAGCGTGGCTCCAGCCACAGTGTCTCAATCCTTGACGCCCCTTGGGAGTATCTACGTCGATGGTTGGAACACGGATTCAGCGTGACTCCAGCTACAGTGTCTCAATCCTTGACGCCCCTTGGGAGTATCTACGTCGATGGTTGGAACACGGATTCAGCGTGACTCCAGCCACAGTGTCTCAATACTTGACGCCCCTTGGGAGTATCTAAGTCGATGGTTATACCCTGCGATTAAAAGATCCGATTGTTTCTCCGGCTGTCGAAACTAATATCAATGTAAATATTTTCAAATCAATAATTGCCAATAAATCCTCTTAAATGTTTTCCTTTAACTTAAAACCTACAACCCATATCTCTCCCAATTAACTATGAAAAACCTAAATATAATTATTCTATTCCTGGTCATGAAAATTATTAAACACTGCAATACTGTTGGACTATATTGTAAATGTATTTCCTGTATTCATGTTTAAATATTTTGCGGCACGGATTTAATTTATTTTGTTTTGAGTCCAATTATTATTAAATCTATTGTCGCCCATTGAGTATTAGTTGCTTGGTTGAAATTTTCTGAGCTAACGGTGGATGAAATGACGCGTAGAGCAAGGTTTTTCTGAATGAAGACACTCAATGGTAGAGCAGAATGTTAGCATTTGTGGCTTCATATTTACATCGGAAACTGTGCCAACTGGCGCTTCCTACGGGACTTCTCGTCCTTTCAGTTCTCTTTCTGGGCAACTGCGAAAACGTGGTAAAAAAGTAGAATGCTCACATGAGCTTCTTGTTATTTGGAAGCCACTGAAAAGTGTTGGTCGTAAGGTCCCTTTTCTGTAGCACATAACTCGTGCATTATTACACTTGCTTTGTGATATGACAGGCGCCATTCTTCAGCTCAGCTTCTCCCCCGAAAGCTCCACAGAAAAGCGCAACTCGTCACTGGCTAAATCGCGGCAATCTGTGACTGATGACCGACGCCAGCTCTTAATTAAATTAATTGTCGTGGCGTACATTAGTTGATTAGTAGATTTTGAATGTTTAGTCTCAGGTTGAGTTAGGGTGAGTTTCATTCCGTGAAAGTGGATGGGAGAATTGGAGTAAGCCAAAGCTCTAGACGAAATGATGTTTTTCGTGGACGGCATTTCACTTCCCGTGAAACACAATAAATTTATTTAATGGTGTCGTCAGTTTGTGGGATAAACAATTTTCATGGCAAGAGCTGCCATTATTAAGAGAAGGCGAGATTCTTGTTCAGTTTTCCTTCTCCACGACGCTGCGTTGTGTACTTCGTATGATATATTGTCCTTGGACCGCATTCAGTAGATTTTTCTCATTCAGCGGTATAAATTTTGAGATGTTTTTATTATTTATACACACAAAATTAGTTAAATACTATTTGCCTATTTGAAGATGAACAACTCAAATTCATAAGAAATCCAATTTCTTTCAAACAAAGCTTTGTTGAAACTGAATTAAAGGATTAGAATGGAAAAATCACGAACGTTCGAGATTTTTTTTATCCTGATCCCTGAATTTATTACAAAATTTTGGACCACGAATGTCATTTATAAAGTATTAGTATTTTTAAAGAGATACTTAAAAATTCTCTGCAAAATGCGTGAAATGAGACACGTGTTAAACCTTCGTTAGACGTTTTTGTGTTTTCAATGTCTTCCTATTTCTCTGACACATGTTTTATTTTTTTTTTAGGGTAGCAGGCTAAATGAGGGTAATACGCATGGTGGCAACTCCCCTTTAATAGCATAGGAAGGGATTTTAAAGGGTAGAGGAACGTAGCCAAGGGTTAACTAGGGCCCCCGGGCTATAGTTTAAGGATCCTACCCGGCATTCGCCTAAAAGTAATGCAGGACAAACCCTAGAAAACGTGCATCAGGGAGGTCGGGCATCGGGTACTTATACCACGTCTTTCCGATAGTGGGAGAGGAGTTAACTGTGTGGACGCAGCATTCCCTTCTCCGTGCCTCGACCAGTTTTGCAGGCAGATGGCCGACTGTTCCAATCGGAACAGCGAATAACTCTTACCGTATGGCCAAGGCCTGTGACCCCGGAACATACATCTCTCAAATCATGCCGAGGTGCCTCGGCTTGTGGGAACATTAGTTCAAAAACGGAGAGAGGAGAAGGCTTCCCCAAAGGTAGCCCCTTCCGTCTCTCCTACAAGGTTCTGCCTACCAGAGATCGTCCCTGCGAGAGAATAGCCCTCGCAGACAGCTTCAAGTGGATGACACAAGTATACATACATGTTGATTATATTGAACGTTACCGAATCTGACAGTAAGAATCATTTCATTTACAAATTATATTCCGTTTCCGTATTAATATGATATGCCTGCCATAACACCAAATATTCAAGTGCTTTGTGTATGACCAAGTAAAGATTTAGCCAATCCATGAAAGCTGATCATACTAATTTAAAATTCAAAACAAATGGGTTATTATTTTTATCTACTGATAATAATTTATTATTTATTAATAATTTTATAATAATAATGGTCTTAAACGGACCATTCAGGACGTGAAGGCATTCTGAGTTTCCGGGCGACACTGTTCTAATGACTCCACAACGGAGTAAGTGAGGTGTACCAGAAATTTAATCATAAGTTTTTCAAACTGTAAGACAAGCGTGATGGCGAACGAAATTCGTCGTCAGTCATTACGTTAAACTTTGACCCAGATCCGGCTTCAGTGATATCGGAGACCTCGTTGAACACAGCGTCTGACTACACGACATAATTAAATGTATAGGAAAGTAATTTCAAACAATTTCGTATCACGTTTCCTAACAGAATTAATGGAAGTGGTGGCTGAGAAAGGGTTTGGCTGACAGAGATCCAGTTTACCAAGTTCCCTCCAGGATCCGAAAGACCATTAATCACAGCGACCAAGGCACTTGAGCAGGCATATACATTTCTTGTGTCCAATAGCACCCCTGGCTCAATTGCCTTAAAATCCGACAAAAACCTCTCTATCCTAATTTCTTTATGGGCCGGAGGAACATTAAATCAATATATCGGCGATATCATCCCGTGAGAGTTCCACTCCATCAGGGCGATTTGTCTCCGGCCCTACGACTAAACCCACCCTTTCAGTTTTACAACTTCCGAAACTTTTCACATTTCAACGAACGGAATTCCTGTAAATAATACTTCACTATTTATAAATTTTCGGCATACTGAAACGCTCAAATTGAAATTTTAGTTTGGTCTTGTTTTCAGCAACTTCCGCGAGGAAAAAATTATTTAGAAAGTTCCGAAATGAGAGCGGTGAAAGGTACGAAAATAACCACGAGGAGAGATGGCAAACAGATGCATATTTATGAGGGATGGAATTATAAATGGTAATTTCGTGCATGTGTGGGGAATCCATACAATCAGGTGTGGTTGAAGGCGCCTTATTCGTCCAAAGGGAAGATTTACCATTGATAGGCTTTGTAAAAAATTTTCCTCTTGTGCTTAATGTACTTACTTTATAGTTTTGAAAAAATTTTAATTTTTAAAATAACATTACCACAATAGGTCCTTTTTTTTAGGGTAATCCACATGGTGGAAACTCCCCTTTAATTGCATAGGAAGGGATCTGAAAGGGGGGGATGCGGAAGGGTAGAGGAAGGTAGCCAAGGGTTAACTAGGGCCCCCGGGCAATAGTTTAAGGATCCTACCCGGCATTCGCCTAAAGAAATGCAGGACAAACCCTAGAAAAACCTGCATAAGGTAGGTCGGGCATTGGGTACTTGTCCCAAGCCCTTCCGGTAGCGGGAGAGAAGTTTGCTGTGGGGACGCAGCATTCCTTTCTCCGTGCCTCGAACAGTTTAGGAGGCAGCTGGCCGACTATTCCAATGGGAATAGCGGACAACGCTTACCGTATGCCCAAGGTCTGTGACCCCGGAACATACACCTCTCAGAACAGGTTGAGGTGCCTTAGTTCAAAAACGGAGAGGAAAAGGAATCCCCAAAGGTAGCCCCTTCGTATCTCTTCTACAAGGTTCTAATCCAAAAACAGGTCCTCAATTTTATATCTCATTATAATTGTGTGTGTTGTGAAAGTGAAGGAGAGAATGAATGAATTACATGGCCTATTGTCAAATGTTTAAAAGATTTATGTAAAAATTTGTTGAGAATTGTGTGGAGTTGCAATTGATATCCGGATCAAAATTTGTATGCAAATTTTTTAAAATTTCTTGAATAATTTTGATTGTTGCACCGTCAAATATAATTTCATTTTGTCTTTGTATTTTGGGGAATATTATAAAGTGAAACATTTTTGCAATTTCAACTGAACAATTTTCCTGTAAATTTTATATTTCTTTTCAATTATTTACTTTTCTGAGGCCCGATAAGACGCCCTGAGATAAAAATAAAAGTCTCACATAATTAAATAGTAGCATTGTTATGTTAATTCAAATGTAACATTCTGTTGTCCTGATTTTAATAAATTCTTTTAATATTATATTAGTCAAATCTCTGTTTCATCATTTCAAACCTTTAAATGTTAGGAATTACTATGAAAATTTCATTAACTTGGTTGAAATTGTTCAAAGTAAATATTTACTTCAATAATAACAAATTGTAAACTAAATTTAAATTAAAGTTCCTTTAAATAATTAATGTTTATCAATACATTAAATTGCTCATTAAAGTAAATTTAAGTAAATAAAAGTTATAAAGTTGTGTAATAAATTAACTAATCTATAAAGTTTCGTTTAGAATAGTACTATATATATAATGTGATAATTAAAAGGCAATTAGTAATTAATAATTAAAATAAATTTTGGACTTTAATTGTTAGCGGAAAAACACACAAATTACACACAAGAATGGACACTAATATAACAGGTCTAAAGTATTGTTGATTGTTGGCACGTTTAATGGAACATGTAAGTCAGTCGGCGTTGAAGTACAGCAGAGAGCAGTTGTTATAGAAAGAGACCAGACGTCGTCAAAGTATTGCAAAATAAAGTTGTTGAATTAAAGCAGAGTGTAGCATTCATCAAAGTATTGCAGCGTAAAGATTGCAGAGTATACAATTTTTTTTCAAAATATAACTGTGTAAAGTCTTCGTGGAGGAATCATTGCAGAATAAAGTTAGTGAATTATTGCAGAATAAGTCGTCGTCGAGATATAGCCAACACTTGCTAAACCAACGGTGATGTGTAGAGTCAGTGAAAATAATGGCCTGTTTTAGAATGTAAAGTGTGTGTAAGTGTTTCTGAACGAGTTCAAAACTGCCCTGGTACCAAACAACTGTAAGTCATATATCCATTAAATTATTATTGTAAACCATTAATTAAAGATAAATCATCAGATTTCGGGTTGTTTTGAATATCGTTAATATTTTATATTGCTTCTAAAAATATTTTGAAATTGAGAATTCAATTTTCAACAAATAGATTTATTTATTTAAAGGCCCAGTGATGACCCTCAGAGAGAGAGAGAGAGTAAAATTTTTATTGTACGTGATAACTATTGTAAAAAAATTTAAATGGATAAGTATTTGTAAATTTAAATCTTTGTGAGAGTAATAAATTAATATGTTTGTTCAGTTAAAATTTCTTATTTATTAAATATCCTTTCATTTAAATGTTAACTTATTTAAATTGATGCATTAACGCAGGCTAACTGTTATTTTAATTGTTTATTATACCAGATTATTACAAATTGTCGCCTTAACGTGTAGCACATTTTGACTTTGTTTAAATTTTCTTTAATTTGTGTTTACCACAATATATATATATATATATATATATTGTAATAAACAACAATAGAGCTTTAATTAAATTAAATTAATTTGATAATTTGATGAATTAACCTCACGTTGAAGCGCCAAAATGTAATAATTAAATGGAAGGCTTTTTATTAAATGAAAAGATCTAAATTAACAAACAAAATATTTATTTATTTTGTGGCAACAAAAGATGATTACAAACACAAAATTTGAGATCTCATTCTCTCAGGGTCTTGTCTGAGTTTGATAATGGACACAACAAATTGATTTTAAAATCTTATTAACCAAAAATTCACATTTACCTAAAAAAGATGTCGGTAGAAAGAAATTAACAAGAAAAGAAATTAACATTGATTGGAAATTTAAAAGAGAACGAAATCTGATTAATCCTTTAATTACGTTCACAATTAAGCATCAGATTTGGTTTTGTTACTTACGTAGTGTCCAGCTGGTACCAGCATTCTTTTTGGTTTCGGAAGTACACTATGGCAAACTTTTACACTGATTCTAAAATGTCGACTCACAGATTTTACACTATTAAAACCAAAATTGATAGGCTCACAGGAACTCGGATGATCCTCCTGAATGTCAGCTATCTGATGTCTGCTCGTCTTATCGGAACCCTATGATTCGTAGATTTATTAGTCTTTTACTGAATTGGACGTAAACTGCAACGTATCTCCTTGACGATATATTTTAACTGTTTATTCGTTCGGAGCGAACTAATTTTTCATTAGATCCTGGCTGTAGACTTAAACTCCTCTTACTTTAAATTATTTACGCTGCAATACTTGCGGCGTGAATGTTTTCTTCGTATTAATTTACAACTTTAAATAGTTATACATTGACGATGTCTAGTCTCTGCTCAAATTAAATTTCTTGTTCTGTCCCTCACGATGTTTTTCCGCAAACTGACTCCTAGTTCTTCCGAGTTTTAGCGCGCATACGCCATTTTTGACTTTTCGACAAAGCAAAGTGAGCTCGCTTCTCTCATTGTTGCTTTGTTCGATCAGACCGCTATAATGTATTTTTCAAACAATTCAAATTTTCTGTATATATATATATATATATATATATATATATATATATATATATATATATATATATTGCGATTAATATTTCATATCTTTCACAACGAATGGTTTCATTGTACGTAAATATTGTATTTAAAGGGAGATAGACAAAGGGTAAAACAATTAATAATTATTTTTCAACCACATCATAATAACAATGGCAATGCTATTAGTAGATAGCACTAATGGGCGGCACCCATCAGTGATGCTAAGATGATTGGGGGGCCTTCATGCTTGCACACAGTGTGAGCTAATATGGGTCATGCAATCCATTGCCTAAGTTTAATGGACCACGACAAATTAGAGACAGCTGTAAATCAAACATGTGACCTCTAGAGACCGGTAACGGCGTACTTCAACAAATTGTTGTTATTTTAAAAATTATACAAACCTGACGTGTTTCTTAAAAACACCATCGTATTAGAAAATTTATTCTCAAATTTAAAATATTATGCTTAACAAACAACGTTTCATCCGTAATTGGGACCTCTTCAATTACTAGTATTCCACCCAATGAACACATTACTTTATCGTCTTACATGACGGAGATTCTTGACATGCTGTGATTTGATGCATGTAGGTTAAATGTTACTAAGAATCTGCAAGCAAAAAATAAATGTTAACGCTGTGGATTCGCTTGTGAAACCGCATCGCCCGTCGGAAGAAAGATCAAACGTTCAGTCCTGTGGGATATAGACGGACCGTCGAATCTTTTCGTCCGGAAAAGCCGCCGGATATGGTTTGTATCGAGCCACCGAACCTGGCGTACTGGGGCTAAATCGTCCAAAGTGAATGAAAGCAAACGATAAATGCCCAGGAGCCTGCATAAATCAATCATGAAAAACTTTTTTAACACAGCAAATACTCGATACAGGAATAATTGACTTTTAATTCCAAGAGTGGAGCCGTAAATTAGTTGGAATGTGTTATTTGCCTCATGCATATTCAGCCATGTTTATCGGATATTGACGTGGCGAACGTTCAGACGGAAAAGTTCGTTACTTCGTGATGTTAATCAAACAACACATTTGAATGTGTTTCACCCGGCAGAGAGAAAGGAAGAGTTTTCGGCCTGACATCTCAATCTCGTGATAGGCGCGTCGGTGTTCGTTTGGATGTCAGCCGGGAAACAGACCAAGACTTGACTCACGACGCAGAAATAGACGACTCTTCCAACAATTAGTTGCGACGGACTCTTCTAATTGTCTCACAATTTAAACTTTGCATTCCTTTAAACAACAATCTACGTAATTCTCCATCTTATATAACTTGAATAGGCCGATCAGTATAATGATGATACTGTAAAACCAAAAAACCGGTCTCAAAAACATTTATTGATAAATTACAGTAGCTTTGGACTACCGTGAGCCATAATAATGTCTTTGAAACATACACAGAATAATAAATTAACCGGAAATCACATACCAATATCTCTTTATGAATACCGTATTTAAAATGGAGAGAAAAGAGCAATTATTAATTTGAACATTAATAAAAAACATGTATCTATTTACTGGTCAACTTGACTAAAACCATTATCAAACATAATCTGACACTTCAGCCAAAGATCAGTCTATTATTTATTGGCGATTTATAGTCGCATTAACCTATCGGTCATTAGCGGCTAACAAGTGTTATATTTGGCGCCGTATTATGAGCGGCCGTGCCCTGAGCGGACAACAGTCTCTTCCTCAATACTGACCACTGAGTGAGCAGTTATGAAGTTTTCCAAATACCAACTTTATCAGTATTGGTTTTAACATTAAGTGAATGTAATACAATTTTAATGTATAACATTTCTGAAACTTATCTGGATTTATAATTTCTATTTCTATCTATAATATGGAAACTGTTCCATATTCGTAGTTATTCGTTTAATAAATGTGCTTAGAAATGATCAATTAAGATGCAAATCTTTTAACAGTTAAATTTATCTGACGTCCTTAAATAAATGAAAACATCAACCTGTTTAGTTATAAATTCTTCCCTTTAATTTAAATTTTTAAAAAATATAATAGAAAAAACATTCTCAAAGTTTAATCCCTACTTTATTGGGGCCACTTCAGGTGTTGTAAAGTCAATTAAATTATCTAATTTCAAAATCTGGGTTACTAAAAAATCAAATAAAGGAAGATTTTACAAACATGATAACTGATAATAAAATTAATTAAAAATTTATTGAATATTTTTTACAATTAATTACATGAAATTTAGTGTGGGAAAATCGCATCGAATAAATTTATGCCCACTACATTTCATGTAATTAATTGTAAGTAATGTTCGATAAATTTTTAATTAATTGTATTATAAATTATCATTTTCGTAAAATCTTGCTTTGTTTGAATTTTTATAAACACATATTTTGAAATTAGATCATTTAATTGATTTTACAACACCTGAAGTGGTCCTAATAAAGTAGGAATGAAACTTTGAGAATGTTTTTTTCTATTAAAATGTTTAAAAATTTAAATTAATAATAAATTTATAACTAAACAGGTTGATGTTTTCATTTATTTAAGGACGTCAGATAAATATAACTGTTAATTGATCATTTCTAAGCATATTTATTAAACGAATCACTACCAATTGGAACAGTTTCCATATTATAGATAGAGATAGAAAAAATTTCAGAAATGTAATACATTAAACTTGATATTACATTCACTTAATGTTAAAACCAAGTTCTTCGGAAAACTTTATAACTGCTCACTCAGCGGTGAGGATTGAGGAAGGGACGAATGAGGAAGGGACTGTTGTCCGCTAATGACACAGCAGCTCAAAATACGGCGCCTTATATTTTTATAATTGTTGTTGAATTATTTTATATAAATTTTTATAGTCAAGTGTAGTAGGTTACAAATGGCTGCTGGTGAGTTGCAGTTCATTTTTAAATGAGTGGCTGTTGTGGAAAAATATCAGTCTTATTACTACTAATTTTAGAATTCTGTTTATAAATTCAGCAAATTACCTCCTTACTATTTTCTCTTTTCTTAAATTTCTTCTAATGATCTTAATTTAAATATTTATCCTATGATTAATTAAAATCTTTTCAAAATCAAAAGGATGTTGTAAACTTTTAATATTTTCAGATAGAAAAGTATTATGATTATAATGATTTTAGTGAGACACTCGTACTTAAAATTAGAAAACCAAAAAGCAGCTTCAAATGTAAAATATTTATTATTATGAAATTAAATTAATCTATACAAATCAGTAGCACTATAGATTATAATAGTTATATTAAGTGCTTAAATATTGTTTCTTAATTCAATTGCAAACTGGAATGCATCAAATTGGATCCTGTACTTGTATCACAAATTATGTATAACGATCACGTCTATCACACAGACATTCGTAAAAACACTTCCAAGGCTTTTCAAGTAATTCAACAGAAGATACTTAAATGAATTTATTATGTTAATTATATTTACCTAAATTATTTCTACTAGTACTTATAAATATGTCTTCTGCTATTTTTAATTTTAATCTGTGATTTTCATTTTGTATTATCAAAATAACAACAATGATTAGTTGCTTTGCAATGTCTGGACTTTAGATTTTCTAATAATTGTGGTTATATAATAACGTAACTATTAAAATATAAAGTGTATTATAAGGTTATTCTTTCTGATTTGTATAAATGAATATGACTTTATAAGTTGAAAGGTCCTTACCGAATATTTTTTTTAAATTGAGACGGTACTTTGTTATTTTGAATTTTATATATGAGTAAACACTTTTAACCAATCATAAAAAGTACTGTGTAACTTCTAGTGTAATAATATATCAGACCTATTACAGGACATACATGGCATATTATAATTCCATTTCTATCATCCTCAATCTGAATTTTATCCTTCATTTTACTTAACAATTGTTTAATTTCATTATCACGACACAAAATTAATTAGGCATCATTAATTTAATTTTCTATAGAACAATAATTCTACTTGTTAACCGTTTAATATAAGTGAGACGAACGTAATGTATTTAAGTACTATTAATGATTTAATACCTGTAATTTTTCTTTAAATAAACTATTATCTTCAGTCAAAACTGGAATAGGCTAAAAAAATTCTTTTAGAAAACAAGTAGAGGGGGCTTAGCTATACAAAAATTCTCTTTAGTATTCTCTAAAATGTTACTAATATTATTCACAGGACCTAGTTCATTTCCAATTATTACACCCTTATTACCATTAATTATTATATCTCTAAATTTGTTTCTGACTTTTTTTCGATTAACAAACAAATATAACTTCATGTGGCAGTAAATAAACTCCCCACTTACAAAGAAATGAGAAAGATCGGGTCATTACAGTAAGTATTGTGATGCATGCTAATATCAGTGTCACGGATTCGAACCCCACGTAGGAACTGATTTAAGGCCGCGCCGGTTGGCTCGGGAATTAATGGCTCAAGGACATTAGTTCAAACCAGCAATGAAAACGCTTTTATTTCTGTCCATCCACTCTGGGGACATGGATCTAATCTTGGGCTCCCGGGTCATGAGAAAAAATATTTGATCACAGAATAACTGTGTGTGCCCCCTAAAAATTGACATTTCTAGGTTTCGGTTTCCCAGAGTTTGCAAGTTATAGATATATTTTTTTTGTACCGAAGCTCTGGAAACTTTGAGAGTAAGTGGGTGGAAGTGTCTCCGATTTTTCTTTTCTTCTGACGAGAAGCAAACACAAATAGAGAGCGACAGAGTATGCTTCTGCCGTTGAATAGTAAACCAGCGTGCGGTGAAAAAGAAAGGTAATGCCCGTTTGTTAATTCTTCCGTGAATAACAAAATGTTTGGAGGGATTTATAGTGACTCTGAATATAATTAGTATAATGGTAGAAAATCTTTATCCAAAATGGAGGAATTAAATTCTGGAATTACCAGTGCCAAAGGAACGATGGTGAGAGTACGTTTTTCTTTCACTAATCTCTCGTTCTGTTACTACTTGACGTTTCTGCTTTTGTCTACCACGCATTTCGTTTTCTCATCTCTACTTTTTCTTGTTACTTTCTCAATCAATCATATGTTCATGTAATCAGTTTAGTTAGTTCAAACGTTTATAATGAATAATAGAAACAATACTATTCTTAAACAATTAGTAGATTTTAATAAGAATAAAATAAAAAAATTGTATATAAATGTAGTAAAAATAATGATTATTCAAAACTATGTCAATTTCAGACGCTTTCAGCCGCAAATAATTCGCAACATTGTGATTGAGAATAAAAATAACCAAATGGTATAGAATGAAGCAAATTACTTGATACTCATTATTTACATATATATCATTGAAAAATAATTAATTAAAGAAGTTTTATCTCTTCATTTTTTAATAAACTTGCTCAGTCATTTAAGAATTATACAAGTAAAGCTACCAAGTAAAACGAAGTGCTAAATAAAAAAGATCTCATTTCATTTAAACGTAATTCCAGTTTAAGTTGAAGAGGAAACGGCGAACTTTGTACTGCATATCAATGCACGACAGAGGTGCCTCCAAGTCGATACCCAATTCCAATTTAATATATACGGATATTTGACTTGACCTCTCTAGAGATAGGAGTATATTCCCCGTGTGATAGGAAATCAAAAATCCGGGATCTGTGTGTTACTGACGAATCCCTTTAAGGACAACGAGGCAACTAATGTTAATTGGGACACACTGAATTAAATATAACATCGGTCATCTGTATTTGGATAAAACATCGAAAAATTAAATATTTTGCTAATATATACAACGTTTTAAGGCGGTTAATTTAAAAAGAAGCGCCTAATAGAATTCGGAAAATATTAAATTTATACCTTATTTCTAGTATGTTTGAGTATTGTTACTAGTCGTTATTAATATATTTCTTAAAAAAATTAAGTTTTCCATCGACTAAAACTGTTTTATGTACTATATATATATATATATATATATATATATATATATATATATATATATATTGTAATGCCAATTAATTAAGCCATTAATTGTTTTTAAATAATTTGTATTGTTAGCGAACAGTTTGAATTATAGCGATGAGCGAGCAAAGCAACAATGAGCGGCGAGCTCTGTTCCTATTATTGAGGGTTCGGAATGGCGATTACGCGCGCAAAAGTATGGAAAGTCTTCAGTCTACCACGAGAGGAGAGACATTGTCTACGGCGAGGAGCGAAAGAGTACAGTTTGAGTCTACAGCGAGGAGCAAAAGAGAAAAGTCGAAGTCTACGGTCAGCCACGAAAGGAGAGACAATTGAAAAGTAAATATTCACCGAGCTACTTAGAAGTTTTCAATCCAAACCGATAAATAATGCGGTAAAAGGCAAAAAATCTGCAACTCATAAGATTCCTGTAAGCAAGCAGTTAGTTGGACCGAATAGATGTGCTAACAGTTAGCCAACGGAAGCAAGGGTTTGCTTCATTATAAAGAACTTGAACATTTTCGTGCTGAGGGAAAACGACATCAGATAGCTGACCAATTAAGAGGATCATCCGAGTTCCTGGGAGCCTAGTAATCGCATTTGAACTTCAGAAGTGTAGAATCTGTGAGAAAAATTTAGAATCTGTGCAAAAATTTTGCAATATAGTGTACTTTTGAAGCGCTAAAAGAATGCTGGAACCAGCCGAACTATACGTAAGTAACCGAAACTTTAATAAAATCTGTAAACGCTAACAAAAAGGGTAAAGTCAGATTTCGTTCGCTTTTCTTGTAGCCTTTCTTTCATTTATCAGCACATTATTTTGAAGTAAATTTTAAACTGTATTGTTAATAAGATCATTCAATAATTTTCAATGTAAATCATAAAACCCAGTAAAGACCCTGAGAGATGAAAAGATTTTCATTTTATTGCAATTGTTTGTAAATTTTAGAAGCCACAAATTAATAAAAAAAAATTTTTCGTTAAAAATTTATTATCTTTTTCAATTAAATAAAGTCTATCATTTTGATGATTACATTTAATACTACAACAAAGTGGGCAAAAATTAAATAACCCTAATTGTTGATTATTACATTTAATTGCTACCACAACGTGGGGTAAATAAATTAAACGCATAAATAGTTGACATATATATATATATATATATATATATATATATATATATATATATATATATATATATGAGTATAGAAACTGCAAGTATTGCCATATACTTTGGTGTGTCATACTACAAAAGAGAAAGTTTATTATATATTAAAAATAAAACAATACATTTTCACACAATTGATTTAGGACTAATTTATACCAATATCCCTTTATAAATTTTACAATTGTAATTGAATTAGCCTTACTTGTTGCAATTTATCGCAATTAAATTTCGGATTCATGATTGCTCTCAGTAAATAAAAAAAAATACAATTCTGCGTTATGCCGCAATTTGCGTGTTATATAGTAACTGAATTAGTTGTGCAAAGAGAATATGTTTGTACAATGAAATAGAGGTAATGGTTATGATCGTTGATGGAATTTTGATGTTAACGAGTACGCACAATTTTTGTTATTCATTTCATCTAATTTCACGGACATTTGAGTATAATACAAATTGTCACATTTCCAGTAAGTTACACAATTTAAATTCTTTGTATTGAGTTTAATAAAGTAATTTTTACAAATGAGAAAAAAATTGAGCTATAATTTCATTTATTTTAAAAACCTCTGCAACTTTATAGGTAAGCGTGAGTAAAGTAACCTCTCGTCTCCCAAAAACTGAATAGTTCAGAAAAATATTAAATAAGAAAAGTAGACGCAAAGTGTCAGTGCCAAATTTCAAGTGACAAAATACTGGGGAATTGGGGAAGAAACTTATATATGGTGAAGAGCCAAAATATAAATGCACTCATTTAACTTTTAGAAAAATCTGGATGATTTGGATGAGAATATTTTTTACCAGTTTTTGGATAATTTCATATCAATTTATCAATTGTCAATCGCCGGTTATTGAGAATAAGGACACGGGAATTTCAGTGTTGTCGTCAGTAGTGGTTGTGGCTGGACGTCCTGCTGTTTCCTCATCCTTCACGCTTGTTCAAACGTGTTCAGCCCCTGGTACACCTTATGACCAGCAAAAAAAAAACTGATTACTAAACGCAGTTCTTCTGTGGAGTAAACGGACTGTGGCTCAGAACGAATTGAAGAGTTAACGCTGTGACATGCCAGAAGCAAGTATCGACTCGCGAGCGCAGTGAGTTGCAGACTGGCACACCACTAGAACGGCATTTACCGTACAAAGGTAAAAATACAAATATATTGACAATAAAGACTAAACACTGGACAAGTGGCAAACGTAGGAAGAATGTATTTTCAATTAAATCATGGAATACAGAGAATTTAATAAATTACAAAGCAAATTTGAGATAATATTTGGTTTTTTTATAACGTATACCATTCCCCGCACAGAAAGGCAACAGACTCAAAATATGTATTTAGAATTCTGTGACATCCTGCTGAACTATAAGTGATTTAATTCCAAAGTAAAAGGAGAAGTCCCGGAATTTAAATTTTTACGATAATAAACAAGGTTATAGTGGTACAAACGAGTATTAAAAAGAGTAGATAAGAAATCACGCGAACACATCGTAAACGGATTGATGTTACGAGGTTGAGGATAGATGTGACAGCCGAAGTAGATCGTATAAATTCTTCGAAATGACAGCACGCAGGACGCCTCTCAAGATTATTGCTTCGTAGATGGACAAACAAAGGATTACTGTAAAGGAAACCACAGACAAGCTAAGACGTTGAGAAATTCTTCGTACGGGTCCAACACGGCGCATTGATGAGGAGTATTATAAAAGTGGGTACGGAAATTGTTACCTTTAAATATATATAAAATACACTGCACCTTAAAAAAATTAATTAAATGTGCCTGAAATAATGTAAGAGGAAACGTTGATGTACATATTGCCTGAAAAATAAAATGACTAAAATAAATTCAGACCAAAAATTTTTTTTTATATCTTACGTATTATTAAATATGTGTCTAGGAATTTAATATTTTTATGCAAGCAATACGTATTACCAGGATAAAATTCAATAATATATATAAAGAGACTTAGTCTTTCAATGAAAAATATTTTGATATGTACAGAGACGGAGAGTAATAACGGATAGGAATTTTGGTAGTGCCAGGCAGCTATAATCTCGTCATGTATAAATTTCTGATTTAATTATTTCATTTGGTAGCACTTAGGAGCGCCGAAGCCGTGTTTTCATATGCATTTGAACGCCCTGTACCGCTTCTGATGTAAGCCTCCATCTTGAGACAAGTCTCGTTAGGGCTAATTTGTTAAGAGCTCAGCACCACAAAAGCCGCAACTTAAGGAAATTACTGCCTTGAATATGGCGCTCCATAATCTAATCTCGGGAGTTTCAGGAGCACCAAGAAAGGTCAAACAAGACATCAATGATAGAAACGGAGGAATTTAGAAACTAATACGCGCTATCTGTGTTAACCGCGTGAAGTGTGCTTCTGAGAACGCTTTCGGTTCACTTATTTAATTTGCACATTAGAGAAGGCACTCTCGTGTAGAAACCAGCTAAGAGCTCCAGCACACTTAACGCGCCTATTACTTTGTATGAAGGATCAGTCGTTATAGCCTCTAACTACAAGGAATAGCATTAGAATATCATTAACTCATTTTTTAAGTAATTTCCTTGATGCTTAGATACTCATATAAGTTAATATGTACTTAAACGTGTTCCTTATACAATCTGCATTTTATATCACTCACTAGCTGGGTGCAGGGCGTTGCCAGGGTTGTCATTAAACTCAGCGACATCCATAACCCAGGATTTGACTCGGTTGCTTTTTCGTTATTTTTACGTAACCTCCCTCCACTCCCTTCCCTAAAGGCGCTCCCCTCCCATGCCGAAAGGGGCTGAAATTATACACAAAAAACATCGGGAGAGACAGTATCAATCTCATTCATCCCGAAAAATATTTATTCGACGCAAATATCGGCCGTTTGAGCGTGTTTGAAATTTTCCACACAGTCCACCCTCGCCCCTGGGGCTGGTAGACGTATTTTACTCCACAGCGAATGTTTCCGGTTCGAAAGGAACACTTGTACGAAATTTCGTCAATCACACACACAGTATATTTTATTTATTAGAAGATAATAACATGTAATATATTAAATTTAACGGTGATTTAATTTTTATAGTAGTTTCTAGATTAACGGGAGAATTGGCAACCACAGAGTTGTACGTTCAAATATCGAGATAACTTGAGTGTAGGGGGACGCTATTTTATGAACTAATGGGAATCGTGAAGCCCTGACTGGGCGAAAAGAGAGGTGACAACAAGGATTAGAATATATTTCAAGAGAAAGGAAGAATCAGGCACCTGACACGTTTCCATGATACGAGCCGGCCTTACACCACGTGGAAGTGACAGCAGTATGAAAGGTGATAAAAGGATGATTATTAATTTATCTGACGGCTGAAGGTACTTCTTGGTTTTTTCTTCAAGATCATGACGAGGACGTTTTCAGTTTGTAGCATCCAGCAGACTTCTCCATTCCCAATAGAGCTCAGAAAATCCTCACCATCTCACGGATGGCTCGCACTTCCCGACATCTTCCACGCAACTGGACACAACAACGTGCGTGAATTTTCCTCTGATGGTCGCTCTGTCTGGAGACCACACAGTGTTACCAACCCTCAAAAAAATCACAAACCGTTACGGTCACAGTACACTTAAATTCTGAACATGCCTCGTACACGTGAGTGAGGATTGGGCCACCCACAAAGAACTATAATAGGAAACTAATTACCAGCCGACGGTGGCAATTATTGTGTGTAAAATAAGGCCATAAATTTTGTTATGCTTATATTCATGAGATTTTATGTAAATGTGTGTAAATAACAGGGTAAAATCAGTATACATTTAAATAAAATAAAAAATGTAAACTCGCCTAAAATAATTGCAGTGGCCGTCAACACAAAATGAAATTTATTTTAATTGGTGACTATGAAATTTATATATAAAAAATTGGAAATAACTTGTGTAAAATGCTTTTCAATCAAGCCTTTTTCGAGCTGGTGGACTGAAAGGGGTTTATTTTCCGTACTAATGAGTTGGTATACTATTGGACAGCATTTGAATATTCAAATGGGCGAAGAGATAAGGTTCTGTACTTGTAAAGCGCAAATTTCGATTGCATTGGAAGTCGTCGCTGGAAGTGTTTACGTGGGAGGGCGTAAGTACTGATAACGGAATCCCTTTCCTGCGTACACCAGATGACAGTTGGCAAGGAGAACTGGCCAGATATGAAGCTCATTGTTTCAAACTAGAACTTCACAGGGTCGAGATAAAGGGACGGACCTGGACTGCGGATGTCCTTAATTCCTGTACTAATGGACTAATAGCTGAAATCCTTAGCAGATGCTACCCTGGATTAGCTCAAATAAAAATCCATATTCAATCACTAAAATTCAGAAGTACCATACAGCTATGACATAATTTTATAATGGACAATTTTACGAAGACAGCTTCAAGGTCTCTTTAAAATCACATAAACGTAATAAGGAAACCTTCTTTCGCACAAAACCAAATTTTGTACATTAAAAAACACTTATGAAAATCTGTATTAGGAATTTTTAATTCCAGCTAAATTTTGGTTTCAAAACGGAAATGATTGTAACCCTCGTATACTCTATTATAAATCACACACTCAGTACTCGTGCTGAACTGAGTCATAAATAACAAAATTAATGTTGTTTTTCCTGTGTAGACGTAAAAGTTTTGAAACTTAATAATGCAAATTAATGTATGGTGCAGGACTGTCTCACATATTTTGTTTACAAACAGAATATTCTCTAATTTAGTACAAAAAAAAATGGTATATTATTAAACACGCTCCATGATTCTCAACTTCAATCTTATTACCTTATATGATTTGGAAATCCTTTTGCGTACGCTTTGGCTTAAATTTACACTTTAATTTGATAAAAAAGCATATTTTATTTAGAGCCAAATGAACAAAACGAGATATTCATAGCAGGAGAGGCGTTGCTGGCTTCCAACACAACCGAGTTGGGACTTGAATAATTGAAACAGGGTTCCCATTCACGCCAAGCTCACCAAATATATTGCCGTGCTATTCACTCACAGACATTGTTTTATTAATTTCCCTTCGTTTATCGTCCTTGTTTAGGGTTTTAGTTTTATGTACAAATGCGTGAACTAGGAAAAAAAAATTACACACTCCACCATATGAAATTCCGAGTCTTGGGACTAATGACGGCATTGAGTTATAAATACTTAAATTCTCAAAACAGGCTCCTAGTGAACTCCTTTCTGTAAGTAAATATTTTTTAAAAACTGAATTTGAATCAGGACTTATAAATTTCTCTTGAATTGCGCCAATTTAACAAATGTCTTGTATTTTTTATGTCGCCAAAAGTCGCAGCCATATTTTCAGAAAAATGCCACTACTTGAAACGAAACTGTTGGCCGATATCAAAATAAAATTCTATTAAAAATAAATGTGTTATTTAAGATACGATACAAAAATTCCTATTTATAAATTTAAGCCGACGTTAAGTATAATATGAAACAGAATAAATGTGTTGGAGATCGGGTAAGCCCGGGTTATTACGGAAAACAAGTTTACAATAAATTATAAGTAAATTAGTAGTTAATTTAATACTATTTTAATTTTCGTATGTTTTTATTAATAATATATCTTCTTCTAATAAATAAAATAGACTATGTGTAAAACACTGTGGGGGTAAAACATGTCTACCACCCCCCGGGGTGAGGTTAGAACGGGGTCAAAAATTTCAAACATGTTCAAAAGACCAATATTTCCTTCGGATGATTATTTTTTGGGTCAATGAGATTGACCGTGTTTCTCCCGATATGTTTGTGTATAATTTCAACCCCTTTTGGCATGGGAGGGGAGCACCTTCAGGGAAGGGGGGTGAAGGGACGTTACATAAAAATAACGAAAAAGCAACTGAGATTGGACTCAAATCCGGGGTTATGGATGTCACTGAGGTTAATTAATACAACCCGGGCAGACGTCGGGCTCCCAGCTAGTATTTCATAAATATCGCCACTTTTAGTGAAATTTTCAACACGATGTTTCATTACCATGTTGTACTTTAATCAGATAGTTATGTTTCTAAATTAACAATTTTTTTTTGTCTTACACGATGAAAATAACGAATAATACTTCAAATCACGAATTTACAACATTTTTATCTTTTTATCGTTTGCCTTGGATTGTGAAATAATTGAAGTATCTAAAATATAGTTAAAAATTTTCAACATTCTTGCAATTTACTTATAATTGTTACCAATCATAAAGTAATTATGGAACTAATTTTTTTGAAATTTATTCTCACGATATGTTTGTATATAATTTCAACCCCTTTTGGCATGGGAGGGGAGCACCTTTAGTGAAGGAGTGGGGGGGGGGGGGTTAAGGAACGTTACATAAAAATAACGAAAAAGCAACCGAGATTGGACTCAAATCCGGGGTTATGGATGTCACTGAGTTTAATTAATACAACCCGGGCAGACGTCGGGGTCCCAGCTAGTATTTCATAAATATCGCCACTTTTAGTGAAATTTTTAAATATTTTATTCAACACGATGTTTCAGTACCATATTGTACTTTAATCAGAAAGTTATGTTTCTACATAACTTCATCTTACACGATGAAAATAACTAGTAATACTTCAAATCACGAATTTACAACATATTTATCTTCTTATCGTTTGCCTTGGATTGTGAAATAATTGAAGTATCTAAAAATAGTCAAAAATTTTCAACATTCTTGCAATTTACTTAAACTAATTTTATAGTATAACTAATTTTTTTGAAATTTATACTAAAAAATAGGATAAAATGGTATTGAAAGTTAAAAAGTAATGGATTATAAAAAGGTCAATAATTCATTTTATTTATATAAATTAGTATCAAATGTATATTTTGATATTTCTGCCTGCAGTGGTTTTTAAATGAACAATAAATTTTATAGTAAATCGAAATTTATTTAGACCTTTTTGAAACATATAAATATCAGAATGAAAAGTTTAATAAGAATGTGAGACATACACAATGGTTCGTCTTAACATTGTAATTTGTTTATTAAACGTTCGTTATTCGACCATTAACATTTATATTCAATGTTACAGTAAATTTTCAAATAATATAATGCTGTTCAGGGAGTTGAGATTGTGAACAATACGAGATTTTATCAGAGTGCGAGCGCAACTCGGTGACTTTTTGGTTGTTTTAACCAACTATTTTGCCGTTTTTGATCGATGCGCCAGAAAAGCAACGTAATTGCAGGGATTTGAAACTTGGAGACTGGATACGTTTATTAGTTTACTCCTGTCTCGTTCCACTCAGACGCACAGATAACGCGCTTGATCTTTATTTGCAGTATGTATTAATTTCAGAAGCGATGGTCACGTCTTTCAGACACAAAAGGAACACCGAATATATCAGAAGTTATTTTATTAACAAATCGTAACCGTAATATAATGATGTTTCACGATTTAAAATATAATCATTCGAATCCCAAGCACTATAGTTTAATTTTGTTGTGTTAAATGGCCGTTGTGAAGCAAAGATAATAATTTCGTATGTCAGGTCTATAAAGTTCCATACTAATGTTTTCTTTTTACGACTTTATACCGCGTTGGTGTGGAAATATGTCTGACTTTCAAAACTGCGGATGTAAGATATGTGAACTTTTATGACTATGCAAACAAATGCAAGATGTAAAGCAAATAAAATTTTCATATAAAATCTGAAATCCGACTAACGCATTAAATTCTGCTTGATTTATAACATCTGATGTATCATCCAAAACTTTTCTGCGCAGTATTGGTTAATAACCTCTTAATAGAGGCAAATAAATTTACATATATTTTCCAAAGAGTGGTAAAACAGATTTTTGCGAATTTTTAAAATTTTTTAAAATAATTTTATCACTTTTCTCCTCTCTGAACTTCCGAATGCTAATATAGTACCATATTGTGATATATGCCAGTGCCAATAGCCCCAAAGAATGAGAAAGTTCGTATTTATGACCCATACAATGTTTCTCAACTTATAATTACTGTTATGTATTCATCTTTATGTAAATCATAGAATTTAAATATAATTGTATCCTTCTCTAAAGTCGACTCTCGCCATCTCCTCCAAAAAAGAATATTTCGAGTCACGTGCTTGGATAAAAGTAAAGCCAACACTGCTTCTTTCTCGTGTTTATCTTAGTCTTCAACCTTGATTAAACACATGCCTCTAAATCTCGCTAGTCACTTCTGTATTCGGGATATCACAGTTTTCACTTCATCAGTTTCTTATACACACATTCCTTCATTCCTTCCCTCCTTACTTGCCATCGTCATTTATAGCTCCAGGATACAAAGAAACGTATGAATATATATTAATATATATATATATATATATATATAATATGTAATAATTAACAATGAGGCCTTTAATTAGTTTAAAGAATTTAAAACATATAATTATTTATTTCCACTTTGTTGCTTTAACTCACAAACAATTACAATTTAAAATTTTAGATCTCAGGGTCTCTACTGGGTTCGATAATGGACACAAAAAGTTGTTTTAGAAAACTAATTAACACACAGTTTATGATTCACCTAGACAATATGTCGATAGGAAGAAATTAAAAGAAAAGAAATTAACTCTGATTGACAATTAAAATAGAACGAAATCTTACTTCTATCCTTTAATTACGTTTACATAAATCATTAATTTTGTAATTAGTTACTCACATCTGTCCAACTGGTTCCAGCATTCCTTTTTGTTTTCGGGAGTACACTATCGCAAAATTTTTTTACACTGATTCTAGTATCGGATCACAGATTTTACACTCTTTAAGTCAACCTTGGTAGGCTCCCAGGAACTCGAATGATCCTCCTTTTTGTCAGCTTTCTGGTGACCGCTTGCCTTATATGAATCCTGTGATTCATTGATTTGCTAGTCTTTTTACCGCTTGGGTCTTAAACTGCAACTTTACTATTCCTGGCTAGCTACAGACGTACAAACTGCACTCCTTTCCTGGCTGCTGATAGACGTAAAAACTGCTAACTTCGCGATATTTACGGGATAATATTTCCGTGAATATTTTTTTTACTTTGTCTTAAATTCACCACTTTGTTTAATGATACATTAAACGACGGGTAGTCTCTGCTCTAGAATCATTTGTTCCGTCCTCCGAAATGTCCCGTCACCAACTGAACTATCGTAGTCTCGAGTTTTAGCGCGCATACGCCATTTTTGACCTTCCGTCAAAGTAACAGAGCTCGGCTCCATTGTCGCTTTGGAAGCTCCTGCCGCTACAATTAAATTTTATTAAAACCAATTAATGTCCTAATTAATTGGTCCTTTTTTTTGCCGAGATAGTCATGAGAGACTTAGAAAATTCTTGTCTTTCTCTACCTCCTGTCCAACCTCTTTGTTACATCAGATATGTAGATGACATTCTTTTGTAGTGTTAATACCTCTCAAATCAACCTAATAGTCAATACTTTAAATAATTATCATCCCAACTTACAATTCACTCATGAACTTGAATTTAACCATTCTCTTAATTTCCCTGATGTCACCGTATCCATTCACAATACTTAAATTCTCACCAATTGGTTCAGAAAACCTGCATACTCTGGACGTGTTCTCAATTATCTTTCTGATCATCCTCCAAACCAAACGAGTGCTATGGTATACAATCTTGTAGACAGTGATATATTACTTTCTAGGTACAAGTTCCATCAACACAATTTAAATATTGTAAAAACATTTTAATCTCCAATGAGTACCGTTTAAATTTTATATTTAAACGCATAAACAGCAGACTGATCAAAATCCAATATCCTGCTGTCACTCGTCCCCAAACACCTCAAGCCAAATTTTTTCTCGTACTCCCGTATTACAAATTTCTACATCACAAATTTGTCCAAATATTCAAAAAATATCAAATATCCATCATTTAAAGATCCACTAATACCCTTTCCTACTTGATTAAAAACCACAAGGACCCACTTGACACCTACAGCAAACATTGTGCTGTTTACAAAATCTCTTGTTCTAATTGTAATTCCTGCTACATAGGGTACACAAAACGTTCCTTTAATACACGTATCAAGGAACATATGTCTAATATCAAACTTCCCATTCATAAACAATCTGTAGTATCCAAACATATCATGAATTCTAAACATGGCAAAATGCTAAGATTTTAGACATTGACACCACGTACAATTCCAGACTCATTTCAGAGATGCTTCACATTAAATTCAACATCACAGCTATTACTGTACAAACAGACACAATGAAACTCAACAATTTCTATGATCCCTTATTGTTACGCTAAACCTTCAGTTTTCCCATTGTCGTTGCTCCCTTATTGTTAGGCCACCCCTTCGGCCCTCCCATTGTCATTGCGTTTTGGTCGCTTTTGAGTTTTGTCAACTGACAAGTGCAGTTGTGTCGACCTAGGCTCTTCTTCGCACCTGACGAAAGGGACAAGGATCAAAGAAACGTTGTGTGGTATTTATATTATCACTTTCTTGTCTGTATTTGCTATCTTTCTTATTCATTATTTTCAATCACACGTAAATTTCTTCATTTTAATATTTAAAGAATTTATTTAAAGCAGAAAATGAATTTTAAAAATAAATTTCACGTGCGTTTGTGACGGCTATTAACATGAGTTTTGAATTATATCTCAGGGCGTTTGATCGGGCGTCGGAAAAGTGTAAAATTAAAATGAAATATAAAATTTACAGAAAATATTCAGTTGAAATTACAGTAATGCTAAACTATAAAATTTTTCCTTACAATACAAAGACAAAATGAAATTTGACGGTACAACAATTCTGCAAGGTGTACACTGTATTTTAATTTTAGCAAATTTAAAATATACTGCACATGCCATTTATGATGGATCTTAAATTTCGCATCCACAGAATTTACAAAAACTAAACGTTTTTTAAAATGGTACTTTTTAACTTTTTTACAATTGGGAATATTGTGCATTCAATTGCACAAATTTACTACTGTCTAGAGCTCCACACAATACAGTTTCCACTACGACAGTCAGTTCCTAAGTACGCCACACTGACTGTTCAAAATTATTCTTTCAATTACACGGTGATTATCTTATGCAAATAATAATATTATATGTATATACTTCCAGGAACCATTTTTTTATCACGACTCGTAACCAGAGAGTTTAATAAAACGATTTGCTTCTAGAAGAAGAACTATTTCTCGAATAATTATGTTAAATACTACATATAAAATACTGAATCAGAAATCTGAATATTAAATGAATATATCAAACCAAAGATACGACCACGTATCAAAACTTTGTTTCTCTCTAAATTAAATAAATAAACTGTCTGTAAAATGTAAAAAGTTTCAACTTAATCTGATAATGTTGTTATTGAATAAAATAATTTAATGTCAGTAAATAAAGGTAGTTAATTTATTTAGTTTATGATAAGTATTCTTTTTGTTGAATTCATATGATTTAAGTCATATTAAAAAATACATCTGAACAAAAAGTAAGCTGAATTTATTTATAAAATATAAATTCGTTATTTATTCTTCCAAATCAATTTCATCCCCTTCAAAGTAATCCCCGTCCGAACAAACGCACTTTTACCAACGCTTTTTCTAGTCCTCGAAACAGTCGGAATAGTCTTTTTCCGGTATAGCCTTCAAGACCTTCTTCGATTCGCTTTTATGTCCTCAATTGTGTCAAAACGGCGTCCCCGTATTGGCCTTTTGAGTTTGCTGAATAGTCAGAAGTCGCACGGAGCCAAATCAGACGAATACGGTGGATGCGGAACGATATGAGTCGAATTTTTGGCGAAAAAGTCGAGAAGAACCAATGCAGTATGACATGTTGCATTATCGTGATGAAGGAACCAAGAGTTGTTCGCCCCATAATTACGGACGTTTCACACGAATAGCTTCACGCAAACGACGCATAACGCTCAAATAATATTCTTTGTTGACAGTTTGGCCCGGCGGAAGGAATTCATAGTGCACCACACCACGATAATCAAAGTAAACTCTCAACATGACCTTGATTTTCGATCGACTTTGCCGTGGTCTTTTCGGTCTTGCTTCATCTTTTGCACGATATTCACTGGATTGGTCGGTGGTTTCTGGGTCGTATGCGTAAATCCAAGTCTAGTCTCCGGTAATGATGCATTTCAAGTGGTCCTGATAGTCAGGCAGCAAAGTTTCACACACATCAACGCGATGCTTTTTTTTCCAAAAAATTGAGCGATTTTGGCACCAATCGAGACTTGACGCGTTTGAGACACAAAACATTTTTCAAAATGGTTTGGGCTGAGCCAAATGATATTCCAACACTATCAGCGAGATCTCTAATTGTCCATCGACGATTTACAAGCACCAAATCTTTGATGTTTTGGACGTGGCCCTCGTCGGTAGACGTTGATGGTCGTCCAGAGCGCGGTTCGTCTTCAACGCGTTCTCGGCCCTCTTTGAACTCGTTGTACCACTTATAAACGTTTTTTTTGTGCCACAGTTTGATCACCAAAGGCCTTCCGCAACATTTTCATCGTGTCCGCACAAGAATATTCGTTCCGCAAACAAAATTTGATGCAAGTTCTTTGCTCAACAAAATCACCCATCGCAATAATCGAAAAATTCACTTTGTGTTGATTACAAAAACACATGTAACTCGGAGATAATTAAACCTTTTAACAAACAGACGCTTGGCAAATATTATAGACAGTCTTACCCACCTAGGAAAAAAAATTTACCTGCCTTCCTAATACCCGGGAGTTTTAAATGACAATTTCAGCTTATTTTTTGATCACAGTGGTATACATATCGTAAATAGCCAGTGAAGTTCGTTTTCAATTCGAATTGAACGTCAGAATATTAATAAAATGAATATCGATGCATTTCTCATTCTCATTGACGCCATGAGGTATTTATTTCGATTGTCAAACATCACGCTATTTGGAGCAACATTTTCTCATCGCTATATTTAATTGAAGAAGTCTCTAAGGAGGGTGTAATTAGCCTGTATTTCGTGGTTACCCGCAGAGGCTACATAGCTGCATCAGTCCCGGAGACATATAACACCGTAATTCAGAGAGGACGTGCCTAACGCATATGGGTGTATATGCAGTTCAGACGTAATTAAGTGAGCAAGGACACGAGCTAATGTAAAAGGCCATGTAGTGGGTTGGCGACCTTGCTCGGTTGTGACAATGGCCGGCTCTGTTGTTTGCTGTGAAACAACCGTGGATTAAGTGCCATGAATGAATATGCTTTCTACCAAATGCGTGCATTAACTATCAGCGCGTCCCGGCTAAGGGGCAGATTATTTTTAGGAATAGTGGAAATGAAACAACCTTGACCTTTCGTTAAGGCGTCGTCCGAGCACTAAGCAGAATAATTAGATAAAACAGAGAACAACGAATGGAGGAAGATTCTGTGCAAGTCTTTTATTACGAGTTAACTATTTTCGGAAGCGAAATTGCAAAAATTTAACAATCCACAAATTCGGTATTGCATTAGTGCACCAACACATAACTATCATTAGGGAAAGAAAATAATCTTAACACAGATAAATGACTGTTTATTTTTGTATTATCCACAACATTTTTCATCAATCGCCAATTTTAATATGAAAACCTAATTAATCATTTTAAAATTATTTAATTTTGGAGTATGGAGTATTATAAAGCTCGAAGTTTCTGAATTAATTACAATAAATATATTATGTTCTCTCGTGGAGTCAGATAGGTTCGATAAACATTGACGCATGGAAATATATTGTGTTGAGTTCACCGTGCACGTCAAAAACCTCGTCCGCAGAAGTTAAGTACGGGGTATGATAAAGAGACCTTTCTGCTGTGTGAATGTCACGTTCGTGAGAATATAATGAATGTTTTTAATAATGATAGGGGCGTAGCTCCAGCTTGTCTGCCAGGGGGAGTTCCCAACTGACGACAATGCTCCTCTCCACCTACTCCCTTCTTCTACTGCGCACCTGACACGACTTTATATATTTCACGACCTTTACCTTGCTGGAAACCGATCCACTCGTGACTTAAACGTTCTACGAGGGAACAAATAAATATTTTGTCAAATTGAAGGTTTGAGTAATAATACCAGTCATTTTGCCTCTTAAAAATGCCAAATATGCGATTCCTGTTGAATTTTGTGCTTCATTTCTCTGTACAAATAACTATGAAAATATTGCTGAAAGCTCCCATTTTGAATATTATAGTCGGCGCCAAAAAAATGTAATATCAAGTCAAGTCGCATATTTCCCACCTCGTCCAGCGGCGTTGCCAGACCGTGCGCTCCACTCATTACCACTTAACGCATAGTCGCCGAGCATGTCTTATTGGTCGGAATATTTGACAATGGAGCGTGAAAGAAGAGTCCGTGACCTTGGTATTACATTTTAGTGGCGCAAACTATAAATAATTTTAAAGTGATTAATTAGTTTTTATTATTCAAATTGGCGACTGTTGAAAAACATTAGGGATAATATATAAACCACAAATAATCTCTCGTTGCTAGATAAGAAACAAAATTCCAATTTGATTAAATTATTTTTGTAAACCCAGTTAAAATAATTTCCGCACCATCAAGATGTTATTGATTTTTGTTTATTTCACTAAGAAGTCACCCTGAAGAATTAAATGATACCGATGTCACATTCTAAAGAGATCCAGATGAATTATTTAATAGTACAAAAAAAATGTAATGGTTCTAAAAGTCGCAATAGTCTACCAAAATTCTCCAACGGTCAGCAGGCTAGCATTAAATGAAAAAGTGAAAGTATTTATATATATCTGCCACAGTTAAATCAATAAATGAATAACACAACGTTTCGACCCCTTTTTTTTCGAAATTTTTCAGGTGTAGTAAAACAAAAAAATATTTCGGTTAGTTCGTGAGCAAAAAGCAGAAGCTTTTAGAAATTCCTCTCATAACATTTATAATTTTTTAAAAAACAGGATATCAGAACATAAATTATATTTACCAATATTTTCTTACTGCACCTGAGGAAATTCCTAATTAAATTGTTTCTGAATTGTTGGCATTTCCATTCATTTATTGAAATAGTGAAAGTTTCAAAAACAGGTGAGTAGGAATCTATATAAAATTGTTCCGAAGCTATCCACAATTTTTTTCAAATCTGTGTTCTGGACATGGTTATGAGAAAGTTCATCACCGACTCTTGGTTCATTTTGGAAAAAAAAAACACGTCAAAATTTACAACTATATGGGAAATTTCAAGTAAATTTGAAAGATTCTAGAGAGCAGTCTGACAGTAATATATAGTTGATAATATTCGAATCCCAGGACCTCGGGCTCAGAGCTCTGGTTAGTTCTGCGTAATGGAGGAAGATTGGACTGCTAATCGCGTTTAGTGGACTCTGAATGCTAAACCCAACAAGGTGGCGCCATGGTAAAACGCGCCACTCGTAATGAGAAGTATCGACGTTTAAATCCTCTTCCTAATTTGTGTTTATCCTCTTTTACCAGATAGTCGATGTAAATGCTGCGACGCAGGTCTAATACAACCCTCCGATTTTAATCTCTTTAAATCCCTTTAAAAATACTCGAATTTCATTAAAAGGTGCTAATCAGGAAACATATTTTATTTTTTTCGTGTTGAGAGGAAATCGGGGTAGATCGGAAGTTAGAAAGGCAGTTAAATATTATTAACAATGTTTACGCATGAAAATACAGTAATAGATTTACAGTGCGTGATTTAATTAGAAATGACTACAAGTACATCAACAATGGGATATACGAGAAGTTTCGGGGCCGCTTGTTTAAAAGAAGGACCTGTATATAAAAGAGGGGACGTTAAATTACTATATTCACACATTTATTTATTAAATAAAAATTTATTAATGTTGTTAACCGAAACAGGCGTCGTAAACCGAGGTAATTTTTCTTACAGCCCTCACGTCGTTAGTAAATTACCTCGATATCAGAGACATTCGTTGACCGAGGTACCACTGTGCTTATTTTCTAAAATAACTGTATTACAACAGGTTCTCTAGGCTATCTAGTATAAGAAAGTTGAATAAAGAATAGCCCATTTTTTCGTATAATTTCATAAACATAATTTCTGTTGAAGGTATTTCGGTATAAATAATTTTTTTCCTGTTATTACCGAGTTGTGTCGTTTGAGCTGCATAATGCTGCTGCTGAATTTGGGTGTGTCGTAATTGGCTTCTCACGGGATTTCTGCGGAACAGTCGAGGCCACGAAACCCGTAGAAGGAAGCGCACATATTTGGGTATAACTAACACTGCTGATGTTGAATTATTGATAAGGGCAACGTAGCTGCTCGCAAAACTTCATTGCCGCCTCAACCGCTGAAGATGCTTCAGTATTCCACCGTCTGAGGGAAGGTTTCTGCTGAGTTATGAGCGGCACAATGCCCAACTATTTACTTTTGGCCGCACTAGAATAACTAAGTACTGACAGAAAAATAGAGCAAGTGTAACACCGATTTTCATGCCGCGGGGCAGTATAAAAGTTATAGCCTCGAGTAACAGGCAAAGGAAAGACAAACACGAAATATTTACTTAGTGTTTCTCATATTTAAAATAAATATTTTTTTTGTTGTAAAA
Source organism: Zhengitettix transpicula (assembly GCA_037074705.1). Classification (NCBI taxonomy): domain Eukaryota; kingdom Metazoa; phylum Arthropoda; class Insecta; order Orthoptera; family Tetrigidae; genus Zhengitettix; species Zhengitettix transpicula. Next base: position 4,778,930 of record CM073595.1, read on the forward strand.
CATATCCTCAACTAAACATAATATATTTCTGTGGGTTAATGTTTTTGGTATATGTTGGCGTAACAAAGGTTAGTGTTAAACATTGTAAATAGTTAGAGTGTATATTTTATTGGATGATCTTGATGAGTAAATAACGTTGTCCTTTCACAGCAGTAATCCTTAATATATGGTCAAACACACGGTGTTTAAATGAAAATGTATTGGCATAAAACCTAATTTTATTACGGAAAATATACCACACAAAGTATCGTCAACTTAGGTGACACTTTTCCTGTCTGTTTTCCGGTCAATTACAGCCCATTTTCTTTGCTCACTTTTATGGACTAGGGAATGAAGGGGCTTTGACTTCATCTCACCATTAACTTCGACCAGATATGGCAAGCAATGCCATCCTAATTCAGGATGATTTGAAGAACACCCATCGTCCGTATTACCACTCTTGTGACCATGTCAGTTATGTGTTTTCTTAATTATTTACGTGATTTAACATGTTAGTCTATATTAAAAATGATCAATTATACATTACTGTTGACTTTCAGATATAAATTACAAAATTTTTAAGGACATCAAATCCATCCATTAGGCTTTATTTCACGGTTAAAATATCACATATATTTCAGAAGCTTTCAATCTCTTGGATCATGGTTACCCGTAAAAACTAATAAAAATAATAAAACAATTGAAGATACACCGTCACAATTTTCAGCCAAAATGAGACAGGGAACGGTCATCCATTAGAGAAATTAGTTTTGGTTTAATTCCAAATTTTGTGATTCCATATGGTTATTTGTTGACCTCAAATCAAGTTCTTGTAACTTACAACGTCATCGTCAAATCCATGCAAAATCAATTAGGTAAATTATTTAATCAACCCCAAAGGGTACATTTAAATTCACAATTCAGCAAGATAGATCGCCGCGGGCAAAAAAAATTCTAAACCCGTTATTTTACTTAATTCGTTCATTTTACGGAGTACAGCACAAAAAACTATAACGCGTTTTATTGGAGCGGAGGCATATTGGATCGAAATTTTCCGGAACTTCGGTGTTCCAGTAGTACTTACTGAGTAAGAAAAAAAAACAGGAAGCCCATTACCGGAATGTGCTGCAACAGCCGGCACATCCAGTTTCTTTGTGCAAGTTTCAAAATCTGCAACACTGTTTCGCCAAGTTCTTAGATTTTATGTGTACTCACAGTGCACGAATATCCTCCTTTGGTAACTTAGAAAAATATTTCTGAAGATAATTATTAATTATAGGAGACATATTTTCAATATGAGAAAATCACAACCATTTTAACTCAACTTTGAAAATTATAAGTGCAACAATTTAATTTCACGAGGTCGTAGACGATATTGCACAAACTAAAATTAAAAGCTGAGACGGTTTCATTGCTCCTCGGATAACGGATTAATTTTCTCTGGCTGCTAATACGCTTATCGTAATATAACTTTTTAATGAGTAGGGCTGTTTTTGCGATCGGTCTTTATTTTATTTATTTAACTCACATTAAATTTACAGTAACTACAATCTCTGGTAGAGTAGTCATTTATTCTTTTTGAGCTTACATATTCACTAATATGCACAAATTGTATAAATAATAAATTATATATTAGCTCTGGTTTTTTATTAGGTGTTGAATAAGAGAAAGAGAACTTTTTCGGTGTAAATATATCTATCTTCTTCTTATAATAAATAAAATTTCCTATATGTGTGTGTATATCTAAGTATGTATGACGTATGTTTCGCATACAAATCTACACACGCGGAGCAAATTTCCTTGCGACCAGGAAACAAACACCATGGGGGTAACACCCCCGAGGTGAGAGATTTTATTTGTGTATCGTTTTAAGCCCTTTCGGCATAGGAGGGGAGCATCGTTAGGGGTCGGGGTGGAGGTCATTTCAAGATGATATCGCGAAAACAACCGAGATTGGAGTCAAATGCGAGGTTATGGATGACAGCCGGAGCAACGCCGGGCACCCAGGTATTTATGAATAAATTATTCTCCGGTTTCCAGACAGCTTAAATATTTATATATTAATTTAGAGGCAATTTAACGACGTTCCAGAATTTTTCCTTGTTTTATGAATTAATTATAGTTTTAAATGTCTGTAAGAAGGTGGTTAATTTATTTTTTTTAATAATAAAAAAACAGACGTAAGGTAAAATATTATTCATATATTAAATATATTTAAAATAAAATAATCATCATTATTATGAAAACATAATATCTATTAGATATTAAACCCGGTTCGAAACCAAATTCTTACCATTTCATGGGGTTTATAATCGAGGTATAATTCGTATATCTGTACAAATCTCACGATAATTCATTAAAAAACGAACGAATATTGTTTGAATATCATGAAAAAATTTGATTGCTTATGATATTTCAAACGCAATGTTTACGTTTTGAAATAATTGTGTGTTACGTTATTCTCACAACCCCTCTGAATATTTACAGAGTTACAGGTTAATTAACCTTATTTGTTTGAATAATGTTCACGGTTTCAGGTACTGACTTATATGTCTTTAAAATATTATCAATGAGTTCACGAATTTTTAAAATTAAATATTTATTTTCTCGGATTTTTGTTACCGTTTATGGCTAATAACATTTATAATACGAGACAAGTACTAGTATAGGCATTCTGCATTTATATTTGCGTAATATTAATTATTTCAGTTACACTCATAAGTTAAATGATTTCAAATATTTTCAACTGAGTAAACGAATTTATAAAATTAAAATGCCTTTTTTTCGGATTTTGTTTACTCTTTATGGCTAATAAAATTTTAATTACGAAGCAAATACTAGTATAGACATTCTGTTTTTAAAATTTTATATAATTCATTATTTTAGATACACACCTATATGTAAGGACTTAAAAATATTTTCGAACGAGTAGACGCATTTTAGAAATTGCAAATGGCTTTTCTGTGATTTTTTACTATTAAATTTTTAAATACGTAATTCTACTATAGACATTCTGCATTTAAATTTACAGAAAGTGTATGAATCCTGTACGAACCTCAGTTAAACGTGTTAAAAATATTTTCAACGGCGTTCATGGACTTTTTAAATTAAATATGCCCTTTTTGGGATTTTTGTTACTGTTTATTACTTATAAAATTTTAAATGCGCGACAAATGCTAGTACAGATATTCTGTATTTATATTTGATTAAAATTTATTATTTCAGGTATGGACCAAATTAAATGTCATTAAAATATTTTAAACTAAAAACACGCATTTCTGTGAATATTTCTTACTGATTGTGGATATTAAATTTTTAAATTCGATGCAAATGTAATTGCATAAGATTGGTTTTTTGAAGTAGAAACGTCGTCATCAACAAGCATTTTAATTTTGCTTTTTCATATGCACAGTCGTGACGCAGTCATTCCATGTTATTGTCACTTACCGAGACATGCGCGTGATATATTGCCGAAAATTGGAAATATTTGGATGATGTTGACGGCATTTGTCAATACTTGACGATTATTGCGTGTCTTGGTGTTCCGGGGGTCAGGGGTGTGTTATTACAAACCAATCACTGGAGCTTGCTCGTGATTACACTCGCTCGCAATTACAATAGGTCGCGCGATTCGCTCAACAATTTCACTCTTAAATATTCTAACACCCGACCATTGTCAGAGCAAACACCCAAAGCTAACATAGCACTCCATTATTTTAGTTGTCAACAGCACGGAATTGCCCGAACAATAAACGTTTGCTCGGTGGGACTGTAAAAGCCCCACAATTATTCTTAACGAGCGGCTGCTATTTTACGATTACTATTTCGTCATTAAAATCCTTTTCTCCTGAACGTCGGATTTCGGTTGAAAGGCGCAGGGGTCGAGAAGGACGTCGACGCTTACGTTTTATTTAATTAATGGAACGGGAAGAAATTGCAGGTAATGAAGTAATTAAAATGTTCTTTCGTTTTATGAACTTGCGAGATTCTAGGTATTCTAAAGATTTCTATTCAGATTTCAAAATATATAAGAATCGGAATGGTATCCGAGGATCAATTTTGAAGCCCCTTTTAATCCTCTTTTATGAGTTTGATTGAGACTTAATCTTCAAAATTCATTAACTTTAATCAATACATGGGCTAAGAAATGGCGAATAGCAATTTAACTCCAGTAAATCAACCATATTCGCGCTAAAATAATCTAATTCACAATCAATCTTTGACAATTCACCGATACCGAATAAATCCGCTCACACATACCTCGGATTAACGCTGGACTCGAAATTAACCTGGTCTCAACACATAAGCAACCTCAAGTCTAAGGGGAACAGTAGATTATCCGAACTAAAAACATTATTAAACAGAAAATCGCCACCATCCTTAGCAAAAAAGAATGTTCATTTACACCCCCTTAATTAAACCAAGGGAGTTGCAGCTAAAATAAACCTGAACAAAATCCAAGTAATCTATATAATAAAAAAGGATGTAAGAATGTATGTATGTACGTTAATCTTTATACAAATTTAAACGTGTGTACAAAGCGCAACGAAACTTGGTACAAAACACGAGAAACGGTACTGTGGTGGGTGAGAAACCGCGTAGCATAAAGGTAGGAAGAATTATAATTGAAAATGTAATCATTTTGTGTTAAATTACTGCGCGCCATGAGACCATGACGTCACACGAGAGAGAGAGGGGGGGAGGGGGAGAGGGGGGAAAGAGAGAAGGGGAGAGAGGGAGAGAGGGAGAGAGATAGAGGGAGAGAGAGAGGGGGAGAGAGAGAGGGAGAGAGAGGGGGAGAGAGAGAGAGGGAGAGAGAGGGAGAGAGAGAGAGAGAAAATAGTTTCTTTTACCGTAATGAAATAAAACTTAAATTTTTTTTGAATAAAAAGTATAATTATATCCAGCAATACTTAATTAAATGATAATAAAAATCAATACGAACTACTTTACGATCTTTGCGGAAAATGTAAGGTAATTTTTGTGCCATATTAGTGACTCCAATATGGCGACCATTTGTTTACATTGTGAATGTTGTTAACAATATCATCAATTTAATCTTTCGTAATGTCTGAAGACTTAGGGACAATTATATTCTGCAATACTCAAAGAGTATATTCGAGAAAAATTTCGGAGGTATGTTTCTAGGGATTGATGGAATAAAATTCAATGTATTTTATAGCTGTTAAATTAATTCACTATCAGTCGAAATTATGAACGGAACTAGGAACAGTGAGATTTAGGTTAAATCACTAAAGATTAATATAGAATTAAATACTTTTTCGGATTTATATAAATAAGGGAAAGTAATACAAAATTACTTAGGGTGAGATCTAAAGCTTAGTGAAATTGACTTAATAAAGTATGAACAACTTGAAACTACCGTGAATCGAACCCGGGACAACTACAGCGTCTCTCAAAGAACTGATATTTAATTATTATATTTTTGAGATTACATTGATTTTTAGGAAATGTGAGCTTTAAAGTTCACGGAAATAATTTAAAGTCGAATGTTTTTTATCCATGTTAGCAAAAGCATCAGTTTTTACCGTCGCACTCTGTCAAACGAATTTCTCTAAATCAATGAAAACAGCATATATATTTCTCTAAGATATATATATATCTTCCGTACGGTTCTTAACAAGCCAATAGCGTCTCGTGTGTCGTTTCATTTCTGAATAAAAACTGTTCAGCAGAGAGGCTGAAAATACTGGAAGCTTTTGAGATGTCGATGTGCAGGAGGATGGAAAGGTATAGCTGGATGGAAAGGGTGACAAGAGAAGAAGTATTGAAAAAGGTTTGAGAGAGGAGAAGACTGTAGCAAATTATAAGAGTCAGGAAGAAGTACAGGGTACGGAACGGAATGCTCACTAACGGACGCTATGGAAGGACTGCTTCAAGGTAAGAGATCGAGACGAAGGAGAAGACATCAAAGGAAGCAGAAAATATATGATCATAAAGAGGATGTCAGAAGACAGGAGTAAATGGAGATCTACCATGTGAAAACCTGGCTATGGGAAGAACACTAATGATCATGACTCTGAGAAGTCTAATGAAACTGTCACTGTTCTTACTAAAATAATTTGATTAATGATTGACTTTGAAGTGATTTATAGGTACAAAAGAAAGTCACAAAGAAAATGCATTCAAATTTTTAATTTTTCAGACCTGTATTTAAATAAAGTCCAGTGTCTACAACCTTTCCAAAATCCTGAGTAAAATACTGTTTTCGGTTGAGCAGCAAGTACCGCCTACACACACGATGATATATTCATCTGATAGGCATAATCATGATGCGCATTGTCGCTAAATCAGAATCAGGACACGGACTTGCAAAACGTTGTCGTCAGAAGTGTATATGGCTGGACGTCGCTCTTCCACCTGTCCCAATGGTTTATTGTGCTACATTCCAGCTCATGGTGCACCTTCAGAGCTCAGAAATCGGTTTTATGGAAGCGCTGTTCTGGTTCTGTTGTGAAAACGGACAGTGGCAGTGGACTTTTTTTAAAAAAAAAACAATGAAGCTGTAACGTAAGCGAAGCCAATGACGCCATCTATCGACTAGCGAGTTGCAGAATGCCGTGCATCCAACCTACAAATGACGAGAACAACTTCGAATTTAACATTCTTGGAGGAAAACTAACCCATCGAAATACTTGGAACGTTTTCAACGTTCCGGATCGAAGCTGCGTAAAGGCGACAACAACGAATCAGAATAGTTGTTCCCCTTTAATTACGTAACTAAACCACATTCTTTTCCGACTTGATCAAAATTTAATGTAAAATCTACTCCGCGTACAGCACGAGAACTGACCTGAATAAAAATTTGGCACACGTAGAATAACCTGCGCAGTCGTTGATTAGTGGAGGAATTGATACCATTCCTACCAATCGCATAGGACGAGAACTCTAAAAAATCCCGTTTGATAAATGATTTCATCACGTGCAGGAAAGTGCAGTATGGCACTTCGGCGGCTGTCTGGCATCAGTAACTGAATAATGATGAAGTTTGTTAGTGAATATGCAACGAAGTAGCTGGAAGTGTGGATAATCATCTGATTATTTACGAATAAACGCGAAAAGTGTGCTAATTGAAATGAATGTGACAGGTGAGGGCTTCGAAGCCTGCCATTTACGACTGCCTCGTTTTACTTAGGTCAACATTTTCGGTCATAAAATTCAGAAATTCAAATATAGTATGTACCCATCCGTATTTATTTCGCAATTACTGTTAAGCTTGTTACATTTACGTAACATTGTAAAAGTCAATTTCTCAAGTTTGCTATTTGAGACTGTCCGTGAACTGCCCCAAACGTTTATTTGAGTGTTGTCCCGAAGTCTGAGACAAGTTCCGAAGAGAATTGAATCATGTTGGCTCCAACTTTGCTTTCTATTCATAGACACTAATGATCAAACTTGCTTACACACAGTTAACTTAAACCAAAGACGTGAGCACTTGAATGCTGAATGGAGGTATGTGAACAGTTTCGTGAAATGCGAAATATTTGGTACGTCGTCAAAGAAATATTGGAGTCGAAGGATTTCTTTTTACGAATGACAGAACATTTAAATTCCGCCAAAACCACTATTTAGGGTGTACAAAACATGACAGAAAATTTTTAGGAATGGATTACTCGTATTGAGATAAGAAAACAGAGTAATAAAAAACGGGTCTGAAAATGCATCATTACAGTTACACTAACTTCCGTATCTGACCGGTTTGTATGAAGTTCAACTGACTAGTTGGAGCGCTCTGTTCACATATCAGATGAAATGTGACGTCGCGTTTTGACTGAATACAGGCAGTTGCTCTTCTTCACATTGAGTTTCGAAAACGAACAAAAATGATTGGTGTAGTGCGTACTGCTTAAAGGCTGCCACATACCACTGTGATCAAAAAGTAAGGTGAAATTGTCATTTAAAACTCCCGGGTGTTAGGAAGGCAGGTAATTTTTTTTTCTGGGTTCGTAGGACTGTCTATAATATTTGCCAAGCGTGTGTTTGTTAAAAGGTTTAATTGTCTCCGAGTTACATGTGTTTTTGTAAACAACCAAAAGTGAATTTATCGATTTTTGCAATGGGTGACTTTGTGGAGCAAAGAACTTGCATCAAATTTTGTTTGCGGAACGAATATTCTTGTGCGAAATCGATGAAAATGTTGCGTAAGGCCATTGGTGATTAAACGTTTATAAGTGGTACAACGAGTTCAAAGAGGGCCGAGAACGCGTTGAAGACGAACCGCGCTCTGGACGACCATCAACGTCTACCGACGAGGGTCACGTCCAGAAAATCAAAGATTTGGTGCTTGAAAATCGTCGATGAACAATTAGAGATCTTGCTGATAGTGTTGGAATATAATTTGGCTCAGCCCAAACCGTCTTGAAGAATGTTTGTGTCTCAAACGCGTCAAGTCTCGATTGGTGCCAAAATCGCTCAATTTTTTGGAAAAAAAGCGTCGCGTTGATGTGTGTGAAACTTTGCTGTCTGACTATCAGGACCACTTGAAATGCATCATTACTGGAGACGAGACTTGGATTTACGCATACGACCCTGAAACCACCAACCAATCCAGCAAATATCGTGCAAAAGGTGAAGCAAGACCGAAAAGATCACGGCAAAGTCGATCGAAAATCAAGGTCATGTTGACAGTTTTCTTTGATTATCGTGGTGTGGTGCACTATGAATTCCTTCCGCCGGGACAAACTGTCAACAAATTATATTATTTGAGCGTTATGCGTCGTTTGCTTGAAGCTATTCGTCTGAAACTGCCGGAATTATGGGCGAACAACTCTTGGTTCCTTCTTCACGATAATGCACCATGTCATACTGCATTGGTTCTTCGCGACATTTTGCCAAAAACTCGACTCATATCGTTCCGCAACCACCGTATTCGTCTGATTTGGCTCCGTGCGACTTCTGGCTATTCAGCAAACTCAAAAGGCCAATGCGGGGACGCCGTTTTGACTCGATTGAGGACATATAAACCTAATCGAAGAAGGTCTTGAGGACTATACCGGAAAAAGTCTATTCCGACTGTTTCGAGGACTGGAAAAAGCGTTGGAAAAAGTCTTTTTTATCGGACGGGGATTACTTTGAAGGGGATGAAATTGATTTGGAAGAATAAATAAAGAATTTATATTTTATAAATAAATTCACCTTACGTTTTGTTCACACTGGTACATAGTCTGATAACTCAGTAACTATGTATTTCGGGACCCATATTGTAATAGAAAATTTTTATTCTATCAATATGACGAATTCATTCCTATAATTTTCCCGTCGTGATTTGTTACACTCCGCATAAAGATATGATTGCCACACAGCCACATAAATACACGAGGACTGGGTGTGGAATCATCTTAGCATACGACGGAAAATTCTGACAAGTTCCAACTCTACGATTTAGCAAGAATTGTGAAGTTCTCTTACCACTTCCATGACATAAAATAATTTTTTTTTGTATTTGTAGATCACACTACAGTGGTTGCTTTAATTTTTCGAATGCTGCCTTCCTGCCGTATTTTGTTCCTCCCTATTATCGTACCGAAGCATGACTGATTCGTTTAAGTGGCCATATATTTTAACGCGCGGCGTAAAGTACTGGTCGTTTAACGTAATGATGAAGCTAAAGTTTTATTCTCTTATAAATAAGTAGTATTGATTTCATACGTTATTATATGTGAATTTTTATTCCAGCGTGAGCTGTTGCATACGCGATCCCGAGCACATCAACATATCGAATCGTAAAGAGACAAACTGGCGAAATTGCAAAACGCAATGGCTAGAATTGTGGTATGAATTGTTCCAATTATATTTTGATTTGGACTTCCCGCGGTCATTCGAAACATTTCAGACAAACGGAATAATTGCAATTTCCTCCAGATTCTTCGCCAACCAATCAAGGCAGTTTTAAAATTTCAACAATATCAGTATAGACACACCGAGATTCAGAACGAAAGCAAAAATTTTACTGCTTCTTCGATATTGTACGAAATGGCATTGACAGAGTTGTAATTCATCATTACTTCCGCACATATATTTTTTTAAAACATAAAAAACTCGATTTCGATTTCATCAACCCCAGTCAATGTATCAGTCGATCTGCAGAAATATTAATCCAAAGTTATGGTTCTAACACATTTAGAATTTTTCTCAAATTGGCGTGTATCGCGTGAAGTCTAACTGGTTCATGGAAATAGTATTTCAAATATTGTTCAAGGGCATTCAGTAATAAGTGTATCCAAGTGAATGTAGAAAATACTATTGATTTTCTAGTATTTTGTCCCTAACTGTTTGTTTAACCTATCGGAATTTTAATAATAAAACTAACTAAATTTTTTTATTAACATTAGGATTTTTGTATCTTGAGCGATAATTCGAGTCAAATGTGAGAATAATCTGTCTCATTTAAACTGAAAAAAAAAATAATCCAAGAGTAGTGGCTTAATTTTAGACAAGGACATATTGATATTTGCGAAATATCAAATTCGTATACTGTAAAATATTATTTTAATTTCGTGTAAATAATAATTCTTTAAAAAATACTTTTCCGTCGTTCAACGCTGCCTTTCACAGTCTTACGACTGATTTGTATCCTTCCGTCCAAATTTTAATTCATCCTAAAAAAAAAAGTTTTCATATTTGCAAGAGACGTAATTTCGTCGATGAATTTTGATCTCCCTGCGTTTCAAACACTCTTTATACAGGATATCGTAATGTTATTAGTGAAATCTTAATTCTATTTATCGTAAAAAAAATTTCATAAAATCATGTATTTTTAAAACCGGAGCTTTCAGAAATATTTTCATAAACATGGAGAAGAAAATGGGTATAATTTATAAAACAAATATTCAGTTTAACAAGAATCTCATGCATGTATATGACAACTTTAATTTTTACTGTATCAAAATAACCTATGTAGTTAATTAATTCTACAAACTTTTAATATGTCCCAAAATTATTTGGTCCGTGAAAACTAAAAAACATTAACAACTTATAGTATTAAAATTGCAACGAATTAAAATATTATTGGGGATAAAATATAGAAACATAAAAACGAGTCATTTTAAAATTCTTGAAGGGAAGCTTATTTTTCTTAGAGCCTGCGAAATAAAATTTCATTTAATTCAAAAAGGTTTTACGCGATAGTAATTTTTTTAAGATAAATAGAATTAAGATTTCACTAATAACATTACGATATCCAGTATAAAGAGTGTTTGAAACGCAGGGAGAACAAAATGCATCCAGGAAATTAAGTCTCTTGCAAATATGGAAACTTTTTTTTTGAGGATGAATTAAAATTTAGGCGGAAGGATACAAATCAGTCGTAAGTCGTACAAGAAGACTGTGAAAGGCAGTGTTGAACGACGTTAAAGTATTTTTTCAAAGAATTATTATTTACACGGAATTAAAATAATATTTTGCAAATATCAATATGTCGTGGTCTAAAATTGAGCCACTACTCTTGGATTATTTTTTTTTTAATTTTAAATGAGACAGATGATTCTCACATTTGACTCGACTTATCTAATACGCTCAAGATACAAAAATCCCACTCGAGTATCCTCAGAGCCATGGTTGACGCTCCTTGGAACGTGAGTGACCTTATCGACGCATACCATATAATTCAGGAGAGAACAATGGCACACCAGGATAGACTTGAAACACCTACACTCATACACCCATTGCTGGAACATAAAATCAACAGAAGGCCCAGGAAATGCTGGCCGATTGACCTGAAAATGTGGTAACCGGGGACCGATCACCGGAGATGACCCCAATAAGAATATTAATGACTTCAATTGAGTAAATGAATTCTAAGTAAATAAAAATAGCTCATAGAATATGTTTTCTATTTAAATAAATAGTAAATAAATATAAGAATTAGTTTGTTTGTGTTCAGTGCTTGAGAAGTTATGCAAATTGCTAGAAGAAACGTCGCAAGAATACTTGTGTTTTATTGACCGTTTGTGGCCAATTAATGCAAATAATTTTTTATATTAACTAATCAATTCATTTAACATAATCAGAATTATGCAGATTACTACAGTGTGAGTTTGCAGAAGGGTGGTTCCGTGGTGAGGTCGATAATACCCAGAACTGCGGCCAGATTTCCTCGGATTACGCATTTTGTTTTGGTTTTGAGCCCTGAACGTAGAGTAGTCTGTTCGATTAAACTGTGGAAGGTAAACATTGGTGGCGAGATGTTTATCAAACACTACGAAATTTTGTTTCAGTGTAAAAACATGTGCAAGGAAGTTACTTATGCGTGTGGTGAAATTGTGGTTGAAACATTATGACACTCGTAAGTTCAACAAAGCATCAGGGGAATCCAATTCTGTTTCACGTAAACAAATGAGGATAATTGAGTGATATTTTTATACTAGGAATTTTCACATCATTCACTTAATTATTTCTGAAGAAATCTCGAATATTTTGATAGATTTCGACTGGTAGGATTGAGAGACGAAATTTTTGGATTGAAACATGATGGTGAGAAGGTGAATAATGTTGATGATAAATAAGAAATCCCAATTAAATTGTAAACCTATTTACACACAATAGAATAAATAAAATGTACGCCTTCGTTGAGGAAATGTGCAACAGCTTTTACAACTTAGCCAAAATGACTAACAGAAAGACGGATTTTGCAACAATGTGGTATTGATATCGGGTAAGAGATAATCCCAGAATTCCAAAAAAAAAGTATATTATAACAAAATTCAGATCATTATAAAGTAAAGAAAAGTGGGACTAGGAGACTGACTTCAATATACAAAATACAGCATTTTTTTCAGTCCTGTACCCTTTATTTCATGGTTAAAGGGTCACATATAATTTATGGAAGCTTTCAATCTTTAGGTAATAAACATCTGTAAAAAACAAAATCATAAAGTAATTGAAAAAGTGTAGAGAAAATAACGTCAATATTTTTGTACACAGGTTCTTAATCTCAATAAAAAAAATTAGTAATGGATGAATTATTTAATTAATTTTGAACCAAAGTAACTTTAGGCAGATTTAGGCATATTCATCTACAAAGGCAAAATATATATTTTTTTAAATATAAATATTTTCTATTATTACAATATATATATATATAATTTTTCAACAATAAATTATTTTATCAAAATGATGTATTACTTTTTAAAATTACAATCAATTTTCTATATTTAGTTTTTGTAGATGAAAACAAATACTGTTGGAGTAAGACGTTTACCACCCGCAGGGGTGGGGGTAGACGGGTTTGTAAATTATTAAACATGCTCAAAAGGCCGATATTTGCGTCGGATAAAACATTTTAGGGTTCAATGAGATTGATAGTATTTCTCCAGGTGTAGTTTGTATATAATTCCAACCCAATTCAGGGAGGGGAGCGCCTTTAGAGATGGGCATGGAGAGGCGTTATATAAAAGTAACACAAAAACAATCAAGTTTAGAGTCAAATCCTGTGTTATGGATATCGCTGAGTTTAATTATGACAACCCGCACAACTAAGGGCACCCAGATAGTATTACATAAATATTAATATTCCTTCTTAAATTCATCAATTATTTTATAATTTTTTTACAGATTACTTTGATTTCTAGATTTAAAGTTTCTTTTAATGCGACTTAAAATATATAATTTATGTAAATAAAAGTATTCATGTGGACATTTATAAAAATAAAATGTTATAATTACTGCAGTGTACCTGAAAAATTGTCTCATGTCCGTAGCGTCCATGTGGATATTTTTCTGTGAGTAAATTACGTAACTGATGAGGCGACACAAATTATATGAATAGGAAATTTAGAACGGCGCGAGATGAAATTGGATTTTATCGTAGCGGGAAATCTACTCCTCGATTCAATCTAATTTAGTCCCAGGGGTAGGATTAGTAAAGAACCCCACTCATGACACCCTTTTCTTTAGCACTCGTGCAAGAGTACCGGATGCCTCGTCGTCATGAAGCCTCTTCGCCGAACTGCAGTCTGAATGAATTAGCCTCTTGACGCTGTTGCCGCTTCAAGCACACTATATCACACTGTTCTCAGAACACACGCAAACACGGCGAGAGATGCTCGAATGCTGTTAAGAGTCAGGACATCCTCGCACGTATTTGTAATAAAACGGACGTGCTGAAAATAAAAGGAACTATTCATGGAATGTTGTCACTTAACAATACAACAATACCCATAAAAACAAATATTTACGGTTTATGTTGAATTGATAAATGCATAACTATTTTAATGATCAACATTCGAGGCCAGTTTTTAACGCATTACGTGGTTCGCGTGGTTTTGTAGTCGGGTAAGCTCGGGTTAGTGCGGAAGGCATAAGCCAGTCTCGAATATTTGCGTATAATAATTTTTGCACTCAAAAGCCGGTCTTTGCAATGCGACAAGTTTGTTACAGGGTTAAGAAACAATGTGCTAGAGGCTCAAGCTTTCAGAGACTTGTTCACCGTTCGGTCTAAGACGTAGACCGTTTCTGATAAAGTAAACATTTTCTATGTTAATAAACAAATAATGTTTACAAGGAATGTCGTCTATAAGAAGGTTTGGAAATGATTTCTTTACCTATATATACATTAATTTGTTCATTGATTTATATGAAGTATTTTTTTTAGTGACAGGCTACGCTTTGACGGCACTTCCTTTACTGACGTAAAGGATGGAAAACGGGGGATGTGGAACGTGGCCTAAAAGTGATGGAGGGAAACCCCCAGAAAAAACTACATCACGTAGGTATGGCACTTGGTACTTGTCCGATAACTGCAGTTGGGTTTTCTGTGTGTGGACGCAGCATTCCCGACGCCATGCCACGACAGGTTTTGTGGGGCAGCTGGCCGACTGGTCGTGTAGGATCAACTGACTTCTGTTTCGGTATAACCGACGTCTGTGACCCTGGAACATTCCTCAAAACCGGACTAGGTGTCACGGCTTCTGGAAACCTTATTTTAAAATCGCTGGCTCAAATCCAGGAAAAGGAAGTTACTCCTTCCGGGACTAGAGTAGCTGGCTTATCCAGTCGTTTAGATGTTACGTGGACGATCAGAATATTTCATCTGAGATTATGTAGAAGGCGAGACTTAAGTGACCTGTTTGGTGACGTCATCTGACACTATGCGCTCACGTACACAAAATAACTAATTGTAAACTAATTATAGATATTCATTGTGTGTTCCCTTGAGTATTGATTTGCCTATATTAACGTTTAATTGGACCGGTAATTTACAATCTACGATTTTAATATAATATAATGGAAGAGAGGCTTGTATTACTTTTCCCGGCGTGGTCATAATTATGTATTTAACACGAAGAAACTTGAATATTACGGATTAAAGTGGGATCACTACATTTTAAAATTATCTTTAAAGCATGGGGGTGATTGTCGTATAAAAGCCTGAAACATACTTGAACATAAAAAAATCATAAAAAAAAGACCAATGAGAAATTTTTCCTAAGTGTTAAATTAATTTAATTTCACTATTACTGGTGGAAATTTATATTTTATTTCCTTAAAAAATGAATTAGTAAAGAAATATGTACGATTGTTGATGAATTATTGTTATAAAGGTAGCTGTTATATTTATTTTTAAAAATAGTAAGTTGTTGTTATTAGCCTTCAATGACTCGTTTCCATATTTTTAATTTCTCTTCCGTATTCAAGGAAAGTTTTATCTTTATCCTCTGAAAATAAAGCATGTTTCCTAACACATTATCTAAATGTTGCATGCATTTTCTTTCTTGCAAGGAAGCACGTATAAGAACGTTTCTACTTGGGACAAAAGCAATACTGATTCTGTTCTCTGCTTAAAGTCGAAAAGCTCACAACTGTGTTTTTCCTTCGAGGTTTTAATAAATAAAGATGCGTACTTATTTTTTATGCCATTCGTTGTCGTGAATACATTAAAGTTAGCACTTAATAAATAAAATTAGAACCTATACAATCGTTTGAAGCTTCAGAATGACATTTACAATGAGAAAATTTGTTCACGTGCTTTTATTTTAAACGGTAAACAACGAACGGTAAAATTACGTTTACGGAAGAAAATATAAATAAATTTGTGAATACGCTCATCCTTAAAAATTTTTGTTCCGATTTTCAGACACAGTCAAGCCTGATTCATTTCGGTATACGAGGACACAATTGAATCATATTTTATTCAAAGCTCTGTCCATATACGCGGAACTAATTTATCAATTTACTCATGCAAGTTGTAAACAGATACCGGAATGCATTTGAAAACGAAACGACATTCCTTGAAAGGTTATTCGACACGAGTTCACAGGTAAAATGGCCGCGCAAGGAGCTGTACCTACCGAAGGTGAGGCTTTCTCAGTGATAACGAGATTATCCTACAGTGTGTATAACACATTCCGTTGCAAATGAGAATGCTTTTGACCAAGTGCCAGAGACAGCACTCCTGTGATATCGATCACAGCGCTTGTGTGCAACTTACCGATGAGCGGTTCCGCTGTTTTCTGGATACGATTTGCACTACATAATATTATAAAAAGCCCGTGACATATGAAACATGTTTCTGTTCGACTCGTCATCCATGCATTCATAGACAATAGCATTTATAAAAATTCTGTCTTCCAATTTTAAAACACGACGACAACAAGACGAATAAATGATATTAAATAGAAGAACATCATCCTGTATATACATACATTTATTACGAATAAAAATTCGAAACATTTCAATAGAAAAAAAAACATTAAACCATACGCGACATTTCTTCCATAATATTTGGGACTTATAAAGTTGTCGTTAAATTCAATTCAATGATAGAACATCAAATTCGTGATCTAAAGATTCGAAGAAAACAAACTTTTACACACACGATAATTTATAATCTTTATTGTTCGGAAGAATACAAACCGTTATTTACATAGAACGGTTAGTATTTATTTACAAAACATTTTACTCTATCATTATTGTATGTTAGAAAGGTTTAATATTGAACTTCAGAAAATTGATGATGTCGATATGATTATTTATGTCATGTCTTAAATAATACACTCAGAACAAAATAGTCTTTAGTTTTGACATTTTATCGACATCTTATTGCAGGAGTGCAATTATATAAAAAATATAAAACATTGCTTACAAAATGTAGAGAAACATAAATATCTAAAGCGAAAAAAATATAAACCTGCTGTTTAGACTAGCGTTGAATTTAAACTAATAATTTAAATATTTTTTTTATAATACAATAAATGAATTACAATAACGGGAAGTCATAAGTTATCACTATAATTTTTATATTAATGTCTGAATCATTGGATCTAATATGCAACATTTCGCTCATTAATTTAGAATAATATTTGCATTCATCACTTAAAATTTTTACATGATGTTTTTTGAAATAAATATGATTAAAGACAACTGAATAATTTGGGACGTTAAATTTCAATTTGTTTTTAAGTCTATTAAGTTTTTAAAGACCTCTTTGTTTGACCCATAAAATAGGAATTTATATCTAAATAATTAATATTGTAAATAACATTTGCTTATCTAAAATGCTAATTTTGTCTTTAATATTCTTGTCGTATTGTAAATTTTTTGAAGTTTTATAAATAGCCGGAGTACCATAATTATAAAATAAATCAATAGGTTTATATTGTATGTTTCCAAAACTCATACAATAAAAACAATTTATCCTCAGGATTTTTAACATGCAAATTATTAATATCATAGTTAATTTTAATTAACATAATTTTAACATATTTATTAATAAAATTCAAAAGCTAATAATTTATTAGATGGATATTAATAACTTTTTCATTATAATATAAAATTTTAATCATAATAAACTGCTGGTACTTAATAAGCTGATTTTTTAGTTAATTCAAATTCATTTAAATTTTAATTGACTAACACGAAATTATTATTTGTTAGTGAGTTAATTACTAGTAGTGCTATTTTATGACGTAATATAAATTAATGAATTGTTAAATACATTTCAAGCACGTGGAGATATAGAATGATATGTATGTATTTCTGGTGACATACTTTCCAAAATAGATCCATATTAGAAAAACAGATTATTTTCGAAATTCCATTTTAGAAATTTTTTTTTTCGAAATTCCATATTCGCAAAAAAAAAAATTCGATATTCCATATGCGAAAAAAATAATTTCGGAATTCCATATTCGAAATTTTTTTTTCGAAATTCCTTATTCGATTTTTTTTCGAAATTCCATATTAGAAAAAAATAATTTGGAAATTCCATATTCGAAAAAAAAAATTTCGAAATTCCATATTCGAAATTTTTTTTTTCAAATTCACAATTCGAAAAAAAATTAGAAATTCCATATTCGAAAAAAAAATTTTTTGAAATTCCATATTTGGAAATTTTTTTTTTCGAAATTCCATATTTGAAAAAAAATTTTTTTTGAAATTCTACATTCGAAAAAAATTTTTTTCCAAATTCCATATTCGAAAATATTTTTTTTCAAAATTCCATATTCGAAAAAAAAATTCTCGAAATGACAAAGAGCGAAATTTTTTGATAAAAAAGTATGTACAGTTCTCACTGTAAAATAGTTTATTTCTTTGACGTGAACAACGTTTAGAAAAAAAATTGAGGGCAAATTCTTTTCGTTTTGGTAGTTTGTATTGAATTGTGGTCATAAAGTATCAGAGTTTGTTCATGTTGACGAAATATTTTATTTTATAATGCAGCTTTCATACATTTTAAATAGACTGCTGATGAAATAGAAATACAATTAAAAATTAAGATATTTATTGGTGGGTACTTTTAGACCAACTACGAGATTTACCTTTTTTCCCCCCACTAAGGAATCATAATGAAGTCTTCGAGAAAAGCATGATGATTAGAACGCTCATTAACCTATGCCTATTAACAAATTTCTTAATTACCTTATTGGCAAAACTAGTAATATTTATTACGCTGACAATCTGCTCACACAAATAAGTATATAAAACATAGTGCTTCGGAAATATTTAATCAGCGTAGCTCGCGATAGTTCATCCAATTACCCTGCGTGGATGTGTTTCAGTGGGATTGGTCGTTCTTCCTCGCTTTAATCTGCCAATTCATTCCCCTGTTTTATTGCCGAACAGAAGATACGTCTGTAAAATCTACAGGCGCCCTATTCTCGACCAACAAACCCTAAATCATAGACTCCATCTTGTTAATTTTGTTTTCGATACGAGAACGTTATATATAAGAATGAGTAGGTGAGATTCGCGGCCATGTTTATTACCAACGTCTGTTCGAAATGACCAATTTACAATCCGCTACAGTCTGTCTCGGGTTAATACGAGTACGCTGGCTTACGAGTTGCTAACAATTGTCAGTAAAGATATAATAAACTCATTACGGAATTTTTTGTAACTAAGAACTATCATTTTGATTTCAGAGATTATTATTAAAATTAGTATAATAGGACGAGGAAACCTACGGGAAGGGTCATTTGTGTAGTGTGTCGGAAGCCTAGTTTAATATATATTAATCTTCACATTGAATGTTAGATAACCGTTATGGTTGGTGAAAACTCCTAATAGGTGCGCACAGCGACGTTCCCACGAAGCTGTGTAACTGCTAAAAATATTGTATGCGTGAGGAGGCACTTCTGCCAACAATGGCTGTATGATCGCCAAGATGATTCTTTCCTTGAAAACCGTTCGTAATAAATATTATTCAACTTCAAACCAAAATGTTCCGCAAGATGACTATTCTTATGAAATCATGAGAGCACGAATGGCTAGTTGCAAACGTTACGTATGAGGTCAATTAACTTTATTGCATTTATAAGTATAACTAATTTCTTTAGGAAACATTATTTAAACTGCCTTTTTACGTTTCTCGGTGCTCAACAAACGCGGGAGTAGAGCTTCAACCTAAACTCAGGAGGAATTTTTGTATTCTCCAAGTATTTTAAATAATTACTAGCTGGGTGCCAGGCGTTGCCCGAGATGTTCCGATACACTCCAATTTCGGTTGCTTTTGCGCTATTTTTATGTAACGCTCCTCGAGGGTGTAGATTTGTAAGCGGAACATACCCATATGCATACCCACATGTATACACACATACATACCCGTATAAGACAATTTTATATAATATATATAGATAGATAGATATACATAGACTATTTAAAACAATTATTAAATTTGTAGACCTATAATTTTTCCATCTGAAATTAAACTATTTGGTGGTTTTAGCAATCTGCAGTTGGTAGCATTGTATAAAATTAATGCAAAACATTACGAAATACGCTGTCTTGAATAAAAAAATATCAATTTTGAACATTTAAGTATTGTTTTTATCATAATTCTATGTATCTTCCAGTGCGTATTGCAATATATAATTGGGAAACATATTGGTCCCTGATCCCGTTAAATATTCCACGTCAAAAGTCAAGTTATTTAAAAGAAAATTAATGCCATGGATTGTATAACCTTTCATAATAAATTATATTTATCACTCGATGTGGTATTGGTAGATTTAATTATACTTATTATTTAATCAAAATATTTTTGCTCAGCTTCATTTCTCAGAAATTGAACATCTATAACGTCGTTCCCAAAAATGGAAAACAAATATTGCTATCCTAACCTCAAATTTTTGTTTCACGACACAAATTGCACGCAATAATTTGTTTACATTTATACAAATTTATAGAAATACGTTGCGTAAAGTATAATTAATTGTACTTTTAATTCAATTTAAATGTTCCTATTTCTGTACATACCTTTGACTGATAGTGCATTAATTGAATAACGACCATAAAAACTTTTGGAGTTCCGTACGTCATTTTCAATACTTTTATAGTTACAAACATATAATTCAGCAGTCGTACCTTAGACAAATCTTATTATCTTCTGAAATATTATACAGGATACAATAGTACGTTATATTATGAAATTTTATAAATCTCGACCGACACACATTTGAATGTATTATAAGGCGCCATATTGGCTTTATCAAAGATAGCGGAATAATTAACTATTCCAAATTAACTTTGCGCAAGGATGGTAAAGTGTTTCGTATGGTTTTTTATTACTATTCGATGGAGTAATACTGGAAAAAATTTTACTTTTTATTCAATCAAAATATTTCTGCTTTATTTCATTACGAAATACAGAACTATATTTAGGATGCGACAATGTCTTGAAAACTTATGACGTCATAGTCTCGCGCAGTAATTTAACACTAATTCGTAACTTATTTCAATTATAATTATTTCCACGTTTATTCTAGGGGTTTGTCACCCCCACAGTACCGGTTCTCGATTTTGGCAGAATACGTATACCAATTTTTGTTGCATTCTGTCCACGCGATAAAATTTGTATAAAGAACAACGTAAATACATACATACATACAAATATACATCCTTTTTTATTATATAGATAACGCGTGCCGACGAACGCCTACGAATATTTTTACGTTTTCCAGTCGCAGATAGTTATCGTTTG
The DNA here is from genome assembly GCA_037074705.1 of Zhengitettix transpicula. Lineage (NCBI taxonomy): Eukaryota > Metazoa > Arthropoda > Insecta > Orthoptera > Tetrigidae > Zhengitettix > Zhengitettix transpicula. The sequence continues at coordinate 4,800,345 of CM073595.1, forward strand.
TTGGCAGCAGTGACGATGAAAATCAAAGTTTTTCGTGGTGGGGCTGAGGAGGAAATTGGAGGGAATTAGTGGCGGTGATTGAGAAGCAATAAGAGATCCGTGATTGATGTGGAAAATCGTATAGATTCACCCCCCGGGGTGTGCTGATCTGTGAACGGACAATTGCATCTGACCTCTGAGGACAACCGATCTCCACAGCCCACATCCTGAGCTACGAGACGGTAGAGTATCCGACGAGCTTTATTTGTCGTATGCATTCATCGTACATTGATTATCTTGGATAATTGTTATTGCTTATCAATCTAATGCCTTATATTAGGCCCATTATCCTCTGATAGTGACGTCCATGTGACGCATCTGTACTTTATTAAAGACACTAGCTGGGTGCCCGGCGTTGCCCGAGATGTCAATTATCTATAACCATAGATAAGACTCCAATTTTGGTTACTTTTGAGCAATTTTTATGTAAAGCTCCTCGAACCCTATCCCTAAATGTGCTCACCTCACATGCTGAAGGGGGATGAAGTCATTGACTAAATATATCGGCCGTTTTTACATGTTAGAAGATGACTACCCCTACAAATATGCGATAATGAAAAAGAATGTATTCCACGCAAAAATCGGCCGATTACATTGTCTGAAAATTTATTTCCCCGGCCAACACCTCCCAAACCCGTCGCGTTACCCATGTTGTCACAATTAGATTCAGCGACATTCATAGTCTCGGAATTGATTCGAATCTTGGTTGTTTTTGCGGGATTTTATTTAACGTACCTCCACGCCACCCCTAAGCTTGCTCCCCTCACAGGGGTTAAATTATACACGAACAACATCGGTATAAATACTTTCAAAGTAATTAACCCCAGAAAATAATTTTCGCAAATATCGACCATTTAACATGTTTGAAATTTTTTACCCCCGACCACTCCCGCTTCGGGGACTTAAACGGTCAAGTTTAATGTCATAATTAAACACAGTGACAATCCTGATAGTTTCTGGTTTATTTTTATCTAATGCTACTTCCACGCCAACCCTTAAGGGTGCACCCTTCCGAGTCCGAAAGGGGTTGAAATTATACACAGAGAACATGTAGGGAAATTTTATTAATCTAATTCATCCCGAAATATATTTAATTGACGCAAAAAACAGCCGGTCAACTCATCCCAACCCAGCCGATACCCGCGCGTTGTCCAGATTGTCATAAATAAATTCAGCAACATCCATTACCTTCGATTTGACTCGAATCTCGGTTGTTTTCCCGTTATTTTCAAGGAAATTAATTAAACTCAGTGACAATCCCGATAGTTTCTGGTTTCTTTTTATGTAATGCTACTTCACGCCCACCCTTAAGGGTGCACCATTATGAGTCCGATAGGGGTTGAAATTATACACAGAGAACATGTAGGGAAATTTTATTAATCTAATTCATCCCTAAATATATTTAATTGACGCAAAAAACAGCCGGTCAACTCATCCCAACCCAGCCGATACTCGCGCGTTGTCCAGATTGTCATAAATAAATTCAGCAACATCCATTACCTTCGATTTGACTCGAATCTCGGTTGTTTTCCCGTTATTTTCAAGGAAATTAATTAAACTCAGTGACAATCCCGATAGTTTCTGGTTTCTTTTTATGTAATGCTACTTCACGCCCACCCTTAAGGTTCACCCTTATGAGTCCGAAAGGGGTAGAAATTATTCACAAAGAACATGTAGGGAAATTTTATTAATCTAATTCATCCCTAAATATATTTAGTTGACGCAAAAAACAGCCGGTCAACTCATCCCAACCCAGCCGATACCCGCGCGTTGTCCAGATTGTCATAAATAAATTCAGGGACATCCATTACCTTCGATTTGATTCGAATCTCGGTTGTTTTCCCGTTATTTTCAAGGAAATTCCCTCCAGCCCCACCCCTATCATGGTGCACCCTTCCGAGTCCGAAAGGGGTTGAAATTATACACAGAGAACATGTAGGGAAATTTTATTAATATAATTCATCCCGAAATATATTTAATTGACGAAAAAACAACCGGTCAACTCATCCCAACCCAGCCGATACCCGCGCGTTTTCCAGACTGTCATAAATAAATTCAGCAACATCCATTACCTTCGATTTGACTCGAATCTCGGTTGTTTTCCCGTTATTTTCAAGGAAATTAATTAAACTCAGTGACAATCCCGATAGTTTCTGGTTTCTTTTTATGTAATGCTACTTCACGCCCACCCTTAAGGGTGCACCATTATGAGTCCGAAAGGGGTTGAAATTATACACAGAGAACATGTAGGGAAATTTTATTAATCTAAATCATCCCTAAATATATTTAATTGACGCAAAAAACAGCCGGTCAACTCAACCCAACCCAGCCGATACCCGCGCGTTGTCCAGATTGTCATAAATAAATTCAGCAACATCCATTACCTTCGATTTGACTCGAATCTCGGTTGTTTTCCCGTTATTTTCAAGGAAATTCCCTCCAGCCCAACCCCTATCATGCCTACAAACAACATAGGTAGAAATACTATCAACGTCAATGGTCCCGGAATTTATTTATTCCACGCTAATATCGATGATTTAACATGTTAGAAATTTTCCATCCCATCCATGCCCGCCCCTTGGGGATAAATGGCAAATTTGATGCTATAATTGAACTGGATGACATCCATAACATTGGATTTGACTCCAATCTCGGTTGTATTCGCGTTATTTTATTGCAGCGTTCCCCCACCCAACACCTAAAAGTGCTCTACTGATAATCCCGACCCGCTTCTGGGGGTGGTAGACGCGTCTCACCCTAACAGTCGGTAGAAACACTATTAATATCTGTGACCCCAAAAAATATTTATCCGACTGAAATATAGACTGTTTTAGCAAGTTTAAATATATCAACCCCCGTCCACCCCCGCTTCTGGGGGTGGTAGACGCGTCTCACCACGACAGAGTTTGTTTCCTGGTCGCAAAGAACACGTGTACGAAATTTGGTGAAATTTTCTCCAGCGGTATAGATTTGTATTCTCCACCCCAAACGCTAGGGGTGCTCTTTCCCTAGGGTGTAGAGGTTGAAAATTATATTCAGATATCATCAGTGGAAACACTATAAATATCTTTGACCCCTAAAAATATTTATCCGACTGAAATATCGACTGTTTTAGCATGTTTAAATATTTCCACCCCCGTCCACCCCCGCTTCTGAGGTTGGTAGATGCGTCTGACCCCGACAGTGTTGTTTTGCTGGTCGCAAAGAACCCGTGTACGAAATTTGGTGAAATTTGCTCCAGCGGTGTAGATTTGTATTCTCCACCCCAAACGCTAGGGGTACTCTTTCGCCAGGGTGTAGAGGTTGAAAATTATATTCAGATATCATCAGTGGAAAGACTATAAATATCTTTGACCCCTAAAAATATTTATCCGACTGAAATATCGACTGTTTTAGCATGTTCAAATATTTCCACCCCCGTCCACCCCCGCTTCTGGGGTTGGTAGACGCGTCTCACCCCGACAGTGTTGTTTTCCTGGTCGCAAAGAACACGTGTACGAAATTTGGTGAAATTTTCTCCAGCGGTGTAGATTTGTATAACGAACATACAAATATACAAACATACAAATATACAAACATACATACATACATACACTCATTTTTATTTATAAGATTAAGTGTAATAATTATTTATATTAAGCCCTTTCGTTCTGGTTGAAAAGGGATTATTAATGGATTGATTTATATGGTTTAGGATTTTGAGAACAATTGTTCTAATAATGTAGATTACGTGGATAATATTTTCATTGAAGTTGTAGTAAACTAAATTATAAACTACGTTAGCATGTAGAGTTTTTGTTACATGTATTTGTCCGTGATTATTTGTTGCTTTATTTCTTCTCAATAATACAACTTCAATTACGGAATAAATGTAAAATTATGTTTATAACAATTTATAATATAAAAACTTTTTAAAAGAGTATAAAAAGCAATGGTTCTGAAACACTTTTATTTTTGATTAAACGTCGTTATTAATGGAAAGAACATAGGATAAAATAGTATGAACAACACCACCCCTAAATATGCTACTTTCCCGTGGTGGAAAGGGTTGAATTTTTACTCATATCACATCGGTAGAAACACTATCAATCTAGTTTACCCATAAACACATAACATTTTGGCAGTTTTAGAATAATAGACAATTCTCACCCCCAGCCCTAAGCAAGCTCTCCACTAAAGTCTAAAGGGATTTATATTTTCAACAACATCCGTTGAAATAGTATTCACGTTATTCTCCTCCAAGAACGCGCAAGAACTGACTATTTATCTTCCCTTCCAACCCCCACCCTTTCGGGTTAAATGGGCAATTAAAAATATTTATCCGAAGTAAACTCACTGACATCCATAACCTTCGATTTGACTCCAAACTCGGTTGTATTCGCGTTATTTTTCTGTAAAGCAACTCCACCCCAAACCCTAAGGGTGCCCTTTTCCCAGGGCGTAAGAGATGAATATTATATTGGGGAAAGAGCACCCCTTGCGTTTGGGGTGGAGAATACAAATCTACACCGCTGGAGCAAATTTCACCAAATTTCGTACACGGGTTCTTTGCGACCAGGAAACAAACAGAAACACTATCAATCTAGTTTACCCATAAACACATAACATTTTGGCAGTTTTAGAATAATAGACAATTCTCACCCCCAGCCCTAAGCAAGCTCTCCACTAAAGTCTAAAGGGATTTATATTTTCAACAACATCCGTTGAAATAGTATTCACGTTATTCTCCTCCAAGAACGCGCAAGAACTGACTATTTATCTTCCCTTCCAACCCCCACCCTTTCGGGTTAAATGGGCAATTAAAAATATTTATCCGAAGTAAACTCACTGACATCCATAACCTTCGATTTGACTCCAAACTCGGTTGTATTCGCGTTATTTTTCTGTAAAGCAACTCCACCCCAAACCCTAAGGGTGCCCTTTTCCCAGGGCGTAAGAGATGAATATTATATTCAGATAACATCGGTAGAAACACAATCAATATCTTTGACCCCGAAAATATTTATCCAAATCGAATACCTGCTGTTTTAGCATGTTTAAGTATTTCAACCCCCGTCCACCCTCGCTTCTGGGGTTGGTAGACGCGTCTCACCCCGACAGTGTTTGTTTCCTGGTCGCAAAGAACCCGTGTACGAAATTTGGTGAAATTTGCTCCAGCGGTGTAGATTTGTATTCTCCACCCCAAACGCAAGGGGTGCTCTTTCCCCAGGGTGTAGAGGTTGAAAATTATATTCAGATATCATCAGTGGAAAGACTATAAATATCTTTGACCCCAAAAATATTTATCCAAATCGAATACCTGCTGTTTTAGCATGTTTAAGTATTTCAACCCCCGTCCACCCCCGCTTCTGGGGTTGGTAGACGCGTCTCACCCGGACAGTGTTGTTTTCCTGGTCGCAAAGAACCTGTGTACGAAATTTCGTGAAATTTGCTCCAGCGGTGTAGATTTGTACTCTCCACCCCAAACGCTAGGGGTGCTCTTTCCCCAGGGTGTACAGGTTGAAAATTATATTCAGATATCATCAGTGAAAAGACTATAAATATCTTTGACCCCTAAAAATATTTCTCCGACTGAAATATCGACTGTTTTAGCATGTTCAAATATTTCCACCCCCGTCCACCCCCGCTTCAGGGGGTGGTAGGCGCGTCTCACCCCGACAGTGTTTTTTCCTGGTCGCAAAAAACACGTGTACGAGATTTGGTGAAATTTGATCCACCGGTATAGATTTGTATTCTCCACCCCAAACCCTAAGGGTGCCCTTTTCCCAGGGTGTAGGGGGATGAAAATTATATTCAGAAAACATCGGTAGAAACACCATAAATATCTTGGACCCCTAAAAATTATTATCCGACTAAAATATCGGCTGTTTTAGCTTGTTTAAATATTTCAACCCCCGTGCACCCCCGCTTCTGGGGGTGGTAGACATGTCTCACCCCGACAGTGTTTGTTTCCTGGTCGTAAAGAACACGTGTACGAAATTTGGTGAAATTTACTCTACCGGTGTAGATTTGTATAACGAACATACAAATATACAAACAAACAAACATACAAACATACAAACATACAAACATACAAACATACAAACAAACATACATACACTCTTTTTTATTTATAAGATTGTAAAGACCTGGAGGCACATTAAATAGTTTAATTTTGTTTCTCTATTTAATTACATATTGGTATATATTATATTAATGTTTTAACTTTCAAACGTTTGAGATAAAAATTCTAAAATGTTACCCTTAAATAAATAAGAAAAACTTTACAGGATATCTCTAAAATATGGACAAAGAAATGATAAGATGTGTGAAAAGTAACAATTGTTGGACGCCTTTAATGTGTGGAGCGATTTGTTATCATAGTAAATCATGCTCATATAAGCATACGGGATGTAATGTGTGTTGTGTGTTGCATTCAGTACAGGTCGCTCAATTTTTGTGATGAATAGTAAACATGTTGACGAACCAATTTTCCTGAAATGAGGACGAATAAAAAGTTTAATAAATAATTTATTCTATTTCTTTATTTGGCTCAATTTTTCCATTTCTGAAAACGTGAAGTGATTGTTACGCATCCGAGAAATACTAGTGGAGCCCAGGAACGAATGTCAAACTGTTGATCATTCTTTATTCTAAGTATATTTTTAATAATTGAAATATTATCCTCACGTCGTGTTTATTTATTTAAAAAAAATTATATTTATTGTAATTTCAAGTAGATGCCACATATATACAGTTTCATTCGAAAGTCTGAACTACTTCACACTATCTTCTGATTTCATAATCAGTTACTAACATTTTTTTAAAGTAAAACTTTTTTATCATTACTATTGACAGATAATGGACTTGTAGTTTCAAATATTATTTAAATATATTTATATATTTAAAAAACTGTCAAAATATTTTATAATGCTTCCATAAACGAATCAACTCTCCTTTAATATTTACATGGCATTTATGAGTTCAACGTGAAGTAGAGGGAAAAAAAATAAGACTTCGGTTAAATTATTAGTGAAGAGAAAGTTGTTGGACGTGCGTGGAGTTCCGTACGTGTAATATACGGAAGCCAAGGGTCGCCAACGTCTATTTTATTTCCCCCTCGTCGGTTCACGATGCAAAGAGGTACTGGTTCCTCCGTTCTGCTGCATAACAAACGCCGTGCTCTCCCACGTTTCCAAGGCAGAGAAGCTCGTGACTCCTTATCTTTGTCGCGCGTTGGGAATAATGCAATTGACAACCGCTGACGTTTCCTGTCACGGACCTTGACCTTATTCGCTCTCGCAGACTCATGTTGTAGGCGACGACCTCAGTTCATCTCACGTTGGAGTCAACGTGATGGCAAAAAAATGGCTTCGGTACTTTTCTTACATGGAATAAAAGCGAAGAGACTGGGGTCGACACATGCACGAATTTAGGTAAATACGGGTGAAAACTAACTGACCAAAATCATGTGTGGTCTGTTATAATACATCCTCAAGTTAAATATGATTTACGTATTCTTTACCATTACTTTCATTTATTCTCATTAAATAAGTTTTACTTTCATGATATTTTTCTATCTTTGAAACTTGAGCATTTAAAATTAGATTCCAATTTACGTTGATGTAAAACTTAATAAATTGGACCAGTTCTATTGAAAACTTATTGGATAATTACAGTATGTAAACCACAAAAAAATAATTATTAAAAACACGGCTCTTTACGCTCAAATAAAAATAAAGAACACTGCTTTTGCTGCGTGTATAAGTTTTGCAATTAATAATCCGTCACTAAATGCTTTTGATTCTAGTCAGGAGGACCTGAAAAGTTTTCGTATCATACTGCCACGCTACTTTCGTTTGTGTAATTAACAGACAATTGATATATATATATATATATATATATATATATATTGTGGTAATTAAAAGGAAATAATTAATTAATAAACCACTATTTGTACACACAAGTCGTACACAAGAATATTACAAGATTAAAACAACCACGTTCGTCAATTTTAGGAGCCCAGATAACTGCATCCAGCAGTTGACAAACTTCGTAACGAGTTAGTAATATTTGTTAAACGAACATTGAACCAACTTTTGCAGAACTAAAAGTGTTGATTAGAGTCAGTGGATAAAAATGGCCTGTCTATAAAGTGCAATAAGTGTGTGTGTGTACGAACGAGACAATTTCCTCGAGTACCAGAGACAGTAAGGTAAAATTACACAGAATCACTATCTGTAAACACATAAGTAATGATATTGTCGTCAGATTTCGAATTTCGTTCAGAATTTAAAGTTCATATTTTATGTTTTTGGATTGTTTTAATCTATTGATGAGTTAAGTCCATGATAGCTTGATAAAAATTTAATTGTTAACAAGTGATTCTTTATTAAAGGTCCAGTAAACGACCCAGAGATATAGTCACTTTATTGGAAAAGATTAATTGATAATGTAAATTAAAAGTAATTAGCCTAAATAACTCGTGTAAATTTAATTGTTTGGGCGTTAATAAATTAATTTATTTGTCTATTTTAAAATCTTTATTCTTACTAAATCATCCTATAATTTTAATATTTAAATTACTACAAATTGACGCATTAACGTGGGGCTTATTTGCATTTGATTTTACGTAATTACTACAATATATATATATATATATATATATATATATATATATATATACATATTATTTTGAAACTGAATGCCAGCAGACATTTTCTATCTCGTATTCACGGAAACGTATAATTATTATTTTTACGAATATTTATTCCCGAACGTAACTGAAAACAATAAACTGCACGGAAATTTTTAAAAAGTGCCACTTCCGCACGCGCAATGAAACTGGCCGAGCATATCACAGGTTTATTTAAGAAAATATACATTTTAACAGCGTGGGACACTGGGAGAACGTAGTGAGCTATGTATATTTCATGATTTCATTAACACTTTAATTTGCATTGCAGCTGTTTCTCTTCTCTTTATATTCATTCCCCGTCCGTCTTCATTCCAGTTGCGCTGAGGGGTCCAATATTTCTTCAATTGACCTTGGCTTTGAGACACTCGACTTGGAATTACGTGTAAATAATGCAACGTGGTTTGTTGTTTACTTGAAACAATGGAAGTGCTGGAGGCAAGTTAGATGATGAAATAAGTATTTTCACAAAATTACATTGTGTAACGCGCGTCGCAGCCGGAGTTTTTTTTTTTTTGTGATCGCTCCAAATGTGAATGTTCGTCCACGGTTGATGGATTTGCCTGTGCTCCCGCTGTCGATTGATGGTCGAAATCTTTTAGGTTCCGAGGCGGGCAAAAAAATTACGAAGATAAAATTAACCCCGAACGAGTCTCGCGTAGTAATAGTCATTCCTTACACGATGGACGAGCTTTACTGGAGATTGGAGGAATATGTGGAGTGATTTTTTTAATTTTAATATACAGAAAAATTTTGATGTCATTAACATGTTAAAATTACTTTGGAGGAATATAATTGATTCTTGAATGAGTAGTTGAAAAGGATGTTAATATATATTTTTTAAAAAAAACGGTGGTTGATAGGTTAATCTGTGGGTTTCTTTTCTACCTTCCGAGGGGTTTAGATGGGGAAGGTGCGATTCTGTATTTCAAATAATGGGACTGAAGTGGTGGAGATTTCTATTACGTTGGATAAGGGCGGTTTGAATTACTAGTGTTAGTAACGTACCAAGGACAGTTAGTTATTAAGCAGAGGATTTTATTTTTGGATACTTGGATTTTATTTATGTGGCTGGTAGCGGCCGAACCCCAGATGTAACAGGCATAATACCAGAGCGGATAGATGAGGGATGTGTAAATGAGTTTTTTTTGTTGCGAAGGAAAAAGGAGATTTCGGGATCAGTAATGGTTTTAATTTGTGGAATCTGTGGAGTATTATTATTTTAAAGTGGGAAGTGTGAAGTCGAGGGTTAGGCCGAGGGTATTTATGGGAAGATTTAGTAGGGATAGTGGAGTTGTTGATAGTGACTGATACGTCGTAGCCTTTTCTTTTTAGTTCCGGTTACGGATTTGGACTATGCGCCTGTCGTTGGCCCAGACTGAGATGAGGTTTAAGGATGTTTGAAGGTGGTTTGTTGCGGTTTGGTAGTCGTGTGCGTGAGAAGTGATAGGTAAATTGTCTGCGAATATTGAGGTGGTGGTAGAGGGGATAATAGGAATATCATAGGTGCAGTTGGAGCAGAGGAACGGACCAATTACACTTCCTTGTGGGACGCCTGAGAGAATCGGATGTAGTGGAGAGAAGTGATTGTCTATTTTAACTCTGTAGGATCGATTGCTGACGTAATTGGAGAGAAGGTTTAAGTAGTGTTGGGAGATGTGGGGTTTGATGTGTGGAGTGTTGAATTCAAAATTCGTAACACAACGGGAGAATAATTGTAATGTAAAATAACCAAGGCTGATAATATCCGATCAGATGAGGTGCTCACATTTTTCCGGTGTCAATATCATTCATAATTAATAAGTCTCGGCCAACAAGAGGAAAATACTCGGTTCAAAATATAGGTCGCAAGAAATAGCAAGTTGTGCCAAACTCCCTGTATTTGTACTAATGTTAGGCCGAGATCAGTTTAACATTAACCTTTGTTACAGCAACTTCATACTCTAAAACCTATACCCAAAACATGGAATTACTTTGCGTTCAGTTCATAATATTTTGTACACCAAAAAAAAGTTATCCGTAAAAGTTAAGAGGTGATAAGTACATGGCGTGATCAAAAATCCTTGCTGCTATCTGTATATCCCGTTTGTAAGAATATATTTAATGTTTATAAGAATAGTAGATGCGTAACCACAGTTCCCAACTGACGAAAATACTCCACCTTCTTCTACTTCGTACTTGACACGACTTGCTATATCTCACGACCTATACACTGAAAACACGAGAAATCGTATGTTAAAGCGCTGACAATTTTTCATGTCCGACATTTTCTGATGATGTATGAAACTACACTCCCACTAAAAATTAGTTGCCACCGCGTGAGACAACACGGAAAAAGGTTAACGAGGCCATTTTTTATTTGTCTTCTCATGTATATCAGCAAAACGTCAATTCGTTCTATAATGCTCAACATTTCTGAACTGTACCCAAATTATTTCTTTCTCACTCTATAACGCTAGATATTCAAAATTTAGATATAAAAATAAAATAATATCAATTTTAGTTCACAGTGGATTGAATGTACAAATTCAACTTAGAGATGAAAGAATGATAAATAAGGGCAACTTTTTTGTCAAAATTGCGTAATTATAAATGATACGTGAACATTGTTCCAGTTGCCAAATGATATAATATTGATCACTATATTAAAAACGAAGATAATATAATATTTTAAAGTATTGTAGATGTGACCTCACAAATATCCATATTATTTTTGTCAAATAATATATACTCAATTCGAGCAAGATAGTTTTTTTTAAAAATGTTGTTCGTTATGAATGCAGTATTTTTATAAAAAAATTTCACTCAAAGTTTGTCTAACATGCAACATTTAACAGTAATTTAAATTAGAATAATGAGATATACATAAAAAATTATGAGTTAAAAATTGAATAAATACTGAAACATGCCAGTGTAAATGTATATGACAAATGGTACAAAGTTTAATTTGACGTCATAACTAGACATACAACTGAAAAATATATTTAAAGCCAAGTACGTAACCAATTTTTAATACATATAATATTTATATAATAATTAGAGATCAATGTTTTACTTTTTAATCGTTTTTTTTCAACTTTTTTTCTGGTAGTCTAATGACGTTATTTTTATAACTTTTTAAATAAATGTTTTGTGTGTTATTTACGATTAATTTTATTTTACGGATAATAGTATTGCAAGATTCCCTGTTCATTCCGAGGAATTTCAAAGCAGGAAATGACTATGTAGAACAATCGGTAAACTTTAATTAAACCCATTAATTGTCAGGAAGTATCAAGATGGTAAAAGTTTCGACTCCATCCTGTAATCTGACGAGTAAAAAACACATAATTATGTTCTGTAAAGAAAGTAAGGTATTTGGAAAAATTTAGTATATTGTGTGTTTGGAATTAACCCTAAAAGGAATTATACCATAAAGACAAAATTTATTCTATGTTTCTTATGTTAATGTACAGACATTGGGCATTTGTTATCAATTGTGTAAATAATATGTGAAACAGCAATGCAGTAGTCGCTAATGACCATGTACTCGATGCGACATTTATAAGTTAAGATAAAAAAACAGTAAAATAAAAAGACTTGTTTTGATGCAACCATGCGGTACACCAATTACATTTCTCGTGAAGACGGCTGTGGATTAGAAACTTAAATTTCCAAGCTGACCGAAATTTCAATTCCTTCTCTTTTTGCCACATAAAATATAATTCCTTAAATATCCAATGTTTTTGTCACCTTCACAACAATTTTTAGTTTCCATGCCAACCACATTTAATACAAAAACAATGCAATGGTTATTGAAATATGCGAAATAAAATAAGTTTTTCGTCATTGTTTAAAAATCGAGGTTCTGGAATCTATGGCTTGTATTCTGTACGAACTGAATGAGGAAACTTGGGCGGGAATGCGTTGCTCTAGCATTCCACATTACTCCCGCTCGTAGAGAGGGCTCTGTCCCAGTAGAATTAATAATTCAATGTAGCTGCCCATAATCGCTCTTACGTGCAAACTGGAAACAGTTCCCACTCATGCATTCAAGTAGTCACGAAGTGGTTGCAAATATATTGATAAATCGCCAACACTTAAATTTTATCCTTCGTTCCTATTATCTCTGAACGTACCTATAGAGTTATTTTTTGGTTTTATGAGAAGTAACTCCCTCTCTGAGCCAAAAAATAAATTTAATTTAATACAAAAATTTCATCATAACAACGTTAACTTTCACTTGCTCATATTTATTAATATTCACAATTAATTGAAAGAGAACCGAATTTCTGGCAATATTTTTTTCCATCCCCTCATTCATACAGTCTGAGTTTGGAAAAGCAGGAGGTATGAATCCTCATAATTTTTCAAACTGATTTATTCTCCATTCTAAAGAAAACAACTACATTGACTTTTATATCATATGAACCCACGAGACCGATACTTCTTTAATATGATTAATATTAACTTTAATTTATTGGAAATTTGTTACACTTAAGCAGGATCCATTTTTAATTTGAATAAGTATCAGGCATTATTCGACGCAAACTACGCCGCTTCGAAACTAAATGACAGATTCTTGAAGCTGTACTAGTATTTTTCTATTATATTCTCCAATAACATAATAGTTTTGCTAATTTCTACCACAGAAATATCCTATATCATTTTAGAATTATTGATAATTTAAGTTTAAGACAGATCACTATCCTATCAAAATAAAAAAACTTAATGGAGTTTCAGCAGTCATTACAATTTTAATTTCGAAACTTTTTTAAAAATTAATTGAAAATAAATGTAAATTTTTATATAAATTAAGGTTAAGATATTTAGGGTAATGATTAAAGTCTAAGAAAAGTGATTAACGAGCACAGAATATCTAATTCGCAATTTAATATTTTTTATGTGAAATACTATGGTGTATGTGAAAAAATATAGTATAAGTTTGGAACCATTAAAATATTTTTAGCTTTCAAAATTAACATAATTACGTATTAAAAATTAAAGGAATTGAAAAACCACAATTCCAAATAACGACGAAAATCTGTTCCAGTATTCTAGTCGTTAAACGTTAATGTGCTGCAGGATTTCCCACAAATCGGTTAATTAGTTCAAATAACACCACAAAACGACAGCTTATTAATTTATTTATTATAATGTACCGAGCGAAGTCTGATTGTTGAGAACCCGAAACGGTGACATGAACAATGGGAAATACGAGAAGTTTCGGTGCAGCGAGCTAGGTCTGTAATAGTCGAAAAGGCCCTCTTTATGTGATAGTCATAAAAGAACCGTATGTATACAGTTATTTATTATACGAATTTGTTACAAATAAAATAACATTTGATTTCGAGAAACCATAAATGTAAAACACAAACATGCTATCTATGACTGCTTCACAGTAAAAGCAGTGACAATGACTTTCCTCGCATGGCGTACGATAATAACGAGTCGTTAACCGAGGCATTCATTTAGTGAGTTCGTTGTTTTACCAAGGTCGTCGCTAACCTAATATCAAAATCTCTTTAAATATCCGTTTTTAATAGAAGCGGAAGATTAAATTGTTGTTCATTTCGATGGATAAATTAATTAAACAACTGTGAAAACATATAATGTAAGTTTCGATCGTAAATTATTTCGGGGGGTAAAATACAACTATTACACACAACTGATCTAACATTTCATTTTTTCTGCGGTGTGAAGATTCTCCAGCTTCTTTTACCTTCTGATACGACTTTAAATATAAAACAGGAAAATAAATCGTATAACATAAATAATAGGAGTAATAAAATAATATTTACTATTTCATTGGTATCATATTCATCCGCGGAAGTAAATTTATTTCACATGTAACCTGATGAACGCGGTACTCTGATATAATTGTAGAAACAATTTTTTGATCAAGCAACGATAATGGTTTTATAGACAAAATTTTATTATTTTGTATGAAATTATTAAAATATTATTTCTATTTTTCTCCGTTGTAAATATCTTGTTACGTACTTTAGTTGTCCATTATTCGATACGATGTTAAAGGTTTACAAAAGTTTGAAAATGTTCATGTAGTCGCGAGGGAACTATCGTGCAATTACTCCGTAAACGGTTTATTATTCTCCGCACGCGCGTTTTCCGTTCGTGAATTTTCCAACAGAGAACATGAAGGGAATGTATGTTTGTATTTTATAAACTACTTTTGGCAATTACCTCAGAGGTAGTTGCAAGGATTGCAATAAAGCGATTGGAAACTGAATGAAAATTAAAAATAAGCGAGTAAATTGTAAGTAAATAAAATTAAGCATTTGAACCAAGTTTTGTACATGGAATAAAATTTAAACAAAAATGTAAACGAAAATGATCGATATTAAGTAATAAAATTAGTAAAAATAGAATTTTAATTAAATGAGATAATGAGTGAAGAATTATTATAGAATATAAGGAATATAAAAAGGAAAAATTAGTATTTAATTTTATTACTTGATTTTCATTTAAAATATCTTGATATGAGAAGCCTAATTTAATGGGATGTCCAAATTGTTACCAGTTCCAAAGGAACACGTGTACGAAATTTGGTCTAATTTCTCGACTGGGGTATATCTATATGCGGAACATACATACATACATACATACATAAGTTTTTTAAACAAGTGAAATAATATACTAACAATTAATATTCAAAAACCTTGTATATTTTATAGTTGTAATTAAATAAAGCATAAATTCATACTAATTGTTATTTTTTTAAAAAAAATTAGTGGATATAAAGTCTTGAATCTCACATATGCTTCTACTAAATAATTAACAAATCTGTAATTAGCACACTATGTGAAGCTCAAATTAAATGGTGTAGAAGATTAGGAACGGAAAGTGACTAATGTCAATATAAAATTAGTCGAAAAGTCTATATATGATTTTTTGATCAAAAAGAGGATGTTTTAACAGTAATTAATACAATATTTTATCCTGGATCGGTTTTCTCCTAATTAATTCCTTCACGTTAAATAGGGAGGAAAGGGTAAGTAATTGTGACACAATATGTTTTAATAAATCTATGTTGAATCTTGAAATATAACCTCCGACTTTCTGCGTAAAACTGCGTAGGCACTGTTTATATAATAATTTTAATAATAATTACTATCCTAGTATGTTATCTTCATAAAACTATTACACATTCTCAGAGTAGTTAGCAAATATGCGTTGGTATTGAAAATACTAACATGAAATTATATTCTGGTCCATGCGAAAATAATTTCGAAATTTTCGAAAAACGTACACCTGTAAAAAAAATTGCTGGGCTCAACGCGACGGACATTTTGCACAAAAACTTTTATATACATTGCTGTTAAATATGCCCTAAAGCGGGAATTAACAATTTCACCTTGCAGGGGATCTGGGCGGAAATGAGGCAAAGACAGTTCTTCATACCACGCCTGGACGAGGCGATTTAATTTTTCATCATGGAGTCGCTGCGTCGCTTTGTCCC
The DNA here is from genome assembly GCA_037074705.1 of Zhengitettix transpicula. NCBI lineage: Eukaryota > Metazoa > Arthropoda > Insecta > Orthoptera > Tetrigidae > Zhengitettix > Zhengitettix transpicula. The sequence goes on from CM073595.1 coordinate 4,816,517, forward strand.
GAATTGGCCACAAAGGAATTCTTGAGACTGCATCCGCTATAGTTTACTAAGCTTCACGGAGCTTCTGCACTGCGGCTTTGGTAAATAACTAAAGAGAAATGGCTTACGGTGTGAAAAATTGAAATCCGCAAAAATTGTGGCCGGATACCTGACGATGCCGAGAAAAGAATATGTAACTGAATTCAGAATGGTATTAATGTGAAGCGACAGTCCCGCAGAACACCTCGAAACAATAATTGTATTATCCTTACAAATATTTGGAAGTCATGCATTTATGAAGTAATAAATTCACTGTTTTTTAGACATTCACGTTAAATCTTTATTATGAACTGAGCTGCGACATTACTATGAAAACCCAAGAAATGTGGAAATAAATAGTCTTATTTTGTCAAAGAATAAATTTTAAACAAGAAGCAGCAGTTGAAGAAGGTGCCATTGAAACAATATCAATTGTTTTGAAGGCAATAATCCATCTGGTGAATTTTTCTAACGAAAATTCCACTTTTGATCTATATAATGAGTAATATATTTTCTGTATTTTATACCGTTGACCACTGCAGATCCGATCGCCATTAAGATTGGTTCCCACACCATGGACAGTTAGGTTCTTTTATCTCTACTAGCTCATCCGTCCAACGAAGAGGTAATTGGCCATTCATAGAGGTGGACTGTAATCAATAGGTCGCTACAGCCTCGTTGAAGGGAACGAGTATCACCATGTGAATGTGAGCTTGACTTTCAGAGAGCAGTATTTGGGACTAAATTCCGTTCCCCTTGAATAGAACTTTAAAGTTATGAGGTCGTGGATGACTCCTAATTTAAAAACGCCCGTAAATAAAATTGTAATGAACAGCAGCTAGTATTCAAAAGCATGGCATTTAATTTTAATAAGGATTCCATAAAATTACATCAGACGGAACGTTGCAATAATTTTCTAGCAGCATCTACATAAATAAAATAATTTTGTAGACTAGTCGGTCGCTTAAAATCGATTAAGTATGTATCAGGAACGAAAATGAAGTAATATAAATTCCAGTCTATCTGTGACGCTGATTCCGCTCCATTTAAAAAAAACCGGTGGGATCGATTGCGATTATACTTGTTATATAGACCTGTAAGAAGGTTTTAGTGACATCAATCTGATGTCTACCATCAGAAGACGAAAGGTAAGACTACCATCCACCAGGGGCGGGAGGTAGACGTGGGTGGAAATTTTAAATGGCCAATATTTGATTCAAGTAAATATTTTTCGGGGTCAATAAGATTTATAGTATTTCTTCTGGTATTCTTTGTGTATAATTTCCATCTTTTACGGCATTGGAGAGGAGAACCCTTAGGGGTGGGGATGGAGGGGCGTTACATAAAAATAACTTTGAAACAACCGAGATTGAAGTCGAATCTAGGGTTATGGATATCGCTCAGTTAAATTACATCAACCCGGGATACGCCGAGGAACCCAGATATTTACAAATAAAATACTTATTTCTTAAAATTTATAATTTTATTGTCTCAAACGATTGTCATTTATGTTCCAATCTATAGAAGGTAAACAAACAAGGGTTTTGAAATACTATCACCCTGATTCTTCCAGAAACTTACAAAAAGTTTAAAAAAATGACAAATATTTTTCTTCAAGAGTATCAAATTTATATTAAAAGACTGATTTTTTAGTAATTGACCTTAATATTTTTAATCATACTCACACGAATTGACATTAGCTCGCGGGAACAAATAAATTTAGGACATTTTGAATGTTTGGGCACTGATGATTTTGGGGAACTTTGAATTAATGGTTTACTTTTAAAAATAATTTCTGAATAATTTGATTAGAAACAATTTTTTTATGTTGATTTCCCGGCTAAAGTGTAATTAGTTCTGAAAAACATTTTCATTGAGCAGATGAATATGTAAAATTACAGAAACTTCCTCAAAATTCAAAATTAATGATTTTGAAAATAAATACGTTTTTCATTTCAATGTAATGACTGATTACAAAAATTTGGGTTAATTACTAAAATTAACAACTTAAAATATTTTCATATCTCACGTTCATGAAAATATGAACATTTTGGAATTAAAATAAAGAATTATTTATTACTTATATACAATTTTTTGAAGGAAGTAAATTTCATATTCATCGTCCGAAGAGTTGATATTAAACAAATGTATAAGAAAATTATTCAATTAATATTCTGAAATATATAATCTGTAATGTGTTGCCGCATATAACCTAAGTTGGTGCGACTATAAATTGAATAATTAAAAGTATGTGTGATTGCACAAATAAAATAAATTTAAAAACTTTTAAAACTTATATTTGTATCAGACGATAATAATTATTAAGAAAATTGTTTAGAAGGATTTTCTTCGGGTAGAGGAATTTGACTTTTAACGCCAGTCTTGATTCTGTGTTAAATTAATAAATAAAATCATCTGAACCAATACAGAATAAAATATTTAACATCAGTCATTATAAGCTTTAAGTTTATTTATGAAGTATATATAAAGAATGACATCAGTCGACAATAGCGTCCAAGAATTGTGACAGTTCTCTAGTTGTTCAAACAAACAGAAATGGAAATGTTTCTAACAGAAAGTCCGTCCCATTATAAATTAATCATAAGGCATTGTCTTAGCAGCTTACAAAGCATTCATCTGTATCTTTATGCCAGAGAAGTCGCAAAGCTGCTGTGAAGCTAGGGGCATAGTCTGCTAGTTGCTACTCTGGAGTGCGCCGCGGGTCGCCTAGATGCACAACAAACGCTACACAAGCAGAATATCGGGTATTTGAAATTGTGAAGCGAGGACTGAAAATAATTGCGGACATTGCACATCACATTTATCTAATTATCAAAATACACTAGTATCGGAAAGACGGTTGGACAACCATTACATATAATTAAATATTAACCACTATTTACATAATTCTAAAACATTCAAAACAATAAACAATATATAAAACATTATAAACCATTTTCAAAAACTATATAAGCTGACATGCAGTATCTTTAGGATAAAGGTGACATTGAATTACGAAAGTAGTAATGTTACCTTGATTTTTTTTAATTTTATGGAGATTAATGCAAAAAGAAGTGTCCCTTGCGACTTCAAAATGAAATAAAGTTCAATTATAAACAAACAATATAGCAAAACCTAATCTGTGTGTTCATTATACTTTCCGTACAATTTGGGTGACAATATAACGTCAACAAAACTTGTGTCTTTTTTCTTAATAATTCTTGTTGGGTAACATTCGAACAGCTATGGACCACACATGCACATGCTTGTTTAAATTTGTTAATATTGATCAAGTTACAGTTAACTCCATGAAATTTATTATTATTAAATATGGGTTGTAATTCATTCTACGAAAACAATACTAATCTTTTCTAGATTTCACGAAAAAAATACTAAATATTCTGGAAGTGAGAAATTATTTTTATATCAAATTGTTTGAAATTACGTATATCTAGTATATTTTTGTTATATGTTGGTTCACTAATTTTAATTTTAAAGGCAGATTAGTAGTAATTACTACGAACGTACGTTTAGAAAATTCTATAAACAAATTAATGGATTAGGAAGGAGAGATATGTAACAGAACCAGGAATCGAACCAAAACTCAGAGGTTTTTACGCGGTTGCTATAAAACTTTTTGACTCTCGTCACAAGGGAATTTTCTGTATCCGTTGTATAGTAATGAAAAAAAAGCGTTGATACTGGGTTCGATTCCCGGATCTTTCGAGATTTTTCTATGCTGATCAGTTAATTCACTTTCATAGTCTTTGCGGCTGAGTTTAAAAGAAATTATTTCTTCGGTTCTTTAATTATCCCTAAAACAAAGTTCACCATTCAAATAAATGAATTTTATAAATAAATAATCAAACAGCCAATAAGTCAGAAATTTTTTATTAATTAATTAAACCATAAATACGTTTGAATAAAACTTTTAGTATTTGTATTCAAACGAATTTTTGGTTTAATTAATTAATGACATAATGGCTGAATGGTTTATTAATTAAAATTAAATTGTCAGATTATATTAAATTAATTTTATATTGAAATTAAAATTTAACGTAAAATATCAGTTGTTACCTAACTGTTCCATAGTACTTCTGAGGAAAATGAGTTTTTATGTTATGTTTTAAACAAACGATGATAAAGGTTAATATATTTTTGATGAATACAAGACAGAAATATGTCAGCTCAAAATTAAAATTTATATATTTTTTTCAATTATTTTTCAGCATAAAATGAATTTTGTAAAGAAGAATATACAGCCCAGTGACAGCAGAAAAATTATTAACGTACTTTTGTACGTCGTCATTTATTCCTTGTTTAATGTGTTTTCAGTGCTGTTATTGAGTTATTATTTAATATTATATGTGTTGCATTACTTCCTATAATGGATTTGAAATGAGAACCGTTCTGGCTGTCAGAGAATTAGACAAACGTTGCAACATTGTCCATAATGAATGACAACGCTGTTGCAACAGCGTCGCACGAATTTGGTTCGACGGCACATGGAATAGCTACAAGGTCAATGCGACTCGCCTTTAAAATGAACGTTTCTCGTCAGGGTAATGGTGTTTGACAACTACAAATCGTAGATACATTGAATAGTCATGTAAATATGCATCATAATGTGTTTATAGACACAAGTATCCCTTATAATTAATCTAACGATGGTGAAATAGACTTTTTAAGTTCTAGTACTATTAATACACGAGAATTACTTTCTTTAATACGGACTTAGAATACAAAAAAATTAAACAAATTCCACAGTTTAGTTTAGACAGGAAATTAATTTTAATTGTTAATGTGAGTGAGCAATTTTATACGTCATATATTCCCTAAGGGATTCCTTTAGTTTTGCAGCGTATAGAGTTGAAAAATTCTGCAAAGAAGTTTCGTGGAAAACTTTTCAGAAACAATTCGAATGAACTATTTATCTACAGCCTTCGTTTAATTAAATACTTTATGAAATTGGAGCTGTGATGCATACGGTCGTAGATTTTCATATGAAATAGTTTCGCTATGAGTAATAAACGCACTGCAAGTGAATTTGCCTAATTATCAAATATCTTACTAATATGGAGCGTGAAAAGCAATTACGACCTGTCTTACAAATTGAGCGAATAATCGATATGGCCTTCAATTCGAGATTGAGTCGCCACACACAAGAAAGAGTAACTAAAGCTGATGTGTTAGTTTCAAATTACTTGTTTCTCGAAATATCTGACACTGAATGAAGTGTCTATATAAGACGATATATATATATATATATATATATATATATATATATATATATATATATATATATATATATATATATATATTGAAATGAGAGCCGTTCTGGCTGTCGGAGAATTAGACAAACGTTGCAACATTGTCAATAATGAATGAATGCAACAGCGTCGCACGAATTTGGTTCGACATCACATGGAAGAGCTACAAGGTCAATGCGACTCCCCTTTGAAATGAACGTTTCTAGTCAGGGTAATATATATATATATATATATATATATATATAATATATATAAATATATATTTAATTTGTTTCGATAGTTTCTATTTGCAACGATAAGATACTTCCATTTCTTAAATTGACTATGTCGTATTTACTGTTAATGTGTATTATTAATATCCCTCTAATAAATCCCACCGCATAATAAATGTTTTGATTTTATAATAAATACCATTATGAACCATTATTTTCATCGATTCATCTTTCTTATTCAGAAAGACCAATAATTACGTGTATATAATTAATTATATTGTGGTTGTAATTACTATGCTTTATTCTTACAACGTTAAAGTTCTACCAAAGCTCGTAATGGGTTTCCGTAATTGCAAGTAATACGCCGTAGTTAAACTTTCATTCAAATATAACATTTTTGTGATTGATAGTGAAATGTCATAAAAAAACTAACCGTATTGTTTTTGGGGATGACTGTACAAATTATAGACAAGTAAGTCATGAATAAGATTTCATTGGTTTTAAAAACTATATTGTCAAAGGGACTATAAGAAAAAGACAGAAATGAATAAATCTCTGCTCTTCCCTAAAATAGTCATAAATTCAATAAACACGCGCGAAATTCCTTAAAGGATACAAAGCACGAATATGATTGTTTACGTGACATATTGCATTCTATTTCGAAAACAGCTCAAGAATGGTTCAAATGTGAGCTGTCACCAGGATACGGAGACTGAAAAAGTATCTGGAGGAAATAACAATAGTTGGAAAATATTTTTCCCCTCTGTTTAGCTACGGGATTTTTCTGAGGACGCATTATTTTAATACTGTAAATTTTAATGAATTTTAATGAAATTTAAATGATACAAGTAATTAGCGGTTTAACAACCGGAAATTTTGATGGCAAGGTCCAGGGAATATTTAATTTATTGGTAGTTTATAAGGTAAAACTTTACGTTATTTTCTATATCACTGTTTTCAGAAGTCGCTCCAGTTTTAATTACACACGAGTATATATTAACGTATTTTATTGCAACTGTGAATTCAGATTGAGTTGTACATAAACATACAGGAACATATAATTAAAGGCCATCAACAGACAATGTTTTAAAAATTAAAAAACATTGTTAATTACAATTATATTTCTCTCAGTCAGACTTTAAATACTCTATTTCACATTTTTACACTCTCCAGGTTAATGATTAATAATTTTTTTAATTACGAAAAATAATTAATTGTCGTTAGGGGTGATAGTCGTGACTTACCCTCACAGAGTTTGTTTCCGGTTCGAAAGGAACGTGTGTACAAAATTCGTTCGAAAGTTTTCCACGCGTTTAAATTTGTATGCGGAACAGACACACACACATAAACATCCAATTTTATTTATTATATTAAAAACAGACGTTAAAATAAAATTTTATACAAACTTGCAGAGAAATGTGGAGTACCATTTTAAATAGCAGGATCCTGCACGATAAACCTACGGAAACAAGGGAAGTTGTTATTCGCTTCACTGGCCTTGACCACGAGACCACAGATCGGAAATCAAGCCCTTGTCAGTCGTCACCGATACGTCATAAATTGGCTATTTAGTTTGATTAAGCGTTGCAAATGTCAAACTGTTATTTCTGGTGTACACGGAGATGTTTTTACTCCCCCCCCCACCCATAATCATTCCGTTTTACCTGCATTTATTTGTTTTCGTTGCTTGTTTCATCTAGCGTTTGCATTGTGAAACAAACAATATTTTGTCAATACCAGCCTATGGAAAATTAAAATCAACAGCAACATCGACGTAAGGGACATCGAGACCCAGTTTAAAACTTCATATCCGTGGTGCCACAACGCTTCGGGGGACAGTATCTGGCGTCTATAATTCTTTGATCAACTCCACCCGGAATTCATTTCATGCTTGGGGGGGGGGGGGGCAATTTCTAGCAGGCGAATAAAACTCACTGTTCGAACTCAAATTCTGGAGATTGACATTGATTTAGATTTGTGACGCAGAGAAATTGGTGTGATAGCGACCGCTGCAGAGTTTGCCTCGGAAATAAATAAGCCACATAAAGCGCCACGTCCTTATTCAGCGCAAACAACGCAGAGTGTTTGAATACGGCCTACACAGACAAAAAAAATAAAAAATAAAAGAGCGAACAGAATATCTCTGTAATTAGCACGATGTCACATATGGGCCTGTGTATCAAACAACAGCGCGAGTCACTAATATTGTTAATCAGGAATTCATATTTATAACACCGAATTTATGATACAAGGATTAACAATACGATGGTTGTTACCAATCGGCCATGTAAATGATTTATGTGCGACGATACTACATAATGTACGGCTCGAACGTACTCATTCATCACACACACACAAAAAAAAATTATGTTGGCTTCGTTGAAGAAAATTGTATTAAATTGAAATGAAATGCCTCAATTTTTTCCCCATTAAAATACTGATTGTGACTACGAAATTTATTCAGCTGTAATAAAATATGTTAACCAACCCATGCCTACAATTTATAAATAAACTATGACGAATTTCATAGTAGATGCAAAAAAATCTAGTTTTGTCATTTTGAGGGACGTGAATAATAATTAAAATAATTTTAATTAATATTTTAATAATTCATGTAATTAATTACAAAGCGATGAAGGTAATATTCGGGGAAAATCATTCAGCCTACACTATCCAAATCAATATATTTCTATATTTCACGAATGGAGTTGAAATTATGCATATTTCATGAATGATGTAAATTGATATAATATATAAAGGATTTATGTGCGACGATACCACATAATGTACGGCTCGAACGTACTCATTCATCCCACACGCACACACACAATTATGTTGGCTTCGTTGAAGAAAATTGTATTAAATTGAAATGAAATGCCTCAATTTTTTCCCCATTAAAATACCGATTGTGACTACGAAATTTATTCAGCTGTAATAAAATATGTTAACCAACCCATGTCTACAATTTATAAATAAACTACGACGAATTTCATAGCAGAAGCAAAAAAAAACTATTTCTCATTTTGATGGACGTGACTAATTATTAAAATAATAATTTTAATAATTCATCTGGTTAATTACAAAGAGATAATATTCGGGGAAAATAATTCAGTCTACACTATCCAAATCTATATATTTCTATATTTCACGAATGGAGTTGTAAGGATGCATATTTCAGGAATGATGTAAATTGATATAAAATTTCTCTCTTTGCCGTTCAGTGGCTACTTGTCATTGTCGCTGGAGGTTTTTTTTTTCTGATCAGCTGCGAGAAAGGTTTTTTTTTTCGGAGTCAATTAATTTATGGTGACATAAACAAAATTTATTGTATTTTTCACCTCATATTCGTACAGAAATTTATCGTGTTTTCAATGATGAGCCCATTTAATATGCCCTGAGTTTCTTTTATAGACATTCTTTTATTAAAGTAAAACAAATTTGATTATTTTTTGACTTATGAAATAAATATTAAAAATATCCGCTAAATGAAAATGTGAACGGCACTGATGAACATTTTTAGTTTTTATTACATCCTAAATTAACAAAAGCTTTCATATTAGATTATGTCAAGTAAGCTTATTGATATCCGTATACATCTCAAATTGAAAAAAATTAATTTAAGATATTATGAATTTTTTTTTATCGTTCCTAGCAGCGTATAAAATAATTTTGCAGGGACGAGGCTAGGAAAATTCTTTGGAGACACTCGCTGATATTGAAAAATCTATTCTTATATTAATATTTTCAGAAGAGGTTCTACTTCACTGAGATTTCCTTTTAGAGAGAAAAAATTGAATATATAATGCTAGAAAATATTTCTTACAGGCGTCTCCGCTGCAAAACTTTTCCTACATGCAAAATTCACCCATAAAATATGTAAACAAAAATTTGTTTTAGGAATGATGTAATTGTAATGTTTATTAAGCAAGGTCTTACAAAAACTTGAATTTTAAATCGCACGAGGGAGAGAATAAAATAGAAACTAGTTGACAAATTTTTAATTATGTGCCAAGACGGATTGAGCCGGGAATCGAACCAGGATGCTTGGGACGCAGAAGCTCTAACCAAGTAGGTAAATCTAGGTTCAATTTCCGAATGAGTAGGAATAATTTCATCATCGTGTTGAGTCGAAATCCTAATCGACTGTGGTTAACTCCTGCTAAGGAATCAGTGGACCCGGGTTCGATTCCAAGCTCCTTCGAATATTTCGCATATTACGTCATAATTAAAATTTTCAACCAATCTACATAGCAGAGGTTTAATATAGAGCCATCTAATATAATATATATATATATCTATTATAGAAAGCTAATCTTGTCAATCACAACTACCGCCAGTCAACTCAGCAATGTGGAAATTGTTAAACCGGGCACCAGATAGTATTTAAAAAAAATTATAAAAATTTGAATTATTGATTTAAATTTATTGTTAAATTTTAGTAGTAGATGAGACTCTACCCAAGTTTTTTATAATATCTACAGAACTTTTTAAAACCTCCTCCTCCGAAGATGTGCCCTGATTCAACCAAAACAAAAAACTGTTGCCTGGCAACGAGCCTTCCTCTTATTCTTTTGCATCAACATCACGTGCACATAAATAAATTACCTCAATATATATTTTACGAATCTTACTAGTTAGCTGAAAACTATTATAATATAGATCACCACTATATATATATTAGAATCTAATGATATGTAGTATTCAAATAAAAATCTTCTTAGATAAATTAATAGCCAAATAACAAAAAATTAAAAGATAATATAAATACAACTCAACGGTTTCTGCATTCTTTGTTTCTTTCGTCAGGTTATTAAAAACGCAAGAGACGTGAGAACGAAACACCTCACAAAACAGGTGGCTAACTGAAAAACCGACATTTTGTATGTTGTTTGGCTATTTATTGTCTAATTAATTTACTTTTAGGGCAGACGTATTACACGGCACTTCTTCTTCTGTTTTCCTAGTGTTTTTAATTCTTGAACATATCAAATATTTCTAAATATTTTAGAATTTAATAATAAAAATCACATATTATTATTATACTGGGTCTAGAAAATTCGCTTTCATGCATAGCGGCAGCGAGGTGCGAAATTATTTTTGTAGTTGTTCTTACAACCTGAGAAATTACGATATATTACTTATATATTATCTGAATTTTTTAAAAAATGTAGACTCCACGAAACACTTAATTCTTCGACGCAGATAGCAGAACAACGTTTTTGAACTCCGATACGTCACTTTTTTTTTAAAAAAAACTAATTTCTGTTTTCAATTGTAGACGGCAGACCACCATTTTAATTCTATTTTCTTCACAACTTACTGGTTTACAAGGAAATAAATTGTTAATATAATTAAAATATAATTATGTAAACAAATAGTATCATATATTCATGAAATACGACTAACTAAACATTCATTTTAATAGTATTTTAATGGAAACACGTAGTTTGAAATGTTGTCATTATGACATACGAAACTAATTTGGAGCCAAAATGGCCACGAACAGAAAGAAAAGGGCCGAGCAGCCTTGCAAAACTTTAAATGGTTTTTTTTTTACGAAGAATGTATCGGGAAAAATCTAATGAGGCTCAAATTACAACAGTGAACAATTCAGAGACTTTAATTTTAAAAGGATGATCATTTTTAGATAAAATTTAAGGAAAAGACGTTCGAAAAAATTCGTTTCTTAGCTGATCAATTCGTGACTGACGACTTTTCCGAATAGAACTGATATGTTTAGACGTAGGCTGATGAAACTACAGTAATCATGGGGTATTATAAATACTTTATTATTATTATTATTCTGCTTTTCAGGATTAGGCTTTTAGCCTGTTCCGGCTTCACCTCATCATCTCAACCTTGGTCTTCCAACACTCCTTTTGTCTAATTGTTTATATTCCAGCACTTGTTTCGGAAATCTGTCTCTGAGCATTCGCAATACATGCTCTCTCCACCTTTCTTTATACCCTGTTAACTTATCTGTGATCGCCTCAACACTTAGTTCCTCCCTTATGGAAGTACTCCTTATTTTATCCATCCTTGTACACCCCTTCACTGCTCTAAGAAATTTCATTTCAGCTGCCTCTATTTCTTTGAGCTCTTTATGTTTTGTTACCCATCATTCTGATATTGTAGGAACTGACATCACATTATAAAATTTAATTTGTGGTTTTCTAGTTTTACCTTTTAACGTTCTTCTTATTGCCCCATATATATATATATATATATATATATATATATATATATATATATAGTAATAAATAACTGGATAACGAATAATTTGGCCCCACGTTGGGCGCCATAATGTAATAAACAACTGAAAGGCTTTAATTAAATGAATTAATTAACAAAAAAAATTAATTTAAATTTGAATAATTAGCCACACGTTGAAGACGTCGAATCTATAATGATTTAAAAGGGTGGTCTTATATCATAGGAATAATTAACAACATTTACTAAGCATTAAAAGAAATTTATTATTGTTGATAAATTTACAATGTACAAGACCTATTTTTCGTGCTAAATTTCATTAAAAAAAACAAATACTTTAATTTTCATTTATTAATTCGTGGCATTTATGACATACAGTTCTTATATCATTACAATCACATACGTCGAATCTATTATCTCAGGGCCATAACTGGGTTTGATAATTAGAACAAAATCAATGTATAAACTGACAATTAACAAGTCAAATATAAAAAAATTAATCTACAACAATATGAAAATAAGTGTAAAGGATACTGAACGAAACGAAAACTGAACGAAATCTGACTATACCTTTTTAATTATCGTTTACAAATTTATATCAAAGTTTTGTTACTCACGGACCGTCTGTCTGGTACCAGATCTCTCTTGTAGCTTGAAAACTACATCACTAAAAAGCCATTTTGACACAGACTCTAAAATACATTGAAAATTTTAATACACAAGATTAAAATACTCTTCCTCTGCTATCTGGAACCTCGGATGAGCCGCTCCCTTTGGTTAACTAGTAGATTCCGGTCTCCTTTACGCGATAATTGTTCAATCAGCGTGAAGCAACCATTTGCTTCACCATGTGCAAATTATTATGTAAATATCTCCGTAAAATGTTTGCTTGCTTTCATGTAAAAATACAGGATCTCGACATTCGTACTTTATATCTGCAAACTTTACTGTTTGTTGCTCTAGGTGAACTCTACTGTATTATCTCTCCCCATCGACTTTTAACAGTTTCATCTCTCGTACGCAGATTTTTGACTCCTTCACTTTTCAATCCCCGATTCGAGACTGGCGTTTTCCAAGCGCATACTGAGTTTTCTCCGCGCGGTCTCCATTGTTGAACAAAGGAAAAACCCGCCTTCATTGTCACCTTTACGCATTCGTACCGCTAACAATTATATTAATTATATTAAAAACAATTAATGGCCTGTTTAATTGGCATTACAAAATATATATTTATTCTTACAAATATTAATTTTATGTGGTCAGCGTAGTAAGTGGAGAAGTGAAGTGATTTATAAAAATAAAGAATAAAAAAAGTGAAGTGAAGTGAAATCACGGCTGGTTTCTGCTGTTTTCTTTTCAAGTAAATAAAAATAATTTTAGGAAAGTTTAGGTTACTCATATATTTTGTTAAGTTGCAGTATGTTTTATAATTTTGTAGATATAGCTGGCATCGGGGAAATGACGAATATTAGCTAAAATAATAATCAATGGGAAGCCTATATAATATTTCGAAAAATGACATTAAGTGTAATAATTCTTATTTAGACTTTAAATTAACAAGGGTGTTTTAAATTACAATTAAAATTATTGCCTACATTTCCTCACACGTAGTTACGTAAATACATACGCATTACATTTGTTAAATTAATTGTACCTCATTTCGCAATGCCACGGATTTTGCCCTCTCAGTGGACTCTCAAATTATTAACTCAAGTAGACGTAGCGGCCGGCAATTCCACCACTCAACACAAATGTTTCTGCTGTTTGCTTGGACCGCAACGCTGTCTCATCCTTAAGCCCAAAAATCACAGAAAGTTGTGACGCGCCCATTTTAAAAAAACAACAACATATTTTGAAACTCTGTTAATGTATCTGTTAAATAACTGTACGCCCAACGTGCGTTGCCCGAAAGGCGCGATTAGAACACGCCTCGTCGATTATCTATCGAAACGTTCCCATCAGAAACGACGCCCGGAAACAAAAACAAATTGAGTGATAAGTTGTTATATTATTTAGTGACGTGAACGTACGAGCAGTTTATAAGCAATTACGCGGCAATCGGAGAGCTGTCAGTGCGCTATTCAGGGAGGGTTTGATTTACGCGCAACTTCAAAACCAAACCCTCACAAAAGTAGGACATTTTAAATGAATCAACATCTCCGTGGGCAAACAACCGTGCAGCACTCCAGGAAAAAATAATAATCCTGTAGTTTTATAACTGTACGATAATCACCCTGGAATTCCAGTAGCTCAATTATTATTCAGTTTTCTCCCAGTTTTTAGAAAAAAATGACAACTGTAAATTGATATTAGATTCCAGACGTGGACAGTGCTCGAAAAAAGGTGATCGTTCACATCGATATTATTCAAGTACGGGAATACATGTAAAAACAGATGCTTTAAATGAGATTTTAATACAATACATTGTGTATTTTAATTTTTCCACATTAAAAATTTTTAATCAGTGAATTACTTAATTTTGAATAAATACTTGGTGGAAAAAAATAGGTTAAGTGTTAAATTGTCGACTGATAAATCAGGGGCGAAGGAATTGTAGTAAAATAAATAATTCAAATTTCTAAGGAGTTTTCCACATTAAAAATTTTTAATCAGTGAATTACTTAATTTTGAATAAATACTTGGTGGAAAAAAATAGGTTAAGTGTTAAATTGTCGACTGATAAATCAGGGGCGAAGGAATTGTAGTAAAATAAATAATTCAAATTTCTAAGGAGTATAAAAAATTAAGATCCAACGGGATTCATGACAGTTGCGATGTTTTACGCATTCAGTGAAAAATATCAGTAGTCCAGTTAACCCATGAAAAGACTTTTATTTATTTACTGTTTATATTATAAATAGTAAAACCCTTCATTGCCAGTCACGTACAGTGAACAAATTCGACCAAGAGTTGAAGAATATTACAAAAGAGTTTTACTACTACAACCAAAAATAAGTCACAAAGATTTAAATATAATTGAATCTCTGTGACACAATTGAATGTAATAATGTACGTAATAATTTTACAGATGAATACGATTGAAATTAACCGAAAGCTACTGACCTGCAATTTAAATCTCGACATTTTTAATGTAAATAACAATAAAATAAATTTTATATGTGAATGTTAATAAAGGATTTTATTATTTATAATATTATTATCAGTAGCTTAAATATTGCAAAATGCAAAAAAAAAACTATGCGCCGTAAAAATCATAAACTATCCTTTGATCCGCGGCTCTAAATTGAGTATAACGAGCTGTAACTCTATTACTTTGTTTGTTATTATCCACTATTTGATAACTGAGTGGAAAACGATTGTTTACTCATGCATACGATAAATTTATTTAAGCTGTATGTTTATACGAATCGTTTGTTGACCTATGGAATGAATAACTCGGGGCGAGTATTTGATACATCGACAATTCTGCCAAAATGTCATTGATTACTACCATTTGGAAATATTTACAGACGTAAGTGTCCATCAGCAAAATAATCAATGTTCGTTTTCTGATACACGCTGGTTCCATTTTATTCTATATTCCCTATACATTTTTTTTTCATATTGATATTAGACTGTGAAAAATTAAGATTTTGAAATGTTAATAATGCATAAAAGCGATATTAATTATTGTCCATAAAAACAATTTTTGAGGAAGTGTTTTGGGTTGTACAGATGGCATCATGATACGAAAACCGATATAAATGTATAAACGTGAGCGTGTGAACCCAACAATTTGTTTATGTATGTGATCAACGGTATATATATTCGTTAAAACTGCATCATCGTCGGTCGTCGACGGCTACGAAATGACGAGTTTCGCAGGGTGTTGTACAGACATCAACGGAGGACCCGAACCGAGATTGTTTATTTACGTTTAGAAATACCCGATTGAAATTTCCTATTTGCCGCACATAAATTTTAGCAGAGACCAGGGAACCAGTACTCGATTTTTATTAATATTTCTAAACATGAACAATTAGTTGCTAATTAATTACGACGCGGATGCAGCGGTAGATGAAAAATTGGGATCGTTTCTCAATTTCTTTTCGTAGTATAAATTCTCATTTTTCTTACTGAAAAGAAAATTGTACAATAGTGGCTTACGATGAGTGTTGTCAGGGAATTATTCGTGTGAGATACGTCGTACTTAATCAATCCTAATCGTCTTGCAACGGGGCGTGAAGCAGTGACTTGGGAAGAGTTACAGACGCCGTTATATACGACCTACACATATTGCATTTCGTCTTCTCAAACATTTGAAAGAAATATCGCTGCACGGCACCGTTCGGCGACAGTAAATTTAGTCGCATGCACTACCCGAAAAGGGCGCGAGTTTTCCTTAGGGCGGGAAACTTGACCAAATATTCTATCAATTCCCGCCAAAAAAAAATAATTAAAAGTGACGTTGCGGTCGTTAGGATTTTAGGTCTGGCCTTATAGTACTGAACAGTGTCCAGAATCCCACACCTATATGGATTGTTTTCAAAAATAAATTATATTGCACAGAAGTTTTTTTCCGGGGGGGAGGGGGGTGCGAAGAGTTTTTTTTAACAGGTCTGGAGGCGCATATCGAGCGGCGAAAGATGAACTGACCTCTGGCGTGGTTGAGGCTGGGCTGTAGCAGCAACAGCAGCAGCTGGCACAGCACTCGGCGAAGACGGAACATTAGTCTCGCGAACGGCGCACTCGTGGAGCCGGGTCGGCTGCTGGCCGAGAACTGAGCGCAGCCACAGCCACAGCAGCCGGTGACGTCACGGCTGCGCCCTGCCCCTGCCCCGTGCCTCTGCCCCGCACAGACGACGCCACCGCTCCCTAGCACGAAGTGTGGTCTAGAATCGCACTAAAACTTCTTTGCTCAAACAAACTCACCTTTCATTAAAAATACAGTCAAATTTGAATCTTCATCGATAAACTCATCACACTGTTCCAGTCGGTGAGTGCTAGTCAAGCTGAACGAACGCGAGATTTGTTCTCTTCTTGCCCGCACCAGTGCCCAATCGTTCTACGAAACTGTGTAACAACACCGGCAGTTCACGTAAAACCATCGCAGCGTACTTTTCAAGACACCAAAACTGGGGTGCAAACGCGAAATTGCTGTCAACCACCTATAAGGCATCATTTTATCGAAGCTGGACTACGGGGCCCATATTTATTGCTCCGCCCCCAAATCCGCTCTCAAGAAATTAGATTTGATACAGAATGAAGCCTTGAGATTAATTACAGGATGTATGAGAACCACCCCAGTAGTTCGACTCCTAAATGAAGGAAAAGACATTCCTCTTACATTCCGGAGAAGATTAAGTACAATTAGGTACTCAACAAAGTCCTTTCAGGCAAATTCCATGAATGTGAGAGCACAAACTAGTCAACCCAACCTGAATTACGTGTACAACCTCAAACGTCCCCTTCCTTTTCATAATGTATCAGCCAAACTATTTCGCAGTCTCCAATTCACCATCCCCAACATAGAGCACAATAGTATATCTAATATCCCTCCATGGAAGTTTATCGACCTGCAAATAGATACCTCATTGACTTTGATTCCCAAGAAGATCCTTAGGGCAAATGCTACAGTTCACCTCGATGCGCTCATAAAGAAACATTGAGACTCTACATTGGTTTACACGGACGCCTCAAGAACACCTGTGCGGTGATTCTTCCCAATTTCACCAGGAAAATAGCCATCCATAATTCAGCTTCTAGCACCACCGCGGAAACCCTCGCCATAGCAATGACAGTTGAATACTGCCTGGAATCTTCAATAAACAGTTTTATGATCCTAACAGACTCTTTGCAATCATTAAAGCATTTACGTGACCCTAAAATAAGGAACGGCACCATCAACGCCATCAGAGATAACCTACTTCTCTGCAGTTTGCGAGAGAAATCCGTGCAGCTTGTCTGGATTCCGGCACATGCGGGCATCGCAGGAAACGAGGAAGTGGACGCACTGGCGGCCACTGCACAAGAAGATTTACCATTGTATGAAGCCCCAACCTGTACGGCCTCGGACATTCTAAAAGATTGTACAGGACAAGTGGAGGGTAGGTGGCAGGACACGAGGAGAGGATGAAATAACGGCTTCTTCCATCAGAACCTGCAAACATCAGCAGATCTGTGCCAACCTCAGCAACATCTCAAGAAAAAAACAAATAATAGTCTCCAGAATAAGAACGTTACACACCAAACTCACGCATGAATATCTTTTTTCTAGAATAGATCAGCCACTTGTGATGTATGTGATCAAGCTCTTATCGTCATGCTTTCGGGTCTGTAAAGCGCAGCGATTAAGCGTCAACGGGTCTTGAGGGGAGCGCACTTTCTGGCAACACCGCTAGACGACGGGAGAGCAGCGGGGTGCTTACCTACTTGACCTTGATACTATATTTTCGTGGCGCCAACTATAAGTAAACAGGTTTCTAGGAGTAATACAAATATATTTTCGCATGGATGAAGTTTTCTCGGGATTCCAACCGGGTAGCGTAGTTAAGTAAACACAGAGTTTCGATGGCTTGCATCTTCTTCATCCGGTTGGAATCCCGAGAAAACTTCATCCAGCAACTACACCGGGAAAACCTACGTTCCTTATATTTTCCCATATTTATTTTATGTTCACGTTGATATATAAAGTGTGTTATTTATTTGTATGGATTTTAAACACTGCCATCAGGCTTTGCCAAATGCAATTAAATAAATATTTCTAACTTTCTAAATCACAGAGTTAAGGGAATATGGCCGTCAAAATTGTCCAGCATATTCTGTTTTATTGTACAAAATATGATGACAGACACACCACGGCGATAAAGAGCCTCCTGGATTTCGTCTCCGAAGCTAAATCGTCATCCGCTATTTGAAATATTGTTCAAAATTAGAAATTTTCTAACTTACTGTAAGTTAATTTTGTAAATACTTTTAGAGGGTCGCCAATAACCTATAGGTTGACGCGACCTTAAATCAACAAATAAAAAAAAAAGACACCAAAACATATCATCCGTCGTCACGACATCTCCGAGATCATCAGCATCACAACGCTGCAGCCCCACATCGAGGGTCCCATCTCCAACACGGACATGGATCTGGAAGATGATAACTTCAAGCAGCCTGCAGCAGACTCTCTCCCCCGTATTTACAACAATATCCTAAAAAAAAAAAGCATTCCCTCAAATACACCACCTGACATCCCAAACCAAATGACAAGATACAACCGCAACGCAACTCCAAATTCTACATTCCTGACTTCAAACCGTTTTCAAATTTTACAAAATACAAAAGAATCCTGTATTTATAATGCTAAAAAAATTTTAATCTATTAAAATTAATTTGTGCTGACAAATTTATATACAACATGTCAGATAGTAAAGTTAAACTGAAAACCTTTTCAGTCAACGATTTTAGAGCAGTTATAAAATATCTGGAAGACAACAAAGCACAATTCCACACGTTGCAAGTTGGAGACGAAAGAGAATTCAGAGTTGTAATTCGAGGCCTTCATCCAAATTCATATACCTCCATTATTTTAACAGAAATTAAATAATTGGGATTTTCCGCCAGCCAAATGTTACCCGTTAGACATCCCGTTACAAAAGCAACGCTCCCCCAATTCCTATCCCCAGACCCCAAAAACCATACTATATTTGAAATATCTACCCTGTACCACTGTAACGTCAAAATGGAATCTCCAAACCAAACAACATCCATTATCCAATGGAACAAAATGGGCGAGGTTTCAGTTCGTTATCGGTAACGGCTTTGAAAATATTTAGAATTTTCGCATAAAAACCATTCGTGAAAGTGGGTAAAATGAGTAATGAGTAAGTGTAAAGTGCCAAGCCTTCGGTCACTCCAAAAACTACCGTCACATGCCCTCCCCTAAACCAAAATCTTCAACCCCAATTTGCAGGAATTGCAAACGTCCGCACACTGGGAAATGCCGGGGCTGTCCCCATTATAAAACGCTTCAAAATTCCTACAATAAACCCAATCCATATAAACCCTCTAACACACCCACATTAAACAATCTCTTGATAAACTTCACTCCCCGTCACACAGCTCCCCAACCTACATATAGTAAAATTAGCCACTATCCTCCAAAATCCCCCCTATTCACAAGTCCAACACTCAAGTTAACACTTCGAACCCAGACCATGTACTTTTATCCTCTTGAACCCAAAATTAATAGCCTCAGCTTCCTTATCACTCTACTTATTAATCTCCTATCAATTATTAAAGCAAAATAAATGAACCCTTTTCGTCACGCTTTCGGGACTGTAAAGCGCAGCGAATGAGCGTCAACGGGTATTGAGGGGAGCGCACTTACTGGCAACACCGCTAGACGACCGGAGAGCAGCGGGGTGCTTACCTACTTGACCTTGATACTATATTTCCGTGGGGCCAACTATAAGTACACAGGTTTCTAGGAGTAATACAAATATATTTTCGCATGGATGAAGTTTCTCGGGATTCCAACCGGGTAGCGTAGTTAAGTTACAACAATATCCTCTTCGTCGGTTCACGTTGTGTTTACTTAACTACGCTACCCGGTTGGAATCCCGAGAAAACTTCATCCAGCAACTACACCGGGAAAACCTACGTTCGTTATATTTTCCCATATTTATTTTATGTTCACGTTGATGTATAAAATGTGTTACTTATTTGTATGGATTGTAAACACTGTCACCAAGCTTTGCCAAATGCAATTAAATAAATCGTTCTAACTTTCTAAATCACAGAGTTAAGGGAACCTGCCCGACAATATTGTTGAATTTTTTTTTAATATTTTCTAATTATAAATACCAATTTGAATTACAAATCTGAATTTTCTTTCGTCTATAACTTGGAATGTGTGGAATTCTGCTTTGTTGTTTTTTTATAACTGCTCTAAAATCGTTGATCGAAGAGGTTTTTAGTTTAACTTTACTCTCGGACATGTTGTATATAAATTTGTCAGCACAAATGGTTTTTAATAGATTCATAAAAATATTAACGTTATGATACACGATTAAATCACGTGAGAGTACGTGACGTGACGTGCCGGCCAGGAAGCTGATGCGCAACACTGCTGTCACGTCACGCGGTTCACGGTCAGCATCGTGTTAGGGGAAGGAAACAGCCTGCTTTAACTCAGA
This sequence comes from Zhengitettix transpicula, assembly GCA_037074705.1. Lineage (NCBI taxonomy): Eukaryota > Metazoa > Arthropoda > Insecta > Orthoptera > Tetrigidae > Zhengitettix > Zhengitettix transpicula. The sequence goes on from CM073595.1 coordinate 4,837,355, forward strand.
GGATTTTTTCTTCAATGTGTACCTTTCAGCCGTACATTAACAATATCTTTCAGGGAAAGTAAATACCGTTACGGAAATACTGTGTATTGTTTCCGTTTGGAGCAGCCTGCAAGTCTTAAACTAAATGTAATATAAAATATGATACAGATTCTGTTTGGATTTTAAAATTTGTACTGTGTAGTAGTATTGAAGATGACATTATATTACAACCATATATATTTACACACGCGTGTGCGATTATATATATGATATTCAAATTGAATTCCACGTTCGTAATACGCGCGACTGATTTGGCGTTATTAAATATCAATAAAAGAACCTGACTCAGATAGTAAGTTAGGTTGATAATTTTTTAATTTAATCAAATAATTAAATTTGAAAATTTGTTTAAATGTGAAAGAGTATGGTTGATAGATTTCAAATTCACTCAAATAATGATAAGTTTAATTTGAATTTTGTATATTTTCTTAAATTATAGATGGTATTTTGAAACTATTTAGTGCGTTATAAAGATAATTAAATTCTCTACAACTGTTGTTTCAGTTTGCGGAAAAATACAGCTAATAAACAGAATATTTAAAATACCTTACAGACTTAAAATGTATACAAACCGAGCAGAATTTCTATTTACAATAATAAACTATTTAAGAAATCTTTTGTTTGATTTTTTTCAAAAATTTTGTCGGGCAGGTTTCCTTAACTCTGTGATTTAGATAGTTTGAAAGATTTATTTAATTTAATTTGGTGGAAGTGTTTAAAATCCATACAAATAACACTTTATATATCAACATTAACATAAAATAAATATAGTTGCACTAATGCTATAAACCTGTTTACTTATAGTTGGTGCCACGAAAATATAGTATCAAGGTCACGTAGGTAAGCACCCCGCGTCGTCTAGCGGTGTTGCCAGAAAGTGCGCTCCCCTCAATATCCGTTGACCCTCATTCGCTGTACTTGTCCGCTTTTGCTGTTGGTCACATTGTTCGTCGACGTAGTCAGAACAGTCTGTAACCTTACTATTTACATGTTTCATGGCGCAGTCTATAATACTAATAAAGACTGGGTATCTTTAAGACTAAAAATGGCGTCCTACAGTTCTCTGCCCTTTTTCTCACTTCACTGCCATGTCGTACAGATTAAACAGAGACTCAAAAACGATAACATTATTAAAATATTATTTTATTTTCAATTTCACTTCACTCAATTTATTAATAGAAATATCATTATTTATAACAAATCCGCGCCATACTTCCTTAATATTCTTTTGAAATGTTTTATGCTAGTTTCAGCCAGGCTGTCCCAATCCAGAATGGTTCTATTCCTTATATCGGTTCGGATTTCCCTCTGTCTAATCTTGTACGACGACATTGTTAGAGAGAGAGAGTGGGGGGGGGGGGGGCTAAATGGCGACGTTGCCAAGCAACTGTCAGGCACGGGGTTTAGCTACGTGGAAGCTCGAAATTGAGTGTTCGCATATATTAAATACAACTTATTTTGCTGACTTTCTTCCGCGCGTTGCATCCTTGTTTCAATAAATCGCTCTATTTACAATTTTTTTCTGTACTAATTTCGCTTGTAATTAGTCTTTTCATGTCAAAATTGTCCTCCACTTACGGGACTAACGTTTTAATACCTATTTCTTTTATTACTTATTTATTACTTTCTCCTTCAAAAGAAAGGAGTGTATAAATACCACTCCAGCTACACAAAATGATATTGTTGTAATGTATCCGTCACCCAATTAGTCAAGACGACACGAAGGAGTCGCCTAGTGAATAACGAGACTCGTATGAATGTGCCTTCTAGTTCAGGCACGACATTCTTGGCGTTCCTCACCCCGCGACATTGTATTGGCCCGGTTGCGAAGTTTATATTTGTTGGGCCTCACAACAAGCCGATCTTCTGAGGCGACGAACGCGCCAGCTTTCTGCAGTGGAAACCGTTTGGAGTGTTCCCTCGAGACATTTTCGTCGAAAAGGGCATTAATTTGCAGATCCAAGGCCGCCTCTGTTAAGGAAACCGCTTTAAGGCACGTTCTCTCCGCATCGGCTAAAACTAACGAGTTTGACTCCGATATTGAAGCAATTACCACATTAATTTAACTCTTACTAGAGTTTACTGCTCTCTTAAGATTATGAATTTAAAATAAACTTGAATTCATCAGGAAGCCTTTTCTTCACACAATGTGGAATTCAATGGATTTAATGACCATTAAAAATCATCTTTATTTTCATTTCCCACGATTTCCTTATTATTTCACATTCCTAAAACGCAGAAGCTGATTTTAAAAATTTCACTATTAGATTAAATCATGAAAAACAAATTATTATTTCCCTTTCATTTTGAAAAATAGTTGTGATTTTTTAAACAAATTACGTATGAAATTTTATTATTCCCCGATGACTTTATAACACCATTTTAAGGAGAAAACTAATTAACAATGTTCTAAAACAACATTTTGAAAAATGGATATTTCTAAAATATTTCCATAATCATCTGTACCAAAAAAGTTATATAACTTCTAAACAAATTTTCTCAAATAATCTCATACATAAAAATATTTGACAACATTAATTTTAATTTAATAATTACTTGTGTAATTATATAATTGTTTAACCTTCAGATGGTTAAAAAATTAATTCGGGGGAAAAAAATAGCAATAAATCGTCTCTGTCTCATTATTTTATTGAAGAACAGTCTTTTTCTTTCATAGCACCTTATAGGATTATAGTTTGGTTATTTTTGTTAAAAAAAACGGCTAATTTACATTTTTGTTTACAGTATTGCATAAATCCATCTCTTATACTAGTATAATTTGTAATAAATGTAAAGAAGTTAAATTGATTGTGTGATATACTCGATAATTTCACGTTGGCGCGACAATTATAATAAAAATAAAATTAGTTATGGTTCGTGATCAGCTGTTTCGCTGACGTCACACCACTCAGCCGCTTGTATATTCATATACATAGAAAAATCAGCCTCTATCAGCTGATTTTAATATCGGAAATGGATAGAACACCGCAATTAAGGTTTTTGATACACAAAATTAACAGTTTCACACACAAAATATTTATTAACAGCAATATTTGATTAATATAGTAAATATGATTGTTTACAACAGAATTTTATGCAAGTTGTTGGGCGCCAGTAGAATGACTGCAAAATTGAGTGTATTACCACTGTAGTTATAAGCAGTATTTAAAGACTGAAATTCATTAGACCTCTCAACAAGGTATTGTGGGTCGAAAAAAGAGCATTTGAAATTTTTCCGCATGTATGATTGAAGATTTTTGAGATAATAAAAATTTTGTAAACTAAAAAATTACGGAATAAGTGGTAGTATCCTACAATGCACCAGAAACCTAATAGAGGACAGATATATTAAGATCAGAATTGATAATGGACAGTCACATAAATATAGAATCGAGAACGGAATAATCCAGGGATCGAACCTCAGCGTCATTCTGTTCCTTGTAGCCATAAATGACATGGGTAGCATTAACAAACCCTTGATATTTGCAGATGATGTCATCTTGCTGACTAGAGGCAACGACATGAAGCTGTCCTCTGAAGTGATGCAGGAGGCAATAAACAAGGCGACTCAGTGGGCTGAAAAAAGGGATTCAATTTCAACCCTTGCAAAGTCAAAGCAATGTGCTTCTCAAGGAAATACAAGAAAATAAAGATGCCAATAAAAATATATGATAAACATATTGAATGCAATACAATACAAGATTATGGGATTTTTCTGGGACTCCAACCTCACGTTCAAGACTCACATCGAGCAACTTATCATAGAAAGCGAACAACGTCTATTAATCCTCAAGCTACTAGCTGCTAAGAACTGAGGAGCAGTGATGGATCTATTGAGTCTCACCTACAGGGCAATGATCAGAACAAAAATTCAATATGGAGCATATATATATATATATATATATATATATATATGACAGCACAGAAAAGGATGCTAAGAAGAATAAACGTTGTCGAAAACGAGGCAATGAGAGTGATAACTGGATGTTATAAAACCACCGAGACTCTCACTTGAGGCAAACGAAAGAAGGAAAGCAATTGCAATTAGATACCGATCAAGGCAAGAGAGGCATCGAACCCAATGATAAGAGAACAAACCATCTCTCCTCGACAAACAGAGGAAGAACCACCTAAAAACCTAACCCCGTATTACACTACACTAAAGGATATATTACGAAAGGAAGGAATGACTCTTCCAGAGATGGACCACAACACCACGGCAATCATACCACCATGGAAGCTTAACGAACTGCCAATTGATATATCGCTAGATAAGCTTAAAGTCAGCAACCCACACATCACAAACTGGAACGCTGAAGTCAATCAGTTACTACAAAGATATAATTTCCCCAGAGTCATTTACATCGACGGGTTCAAAAATTCAAATTGTTGCGCTACAGTTACGACAGACAACGAAAAATCTATCGCCATAAACCACAATGCATCGATAATTACAGCAGAATTATACGCCATTTCATGGCCACGGAACTGTGTCTGGAAACAGCGGAGGGCAACATCATCATCTTAACAGACCTCAAGGACGCAATACACAGAATAACCAGTACAGTGTACAGAAATGGTTGCATAAATCGAATTAGAGAGAATAAATTGAAAATCCAAGGAAACGGAAACAGGATCACTATAGCCTGGTGCATAAGGACATACTAGGACAAGACAGGGCGAAGATGGAAGCTGATCATCAAGGAAGATCCAGCAACCTGCCAATCTGCACTAGCAGGGACTGCAGAGTAGGGATCTACAAGGAACTGGAGGAAAAGTGGAGTAGACCAGTAAAACCAGAGGAATGCGGAGTCATCCTCAGAAATGTCAGCAGCATCAGAGAAATATCGCACCCGAAAGAACTATGTCGAAGGCAACAGGTTGTTGTAGCCAGAATCAGAACATCGCATTCCAGTTTCACTCACTCATTCCTGATTTCCAGATCTCCGCAGCTGGTATGCAGCTCATGAAAGGAGCCCACAACAGTTCCTCATGTCCTCTTTGACTGCCCCAAATACAGCGACATAAGAAGATCAACCATAGCCGCCCATTCAATGAATGATGGAGATTTGCAACTCACCAACAGCAATAAACAGCCTCATAGATTTTACTAGGAAAACTGAGTTGTATAAAGTAATTTAAATGTTATACAAATGTAGACCTTAAAAGATGTAAGTCGCTAATGACCAAAAGGTTAATGCGACTATAAATTGTAAACAAAAAAAATTGTATTCTAGGACTTTTCACTGGAATTTTCCCAAAACTGTGCAATGTTGCACCTGAGCTTTCACGTGGCAAATTGACGTGTAAATGGATCAGGAATGGCTCCTATGCGTCGTTTATCGGTATAATGTGAAGAATGCTGCCCCCCCCCCCCCAAAACATCCACGCGGAGCTGTTTTCACCACGCAGCCTCCGCTGTTTCGGCTTCCTCGTCACAGCGTACATGATGGAATAATTTGCATAGATAGATCCAGTTTCGAAAATACAATAAGAGTTTTGAAAACGTATGTTGAAAAGAAACGTTATATTTCATTGGTACTCCTGCTTCAGCAACAACGATTTTCATTGAGCTTCTAATCGGAGTTATTATATAATAAGTTGTTTCTGAGCTTAGGGAAGCTTTACTGAATATTTAAATAGGTCTATATATATAATCAATTTTTAATAATTGTATAAAGGATATGAAAAATTAAACCAGTAATATTTTAAATTATTTTTAAGAGTGTTAAATATACAAAATAAAATATTAGTCACACTCGACAGTATAATCACAGTATACCGAGCTATAAAATGCATTACCGACGTAACAAATTACAAGATCCCAATTGAAGACATATTTCTAGGACTAGAAATATGTAATAGCAGTCGCTAACGACCACAATGTTAACGCGACTTTAAATAAATAATTTAAATACAGATATATATAAATTTTATAGCACGTTATACTTTGATTATACTGTTGAGTGTGACTAATATTTTATTTTTTATATTTAACACCCTTAAAAATAATTTAAAATCTTACTGTTTACATTTTAAATATCCTTTATACAATTATTGAAAAATATTTGTTGTATTAATTGTTACATTTTTGCATTTATGCCTGTGAGGTGTAAAATTAGGAAGCATGTTCATGAATATCTTCAGGGTAATGTAAATTCTTACAAAGGAAATCAATGGGATTCTCAATCGGATTTCGTTATGGCTAAACCAACGCTTGAAGGTATTTAATCTGAATTTTAATTCAAGTATAAACCTCAAATCAATTCCTATTTGTATTCATCGCTATCTCACTCTCAGTTTCTGTCTTTTCTCTCCGTCTCCTTTCTCTCTCCTCTTACCTCCTTAGCCTTCCGCATTCAACAACCCATTTCGTACCAGCGAGGTATCTTGAGGACGAGTATTTGTTTCGCGTTTTAATATTCTCTTACACAAATGCACCACATAAAAGAACAAAGACGATTTCAGTACTGCTGCAAATCTGTATTAAGCCTTCTTTCTGTCTCTCTGCGTTTCAAGGGCTGAGATGTTATTTAAAAAAAAAATACACGCGCTTACGGCGAAAGAACAAACGCGGCGATTTGCAGTCACTTCATAATGTAAGTGTGAGATGGTTTTAGTCTCGAAAATTTCTGAAAGGCCGCCGTGCCTTTGACTTAATTCGGAATTCATTGACGTTGAGCCGTGATTTAATTGTCCAGTTGCCACATTAGTAATTATATTTCCATATATGATATATTCTTATGAAGTAATAAAAATTAAGTGTTATTGTTGCATTATAACAGATTTTAATCAGCCTGAATAAAAATTATTATGTTTCAAAATTTTAAAATTGAGTTTTAAAGTATTTATTGAGACTGATTAAAATCCAGCGTCTAATTCAAATAAATTCTCTTTAATGTATTATTTTATACATTGGCTCATAATATTTTTGAATGGCTTTCCCTATGTTTATTTTTCCATTATGTATTTTATTTTTACGTATGTAATAACATATTTTTTTATTATCCAATTTTCTTAGTTCAGGATTACTGGAATCATTGAATACATCTAAATCTAAATGAGTATTACAGGGCGAGAGAAGGCAGAGGAGACAATGTATGAAACAAGTAATAGCCAATTAATAGACAAAGTGAAGTAATGAAATAAATTGGACACATCGTGTCTTTTACCCTTGTTGCTTTCGGCAGGTGATTCAAAATCGCAAGACCCGAACTAACCACGAGACGAACTCAAAATCAAAGCAAAATGTATATACTGATGGTACTGATTTTTAGGGTACATACCAAAAATATTGATTCTTAGATGCTCCGAACTGCGTTAATGTTTGGAAGTGGCATACTGTGCTAAAAATTCCTTAAATTATTATTAATATTACAACTGGTATGAAATCTATTTGTCACTACTTTTAATAATCTTCTCATGTCAGGAATAAATGAAAAAAAAAACATTTTCAACAAAATAGTCTGTAATAGGTTTTTAACAAATCGTTTATTCTCTGAAAGTTATGAAAATGTTTTCAACTACTATCTGTTGGTGGGACATAATATATCAATATATAATTACTAATTAAGTAATAATATGTTTCTGAATAACAGAGAGTTTGGAATTTTTGAGAAAAGCCATATATTAATTCAATGAATGAGAAAGAACGTTTTGTTTCATATTTGTTTAATTAATTTTTTAAATAATCGTGTTTAGAGACAGAAAATTAAAAACAATAGCAAATGTCACTATTGCTACCACTTACAATAATTACAATGTATTTTATTTAGCATAAACTAGTTAATAAAAATATTTAGAGATACCACTTTATATTTTCATTTAAATAAAAAAAATCTAATTAAGCCAGTCATAAATTACTATCAGTATCAGAATTTATTTCAAATTATCTTAACCCTTTATTAAGTAGACTATTTTTTTAAAATCCAACCTAGCCCTAGATGTCACGATCTGCCTTACTTGAGGTATTGTATTACTTCTTATCAAACTTATAACCTAAATTATTATTAAAATATTATAAAAACTTATTGATAATTTTTTTGCATTTATTCAACACAAAATATCTTATTGAACACTTTTACTTCTATGTTTTAGATTGTTTTAAAAATATACATATTTTGGCACTTTATTTTCAATGGTAAATTTTTGTATTTACCAGATATAAACTGTTCAACGCAGACGAAGGTTTTGAAATTTCTGAATAACAATAAATCTTATGTAACAATTTTGGCGCCGCATCACGCAATCATCTGAAAGCCGGTGAACGTGATACTCTGTTAATTGAGAAGATCAGGGGAATAAATTTCCTTCCATGTTGACCCTAAACGTAATAAAAATAATTCACTGTTCACATCGTGGTATGGGATTTTCGTGAAGTTTTGGACACTAAGGTTGTTCATTTTACAGTCGACCGGAGTTGTAGGAATGACGATTATGCGCGAACGTAATAGTGATGTTATCTTGGTATAAGACTTGAAATAGTAACCAGATTTAGCATTTTCTTACACAATGGCCTCGCGCTTCGTTCAAAGATCCAATTTATCCTAAGAGAAATTCTCACAACTTAATTCGGCATCTGATATTCAAAGGATTGGTTGGAGTGAAATATTTATTTTGTATCTCCTGATTTATAATTACAAACCTGCAAGCTTACAGTATTCATTTTTGCAGTCACGTAATCATATATAGCCCGTATTTACTCGATAAATCTAAGTATACACACTACAGATAAATATTTACAAATTTCCTTGTAATGAGGCTTTATTTGTATTTTGGTCCTTCTCGAAGGTTCTCGTCATTGCGAGCGAAACCATTATCACATATTAAATTACTCTATATATTTTAACATTGAATAAGAAACTATCTTTATCTGATCCAAAAGGTTTGGAAATTATTTCCTAAAACCGTTGGAATAAATTGTTGTTCACTCAGCTCAGTGTTAAAATTAATATGCACCGAAATATTATATGCACCGAAGTAATATTCTGTTGTGTTACACTACTGATGAAAGTTAATTTTATGAGACAAATATAGTTCCAAATGTTTATGCGATGTTATAAAAATAATGCGATATAATGCGTTTTGTATCGCTCATATTCTGATTCTGGTTCGAAAAGAGCAATGAGTACGAGGAACTGAGTGCAATCCACGTGGTGGAGTTGTCTTGACAACGCGGATTAGGACCCAGGACGGAATTCCAGAGATACAGGTAACATCACGTGGAAAAAGTCCAAGTGGACTGTGAAGTACATCCATGAAAAATGCGGAGCTAGCGCAGTTTTCCAGAAATAAAAACGTCACCGTCACTGAAAGTATTTTTAATACCGAGAAGTGACTCGGATATAGAACGGAAAACTTTATCTGAGATAGAAGTTATTTTGAAATGTTTCTCTTAAAATATTTTATGAAATAATATCGGGGTCGTTTAAATTCTAAGTTTATACTAATCTCATTTAACGAGCACTAGAAGTTATTCTGTATAGAAATAAAAAATTCTGTAATTATTCTAGAAAATCTTCGAGGTATTATTTCAGTATATTGTTGCAAAATGCCCAGTAACTTTCAGTCTTGAATGTTTGGAGCATACAAATGACAAAAAAGAACTACGGTCGATCATTGCCGCTTTAGTCACGTCTGCCACTATTTATACATTCCTTTCAAATTTTCTGTTGAGATGCCAGTTCAGCTATATTCATTGAATTTTTGTAATCAGTATTCCGGAGTCTGTGTGGTACAGTAGACGATGTTGTGTCTGTACGGCTGTTGGTCTAGTTTAGATCGCTTCGTTGCGTCAGTTACATCGCTCCAGTGCTTCAGTTAGACGCTCAGTCTAGGTACACAGATCATTCACGCCATTGGATTTTGTTTCCTTCCTTGCAAATGGACGTAAGAAATTGTGAGTTTCAACAAGGAACCAACTGGTACGCCGAGTACCTTCGAATTAAGTCCAGCGAATCCGACTAATGCTTAAGGTGAACAAGCCAAAGTCTGGTATCGGTCTCAGGAGAAATCTATGAGAAAAGCCTTCTAAGTTAGCTCTGTTATAAAATCCTATCTCTACACCTCCTATGGTAGCTTGGGGAAATACAGCTTGCTGTAGAAAAGTGCAGAAGGGTGCTGAATATAAGGTTATAATTACGAACGGTCATCTAAAACTTGACAATAACTATTAGTTCACAATTGATATGTTTACCAGGAACAGCATCTCCACCAGAGTGATTATTTTATTATTTATTTAATCTACGATAATTCCTTCACGCCTGGTTTATCAATTGAAAATCAAACATTTTTACTAAATTTACCATAAATATTTCATAAAATAAACTAAGCGCCATAATAATCTACTTAAATTCTTTACGTGGAAATATAAAATTAAAATACACCAAATATATATATATATAAAATCATTAAATCTTCATATAGAACATGAATTTAAATAATATAAAATTTAATTCAAGATTATAAACGGTAAAATTATCTTTTTATACAACCATACATGTTGCTATAATTCTGTTCCATGAAAAGCTAAGACTAGATCAGTCTTAATATACAGGAATTTCTGCTGTCCGACTATTAAGAATAGAAGTAATGAGAAAATAGGTCATAGAAATACGAAAAGACATAAGTATTAAACGTCCATGAATAGTTTCATAAATGAGAAAATTTTGCTGAAAAGAAAAATTCAATAAAATTTTTGTACAATGTAATGCATAAATTTTGACTTAAATGTACTACTATACATACTGAAATGTCAATAAGTTTTTGAGTAATTAAGTATTCATAAAATAAGATTACCAATAAACTTGGAAACATTTACGTTCTTCTGATGATGAATATAAAAATAAATCTGATTAATATATTATTTTAAGTGCCAACAGTATGAAAATTACAGTTTAGTAATTATTTTGTTCTGCTGATAAAATGTCGTATTTTTGGAAACTTTGTATATTGTAGCCTAAGAAATTATAAAACCTGAAAGTGTGAACTTGGGCATACGATTACGTTAATCAGCTGCACTGTTAAAAATTCAATATTTGATAGTAGATTGTATGAGCTTTTTATATATAATATACACAATACAGAATTCAGATATAATGAGAATAAACGAAAATGAGAACATTGAAGCAGAATTGACTTTATGGGTGTCTGACCATTTCTTGACCATAAAAAGAAAAAGGTAACTCTGTGAAATGCTCTTTTACAACTACAAGCTGCTATCCCATATAGTTCAATCAAAGCTCAAGTGCGTGCAGCTTTCAGCGTCGCGAGAAGGCTTTCAGTTCCCATCAAGCTCGTTAATAACGTTGACGGTAAAAGGTGAAAGTAGAATAATTTGAAAGATACACAAGTTCCTGCCATTAAAATTTCATCTTTTGAGTATGCAACGAAAATATTTATTCGAATAACAGTCGCAAAGGAAATAAATGAGCTGGCATGCCACAGCTGCGTAATAGAAAGGAATATGATTACAATTAGTCATTTAACTCTATAACTAGAGTCAGTATTTGTAGACGTAAAATAATTTTATAGAACTGTAACGCGATTCGACGGTGACAAAATAGGGAACATAAACATATTTGTGGAATTAAAATATTGTATTACGCGCAAGTAAAACTTTATTTACCTTATAATATAACCTTTATCTTGACGATTATTAGTTACTCAGTAATGGAGCCAACGAAAACTGCTGTTTACTTACACAAGTCCGTTGACATACGACAGAATATAATAGTCTCTCACGATGGTTGAAACAGTTACATATGACGAGTTATATAATCAAACACTTCCTACTGGAACACTATTTAAAATAATTTAATCAATGACCCCTTAACATATTGACATTCAACTTCAAATGTGCATTTTTGTTGATATTTCACTTCATAATTCAAATAATTATTTTTATATTTTTTCACAGAAACAAATGGTATCCAATATATTTCGGTTTAATATTATCCGTTACAACATATTTTCATTTTAAAGACAACACTTTTCCATTGACATACTTTACGAGAATTAAATTGTTATAAATTTATAAATCGACCACTCAGAGACTCGAAAATCGAAGTTACGTTAAAAGCTACCTGAATGTGGAATACATTTTCAGGATATATATGATGCATATTTTTAAAGAAAGAACAAAGGAGGCAAGATGATCTGTATCAAAGGTTCATTTTTTGTTAGATACCTCGTCGTTGGATAGATTTTGTTCAATAGCCAATAAAAATCTTATTAACACTCCGTACGAAAGGTGTTTTGAATTTTCTGCGAAAACCTTTATCCCCTAACTGAAAAATGACAGTTCTAGGGGTGGGGTGAAAGGGATGATATAAGTTGTGATGACAACCAAGATTAGTGTCGAATCCAGTGTTATGGTATACGACACGATACTCTGTCTAATCCGCACGGGTAACTTTTAATTTAACCTTGGATATATTTTCTTCAATAGCCAATAAAAATAGTATTAACACTCCGTACGAAAGGTGTTTTGAATTTTCTGCGAAAACCTTTATCCCCTAACTGCAAAAGGACAGCTCTAGGGGTGGGGTGAAAGGGGATGATATAAGTTGTGATGACAACCAAGATTAGTGTCGAATCCGGTGTTATGGTATACGACACGATACTCTGTCTAATCCGCAGGGGTAACTTTTAATTTAACCTTGGATATATTTTCTTCAATAGCCAATAAAAATAGTATTAACACTCCGTACGAAAGCTGTTTTTAATTTTCTGCGAAAACCTTTATCCCCTAACTGAAAAATGACAGCTCTAGGGGTGGGGTGAAACGGGATGATATAAGTTGTGATGACAACCAAGATTAGTGTCGAATCCGGTGTTATGGTATACGACACGATACTCTGTCTAATCCGTAGGGGTAAAATTTAATTTAATCTTGAAGCAATGTCATACTTAGCGACTACATAACACCCGATTTGACTTCAATCTTGGTCGTTATCGCAATTTTTATAACCCACATTCACCCCCACCCTTTGAGCCGTCCTTATGGCATTAGGAGACAAAATAAATTGTAGTGAAAACATCGAGAGTGACATTCTAAATCAGAACGACCCCCGTAAACTATTTATACGCAGTCAAAATAGGTTGTTATTGCATATTTTGAAAATTCCACCCCCTTAGGGATGATAGAGGTATCTTGAATGTTCCTGGATCTTAACAAGTTGGGTAGAAATTGTTCATCGCATAATGAGTAATTTAAGTTACAGTAATAATCATGTATATATTGAGAGTTCTACAATATTAAAGTTATGCTTTTCGTAAAAAGTCACCTTTCGGGAAAATGACGTTCCAGGAAAACGTCAATCGCGAGAATGACCTGTCGGGATATTCTGGTCCGGAAAACGGTCTTCGAGCAAACGACCGGATCCCGAAAATAACAGCGTTTGTCCTTCCGACACCAGACCCACAGAATGAAAACAATAGTTAAAGATATAATAAATAATCTGCTAAATAAGAAACGCGTGAAAGCAAATGTTAAACGTTTGGGCTTGCCTGTGATTAATAGCAGAGTCCTTCATTATCCCGTTCAGCAATTGCTCCACATTCGACTGCTGTTGCACTCGAAGCCATTCCATCAGTGTCCGTGTTTAGATTGCGACGATGTTTGGCGCTAGAAATAGTGTGTCGGACGTTAAATAATGAATTCATTTTCGGCGTAGCTTTGCGTTGCGAGGAATTAATGATGATGCGCGTCGCCGGCGCGCGAGAGCTAATCCTTCCCAACAGAGAGAACTTTTCATTGCGAAATCGCGTCTGGCTGTTTACTCACCATCAACGTGAGATATCCAATTTGCAGCTCAGAGGAACCTGCTATGTATGTGTCGCTCTGGAATACATTGCAGCACCGAACAAACACTGGTAGACAGATTGCGGGTGAGTAGTCTGAGGGAAACCAAACTAACAACGTGTTCCCATGCAAAAAGAGAAATACCAAGTATCCAACATTGGCGAATTAATATTAAGGCCCGAATTGAATTTCGCTGCTCTGCCAAATAGTACAAAGCCTTACTCATCATTTACTGGCGGTGAATGGTCTTTAATTAAAATGACCACGAACAACGAACCATTTAATTTGAATTTTGGAAAGTTCTATATTTATTCACGAATAATTTTTCCTGAAGTAAAAGAGTGAAAGCGAAGAAAAAGTCAAGTAAATCACATATTTTCTAGATGCGAGGCAAAATTAAGCAGTTCCAATAAAATCTAGAATTTAAATCAGTTACGTAAGAGCTGGTATAATCCGAAGAGAATTTGTTTTATTGAGCTCTACTGTCTATCTATCTATATATATAAAAATGAATTGCTGTTCGTTAGTCTCACTAAAACTCGAGAACGGCTGAACGGATTTATCTTATCTTAGTCTTGAAATGTTCGTGGAGGTCTAGGGAAGGTTTAAAAGGCGAGAAAAATCGAATAATTTCCGGGAAAACCCTAAAAACAGCCCTTTTCTATTTCCCATACAAACGTTTTCTACACCAGTCGAGCAATTTTCACCAAATTTCGTACACGTGTTCTTTGCGACCAGGAAACAAACACTGCCGGGGTGAGACGCGTCTTCCACCCCCAGAAGCGGGGGTGGAAATATTTAAACATACTAAAACAGCCGATATTTGAGTCGGATAAATATTTTTAGGGGTCAAAGATATTGATAGTGTTTCTACCAATGTTATCTGAATACAATTTTCATCCCCTACGTCCTGTGAAAAGGACACCCTTCGGGTTTGGGGTGGAGATGCTTTACAGTAAAATAACGCGAATACAACCGAGATTGGAGTCAAATCAAAGGTTATGGAAGTCACTGTGTTTAGTTATGACATTCAAATTGTCATTTACCCCTCAGATGCAGGGGTAGCGGGGTGCACATTTTGGAACATGCAAACACGGCAGATATTTGCGTTGAAGAAATATTTTTCAGAGTTACTTATAATGATTAGCGTTACATAAAAATTGTGCAAAAGCAGCCGAAATTGGAGTCATATCGGGGGTTATAGATAAATGACATCTCGGGCAACGCCGGGCACCCAGCTAGTTACACATAAATATGCTATAACTGGAGAATGATGACGTAGAAATGTAACAGAATGTTTGAGCTATAATTTCATCTAACATATGATGTTTCAGCCCCTAAAGCGCTATCTCTGACTTCACACGCTCTCTACAAAACGATCGGACAATTATTATTTATTTTTTGCTTCAATACAGATTCTATCTTACAATGACTTGCGTTACATTTCGTTCTCAAACTTCGATTGAAGTCCTGGAAAGATTTTCCAAGTGCCAAACTTTTAAAACTTCACTACCGGAAATTTGCTCGGGTTGTCAAAATTAAACTCAAAGACATTCATAACGCCGGATTTGACTCCTAACTTGCTTGTTTTAGCGTTGTTTTTATGTACCGCCACTCGACACCCTCTAAAGGTGTTGAAATTATCCATAAAAATATCTAGAAAACGCTTTCTATCTCATTGACCCCGAAAAAGTTTCTTTCGAAATAATATCGGCCGTTTTAAGATGTTTGAAAATTTTCACCACCGTCCGATAAATAACAAGATAACCTCCAAGCCCAATTCTCTCGATAGTTCACGCCGTAGACAAATATTTGTACGGAAAGATATCTGTAACGTCAATATCTGTGAGAAATATGTAATTCCCACTGTGAAGGTCGTGTAAAAAATAAAATTGAGTATTTCGTAATTAACCAATTTTTTAATAAACTAGGATACTTTTAACATTTTACTTAAATATTATTTGTTTTAAGTTTTTAAATGGTTATTGTGACTATACAAAAATTGAGTGGTTTTCGCACTGATGAACGAGAACAACCAACCGTTAGCTGAATTTCCTCTTATCGACTGCAAGCACCATTATTTTGAAGGAAAATTCAAAATGGATAATTGCAGGCAGGGGAGTTTCCCAATCGGTTGCCAGCGCACCAGAAATGTGGAATTCTGCTGTGACATAGACAAATTCCTTTGCCACTGACCTTACGATGCCCTTCCACCCCAAGACCATCTCCAACTTTCACAATAAATTCCTCGGCAAAATCCTGTGCTTCCTCACCCTGATTCAGATCAGCCAGATGATTCGTTGCTTATACCGAATTACGTAGTCCTTTAACTGTGTGTATGTATGTTTTGTCTGCTCTTATTCACTTCCCTGAAAGACAACAAAATCCAATTGGAGGATTTTGCCATGAGATACACGATTACTGTTAAATGTTCAAATAACTGTAGTTACCAATTTTTCTGTGTCAAAATCATTCAAATTGATTTTCAGAAAACGTGTTCCAATCTTTAAATACTCTACATATAACAAATATTTTGCAACTACGATCCACTGCCCATAGAAAATCACCCGTCATGTATTTAATGACCACGTTTTCAGTTATGAAAATATAGAAGTAAAAATTAGGTGAGGAAGACCATTTTCAAGCAAAATATATGATAAACACAAATCTGTTTCAAGTGGAAGTACCATAGAAAAGTAAATGCTGATATTGACGAAGTTACTATGTTTTTGTGAATGCAGTGTAATAGGACTAATTTCGGAATTAATGACATCCACGGGATACTATTCAAAATGTATAGTCTTCGTCAATAAAATGAGCGCCACTTACTGAATGCATCCCGCCATACACCTTGGGTTCAAGACAATTATTCAACCCTAATATTTTTTATTGAGGTTGACAGCATATATTATTTAATATTGTTAACATAGAGTTATTATATACATACATAGGTATTATTAAAATTATTTGTTCACTTAGGTTTTTTTCGTCGATAAATTTTTTGAGGTCCATGGCGACTCAAGTTTAAGTACAGAGGTTTGAGATGTACGTTTTTGCGATTGCAGCTCTTCTGATGCAATTATATCTGCTGCAATAGAAGAGTATATGCGGAATTGTTAGTGGTTGACTGCATTCGTCATGGGTAGTTTTGGAAAATAACGCATTAGTGTAAACTGAGGGCAGGGTTCTTACTCTAGAGAACATCACCTGTTTTTTCACATTATTAACTTTGATTTGATATGACAGGAAATGGCATTGGTCCATCAACAGGTGATTAATGAAACTATTTGCACAGGTGCAAATAATATTTTTCTTCCGTGTTATTAAATTGATGATAATTATCAAGGATACCCGGAAAATTGAAAATATAACTTTCAAAGTAGTCTAGTCTGTAACAAAACAGAGATAGATGAGTTTCTAACTGTAAAATTTAAGAGGTTTGAACAATTTAATTCTAACTTAATTGATGGCTGCATGTTGAAGACATTCTGTCATGTTCCGAGTACTAACATTGAGATAATTATTATCCTTATCTTCCTGATATAACAAGAATATCAAATATTCATTGGAAGAACATTGATTAGTGTTTTTAGGAGAATCTTACGAAAGAACAATAATTTTTCTAATATTAAATCTTATAAAAAATTGGATGTGTATCTACATTTGTATATTCTGCATTAATATACAAAATTTGGTGCACAAGTTCCTTATGACCCGGGAACAAACACTGTGGGGGTACGACACGACTAGCACCCCTAGGGCCGTGGCCTTAGATTAAATGAGCTTGTTAGTGTCACTCCCGATGTTGTTTGTCTAAAAGTTAAAACACTTACAATAAAAATAATCCGAAAACAACCTAGAATTGTTTAGAACGAGGGTTATCGACGTTGATGAGTTTATTTAGGATAAAATCCATTGTTCTCTTATTTTTATAATCGATGAAGATAAAATACAGAAACTAACCCAAGATGTAAAAGGTGCAAATATGTATTCTCTTATGATTGAAAAATATAAAATTAACTTAATTAACTAGATATGACACAAATGAACAGATGGAGTACTAATTTAATCTTCTTGATATGACAAGAATATTGTAGATTTGGTTCTGATGTTCAATTATAAAAATAAAATGATGAATCTAATGAAATGGAAAAAAATTGTTACGTAAACTTAACATTCTTAAGAATTCAAAAATATTTCCAGATATTTTTAAAAGTAGAAGATGAGTAAACTGTCAGTAAACAAAATGTCTTACATATTAATTTGACTTTTAAAACGTAGGAGATTAGCATTTTGATGGAAAAACATTTGTCATATCCTTGATATAAATAGCTAATTATATTAACTGATGATGCAATTCATTATTCATGAAAATTAGTTACATTTGTATACGTATATAGCCTTAAAGGTAAAAGATGCGTAGTTGCTAATGCATTTTGAAAGAAGTTTCATCAGAAATTCTGGAAATAAATTGTCTATGTATGAAAGTCCCACCAGTGGGGGCAGACTCTGAAAGTAGGTTCTACATTCGCGGAACAAGATTACAAGGTAAGTAATGAATTTGAATGCAATGCGTTCAAGCGGAATGCCCAGCGCCTCTGCGAAATTTATTCCGGCTGTGGCTTTGAAGAAAAGTTTTGAGGACGTGTGTGGAGCCTTGTCATTTGCCTGAACTCACCGGGCTTTTAATCACTACAGTGACTGAGAACCCCGCCATTTTCGGTTTAAGAATCCAAAGCGGAATCAAAAAGTGCGTCTCTCGTGGTGTGTGGTGATTATTCCGGAAACTATTTAAATCTGTGTCTCATTTCGTCTTCTGTAGAAATTCCTGGCCGACCGAAATTCCAAATTAACCCCCTTTTACAAAATAATACAGCTATCTATAAGTCTGTACATAACTCATAATGACAATTTTGATAAATGAACACACACACACAGATATATATATATATATATATGTATATATATATATATATATATATATATATATATATATATATATTGTAATGCCAATTAATTAAGCCATTAATTGTTTTTTAAATAATTTAAATTGTTAGCGAATAAATAAATTGTAGCGGCATGAGCGAGCAAAGCAACAATGAGCGGCGAGTTCTGTTTCTTTGTTGAGGAGTCGGAATGGCGATTACGCGCGCAAAAGTATAGTTAGTCGACGCCTACGGTCAGCCACGAGAGGAGAGACATTAAAAACAAATCTTCACCGAGATACTTAGCAGTTCATTCCAAATCGATAAATAAATCAGTAAAAGTCTAAAATCTGCAAATCGTGAGTTCCTGTAAGCAAGCAGATAGTTGGACAGAGAGATTTTCTAACAACTAGCCAACAGAGATGCAAGGGTTGCTTCATTATAAAAAATTGAACAATTTCGCGTTGAGGGAAAACCACATCCGATAGCTGACCAATTACGAGAGGATCATCCGAGTTTCCTGGGAGCTGAGTAATTGCATTTTGACTTCGTATATGTAGAATCTGTGAGGAAATTTAGAATTAAAGTAATAAAATATCCATTAAAGTGTACTTTTGATGCTACAAAAGAATGCTGGTACCAGTCGGACATTATGTGAGTAACCAAAACTTTGATAATAATATTTGTAAACGGTAACTAAAAGGGAAAAGTCAGCTTTCGTTCACTTTTCATTTAGCTTTCTTTCATTTATCGACTTATTGTTTTTAGGTAAATTTTAAACGGAATTGTTAATCAGATTATTAAATCATTTTCTCTGTTAATTATCAAACCCAGTGAAGGCCCTGACAGAAGAGATATTAAATTTTGATTGTAATTGTTTTATTTTTTGGAAGCCACAAATTGATAATAAATTATTTTGTTTGTTAATTTTTTTATAATATTTTAATTTGATTAACCTTTTCTATTTGATTATTACATTAAATGGCTACCAAAACGTGGGGAAAATTAATTAAAGCCTACTTGTTGATCCTTACAATATATATATATATATATATATATATATATATTCAAGTAATATGAATTTAATAATAGCACTGCTGACTACAATTAATTACTTATTTATTTTTAAATTTTTATTTACAATTGTAATGTCAGCTGTTTGGAACAGTCGGCCACCTGCCTCTTAAACTGGTCGAGGTATGCATAAGGGAATGCATAATGTTGAATGTATATATTTTAATGATATTAATAACCGAAAGACCAAAAAAAATTCATTTAAAAATATTCGAATAATTAAATTTTCCTTGTAATTGTGAATGAATTTAATAAAACGAATTAGGAAAAGTGAATCTTGTGTATAAGAAAATGTATTATGCATAGAATACACTACATTAAGTGTATCGCAATTATAAACTTTACAATATTTATATCCAGTAATAGTCTTTTTGAATCATCCCAGTCCGTGCGTTTCAAAATGAATTCTCTTCTGTAGCATTTTCATAGCTTCCAGTGCATATATAAAATAGTCAGGAAACCAATATTTATTAATTATTACCCGTGGTTCTTTTTTAAATTTCCAAATTGTTTATTTATTCATAACTAATTAACTGCAACGAATATTATCAAAAATCAGTGTAATGGTTCCAGGTCATTTATAGATACATATATAAATAAATTACATTGTTAAAAGATATTATTTTTTATTATATTATCTTGTGCATTTTTAATGCACAGATCTGTCGCAAATTAGATCAAAACTTAATTTTAAATATAGAACTAAATTAAAATGTTGAAGCTGTTTTGTCTTCTTAAAATTAATCTATAAGAAAATAAAATAATTGAAGCGAACACTCAGAAAGATAAATAAATTTTCTTATTACAGTCTGGACAGGCCGTATTATCAAATAATTTATTATAGTACGATTAAAATAAGAATGTACTTATGGTGTGTTTTCGTGTGGATGGAGGCGCCTATGTCACACTACACGTGGGTCGAAATTGGCCTTCGTTTACATTATAGCACACTGTGATTGTTCGGCAACGCTGCTTGTCCCGCCCTTCATTTGAAGTGTTCTTATTTATGGTGTCAGGGAAATAACGGCCATGGGTCACATGATTTTAATCAGGCTATAATTAATGAATCCTAAAATTTCTAGAAGATCTAAAAATATTAGTAATTCTTTCTATGGCACATGTGAAAAGAATGGGATTGCAAGTGACGTAGGATCCCTTTTCTCAACTTTTTCGCCATTCCAAGGAAACTTTCATCGAATTCTCGCTCGCAATGGGTCATGTATTCATATAAAGGTTTCAGATAATTAGGTAAAAATTCTTAAAAAATATTTTTAATGGAAATTGAGACGTGACAATTAATGTTTAAATAATCGTAACATTGAATTAATCAGCACTATTCTTAATTAAAGTGTGTTGTACTCCAAGGACAGCCATGAGGTTCAACCTCACTGTAGTTTCCATAGAATATGCTTTACAACTTATTAATAGTGGCAATATCAAGGCATTGCAGTAGTGCATGGATTCTACTGCAGTATTTGTCATTCATTAAATGCCCAATGTTGCAACATTTTGGCACTCCACGACATGTTCAAAATTTCAGGGGGCTATATTATGGTTAAAACTGGATATAAACCATTCTAAAAAAACGACAAAAAAATTGAATTTAATTTATTCTGTCTCCGTAAAGTTTATAAACTATAAAATTCTTTCCATTTCTTGGTAGCAATATATTGGATCAAAGAATTTGATTTTACATTTGTATTCGCTGACGATTAAAATATAGGTTCAAATTTTTTTTCCAAAACTGGTTATTCTCTTCAGTGATGGAAGAAAACAATTCCATAGTTGTGGGTCTGAGACTGAATGTGCACAGGGCCTTGGCTTTCGCAGAATTCTAAAAAGCTCCAGATGTTATCAAGACGTCAGAACTGATAAAAACGCTTAGGGAAACAGAGAGAGTGGAAACGCGTCAGACACACCCAGATGAGTAAATATTAGGAAGAGAAGGAAAGGTGCTAAGTGCTTAGGTACAATGAGTTCTTGATTACTCCTGAAAATGTGTCTGGGGTATACATATCGGGTTTTTTCTTTATTAGTCACATTAAATTCCGTGGTCATTACTTACAAGTGATCAGAGTAATGCTTACAATCGAATAATTACATTTATAGTGGCATTACCATTTATTTGGTTCAATTTTCATGAAGCCTATTATTTCCATAAAATTTAATATTTCTTCTTGTATAACAGTGTTTCTTTACTATTTCCTGATTATTATTTAAAAACTATGTTCCTTAAAACGGAATTCCATTCACTTGAAATTATATTTTCTCCAAACACGCTTCAGCACATAAACTTTTAACTTAGAGCAACTGGCCTATGTTACGAAAATTAATTATTATGCTGCTAGGTTGTTTCTGGCTAACAATAAGTAATAAATTTAATATTCTCAAGGCTTCAAGTAAATTCCTTCACAATACGTTTGACGCAGTGTTGCAACAACCGCAAACAACACGGTCAATGAGAACAAACGGGTGAATGCGGTGGATAATAAATACACAAGTGCAATAATAGCTCGTATAATTCGTATTTATTAGCGGATAAAATAATATACGAGAAATGCCAAAGCTTGTTTGATGTTCAAGTTACTAGCGACATGTCGCTATGGCAATTCAACGACGACATTACGTCGGAATCGCATTTAAAAGCGCCACAACAATATACAAGACGAAAGGAGAGGGCTACTAATTTAATATATATGTCACGCAAAAAAAAAAAGGAAAGGGAACAAAAGTTACAGCAAACGAATCAGTGCACCGCTGCCAAAAAGGGGAAAAAAAGTTATTGTTTCACAACAAAGTACTGCGTCACCGGAAGCGGCGATATCTTAAACTGTGGTGTTTGAAATACACACAAAGTACACAAAAATTGCAACAAAGAAGATTTAAATATCGCCTGCGGTGCGACACACTTTATCGTTGAATAAAGGATAAAAATGTCGACAAGTCCGTACCGGTGCCGTCTACTTCGAAATGTTAAACTCGCGCGGGATTTATAATTTGGATTACTCTTATTTTTCAATAATTCTCGGTGAAATTTGTCTCGATCTGTCATTCGCTCTACGCATCACCACAGCAACTCTTAGAAACATATATTATTTTTTATATAACCATTCCATACCAAATCGACTACTCTATTCTCAAAAATTTAATTAAGTTTGGAAGAAATTTTCTATATATGTTAAATGTAAGTATATATATATGTATATATACTAATTATGAATAAATAAATATACGTTCGAAGTAATCATTTAAAAATTCAAATTCATGTACCTTAGAACTAAACATAAAAAACTGTTTGAATAGTGAAAATAGTTAAAACATTAAAATGTGCTCGTTTTTCGATTCATTCCTTCTGTTCTCCACTTCTACTACTTAAGCTAATACAACTAATGCCAGTTTCCCTCATAGCTTATAAGCCGAGTGTTGACCTGTTGGCTCTGGTTCGATCCGTGCTACCGTACAATGGATTCCCGTGATTTTTTGTGCTCTTGTTCGGTTTTAGTTAACAAAACGAAGGACACGTTTGGCAACACCGTCTCTGGTGGCCTGCTTGATTTTGCGCGCGAAACGATCTGATTGGCTAACCTCAAAGTTAATTAAATCGTAACTGGCGCAACATATCGAATTTTTTTCTGAACATTTATTTCTCAATACCACTTACGCTGCAACAGCCTTAGAATATTTTCTGACCTTTTTTGACCACCCTGAATAAATGAGTATAAATAAGTATATATATATATATATATATATATATATATATACTATATATAAAATATTATATATATATATATATATATATAATATTGAGATTGATGCCATAATATATATATAATATATATATATATATATATATATATATATATATATATATGTATATATACAAGCGCGTATATGTGGAAAATGATTGTACAATTAATATAAACTTTATATTACCCGCCAAGTGATCTATTATTATTTATTTCTACAGATGTAATTGTGTATGTGTGAATGTATCGAATAGTAAAGTTCTCTGCCCAGCGTACCCCGTGTATTTAATTATATAAACCCGAAAAATAATTTAACCTAAATCGAACTGTTCCTAGTTCCGTGCATACTTTCGACTGATAGTGCACAATTTGAACAGCTATAAAATACATTAAATTTTATGGCATCAATGCCAAAAAACATACCTCCGAATTTGTTTACGATTATAATACTTAAATATACTCCATGAGTATTGCAGGATATTTCCATCAATCTTGACAACATTACGCAAGAGTAAATTGATGAAATTCTTAGCTAGGTTCACCATGTAAACGAATGGTCGCCATATTGGAGTCACTTATAAGAAACGAAAATTAACTTACATTTTCCGTGAGGATAGTAAAGAATTTCGTATTGTTTTTTATTTTCATTCGATGGAGTATTACTAGATTAAACTATAATTTTATTCAATGAAAATATTTCTGCTTTATTTCATTACAGAAAAAGGAACTATTTCCGTTGTTCGTCGCGTAGTAACGTCTCTATCTGCCGGTGACGTCATGGTATCTTGGCGCGCAGTAATTTAACACGATAAATGATCACATTTTTTAATTATAATCCTTTCCACCTTTATGCCAGGGGTTTTTCAACCAAACAGTACAATTTCTCGTGTTTTTAAGAATATGTGTACCAATTTTTTGTTGTGATCTGTTTAATTTGTATAGCAATTAACGTAAATACATACATACATCCTTTTTTATTATATAGATTTATTTGTAGGTTCTACACAGACATACGTCCAATTTTTATATATTCATATACAATAAAATGAACCACTGCTACATAGTACGCTAATTCAATACATTATACACAACTAGTACAATTTTTGTCAGATTACTTATTATGTATCAGATCCTTATTCTCCTTGAATGGATAAAAAATGGTTTATACGGAATTTAAGTGGAATAAATCAATTTGAGGTGGTAATTTATTGTATAGGGTAGTCATTCTGTGAATTGGAGCCTTTAAGGCGGTTATTCATTTAATATTAGTGTATATATCTGTTAATTTTATATAAAGCCATAGTATAGACAAATTTTATAGAGTATTTATGAATATATAAATTTACAAATTTGAACAGAAATTCTATATTAACGTAGCACCAAAATACTGCAGTAATAGAACGAGTGGACTGTTTCATTCGCAAAGAGAAAATGCGTTTTGGATGGGGAGAGTGCTATCGACAAATCCGAAGGACCGCAGGGAAAGGTGAGCGCGCGTGTTAATGAGCCTTATTAATGTAGAATGCACACAGAGCGCTTTCGAAAACGCGACATTTGTGTCGCAGAAACGTAAAAATACGGGGCAATAATTGTAACAGAGACGGACGAAATCATTTGTACGTGGCGAACTTTGCTGTTCGTAATATCCTTTAATGGCAGAAAAGTCTCAAATTGGGGACAACCGTTCACTGAAGGGAACGGACATTGTGTTGGCTTGTTGTTTTATTTTCTGACATTGTGAAAGTGGGTTAACTGATATCAAGTACATGAACGGAAAAAAGTTTCAATAATGCAATCCTATACACTTGGGTTATATACATAACGTCGTGAAAATCCAAACTGAAGTTTAAAATACTTATCCATGAAGGTAAAATTAAAATCTAGCAGAAGCCTGTACTTTATAAATAATTTATTTTTAGACTCGATCGAAACGTGTTACGGCATCTTATTCTCGGTTATTAATTCTGCAAAAGCATTTTTAACAATTTTATCAGTTATATTTCAGGATGATTCTGTACTACAAATAGTATTATTGTTTAAATTATTGAAGATATCTTCTCAATGGCTTATACACATTATAACATCCTCCGTTCGTCCTATTAGGTGAATTATAAATTCTATTTAACATTTAATACTGCGTGAGTAAAAAAGTTCACAAGAAATTAACTAATTATGTACACTCCACCTCACAAAAATAAAGCGTCCCTTCCTAAATACTTCACGCAACACATACTAACCCTGGTTTTTCCTATTAAAAACTATACCGCACGTGTGCTACTGATTTTTCGATATTTCACTTAATAGTTCATATAATTTGTTTTCGTTTTCGTAACTATCATTAATAAAAACTCATTTTTACGGTTTAGTCGTAGTAAAAATCGTATAAGGTTTCATATAAAATAATTACTATCCCAAATATTTTCTTTTAATATTGTACAAAATAATAAATAAGGATTATTCTTTAATATATTTCACTTAAAAAAATAATTCTGTGATTGTTTCTGTATTTATGTGAACTATTGGCTGCCGCACAATTTTTTTTAAAACCAGTTTTTTTAAAAAACCAGGTACTTTTATCTGAAATTTCTGTGACGACAAATGTAAATATAACTTTGAAAACTTAACTATGTCTCTACATTAGGTATTGATAATTGAGATGAGTCTTTTAGATGTCCAAATTTGAACTACTGTCGAGTCGTTAAATATTTTGATTAATTCTCATTTTCAAATTCTTATTTTTTAAACAAACAAGATTAAATCGTAAATTGAGTTCGTTTCTAAATAATACTGTTATTATGAATGTTAAGTTGCTCGTATTTGACCAACTTGTAGTCACACTATTAGTAAGAATTAAGGTAGCCGGGACTAATTATTGCGTAGAACGGATCGTGAGGATTAGGACTACGTTACAGACGTATCTATACATTTAATAAATGTTAAATGGCAGTGGGAATAACATTTTGGTAAAAGAAAAAAAAATTATCTGATGAGTGACAAGAGAGATCATCAAAAATCATGAATACGGTCCTTTGTCATATGAAGCTGGGATATAAAGAAGACCATCTGAGTGAAAAAAGCTCAACGAAAAATACAGTGAAACAAATACGTAGGAAGAGAAATTCGGCGTTTAATTAGTTTATATATGTATTGGGATTTCTTTGGAGGTCCTAAAATGCCAGCAAGTAATGTTTTATTCACGTAGCGCCATTCCTTCCATAAATTTAGTTATCAAAATATTTTAAAGGCTACGTGAATCGCAATCCAACGAGAGTGAGGAATAAACTTTGCAGCTTTCATTCTTAATGACGTTAACCCAAGGTCCTTTCCAGCTGAAATAAGGACATGGTTCCGTAGCCGATATAAAGGAAATCTGTGCCTTGAAGTCCGGATGAAAAATAACGTTAAAGGGAGCGTTCACATGGAGGCAATTGACGTCATGGACACAAAGCGGCGACTCTGTTAAAACGGGGCAAGATCAATATTTGTTTAGTATTTGTAATTTATTCTACAACGATCTTCTCATACCAGTAGCCAGCCACCAGAATTTCGATATACGGACGTTTTAAGTTACATACGACTGATTTTATAATTACTACTTAGTAGAATTTACTGACAGGTCTACAAAGTTTGCGTTAACCTCTCAAAACCTACTCAACGTGAAGAGTTCAAGTCATTTCGGTCAACAGATCGAATTACATTAGAGTAACATTTTATATGTTCGATAACTTCGAATAGCTTTTCTATTAGTCTATTCTAGTAATCACATTGTTAGTGAATGAAAAAAAGGGAAGAATCAACAGAATAACGATTCAAATTCTAGAAAATTAGTTCTGTGGGAATCCTGAGCAGGGATGTTTAATAATAAAGAAGTGTGTATATTTGTATGTATGTATATATGTATATACGTTAATCTTTATACAAATTTAAACGCGTGGACACATTGCAACAAAACTTTGTACACATTTTCTTAAAGACACGAGAAACGGTACTGTGGGAGTGAGAAACCCCCTAGTATAAATGTGAAAAGAATTATAATTAAAAAACGAGATAATTTTCTGTTAAATGACTGCGCATCAAGATACCCTGACGTCACGCAACAGAAAGACGTTACTACGCGACGAACAAAGGAAATAGTTCCTTTTTCTGTAATGAAATAAAGCAGAAATATTTTCATTGAATAAAATTATAGTTTAATCCAGTAATACTCCATCGAATGATAATAAGAAACAATATGAATTACTTTACGATCCTTGCGTAGAATGTAAGTTAATTTTCGTGCCATATTGGTACACCAATTTGTTTGCATTATTAATATAGCTAACAATTTCATCAATTTAATCTTTCGTAATGTCTGAAGACTGAGGGACAATTATATCCTGAAATACTCAAGGAGTATGTTTGAGTATTCTATTCGTAAAAAAAGTCAGAGGTATTGTAACATCCCAAACTGCCATCATGTAACAATCCACCACTGTGAACATGTAACATTCCAGCAGTTGGAAATGAGAAGTCCAGATAGATCGTTCACCAACCGAGCTATACCTCCGTTAGCTCACCTGGCCACCGATCTAGAGGATAAAGGAAGAATTAAGAACAGGAAATAGGAAAGTCGGTAACGTGAGGGTTCGGGTTCAACTAATTGAACCTAGGCGTAGTGGTTGGTGTTTCGCTGCACTTCAGTCAAATAAGAGTTGATGAAGAATAAAGAGATTTAATAGTTAGAAATAAAATGGCGGATAGCACCAGAAGCCACCAACCCGTCTGGAGGTTGGATCACGACTGTCGTTCCCAAGAAGCTCTGAACAATTCGAAGACTCCTTTCCCCCTCCCTGATGATTTTAAGTCTCCAATGAGAACTCTTACAGGGTGGAATGATTTCTGCTGCCGTGTGCATGTCTGCATAAGGCACTTAAAATGCTGACTTCTAGACGCAGCGTTATCATAGCTGCCTAGGCGGAAGGGGTGAAGATTTATGTTGTTGTGGTGCGTTACTCACTATATCTAAAGTGATGTCTTTAACTGCATCAGCGTTCTTGCAGCTGCGCCCTCTTAGGTCCGCTATGCTGAAGAGACGTTATGATAAGAGGGTACGTGTAGACTATTATATTACAGTATGTTTGTTGGAATTGGTGCAATAATATTAAATGTATTTTATAACTGTTCAATTAATGCACTATCGGTCGAAAGTATGTACGGAACTAGGAACAGTTAGATTTAGGTTAAATCACTTCTTGACTAAAGATTAATATAGAAATAAGTACTTTTTCGGGTTTATATAAATAAGTACAAGAGCAGCGCCGGGCCCTCAGGTAGTGTTTAATAAGGGTTTTGGCCTCGCTTAATTCCCTACATTTCAACGTCCATCGTGATGCAGCCTGTAATAAATAATAAAGTGAAGCAAGTTATTTCGGAAAGTGGAAGAATTATTTTTTGGTTAAGATGAGGCTAATAAACTTATAGGTGGCCTGCGTTTCTTTTGGGAGACAAGAAGGACGATAAAATGGTCCCGCGGACAATTACGTTAAAAATGGTGACTGACAGCTTCTTGTGACGACCGAAAATATTTGACTCTACTTATTGAGGCCCGAAAACATCTGTTTCGCAGGCGGGGACACAAAAAAATTTCAGACATCTGGGATAATTTTGTTTAGAAGGAAATACGATAGATTTCATTGGTTGCAATCTTGGCGGAGGCCAACCAATGAAATCTAAACAAAAATTATCAGTGATTGGTCAACGTGGTAATTTCGAGATTTCAGGTGCCAAAATCGGAGAAGAATAGTTGGTTGGAAGTGCTGGGAAAGGGCGGTCGGTGACCAGCCACAGAAACGGCTCCAACGCCGACCATTGATGGAGACGGCAGAGTGACACTGAGGCCGGGAAACCGTCCACCGCCACCGCAGTGCAGCTAAAGACCGCACGTCACCAGACACAACAAACAGACATCTACCGACACGACATCGTTAATATCTTGTAGTGTCCTCGTTCATTAAATTAAATTATATTTTCCATGTCGTAGTTCAATGCACGAGTTTCGTAAGAACCATGAGAGAAAGAGGAAGTCATTGTTTTATTAATTTAATATTTCCATTTTTATACTAAATTAAATTTTCGTTCTTTTGTCATTAAATTGTATTTTTTTTTATCAAATAGGAGGGTGAATCAAATATAAACGAGACTTTTGGACCTGCGCGCGCAATAGTGATGGAAGAACGTTCCGCTGTTATTGGCTGTTAGGTTGGTTTGTCAGGAGTGGGAGAAGCACGTGACTCATCATCATAGACTCGCTCAGTGTCCATCGTTACGATGTCCGAGCAGTAGGTACCTCCCTCTATTGCGCAACGTATTGTTATCAAGTTTTTAGCTGCAGAAGGTGTAAAACCGGCCGAAATATTGAGAATATTGACTGCACAGTTCGGGGAAGAGACGCTGTCGCGACCTAGAGTGTTTGCTTGGCATAAACAGTTCGTGGAGGGCCGTGAACGTGTTGGAAATGAGAGCCATGACCGCAGACCCCGCACCAGCATTACAGCGGGCAACATCGACAGTGTTCGTCAACTTGTTGAAGGTGATAGGCGTCTAACAACTTCGGATATTGCAATTGAGGTTGGAATAAGTTATGGGAGCACTTACTCTATACTCTCAGAGGAGCTAGGGTATCGCAAGGTCCTTCTCACAGTTGACCAGAAACTGAATCGTTTTCAAGTGTGTGAGCGTCTTCTTGCACGATTTCGGGAAGAAGGAGACCCATTTCTTTCTCACATTGTCACCTGTGATGAAACGTGGGTGCATCACTACACGCCTGAGTCGAAACAAGCGAGTATGGAGTGGAGGAAGAAAGGAGAAACCGGACCAGTGAAAGCCAAGTCACGATTATCGGCTGGCAAGGTTTTGGCTACCGTTTTTTTTTACCAGCGTGGCCTGCTGCACCTTGATTTTTTGCATGAGCGCAGAAAAATTAATGCGGCATACTACTGCCAAATTTTGACTGAGGTCAGACTTGCATATCGCCGCAAAAGACGAGACCTTCCGATGAGAAAAGTGATTCTCCTCCATGACAATGCTCGCCCCCATACAGCAGCCCTGACCGTACAAAAACTGGAGCAACTGGTTTGGGAGACACTGGAACACCCTCCATACAGTCCAGACCTGTCTCCCTGCGACTTCCATGTCTTTGGTCCTCTCAAGGAAGCTTTGGGAGGGCAAAAATTCCACGGCGATAATGAGGTTGAAGCATATATGCGCAATTGGCTACAAACACGACCTGACTCTTTTTACGTGGAAGGAATTAAAAAATTACCTATACGCTGGGAAAAATGTGTTTATAAATCAGGAGATTATGTGGAAAAATAAACTATGATTGTTTGTGCGTTTAAAATCAAAATAAATATTTAAAAAATTAAGTCTTGTTTATATTTGATTCACCCATAACCCTTAAACCAAGTAATTAAATATTACAAGCCTAAATACTGTTCGAAGAAGTATTGAGGTGCATTCAATGTCAGAAACATCGTCGGTTTACTCAGCGAATCACATTTATCTGAGCATATATTTTATACAGTTGTAAAAAATATAACCTGAAAATTTCAATAAGCAAAAAAAAATGGCGTTATTAGTAAACAATCCAATAAGTACAAAAATTGTTATAGAAAAGAAAACACTCGAACAGGTATCCCATTTCCAATATTTAAGATGTGAAATTTGAAGAGGATCAAGATATATATAAAATTTTCAGAGGATATGTGGGACAATAAGAAGACCGTTAAAAGGTAAATTTTATAAGGTGATGGCAGTTCCTACAATGTTGTATGGGTCAGAATGCTGGGTAAGAAAACATAAAGACCTGAAATGAAAGTTCTTAGAGCAGTGAAGGGGTGTACAAGGATGGATAAGTGTTCAGGGGATCACAGATAAGTTAACAGGGTATAAAGAAAGGTGGAGAGAGCATGTATTGCGAATGTCTAGAGACAGATTTCCAAAACAAGTGCTAGAATATAAACCATTAGGCAAAAGGAGTGTTGGAAGACCAAGGTTGAGATGGTGAGGTGAAGCCGGAACAGGCTAAAAGCCTAATCCCGGAAGGCAGCAGCAGAAGAAAATTTTAACATGTAAACATGCTAACTTTAGTGAGATATATATAAAAAGATCTGAGAAATTCAAGTTAACGTACCATCGTGACGCAAAGCCAGTTACGTCCCACGATTCACGTGGCTCAACCCTCTAGTGAAACTTATTGAAAACGTAACGCCAATATCACACAAATTCCAATTTGTAAGTGATCGAACACTGTAATATTTGGACTGGGGCTGACCTCACTCCTGAATAAGTCAACTGCAAGGGTAATATTGACGGAACCACCGCTGCAGTTGGTTATATCTCTCGCTGCTAGCTCACTGCCGCTGATTTCGATCGGAACTGACTAGTAAACCAACCCCGCAAAAAGACCCCCCCCCCCTGTTGTCGCGGATGACCGCTTCTTATTACCACCGCCAATGCGCTCCAAGCCACGAGGCATTCCGACGGTAAAAAAAGACAAGTAACGATATTATGTGGCAAAGGCTCTCGAGAACGTTAAAAATCTCTCCTTTAATCCGTAAAATCGTTACGTTTCTATTGCACACACAAACCGTTTTTTTGAATTTTGTTAGGCATGTTATTAATATATTTTTAAACGACGGTAGATATCGAGAGGACGACGGTTTATACTGTTGCCTACTTGCATCAGCTTAAATTTTAGGAGAATATATAGTTTCGGAATAAGATTTCAGTTCTGAGTACATGAAGACAAACAAAACAAAGAAAACTTCAATCACATTTACGATAACCTTTCAAATGATTGTTCTAGAAGATGTTTATACTCTGTTCCAGAATTTATTACTCTCACGAAAACTAATTATAACCTCTCACATGCAAAATTACTGAATTTCAGATAAATTACTTATTAATACACACAAAGTTGTGCTCAGAAAATTAATGTATGTTTTTCTGTTATTAGATATATTCCTGTCAGAGGCGTTCAGTGATAATCTTTATACTTAAAGATCAGTGTTTTATTTAAGTACCAGTTTGGAAAAAAATTAGAACGGACCAGGAAACGACCCCGTAAACTCCGCTTACCGGACGGAAGCTCTACCCAACTGACCTATCCGTGTCGACTCCAGATCCGGGCTTGATTCCCGGTCTACAATTTTTCCACCCTGATACTTTAATTGAATTTAATATCACGGCCTCTATGGCTTGAGCATGTGAAAGCTTCCTGACGATTGTTGAATTGAACAATAGTATATTTTAATTATGATAGCTAAAATAAATTAACGACCATTATAACAGTCATTTTAAAATATTTTTTTCAACACAGCGACGTTTCTCTACATTTTGCTCTAATTGTTTGTGTTATGTTTCTACGGTATCAGAATTTTTTTGGTGCCAAGTAGTGCAAAGAACAAACCATCTAATTTTTGGTATCACAAATTTAGAAAACCTCCTTTTCTTATTCTAAAAATTTATCTAATAGATAGAACAATATTCTTCTATCTTAAATCCTGTACGGAATACTGGAATTAAAACAACATATTATTTAAAATGAAGGATAATTTTTCAACATTATTGTAATATAATAATAAATGTTACCCATTATAAAGAAATTATGAAACTTAATATTTTTCTTATAAAACTACAAATTTTAAAGAAAGCAAGTAACTTTTGTTTAATTGGTAAAATGACTGTTAACTGGTCGTTGAATAATATCATATCTTAAAGTTTTTCATGTACTTATTTTTTAGCTTATTTCTAAATTATTATTTATCTGACAGTTTTTTGCTTAATTGTGATGTGCACGTAATTTATTTTGCGAAACAAATTAAATATTGTAGAAACGATTCGTGTATTATTTATACAATTCGGAAGGCATCTATTTAAATATAACAGAAGTTTTGTCTGAAAAATTGCTAATTATCCAGGCTTCAGTTTATCTTAACACTTAAATGCATCAGAAAATTCAACAATCGTTGTTCGTGTCACTAGTAAGCGGTAGGACCGATTTCGATGATACGTTTTGTCGTTCATATACAAATCCACGAGACGGTTCTCAGCCACATAAAATATTTATCTGATTTAAAGGGACCTAATATCGGATGAATCGTTTCGCGTTTCACACGTAAAACGTCGAACGGATTACGATTAAACTTTATATTGTTGTTATATGGAGCAATATTAAAAGTCGTACACAAATATTTGACCCAATTTTAACGGCAACATTTAGATGCGTGAACAATGTTTTCATTCAGGAGGGAAAAAACAATATTTATATTAATTATTAAAACGAAGACGGCATTCTGTCCCATTCACTATGAAGGGTCTTTCTCTGTCAGTCGAATATATTCAAACACTCTATACTCTCAATTTTATCCTAGTAACATTGTTTATAAAAAAAAAAGAACAGAAAGTTTTATTATGTTTTCACAGGTTTAAAAGCGAGTATAATTAGTATAATTTCCTAAATTTTTGCTTCTGGAAGCCATATACTGCGTCTGGATTCACGTACTGGACGCTTTTTATATTTAATAAATCTACATGTTTTCTTTTATGAATTCTAGGCGCACATTAAAATGTCAAATATTCTCTTAGATGTTAGTCAAGGGCGTCTCCCTGTCACCTGACCCATAATTACGTTTTAACGATGTCGTGGGCCCAGGTTGTAGTCATAATTCCCACACCGGCAAAAATTGGATACGAATCTTCACGAATATGATTAATCCATGAAATGTGGTATTGAATTAAAGTAAAATTACTAGATTTATGTTTCTAGTTTCCGTTTGAGATGGGATGCTCAAATATGAGAACTCAATAAAGAATATGGGAACTTATTGAACTAAAGATATCGGAAGTATACTATTAGTTTAATTAAGATTTCCAATTTCGTTCGATAATTTGTGACAGATTCTGACTTAATTAATCACCGGACGTATAGCATTTTTCATTAACGGACAAAATGAGAGCAACATTGCATTTTGTACCTGAAAATTGGAGAGTTTGTTGGTCTTATACTACCGAATATATAGTTGTTTGAAAACCGATGAATATCGTAGGCTTTATAACTGTAGAATAATTCTTAACAAAAAAAGTTACGATATAAAAAAAATAAGATAAAAATACGAGTAAAGAATTGGAATAGAAAATGATAGAAATTAGACGTTGGCAGTCGCAGATATTAGTTTACATTGAGATTAAGCCTCGAAATAACAAATTAAAGTGGATGAAGATGAAATTCGTGCTTCAGAAATTTTATAAAATTATATTGGAATTAGGTAAATTATTTCTTATTAAATTATTTAAATAAAGGTTTTATTCTGGTATGTGGTCCACCCAGTAGACTCATTTTTACAATGTTTAAATTCCCCAAGTATAATATTTTAAACTAATTTGAGTTTACCCATAGACTTCATTAGGATATTTAACAGTTTATTTACATAATATGTTTTACGACTTCTCTTAACAATCTAATAAATAAAATTGACAGTTTGTAGGTAAGAATTTATATTTGTGTATATGTTTATGTGTATGTTCCACATACAAATCTACACCCGTGGAGCAACTTTGACCAAATTTTGTACACGCGTTTTTTTTTCGAACGGGAAACAAACATTGTAGGGTACCACACGACTACCAACCTATGGGACGAGGGTGGAAATTTTCAAACATACTCAAACGGCCAATATTTGCGTCGAGCAAATATTTTTGGCGGGTAATAAGATTAATAACATTTCTCCCGATATTGATTCTGTATTAGTTCAACACCTTTCGGCAAGGAAGGTATAGGGCGGTACATAAAAATATCGCAAAAACAACCGAGATTTGAGTCAAATCCTGGGTTATGGATGTCGCTAAGTTTAATTATAGAAATTCGGAAACCGCCGGACACCCAACTAATGTATTTATATAGTGTCTAACTTGTTATTTTTCCTCAGTAGAGAACTAATGGATGCATCAAATAAATCTAAATAAGTGTTGATCGCGAAGCCATCGATGCTTAGATACAATTCATAACAGGCCACTTAGTAACTTAATTCGTCACGGTTTGGTCTCCTAAAGACTTGCAGAAGAAGCGAGATTTAATCTGTTATAAACAAAACTTGAACAGTGTCTTCAGCAGCTATAAAAATAATTAAATTACAAACTTTCAACACAGTCCGTAACTCCGAGAATAATTCATACCATTCTGTTGTACAAAAGTTATAAATAATAAGCTAACTCTATCTGATTTTTTAAACTAGGTAACGTTGTTAGGAGATTCTAATTAGTGAAGAACATTTGTCCCGCAGCCAACGTACTGTTATATTTTACTCGTAATAAATTCATAGAGCACTGTACCTGGAGTTGTGATACAGTTTACATAAAATATGAAGCGGAACCTCAGTAATTAATCGCAGCAACAGAATATTATTTATAGAAATAATGATAAATGTTTATTGGTATTATGTCACTTAATTGCAAAAATCGTCTTAAATCACCTTCTATATCACTTATATATATGCAACTATATTTCAAAACGTAATTATGGCAATAGATGATTACAACTATAATTTTTTTTCTATTTAAAAGTAATTTAACTTCAAAATAAACTTCTTGTTAATACTAATAGAGTTTCCACATGAATATTATTTTATTATTATTTAGGAAATTATATTTGTTTGTGCGATGGAATTTTTTATTTGAATACATAAATATTTCGTACTACTGATATTTTAAAATATTATAAAAAATTAGAAATTAGTACGAGAGTATCGTAAATAAATGTGTGGCAAATCGTAAGTTTTTTGGAAGCTCAGTATTTGTCCGAACTCATAAGAGGGAAAAATTACCTTCATTTTCTGTTTTACAATATTCAAAAAAATAAATTTATTTAATTATCCGCCGTTGCATAGCATTTATTTATATTAAACAGGATTAAAAACTAATCTCTCAGTCATTTTGAATAATTTATAGTTATCTATTTTCGTCCGTACTGTGGCCAAACACGTGACTCCATTGGCATCGGGAGCGTTACGGCACAACTCAGTTACTCCGAAAAAGTAATACGGGCCATTTTGCACCGATTTACACCTTCTCACCCGCATTTTAAAGGCTTAGGCCGAGTGCTTTGAACTTGAGCTCAACCGACATAGTGATATTCAAAAATGAACTCAGAGACCCCTATAATGATGGATTCGTCACTAATTTTAATTGATTTCGTATTAGTTTCGTATTACTCGCTTTCACTCCAGGATTCTAGGCTTTTTTAGGGTTTCTTCCTAGATTGTAAGTATGTGTACCAAGTTTGATTTCAATTTCTCCATTCTTAAGGATTTTATGCGGAACTTGCACGCGCAAATATCACTTTTAATATATTATTTATTAGTTTTTCTACAAATAAATTACTTAATCACTAAAACAAATGAAACACGGAGAAAAAAGTATTCAGTATAACATAAATTACCGGAATAACGTGAGGTCTTAATTATAAATTTGGTATTCTTCAAGGTGAAAATTATTTGATTATAATTTTATTAGGAATTCATAACATGAGAATCTATTGGATTGTATTAGTCGAATATTAATTAATTTTTAGCTTCCTTCCTTTAATAAATGTTTAATACTATAATTTTATTAGAATGGTGGGTTGGAAAATGTTTAAATACATGAGTACAGTAGATATGAATTTAATTTTCAATATTTTTCTCCAAGAATACGAATGCTGATAGTCACTCTTCACAATTTTACTATTCTTGAAATTCGCCCCTATTTCTATCATGATTTTTATGAGCTGCTAAATGGAGTTGCCAAGCTTTTGCAGTGAACCAGTGAAGTGTTTAGGACTATGAACGTAATGAAATCACAAACACATGTCAGGATGTTACATGTTTTGCTCATTTAGTATTGATATATCGAGATATATATATATATATATATATATATATATATGTCATCGTTTTAATTACTGTTTCTTAGGTAGTGTGAGAACCAAATATCAAACACCAACGATTTTAATACCAAATAAATTATATTTTTCAGGTTGTCGTTATGGTGTAGAATGAGCGTATTGTATAAAGCAATTTTTTGTTTCCAAATGTAATGGATTAAAACTATAATGGTGTTAACATCTGAAAACTGTAACCTAGCCCTCAGAAACTCTGCTGATAAATAATCAGGTTCCAGTCAGCGTAGGGATCCCAATCCATTACACCTGAAAAAGATTTGTTTACACAAAAATCTGATGTTAACAGAAAACGTTAATATAAAACAGTCAGTGTTATGAAATGAACTTCAATATGTGCCTCCACACTTTTATTGACTCAGGAGCACCGTTGGTTTCATTTCAGTTCCTGCGGTCTTTTTCATTTAAATTAGTGTGTTGTTTCCTTTTCTGCTTTGCAGGCCGTATTATTTGATTTCAATTTTATTTGCGGTCGAGTTTGAAGTTTGACAATCATATTGTTTGCTAGTACGGTACGTATAGTCAGGAATATCGGGAAATTATTGTTGATCAGAGATGGAACACTCGAATTAGTGATACCAAAACATTGTTAAAGATAACGTACTTCGCAAATTATTGTAATTGTCACATCACAATATTATGTATACGATTAGTTTACGGATCTTTGTGATGGAGATTGAGTTTTCTGGAAATTAATGATAGAAATATTAATACCGCAATAAATTGTTTTTAATACAATTCTATAATTTTATAATAGTATGTGGTTCTTGTTCACAGTTCGCTTTAGTTACATGAAACACAGAACTATAATTAAACTTCAGCTTCGAGGTCTCCAACAGTTCCAGATAGTTGAAACGACATTGAAAAGAAATTGATTTTAAGTTGTGACGACTAATTATAATACAATTTTATTTGGAACAGAAAATGTTTGCCTCGAGGCAGACTTAAAAATTCGTAGCCACAAAACGACACGTAATATAGGACATATTTTCTGGTGTTTTATAATCAAGTACTTATTATCGGAACACGTATCATTTCCAACAAGTTAATAACCTATTTAAGCATATAATTATGGAAGATATTTCACTTAATTGTTCAAATAATTTTAGTATTCGTAAAGACTTTGAATCAATCCCATTTTGTTTGTCTTAGTTTCTTCCATAAATAAACAATATCCATGATACTTCCTTTATATATTGTTTCTTAATGTTACAAGGGACGTTATTATTAAAGACAATAACAATTATTCTTTTATTTATTTGACTTGTAAATGCCAAAAATATATCCACGATAATAATTGAACCATGAACATGTAAATTCCTTAATTGATGTAATTATCGTAAAAAATTGTTGTTTAACAGTTAAATTCTTAGGACTTCAAAAATTGTCAAGTAAGTGACACGTGTATCTCTGTTCCGTTGTAGGCTACATTATTTCGTACCATTTTTGGAGTATTTATGGTGAACATATTTAAAATAAGTAGATGAAAGGCAAGTGAATATTGGAAACCGTGCGAACAGTGCATTATTTGGCATCTAATAATGAGAGAGGATACTTTATTTCATAGCCCTTAAAAGTATAATATGCTACCTAAGGCGAATTGCTTGTTGTATTCTGGAAGGGGCGCTCAGTTTTTGTGGTAACGGAGCGGCAGAATTTGTGTAAAATACATTGATTATAAAAGTGAACCTATAGAAAAAATCCAATTCTACAGAAACGAACAATAAGTATTCATAGGTATGAAACTTTTTCAGTTATACGGACTTTGGTATAACTCAGGCAATAATTGATATAATCAAGGATAGTTGTAAATTAA
Source organism: Zhengitettix transpicula (assembly GCA_037074705.1). Classification (NCBI taxonomy): domain Eukaryota; kingdom Metazoa; phylum Arthropoda; class Insecta; order Orthoptera; family Tetrigidae; genus Zhengitettix; species Zhengitettix transpicula. The sequence goes on from CM073595.1 coordinate 4,876,731, forward strand.
TAGTAATATTGGTAAAAATTATTATTGAATCTCCGCTCGACGAAATTCATAAATGAATGCAAATGATGATTAGTAAAATCACGAGTGCTGCTTTTATTCAATCGTAATGTCTGAAATAAAATTAATTGTTTAAAACACTCGCGTTAGAAAACTTCTCGGAGCTGGGGTTTATATCTTTACATGTAGTATCTTCAAATCACCTCAAAACTATTTTAATAAGTCAAATTTTAGTTCGAAATAATGTGAAGGAAATTTGAATACGTTAATTTATTTTTTCATGACCTTGTACAACATGTTTTATTTTTAACTTTTATTATGACGACGTTTCGATACCTTTTTGTAACTTATTCAGGTATTTTCCAAATTAACACAATAAACTAGCACAACCAAACGAAACCTATTATTTAATTCACACAGGTTTTGAACGGGGGCGGGGGGGGGGGGAGGCACACTATTCACTTAACGCTAACAAGTTTGAAGCAGGACTTCACGTTTTATTAGAATTTACTTTTGATTAATCACGTGATTTTATTTAGTAAAAATAAATTTGAGTATCTCGTGTTATAACACTTATTATAATAAATATTTGTGTAATTTTGTTCTCAGACTTCACAATTCTGTTATAGTACTCGTGTCGTTAATGACGATTGAAGACGAAATATATCAAAAGGAAAGAAGTATGGACGCCATTAAAATGGTTGTACAACAATCGTCATTGCTTAGTGACGTCTATGATTTTTCGTGCGCATTCCGTTGCTTCTGTGCGTTCGCGGAAGGAACGAGTCGAGAGTCACCGGAATTTAAGTGGAATTGAGCAGAGAGCTGTCGGAGGAAGCTTTGGAACGACAATTAACGGAGCTAATCCTCTCCCAAGTCTAGCCACTGGGCCGTCACCAACTAAACGCCGAGGTTAACTACAAGTCTCTCCAGAGACGTCCTCATTAATCACCGACGCACATCCCGTCTCGTTAATCCGCAATCACTAATATCTTTATTGCTTTTCCGGGTTCGTTTCCTGGTACGGTTCCATCCTCATGCTTAAATAAATAAAATTTTAATTTACAAAATTAAATAATAATATGCGAGTTCCTTGTTAAAATGGAAATGGTACTAAAAGAAATTTTTATTTGTACAGACAATTGTGGTAAACACGGGAAAGCTCCGAAATATTCTAAATTTAATATTTTAAAGTGAAGAAATAGTTTTTCATTTAAAAATGCCGTCCGATTGAAACATAGGTTTGAATTATAAAAATTAACAATTTATCAAATAGATAATTCTGTTTTCTGACCATATTTTTATAGACTTAAGACAACGTTTCGGTTTGAATAAGTGCCTTGGAAGAATTTCTAAAGCTTGTTTATTTTTTATATGATGTGAAAATAGTGTTTAACATTAAGCTTATTTAGGTGAGTGTTTCTCCGTTTCATTATGTTAATAGTATAATATATTTTGTACAACCAGTTTTGTAAAATCATTAGCTTTTTAATAACAACAAATTCAACCTATAGAATTTCTCCGGAGGAAGGACCTGAGGAAACGTACCGAAACGTTGTTTTAAATCAATAAAAATATATTCTGTCATTGGTCAGAAAACATCAGTATCTATTTAATATAAACAGACGTAAACATTTATCAGTTTGAAGACAAATATGTTTAGTTTGAAATAAACAAGAAAATATTTTATTCAAAGTGACACAATGGTAAATGTATTTCACGTTATGTCAGTTGAAAAAAATTGGAATGTAAATGTAGCTATAAATCTGTGTCTATAAATTACATGATTATCGATTGGATGTGTGAGGTACACGTAGAATCAGTTCAGAAACAAAACGTTGATGCGATAAACGTTCATCTAATAATGACGTAAAATCAGATATACGAAGTTTGAATACGAATACATTTGGTACTTCAAATTGTTTTCTATTAACGTTTGATGAAGTTGAAGACTTTTTGACTTTTATAACATCTACGGAGATGTGAAAACGGTGTTACAATTTTTCGGTGAAATTGAAATTTATTTCTAAATAGGAAATTTACTGTGCCGGTGATGCTAGACGCACGCTTGACTCGGAGGGCTCCAATAATTACGACGCACTTAATGACATTGAGCCATGATTAACCAACAAATAATGGGATGGTTTAGCTAATCTTAGCCATTGACATGAAGCCCCCGGTTCGATTGCCAATTTCCACCCTGTTGACGCGATCACCTCTTTCCACCACGGAAACCGTCACGGTGTGTAACACTCGGCGCCAAAATTAGAAAAGCGAAAATAATTGTTCGCTTCACGCTATTTCCTTGCATTAAATTTTCATTTCCCGTTTCTACGATAACTTTATAGTTTTTTTTTATATATAATTCGATGTGAAACCATTTCACGGACTATCGAACAAGGTAAAGTGCGCCACGCCGCCGGTACATTCACGAGGAACGGGAACATAGAGAAATCGTGACAAATAATTAATTACATATTGGCATGAAATATCAATTATACTTCCTTTCCTGTAAGAAGTACGGTTCAGTGCCTGCTTATCGCAAGAGGGGCAATATTGACCCGTATTCGTTCTTCGTAACTCATAACTGCTCAGGAATAATGGCTGGGGGACATTTATGATGGTTAAACAGTTGAATGAGTTCATGTCCCCGTTTTTATTATTCAAAACCTGTAAAGCAACGGTAAATGACTGGTATTAATTTAATGCACCGGACTCCTACCACCCCCAGAGACGGGGGTTGGAAATTTTCAAAGATGTTAAACCAGCCGATATTTCGTACAAAAAAAAATTCGGGGTCAATGAGGTAGATACCGTTGTGTATAATTTCAACCCCTTTCAGCAATGAGGGGACTACCCTTCGGGACGGGGAATAACGCAAATACAACAGAGATCGGAGTTGAATACGGAGTTATGGATATCGCTGAGTTTAATTATGACACCCAGGGTACCCAGTTAGTATATTTATAAATGCAGTTACAACGTTACAAGATAATTCTTACAGAAAACTATTCTCTTCTGAGTGTATTCCAGCTTTCGTAGAATTCAGAATGACTTCTATAATCGCGTAGCACGGTGGCATCTCGTGAAAAATTCACCCCACGCTCAAAATATTATTATTAATGTGCAGCGTGGCGAATATTGCTTTGAGTGGTTTTGACACATTTTATTGAGGACATCGCTTTATTGCTTGTGAGCATTTAATTTTAATTTTACAGCTATAAACGGTTTAATGTATAAAATCCATGCGTTAGTAGTTGGTACTCGCACATTATACATCGTGTAATACATAAATAATTGAAAGATAAATTCCAATATTATCATTATGCTCTTAGGTAAAGAATTATGTAATTTATTATTTAATTTCGACGTGTTAAAAGTTAGTGACAATTGCGATTTTAATCCGATAACTGCGAGTTTCTATGTCCGGACGTTTTAACACCGAGTGCTCGCGCACCGCTAGACTTGCGAGACGCACTATATGACGAAAAAGAATAAGAACGCCTTGTTTCTCTGTATAGCACAAAAGTTTGTAATAAAGCGGAGTTGCGTAATTAAATATGCAGACGTTGCGTTGACGAGTACTCCTCCGTCGGGAGGCATTCAGCCTGCACAAAAGAGACAAAACACTTACCCGCTGCATCTCAAGCCACTGATATCACTCCCTCAACTTCAAGTCTCACGTTGTTCAGTCTTTCACAGGCCTGTAAAATAAATTGTTTAACATTAAACATAGACAAATAGGAAACTGCAATTTACAGCAGTATGTTTGAATCGTGAAGGGGGAGGGAGATGACGTAATGAAGCTGATAGGCGTCAGGTAAATGCTTTCGAACATATTTTCAGAGAGATCAATGAGTTCGGTTCCCCCATTTAATGAGCTTGATGAAAGCTTGGGTTTCCCCTGCAGAGAGTTCGGAAGGATAATTTTAATCGGTGACCTCACTCGACTTAGTTCTTGAAGACTGTCAAGAGTGCTAGAAGAAATTGTCTTCATGATATACGATAAAACATTTCAGGATTAGGCTTTGTTTAAAATGCTGTAATTATTAATTATTCAAGAACACATAAATTCAGGACATAGCACGAATACAGTACGAATATTTTTATATATCACAAACTTCTGGTATAAGTATAAAATGCATTTTAAGAAATCACCATTTACTTTGTTACCAATTTTTAACAGGTGAAGTAAAAGAGCCGTTTTCCTTTACATGAACGAGGTATCTCTTTCATCTTCAAGGTCATAAAGTGCATTGAGAACCACTTTGAAAGATTGTTTCAGGAGGTACGTCCATTTCCTTTGCTATCCTTAGGATTGGGAAGATTTGATCGGGCGGGAGACGAGAAAGCTTTGGCACGTATTCACACTTCGCCGCTAGAATTCTCGCGACTATTTTGTGAAATCAGAAAGAAAATTCAGAACGAGGGAAATATAGTGCTACGCTAGCTATGAATTTATAACACACTACTTGAGTTTTAGAAATCCTTATCTACTGTGATACGTGTTGTTAAAAACTGTGTCTGCAGGACAACCTCAACAAGCAAACTTAAAGACTGATTTTCAGATTCCTGTTTGAAGTGACTGGTTAATTGTTGAACCATTTATGTTCTAAAGAAATTTCTTTAATTCTTCACCGTATATATTTTGTTGTTTCAATTTATTTGACAGCAGGGAATTGATCATCGTTTCTCAGAGCAAATTAAATTATGTATGTCTCAATCATTCCTTTTCGTCAGTTCTCTCTTCCGTGGATAAAGGACTTAATAAAATACAGCAAATTACGATCGCGAAGATTCGAGACATTAAAAACAGCGGAGTCGTTTTTTGAATTATTCTGCTACGATAATAGAGAAGTATTACGTAATTATACGAAACCTTTGTTTTCAGTTTGAGCTATAGAAATCCCTTTGACAGAGATAATTGTTATCTTTGGTTTAATTCGTCAGCTGGTGCCAAGAATTGTCAATGGGAGAGGAACGTAGCAGCGCGCTATTGACTGAGGGAATCGTATATGTACTTAAATTCAGCGTGAAAATTATTTTAAATCAGGGAGTCATTTAATTATTTGACTAGGAAACGGATTTTTTACTTTGGTTATTTAGTTGCCTAATTTTCTTCGACACTGGAATTTCGAGTTATTACAGATTTCAATGAAAAATAATATTTTCTGCGACAATTTGAAGTAAAATTTTCGTGTAATGAGATATGAGTTTAATGAAGAACGTAATCAGAAATGCAGATCAGAGATAAGGGCACATGCTATGATGATTTGGTTCGTCTTCATACGACGAGGAGCTGCTCAGATTGCTCGTGAGCGTTCTGAGTAGAGTGATTCCAGTAACGAAATTTACGGCGTTCTATCAGAAGCTTCTCAGATATCAGCGACGGTGCCTTCAATCAGGAATTTTGAAATCAGCGTGTTCGATGAGGACCCTACTAGTCTCGGTTTGAGCTTCCCATCACGGACGTTTAACGTCATGGCGTACGGTGGATGATCTTATTTCAGTTATTAGCAATTATTTTATTTGAGACAAACCCGCTGGTAAATCAATTAACATATTTTGATATATTAGTGGAAGACTATGTGAGCCAAAAAAAATCAGTTACGAACGCAAAAGAAGACACGGAGAAACAGATGCACAGTAATAAAAAAAAATTCGTTAAATGATGACGTCCTCATCGGGTAAAGTATATCAAACTTTACTTTTTCAGTCCATTGATTAGCCTTTTGGAATGTCTCATTATATTCGCGTCCTGCCGTAATGACTCAAGGAGTGATGTATTACACCAATGGGACGTGTAACACTCGATGGTTAACTCCATGAGTTTTACTAGAGGTCCCATTCATCTTCATCTCACTATATCATTATTAGTAACGGAGAAGTAGCTGAATTGACCCTTTGCCCAGGGTTGTTTTCTTTCAACTCGACGAATGGGATAAAATTAATCACGCCTTAAAAAAAAATTAGCTCGTTTCGTTGGCTGCATTTCTTAATATTTAGCATTTTTAAAATAAAATGTTTTGCAAACTTCAGAGGAATTTATATTGAAAATATGAACTAAGAATTATAATTAAATTAGAAGTGAAAATTTTAACCTTTACAGGGGCTCCATGAATAACGTTAGTAATTAAATTAATTTAATTAAGAAAATATTAGTCACTCTGCTGTGTAATAGAATTACGAGAAACAGGAAATTTATAATACTGAAGATATAAGTCCAATATTTGTCTACCATTTTTTTTCGTACCTAAAGAAATATATACGTTTTGACGGATAATAAGAAGGAAAAGGACAGCTAATAATTTTCATTTCTTTATGAGATAAAGGCGTTCAACATAAAATGTATTATACTTTCCAAAATATTAATATTCAACTACTGTTCATTATTTAATTATAGCCGTTTTCGTAATATATATTTCGTTAACATTCTGATTAAATTTCTTCAAATACTCATTTCATTCCTGATATTATATATAACTATATTCCCATGTATCCGATAAATTTATATCAGAAATTCTCCTTCAATATTCCAACATTTCTTATGGTTTCACTCTACACCTATCTATGTACATAAGTACAAATCTACACCCGTCGAGAAAATTTGACCAAATTTCGTACACGTGTTCATTTCGAACAGGAAACAAACAGTTGGGGTAAGACACGTCTACCGTCCACAGGGGTGGAGGTGGACGCGGGTGGAAATTTTCTATTATGCTAAAACGGCCGCTATCGCGTCAGATAAATATATTTAAGGGTCAGTGGGTTTGATAGCGTTTCTCGCGATGTTTCTTGTGTATAATTTCAACCCCTTTCGTCATGGGAGGGGAGTACCCTTAGGGATGGGGGTGAAGAAGTGTTACATAAAAATAACGCAAAAACAACCAAGATTGGAGCCTAATCATGGGTTACGGATGTCGTTGATTTTAATTACAACAACCCTGGCAACGCCGGGCAACCAGTTAGTAATAAATACAAATAGATTGTTGTAACTATACGTTTACCATTTAAAGTATACAAAGTATATAGATCGTAATAGTACTGAAGCATATAGGAATTTAATTTTTTTATAACAAATATTTTTTTTCATCAATTCTACAAGATTTTTTTTTACTTATCTGGTCTTTTTATGCGACGAGGATAGCACAAAACATACTCCGTTCTAGAAAGAGCAACGACGGCAACCCACGATGGATAAACTCCAATGACGCTACTAAGAGCATACTTCAGTTACTTGGCATTATTCTTCATACGTTTATGGTTTGCGTACTAAGCGCAGTCAATAATCGATGAGTATATACGTAAGTCAGTAAATTCAGGAGACAAAATGCACGTCCAGAGCGAGACGAGCTCTGTGAGAATGCGGCTCTCCTTTAATGCAATCCCGCAATACTGATAGAGTAAACGAAAGTTAACGAAACTTGTTTGGGTTTCTTGTGTCTGCGCCGAGCTCTTATTAATCAGAATAATTGTTTGTCCGCTCTTAGGACGACCAGCAAAGGCGAAGGCACAGGGAAGCTTTTACGGAACGCAGCCCAGGCTTTTACTGCTGAGTTGGTGCTATTCTGCTGGATAAAGCTACGTCTGCCAGGATTACCCCTAGCTCCCCTTCATCTACCTAGAAGTGCTCTATAACTCTCAACTCCTTTGTCCTTGACTTCCTCCTCAGAGCTGTTTTCCCTTTCGAATACAAAAACGGAATCGCTCTGCGGAATGTTCATTTAAGAGCCTTGAATAAAATTAAATTTCGAAACAAAGTGCCTTATAAATTGCCTTCCCACTTATCGGACTCACTAAGGTATTTTATTTTTATACCGTATGGAGAAAGAAATAAAAAATTCCTAATTCTAATCGGCATGAAGTCTAAGATTTTTTGTAAATTTTGACCGCTGAGCAAATGATAATGGTTTCAGTATAGCTGTGTACAGATAACAATGTGATACTAAAAGAGCAAATTTTCCTGCTAAGAGAAGAAAAGTAAATCAAAGCAGATATTGGAAAAGTAAAAATTTCTTAATGTATATTGAACACAGTACGCGTATATATGCATTCCTACCAGCCTTATAGTGCTAATTGTTGTTACAAAGCACTTACGAACATTTTGAAGTGACGATAAATATTAGCTATTATTTATCCCTGGATATATTTTAGGAGGGAACACAAAGCCTGACTGGAAACGGAAAATGTTAGGTCGGATCCACCGGTCCGGCGAAGCGGAAGAATTCGCTAAAAGCTTCTCAGATTTTTATTTGAAAATAAGCCGCCCAGTAAGACCACAAAGTAGTAAAGGGAAAATAATGATTGACAGGGGTTGCGTTGTGAACGCAAAGGAAAAGGAAGGATGCTTGTTGTGAAACAACAAGAACTTTCTTCAAAATATCAAGATTGGGATACTTGCGTGGGCACGGTTTGTGGCCTCAAAATTTATTAGGGTAAGATAAGTATAAAAGTCAGAAGCCCAGAGAACAAAGTTGTCAGAATGAAAGGCACTGAAGAAGAGACGCTGACTCTGGAAGAACGAGAAACTTCCTCCTTTGGGTTTTCCAATAACAACCGAGTTTGGAGTCGAATCCGTGGTTACCGATGTCACTGAGTTTAATTATAGATAGATTTATTCACCATTAGCCCTCTTAAGAGGAAATAGGATTCGTCACAAATGTACAGTAGATAAATTACATATAAACAGAATGGTTATTAATAGGTTACACACACACACACACACAAAATTCATATCTGTTCATATTTGTCTAGTCACTACAATCATACACACTATCTTTAGGAAATACGCACACGACACTAAACACTTCCTGGTATTCATCTCCTGTCGCTAGGTACGGAGGGATGTCGTCATGGATATTTACTAAACCAGAAAGCAGAGGCAGGAAAAACAGAAACAAAAGGGGAAAACTGGACAAACTATTTACATATTTATAGCATATTCGGCAATTTTGTAGGCAACGAATGTGAGACAGATTCAAAAATTCGTCTACAGAGCAATAAGTTCCTTTTACAAGAAACGTTTTACACTCTTTGACGAATAAGTTGTAGTTGTTGATGTTGTTTACATGTTGAGGAAGATTGTTAAATAGTGCGATACCGGAATAATGAACGCTAGACTCGTAGAGACTGAGGCTGACAACTGAAAGGTTCCTCCATGATTATCACCGTTTCTTGCTAAAAGGTTGGTTTTGCGTTTAACAAATTTTAGTGTTTCTAATATGTAAGTGCTAGGTAGAGTCAGAATATGAAGTATTTTGAACAGAGGTCTGCAGCTTTCTCTAGCAACTGAACCTGATATCATTCTAATGGCTCGTTTTTGCAGTTTGAAAACTTTCACACTACGAGAACAATTGCTCCAGTTGGCAATACCGTAACACATATGTGAATTAAAGTAGGCAAAATAGACTAGTGAAACAGTTTTGCTATCAACTTGTTGCATCAATAGTCTCAATGAGTAACAAACAGAACTAAGTTTTCGCACAAGGCGATCAATGTGCAAGTTCCATTTTAATTTACTGTCGACCTGAAAACCGAGGAATGTCGCATGATCTGAGAACTTATGCGTTACATGTTGTTGGTTTCTGTTGTAAAACGAACTAACTTAGTTTTCTGTACATTGAGCGATAATTTATTGACGGCGAACAAAGTATTTAGTTTTCTAGATACAGTCTCAATCTTCGCATTGAGATTATTTAAATCAATGTCCGTAATTAACAAATTAGTGTCACCTGCGTATGATCATTATTTTGGATCATTAATATACAAAAGAAAAAGCAGTGGATCTAATATTGAGCCCTGAGGCACGCCACAATAAATGCCTTCCCATTCTGACAAGCTTTGTTTTTTAAGGCCACCCTTCTGTTTCCGATTGTATTACATTCAAGTTGCAGTTTAACCCCCAGGGCCAGGGGTAAAATTTTTTAAACATGTTAAATGGCTGAAAGAAATCTCTTCGGGGTCAATGAGATAGATAGCGTTTCTCCAATGTGATAATTTCAACCCGTTTTCCACATCGCTAGGGGAGCACCTTTAGGGATTGGGTGGTGCGTCGTTAGTAAAAATAACGCAAAAAGAAACCAGATTGGAGTCAAAACCGGGGTTACCGATGGCGCTGTGTTTAATTATGATAGTGTATATTTGGTAAGTATAATGCAAAACATGTGAGGTATCAATGAGGATTTTAAGTAGGCAGGCACGGATGATCTTGTTGATTAACCTGTGAAAAAATAAATGTATCTACTACTACAAAGATTAGAATGTTTCTATAAAATTTAGAACCCCATAAACTTGGAATTGTAAAAGACCGAACATGTAATAAGCATAAGTTTCTTGTCAATAAATGCCTTAGACAGAAATTTATTGGAAAATGGTACATAAAATCTGAACCATTGAATTATTGAAATCTAGGTTCAAGAAATTAATAGGAAAACTAGGCGATACAAAACAATAAAATTTAAGGTAAAACAAGTAAGGGACTGGAACTCTCAGAGGACAATGAAGAAGGGATGTTCATAAATAACGCGGGCACTGGACGATTCAATAAAATATATTGAAGAGACATGGAAGAAGGTGAAAGTTTTGAACTCTAAGTGGCTCAGATGGAGGCACTGTGCTTCAAATGACAACCAGGACTAATGGAATGAAAAATGAATATGGTTCGTTCATAATTCAGTGTGTGAAAATGAATATTTCATGTGATCTCCGACTCCAGTTTCCACTACAAACACAATATACCGTATTGGGATAACGTGAGTGACGCGTACAAATAACGTGACGTCACGAAGTGTGGCTGTTTTATATTTATCTTGTAGTTTTAAGTCGGTAATTAAATTGTCTCAAATTTGTTTCTGCATAAGAATCCTCAGATTAATGTTCATCATATTTTTCTAAATTTTATATTGTTGTAAATCCACAACATCGTGACTTTACATCAAAACATGCTACTAATGAATTAATTATTTATTTGAAGACCTTTTAAAATCAGTCAGTAGTGGTACAACCGCATATAACGTAAATTAGGGGATGTAAGGAGTTGACAAATCAGAGCCGGATGCTGCGTCGTAGCCTACGCCTTATTCGCCGAGTACCAATCAAAAACCGCCACGTAGACAGTACAATGTCAGGCCGTTTAGGTTTGACCATTCATTACCGATTCAACTACCTTCCAGTCGGGAAAGAAAGCGATTTCCATTAAACGCCTTAATGAAGCTATAGATTCTGGGACGAGGGAACTGTCTGCGAGGGCTATTCTCTCGCAGGCAGTACCTGCGAGGGATGTTCTCTCGTAGGCAGAACCTTGTAGGAGAGGTACGAAGGGGCTACCTTTGGGGATGCCTTTTCCTCTCCGTTTTTGAACTAAGGTTCCCACAAGCCGAGGCTCCTCGGCCTGTTCTGAGGTGTGTATGTTCCGGGGTCACAGACCTTGGGCATACGGTAAGAGTTGTCCTCTATTCCCATTGGAACAGTCGGCCAGCTGCCTCCTAAACTGATCGAGGCACGGAGAAGGGAATGCTGCGTTCCCACAGCAAATCCCTCTCCCGCTATCGGAAGGGCGTGGGACAAGTACCCAATGCCCGACCTACCTGATGCAGGTTTTTCTAGGATTTTCCCTGCATTTCTTTAGGCGAATGCCGGGTAGGATCCTTAAAATATAGCCCGGGGGCCCTAGTTAACCCTTTGCAACCTTCCTCTACCCTTCCGCATCCCGCCTTTCAAATCCCTTCCTATGCTATTAAAGAGGAGTTGCCCAACGTGGATTGCCCTCATGTAGCCTGTTGCCCTAAAAAAAACTATAGGTTCTGGATTTTAAAAAGTAATTTTTATATTTAATTTTTTGTACCCTGATGCAGCACGCGCCGCGGCTATCCGAAATACACCTTACCCGATATTTTATTCCAATTTCAATTCACATAAAGCATTCTTTTATCCCCCCCCCCTCCAGTATATATACATGATATTCTTAAAAACCTCCCAGCACATTGTGGCATCCTCTGACAGTGTACACATGACTGTAGTATCTCTGTCTGAATGGCGTGTGAGCCAGAAACACTTCTTTCCCGCGTGGGTGGTCGAAGCTCGTGCCAACTGCTGCGCTTCAAGTTCTGGCCGTGATGCAACTCAGCTCGCGGTATTAGATGCACGCCAAATTAGCTCCGACGCGACTCTTATCTACTTCGCCAGTAACAATAGTCAGATACTGGACAAAATTAAATAAAGCGCCGGGTGCAGGGCGTTTGGAAGAAATTCGCCGCGTGGTCAATTCTGAAACTTTTGACGGTAAAAAATGCGAGTAGTTAAAACAATATCATAGACCCCGATATGTTTGGAATAACATATAGTTACAATTTCAGCGGACCAGAATCCACAAGTAAATCTTCTTTATGAAATTGGTATTTAATACATCAATATTTAATATATAAATAAAATTATATTAATTAACATTCCTACTCCCCGAATTAATCGTCTTCAGTAGAATTTTCATAAATTTCTTTGGGATAAAATGTAAACAAAATACACCGTGAATAAACAGCAGACATTTTATTTTTCATGTTCCACGCGAATCACGGTAAGATTTGCTATTGGAAACTCCGTCGAATGAAAATTGAAGACTGATATAGTTATCTTTAATTACTGTTATATTAGTATAACGTTGCTTTAAATTACATAATTTTTTGTACGATGTTTATTTTTAATATTTCATTATTTTCTCTGTTGAAATTATATGATGACGTATTATATTTCCTCGACGGACGACTAATGGAATGAAGAACAAATCAAAAATCGTTGTAAATAAATATAAATTTCTTCAATTAAATAATTATTTATTTATTTCTAATTATTTAATTTACTTAATTTGTATTTAATTCATTATTTAATTATCTCGTATGACCTATATAATACACGTGCGTACCTTAAGCATGTCTTTATTAATTATTTAATTTATGCAATTAATTCATTTATTTAATTACTTCCCATATTCATAAAGACCAAAGTATAAGCACGTACCTTCAACATGTCGAAATTAATTATTTTGTTTGTATTTTATCCACAATATTTTTGTCACTATTCGTCATACTAAAATTGATGAATTTTCAAAATATTTAATTTTATAATGTTCTTGTGGTTAAAATACGATCGTAATAAACATAAATCAGTTTAAAAAAATTGAAGCCTGCGGCCTCTCCGTTTTTGAACCGAAGCACCTCGGCCTGTTCTGAGAGGTGTATGTTCCGGGGTCACAGACCTTGGGCATACGGTAAGATTTGTAGGCTATTCCCATTGGAATAGTCGGCCAGCTGCCTCCTAAACTGGTCGAGGCACGGAGAATGGAATGCTGCGTCCCCACAGCAAACTCCTCTCCCGCTATCGTAAAGGCGAGGGACAAGTACCCAATGCCCGACCTACATGATGCAGGTTTTTCTAGGGTTTTCCCTGCATTTCTTTAGGCGAATGCCGTGTAGGATCCTTAATATATAGCCCGGGGGCCCAAGTAACCCTTGGCTACCTTCCTCTACCCTTCCGCATCCCCCTTTCAAATCCTTTCCTGTGCTATTAAAGGGGAGTTGCCACCATGTGGATTACCCTTATGTAGCCTGTTACCCTAAAAAAAAATTTGAAGCCTGCGAGAATAGAAAGGAGAGCTCTGGCGGAGGCTACCTTTGGGGATGCCTTCACATCTCTTTGATTTTTGAACTAGGGTTCCCACATGCCGAGGAACCTCGGTGTATGTTACGGGGTCGCAGACCTTGAGCATACGGTAAGATTTGTCCGCTATTTCTATTGCAATAGTCAGCCAGCTGCCTTCTAAACTGGTCAAGACATGGAGAATGGAAAGCTGCGACCCCACAGCGAACTTCTCTCCCGCCATAGGAAGAATGTGGGACAAGGATTTCTCGCAGGTGAACCTATTTGAAGAGACGGACAGGGCTACTTTGGAGGATGCCTTCTCCTCTGTCCGGTTTTGAAGTAAGGTTCCCACTAGCCGAGGAACCTCGGCCTGTTTTGAGTGGTGTATGTTCCTGGGTCACAGAACTTGGTAAGAGTTGTATCTATCGGAACAGTCGGCAAGCTGCCTCCTGAACGGGTCGAAGCACGGAAAAGGGAATGCTTCGTCCTCACAGGAAACCCGTCTTCCGCCATCGGAAGGGCGTGGAACAAGTACCCAATACCCGACCTACCTTATGTAGGTTTTCTAGAGTTTGTCCTGCTTCACATTCAGGCTAATGCCGAGTAGGATCGTTAAACCATAGCCCGGGGGCCCTAGTTAACCCTTGCCAACCTTCCTCTACCCTTCCGTATTTCCCCTTTTAAATCCATTACTATACTATTGAAGGGGAGTTCCCACCTTGTGGTTATGTAGCTTGTTACTCTAAAAATATATATAAAAAATTTGAATAACTTTAAGGAAGTATGAGTTTGTATTTTAAAGAGTAATGCTGCAATGTGAACAGAAGTATTGATGACTAATGGAACCTAATGAATTTTGCAGTTTAGAAAATACTGTTACTAACGTTGGATTTATTGTATATAAATAATCATTCTTAATGTCCCAGAAAAATCTTTACTCGAGGCAAATACCGCACGTTTTTCCATATTTTACATTTTCCACCCCTGCTCCCGGTAGTCGTGTATTACCCCCCACAGAGTTCGTTTCTGGTTCGAAAGAAACGTGTACAGAATTTGGTCAAAGTTGCTGTACGTGTTTAAATTTGTACATGGAGCATACACTCATACATACAACACACAATTGTTAGACAAATATTGTTCTTACGTAAATATGGAAAATATTTCGTTTCTATGTCGCTGAAGTTTATCCTTAAAGCTCAAGATTGTTGCGATTTAGACATTTTTTGCGTCAAAAATTAAACCAACTTTATTGGACAGTCTTATCCACAAGAAATGTGCATCAAAGTCAGGTTTCTAATCGATATATATGTGTTTGTGTGTTGCATGTAGTGGAGGTAAGCGCACCAGGTGCGGAGTATTCCTGCGAACGTGGGCAGGCTACAGGATTATGATAAGGAAAGTTGGTTGAGAGACGCTCAATCCACTCCGTCCAAAGCCTAGTCCCCGATATTGACGCACAAATCCCGTTCTTCTACACTCAGAAATTTATTTAAGGACACCCTTGACTAACTGAACTTCAGCATTGTGATCGTGTCAGTCATGTCAAAAAAAAATAACGACTAAAAATTACGCTTGTTTTTATTTAAGGAAACCATGACCGTCGTGGAGTCCATTGCCGGATCAACGTTGACAGTAGACTGTAATATCGCTCATTTGGATAATTAACCTGAACAAAAGTAAAAATAAACGAAGCGAATAAATTCTCTAGACAGACTTGTACTCGAACTGTGATTTATTTAAAATATTCTTACAACGGTAACTTGCAACAATATTATGCCATCTGCTAAAATTATTTTGAATAATATAAATATTCTCAAACTACGATGGAATCAAATAAGTAAATAACCATGGGCTGGCACTCATAAGTGCAAAATAAAAATATTGTAGGTATTATGAGACGGAATATTTATTCATTTTTATATTCAGAGGTCAATATCCCCGTATAAGAAAACAGGATAAAAATGGTCTTAATAATTTACGACATATTATTATTTAAAGTTAATAAACCCTCCTATATAATTAAAAATCAGTTGTCATTAATTATGTGTTTATGTGAATTCTGAACTTTTTAACAATATAACTACAAATTTTTATATCCATTTTGGTTCTTATTTTAATAAGGTTTTTATGTTAATAATAATTTCTAAATTTAAATTTGCATATATTTTCCGCCAAATCCAATCATATGTCTGATTTTGATATTTACTTGTGTTACGTTTTGTCCATGCAACAACAACAAATTTCTTTATCATATGAAATACATTTGATTTGTATTCTCTAAATTGAAGTCCGTAAGTTTTTTAATTTTTTTTTACAGTCGCATTAGCTTCAGCGTTTATTAGCAACTGATTTTTTACAAACAATTTTTTACAATTGAATAGATTTTTTAATTACAATTATCGTGGAATTTAAACGCGTGCAGCAACTTCGACCAAATTCTGTACACGTTTCTTTCTAACCAGAAACAAACTCTGTGGGGGGGGGGGGTAAGACACGACTACTGCGAGCAGGGGTGAAAAATTTAAAATATGGACGTCAAATATTTGCGTGGTATAAATATTTTTCTGGGCCAATAAAAATGATTATTTGCATACAATTTTTTGGTAAATTTTTGTAAAACAGTCTATTATTTTCAAAATTGTATTACTTATTCGTTTAACTTTGAAGCGTCCACTATTTTCCATTATTGTTTTATTGCTACATAACCGATGTAAATAAGGCAACAAACTATTTTATATGTTTATCCAAGAACGTCATATTATTCTTATAACAATATAAATGTAAGTTAGATCTCAATGTATTCGAAAATTTATGAATTTTCTTAAATTATTTAAATGTTTTTCATTTTTTTAAAAAAATAATTAAATACTAATTTGAAATAAAGAAGTAATATACATTTATTATTTCTCTTAGAAGTAATACAAAATTTACATCAATAAGATAATGTATAATTTTATTAATTTATCACCCGATGAAGTCATAAAGACGGAATGAAACGTTGTTTTGTGTTTTATACGCAGATCACGCTTATTTTTTTGACTATTTAATTATAATTGTGTGTCTGACAAATGTGTAATTTTTTTAAAAAAAATATTGGATTTCCAAACTATATATATTTCGGTGTTTGATTCGTGTATTTCTTCCAATCGACAGATAGCTCACAGAATGTTCGGTTCCTAATGTATTAAAAGATTCGTATTTATGACACTCCAATATTTAGTTGAGGTTCATTAATTTCATTTCGTGTGTGAAATTCTTTGGTCTTTATTTTTATTTCTATTATAATATTACGAGAACTGTTATTAAGGCTAACAAAAAGGAAAAATGGAACAAATTTCGGGACAAGTTATTAAATTTAAATTTCGTTTCAAAAATTCCTGTAAGGGACAGTAATTTTACTTTTAGCGGGGATTTAAATTATTTTCCTATGGATTTTCTCTAGCCATTTTAACTCAATAAATTCAAGTTTAATTATTAAAAAACAATGGAAGACACTTTGATCGAAAGTCCTCCACGAATTCCGTGGCAAATGCCTTCCTGTAATTTGCGGCGTTGTTGTCACCGGAGCCTATTGGCAGGATACGCAATTTCCTGATTCGCGGCTTTGTCCAAGACCAGGCTCCTCATCGCAACTCACTGGATCAAATCAGACATTAACTTTAATATTGTGTCGGTACGGATAAAGATCATTTTTGGATGTTTCGTTTCAGCGTATTCCTGAATATTTATCCTACAATTGGCAAGCGCGTGTGAGAATAATCCGTGGCCAGTTACACAAAATCACGGTTGTTAACTCTAATGTGCTTTATTAAAATAAAGATGTAAACAAACCACTTCAAAGAATTTGAAAAATTCACTTTTTTGTCATATTAATAAATTGATAATGCAATTATACAACCGAAATTATAATTATTTGTTCACGTTAAATATATGAGTAAAGTTTATATTATAGTCATTATTTGCTGTTGTAGATTTAAATCGATCTATTTGTTCCACGGCCACCTTTAGATGTATCATTAGCACGTAGAACATTAGTTCCTCTCCATTCTATGAGTTCTCACAACTCCAGTCTAAATTTTATTAAATATCAATTATAATAAATTAAATTGTGATGGTTTAAAATAAACGTGAGTAAACATAGTGAATTCTAATGCTGAAAGTAATTTTATACGTATTCGGTTAGGACCATCCGAGGTTTACATGTCCACCTGGTGTCAAGAATGGATCAATCGACGCACGGAGAACACATTTTTTGACTGAGGGAATCGTATATCTACTTTAATACATTAATTAGTCACAGTTCAGAAAAACAGATAATCATGTATTTGACTGAGGGAGTCGTATACATACTTTAATTGATTAATTGTCGCTGGAGAAGCAGGTGGTCGTTGTGGTATTATTATTGGAATATTATTTTAGATGAGCATTTGCCTAACTCCCACGGAGATGCAATTGTCGGCTTAATTAAACATGTTTTTGACTGAAGGAGTCGTTTATATAACCTTTAAATGGATTTAATTATCGTTGCGGAGATCATAGAACGAACACTGGATTAAAACTCTCGTCTATCTGTTCTGCTTTCAGTTTCCTGTCTGGGCGATTTCGGAATTCAACAGCCTAATTTACAGACGGCTGGACTCGACTCTGATCAGCTTGCGATTTGTGGTCGTTGCCCGTCATTTTTTGCGTGCCACGGATGTCCATATTATGATGTCACGTGGAGAGAATTATTTACGATTCTGCGACGTTTCAGTCATGTAAACAAGTGCCGTGATTTATTTTTTTATTTTGTACAGTGTCTACCGACATTTTTTCACAGAAAGTCCCACCAGAACATGACATTTATATTACGCATTATAAAAAATAAATTTCTGAATTCAAGAATAGAGAGAAAGCTCTTTCACAAGCTCAAGCCGTAAAGGACTTGAAATTAAATTGAATTAAAGTATCAGGTCGACATTTTTCCAATTCAAATATAATTGTTTATTTTTTACACGTAAAGTAAATTTAATTAAATAATTTAGGAAGAAAAAAATTACATTTGACTGATGTTTTTTCTTCCAACTTTTCGTCGTGTCGTTTATTACTTGTTTCTCTAGGATTTATATGCATCCACTTAAACACGCGATTGAATTATAATGATTAAGTTACATTGGAAATGAACAACGGATCTTTCTGATACACGTGTTCCCCTTCCAATTAAATAAAAAATTTAATTACCATGTAGTTTACTTTCAGAACTATAACAATTACAGCGTTTCATCACTGGTTACTTTTTAGTTGTGTCTTTTCCAAAAAATAGACAACGCAAAAAGTCGATGATGAATTTCACTCAAAATATGTTCGCATTTAAAGTGATTGAACGTCGGTGGTTGGATACATTTACAATTTTGTAGGTGGAGTCCACTCAGTGTCAGCAGCGTCCAATGTTTGGGAGAAACAATTATTTACACGCGTTGTAAACAGTGACAACGGCTGAATGTATACAAGGACCAAACATACTATTCGTTTTTAATGTAAATCATTGTGAGCGGGAATCTGTAGTTGTATGTTAACGAATGGGAAGGAATTCGTCGGTGTGGATAATGGTGACCATATTTCTTGCAGAACACTTCTGTGTTAATAAATCTTAATAAGAGCATCCCTGAAGCGCCTAAAATACACGGGAAAACATTTTTCGAGCATCTCGTAGATGCACACGAGTTCCACCATATTTTTCCGATTCAGACAGCAAGTAATATAAAGGTATTTGTTTCTACTAAACATCACTGCAGAGGAAATAGTTTTGCGATTGGTGTCAGTGTCGTCGAATTTTTACCCCTGAAACTGGTTTCTCCTTGTTCACCTTAAAGGAAAAAATACAGGCACCAAAAATAAGTGGAAAAAAACAATGTTTTATAATTTTCCATTCTTATCTGGACGAATACAAATATTTTCAGCCATAAAAATTTGGATATAAACTTGTACATACTAATTCTTTTGTTAGGAAACGAACGGGGGCCGAAGTGTGGACTACCCATCAGGCGTAATCACGGTTTTTATTCTCTTTATTAAGAAGTAAGGGGTGAAATGTGTCAGAAATTTTAGTTTGTATTAATTGGTGTTTGACGAAGACAAGAAGACATGTCGTTACGTATTACAATTTTGAGTATGAAAAATTATTAATATATTTTAGTCTGTAACCAATTCTTTTGCGTTTCTAAATAATCAAATTCGTTGCGTATCGCAGTTTACAACGGATAAATATTTTTTAATTACCTAATGTGTTAAATTATTAATTTTAGCCTGAATACATTTCGTTGAAGGATTTTGTATGAATCGTTACTGTGACCGGCGAAGCGTCACGACAGTTTATTTACATGAATTTCCGTGGACACACACAATTCCACTGACACGCGATGGTTGTTCGTATAATCACGATTCTTCATCATCGAACCACCAACTATTACTTTTCTATGTACTATTTTGCGAGGCCGAATGCCAATAAAACATATTTATTCTCCGATATTTTGGCTTCCCTTAAAATTAATTTTTTATTAAAGGATCTCTAAATGACGGCATTCTTAAGTAATAACGAGAAATTTCCTGAA
The DNA here is from genome assembly GCA_037074705.1 of Zhengitettix transpicula. Taxonomy (NCBI): domain Eukaryota; kingdom Metazoa; phylum Arthropoda; class Insecta; order Orthoptera; family Tetrigidae; genus Zhengitettix; species Zhengitettix transpicula. The sequence continues at coordinate 4,896,947 of CM073595.1, forward strand.
TACTGGATTATTGTATCTTTGAGTGTTCCTGAGGTCGCAGTGAGATTGAACAGACCTGGCTTTCGTAAAATGGCTACTGTCTGACATTATATTAAATTAGACGTTCTGCAAAAACTTCATTTTGAAAGACGCTTGTTAGGGCTTAATGATTGACGTGTCTCTAAAGAAAAAGGCGGCAGAGAAAGTAATAGTATAATTAAGACTTCAGAATACGGAGTCGTCCAACCGTGTCAAGGATCCAGAAGCTGCATTGTCAATAAGTGAAGGAGATTACATCGCAGACTTGTAAAGAAGAATGCGGAGAGGAGAATGGGCTTGCGATCGATTTCAATAAAAACTTTCAAATGTTATTCCGGAGACACTGCCTGAATTTCAATTGAACTTGATGATTTGTCACCAAACGAAGGGAAGAGATAGGACGCGTGCCGTACATTCAAAGCTTTTAACAATCGCAGTTGAGTCCAGGAACTCACGGAGAGTATAAATTTGATCCAGAATAGTTAGGCGAAGTTTAGACTACGCGCGACGTTTGGAGGGAGTTTGAAGTTGACATTTGGTGACGTTTATCTGCGACATTCTCCGGTAATTTGTCGGAGACGGATATGTATTTTAAGCGACGGAACTTCTCTGAAGAAGTTGACCCTTCTCGTACGTGAAAATCAGCAAACCTTGGGGAGCTGCGAGTCTGAACAACGTGTCAGCTGAAACTTTAAAGTTCGTGTTGATTTATGCGCGCGTTAAACCGTGATATTTAACCTTCAGAAAGGAGAATGGTTCAAGCACTAATAATATAAATGAATATCAGAAAAGACCCGTAATCGTAATAAAAGTGATAATTACAGTCTTTAAACATGCACATTGAATTAAACTGTTACATACATGGGACAAATAATTTAATCGTGTATTATGGTATGAATAATTTTTTGACTCCTCACAAATTTATTAAAACAACTAGAAAAATTTGACAGACTCAGTTATTCATACTTTTTAATACTTTTGAATGCAAAGTAAATAAACGAATCATATATTTTCTGCTGATGCGCCAAATTAATCACAGGATTGCGTTAACCGTCCATTGATTGGAAACGCGGCACTCATCTTGCCCATATGTGTTGAGATACACTTAAACCACATGGAATATTACTGTGGCATCAGCAAGTATATCCAGTCGGCAATTAAATATAATATCGTGAATTTTTTCGATTATTACAGGAGAATTCACTTCCAGTTGACATCCCGATCGGTTACAATCACGTGAGGATGTCCAACCTCGTCGAATAATCATGTTTATTATATATAATGTGGAAGAAACAGCCTTATAGGCCAATAGTATTTATTAAATGGTAATTTAGACTTTACGATCGACATCCACAGTGTGTTTTATGAAATTAGAAGGAAGCTCATAGAACTGACAACTATTCTTTTAAAATATAGATTAAGTAAGATAATCTTATACAGAATAATAGGTCTGGAAGATGAATATCCTCGATCATAAGGTCAAAAGATCCCATTAAATAATCAAAATAATTATAATAATAGATACTGTGTGAGGTTGTTTTAACAGCATTAATAATTTATTCCACTACTAACTGGGTGCCCGGCGTAGACCAGGTTGTCATAATTAAACTCAGCGACATCCATAACACCGGATTTGACTACAATCTCGGTTGTTTTTGCGTTATTTATTTTTGTAACACTCCCCCACCCCAACCCTAAAAGTATCCCCTCCCTTGCCGAAAGGGGTTACCATTGTACTCAACCTATATCGGAAGAAACACTATCAATCTCACTGATTATAAAAGTTCTGTGGCTTTTATTTCTTTCGGCGTTTCACCTTTGAAATGGCAGTAGTTAATCATCGTAACTTATTATTCCCCGTAAATAAGTCATCAGCTTTAACTGATAATAAGGATACGACTAAATTTGATTTTAATTAAAGTTTTAATTGAAAATGATAACCTTGTAGGTGCAACTAAGAGAATTATTAATTGCTCTGTCGTCATCTTCTAGGCGAAGATGCTTTCAGTCGTCGAAACGTTGCGTCTAAATATAAATATGCAAAACCCGTCTGAATTCCGAAAACTATTTATTGAACAACTTCACCGGGAAAGACTTCAATCATTGCAGTATACATGACTAAAATTTGTTTAGTTCCTTATTTAACACTTGACGACATTTAATCTGAAAAATGAGTGTCTAATGTGGAGAGAGCTGTAGAGTAAAGTTATCTTTTCAGCACGTAACTAACGTTTTTTCGGAAAACGAATGTAACTATTTTTTTTGTCCCGACGCGAGAGAGACATCTACCTGACTGGGATTAGTGCCGCAGGGAGAAGTGGCATGCTGAAGTTTGGGAATTATCAGGCAAGGGACACATTGCACGAGGTCTGGGAGATGACCGCTGTGAGCTCAGGGCTACAGGCAGGGCTAACATTGATCGACGAACTCTGAAATACTAGAACACACGCCCACGCCTCCCTCAACACTACAACGCGCCTTAATCGCCCACGCTAATCATACTGCCCATTAACCTGTTATTGCCTCCGGGGTTTTATTACAACAAATAATCGCTCCGGTCGTGAACAAAACACTTTAGCGTCAGCCTTCGCGCCCTCGTTAGGGCTCAGATTCTCAAGTAGATTTTAAAGAAAATATCTTCAAAGACTTGTTTCCACAAATAACGGGGTACTTCGCGCGAGCTTTGATTGATTATCGACACTAGGAATTTAGTTTGTAGAGACCGTAGGGAAGTTTGTAATTACCTTTTCTCGGGATTAAGACAGTCTATTTGGAGACAATTTACGTGGTTCATGGCTATGTCCATTTTCAGCTTTAAGTTTTCCGAGTCTGTCCGTATTAACTAAATTGGTATTATCAGCGTAAAGAACTAACGTTACGGGATGTAAATAACTAGGTAGATTATATATGGATAAAAGGTTAAGGGGCTGAAAATGTAACCCTGTGGAAGCCAAAGGTTCTGACAGTCCTTATTTTACAATCGCGACATGCCTACTGTTTTCCAGGCATGAACGCTTTAAGGCAGATCCTCTAATTCCGGAGAATTCTACTTTTCTTAATTAAGATGGCGTGTTGTACTAAATTCCTCAGGTCCGCGAATATTCCAGTCACTTTCAATTTATCATCCTCAGCGTCATGGATACTTTGAATAAAATCACATGAACGATTGAAAAAATTACACTGCGGTTTATTTGTTTAGAAAATTCAAATTATCTCCTGTTAATTAATAATAATATTTCCTATAATAACAAAAGTTATAGACCCTGATTTCGTAACAATTTATAAAACGTATTCATAAAAAATTAATCAATTTCATCTCTTAAAGAAAATTTTCATAAACAAGAAAATTTAATATCTAGTGTAACGCGCTCAAAATAACTACATATAAAATTTACCACTAATTATTTGATTTAAGAAGAGGTTTTATTCTTTGACGATTCGTGGATATAAATTGATATAAGCGTGGCAAATAAATAATAAATAATTTCAGTGTCAGGAATAATATCAACTCGATTATTTAACACAAAAATACCAACTTACAGTATTTTTTTCCATTTAGTCACATCTTCGGTTTACATAACTACCAGACTATTACAGATATTTAAGTTTCCTTTATACTATTATAGTCTCAAGGTATACGTGAGTGAGGATCACTAGAAATTTATCTGTGTTCACAACGCTTAAAAACAAACACAATTCGCCAGTTATATTTTTTTAACGATATTATGGTACTCTTGGCTTCGGGGTTGAGTTGAATAGACCCGCCTGGGCTGTTGAGCTTCCGACTAGATTTAAATGACGTCACTCTGACGTCATCAGCTGGCGAATATTCTTCTGACACGTATGCAGGATATACATATAATTTGCATAAAAGAAAAACAAATTTTATTTAAATAATTAAGTAATGAACACTCAATAACATTATCCCAACATAATACTTAATATTGTTATAAAACAATGACCAAGTCAACAAATTATTTTAATATTATTTCCTATAACATCCTAGATCTTTTAACATACAGACCATATTGATTTGTCCTTTAAAATGAAAAATTTACGACTGATTGAAAATAATGAATAAGAATGACAGCCAATTCAGACAAAAAAAAGTTACAATACCGACGGGGAGTATTCATAATATACTGTTTCTAATATTCGTCTCAATACTTAGAAGATTTCTGTAAATCGTTTTCCATCCTTTATAATTATTATTTTTTCTCTTCAATCAACCTCTTTCCATCCTACCGATATTAAAACCCTTCAGTGATAATCCTCCATTCCTCTCACAATATAATCTTGTCGTCGCATATTAGACTGACTTACGGTATTGTCGCAACCAAGTTAAAATATTTTTCCGAACATTGTCTAAGTACGTGATATTAATGATATTAAATTTATTTTGATAAGAAAATCGAAGTTTTTTAAAATCCCGCGTCGTATCAGAGATACTGCACTTATCAGACGTGATCGTCTTTGATGCTTCGATTTTCCTGACAAATAAGTTCTTTTACAAATTCTAACAAACTTTTGACTGGCTGAAAATGTCATGTCTCAATAAGATACTACTAATTTAATTTCGTTGGTTTGATATTTCAGGAGAAAAGCCTCGCTGACCGAGAATGGGATTTTCAAATAATACAGATATTAGTCTATGGACGAATGACCATATTTCTAGTCGGTCGAATGTATCAGTGGCCTTTGTCGGTATCGAATCCGTGAGCATTATTCGAGAGATAGGATTGCAGCGCAACTTTCTGGCAAAGAATGAGCCTTGGCTCTTTCTGACTCTAAAAAATTCCTTCCCGTACTTGAAATACTAAATAACTGCCCACTCGCTGTTGTTAATTTTAAAAATTTCAATAGATATTAATTAAAAATTGTACAATGACTGGATCGACTCGAACTGCGAGGGCTATTCTCTCGCAGGCAATACCTGCAAGGGATGTTCTCTCGCAGGCAGAACCTTTTAGGAGAGATACGAAGGGGCTACCTTTGGGTATACCTTTTCCTCTCCGTTTTTTAACTAAAGTTCCCACAAGCCGAGGCACCTCGGCCTGTTCTGAGAGGTGTATGTTCCGGGGTCGCAGACCTTGGGCATACGGTAAGTGATTTCCGCTATTCCCATTGGAATAGTCGGCCAGCTGCCTCCTAAACTGGTCGAAGTACGGAGAATTGAATGCTGCGTCCCCACGGCAAACTCTTCTCGCACTATCTGAAGGCCGTGGGACAAGTACCCAATTCCCGATCTACCTGATGCAGGTTTTTCTAGGGTTTTCCCTGCATTACTTTTAGGCGAATGCCGCGTAGGATCCTTAAACTATAGCCCGGGAGCCCTAGGTAACCCTTGGCTACCTTCCTCTACCCTTCCGCATCCCCCCTCTCAAATCCCTTCCTATGCTATTAAAGGGGAGTTGCCCAATGCGGATCACCCTCATGCAGCCTATTGTCCGAAAAAAAAAAGTACAATGACTGTAAAAGGGATCTGAGTGTACCTGAAAATAATGTTTATGAAAACAGAATTTCACGCTGTTGTACCGTTATATAAGGCAATAATTGATCACATGAAACATGTTTAATTCAGTATTACACACTATCCTTTTGTGGACTCGACCTATTCCAAATCCATTTATTGCAGCGTTGGAAATGTAGTTGGCGTTGGTGTTTCTGCTTTGTGACACAATGTCAGTGCAACTTAATTTCCCGTATGAAAGATACTCGTTATCGTACTCAGTAATTCAACTAGCTCATTAATTATATTTGCTAACTTTAAAGACAGTATTGGATATTTTTAACCCGATAAAAACGTGGCTTTTAAACAAATTATTTCGAATTTATTTATTAATTTTTCATGCCTGGTTAAAAAGGAATTTAGTACTACGAGTACTTTCGTGTGATTTAAAATCGTAACACAGCTTTCCGAACGCCGTTATCTATATCAAACAATTTAATTACTGTCGGATATACATATTGACATATATGGCGACTGTTTGACGATATTTCACTTCATATTTTAATTAATTTGTGCTTGCGTGCTCATAAAGATGTATAATTTATCCAGCGTGTATCGATTTTCGTTATGATGAAACATTTTTCGGTTTTTATATAAACAAACAGTACCAAAAATATATTTGTTTAATATATTTCGTGAATATTAGAAGATAATTGATTTTTAATTACAATTATTTGCTTCAATATCACGATTGATAGTTGTGTAAAATAACAATTTCCTTGTTGTCTGTGATTTGTGGAAGTTAAAAGCTTCAAAGAAAATTAATTTAGTCTTTCCGCTGTGAAACACCAGATTTTTATTGTATTAATTAAGGTTCTATGAATTTTTATATAGACTATTACAAGAACTACAAACGTTTGTTGAAATAAATACGTTATTTGTAAAAGCCGGGGTGTCGTGTTAAATAACATTGTAACTTAAATGTGTCTTTGAAAAAATAAACAAGGAGTTCTGTTTTTGCACTCTGCCGTGAAATAAAATTTTCAAGCCACTAAGAGGAAGAGTCTCAGCCGACAACATTAATATGTGTAGCGTAGGTGAGTGTTTCAATGCATTTCACTTGCAAAAAAATATTTCGCGGTAAGAATATAGGCTGCATTTAACTACTAGTTAAAGTTTTAACCACTTCATTAATTTTTCAGTTAGTCGATGATATAGTATAGGTTACAACGTTTTGTAGAGTTAAATAATAATCTTCCGGGTATGTCTGGCTTTGAAATAAGAAAAATTGATGTATAGCACCTATCTTTGAGAAGTTAGATACATTAAAATGGAAGGAAATATTTTCTTTCGTATCCAGTAATTCTAATAAACACTCAAAAATTAAAGTGTATTGCTTCTTGCATAGTGTAAGGGGACGCTCAGTTATTATTACGAGGCCTTTACATAAAATATAACAAGCATTACAAATTTGTAATGCTTCTAAGAACATGCATTCCGTATTAACTTCTTTATAGTAAATAATTTATACTTTGCATATGCCAAAATGTAATAAAATTTGCAGGGTTTTTATAAATCTTGTATTCTGGTTGAAAACGGAATTTCGGTGTTTGAATAAACGTATCTTATGACGAACAATGCTAACTTTTATTGATAATAGTATGTTCCCCTATTGTACTGATAAAGCATACCTCCATAACTCCTATGGCAGATCTAATTGAACGAAGACAGACGTGGAATCGACAGTACCAACTGATTTACAGCAGAGAGGAATGATCAAAGCGACGTTTGGAGGGCAATTAAGGACTTGAGCGTAATATCTCCTCAAATCAGTCTGGCTACGTTTCTGAATTGACGAGACAAACATCGGGACACATCCATAGCAATTGTTTCTTCAGACACAGAAGCCAGTACCGTTAACACAAGCATTTTGATATTAATGGCCTACAGGATTTATTCAAAATTTTCTTCTCATTGAAGACAGAACAACGCAATGAACAAAATTCGAAATTCTTGCATTTTAAATAAATATATTTATTAAATGGGACTGCCGTCGTAAATTTGTATTTTTCTGAACATACACTGACATAATGAGACAGTTATTATTTATCATTTTGGTTAAATTTATGCTTCTCGGGGATACAACCGGTTCACAGCGATATTGCAATACCCTAAAAAACTCAAAAGGAGCATTCAAAACAAAAGGAGGGAAATGCTGATGAGAGGGGTGTGCTTGTTGCACGACAAAGCCCGTCCTCACACAGCCTTAGCCATAGAGTAACTCGTAAACTCATTTATTTTGGATGTTTTGAACCACTCCCCGTATTCCCCTGTCTTGGCGCCTTCAGATTATTATCTTTTCACCTCACTGAAGGCACACATTGGTGGAATTAAATTTTAAAGTGTCGAGCAGGTGCAGAAAGAGGTTCTGAGGTGGGGGAAGGAGCTGACGGTAGAGTTATTGGGAAAGGGCATAAAGAAGCTTGTGACACGTCTCAATTAACGGGATGGCAATTGTGGAAAGGTGTAATATTTTTTCAAATAACTTTTTCTAAAAATATCGTACACTTATTTTAAAAACGTGCCTCATACACGATTTAAAAGTGTAAAGAACTGATTTTATTGGTTTGATGCAATCTGGAAGGTCATTTGTGTACAAGAGAAAAATCAGAGGTCCTAGAATTGACCCCTGCGGGACCTTAGAACATATTATTATCCAATCAGGGGCATAAATATACTAACGGAAAAAATAAATCAACCTCCAGAAACCATTCTATGGTGATCCTTATATAAAACTAACACAGAAGTCTTAGAATCGCATAAAAATGGGCCGATAAGCGTTTTGTGTTGATAAATGAAATTGTTTTCGTATTAAAAGCTGACTAGAAAGGCATTACAGTGCATTACATGCTTACGCTTTACAATAGAGTTCCCCACTTGTTGTTATGCAAATAGGATGGAGATAAAAGCGCAGGGACCTCCGCACGCCAATCCGGCGAAAGACTTTGCTTCTGTTTCCAATGACTCTGCAAGAACTGTGTGGAAGTTACATAATCTGCATGCCTGGACTGCAAAGTCTGCACTTCTGAAGTCACAGACGACAACTACAGGGCCGAAAATTTTGTCTACCGTCTGGAATACAAGGCACTATTTTGCATACAATTTTTTCTACTTTAATTTGTATGTGTGATCTCATGTCTTGACAAAATCTGGATCCTTGAGGTCTGAATTATTATATGGATTACATTTTTTAAAATTATTCAATATTTCATTCGCTTTGGCATTATAGAACTATTAAACAAATTTTAATTAATTACGATGACACAATTTTCGAAGAACAATATTAATTATTGAATACGTTTTGATTTTCACAGACCAGAGTCAATGTAACAGGTCGGATAATCCACTGTAGTCTACCTGATGGTTAATAAATTAGCAGGAATCCCGTAATATGGTTGTTAGTTTTTCGTCATAAAATGTTGTTTGAAACATAAAGAAAATATATTAAATATTTCCTCGACAGTAATTAATTACACAAGTTAAATTAATAATGCGTCGCGTTTAAAGTTGAGTCTTTACATATTTATAGTTGGAGTTAAATTATTAAAACACAAATTATTCTTTAATAACTTTAATGCTTTCTATCGGCGTTGAGCTGACACCTCAAATAAAAAGGGCACACTGTTGTTTGGGACAATGTCGAAATTATGCGCGTAAAACGATTTTATTATTTGTACAAAAAACAAATGTTTGAACATCGTTATCAACAAAATTATTATCATTCTCAAAATTAAAGTAAATATTTTAGTAAATTGTTAACAAGGAAACTAACATTAAAAAATATGCTAGTCACAAAATATTAGTATTGTTAATTTGAGGTTAGAATTAATCATTGAACTGATATTTATATAACACGAATTATTTAATAAAACCCGTGATTAGGAGTCAAAATAAAAATGTCTGAAGAAAATTAGATTTGACAACATAATATTGGTGACAGTAATTAAAATGGTCGTCAATTACATAGCATTATTGGTGACTGTTGCAAACGTTTTGTATTGTAATATATGTTGCCAGATAAAACTCATACAGAAATGAACACGCTGAATAGGATCAGATTGGAGGATATTTCAGCTGATCTTCGGTGACGACAGGAAGACCTCTAGGATAGGAAAATAGAAAAGTCGATAACGTGGGGTCTAGAGACATGGGAAAAAAATCAGAAAGCGCTATGAAGTTAAAGATATAGTTTAATGCAGAAAACAAAGACTTAGCAGAAAACGCTTGGGAGTTCTTACAACCTCAAAGATGGCAGTAGCAAGACCAATTTAAAAAGTGGTTCCATATAGTGACAGAAGAAACCCCTCCCAAGTGACGAACCACTTGTTAGAAGGCGGGTAACCAATAAAAGAAGCTCCAAATTATCCCACGTGATCTGTAGTGGGGCCCCTGTAAACCGGTTACCACAAAGGGTTTGTACACAGTTTTCATTGTAACTTGACACGGGTTGAAAACTGTTTTCGTTTTGTCTACATCCGACACTCACACTTCCTCTCGGGGCCCGAATGATATAGACCAAAATAATGATGCAAATTAATAAATCTATATGATTTTGTCGTCTGCAAATTTAACACATTTTTTTAAAAAAATTTCAGTTAGTCCCTCAACTGTTTCATTGTAATTGTGTTTGTATTTTATGTCGAATATTTAATCAGCTTAACGCGGCAGGCAAATAATGTTAAGATGTTAAATACAAAAAATGGGGACTGCATGCTCAATTAATTTTTTATGTGTTTGTGGGTTGTGAATTTTCTAATGTTTGCCCGTAGATCGCAATAAGTTGTCGAGATAAGCCTCGCTCTTCAACAGCGTGGGCGTTGTTCTCCCCGAAAAAAAAAAGTTCTCTATACGCTGTTTTTCAGAGCGAAACAATGACACTCGTATTTGCAAGTGTAAAAGGAGCTATTCAAAACATATGAGGAGGGAGCACAAAATTGCAAAACGAATTTTTAGTATAGGTTTAATTGTTAAAAAACGTGTGTTTCATTGCGAATACGGTTACATTAAAGCTACCGTTACAATTGTAATATAAGACTCGCTCGGTTAAAAGTTGAATTTTATTACGAATATTACAAGTGAATATAGTTTTTTTTTCGTTGCCTCACTTGCGAAATGAACACAAGGATTATATTTATAAAAATTATATCTACACTCCGAGTCATTGATATCCTTGTTATAATATTGCAGAATACTTTTTTTTTCAATTAAAACGTCTGTATTTATATAACTTTGAATATTACGTTTCTGATTAGACACAAATATTATTATACACACGTCATGTGATATAAGTCCAACATGCGCCAGTGCTTTTAGAGTGCCGTCGGCATCGGGAAACAATTCTCTTAAGAGAAGTGCAGGAATATAAAGCAATTCTTTTACGGCCTTATCATGCATAATGTAAAACGAGTGGAAGGGCTTTTACATTCATTTTAAACATTTACAAGCAAGGGTTGGGGGACTCATTAAGGAGAGCAACGGTAAAGATGAGACAAGAATAAACGAAAATGAATAATAGTTTCCGGTGCCACCAACTCTATTAAATGTCACGCTAAAAAAATACTAAAATATTTCTGTTAACATAACAAAAGCGGGCCGTAATCGTAACTTATTAAAATTGTACAGAAGGCCAATTTTGTTCATATAGAATGCCAAATTATTTTTACTCAATCATTTCTTAAAACTTTTTAATTAAAATTCAGTCAGATTCCACTTTGGGTTTTCCGTCGTTGATAAGGTAAACAATAAATCTAGGGCAATATCCTGAAACAGGCATACTCCGTATATTTCCCAAAGAACGTATGAGGAGGGTTTTTGTTTGGAGAAAAAGATAGTCTCAGAGACGAAGGAATGTTTCGCACAGTTTGTTTTCAAGGGTACGCGGATGAAAACTGAGCCGCGGCATAACAGCTGAAGATTCTTATAGGTATTGACCCTCTGCATTCAGTCGCTTCTACCTTATCGAAAATGGAGATCCTGGAAAAAATCTCTTTGAAACTGCTTCGTGGCATTTTCAATAAACTTCGGAATTCGAAAAGCGAATAACTGCGTACATATACGTAGATAAAACAAAGAAGATCACGTTCTTAAAGGGAATTGCATGTTTAAATTGTTGCATTAATTTAATTATAAGTTCAAAAATATATAATCGCATTTAATTATCTATTCTTACCTTTGCATTGCATTCTTGTTGTGTTTTCTTTCTTTCTTTATTGCCTTACTTCATGAATTTTACGATGTTTTCATTCCTTCATAAAGTTTGCTGTTTTTAATTTAGTTATTATATATTAATTATATAAAACTAGTTGAGTGCCCAGATTTTCACCGGTACTCATTCTTTACACATTTACAATCAAATATATGAAATTATAATGATATACACATATAACAAAAATTATTCAAGAATCTCACTTTAAATAATTCGACTGTTTTAGCACATTACAAATCTATTAAATTTTAATGAGTAAAAAATATTAGGAATAGATTTTACCATCATTCTAGGTCTCCTCCAGTACATACAAAATTGGGCAAAATAATGGTACGTGACATGTCAGACATGCAACAGTCAAGTTATTTAAAAGAAAATTAGTTCCACTGATCGTATTATCTTTGGCACTGTTTTTTATTATCATTCGATGTAGTATTTCTGAATAAAATTATAATTTTCACTCAGTCAAAATATTTCTGCTTTGATTCATTATGAAAAAAGGAACTATTGACTTTTTGTGCAGTATCGTCGCGTACTAACGTCTATCTCTCTCTCGTCGTGTGCTGTGACGTCACGATTCCTTGACGTGCAGTAATTTAACATAAAATGATCACATTTTTAATTATAACTATTTACATCTTTATGCTACAGGTTTCTTATCCCCACAGTACAGTTTCTCGTCGTTTGAAAAATTTGTGAACCAATATTTGTTGCAATCTGTCCACGAGTTTAAATATTTATATAGATTAACGTAAATACAAATATACATCCTATTTTATTATATAGATTGTATTTTGACATGTATTGTAATGCCTCAAAATGCAGAAAGTTTAAAAATTTACGAAATTTTTATTCTTTTTCCACTTCATAATGGATTTTACTCAGTAGATGAAAGAAATAAAAAGCCAATAATCATTCTCATTACATTTATAATAAAATGTCGCAAATTTCGGCTTTTGCCATTATTAACTATATGCAACTATATGCAAAACCGAGACAGCGAGATGCAGAGATCGTGGGATACGTGGGAATTCTGGATAAAATTAGTACGCAGCATTTTTTGGAATAGTAATGATGTTGCATACAGTTATTAATGGCAAAAGCCGAAGGGCATTTGATTATAAATGTATCGAGAAGGATTCTTGGCTTTTCATTTCTTTCAGTTATTTTTACGTGACGACCATCCACCCCAACACTAAAGGTGCTTCCCTCCCATGCTGAAAAAGAGCTGAAATTATACACTAAACTATGTGAAGAAACGCAAACTATCTTATTGACCCCGAAAAATTTTCTGTCGTCAAAAATATCGTTTTAACGTGTTTGAAATTTTCCACGCCTGGTGGGATTAAACGGCAAGTTGAATGTCATAATTAAACTCAGCGACATCCACAACCTCGGATTCAACTAAAATCTCGGTTTCTTTTACGTTGTTTTTATGTACCACCTGTCTTCACCCACAGCCCTAAGGCTGCTGATCTTCTATGCCGAAATGTGTTTAAATTATGCACTACCAATATCGGTAGAAATACTATAAATCTCATCGTCCCAGAAAAATATTTATCCGACGCAAATATCGGCCGTTTTAGAGTGAAAGAAAATTTTCATCCCAATCTACCTCCTCGCTCTTGAGGGTTGTAGTTGTGTCTTACCCTACAGCGTTTATTTCCGGTTCGCAAAAAAAAGCATCGTGGTCGAAATTTGGTGAAATTTTCTCAACGTGTGTATATTTTTATGCGGAACTTACATACTTATATTCACACAAACGTACAGTCTACTTTATTTATTAGTTGGATACATGCCAGATGCATCTATAAAAATTATCAGATAGCATTTTCAAGAGGTCCTACATTCGATATAAAGATTCCAGTCCCGGATATCGTAAAAAATAATTAAGCATTTCAAACCCGAATCGCCTGATTACGACTTCTTAGTAAATAAATGTAGAGGCTTCAATACGTTTATTCGTGGAGTATATTTTACGTTATTTATTTTTGAATAATTTTTGAATATTCGTAACTTGATGTTTTTTTGTATATAAGTGGTAACGTTTTTAATGTTCATTCAGGATGATTATAACAATGAGTTAAAAGCTTCCGACTATATATTAATAAAGTTATAAACTTGGAGACTGTTTTTGGTTTTTTCTACTCATCAAATAATTTTTTTCTTAATTGCATAAAAAAACGCGAATTGTACATTTACACACACACACAAAAAATCGTTTCAACCACCTATTTCGGAAAGGACACTTCAAAACAAATATTCTGAGATTTTTCTGCTGTACGTGACGTGCTGTTCTTATTATCTGAAACCAGTCACATCACTTTAGTATGCCCTAAGCATCATATTTAGTATTGTTATTCATGCTAATCTCGGTAAACCCAGAGTTATATTCGTACTCCCTATTACGTGTGCCACAATCCTCCTTCATTTTAAAGTATCTAAATTGTCCTCTCGGATTGCAATGAGCTCATATGCAGAATTTACAATTCAAATTCGCAGAAATCAAGGCTAATAACATTATAGCTCAGGAGTCCCGAAGCAACGATACAGCTACTGATGCAGAAAGCGTTATCACAATTATGCCCAGATGCAACATTCCCTTCAACTTTAAAATAGGAACGCGCGAGAATAGTCATGCGTAAATATTTAATAGAGGATTAGCAAGTGATTACAAGTTATGGACCGCAATGGAAATTTGTGGGCTTTGTGGTTTCACGCGTGTCGATGCCTTTCATCTGTTCCCCTCGGTGTGGATTAATTACATATGCAGTTCTTTTATTAATTGTGGTTTACTACATGTGGCAATTATCTAGACTTCAATGTAACATAAAATAAAATATATTTCAAAATCATGACGTTAACGACGAATAATGACGTTATAAACATTCCAAAGCTTTATTAACATTTTCAAAGTACGAATAAAACAATCAAAGACCTTATACAGACACTTTCTATTTATATTTTTACGACGTTTCGTTACCTTTTTGTATCTCCTTCAGGTATTTTCCTGTAGAGGATGTATTTACAATTGATTAGATTTATATCATAATTGTACAAAGTAAACAAAGGTGAGCTAAAATAAATCAAAAGTGTCTGTATAAGATCTTCGGTTGTTTTATTAATTCAAAACAGACGTTAAATAAAAACTTTTAAATTTCAAAGTACGATTAACAATTGAAATTACCTAGACGTAACGTACAGCTATGTAAACAATTTTCGGTCCACAATGGAATAAAATATATTCCTGGATATTAAATTTGAAGCGATATAAGCAAATGCCCTCAGAACCGTCATATTTCGTTAATAAAAAATTACAATCAACTTATAAATTACAAAAATCTCATTTGCTATTTATCTAAGACACCTTCTATGATAGTAAAATTAAAAATTGAATTGAAATGGCGTGTAGATCCCATAAACTATTTTTCAGATGACAGTTAAATTGATAAAAAAACTGTATTAATTTGTAGAATATAAAGATTGTCCTATATATATATATATATATATAAAGTTTTCAATGCCATCACGTGATTTACGTTAACCGTAAAATAAATTAATATACGTAATTTGAGGATTAAAAAATGCCAGCATTTATTTTGCATTCTTAATTAAGACCTGTAACACTTTTCTTCGTAACGCGAATAATCATAAAAATATTGAAAAATTTGAGGATAACTAATTATAAACCTTCAAATTTATGAATTAGTGATATTAATGTGTGAAAATAAATACAAATATTAAATTTATGACATTCTTCGGTGAATATGGGAAATTTCCCTAAAACTAAATTTTTTAAATTCAGGTTCCAGAAACTTATTCTTCTAAATTTCTAAAATTTAAGTATGTACTAGGTACATCAATTTTATATTAAATACTCTGACGATTTTTATTGAATAATTAAACACAAAAACATATTAATAAATCAATTTTTCACCTTTTACAGAAACTTAATTTAGAGGTGTAACAATTTTAGATACATGTTTGTATCTTATACCCTGAATAAAAGGTCAGTAATTGATTTATTAATTTAAAAGAAGACGTAAAATAAATACTTTTATAAAAAAAACGCCAATTTGTAAGAAACCAAAACAAAAAATTATTACAATACGACTTTTCATGTACAGTTTTGGGACTGCCTCAGGTAATATACAGTTGTGAATGTATGCATATATATTTATATATGTATTGTAATGCCAATTAATTAAGCCATTAATTGTTTTTAAATCATTTAAATTGTTAGCGAATAAATTAATGTTAGCGGCACGAGCGAGCAAAGCAACAATGAGCGGCGAGTTCTGTTTCTTTGTTGAGGAGTAGGAATGGGCGATTGAGCGCGCTAAAACTCGGGTGGCACAAGGATGGCAGTTGGCGGAGAAACATTGCGAGGAGCAGAACAAATAATAAAACTTGAGCTGAGACTAGACGTCGTTAATGTATTACCAGTTAAAGTTGTGAATTAATACAAAGTAAAGCATTCACGGAAGAATTGCATCGTAAATATTGGAAAGTAATAGCAGTTTTGTCAGAATAGAACTTTCCTAAATCTTCCAGGAGAACATTGGTAAAGTATTGTGGAGCAGAGCAGTCAACGAAATACAGCCAAACTTGCCAAATTGAGGTGTAGAATCAGTGAAAACCAAGGCCTGATATTAAAAATTAAAGTGTGTAAAAGTGTCCGAACGAGGTAGAATTGATTGTTCTGGTACCAGACCGACGGTCCATAAGTAACATAACTTTGATAAATTTGTAAACTATAATTAAAAGGGTAGTCATATTTCGTTCAGAGTTCATTTAGTTCAGCTTTCATTCCACTTATATTTCATATTGTTTTTAGTTTACTTTTTTTATATTTTGAATGGATAATAGTCAAATTATACATTTATCGTGTCCTAATTATCAAACCCAGTGATGACCCTGAGATTAAGAGATTTTCAACATATTGGATTGTAAATATTGATGTGTATTTGCTAGAACAACATAAATTGTGAATAATTAAAGTAAAGTTTTGTAAATTTTGACCAAAGACCAGCGTACATAGAAAGGGCTAAAAATGTGCATTTTTTAGAAATAAAAATAAAAACTTTAAATATTAATAATTTTATTCATCATTCCTTTAATTTAATTAACGCCTACTTGTTGATTATTACAGTATATATCTATAAAAAATTAGCTGCTTTTCTGATTATAGCTTAATTCTAATTCAATAAATTCAGTTAAATTGTTAACTTAAAAAGAGATATTTATTTTTGCGTGTCTACTTTTGTATTAAAAATGTGATTATAATATTTCAAAAAATTGTAATGAATTATTATGAAACATAAAAGTAGAGTACAGACATGTATCAAGTAGTTTTAAGAAATGTAGTCAACTTCTATTAAATCCTAGCTGGGTGGCCGTCGTTACCTGTGTATTTATTTAAATAAACCCGAAAAAGTATTTAATTCTATATTAATCTTTAGTCAAGAATTGATTTAACCTAACTGTTCCTAGTATAAACTTTCGACCGATAGTGCATTAATTTCACGGCTATAAATTGCATTGAATTTCATTGCATCAGTCCCAACAAACATTTCTTTACGAATATAATACTTAAATATACTCCTCGATGTAATCGTCCCTCAGTCTACAGACATTACGAAAGATTAAATTGATGAAATTGTAAGCTAATTAATTATGTAAACAAATAGTCGCCATATTGTAGTCACTAATATGACTCGAAAATTAACATACATTATCCGCAAGGATTGTACAGTATTTCGTATTGTTTTTTATTAACACTCAAAGGAGAATTATTGGATAAAATTATACTTTTTATTCAATGAAAATATTTCGGCTTCAGTTCATTACGGAAAAAGGAACTATTTCCTTTGTACGTCGCGTCGTAACGTCTCTCTCTCTCTCTTTCGTGTGAAGTCACGGTCTCTTGCCGCGCAGTAATTTAAAACAATATGATCACAATTTTTTAATTATAATTATTTCCACATTTATGCTAGAGGTTTCTCACCCCCAAACTACCGTTTTTGGTGTTTCGAAGAATATGTGTTCCAATTTTTGTTGTAATCCGTCCACACGTTTTCATTTTTATAGAAATTAACGTAAACTCATACATACATATAACCTTTTTTATTATATAGATCTATAACTTTGAGGAGGCACGCATATGTTTGAACAACTACGACGTAATAGTGTTAGCGAGCGATTGCAGCGTGGTCCAGATAGCGACGGCTTCTCAAAGCAGACTGATCCCCACACTTTATTTTCTGGCCAGGCAGGTCTTTCAACTCGGAGTCAAACCATTAAGAGTTGAAGAAAGTTTTCGAGAAGGGGAGGAGAGAGCTATTCAGTTAAAAACGTGACCGTACTAAGGATATTTCCTGGAGTGTTGCGCGGTCAGGAAAACTAGCTTCTATATAAAAAGAATTCAACATGTATAGATATCGTGAAAGGAGCTTGTATATTATTGTAAATAAAATAAATGTGCGATGTCAGCTGAAATAACGTTCGATTTTCAAGAGAATCCTCTTTAATGTCGTAAATTATTTGTGTGGAGATTTGTTTCTCATTAGTTCTGATGAATTATGTTTCATCTCTATAATATTTTTAAGATGTGTAATAAATCTATATAATAAAAAAGGATGTATATTTGTATGTATGTATGTATGTATTTACGTTGTTCTTTATACAAATTTTATCGCGTGGACAGAATGCAACAAAAATTGGTATATATATTCTGCCAAAATCGAGAACCGGTACTGTGGGGGTGAGAAACCCCTAGAATAAACGTGGAAATAATTATAATTGAAATAAGTTACGAATTAGTGTTAAATTACTGCGCGAGACGATGACGTCATAAGTTTTCAAGACATTGACGCATCCTAAATATAGTTCTGTATTTCGTAATGAAATAAAGCAGAAATATTTTGATTGAATAAAAAGTAAATTTTTTTCCAGTATTACTCCATCGAATAGTAATAAAAAACAATACGAAACACTTTACCATCCTTTCGCAAAGTTAATTTGGAATAGTTAATTATCCCGCTATCTTTGATAAAGCCAATATGGCGCCTTATAATACATTCAAATGTGTGTCGGTCGAGATTTATAAAATTTCATAATATAACGTACTATTGTATCCTGTATAATATTTCAGAAGATAATAAGATTTGTCTAAGGTACGACTGCTGAATTATATGTTTGTAACTATAAAAGTATTGAAAATGACGTACGGAACTCCGAAAGTTTTTATGGTCGTTATTCAATTAATGCACTATCAGTCAAAGGTATGTACAGAAATAGGAACATTAAAATTGAATTAAAAGTACAATTAATTATACTTTACGCAACGTATTTCTATAAATTTGTATAAATGTAAACAAATTATTGCGTGCAATTTGTGTCGTGAAACAAAAATTTGAGGTTAGGATAGCAATATTTGTTTTCCATTTTTGGGAACGACGTTATAGATGTTCAATTTCTGAGAAATGAAGCTGGGCAAAAATATTTTGATTGAATAATAAGTATAATTAAATCGACCAATACCACATCGAGTGATAAATATAATTTATTATGAAAGGTTATACAATCCATGGCATTAATTTTCTTTTAAATAACTTGACTTTTGACGTAGAATATTTAACGGGATCAGGGACCAATATGTTTCCCAATTATATCTTGCAATACGCACTGGAAGATACATAGAATTATGATAAAAACAATACTTAAATGTTCAAAATTGATATTTTTTTATTGAAGACAGCGTATTTCGTAATGTTTTGCATTAATTTTATACAATGCTACCAACTGCAGATTGCTAAAACCACCAAATCGTTTAATTTCAGATGGAAAAATTATATGTCTACAAATATAATTTTAAGTCAGTGACTTAAACACCTTCAGCATGGGAGGTGAGCACATTTAGGGATAGGGTTCGAGGAGCGTTACATAAAAATAGCGCAAAAGCAACCGAAATTGGAGTGTATCGGGACATCTCGGGCAACGCCGGCCACCCAGCTAGTAAAGAAATAAAATAGCTTATAAAGAGCTTCAGATTATATTCAGAGATGCCGTTGTCCAGTTTCTGTAAGACTTGGAAGTAAATTGTGAAGTTTTGCAATGATAATTTCGGTTCATAAAATCAAGGCTACAGAATTTCTTCTTCTTCTTAAGAGGCGCTACAACGTTTTCTTTAATGAAATGTTTTGGCCTGATCTACAACAGCCTTCCACCGTTTTCTATCGTAAATTAGTCTCGTCCAGTTTTTGATTTTCATTAACTTAATGTCTTCTAACGGGTCATCCCTCCATCTGCTTTTTGGCCTTCCCTTCTTTCTTGTCTTTAAAGGGATCCAGTTGTAGATCTTCTTTACATTTCTTGTTTCGTCCATTCGACGTAAGTGTCCAAAACAACTCAACCTTAATGCTTTTGTATGATTTACTATGCTTTATTACAGGACCTAATATTCTTCTTAAAATTTTCCTTTCAAATACCTTAAGTTTGTGGTTGTCATTTGCTTTTAGAGTCCATGTTTCGGCCGCATATGTAACACTGGGTCTAATCACTGCATAGTATAACGTGAGTTTATAAATTAAAAAAGTACGGGAGTATTTGTGTGAATAGTGCAATTAAAACTGATCCGATACTGGAGAGCGAATGTTAGAAGCAACATCCAGGGCAATGAATTATTTAGTATGCTAATTTGAGTTTCGAAATAAATGTCCGCAGGAATGACAACTGAGAATACGCTCGTTGGAACTGTAACGAAAAACTCGTTCACTACCTTTCAATCTGGTTTCAATAAAGATGCGAGTGATACTGCAGTAACGCCAAATTTTTCAAATTGCTTCCATTGTGTCTCACATGTAAATATCTTTTCCATATTGCAACACTAAAAATTGAAAAATTAGTTTCATATTGCTTATGATTTAGATCGGATTGTGTAAGAGTGACAAACAGTCTGAATTCAGGGCAACTGTAAGCGATGTCCCTCAGGGTTCCATTTTGTGACCACTTTGGATTTTTTAATCACGGTCAACGATTCACTTTATATTATTTCTTCCCAGTCCTGTTAATGTGCTCTCGGCGTCTTTACGTATCAAACTAAGAAAAAACATATATATTAAATAATGGCATAATAACGTCATTTAATGAACATTATATGGCTTAGTTACAACGATGGTGAAACAAAACTTATATTTTTACACATGGTCCGGAAAATGCCATTAATATTGTAATGCCAATTAATTAGGCCATTAATTGTTTGTATTAGAAATTAAATTGTTAGCGAATAAATTGTTAGCGGTATTTTGAGCGACAATAGCGCTGAGCTCTGTTGCTTTGAGAAAATGCCGAAATGGAAATGCGCGCTAAAACTTGAGAGACACTAGGAGAGTGAGTTGGTGCCGAAAGATTGATGTGGACGGATGAAGTTTTGAGTCAGCAGCCAGAAAGGACATCAAGAAACATAGTCGAGACGATCTAAAGTATTAAAAAATAAAGTTAGTTTTGGTCAGCAGCAAGGAGCGGAATAGCAGAGTCTACATTTAGGACCAGCCACGAGATAATAAACATTTAAAACAAATCTTCACTGAGCTACGTTGCAGTTTAAATCCAAATCAGTAAGAGACTAATAAATTAGCAACTTGTAAGATTCCTGTAAGGCAAGCAGACATCAGATAACTGTTAATTAGGAGGATCATCCGAGTTCCTGGGAGCCAAGAGGTTCCATTTCGATTCAAATAGTGTAGAACTGTGAGTCGACATTTAGAATCAGTGTAAAATGTTGCAATAGTGTAATTCTGAAGCTACAGAGAATGCTGGTACCAGCATAACAGTTTGTAAGTAACAAAAACAAAAACTATGATAATATTGTAAACGCTAATTAAAGGATAGAGTCAGATTTCGTTCGTTCGTTCGCTTTCTTCTCGTTTTCTTTCATTGATCGACTTACTGTTTTAATTTTAAGCAAATAATATTTTGAATTGTTAATTAGTCAAATTCTAATTTTATCGTGTCTTAATCATCAAACCCAGTAAAGAGCCTGAGATATTAAAATTTTAATTGTAATTGTTTTGATTCTTGAAGCCACAATTTGAAAATAAATTATATTTTATTTGTAAATTCTTGTTTAATCATTCATTTAATTAACGCCTATCCTTCTGATTAATATTCATTTACTTCAAGGCAATTAGTTGAATATTACAATATATATTACAACATATTATGCTATTAGGAATTAGAGTTGGCTACAAATTAAAATAAAATGAGGCATCTATCAAAGATCCTAAATTTTTTAAAATAACCTAATGATATAATAAAAAAGTTTCTTCATACTATTTTTAGCATGTGACATCTCATTTTGTGGCATCAGTTCGTACATTACAGGGGAATTAAGGCAATGATGGTTGTAATCTATAAATAGCCATGCATTGGCCGGTACGAGGGGAAGGTGGATCTAGGGGGAATAAAATACCAACAA
The DNA here is from genome assembly GCA_037074705.1 of Zhengitettix transpicula. Classification (NCBI taxonomy): domain Eukaryota; kingdom Metazoa; phylum Arthropoda; class Insecta; order Orthoptera; family Tetrigidae; genus Zhengitettix; species Zhengitettix transpicula. The sequence continues at coordinate 4,919,156 of CM073595.1, forward strand.
TCGTAATGAACCCTTTAATAGAATCAAGAGCAGCAAACAATATAACCAAGATTTATAATCAACAGCCAGGAACAATCCTAGGAACTCGACCTCCTGCAAACACGACCCAACACACGTGCGAAGCACAACACCAACAAACCTCTGACGTGAAGGAGCGCCAGAATATCAAGCTGATTCAAATATTTTTTAATTGAAATTTGTCCATATGTCTGCATACAGCCTAGCAAATACTCGACAGAGCTTTGTCCATGTTACTTTCAGAGTTTGTGAAATTAATTCCGACAATCAATATCAAATTGGTAATCCATTTCATACAGCAATTTCTGTGTTTTATTTGTGTTTACATTCTCTTGAACAATAAAGCTGCATATTTATACAAATAATATTCATTTACATGAAATATATAAATTATAATAAATGTTAATATATTTAAATACATTTATTTCTTTATTCAATATTGCAATTTTTTCTAGGAAATGGAAATAATTATCCCCCAGTTTCAGCGGTTGACCACTTTTATATAATTTATCATACAACTGAATCTACACTCATTTGGTACATTAAGAAGCAAATATTCGTCGCAAAAAGACTTCTGTAGTAATATTTCTTTGCTCCTTAATTCATAATGGAATAAAAATTTTCAATAAATAATATACTGTTAATAACTGCGTTTAAATGCATCCAGCATACTGAATAAAACAAAATAATGCATTGTTCTTCATAAATTACAAATCAGACGTTAAAGGTATTACAGCAATGTTTTAATTTTAATCAAGACTAGGGTTTGAAATTCGAATGCAACGAAACAGAATCAAATTAATTTGGGTTCCAACCCTTACTGGTGGAATCTGCGTGAGGAAAAAATATATTAAAAAGAGCTGAAATTAAACCAATATTGAATTTTAATGCAGAAAAAAAAATTAAAATTCGAATGGGACGAAACAGAATCCAATCAGTTTGCTTTACAAATATTTCAGGTGAATTCTCCATGATTAATGCGAGTGAAATAAAAATATAAAACAATCGTTTAGTAGCCGTTATGGAACACGGTAAATTATTATTAGTTCAAAAATGCTTATCAGTATGATTACGTGAAAAATGTGTCCGCTTTTAAGTAGATCAAATACCGTACTTGACTCGAGAAATTCTCTTGTTGTATGATCTGTTAAGATAATAGATTATTTTAATCAGCTACGATCCTTACAATACACAAGTTTAGTCTCAGTGAGGATTAGAAGTCAATTATGTTAATTTTTCCAGAAGTTTCTGAGGAGCAATTAGGATCTCATTTGAATTCATTATGCGCGTTTCAAATTGAGAAATGTTCAGGGACACATCATGGAGCGAGTATGGCTTAAGAAATTCCTCTCCTGAAGTTTCTAGAATGCCTGAAGCACTCCGTGAATTCTCTCGGAAGCCAATGTTAGAGCACAAACTCCAATTATACTCCACAGAATTTCCAAGATATTTTATAGCACCCCCGCCCCCTCTCTTCCTCCTTAATTTTGTCCAACATCGTGAAGTTAGATATTCTTAAAATTTATAAGACTTGTCCACCCGGGTTATCATTAAAAGTATAATCCCGGTCACACAAAGACGTATAAGAAACATGTGATATAAACTAAACTAGTACTTATTTATTATTTTAATAGCTTGTTAATCGTTTTGTTGTGCTACTTTATTACATTAACTAGCTGGTTGCCCGGCGTTTCTCGTGTACTTATTTATATAAACTCGAAAAAGTATTTAATTGAATACTTAAACATATTCCTTGAGTATTTCAGGATATAATTGTCACTCAGTCTTCATACATTACGAAATATTATATTGATGAAATTGTTAGCTAGACTCACAACTAATATAGCGCGAAAATTAACTTACATTTTCCGCAAGGATGGTAAAGTAATTCGTATTCATCATTATCATTCGATGGATTATTGCTGTATAAAATTATATTTTTTATTTAAAGAAAATATTTCTGCTTTATTTCATTCCTGATAAAGGAGAATTTCCTTTGTTCGTTGCGTAGTAACGTCTTTCTCTCGCGTGACGTCATTGTCTCTTGGCGCGCAGTAATTTAACATTTAATGATAATGGTTTTCAATTATAATTCTTTCCACCTTTATGCAATGGGTTTGTCAATCCCACAGTACCGGTTCTCGATTTTGGCAGAATACGTATACCAATTTTTGTTGCATTCTGTCCACGCGATAAAATTTGTATAAAGAACAACGTAAATACATACATACATACATACAAATATACATCCTTATTTATTATATATATTTCGTAAGTTTTTCTGTGTACTTTAGTTTGAATTTGTTTACTTCGTACAATTATACTAGAAAGCTAATCATTTCCTCTTTAGGAAAATACCTGAATAAGATACAAAAATGTATTGAAACGTCGTTAAATATAAATAAATAAAAAGTGTCTTATAAGGTCATCAATTGTTTTATTAGTACATATTACGCTGGATTTAGTCATTTTAATTGTGATTAAGTTTTGTTTTGTTGTTTATCTACGAGAACCATTTTTTTTCAGACGAATTGAATGGAGCCTTTACCAATAAAATACGCAGATTCGTATTGAAACATCCCCCTCAGCTATTTGGTTATTGGATTCGAAGATGGAAAGTACTAAAAGGCCGCCCACTGAACTTACCATCCCCTCAACTGAATATCGTCCATGAAATTGTAGACTCGAAGAAATTGTTACAAAAATTTCAGATCGAGTTTAAGGGCTTTATCGTAAATGTGAAATAACAGTAATATTAATGATTGCTTTGCTAAAATATTAATTCTGTTTTAACTGGTTTATTCCAATTTAGAGTTTTATCACATTATATTAGACTTATGGTACATTAAAAACAGGAGTAATGATCGTTATTCAACGTCAGTACAAGGAACCGTTTGCCCATTAAATATATTCATAAAATTCGTCCACATCTTCTTCGAGATAAAACAGTGTTAATTGAATCTCGGCACTGATGTGGAGGCTAACCATATTAGCATTTTACAGTTCAAAGAGATCTGAAACAAAATTTTCCTTGTTGAATTTTTATAATAAAAATCACGTTGCGAGGGTTGTCATAATTAAACTCAGCGACATCTATAATCCCGGATTTGATTTCAATCTTGGTTGTTTCTGAGTTGTTTTTATGTAACGCCCAGCCACCCCCTTCTCAGAAAGGGGTTGAAATCACACAAAAAATCTGGGAAAACGGTATCTACCTCATTGAGCCCGAAAAATTTTCTTTATACAAAAATATCTGCCGTTTTAACATGTTTCTGATTAGAAATATGATGAAGACGATTCATCTCTTACAGTTATCGTATCAATTAGATAAAGTGCTTACTTGTGTGTACGAAGTAACAATTCCGTGCCTGACGTTACAGATTAATGGCCCTGAAGACAGTTCGATAAACCGTTTCCTCATAGCCGTAAATAAGTTGTCACAACCGCGAAGCACCGTCCCGCGTAAAGCTTAGGGTATTTTGATATTTGAAACTTGAATATGTATTCCGGAATCGAATTTTACTTAATAACTGTAATATCGTAGTTGGACTTTCCCTGAACCATTAAAAACTTACCACTTATTCGTGGGACATACATTTTCGTTTTTAGAACACTACATAATTATTCGGGTTTTTAGAAAAAATATCGTATCGAGAACGCTTTAATTCGACTTGATTATCATGAACTCTTTAACTATTTTGTAAAAATCTGTATCGCATAAACAAAGTGTTTACCTGGAGTAGACTATAAACTTATTAACAAACACAAACACTCTCTCTCTCACACACACACACACACACAGTCTATTTCATGTATGGAATTACATTTTTATTATTTTTTAAATAGAATTACTTGAATTTAGTAACACAAAATTTATTTCCGAATCGTCCAGCCAGTTTTAGCCAAACAGCTTCCTCTGCAGTCTCCTTGCAAACTGCCACATTGAGTACTTATTTGTTTTTAAGCTCCGCATATTCATTAAGAGCCATCTGGATAAGCCTAAAGCATATTTTGTCTGCATATTTACATTAGCCAAACTACATCGAGAAGCACCTTGCCAATCTCGATCCCCTCTCTCCAACCCTCCGGACCGTTTTAGACAAACAGCTTACTCGGCCGTCGTCATTCAACTGCTACATCTGCGCTGACCCTTTTCAACTTCCTCTGACCACCCCCTGTGTGGTCGAGACAAAAAAAAACTGTACCTCCAAAGAATCGGTTTCCCGGCTTTGTGCTTTGATTACGAGGTAAACCGTCACACCACACCGACAATATGCCACACCACCAAACTACTATTTTTGTTTGCATATACCAAATCTAGGCACTGGAGTTCACGATTCTCAGGTTAACACAGTTCGGATTCCATAGATTGAATGCACGAAATTCCTCTTAATTGAAACAATGACATCTTTTTCAATGAAGCATTATTTTATTGCTCAACTGAAATCTTTTCTGTCTTAATTAGGTCTACTAGTCGGCATTTGTTTCTAAAAAAAATAACAGTAATTCACCATAGAATCAGAAATAATTTATTAAGCGACTTAGCCTAATTTTATTGATGACATAAGCTTTCCCGTTCATCTTATACTTTAATATAATTTATTTTAACAACACACCCGAAAATGACTCTTGCCAGAATGAGGCAAATCTTGTAACGCGTTTTTTTCACGAGGGTGATTTATTAAATATAAATTAAATAACTGTATTTGGGTAAAATATTATATATTTCCTCTTGGTGCCTGGATCATCGGCCAGTTATGAGAATACGAAGTAGGTTAGATTTGAAAGGACGGCGCCTGATATTTCGACGCTAGAGGCACAACGAAGAGGACATTGCCTCTAAATCGTGGGAACCGCGTATATAACAATATAGCAATTTTTTAGTGCTATGTAGACGTGAAAAATGACATGTGACGTCCTGGAAGAGATGACTGAACGGTGAACCTCTTTGACGCGAATAGAGATACAAGATAAATTTTGCAGAGGTTGAATGTGGGTAATATTTGAGAGGAGAAAATAGCTGGGCAGTGAAAAGATGTGAGCGATTGTGTGATATGGAATCCAGAGAGAGATAAGTTAGTGGACACGAGAACGGGAGTGAGCTCCATCATACGTCTGAAGCCGCTCGTGCAATCACGTCACACTTGAGCGGATGCACGGACAACTTCAGGAGGAAAGCCAGAAGTTCCGTCTACGGAAAACTCTAGAGTATGGAGACCAGCGGCTTTAACGAGGGGTAATATTCAAATTTTGTGAAAAAAAAAACAACATGAAACCTATGAAGGGACTCTCTGATGCATGGCCCAACATCCCATACTTTTAAGTATCTGATGTTTCTTCGTTTGACTTTTTAAATTGAATCATGTATTAAATGTAGCGTTTTATATTTGATAGGAAGTAATTTTGTTAAAAATTATTATTAAAAATAAAATCAAAATACGATTTGTAGCATAAAGTTATTTTGCTTCATATCCTCTTATTTGGTTCCCTCGTTTTCTGTATCACTTTAAAAACTTTACAATGTAATTGTAGTATAATTAATACTATTTAGAATTTTTCATCTTATTTTATTTGTTTCTTCACGAATCGTACTTGAGATCCGAACAATATCGGTAAAGCTGGAGACATTCCCATTGTATATTGCCAAATAGCTTTATTGCGAGGACGAGAATTTGATTATCTGTCCAATTATCCCGATTTGATTTCTATATATTGTTCGCAGAAGATATGTGATGGAGCTCTAACAAACAGGTTTGCTGCATTTGTGGAGTAAGCTCTCGCCATTTCAGGCCGACGGTCGCGTGTGAGGCGCAAAAAAGGCGCATTTAATCAGATAAGCTCTTTGTTCAATGTGGGTCAAGCCATTTCAAACAAAGGGTCCAACAAAGGGAATACGTCAGCCGAGAATCCCGTCCTAACTCCTGGGTCACGGTTGGTTAGATAAACGCTGATTTGGGGCTCGTTTTCTATACCAACTACGATCGCAGAAATAAGCTGGCAGATGCTGTGATAAGTCTTTCCACCACTAGATCTCAAATAGGGTTGCATTTGAAACAGGACGATGACCGGATAAAACTGAGAAGAATGTAAGAGAAACCCAAATTTGAGACGAATGTTGTAATATCACCTCTTGATAATTAATTTTAAATTAATTTTGAAACATTGTCGCTCCAAAATATAATAATCGACAAATCTTTAAATTTTTTGTTACAAGTTATTACCCAAAATTTGTTTTTTTTATTAACAACTTGAAAAGTTAATTAATTTGCTCCCATTGAATACCCAAACTATAGATAAATTTTGATTATAGGAATTTAAATTAAACAAGTTGTTAAATTTTTATAAACAAAACAATTTTATTAATCTAGAATACAACTCAAGAAATCTCTGTATATTTTTTATATTATTTTACATAAACAATTAAATTTCACTAATAATCCAGTTACATTTTATAAATCAGACACTATACCCCAGGATCATCACTGGGTTGATAAGGAAACGGAACACTAAAATTTACAATTTAAACACTGCAGTTAAAAATAAAATGAAAACGAAATCTGACTCATTACCCTTATTTAACAATTTACAAAATTCATCACACAATGTCTACTTACAATTTTATTTGGGTATTCAGGAACGCACTTCACTCTACAATGCCCTTCTGTGCACAGACTTTCACACACACGCTTCACAGACACGTTCACTTTATCCTTTTGATATCCAGACTCCTGACTGCTTGCATGGACTAAAATGTTTTATTTTTAGTCACGGCCACCATTCAAATTGACCGAATATTTTATCACCAGCGCCAAATGTTCAGTTTGTTTTAAATATTTCGAAATGCCCAATAATGTTTATCTCCAAGCTTTCTTCTTTTCTCTCAGACGATCATTGATTAAATCCTTCCTCAAAGTCAGTAAACCAACATTTAGTTATACTTCAGCATCTATTTTCCACTGCTCCAGCCTCCACGTCCTTCACCTTTGAGATCTACAGTGCAACTAACTTTTCTATCCGCTTCGCCCTCTCCAGAATATTCCTTTTTATCCCCCACAGTTTTTGAGTTCCCACGTTCGGACCTCATCTGGCTTTCTCACGCTCAGAGAGCTACTCAATATTGTTAAATAAACATATCCTTATCATATAATTGGATGTCCACAAAAAACTTTTGTCAGTATTCCTTTAATGTTTTGTTCCGATGTCTGTCAAAAACATTATCTCTAAGATAATAAATAATAATAATAATAAAGGCTTCAATCTTTGATTATCTCTAAGAGCCGCTAAAACGTTCAATTATAGTCCTCCCTTTGGCGAGATTTTCCGCTGTCAATCATCATTTTATTATTTTTTTATACAAGCCACCCAAGAATCCCCAGTCTGGGTTGGTAAACAAATCTTATGAAATATGAACAAAATTTATGTCCTTCTTATGTGGGTATTACAATGTATTTAAAATTTTGAAATTGATTTTGAGACGTTATTCACATAAATTTGTTTACATTTGTGATTTGTCAGAACGAATTACATAATTACCTTAATTTGTTCCATTATAACTTCTTTTTGCAAATATCTGCTCTTAAAACGTGCGTTTCCCTTCATAATAATATTTAAAGAAATATTGCTAATTAAAACACGGACTATTAAAATTTCCAGCCTCTTCACCAAAATAAATTCCATAGAATAATAAATTATTTTCCTATCCGATTTTGAAAAATCTCTACGAATCAAAAATAAAATTACAGCACACATTACTTTTAAAATTTGAAAATAAATTACATGTTTCATTCTGTACGTGTTCAATACTTTTCTTTCTCGTTATACAGCTTGAAGTTAATTGTTCATCATCAAATGCATTTCACAAATTATCTGCTCACTTAACCAAAATTGCCGTACGACTTCATTCAGTATGAATGTAAAATTTAATTGTTAACTGAAGGTTTGTCAGTGTCTGAGTTAATTTGAAACTTCAGAGGAACAAGCACTTTGTTATGCAATGAGGTATTAACTATGCGGGGAATGAGTTTCAAGAGAAGTTTTACCAATTAAAAGTCACTCCTTGTCAATCTTGTAACGTGTCAAAACAGTTTGGTGACGAGATTAATTTCATAGGTGGTGACTACGTGAGATTTCCCAGCGATAAACATAGCCAGGTTTTATTTTTTTAAAAAATATGATCAGGAATTATACGCAAGTATTCTTTTTAATTTTCTGAAAATAAGTTAACCGTTTGTTAATGTCACCTTAATATATTTTCGCCACATCATCTACAACAGCCTCCACAATTTCTCCACGTCCCCTTTAGAAAAATTAGAGAAGAGAAAGTCACACCTAAAACCCCCACCTTTTTTGGATTTTGTAATGTCGCCCTCCAAAATTCAAACTTCCCAGCAGAGTAATACCACGGTTCTATAGTCTCACATGATTGATTTCCCCACTCTGACCTTGAAAATTTCAATCGTCAATGTATAAACGAACTTTCTTCCTCCCGTGTAGTTGGCGTCTGGAAGGCTTCAGCGGCGAGACAAACAGGACCATAAAGATTCTCTACGTGCACTGCTGCACCTCATATGAATTAAAATAGATAAACATACGTTTTACACTCATTATAAACTCACAGCGTAGAATAACGTAACCGAAAATTTATATTAGCGTTACTGTGTTAAAAGAAACTTGAAATGTTTGAAGCCGTTTCTGCAACAATATTTGGTCAAATCAACAGAAGTAAAGGAAAATTATTTTATGTATATTTAAGTTGTTGATAAATGCCACTGTGATCAAAAAGCAAGGTGAAATTGTCATTTAAAATTCCCGGGTTTTAGAAAGGCAGGTAAATTTTTTTTCCTAGGTTGGTAGGACTGTCTATAATATTTGCCAAGCGTCTGTTTGTTAAAAGGTTTAATTATCTCCGAGTTACACGTGTTTTTGTAAACAACCAAAAGTGAATTTTTCGATTTTTGCAATGGGTGATTTTGTTGAGCAAAGAACGTGCATCAAATTTTGTTTGCGGAACGAATATTCTTATGTGGACACGTTGAAAATGTTGCGGAAGGCCTTTGGTGATCAAACTATGGCACAAAAAAACGTTTATAAGTGGTACAACGAGTTCAAAGAGGGCCGAGAACGCGTTGAAGACGAACCGCGCTCTGGACGACCATCAACGTCTACCGACGAGGGCCACTTCCAAAGTATCAAAGATTTGGAGCTTGAAAATCGTCGATGGAAAATTAGAGATCTCGCTGACAGTGTTGGAATATCATTTGGCTCAGCCCAAACCATTTTGAAGAATGTTTCATGTCTCAAACGCGTCAAGTCTCGATTGGTGCCAAAATCGCTCAATTTTTTGGAAAAAAAACGTCGCGTTGATGTGTGTGAAACTTTGCTGTCTGACTATCAGGACCACGTGAAATGCATCATTACTGGAGACGAGACTTGGATTTACGCATACGACCCTAAAACCACCGACCAATCCAGCGAATATCGTGTAAAAGGGGAAACAAGACCGAAAAGACCACGGCAAAGTCGATCGAAAATCAAGGTCATCTTGACAGTTTTCTTTGATTATCGTGGTGTGGTGCACTATGAATTCCTTCCGCCGGGCCAAAGTGTCAACAAAGAATATTATTTGAGCGTTATGCGTCGTTTGCGTGAAGCTATTCGTCTGAAACGGCCGGAATTATGGGCGAACAACTCTTGGTTCCTTCATCACGATAATGCACCATGTCATACTGCATTGGTTCTTCGCGACTTTTTTGCCAAAAACTCGACTCATATCGTTCCGCAACCACCGTATTCGCCTGATTTGGCTCCTTGCGACTTCTGGCTATTCAGCAAACTGAAAAGGTCAATGCGGGGACGCCGTTTTGACACGATTGAGGAGATAAACACCGAATTGAAGAAGGTCTTGAAGGCTATACCGGAAAAAAGACTATTCCGACTGTTTCGAGGACTGGAAAAAGCGTTGTAAAAAGTGCGTTTATCGGACGGTGATTACTTTGAAGGAGATGAAATTCATTTGGAAGAATAAATAAATATTTTATATTTTATAAATAAATTCACCTTACTTTTTGTTCGCAATTGTATAATGGCACTTAAAACAGTTTTTTGTTGCTGAAATATTTCGCAATTTTAGAGCTCGTGTGTACGTAAACTAAAATGTTTACTTTGAATGCACGCGTTGAGAGACTTTTCGTCAGAAGTGCGTTAAACTTTCAAAGGGTCGACACCGAGCTGAGAGAGAGGTAACTTAATCTTAACATACGAGTATGCAAGTTTATGGAACTCTGTAAGTCATGAAATCCAGGGCAAACTAGCTGTTGCGGAAACAGGCTACAGACAATTGCCGCTACAATTTATTTGCGTTGCCACTGACATGGTTTATATGTTTGCACGGCAACGCAAATGTCAGGGGCCTTTCCCTCTTCAGAGATGCTACTTCAATTTTGAACGCAAACTACGCTCGGCGACGATACATCCACATTTACACGGGCGATCCTGAAACATCGAACGATTTAGCCCTGACGCCCTATGAAATATTTTGTGACTTGGACCGACTCCACATCTGTGTTCCAGCAAGAAAAATTATGCAACGACCAATTTGTACGAGACCTTGCATAATTAATTCAATAATTTCCAATAAAATTTAATTAATTCTCCTGATTGAAATAGCTTGAACTGTTATAGAGAAAGATGTTTGTAGTTTTGTAATCTCATAGTATCAAAACCAACTGCACCTAGATCTTACTTCCCCTTCAGTTCTCATCCAATAAAAATTCCCACTGGTTTGAGCCACATAATTAAAAAAAATTGTTAAACGAGTTGAAATATTATTTAAAAAATGAAAATTTAAGGAATTTTGGTGAAAAAAATCTTTTAAATGATGCGATCGTTCTTTCATTAAAATATACGCTAAAAACAAATATAATTTAGATTTTTCATAATCTAACTTCATTGTTATCAAAAATTCTAATAATTTGGTAGAATTTAAAATTAATTATTTGGTATTTATGTATTATAACTCCATACGTTTGTAATCTACCTCAATAAATAATATAAAACTCAAATACAATTTCGAAAATCAAGGATATATAGCCGGTAATTTCGCCATATTCAACTACAAAAAAAGTAGAATATTAACATAATTTACAATTTACAAAATCGTATAGGCCTATAACAATTTGTCAACATTAAAATATTTTATCTAAATGTCCACGTTGAGTAATTTTATCACAAATTGAAGTTTTGTAAATATAATATATAAAATAAACTGTACGTTATTGTGTGTGTACGTGTGTATATATGTTCCGTGGAGAGAATTTGAGCAAGTTTCGTACACGTGTTCCTTTAGAACTGGAAGCAAACGCTCTTGGGGTAAGACTCGACTACGATCCCCAAGGCCTGGGGTGGAAATTTACAAACATGCTCAAACGGTCGACATTTGCGTCGAATAAATATTTTTCTGGGTCATTGACATTGATAGTATTTATACCTATGTTGTTTGCGTATAATTTCAGGAGGGGAGCACCCTTAGGGGTAGGGGTAAAGCGGCGATAAGTAGAAATAACGCAAAAAAACCAACTTTGGAGTTAAATCCGGGGTTACGGAGTTCGCTGAGTTTAATTACGACATTCAAGTTGTCGTTTAAGGCCTATGAGCGAGGGTCGAAATTTTCAAACGTGTTAAAACCACCAGTAGTTTCATGGGAAAAAAATTTTCAGGGTCAATGTGATAGCTGGTCTTTTTTAGAATATATTTTGGTGCATTATTTCAACCCCATTTGGTATGGGAGGGTAGAAACTTGAGGGATGGGGTGGAGGGGCATTACATAAAAAATAACCAATAAAAACGTAGATCGGAGTCGAATCCGGGGCTATGGATGCTGCTGAGTTTAATTATAACAACCTGAGAAACTACGGGCACGCAGCTAGTGTATCATAAAACTATTTGGCCATTTCGATACAATATTATATACTGTATAGGATTTTTAAATGGTTTTTTAAATAATTACACTATTGTGTAATTATGCGGCTAAATTTTCGACCAAAAGCTCCTTGTTTTTTTTGTATTGGAATTTTAAATTCTTTTTTCAGACTGATTTAAAACCTCTCGGGTTATAATATTGTTCAGGAAATTAGTCATATTAAATTTATAATTCTTGAAGTATAAATAATTATTTTTGTAAAGTAATTTTTGTAAAATTCTATAAAGCTTCAATTCACATTTTTAATGGCGCATTTAACATTATTTTAAACTGAACTCTTTTATTTCCTCACTGAAAATCACTGTAAAAAGAGGAGATTAATTGAAAATCTATGTTGGAACTACGTAATATTCAAGTAGTGAATAATATCTGGTTAAATGAATCTATGTGCAACCCATTTAAGCCTCACACGCTACTGTTGCGTGAGTCACGACACTGAAAGTTAATCTCGGGAACAATTGTTCGCTTCTCGTAACTCCCACTTGTAATACGAATTAATTTTTCTGCATCACTGCAGGGATTTCTTGACTATAGTTAAACAAGGGAGGTCCATTCAAACATTAATTTTTTTTAAAAAAAAAAACAACAATTAAAATCGTATAAAATGAGCAGCAGTAATGAGATGAAGCGTGTATTAAATATGTTTATTTTTTTTACGTAGTTAATAATAACTCCAAAACGCCGCCTCTGGGACATCCACAGTTTTTTTCTCGCCACTTCGGATCAATAAATCGCACATTACGTAGACGTCATATTAAAAATGATCAACATATCTATCCTATCTTATAAATAAAAATGAGTGTTTGTTTGTATGTATGTATGTATGTTTGTATATTTGTATGTTCCTTATACAAATCTACACCGGTGGAGCAAATTTCACCAAATTTCGTACACGTGTTCTTTACGACCAGGAAACAAACACTGTCGGGGTGAGACGCGTCTACCACCCCCAGAAGCGGGGGTGGACGGGGGTGGAAATATTTGAACATGCTAAAACAGCCGATATTTCAGTCGGATAAATATTTTTAGGAGTCAAATATATTGATAGTGTGTCTACCTTTGTTATCTGAATATAATTTTCATCCTCTACACCCTGGGAAAAGGGCACCCTTAGAGTTAGGGGTGGATAATACAAATCTACACCGGTGGAGCAAATTTCGTACACGTGTTCTTTGCGACCAGGAAAGAAACACTGTTGGGGTGATACGGGTCTACCATCCCCAGAAGCGGGGGTGGATGGGGTGGAAATATTTAAACATGGGAGGGGTGCACCTTTAAGTGTGGGCGTGGAATGGAATTACATAAATGGAAAGCAGAAACTATCGAGATTGGAGTTGAATTCGGGGCTATAGTTGTCCCTGAATTTTCAGACAATGTAATCGGCCGGTTCTTGCGTGGAATAAATACTTTTTAATAATCGCACATTTGTGGGGGTGGTCAGCTTCTACACTGTAAAAACGACCGATATATTTGGTCAATGACTTCAAACCCCTTCGGCATGAGAGGTGAGCACATTTAGGGATAGGGTTCGAGGAGCGTTACATAAAAATAGCGCAAAAGCAAAGAAATTGGAGTCATATCGGGGGTTATGGATAAATGACATCTCGGGCAACTCCGGGCACCCAGCTATATTAAATAAATTTTTACAACGTTATAATATATATTTATCATCATTGAATTTCCTCTATATGAATTTGTTAAATTTATTATATAATAATAAATATTATATCATTTACAAGATAATTAACATTGATACTTCGGATCAATAAATCGCACATTACGTAGACGTCATATTAAAAATGATCAACATATCTATCCTATATGAAATAAATTTTTACAACGTTATAATATATATTTATCATCATTGAATTTCCTTTATATGAATTTGTTAAATATATTATATAATAATTAATATTATATAATTTACAAGATAATTAACATTGATACTTTACTTTACTGAAAAAAATAATGATAAAATGAAATTATGTAAAGGGACAAAGAAAGTAAACGAAGTTATTTTCATAAAACTTAAAATGAATACAAATCGAAACTAATGGTCGTATTGTAGAGATCACTCTAATTCACTTTATTGAAAAATTATTAATAAAATAATATTAAATCAAGGGATACAAAGTAGAAACGATTTTATTATCATAGTTTATTAGTGGACTCTCAGTGAAAGAAAAATTGTGATGGCAATTTACAGCATTGAAACTCAAGTTGGTTAGAGTCCAGTCTGCCTGTCTGTAAAATAGGCTGCGGAATATCGGGATCGGCAAAAAGATGACTTGTAAATGCCATATCGAAAACAAAATATCATCTTTAATCTCAATGAAAACTAGGCAAGAACTCTAGTACCACTTGTTCATGCTGCACCCGATATTACTTAAAAGATTTCTCAGTCATTTCATATTTCGTGCTTCTCTAAATGAGAATTAATCATTTAAAATATATAAACGACTCCCTCAGTCAACAACATGTTTCTTATTCCTCTTCAAACTACAAAGAATTTAATTCTTGTCACCAGCTGACTAAGTAGATGCTTTATGTAGACACAAAATCAAAATACTACGGTCAGTATATATTTTAATAATCTAATATTAAAATTACTGGAGTAACAAAAGATGAGATTCAAAACTGGACGTGATTTAAAGTCAATATATATTGTAATGCATTTAATATAATGCATTGGATTAAAAACAGCGCATATGTCGTAAAGAGAATGCGTGGGAAAAGTAACCGCGGGTCCTGTCACGAGGTGACAAGACGGAGCGGTAAGACATTTATCTAGGATGAGTGCTGGTGAGCGGCAGAGAGGAAGCCGTAATTTGTAGAGACAGGGTGACGGTGCGGCAATTAGGTCTAAAGAGTGATTGCGGGTCCAGTAACTTATTGATTTGGGGAACGGCGTGAAGAATTCGTAACGCAGAACGTGGGCGAGCAGATGTTCCCAAAGTGGCTATGTTAGAGCAGGCTATTGTCTCTGACGAATGACCTGACAAGTGGCGTAGTTGCTTGGGACTTGGAAGAAAAGATTTTGTGCGAGCCGGGTGAGGCCGACAAGTCCTGAGTAATTGCGGGGGCGAAATATTGCAGCTGCAAGCATGTCGAATGGCGTAATTGCTTGGGATGATGAGGGTCCAGGCTCTTGTTGACTTAGGATCTGGAGAAATTAGTATCGCGCACTTGTGAACAGAGAGGTCCAAAGACAAATTGGACCTGTCGCGATTGTCGGGTTTCGGAAGGCGGAAGGAATCCAGTGGCCGGGACGTAAATTTCAGTAATGGGATTCTGTCACCGCGCCGTTGCGTCGAAATTTTGCATCAAGAGAAAAACAAGGAGGCTGGTGGTATATATAGGGGAAATAACCTATTGTGTAGACAGTTGGAGTTAGCGTGGGAGAGGAGACAGACACAGTTAGCGTGGGAGAGGAACGAGAGACGGTCAGCGTAGGAGAGGAACGAGAGACGGTCAGCGTAGGAGAGGGGTTCGGTGAACCTCGACAGTTAGTCAGTCAGCGACAGTCAGCATCAGTCAGCAAAACCATAACAGCTATAAACATTTTTAAAATACAGAAGCTCTATCTGTATGAGTAGGAGAATTTGACCTGTCTTCGATGGTAGGCGACCTGGATGCAGCAAACGACGTCAAGGAGTGTCACGGCGAACCAGTGATATTGTGTTAGAGTCAGTGAGTGAATGTCAAGGCTATAAAGTAAGTGTCTTAAGAACGAGTCGAAGTAGACCTGAGAAACCGTAAGTTGGAATGCATAATATTAACAGATGTAAACGTTATTAAAGGATAACAGTCATGTGTCGTTCTCTTCTTTTGATAATAAAGTTAGAAGCAATCTATAGGTTAAGTTCATTAATAAATTTAGTAAATACTTTTGTTTAATTTAAAACTTAAATGTTGGGTCTTTTTAATAGCTCGATTCTGTCCGTTGTCAAACCCAGTAGAGACCCATGAGAGCAAGAGTTTCGTATTATAATGGTAAAATATTAAATTCAATTGTAAATTCATCTTGTGTTAATAAATTTATTTGTTGTTTATAAATATTATTTTTTTATTTCGACGACATTATTTGGTTATTACAATATATACCAACATTTATTTTTGTTAAAGTATTACCAAAACTGTTTTAGAAGCGAAGATATTTTGTTGTCATTGTGACGCCGTAGCAATTTATTCACTTGATGGACGAATGGAATGACCTCCATCAATTACATTTTCTCATCAAAAGTAGTTGTGTCGCGCGCCTGTACTTCAGCACAGGAACTGGGATGGGCTCCAGAATGTTTTGCCCGAGTTTTCACGGCATCTGTTGTGTAAGATTTGCAAGTGTTGGCCTTGCTTGCCTCTCAAAGGAGCTGTGAAACTCCCCCACCCGCCCCATAAAACTTAATCCCAAGAAACGTCTTAGAGGGAAAGAAGACGAGCCGAACTGCTCTTTCTGTGCGCCGAGATGCCAATATTTATGCCTCTGGGTTGGGGTGAGTTTTGCGTGCCGCTGACTGCATTAAAACTACGACCTTATAAAACTCTTCTCCGTATACCAACCAGCAGATTTACAAGAATTACAAACATTTACAACTTTTAATTTAAACAAACACTCTATCTGTTGTTTCGATGCCTTTCTTAAATATGTATAACGTTTAGGCCATTGAGAATTTTTTTATAGGAATTCCATTTATTCTTATTTCTTTATGTATACTTGAAAACATTTTCGATAAAAACTTTCGTATTCGATACTTTTCTACTTGATAAAAACGACGAACATAACGTATTTTATAAACCAGCATTTAAAGTACATATCCAATTAATAAATATAGAAACTAAGAGTGGAAAAAATTAAATTTAAATGAAGGTGTTAACTTGAACTTAATTTTTGTAAGAAATTTTTTTATTCCATACCAGCAGTCTGCCCGTCGTTGTCCGGGTTAGTAAAAATAAACTAAGTGACATCCATAACCCCGGAATTGACTCCAATATCGGTGGTTTTCGCGTTATTTTTATGTTACCCCTCTCCACCCCCTAAAGGTGCTCCCCTCACATGCCGAAAAGGGTTTAAATTAAAAAAAAAAATCCGGAAAAAAGCTTTCAATCACTTTGACCCAAAAAAAAATTACTATCGACGAAAATATCAGTCGTTTTATCATGTTTAAAAATTCCCAAACCCGCCCCTAGGGGGAGTAGTTGTGAATTGTCGCCACAGGGTTTGTTTTCAGTTCGAAAACACACATGAACAAATATGGTCTAAATTGCTAAACGGAACATACATACACACGTACAGTATATTTTATTTCTTAGAAGATTAAATATATTAGATTATATTACTTGAAGGCCAAAAATTTGAAACACTCAATGTCACTATAAAATATTTATTGTCTCGACTCTGACTTAACACTGCCACTGTCAGGAACTATACTGAATTAGAGAAAAATTGCTGAAGTAGACGTTAGTTGACAATTATTTTATAAATTCAAAACCAGCCATGAAAGTACATATACAATTCTAATAAAAATAGGAACTAAGAGTATAAAAAAAATTAAATGTAAATGTAGGTGTTAACTTGAACGTAATTTTTGTAAAAAAAAATTGATTTAATACCAGCTGTGTTCCCGGCGTTTCCCCGGTTGACAAAAATAAACTAAGCGACATCCATAACCTCGGATTTGACTCCACTCTCGGTTGTTTTTGCGTTATTTTTATGTTACGCACGTACAGTATATTTTATTTATTAGAAGATTAGAAATATTAGATTATATTACTTGAAGGCCACAAGTTTAAAACACAGTGTCACTGTAAAATATTTATAGGCTCGACTCTGACTTAACACAGCCACTGTCGGGAACGATACTGAATTTGATTTTTTTATTAGTAGGCGTTAATTCACAATTATTTTCATGGTACAGAAACGCAGATAAACTTAATTCTCAAAGAAACGTTTCACTGTAAACAAACTGTAAGCAAGAAACTCGTAATTTCTTGGAGATATCTTCTAACACTTAAGAAATTTCAAATTAAAATTACATACCCAGGTTTCATAGTCTTATATATTTGAATTTCGTAACTTTTATTAAACATGGCTTATAAATTCTGCTGTATAACTGTTTTTTCGTACTTTCGTGCATTCACATTAAAGATTTAGTGGGAGAAGACTTACAAATTTCGATCTCACGAACGTTCATTAAAAATTTTATATATATCCTGATTTCCGTTTTACTTTAGCCGTTCTGGAATGAATCTGTGGTCCTTTGTGTTTGTCCCAAACAAGCAATATACCAATTTAGTTTAATTGAAATAGTATAACCTGTTGTTTATTTTTCTACTAATAAAAAAATCTATTGGCGATAGTACACTGTAGTTTTTTTTCAATTTTTACCTAAAAATGTATGTGAATATCGGCAGGAAAGTTGAACGCCCCCTTTCCGAACGCAACACGCGAAACACATTTGGTTCGCAGTATTTATTCACTCCTGATTGGCTAAAAAATAAATGACCTCTTCCCTATAAATTTTCAAATTAGATTTGTTTCGTTAAATTGTAAAACAATGACAGCCAATTGATTACGAATTCATAATGCCGAAATCTTATACATATGGATGTATTTCTTAAGGATTTTCTTTCCCTTTAACAAGTTGACATAGAATTGACGAGGAACGCGATAGTTTTTACCGGCTTCTAAATTCGGGCTTAATATTTTATAGCTCATGATGAGTGTTATCCTTGTTTTCCACTCGGAGCGGTATATTTCTTTTTGAGAAAGTAAATTATGTGGCTTGCTTTCCCCTCGCGCATATCTCTTCCTCCAATGACGTTTTCTGTGCGGGGATAAGCATGCGTCTCCTGTTATATATGTGCTATGATAAGTGCCTTTTATCAAAGCGCACACGCTTCTCAGGGCTTTGAGTCATTTGTTTTGCAGCTACTGTTTTACTTCGCGGTAACTAAGAGTCATAAATGGTTAGTGTGATCATCGGTGATATTACTCAGAGAAAACTCAAAAGGGCATCTCAAGTAGAATTTCTTTTAAAAAACAGACTTTAGATATTATAGTGATCTTTATTACCTTAAATAACAATTTAATGCAAATATAAAACACGAAATATATTTTTACCTATTCTCTCATTACAGTAATAAAGTTTTTGTGTTATTTTAATATAAGTTACATACGTACTGTCTTTTGTTTTACAATGTTAGAAACACAAATCCGTAAATTTAAATCAATTCAAATAATTTAATAGATATTAAACTCATACGAGAGAGTTTCCAAATGATGATAAGAGTTATATCAATTTCTTTTTTATTTATATACTAGCTGAGTGCTCAGCGTTGCCCGAGATGTCATTTATCCATAAACCGTCGATTTTTTTCGTAATTTTTATGTGACGCAACTCGACCTCTATCCCTAAATGTGTTATCGGCCAGGTTGCATTGTTTGAAAATTCACTAAATTAAATTAATAATAAAATAATAAACTTTAGTAATTTTAGAAAGTAAATAATTAATTTTTATTTAAATTAAAAACTGTTTAATATTATTTATTTTTCTGCAAATCAATTTTTTTAAGCGGAATGATTTTGGCGTTCCCATATTCATCTTCTTCGTATTCCGTAATTATTTTTTTAAATCAATAATTACTATATTTACAATAATTACAAATGTAAAATTATAGTCAATCATTTTTTTATTCGTTCCATAAATTTTCATATAAAGTCCCATAAACACAATTAAATGGCTTTCTATAATAGGAAGAGAAAAAAAGTAGGCGTCTAATGCAATTTTCGCCCAGTTCCCAATATTCACGTGCATTTCTTGTTCTCATTTTAAAGATATGCATCTTAAATAAAAACACTGATAAATTTAACTTCCTAAATAACGCACAGACTCTCACAACGGAAATATATTTAATAAGAAAGACAGCTTTCCCGGTGTAAATTATTAACTAATTTTTTCACGGTTACGCACCAGGTTCAGATTTCTGCTGGTCGTTGTTCTCTACCGTTGTCTTCAGCCTGTGTGGCGCTGCGTGACGTATGCCAGGTATATGTAGTCGGACATGCTGCGACCTGATTGGCCGTTGAGGATCGCCTGACCTTTACTACGCGACATGGAAAAACATGTGTCCTTGACGCTGTGGTCAGGCGATCCTCAGTGGCCAATCAGGTCGCAGCATGCCCGACACTATATATACCTGGCATACGTCACGCAGCGGCGTAGTGTGGAGACAAGGTCAGTAACGTCAACGTCGAGAATTATGAACATGGTGCGTAACAGTGAAAAATTTATTAAACATATAAATTGTTACATTAGAAGAGGATACTAGCTGTCATAATGTACCAATATGTCAAATAATGTATCAACATTTAAATTAGAGATTAACTACACTGTGACCAAGAAGATGTATTGACTGATCTTCAACATGAAAATAAAATCAGACTGAAAAATCGTTGAAAACATCAAAACAAACCTTTCTTCCACTCACACACAGCCTGAAGATTTTACAAATATGTACAGAAATGTTTTTGTGTTGTTAATTAATGATTTTATGATTAATAATTATTTTTAATTATAAAAATCGTCTGTTAATGGCCGTTAAGGACATTCATTGTTAAAAACAGACGTGAAAATAAAATATATGAGTATGAGTATAAAGAGCTGACAATTTGCAGAAAAAAAATTATTCCGTATAAAATAAATACAGAATATTAATACAGATCAAAACATCATAGTTAGACAGGTTTTTAAAAATATATATGTCTGGTTCGACAGCTTAATTTTTTAAAATATAAAAATGATAATGGTTAATTGGTTAGTGTTTCCTAAACCCTGTAACTTCTATTACAATTTTGCTTCTAAGCTAAAATGGTGACTACGCACCAATTATTATCTGTGACAGGTCTATTTATAAAAAAATTATCTTATTTATATTCAAATGATCTAATTATTTTGACTGTGTCACATCTCAGAAACCTAATTTTTCACAACTTGATTATATCCGTATAGATAATTGATGATTTTTCTCTTCAGTAAGCATTTATTAATTGGAGCTGACTTACCTAACCTCCACAGATGGTATACTTTAAATGGGATTAAATGGTAATTAAAATTTTAAGACCACTACTTCAGGACTTATTGTTTATAGATTAATAATGACTATGCACCAATTATTATCTGTATCTGTGACAGGTCTATTTGTAAAAATGTTATCTGATTTCTATTCAAAATTGATTTGATTTATAAGACTTGACAAATATTGATCTAAATCAGATGAATTTTGACATAGTGCACATTAATTTAGATTCCATATTTGGGAATAGCTAGTTAAATTTTCAAGTGCAATATTTTCCCATTTATCAACTACTATGTAATGTAGACAATTTTCAGCTGGAAAAATATTCTGATTTAAATATCTTCAAATATAAGTTAAAAATATTCCTAGTGAAGAACTGTTATTATTGAATAAATGATTTTTTTTAATGTGAAATGTACTGTTGATATGAATACAGTAATTTGTAATGAAAAATACTTTAATATTATCATTTATTTTTTTCTCTGTATTAGTCTATATTTCTTATCATCCCTTATTCTTTCTTCATGATCATAAACATAATTTATTTGTGATTCAATGTATCTAACTAAATTTATAGATTTAGTTTATGTTACTTCTCCTATATCTAGGAACATATATGTATGTTCTGCAGATTCATTCATGATTCATCGTTACTGTTTACCAATTTTTTCTGTAACTGTCATAAAAATAGGTTTGATTGTAAAAAAATCATCTGATTTAGATGCAAAATTTGAGAAGTCTTAAATAATTGTACAGTTAATTGTAACCACCTAACATCAAAATTTGGTTCACAGTTAAGATATATATTTATGATATCAGAATTATTCCCAATTAGGATGTATACGATTTTTTTTACCGGAAATAAATGCTGAAAGTAGATCAGAAATTGAAATTATCACACTTGGAAGTAAATATGGTACAATTGGCGGGTTACAGCAGGAACGACTGAAGATGTGTAAATGGGTGCAATGACGTGCAGGCAATTGTTTTTTTCGCGTTTGGTCTTAACGGCTTGCTCCAGTAATGTTGCGCGAATTTTATGCCTTTTTCCAGTCTGAGAGCTTTATGGTAGAAACTTTGCGCCTACTTCAGAGCACTTTTGCTTCTTTCGACCAAGTTCGGACTGTTGCTTCGATACAGGGTTATAATAATCAATCAGCTTTTCGTAAACAAAGAATCACCATCAGAATTTGGCTGAATAACGTTGTAAAAAATTCCAAACTACTGGGAAATGCTCGATTTAATGTGTCTTGTCAATAGATAATCAACTCGGACAACATATTTTTTATTGTCAAGTGATACTCCAGTCTACCTATATCCTTGCAATCTCAGAAAGTATCCTTTTCCTTCAATCGACGATCTCATTATACTGCACTGAGAATCTTTTCGATTGCATCCTCTGTCGTAGAACTTTCTGAACGAGCTGTGCAATAATAATTCGTCACCCTTTAAATTCAGATTCCCGTTCTCTTTATTTACAACGAAGATTTTTATATTTGCTTCTCTTGACTTCATTGAACAAACACGGTCGAAACTTTAAAGTGTGTCGTTTAACAGGTACCTACTAGCGCCAAGTCTGTTTCATGCCCTGTACTTTCCGAACGTCAGTCGAAAATGTAGTACAGAGAAGTATGTTTCTGTTGATGGAGGAAATTATTGAAATCATACGTTTTGCTGTAAACGTTGAAGTATTAAATTGCTTCAGAAGGCGAGTAGTTTTGGCTTAACTTGCAAATACGTGTACGGTCTCTCAGAGTCCTCTTTCCGTAGACGTGAGGTTACTCTCTTCAGTTATTCATGAATTATATTTCCCGTAATCGACAGCATATCCCTTTGAAAGCTTCCTCAGCCACTCTGTTTACCATTAAAAATTTTTAAATCGTTTTATGCTACCATCTAAGTTTCAGTCTAAACTTTGCGGAGGGAAATTTATTTACGTACGAGGTTTATTATATTTGATCGTTGTAACTTGCTGTTCACACTCAATTACGCACTATTACTCACTGCTGGTACAGTTTGCCTAGTTTGATTATTACATTGACGTTCCACAGTTACATGTCTTCCTTTCAATATTTCCAGTATAAGACGAATCATTAGTTGTCTATCCTTCGTTTTCGAACAAAACCACTGGCTGTGTTTATATTTTTATCTCCATGAAAATACCTCAGATCCTAACAATTATTTTTCTCTTTTGGTGTGACTTCACAATACATGCAACACCAAAAAATTAAAAAATTAAATTCATTGAAGAACATCAATAAAATATATTACATTTGATTCTACTAATAAATAAAATAGACAGTATGTGTGTGTATTTTTGTTGTTCCGCATACAAATTTTCCAAATTTCGTACATGGGTTCCTTTCGGTTTAGAAACAAACACTGTGGAGGTAAATTACATCTTCCGCCACCAATATTAATTTTAGTTAATTAACAAACAATAAACAGTTAGAATAGATATATTATTAGAATTAACTAGGCTCCATCATTTAATTATAACCTGAATATTTAATCCAATAACTCATTATGCTCCACTTTTCCGGCTGATTTAATTTAATCGCTCGTATCCCATTCACAAGATTTCCATTACAAATTTCCTACCTTATTAAATATTTAATGTCTCTTAGGTTTCCTTAGACTCCGTAAAAAAAATCCGAACTTTCGACTGGTAGTTGTTAAGAGAAAAAGGATAATCAATATTGTTATGTATAAACTGTGAAACTGATATTAAAATCGTGACAAAATCTAACGTATTGTTTTAGAGTCGGGTCGAGACTTTCCATGCAAAAATGATTTATCAGCTATCGTAGCTGTGGACAGGACACAACACGGCCTCAATGGGGTCCATCAATCAGCGTGGCTAATATTCTTCTCCCTGCAATGTTAACTCGACATGGGCAACGAACCCGTTCTGCGTCTATAATAAATCATTCAAAGATATCGCTGTCGTTTATTTCCGTTATTACATCCACTTAAGAATTGGCCTTCCCTTTAACAATTTCATAGTGGAGTCACACCTAAAGAGAATAACTTTGATAGTATCTGAGGTATTTTTCATGGAGATTCTTGCAGTCGGATACCGAGGCGCTAGTACAAGGTACAGATTTCAGATCAAAGATCGTCAAAGAGTATTCCGAAAATTCTTTGATGCCTGCTGTACACATTCGTCGATATATATTTTGTATAAAATTAGCTGAAAAATTATTTAATAGCTCTCAATTTAATACAATTAATCAATAATGTCAAGAATTTGTATAATATTAAACGAATAATCTGATTCGCATTTTGTATGAACAATAGTTTTACAATTAAATTATTCTCAGAAAATTCATAAATACATGGTTATACAATCAACATTACCAACATTTTTATTTGTTTCCTTGTCAGTTTCTTAACATGTTGTCTTCATTATTGTACAAAAGCGTTTGAATCAAGTGATATCTGAACCCAGGAAATACAACTACGAGGCATTGTTACAAGTTTGTTACTGTGACTAAAATTGATCAAGATAATAAGATCAACAATTCATAATAACACAATTTCTGAAAGCAATGGTAGCACAAACTAATAGTTCACGGACAGATTAAGAAATTCATTAATTGAGATATTCCAAATAAATAATTCTGGATTCATTCAATGCGGTGAATTTCTGGCGGTACATTTATTCCCTAATGGCAACTAAAAAAACGTTAAGATAATTTAGTGGTGTAATGGTGCTCGTAATATTTTATTTGTGTTTTGTCTTAGGAGAGGAATTTATCTAATTAGAAATTTAACAGATACAAATATATACTAAAAATAATAATAACAATTACCAATAGTTTCATGATGATTTAATTGCTTAATTCTGAATTTTAAAATTTTGTCACTTGAATGATAGTGTCTCTCCAGATGTTTTTGTTTATAATTTGAACCCCTTTAGGCATGGAAGTGGAGCACCCTTATGAGAGGGGTTGGAGGGGCGTTACAAAAAAATAACGAGAAAACAATCGAGATTGGAGTAAAATCCGGGAGTATGGATGTCGCTCGTGGTGTAATGGTGCTCGTCATATTTTATTTGTGTTTTGTCTTAGGAGAGTAATTTATCTAATTAGAAATTTAACAGGTACAAATATATACTAAAAATAGTAATAATATCAATTACCAATAGTTTCATGCTGATTTAATTGCTTAATTCTGAAATTAAAATTTTGTCACTTGAATGATAGTGTCTGATTTAATTGCTTAATTCTGAAATTAAAATTTTGTCACTTGAATGATAGTGTCTGATTTAATTGCTTAATTCTGAAATTAAAATTTTGTTACTTGAATGATAGTCTCTCTGCAGATGTTTTTGATTATAATTTGAACCCCTTTAGGCATGGAAGTGGAGCACCCTTTTGAGAGGGGTTGGAGGGGCGTTACAAAAAAATAACGAGAAAACAATGGAGATTGGAGCAAAATGCGGGAGTATAGATGTCGCTAGTGGTGTAATGGTGCTCGTCATATTTTATTTGTGTTTTGTCTTAGGAGAGTAATTTATCTAATTAGAAATTTAACAGGTACAAATATATACTAAAAATAATAATATCAATTACCAATAGTTTCATGCTGATTTAATTGCTTAATTCTGAAATTAAAATTTTGTCACTTGAATGATAGTGTCTGATTTAATTGCTTAATTCTGAAATTAAAAGTTTGTCACTTGAATGATAGTGTCTCTCCAGATGTTTTTGTTAATAATTTGAAGCCCTTTAGGCATGGAAGTGGAGAACCCTTAGGAGAGGGGTTGGAGGGATGTTTCAAAAAATAACAAGAAAACCGAGATTGGAGTAAAATCCGGGAGTATGGATGTCGCTGAGTTAAATAACGACACGGGCAACGGCGAGTAGCCAAGCTAGTTATGTATATAACTACGTAAGAAGTACACTATCTCCCGGATTTTAAAAATCGTGGAACTTATAAATGTTATCTACATTATAAGACTATATTTGTTTTGTTTTTTAATATTCAACGTGAATATATTTCTTGACTGAATTTAATTATACCAGAGAAGGTATATCTAAGGTGAATTTCAGTTATTCATTATTTGTGTAAAAGTGCAGAGAAGCGACTGTGGTTATAGAACTTCTGTTTCTACCGAAGGCAGTGATTACAGACATTTGCTAGCTTACACATTAACTGCCACTACAAACGGAGAATTGTTGAAAGCCGGGGAAGGTACAAGCCGCACTGTAAATTGGACTCGTTAGACGTGAAAATCACAAAGGAACTCCATTGACGTGGAAAATAATGAAGACTTTGAATGTGGACGCTCCCTCGAAAATTGCTATTACGTTTTTTTTTATACAAACATGTAGCGTTGTCATTTTGCGAAAATTCGGGCTTCATTAGGTTCTCTGTTATCTCGTTATTATACTTTCTCGTGCCGTATGTGATGTGTCTGTGTTCCTTTTTTTTGTTGTTGTTTTATACACACTTTCCCTGTTTTCTCTTTCCCCGGAGCGGCTATGGACCGCTGCATCCACCATTGCTGAGACGGAAGCTTCAGAGATTGATATTCTGCAACGAGTGGGTAGGGGGTGGCGGGGGGGACTCTGTGAGGGAAAATGTCACTTCCGTTTAGAAGTTCTCACGTTCCTTTTGAGAAGGCTTTAGCAAAACAAGTTTCCAACACCGAGGTAATAGCAAGTGGTTCTGAAAGTTTTTTTTTTTGGAGGCGCAGTGATTCAAAAATCAACCCGAGTTTTATAAAGTCGGTTTTAAAACAGTGCAACAAACATTTCTAGACATTTGTTATAAATTAAATATACGTAAAAAATATATTAATGTCCAAAATTCAATACTTCTTAGAAATAAGCAAGAAGTTTGGGTTATTTATTCCGTTGACTGAGAGTTGTAATAAAAAAACATTGAGAAAATATCGAATATTTCATAAGATAGTTTAATTGAAGTTATAAGGATTGATTAATTATTAGCAACGATTGGGGCAATTTATATTTATTAATTTAAAAAAATTAGTTGTTATTTTTAAAGCATTTGATGACTTTAATTTTTTTTATGCCGACGTTTCGATACGTTTGTATCTCGTTCAGGTATCTTCCTACAGAGGATGTATTTACAATTGATTAGGTATCGAAACGTCGTCATAACAATTTTTTTTTTAAAAAAAAGTGTCTTTATAAGGTCATCAATTGCTTTATTAATTCAAATCAGAGCTTAAATTAAAACCTTTAGTTGTTATTATGTTTCGATGAGATTAATTTAGAGTATCATTTTAATTTGTATGTTGACATTTGAATCCCGCAAAATTTAAAACTCCGTCAAGGAATAAACATCACTTGTGTTTCTGATGGTTTTCAATCACGATAATATAAACAGACGGTGGTTCTTTCCTGTAAAACACAATTTTGTAACTGCCAAAGCACCATATTTCAAAGCCAAAATACTAGAGATGGATGCAGAGATATGTATAGGTCGCGAGATATAATTTGGCGTACGAACTGCGCAGTAGGAAAAGCGAGAAGATGCTGGGAACCATTGTCGTCAGGCGGGAACTGTCCCTTTGAGACAATCTGGAGCAACTCTACTATGATTCTTGACAACATTTATTATTTTCGTATAAGCGAAATATGCAGACAACGGCAAGGTCTTTATAACACACCCTGTACATATGATCTCTTACCGTTTACGGTTTAGGTTTATGTCCTTATTGAAAGTAAACAGTCAATATTATCTTTGTTTTCATATTTTTAATATCTTACTCAATTTAATACACAAGCATTAAATAATTGGTATAATAAATCTTAAAAATGTCAATTATAGAAAAATAAATTTAATAACAAACCATAAATTCTCTCCTTTAGCCTTACAAAATTTTACAATTCATGAGCTGAATAAGAAAACCAATGAAGGTTTGTTTGTCTTAATCGCGTAAAATCGTTACAGTTTCTCCTCTGCATCCGGAAATCTTTGAAGGATTTATATTCTTTTAGACTCGATCAGTAATACCATGGACTTGAAAGTTAATAAAGCAAACCAATCCAATACTCATTTCTTAAAAAAAAAATTTCGGAGTACGAATTATTTTCGTTTCACTGAACTTCTGCTATAACAATATAAATTTACTTATCGAATATTATGTGCTTTAAGTAATTGTTAATTTTATAAATATTAAGTCTTCGAATTCACTCTGAGGATGCCACGAGAAATTCGTAAAATATTTATTTTCAATTTGATGGAAGTAATTTGAGTGTAAGGGCACAGGTAGAGCTGTCGACAACATGAACGATGCGCTTTCTGTGTGCGAGAGTGAATAATTTTTCTGCGTTCGATGGGAAACGTGGTTCCACACATTTGAATCCACGAATTCCAAAGCTCTCGCCCACAGGTATTCCAGTCGGGATATTAAAGCTGCCAACTCGGAACTAACTACTTTACTTAAGTTTACCATATTCAAACAAAATATTATCTTTTCAGCGGACGGAAAGAACTTAAACCAGTTCGAAGGTAATTCTTAACTTCTGAGAATCAGAATTTAATTTAAACGGATCTTTCCATGCTGAACACACCTCATAAATAATTCACATTTACGCGCCGTATCATAGACTCAATACGTTTTAATTATTAAAAAATATTTGTATTTTACATAAAAAAATTTATTGTTAATATTTATTGATATTTAAGATTGTGACTGTATCACATGAAGCATTGTGGAATCCGTGAAAGCACGACAATCCTAACCAATAAAAATACCACAATACGTAGGGAGTATGGACGTTTAATATATTATATATTGTAATGCCAATTAATTACGCCATTAATTGTCTGGACATAAAATTTGAATTGTTTGATAAATCCATTATAGCGGTCTGATCGAACAAAGCAACACTGGAAAAGCGAGTTCAGCCGCTTTTGTTGAAAGGTCAAAATGGCGTTTGCGCGCATGAAAGTCTTTCAGTTTACGTCTATCAGCAGCCAGGTAAAATTGACAGTTTAAGTCTACAGCAAGGAGCTAAAGAAAGGTTAGTTCGCTCCGAAAGAATAAACAGTTAAAATTAATCATCAAGGAGCTACGTTGCAGTTTAAGTCCAAATCAGTAAAATACTAATAAATCTACGAATCATAGGATTCCTGTAAGGCAAGCAGACATCAGATAGCTGACATTCAGGAGGTTCATCCGAGTTCCTGGGCGCCGATCAATTTTGACTTCAATTGTGTAAAATCTGTGAGTCGATATTTAGAGTCAGTGTAAAATTTTGCAACAGTGTACGTCCGAAACCAAAAAGAATGCTGGTACCAGCTGGACAGTATGTAAGTAACAAAACCAAAACTAATGATTAATTGTAAACGCTGATTAAAGGATAAAGTCAGATTTCGTTCTCTTTTAATTGTCAATCAAAGTTAATTTCTTTACTTTTAATCTCTTTCATTCTATCGACATATTGTTTAGGTTAATTTTATACTGTTTTGTTAATGAGATTTGAAATCAATTTGTTGTGTTCATTTATCGAACCCAGTACAGGCCCTGAGAGAAAGATCTCAAATTTTGTTGTAATTATCTTTATTGCAACAAAATAAAATAAAAAAATTTTGTTTGTTAATTGTTTAAACTTTTCATTTAATTAAAACTTCCATTATTGTTTATTTAAATATATTTTAGGGGAGGAATCGAGGGTTTGTAAATGGGGGAAAAAAATTTTCTGCAAAAAACGGCAGTTTTAAGACCAGCAAAAGTTATATGAAAACGAGTAATTTGTAAGATATGAATTTATAAAATACTTAAATTCATCAACGAGAGAGCGGGTGTGACGTCACAAACAAACACTGATGCGTTTCCCCCCAATATTGGACTGCCAACTTCAGCATAATTCCCCCTTAAGACACAGTAATACTGGAAATAGTAGAACTGTTGACGTCACGTACCTTATGAAGCGTAGTATTGTCAGTATAATGTTGAAACAGTTTCTGTACCACGATAATTAAGAAGCGACACGCTACGACCTCCCTGAAAAACAACGAACAATCTACGCAAGTAGAATAATTCACGCCGATTTGATTCGGTTCGCTGTCAGCGGCACATTATTCACCTACAGATTTACGAACTCTAATATTTCAAACATGGTCAATTGTGATCTTTCAAAAATTGTCCCTTTTCTAACATCCACTTTATTTCCACACGGTTTTCTCTTTTGTTTATTCTGTAATATTTCATTTCCACAAAACCACATCCATCCACCCATCAATATATTTCTCATTATTTCGAAGTTTGAAACTTTCAACACATTTCGAGCACTTATAATTTCGTTCTGTTGGAATCAATTTCCATTACTACAATTTATCAACTAGCTAGTTTTTATCTTCCACTAATTGTACAAGTCCTAAAACTTTAATTCACTCACTATAGGAAAAAAGAAAAAAACAATATTTCTTAAGCACGAAACACTAAAAGTACAGCATTATATTTCCTCAAGGACCACGTAAAGACTGAATGGATAAAGGCCCAATTTTTCCTTCCTCCCCACCCTTATGCACTTTCAAAACGAATAAATGCTTACTTTTAATAATCACTTGAGTATAAGAAATTATTGTCATAAGTGTCATAAATGTTTATTAAATAAAATATTATATTAAATTAAATATATATATTGTAATAAATTATTGATTAATGAAATTTTCCCCACGTTGTGGTAGCCATTTTATATGATACATACATTAAATAAAACTACCAATTTAAACCAATTTAAACAAACAATTATCATTTATTACAGCACAATTTTCAATTACACAAATCTGATGAATTTTTATAAATCAAAACAATTTTATTTACCTAGAATACATTTTAAACAATTGGACTCAGTACCCTCAAGGTTTTTACTGGGTTGATAAGGAAACGGAACAAAATGTTACAATTAAACAAATACAGTTACAATAAATGAAAAACGAAATGATTGAAACGAAAAGAAACGATTGAAACGAAATGAAACTAACGAAATCTGACACTTTTTACCCTTTATTAGCAATTTACAATTATTAATTCAGAAAAATAAACTTACACGCTCTCGGGTCCACACACTCACTTCATACCGGCTTTACAGTCCCCAGGCTGCGCTCACACTCTTGACGACGTCACCCTCATGACGAATTCAAACAACTCTGCTTTCAGACAGACCTCCACGATGAAACGCCCACCAACTGTTGACGACTGATGTCCAGCTGATTACTCTCGGCCACGTAGCTAGGCCTACCATCCGATGATCACTCCCCGCTGACACGTCCGTCTCCAGTCCACACGACTAACTCACTCCAACTTGATTTCCTCTATATCTCCTCAATAACTAACTCTGCCTTTATCTGCTCTCTTATTTATATCCCGGCTCCCGTATATTCACTTGTGTTCACAGTTGATTTGAAATTACATGTTCGCCAAAACAAACAGTATCTGTTAGCTTTCTCCCACTCCGAGAGCCACTTAATCAATTACAATAAGCATATCCTTTTAGTATAATTGCCTCGTATATCTGTTATGATGCCTTTCAGTGTCACAATTTGCCCTAAGAGCTGCCAAAATGCCCCAATTATTTGTCCTTCCCTTCTCTAAAAGTCCAATTATTCGTCATTTTATCATTATCTTTTATATGTACACACCACTCAAGGATTCCCAGTCTGAGTTCGTAAACAAATCTGACAAAAATAAGAACAGACTTCATGTCTTTCTGAGCTGGTTATTACAATATATATAATTATGAAATACAGATTTTGTATAAATAATCAAAAATTACGCCTGTAGTTCAAGATCTTTTCAACAGATCTCATTCCTAGTTGAGACTTTGCGAGCGACGAGCCTCCTCTATTCTAGTGACGTTTCACTGTGACGTCACACCTGCTAATACTTAATTAGCTGTATCCCCCAAAAGTATACATTTGAGGAAAAAAGTTATATAGCAATTGGACTTGTAAATGGTCAAAGATTGCTTAACGATAGAAGACATTTCAATCGCAGTAATTTAAAATCCTTTTTACATACGAATTTAAGTATTTAAAAAACTATACGTTTCCACAAAAAAAAATTATTTCAAAATTAGATTATTTAATGATCAGAGATTGCGTAAAAATGGAAGCCATTTCATTACAAACAATTTACATGGATTTTTAGGAAAAAATTACAAGTAATGTACATGTTTAGAATTATATGTGAAAATAACGCGATATTTAACTGCAGAACAGATAATATCCATTTATCTTCCTAATGTAATTATCCCACTTTATAAACCCACATAGTTACGAACAGCAATATACATGTATAGAACATTGATAATGATCAATTATCCAAAAACAATGGTGCCTTTTAATTGTATATATTGCAGAAATAAATAAAAAAAATTGATTTTAAAGTTAATTTGTGAAGAATACGATAATTGAAAAATAAATTATTGCTCATGAAGGAGGTGAAAAATATTTAGCCCAACCTGGACGTCGACACTATATCCACTGCTTACAATAAACGCTTTGTATAAATATATATTAGGTAGACATCGGGCCTATTTGGTGACGTCACACCTGCTAATTTGTAATTAAGGCTATCTTCGCAAGTATGTTTCCACAAAAAAAATTATTTAACAAATAGACTTGTAAATGGTCGGAAAGTGGTTTAGGATAGCTGATACTTTAATCGTTTCCATTTCCATTTCCATTTGTTGGATATTAGCCATATTGTAGTACACACCAATGTTGGTATTAATATAATTTTTAAAATTGTTAAATTATAATGTTTTTTCCGTAAGGTACTGGCCATGTAATTGAAAGTATAATTTCTGACAGTTAGTGCGGAGTGAGAAAATTGAATCGAGAGCATTCCCAGACGTGTTGTGTTGTGAGTGTGTATTGTTTTGACTGTTATCGGCGGCAGCAAGTCAGATTGTTCGGTCGGCTGTCGCGTGTTAATGTTATAGTTTGCAAAATCTCACAGCGACAACCTTATGGAGGGGATGAATTTTAGTCACTCAGAAGGTTAGTCTCACTGTGCTCGTCGGGCGCGGTCATCCGAAGTCTGAAAAGTAGTTTTGAAAAGTAAAAGTGATATTTTAAAGAAGTGAACTGCATTGTAAAACTGATGATGCTTTGGAATTTTCAACATGTGTTATCGTCATTGACGGAGATGGAATTCCGGATCGATACTGTGGACAACTCCAAATGGTGACAAAGGTTAGTTTATCCAATTCCAGCCTTTAATGAATGATATTTTGGCGGTTAATTTTTTTCTGTTGAATTGTTCCTTTCAATTTCTGAGTGTGGGTTGATCGTGCAGACGTTAATCATAACGATACATTTGTGTTTATTTATAAAGGGGCCTTTCACCCAGGTAACGGTATTTTATTTTGATGGTTTCGTGCGTCGATGAAAATTTTGCACCCACATTTTTGTTATTCTATTATTTTAAATTTTTGAGACGAAACTTCGATTGACGGACCCATCTAAATTTGACCACCTCATCGACATAGCCCTTAATTGTGACGTTGCCTCGATAATTATGGACTGCTTCTTTTTTTGAGGGAAGATGTCGTTGGATTTCTTTAGTTGCGAACATTGTTGTGTGTCTGTTCCTCCTGTAGTCTGGAGTATTAGTGTTACACTTAGATATTAGCTCTGGAACATTTATTACCGTTGATAGTTCAGAAAACTGCACACTTACCCGAGTCCGTCGACGCGTTGTAAATAAAACAGGACCGCACTCGACGAAAGCTGACGAGGAACTGTCATATTCTTCTATCATTGAAAACAGGAAACACGTTGGGTATTAGGAAGGCAGGTAATTTTTTTTCCTAGGTTGGTAGGACTGCCTATAATATTTGCCAAGCGTCTGTTTGTTAAAATATTTAATTATCTCCGAGTTAGACGTGTTTTGTAAACACCCAAAAGTGAATTTTTCGATTTTTGCAATCGGTGATTTTGTTGAGCAAAGAACTTGCATGAAATTTTGTTTGCGGAACGAATATTCTTGTGTGCACACGTTAAAAATGTTGCGGAAAACCTTTGGTGATCAAACACAAAAAAAAACGTTTATAAGTGGTACAACGAGTTCAAAGAGGGCCGAGAACGCGTTGAAGACGAACCGCGCTCTGGACGACCATCAACGTCTACCGACGAGGGCCACGTCCAAAAGTTAACAGATTTGGTGCTTAAAAATGGTCGATGGACAATTAGAGATCTCGCTGACAGTGTTGGAATATCATTTGGCTCAGCCCAAACCATTTTGAAGAATGTTTTGTGTCTCAAACGCGTCAAGTCTCGATTGGTGCCAAAATCGCTCAATTTTTTGGAAAAAAAGCGTCGCGTTGATGTGTGTGAAACTTTGCTGTCTGATTATCAGGACCACTTGAAATGCATCATTACTGGAGACGAGACTCGGATTTACGCATACGACCCTGAAACCACCGACCAATCAAGCGAATATCGTGCAAAAGGTGAAGCAGGACCGAAAAGGTCACGGCAAAGTCGATCAATAATCAAGGTCATGTTGACAGTTTTCTTTGATTATCGTGGTGTGGTGCACTATGAATTCCTTCCGCCGGGTCAAACTGTCAAGAAAGAATATTATTTTAGCGTTATGCGTCGTTAGAGTTAAGCTATTCGTCTGAAACGGCCGGAATCTTGGATCCTTCATCACGATAATGCACCATGTCAAACTGCATTGGTTCTTCGCGACTTTTTTGCCAAAAACTCGACTTATATCGTTCCGTAACCATTGTATTCGCCTGATTTGGCACCGTGCGACTTCTGGCTATTCTGTAAACTCAAAAGGCCAATGCGGGGACGCCGTTTTGACACGATTGAGGAGATAAAAACCGAATCGAAGAAGGTCTTGAAGGCTACACCGGAAAAGACTATTCCGTCTGTTTCGAGGACTGGAAAAAGCGTTGGAAGAAGTGCGTTTTATCGGACGGGGATTAATTTGAATGGTATGAAATTGATTTGGAAGAATAAATAAAGAATTTATATTTTATAAATAAATTCACCTTACTTTTTGTCCACAGTGGTATTTCCAAATTATAATTCTATAATATTTCAATTTTTCTGTTAAATAGATGTGATCATATAAACGTTCTAGTTGTTTGATGCATTACACTAATTCCCCCTTTATATCAGGAGTCAGTGATCTAAAGACCATTAACGAATATAGCTGGGTTTTTATTTTATGCGTAAATAAATTTGAAGTGCTGTAGTAACTGTAGCTTTGATGGGCCCCCATCGCAGTTGTGTAGTGGCGGACCATGTTAGCTGCTGCCCCAGCATTCAGGAGTTTCCTTTCCGAGAGCTGTCATTCACAGTTCTGCTCTCCTCATTTATCAGACGTGAAATTGAGCACTCTCCACTCCCTCCAATTCATGAATTTAACATGTGTCCAGAATTATTTCGGGCTTTAAATGTGCGCCAGAGGAACGTCGCCTCGAAACTATCCCTGTGTATCACGAAACTTTAATACTGAGTTTCACAGCCGGATTTTTCACTACTAGTAAAAACTATAAAACAAAGCAACTAAATATCTCAAATAAACGAGTTTCGATTAAATAAATTTATATTTCTAAACATTTCCGCATTCTTGCATTTTTCAGATAAATGAAAATTAAATATTAATAATGTTAAATGTTTCCGTTACAAATGAAGGTATCATTATATTTAATATCAATCGATACCAAGTTACGATTATAAAAATATTAAACTCGGATCGAAGAATACTAGGCCTAGACATTATTTCAATACGTAATTAGCTGCCCTGGTCGTCCACATTAAAATATTATAGTTCTGGCCTGATTCACGTTTCACCAGAAAATATTTTGAATTTTCTCCTCTTTTCTATATTTAGAAGTAGATTTATACAAGTACAAAACGTTTGGTTGACGCCGTCGAAGTAGAAAAAAATTAACTAATTTGAAATAATATAGGGAAATAAATAATTATATTTATCGAACTTCAATAGAATCATAAATTAATCAACCGGCAAACGTATAACGACGTAAAAGTAAACACATTTTTAGAAAATAAAAATGTGCACTATACAAACCATAAAAAAATATCTAAGTTGAATTTAAAAAATTGTTCTTTTAAAATTATAGGTATTCAGACTTGTAAAAAGAGGAACATAAAATGGTTCTAAATTATAAAAATTATCTGACCTTCAATACATTAATAAAATTTTATGACCATTTAATCAGAAAAATAATGAAATTGTTATACAATTAATAAGAAAACATTAATTTTTGAAAAAAATAATAATTTAATGACGTTTCGTCCAGGGATTAGGACCTTATAAATTTTTAGGAAATTTCAAACAAGAACATATTTTTTAACAAACCAAAACATCATTAAAACTCTCAAATCTCCTCATTATTATTTAAAAATTTTAATTACAAATTAAAATACTGTCAGCCACCATGGGTCGACCTTAAAAATTGGATATTTTTATATAATAATGAAGAGATTTGAGTGTTTTAATGATGTTTTGGTTTGATTGTTGTTGTTGATTGAAATTTCCTAAAAACTTTAGACGTCGAATCCCAGGACGAAACGCCATTAAGAAAATATATTTTTAAAACATTTAATGTCTTCTTATTAAGTGTCTTATAATTCAATTAATTTTCTGACTGAATGGCCGTCAAATGTTATTAAAGTGATTAGTTTAAATTTTTCATTTTCAGACTTGAATTTTTTTTTATATTTGCACCTGAAGGGGTGACAAAACAAATGAACCATACGTAGTGCTGATTTTCATTTTAATAAAATGCCCTAAATTTTATGAAAAAATTGTTTTATTAATTTATTGAGGTCATATAAATGTTCAGCATCAGCTAATTTCATATCGGAAAACTATTTTATTATAATTTAGGCACTGTATTATAATACAATCGTTTAAATTTAGTAGAAAATTGATAATAATTATTTTATCACCCAATTGGAAACTAGTATTAATTAAAACATTAAGGTTTGATCAATTTCAGTGAAATATTTATTTTAAAATCATTACAATTTTAATATATATAATAATAATCATCTCTAACTGTTAAGAAATAATTTTTCTTGTTATCATTTACTAAGAGAGCTTTCGGTTATATTTGTCGTTATTCTATAAATTGTATCGTATATAAATAGAACAGACATTACAATTGTTAACAATAATTATCTTGACACATTTAAGATATACCATCTTGGATTTCTCAATATTGTAATGGAAACAGATATGCAATTAAATTAAATTAAATTATTGATGTTAAACTGTAAAAATTATCTACTTCTATTTGTATATTGAGCATGGAACGTAAATAATAATAAGAAAAACTACGTTGTTACTGTTGAAGATAGTTGTTATAGTATTATTAAAAATGAAATAACACACTTGATAAAATAATTTTTGAAAAAAATTAAATCAAATATTACTGATAACAAATTAAAACTCATTTTAATTAATGAAATATATAAATAAATTTAACTCTTTGTTGTCTCCAGATTGCTATATCTTGACATGACATGAAAGAAATCTAAATAAAAATCTTATGGGGAATCGCACCCAGTCACCCTGGTTGTCCAATAGTTCGATTAATATTCCAGCGTCCAATCAACCATTGAAAAATCTAGTGTTATTTTTAGCATCATTGCATGAAATAACTTTTGTCTTGGAGCAGGTTTTGCGTATAACAGTTTCACGTGGCACATATAATTCGTTATTCCGTTAACTATTCACCGCACGCCATTGGGAATGTATCACTATTACGTGCGTCATTAGTGCGTGAGCAAGACAGCTTAATGGTTGCCTGTCTGTCTAGTCATGACATTTGTTCTCGCAAAACAATAACGGTTAAAAAAGTATGTCCATTTATAATTCAAAGGAAAATTGTTTGGCGCCATAAAATAATAAAAGATTAAACTAACGTGTTTTGTTTCAGAATCATAGACTTCGTGTATTACTGCAGAATAAATAACGGTTTTCCCTGTCGGCAGTCCGAATGTGATTTTTAAGTACATCATAATATCTTGAGGGTATTATTCAATGGAGATTTTTCTTATTTTATTAAAGAAAATTGATGTTAATTTAAATAGTAGTTTGTTAACTAATTAAATTCGCCATGCAACTGTGGTTCGAAACCAGTTTTGTATGATTTACATCCGAGCTTCGAAATTTGTTTCAGACTCGTTGGCTTGCTGCGGTTTCACACAACCGCTTCATTTGTTATACTCCAGTGACGCCGTCGGCCGATATTTAACCACGTTAATATCTCTCCAAGTATTAACTAAAGCTTTCACCCTACCTTTTAAACCTTCTGTTTTGCTCGTGTGGGTCAGTAAATTGAGAGATCATTGAATGACATTTCGAGTACTGATTAATAAATCAGGTATAAATACACACTTTTTCCAATTTAAAAATTTTAGACATATTGTAATAATCAACAATTAGGCTTTAATTTAATAATCAAAATGATAGGCTTTATTTAAATGAAAAAGGTAATCAATTTTCTACAAACAAAATTTATTTATTAATTTGTGGCTTCTAAAAGTTACAAACAATTACCGGGTTTGATGATTTACAGTGAAAATTATTGAATGATCTTATTAACAATACAGTTTAAAATTTACTTCAAAATAATGTGCTGATAAATGAAATAAAAGCTACAAGAAAAGCGAACGAAATCTGGCTTTACCCTTTTATTAGCGTTTACAGGTTTTATTAAAGTTTTGGTTACTTACGCATTGTTCGGCTGGTACCAGCATTCTTTTGTCGCTTCAAAAGTACACAATATTGCAAAATTTGTACACAGATTCTAAATTTTTCTCACAGGTTCTACACTTATGAACTTGAAATGCGATTACTAGGCTCCCAGGAACTCGGATGATCCTCTTAATTGGTCAGCTATCTGATGTCGTTTTCCCTCAGCACGAAAATGTTCAAGTTCTTTATAATGAAGCAAACCCTTGCTTCCGTTGGCTAATTGTTAGCACATCTACTCGGTCTAACTAACTGCTTGCTTACAGGAATCTTATGAATTGCAGATTTTTGCCTTTTACCGCATTATTTATCGGTTTGGATTCAAAACTTCTAAGTAGCTCGGTGAAGATTTACTTTTACAATGTCTCTCCTTTCGTGGCTGACCATAGACTTCGACTTTTCCCTTTCGCTCCTCGTCGTAGACTCAAACTGTACTCTTTCGCTCCTCGCCGTAGACTGCCAACTTACTATGCTTTTGCGCGCGTAATCGCCATTCCGAATCCTCAATAATAGGAACAGAGCTCGCCACTCATTGTCGCTTTGCTCGCTCTCGCTATAATTCAAATTGTTCGCTAACAATTCAAATTATTTAAAAACAATTAATGGCTTAATTAATTGGCATTACAATATGTTATAAGGAACGTTGAATATCTTTATAATACCTCATCACAATAAATGAGCGCCCCTACTGAATTGCAACCCGCCTCACAACTTACCCATGTGCATCGATGTAATATCTAATTGGTTCTCTTAAGAGGGAGCTACGCCCAATAACGCACTTATTTTTTTCTTAATTTACATTATCAGTGTTCCGCAATATATTTAGGAAAATAATGCATGTACGATAACATCGGATAAAGGCACATTCAAAATTCTTAACGTTCGGAAATAATGTTACTGTTTTAATTTGGAGATACAAGAATTTAACAGATCTATAAACATATTATATAAAATCAAAAAAACATACATTACGTATGTTGAAGAACAATAAATATCATATGGGATATCAGGAGAAATAACAAATTTTGTAGAGCGACTTATCAATTAGGAATTTAAAAAGAATTTTTATTTTATTAAGACTGATTTAAATTAATTGACAATAAATCATTCGTGACTCCAGGTTGTAATTAGTCAACAAAATTAAAAATATTTTGTCTTAGTTATTCAATATATTGAATTTAGTGGCTTTTGCCATATTCGTCTTCATGTGTCAGTTTCGAAATGTTTTCAAGTATAAATATACAATATCTTTCATCTAAATTAGAAAATAAATTTACTAATACAAATATTTAAATTTATAACATTAAAAATAAATCCAAACGAAAAACCATTGTTAATATATATATATATAATGTATCTTATACGTACCTTAATTTTTAGACATTTTCTTTCTTGATATTATTGACCTAATTAATGGATCGGTACTGAAATAGGAAAATATAAATATAATAAAAAACGGCTTGAGGAAAATTATAAAACACACAATATGTAACTGAGAAAAAAATTAACATAGGTAAATCCCTGAGTGAAAAATATTAACTTCTGAAGGAGAAGGAAAAAGTTGTCAGGTAAGCGTAAAATTCTTTAAAAATAATCTAATGGTTGTTAAAAATGTCAATATGACAATTTTAATGCGGGATATCAGGAATACTATTAAAATTTAAAAAGTGGCTATCTTGCCTTATACATCAATTTTAAATACGTATTAATAATGTTTCTGAAGATTGGGGAAAAGCAATAGCGGTTGCCATTTATAAATCTGCTTCGAGATTCGAAACTTGTGATTACAAGCCGGTTTGCTTTACATCTGTAATACTCGTATGCAAGCAATTTGAGCGCTTGATAGCCGAGTATTTGCGGAAGCATTGCGATGAAATGGAATGGATTCACAGAGGGCAGCGTGGGTTTCGATCTGGCTGCTCTTGCAGGTCTATTAGTGGCAGTGTGTCAAGACGTTTCCGACAGACAAACTGAGCATACGTGCCGTTGCTATTCAAAACTTAAGTTTTGCGCCCCGTTCTATTAGAAATAAAGTGCCACGTAAAATGTTAAACACGGTGAGTAAACTGCCCCTAATTCTGTACTCATGTTGCTTACGATCCAGGAACTAACACTAGCAACTGTAACAAAGGTTGACATTTTAAATACATTCTTAATCGCAGAAGGAAACTTTTTCTGGATCGGACAGTTTCATAATGTCATTCTCGAATAATAAAATGCTGTTAGTAAAGTTTATTTGATATTTTAATTTTTCATATCCCTTTTTGTAGAAATTGTACATCTTTAAATTTAATTCATTTTAACTGCCACCGGACAAAAACTGATTTTTTATTTAATAAATGGGCAGATGGAAAGTTGTACATGTTTCTATTATATAGGTTTTTTACACTAGTAGTATTGAATTACCTACAATTTAATTATTCGCTATTTAACACTTATCAATCTCATGTAAACGGTATCAATAAATAAATTCAGTCTAATGAATTATATGTTTAATATCACATAAGAAGAGTTTCGCGTCTTATTATTTCCTACTCGAAATTTTATTTTTTTTCTTCAGAGGAACGTTTTTGACTGTCATTTTTATTTCTCTAAAAATATTAATATTTCAAACGGACATTTTAATTTAATAATATCATTTTAAATTTAATATATAATTTGCGACATTCAGCGTTGCTCTTCCAATATTATATCTGATTATCCGTTGATAGTTTTGGTCCATGAATATAAGTTTATGTATATATTGTGGTAAACACTTTTAATTAAATAAACCAGGAATGAAATTGAAATTAAACCAAATGTTTTTTTTAAAAAAAAATAAAAATTATTTATTTAACAAATTTGATTCTGTTTGGATTTACATTTTATATTTTTAAGGAAATGCCTCAGATTTTATGAGAATCTAAATGTCAGTGCCGCTTATAGGGCCTCTAGTAAAGACAGTGATTTGCTAATTTCACCAAGTTACAAAAGCAAAAAAAAAATTAAATTTGCTAAAACAAAATTTTATACAAACAACAAAAATTATAGAAATGTGAAATGTTATATAAATCCGGCAAAGTTATAGAAATCTATACGTAAAGGTTGACTGAAGAAAGGTTTCTTAAATACCATTTATATGGAGCTGCTCTGGTTTGTGCCCACGTGATTATTTAATTTTTATAGAACACTAATTTCATTGGCAGGCCATGGCACTGATTTTATTATCGTCTCGCTTTCAAACACTTTGGGTGCCTTTCAACTTTGCTATCATACGTATTGCCATGCTCAGTTTGCTGTGGATAATCCCTTTAATATCAAAATCTGATGATATTCAGCCTACACTTGGCTGACTGTTTCTCACAACACACACTGCTCTCTGACTGTACTGTACTTTGACCATCAAGACTCCCAAACACACTGCTCTCTGAATATCTGCTCTGCCTCCCTAACACACTGACTCTTCAACGTTCTGAACGTCTTTTATACATTTTCGACAGTGCACCGGAGAAACCATAATATTTTCTGAATTCTCGCGCCAAACAATGCTGTTCTCTACATTGCTCTGGACTCAATAATTAAATAAATAATTTAAATGAAACAGTTTATTACACATTTGTAACCTCTACAATATGTAGATATATATATTTATGGCTGATATAAAACAGTAAATTATTTACGATTTTTTAAATATCTAAAATAGGAATGTAGTAATATTTTTTTTTCCGGCTTACTTCAAAGAGTGTAAGTTCAGTTTCCCAGAAAAAGGAATGGATAAAGTAATAAATCATATATAACATAATTTAATACATATTTTTGGCCAGTGAAAATTACGTAAACATATATTCTGTAACTTAATTTAAATTAAATTTGGGGCGTAGGAATTTTTTATTTGGCAGCAGGTTGGTCGCTGAAAATAATAACAGAGGGATGAATATATCTCTGACATAATTCTGAATGTGAAACGAAATATTAATTACGGTCGGTAAAATACATTTGATTTATTACAAAAATAATATTCATGTACCAGTGTTATTGAATTTTGAGAATTGATAATAAACGCAATATTGTATTGTGATGTTTTAGTCGTAGCCCCTATTTTATCGTCATATAACTTGCTGGAGGTTCCTGATACCTGCCAAACTAGCGGCGTTGTTGACTTAGGGATACGAATTTGTAACAGATGAGAAATATTGTTGATGAGTAAATGTTCAGAGGAGAGGGTATAAGCGTTTGAATATTTTATTTTAAATAGCATTAATGTTAACCAACATGAGGACAAAAGTTAGTTGTTTAATTTTTTTTTCTTAACAGAGGAACAGAGTAAATTGTATTTGTATATGTTTAAACTTGTGCTAGAGTATTTCCTGCGGCTGAAGCCAAGAGATTAGTGAAATATTACTCATGTGAGTGGAGTGACGTCAGAGGTAACGTCATACAACGTGAGGGCAAACCATAGTTGTTTGTTTACATTTTTGTTTTTACAGAGGAATGTTGACAATTTGTAAATTTGCAAGGAATTGATTTATGTTAAATGTAAGAAAGAGATGTAGTGGTAATTTATTGGATTAGAGCATTATAAGAAGTTGAAATGATGGCATATCTGATTCAGTAACCCAGCAAAATTTATTTCAACAGCAGTATATTGTATAATTTTCAGTGAACATAAGGAGAGAGAGAGAGAGAGAGAGAACCACAGTTCAAGTATTATAAAATGAAGGTTACTGCGTTTACTTTACACAAGCGCTGTAGAATTGTAGGCACCAAAAAGCGGAATATCAGCCTCAGTGTTTTATTTTCAACTTACACCTGGGATAGTATTTCATGGGAAGCTTTCAGCTGAACCACAGATAAAAATTGTGTGTATTCGGCTTGGCGAGAGCAGCACAAAAGGCCTGCACGCTCTGTCCATTTATCAGAGCATTGCTTAGTCTTTGGCTACTGAACACAAATGAGGCGGAGCGCCATTATTTATAAAGCGCACGCAATTCACTAGGTTTCTCGGTCCCAAGAAGAGTGAATAA
Organism: Zhengitettix transpicula; assembly: GCA_037074705.1. NCBI lineage: Eukaryota > Metazoa > Arthropoda > Insecta > Orthoptera > Tetrigidae > Zhengitettix > Zhengitettix transpicula. Next base: position 4,962,964 of record CM073595.1, read on the forward strand.
GTATAGCCTGGTGCCATTTCTGCGACGCCTCGAATTATGTAAATTGTATTTAAGCAGCAATAAATTCCACTCTTTTTTTAAAAAAAACCAACATATTTATAAAGAGGTGATAATACGCTTGTCTGAACATAAGTGCCACAAACTGGACCGTTTGAGTAAATATAAATGGCCTCCATGTACAAAATTATACTTCTCCACCTGCCCTGGTTCATCTTCTTATTAAAAACTGCTTCGTAAAGTACATGTTTATTTTTGGAGGTTCATAAGACTGGGCAAATATAACTATACTTTCACATCCCCTCATTTTTTCCGGATTACAGATTTATCAGGTTCTGTTCTGTAATTATAATTTTTGAAAAGAAACGTGTTTCCGCACGCTGGAAACTTGTGTAGTAACCCGGTGAATGCGTAACAAAATACGTTGTGACGCGAGACAAATAGAAATAGAGATGGGGAGAAATACGGAGAAAAACCTAAATTTATTGCGAGGGAATCGGAAATAGGTAACGCGAGAGAGGAAGATGTACGGAAAAGACACAGCGTCCTTGAGATGTTGAATAGTAAACCAGCGAAGCAGTTACACGCCAACGGCTTGAGATTTTTTCCATCAATAATGCATGGAAGGGAGGTTGCAAATTTTTAATATGAATATAAAGTTCCTGGAGCTTCAACTTGAAAGAAGAAATTAATTTCAGAAATTACATGTTCAAAGGAATTATAGTTTCACTTTAATACGACCCAATTTACTGATAATGAATCACAATGGTTGCGTTTCTGTCATCGTAAGCAGCGTCCCTGTTTCTTTCTCTATTATTGCGCGACGCTTCTCTTATTCTAGCCAACAACGCTTTTCGTTTCCAGTCACTCTTTTCTCCCTTGTGTACGCATCTCTTTCCTTATCTTTCATTTTTTCACTATCTCCATTCTATATTTGACTATGTTCATGGATTTATGAATAATAAATGAAAGAATTATCATACTTACCATTAAAATTACAATATAATACATTTTATAATAAATAAATCTATTAAATAAAATAGACTACGTGTGTTTGTGTGTATAATCCGCATACAAATCTACGACCGTGGAGTAAGTTGGAGAAAATTTCGTATACGTGTTCCTTTCAAACCGAAGAAACCAGTGTGGGGGTAAGACACGTCTGACACGCCTAGGGGCGGGGTTGGTAATTTTCAAGCAATCACAAACGGCCGATATTGGCGTCGGATCAATAATTTTCGGGGTTAATGTGATTGATAGTTTCTCCCTATGGTTGTCGTGTATAATTTGAGGATTGAGGAGTAGTATTTAAAAATATAGCAAAAAAATCCGAGATTGGTGTCAAATCTGGGGTTATGAGTATCGCTGAGTTTAATTACGACAACCCGGGCCACGCCGGACACCCAGCTAGTACAGTATTGTGAATGAAAGTAATGAAAAATATAATAAAAATTATATCTTAGACTGCCGTAGTAGCAAGTAATTAGCGGTAAGGCGAGTCAATCAAAATTACTTGATGGACATTGACGATAGTCGCGCTTTAAAAAATATACATAAATGAATCAATGTGCGGTGATGTAGATTAATTATTTTGAAATAATTTTTGTACCAATTATTGATGAGTCAATAGGAGTCAGTCTCGTTATATCGCGTCACATTTAGAGACTCGTGACAAACTTCTCAGTGTTTACGCTATCCTCTAATTTATCTAGATCATTATTATTCAATCAGACCGATAGAATTGCTGTATTTGGGCTTTCCTCATTTATAAGGACTTTGAAACGTATACTTATATATATTAAAACTTATCTTATGCCTTGAACGAATCTGCAAAGTTTGTCAGAAAAATGTTGAAGTGTGATCATTACAAGTTCTCACTACAATTTTTGTGTGTATACGCATTAATCACGTTTTAATCTTTCCTCTTAAATAAAAATTTAATTCGGAGCTTCTGTTCGCACCAATTCGCGGAAAGAAAGTTTTGTGGATAAATACGCAATTCCAATTTTATACGTCTGAAAAGCGGCGAAATTGTTAAACTTTTTCCTTGCGGCTAGTGACAGAACACTTGAATACAAGTAGTTTTAGATTGAGGCATATCCTGAGCTTTCGTTCGTAGCTTGTAATTACTTCTCACAATGCCTCGCGTAATTAGAATACTATCCTCACGGCGTTGCGGCTTGCAGATGGCAGAAACACCTTCCGTGCAGACTAGCTCAGATTATTTTTAGCCGGAATCCGCATTCTCTCGCAGAAAACGTTTTCGTTAAGTGTAAAATTTCAATTTTCACTTGAAATTTCTTAAATACTTTAGATGCTCTGAATGGAATGCTGAAATACATCATAAACCTTATCCAACAATCAAATGTACCAGGCTGCTGTTTTTTCAGTTATAATGTTTCCTGGGTTTTTTAATCCGTGTGTGTAGAATGTACCTCGACGAAACACTGTTATTTAGTTATATTTTGTACTCTAACGGCTCTTACTTCTTTTGAATCACCTGACGAAAGCAACAACGATTACAGAAATGTCATGTTGTATTTATTTTAGCGCTTATTTCCGCCTGTTTGTCGTTATTCGTTTACATAATTACTATTTAGTACATAAGTATAGGCCACAATTTGGTTTAAAATTGAAGCTGTTACAAGTTTACAGTAAACTATTGTCGTGACTAATCCTTTATCTGAAACTAGCTTGTTACCCGGGTTTCATAATTAAACTCAGCGACATCCATAACCCCAGATTTGACTCCAATCTCGGTTGCTTTTGCTTTATTTTTATATACCACCCCTCCATCCCCATCACTAAAGCTGCTTCCCTCCAATGCCGAAAGGGGTTGAAATTATACACTAAAATGTATGGAGAAAAATGATACCGAAAAATATTCTTTCAGCGAATATATCGGCCGTTTTAACATGGAGAAAAATTACCATACCCGTCCACCGCCGCCCATGGGGGTTAAATAATTAAACTCGGCGATATCCATAACCTCGGATTCTACTTTAATCTCATCCGTTTTCGCGTTATTTTTAAATAACGACCGTCCACCCCTACCCCTAACGGTGCTTCTTCCTATGCAGATTACAAACAAATAACATCATTTGGTTTCATTGACCCCATAAAAGTATTATTCGACGAAAATATTGGCCGTTTTAGCATGATTGAAAATTTCCACCCCCCGCCACGAAGGGTATGCAGTTATTTTCTGTCAAAAATATCCCCCGATACCTTAAGTGTGTAAAAAAATACTCTGGTTTGTTTTATGGGGTCGAGTCCTCCAGATTAGTTGAAGGTGGTGGATTTTGCTATCTGCTGTAGCATTGTATGAGATAAATGCAAATAATAACGAAATACGCCAACTGTTCAATAGAAAAATATTTTGTGCAATGTAATTAATTCTCAGCAGCTCTCACTTGAAATTATTCCATTCGTCTTTACACATTTACAACCATATATGTGAAATTATAATGATATACGAACGTATACAATTTTTTTAAGAATCTCATTAGATATATATAGTCAGTTTTTGCACATTCAGAATCAAATATAATGAATAGTAAATATTAGGTATTGATTTAACCATCATTGTATGTCTTTTCCTGTGCGCATTGCGAGATATTGCATGGTTCGTGGTCCTGAAAATTTTACCTCTTTACTTCATTACGAAAAAAGGAACTATTTTTGTTGTTGTGTAGCAACGTATCTCTCTCTCTCTCTCTCGCGCGCGTGAACTATTTCCGTGACGTCATGTTATGTTCCCGAGCAGTAATTTAACACAAAATTATCACGTTTTTTAATTACAATTCTTTCCTAATTTATGTTAGGGGATTCTCACCCTCAAAGTACCGTTCGTCGTGTTTTTAAGAATATGTGTACAAAGTTTTGTTGTAACCTGTCCACGCGTTTAATTCTGTATACAGATTATCATACATATAAACATACAACCTTTTTTATTATATAGATTATAGAATTAATTTGTGTTTAGACCGTAAAAATATATTCATGTGACTTCATGTGACTTCATGTGGCTTCAAATATTATACAAATCACCTGGAGACATATTCTTGAAACATAAAAACAAATGTAACATTATGGAGAAATTACATCATACGTGTTCGTTAATGTTTAGAGCGGTGACCTTTCACAGTGAAGTCTGTCAGGGTTGTTACGAGTATTCCTCATATAATCACACAGCCAATGGCCAGGGAGATGTAACTGCTAATAGTAGGTCGCGTTGTGGACGAATGGGAGAAGTTGTACGTTACATTATGTCCCCACAGAAACTAGAGGGACAACTACAGTGGCTCTGCTGAGTGCGTTGCTCACATGTCTCGACCCTTTACTTATGGTGATTTATGCACTCTCCAGCGGTCACCGGGGTATTGTTAGAATTCATCTTTGAGGCTAACCGCAACAGTGAATTTCAGGTTTAATGGCCACCTCGTGAGAAGGCGATGATTTACACCGGTTCTTCCTGGGAAAAACATTTCACAAGCTCACTTTTTATCGCGAGCCGAAAATATGTTTCAACACAGATTTGAGCATCAGACGTTGTGTTGTCTCCCACATATGTATAAATATTTAATTCGGCCAGTTTGTCAGCTCTATTTCGTGACGCTCTTATCCAGATATGTGCGCTTGTCATAAAAATCACAAGTGAGGGGAACGACAACGGAAAGACAGCATCGTGATATGCTAATAACACGGCCAGTGTTTCAACACCTCATTGTGAGTTTTGCACCAAAAGTCGATGCTCATGGAATATTGAAAAATAGTGCTAAAAACGAGTGTTTCGTGCGAAGTATAATATAATAGTATTGTCAGACTATGTAGGTTTGACAATCACAGCCTAATGTACGAAAAAAGTATTATACAACCCAGAACATCAATTAATCAGAGGGTGTCGTGCGATGTCCGCACGTGCCATGAGCGGACAACCTCCCCCGCCCCCCCGGGTCCATCCACAATCCTGACCGCTGAGCGAGCAGGCATACGGTTTTGGAAAGGCAACTATTTTCAGTAAAGAATCAGACTTGGTTTTAACATTAAGTGAAACTTATCTGGATTTATAATTTATATTCCTATCTATAACGTGGAAACTGTTCCAATTGGCAGTGATTCGTTTAAATAGATTTGCTTATAAATGATCAATTAAGATACAAAACTTGTAACATTTGTAGTTATCTGACGTCCTTAAACAAATGAATACATCAACCTGTTTAGTTATAAAATTGAAATTATTTTAAGTTTTTAATCATTATAATAGGAAAAACATTCTCAAAGTTTCATCCCTAATTTATTAGGACCACTCCAGGTGTTGTAAATTCAATTAAATGATCTAATTTCAAAATCCATGTTTCTAAAAATTCCGACATAGCAAGATTTTGTAAACATAATAATTTACAATACAATTAATTAAAAATTTATTGAATAAGAGTATTGTTAAGTTTAAGAAACATTGAAAATAACATTTTTTTAAATATAATAAATACATTAGAAAATAGGAAATCATAAATTCTATTTAAATTATTAGTTTCATTAATTTACGTTAATGGTCGAATCATTGGAACGAAATTGCAACATTTCGTTCATCAATCTGGAATAATATTATAATTCTTCATCAACAAGTTTTACATAATGCTATTAGAAATTGTGCTTCGTAAAATAACTATGCTTTGTAAGTTATGTACTTAATATAATATTATCCTTATTAATTATGATTATTTTAAAATAATAATAATAATTGCATAAAATACCAAATACAATGGTTAGGATCATAAGTTAATAATAACAAAACAGTAATGATAATATTAATATTAAAATGGAACAGGATAATATAAAAGTCGTAAAAAATGTACTAAATTTAAAGTAATTAATTTTAAGTAATGTTCAATAAATTTTATTATAAATTATGTTTGTAAAATCTTCCTTTGTTTGGAAATTCAGAAACGGAGATTTTGAAATTTGATCATTTAATTGACTTTACAAATCCTGAAGAGATAAATTAGGGATGAAACGTTGATAATGATTTTTTTATAATGTTTAAAGAATTAACTTAATAATAATTTTATAACTGAATTGATTAATGTTTTCATTTATTTAAGGACGTCAAATAAATATAAAACTGTTAAAATATTTGTATCTTAATTGATCATTTCTAAGCATATTTATTAAACGAATCACTACTAATTGAAACAGTTTCCATATTATAGATATTTATAGAAATTATAAATCCAGATAAGTTTCAGAAATGTTATACGTAAAACTTGTATTACATTCACTTAATGTTAAAACCAAGACTGATTGTTTACGGAATAAAGTTGCCCTTCCGAAACCATATACCTGCTCGCTCAGCGGTCAGGATTGTGAGATGGCCCCGAGGCGGCGGAGGGGGGAGGTTGTCCGCTCATGCTACGTGCGCTCATTAGAATAATAATCTCCGGTTGAAAATACCGGTTAGTAAGCAGTGCCTATTCCACAATTATTGGCTATAAAAGAAAATAGTTCCCCCTATTACACGGTATTTTGTCGCACAGTTTCCAAAATCGAATTTTCAATTTCCTCCCTTCTTCTCGTTTTAAAGATATGCATCACGAAATCCGGAAAATGATGACTTTAACTTCCCATCAGAATACATCGATTTTGGAGTCTCTAACTGGACAATTTATGACAATTTAACTCCCAATCAAAAAATTGTTATGATAACAGAGTGACTTAAGGTCTGAAAAAATACACATGGCGCCAGTTTCAAGTCTTACGCCAATTTTTTTTTTCTGTTCCAATTAGAATAATTTGAAGCAAAAAAAAAATCATGTTTTGTAACATTAACGGAAAATAGAGGGATTCATTTTCCGAATGATGCCTTTATGGATAAGCAGTAAACATATAAAAACGGCAGAAGTAAATTTATTAACCATTTGAAAATGAAGAGCTAAATTATTTCAATTATAAGCTGCAAATTTATCAAACGCGTTGTATGACCATATGTAATTGCGTCATTAAAATGTTTTGAACAAATAATAGTGTTCCAGTAAGATGTGTTTGATTATAAAACAGAAGTTCACGCTGGGCTAGACACCGCTGACCTTGGTTAAGTTCATGTTTATGATACACACAGTGATTGTACCGTGATTCATTTTTTGCAGCTTTATCACAGAAGCACCGGCTATATTTAAATATACAATTACTAAGAGAGTAGTTAACGCACAATTTCATGTCGATATCCAAACCGAAATTTTACTGTCGCTTTTAATTTACAGAAGTGTTGTTCTGTTTTTGGAAAAGCAGTAAATTGCCTAGTTTTTATTACAGCAGTTATTTGAGATACTTCGTGTGCCCTGAACACCTTTCACGTCGATTTCACTCGACCAGGTCCGCAAGCAGAAAGTCCGTAATCTTCACGAAGTCGTCGTCTCACCAGTTTCCGTAACTCAACTTCTACTTCACAAGTGTCAAGACTGGGCCACTGTAAGCTGTTTGCTCACCGTGTGAAATCGAAACACCCGATTCAACTTCCCTTCGACCGCGACAACCGCAACCAAACCTTGTATCGCATAGGTAGACTCAGTCTGACAATTCCCCAATGCCGGAAGTATTGATCGTATACAACTTTAATTATATTACGAACGCATGCATGTTATTTACCAACTTCAAATGCTGAAAATAATACGATCATTGGAATATTTATTCCTGGAGGCGCTTCATACTTTAATAACCACATAAAGATTGTGTTCGTTTGTGTGAAAACGCTCACTCATCCCAAACTTTTAATTAGCTTTGTGTCAATATAATTTTGTTATTATATGAACAGTACTTGGATTTCGGCCCCGGGTAGTATCGATTAACGACGAAGTTTCGACGGCTGTCGCTGGCATCGTCATCTTGAAACACGAAGATGATGGCACAGTAATAAATCAACAATATTACCACGGTAATCGAGGAACTGTTTATTAATTATATTACCCTGGAAAGATTAAAATAATTATAAACACAAATTTTAAATCAGGCGAAATTTTGCAATAAATTATTGATTGGTTTCAAAGAATAATATTTTGCTGTTTATGAATATGTATTAAGAGTTTTAAGTGAGAATATTTTTCTTTGGATTGGGCATTCACAGTGCAACTTCATCTTTAAATTAGTTTTGCGTGATACACGCCATACATACATACACGAATACATATATATATATATATATATATATATATATATATATTGTAATATTCAAATTTAAAGATTTAATGAAAGGAAATTTAAATTTAACAAAACAAAACAAATTTATTCGCACAAAATACAATTTAAATCTCTACTCTATTTCGCCACATTTGGATCAAATTTTACTAACAATTAATTTTATCTTTTGTGGCATTTAAGAAAATTTATTATTTTTTTTACAAACAATGAAACTCAAAATCTCAGGGTCTCCACTAGGCCTGATAGAAAGAACAAAAATCCAATTACACTTGAAAGAATATTACAGAATATATAAATTCAATTTATTGAAGTTACTAGAAACGAAATCTGACCTTTCACCTTTAATTTACGGTTTACAAAATTATTTATTTTAAATCGCTACTTACAAGTTTTATGCTTTTGGGTTCGGGAACACACTTCACTCTAATAATGGCCACTCTGTGCATAAAATTTACACAGACATTTTACTAACACACGTTTCACAACACAACACTATCCTTTCAGTATCCAAACTCCAGACTGCAGACTTCCCATTACTTTCGCCCGCGGCCACCAATCAATTTGTCTTATTTAAAATGTTCTGGATCTCTCAACCTTAACCAAGACATAGTTCAAATCTGGTGTTCAACCTAACACTCCTTTCTCCTTCCAGCTATGACATCAACTTCTATGTCTTTCTCCTCTAATATCTCTTACACAAAAATTATTCAATTCTAGCACCAACTTCTAAATTCTTCATTACTTTGGCTTTATTTACTGCCAAAACCGCCCACTTTATGTCTACATCTCTTATCGATTACCAAAACTCTGCTCTCTGCAACCACGTCTACCTTGTTCACTCTCTGGCTTCCAACTAACTTTCGTATCAGCTTCCCCCTCTACAGAATATTCCTTTTTCCCACAGTTTTAGTTTCCCACGTTCGGACCTCACTCTAAGACAGCTACTCAATATTGTTATATAAACATTTCCTTGTCTTATAATTGGATGTCAACAAAACACTGTTGTCATAGTTCCTTTAGGGTCTTGTTCCGATGTCCGTCAGACATTAGATCTAAGAGACGCTAAAGGTGTCCAATTATAGTTCTCCCTTTTGTGAGCATTTATCCGCTGTCAATCATCATTTATAATAGGAGCCACCCAAGATCTCCAGTCCGACTTAGTAAACAGATTTTAAATAATGGCCGTCCACCTCTAGTCTGTGCCGTGAAACAACTCTTATGAAATTTAAACAAAATACTGGCCTTCTTAACTAGGTATTACAATATATATATATATATATTTCTTATAAGGTATTGAACACTTCCATTTTGCAACTAAATTAATATAATTCTCACATCTAAAATATTAGTAGTTTTGGATTCACCATTCTGTTTCCACGCGGTGTGAGTCGCGACATCATCGAAAGTGATTCCAAGTCGCTGATTGAATTGATTAATTCTAGGGCAGTCCGAAAATTCCATGTTTTTAGTTTCCTTTTATAAAAGGATTCTCTTTACTGTATAGTTAAAAAAGTAAGCATCACGAGCAGTCTGCGCGTATATTTAAAATAGGTTAACTAAATATTTTGTAAAGATTCAAATAAAAACAATTAAGGGCGTAAACCTTAATCGTAAATAGTTACACGAAAGGGTCTAAATAAATAGATCATGAAACGTAATCAGATGAGTACTGAAGCAGATACATTTCCGGTAACAGAGGGGGAGCATGGCCCGAAGACGGTTTCACCCTAAGTAAGGAAATGTAAGGAAGATTATATAGTTTACAGTATTAGGGTTTCGTCTGTTCTTTTCTGTATCTAACTTTACTTTAGAATTTAGGGAAGTAGCAATCCATGAACAAGCAGAAGACGAATGAATAAACAGCAGCACTAGTGTCAATTTCAATAGGACAATGAGTTAATGAATACGAAAGATAGTCAGTCAATTCAGACAAAAAAGTGATAATATAAATAGCACACAAAGTTTCTGTGATCCTTGTCCCTTTCCTCAGACGCGAAGAAATTCCACTTATTTCAGGTTTAATCAGGTTCACTATCATCAAATCAAAGGTTCTCCCATGGAAAGCCTCCTAAATCCTTTTTTTTCTGAGATAGTCATGATAGAGTTAGAAAATTCTTGTCTTTCTCTACTTCCTGTCCAACCGCTTTGCTACATCAGATATGTAGATGACATTTTTTTGTATTGTTAATAACTCTCAATTCAACCATATAGTCAATAGTTTCAATAATTATCATCCCAAATTACAATTCACCCCTGAACTTGAATCTAACCATTCTCTTAATCTCCTTGATGTCACTGTATCCATTCACAATACTTCCACTCTCACCAATTGGTTCAGAAAACCTACGCACGTAGACAGAGCTATATTACTTTCTAACTCAAAGTTACATCAACACAACTTAAATATTGTCCAAAACGTTTTAATCTTCAATGAGTACCCTTTAAATTTTATAATTAAACACATAAACAGCAGATTGAACAAAATCCAATATCCTACTGTTAATCGTCCCCAAACACCTCAAGCCAAATTTTTTCATAAAAAATTTATCAAAATATTCAAAGAATATATCCATCATTTACAGATCCACTAATACTCTTTTCTACTTGATTAAAAATCACGAGGACCCACTCGACACTACAGCAAACATTGTGTTGTTTTCAAAATCTCTTGATCTAATTGTAATTCCTGCTACATTTGGCAAACAAAACGTTCCCTTCATACACGTATCAAGGAAAATATGTTTAATATTAAACTTCGTATGATAAACAATCTGTAGTCTCCAAAAATATCATCAATTCTAAACATACATTTGATTGAAAAAATGCTACGATTTTAGACATTGACCCCAGGTACAATTCCAGACTCATTTCAGAGATGCTTCACATCACAGCTATTAATGTTCTAACAGACACTATGAAACTCAACAATTGCTATGATCCCTTATTGTTACGCTAAACCTTATGTTTTCCCATTGTCGTTGCTCCCTTATTGTTAGGCCACCCCTTCGGCTCTCCCGGTTTCGTTGCGTTTTCGTCGCTTTTGAGTTTTGTCAACTGACCAGTGCCGTTGTGTCGCTATAGGCTCTTCTTCGCACCTGACGAAAGGAACAAGGATCCCAGAAACGTTGTGTTACCACTTTTTTGCCTGAATTGGCTATCTTATTCATTATTTTCAATCACACGTAAATTTTTTCATTCAGACAATAAATTATTTAAGTTCTGAAATAATAGTATATTGTTTATGTTTTGATTTAGAATGACTTTTTATTATTACAATGAAATGTACAGTGAAGGATTTAATATTTTAATCTTTAAATTTATATATAAAAATTAAGTTATAACAGGTTCATCCAATTTGAACTTAAATTAAAACAGGTGTAAATTGTTTGATAGAACAAACTGAGCTGTGTTATTGAGCGGCTGCGGCTGCGTTTTTCCGCGTTCAGTGCAATTAACTACTATTATAGGAAACTTTAAAAGAAAAATCGCCAATCACTCTTGTTGACCGTTTCTTGACTAATATTTAAAACTAAATGAAGGCCTGTCTTGTTGGTAGGCCTACCACTGTGATCAAAAAGGTGAAATTGTCATTTAAAACTTCCGGGTATTAGGAAGGCAGGTAATTTTTTTCCTAGGTTTGTAGGAGTGTATAAAATATTTGCCAAGCGTCTGTTTGTTAAAAGGTTTAATTATAACCGAGTTACACGTGTTTTTGTAAACAACCAAAAGTGAAATTTTCGATTTTTGCATTGGGTGATTTTGTTGAGCAAAGAACTTGCATCAAATTTTGTTTGCGGAACGGATATTCTTGTGCGGACACGTTGAAAATATTGCAAAAGGCCTTTGGTGATCAAACTATGGCACACACAAACGTTTATAAGTGGTACAACGAGTTCAAAGATGGCCGAGAACATGTTGAAAACGAACCGCGCTCTGAACGACCATCAACGTCTACCGACGAGGGCCACGTCCAAAAGTTAACAGATTTGGTGCTTGAAAATGGTCGATGGACAATTATAGATCTCGCTGATAGTGTTGGAATATCAATTGGCTCATCCCAAACCATTTTGAAGAATGTTTTTGTCTCAAAGGCGTAAAGTCTCGATTGGTGCCAAAATCGCTCAATTTTTTTGGAAAAAAAGCGTCGCGTTGATGTGTGTGAAACTTTGCTGTCTGACTATCAGGATTACTTGGAATGCATCATTACTGGAGACGAGACTTGGATTTACGTATACGACCCCGAAACCACCGACCAATCCAGCGAATATCGTGCAAAAGGTGAAGCAAGACCGAAAATCAAGGTCATGTTGACAGTTTTCTTTGATTATCGTGGTGTGGTGCACTATGAATTCCTTCCGCCGGGCCAAACTGTCAACAAAGAATATTATTTGAGCGTTATGCGTGGTTTGTGTGAAGCTATTCGTCTGAAACGGCCGGAATTATGGGCGAACAACTCTCTGTTCCTTCATCACGATAGTGCACCATGTCATACTGAATTGGTTCTTCGCGACTTTTTTTTACCAAAAACTCGACTCATATCGTTCCTGATTTGGCTCCGTGCGACTTCTGGCTATTCAGCAAACTCAAAAGGCCATTGCGGGGACGCCGTTTTGACACGATTGAGGAGATAAAAACCGAATCGAAGAAGGTCTTGAAGGCTACACCGAAAAAGACTATTCCGACTGTTTCGAGGACTGAAAAAAGCGTTGGAAAAAGTGCGTTTTATCGGACGGGGATTACATTGAAGGGGATGAAATTGATTTGGAAGAATATATAAAGAATTTATATTTTATAAATAAAGTCACCTTTTTGTTCAGAGTGGTATGTTGTTCACGTTATACTCAACACATCTGGTGGTGAAACCGTCACCAATTTATCAAGCTGAACATTATTTAAAAATTCAAAAATATTTGGCACATGAACTATGAAACATATCCCTCTATAGCAACCTGACGTTGACGCTTGTAATAGAATCGTAACATAAATTTTACTTTGTCGTGCACAGCTACCTTGAATTTCGCACCACACCCTTTCCACAGTGAGTCATCACGCTATAAAGCCATTAATTCCCGACCAATCACTTTCAATTACTGTCATAAGTTTAGGCTTCTCTCTTCCGCGGAAAGTTTCATACTTAACGCAGCTCTACATTCTTCATGCTGACGCTCACTTTATCAATTACTTCATTCATTGGTTGACAAAAATAATTGTTTTCCACTTTAATGGATTTTGTATCGCGGCAAACTAGTTCTCATGCAAGCCGACTGAACCCATTTACTCAACTCAGATTGGTACTGGCAAATTATTTAGTCTATGACGTTTATCTGCTATATTGTTCTGTGGTTGAAAGCTTTCCAGCTAAATACGGCTTTGCTCAAAAGCTGTTGTACGTATTCCAGTAGGTAATTGCTTCATTCCATGAGTGTCCCAGCAGGGGACCCAAACAGAACACAAAGCGCCCATAAAACATTAATTATTAAGTCTTCCCTCAAACTGAAATAATGTTACGTGGCTACTGTCACTAGATACAAAGAAAAACGGAAATAGTTGCTGGATGGGAATATACAAGGCAATGGTACCCAAACAACTGATCTTGCAGGTATGAGACATAAATGTAATATGCTTTGAAATTTTTAAAATTAATATTTTATCAATTATTTAACGTAATTGAGCTTAAATTTAACGCTTCCTAATGAAAAAGGGCGGAGGATTTTGTTACCGGGAAACTTTCCTAGGGAAGTAGTTCCTCATTAACGTCATTTAGCAATAAATGTAGTTCCTTTTCGTGGTACAAAAATTAATTTATGTCTTTAAACGTGTGTTTCGCCTAAATTACATTATTATATTTACGTACTCAAAATTAATGCTGTTATCAATTTATATCAAGAGTAATTCCCAATAATTTTTTTTCAAGTTTGTACAGTCATAATCGTTACACTAGCATTTACTTACTTTTGCTATTGATTTACATTCATTACAAGTAACATGTAACGAATCATGCTGCAAACCGTCGCATGTATGACTCGAAAATATCAGAACTTACTTTCCTGTTGATTTTTAGAATCACAATTCAAATCTATTCTATTAATGCTTAATGTGTACACTGATTATTTATTTAACTAGCGTTATTCGTTGACATTCGTTTTCTACACTCATCGTTGACTTTTGAGATAATTAAGAAAGCCGAAACATTTATAAATGTAGAATTGAAGTGTTAGTAAAGATAACAGCCACATATTTTCATTCTCAGGTTATTTCTATTTTTTTTTTTGATTTTCCGAATTATTCACGATTTGAATCTATATTTACACAAAAAGGGTTTTGATGAATTGTAAGTCGCTGCTGGGAACTATCCTAAAAAAGTAAACAAGCTGAGATAAAAATGAATCATTTGCGATTATATTATTATTTTTTTGGATTGTAATTTTTTTAACGGGATGATGATAATATTACAGAAACATACTTGCTAAATTTTAAGTATCCAGAGTATGTCAAGGGATAATATTATTTTAATGATTGGTGTAATGTCGGAAAATTCATTACTATAACTTGTATCCTAATGAAACACGTTAAGACGTTTTATCGCTTATGAATCTGTTTATATACAAGTTATTATATTTAGATACATTTATTGATAATTTTAAAAATTAATTCAGCGCTCCATGTTTTTTATTCACTAATGTACTAGGCAATTTTTGCCTTAGGCAGAAACAACCCATTACGCTTTATGAGTGTCGACCCTCGATGTTCCGCGATGTCCAGCGTATCAACTCCCGACTCCTACCATCGCCAGAAAACCAACAGTCTCCTATCTCGAATTGATAATAGCCTTATTTTATCACACGCCTGTTATCAAGACAGAAATATTCGTGGCATCTCTAGGATTATAGTAACCTTTGGTCGGTTAAGTTGCAAATTTATATTTTACACGATGCTAAAACATGAAAAACAACAATTATTCTTAGTTGGCGGAGACAGTCGCAACTGTCTTCTACGTGATAAGCGCGTGTACAAAAACAGGCCGGGTGGAGTCTCCTGAACACTTGTGTCAACGAGTGTCCACGATAGACGGCTGGATAACAGACGTTCGAGGTGTCGTCCGGGATAGTATCCGATGTCGAGTCCAGGTGCAGACCAAACGCCGTCTATACTTAAAACTGATCTCGGCGCTTCTAATCCCACGCATGCGGGTAACAGTCTCGCTGGTAGATGTATGCGAGAGCAACATCGACCTGTTACGAGTCTCAATGGGGGAAGGACTTCCCCAAACACTAGGACTCAACGGAGTACGTCATTTGAGGTGTCGCCTCGATGAGCTGCTTATGGTTGGTAGTATCAGAGACGGGACCCATGGCACACCACACGGCATCCACCCCTAACTCTCTGCACTGCTTCCAATCCCACGTACGTGGCTAATGGTCTCAGTGCTTTCAGATTTCATGTGTTGGAGAGGTTGCGAAAGCACCCTCGAACCGTGACTATTCTCGGTAGTGGGAGGATTCCTGCTCACAAGAGAACTCGGGTAGAGCGGCCTTTCAGTTTCTGAGGTGTGGTGACCCCAGCATCAACCGCACTCAGCGAGGTTAAGGTGTCTAGTGGTGGGAACTTGTCCTCAACTCTTAGTTATCCGATGACGAAACCGCCTAGCCATAGTTCTCCTCATAGCAATAGGCTGTTGCTATGTGAGGGAGATAGCCCTAACTTGAATGCCACTCTGGGAAACTAGAGTGTGACGACAAGTTTCAATGGCTTTTGGGCAAGTGCATCTCCACCCTTCGGGGCGACCCTGAGCACTTGTGCTAACGGAGCAATGTGCGCGGCCTAGCAAATCCGTCCTTTGAGCAATTTGGTACCTCGGGGTGCGTTTGGTCCCTGCTCTATCCTCCATCTAGCCCAGCTGGGATGACCATGTCTCAGCCAAAAGTGCGTTGGAGTTGGACTCGAGGGGGTATGTGGTTTCGTATGTAAAAACCTTTCTTCTGTCCTCCCCTGGGTGCGGGACCCAGCCCGCCCGGGGTTTAGGAAGCAAGATGTCCCCGTTCCATCCTTGGACGGTTCGTATAAAGGGCCGCAGGGAAGCAAACTACATAGTGTCCACGGAGTCACAAATAATCTTTCAGAAGTGATACTCTGTCTCCCCAAAACCAATTATTCCAAGATGCATTGTCTGAATTTGACCTCATATCTGAAGTTAAAACAGCTTGAAAACACGATATAAAAAATAGTTTTCACGTTGATGATGCATGTAATTTATTTTTTAATTGTTTCACATATTTTCTATGGAATTTCAACTTCATTAAAATATTTCCTGATTGACCTCTCTAGTGTTAATTATAATAAAATTGATGGATTATATTGCGTAATTTAGTTACTATTTTTATCAGTAAATGAATATATTGAGGGAAAAGAATTACGAGGCAGTTATAAGAAATAACTTGTATGAAGTATACTGATTCGTAAACGTCACTTCCAGATATTCGTAATTGAGTAACTGCTCCGCGCAGCTCTCGCCTTCTCGCATTCACCTGCACATTTCTGACAAATAAGATGGTAAGGGAACTTTGATGCTTCCATGTTCTCTATACAAACAAAGCACGTGGGTAATTGAAACTGGTTGTGCAGAATTACGAAGTCGTATCTAATTAGCTCAGTCAAAGCTATGCTGCGGACAAGTAATTACGTATCCAATCAATACATGTCGCAGAATCTACAATTTCAAAATTGCGTTACTGGTTTATCTTCCCAGGAAAAAAGAGCAATAGAATTCTTTACAACATATATACTTTTAAGCTAATGTTTCGCTATTACTTATGGAGCTGAACATAAATATTGACAGGTTGTTGTAATATTTAATTTTTTCAAAACATCTCTTAGACTCAGAGTGACTGCCCGTATTCCATTTTTTCATAACATGGTTAAAATAATATTTAGGGAACTACTCGTGAAATTAAATTAAAGTACTCTTGTGATGTTTTGTTATAGAAACCCGACCAGAACAAAATTGCGTCTAAATTTAGTCCTGATCTGTTAAGATTTAATAATACTGGCCTCCCTTCACGCTGGTACATTAAAAAACAATTACCACATTAATTTCCGGTGGGACGAATGGTTGAGTTCCATTTTTAATATAGGTGACAACAGGAACAGCTGTGTCAACTCATCTGTGTGTCCTGGAGTGCTGGTTTAGATAGCTGACAGCTTGTTAACTGATAATCAAAATATTTAAAAATAGAAAGGATATGCCAAATGATAATTTATTGAAGCGTCTTTACTCGCACAACTGAGACGAAGTTTATCGTGACGCTACGGGACTAACGGAAAGAGATATGGATATTTAAGGAGAAAAAGAGAGATAGTGAGAGCGCGTTGAATGGTAAACCAGCGATTAAGTTAGTCAAAAAAAATTATATCAAAAGTTAAAAATTATGGATTACAAATTTAAATTGATTTTAAGGTATCATTATGTGTATTTAGTAATTAAATTGTATACAAAATATATAATGCAGTGATTAATTTCTATCCCACAAATAGGCGTCAATTAATTGTAACTAATTTTAGTAATTAACAAGGATTGGCTGCCACAAAAATGAAACAATTTAATTTAATTGTTATATATATATATATATATATATATATATTGTAATAAACAAATGTTGAGGCGATAATTAAATGAAATTTGCCCCACGTTGTGGTGCCATTATGTAATAATCAATTACGAGGCTTTTAATTAAATAAATGAATTAATAAAATTTACAAACCATATTTATTTATTTTGTGGCAATAACTCAAAAACAATTTCAATTTAAAATATTGATTTCACAGGGTCTTCACTGGGTTTGATAATGGACACAACAATTTGATTTAAAAATCTTATTAACAAACAACTCACATTCACCAAAACAATACGTCGATAGAAATAAACTAAAAAGAAAAGAAATTAACTTGACAATTAAAATAGAACGAAATTAAAAAGTAAAGAAATTAACTCTGTTTGACAATTAAAATAGAACGAAATCTGACTTCTATCTTTTAATTACGTTTACATAAATCATTATTTTGTAATTTGTTACTCACATCTGTCCAGCTGGTTCCAGCATCCCTTTTGTTTTCGGAAATACACTATTGCAAAATTTTTCTAGTATCGGCTCACAGATTTTACACTCTTTAAGTCAACCTAGATAGGCTCCCAGGAACTCGGATGACCCTCCTTTCCTGGCTAACTACAAACGTACACACTGCACTCCTTTCCTGGCTGCTGATAGACGTAAAAACTGCTAACTTAGCGATATTTCGATGTAATGCTTACGTGAATGTTTTTACTTTGTCCTCAACTGACAACTTTGTTTTATAATAATACATTAGTCTCTGCTCTAGTTTTTCTCTCGATTTCCACAGTCCAAGTCACGTCTCCTCTACTTTAAACGTGATACCACTTTAAAGAGAAAATCTTCCTTCCATGATACATACATAATTTCATTTCCTTCACAAACTTATAGCATTTACAAATGCTTGTCATTTTTAACGAAGAACGTTATTTGTGTGAAAACAACCGAGCACAAATAATATCCATATATTGCTGACTTGTATGTATTTATTTAATCTACAAATGGTCTGTTTGCCCGGCGGTAGATGCATGAAATTACAATTTAATTACAAATTAAATAAAGGAAATTACACAACAGGAAAATAGAGTAAATTAATATAATTATTTGATAACATAAACTAGGTTTAGGGACATTCTTTCAACTATAAATACAGGTTTATAACATTATATTAATAAAAGGTTAATTTTGAAAAATTTAAAACGTGAATTAATATTTTACTACCCTGAAAAGAAGAAAAGTGGAAAGATATCTTAAAATCGATGATAACTATTTAACTATATAAGGAGGCATCGAATGTTACCATTTTTCTGTTTATCACGTCACTACACTACCCTATATTCACTAGAGAGTTCAGATTAAGTCGAAATTTTCTTTCCGTTACAGGACTTTCTCCGGAAACTTCAAAGAGTCTCTAACAATGCACTAATCCCTGCCAACGTATCTGTAAAACTTATAAGTGTTTATAATATATTCACATATTACATATTATAATATTTCTATTACAACTGGTGCTCATTACAATAATTAAATTTGTGTTCACCACAATAACCAAATATCTTGTCATTACAATATAACACTGTGATCGAAAAGTAAGGTGAAATTGTCATTTAAAACTCCCGGGTGTTAGGAAGGCAGGTAAATTGTTTTTCCTAGGATGGTAGGACTGTCTATAACATTTGCCAAGCGTCTGTTTGTTAAAAGGTTTAATTATCTCCGAGTTACAAGTGTTTTTGTAAACAACCAACACTGCATTTTACGATTTTTGCATTGGGTGATTTTGATGAGCAAAGAACTGGCATCAAATTTTGTGTGCGGAACGGATATTCTTGTGCGGACACGTTGAAAATGTTGCAAAAGGCCTTTGGTGATCAAACTATGGGTCACACAAACGTTTATAAGTGGTACGAGTTCAAAGATGGCCGAGAACATGTTGAAGGCGAACCGCGCTCTGGACGACCATCAACGTCTACCGACGAGGGCCACGTCAAAATGTTAACAGATTTGGTGCTTGAAAATGGTCGATGGACAATTAGACATCTCGCTGATAGTGTTGTAATATCATTTGGCTCAGCCCAAACCATTTTGAAGAATGTTTTGTGTCTCAAACGCGTCAAGTCTCGATTGGTACCAAAATCGCTCAATTTTTTGGAAAAAAAGCGTCGCGTTGATGTGTGTGAAACTTTGCTGTCTGACCATCAGGACCACTTGAAATGCTTCATTACTGGAGACGAGACTTCGATTTACGCATACGACCCTGAAACCACCGACCAATCCAGCGAATATCGTGCAAAAGGTGAAGCAAGATCGAAAATCAAGGTCATGTTGACAGTTTTCTTTGGTTATCGTGGTGTGGTGCACTATGAATTCCTTCCGCCGGGCCAAACTGTCAACAAAGAATATTATTTGAGCGTTATACGTCGTTTGCGTGAAGCTATTCGTTTGGAACGGCCGGAATTATGGGCGAACAACTCTTGGTTCCTTCATCACGATAATGCACCATGTCATACTGCATTGGTTCTTCGCGACTTTTTTGCCAAAAACTCGACTTATATCGTTCCGCAACCATCTTATTCGCCTGATTTGGCCCCGTGCGACTTCTGGCTATTTAGCAAACTCTAAAGGCCGATGCGGGGACGCCGTTTTGACACGATTGAGGAGATAGAAACCGAATCGAAGAAGGTCTTGAAAGCTATACCGGAAAAAGACTATTCCGGCTGTTTCGAGGACTGGAAAAAGTGCGTTTTATCGGACGGGGATTACTTTGAAGGGGATGAAATTGATTTGCAAGAATAAATAAAGAATTTATATTTTATAAATAAATTCACCTTACTTTTTGTTCACAGTGGTATAACTAATTTGTCTTACTTTCTTTTTAAATAAAGACCGCACAGACGTAGATTGTTGTGTTTCATAACTGTCTCAAAGAAAATAAAGATTTGGATCTTTTTCTATTTTAAATTTGCAGAACAAAATCATGAGAGTTCCTCAAACCAAATAGAGATTCACACCAAATAGAGATTCTAACACTTGAACCAAGTTAAAAATTACTTTAATAAAAATATCTGTGTATAAGAAGAGGAACGTATTTTAACTGTGGTTCGAACTATTGCCATGTCGTAACTGGAAATAGTCGTGACAGTTACACAGCAAGCACGGGAAATTCGTATAGATCCGTTTATGCAAATACTCGTAACTATTCTATGTGCACTTTTTGACTTAAAATTATATTTATATCTGCAGAACGCTTTGTTAATTATGTAACGTGTTTCGGTTATTTAAGTGAAAATCCCCTTAAAGTTTCTGTTCCGAAGTCCAGAGAATGTTATAAGCTATGCACGGCGCACAAAGCAGCATATGTCTGAATTTGTTCCGGAAGAGGAGAAAGTAAAGAGGTTAACCAGTTCTTTCATTGCGAGGGGCAGGGATGAGGGAGTACAGCAACGGTGTTTCTGAAAAGTTTGAAGCAGTTGTCCGGAAACTGAGGGCATGGGGAACTACCACAGTGGCGGATCTCATAAATTTGCGTGTCTGTGCCTGCGGGAAGGGGAACGGTATTCGTTTCGGAACACATTAAAAATATTCGCATACTCCCGGTATCTTAAGAGAGTCAGCAATACTCTCAATACCTTAAGTAAGTGAATAGTAATCTCGGTACCATAAGTTACATAAAAATACTGCCGGTACCTTTAGCGAGACAAAAATACGCCACAAAATGTCGATGAAATTGTTTTACACGTATAAAATTGTAAGTGGAACTTTGTTTTTCTCTTCGACCCCCACTCCTAGGTGTTGAAGGATATTTAACACGCTAGTTGAATGTGATAATTAAACTAAAGGACAACCCTAACCCCGGAATAGACTCCGTTCTCGATTGTTTTCTCGTTATGTTTATAACGCCCATCCACCTCCACCCCTAAGGGTCCTCCAATGCCTAGCTGAAACGGGTTAAAATTATACACAAACAAAATCGGGAGAAACTCTATCAATTTCACTCATCCAGAAAAAATATTACTCGGCCGTTTGAGTATGTTTGAAAATTCCAACCCTTGTCCACCCTCGCACACGGGGGTCGTATACGTGTCTTACCCTCACGGTGTTTGTTTCCGGTTAGAAAGAAACACGTGTACTAAATTTGGTCAAATTTTTCTCCACGGGTGAAGATTTTCATGCGGAATATACTGTAATAATCCACTAATACTAAGGCTACAATTAATTTGCCCTACGTTGGGCGCCAATATGTAATAATCAATCAAGTAGGCTTCATTTAATTTATAGGAATGAATAAATAAAATTATTAATAATTAAAGTTTCTTATTTCTTAAAAATGCACATTTTTGGCCCTATCTTTGTACGCCGCCGGCCTTTGATCAAAATTTACAAAACTTTACTTTAATTATTTACAATTTATTTTGTTCTAGTGAATACACATCAATATTTACAATCCAATATGTTGAAAATCTCTTAATCTGAGGGTCATCACTGGGTTTGATAATTAGGACACGATAAAAGAAGAATTTGACTAATTAACAATTCAAAATATTATTTGCTTAAAATTAAAACAATAAGTCGATCAATGAAAGAAGACTAGAAGAAAGCGAACGAACGAACGAAATCTGACTCTATCCTTTAATTAGCGTTTACAGTTATTATAATTAAAATTTGGTTACTCACATATTGTCCGTCTGGTACCAGCATTCTTTGTTTCCCCTACTCAACACGATAAATGCAAATCGTTATTTACAAAGATTCGAGTTTTCACAGAATTTACACGCCCACCGGCGAATAGAACGCAGACAAATTTCTGGAGCCTTGGATGAACCTCTCCTTGGTCAGCTATCGGATGTCGTCTTCTTCTCCTCAGTGTAAAATTGTTCGAATTTGCCTTATTACTGGAACTGATAATTTGCAGATTCTTTGTAGACTTATACTGTTATTTTTATTGATTTGAAATAGACTGCAAGGTATCTCGGTGAAAACTTTGTTATAATGTGCCACCTTTCCTGGCTGGCTGTAGACGTAAAACTGACTTAGACTTTAGTGCGGGCAAACGCCATTTTGACTTTTCGACAATCAGCCGAGCTCGCTTCTCCATTGATGCTTTGTTCGATCAGACCGCTATAATGGATTTATCAAACAATTCAAATTTTATGTCCAAACAATTACTGGACTAATTAACTATGCTACAATACACACAAACAAAATCTACTTATTGTAGAAAGAATGGAATATAACGAGAGCTTACTGGTAAAATGTCAGACTCTCGAGATAATTCTGATAAAATATAATAATTAGGCACTTATGGAAACACAAATAAGTTCCAAGAGCTTCTTCAAGTTAAAAATCTTCTTTGACGTTTAATTCGGAGAAAATTTGTCAAGGATGATTTCGAAAATATTTTTGTTGAGCAAAGAGATGTATCGAAATATTTATTGTATGTCTAATTAATATTTTCTCAGAAAACAGAAGCTGGAATTTTATTTTACGTTAAATTTAGTTCTTCTGTAGTTCCGTGGCATATTTTTCATCGTAATTAGTAGCGAGAAGAAGAAGTCAGGAAGAGGATGAAAAGTTTGCGAGCAGCCCTGCGCTACAAAAATAAATCACCGAAGACCTCTCAGGTAGCTTTTCAAATCACGGCAAAATTATTACACATTCGCAACGTTTCGTGATTCATTGTGAAAACAGTTTGATTAATTTCTTTATAAGTAAAAGCTTTATAACGTGTTTAATGTTCCCCGAGCTTGCTTAATCGCTGACCACGCCATATGACCATTTGCGGAATCCCCTGCAACCCTCCACAAATTATGATGCTGTGAGAGAGCTGCTTCTGACGAGTAATTGACAATATAAATTTTGTGGTTCCATCGAAAATATAGAGCTGAAAATTACGGGGGTGAGCGTTTAATATATTAACACTATCCAGATTATTCTTAACTACCCCTCATAATATCTAATCAAAATCATTGTCATGCAAAAAAAAAACATTTAACAGACCCAATACTTACTGGGTGCCCCACATTGCCCGGGGTTGTCAGATATACGTAACCCACGATTTAACTCCAATCTCGGTTCCTTTTGTGTTACTTTTATTTAACGCACCTAATTGTGCTTTTTTTCCAAGCCAAAAACGGATCCTAATTATACACAGAGAACAGTTAGAAAAATTTAATGAATCTCATTGATCCAGAAATATATTTATTCGACGCATAAATCGGCAGGTTAACATGTTTGAAAATTTCTACCGTCGTCCAACTCCGCCCAGCCCCTCACAACCCCCACGCGTTGTCTAGGTTGTCATGATTAAACACAGCGACATGAATAACCCCGGATTTGACACGAATCTCGGTTGTTTTTGCATTAATTTTTTGAAACGAATCTCCATCACCACCCCTAAGCGTACTCCCCTACCATGCCTATAAGGATTGAAATTATACACAAACAGCAATGGTAAAAATACTACTAATCTAACGAATCCTCGAAAATATTTATTCAGAGCAAGTAACACCTTTGTTTGCATGTTTCAAAATTTCCACCTTCGTCCACCCCAGCCCATAGGAGTTAAATGAGAAGTTGAATGACATAATTAAACTCAGCGGCATCCATTACCTTGGACTTGACTCCAAGCTCGGCTGTATTCGCTTTAATTTCTTGTAACACCCTTACATCCCCACCCATAATGGTGCTCCTTTCCCATGCTGTGTAAGGGGTTTGAAATTATTCACAAATAATATCGGTAAGAACACTATAAATTTCTTTGACCCCCAAAAAATAATTATCCGACACAAATTATGGCCGTTTCTGGATGTTTGAAAATTTCCTCCCCCGCTCCTGGGGGTCGTAGGCGTGTCTCATTCCCAGTGTTTGTTTCCCTGTTTCAAAGAACACGTGTACGAATTATGCTAAATTTTTCTCCACGAGGTGTAAATTTGTATGCGGAATGTACATACATACATACATACATACATATATACATACAAACTATTTTATTTTTAAATAAAAAAAATTCACATAAAATGTGGTTAAGAGAAACATTTATAATAATTAAAAATTCGTTATTTGGCGAATTCACAAGAATATGTAAGAATTTAACTTAGTACATTGGGATTTGTTCCAGTTTACCTTAGTCAAGAATAAACTGACTTGTTTGTGGAAAAAAAAGGAGATTGGACCCAAAATCTTCACTCTCAGATTATCGCAAACAAAATAAGAAACTTGTTTATCAGTTTCGTGATCATTCTGCACAAATTTCCAAATAATTTTGAAAAACGTTCTGATATAAACCAGGTCAGTTGATTTGAAATCAGACATGAAATCATCTGAGTTGTGCTGAACGAAATGCGTTATATGCATTCAGAGGCAAGAGTGCGAGAGACTGCGTATTGCATTCATCCCACGTGTCATACCTTTTTTTAAAAAAAAAATTGTTTCTATGCTAATACGACTAAATTGAATTATATACGCGCTATAAAGGCACCAGACGGTACGACCCGTCATCAAATTTGGAGCCAAAATTAAGTCATGAATTCATCACCTATTTACGTTTAAATAAAATTTATCTCTATACGGCAGAAAATAATCGGGGATAATTAACAGCAGCGAATTAACGAACCCTTGGGCAGAAGAATTGTAAATGAATGGTGTGAGTCCGGATTAATGCATCACGTCACTAACATGCTGGGAAGTGTACTTTTGAATAGGGATTTTATTACGGTATTTCATGTCCGAGCAAATGGCAATTGTCTCTATTAATTTATCTGCAAATACATTACTTTCGTTCATATAAACACATATGAGCTGTGCCCGTTCGATGCAAATCAATACTTGCGGAAGTTTCACCGAATTCCCCACTCGTGCCTCTTGAAATCTAACGCAATTATGGGTTTCAGTAAAAGAAAAAAGGACAATATCGCTTAACTTAATAAATTTTTCTTTCATTCTCATTATAAGAGAATTGTTAAAAACTATATTTACGTTCATGAAAATCAACAACGAGGAATGTTCAGTAAGCGTTCTGTGACCATAACGGGTTGTGATATTTTTTAATGGGTTTGAAACACTGACTGGTATAGTGAGATCTTCTGACAGATCGAGCATCGCAGAAACACGGTAATACGTGTAGTGCCCAGTTGCGTGAAAGTAAGAAATCCCGCCTAGTGCGAGCCGCTTCCTACTCGCGGAAAGAATAATACCTGCCGACATATTTTCGTGTATTAAAATGGATTTCGACGAAAGTGTTTATGAACAGAACGAGTGTTTTTAAGTTGTGCAGGAAGTTTAGGGGGAGCAGAACAAACGTTCACAATTTTGGGCAAAATAATCATGGCCTCAGTGTTTTGGGACCGAAAAGGCATCATTTTGGTCGAATTTCTACCTCAACTGACCATCAAGGCACAACGATATTGTGAGTCCCTAAAAAAAACCTAAAAAGAACCATTCGAAACAAAATGAGGGAACTGCTAAAGAGAGAAATGGTTTTGGTGCATGACAATGCCCGTCCTCACACAGCCTTAGCCACCAAGGCGCTCTTAGAATCATTTCGTTGGGATGTTTTGAATCCTTCAACCTGTATTCCCTTGCCTTGGCGCCCTCAGTTTATCATCTTTTCATCTACCTGATGACGCACAAAATTTCAAGTGACGAGCAGGTACAGAAAGAGGTTCTGAAGTGGAGGAAGGAGCTTGCGGGAGAGTTCTTCGAGGAGGGCATTAAGAAGCTTGTGCCACGGTTCACAACATGCATTGAACGTGATGGCGAATATATACAAGATTATGAACAATTCCTGTAATTTATTTCAAATACTCTTTTTTTTTAAAAAAAATATTAATCTAGCAAACTTACTTTCTGAGCATGTCTCGTATATATAGTTAATCTATGGCAAGATTTTAAAATCATTGGGACTGTAATACCGTAAGAAAAAAATTTAGGCAAATAAATTAAGCAAAACAGTTGCTTATTTCCAGTTACATTACTTTAATTTCTTAGTAAAATGTTAAATTCTGAATCTATGTAATTTGAATGATTTTCAAAATCATTCAATTATTTTGATTCTGCGTTATAGAATACAACATTTAATTCAATTCAATTTTACTGGATACAAATCGATGTTCACATCTTTTCTTAAAAAGTCTTTGGATGTCGTAACCGATATGCACATTTTTATACGACAAAAATGCGAAGTTCTGTCATTATAAATATTATAAAGTGAATTAGGGACTCCTGAATTTTATACAGAGCTTTTATTCTACTCGTATCCTTTTCACAAGTTTCGACGAAACTCTTTAAATAAGACTCAGAAGAGGAAAATGAATGTTATGGAATGAAGTTTTACTGGTATGATCTATATTCTTTAATAAGAAAATTCTCCTGATTCCGATATCACGTAAATTACTTTTTCCTCTTTATCCAGAATCGCGATGTGTATTATACGATTGAACACTGCAGTGTTGCCTTTCCATCGAGTTCAATTCTCGTGTATTCCTTTTAACGCTGTGTTGTGAATAATTATTACCTCATATCGTCGTTAACTCGTCATTTCTAATAAAGAGAATTCGAGTAGGTATTGGGTACAAAGGGTTTTTTGCATTGCTGGATATAAGTACTTTCATCTAGAGTTCCAATGAAGCAGAAACCA
The DNA here is from genome assembly GCA_037074705.1 of Zhengitettix transpicula. Lineage (NCBI taxonomy): Eukaryota > Metazoa > Arthropoda > Insecta > Orthoptera > Tetrigidae > Zhengitettix > Zhengitettix transpicula. The sequence continues at coordinate 4,990,390 of CM073595.1, forward strand.
ATCAAAGTCCCATTCTCCCCGCAATGTCATTCACGGCCCACAAATTGCATTGCTGAGTGGAACGAATGAAAGAGTAATGAATCCTGTAATACAGATCTTGCCAAATCTTCAGATGCAGGATGCTTGGTGTTGCTTATTTACATACTGAAAAAATCGTCTACAATAATTCAGTTACAAAAAAAAATCATAACAGACTTTTCTTTGAGCTTATTATTGGTGTGTTAACTTGCTTCAATTTATCAAATTTGGTAGTTTTTTCCGTTATACTGTCAGTTCTCGTGTTTCCTCCAAGATAAAAACAGAAGAAGTCTTCATGGCGTAATAAGGATAAAATAAGTGTAGCTGTAATTTAATAAAAAGTTCATATCCAGAGCCAGCAGGTTCTTGGATTCACTTTGATCTGTCGTTACTTGAAGGTATTATTATTCTGATTCAAATATGTTACAAAGATAATCGACCACCTCCAAGAACCTACTAGCACATAAAAAGGAAACCCTGGTTATAATTTGCTGGTACCTTTTGCACAAGGACAGTAAATATTATTTCGCAATTTTCCGAATCTACTTTCCGTCTACAGTATTAATATAAATAGTAGTATATTAAACCACTGTAAATCGAGAATTTTTGGCAAGAGCTATTAATAACTTTAAGAGCGCTAAGCTACGAGAAGTCTATGTAAAAATCATAAATTAAAATTTTTTTGAGTTCTGACAGCTTTCTATTAATAAAAATAAATGTTTTTAATGTCAACCTCTTATTAATAATGGGCTCAATAAAAAGTATTTCTTTTCTGATGAAAAATTAATATTTCTGTTCAGAAGTGTTTATTTAGAATTCCAATTTGCCAAATTTTCTTTCATAAACTGGAATATAATAAACACTCAATACATTTTTATCTATTTTATAGATATCACAATTTATTCTTTAAGCGCGGAAACAGTAGTTATAGATCGATTTAGAATCTGGTTTGAAAGAATCCATTAAACGGACACATCTGAAATTATAATGAAATATATATTCATTTTATTTGATTAATTCAGAAACAACGTTTCGGTACGTATTTGTACCTTCTTCAGGTCTTTACTGCGGACAAGTTATAATAAAGAATGTGTTGTTATCATGAAAGACATAATTTTACTCATGACTCAGGGTCTTTGAGCTTATTATTGGTTTGTTAACTTGCTTCAATTTATCAAATTTGGTAGTTTTTTCCGTTATACCGTCAGTTCTCGTGTTTCTTCCAAGATAAAAAAAGGAGAAGTCTTCATGGCGTAATAAGGATAAAATAAGTGTAGCTGTAATTTAATAAAAAGTTCATATCCAGAGCCAGCAGGTTCTTGGATTCACTTTGATCTGTCGTTACTTGAAGGTATTATTATTCTGATTCAAATATGTTACAAAGATAATCGACCACCTCCAAGAACCTACTAGCACATAAAAAGGAAACCCTGGTTATAATTTGCTGGTACCTTTTGCACAAGGACAGTAAATATTATTTCGCAATTTTCCGAATCTACTTTCCGTCTACAGTATTAATATAAATAGTAGTATATTAAACCACTGTAAATCGAGAATTTTTGGCAAGAGCTATTAATAACGTTAAGAGCGCTAAGCTACGAGAAGTCCATGTAAAAATCATAAATTACAAGTTTTTTGAGTTCTGACAGCCTGCTATTAATAAAAATTAATGTTCAACATATTGTTCTCGGAGGTCAACCGGGTTTTGCATAATTATAGTCGAACGCAATGGAATGGTTCCGACACTTCGCCTAGAAGATGACGACAGAGCTTTTAGTCGTCGAAACGTTGCGTTCTACTATAATTATGCAAAACCCGGTTGAGCTCCGAGAACAATATATTGAACAACTGCACCGGGAAAGGCTTCAATCCTTAAAATAAATGTTTTTTTATGTCAAGCTCTTATTAATATTGGGATCAATAAAAAGTATTTATTTTCTGACGAAAAATTAGTATTTCTGTTCAGAACCGTTTATTAGAATTCCTAGTTCTTATTGGCCAAATTTTCTTTCATAAACTGGAATATAATAAAAACACAATACATTTTTATCTATTTCATAGATATCAGAATTATTCTTTAAGCGCGGAAACCGTAGTTATAGATCGATTTCGAATCTGGTTTGAAAGAATCCATTAAACGGACACATCTGAAATTATAATGAAATATACATTCAGTTAATGACCAGTTTCAGTATATTGGATTAATTCAGAAACAACGTTTCGGTACGTATTTGTACCTTCTTCAGGTCTTTACTGCGGACAAGTTATAATAAAGAATGTGTTGTCATCATGAAATACCTGATTTTACAGTAATGTAGTTCTATTACAACTAAGTCTAAGTAGAACCATGTTTTGTTTATGATAACTCCGCAGAAAAGACCTGAAGAACGTAAAAATGCGTACCGAAACGTTGATTTTGAATTAACTAAATAAACTGTATGAAACTGGTCATTAATTTCATTACATTATTAATCTAAAACAGACGTAATGAATACCAAATGAAAATAAAATTGCTGAACTTTTGCGAAACTTCTTGACGGACGATTAAAGTATGCCACTTGACAGATTATTAAATAAACTTGAAAAACTTCGTTTTATTTGTGGTTTAGGTTCGAAGAGATTAATCTCGAATATGTGAAGGTCTTCAATTCCAAAAAATATTTACATGACTATATGTTTCTGTAATGTTAACGTTTATTTTCGTACTAAATAATACAGAAATCAGTTGTATGGTTGATATTATCCTAATTTATCTCATTACCCTAAAGGAATGTACAAATTATTTTTAACAAAAGCTTTGTCGTGAAATATTTGATTAAATTTGATATTTTTTCCTTTGTTCAGTCTCATAAATCCGTAGATAGAAATTATTTAAGCAAAAAACTTAATTTCAGATACGAAATCACATTTCCTTAGACTTTGTCCATTGATATGTGAATTATAAACCCGTTATGCTCGGGGATTGCTAATTTCGGTGAACGTTCCGGAAGATTGAAAAGTTCTGGCAATAAGCTAAACGCGTCTCTGTGCAATTTGCAAATGACTGTCACGGCCAGAGTTGTGGCCGAAGTGTCGCGGAACGTTAATTCGTTTAATGGGCTGCAATTCTGGTCGTAAAATTGGACATTTTCTGAGGTGGAGGTTTCTGCTAATCCTTGTTGGGACTGCTAAATACTTGTCTCCATCCAATGAGAAATTTCTGCAGTGTCCTTTAAATATCTTGCAAATAATATAAAAATTTATATGACGTATAGTCCCACAAGGGGCCAAGAGTGTTATTGTTAAACAAATACTTTACGTAATTACCCAAACAGAGGCTTTCAACAACTAAAAATGCATGAGCATTTATATACGACACTGATTAAACTTAACACTTACTGAAGAAATAAAAAACATGAAAATGCCCCAACAATATTGGACTTACAAAAAAAACAATACAACTTCTGATAAAGGAATTATAGAAATAATAAAAATATACTATTTAAACTTGATGATAAATGAACAACTGATAAAAGAAAATATTTAATTAATTATTAAATTATTAATATATATATATATATTATAAATAAAATTGACTGTGTGTGTGTGCATGAATATTAAATCTACACCCGTGGAGAAAATTTCACCAAATTTCGTACACGTGTTCCTTACGACCATAAAACAAACACTGGTGGGTAGAACACGTCTGGCACTCTCAGGGGCGGGGGTTCACGAATAGGGAATATGCTCAAACGACCAATATTTTTTAGGTCAATGTGATTTATATTTCTTTTGTATATTTCAATACTTTTTGGCATAGGACGGGAGAACCTTTAGGGATGAAGGTGGAGGGGCATTACAAGAAAATATCAGGAATACAACCGATACTTGAGTCAAATCCGGAGTTATGGCTGCCGCTGAGTTTAATTATGACATTCAACATGCCGTTTAATCCACGGGGATGTGGGAGGGAGTGAAAATTTTCAAACATGCAAAGACGGTCGATATTTGCTTCAAATAAAGTATTTTTAAATGATATTCAGTTTGTGTATAATTTATACCCCTTTTTTGTCTTGGAGGGAACACTGCTGAGTGTGAAGGGACGTTGCACAAAAAAACACGGGATAACAACCGAGATTGTAGTCGAATCCGAGATTATGGTTGTCGCTGAGTTTAATTTTGACAACCTGGGAAAAGTCAGGCACCCAGCTAGTATATATATATATATATATATATATATATATATATATATATATATATATATATATCTTATAAATAAAATTGACTGTGTGTGTGCAGGAATACTAAATCTGCACCCGTGGAAAAAATTTCACCAAATTTCGTATAGTGCATATACTACATATATATGTATATGTATATGTATGTATTTATATGTATATATATATATGTATGTATTTATATGTATATATATATGTATGTATTTATATGTATATATATATGTATGTATTTATATGTATATATATATATGTATGTATTTATATGTATATATATATGTATGTATTTATATGTATATGTATATATATAGATGTATATATATAGATGTATATATATAGATGTATATGTATATATATAGATGTATATGTATATATATATAGATGTATATGTATATATATATATATAGATGTATATGTATATATATAGATGTATATGTATATATATAGATGTATATGTATATATATAGATGTATATATATATATATATATATATAAACACAACTTGATGCCTGGCGTTGCCCGGTTTTTTCATATTTTAAGTGAGCGACATCCATAATCCCGGATTCAATGTTAGATGTCTCGTAAGATCTTGAAGAAAGTTCAAATGATATATTCTACGAACATCGAACATCTATAGACGTCGCAAATAAAATTATAGATCGTCGTGGATTGCTTTAAAAATCTACAGTTGCAAACAATTTTAAATGAAATTATTAATTGATTAATGGAATAAATTTATTTTGCTCGTTCATTGTCATATTTATTTATTTACGTGAAGCAGTGTTGTTCGTACTTTCTCCATATCGAACCTCCATAAAATCTTAATTTTTTTCGTAATTTTTCAGACGTTAAACAATGAAATTTTAAATTTAATTTCTTGCAAATAAAACTGTCTGCCTTAGGAAGCTTTAATGGCCGAAAACTTAAGTTGTTTTTCTTATTTACCAATGAACTATTGGTTTTGCCTTAGCAAATTTCGGAGACTCTTAAAGCTGTCTGTTTGAAAGTCTGCTCCGCATAAATTGGCGTTTATTCGTCAGAGCTGTACATCAAACGCTATCTCCATGGCGCCGATGCACTTGTGTTCCCCCTCCCACGCCGTTCCAACAAGACGCCTTCTCGTTATCTCCGGAGACTGTGAGCGTTAATAATACCGACGCAAACGAAAACACAGCTTACACTTTTCTGATCCTTGAGTTAATGCTATTAGTTCCCCCTTCCGGCTCTTTATACAGGTCGGTGGATGCGGTTTCGCTGTCCAGGCCTTTATTCGACCAGGAAGCCTCACCTTAGCTGTGTAGCAGTTATGTGGCACGAGCGGAATTCCAATACTTCCCCGAAGCCCATGGCGGACAAAGTTATCTGCACCGCCGGGAAATGTTTGCTCGCGTTCTGACCCGGCACAAAAAAAAAAATAGAATAAAAACTCGCAGAGAGAAGGCGGACGGGGGCTGGGGGTTTTCGCCGATTTACAATTACGGCTCAGTGCAAACAAATCTCAATACAACAGTAATTCAACTTCTTTCTTGCTGAAATGAGAGTTAACTATGGTCTAACTATCCGTAAGGGAAATGCCACTTCAATTCGTACTCAATAAATTATCTTAGAACACCAAAGGTACACAAAATTTATATATGGATAAGGTTCTCAATGACTATATATTGCGGTAGAGTGTCAACGGTGTAAGGAAAAAGAAATCAACTGATTAACTTTATTCAAACAATGTACACCGTATTGGGTATATTATATTACTTAAATTTGTCCAAAAAAACATACTGATTGAAAATAAGTAAAAAACGACTTATTCGTGATTTAGTTCGAATCACGCAAGAAGAAATTAATATTGAAAATTCATGGAGTTGAAAGTGGGGTAATTTAGAGGTTGGAGTTCCTCAAGGAGCTATTTTAGGTCCACTATTATTCAATATATGTAAATAAATATATATATATATTGAATTTCATTTATATTTTTTGAATCAATATGATAAAAAAAGGATCTATATTTGTATGTATGTATTCACGTTAATTTCTACACAAATATAACCCGATATTGTCGCGGAAAAATTTTCACGGTCAATGAGATAAGATTGCGTTTCTCCATATATTACTGTGTATAATTTCAACCCGTTTCGGAACGGAGCATTTTAGGGATTGGGATTGAAGGGCCGTCACACAAAAATAACGCGAAAACGGTCGTCATGGAGGTCGCTGAGTTTATTTATGACAACCTCCTAGTGGAATTATATTTTTGGGGTAATTCCACAGGTAAAAATGAAGTATTTCTATCCCAAAAGCGTGTAATTGGGATAAAGTGTCAGGTAAATTTCTACGACTTGGGTCTTAGATAAATTGATTTTCTTCTTGATGATGCATTACAAATACCAAGTCAGTATTGTATAATGTAATACGAGAAATAAAATAATTTACATACGAGATATGTATTTGTTAGTTGTCCAAAAATAGGTGTAATATATAAGAAAATGAATTTTCAGCATCCTTCTTGATATATTAAAGAATTTAATTTATATATTTTGAATCTATACAATAAAAAAGGATGTATGTTTGTATGTATGTATTTACGTTAATTTCTATAAAATTTCAACGCGTGGAGAGATTGCAACAAAAATTGATAGTCATATTCTTCAAAATACCAGAGAGGTACTGTGGGGGTGAGAAACTCCTAGCATAAATGAGGAAAGAATTATAATTGAAAAATGTGATCATTTTGTGTTAAGTTACTGAGCGCCAAGAGACCGTGACGTCACGCGAGAAAGAGAGAGACTTTACTACGCGACGATCAAAGTTCCTTTTTCCGTAATGAAATTAAACAAATATTTTCATTGAATAAAAAGTATAATTTTATCCAGTAATATTCCATATAATGATAATAAGAAACACTACGAAATACTTTATGATCCTTGCGGAAAATGTAAGTTAATTTCCATGCCATATTAGTAACTCCAATATGTCGGCCATTTGTTTACATTATGAATCTAACTAAGAATTTCATCCATTTAATCTTTCGCAATGTCTGAAGACAGGGACAATTATATCCTGCAATACTCGAGGAGTATATTTACGTATTCTATTCGTAAAGAAATTTGGAGGTATGTTTGTCGGGACTGAGGCAATAAAATTCAATGTATTTTATAGGTGTTCAATTAATGATCTATCGGGCGAAAGTATGTATGGAACTAGGAACAGTTAGATTTAGGTTAAATCACCTCTCGGCTAAATATTAATACAGAATTAAATACTTTATCGGGTTTATATACATAGGTACACTGGCAACTACGGGCACCCAGTGTAGTGAATAACATCGGTAAGTGGTCTCCCTTTGTCCGCGGGCCTGAGAAGGAATTAATTAAACGCCCACGTTCGCCCGAGAGGCCCCAAGAAGCCGAGGGTACGCGTCCCTTTTTTTTTTGCATCGTTGGGGGGGCGGGGGCGGAGTAAGGATATATACTCCGCACCCGGGTGAAAGTGGACAGGCAGAGTTAGAGGACTGTAATTGAGATTTCGGAAAATAATAATATTTGAACATAAACATGGACTGCAGTCTTTCTCTGTGTAAAGAATGAATGAAATCTTCTCGAGCTCCTAACTGCGTGAAAAACTGTATCCTCGACGTTAAGATGACGTTTCATTGCCTTCTAGCGAAATGACCGTCAACAAAATGAACGTCACCGAAACTTCGTAGATATAATTTTACTGGGTTAGAAACCGTAGAAGATTTTATTCATAAACATGGAATCTGAATTGAAATGTGTAAATTTTTGTTGTAGAGGGAATATAAGAATGATTATATTGATTTTGTAATGGGACAATTTAATTAGTTCTTTTGATGCATTTAAAATAGACCGTATTTTAAATCATTCTTATGTAAATAAAGTTATTAATTGTAGGTCAATTTAAAATGTATGAGAATTAATTTATTAAAACGCTATTTCAAGCTTCTCCTGTTTTTCCTAATTGTATTCGGTTTGATCCGATCCTATTGAAATAATTGTATGGTATGTATGAATCCCTGTCATAGTCATATGACGCAAATAAATAAATATTTAAGTAATTGGATACTTCCATCAATGCGGAAGTAAGGTGCTGCCACCAAAGAAGTTGTATTAATGGTTCATTTTAATATCCTAAAATTTTTTCTTGGTACCAATGTGGTGTTTATACTTCAGCTAATAATCTTTGAGTATCTGTAAGAGGGAGTTTACAAAAAAAAATCCGTGAAGTAAATTGCGAGAGCTGCGCCGCTGGAAATAATCGATTATTCCACAATAGGCAGCAGGCAGCCGTTTGCATCTTAATGGAGGCCTCATCTTTATGGGACACTTGGCCGGCTTCGTGCTACATTCCCAGTAACTGCTGCGTGTCGTATGAGCACACGCAGAGCTAAGTAATCAAATCCCGGCCCTAAACATTTTCCATGATTGACCAGACTCCGGAAGGTTTCCGTCCTCTCGAGTTTCGTTCGCTGGAAACTTCGCTATCTCGTCTTTTGCCATTACTTTACGAAATTTATGTTGGTAATGTGATTCAATAAGGCGGTAACATTTTCATGAATTTATCATTCAATTTATTTAATGTCTTAAATAATTAATACTCGGCAACCGTACAAGAGATAGGTTAGTTTAAAAAATTTTCTTTCGAGTAACATTGAAAATATAATTATTTTCTCACTTGAAAAATAAATAAAGGATTTGGCCTCAGATTTGTTGAAGTTGTATGGTTTATAATCCAAAATATTTCTTGTTTTTACGTCATCGTCGTCTCCTTACAACACTTCTGAAATCCTTTTTAGGACCTATTCCTATACCACTTATGTTTTTGTCTGCATAAAAAAATACAATACATATTAATGTATTATTTGTTACATACAACCTGTTTAACGATTCAAAAATCGCTAGCGTCAATTAGATTCAAAACGAGGCTACGTTCATTTAAACAGAAGCTCTTTAGACACGCTAGAAGCGTGTTTAGAGAGACTGTGAGTGCGATCCATAACTTTTGTGACTCTCACAGGCAAACAGAAACAGAGGTTGACAAAGAGAGAGATGTAAGGAAAGATGCAGATCGTACTTGAGCCGTAGAGTAGTAGACCGGCTTTACGCGTGCTGGAAACTTGGAGGGTAAGTTGGTGAAATTGTTACTACCTTCTGACTCTGCTCGGCTAGTATGGAAACCAATAAAACGGGCCATAAACGGAGACAGGGAGCTGGCGTGTTATGAATAGTAAGCCGGCGAGTCCGTTAGATAAAACGGCGACGCCAGTTTGTGAATATCTCGGTGAATAATAAAATAGTTCCGCAGTTGGACCATTTTTGCTGAAAATGGAGACACATAAGCACAGTCTTTTTTAAAACATCCACAATAAAAAAATTCACATTAAGTGAGGTCCTGTGACCTTGGAGACCAGTCATGTAAAGTTGAATCATTTTGTCTAGTGCGGCCGATCCATCCACGAGAAAGCCTATCATTTAAGAACTCTCGCACTTACAAGGAACCACTTGAATCTTGAGTTTCCTCGTTCTAAAACTCCATTGCTCAATAAAATCAGGTTAAACGCTGAACAGTTATGAATTTTTGAAATCGGATGATCTTTTTGATACACCCTGTATTTCACGACATCAGCCCTAGGTGCTGGACGGTGGTGGAAATTTTGAAACATGTTAAACGGCTGATATTTGCGTCAAATAAATATTTTTCTGGGTTAATGAGACATAGTAAATCTCCCGGCATTGATCGTGTATAATTTCAACCCTTTTTGACATAGTTGGAGAGCACCCTTAAGGGGTGGGGGTGGAAGGGCTTAACAAATAAATAACGCGATAATAACGGAGATTGGAGTCAAGTCCGGGGTTATGGATGTCGCTGACTTTAATTATGACAACCCGTGCAACGGTGGGCACTCAGATATAATAATATATAATTAGGGATCACATATATTTATAATAAAAAATCTTTATCTAATTTTTTTTAATTGAAAGAAAAAATTCAGGCTGTAGTCTGACTGAATGAAATGTTTCTGTTGATGTTATAAACGTTTCCTCAGACTGGGTATGAATTTACTACATCTGAAGAGGGGTCCAAATATGTATAGAAACGTTGTGCTGAAAAATAATATGATTAATAATTTTTTTGAATTATAAAAAATGTCTGTAAATCACAGTTATTCTTAAAAATAGAAATATGAAAAATACTTGGTATCTATTCAGCCTTTTTTGAGTTTATCCCGATAAAACGGGACCTTAGCGTTTTTATATGCACCACCGTGTATTAAGAGGACCGAAGGATCAGGTTCAACATTAAGTAAGTTTTAATAATTAAGTATTAGGAAAAGTTATTCATCGATTTTTATTTCGATCACAATAACAACTATTAAAGGATGGTTCTTTTAACGTTCCCTTAATTAGGTCAATGATTTTTAGTAAATGGTTTACTAGTGGTTAATAAATCATTAAAATTCGTCTGAAATACCTGTGTTTGGAATTACATTCCCGAAATACATTAGTCTGCTTCCTAGTACCTGGAAATGAACCAGGTGGTCGACTATCACAACCACTGTTATTCTGTTCAATCAATTAAATTATAATTCGGAATATAATACCGGAAAGGTCTGTTTAATTGATGAATAAATTGTAACATATGATTTTGTAGGAAAAAGGCCGACGCCCTTAATGGACCCCGCGGCGACTGCAATATATGCCGGATAAATGCCCTCGTGGAAAGGAAGTGTGATGTAATTGAGACGGATCTGGATGGTGTGCTGGTATGTTTTCGACAGTGCTTAGGGCAAATTGGGACGCATCGCTCTTGAAAAGCACTCGACGTCAGCAGCATTTCCCTATCATCAGCTAATAGTTTTCTCGTATCTCGCTACGCGAATCATTCCCGCCCCCTTGTGTATCTGTCACCCATACACACACGCACCTCTCAACAAACCAATTAACGCCCTCAATGCAATGTAATCCATACACGAACACACGTGGTCGCAGCTAACTACTAGAACCGTTCATGTGCGTCGATACGGAACATTCAAATATAGTTCGTCTGAAAATTTTACAAATATAGCACACACACACCAGTAGAGAATTTACAACTGTTTATCTTTCTTCTGTGCCAAAAATAAATATAATGCTGGCTGCATTTACGAAATTATTGTCTAAGACGATTGTGCTTTTACAAAAGCTGATATTTCTGAATGCAAATTAACTTGTTACAGAATCTCGTTCAATAGATAATAAAAAACATAAGTGTGCAAACCCATCCTTCTTTGATAAATTATTAACGTTCTAATGTATTATTTACCTCGTAATATAATATTATTTAATTTACGTCACGTTTTATTTGGATATTTGCTACGTCACGGCTTCCATTAGCCTCTTTTTGATTATTTTAATTTTATTATCTTTACACGCTAAATAAATAGTAACATTTATTAAAATATCATGCCAAACCAGTCATTATTCTGAATGAGAAAATAACTTTACTTTCACTTCTAAAATATTTTACTTCACGTAGTTTATTTATATATCATTATTTCGCTTTCTTTATAAGTTCAGTGTGGGAATAAAATTTTCACATCATTTCTTATTTTATTATGAACTAGATGGGAGACCGGCGTTGCCGGGTTGTCATAATTATACTGAGCGACATCCATAACCCAGGATTTGACTTCAATCTCGGGTTTTTTTTAGATACATTTATGTAACACCTCTCCACCACAAACCCTAAATGTTCTCCCGTCCCCTGCCGAATGGGATTGAAATTATACACAAAAATATCTGGAGAAAAGCTATCAACGAATATATTGACCGTTTTAACATGTTATAAAATTTCCACCCCCGCCACTTACGGTTAAACAGCAAGTTGAATATCATAATTATACTCAGTGACATCCATAACCCCGAATTTGACACCAATGTTCTCCCGTCCCCTGCCGAATGGGATTGAAATTATACACAAAAATATCTGGAGAAACGCTATCAACGAATATATTGACCGTTTTAACATGTTATAAAATTTCCACCCCCGTCACTTACGGATAAACAGCAAGTTGAATATCATAATTATACTCAGTGACATCCATAACCCCGAATTTGACACCAATGTTCTCCCGTCCCCTGCCGAATGGGATTGAAATTATACACAAAAATATCTGGAGAAACGCTATCAACGAATATATTGACCGTTTTAACATGTTATAAAATTTCCACCCCCGTCACTTACGGATAAACAGCAAGTTGAATATCATAATTATACTCAGTGACATCCATAACCCCGAATTTGACACCAATCTTGTTTTTTTTTTCGCGTTAATTTCTGGTAACGGCCGTCCACCCCCACCCCTAAGGGCGCTGCGTCTCATTCCGAAAGGGTTTGAAATTATACACAGAAAACATCGGGAGAAACACTATAAGTCTCAATGATCCCGCAAACTATTTATCCGACGCAAATATCGGCCGTTTGAGCATATTTGAAAATTTCCGCCCCTTTCCTGGGAGTGATAAACGTATCTTACCCGCACAGGGTTTGTTTCCGGTTCCAAAGAAAAGAAACGGGTGTTACTTGGTTATATTTTCACACCAGTAGAGAATTTACAAGTGTTTATCTTTATTCTGTGCCAAAAATAAATATTATGCTGGCTGCATTTACGAAATTATTGTCTAAGACAAAAGCTGATATTTCTGAATGCAAATTAACTTGTTTCAGAATCTCGTTCAATATATAATAAAAAACATAAGTGTGCAAACCCATCCTACTTTGATTAATTATTATTTACCTTCTAATGTATTATTTACCTCGTAATATCATAATATTTAATTTAAGTCACGTTTTATTTGGATATTTGCTACGTCACGGCTTCCATTAGCCTCTTTTTGATTATTTTAATTTTCATCCATAATGTTGACAATTGTTTGCGGCTGCAAGGATCTAAAATTTATGTAGAAAATAATAAATTCGTTTTCATTAGATGCTCATGAGAAGCAAAGCTTCAAGCATATGGAAAGAATAATACATTTTCCATTGTTTTGGGCCTATATCTACTTAATTAATAACTTAATTTACATAAGTCATTTATAATCAAATACCATACAACCCGAATTTTTTTCAGCATAAAATTATTAAAATTTAATTTAAAATTATAAAACCAATATAATTCTTATGTTTCAGTATGAATCAATAGTTCGTACTAACAATAGATACCATGGAACCCAGTTTGCAAGTTTATTAGTGAATATAAATATTTTCCAAAAACTTCGTTACAGAGTAGGAATGACTAAGACGAAATTTTTTAAACTCTCTTTCCAAAGCAACTGAGGTTCTTCTTAACTCTGTAATGTTATCAGGAAGTTTGTTAAAATTTTATGTTACGCCCCTTTTTGTGCTACAGAAAGTTTATTATCTAGTGAAGGATCAAGGGTTTTTGTACTTTCTAACTCATGTGAAACTGTTGATCCTTGCAGTATGTTGCAACACCTGTAATTTCATATTTTTTTGATTAAGCTCCGAGAGAATCCTGCTGTCACGTCAGTGACGTAGGATTGGATCATTTCTTCCAGTACGGCGAGTCCATACACGAGAAAGCCTATCATTTAAGAACTCTCGCACATTCAAACGGTGGATCTATTTATTTGTACTATTTATTGTGCGTCTCCCGTTGTTTTCCAGAATTATTAAAAAATACTGTCGGCCTGAAAAATCACGTTATATGAAATTAATTTAATGAGTAAATCCAATTCCGTTGTTTTAGTTTCATCAATGTTCTTATGAAATGAGCTTCCATTCAAATAACGATTGTTAAAACGGTTATTTTCCATTTATAACAATTGATATCATGATTCAAGTATTTGTAATTCTATTTTCTTGTTAATATTAATACAGTTGTACATTCACATTTCATCAATTTCTTTACGCTTCGCATCGTGTATATTTTATCCGTCCATATTTTTCGCACAATTTATCATAAATGCTGCTGTTTCAGTGTTTACCACTCAGTAACTTTGTTTATAAACAACACGAGATAGTGACTGTAATCGTTTACGGTACTGGACGAATTGTTTTATGTTTCAGAATTTTATTTTCTAGATGGCATCATTAGGTTAGTTTTGTACGACTTAAATATCTCAAATATTATTAGACCTACGTAACACAATCCTGTCAGGATAACTTTGGTGGGAGGATTAGCAAATAAAGTGTTCATTTTTCTTCGTCAATCTTTATTTCGTGATCCTTGTACTATTGTCAATTTTTTTCTCTTTTCCCGATTCTCGTATTCGAAAGTTAATTTCAACATGCAGACCTGTTTGGTTTTACGTCTTATAATTTTCAACACACACACACACACACACATATATATATATATATATATAACTTTTTCCAGTCTCTTAAAGTTTTAATGTTAGCTATGATCTTCAAAGTTCACTCTCCTATATTCTCTCAGATATTGCAATCTATATAAATATATATAAAACAAAGTCGGGTTAGTTACACCATTTATAACTCGGGAACGGCTGAACCGATTTTAATAATTTTTGATTTGTTGGATTTGTTTGATTTGTCTCTGTCCCGAAAAACAGAACAACTATTAAACCATCGGAAAAATTAACGAAAATAAAAATTATGAAGAAAATTCTCTGATGGTGTTGTATGCTGGTTCCGGTAATGTCAGTAGATGGCGTTGTGTGCATTCTCTTTTGACAGCTGACGCGAGGTCCTTTTATTACAGTTTTATTGATGTTGTTCAAGTGCATATTGTGAAAGGTTATGTTATTCAGTGTTATTTACAATTCCGGGAGCCAAAGATCTAATCGTACACAACGAAGCCGTACTGAATTCGGAATATTGCTAATCAATCCGCTGCAGATGAACAAGAAATCGCACGAGACAAGCGCCGCGTTAGTATGGCCCGACTTTGTGCTACACAAACACAAGAACAAAGAGAGGCAGCACGTCAAACGGCTCAGTTGGCAATGAGAAATCGTCGAGCTTGCGCCACAGATCATCAACGTGATTATCTTCAACGCGCAAGAAGAAATGACTCAAGTGTTGACTTGAATCAATACGATTGCGCAATAGACTATAGCTCTCATCCTTTCGTTCGAATTGGCCCAATGGAGGTTTTGTGTGACCATTGCCGTCCATTGAAGTTCGCTTGAGAAGCGCCTGGATTGTGCTGTCTCAGTGGCAAAGTGAAATTGCCATCATTGCCTCCGCCACCTGATCCATTGCGTTGCTTCGTGGCGAATCACCAGAATCACGACATTTCCTATCGAATACTCAAAGATACGACGGATGTTTCCAAATGACTTCATTTGGAACAGACCTTATCTCCATTTTCTTGTGGTGATCATAAATCAGAAATTGTGTCGTCGCCTTCGACTTTACACATCCAAGGCTAAATTCACCATCGAATTGGATCTTTTTTGTTCATTCACTGAACTTAATTCTTTTAGGGTATATTAACACAACGTTTATTGATTCTGATGCCGTACCAAGTTCGCCGGGTCAGCTAGTATTTTATAAAGAATTGGTCCATTACACCAAAAACGCCACGGTAATCCATTATCCTTCAAAATCACTACGCTGCTGTATCAACGGAAAAATTCTTGGATGGAAAGGTCAATAGCATCATGATTTCTAACATTTTCAGGTACTTTTCAGTAAGTTACACCAGGTGATGCAACGAAAATATAGGAGAGTCCCTGATATGGAAACTTCTTCCTTTCAGACCGATGAAGATAACGAGTGCAAATAAATAGAACTTAAATCTAATTTTGAACACTTTAAAATGTTTTTTGATGGTAAAAGGCGTGAAAATATTGAATAATTTCTTCAGCTCGCAGCTTAACCTCGCTGAAATATTTTTGATTATTGAAGTTTCGTATCTTGAGTTTCCTCGGCCACTGATAAGTTACAAATGCAGCTTTGATGAAGATGGTATTCCTGACATTTCTGAGTGCTGCTGCATCAGCAGAGGACGACGTTCAAGTGGAACATTTTTTGCCATGCAGAAGAGCCTGTCGCGTTCCACTGACGGTCTGGTCTTTGTCAGTGCGGACAGACGCCGGCTCTCTGCATCTTCGCGACGATTAATCGTCAACTGGAATTTCGTTTCGCGCTCGACTGCAACCTGAATTTAAAATTCTTTTAAATTTACGATGATACTTTACCGGAATACGTTAATTCCTACGAAATTATTAATACGGCGATTAATCTTTAAATCCTGGTCATTGTAAATTCATTGTATCACAGTGCTTTTAGGGATTTGATACTTTGTCCATAACATGAAACTTTTTGACGCAATACGTATTAGGTAATAATATTAAAATATTATTATTTTCGGAAGTCTCCCAAAAATTAGTTTGAAAATAATACAGATCACTCAAATATAAGCTGAATCAGGATATTTAATTTTCCATTAAATATTTACATAATTGTATATCGTGAATTGATCTCTTGATACATTAATATTGACCTACGTCTGTTTATACCTCGCACATCTATGTTGTAAGTTTCATAAACCTTTTTTATAAAGCAATACTATTAGAATTTTCCAAACCCTCACATCATATCGGGAGAAAATGGCTGTGCAATTATAATTTTAAATATTCAAATTCCTCCTGAACCAGAACTATTCGAATTATATGAAACTTTATAATGGCAATAATTGATTACTACTGCACACCCAGCCATTAAGACTATACCCGAAACTTAAGTCCACTCGTTCACGCCTATTATATATAAGAATGTGGATCTCAAATTTACAACTTGTAATTTAAGGAACTTTTTTCTTACATACCCTATAAGAGCAGAATATATAATCCGTACTACATGTGTATCACTTGTTGCATTCAGGAAGAGGCACCAATATTTTTCTGCGAGGCGCTTTAAATATTTTTGAAAATATTCGGATCATTATCGAAAAAGACATCGTTGTTTTGAGCAATGGTGGCATTTATGGGTTATATGCATCAACCTTAGAAAAATGTCAGAAAAGATGTTTCCTTCAAAGCGTTATATTTTTGGTTGCATAAGATTAAGGTTCGTATGCACGAAATACCGTAGCACTTTCACTACTTGATGTAGAAAGCTGAAATATTTTTTCTTTCAATTCTTCGTTTTTATAACACAATTTAACCGTGACGTAAATTACTTTGTGATCTTATATTGTGCAAAATTCAGTTTGTTGCTTCTAAAGTGGTAAAACCCATTGATTTTATTCCACATACGTTCTTTAATATTACAGTAATATCAAGATATTCACACGTGATCGTGTAATAATGACATAATCGCGAATTAAATTATTATCAGAAGTGAGTGAATATTTAGTTCGATAAAAGATGTGATTATCTCGGTGTTTACACAGTTTTATGTACGTTTAGATCTGGAATGCACTAAATTAATAGTAACATTTATAAAAATATCATGCCAACCCAGTCATTATTCTGATTGAGAAAATAACTTTACTTTCACTTCTAAAATATTTTACTTCACGTAGTTTAATTATATTTCAAAATTTCGCTTTCTTTATAAGTTCAGAGTGGAAATAAAAATTTTCACATTATTTCTTATTTTATTATGAACTAGATGGGAGCCCGGCGTTGCCGGGTTGTCATAATTATACTTAGCGACATCCATAACCCCGGATTTGACTTCAATCTCGGTTGTTTTTGTGATACATTTATGTAACACCCCTCCACCACAATCCCTAAATGATCTCGCGTCCGCTGCCCAATGGGATTGAAATTATACACAAAAATATCTGGAGAAACGCTATCAACAAATATACGACCGTTTTAACATATACTAAAATTTCCACCCTCGCCACTTGCGGATAAACAGCAATTTGAATATCATAATCATACTCAGTGACATCGATAACCCCGTATTTTACTCCAAACTTGTTTTCTTTCGCGTTAATATCTGGTAACGGCCGTCTACCCCCACCCCTAAGGGTGCTGCCTCCCATGCCGAAAGGGTTTGAAATTATACACAGAAAACATCGGGAAAAACACTATAAATCTCACTGATCCCGAAAACTATTTATCCGACGCAAATATCGGCCGTTTGAGCATATTTGAAAATGTCCGCCCCTGTCCTAGGAGTGATAAACGTGTCTTACCCGCACAGGGTTTATTTCCGTTTCCCAATAAAAGAAACACGTGTTATTTGGTTATATTTTCTTCATGAATGTAGTTTTGTATGCGGAACATACACACACAAACAACACAGCTACAGTCTGGTTTATTTATTACACTAGAACTTAATCTGCATGTTAAATGTCAGAATTAAACTCATTGTCCGTGTATTCGACTCCAATCTCAGTTGTTTTTCTGGAACACCCCTCTTCCCACACCTCTTGGGGTTCTCCTCTCCCACGTTTAAAATGGGTGCAATTGTACACAAAAAAAATCAGTATTAACTTTATCAATCTCATTGACCCGCAAAAAGTTATTTGATTTCTAACATCGACCGTTTTTTCATGTTAAAAATATGCAACCCCGTCCTTAGGGGTGGTAGCTGTGTCTTACCCCCCCCCCCCTCAAATAGTATTTGTTTTCTTGATATATGGAATATATGTACAAAATTTGATCGAAATTTCTCCACATTTTAAATTTTGTATACAAAATATACAGACATACATACAAACAAACATACAATTTAATATATTAGAAAATAGAGTATAATGTGGCTTTGAGCAAGGAAAACATTTGTGACAAATACATTAATAAGAAAATGTTATACGACTTCATTTGAAAAATAAAAAGAATAAACTGGTCTATTTTATAAGCACAGAATCGCTTGTTTGGCAGCATTATACTCCCCATACTTCATTTATGTAAATGCGCCTAATTGCTGATATATGACAGAGAGCTGGCATCCAACTTCAAAGGCTCCTATACGCCCACTTCATTAACTGAAACGGATTACATTGCTGACCAGCACTCTACGAGCAAGACGCGAAAATTATTTATAGAGCACCTCAAAGCGTCGTATTAAAATGGAAGCGCGCCTGTTAAGATAAACGCCCCCAGAACGATGCCTGCAGGATTAGGTTGTTGCTCTTAGCTATCGAAAGCTTCCGGATATTACTACTCAGGTCTACTACGGACCATAAATCACACAGGATAAACGGGGAAATAGTAATTTTAATCTATTTTAGTCAAAAAAAATCAAAGAAAAGATTTATTATATATTTTTGCAATTGATAGTCTAACAATGCCACAAATGGACGACCAACTTTGCCAGGCCCTAGAACATAGATTCAATTTATAAAAGTTCTCTTTAATATTCAATGACTTCTCCCTCAATCGGAAAAATGTCCGCCTGTGTGATACATCACAGATAATGACTTAAGTTCGCTGGACCTGAATAATTAAAGAGCCAAACCACGGAGTTAGGAGCAATTATATCTGCATACGATCTTTCAGTGGGGAAAGAAAATATTCGCAACGAACTTTCAAACTTACCAGCCTTGTATTCTCGAGGTAATCACATAAGTTCTAAAAGTTTTATAAACCACAATTTCACCGCGTAGACGTTTCTGTACCAAAAATGCAGCAATAAATTTTTAATTAAAATTAGTGTGATATCACTTATAGTTGAAACCATGACTGTCTGATAAATGTAAGACAAAGAATTTAATTTCTAAATTTTAAAAAATTAATTGAACAAAATTCTTTGTTAATTACAAAGGAAAAAAAGTGGATTTATGCCAATTGTTAAATTATTAAACGGATAAATGTTCTGGTATTAAAATAACGGGAGTAAGGAATCATATTTCTCATAAGCTTAAGTTAAAATAATTGCTGTCAATATTCTAAAATTAACAGAAATTTTAGTGTTTCAAATTTCATTCCATAAGTGCGTATTTCAATCCTTGTATTTTTCGGAGATTAATAACGCCTTTGGCCCGTTTTATTTGATATAAAAAAAATAGTTTGTTGTCAAACATGAGCCTTTTCTAAAATATACTTGAATAGTCCATGTAATTTTCAATTTAAGTATTTATTAAAATACGGATAATGATTTTTACTGCACAAAAATATAATTTTGTTCGGGAAGAGGCTGGGAAGTTGGTCTTTATGGTGTTTCGTCTCTGATATATTATAACTACGCATTTATTATGGTTCACAGTCCAGGCCTAATTACAAAATAGTCTCGTGTTTAATAATCTGATCAGATTTTGGCTCCTCTTTAGAGAAAAAAATATATTTTACTGTGTACTGCAGTAACGAGGCATACCACCTTTAAATGCCTTGGTTGTTAGAAGATTACGCAGTAGGAACCAAGGTTTCCATCAAACCAGGGTTTTAGAATCGCAAGGAAGGTCTGTGACGCAAAATGTCGTCTGTGAGCTGGAATGTTATGATGAGCTATCTTGAACTATTGAAGGGCCAGCTTGGTTTTAGCTATTAGATGGAGGTAAAACTATTTTTACTTAAATAAAATCACAAAATTTGTAAATATACGGCATTAATACCAAATGTCTTCCCACGAAACCACACAGAGAAAAAAAACACAAGTTCCTTTAGAACCGGAAACAAACAGTGTGGAGTAAAACACGTCAACCACACTCCAGGGGCGGGGGACGACTTCTCGGGGTCAATGAACCCATTTCGGCATGGTAGGGGAGCAGCTTTAGGGATGGGGTGCAGAGGCGTTACATAAAAATAAAGCAAAAACAACTGAATTTAAATTAAAATCCGGGATTACGCATTTCGCTCAGTTTAATTATGACAACCAGGGCAACGCTGGGCTAGCCATCCAGTCTTTCATTATAAGTAGTAATATTAAACTTATAATATATTTAACCGTAAATTAACGAATCTCTGATAATGAAAAAAAAATACTAACAGACACCGATAACCTTTGCTATGCAAAATGTTTGTATATAAACACGCTACACCTACTCAAAGTAACAGAAATAATTATTGACTGGCAATGATGAAATGCCTCAAACAAAGAACATTAAATTACGGTATATTCAGCTGGGGTAATAACGCTACGAAGTAAAATGTTTGGAAATATTTATCGTACTGTGACGCATAATGAAATTATTATGAATTTAATTTTAACTGTCGTAAAATCTATTCGTATCTTAATCTTTCTTCCTGGAGCTTCCATTTTATCAATTGTAAATTTTGTTTTTATACTCAGAGTAGATCGTCTTCAGTCTATTTGGAAACAACTTGGATTGACAATTTCTGGGCCACACTCGTGAGCACGGCTAGGCACAAAAGGCGTCAGAGTTTATGTTCGTATCGTAAAACCTTCAATTTACAGAGTTCCCACTCGGTTCGCGGGGGGGGGGGGGGTGGACATTGGAAGTTTCTTAAACGACACATGAAATAATGCTCCTTAATACAAAACAACAAACTTCCATTCTACGGGGAGCACACTGGCCATTCTCACAGTGTAGACGGAATCAGAGAAAATTCAGTGTTTGATTTACAGCTAGTCCGAACCGAAATTTTATGATGTGCAGACAAACCTTTGAGCTTCCTACGAAGTAATTTAATGTTCTATTACTTTACACTGACACGGAACATAACAAATTTATTTATGTACAGCACATACACTCGTCCTTTTTTCCAGCGGTAGTTATCAAATCCATTAAACCTACAACTACAATAACCCGTGGCGCTTTCTTTATGTTCCTCACAAAATATACTTAATATCAATTAACACAAACGAAGATTAATGGGACTGAGAAACCAAACAATATGTGTGCTCACTTATTGCTCGGAAGTGAATCCACTTCTCAGAAATACACGTTGTGTAATTTGATTGATTTTCAGTAACAAATTGTTTGTCCGCTCACCCGTGAAAGAAAAGGTTCTCGACATACGATACATTCCCCTCGACACATTTTATACCACTGTAGTCTCAAAGCAGAAGCAAGTCTCATAGACTAAATAACAATTAGTAGACAACCACAAACATATTTTAATTGAACTGAGATAATTGTTTGTGAGACAAGACATTTTACTGTGATGTTGTTGCTATGCTTTAAAAAACTATTCAAACAATTAAGTTTTTATTTCAATGAGCTGCGGTAATTCACCTACAAACTCTTAACCACTCAATTTTTATAATTTAAACGCATTTCTTCCTGGTTACTTCCCTTCTACATTTTAAATTCTTGTTCAATCATTAACAACATACACTTGAATTATTTTCTTCTCGGTGGAAGAATTTCAGATTTGGTACTCGGTTAGAAATAAAAGAATTGTTTGTAAACATCAACTAAGAAACTATTAATTTCTTAGATAGAAGAAATATTTTTCTAAATAATTTGTTTTTATACACATGTAAAATAATGACCATCTTTTACAGTCAAAAAGTAGTATTTCTCCTTATTATTTAATAACAGAGCTAAAGATATATTTTACATAATCATTCTTCTCGATATTCTTGGTCGTTAATTATATCTCGTCATTATTATTGGTTTATTAATATTGTAAACGCCCCACACATCTGCAAACAAAATTAAATTATTAATTATACACTCTAAAAATTATTTTGTACTGTTGAGATATTATTAATTCATATATTCTAATAAAAATGACTTTTATAGCAGTCATAAAGTATAGTCAATAGCGTCAGAAAATTTCGCCATCAGCGATTTCTCTTCTCTGATATTACGCCACTCAGATGCATATGCCCCGAACGCAATCAGCTGATTTTAGGTATAATGTGGGGGCACAAAGGTTTTTAAACACAGTCTTTAAAACAATTCACAAGCACAAATATTTATAACGAACTTTAAAGGAAATTTGGATATTTCAACATACTTTTAATTACATTGTTGGGCGCCAGCAATTTGACTGCGAAGTTTTTCTACATTTTCGCCTCATAAATTTGCACAAAAATATATTTAAAAAAATCGGAATAAAATTTATTATTAAATTTGTGACACATCTCTTTCATCATAGAAATGTGGGGTCGAGTTTTGCTAAATTTAAAACGGAGTAGTCAATGTAACACTGCATTTAAACAATATTTATGAAATTATTTCACTGAAATCCTTGATTATGGATTTCGTAGCTCACAGTTTTTGTGGATTAGCGCCCTCAACAAACTTAACTTTAAGAAAGTTCCACAAGGATAGAGTGGATCACACGTGGCTCATCTGGATTGTAGATTGCTGGATGTCGCTGCCCTCAAGGACAGTGGCGTTAAATTGTATTCCGTGGCAGCGAACAGGGTAGAATAATTCGCCCCGTGCATATTTTTGTGGCAGAGGTAGCTCCAGTCTTCCCTTCTCGCGTAGTGAGTAAAAGGTTTAAATATTGGCATTTCTCAAATATGAAATTTCCTGTGCTATGAATTACTAAATGACGTAAATGTATATGTATACCACTGTGATCAACAAGTAAGGTTAAATTGTCATTTAAAACTCCCGGGTATTAGGAAGGCAGGTAAATTGTTTTTCCTAGGTTGGTAGGACTGTCTATAATATTTGCCAAGCGTCTGTTTGTTAAAAGGTTTAATTATCTCAGAGTTACGCGTGTTTTTTTAAACGACCAAAAGTGAATTTTTCGATTTTTTCAATGGGTGATTTTGTTGAGCAAAGAACTTGCATCAAATTTTGTTTGCGGAACGAATATTCTTGTGCGGACACGTTAAAAATGTTGCGGAAGGCCTTTGGTGATCAAACTATGGCACACAAGAACGTTTATAAGTGGTACAACGAGTTCAAAGAGGGCCAAGAACGCGTTGAATACAAACCGCGGTCTGGACGACCATCAACGTCTACCGACAAAGGCCACGTCCGCAAAATCAAAGATTTGGTGCTTCAAAATCGTCGATAGACAATTAGAGATCTCGCTGATAGTGTTGTAATATCATTTGGCTCAGCGCAAACCATTTTGAAGAATGTTTTGTGTCTCAAACGCGTCAAGTCTCGATTGGTGCAAAAAAAAGCGTCGCGTTGATGTGTGTGAAACTTTGCTGTCTGACTATCAGGACCGCTTGAAATGCATCATTACTGGAGACGAGACTTGGATTTACGCATACGGCCCTGAAACCACCGACCAATCCAGCGAATATCGTGCAAAAGGGGAAACAAGACCGCAAAAAGACGACGGCAAAGTCGATCGAAAATCAAGGTCATGTTGACAGTTTTCTTTGATTATCGTGGTGTGGTGCACTATGAATTCCTTCCGCCGGGCCAAACTGTCAACAAAGAATATTATTTTAGCGTTATGCGTCGTTTGCGTGAAGCTATTCGTCTGAAACGGCCGTAATTATGGGCGAACAACTCTTGGTTCCTTCATCACGATAATGCACCATGTCACACTGCATTGGTTTTTCGCGACTTTTTTGCCAAAAACTCGACTCATATCGTTCCGCAACCACCGTATTCGCCTGATTTGGCTCCGTGCGACTTTTGGCTATTCAGCAAACTCAAATGGCCAATGCGGGGACGCCGTTTTGACACGATTGAGGAGATAAAAACCGACTAGAAGAAGGCCTTGAAGGCTATACCAGAAAAAGACTATTCCGACTGTTTCGAGGACTGGAAAAAGCGTTGGAAAAAGTGCGTTTTATCGGACGGGGATTACTTTGAAGGGGATGAAATTGATTTGGAAGAATAAACAAAGAATTTATATTTTATAAATAAATTCACCTTACTTTTTGTTCACAGTCGTATATATTTATATATACATATATATATATATATATATATATATATATATCATTTCGGGAAGAAATATCAGTCTGAAATAAGAAGCAATGTAATGTACACTTTTAGTTTTTAAATCGAAGTCCTCACGTAATGTGGGTTACAAAGAACAAAAATCTGATGACACTAACGAACTAAATCTTGAGGGATCAATGTACTAAGAACGTCCAAAAATATCAGACCCACGTTTCTTCTGATGTTAGGTAATTTCAGAACCACATTGAGTCGTAAATGTGTTTGAAGTATTTACGGGGCACGTAAATACACAGCACATCTGTTGTAAAAGCAAACTCCGCCATGTTGAAGGATACTTTGTCTATTTCCTGTTTCACAGTGACATTCTTGCTTTGAAGTAAAGTGGAAGTTAGAGCGGTTAGGAGTTCAGGGAAACGTATTACAGTCACCTTCATCCATTAAATACAAGAAACATAAGAAATTTGCATATAAATTTTAAATCTTTATCAGTTGCATAATTTTTAACAATTGTCCAGCCAACATTAAGGAATTGAAAGACGACGTAGTTAAATTCAAATCTGAACTTCTAAAATTTCTGATTAGCCTCTCCTATTCTGTAGAGGAATTTATGTGCAGTTAAAATTAATCATTTTGGTGCATTGCTAGCGTAAACTATTTGTTTCGGCTGTAGTCTTGTGCAGCAGTTATGAATTGTCCTCAGCATAAACTTATCTGAATTTACATGTAAGTGTAATTAAATAATATATTACTAAAATTAGTTATAACTTTGTATCACATGACACTTTCTCCATCCTTGAAGATTTTTTTCAACTATGATCATTATAAAAGACTAATCAAATTTTGTGATAAACTAACTTTAAATGAGATTAAATATATTTTTAATAAAAAAGTCCTATTCGATTAATTATTAAAGGGTATGAGAAACGATAACACGCATGAGAATTTCATCTTTTTTTTTCAGTCACCATGGAATTATAATTAAAATTATTAATTTGTACTTTATAAATAAAATGTCACTTAAAGAAGTAAATATTAAGAAACAACCACTGCTATTGTGCGAAACACTATTGTTCCTGACAAATTTCTTACCCTTAAACTATGGAACGTAATTTAACAGATTGAAATTCCCCAGAAATATTAATAAAACTATTTTTTACACTGTCATTTATGTCTAAACTGGACGTTAAATATTTTACATACTTTAAGGTTACTTACTTCAAGTCGAATTTCACAAATTGAAATAAATGTGGTGCAGGATAATATAATTACAACTATACATAAATGCACATACAATTTTTTTTAAAAAAAAATAGAAATTTATAGACCATTTTTGATTTTTCCAAACATAGTTTTCAATAAGTTAATTGGAATATGAATATTTTTAAACGGTATTTTCCCAATCCAACAATTTGATTGCTACATAAAAATCCATTATAATTAATACCGTAAATCATATTATTAAAAAAACGTAAAATAATATTCCTTAAATATTATTTAAAAATTAACGTACATTTAATAATGAAAAATTTAATTTTTTGGCTACTAAATTGTATATTAAGAATAAAATGTTTTTAATACACATTTCTTTGTTTTTAATGTAAATCGATTTAAATTTACTACAATATATATATATATATATTATCAATAGTGAATATATTTGCGTTTAATAATATTTGAAATACTTAATTTATAAAATATACTAGCTGGGTGCCCGGCGTTGCCCGAGATGTCATTTATCTATAACCATCCATAAGACTCCAATTTTGGTTACTTTTGCGCTATTTTTATGTAAAGCTCCTCGAACCCTATCCCTAAATGTGCTCATCTCCCATGACGAAGGGGGATGAAGTCATTGACTAAATATATCGCCAGTTTTTACATGTTAGAAGATGACCACCCCCACAAATATGCGATAATGAAAAAGAATGTATTCCACGCAAAAATCGGCCGATTACATTGTCTGAAAATTTATTCCCCCGCCCAACACCTCCCAAACCCGTCGCGTTTCCCAGGTTGTCACAATTAGATTCAGCGACATTCATAGTCTCTGAATTGATTCGAATCTCGATTGTTTTTGCGGGATTTTATTTAACGTACCTCCACCCCACCCCTAAGCTTGCTCCCCTCACAGGGGTTAAATTATACACAAACAACATCGGTATAAATACTTTCAAAGTAATTAACCCCAGGAAATAATTATCGACCGTTTAACATGTTTGAAATTTTTCACCCCCGACCACTCCCGCTTCGGGGACTTAAACGGTCAAGTTTAATGTCATAATTAAAATCAGTGACAATCCCGATAGTTTCTGGTTTCTTTTTATGTAATGCTACTTCACGCCCACCCTTAAGGGTGCACCCTTATGAGTCCGAAAGGGGTTGAAATTATTCACAGAGAACATGTAGGGAAATTTTATTAATCTAATTCATCCCGAAATATATTTAATCGACGCAAAAAACAGCCGGTCAACTCATCCCAACCCAGCCGATACCCGCGCGTTGTCCAGATTGTCATAAATAAATTCAGGGACATACATTACCTTCGATTTGACTCGAATCTCGGTTGTTTTCCCGTTATTTTTAAGGAAATTAATTAAACTCAGTGACAATCCCGATAGTTTCTGGTTTCTTTTTATGTAATGCTACTTCACGCCCATCCTTAAATGTACACCCTTATGAGTCCGAAAGGGGTTGAAATTATACACAGAGAACATGTAGGGAAATTTTATTAATGTAATTCATCCCGAAATATATTTAATCGACGCAAAACACAGCCGGTCAACTCATCCCAACCCAGCCGATACCCGCGCGTTGTCCAGATTGTCATAAATAAATTCAGGGACATCCATTACCTTCGATTTGACTCGAATCTCGGTTGTTTTCCCGTTGTTTTCAAGGAAATCCCCTCCAGCCCCACCCCTATCATGCCTACAAACAACATCGGTAGAAATACTATCAACGTCAATGGTCCCGGCATTTATTTATTCCACGCTAATATCGATGATTTAATATGTTAGAAAATTTCCATCCCATCCACTCCCGCCTCTCGGGGCTAAATGGGAAATTTGATGCTATAATTGAACTGGACAACATCCATAACCTTGGATTTTACTCCAATCTCGGTTGTATTCGCGTTATTTTATTGCAGCTTTCCTCCACCCAACACCTAAAAATGCTCTACTGATAATCCCGACCCGCTTCTGGGGATGGTAGACGCGTCTCACCCCAACAGTCGGTAGAAACACTATCAATATCTGTGACCCCTAAAAATATTTATCCGACTGAAATATCGACTGTTTTAGCATGTTTAAATATTTCAACCCCCGTCCGCCCCCGATTCTGGAGGTGGTAGACGCGTCTCACCCCGACAGTGTTTGTTTCCTGGTCGCAAAGAACACGTGTACGAAATTTGGTGAAATTTGATCCACCGGTATAGATTTGTATTCTCCACCCCAAACGCTAGGGGTGCTCTTTCCCCAGGGTGTAGAGGTTGAAAATTATATTCAGATATCATCAGTGGAAACACTATAAATATCTTTGACCCCTAAACATATTTGTCCGACTGAAATATCGACTGTTTTAGCATGTTTAAATATTTCCACCCGCGTCCACCCCCGTCCACCCCCGCTTCTGGGGGTGGTAGACGCGTCTCACCCCGACAGTGTTTGTTTCCTGGTCGCAAAGAACACGTGTACGAAATTTGGTGAAATTTTCTCCAGCGGTGTAGATTTGTATAACGAACATACAAATATACAAACATACAAATATACAAACATACAAATATACAAACATACAAACATACATACATACATACACTCATTTTTATTTATAAAATTAAACGTCGTTATTAATGGAAACAACATCGGTTAAAATAGTATGAACAACACCACCCCTTAATCTGCTATTTTCCCGTGGTGGAAAGGGTTGAATTTTTACTCATATCACATCGGTAGACACACTATAAATCTAGTTTACCCATAAACACATAACATTTTGGCAGTTTTAGAATAATAGACAATTCTCACCCCCAGCCCTAACCAAGCTCACCAGTAATGTCTCAAGGGATTTATCTTTATAACAACATCTGTTGAAATACTATTCACGTATTTCTCCTCCAAGAACGCGCAAGAACTGACTATTTATCTTCCCTTCCAACACCCACCCTTTCGGGTTAAATCGGCAATTAAAAATATTTATCCGAAGTAAACTCACTGACATCCATAACCTTCGATTTGACTCCAAACTCGGTTGTATTCGCGTTATTTTTCTGTAAAGCAACTCCACCCCAAACCCTAAGGGTGTCCTTTTCCCAGGGCGTAGGAGATGAATATTATATTCAGATAACATCGGTAGAAACACAATCAATATCTTTGACCCCGAAAATATTTATCCAAATCTAATACCTGCTGTTTTAGCATGTTTAAGTATTTCAACCCCCGTCCACCCCCGCTTCTGGGGTTGGTAGACGCGTCTCACCCCGACGGTGTTTGTTTCCTGGTCGTAAAGAACACGTGTACGAAATTTGGTGAAATTTGCTCCAGCGGTGTAGATTTGTACTCTCCACCCCAAACGCTAGGGGTGCTCTTTCCCCAGGGTGTAGAGGTTGAAAATTATATTCAGATATCATTAGTGGAAAGACTATAAATACCTTTGACCCCTAAAAATATTTATCCGACTGAAATATCGACTGTTTTAGCATGTTCAAATATTTCCACCCCCGTCCACCCCCGCTTCTGGGGGTGGTAGGCGCGTCTCACCCCGACAGTGTTGTTTTCCTGGTCGCAAAGAACACGTGTACGAAATTTGGTGAAATTTGATCCACCGGTATAGATTTGTATTCTCCACCCCAAACTCTAAGGGTGCCCTTTTCCCAGGGTGTAGGGGATGAAAATTATATTCAGAAAACATCGGTAGAAACACCATCAATATCTTGGACCCCTAAAAATTATTATCCGACTAAAATATCGGCTTTTTTAGCATGTTCAAATATTTCCACCCCCGTCCACCCCCGCTTCTGGGGGTGGTAGGCGCGTCTCACCCCGACAGTGTTGTTTTCCTGGTCGCAAAGAACACGTGTACGAAATTTGGTGAAATTTGATCCACCGGTATAGATTTGTATTCTCCACCCCAAACTCTAAGGGTGCCCTTTTCCCAGGGTGTAGGGGATGAAAATTATATTCAGAAAACATCGGTAGAAACACCATCAATATCTTGGACCCCTAAAAATTATTATCCGACTAAAATATCGGCTTTTTTAGCATGTTCAAATATTTCCACCCCCGTCCACCCCCGCTTCTGGGGGTGGTAGGCGCGTCTCACCCCGACAGTGTTGTTTTCCTGGTCGCAAAGAACACGTGTACGAAATTTGGTGAAATTTGATCCACCGGTATAGATTTGTATTCTCCACCCCAAACTCTAAGGGTGCCCTTTTCCCAGGGTGTAGGGGATGAAAATTATATTCAGAAAACATCGGTAGAAACACCATCAATATCTTGGACCCCTAAAAATTATTATCCGACTAAAATATCGGCTTTTTTAGCATGTTTAAATATTTCAACCCCCGTGCACCCCCGCTTCTGGGGGTGGTAGACATGTCTCACCCCGACAGTGTTTGTTTCCTGGTCGTAAAGAACACGTGTACGAAATTTGGTGAAATTTGCTCTAACGGTGTAGATTTGTATAACGAACATACAAATATACAAACATACAAACAAACAAACAAACATACAAACAAACATACAAACATACATACACTCTTTTTTATTTATAAGATTATATTCAGAAAACATCGGTAGAAACACCATCAATATCTTGGACCCCTAAAAATTATTATCCGACTAAAATATCGGCTTTTTTAGCATGTTTAAATATTTCAACCCCCGTGCACCCCCGCTTCTGGGGGTGGTAGACATGTCTCACCCCGACAGTGTTTGTTTCCTGGTCGTAAAGAACACGTGTACGAAATTTGGTGAAATTTGCTCTAACGGTGTAGATTTGTATAACGAACATACAAATATACAAACATACAAACAAACAAACAAACATACAAACAAACATACAAACAAACATACAAACATACATACACTCTTTTTTATTTATAAGATTGGATAAGGTAAAAAAAATTTTTTTCATGCTTGAAAATCAGTTACAATTATTACTCAAAATCATATTCTTTGAAATAGAAACAACGTGAGAATATTCTTTTTATATTACAGATTTTTAATTTTTTTAAAAAAATTATTAATTAACGTAACACTAAGATAGAACTCAATTGTTGTGTCCATAATAGATGTTGAAACATATTTTTTTGTTTATTTTTGAATCTCAATCGCTTTCAACTAACGGGTGGAGATTTTTGCATTTAATAAGTTTTGTGTAGCAAGTAATGGCATTCTTTATTATACGATCTTCGACAAATTTGTATAATTTACTTGTGTTATTTTGGAGCTAAAAATCTTTATTTATTATTGAATCATAAAATACATAGTTTACATCGTATTTTCAGCAACTTATTTAGCCTCTCGTACAGGCAAACCGTAATAGTTAATTATTAATTGTATTCAATATTTGATTTGAAAATATGTTACATCCTTTAAAAATAGTTACAAATGTTGCTATAAAGATTGAGAGAGAAATAAAGCAGAAATTTAACTCGTTCGTTTCTAAATTTATTACTTTAACCGCCTCTATAAAGTAATTTATAGAGTTTTCCCCGTTTATTTAGATACTGAGGTACCAATGCAATAATTGTGGTTACAAACAAGCTCTTGCATTTAATTATAGGTGTGTTTTCCAGGTCGCATTACTTTAAATTGTATTGCGACGAGACGTTCTTATTTACCTATTCTTTCAAACGGAATTTTTAAGTTGCTTACAGTCAGCCGGAATTTCAGTTCAGTCTACATTGTAGAACCTCCAGCTATTTCAGAGAGAAAAAATTTAGTTTGGCGAAGAATTCGGGGAAATTTACAACGGATCTGAAAATCAAACAACCATAACCAACAGGATACATTTGTTTGACGACGAGAACGAGAGAGAACGTAACAAGATTCAATGCTTTCTTTTTTAAGAAAAACTCCCGACTATGTAACATATTTGTAAATAAAATAAACGTATCTTATCTTAAGAAATTATTTTTAAATTGTATGGCATTTAACGTCAACAAATAACTGTATATTAAAAATTAGAATGACCTGCGCTAATATAATTTATTCTTTATCATGAAGTTGAAACTAAAACCAAATTCTGGGACAAATTCACCCTCGCGAAAATAACCTAAATTTATACATGGCGAGCTCATATCAACTCTGAAATACTTAAAAGGCTACTTTTTAAACGTCTCCCTGCCCCTCCATAGCGTCGGGACTGTTACCAATCATTTTAGAAAACCCCAAAACCATGGAATCGGCACCAATAACAGCCGCTTATGTCACTTTATAATGATCCCTTCTCACCACCTCCGTATTTATACGGTGAAATTAGACTTAAACTAACTCTGGAGTGGCATTAAATATAATTATGTTTAAGATTATCTGCTTACCACCCGTAATTCTAACCCCCAAAGTGTTTTCTCCCAGATTGTAAGTCATACTTGGAATTTCGCCATGCGTTTACGGGTTTATGTAGTAGATACATCTATAACAATATATTTAACTGAAAATGTGGGAGATCAAGCTAAGACGTTTTATAGCGGCATAAATAATAAATTTTAGTTACAAAGTCATTCATTTAAAATCGATATTACTTGAAGGACGAAACTTGCTAAAAAAAATTGACTGTACGAATTGTAATAGTTTTAAGGAATTAATTTAATTTCTTAACGTTACCTGAATGATATTTATTTGTTTACTTTGGGAAGGGAAAATAGTATACCATAAGGTGGTACATGTACTATACAGTCTAATCATTTCTATTTCCAATTGTCACAAATTATCTCGTAATGCAAGAAAACAAATTAATTTTTGAAATTTGAAATTAAGTAATATTACTTTCAATATTTGTTTTATTTTAAAAAATTCCTTCCCTTTAACTACGACAGTGCTTTTATAATTTAAGGAGAAATTATTGGTGAAAGTGGGGTAATTAATTTCAAATTAATTTTTTTCAATGGAAACTTGTTACTGCGGTTTTATTTTTCTAACCATTTCTCAGGCACAGAACGCAGGCTGATCCTTTCCTCCGAATAGTCCAAAAGAATATAATATTATTCGATTTGCACACAAATTAACCTAAGTGGCTTCTCCAAACGCCAAGATGCTAAATAAACATTTCTAACGCTCTGAGCTGAACGCGATTAAGTAACAGCGAAGCCATTGTTTACCAAACGACACACTCTGTTTACACACAAAGTTTATACAGTGAAAAAGCCTGTAAACTGAAATGTCCTTTAGTCGCCAGGGGACAAGTTTTCTTGACGAAAACAAATCGCGTGTAAGTTTCCAGACAATAATTTCGCTTCATTCGCTAGACCCTAATATTTTACGTTCGTTTGTGAAACAAACGATAGAAATTCTAAAATTCCGACGGAAAAAAGGGTAAAAAAATAAAAATAATTTGTTTCTTATAATCAAACATTTTGATGTAATTGTATTTAATTTCTTTTATCACACTTTCGATATGGAATGATTTAAAATCCTTATGACGAAACGCCCTCAATAGTATTTCTAGAATGAACTACTTAAATTTATGCCAATCAGAAAAAATCGTAAATATATACTTTTACTGTGCCTCTGTTTTCATTTATAAATTCAGTATTGGGGTTCTCAGTACTCGAATAATCATCGGTAATTGGTAAAATTTTTTATATAAGTATTAATTCCATCTATTGGTGGATAACATGACTAAATGCGACTCTCTAGTGACATATAGAGTAACAACATTGCGGTAACTGTAATTTGTGACTTTGAAATTAAATTACTATAGTATATGTTTTTCGTATGAAAGTTGTTTGAAAGTTCTTATAGTAAAAAATGTTTCGCAATTATTTTACAGAATGTTGTAGGTTTTTTTTTGCTCAGGTAAAGAAGTCCCCACAGGGTCCTCAAGTTAAAATAAAAAACTTGATTCTTTACTCGGTTCACTGACAGGCTCTCTCAGCCCCTGTAGGTAGAGATGTCCGTGAGCCACAGACACTGAGACAGTTGCGAAACGACACATTTTAGAGAATTACTGAAGCGAAGGGGTCGACAGCAACATGTAAAATTATACTCGTAAACATTTTGAAACGGTATGACAAAATAGAACTGTTCTATTGAAATATTGTTGATCGTATCTTAAATATTATACATATGTGATAAAATAATTAAAAACAGGCTTTGCGTAGCGAATTCAAATTTTCTGATCGATTTTTTCTCATTTACAATTTTTTAATTTTGTATTTTTCTCATTTGTATATTATATTATATATATATATATATATATATATATATTGTAATATCCAAAAAGAAAAGTTATTGACAAATTTCATTTTGTCATGTTTAAAAACTAACTAATCTAATGTAAAACTTGAATATATTTAATTATTTAACTTTGAAAAACAGTTTAATGTGATATTGACCTTTGAAATATTTAAAGAAATTTAAATTTTAGTTTACAATTTAAACAAAATTAAGGAAATTTTAAATTTATTAAATTTTAATAGGAATTCTTAGTAGAAGGTTAGAAATTTATTTAAGATGATCAGTTGTTTAATAACTGCAGAATTACGCTCGTGGCCTCAAGGCAGTTCGGAAATTTTTTCAGAGAAACTGGTCTGCGATATTAGTGGTCAAAATAATGCTTTGATCACCAGACAGTTTGTCTACGGTCACGAGAAAATTGCAATGTTCCAAATACTTTAAACTTCAATACCTTATATTAAAAACTTATATTAACAACAACATTGGTGAATATTACAATATATATATATCATATTTGTTTGTTATTATTTGTGTTCACGTTGTTGTCGATTCGTGTTTTAATATTATTCTTTGTTGTAATATTTTGATACTTATGTTATAATAGTGCTTTGGCTTTTCGTATTTCCCCATTAGGGCAGTGATAGAATCAATTAATCTAAACATTAAAGCTTTCCAAATTTTATATCAGAAGTACCCGTTCTTTCAATGTTTGCTCAAGGAAAAATTTCTATTACCAACTGGGACATGTTGCGATTCAATACAAGTTACAAACTGGTTGCTGGTTGCTGAACTCGATGACGTAACCTTACCACGAATTTACGTCCAGGAAATTTGTTTTCCTTACTCAAAAATTGGTTAACAGTAATTTATTCTCAAGTAAGTACGTCAATAATATTGTAGTGATTCAATAATGCAGTTGGAGTATAACCGTTTCTTCATTTCACTACCAAATTAATATTAATGGGTTTTAGCAGGTTTTCAAGAATAATGATGAAGGGATTTGTTTTTAATTTCCTCTCAGTGCTGCTTTCTCGTATTTATCTATTATTGAAATCAGTTTCACAGTTATCAGCTTTATTACCAGTTCAGGTACACCCTTTGTATTGTCACTCGTGCCTTTCCGTTATTCCGTAACAAGCGAACTGAAAATTTCATTGTTCCCACTAGATAGACATTTTCCATTTGAAGTGATTCATTTAAAAAAAACTATATTCCACAGTATCAAAAGTTTCGGAGATTGCTGAAATAAAGTTATAACAGTGAAAACGTATTCAGTAATCAGTTGTCTGTTATTATCTTCTATTGAAATAATTGAAGAGCATAAGAATGCTTGACAGGTCGTATTTTCAGCCTTGCTTCCAAGTCTTCCGACAGAACCCTGTGACGTTTTGGAACAACCGAACACACTGATAAACTTCTCAAGATCGCAACACGTGCCAATATTCTTCATTATATTAAATACATAATCAAAACCCTAGTCTAACTAAATTCAGAAACAGTCGCGCTGCGTTCCAAGAACTGTCATGTATTTTTTTAAAAAAGCTTCAGTGGATGAGTGAAGTGAGTGAATGTTTTCGATGTGGAGCTTTGTAGTAACTTTCTTGCCTTGAAGTTTTTCACAAGAGGGGGAAATTGAATTCAATGCACGCTATTCTACGTGAAAATCAAATCAAGGCTATCAATCAACTGTTCGCGGGA
Source organism: Zhengitettix transpicula (assembly GCA_037074705.1). Lineage (NCBI taxonomy): Eukaryota > Metazoa > Arthropoda > Insecta > Orthoptera > Tetrigidae > Zhengitettix > Zhengitettix transpicula. Next base: position 5,026,395 of record CM073595.1, read on the forward strand.
GACGCATAAGGTAAGAAAATTTTCCCACGAACTGCTGGTAAAATATCAAGAACATCTGTTTCCTCTTTATTTTATAAAATAACTCACTTTTTGTACCAATTGTTTGATAAGTTTTATAATGATTGAATTTATATAATCTCATAAACTTGAAAAGAACAATTTATTCAGACAGGAAAAACTGTAATGGAAAGCATCGTTCCTCACTTACGCAAACAAAAATATATATACTTCTTCTTATAAATAAAATTGACAGTATGTGTGCATGTATGTGTGTGATAAAAGATTGATGACTTTCCTGGTGTACTTGTATATGTGTGTTCCGAATACCAATTTACACCCGTGGAGCAAAATGGACCAAATTTCGTATAAGTGATCCTTTTGAACCGGAAACAAACTCTGTAGGGGTAATACACGTCTACCACCCCCAGAGGCAGCGGTGTACGGGAGTGGAAATTTTCAAATGCTCAAACGGCCGATATTTGAGCCAGATAAATATGTCTCTGGTCAATGAGATTGATGGTGTTTCTTTCGATGTTTATTGTATAATTTCAACCCCTTTCGGCATGGAAGGGGAAAACCCTTCCCCGGTGGGGGGAGGTTTTAGGCGGGTTTTACGTAAAAAATAACGTGAAAACATCGGATATTGGAGTCAAATCCGGGGTTATGCATGTCGCTGAGTTTTATTATGCCAGCCCGGGCAACGCCAGGCGCCTAGTTAGTATAAAATACCAACCTCCATCTCTGTGATGTGAAATTTATAAGTATCAGGTACAACCGTTGATCTAACACAGCAAACATTACCGATACGGACAATTACGTACTATGGCAAACTAATCTCCAACTACATTTTAGTCACATTTGATAAGTTAATGGACTGAATCCAACAGAAATCCTAAAAAATTACTAATCTTTAAAGTTCATCATTAAGAAAAAAAAAGTAGGAAACAATTCAATGTTCTTAATGCGTTACGTTTCACTACACGCTCGGGCTGATTTTGATGTTTTTCATTTTATTAACTGTCTGATTGATACAGGAATTATCATACTATTATCAGAAAAATAGTATTCAGGAATAAATAAACAAATATAATGGAAAACACTCAGAAAAGGTTTTTTAAATGTAACTGTAATTAATGCAATTAGACCACGATTTTCTGTTCATATTTCATCAGTTTCGGTTTCAAGAAGTGTGGAAGGTCATGCGAATAAATTTTTTTCAAAATACTTTTATATAATAATAAATAAATTTTGGAGCTCAATAATGGAAAATTTTGGAAGTGTATACAATCAAACTTATCAGAATATTCAACATCATTGAATTTGTTGTGGAAGATCTTTTGACGTTCCTGTATAGACTTGAAATTAGGAGAATCTTATAGCCTTTGTTGAATCTTCAGAAACTTAGAAATACAAATACGAAAGTACATTGAATCTGTATAATAATTGTTGAGTTCATCAGGATACCTGACTGGCAAGGTTAATGTATTTATTAGTAAATTAATAATGATTTTGCAAATGAAATGGCATGGACACCATTACGTGCTTTTAATGTAATTACTTTTGTATTTAGAAGTGTCACACAAGACCTTGAATTGTCATGAGGAACTGTTTCGCAAAATATTTAATAAATTATCCTGATCCAAAAGTATTTTTCTGTCCTGGTATTAACGAACATCGAAATTTCGAGTCGTTTTTATTCATTGCGGATTTATTCCCGATGCGTTTCGAGTTAGAAGCGCGAACCCCTCACAACGAGGGGTGAATTGTGTGTCGCATAGAAGACATGTTGTGAAATTGCCTCTCCGCGAGCTAACGACAGCACAATTTGTCGCCCAACTAAGGTTAAGTAACAAAACCAAGCTTCGAAATTGTTTTAGCTCGCAGTTCCATCCGTAGTCCCGGCACGTTTATTTTCCCGCGTCGACGTCAAGCCTTCCCAATTTCGTCAGCTCGAATTTACATTCAGAGAATGGAATTTCTTCTTCCATAAGACAGACACACTGTAGAATATACATGCGAAAAGAAAAGATTCATCTTTTCTAGACTAGCGTAATAAAATCCAAATACAGGAAGCTTATATTTTATTGTCATTTGAGTGTAAATATAATTTCCCTGATTTAATTTCTCAGATACGAGGGAATGTATTGTAATAACCACTAATAAATTTTTAGATTAATGAAATTTGCCCCACGTCGTGGTAGCCATTTTATGTAATACCTCAAATAAAATAAACTGCCAATTTAATACAACAATTTTTTATTTATTACAACACAATTTTCAATTACACAAATCTGATGAAATTTTATAAATCAAAACAATTTTATTTACCGAGAATACATTTTAAATAATTGGACTCGGTACCCTCAAGGTCTTTACTGGGTTGATAAGGAAAAGAAACAAAATGTTACAATTAAACAAATACAGTTACAATAAATGAAAAACTAAATTATTTAAACGAGTGAAACAAATGAAACAAAACTAACGAAAGAAACGAAATTACCGAAATCTGACACTTTTTACCCTTTATTAGCAATTTACAATTATTAATTCAGAAAATTAAACTTACACGCTCTTTGGTCCACACACTCACTTCATACAGGCTTAAAAGTCCCCAGGCTTCACTCACACTCTTGACGACGTCACCCTCTCGACGAATTCAAACAATGCTGCTTTCAGACAGACCTCCACGATGAAACTCCCAACTGTTGACGACTGATGTTCAGCTGATTTCTCTCGGCCCTGCGTCCGCCCTGCGGACCTGCACCAGCGATCTCTCCCAGCTGACACGTCCGTCTCCTCTCCAACACGAAATGATAATGAAGTCCAACTTGACTTCCTCTATATCTCCTCTATAACTGTCCAACTGCCCTCTTATTTATATCCCGGCTCCCGGATATTCCATTGTTTTCACAGTTGTTTTGAAATTACATGTTCGCCAAAACAAACACCATCTGTTAGCTTTCTCCCGCTGCGAGAGCCACTTAATAAATTACAATAAGAATCTCATTTTATTATAATTGCCTCGTCTATCTGTTATGATGCCTTTCAGGGTTCCGTCGGTCACACAATTTGCCCTAAAAGCTGCCAAAATGCCCCAATTATTTGTCCTTTCCTTCTCTAAAAGTCCACTTATCCGTCATTTTATCATTATTTTTAATATGTACCAACCACTCAAGGATCCCCAGTCTCAGTTTGTAAACAACTCTGGCAAAAATAAGAACAGAATTCCTATCCTTCTGAGCTGGTTATTACAGTATATATTCTTACAAAAAGAATTATAAAATACAGCGGGTGTATAATTTCTGCGTAATCAGTTTGAAAATTTCTGAAATAATTTGAATAAGCAAGATGGACACTAATGACCGTGAAGCCAATGCGACCTTTATAAATAAAGAGATACAAACATTACTTATATTTTAATGAATACAGATTTATTGTTATGTTTTAAAAAATGTAGAAGTTCGAGGGAAAAACGTGATCTCTGCATAGATATTATTTTGCAATACAACATATTTGCCGGATATAGAGATAAAGTGGATCTTTGAGACAATTGACATACAATCATTGTTGTGAATAAATTAAAAAGTTCTGAATTTTTAATAAAATCTCGTTTAGTTTGAATTTAACCGATATTTACGACTGTAATGATTGATGCTTCGATATAAGGTTGAATTACACTAATGGTTACTGATGATTGGACGATGATTGAGACCTGGGCTGCTATTTGAACCCTGGCGAGCTACGTATAAATATTCTGGGCTTCTTTGAAATGCTCTGAGATTTTTACCTATAAAACATTGAGAAAAACATGAACAATTCAACTATTAATAATTTAAATCGTTGAAGTATCCAGCTCTGACTTCTATTTCTGGAAAAATACAACCACAATACCCTGTAGAGAAACGGATACATATTTTTCCTTGTTAAAATCAGGTAAAACTTTTATTATTATAGCGCCCAATAAATTTTGTTTTAAAAAGTTATCCCCGTTTATTATTTATTAAACAACTTAATATAATTTTTTTAATTGGTTCAGTAGCCAATTTCGTATAGAGGCTATCACAATTTATTTGACGCCCCGTATATCATTACAATTATTTCATGCCCAATAGTGAGGCAGAAATAAATAAATTTCAATATATTTATAAACCAGTCCACTGAAAATCTTTTTAAGACAATGACCGGGTACACAAAATAGTTTTTAACACCTTCAATAAAATAACACAATTTTGTGATTCCGGTTTGCGTGTATTTTGCTTCTATAATTAATTATCAACTGTGTGTTTTTATTCTACTGTTCTACTCGTGTGTTTTTAGCAATTTAAACAATTCAACAAAATGGACTGTTTCTGTGTGTATGTACGTTCCGCATACTAATCTGAAAATTTGTCCGAATTTTGTAAACATGTTCCCTTCGAACCGGAAACAAACACTGTGGGGATAAAATCTCATTTATGGTTTCCCTTAGAACATGCAAAAATATATAAGAAATTATTTATAAGTGAATAATAAACCGTAAAATTATTGTACATATTCCTTGTTTTATATTGTAACGTTTCAATATCAGGGATAATATAAATTGTGTATTATCAGTTGTTGAGATTTTTATCGGTAATTTTGTCATCAATCCAGAAGTCAGTGTTTCTAAAAACTATCGTTGGAACATAATTAAATCCTTCTGATTTCACGAATTTGCCCAAGTGGTCCCATTGCACTTGATTGATTAATCTCATGACCTGTAGCCACAATTATCCAGATTGACTGATCGGCGGCTTGGGGGCGGTTAGGTCGGGTATGTACGGATCAAATAGATTTGTTAAGCAAATTGCTTTCCTCTGAAGACAATTTTCTTATTTTCATATTTTAAAAAATTTAATTATGGATCCTGTGCATGTTTAGCGAATTAACTTAAAATAATTTATAATTAGTTTAAGAGAAACTGAGCATAGTTTAGGGAGAAAACGTATATTATTATATTTTATGCAATAAAATTATGTTTAACTGACAAACGACATGATTTAATAAAATATTAAATGAAAGGGAATAAATCTTAAAAGGCATGGCATATAAAAGTACGTGTGATTTCAAAACTTTTATCACGAGATCTGCACTAAGGATTTTACTTTAATTGAGTGTTTTATTTTAATTGATTTTTAAAAGTTTAATCAAATGAATTGTATTGTCATTCCGGTGTTGTGTTATAAGAAATAGTCGGATGTTTAACACTTCAGTTTGCGGTTACTGTACCTCCAATAATACTACATAACATTTAAGTTTCCCCTGCATGCATCTTCATAAGCTTTGCTCTGCAACTTTCCCCATCTATCTTCTCGTGTAGAAAAAATATAAATTCTGTCTTACACCTCTGCCACTGACAGCAGTTTCCAAACACAGAAAATGTGTCAACGAGTAAGAAACCGATAGAAAAGCTAACGTAAAGGACATGGGAATCCAAATGAACTGCATTTATTTATATAGCTAATGGACGATTTTTTTTGCATTAAAATAATTCGCCTCTGCCCAGTGATAAATGTCACAGTAAATCAAACTGTATGACTGCAAGACTGACGGACGTAGCACAAGAAAGTAATATAATACTTAATTAATATAAAAATGATTATTGGCATTTTAGAATAATGCTTACATAATTCCAGGAATAATATGATCAGGTTGCGATTTGAACCAAAATATTATTTTTTTATGTTCATAAATATAGGAAAAGTTTGCTTGTTAGATAGTATTCTTATATTAATGATGAGGAAAATTGTCGACCGGTCCGGGTATCGAACCCGCTTACTGCTTACTTTATTCTTGAATCGATTCTGTACTAGTGTGTGAACAGTTATGACTAAGTAATAAAGTAAAATAAAATTCAGTCGAATTTAGCCCAGAAATCTATCTATATAATAAAAAAGGACGTATGTTTGTATGTATGTATTTACGTTAATTTCTATACCAATTTTAACGCGTAGACAAAATACATGTATATGTATATACATACATATAGCGTGTGTGTTGTAAAGCATCAATTTTAATTTAAAATATGCCACACGTTGATGTGCAAATTTGTAGTAATCAACTACTAAATTAATTAAAGAAAAATTCTCCCACATTGGTGAAGCAAATTTTTGTGGTTTTTACAATTAAATTATGTTTAAAATAAAAACACTGCCCACAATAATGCATCAATTAAAATAAAAATGGAAGGATAACATATCCGAAATCTATTAAACTGACCAAACAATTAATTTATTCACTGCTCAAAAATTTTAAATTTACAGATAAATATTCAATGCCCTTTTACGACAATCATTATATACAAACAACTTTTTACACTTAATCTCAGGGTCTTGATTTGGGCCATTTAAATAAAGAATATTATTACTCCTTTTTAAAACTATCCAATTTATGAGTCAATGCGCACTTGTGAATTTATTACAAATCAATATTTTCAATAGTAAAAAAAATACGAAATCTGACAACTATCTTTACGTTAACGTTTACAATTAATGAATTTTCAATTAAACTTACTGTTTTGTTGGTACCTGGACAGTCAATTTCTACGTGGTTCCGGAACACTTTCACACACTCTTTAATTTTTACAACAGGCATTATTTTTCACAGACTCCAACACTTCACCTGATAATTTGGCAAATTAGCTGTAACTCGAACGCTGCTCTGCTCCGCAACAATTTCGTCCATGCGATCACGGTCCAACTCCTCCACGCTGATTTTGGTAAAGTTCAATCCGGACGAAAAAGGATATTGCTTTGCAATATTTACTTATGCAAAACTTTCATGAATATTTGACTTTACTGTTGCTCTATGTTCTCCAATACTTTTAATAATGCATTAACAGAGTGTCGTCTCTGCTCGAGTTTTACTTTAGTTCCGTCCTAGACTGATTTCCATCGCCAACTAACAACGTGTACCTCCGTCTCAGCGCGCCATGTCTACAATACCTTAGGCCTCAATTATTGACCATTATTGTGTTTAATCTGTGTGTTAGCCGATAACAATTCGAGTTCAACAGTTCTCTTAATTATTTATTATTAAATGCCCTTTTCATTACCACAATATATATATATATATATATATATGAATGTTTGTGTGTGTGTGTGTGTTTAACGAGGTCAAAAATCTTCAAAAAGACACCGGTTACAGTCCACACTACACGAAACTGCAATTAAGTATTACTGCGTAGGAAGCGGTCTTAGCTGTGACTCTTCCCCCTATTATGGACTATTCTCATTTTCAACTTTCCGTAGCTCATTTATAACAATAGTGGCATGTTTTCTGATGGCCTTTCACTTGTCTTCTGTCTCCAGCATCACAGAAACCAGATTGGTAGGTGTTATTTAAATATTTACTTCGACTCTAAGAATATTACTTAGATTTTCAGGGTGAGTGCATTTGAAAAAAGCGTGTTCAATGTTTTCCTTCTCCTTATCACAGTTCAAGCACATGGGAGTGTCCACCATCTTGAACCTATAGAGATATTTACGAAAACATCCATGCCCTGTCACGAGTTGAGTTAGACAATAATCTAACTCTCCGTGTTTTCTCCTTGACCACGTTGGGGTGTCAGGAATGAGGCGGTGCGTCCATCGTCCCATTGAGGACTCTATCCACCGACGTTGCCACTCTGTTATTGATTCGCTTTCTGTGTTTTCTATTCCTTCTGATTTCTTGCGGCATTTGCCAGCCAAGATATCCAGCTAGAACACATGCTGCATCATCGGAAACTGTACTAAAGTAGCATATAACTCTCAACGTGCACAGTCTATACACGGCCGCAACCTTAGGAAAACGTGCCCTGACCCCAGCGGCGTCTGCCCATATGGGAGCGCCATAGAGCAAGTACTTTGGTCAGTAATAGCCGTCGATTTTGTCTGACCCCACCAGTGTTCGGCAGACTTTTGCTGCTTTCTCACACGCATTTTCGAGATATTAATTTGTCATCCAGTTCGACGCTCAGAAACCGTAGCGATGGGTGTGACGTGATGGCACATCCGCCAATGACTAGGGTGATAGTCTCCCTGACCCTACTGTTCGAGATGAGCACTGCTTCCGTCTCATGCCCAGCAAGCTGGAGGTCTACAGAGGACATCCATTCCGACATTGTCCTAACAGTCCTGTTAAAGGTTTGAGCCACCTGGGCAAGGTGTTTGGCGACCACAACCACCGCAAAACCCATATCTTAACTCCCTCTGGCATGTGGAGTCTGAGAACCCAACCCCATCGTACATCACATTCCACAGCGTGGGACCGAGGACTGAGACCTGTGGTACTCCTCCTGTGATATTGTGATATCTACGACCCTTTTCCGTGTCGTAGATTAAGGTCCTATCACTAAGGTTGTCTCCAATAATTCTGGTAATGTACGACGGAACCTCCTACCTGTTGAGTGCGTCAAGAATGCAGCTCCACCTCGTAGAGTTAAATGCATTCTTTACATCGAAGGTCACTACCACTCAATATTTATTTGAAAACCCCTTCTCCACCTCTTACCCAGTATGGCCTGCTGAGCCGTGTCCACGACCGTGCTGTTCTAAAATCGTACTGCATATTAGAAAGTCTACCATTACTTTCTAACGTGGACTTCAGTCTGTCACAGATGATCCTGTCAAAGGCCTTTTTCTGCTGTGTCCAGCATATATAGCTGCCGATATGATGAAGTATATATGTGTGTCTGTGTTTCCACAGAGTCACCTGATACCAACACATTGCGTTACACTAAATATTTAACTTATTAATAATTAGGTATATTACCATTCACTATATTTTAATCATGTTTACTGCACGACAACATATATCATACTGTTTCTCGATATTTAAGTGTTTTAATATCGTAATCACGCTCATTACATTTATAATCCTTTCATATTTTGTCACTAAATGCAGTTTAAATTTTAAACGGAATGGTTCTATTCATAACTTTCATTTGAACAATAGTTTTTTTTACAAGATGTTGAATAATTTATTTTACAAGATGTTGAATAATTTATTTTTACGTTTTATTCCCAAATGCGAGAATTTTTCAAGCGTATTTATTCTTTATTAATCTCCGCTGCTTTCATTTGAATTTAAAACTGAAATTTTACTGTATCACTATGCATAATATCAAAAGATCACGTTTGAATCACAAAATTAGTCGCGTCCTCTAAAGTAACGCCGTTAGTCGCGCTAGGTCCAGGGAACCTAGAGTGAACTATTACTTTTCTGAATCAATTATTTTGAATATTCTTACGCATTTTAGATACGTATATACATAATTCATACATCGAATTACAGTCTGGTTTAATTAAAACTTGTCATTTTATTCAAAATATTTGTTAAAGAAAATTTACTGTCAATAAAATTTTTATTTTCTAGTCTCATAATATCCTTTAGAATTATAATCATAAATCATTGAGACTCTAATTATGTAAATTAAAAATCAGTTAAATTCCAGATAGATAAACAGTTCCAGAGTGCTTCAAATATAAATAGTTATTTATATAATTAATTAGTATTGATTTTTTTAAATATTCTTCTTTTGTAAAAATACTGATGAAATGCTCACAAATACATTTGTACACATAAATATCATAATTTAAATAATTACTTTTTTGTTTCAATGTTTTTTTTTGTAATTTTTGACAAGCTATTCATTGCAAATCATTTTTTTGTTATTATACGAAAACACAAAAAACTTGCACAAAATTATGTTTCACAGTGTTTCTTAGTTTTCTTGAAACATGGCCCGCAGAATTTTCTAAATCTAGTTCTCAATTTCACGAACCGTATCCGAGTCATCAGACTTTGTTCCTAACATATCATCAACTACTACTTAAGACAATAAAAATGTAACTATCAGAAGAGAAATATTTTGTACTAAAACTGAATAAACGTCAATGACTTTTACTAAATGAAAGTATATTATCACTCCGTACTACTGGGATAAGGAGGAGAAAAATAGTGAGGTGAGTTGTCGCAGTAGGTCCCTTGGACCCAAGACTCACTACTTCCTTATTCAAACGTCATTTTCCGATAAACTACAGTTGCCTTGGAAGAATATTGTAAACACATTCCTCTGAGATGTCATAAAAGTTCACCCCTGTATCTGACCTGTCTCCGGAGATAAGAAATAAATTAAATTGCTTCTGTTCCCTGGGCCTAGAGCAACTAACGGAGGGTTAAATGTTACGTTTCCTACCATTTTCGCCAGAAAAAATTATTTCCAATAATTTTGAAGTAGAGCTTAAAATCACTTCTTAGTTTCTAAACACGAAACAATTTTCGAACTCCGTAGAATTTAATAGTATATAATGGATGTCAAAAATTGACATAACCATTACGGAAAGAAAAAAAAATTGTTCCGTGAATGGTGGATGTTATATTAATTTAATATAAAAAATATTTTTGTAGTTCAGGAATATTGTCATTATTTACGGCGGGAGTTTTTGCAGTTTAACTGTGTGTGTATAAAGTTGAAGCTACAAATAAATTTATATAATGTATTTATAAAGATACTGAAACGGTAATTAACATTATATTGAAACTATACATCACTTTGTGTGAATAAATTATAAGTATGAATGGTTTTAGAATTGATTTGGAATAGAAGCTCAATTGAGTATTTTTAAAGGCTCAGGATAGAAAAACGTCAGCCAAATTGGGAATCGAACCCAGTACCTACAGTTGATACCTGGTGCTCTTACCAACTGAGCTGCCCGGGTAGATTCCACGTCCGGCTTTCTCCAATCATCTTACAGATCTGAACACAGGCACACTTAAATTTTACTAAATCACATTCCTTCACGGCTCAATTTTAGGGCTGCAATGAAGAATATATACTATAGGGAAACTGATAATAGATTCAATAATTGATATGAAGAACTGAAGAAACGTTTCCAATCGAAGCTCAGCTTTAAATGGTATGAAACTGAATTAAATTATTTTCTCTATCGTGCGAATGAAGTTCTTTTAATATATCGTTTAATTAAAATTCTGATTCAATAGAAAAGTAAAGTTTTAAAATGAGCTTATTTTTTTGATACTTATGTACCAAATTATCGATTCTAGGCTTATTTTGGTTGTCCTTGAGAAAAATGTAGGAAGTTTCCTTTTATGTCATTAATTTTAACTTAATAAGAAATTTTAATTAACGTAAGCTTTCTTTGTGAATTGATTTGTCAATTGTGACGTCAGGTAACCTGGCGACGGAGGATACGAATTTCACAGAAACGTGGATTTTTAATATGCAATGGACCAGGCTGACAATCGGATAATATTTTATTAAATCCATCGATATAATAAAAATGATGTATATTTGTATGTATGTATTTACGTTAGTCTCTATACAAATTTTAACGCATGGACAGAAAGCAACAAAAATCTGTACACATATTCTTCAAACGACGAGAAACGGTACTGTGGGTGTGAGAAACCTGTAGCATAAAGGTGGAAAGAATTAAAATTAAAAAATGTGATAATTTTGTGTTAAAATACTGCACGTCAAAAAATCATGACGTCATAGCAAACGCGAGAAAGACGTTACTTCGCAACAAAGTAAATAGTTCATTTTTTCGTATTGAAATAGCAAACGCGAGAAAGACGTTACTACGCAACAAAGTAAATAGTTCCTTTTTTCGTATTGAAATAAAGCAGAAATATTTTGATTGAATAAATAGCATAATTTTATCCAGCAAAACTCCCTCGAATGACCACAAAAAAAATACGTAAGATTATACGATCTGTGTAAATAACTTGAGTTTTGTAATGACTCACGTGGCTTAAATATGGTACGTACCATGATTTAGCTTAATTTTGTGAGGGTAAAATCAATACCTAATATTTGTTAATCATTTAATTTAATAGTTTTTTATGTACTAAAACTGACGAATTATTTCAAGTGAGAATCTTGAAAAAAATTTGTTATATTTGTATATCATTATAATTTATTTGTAAAGAATAATGACGGGACAGAGAAAAAAATCACCAGTGACACAGGCAAAGTGTTTATTTTTGAGCTAAACTAACACAGACGAAATAATGAAGTGTGTCAAGAAACTAAGAAAGAGGATAGTATAAAGTGAAAGTAGAGATTATTCTCAATATTCACTTTAAATTGAATTGGAACGACTCTTCTGGCAATTTGTAACCATCATATATTATATATAATTAATTTTAATTGCCAGACACCTGAGAGCTGTATTCTCCTCATTAATTAATACATGAAGCGGTCCTAATATAAATGACGAACCGTAGTTTTAAAAAATGTGATAGAAAAACTTGTAATTTTTTATAAAATTTTATTATTCTGACTTATTGGGCAATTAGATTAACATTAAATATTATAACTTTCAAGAATGTCAGATAATTTTAATTAACATAATATTTTATATTCTGAAGCTGGGTTATGTGACGCCCAACAAAGGTTTTGGGCTTTATTTGTAACCAGAAATCTTCGAAAATTTTATCAATTGTAATTCACAGCCAATAACTCGAGAAGATCCTTAAACTGCCCCGCACTGGCGCGCATCCGTTCCACAAACTAGGCTCCAGTTGACTACCAGGTGTGAGGGTGGATATTATCAAACATGTTAAACGGCCGATATTTGCGTCGAATAAATTTTGATAGCATTTCTCCCGCTATTTTTTGTGTATAATTTCAAAACCTTCCGACATACGAAGGGATCACTCTTAGGGGTAGGGGTTAAGGAGCGTTACAGAAATATAAAGCAAAAACGAGCGAGATGGATTCGAATCCGAGATTTTGGATGTCACTGAGTTTAATTATAACATTCAACTTTCCGGTTAAGTGGTTCTTCTACCCGTTTGAATGAGTATGGAAGGCGAAAAGAATGTGTGTAAGTTCCGCATACAAATTTACGTTGGTGGTGCAAATATGAACGAATTTTGTACACGTGTTCCTTTAAAACCGCAAATAAATACTATGGGGATAAAACACGACTACAAACCGCAGGGCCGGGGTGGAGTTTGAAACCGGCTAAAACGGCCGATATTAAACGTCGAATAAATATTTTACGGAGTCAATGAGATAGATAGCGTTTCTCCTGATATTTTTTGTGTATAAATTCAACCCCTTTCAGCATGGGAGGGGAGCACCTTTGCGGATAGGGGGGAGGGAATTACATAAAAATAACGCGAGAACAACCAAGATTGGAGTCAAATCTGGGGATATGGATGTCGCTGAGTTTAATTACGACAACCCGACCAACGCCGGGCAACCAGGTAGTTAACAATACTCAAAGGTCGTGAGAAGTAGCAAGCCGTGTCACATCTGCAGTGGAAGAAGGGAGAAGGTGGAGGGGAGCATTGTCGTCATGTGGGAATTACACGTTCAAGGGGCGTGGTTTTTCCTATTTCATCCAACATCATTCTTCTTCGTCGTGGATAGGCCGGGAAGGTAACTGACAGTTATCTATTTCTACTTCTCAGAAATTCAATGGGAATTGTTTTCTCAGACAATTCTTCAAGTTTATTCCCGGATAAATTTTTGATAAAAAGTACAAGTTTTTGAACCTCCGCCGCGAATTTTCAATATAATACGAATTAAACTAAACGAAATAGCTAATTAGTGACCACACGTAATTACACTCATTAAGTCAAAGGCTTTGTCTGATGGCATAGCCACTACATATGAGTATATTATTATGTAAAATTGCTCCTTGATAAAGACACACAATGCGCTGTGCTTTAATCATGTCTGTGTAACGAGTTGAGTTGAATAATTCCGTCCCGCAAGGCACAGCTATTGGTGGGGTCCGATTTCAATATTTGCGAGACAGCGCTCTACGGCCTGGTTTCAACAATAAGCAAAATAATTACAGGCTGATTGCATTTGCATTCACGAAAACTACGACACTCTGCGATACGCATCTAGAACCTTTGTTTCCTACGTAATGTGAATATGAAAAACTGGACTGAAGCACGGACCACGCATGAAATATAAAATTCATTCAGCTACATCGCACACACGCCAATTCACTTATACCATTCAGTTCGGTCATAAATCATATAACTGGTTTTGCGGTTCCTCATGTTGTTTTATAGTCCTCATTTCGTAGTACTCGTCTTTAATATATTTATATATTATACGGTAGCCATCATCAACTATTTAGATCTAATAAGAAAATAGGACAAGCATAATCTATCTTCTTCTGATAAATAAAATTAACTGTTTCATACAAATCTACATCCGTGGAGCAAATTAGACCAAATTTTGTACACGTGTTCCTTTCAAACCGGAAAAAAAAAACACCGCAGGGGTAACACACGACTACCACCCCCAAAGACTGGGGTAGAAATATTCAAACATGCTAAAGCGGCCGATATTTTCGTCGAAGTTTATATTTTATTGGGTCAGTGATATCGGTAGCGTTTCATCTAAAGTTTTTTTTATTTATTTATTACAATTTAATGTCGCATTAACCTTTTGGTCATTAGCGACTTACATCTGTTAAGTTCTACATTTGTATAACTTTATAATACTCAGTTTTCACCGTAAAGTCTATGAGGTTGTTTATTGCTGCTGATGAGTTGCAAATCTCCATCATTGAATGGGCGGCTATGGTTGATCTTCTTATCCCGCTATATTTAGGGCAGTCAAAGAGGACATGAGGAATTGTTGTGGGCTCCTTTCATGAGCTGCATACAGACTGCGGAGATCTGGAAATCAAGAATGAGTGAGTGAAACTGGAGTGCAATGTTCATATTCTGGCTACAACAACCTGTTGTCTTCGAGATAGTTCTTTCGGGTGCGATATTTCTCTGATGCTGTTGACATTTCTGAGGATACCTCCGCATTCCTCTGGTTTCACAGGTCTACTCCACTTTTCCTCCAGTTCCTTGTAGATCCCAACTCTACAGTCTCTGCTGGTGCAGATTGGCAGGTTGCCGGATCTTCCTTGATGATCAGCTTCCATTTCGCCCTGTCGTGTCCTAGTATGTCCTTATTCGCCGGTAGTCAGGCTATGGTGATCCGGTTTCCGTTTCCTTGGATTTTCAATATATTCTCTCTAATTCGATTTATGCAACCATTTCTGTGCACTGTACTGGTTATTCTGTGTATTGCGTCCTTGGAATCTGTTAAGATGATATTGTTGGCTTCCAGTGTTTCCAGACACTGTTCCGTGGCCATGAAGATGGCGTATAATTCTGTACTGATCGATGCATTGTGGTTTATGGCGATAGATTTTTCTTTGCCTGTCGTAACTATTGCGCACCCAACTCCATTTGAATTTTTGGACCCGTCGGTGTAAATGACTCTGGGGAAATTATATCTTTGTAGTAACTGATTGACTTCAGCGTTCCAGTTTGTGATGTGTGGGTTGCTGACTTTAAGCTTATCTAGCGATATATCAATTGGCAGTTAGTTAAGCTTCCATGGGGGTGTGTTTGCCGTGGTGTTGTGATCTATCTCTGGAAAAGTCATTCCTTCCTTTCGTTATATATCCTTTAGTGTAGTGTAGTACGGGGTTAGGTTTCTAGGTGGATCTTTCTCTGCATATCAAGGAGTGATGGTTTGTTCTCTTATTATTGGGTGTTTGCGTATAATTTAAACCCTTTTCTGTATTAAAGGGGAGAAACCTGAAGAGTTTGGGTGGGAGGGGCGTTACATAACGCTTAAATAACTGTGTCTGGAGTCGAATCTGCGATTATGAATGTCGCCGAGTGTAATCATGTAACTTGCCGGGTAAGCCCCAGGGGTGGGGGTGGACGGGGATGGAGATTTTCAAACATGCTAAAAAGATCGGTATTTGCGCATAATAGTAATTCATAGTGTTTTTCCCGATATTGTGAGACTCTAATTACAACCCTGTTTCGTAATAGTTTGATAGATTTAATCACCATTAGCCCTCGAATGAGGAAATAGGATTCGTCACAAATGTACAATAGATAAATTACACATTAAATGAATTAATAAGTTAACCACCAAAAAAAATCATATCTGTTCACATTTGTCCGGTCACCACATTCATACACACTATCTTTAAAAAACACGCATAAAACACTTATCACTTCCTAGTATTCATCTCCTGTCGCTAGGTACGAAGGGATGTCGTCCTGGATTACTTCTTAAATATGTTAACAAAACTAGTATCAAAATTGTAATATTTAATACGCGAATTAAATTTTAATATTGAATTCAGAAAAATTTAATATATTGAGAGAGAAATTAAGCATCAAATTTTAATTTATGTAGTTGAAATCTTGAAATTCTCAAAATTACAAAACTCCAAGCAGAGGAAATATCGAGCTGAAAGATTCTGAATTTGGAAATGTTTCCGACGCGTTACGCAGACAAATCATACGTTCGTGGAACTAGACGTACGAATGCAATTTGCTTTTTGTTTGGACAAGCGACTAAAGAGTACGATAAATATGTTACGTCCGGATAAAAAAGTTCTCCGGATACCACCCAGACAGTCGTTATGCGTTTGTCCAACGACTGCCACGGTTTTTTATCTAACATATTCACCGGGAAGGCCTCATAGATCATTCATCGGTTCTGTTTTAGCATGGCTCATGCTCCAACTCCGCGGTCCGCAAATAAGTCAGCGATGCGATACAACCTGAGAGATGGGAAAGATAATTTTAAATTTTTTTATAAAAAAAAACATTTTTTTTTCAATGCAGTTGAAAGTTACAGGAATAACATAATACAGAAAATTTAAAAAAAATAAAAAAATATTTAACTTAAGATAAAATCGTTTGTAACAGTCAGTGTAATCTTGTTGGCGATCGAAGTAATATGTTATGTTTAGTTTGTAGAGAATGTAACGCGCATACACACAGTTCTTTCCGAAGTTGGCAGATGTTTGGCGAAGTTGTCCCTTGTCTGACGAAGTTGGCCGATGTTTGCCGAAGTTGGCCCTTGTCTGACAAAGTTGGCCGATGTTTGCCGAAGTTGGCCCTTGTCTGACAAAGTTGGCCGATGTTTGCCGAAATTAACCGAAGTTTTTTCTTTTTTAACTGCTACTCTTTCTTTTAATCCAAATTTATTGTTTGCAAAGAAAAAACACGATTATTGTTGCTATAACACTAAAAAATTACCTATTCACAGACTTCACAGTTTTGGAAAATATTTCTGTTTAGTGCGTAAAAAAGAAAAAGAAATAATCTCTGCCTGAGAGAAATAATGTTACGTTCTCAAGTCTTTCCGTTCCCAAGTCTTCTCCGTTCCATCACACACGAATTAAATTGTAGGACTAAGTAGGGCAGAAAATTCATTTATTTTGAAATCATATTATTCAGAATATGAGCTGGATACGAAAACCACTAGTGTTAACTCCAATAACGATTCAAAAACCTAAAAGCACAGTTTTATCCAACCATAGAAAGAAAAAATTTAATAAAACGAGTTTTTTTCGTGTTAAAACTTATCCACACAACGGAAATTTAAATTACGTATTTTTGCAAACTTAATTGCTATTCTTGGTATTTAAAAAAATAGCACGTAATCTTGTATTGTAATTCATTAAATTTTAATACGTCATCAAATGATTATCTGTTTCAATATAACATCGGGATGCAGTATTATTATTATTATTTGTAGATTCCATTGACGTTTTTGCTTGTCGTTGTAAATGTCATTATTTAAATACAGGGTAACCTCTTTAATATACTCGTAAATAAATTTTTAATGGAAAATTGAGAAACGTTTGAGTGTGACGTGAAAAATTTATATTTCTGGAAGATTACGTGCACATAACGATTTAGAAAATTCTCCCGTGAGAAAGCATACGTTAATTAGTCAAATTAATTTAAGAGAGCCTCTTTAAATATTATATCTAAGTCTTTAAAGTCTAAAGCTCTGTTACTATATTTTTTTCTACTTGTGTAATTATTTAATCAAGAAAGCGACGGAAATTGCTTTATAAATGAAGACAACGAGCTGTTTTATTAAGCGGCACCTTTGTTTATCAAACTTTATGAAAGTCACTAGGATTTAGTAATTGTGGTTTATAGGGTCTTAACAATAATGCGCTGATTGAGCTTAATATCGATCCTGTTGCTCCAATAGGATCACTCAACGATTTGTCTCGATGATTTTGCAATCTCAAAACAATCCCAGTCCCCCTCGTAATGAGTTTTCACTTTAACAACTTAACTGAAATGCGTTGCCGACACAGATAAAACCGAATGTATAGCTTTCCTTATTTACATCGAAAAAGCTTCATGGACGCACTCATTCGGTCTTAATGATAGATGCGAGATTAAACTACCAACAGCGAAATTATAGGATTTCAACTCATTTTCCTGCGCACGTACGATTGCAGATCTGCTCGGAGGATTCAGGACTAGAAATTGTTCATCTCAGTTGAACTACGTCGGAAATTACATGGCATTCCAACTTACTCTATTAAAAGACGCCGTTCCTTCGTTTCGGTCGTTATTTGATACCAGTTTATACATTAAAAAAAACCTTCTACTACTTACTTTATAACTGAAATATTTATTTAATTCATTACAAACCTGCGACTATTAATAAATCTGTGAATTGTGACTAAAAAATATATATCCTGTTGGCTGATTACTGGCAAAATTTCATTCTATCATCTATCTTGGAATTCTTTACAATATAAACAAAGTAACTGATTTCTGAATCATATATCACTGAATATTTCACCCTATATGGCTTCCGTTATAGGACCAATAAACATAATAATATTAATATTTGACTTTTGAAACCCTGCTGCGGAAATAAATTCTGATGATAATAATTTAATAATCAGAAGTAACAAAATTCTTGAAACAGTTTGATTATAATGCGTATAAAATGTAAAAGGACCCGTATATATATATATATATAAATTATTTAATTTAATACACAACTTACAGCTTTTATTTACTTTACATTTTATGATAATTAAATAAATATTTACTTCATAAAATTAATGAAATTTCAATATATCAAATTTTAATACTAATTCTTAATATTTAGAAAGAGGTTCGAAATTGTGAAACAGAGATTTAATTAATATAATATTTACAGAAATTTTTAAAGCAGAAAAATTTATTTTACATATAAATTCGCATAATATTTGCCAGGGCTATTAATTTAAATGAGACTCTTATTTTTATCCCGGGGCGTTTCATCGGGCCTCAGAAAAGTATAGAATTGAAATGTAATATAAAATATACAAAAAAAAATTATTGAGTTGACGTTACAGAAACGTAACTTTAAAATATTCCCCCAAAATGCTACTAGCACATACCTTATTACAAATAACTGAATTTTGCTGCTGCTCGGAACCTATGTGATGCGTAACCTGAGATATCTATTCGTATGGTTACAATCTATTATAAATTCTTGAAGTTTAAAGAATGAAATTTAGTCCTAAACATATAATAAATAAACGTGACAATATTTTTGTATAGTATGTTGCATGTTAGCTACAATTATAATAATATTTAATTTGGCGACAAACATTTTTATTTGATCAATAGCTGGGTGTCCGGCGTTGCCCGAGATGTCATTAACCATAAATTATGCTCAGATAACATCGGTTGAAACACTATCAATATATTTGACCCCTAAAAATATTTATCCGCCTAAAATGTTGGCTGTTTTAGCATGTTTGAATATTTCCACACCCGTCCACCGCCACCCCCTAAGCTTGCTCCCGTCTTATGCCGAAAGAGGTTGAAATTTTACTGACACACCATCGGTAGAAATACTATCAATGTCATTGATCCTAACAAATATTTTTCTAATGTCATAATTAACTTACATCCATAACCCTGGATTCGACTCCAATCTCGATTGTTTTTGCGTAATTTTTATGTAATGCCATTTCACCATCACCCCTAAGGGCAGCTCCCCTCCCAATCCCGAAAGGGGTTGAAATTAAACACGGAGAACATGTAGAAAAATTTTCTGCATTTGATTGTTCCCGAAGTATATTTATTCGACTCAAAATTCTTCCGGTTAACTTAATTTAAAATGTCTCCGCCCAACCACTCCCTCCCCCGCGCGTTGCCCAGATTGTCGTAAATAAACTCAGCGACATCCATTACCTTCGATTTGACTCGAGTCTCGGTTGTTTTCGCGTTATTTTCTTGTAACTTCCCTCCACTCTCACCCCTAAGCGTGCTCTTTCCTCATGCTGCAAGGTTTTAAAATTTTACACACATAACATGGGAAGAAATACTATAAATCAAATTAACCTTGAAAAATATTTATTCCGTGCAAATATCAACCGTTTAGCATGTTTTAAAAATTCCACCCCTGTCCACCCCACCCCTCAGAGTTTGACAATTGAATGTCATAACGACATCCATAAACTTCCAATCTCGATTGTATTCGCATTATTTTCTTGTAACGCCCGTCCACCCCCACCCCTTGCGGTGCTCTTTTCCCATGCTGTGAGGGGTTGAAATTATACTCAGAAAGCATCGGTAGAAACATTATAAATCTCTTTGACCCATAAAAATATTTATCCAACTGAAATATTGGCTGTTTTACCATGTTTGAATATTTCATCCCCCGTCCACCACCGCGCCTGGGTGTCGTAGACGCGTCTCACCCCGATATTGTTTGTTTCCTAATCGCAAAGAACATGTGTACGAAATTTGGTTAAATTATTCCACAGGCTAGATTTGTGTAAGGAACATACAAATATACATACAAACACCTTTATTTATAAGAAGGTTAAAATTATATAATATAAACATTTGATTTATTTAAAAAAAAATATTTATATAAATAAAACATTTTATAATATAGTCAAATATAACTGTAATTTAAATTATTCACTCTACTTAATTTCCTTATATGAGTTTGTTGTTATTCAACATAAAACCTGATATTAACGTGCATTTCAGAATTAGGAAAATTACAAGACGGACGTGAAAATAAATGCTTCTTTGTTAAATAATGAGATCTTCTTAATCGTACTGCAGGAGGATTCATTCGTCAAAAGTAGATGTCTAGCTGGAGAGCCAACAACTGCGTATCCTTCAATTTATATAGCGATGTTGTTTATTTGAATAAGACAGTTTGCGGCAAAGTTCTACCACGGAGATACAGCGACCCCTTGAGA
This sequence comes from Zhengitettix transpicula, assembly GCA_037074705.1. Classification (NCBI taxonomy): domain Eukaryota; kingdom Metazoa; phylum Arthropoda; class Insecta; order Orthoptera; family Tetrigidae; genus Zhengitettix; species Zhengitettix transpicula. The sequence goes on from CM073595.1 coordinate 5,047,451, forward strand.
GACAGTTCTAATTTAATTGCTGAAGCGTAGTCTGATGCCGACGGTATGAAAGACGGTTAATATCCTCCGACGACGTTTTCTGACGCGTTCTAGTTAAGAAAGACTTTAACTTCAAGAGTAAAGACATCGTGAGAGTCAGTTACAATACTTTGTGTGATACTAGAGAAATACTGTACGATCTGTAGCCCAATGGGAACAAAATTTACCGGCCAAAGAATAACTAGCAAATAGCAAAGAGTCAACCTTTCCAGGAATGCTAGAGACTTCTGAAACTCTAACAGGAAAAAATACTTTGCAATTTAATATCACTCTGACTAAATAAAGTATATAATCGTTTGTGTGTACATAAAAAAATAGAGCCACAATGGAAGAAGCATACAAAAGAAAAGATCTGACAAGTAGGAATGTACATATTCTAAGATTATAAACGATATATCTGAAAACGAATTATATTAATAAATTAAATTCATAAACTATTTGAATTAATAATTCTTATCAATTAAACTTTATAAATAAACATGTCAAAAATAATTGATAAGCTTAAATATACTTCTAAACTTAAGGAAAAGAAAATTAATGAAAATAATAATAATCATGCCATAACAGTATTTAATCAATTTATAACATTACCGATTTATGGTAAAATAAGTGAGAATTTATAAAGATATTAAATATTAATTTTATGGTTTATTTTCAAGTTAATAACAAACTTTTAATAAGAAAAGGTAAGGACAAAATTGAACAACATAATAATATGTATATTGTAGCAATAATTAATTAGGCCATTAAATTGATTAGGTATAAGTTGAATTCTAGCTAATAAAATTTAATTGTAGCGGCAGGAGCTTCAAAAGCGACAATGGCGCCTAGCTCTGTTGCTTTGTTGAAAGCCGAAATGTAGAATGCGCGCGCGGGGAAAATTCAGTCAGTAAGGAGCCTGGGTCGAGAGAGGATGAAACAGTAAAAAAGTTTTCTCCGAGATACGTGGCAGTTCGGTCAACAAAGAGAAATAAAAACAGTAAGGTTATGCACTGAGCCTGGGTCGAGCAAGGAGAAACAAAAAGCCTAAAATCTGTGACGAGAAGAAAGTAGTTAAAGTCTGGACTCTGGATATTATAACATAAACTACAAATCACGAGCTCCTGTATGGAAGCAGGAGTTTGCTTCACAAATTGAACAATCTTCGCATTGAGGGATCTGGCAACGGCTAGCTGTCCAAAAGGGGAGACGACAACCGAGGTTCCAGATAGCTGAGGACGTGCACTTCGACCGCGTGTGCGTAAAACCTGCAAGGAAGTTAGAATCAGTGTAAAGATTTGCATTTTTAGTGTAGTGTTGAAGCTACAAAGAAAGAGCTGGTACCAGACGGACAATACGTGAGTAACAAAACCAATATAAACTTGTGAACGATAATTAGAACGGTAATGGTCAGATTTTTTTTATGCTTATTTACATTTAGCTTCCTTTCATTTCATTTATCGTCATATTATTTTAGGTGAATTTTTATGTTTGAATTGTTAATCAGTATATAAATCACTTTCCTGTTAATTATCAAACCCAGTTGTGACCCTGAGAGAAGGTATCTTTATTTGATTGTATTTGTTTTAATTTTGGAAGCCACAAGTTTTTTTATTTGTTAATTTTTGATAATCTATTCTTTTAATTCACGCTAACTTGATGATCATTACAATATATATAATTAATTGCGGTGAACAGGATTCTGAAAAATATTACATCGGGGAAACTTTGTCACTATGGATAAATAATAAATATGAACAGTAATTTGATTGTAATAATGTTAAAATTTTAGAAACTGAACTAAAATTATTAAAAAGGAATGTTGCATATTAAAACAACTGTAATCACACTAAATAATGCCTTAAAATTAAGTAGTACTTATAAACTATATTTTTTGTTATAATTTTAATTTGCAAAAACGTACTGAAACTTCGGTAAAGTATAGAATAAAATATTTTAAATTGTCTGAGAAGGCCGTTAATATTTTCAAATTTAAAGTAACAAATAATAATATTTTGTGTTTAAATTGCCATTCAGGTTTCTAAGTCCTCTCCGGTATGAAGGAAAATGATTAGTATGAATGAACTGAAATATAGGGTTATAGAGACCTTCATTGATTTATGTAAGATTCCCGAAATCCAGCTGAAGCTGCAGACAGCTTGTATGACAACGGTGAGACTATAATAATTTCCATTTATTTAAATTTTGCACATTATAAGAGAATCCCTGTTTCCGTTTCTTCATGGTTTACATAAGATCGTATACAAATTATTTGAGATTATTTTTCAGTTTAACTGGTAGAATCAGCGTCCCGCGAACAAGTGTCATAAAGGTATTTTACTTGTCCTGCGGAATTTGAGGAATTTTCCTTTTTAGTGTTCCGTTGTTTACTGCAATTAACGCAGAGGTTCGGGTTTGCGGGGACGATATTTTTGTGCAATGCGCTTGGCGTCGCCCGGCATGGCGTCACACACGCCAGTGATTCATCGCCACATGCTTCTTGAATACGCTAAGCCCGGCTATAAATTCACGGACAGTAATTTTACTCCGTTCGCGGCGAATGCGAGCTTAATTGCTGTACTTAGCGCGGGCGGTATCATGCGACACTCATTGATGGATATTCACATTAGCAAACGACTTTTCCACCGACGCACTTCCTATCACGTAATTGTCATGTGAACATATTTCGTAAGCCGGGAGCGGGCAAAGACCGAAAAGGTCTGGATGACAGGACCGTTTCATTTGTCACTCGATCCTCAATGAAACACTTCACCAAAATTACAATACGAACTGTTTTGCATATTGCGTATAGTCTTCACACGACACGCATACAGCTTACACTGTGACGTAATGTAAAATAGAAGTTTGTAATATAAATAAAATATTTAATCACACAGATGTTTAATACTGAATTATTTACTCACTCTCAGCATTTACCCGAGACTCAAATTAATAAATTATATTTATTTGTCGTAAATATAGGTGGTTTTGACATGTTTGAAAATTTACACCCCCGTCCAACCCTTACTCCCATATTGTTTGTTTCCGGTTCCGGTTCAAAGTACCACGTGAAAAAAAAATTTCACAAATCTACTCCACGAGTGTATAATTTATGTGGAACATATTGTAGTAATTGGTAATTAAGGCATTGTTCTAATTGAAAAGTTGAATTGTAGAGGACTCATTATTGGTGGATATAGCGGACGCCGCAACAAACCGGCAATGCAAAGAAAGTATTGTTGATCGGTCGAGAAGGTTTTACGCGCTCAAAATTTACGAGACGAACGAATAGTTGGGCAGCAGACAGCAAGTAGAACACAGTAAAAGAACGAACAGTTGGGCAGTAAACGGCGAGATGTAAAGACCATGAAATTCTAATTCACGAAAATTTGAACAATCTTTAGCAGTCAGCAGTGAAGACTGAAAGGTTTAATTTAAAGGACGAAAAAGTGTTCCAGTAACCAGTACGCTGTTATATCAAAAATGCAGAAACTGAACTAGTCTTCAGTCAACAGACAAAACCAATGAGACCTACAAATCCAGGTTGCGGTAAATCATCGAGAATCGACAAAGTTATTTTAAACCAACTAACAAACTACGCTAATTAGAGTCTGTGAACATTTAGAGTCTGTGAGTACTTAGAATCAGTGATATCCCCAAAATTGTGCACAAAAAGTTAAAATGAGACCTGAGCTGCCGTAAGTAGAAAGAAAACTTTGTAAACCACGTTTAGAAGATAAACGTCAGATCGTTCTTTAATTCTCGATAAAATGAGATCTTTAATTATTCAGACCATTCTTTAATTTATTGATAAAATGAAATTGTTTAAACTCAATCTTTTAGCAATATTCCTTCAGCAACAAATTTCGTCTATGTTCAGACGCATTGATTCCCATATAAAGTAAATGTAAATTTTGTGATTTTGATTATATAAATTCTGCCATTATCAAACCCAGTTCAAGACCCTGAGATCCCAAATATTTTGTAATTTGAATACTTGTTTTAAAATTGTTAATAAATCTTATTTAATAGTTTTCACGTAATAGTTCTTTTCATTTAAAAACGCTACATAATTCATATATTGAATTATTGTCAAAAGAAGCAAGCTATGTATATAAATTATTACAATATACACATTGTTTTCCTCTTCCACCCCGCCCCAGCCCAATCAAAGGGGTAGAATAACAACTTAACCGTCAAGTTGAATGTCATAATTAATCTCAGCGACGTTCATAACCCCGGATTAGACTCCAATATCAGTTCATTTTTTTTTATTTTTTTTGTAACGCTTCACCACCCCCACCCCTAAGGGAACTCCTCTTCAATGCCGAAATTGGTTTAAAATTATACAAAAAACATCGAGAGAAACACTATCAATCTCATTACCCGAAGAAGTCGGTGACCAACCACATAGTCGAGCGTAGTCTATCTCACGACCCGACCAAAAACGATTCAGCGCATCATCTGACCGACGCCGACCAATGATTTACTGGGCGGAACCAGCACAAGTCAGCGACGCCGCACATCACTAGAAAAGTATAAATCCGCCGGCTCGGTATCGTTGATGTTTTGTTTACCAAGTATCGGAATTAGTTTATTAAATTAAATTCAATTTTCTTTGTTGCGGTCCACCCAACGAAGTTCAAATGGAACCCTGAGATGAAGAGGAAGTTGTTTTATTGCTGCCATTTTTATATTAATTCCATTTTTTGCGATTAAATTATGTTATAAAATTAATTAAATAATTTTTTATGAAATCCCACCTAACCATAGTTAAATATTACAATATGCATTATACATATTCATTTTTGGTTTAACATGCCTAAAACGTTTATCAAAAACGTCTCTTCAATTTAATTAAACGGATTCCCGAAATAAAATTAATGGATTAAAAATATATGACGTTTCCGACGAGGAGAGTATTTAAATAAATGTTCTTAAATAAGTATAATTTTCATAATCAAATGTAAATAAGACTTTAATTATTATTATCCGTTGATCTGATGGTGGAAACGTCGGTTTCGTGGCTTCCTCCAGGCGATTAGCTGCCGCACTTACAAGTTGCCATCTAACCTTTACCAGCCCTTCATCTGTTAAATGTGAAGATTTTGGAGTGAGATGTATTGTAGTGTTCCGTTTCCAATACGGCCAGAGGGCAAAGGAAGAGCCGTCCTCATGTATATTCAATGGCCCCGGAGTCTTCCTAAGTCTGGCGCGTTAATTGAGTGTTAGCACACACTTCCGCTAAATGGAGAAGTTTCAAGTGCCAAAAACCAATTACAAAACTGAATTTAAAATTAAGACGTCCTTTTCTCTGTCTCTGAGCTATTCGACGAGACGCTGATGCCCTTAAAGGATTCAGAGATGATTAAATGGATTGTAGGTCAACGCTCTGTCACTTCTTAGACTGGTTGCCTCTTACATATGGAAAACTACCTTCTGGGAACGAGGAAACTGCTGTCACCAGAGGTTCTGCAATGAATCGAGTATAAAATTATTTCTATATTATATTATTTAGCTTGATTACGACATCATTAGTAACCATTCATCTCCCAAATACCGTCCTTTTCTTCTTCCAGACACGGAATATTAATCCGCTAACATTTTCAAAAAGTTAAATTACATTGCTTTATAATTGAACTGGCAATTTGATAAATGAGATGTGTTACTGAATATTCCAGTAAAAGAGGAACTTATGAAACATGGAAAAATGTTGTCAATTATTAAAAAATTTTGAAGCATTGTTGTTTTGACTTCAGTATCAATTACTTACTAATGGCAAAACAGTTCAGAAACGTCACTATACTTTAAGTCGAGGACATTTCTACTGATAGTTTATTTCATTATAAGAAAGAAAATAAAGCCTATATTCATGAAAATTATAAATAAAAGTGAGATAATTGCTTATCATAAATAATTGGTGAATAATTTCTGGAAAAATCTTCATTCTTGCATTCTGGATTCTCTAAAAGTATGTATAAATACTACTACGTATTAATTCTTGTAAACGTTAGACTTAAAGGTCTAATTATTAAATTTTTAAGATTCCCGAATTTATATATTAATTTCCATCAAGAATTACACAATATTTTTTCTTATCCGGTGATAGAACAATATTAGAGCTGTGAAAAGTGTTTTCCGTGCAAATTAAAGCCATAATTAAAGGCACCCGACTTTCATTCAACCTGTTGATGTCTTCCAGCAACGTATATGTCAGCTGTAACTCCATGTTCCTCAGATTTGTATCGTCGTAATCTTTTATCATGAATATGTTTTCAACCTGGCACTAAATCTGTATAAAACACATACGTTTTACTTAACTATTTAATACCGAGAATATCCTGAGATAGTCTTATATTTTGTACTAGCTGGGTGCCCGGCGTTACCGGGCTTGTAATAATTAAACTCAGCGATATCCATAACCCCGGATTTGAATCCAATTTCAGTAGTTTTTGCGTTATTTTTATATAACGCCCCTCCACCACGCGAAATTTGTGCGAGTGCGGATGAATCTGTCTGGGAGGAAAATGATGAATCCGTAGTTAATTTTCATTTCTGGTATATAACTGTGACTGCAAGACTGTTCCTGTCTTCAGCGCCACTGTCTTCACTGTGCTAGAAGTATATAATTTTTTCTTCGCATTAAATCTGGTAACATTTAATGAATCGCCGAGAGGCCGTTAATGTGATCAGGCCCTTTTCAAAGAAATTTATCGAAGGATCGAGGCCGCCGTGGCCGACATTCGAAGCCTCGTTTGCAGTTCATGCTTACACGGCGTTATTGGTTTATTGGGGCGGCGGAAATAAATAGAGGAATTCTCTCTAACTTTTCTATTTTTCGTGGAATATTGTCTGTCAAAAAGCACTACGTTACCGAAATTCCTACAAGTGGAAAATTGGTCCGGTGAATATTGTGACATTTTTGGATAAATAGTTTGAAACTGATGTAAAATTTGTTTCTGATCCCTTAATTATATAAACTTATCACTTATATTGGTCGATTATCAGAAGTAATTATAAAATACGATTCGAAAGAAAAACACTTTTATACTTTTAAAATAATTATCCTTCAATGACATGACTAGACTTCAGTTGATCTATTCACAATTCATCTTCCAATCGAATGTAGCACTAAACGCAGATCCGAATTTTATTTTTGCGTTTTAGAAACAGTTTAAATCAGAAAAAAATAATTACTTTCCTAAATTTCATTACTCGTTTCAGTATCAAACTTTATTTCTGACGCCGTAGAGTGACGTAGCACCGTGAGGAGGAGATGAGTGAGATTTTAAGTTCAGTACCTCTTTTTTTAAAAGAAAAGTAGTCCCATCTCGAAGGCGTGGGATGGGGAATACGCGGCCAAACAGAGTCCGTGGAGAGAATGCGTTTTATTCTCTCCTTTAAGAATATATTTTAAATAATCAGACTCGGTACCCCAGGGTCTTTACTGGGTTGATAAGGAAACTGAACACAAAATTTACAATTAAACAAAACAGTTAAAAATATATGAAAAACGAAATGAAATGATTGAAACGAAATCTGACTTTTTACCCTTATTTAACCATTTACAATTATGAATACAGAAAAATAAATTTACAAGCTCTATGGTCCATGCAATTTGGATCTCTCGCATACCGGCACACACTCTCTTTATATAGGCATAAAAGGCACCAGGTTGCGCTCACACTCTGCTTTCACCGCCACCTCTCCTTGATGACGTTACCCTTACGACGAATTCAACCAACTCTGCTGCCAGACAGATTTCCACGACGAACTCCTACCGACTTTTGATGACTGATGTCCAACTGATTACTCTCGGCCACCTAACTTGGCCTACCATCCGATGATCTCTCCTGAATGCAAATTCCCAACTGTTCATAACATGGTTTCGGCCACTTTCTTGGTCCTGCGTCCACCCTGCGGGCCTGAACCAACGCTCTCTCCCCACGGTGTCCTGCTCCTGACTGTCTCCTCTCTAATACTCCTCCCTGACTAACTCAGTCTTTTATCTGCTCTCTTATTTATATCCCGGCTCCAGAATATTCCCTTGTTTTCACACTTGTTTTGAATTTCCATGTTCGCCAAACAAACACCAGCTGTTGCCTTTCTCCCGCTCCGAGAGCCACTCAATCGATTAAAATAAACATCTTTTAATATAATTGCATCGTCCACCCAAACTTCTGTCATACCCATTAGCCCTAAGAGCCGCAAAATGCCCCATTATAGTCCTCCCCTTCTCTAAGAGCCACTTATCCATCATTTTATCATTATCTTTTATATGTATAAACCACTCAAGAATACCCTGTCTGAGTTGGTAAACAAATCTGATATAAATAAGAACAAAATTCATGTCCTTCTTTACTGGTTATTACAATATATATATATATATGGAGAATTTTTTTATCGACGAAAATATCGGTCGTTAACATGTTTGAAATTTTCCAACCCCGTCCAACCCGTCAGAGGTGTTGGTAGACGCGACATACCCTCACACTGTATGTTTCCGGTTCGAAAGGAACACGTGTACGAAAGTTGGTCAAATTTGCGGCACAGGAGTATATTTGTATGCTGACCATACATGCACACAAGTAAACATTATATTTTAGTTATTAGACCTAATCCGTTGTTTCGCACATTCCTAATAATGATTGAATTAAAATATTATTTTTAAGTTGAAATTATTAATAATTGTTATTAAATGAAATTATGTATGTATATGCAGTTGAATTTACTGCAAGCTCATAATATAATGGAGCTCAGCTTCCAACACGAAAAATTCGAAAAATTCAAAAATTCAAAAATAATAAGTGCACAAATTCGAAAATATATGAAAGAGGTAATTTGGAAAAAGTGAAAACGTATCAAATAATAAAGGAGAATAAACTTCAAAACTTTAAAATTATTCACAAAGATAAAAAAAGTTGTTAATAATGAGAAAATTTAGTTTATCCAAATTATAACATTATTAATAACATAATCACTTCAGACCTTACAGTAATATTAATAAAACTAACACAACGTCGAGTTCACTGTTATCAATAATTTCATCTCTGTTACTTTGTTGTCAGGAAACCTCGTCTCCGTCAGAATAGTGTTGGTTTTTCAGTCAGTTGTTAAATAAAACAAAATCAGTGTACATATTTATCAAGCATTACATTTACTAATATGTTCGTGGCGTCATTACTTTTGTGTGAAGTAAAACAAAATTAATGGAAACCTCTAGCAATTGAAATATTTCAATGACTGGTGTTAGCATGGACAAAGTAAACAAATTTAAGTATTTAGGACTAACTAGGGACAATGACCACTCCATAGGAATTAACAACGGAATACGTCAATGCAACAAAAGCTTAAAAATGTTAATAATGTCAAAAAGGGTAAGAAGTCAGACAAAAATAAAAGTATATACAATTGTAATAAGGCTTGTAAGTTCCTGAGGAATATTTATGCCCAAAGCTGTGTTAACGGTATATGGAGGATAAAATACAATGATGACCTATAAAACTGTATAAAAAGTTTAATATTTCAAATACTATAAAGAAATTTAGGCTTAAATGGCTAGGACACGAAAGAAGAATGAAACCCATGTAAGAAATTAACCTTTTCGCAGCCAGACGGTAGTAGAAGAAGACCCCAGCTGATATGGCTAGATGGAGCTTTTAAGGACGAACAACACACTGAAAATAAAGGCATGGTGGATGGAGGCACACGATAGGAATAGATGGAAGGAAACATTAAGGGGGCTGAGGCTCACAAAGGGCTGTAACGCCGGTTAAGAAGGAGAAGAAGAAAAAGAGAAAACGGAGGGTGACCACAATAATGGTCACATGTCTCCTAAATCCAGATTGTTTCACGTTCGTTGTCAGTGTGGCAAATATGTAGGCCAATAATATGTAAAAATATAGGATATAATACAGATGAAGAAAACGGTTATTTATTTTAGATTTATTTCTGTGAATTTTATACGTTGCAGTTTTAGAACACTAAACAGTTATTTGTAAATTAATCGCCGCACAATTGTCAGAATTGAAAAAGTATAGTTAGTCATGAATTCGCCCCACTGGGGTTTGTTCAGTTGCTGAAGTCACTGTAATGGGGCTGGAGCTTATCGTTGCCGTGATGGGGGAAAGTACATACAGTGTTGCTAGGCATGGGCTGCAGAGATTGACGGCGTCCAAGTGCCTCTTCACATGCTGTGTTTTTATCAATAAAGCTCCGAGTCGCGAACGAGAGCGGATACAACACACTACTCCACTGCCCACGCTCCACCAAAAAGTAGACGGGGTGGCGCGTACTCTCATCAAAATTCCATTATTCACAAAATATTCGCTTTCCTTTCGCAGTCGGAGCGAGTCTCACGTGTAATCGTTACGAATATATTTTTCACGAAGTTTATTCACCCTCAAACAAAATATAGAGATTTGATCGTTACTCAACAATGTTCTAAATTTTTCAAACACCCATTGAGTGAATTGTTTTCAAAAATTAGTTCCCTGGAAATCATAGTACTGAATCGACACATTATTTGTAGGCATGTATGTATGTATTTAAAATACAAATAAAATTTCATATAAACGAAATTAAATAAATATTACCTACTAATAAATCAAATACTGTTTGTTTGTGTGTGTCTTTATGAATATTCCCATTCAATTGTACACAAAATCTCGTATTAGTGTTTCTTTCTAATCTAAAACAAACTCTGTGGGGCTAAGACACGTCAACCACACCCCAGGACAGGGATGAAAATTTTTTAATATGCTGAAACAGCCGATATTTGCAGCGCATAAATATTTTTCGGGGTCAATGAGATTGATAGTGTTTCTTTGGATGTTTTCTGAAAATAATTTCAACCACTTTCGGCCTGGGAGGAAAACACCCATACGGGTGAGGGTGTAGGAGCGTTACATAAAAATAACGCGAAAACAGTCGAGAGGGAAGTCGAATCACTAGTTATGGATATCGCTGAGTTTAATTATAACATTCAACTTGCTGGTTAAGTTTTACTTCTACTCTTACGAATGGGGGTGGAAGTTCGCATACTAATCTTCACCCGTGTAGCATATCTTAGCAATTTTTTTAAACGCGCTCCTTTCGAACAGGAAACAAACACTGTGGGAGTAAGAAACGTCTACCACTCCTAGAGGCGGGGCTTGACGAAGGTGGAAATTGTCAATCAGGTTAAAACGCCCGATATTTTCGTCTAAAGAAAATTTTTCGAGGTCAATGAGATAGATATCGTTTCTCCAGATATTTTTGTGTATAATTTTAACCCCTTTCGGTATGGGGATGGAGGGCCGTTTCATAAAAATAACGCAAAAACAACCGAGATTGGAGTCATATCCGAGGTTATGGATGTCGCTGAGTTCATATTTGATAACACGAACAACGCCGGGCACTCAGCTACTTTTAAATAAACAAACTCGACGTGTGTTCCATTTTTCAATTATTAAAAAAAATAAAGAATAATATTAATACAACGTCATTCTTGAAAAAAGACCTGAAAATATATATTTACTAAGGAGACAAACATAAAGTAACAATCAACTTTGTTGTTTATATATTGTCAATATGATCATCTTATGAAAGGCTATCTCTTCACTATCCTATATTCAGTAGATTGAATCTAAAGTTTATTTACAGTCATTTATTGTCTTATTTAGGAATACACCCCTAGACGTAGAAATGGAAGAAGTGACAAAAATAATGAGACAACGATCTACATAGAAATCGATTCCAACGTTTTTGTGGTCCCTAATGTCAATACTTACATTAATCGTGCCGTTCAGATTCAAGTTCAACCCATAATGGCATAGAACGGTGGGGGTTGACCGCAGGCGAAACAAATAGTTCAAAATTGACCCACATTAGTGTTTAATCCAGTCGCTAATCTGATCAATGACATTTCCGATGGCACTTGGATGAGTATGGGGTATTTATAAATGAGTTAATTTGAAATTCATGCCAAATCGGCATGTCGGGAATATGGGGAGTGTAGAGTAGGGGGAAACGTTAAAAAATGGAATATATTGGAACCAAGTACATCGTTTTCTGTGCAGTAAGATAAATCTATAGCTTTCGGTGTCGTTGAGATGATCGGTGATGCTCCCAATGACGGTTGCGTCACATGTACAGCCCCCGTCAGCGTGCGACGGTGTAAGAAGGGTTTGACTATACAATTCTCGATTAGACCATGAGATAAGTGTCGAATTAATTCCTTTTATGATGTAATATAATATAAATAAATGGATTGAGTTAATGTTGGTATCGGGCTAAAACTCAGGCAGTCGCTGGACAACAAGATCCGCCATCGTCATCAGATAGAAGTTCCCAAACTTGTGCGTTTGTCCCAAGACTTCCCAACGCGATAACTTTTTGTCCAATCTTAATTTAGTTTGACCAAGAATAATTTTTTTAAACAGACTGAAGAAAGTTCCATCAATATCAGTGATGCTGAGATTTTCAAATATTGTTAAAAGATTAAATTAAATTTTTAATTCAGATCTTTTTAGTCAAGAGAATTAATACAGAAATTATTTTCCGCCGTAATTCAACGTGGTTCTAACAAAGCTTGTAACAACGTATAAAAATTTAGATCTACTCTAATATGTAGGGACAGTAAACACAGAAGTGAATCCAAGTCAACACTGCCCCCCCCCCTCCCCCTAAGCTGCGTTTGAGTTTGCGAAGCTCCCGGATCGTATTTGCACACAATTCGCTGCCCTGGACGCAAATAAAATTAACTTTTCGACGACAATCGAGAAACGGACTCTGTGCACAAGCAAGAAAAAAAAATCTATCGCCACCAAAATAAGAATTCGAAATTTAACGTAGAATTGAAAGATAATTACTATGAAAAAATTTAAATAATGTCTCAGTTGATATTCTGGAAATATTAATTTTCATATTCGAACAATTTAGGATATTAACGTGAATAAATTATATAGCAAATTTCTGAACAGTAAGGAGCGAAAACCTTGAAAATTTGCTAAAAACCTGGTGCTATTGCAGTAATGTTCGATTTGAACCTACTCTGAGCAAATTAAATGTTTAGTTGAATTCAAATTGAGGCAGATTGATCAAGTGGGTTTTAGCAACTAAAAGTATGTGGCGTTTCACAATTCGTTTAATAGAAGCCAACAAATTATAATGAAATCCAAGTGCTAACTGAACAAACTATAGGTTGTGAACCACTTTTCTACGACTGTTGAAACAAAACAACAAATCTTGTTTCAATGCAAAATTATATCACTTCTCTTCTTGTGCATACAAAATAATTAAACAAATTCACTTCTGTTTGATTTTACGTAGTTGAACATATTCGTTCTTCAAAATGGACCCGAAAGAAGCTGGACAGCGTTATAGGGAGAGTAGTTCCTCCATTTGCTCCCAAACAGCAACTGGATTACTACGAGGCATGTTCAGAAAGTATGTGTACTAGATTTTTAAATTATTTAGAGAAGGTGTATTTTTTAAAAAAATAACAGGATATTGTTGATACACTTGTTGACTATTTTTCCACATAATCACCATCCCGTGGCACAAGCTTCTTAACGCCCTCCTCGAAGAACTCTCCCGCCAGCTCCATCCCCCACTTCAGAACCTCTTTCTGCACCTGGTAGTCGGTTTAAAATTTAATTTCACTCATGTGTGTCTTCGGGGACGTTAAAATATGTTAATTTGAAGGTTTAAACTCAGGCGAATACCACTCAGTGTTGCCAATACTAAAAAAAAACATATCACAGGTGACAGTACAGTTACTTTCTGAACATTCCTTGTACAAAAACAAACAACCTGTAATGTGTTGTATGTCGGGTTTAACTCGATCTTAAAAAGCTCCTCGAGTTGAATTATTTCATAATTGAATAACAATATTTTACAAGCTAATTTTCGGTTAACTTACATTTAACTTTTAAACGTTTAAAACTTTAATTTTCTTGAAAGTAAACAATTAACATAATCTGATATAGAAACAAAATAAATTTTAGGCTTGTTAGTTCTTAATTCCATAAAATTCCATGTTTATACGTTAAATATCACTTGAAATGTTCAGTAAACTGAAACTCATAAATAATGACATCGACTGACTCGAAAGACTCTTCGGTTACTGACTAAGTTATTTCGTTTACAAATACAAAGCCACAAAAGTAAACCAATCTTTCTTAAATTAATTGGACTTTCCATTAACATTATCTTCACCTTCAGTCGCATAAAATTTGTGGGAGGAATAAATTATTCCCATAATCTGCTAATGGATCAGTGTCTTCTTCCTGCTTTTTTTCCATTCAAATTAAGAATTCTCGCAAATGGGTTTCTTATACGTCCCATCACCGTGTGATTTACGTTTAAGAGACCGAATATAATTAATATCCGATACAGGATTAAATGCAAATTACCGCGTTGAAAATTGTATCAATCGTACTGAATTTTATAGATAAATACAGCAAATTTTTATAGCATCTGTGTACTTTCAAATCATGAGAGAGGAGTAAAGGAATTATCAATAAATCTCAACGTTACTGGTGTGTCATTTAATCAATGGAAAGTTAATACACACAATATAACTTTCAAATTAATCCGTTTACATGTCACTAATAATTGTTAATCAAGCGATAACTTTTGGTTCTATATTATTCTTGCACGTATGAAGTTAACTAACAATTCCTCAGCATTATAAGAAAATAAATATTCATTTTCATCAAACATGTTTCAGTACAGATAACCCGGGCGATGTAGGGTTGGTTAATTCCGAAAATTAATTTTTGTGTATATGTCTAACGTATCCTTTTGTCGGTTCGTACGAACGGCTATGGTGTGCGTCACGAACGAATGCGGGCGGCGTCGATGGAGGTAGGAGAGGCAAGTCCAACATTGCAACGATACGCGTGAAGTGAATGCACAAACGACAACGAGGTAAATATTTTGGCCGCTCAAGGTACCTGCGAAGAAAGACACTAAACAGGGCCGTCTTCGTTCATGGCATTAACTATAATAAGGATACAATAAATTTTCATATTTGCTATTAAAGTTTCCGAATTTCAAGAGACTAGTGGAAGTCTAGAAGAAAATCAATAGACATTTGTAAATTTTCGCTATGGATAACTGTATTATCATCCGATTAATTCCTTCAGGATATCGTTGATAGTTCTTTTATTTCATGTAGTTAATAACTCGTCAACGACAGGCACGTTTTTTTAGGGCAACAGGCTACATGAGGTAATCCACGTTGGGCAACTCCCCTTTAATAGCATAGGAAGGGATTTGAAAGGGGGGGATGCGGAAGGGTAGAGGAAGGTAGCCAAGGGTTAACTAGGGCCCCCGGGCAATGGTTTAAGGATCCTACCCGGCAATTCGCCTAAAAGTGATGCAGGGAAAACTCTAGAAAAACCTGCATCAGGTAGGTCGGGCATTTGGTGCTTGTCCCACTCCCTTCCGATGGCGGGAGTGGGTTTATCTGTGGGGTCGCAGCATTCCCCTCTCCGTGTCTTGACCGGTTTAGGAGGCAGCTGGCCGACTATTCCAATAAGTATAGCGAACAACTCTTACCGTATGCCCAAGGTCTGTGACCCCTGAACATACACCTCTCAAAACAGGCCGAGGTGCCTCGGCTTGTGGGAACCTTAGTTCAAAAACGGAGAGGAAGAGGCATCCCCAAAGGTAGCCCCTTCGTGTCTCTCCTACAAGGTTCTGCCTACGAGAGAATAGCCCTCTCAGGTACTGCCTGCGAGAGAATAGCCCTCGCAGGCCTTTCCCGACAGGCACGTACAGCTAGTGTTATAATGATATATATAAATCTATATTCAACTGCGTTTTCCGCAAATTCATCCTTCAAATCAAGCATTACATTACTGGTTCTATTTTCTAATTATATAACATTTCTAAACAGCGTTATCATAAGTTGAAATTGAATAAAAATTTATTTGGATCTCTTACTTGTCTAACGGCACGTTTCAGAAAATATTTATTTTAAAAATCTTTTTCTTTTGTAAGCAATAATGACTTCTCGTAACACAAATCCAATTCTTTGAATCTCTTCAATTAATTGGCCTATAATTTAGCTTTTTCTAATTAGTAGACGTAATTAGCAGTTGAAGTGGGGAAAGGGCCGAATCGCTCCTTTGCTTCGTTCGTTATATTTATGAAACATGCTTGTCCATAATTTTCAATTGGTACTAACCATAACAAGCGTTGTATCGCGCCGTATACACGTGAACAGCGTACAGATTAAATTGTTAAAGTTTTAATTAAGGATTCAGAGTCTTTTTTCCCCCCTTTGAAAGTAATTTCGTTTGAATCAAAACACTTAATGAGCACAGAAGTCTTTTATAATAAGATCATTTTGTTCTCGTCGGTTTGTTTAAGTTTAGCAGCACAACTCTTCGCTGTAATTCCCGGGCTGTCGCTCCAATTTAAATTATCTTACAGAAAAACAAATTGACGTTCGGCTGATTCAGTCTCATTATATGAAACAAAATTAACATCATTCTCAGTAGCTCAACTTTGACGGTTATTTAATATTTTTTTTTCTCATTAAAATACGTTACGTAATTTTTATGCGGATATTATGTTATATCAGATAATTAACACTTTTTTTGAGGAACTGTCAACGCCACACACAACTTCACTAATTATATGGAGTATTCAAAACATTATTATAGGATACTTAGACAGATATCAGTTACCAACCTGTTATTAATCATTGACGTTTCTCAAAGTATGCTGTAAATCTATCTCGTTTATTAATTAGAAGTTAAAAATCCAACACCTTGTATAAAATTACCATCCAAATTTTTCACACCCTTCAGGACAAAATTACTGAGCGTCGTATATTCAATACTCACAATCTAAAGATTTTCCATAACCATGGTTTCATTTTATTAATTCACGATTTAATTGCTTTCAAGGTACTTTTAGTTATTTTTTGATGGTTTATAATTATAGTAACCGCTTTAACGATTTAATTACTTTTTAGGTGCTTTTAGTTATTTTAAGTATCTTTTGCTGGTTTATAATTATAGTAACCACTTATGTTTGACCCGAGAATATTAAATTTAGATATACCAGCATATGTCGTAAATCGTTATTATTCTTCACCACTGTTTGAGCCATTTAGAACGCGGTTTCAGTTCAAGAATATAATACAGGCGGTAAATTCCAATCATTTATTATAGCATACTTAATATTTAACCTAGAACCATGGAAGGTGGGTTGTAACGTAAATTCAAACACAAACTATATAGTGTCTTATTACTGTAAGTTGAATAAATATTATATAACCGTATATATAGAAACATAAACAGTCTATCAAACCGTGTTAACACAACTCACATTAAAGAATTTATACGGAATGAGAAAACGCAATTTATTCAGCTCTGATGTTGTTCTCCGTTGCTCGGTTCGCTACCGGAAATTACTGAAACAGAAAATAACAGAAACAGAACAAAACTAAAACAGGTAATACTGATTCAAATGTAAATATTAAAAGGATATATAGTGCACACTTTTAGGCAAAATCATTTAACATATCACGGAGCCATTTGAAAAGTCTCGAATGGACTAATAACAAGTATCGACTATTATACTTCCACATTTTTTTTTAGAATTGTGTCAAATTTGATAGTTCTTTACATAGTATAAGAGTGTGTTAAATCATTGAATATTGAAAGCAACACCTCTACAGACTTACGTGCTGTTTGTCTGATCTGGGAACAAAGCAGTTTCAGGTTTCATATCTGTGAGTGCGACGGTAACCCCCCTGACTGTCACAAAAAAATATATATAAGAAATTTTAAGAATTATATATATATATTGTAATGATCAACTTGATTGATTAAATTAAATAAATTTGCCCCACGTTGTTGGGCCAAAATGTAATGATTAAATGGATGATAAATTAAAAATAATTAATTAATTAAATAAAAACAAATTTTATTCCTCAAAGATACAAATTATCAGCCTCACTTTGCACATTTAATTTCCTCAAATTCACAAACGAAATTTTATATTATTATTTTATTTTACTTGTGGCGTTCTAGGAAAATACAACTTTATAATTTTACAACAATTTCATCTAATTACTCGGGGTCTTTACTGGGCTTGATAGTAAGAACAAACAAATTTAATAAGTTAATAAACAATCAATATTGAAATGAACGGAATATAAATTCTAAACACAATAAAGTAACGAAAACTAAACAAGATATCGAAATCTGACTTATACCTTTAATCCTCGTTTACAGACTTTAAATAATTATTTTTGTACTCACGAATGCCTTTCTGGTACCAGATCTTATTCTTGGAGCTTGAGTGCCCAACTCACTAGAAAGGCCGTTATTCACTGATACTACACATCATTTTTTAATAAACACGGTCGTAGTTATCGTTGTTATTCCACCTGGAATTTTGGGATCAGCCGCTCCCTCGGTCAGCCCTCGGACGTATGTCTCCTCGATGCCCTTTATGGGAAATGTTATTTCGCATCTGTGTGGTGCAAACCTTTTGCTTCCACTTTGCGATTTTATATCATGAGTCTCTCCGTCAAGAACTATTTACTTGTGTTTTATAGAGTTTAATAGATCTCGCAGTTGAACTTCCTGGACCATGCTATTCGTACTTTTTAAGTCAGCCTCCTCTCTGTCGAAACGTTTGCGCGGTTTCCAACAACTATCGCCGACAAAGAGTCGTGATTGTTGCTTTCAAGAAATGTACCGCTAACAATCCAATTATATTAAAACAATTAATGGCCTCTAATTAGTATTGCAATATATATATATATATATATATATATATATATATATATAGGTGATCACAAATGAAAGACAATTAAATAAAACATAGTGCCACACGTTGATGACACTAATATGTAGTAATCACCAATTAATAGAAGTTAAATCGCCACGTTAATGCGTCAATTTTTAGTAATTTAAATATTGAAATGATAGGATGTAATAATATTAATAAAGATTTTAAAATAGACTAAACAAATTAATTTATTAACGCACAGGCCATTAAATGTACATAAATTATCAAATGAATTTACAACAGTTATTAAGAAATTAACTTCAATTTATATTATTAATTAATATTTGACAATAAAATTTTACTCTTTCTCAGGGTCGTTTACTGGGCCTTTAATAAAAAAATACTACTTGTTAACAATTAAATTTTATCAAGTTACCATGGACTTACTTCTTTTATAGATTATTTACAATGCAAAAAAAACAACATAAAATATGACCTTAAAATCTCAACGTAATTCTCAATGTAATTCGCGTCGTAGCACACCAAAATAAAATGGAGATTTACTCTCCCGAGCAGAATTTAACTTGAATGAAGGATTGAATCCCCGTTCTTCGATAAGGTCTGCTCCAAATGAAGTCATTTGGAAACATCCGTTGTATCTTTGAGTATTCCATAGGAAATGTCGTGATTCTGGTGATTCGCCACGAAGCAACGCAATGGCTCAGGTGGCGGAGGCAATAATGGCAATTTCACTTTGCCACTGAGACAGCACAATCCAGACGCTTCTCCAGCGAACTTCAATGCACCGCGATGGTCGCACACAACCTGCATTGGGCCGATTCAACGAAAGGATGCGAGCTATAGTCTATTGTGCAATCGTATTGATTCAAATCAACACTTGGGTCATTTCTTCTTGCGCGTTGAAGATAATCACGTTGATGATCTGTGGCGCAAGCTCGAAGATTTCTCATTGCCAACTGAGCCGTTTGACGTGCTGCCTCTCTTTGTTTGTGTAGCGCGAAGCCGGGCCATACTAACGCGTGGCTTTTCTCGTGCGATTTCTTGTTCATCTGCAGCGGATTGATTTGCAATTTTCCGAAGTCATTACGGCTTCGTTGTGTAAGATTAGATCTTTGGCTCTCGGCATTGTAAATAACACTGAATAACATAACCTTTCACAATATGCACTTGAACAACATCAATCAAACTGTAATAAAAGGACCTCGCGTCAGCTGTCAAAGGAGAATGCACACAACGCCATCTACTGACATTACCGGAAACAGCATACAACACCATCAGAAAATTTTCTTCATAATTTTTATTTTCGTTAATTTTTCCGTTGATTTAATAGGTTTTCTGCTATTCGGGACGGAGAAAAATCCAGCAAATCAAAAATCATCAACATCAGATCAGCCGTACCCTAATTATAAATGGTGTAAATAACCAAACTTTATATATTGTAATAATCAACTATTTTATGCGTTTAATTTATTAAGTCCCACTTTGTGGTAGCCATTTATGTAATGATCAAAATGAATAGGTTCATTAAATGAAAAAATAATGAATTTTTTTTAACAAACAAAATAATTCATTATCAATTTGTGGCTTCCAAAAATTAAAAACAATTACAATCAAAATTTAATATCTCTTCTCTCAGGGCCTTCACTGGGTTTGATAATTAACAGAGAGAATGATTTAATGATCTGATTAACAATTCAGTTTAAAATTTACTAAAAAAACAATAAGTCAATAAATGAAAGAAAGCTAAATGAAAAGTGAACGAAATGAAAGATGAACGAAATCTGATATTTCCCTTTTAGTTACCGTTTACAAATATTATTATCAAAGTTTTGGTTACTCACATAATGTCCGACTGGTACCAGCATTCTTTTGTAGCTTCAAAAGTACACTATAATGCAAATTTTATTGCACTGATTCTAAATTTCCTCACAGATTCTTCACATATGAAGTCGAAATGCAATTACTCAGCTCCCACGAAACTCGGATGACCCTCTCCTAATTGGTTAGCTATCGGATGGCGTTTTCCCTCAACACGAAATTGTTAAATTTCTTTATAATGAAGCAACCCTTGCATCACCGTTGGCTAGTTGTTAGAACATCTCTCTGTCCAACTATCTGCTTGCTTACAGGAACTCACGGTTTGTAGATTTTATACTTTTACTGATTTATTTATCAATTTGGATTGAACTGCTAAATATCTCGGTGAAGATTTGTTTTTAATGTCTTTCCTGTCGTGGCTGACCGTAGACTCAGACTAACTTTTACAATGTCTCTCCTCTCGTGGCTGATCGTAGACGTCGACTTTTCTCTTTCGCTCCTCGCAGTAGACTGAAAAATAACTATACTTTTGCGCGCGTAATCGCCATTCCGACTCCTCAACAAAGAAACAGAACTCGCCGCTCATTGTTGCTCTGCTCGCTCAAATACCGCTACAATTCATTTATTCGCTAACAATTTTAATTAAATAAAAACAATTAATGGCTTAATTAATTGACATTACAATTTTATATATATATATATATATATATATATATATATAGACTGCAATATCTGAGAGAATATAGGGGAGTGAACTTTGAAGATCAGTGCTAACTTTAAAAGTTTAAGAGGCTGGAAAAAGATATGACAAACACATGGATTTTTATCCAGAAGCACCTTTTATTTCGAGGATTTTGCTACACAGGAGATCATTAAATTTTAATTTTTTCAAGCAACGGCATCGTCTATTAGACGGAAGTCGTATACGGAGTAGTCACGAAGCCCTGATATTTACTTTCCATAATCGTTGCATCGTTACCATCAACAGAGAACACGATATTGTACTAAATGCAAAGTTTCGTCTAATTGTTAACCGGCAAAGTTTTCGGTACTCTGCGGCCATTTTCGAACTCCAGAAGGTAGAAATTCCGTCCCACAATTAATATTCCACATGACGTCATCTTACCGTGTACAGAATTTCTGCATCTTAATTAAAACAAGAAACGGTGCGGATTGTGTGTTGTTGCAGATGGTGGCACTCGTGGGGATTGTGCACGCGACACTGGAACTAAAAGCTGCTCACTGCTATTACAGAATTTTATTCCACTGTAATTACAGGCAGTCCCTTCCCTGCCATTCCAAACTGAACAAGCCACAAACGAATAGACTCGAAATAGTAACATAGTTTTACTTGCATTAAATATTTCTAATTCTCCTCACGGCTTCAGTTCACTTTCACTCTGTTGTTACATTTCACAATATGGCCCATTACACTAATGCAGTGAAAAACATTATTTGGGCATTAACGAAATAAAGTCATAAAATTAATCTAATTGAAATTTATTAACGCAGCTGTGAGAATATTTCTAAAAAAATTTCTGAACATAAATCTGGGTTTTATAGTAAACAGAAATAAATTACCTCAAAATCCATATTTATATTTATTCATAAATTCGGATGTAATCATCACACCATTGTCCTTAAAAATAAATTAATGTCTATAACTGCTTTTCAAAAAAATATTTAAAACATTCATTGACGTTAAAAGTAACTGCAGAGAATTTTGATCGAAATATCAATTTTTACTGAAATAAATATTAATACCTGGTGAACAACTAAAACTCGCTTCGAACGAGGGAATACAAAACAATGTAAAAATATGTTGATTTTTAAAATACATGAAAACTGAAATGAGTCTACATTAGCCACAGCTGTTATATAAATGACATTTCGGGTAAAATAAAAATTAGTTTGGCGACACACAAATTTATTGCGAAACAAAAAAGCTAATTGATATTCATTTTGATTCTATTCACTTTACATTTTTTTTCACATTGAATTGATTTCGTTTTCACCTTCACGTGTTGTAACTGCCTTTTATGTTTTCAGCTTCGTAATTAAAAAGATAATATTTTTATTTCAAAAATGTAAATTAAATTTATTAGTGATTCCTCTTGTTATATTCTGTTTCGTTCGAAG
Source organism: Zhengitettix transpicula (assembly GCA_037074705.1). Taxonomy (NCBI): domain Eukaryota; kingdom Metazoa; phylum Arthropoda; class Insecta; order Orthoptera; family Tetrigidae; genus Zhengitettix; species Zhengitettix transpicula. Next base: position 5,070,188 of record CM073595.1, read on the forward strand.
TATTTACTTTATTAGAGGATTGATTGCCGAAAGAAAAACATCGAACAGGTTAGAAACTATATGCACGTTTAACATATTTTTCTTCTCATGTCGGATTAATTACCTGAAAAAATATGTTTTGAATTTCAAGTAGTTCCGTCAAACTCTTTGCATGTATATAGTAAGTCTGTGAGGTGCAGAGTAGAAGAAAAGTGTGGAGGGGAGGACTGTCGTCAGTTGGGAAGCTCCCATGCGGAGAAGCCGGAACTACGCCAATACCATTCTTAAAAACATCAATTATATACTTTCGAACTGGATATACAGACAGCAGCAGCTTCTTTCTCTCACGCCCTGTACGTATCATCTTAACCTTTACAGAGTTTTTTTTATGTACACGCTGAACTGAAAACAATATATATCATGCGTCAATGTTATCAGTATAGTTTTTACACTAGCAATTTGCCGTAACAAAGGTGTTCTCAGCCTATCCCCAATACCAGTGCAGTGGACTACTGCGCATCTTATCTTGAAACGACTTACTATTTCTCGCGACCTTTCTGCTCGCCATTCGTTTTTCCAAAATATATTGTTATCACAATTAATTACATTAATTTTATTTCAACATAATTTTTTTTATAGAGGTACCTGAATTAACTGAGTAATCTCTATTGTGCCCACATTTTCATTGATACTTTTGACAAGTCCGTCATGACTATCTGATTTTTCCATAAAATCTGATCCTCATTCGACGAATGCGAATTTTTCATTCTAAAAACATCTTCAATTTATTTACATTTCATTATTGATTTTTGTCTAATTTGACTACTATTTTCCATTACGTTCCAACTGCATTCACTAAATATTTTTCCTCCTATTACCTATCTAATATCATTTTCTTACTACGTAAACGTTCCTTTACTAAATGTTCATACATTTCTCTCACTTATTCGTTATTATTTATCATCTGAGGAAGGCTTAATCGACAGTTTCAGGTTTATTTTGCTTATAGCCGACTGCACAGCGTACCAAACCACAATTTTTTTGTTAAAGGCATGCAGGAGTGGAACGCGAATGATGCGGTTTATAGAAATGTCATTGGAAATTCAGTCACGGTGAATCGTCTCCCGAGTCAAAAATTTCGACTCATAATTACACGCTTATTTCGCGAAGAGTCGGAGTTTATTTGCGTCCTAGTGGACTAGAAAATTTTAGGCTAAGGGTTCCACATACAGTATGGGAAAAGTCATGGAAACAGAGAAATCAGACCTTAAATTGTACTGATATAAAAATCGTTTGTGCTTGAATTTAAATCAAATTATCCGTTTTATTTTCTAATCGAAGTTCGTTTCTTTTTCAAAGTGAAACATTAATAAAACAAAATGGTTGGTATTGGGCCCAGGAAAATTCTACATCCAAACATGTTAAGGCTCTACGTTCTCCTGAAGTTACGGTATTGGCGGCCTTTTTCAGTTCAGGGGATTATTGCCCCCTATTTCTACGACAACGAGCGATCCGATACTTCAGTCGTAATTTCCGACTGGTACACAACAATGTTACATTATCTTTTAATCCAAAACATTCTCGATTTTGAATCCTAAAACAATTGTATATGGTTTGTCACGATGTAACCTGATTATTTTCCTTTTGGAATACATCAATAGTCAGGTTTACGGCAAAATATGCACAACAGTCTAATTTAACGATAATATTACAGAATAAAAGTCTGTTATTCTATGGTAAAAGCACCAGAGAGATTTCATAAATTTGAAGAGTGGTGGAAACTCAATACTGTTATTAAAAAAAGGGTTTTCCCGAATTTATACCTGAATAAATTTTAGTTTTCTTTAAATGACTGGTCTCTATGTACCACCATTCTTATTTACAATTATTAAAATAAATAAATAATTAAAATAATAATTTTAAAATAATTTTAATAACTTAAAATAAATTTATTAAAATAATAAATAAATGAATTATTAAATTAATAAATAAATTAATTAATAAATTAATAAATAAATGAATTATTAAATTAATAAATAAATAATTTATTAAAATAATAAATTAATAATTATTAAAATAAACTCCACATCTTTATCGGTATCAGAGGATATTGTAATAAAAAATATCCCTTTAGAAATTTTAATACAATATATCGTTTACGAACAGAAGGAACAGTGAAACGCAGCTCTAAAGTTTCGAAAGTGAATTAAGAGAATTGGATACAGAAATCTCTACACGGCCGGAAATCGAGCCCAGGACCACAACGGTGCTGTAATCAACAACTCACCGTCACAACAGACCTTTCTCTATGTATTATATAGACTTGAATACAGGCTAATCTACAATTTATTGAATAGCTTTATAGCTCAGCATCATTGAAAACATTGAATTATTTCTATGTACCTATGATCAATTTACACACAATATCCATTCTTCATTGAACTCCTCATATTAGTCAGGCTTGTACCAAGTATTCACCTCTGCTGTTCCAACCACTGTCAACACGGAGATTGCCACCTTCTCCGACGATACAGCTGTATTAAAAATCAGCAGTTCATCTCTAGAGCCACCTGAATATCTTCAGAATCATCTGGACCTCACCGAGAAATGGTTCAGCAAGTGGAGACTTTACGTCAATACCGACAAATCCACCCAAGTCACATTCATCAGCAATCGAAATGTATGTCCACAAGTCTCAATTAACAACTCAGTTATACCAGTAAAATGAGAAGTTAGGAATATACCTCGAGCAGAGACTCACCTGGATGACTCGTATAAAGTGACCAAAAGAAACATCTAGACCTAAAAGTCAAGGAAACGAGATGACTAATTGGAAAGAAATCCGTTATCCCTGAAAAATATCTTCTCCTATATAAAGCCAATTTGTACTTTCGGCATTCAACTATGGGACTGTACAAAATAATCCAACACTAAAATCTTGCAGCGTTTCCAGTCGAAATGGTCCGCATGTTGACATACGTTTCTTGTTAGCTGAACAATCAAACCCTCCACGAAGACCTAAGGATTTCATATGTAACCAGCGAAATTAGAAGATTAGCAACTGCCTACAACAACACTCTCGAAAACGATCTCGTACATCAGCTAGCCCGAAAACCAGTCTAACCAAGAAGATTAAATCGACAATGGCCAAATGACCTCATTCCTCGGTCCAACCAGCCCTAACGCCTTCTTCAATTGGGAATAACATCAATGGTTGACTTCCCCCTGATGTCATAGCTATGGTTACACGGTTTTCGTATTACTCATTTATGTTATATAAGAGTAAATTGTAAATATGCAAACAAATTGAAATAACAAATATTTCACTCAGTAAAGAGTGCGACCAAAGATATCCCCTCCTCAGAAAAATTATCTGTGGTCCCATCCGAATCCATTAAAAATCATTTCTCGACTGTGGAAGACATTTTCTGAGAGCAATTTGGTGTCTCATGACGAAGTGTAGTGACATGTGATGGTTGTACAGACATTTTGTCTGACTCTAAACTTTTTAGCATTATCAGCCTCACATGGCTTTGGGAAGAAGAAGATCTCAACCGCACACGTGTTGATAATAAATTACTGGTAAGAACCTACACAAATAAATGCCGCCTTGAGCTTTCACTTGGCGACGTTTTGTTGTCTGGGGAGGATTCGGCGGTGTAGAAGCAAAACTTTCTGATCGAAGCAAATTTGGTATAGTTTCGTAAACAAAAGAAACGAATTCCCGGACCGAGGGGATAGAGTCATAAATTAAGGGAAAGTGTGGGAGGAAGGCTTCGATTTGAATGCAGCGCCGGCGCCATGGCGTATGATTTGAGCGCTTTTCCTGAGATCAGCTTCCAGGTTTCCAGGCCAATAATGATTGCTCCGATCCTCATTTCACGCGCGGTGTATCTTAGCGGATAATGAGATCTCAGGCAACGCCAAGCTGAATTCGTGATGGAGGGTTTGAGATTCCTATTCCGAATAAACAGCAGTTTGGTACTTCACATCTACGACCTCCGGGGAATCGCAAATATGTGTTTACATTTAAAGCGATTCGACGTGTTTAAGCAGTAATTTATGTGGGTCGAGACCATGGACATAAAAACAAACACAATTGGATTGAGAATCGATGAAACTAAGAAGACAGAATGTTGCCCTTAACGTCCACTATAACTCCTGTAGGGGTGAAATAAATATTCTGGGTGTATAAATGATGCGGCCATGTTGATATTATTGTGGGGACCAAATTTAATAAATTTAGGAATACACGAGTGTTTAGTTCTTTTAGTAACAAATCCCTTTTGGTATACGTCCTGTGTTTAATGAATGAATAAATGTTATGAAACGCATAAACTCCTAGTGAAGCCTTAACCCACAAAACAAACAAAAAATAAAATTTATGTTTCAACAGTCATAAAATGTATTTTTCAGAAAATCTATCGTGCTCCTTCACAATATTTAAAACAAAGATTTTTGGATAATGGGAGATATACGATTTTGACACAACCTGTTATTTACACACCTACCTCACTTAATTTGCTTGTTCCCATTCCAGTAAATATGATATATTTTAAAACAAACGCATGCTGAGGCGAGACAGCTCCAGTGATTTATCGTCGAGAGGATAATTGTATGTGCGTTGTTCGACGGATGAAATTAAAAACCAGAAGTGTCGGGTTATCAAAAAGTTTAACGAATACGGTCTGGCAGCTCTCAAACGTAATAAACAGCAGAAAACAGATATATCAATTATTCTGCTGTGATGTGTCACTCGACTTTTTCCAAGAACATGTGTGAATTTTTGTTCGTCGTGACACAATATTACGGTAGAATATTTCGAAAAAATTTTATTACTCTCGTTGAAAAATTAGAACAAAAGTAATTTGATTTTACCTTTCTCTCCGTAGGTATAGATTTCTTGCAGGTGTTCAATGAGCAGATTTAATTCGTTTGTCGACACTTGGCATTATTAAAAAACATATTTATTTATTTCTATCTAATTTCTTGCATAATCTATGTATTAATATCGTGTAAGTTTGGTCCTAATGCACTGAGATCTCTGTGTACCGGGATTCAATATTAATTTATTGTTTCAATTACTTATAATATATTTTAAAATACGTAAAATGTTGAGGCCTTTATATAGTCTTAATTCTAATATTCATTGATTTTAAGTTGTGTAACCTGGTTTTTGTGGTGTGTCGTTCTTACTGCTCCTGCAGGTTTTTTAAACAACTGACGAAAGTAACAAAGATTGCAGAAACGTTGTGTGCTTTTTATATATCACTTATTTTGGCAGTTATTTGGCTATAGATTTAATGTATTTTTGACACATGCGTTGTATATTTTATTAATTTATATTCATGTTACGGATTTAAGGCGTTGCATAGGGGCAGCTACAAAGGAAGGTGAAGATTGTAAAATTGTAAAACGACCTTTTAATAAATTATAGACCAAGAAGCAAAACAGGATAACAAAAGTTAACAGACAAACGCTCTACAATCTCAATTACATACTACATTCTCGTGAACTCGACCTCTGAATCAGGACAAGCCCGGCAGCGCGGCGCAACACACGTGCGAACCACAACACAACCAAACCCTCTTCTTTCCCGAGACACGTAGTGGCGTTCTTATATAGGTCCGCATTAATTTATAAATTTTCTATTAGTCAATGTTCTGGCTTAGAAGCAGATGTGTCAATTTTATTGTCGTTTACAGGAAACTCTGGAGCGAGAGATTCTCTCATAATGATATAAACACGCAAAACATTCATGTCCTAGATGGGATTCGAACCCGATATGCCCTGTGATGCGAGGTAATGACCACAATAGGCCGGTCTTTTATAATATACAGTGTTACTGTGAAATTTATAATAATTATAATAATAATTTATAATAAATCGCCACGTTGAAGCGTCAATTTGTATTAATTCATTATTAATGATTTAAATTAGCCTCACATTGAAGTGCCAATTTGTAGTAATTCAAGATAAATGATTGAAATTATTCTAAGTTAAAACATTCCACACGTTGAAGACGTCAAAATGTAGTATTTACTATTGAATGATAATTAAAATAAGAAAATTAAAATTAAATGTTTGGATTTTAATTAAAAGATTAGAGTTTAAAATATACAAGAAAATTAATTTATTAACATCAAATTATTATTATCATTGAAATTATATTAAATATTGGTAATAACTTGATAATAAGCCATGGCTTGATCTCAGGGCCGACTATCGGGCCTTCAATAAAGAATATTTACGACAAACAATTAAAATTTACAAAGTGAGAAAATTTTTGCTTTAAACAATCGGTTAAATATTGAAATCGGAAATCTGCCGATTAAATATCATTTACTGTTGGGTTTACAAATAATGAATTGTTTGATTTACCTTATTGTTTTGCGGTGCGAAAAAGAAGGGGCTCGTGCACACTCGATTATAACACTTTTTTATAAACTGGGCATGTTTATCACAGAATTTACTTGTGGTTATTATTTCCACATGCAACACTTCATGCTTGCTGAATTTAACCACACCAATTGTTTCGCTGGTCTCTCGATGAATAAAGTATTAAACTCATTAAAGTTCGGTTACTTGATAAAATAACCGGGCGCCTAAGAACTGACCAATCGTATGATTCGTGAACGTATGCTAGACTCTAAAATTATTCTCCATCGGGGAAATAAACAGTCGGCATAGTATCGTCGCAGGTGTTTGCCCAAAGACTGGAAACCGATGACTCCGAACACACACTTTTTGACTTTCTGAGTCTTTCTCCGCTGCCTCCCAAACACACACACAGAAGCTCCGCGCGTCCAGCAATGTTTCACGACAATACACACAGCAAGCAAGCATTATAGCCCTATATTCTTGTATGCAAATCATATTTTTATGCTACCAACAATGCAAGTCCTAAAATCTTGTTCATTAATTAATTACGTTTCTTTTTAATTACCACAATATATATATATATATATATATATTTAATCCGCAACATCCTCTGCTGATTTATACATATATATATATATATATATATATATATATATATAAATCTAGCAGAGGATGTTGCGGATTAAATAATATAATTGTATGAGTTGAAATTATATACTTGTAAGTGAATAAAGGCAACTATAGCTCGCGTCAGCACGGACGGCGGGTGGCGAAGAGTGAAGTAGGGGTTTCTTCCCTGGATACACGAATGGATTATACGCGAAACTGAAGTCTTATACTCGTAAAGAAGTGACCCTGTTATCATGGTGGTAAATAACAACTAGATATTAGTATAGGCAATATAAATTTAAAACATTTTAGTAATGTTTTAATCCAACATAAACTGTAGGTGACATGAAATAAATTATTTTAATATTAGAAATCTTTTAATATCTAAACCCATTTTAAAGATGTAATGAATATGACCATATTAATCTCATCATATAATTATATAGAAATCCCCATTAATATTCAAGATCGAAGGTTTACCCGGTGTATTTATTGAAGAAAAATTTCTCGGGTTTCCACCCAGGTAAAACAGCGATTGTAACGCGACGTTTCGACGACCAAATGCACTGCCGTCATCTTCTAGGCGATGAAGATGACGGCAGTGTATCTGGTCGTCGAAACGTCGCGTTACAATCGCTGTTTCACCCGGGTGGAAAGCCGAGAACTTTTTATTTCCCCATTAATATTGCCTGTCTACAGGTCGAATGCTCCAGACTGTACAGTAGTGAAAATAAATATATTTAGTGACTGTTAAAAGATATTCTGAATATATGTGATATTAATTTAGTTCTGAGTGTTTTTTCTCTCATTTTAAGCACGTTGAATTTCAGATGTTCCTTAACACAGATGGTTTTAGCAGTTCGATAGAATTCTTTCCTATCTTTCTCTCTTCATGAATTTACCCTTTATCACTGTGCAGATGTGTTGATATCTTAATTTTGAAAAAATATGTCTAAAAAAAAAGATTCGTTCAATTTGGTCGTTGATGCCAATGATCCTGCGTCATCCGTGATTTTTTGTGCATAAAAAAGAGAAACAGTGGTAGACAGTGACTTTTCTATGGTTAAAAATTTAACTGATCGGGAATTCAAAGTCTGAAAGTTATCTTGAACGCAGAACGGCGTCGTGAATCACCCTGAAATCCAGGCTTAACGACCTGTCCGAAGGAAGGGCCATTCACGTTCATCCTCGGTCTACAGAAGCCACTACTCGCCCTGCATATAATCTGTGAACAAGGGACACAAGCCTTCGGGGATTACAGATACTATCACGGGCCTTCTTATAATTTAAGGATTGATATTCCGAATTTAGTAATAAAGTACCGCTAATAAACTTAAAAGGATTTTTAATTATTTTTCTGGTTCCGCACCATCGTGAATGTCAGCGGGAATCGGCAGATTCAATCCAGAAAAGCGATACTTTGAATAAAAAAAGTTTAATTCCAACAATCACTACCCACGTCCTCTTACTTATCTCACTTTCAGTGTGTCCTGAAATGTATTATTCTGAACTTCATTTTTTGGTATTGGACAACCGATTCGCTGTCTAATTAAAACGTCTTTAATAAAGTAATGATAACTTGTAAAGAGTTTTGAACAATATAATTCGGCATGTCTCAAACGCACAGGTATATGAAATGAATATAAACTCTTAGTCAGAAAAATTCACAAAACAAAGTTGTTTCAGGGCTGATTCTGAGGGATTATTGACGTCCAGTTCCTCTATTAAAACATTTACATGCACCCTAGGTCTTATTTAAAAGATAAGAATCATAAATACCCGTAAATTACTCAATTATTCCTTCTAAATAATGTAGAATAATGAGAATCGTTAAACGGACAATTATTAATTTACTGTAGCTCGTGGCTTATGGCAACAAGTTCGTACATTCAATTCTTAACGCAAACATATTTTTTGATTTCTAAATGAAAAATAATGAAACAATATCTAAAATTCATTTTCAGTTTCAAACTAATAAATAAAATAGTGTGTTTCATATGGGTTTGTGTGTGTTTTTTGTTTGTATTTAGGTGTGATCCGCATACAAATCCACAGCCTTGGATAAAATTTGTCCAAATTTCGTTCACATGTTCTTTTTTAACCGGAAACAAACACTGTGGGGGTAAGAAACGTCTACCAGCCACAGGGACGGAGGTGGAAATTTTCAAACATGCTCAAACAGACGATAACTGCGTCGAATAAATATTTTTCTGGGTCCCGATAATGGTTGTGTATAATTTCAACCCTTTTCGGTATGGCAGGGTTGCTACAAAAAATAATGCAGCAACAACCGTTGATTGGAGTCAAATCCAGGTTATGGATGTCGCTGAGTTTAATTATGACATCCCATACAACGCCGGGTACCCAGCTAGTTACTATTAAGTAGTAACTTAAATGCCATAATGAAAATCCAGAGTAGCAGAATTAAAAAATTAAAATTCGAATATATTCCACAATCTTTATTAATTTTAATTTGTAAGATGGAGTTTTATCGACTTTTGAGATAACTTTCATAATTATAAGTGTATGCGCTACGTACCAATGGTGTATTGCATTCAGGAAAGGCGCTCAGTTTTTTTGATGAGGAGTGTACTTGTTAATCTAATCAATTATTTTCGTTCTACATCCTGCTTTACATAAAATTAATAACAATTAAGAACCCATCAACGCCGGGCACCCAGCTAGTAACTATTAAATTATGCTAAATGCCATTATGAAAATTCAGAGTAGCAGAATTAAAAAATTAAAATTCGAATATATTCCACAATCTTTATTAATTTTAATTTGTAAGATGGAGTTTTATCGACTTTTGAGATTACTTTCATAATTATAAGTGTATGCGCTACGTACCAAAGGTGTATTGGTGGTTGCATTCAGGAAAGGCGCTAAGTTTTTTTTATGAAGATTGTACTTGTTAATCGAATCAATTATTTGCGTTCTACATCCTGCTTTACATAAAATTAATATATTCTCCTACCTTTCTGCTAAGAGTCTTTCAAAAAATCAGTCTTTTAACAATTTTGTTTTGTTTTCGAAGCCGATGAAATAACTTCAATATTTAGAATCATAAAAATGGTATTGTGCTTCTAAGCAAAGTAATGATTGCCAACCTTTCAAGTACTTGAGAAAACGTAAACTTGTCGACTGCATCATATCTCTTAAAAGTTACACAAATGCTATTTGAGTAAAATATTTTTCGTTGTCTCGTACATCAAGTGCATCGACTGCGACTCGGTGAAGCGAGTTCGGTTCACTTATGTTCTTAGCACTCATGAATTATTTGACGAGCCGTATAAAGTCACACATAAAACTCTTTACGGATGACTTATTTTACGGGGAGTTTAAGGGGCGGAAAACTTGAAAATTTCAACGGCTGACTTGAATAAAGTTCACAAATGGTCCAACAGAGAAAGGATTAAAATAAATTTTACAGTGAATAGGTCAATAATTTCTTAATTTAAGTATTTTAGTAACAGCTATTGAAGTGTATATTATAGAATAGTAATGAGGAAATCTAATAGTTTTAAGTATTTTGCTTAGAAATTCTGAATTAGTGTAAAAATTATATCAATAGGGACCAAAGAAAAGATTTATCAAACCATTTCATTTGAAGTAATTGTATATAAAGAAATCCTTACTAGAGGTATCACATAATTACTTAATTTGTGCCCCAATAGCTTAGTTTATCGGATATTGACTGCGTTAACCAAATTGCTGTGGATTCAATCCTGCAATATTATAGCGATCAAACACAGCTATCCAAATGTTAATGCATCACACAATTACAGTATGGAGCCATGCAAAACAAATCTGTTATTCAATTACTTTCATAATCACCTTCCAGGGCTAGCAATCATTATAATTTTGGTGCTCTACAGAGTGAAAAATCATTTAAAACGATATTTTCTATAATTTCAAGCGATTAAAACATTTTTGAATACTTCAGAAACGTACACAAATTTCTATAATTACGTAAATAAAAACTCTATGAAAGTGTAGTCGTTATATAATAATATTTATTTATATGTAACGAATACATTGATACTTAATGAAAGAAAGATAACCATGAATAATTCATCAGGTACTTAATTACATTAATTGCATTTTTTATATTTATTTATTAACAAATTAATACTGTCCACATTAATTATATATATACGTTTTGTAATTCCAATTTCAACATATTTTAATTATTTTAATTTGCCACGTTGAAGAGTTATTTAACGGAATATTTAATTTTGAAGTATTTAAATAAATTTAAATTTTACTTTACATTCTATGATCATTTAATTAAATATTTAATTTGAATTATTTAATGAAATTTTGAAGTAATTAAAATTTAAGTAGAAACTCTTAACATTTAATGATAGATTTGAATTAATTAAACAGAAATTTGTTTAATATGATATGTAAAGAATTTATTTAAAATTGATACTGAATGTTGTATACAAATTTTGCTATTAACATGAATTTTGACTCGTCTCACGGAGCTTTATCAGGCTTCGTAAAATGTATAGATTTGCACTTAATACCTTGAAATATAAAACTTAAAGAAAATGATCAGTTGAAATTACAGATATATTAACTTATAATATCCCCATAAATAAAAACAGAAAATGGCGGTACAACAATTACGCAAAGTGTACAATGTATTAATTTTATTAAAGTTAATAATAATACTCTACATACCATTTGAGATCATTCCTCTGTTTCAAATCTGCACAATTTACACAAACCACTTTTTTTTTTAAGAAAAAGAAAAACTTTTTGCCTTCAAAATTATATTGCCATTATGTGCATAAAATCGCACGCTTACCTTCACAAATACACACATTTCAATCCTTTTAGAACTCAAGACAATAGCGTCCCCTTTACGGAGCGTCGGTGTTTCGCCCATGGCCACCAGTCAATCCATCAGTATGATCGGCAATACCCAAGTCTTTTTACACTTACCGGTTTCCACGGTCAAAACATCCCCAGATATTTTCCCTTAGGTATCAGATCAATACAAAATGGTCATATGGTTCAAGGCTCAGTTCAAATATTATTTACTGCCCACTTGCTAATACATCTTTTTTAAAATTTTGTTTTTAGGACAACAAACTACATGAGCGTAATCCACTTGGTGGCAACTCCCCTTTAATAGCATAGGAAGGGATTTGAAAGGGGGGATGCGGAAAGGTAGCGGACGGTAGCCAAGGGTTAACTAGGGCCCCCGGGCTATAGTTGAAGGATCCTACCCGGCATTCGCCTAGAGTAATGCAGGACAAACCCTAGAAAACCTGCATCAGGTAGGTCGGGCATTGGGTACTTGTCTCACGCCCTTCCGATAGTGGGAGAGGGGTTTGCTGTGGGGACGCAGCATTCCATTCTCCGTGCCTCGACCAGTTTAGGAGGCAGCCGGCCGACTGTTCCAATGGGAGCAGATAACAACTCTTACCATATGCCCAAGATCTGTAACCCCGGATTTAATACATATATACGGATACTAGTTCGTATTCAAACTCTTCCAACTTTTAACTGCAACTGTTTACGCCCGTCTCTTCTATGCTCTGGTTTCAAACTTTTTAACCTTTCCCACCAGAATCTGGAGATCTACTTTAAAACATCCTTCTCCATCAAAATCTGGCAAATCTCATACCCTCCACTGGGTCGCAGCTACTTTCAGTTTTTAATTTTACCACGAAACGACGAGCGAACAATTTTAACGTTACGTCTCCAAATGAACGTCAAAAACTTCCATAATAAAACTTGTTTGTGAATGCTCTAAATTCAAAGTTCTCACGCCACACATTGACTGATCAAACATTCCGTATATTATATGACCATTATCTTATTAAATGAATTTTTAAAATTAGATTATTACCAACATGGTGAAAATTACAATATATATACAACGATATTTATTATTTGAATGTATTTCACAAGACATTTTATTTTCAAGGTAACTTTTAATTATATAAATTATTTTTAATCAATGGAGATCATCTTCATAAGTTATTAACTATGCACCATTAATAGAAATGAAAAAATTGTAATTCCCTCAAGTATAATAGACATAATCTGTAAGAACTGAGTCTATTATGTTCCGCTGATGGTATACATAATAACATTTAAGAAATGAAATCTAGACCTAATATAACGCTATTTAAAATTTCTTAGATGCATCTACAGTCGTTTAAACCATTTAAAATTACTCTTCACATTCGTAGACGTCCTCTTGAAGCGAGAGATGTTTTTTTTCGGCGTGAATTTCATCTCGTGTTACGACAGTGAGATGCCTCTTTCAGTTCAATCCATATTTTCGGGACCTATAAAAACTTCTATTGGTTCGGGAAAAGGCAATAGATGTGAATCACTTCGAAATGTTGGATTTCAATCCACCGGAGATAGGTTGTTGTTTCTAAAGTTAAAAGTTTCTGTGCGCAGAATTGCTTCTAAGGACGTCATTGGAAAAAATTATAAGCATTATTTTTTTTGCAAGATTAACCCAGAATTTGAATTACATTACAATATGAAACAGATATAGACATAAGGCATGCTTAAAATAAATCAGTAAAAAATGAAATAATAAACCGAATTACCTACTCTTTATCTTTTGGTGGTAATATTGTTTAATATTATTATTTACGCCCTGAATTTTCCTTTGAATACATACACGTTATATTACGGGTTATTTCAAACATAAGTGTTATATATAAGGAATTATATACGGTTATTTCATCATAAATTAATTATACTATTTATTTAATTTGTCCATATTAAACAAAATTATTTTTTGGTAATGAAAGTTACCAAATGATAGTACAGATCCATACACTTTCTTAGAATCTCAAGTTGAATAAAAACTATTTTAAAATAGACTTTGATAAACATAATAAAATTTGTAAACCAGAAATAAAATTAATGAACTTATTAGATAATTAATAAGAAAACATTGATTTGTAAAAAACATTATTAAAAGACGTTTCATCCTCTTCAGTTTAGGAAATTTCAATCAAGAACATAAACAATTATTAATAATAATATTATTAATACATTAATAATTTTTTTACATGTTAAGAAATTAATAATTTTTAGATATTCTTGAATGAAACTTCAAAAACTGTTAGACAAATCTTCTTTAATAATTTTTTTAAATTAAATATTAATTGTTTAATAATTTCATTAATTTAATTTATGACATAATGTTCATCAAATGTTATTGTTTGTATTAAAGGTCAGATAATTTTTATAATTTATGAAATAGACATTGTGTAATACGATATTATTGAACTGTAGCGCGATAGTTTTATTATTGATATATATATATATATATATATATATATATATATATTATATATATATATTTCATTTTAATATAATTAGATATTAGCAAGGATTGAGAGCTTGGCAAGTTGGAATTTTACCAGGCGCCGCCGTGACGAATAGATAATCTCTTCGGTCTGGACTTAGGCACGTAGTGTGTTGACCCTCGGAAGTTACCTGGACTGTCGCACCGTTGGAAACGTCCCTCCAAAAATCCCAGAAATTGAATTAACACGTGACTGCCTGAACCAATCACATTTCTTGGTTCAGGAAAGATCGATCTAAAATTGGCCGAGAACATCGATTTTTCACAACCAGCCAAGGGGCTGTAAAGCAAGTGTAGAAAGACTCCTCGATGAACCGTCGCCAGGGACGGACGTACAGCCCCAAACTTGCAGTTTTCCAGAGGACTCTGAGAGATCGAGGGTGCCACATGATCACGGCCAGAGATCAACGCGAGGTAACTGCCAAGTGTCTTAATTCTTGACGCGCCTGGGAAAATTACCGCTAACCATGGTTCAACTTGGGATTAAGGGATCCGATTGTTTTTCCCGGCTGAACACGCAATATTTGTATTTATTTTATTTTCTCATGTTCAGTTAAATGATTATTAAATTCTGTAAAATATCCCTTTACTTCATCATTTAAAAAAACCTACCACTACAGAACTGTGAAAGAGAAGAGAAACATATTATCAAAAATTTATGCAACGTCTACTTTCTTGGTCATCTTTAAAAAATTAACGTGAATTTTTGCAATATGGAAGAAAAATGTGATTCGTAATTCGCTATTCCTTTATTTTTTTCGGGATTGAACTGACTTATCAAGAGAGAAGTAATGAAAAATAAATAAGTCTATTTATTGGACGTTTTTATTTCTGATCGATTTAATCTATTTTCTAAATAGTATATATTGATATTCGTTTGCGAAATTAGCATTGATACAGGAATTGAATAAGCACTGACTGTTGTACAATAGTGATGGAAACTCTCAATAGAATTTTGTATCTTTACAAGTCCACTTAGTTTCGTTTTCTGGGTCTCAAGGGGTAGGAGCGTTTTCACATCTCTATTTGGGTTAAGTGCTGTAGTGGCCAGCGTCATTGCCTCACATCACAGAGGTCCCGGGTTCGAATCCCGGCATGGGTATGGATGTTTGTGGTCGTCCTGGTCATGAAAACTGAGGTTAAGGCTGTGGAAGAATCGACACTCTGACCAGGTGTCACTCCTAATCCAGAATGTGTCATGTAAGATAGTCTAGCACCCGTCTCGGTAGGCCAAGACCCTTCATGGGCTGTCCCAAGGAGTTAGTTTTAGAGTTATTTGGGTTATGTAGAACATTATTTTGTATGTCACACACAGACGAAATCTGAAAATCGCTTTTAGGACGTAATTTTGTATTCATAACCATTGATTCCTCATGATTATTTTGTTATTGTTTGTCTCAATGGGTCACGACGCGTTATGCTCGCGCACAGAGGGAAGTGATTGTTGCGACGTGTGGACTGCGCAGAGTGTTTTGGGATGAGTGCTCGAAGTGACGACGGCAGGGAGACGAAATGAATCATTACATTCAAATAGTCACTATTTGATGACCACGCCCCGTACAAATGTTCATTGCTCGATCAATAAATTGTTAAAAAAAATAATAAATTTGCTTAACAATTGTAAGGAAATGAGTGCACAACATTAAATCAATGCATACACTTCGATATCCTGCAGTATTCCAGTAGAAAATAATTTTGCTGTCTCACAAATTATTTCACTGTTACTAAGTTCATTGGCTACAGAAAGAGATCTCAGATTCTCTTGGTTCCAGAAACTGACATGTCAGGCAGCAAAACAATCTCTCGGGTGACATCAACAGGATGTTTGCTCCTGCGTTTTCTTTTCCACGGTAGCTTTCTGGGTAATAATTTTTAAATTGTGTTATATTTACCGTAAAAGTGTGTTATATTTTTC
The DNA here is from genome assembly GCA_037074705.1 of Zhengitettix transpicula. NCBI lineage: Eukaryota > Metazoa > Arthropoda > Insecta > Orthoptera > Tetrigidae > Zhengitettix > Zhengitettix transpicula. Next base: position 5,086,426 of record CM073595.1, read on the forward strand.
TAAAATTTTACGCCAGGGTAACTGTGCGTGAAATTATTCTTAACACATTCTGTCGTGGACTTTGCATGTGCAGTTTATCATAGCGAGAGGAAACACGACTTTACAAATATCTACTCGGTGGAAAAATGTATGGGACGAGGAACGTGCGAAATATTTGCAAGCATCCCTAATGATTAATAGTTTCTGGACTTAGACGTACATTACATCGCAAACTTTTAATGGGAATGGGATCAATACGCTCCACCAATAAACTGCATACCTCGGATAATTGCCAATTTCGTCTAGCACTTCATTAAAACCAGTTCATATTACCATCGCCAGAGAATCGAAAGTACCGGAGGATCCGTGAAAGCTTTTATGTAATTAAAATTTTGTAACGAAAATTCCTTCAGTTCTGAAGCAGTAGTTAAGTGACAATGTCAGGATTCTTTCCTCGTAACGACCATTCATATGATCTCACTCAATATAAATACTTGAAATATATTAAAAATCTCCTGGGAATATTGGCTCTCGAAAAACAGCAATGAATTTTCCCATTCGGATGTGTACTTTAATTACTTTACATTACTAATTAAAATCTATCAAGTATGTTTATACTTCACTAAAATTTCCGGAATTAATATACTAAAGTAACACAAACAATCTTTTCGACGAGCAATAAATTAAGAAAATATAGCCCAGTATCATTAATTTATATATTTTTAACAATTTTCATAGTGTCACTTGCAATTTGATAATAACAATGCTTTACCAATCTGAAACGTCTTTTGTTGAATTAAATATTTTAAAATTGCCTGTAAGAACGTTGTTATTTTATCTAATTTATCTTATCAATAAAAAAACAGACGTAAAGTAAAATATTAAATCTCGTTGATAAATAGAGGTCAAACACTATACGTGGACGAGTCAAACAGTAGAGCACCTCTTTCCACTTCATAAAACAATATTTCTTTCACTAAAATATCATGAAATATTTCACTTTAATATATAATGATACGCCCAGGTAAACCAACTTTTTAATTCTGAACTCTTAGTGTTAATCAGAAAAACTGTCCCCAATTATTACCCCTGTCTTCGGAATGAGGAATTTACATATAAACTGCAATGACATTTCAGGTACAAGGGTTGGATATGAATAAAGGATAAAATTTCAGTTTTTCGTGTTGTGTACACAAACCACAATTGTAGGCCTTTGGTTTGAATTCGCAGGGGCTCCTAATTTGTGGTTCGTGAACGAACTAGAGTCCAAACGGTGATAAAGGATTCATATAACAATTTTTTTTTCATCACGAACAATGGTAGTCATTGTGGTCAGGTTGGATATTGAGGTACTCAATTTCATAAATAATTACTTTAATTAATTATCTGCGTTTGATTGGTATAATTTATTTGAATTTATTGACACAATATTAATTTGTATCAGATATTAATTATGCCAAACTATTAACAATTCACCCACATAGTGCGAACTGTAAAATAAGAAATATCTAAGGGTGGATTGCGAAACAAACTAGAAGGAAAATGACAATTGAAATGTTTTTAAAGAAATATAATTAAAGACAACCGCGGGATTTCCTTACGTAAAGTTCTGCCGGTGTCATCCGGAAATGACGAGCAGCGTTTCTACTACTCTTTTTTTTTTTAATTACAATTTAATGTCGCATTAACCTTTTGGTCATTAGCGACTTACATCTGTTAAGTTCTACATTTGTATAACATTTAAATTACTTTAAACAAATCAGTTTTCATCGTAAAGTCTATGAGGTTGTTTATTGCTGCTGATGAGTTGCAAATCTCCATCATTGAATGTGCGGCTACGGTAGATCTTCTTATATCGCTATATTTGGGGCAGTCAAAGAGGACATGAGGAATTGTTGTGGTTTCCTTGCATGAGCTGCATACAGACTGCGGAGATCTGGAAATCAAGAATGAATGAATGAGTGAAACTGGAGTGCAATGTTCTTATTCTGGCTACAACAACCTGTTGCCTTCGAGATAGTTCTTTCGGGTGCGATATTTCTCTGATGCTATTGATATTTCTGAGGATGACTCCACATTCCTCATTTCCTCCAGTTCCTTGTAGAACCCTACTCTGCAGTCCCTGTTGGTGCAGACTGGCAGGTTGCTGGATCTTCCTTGATTATCAGCTTCCATCTTCGTCCTGTCGTGTCCTAGTATGTTCTTATGCGCCAGGCTATAGTGATCCGGTTTCCTTTTTCTTGTATTTTCAATATATTCTCTGTAATTCGATTTATGCAACCATTTCTGTGCACTGTAATAGTTATTCTATGTATTGCTTCCTTGGAATCTGTTAATACGATATTGTTGGCCTCCGGTGTTTCCAGACACAGTTCCGTGGCCATGAAGATGGAGTATAATTCTGCTGAAATTATCGACGCATTATGGTTTTTAGCGATAGATTTTTCTTGTTTCCTACAGATAACCAGCATTCAGAGAATATTTGATGTCCTCTTCGTCATTCGTCCAATCAATTTTAGCCACACGTCTTCCTTTGCAGGCTCTATGCTTTCAGAAATTATTTTATCTGAAGCTTTGCAATCCTCAACCGTCTGGATAAACATAACATCATATTTTCTGCTTCCAACGGAACTATGCCTTTTCATATTGAAATCTTAAAATAATGTCCAGTTGTTTAATTTAAAATAAAAATTATGTAGATAATGTAACTTTCAGTAATAACTAACCCCGGCGGCGATTTTGTGCTGCATCTGATCGTTAATTGGCGGAGCTCCAGAGTCCACTATGAAGTTCATATGTTTTACAGCGGCTATTCTGTAGGAAACAGACTGGACTGGTGGACGTATAAAACTAACCCAGCAATATTGTAACTCTGTAGCTAGCCACCGTGGTTAATCTAGATGGAAACCAAAGTGTGGAAGATGTTGAGACTCTTTCACGAACTTAGCCCAGAGGACTTCCGGTGAAAACCACCTTCATTCCGAACCTCTTATAGATTTATGAATTTACTTTATTGTTTCGGTTTGTACCGCACAAGCATAAGAAATTTTTCTTCACTCGGGCCCTGAGAGGATGTGTGACTATCGGATGTAGACACTATGCAAACATTTTTCAACCTGTGTCAAGTTACAATGCGAACTGTGTAGAAACCCTGTGATGCCGATCACGTGTGCTGATCTGTAGATTTTAATTTGTTCTCCGCCTTTTAACAAGTGGTTCGTCACTTTTGGGGGCGGTTTTCTCTCAGTCTCTGGAACCACTTTTTAAATTAGTCTTGCTACTGCCGTCTTTGGAACTGTGAAGGCTCCTAGGATCTCTCTGCTCAATTTTGCTTTTTCTATATAAAACTATATCTTTAACTTCATAGCACTTTCTGACTTTGTTCATGTCTCTGGACGTAGATACTAGGAACCGCACGTTATCGACTTTCCTATTTTCTTATCCTAGAAGTCTAATTCTCGACGCTGAAGAAGAGACGGCCCTGGATTTTCCTCCAACCTAATCCTATTGAGCCCGTTCATTTCAGTACCTTAGCACGAAATGTTATTGACATCCACTTTATTTCGAACTCTTAGTTTTAGCAGGTACCTTATATTACACGAATTTGTTTAACCGTCATCATAAAAGACTTAAGTGATTATCCGAGCAACTGATGTTTGTTTCATGCAGCGGTGTGTATAATTTATGCAAAAATAAACCTATGGAGCAAGTGTTTTGAGTTGTTTTAATTTTTCTTTCAGGGCGCTTACGCTAATTTCGTACGAGCTGATTCTGTTGACATTTGCGATTTACAGAACAGAGCTCTGCCTGCAAAACACCAGATGGCCGACGTGGGACGTGTTTATTGGAATGGCTGGGAGGATGAACACACAGTTCCGCATAAAAATTGTGCGCTTCCTTGCTGCTCCAAACGCAGGCCTGTGGTATAGACAGCAACTCTACTGTTAAATTTCTAAACGTCAAAGACACGATTTTCGTAAATATTGACTAGTCGGTACTTAAGTAATTATACAGGAATCTTCCGGGCAGATGCTCTATACTTTTTTTTACCCTTCACCATTGTTTGAGTGTAAACCTAATTTTGATTCTAAATAATATTTTTGTGACCGCGTTGTCCTATTTTGAATTGACATCAATTGGGAGAGTGATGTTTTGGGTGAAGTGATAATATAAGAAGAGGAAATAATTTATTATATCTAAATTCAAAAATTTTATGTTTGAAATGAAGTATGAAATTTTTATTTATACAAAAAATTAAAAAATGAGTATATTGATCCGGTAATTGAGTTACACTCGGTGGCTGTTACAAATATGAATGAAAATACGAATCATACACACAAACTTAGTATATATGTTCCTGAAAAATAAAAATAAAATAGTCATCGTTTAATTAGTATGTTGCCGCACAACCGTTTCACTTCATTAACACATACACTCACGAAGGATCCCACGGCTACAGTCTCAAGAAAAATTATGGCCTTGCTCAAAACAACTGAAATCAAAGATGAATTGTTCAAAAACTGAGAGAGAGGGCGCAGATTCCGCCACGGATATACGGTCTTTCCCAAGATCCACAAGGCTGGCGTCCCACTACGTCCTACGGTGTGTTCGATTACATCGGTCACATGGATTATTACGAGGAGAGGGCATTAAAGACTGAACCACTCAACTCTCTTGATTTTACCGATACGTAGACAACACGTTGGTGATATGGCCACATGACTTAGAAGCACTGAATGACTTTCTGAAACACCTAAATAATGCCCACTGCAACATACAATTTATTATCGAATTAGGAACGGACTCTCCCTTTCCTCGACATTCTTAATTGGAAGTTACCGGGAGGAAAACTTGGACACTTGGTATACAGGAAAGCGACCCATACGGATTTTTCCCTGCACGCACAGAAAAAATATGTACTAACCTTGCTAGTTCACAGGGCCAGATCGATAGCTCTGTAGTATAACAATCTACACGTGCCGTTTTCTAAACTTGGCTTCGGTATTGCGGACACAGTTTGGCACAGCTGAGCGTAGTGCAAGTCAGCGGCTTGCGGACGATCACCCTATGTGCCGTGAGCACCGATGCACACGTTATTGGAAATATTTCTTTCTCTGAAAACTCTGATTGGAGACCCCAAATCATCGGGTACGGGAAAAGGTGTCTACCAACTGTCCAGAGCTCCTTGGAGACGGCAGTCGCGATGCAACCTTCGGACGGGTCGGTGGCTCCTAGTGCTATCCGCCAGATTGTCTTCCTTTCATTTATTTCTATATATTAAATCTTTTTTACTCTTCAACAACTCTTAATTGACTGATGTTACCGACTTTCCTATTTCCTGTTCTGAATTCTTCCTTTATCCTCTAGATCCGTAGCCAGGTGAGCTAACGGAGGTAGAACTTAGTTGGTGAACGATCTAGCTGGACTTTCCATTCCCAACTGCTGGAATGTTACATGTGAATAGACACATCCGTCCTACAGGAATGGAACACCTAGAGAGTACGTTTCGCTCAAACGGGTATTCTCAAAGCCAAATTAAGATGGCTTTTCGTAATAATAAATAACAGGAAGAAGAATACGGTTGAGACCGTTGGTATAGCGGTACTACCTTACGCGGGACCACTATAGGCAGTATTTTGCCCAAACAGATATTCACCCTAAAATAAGGAATGGCACCATCAACGCCATCAGAGCTAACCTACATCTATGCAGTTCGCGAGGGAAATCCGTGCAGCTTATCTGGATCCCGGCTCATGCGGGCATCGCAGGGAAAACGAGGAGGTGGACGCACTGGCGGCCACTGCACAAGAAGTTCTACCATTGTACGAAGCCCCAACCTGTACAGCCTCGGACATTCTAAATGAATGTACAGGAAAAGAGGAGGGGAGCTGGCAGGACACGAGGAGAGGAGGAAATAACGGCTTCTTCCATCAGAACCTGCAGACGTCAACAGATCTGTGCCACCTCAACAACAAATAATAGTCTCCAGAATTAGAACTTTGCACTCCAACTCACACACGAATATCTTTTTTCCAGAACAGATCAGCCCACCTGTGATGTATGTGATCAAGCCCTCACCATCCAGCATATTCTATTTGAATGCACAAAATATGAGGATATACGGAGGAGGACTTTAGCCGAGTTCTCTGGAGAAGACTTCTGCATACTCAGCACGACGATCAAGAGCTTCCTGGAGTTCGTCTCCGACTCAAAACTGACATCCGCTATTTGATTGGAAATTTTCTAACCTTTTGTAACTTAATTATGTAAATACTTTTAGAGGGTCGCCAATAACCAAAAGGTTGACGCGACCATAAAATAAAAATTAAAATAAAACAAAAAGATATTCAAACCGCAGGCCACAAGTGGGAATATGTTAAGACCGATAAAAGATAACCCTGGCCTAAGAATTCCAGTATTCCATGTTCCTGCGGATTAAAATATATAGGACAAAATGTGTGCACAGTTGAATAACGTATAACCCAATCATGAAAGATCCATCAAACTAAAACCACCGGGAAAATCAGCAGTGGCGGAACATTCTTTCATGTTCGGGCTCAAAATAAAATTTAATGAAAGTAAGATCCCGAACCAAGTAAAAGACTTCTAGAAACAATTGAAATAACATATACGAATTTAATTAACCAAGACTCAGGCTTTATGGTAAGCAGCGCCTGGAATACCGCATTATAACGAATCAGGCCTTTATAAGGGTGACGAGTTCACCTGTTGGCGGGCTGTGACATGGAGGTGAGGGTAACCTACAGGCCAGATAACACCAGACTACCACTATTGCTAGAAGACGCTGGCAATGAACGTCATCGAAACGTCACGAATATAATTGTTTACTCGGTTAGAAGCCCGAGAAAATTTTATTCCCTGAACAACTTGAAAGATACGAGGAACTGCAGACCAGTTGTTCCAATCCCTTACAGCCTGGTTCAAAAACGAATATTTTCCGATATCTTTACTGTTGTATCTACCAACCTTGATGTAATAATAATAGTACTATTCGTCTGCATGCGCTTTAAAAAAAAAGGAGCCCTGAGACGAAAATTTTGCCGTCGTTTTTCTAATATTTCCCAATCTAACTGTTGAACTTTCTCATTTCAGTTATCAGAACACCGCTAAACAAATTTTGTCGCTTTGGTTTGCATTCTTTCCAGTGACTCGATCTGATATTCTCTGAACGGATCCCAATAAATACAGCAACATACTAGCAGAGGTCGCTTGAGTTTTCAAGCCCAAGTTTGATACGATGGTCCCAGCCCGTATTATTACTCGTTATGTGTGCCCAAGTAACCTTCAAGCTTGACTTTCATCTGTGTCTCTCTGTTTTAAAATTTAATATGTTCTGGGAAATATCGCGAATTTTTCTCGGCTTCCTTATATTTTTTACTGAAGGTGCAAACACCCCTTCCAGTAAATTAAATGGTCTGTAAGTTAGCAATCGTTGATAATCCGAAACGTTGGCAAGGTTCCAGCATTTTTTCCTCAAGCAAACGATCCTATTCTGCTCCACAGAAAACATCATTATCGCATACACTTCAGAGCACATTTTAGGTCTTGTACCTATTGCTTGGCGTTATGGACATAAACTCTTTCATACTCGGTACAAAGGTGAATTTAAACGTAGGAAGGAATCGTACTCGAGGTCCATCAATTTTTCCATGATACACATATTTGTGATAACATATTGTACTTTTAGTTCGCTGCCTCGTCACGTGCTCTTCAAATGACCCGTGGTGAGTTGCATTTATAGTGTGGTCAACCTGCGGTCGCATCGTTCGTCAGATCTTACCAGACTTTTACACCTGTATATATTTCGTGTAGCCTATTTTGACCTGAGGGACACCGGTGAATTGTGTGTTACTTGAAATATGCGTTTTGTGTGTCAGTCGGAAACGAAGAAAACTGGTGAAGAGGTGTGAGAAAAACGTGAGATTAATTTGTGTCACAGTTCCTTAAATTCAGCGTCGTCTACGTACAACCCTCTCGCTGTAAAACTGACTTTATTTTCTACATGCCCCTGGTTCCTTTATTTTCATCTTTTGAATCTCACGCAAACACTGGAAAATGTAAAACTTGTCTTCAGGGAAGTTCCTAAATTTTTGGTTATTTTTAACATCCATATAATTAGAAAAATGGCATAAAACAGCAATGAATTTTCCGCATACCACTGAAAATATAACGATTGTATTTTTAGAATGAAATTGTTTGCAAGTAGTTTTACAATACATAATAATTCCGAAAAACAGTTCTTTTCGCAACTTCGAAAAATTTTAAGTACTAGTTAGTCCGTCTCAAAAATAAATAAACTACATCAATCATTTAGAATTTATATTTTATTTTGAGTCGCATTATATCAACTATACATTTACCATATATTGACTTACAAACTTTTATAAAATTACATAAATTATAGATTATTTAAAAGCTATACATTATATTGCATATTGTTTTCAATAACATTATTTCTTTGGGCTTGTCTATCTTCGATTTAACAATATAATTTTAAATGTGCATATAATATTTTATTACTTTAATCGATTTTATAACGTTTTCTTGATATCTTTACTCTGTTCGTATTTTTTTCAGTCTGCTATAATGTGATTCGTTGTGAGTTTCGTTTCTCATACTACACATATTTATGGATATAGGTTAAAATCCCCTTTTCCAGCAACATATTGGTTATTCAAATCCCCAATATGTATTTTGTAAATTTAAATGGGGATTCATTTAATTTCGTTTGGAAAACTTGTTTATAAAAGCATACAGATCTTCTCTCGGCCCGTATATATTATTTGTAGACTATCTTGGTGTTCGGCGTTGTCCGGGTTGTCATAATTAAAGTCAGCGATATCCATAACCCCGGATTTTACTCCAATCTGGGTTGATTTTTCTTTATTTTATGTAACACCCCTTCACCTCCATCCCTAAAGGTTCCCCCCTCCAATTCGAAAGGGATCGAAATTATACACAAGAATATTTGGAGAAACACTATCAATCTGATTGACGCCCAAATGTTTCAGTTGACAAATATATCGGCCGTTTTAACACGTTTGAAAATTTCAACCACTGTCCATCCCCGCCCCTGTGGGTGGTATTTGTATTACCCCGATATGGTTTATTTCCGGTTTGCAAGGAACACGTGGTCGAAATTTGGCGAAATTTTCTCCACGGGTGTAGATTTTCATCCGGAACACACACACACACAAACAAACCATCAATTTTATTTATTAGATAAACATGAATAGTATTTTATTTTAATACAATGATCTATGAAATATATAATGTCAGGTAAAAACAGCATTTAACAATTTAATTCGAAAACACAGGTCAATTTGTTATCATAAATAACACAGAAATTACTTACTTATGAGTGTGTTCTTTTATCGGAATCGATATTCACTCTGGTGCAGAAAAATTATTTAACCTTAGTTTAGATATTTCTATGAGGGAAAATAATCCACTGCAGTTGTAATATTTTCACGTTGATTTTTAAACAAACAAGTCCTTAGCAGAAACAATTTTATTACTAAAAATCAACAATTTTATGATACAATTCACACGTGCTTACCTATAATCTTTAGATAAGTATTTATTCATTCATGTAAGCTTATTGATCGGCAATTCGTCACAGATCCACACGTTCCGATAATTATACCGTAAGCCATTCACATAAAAGGTCGCGAGTATGTTCTAAAACACATCTGTTGTAATTAACAAGAGGATAATCCATTATTGATAGATAATATTGTCACAATGATCGATCACGGAAATTAACCAATTATAAATGTTGTAAAACCATTACATCATCGTTCAATGTTTATGATATGAGTCAAAATTTCGTATTGGACACTCCCAACCCATCTTTGTGTCTCACTGGGGTATGTCTAGATTTAAGTTGTAGGACGTTGTACCAAGACGTCCCGCAATATACCACGATGCAGTTCTCTACGTCATCAACCAACATTACAATAGCTAGCACGTCGCATAAGTTTAATTCTCTATCACTCTCATTTCTCAGTTTCTTGGGCCCAAAATACTCTTGTGTCAACAACGTCAGCATTGGCTCAGAGGAATCTTTTAGCACTGATACTGCATCGCCCACAAAAATTATTTTTCTTAGCTAGACAGGCTAAACACATTTGTCTCGATGTGCCTTATATTCACCGGTACAAAACGGAGTAAACCATTTGTATTCATATTAAACCAAAAACAACTCCACTAGTTCTATAAGTTCTAAGGAGTTTTTACTAATAAATCTGATAACAGATTAGTCATTCAGAAGACACTATGATAATCTGTATTGAAAGTTGTAGACCTTTAATTCTACATTAAATTGGATCTGTAAAATAGCACAACGTTAGTGTCTGAAGGTTCAGCAGAATTCACCAACGTGTATGTTTCCGTAATTATGTTTGTGTTCTTAATTGTCAACGATTTCTATTTGCAACAAATAAGTCACTTGATAATCTGTCATTATGCTTTTATAATATATAGTTATTTACAATTTCAGGATGGTTGTTATATAAGGTTATTTCTGAATAATTAACGCCAAGCTTTTGCAGACTAAGCTCATGTATTTCCCATCTCAGAACAAATTATTGGTGGTAAATTAGTAGCTACGCATGAATTTAATTTCACGCTTATATTAGATTTTTGATTTGATTTATTTTATTCCATTAGTCCTCGTATGAGGAAATAGGACACTACAATACATAAAATTATAATATAAGAATTGAATGCTACAATTATAAATAATTAGAAGTTAAAATAAAACTACTAAAATTCAGTAACACAAATATCCCTGTCCAACATAAGTGAAATAATATGAATAATAACAAAAGTAATAATTCTTTAACTATACTAAGGGTATAATATAATATTTAGAGTTATAATAAAAATATTCAATATGTACTAGTAAGTAATTAATTATTCGAGAATAAAATATAAAATTTACGCATCACAAAAAAATAAACACAAAACTCGACACACACACAGTAGGAGGAAACACAAACGACGGACAAGTCACTTCACGAAACAGAGCGACGAGGACTAGCATTTCATTGCCACATTTGCCTCAATTGTTTTAAGAAATCAGTTGAAACTCAAATGAGGACTCATAGTCCGTACTCTCAAGTTACTAAACAAGAATTGCGTCCATTTTAATCAAAGAATTTTCGTTCGACAGGAATCGTCGTTTGAAAATAATATTCCCCAATAAACTAATTAATTCTCAGTGTCATAAACAACAGGTCCGATTGTACGCTCTACAGTACTAAAATTTTCAAATGATAGGTGAATAATAAAAACTTTTGCCCCTCTCCCAAACAATAATTTTTCTCTTCAGGAAATACACTGGTAAGTTTTTAAATCTTCAGACCAATTTCTACTTCTTTGCCTAAATGAAGCTATGGCTCCTCTCAGAAATTAATACCTTTTCGCCCAGGTAATTTGAATATATACAGGATAAGACATAACATTTCATCATCAATGTCAAACTCTTGCAGTTGCACTAGATACATATTTTTGTTGTGAATTTATAGCATCGTACTACGTGCAGCAGCACCAAGCTAGTGTAAGAAATTCATCTGGACAGCTAGACATTGCGTCTGGCCTTTGCACTGAAAATGGAATACTGAAAATAATATGTAAGATGAAGAGCTTTCAGAATATATAAACCGAGCACGTCTTGTGACTTTCAGGAAGTGGCAACGGAATTCAGGTCTATTCGTCGTTTGGCTCCAAGCCCAGAAGCGAGCTTTGTGCATTAATAAAACCTTGTAGCAGAGAAGTGGATTACTAGAACGCAGTGTAATTCGCTTTCAAATGGACTCTTCCCATCCAGGCCGAAACAAAAGGACATCAAACAGTATTCATTTAAACCTTGCAATAATCTAAAGTTCTGTTTGATCTTCTGAAAGCAATTCAGTTCATATTGCGTTCTGCTTCATATCAAAGATAGCACCCAAAGATTTGTACAATCAGGACCAAGATATGGAAGTAATTAAGGATGCTTATATTGGAAAGACACAACACCAGGACTCTTTTAAGGACAAATCTGATTCAAATATAAGTATAACTTTTACTTGTCAATATGACAGGTTCATAGAGACTGTAATCAGCATTAAATTAATTGATTGATTCAGTCACAATCGACTGAATGGTAGAATTCTTGGTAATATTTGGAGGAGAGCTGACCTACTTTTATTTAGAAACATATTCTCATGGATTTGATAGCGTTTTCTGGATGCAATTCCGAAGTTTCTTACGATATCCCACGGTAGAGTCGTGTCGATGAATTTTCAGATAAATAGGGAAACACTTTTCTCTGTATCTCCGAATTGAAGAGTTTCGTCATTAATTTCATGAATATGTATTCTCTTTCCTATTGAAAATATAGTAGATATGGATCATGTATGCTAATACACTTGCGTAACACTGTCGTTTGTATTGTTTTACATGGATAATGGGATTTTACTTAGTTGTTTTTAAATAGTTTTTTAACTCTTAAAATATTGTATTATATTGCAGGCTGAAATCGATCACAATAAATAATCATTTAGATTTTGTTAACACAAAAAATTGCATTAACTTCCTACTCTTATCATCAACGTTAAGTACCCACGGCTATTTTACTAACATAAAATAAAACCGAAAAAACAATACAGAGACAATTTTTGGTTGGCCAAAATACGGTGGTCATATGGCTTTAATGAACCGACTTTTATGGGATTATTTATCGGGACATTACCACTTGCAGATCTGGCAGGTCAAGTCTTCGCAGATTTCTCGGGCGGACGCTGCAATTCTTCGTATTTCCTGGAAAATGGTCACCCATCTGGCCTACAGGTTCCCATCGTCACGACAGTTCCCTAATTTCCTCAAAAATCGCTCTCCAAACCCCAATCACCATCCGAAACTCGAAAATAACTCATAACATCCCCGAACAGACTCAAAAACTCAACAGTAAAACTGAAAGGTAACGTCCGCTTGCTCCAAATTTCACTCGTCCTAAAAAATTATTTTACTCTTGCTCAGCCAGCTCCCTTCTCACTAAGGTTTTTCGAAATTTCCCCTCACTTGACCTTATATTCTACTGTTTTATCCATTAGGAATTAGATTTGTGCCCAATATCTTAACTATCCACACCCCTTCGGGTTGCAAATATCGAATTTAAGAGCCGAAGGGATGACACGGGCATGATGGTGTCAATCTGATGGTGCGTCTTGTGTGAACTTGCGAAAATCTTATTACCGAAGATTAGCCAAGCCAGACACTCACGATATTTTAATCGGTACAAAGGGATGCCGCGCCGGGATTGTTTTCGCTTTAGCGAGTACCTGTGAATCTAGTATTGACCCTCGCCAGACTCAAGCCGAGAATCTTAATTTCTCATGATATTTTCTTTCGTATTATTAATAAAATAACCCCAATGAATTTATCCCACTGTTGTATATTACACGGTGAAATAAAATTTAAGCGAATCCCATGACACAGTGGTATGCATATGTTTTATTTGGTTTTCGCGTCGCTTAAATTTATATATATATATATATATATATATATATATATATAAACAGGCTATTAATTGTTTTTAATATAATTTAATTGTTGCCGGTACGGGTGTTTAAAGACGACAATCGCAGCGGGTCATTCTTTGTTAACAATGGAGACTGGAGACCGCGCGCCTAGAGAACTCAGTCTGCGTGAAGTCTGCGTCGAGCCTGGGTCGAGAAAGGATACATAAAAGAGTCTGCAAGAGATAAAACACAGTAAAGTTTGATGATCTAAAAGTAGGAATAGGGCTATCCAGGAAGTCCAACGGCGAGATATAATAGTTTACATAAAACGCAAGTAAACAGTTTCGACGGAGAGACTTATAAAATCGCAGTTTGGAAGCAGAAGTTTTGCTTCACAAGCTGAACTAACTTTCGCTTAGAGAGACTTTGAGGAGATCTACGTCCGGCAACTGGCTGAGGGTGGGCTAATCCAGGGTCCAGGATAGCAGAGATCCAGAGCAACTACCGTGTGTTCAAAATCTAATGAGTAGAATCAGTGTATAATGGCCTGTTTAGTGTGTGTTAACTTCAAGCGGCAAGAGTTCGAACTGGTAACCAGAAGCACTGTCGTGAGTACAAAACAATTATTAATGACTGTAAACGATAATTAAAGGGTATAGTCAGATTTCGTTCGTGTTTTTCTTTTCATTCGTTTTCTTTTACTTTTGTATTTAATATTGTATTCCGTTAACTTCAATGGGTTTGGATTGTTAATGTTTTAGTTCTTTGTATTTGTTCTTCCTATCAAACCCAATGGTGACCCTGAGATAATGAGAAATTAACCTAATTGAATGTAAAATTATAAAGCTATATTTTCATAGAACGCCACGAATTATTAAAATAAAATTGAAATATTTGTTTGTTAAATTGATTGAATTCGGCGTGCAAATTTTTAAATACATAATAATTTTGTTAAATATTCCTATTAATTAAGACCACCTTTTTAATCATTACATAATTGGCTTCATCAACGTGGGGTAATTTAATTTAAAATAGACCCTATTAATTATTACATATTTGGTGTCTTCAACGTGTAGCTAACTATTATTCAAATATTAATTTATTTATTTTTGTTTAAGAATTTCTTTTAATTAAAGACTTGTTTGTTCATTACAATATATATATATATATATATATATATATATATATATATATATATATATATATATTCTTAAACAAAAAAATTAATTAAAATTTGAATAATATATGAATATATATATGAATAATGTAACTTCCATTGGGTATGTTTAACCCACCTTCGTTAAGAATGTGATCTGAATGAAGTTTAATAGGATATTATATTTCCAACATATGATCCAACATTAATTTAAAACTTAAATTTACCATTTGTAATTCGTATATTTAAAATGTGAACAAGAAAGGCAAATCAGTATTATAATTGAGAAAGTTTCGATAAATGAATTGTTCGATAGACACTTCATAATGAGAAGAGCCATTATCTTTCCCACGAAATTAGAATCGAATATAAACTCGCAGGCATAGATGTTTTGCGTGTTGCATACGGGATAAGGCACTCAGTTTTTGTGATGAGGAGTGGACATTTAATTTATTAGTACTGAGCATCCCTCTGTAGCATGCTATGAAAGAATAAATACTTCTACATAAAAGGGGATGTGTTTAATTACAAGCCCACAACACAATCAGCGAAAACATTGGAATAAAAAAACGTTCCTTCTCACATGCATCAGGTAACATGTAACTCACAAAATAGCATTATTGATACGGAGAAGCAAAGCATAAACTCTTCCATAAAACTATTGCCCTTATAAAAATTAATTTTTATAGTCTCTTGTATTGATCCTGTAAATCCTGGTAGATATTATGTTTGATACAATTGCGTTCTAATAGCATACTTTTTATACTTCTTCGCGTAGAAGTTATGCAGTTTTTAGCTATGAGTCAATGTAACAGCTGAAAATAATTGATTATGAAAACCTTTAATGTGTATTAAAGTTGTATATAAATATAAATATATAAATGAAATGGCTGTTGTCGGAAAATGTTTTCTAAAGACAAAGGAGAAAAATTAGGCAATCAAATTCTATACACTATAAATTTATAATCTGTCAAGTTTGCTGTGGTTTTGTTATATATATATACGTATACTGAAATCTGTGAAATAGAAAAGGACGTCTGGTAAATGTTTGATATTGAAAGGAAACTTTTTTTGGAATAGTTTATTGTTCTGTTTAAGAAATTAAAATTGCATTGCACTAATGTGATCGAAATGTTTTATTGTTTACACTGAAACCACATTTTCAATATCTGTGTCGTGCAGTTTTATATTGTACGCTAACAGCAAGTTCCTTAAAATTCTCAAATACCTGTCAGTATATTTCTGGCTCTAGAACTAATTTTATTTGACGATGGACGTGAAATAACCCTTCAATTTCATAAAATGAATAACATAATTTAAACTTAGACGTTTTAATATAAATATTACGCATTTACAGGTAAAGCGGATTCTTTGTTTAAATAAATCTTCCGTCACTCGTCTGCGACTAGTTTATCTCTCAGTTATACGAGAATCGTAGAGAAAACCCCAGTCACGTCTCCAAGCCAATTCAGAAGAAGATGTGACATGGATGTCAGCTTCTCACAGGACCACACCGCCTTCATCTTGGCGTGCATGCGTTACTCCTTTAACAAAACGAACTTTAACCTTACAAAATTGGTTTTCTTCAATAAGGTGAGCGGGATTTGAATCTGGAACGAGCGTACAAAAATTTACATAACAATATCACCCAACACCTGCATAACTTTTTCGAAAGGGCCGTATTTATTGGCCGTATCTATTGATTCCATGCAAATATTATACATATCGGAAGTCAATATTTTATTTTAGTGCACCATAAGCCATTACTACACTCAGATTTAAGGTTATAAGAGCTTATATTTCCTTGCATTAACTGTAGAAATTAACTTGCTTCAGCTTAAATGAAAATTTAAGAATCGTCATGTAACTCGACCGTGTTATTTTTTGTGTCACTTATTTGTCATTTATTTATTAGTGTAACTAGCTCTTCAAATATTACAGTAAAAATTTAAGTTTCATTTCTCTGATTAGTTTTGAACTTCTAGAAATAGTATATAACATTGAGTTAAAAATTCCTGTACATAGCTAATTTATATTTTAACTTGCTGGGTGCACGGCGTTGCCCGGGTTGTCATCAGCGACTTCCATAACCCAGGATTTGACTCCCATCTCAGTTGTAATTGCGTTATTATTATAAGACTCCCCTTCACCCCCCCCCCGCCAACCACCCGTACTGGAGCACCCGTCTTATACAACAAGGGTTTGAAATTATACACCAACAACATATAAAGAAACGCTATCAATCTCTAAACGCATTTATTCGATACAAATAACGGCCGTTTAACATGTTTGAAAATTTCCAACCCTGCGCCTGAGGGGTTAAACAACATGTTGAATGTTTGTTTTTAATTTAGTCTCTTTTGGATATTTTATCAATATTAAAATTATTATTATTATTTGGTTTTCATATTTTTGAGTTTTGTGGCTGATACAAATATAGTTTAGAACTTTAAGGGTTGTTTAGGATATAGATTCAGTGTTAATAAATTCAATGTCCCTACTCGACGGAGGTCTACTGGATCGCGAAAGAATAATACACGTACGATGTGTAACGAATATTATATTGCAAGTTGGAGTATCCTGCTCCAGATGTGCGACATTATTGATATGGTGACCTGACATGAATGAGAAATGGCCCGAGAGGCTGAGGGTGAACGATTGCCGCTTCTTGCGGTCAACCCTCGCTTTTTCGTCGATACTGCGGGTCCTCTACATACGGGAAATCCCGAAGCTTCTTTTAAATCAGTCCAGAGCTCGAAATAAAGTCCCGTTGCCTACTGCTCGAATATAAGAAATACGCGAGTCCTATAAAGTTTGTTCTAATAATAATTAAATGATTTTTCTATTACAGGAATGAATATAGTTTTAATTACCGTATGTTTTCATTTTTTCATAAGTAATTTCCTTCGCCCTCAATAAATAATTATGTAACAATACGGAACGAACAGGCTCTACGTTGAATATTAATTTATTTATCATCATGTTACACTAGCCTATTGCGTATCGTATCGCTTAGCCCTGTATTGTACTCTATTGTAACAATAATAATTAATTACGGAACTTCGCGACGGGCTGTAAATTAGCTTGCATAATGTGTCATTGTGCGAAAGATAAAAATAACGATTAGTTGCGTTAGAGCTGTTCTTAATTGGTGCGTGAACCCAACTGCGGCAATAAAGCTACGTTGTTGGTTCGTGAACAATTGTGGTAATGCTCGAAATGAGGCAATAATGTTTGGACCGAACAATCATGGATACCAACCAGAATACCCATATTTTTTATACAGTGAATTATGATTTACATGTATTTTTTTTTATTTCTGTACTAGCTGGGTGCCCGGCGTTGCAAAAGAAATTAACGCGAAAACAACCGAGATTGGAATCGAATCCGGAGTTATATATGTCGCTGAGTTTAATTATTACGCCGGGCACCCAGCTAATATGTCGTAGGCAAGGGTCATTGTAATTATCCATTTCAGAAGGAGCAACAGAAATGTGAAACTATCAAGAATATTCAACTTACATAGATGCACTAATTAATACAAAAATCATACAGTAAATAAAATTTGAAAGGAGTTGATCGTACCGCATTGAATACTCTAAACATGTGCACAGTAACATAAATTCCACACCTTCCTCTTTATTGGGCATATTTTTATTGAATTCTGCCCAGTGTGCTGGAATCTGATTTGAAAAAATCCCAACAAAAGGAAGCTGGGGAAATACGATCTTAGGAAGGAGAAACGTGGGACTTCAAAAGCGAGAACTGTAACGGATACAAGCTATAAAAGGAGCAAGACTTCCTATTAAACATTGATTTGAATATTTTACGTAGCGTTGGAAACGGAATAGCGCCTGCAAAACTAAATTCCCGATCAAAAATACAACATGAAATATAATTCGTAGTATAGGGCTATAATATGATGCTAATGAATATACCGAGTTGGCTACTTTAATGAAGCATTACGCGTTGACAAGAGAGAGGTTCATTTTGTGAAAGTTTAAATCGATGCTTGGTATGCTTTTCCCTCACACATGATTCGTAATATTGGATTGCGCATTCGTTAGTCTTTTGTAATAAGATGCGCGTATTAAAATAATACATATTGCAAATTTCTATATAGTGTTCATAAATAGGTCTCGGCCATCAATGCCAATGTTCATATTATCAAAATTCATGATATTTAAAACTTTGAAAAGAATTTTAAAAAACTTAATATAAAGTCACCTTATTTTTCTAATAAAGTATGCATTTTTTGTTTTTTTCTCACTTCCTGAAAAATTAATAAATTGTTAATAATTTTTAAGGATTTCTAAAAGCAAATATATTTTTTATACATTTTAAATTAGTTTCAGTAAATATGAATGTTTAGAAAGAAATGTTCTTTACATTTTTTTCCTAAAGATTTCCAATATTATTTTATAGATTATCCGAAAAAAATATTAGGATCCAATTGCACAGCCGCACAACGAAGTTTAGTACGCCTATACATACAATATGAAGTGCGAGACTCGAACCAACATTCCGTTTCAAAATTCAACAAATTTGAACAAAAATCGTGACAAGATAAAAAAATAATTTTTTTCTCGAATATTTCGTGATTTTTAATACTTTTCCACTCCGAGTTCATGAATCTTCCGACCCAGGAATGTTCTCTGTTGAGAGTTGTAACCACAAATTGCTATATAGTTCCATATTTGGAGGAATGCTTTGTATCAAAGCCAAGTTCCCTGACACAGTTGTCAGCGGAAATCATGAATCAATATCCCAAGTAAATTGGTTCATTTGCGAAGATTTCAACGGGAAACTTACTGTGAAACTGCCCCGTGACGATTTTGTACGTGACCTTTCATTACTTCCCCGTGGAACTCATTAGGAACGTTGATTAGAATCTTTAAAATATATAGCGGAAATATTTCTTAAATATTTACATATTTTTTGGATACTGATGGGATGAAATGCGTCAGTAAATTTGGCAAATTTATATATGAATTTTATGTTGGGGGAGACCATTGAGAGAACAGGAATTATACCAAAAGTTATGATGAAATATATTTAGTAATTATGAATAGAGATGTGAATGGGAGTCAGAAAATAAGATAAATTTTCTTGATCTTACAATGATGAATAATGAAGGAAGTTTAGTAACACAATAGTTTAGAAAAACGTATGACAACTAGAAAAATGATAAAATTTAAATCTATACATCCTTGGAGATATAAGAAGAAAGCAATAATAAATTTATTACCAGGAGCTATTAGGAAGACAGATTGTAAATTAATAAATGAAATGAAGGGGAATATTTTTGAATTAGCTAAAGAAAATTAGTATCTAATTGTAATATGAAATAAATTATGTAACGATTGCATAAAGAAGATAACAGGATATAAATAAATTAAAGTAGAAAGGATTGAAAGTAGTGAAAGACGTAAGTAAAGGAGAGTTATATAGATACGTAGAAATAAAAGATGTAGAAGATGGAGAGAGTAATAACAAAGAAGAGAGGATAGAAGGATAAATAAATAAACAAGATAAGAGAAGTAATTTTAGGGAGTGTAACATACGTAGAAGGAATAAGAGAGAAAGTCGAAGAACTTTTTAAAGAACAGGGTTTTAGCTTTTAAACGGATAAATAAAATGAATAACAGAATACATAGCTTTATAACGGATTAGAAAGTCATTTTTTATAAGGTACCATGTAAAAAAAATTACATAGAACATACAGGCATGAAACTAGAAAATAGAATGTATATATGCATAAGAGAAATTTGAAAGAAATGGCCAAAAGTGAAACTGCATTGACGAAACATGAGGTAGACTGGAATAATATTAAGGATAACCTAAATAAATATTTAAAGATCATTTCTAGAATAATTATTAATATTATTTGAAGGATTGTGACACAAAATCTTTTTATAAGTATGGAATTAAGAAATCAGTTACATAAGAAAAATTATTTCCACCAGCATAAAATATTTAAACGATGGAGATTTCGAGAAGAAATTTAAAACAGACGTTATGAGATCATTAGATCGTGTAAAACCAATAATATCCCAAATATTTTTTTTTATTATTATTAAAGTAATAACACAGCTTTCAATAGCGACAACCAATTTGCATTAATTAATTTCACTTGAAAAAAATTGTATGATTACGCTATAAGAATTGAAGCTGTGTTAATTGCTAGAAATAATTCTATTACGTTTTCATCAGTTACCTGTCGAGGAATTTGGATACATCATTTTACATTATATTACAAATAGTTACTAGAAACTGTATTATGTTAACCTAAATTTAATGGCATTTTAATGGCAATTTTTCAATTGTATAGAAGAACTAATAATTTCAAAGTTCACCTAGAAGATGACGGTTGTGCATTTGGTCGTCGAAACGTCGCTTTAAAATCGCTGTTTTACCCGGGTGGAAACCCGAGAACTTTTTCTTCAACTAATAATTTCCTTATAGCTAATATAAAAAAATTTGTGTGTATGTTCCCCATAGAAATCTACATCCGTGGAGGAAATTTGACCAAATGTGGTACTCTTGTTCCTTTTGAACGCGAAACAAACACTGTGGATGTAAGACACGTCAATCCCCACCCCCCACATGCTAAAACGGACAATATTTATGTCGGATAAATATTTTTTGGTATCAATGATATTGATAGTGTTTCTCCTGATGTTTTTTTCTGCATAATATCAACCCCTTTTGGTATGGGAGGGGAGCACCCTTAAGGGGGGGGGGTGAAGGGACATTACAAAAAATAAAGCAAACACAACCGATATTAGAGTTGACTCTGACGTTATGGAAGTCGTCTATTTTGATTATGTCATTCAAGTTGCCGTTTAACCACAAGGGCCGGGGATGGAAGTTTTCAGTCACGTTAAAACGGCCAAGATTTTCGTCGAAAGAAAATTTATCGGGGTCAATGAAATAGCGTTTTTCCAGATATATTTGTGTATAATTTCAATCCATTTCGGACTGGGAGGCGATCACCGTTAGGGGTGGGCGTGGAAGGGCGTTACATAAAAATAACGCAAAAACAACCTAGATTGGAGGGTTATAGATGTCACTGAGTAAAATTATGCAAACCCGGGCAACGTCGCAAACCCACCTAGTGGAGTATAATTTTTACAATTAATACTATTATTACATATACGAATTATTAACTAATACGGAAAACATAAAACTCCTGTAATATTACTAAGAGTAATCCTTCAAACAAAATTTGCAGAGTATGTTTACAATTAAAATTAATAAGTTATTTTTTAAGACAAATAAAACATTCACTAAACAAAATAAATGTGAGACTACATAATAATAATAAATAGTGCATATTTACTCAAATATGGCACACGATAAAAGTCGCACACGCAAACGACAGATGAGTCAATAAAATATTCTTACTCTAATTCACAAAAGTCATGGCGTTAATATTGTTCTTCACCTCTATTGGAAGACTATTAGTATCTTGGTTGAAAGTTAAATTGTTAGCACTTCAATTTCCCCAGTTACAAACCTGTATGCCGCTGTTTTGTTACAGGCTGTATGAATTTTGAAGTTAAATTTAATTTCCCGGGTAATTATGCTGTATATCATGAAAATAAGAACAAGGGAGACAATATTAGAAGGTGTGAAAATTGTTTTATTTATTAGACCCCTTGTAATGAGAAGAGCCATTTCCTGTCACAGCCAATAAACGTCGAATATGTCATCGCTATCAAACGTTTAGTTGTTGTTACATGAAAATAAAAATTGTACGATGTCACGACTAATAACTGAAACTGTAAATGAATCCTGCATGTTTCGTGAGTACATTTAAACAAAATTATAAAATACATGACAATATGTGTACGATAATATCACTTCCAAATCATATGCATAAATTTCCCTATCATAAAAAAATTAGGGGACCCATGTGACTTTTATCAATTGGTGATGTGAAATCAAAAATGTGATTACCACTTGGATAAATATGCTACGTATCCTTGAAGTCATCAGCTCATATTTTTCATAATTAAAAATAATAAAATTATGCTATATACGGCATGTGTTTACAATATTCCTTTGAATTTTGTTTGTTAGAACGATATTAATCTGTATGCGAACCCGTCGTTGTATGCACGGTATTAGAAGAGGCTTTCGGCATTGTCGCAAAGGAAATAATCGTAGCAGAATATCAACAGCAGGCTTAGTATTTTCCTGGCACAGATTTAGAAACCTTAAGGGGGGAAAAAGAGGAGTTACTGAACAGGCGCCAGATATTGGAGCCAGAATTTTTTTCGCTTCTACGGCTCTGGAATTGACAATAAAGGAGACGATGCAGTAAACATCGCAGTGTACCTTGCGTCTGGAGATTATGCCTTTGGACCATTATAAACAAACCATCAAATATCTCGCCGTGTTTGAGTCGTATAAAGAAAGTTCTTACTGCTATACGAGTGTCGCCGCAAATCCTTTCTTCTGGAAACCACTGAATCGCCATTTTTTCTGAAATTTCATTACGCTAACAAAAATCAAACAAGAAAGAAATAATATTATCCCTGAATAAAAAGTGGTGTATATTTTAAAATATGATGTTAATCAAATATTTTGATAATAGACAATGGCTATTATGAAATCCAATTCATAGCCTTCTAACATTTTCGACACACATGTGAAAAGCAATCATTATTATAAAAGAAAAAATTTAAAATTAAATGTAGCGGAGTGTAAGAACTTCCACAAAAATTTGTAGAACACGTTTATATTCTAATGGTTACGTTCTTGGCTCTTCTCATAAATATTTAAACTATAGAAATATCGTGAAAATAAATTTGTAAGCCATTGTTCCATATTCAACATTCAATGACAAACATAATTACTTACTAAACAGCCTTGTAATAATATAAAATTCCTACATTCGCAGGCAATCACTGCCGGGCGAAGGAAATCGGAGTCAGAAAGGGCGCTCATTCTTTGTGATGAGGAGTTTACACACGTTTCAGACCAGAAAAAATTATTGATCATGAAAATTTCGGTTACCAAGAAGCTATCATTCCTATCATAAACATTATTTAAAGTTTAAAAACAGTTGAAATTGCAATAAAAGACTTTAAAAGTTCGAACTCTACAACAAGGTAGCGAAAACAATTTTATTTGTAGTGCCGTTAGATCTAGTTGCTAATGCAAAATTGAATATATTAAAAAATTAGTATTATTGGATGAGCATAAAATAAAATAAAATGACTATATGTGAAAATTTGGTTTAGTTTCGTGAACATGAAGATTGAAACATTCCCAAATATAATTTCGAACAGGGAATAGTCTCTCGTTTTCTGCTTTACGATACTCCTCACGTACTTGTCACACTTCGTTCTGTGCTCGGCCAACCTCCCCGACTTTATTAAACCTGTGGGAAATACTGTCTCACATTTATATTACTGTCTTCTACGTCGGTTCGGTCCGCATCAATTGCGAACGTCTCGTAACTAATCCTTCATCTTAAGTAGTCTCGCATCACGCAAAACTCTTCCTGAAACTGCGTTGTGGGAAATCTAAATATTCAGCATAAAGTTTTAACGAAGATTGATAAAAAATTTTCCATAATATAATGTAAACCAATTAATGAAGTTTAATGCTATAAGCAAATAGGCGTATAACTTCATAATCCGGCAGCGACTAATTAGTAGCACAACTGTTTACGTCCCGAGTGGAAAATAAAATTCATCAAAATATTTCCAGTCGCCTTTATTCTCAAAGACTTTGACGCAGTCAAGTAAAAATAGGGGATGTCTTGAGAGAGAAAAAAAACCTTTCTCTCTCCACGTTCCTTTGATTGAAAAAGCTAGCTACCGTTTTCTTATCTTTCTTACGACATGTTCAGAAAGTAAGTGTACTAGATTTTTATTTTTTTTTCCAGAGAAAGTGTGTTTGAAAAAGATTACAGGATATTGTTTATACACTTGTTGACTAGTATTCCACATAATCCTCATCACGTTCAATGGATATGGTCAGCCGTGGCACATGCTTCTTTATGCCCTCCTCGAGGAACTCTCCCGCCAGCTCCTTCCCCCACTTCAGAACCTCTTTCTCCTCCTACTCGTCAGTCGAAAATTTAATTCCACCCATGTGTGCCTTCATAGATGTGAAAACATGATAATCTGAAGCCGCCAAGTCAGGGGAATACGGGGGATGGTTCAAAACATTCCAACCAAATGGATCCAAGAGAGGCTTGGTGGGTTAATCTTGGTGATGACGGGCGTTGTCAGGCAATAAGCACACTCCTCTCGTCAGAATTCTCCTTCTTTTGTTTTGTATGCAAATTTTGAGTTTTTTTAGGGTCTCACGATGTCGTTGTGCATTGATGGTCTCCCTCTGAAGCAGAAATTCGACAAAAATGACGTGTTTTCGGTCCCTAAACACTGAGGCCATGATTTTTTTTTGCCCGAAATAGTGATTTAGAATTTTAATAGGAGTGACGTCATTGTAACGACTGTCTTTTTGACTCAGGCGTGTAATTAACCACCCACGTTTCATCTGCAGTCACAATAGAGCTCAGAAAATCCTCACTTTCCGCAAGTAGGAAACGGATCAGAGCACGTGTCTCGCACTTCTTTACAGACATCCTTCACGAATATGGACACTACAACGTGCATTTACGTACTAACGTGTTTTTCCTCTGTCAGAAGATCCCCCTCAACCACTCAGTGTTGCCAACCCTAAAAAAAAATCACGCCCGTTATGGTCACAGTGCACTTACTTTCTGAACATGCCTTGTATTAACATTAATGAAGGAAAATTTCCTAATTCAATAATATATTATGGACTCTTGATTTATTTCATAGACTTAAATTTATAGGTAGGCCCTACCAAATACAGGTTGACAGTATGACCTAATATTTCATCTCATTGGCAAAATGTCTATCCAAAACCACTCTGTCAACTTGTATTATTTAATACGCAGTGTTTTCAAGCAGTTAACTATCAAATGCTAGTTTTACTATTCACTTTCTCCTCCTGGCGTCTATGTGTAACACTTTATTATCGACGAAAACAAATGCTGACAACTGTACGAACATGAAACACATTAGCAATGGCTCTCAGTAATAATTTTTTAAATGCGTAAAGCTTTTAGACAAACAATTAAGATTAAATGGTCTGCAACGGCAACGGCATATATTTATAATTAATTAGTTTTAGCGCGGGATGTTATTAAAAGCTCGCTCGCTGAAAAATTAAATAAATAGCCCAAATTTCTTTTCATCCTCTCGACGCGAATTATATTTCACTCCAAAGGAAAAAATTTTTATTGGAAAAGTTACAACATAGTTTCTATAAATAAGTCGAAATTATCCACATATTTCTATAACTTGTTGAGAAACACTCAGTATTTACCGGTTTGATTAATGTATGTAAATCTGTGTTTTTCATGCCTTAACATTGGATGGAACCGGCATCGTTGGCAATGTGAAGTAATTGAAAAAATATAAATGATAATTCAATACAATTAATAACAGGCCTACTGAGGTGTAGTACGTTCGCCAGCTTAATATTTCGGCTTGTGACGTCATGAGCTGAATCTCTGGTGCTGAAAGATTAATGAAATTTATATTTTAATTTTTAGTGACAAAAAAATCAAAGAGTACCTAAATTAAAAATTGTCTTACTGACGTTCTTTGAGACCTTTTGTGACTTGACGCGTTAGCCAATACTGAATTTAATTATATTTTTTTCTCTCATTTGTGTTTAATTTGAAGAACTTGCTCGGAGCGTACTGTGTGACGGTATCGTGACACCCTGCGGAAAGTAGGTTCTAGAATTTGAATACCGCCTCCGCCTGTTTTGTCAACAGTGATCGAAGCCACGAGAAGTCTTCTGGGAGATTGATCGTCTACGAACGAACGACAGAAAACTGGTCTCTAAGAATGCAGCTCTGGGGGATTCATCACGTTGGTCATGTTTCAGTGGTTACTGAATTAGAACATCCGGTGGGAGTCTCCTGGAAAGTTGTAAAAATTCTCTTTATCACCTACAATACCAACGAAATAAGTTTTAAGTGACTCTGGTCACCAAAAATAACCCTCTGACCTCGTCAATATAAATTAGATAGCTGATATTGGCAGTGAGTACAGATAACCAATATAAAGTTTTCTTACTGAACATATTCCGTAATATTATAAAATATATTTCGGAATGCAAGACTCCATGAACAACTTCCAGAAATATCGTAGTGGCATAAGTATATTTGGAACTCATATTTCATCTTTCCCCGTTATTTATAGAGGTAGTAGCACATTTTAAGGGTAAATTTTCATCCTCCACGAAGACGTCAAAAGTGGAGCCAATAACGGAACAAAAATTATTTAATTTTTAATAATTTCAAATCAATTGTTACTAATCCTTGGGATACTATAATTCATTCACAACAAATAGAACACAACCCGTCATCAAACCACTAGATATCCTATCCACTAATACTAGTTTTAACATTTATATAATGAGCATGCTTAAAGATATAATTTGTCAGTATTATTCTTTGTTTGAAAAAAATTAGCTTCTGAATTTTATTTCATACGAAAGTTTTTATGTACGGAACACTGTAGTGTAGTCTAGTCCACGTGTTCCTTTCGAACCGGAAACATACCCTAGGGGTGTGTGGAAATTTTCAAACATGTTAAACGGCGGATATTGGCGTCCAGTAAATATTTTTCGTGGAAAAAAAACATAATAGTATTTCTCGCGATCTTGTTCGTGCATAATTTCAACCCCTTTCGGCATAGGAGGGGAGCACCTTTAGGGGTTGTGATGGAGGGGCGCTACATCAAAATAAAGCAAGAAAAATGAAATTGGAGACGAATCCGTGGTTATGGATGTCGCTGAGTTTAATTATAACATTCAATTGGGATTTAATCCCCAGCGTCGGAGGTGGACGGGGTTGGAAATTTTGAAACATGAAATCACAGCCTATATTAGCGTTGAATAAATATTTTTCAGGGTTAATTAGATTGATTGTATTTCGACCGATATTATGTGTGTAAAATTTCAATCCCTTTCGGCGTGAGGGGGGAGCACGCTGGAGATGGAGGGGAATTACAAGAAAATAACGCGAAAACAATCGTGATTCGAGTCAAATCGTGTTTATGTATGTCGCAAAGTTTATTTATTGCAATCTGGGCAACGCGCAGGGGTGGGCTGAGGTGGGAGGGTTGGGCGGTGGTGGGTTGGGGGAACAAAATTTAAAATATGTTTACCGGTCATTTTTTGCGTAGATTAAATATATTTCGTGATCAATGAGATTAATAAAATTTCTCTACACTTTTTCCGTGTATAATTTCAACCCCTTCCGGGATTGGGAGGGGAACTTCCCTTAGAAGGTGGGGGTGGAGTCGCGTTACATAAAAATGACGCAAAACAATCGAGATTGGAGTTGAATCCAATTATAGATATCATTGAGTTTAATTATGACATGCGACTAACTGTTTAACTCCCCCAAGGAAAGGTTGGCGCGGGTGTCAATTTTCAAACATGTTAAACGGTCGATATTTGCGTCAAATAAATAATTTTTGGTGTCATTTAAATTCATAATATTTCAGTAGATATTCTCTGTGTATAATTTCAACAGCTATTGGCATAGGGGGGGGGATAACACTTATGGGTGGGGTTTGGTGGGGAGTTACAGGAAAATAACGCGAATAGACTGAGATTCGATTCAACTCTGGGGTTATGGATGTCGCTGAGTTTCATTGTGGCAAACTGGGTAACGCGTGGGGGTGGAGGGGGAGTCTAGGCGGGGGTAGGAATTTTCAAACAATATAACCGGCAGATTTTTGGGTGGAATAAATACTTTTTGTTTAACCCACAGCAGTGGGGGTGGAAATTTTCGAACATGTTGAAACGGCGATATATTTGTCGAATGAAACTATTTCAGGGTCAATGAGTTCAACCCCCTTCGTAATGGGAGGTGAACTCATTTAGCGATAGGGGTCGTGTTGCGTTACATACAAATAACGCAAAAGCTACATAGATTCGAGTCAAATTATGTATAAATGACATCTCGGGCAACGCTGGCTCGCAGCTAGTGTCAAAGAAAAATTGAATTTTAATATTCCATAATTCAATATAATTTTAAATAACTCCATTTATTGACATGATAACCACGAGAATTGTTTCTAAATGTAATCGATAGTTACGATTTTGAGATTAATTTTGCTATTCATTGGTAAAACGTAAATTAAAAAGAATTCCAATTGATTGAAAAACAAAGAAAACAAAAATCTGTTTTTTTTTTGTTGTGTGAATAATATTAAAACCGGTCTAATATTTTATGAATCTGTGCTTCTTAACTGGATATATTTATCGTCTGAGGCAATTTCTGGTTACTAAAACCAACATATGTTGCACTTGCTAATAAATTCAGTTCATCGCGAGTTTCAAAATTATAATTTTATTTTACACATATATTTTACATAAAATCACTTAGTTGTACACTATAGCAATTAAAATGTTCTCAACTTGATACTACGGTGAGCACAGAATAAATCATAATCGAGACAAACAGAAATTGTTTATTTGTGATTTTTCGTTCCGTTTCTTTACGTGGATCGTTGTTAATTATAACTGACGTCGAACGTCTGCTACGATAATCGTATCCTAACTAAGTTTATAACAAACAAAATTCAGAAATGAAACTTCGGATCACGCCCTGAAAAAAGAATTTCATTTTATTTCATATTTCTGCTAGATATTCTCATCAAATTCCAAATGATTACCGTATAACGTCGTATATTATAATTGTCATAAATTTTATTACAGTTCGTTTTTCATTGCATTTCCTTTATTTAAACAAATCCTTTACGTTATAAAACGTTTGTATTGATTTTAATCGCTTCATTGTGTTTTAGCTCGTGCCCAGTGGCTAGGATCTGCAATTGGAATGGCTCCAGAGACATGTCAGAACAACGCCGCTTAGATGATTGAACGTCATTAGCAATCAATATGTTGCTCACAGGGATAATTAACACTTGCCAATTCCAGCTGTAGTCTACAAAATTCCCCCTAGTCTCCAATGGATACGACACGAACTAGCAATGCCTGGAAGGATACCGAGGTATATGTTGTAACTATCGTCCGTACCGTCATGAAGTACCCTGGTACAGCGGAACACCAAAGTGACCTGTCCGAAATGAATAAACAATCTGCTCTTGATATATTACAGCTATGCTTTATACAGAAATAGTCGTTATGGTGTTTTTATAAACAAAGCATAAATTAAAATTAACTATTCAGGTGAACTGTAAACCACTTTGTCATGTAGCTTGAGACTGTCTACGAATTCCCCGTCTAGCTAAGAATAAATTGTTTGAGACGAGATGGAGTATCACATTGCAGTTCATCAGACATTGTTGACACAACTGTCACGAAGGATACAGTGCGTCCAGACCGTTTTAGTGAGAGTGGAGCAACATGTAGAAATTTGCAGCCTAAGCGAATAAATGGAAAGTTGTAATCTTGGATGCGCCGCGAACGCTTCTGTCTTGACGACGTAACTGGGTAAAAAAAAGACTGCGATCAGAAATTAAACATGGGAATCGTGCTTTATGTTCGACTTTAATCTGTGGGCTGCTGCGGTCGGTTGAGGCAGACAGTCGCGAAATGAATCGAACAGAGAGATATGAACATGACAGTAAGACTCTAAGTGATTATGATCTGTTATAAGGAAAATCCGAGAAAAAAATCTGTTTCGTCCACTTGACTTCCTGTTAAGGAAGTCACTCTAATTAGTTTGTTCCGTATCTATTTTTTCATTGCATTCTAGGAGGTTCCACACTGTTATAGTTGACTAAAATTGGTTTTAATACCATTACCTTAGTGACATCAAACATTATCAACTTACGTTTCTTTCATTGTGTACATTTTATTATTAACCCCTCTAACGCGGCTCGTACTGTAAACTCTCAATTATAGTCACTGATTTTTATTCTTTATATTTCCATAAACATTTAAGTATATTTCTTTCCTAATAAAATTTAAAATTATGCATTTAAGCTGTTTTTAAGAATAATGCAGGAAAATACATTTTTGAGCATTGTTTAACTTAGGGTATTCAAAAGTAAAACATTATTCTCGTAACCCTAATGGAAAAACGTTTCTTCAAATTGTTAAATATATTGAAACAATATTACCTCAAACTTCTGTGTATGGATAGGGATTAACGTGTACTTCCTTACCTTTATCCATTTAAGAAATTGTGGTTCGAAACGCTAGTACCATAAACGGTCCACTAGAGCACAGTTATTGATTAGTTAACGCAAATTAATATTTCCTACATTAGATATTTTAACGGCGCTAAACACGAGCCAGATTGCTCGAAGCAAGGTTATCCACTTACGAAGCCACAGGTATGGAACCAATTTAGATGTTTATAGCATCATCTTAGAATTACTGGCTCTACCTTACCGCGGTTTACGTAACTCAACTAGAGAACTTAGAGAACAAGTATAAATACGTATGAAGTAAGCCAGTACACACACACACACACCGTTCTGGCTGTCAGCGAATGACGGCAGAGAAACAGATAGACATTGCCACATCGTCAGTACTGAATGACGACAAAGCCTTTCTACATCTTCGTGAACAATAATATGTGACAACGTCAGATAAATTGATTAGACGGCGCAGGGAAGAGATTCAAGGTCAAATCGGCTCTCATTAGAAAAGAACTGTAGTGTCCTCGTAAAACCACTATAAAATCAAATTGACCATTTATCTATCATTCATACCATGTAAAATATAATTAATTTCAGCAGTAAATAAAATTGATTTTTATTAGAACCGTAAACATATTTGAAATGCTTACACACAAAAACACAGCAATGCATTAAGCGTAAATTAATATTTTTAAACAGGTACGAAGAAAATTCTCAAAAACTGTCATGGGAATGAACCGATCAGAGGCAAAATAGAATATGCGGCCGCAGAAAGAAAAATGACTAGGGCAATTTATACAGTGGAAATGGACCGATAACAAGGTAGCTGATGGTAGCGGGGCAAAGTAGTTCTGTAAGAAACCAACAAAGCGACAACTGGAGAGATAGAACCGATGTCCGGTGAAGTTTTTGATATCGCTTACGAGTGTGAGAAACGTTGCAGCTATTTTGCCGCAGAGCCACCCCATGCTGCCAGGAATAGATCAATGTGTTCCGGCATTCTTTGATCTTCGTCTTGTCTGTTCCTCTAGCAACACGTAAAGTGTTTCCCTGCATGAATGAACTGCTGCGGGAAGCCAAATGAAGCACAAAGCAACGTCACGTCAGTTCGCCAAGCTGAGCACAATACACGTGTTACAAATGAACTGACGGCTGAGGTCGGCCTGCAACAAAGAAAAAATAATAATTAGTAGGGCCTTCACTGGAAATATATTAAACCTACTACCTTTAACAGTTTAACTTCTATATGTTTTTAAACTAGTAAGTGATGAAGAAAAATCTTCTTTCTAATTAAAAACACCTGAAAATCTTATATTATTACTAAATTCAGAATTGATGTATGTCGGACCAATTTCATTGCCAGGAAATTTTGTGAAGTACTTACAGTATACAATTATAACAAATCTAAATCCATTAAAATCGGTATAGTTTTCATTTTAATAGTTAAAAAATTTAACTTATTGCTATTATTAATTTATAAATCTGTTAATTCAAGCACACTTCTCTCTAATACTAATTGTCAAGATTTGATATCATTAACTAAAATTTGGTACTAAAATTTGTGTTGCTTTATGTAATTAATATTAATAAATATTCAAATGTTTAAGATAATCATCAATCAAATTTATAAATATTAAAGACAATTTGATTTGACTTGACTTATTTATTATCTATTTTTAAAAGAAAAGGAGGGAAATAAGATTTTGACAGCACCTGTGCGTAAATAAAAGACACGCACACACACACACAAACACACATACACACACACACACACACACACATATATATATATATATATATATATATATATATACAGTAGTATGCAAACTGAAGCTTTCAAATTATTTATATTATTACACAACTTTATAGATTTTGATACTTTATTTTAATTTACTTCGAGAAAGACCGTAATTGCAATATTGAATTATTTAAAGAAATTGAAATTTTACTTTACTTTAAACAATTTAAAGCAAATTAATAAAATTTCCAAGTTATCAAATTTTAATAGCAATTTTTAACATTTAGTAAAAGGTTTGAAATGATGAAACAGAAATTTAACTAATATAATATTTAAAGAATTTATTAAAAACAGAAAAGAGGAATTTAACAAATAAATTTACAAAACAATTTGATTCGGCTTTTAATTTAAATTCGACCCTTATTTTTATCTCAGGGCTTTTTATCGGGCCTCGTGAAAAGCATAGAATTAAAATGAAATATCAATTTTACAGAAGAATTGTTCAGTTGGTAATACAAAATACACTTTAATATATTTCCTAAAACACAAAATGAAATGAAATTTGACGGTACAACAATTATGCAATGTTTACATTGTATTTTAATTTTACAAAATTTAAAAATAATTCTCTACATACCAATTTTGATCGATCTTCGCATTCACTTGCACAGAATTTACAATATACAAACTTTTTTAAAAATAAAAACTTTTAACTTTGAGAATAGACCATTTTGTGCATGCGATTGCACAATAAATTTCGCAGTTATATACAGATTAATTCCTTTAAATCTCCAGAATTCGCCTCTTGTCAGTTCGCAATTCTGTTCACCAATATTCGATATAGATAGAGATAGAAATTATAAATCCAGATAAGTTTCAGTAATGTTATACGTAAAACTTGTATTACATTCACTTAATGTTAAAACCAAGACTGATAAAGTTTCTCTTCGGAAAACTTTATACCTGCTCGCTCTTCAGAAAATTTTATACCTGCTCGCTCGACGGTCAGGATTGAAGAAGGAAGTGTTGTCCGCTCAGGGCACGGCCACTCACAATACGTCACCGGTAAAATGTCTCGTAGATGGTCGATCTATATGTGTCAAACACAAACACATAAAATGTTATATAATTTAATTTAGTAGTAAATTTTGAGTAATCCCATTCGATGAAACTTTATATGCTGGAAGTATATATAAATATCAATCTATTTTTATGCATTTCGGAAAATAAGTTAAGATTATACTCGCCGCTAAACAAAAGTATTTCAGTAGCTTCTACCTTTTACAAATGTAGACATTATCAGAAGGTTGTAAACATAAAACAGAAGCGGTATCTGAGTTTTTGATTTATTTCCATTCCTATGTGTGTTTCCATGTGTCTTCCTGACACGAGAAACTTATCGGACGCTTTGAAGTTAAATATAAAACCTTTTTCCAGCATCCGGCATTAAATCTTCTCGAATCAATGGCACTTAAGATACGATGTCGGTAACTGTTCGATGATCCCGCTCTCACGTGGCTTTAATTTACAACTTTGACTAACAATGGACTGAGTGCCGATATCTGGCGAGCAACGTTGTCACCACCACATTATTATGACACCAAGTTTACAATGGACCTGTCGTAACTGGGTTTCATTTTGCCGTTCGTATATATTCCGTTATCCATCATTCACCTTTTTTTTTCCCCACGTGAGCTTCGACACAGAAAGCAGAGCGGAATTTTCGGAGTCTACATTAAAATTTTTCGCCGCAGCTGAGATTGTTCACAGCTCCAGTGGAACAGATGATGATAAATTAGTTCTAAACTGGGGGAAAAAAAAGTTAGTATATGAAATTTGGAAAGAAATTTAAAGGTAAGATTGATAAAAGGAAAGTAATTACATAAATAAGCAGACATGTAAATTTGGAAATCAGTGACTGGCGTAAAATGACATGTCACTGTGGAAACTGTGGGATAACTCAACTCGATTGTTGCTAAGGAACATATTGAGAAATTCGGCATGGTTTTATCGTGGACCTTGTCTCAGATATTTCAAGTGTTTTTGATATAATATACCAGGTGACTAATTAACCATAACTTGGGCATATATAAATAAATTAACTAACTTTGTTTGTGGTGAACACAAATAATGTATGTTACTACTACATATTTCAAACATGTTGAAATATAAAATTAAATATAAATTAGGTGACTTCCTTAGCAATTAAAATATTTCTTAAAACAGAAGAAAAGGCTAGTTAATATATTGTGAAAGGCCGCAAGTGTGCAGAACCGATTTAAAGAACAGACAAAACAATTTTTTGGGTACGATGTCGACGCAAGCGTGTAACGTGTTCGCCCGTCGATGTAGATTGACGGAGATCCGTTGCAATAAAATTAAGGGTTCCAAGTCAGCAGATTCGTGCCGTTATATCTGGCCAAGATGGATTGGAGTCTATTTCTGATTTGGGATGGAGAACTAAGGATGATCTCGAAGGGGTAAAGGTGTAGACATGCTGAGGAAAGAGGGTTGTGTGGGGGATGGATTGGCCTGAGCCTTAGCAGGAAGGAATCGATGGTTTGGTGGTTTAACCCGTCAAGACACAGATGGAAAGTGAACGGTAGTATATTTGCAGCTGTAAATGGTGAAGGAAGGAGAAAAACGGGAAGGAAGGGATTAGGAATAAAACTAAATCGGAGACATGTCACTTCAATAGAAACGGCAGATACTGTCTGTAGAAGCTTTGACGTTCGGATACCTTAATTAAAAAGAATGAAAATTCTGTTGAATAATTTTCTTACAGATTATATTAACAAATAAAATGGAAATTTACACATTTCCTAATTAAGATTTAGTTTGGAAAATATTATCCTAAAAATTACTCCCATCAAGGACCAAATTTCTGTTAAGTATTACAGATGATAAACTGATTTGAGAAGATGAGCAATACAGAATTTCGTTTCCAAACCAACTACTGACTTAAGTTACAAACCATAAATTAAACCACTGAGAAATTGCGGAATCTGCTAAGGGGTTGTTTAACCTTATGCTTTGTTATTCTGTGAGCCTACGAATAACGTTGAAGAGCTTGCTTTGGAACAGGTAACCCATTTATTTGAAATCTATAGGATGTGGTCAGTTTATGTTAAAAAAAATCTAAGTTTACTGTGGAAGGTGGAAGGGACGACAAATCATTTTATTGGGGGACATCGGTTATAAATTAGTGCGAGTCTCGCTTCATTTCGTGAAGCTTTAGGGTGATCGTTTCCTTCGTTTATAATTTTGAGGTTACAATTTACTATATTGACATAATCAACAGATACAAAGTACGTACCAAATTGAACGAGAATTTGCTTCCGTAAAAAAAACAGAACGCCGGGAAAGTGGATTCTTCAGAAGGTCAGTTTTTTTTGTGTCGCTTGCCAATGGACGGTGTCGTATTCGGAGCGGCCGTGCCATGAGCGGACAACAGTCCCTTCCTCAATCCTGACCGCTAAAGCGAGCAGGTATAAAGTTTTCCGAAAAGCAACTTTATCAGTCTTGATTATACAATTAAGTGAATGCAATACAAGTTTAACGTATAACACTTCTGAAACTTATCTCGATAATTTCCATCTCTATTTATAAGATGGAAACTGTTTCAATTGGTAGTGATTCTTTCAATAAATATGCTTAGAAATGATCAATTAAGATACAAATCTTTTAACAGTTACATTTATCTGGCGTCCTTAAATAAATAAAAACATCAACCTGTTCACTTATCAATTTATTATTAATTTAAATTTTTAAACATTACAATAGAAAAAACATTCTCAAAGTTTAATCCCTAATTTATTAGGACCTCTTCAGGTGTTGTTAAGTCAATTATATGATCTGATTTCAAAACTTGTGTTTGTAAAAATTTCAACAAAGCAAGATTTTACAAACATAATAATTTATAATAATTGTTAAAGACTGATAACGTTGCTCTTTGGAAAACTTTATACCTGCTCGCTCAACGGTCAGGATTGAGAAAGGGACTGTTGTCCGCTCACAGCACGGCCGCTCAAAATACGGTGCCCACTGGACAGAGGAACTGAAAGGGTCAAGCAGGTGTGAAATTGCTTGGGGACAGCATGAAAGATGTTTGTAAAAACGGACTGGATGGTCGCAGAGTGAGGATCGAATTTGGCAAAGTACGTCTGGATGTAGACA
The DNA here is from genome assembly GCA_037074705.1 of Zhengitettix transpicula. Taxonomy (NCBI): domain Eukaryota; kingdom Metazoa; phylum Arthropoda; class Insecta; order Orthoptera; family Tetrigidae; genus Zhengitettix; species Zhengitettix transpicula. The sequence continues at coordinate 5,123,191 of CM073595.1, forward strand.
AAATATGCTGTTGAAGATTGCAGAGCTTCAGATCAGATAAGCTCTGAAAGCGACGAATTGCAACGAGCTCGCAGAGGAAGTTGTGTGTCTAAAATTGACTGGCCGATTAGGGAAGAGGACGTAAAAGGCTGAACTTTATTAATCAATTCCCGCGATTGTTATTTATTAGTCATTATCATTCTAGTTTGTATCTTAATCCACTCTGAGATATTATTTTACTTTGTATGTATGTGTGGGTGAATTTTGTAATATTTTGGCATCATAAATTTGTCAATCAAGTAAATTTTGTGTTATTTAATTCAAATAAATTATATCCATAACAATTTAATAATATATTAATCCAATTATTTTTAAATTGAGTGTCTCAATAAACAACCTTACCACAAAGGTTATCTCTATATCTGTGGTTCACATGACACGACAATTAATATTAAGTGTTTTGCCCTGAAACAAAATCCTTTTTCGTGTTTTTACGTAATGTCTGCAGCAGTGAGGTGTCATTGGCCTTGCTAAGTTTACTATTTACAGCATTCGTGTGTCTAAGCCTCGTACGGTAATTTTACATTTGTACGGCTCATAATAATTACGAAATTACACCGAATCCGATGCCTAAAATTGATACACTTTTATTTTCCAATGCTTTATTGCAGCGTGGGTACAATTAGTGCTGGAACAAACTCATATTCAGATAAAGGCAGGCGGTGTTTAAATTTACGCACAACACAAATTACACTCCCAATCCGTTTTCCGTCCTGGATACGGGCAGTGGAAGGTGAACAATTAGGTTGTTAAAACGGTTAGAAAAATGTTGACACAATTGACCTCTCGGGTTTTTTACAGAGAATAATGTAGGCCGAAACACTTAGCAGGATATTATATGGTATAAGTTAATTACTATGAAACTAATCTCGGAAAATATTTGTTTCTGAACAGGGCTTTAAGTGATAACATCAACTAGCTGAAGTTTTTGAGAAATTATACACGTAAAATTTTAATGCAGAGAATAAGTGTATTGTAGTGAAACTGTCAAGGAAATGTAACATCGACGTCAGTTATTCATCTAAAATTAGTTATATGTATTATTGTTTCCTTATACATTGGTTGCGTAGTATATGACTAAATTTGGTATATTTTTATAGTTATTCCTTGTAAATGTCGCCGAGTGTTACTCTATTACACCTTTATATTCATTCATTCAACGAGAAGTAATAATTTCAATTTATTTTCGACTTTAAACACCCTTCATTTCAGTGAAGAAAAGACCTAAAAATTTATGACATAAATGAATAATAAAAGTACCTCCTATTTTGGTACATGAACTGCCGTGGAGGTCAGGCACTTTGTTGACATGTTTACCTTCAGGTTGTTACTACAGGCCTTTAGATGTTGACAAGTGTCTGCCTTCGCGGCAAGCACAAAGACGGAAACTATGAGAACATGGAGGCAACTTTGATAATAATTCCTTCCACAAACTGAGATCGATATTTAGGTTTCGGATATTAACAAAGTAAATGGAATAATTTACAGAATTTATTTAATTAGAAACTGCATTAAAAATTATTTCCATTTAATGGTGAGCAGACTGATTGTTGACTTTCGTGCTTTGCATTAAAAAAGTATTATCCAAATTTTTGTCTCGAAATTGTGCAACACTCTGGCTGTTACAAAACAAAAATGATTTCTCTTCAATATATTTCAATTGGAATAAAATATCCTTGATAAGAATTGAACCTGCATGCCTCTTACGTTATAGGTAACATTTTTTGAAAGTTAATTTTATGATGTATATAAGATTGAAAGAAGGAATTCTAGTGAATATTTTAATTGAGAAACTGTGCTTTCCTCGTTACATACGTTGTAATAGAAGGAGCTGCTTTACTTCATAGTAAACTATCGGGGTGGTCGGCGTTGCCAGGGTTGTCATAATTAAACTCAGCGACATCTATAACCCCGTATTTGACTCAAATCTCGGTTCTTTTTGCGTTCTTTTTATGTAACCCACCACCACCCCATCACTAAAGGTGCTGCCTCCCAAGCCGAAAGGGTTGAAATTATACACAACAAACATTGACCCCGAAAAATATTTATATAGACCGTTTAAGATCTTTGAAAATTTCAACCCCTGTCAACCTAGTGGTGGTAGACGTGTCTTACTCCCACAGTGTTTGTTACGTGTTTGACAGGAACACGTGAACAAAATTTGCTCCACAGGGTGTAGATTTCATAAGGAACATACAAACACACACAGCCTATTTTATTAACTGGAACATAAGAATAGAATACGACTTCTATTCCACAGGTGTATTGCGTGTTGCTTTCAGGAAGGGCGCTAATTTTTTGAGTTGAGTGCACCAAAATCTTCTCTTCTGATAATGAATTACTGAAATAAATATTTAAAACAAACTGCTTTACATTTTATTAACTTCACTTATTCTACATATATTCTAGTAAAATTTTGCTTTTATCAATACATGTTTTATGAATGTGTATTTGTCAGAATTACATTTCACGTCGGCACAATTTAATTCCGTTAATGCGTAAATAAAATATTTTTTTTCGTGATTCAAGAATATAAATGGTTAACATGTGTTGTGATAATTTCTTATGAGTGGTGAGCTTAGTTTAGTGTCAAGTCGATCGATGTGTGGCTTGGAACTGCCAGCGCTTATGAAACGGCTTTGCGGAAAGGTCAGTTCCAGCAACCTTTGCCATTCAACCATGACTCGCTGAAAAGGGAAAATATTGTCCCTAAGGCATGGATCAGAAGCTTGATACAGCGCGAACATATGAGCAGTGAATCTGATAATCCATTAAAGCTTTTCAAACTGACGTCATCTGAGCTCCTTTATCAGGTTTATATTGTTGTCAACGACGTGGCGCCGTTGTAATTCACGGTTGTCTGATTCAGGTTAATTGGTTCCACGACTGGTGTTACTCCTGTTACAAGAAAAAGTGGGAAGAAATCAAATTTTCGATCCAAATTAGTTAAAAATAGCTACTTTCCCATACGTCTCGTAAATATTCTTTAAATAGGGTCGCATTCTGGGCTTCATATCATTTCACACGTACGGCAACAAACTTTGTCGTCGGAGGGGAGTCGGACTAGGAGTATGAAAGTATTTAAAAGTAATAATTACAATATGTTGTTAAAAGTTTAATTGGGTTGTTGCACTTAAAAACGAAATATAATACTGCGGAGTTTGAGTATTTGAAAGAATTCGACGATGGAGGTAAATTAATCTCGCTAGTTCTAATGGTTGTTAGTTAAGGAAGACTCAGTAGACTGGCGACTAAGGACAAAATCTCTCGTGATCCATGCATTATTTTGACCGTTTTCCGTGGTAAAAAATCTTGAATATTGGTGAACATAATTTGAATTTTTACTAACACAGATTTTGAAATTATATCATTTAATTGATTTTAGAACACCTGAAGAGGTCCTAATAAATTAGGAATGAAACTCTGAGAATGTTTTTTCTATTGTGATGTTTAAAAATTTAAATTAACAATAAATTTATAACTAAAGAGGTTGATGTTTTCATTTATTTAAGGACGCCAGATAAAAGTAACTGTTAAAAGATTTGTATCTTAATTGATCATTTCTAAGCATATTTATTAAACGAATCACTACCAATTGGAACAGTTTCTATGTTAAAAATAGAGATAGAAATTATAAATCCAGATAAGTTTCAGAAATGTTATACATTAAAATTGTATTACATTCACTTAATGTTAAAAACAATACTGATACAGCTGCTCTTCGGAAAATTTTATACCTGCTCGCCCAGCGATCAGGATTAAGGAAGGGAGTGTTGTCCGCTCACTGCACGGCCGCTCACAATACGGGAGCGCAGCAAGATTTTGGTTCATTACTTTTCTGTAGCGATACGACACAGAAAGGATATAGGCTTAAAAAAGGACGAAAATCGCAATGTAAAATATGACTTAATTTGGAATTGAAATATTATAGATATGTTATATTTTCCAATACCTAGATCGATTGAAATTAAGGAGGTTTAAGAATAACAGGAACTGAAAAGCAATTCTTAGTGAGATAGAATGTGTTGGCTGATAGATAACGGGTACGGTGAAATGAATAGGCCATAGATAAATAATTTTGCAAACGAAGAATTAGGAAACCAACATAAACAAGACAAAGGTGTAGAGATAGCAATAAGACTTTAAGGCTAAGGTGGCACAGGACGCACATGGTAATATAAACACAGTGTAAAATAAGTTGAAGTTTTATATATATATATATATATATATATATATAGAAACGCAGGCTTTTTGTGCCACGACAACAGTTTAGGAAGTAGTTAGATTTATGGCTAAAAACATAACAACCAAATTGCTTACGCGTCAGCTCAGGATTGCTTGGGAATAATTTCCAATTTTTCTAGTTGAGGAAAGGAAGGATAGAAAAGATAGAAAAAGTCACGTGACACATTTGTGACTTCGGTGATAAAGTTCGTTAGGGATTGCTGGAGCCGTGAGACTTTTACGAGAAGGCGTCGCGAATGAGACTCAAAAATCGTAGAGGGAGCGGATCCTAGGGTATAAATAGGACGGAAAATAGCAGGGTTAAATACATACCCGCCGGGTTGAATCCTAAGACTATTTGGTAGGATGGTAAGTTTTGGAACTTAATGAGATGAAAATCATTATGCTAGTCTCTAATTGATGGCCCAACATCCTCTGATTTCATGATTTTAAATTTAAAGTTCAGGTATGTGGTGTGTGTGGATTTATCCAGATGATTTTCTTGTTGCAGTTTTAAATGAAGTAACTTCGCTGTATTATTTCCTGGAAGACCCTTAATATATTATATATTTGCATATAGTGAAGATAAGTGTAATTTCATAATCATTAATTTATTAGTTCCCAACAAATACTGTAATTGATTCCCAGAAAAGTTTCTGCATTTTATTATCTGTATTTTCACTATTTTCAACAAAATCGATGTAACCAAATTGTGTGTATTAAATGTATATATAGAAGACCAATATTCCTCATAATTACACTAATTAAAATTTGAATATTTATACGATCGCGGAAACATCCTGAAAAATTATATCGAAGTTGTAATTAAATAATAATGGCCTTTGGAAATTCAATTTGCTGATCATTAATATTTATAATTTTACCGGACAAAAGTTGTGTGAGGGTCTTGGTGGTGAAGCATCGTTTTGCGGTTAGAAGTCAAGCTGAAGTTGCGATTCGGCCATGGGGGCTTCGAGTTTGCTGACCTCAGAGAAATCGATGTGAACCCTCTCCCAAATGCTGAATTCACTAACCCACGCCTCATTAGGCAAGTAGTCTTCAATTTGGCTTGTATAAATTTGATACAGAAGTAGAGAAGTTATAAGTCTATTGAAATATCGAACGACTTAGAAATACATTTTGTAATCAATTTCAGAATCAAATTTCGAGAAATTTAAATGATTGCGGAATTATATCACAAAAATATTAAATTTCCTTCTCCATGGAACTTCTTTTCGCTGCGGAGGAAACATTGATAATTTCTAAACCTTCAAAATTTACGACGTCTTTGTTTCTTAATTTCTGCCTATCAAGTGCGATGGTTATATGATTGTCCTTTAAAACAGAACTCTTATTTTTAATTGGAGTATTTACAGTGCGTCGAAAGTATTGTGGATCGGTTTTATTAAGAAATATAGCCAATTCAGACAAAAAAGTGATAATATAATTACCACACAACGTTTCTGGGATCCTTGTCCCTTTCCTCAGGTGCGAAGAAGAGCTTATAACGACACAATTGCACTTGTCAGTTGACAAAACAACAAAATCCGTTGTGTGGTATTTATATTATCACTTTTTTGTCACAATTGGCTATCTTTCTTATTTATTATTTTCAATCAGAAGTAATTTTTATTAAGTTTTTAATTTTTTTAAAAATATCTTAATCACCTGTACTCATGAAAAATCTGCCGTTTCCTTGAAGAACGCAGAAAGAATTCGTGATTTAGAATAAGAATCACTAAAAACAACAGTTGTAAAAGAAGCTGTAAAGTTCTTGGAGAAAATTGAACTAGGAAAATCTTCCTTTAGAATAATATAATTCTACAATAGGGTGAGTACGGCCGCAAAATCTTCTAATAAATAAAATAGACTGTACGTGCGATTGTGTGTGTTTATGTATCGCAAACAAATCTACACTGGTGTAGAAAATTTAACCAAATATCGTACCCGAGTTCCTTTAGAACCGGAAAAAAACTCTGTGGGAGTAAAAAAACAACTACCACCACAAGGGGTGAAAATTTTCAAAAATGCTCAAACGGCCGATATTTGCGTCGGATAAATACATTTTGGGATCAATGAGATTGATAGTGTTTCTCCATATATTTTTTGTGTATAAATTCAACCCTTTCAGCATGGTAGGGTAGTATCTTTAGGGTTGTTGGTGGATGGACGTTACTTAAAAAAAAACTCAAAAACAACCGAGATTGGAGTCAAATCCGGGTTTATGTGTGTCGCTGAGTTTAATTATGACGACCCGGGCAACGCTAGTAATAATAAAAATATTCTGGTATTGAAATTTGTGCGTCAAGTAAGTTACACTACGGACGCAGCCTGCCGATGAGGGTTTAAAGAATGGATCGATTCTAAAATTTATAAAATAATATTAGGTAGGGGTCAAAGTTGAGGGCAATACCCTGTGAAAAAGAATTTATTTAGTCTATAATAACGTTACGTAGAAAATTTTTATTTTAATAATTCATGTTTTAAATTCGTTATACATAAAAAATATTTCCTTAAGCTCTAGGTTTTTGTTTTCGTTATGAGTACGACGTTTAATATTTCATTTTTCATTGTGGCGGCAATATGATCTTAATATTAATCTGCAATTGCTCACATAATTGAAATGATGAACAAAATATTTCAAACTAAAATTTTTTATATTTATTGTCTACTAGCTGGGTGCCCGGTGTTTCCCCCGATGTAATTTATCCGTAACCCCCCCGATTTTTTTCGTTATTTTTAGGTAACGCAACTCAACTTTTATCCCAAAAATGTGTTATCTGCCAGGTTTCATTGTCTGAAAATTAACTAAATTAAATTAATAATGTGGTACTTAAATTGCCAATTTTCGAAATTAAATAATTAATTTTTATTTAAATTAAAAACTAATTGTTTAATTTTATTTATTTTTCTGCAAATCAATTATTTTTAAGCGGAATGATTTTGGCGTTCCGATATTCATCTTCTTCGTATTCTGTAATTATTTTTTAAATCAATAATTACTATACTTACAATAATTACAAATGTAAAATTATAGTCAATCATTTTTTATTCGTTCCATAAGTTTTCATATAAAGTCCCATAAAAACAATTAAATGGCTTTCTATAATATGAAGAAAAAAAGTAGGTGTCAAATGCAATTTTGGCCCAGTTCCCAATATTCACGTACATTTCTTGTTCTCATTTTAAAGATATGCATCTTAAATAAAATTACTGATAAATTTAACTTCCTAAATTACGCACAGACTCTCACAACGGAAATAATTTTATTAAGAAAGACAGCTTTCCCGAAGTAAATTATAAACTAATTTTTCACGGTTACGCACCAGGTTCTTGATGTTGACGTTTCTGTGGCCATTCTCCACGGCTGTCTGCAGCCTGTGTAGCACTGCGTGACATGTACGTGGGGTATTTATAGTGGTCGGACTTGCTGCGACCTGATTGGCTGTTAAAGATCGCCTGACATTTACTACGCGACATGGAAAAACATGTGTCCTTGACGCTGTGGTCAGGCGATCCTCAGCGGTTAATCAGGTCGCAGCTTGTCCGGCACTATATATAGCTCACACACGTCACGCAGCGCCACACAGTCTGAAGACAACTACAGAAACGTCAACGTCCAGAAATCTGAACATGGTGCGTAACCGTGAAAAATTTATTGAACATATAAATTAATACTTTATGACGATATGAGAAGTCATAATATACCACATATGTCACATAATGTATCAATATTAAAATCGAGATTAAATACACTGTGACCAAGAAGATATATTTAACGATCAATCAACATGAAAATAAAACCAGACTGAGCAAACGTCGAAAACATCAAAACAAACCTTTCGTCCACTCATAGCATGTATCTGTCGTGTTTACATGTTCCACCCCGCCCACCCCGGCCCCTGGGGGTTAAATGCCAAGTTGAATGTCATAATTAAACTCGGTGACATCCATAACCTCTGATTTGACTCCAATCTCGGTTTTATTCGCGTTATTTTCCTGCAAACCATCTCCACCCCCACCCCTAAGGGAGCTCCTTTCCCATACGGTTAGGGTTTGACATTATACACACATTACATCGTTACAAACACTATGAATCTCTTTGACACGGAAAAATATTTATCCGGCTCTAATATCGGCCGTTTTAGCATGTATTAAATTTTCTTCCCCCGCTCCTGGGGGTTGTAGACGTGTCTCACCCCGACAGTGTTTGTTTCCTGGTCGCAAATAACACGTGTACGAAATTTGGTTAAATTTTCTCCACGGGTTTAGATTTTTATGCGGAGCAAATAAAAATACATACATACACACATACTCTCATTTTTATTTCTAAGATTGAAAAATATATTCTTGAAAGAAGTCTCAGTAAATAAAAATAATTATAATGGTGGAACTCCCAATTATATTTTGTAGTATGAAGTTTAAATTGTGTGAGAGGTTTATGCAGTACCAACCGCAGGACATTTCAGTTTACCTGTTTTAAAATGTTTTATATAAGTATGAAGTCACACAGAGGAATAGACGGAAACGAAAGGGCGGACAAAAGTGAAAAGGTGACGGCATCACAAAAAAATAAAAACAACAGTCCAATATGCATTAAAAATTATGGGGGACAAACCTATGCCAGAATACTGGAGGAAATAGGGTACAAGTGTAGAAGAAGAAGGAATGAAGGAGTTTTTCTCAAGGAAGTCGACAACTTCAAGGAAATATCCTACGATTGCGATCTGTCACGGAGACAGCAGATGGTTGTTCTCTAGATCACCGCAATCTACATGTGACGTATGCAAGGCTGCCCTGACGATCCAGCATATCCTCTACGACTGCCCAAAGTACGACAGAACTGGAAGTGCCACAATTCAGAAATACACGAGAAGGGAGATTTGCACCTCAGCAGCGGCAATAAATAACATAACATAAAAATAAAAATAAATGAACAGTTAATATGAACTAATTATAATAATTTCATGTAGTAGGCATGGTAAGTCGCCAATGACTTTTCGGTTTACGCGACTATAAACAATAATTTATTTAAAGAAAGGGCATCGTAGATTTGTTTTCGAATTGATCCCTTTTGTGAAATACATTCACGTTTTAATTAGTAGACTGGAGTGCTACCAAGTCTTTGAATTCACTGATTTGACGTTTATACGTATGTCCCAGTCATTAAAGCACCTATCAACTCGTATGTATATTTTTTCGCGCGCACCAAATAAAACCCGGAGGCGAAATTTGTTTTAAATTATTAATATCAAGCCAACGTAGACCTTGTCTGATATAACAACACCTTTTATTTTAGTTTTCAGCAGAAGGCTTTCATCGTACGTGAAAGTCGACACCGCTGCGTAACAGGGGTTTTATTTAAAAAATAATGAGGGTGCTGGCGGACGCTGAGTAATTAGCGCAGTAGCGCAGATTGAATGCGCTCCCGCTCTGCGCAACGGCGCGGCGCTCAGCGACACCAGTACGCCAAATTTGACTCTCAGGTGCTCGTGAAATCATAAAAAAGAGATGATAAACGACGAATCGCAACCTTTGGACGCATACGAAAGGAAAACCAATTTATATCCCTTGCAAACGGGAACTACCTTCACAGCCAACAACAAAAGCGTTGTACCACGAAAAATAAATATGTAATGCACACGGCATGAATGTTCGCCTTCTGCGTCATTTAAAATTTTATACGTACCTGCTGGCTTGTAGAGTTTCTTAAATATTATGTAGATGAAAAGGTTTGGGGCTGCAGCCCATCTTGTATATTTAAATGTTAAAATGAGTTTCAAAGAAAAAAAGGTTAAATTCTGGACGATGATCAGAATTGAATCAGGAAATAAGGATTATCTTTGACGTAATTATAGCTTCGCGCGAAACAGAAAAAACAGTATCACCTAAAATGAATCTGAAAGCTTTAGAGCTTTGGTCGACCCAATTTTCAGGGCTTCTCGAGGAGGGGACAGATCTTCAATATATCAAACCCATCCAGAAACGAAGTGGGGTTCCAATGGCTGCCAAAACTTAAATCATTGTCAGATTTTAATGTAAACTTGCATTCCCATGCCACAGTCAAAGAGAAGCTGCATTGGATTTTAGATGAGCTAAGGCAGACAGTTGTCTCGACGACCGTCTTACATCCTGTCTCTTCTTACTCTCACCTTCTACGAAGAAATACAAAGATTTACTAGAATTAAATATGATCCTAAATTATCATTACATTACACCTGGCGCGACACTGTACAGTGTTGTTCAATTTGAATAAATTTGGACTTACGTGAAGTGAAAAAATAATCACTTCACATCTCAATCAGAAAAAAAAATTGTTTAATAAAAGCATGCCACTGAACGATTACAGCTATCACAGTCAGTGTAATAAATTTTCCAGGTTTACCGTCTAATATATTTTCAGCACGAATAAACTACAAAATGAAAATTTGAAATAAATAAATGGTTGTATTTCCTCGCATTTTTATCAAACAACTCTCCATTATCTGTTCGTAATCCCATACTATAATAACAGAAAATTTAGAGAGGAAAAATAAATTCACACGGAAATCTATTTTCCAACCAAGCGTTACTGTTCTTGAAGTATCAAGCTAAGTATCGAACTTAGCTTGAAGCTGATGGTAGTGACCGCCGTCGAAACGTCATGTTTATTCAATGTATTCACCCCGTTGGAATTTCAAGAACTCAAGGAAGCCTGCGAGTGGATTCCTCTCGTAGGTAAACCTTCCCTGAGAGCTCTGGCGGGGGCTACCTTTGGGGATGCCTTCACAACACTCTGGTTTTTTCGAACTAAGGTTCCCACATGCCGAGGCACCTCGGTCTGTTTTGAGAGGTGTATGTTCCGCGGTCGCAGACCTTGGGCATACGGTAAGAGTTGTCCGCTATTCCTATTGGAATAGTCGGCCAGCTGCCTCCTAAACTGGCCAAGGCATGGCGAGGGGTAAGCTGCGACCCCACAGTAAACCCCTCTCCCGCCATCGGAAGGGCGTGGGACAAGTACCAAATGCCCGACCTACCTGATGTAGGTTTTTATAGGGTTTGTCCTGCATTACTTTTAGGCGAATGCCGGGTAGGACCCTTAAACTATACCCTGGTGGCTACCTTTCTCCACCCTTCCGCGTCCCCCCTTTCAAATCCCTTTCCTATGCTATAAGAGGGGATTTGCCACTATGTTTTAATTACCCTATACATAGCCTGTCTACACCCACAAAAAAAATCGAGAACTGCTTGTTAATTCCTGAAGTATCACGTAAACTCAAGCAAATTCATTCCCGGGTCAATTTTTTCCTCTAATTACCGTAAAAAATTAGGTTAGTGTCCTTCAAGCCTCAATCCTCATATTCGTAACCCTCTTTGATTTATCCTCGTATGAGGAAATACGATACGTCAATACATAAAATTACAATATAATAATTGTATTCTACAATTATAATTAATTAAAAGTTAATATAAAAATACTAAAATTTTTGACTGAGGCCTTATTCCTGAAGATGGACATAATTGTTACTCTTCATCTGTTAATGAAATACCCAAAAATAAAAAAACACACTAGCGATACTGTAATTTAAATTGTAGTTGAGCTTCAAACTTTCCTGGTAGAACCTACATTCCGAGATGATGACTCAGTTTCTAAAATCTTATATTCGGAACCGGACATATCTGATTATACTAAATTCATCAAAGGGGACTAAGAACAGAAAGCAACAAAAAAATCTTTGACCCAATTAAATTGACAGTAGAATTTTAAAAATATTTTATCTCTAACATTAACACTTAGTGCAAAAAAAAAATTAAAATCCAGAAAACGTGTTACGGTATATCATTAACCAAGAATATTTAGATTAAGAAAATAGCTAAAAGGAATAAATTCTATACAGTAATTTATTGAGTAAACATTTGAATTTTTAATACCAGTTTTTCTTCAATTTCATATCATCTATTTTTATCTTTTTACATTATTAGATTTACGGGAATATTTTAGAAGAATACCTTTTATTCACTGGTTTTATACTCAGTGCTTAATTAATGAATTTAATTTAGGAGTTATTTATTAAGAATGTGTTGAAATAATCGCATTTTCATAATACTAATGGAACTATAAGCAAGTTTAGTAGCATTTCTACTTTCCTCGAGCAATGTAAATAATGTATGGGCTTCTGGAAGAAATTGAAGCTGCTCTTGGCGACCCTGCGGCTGGTAGTTTCCGGTGACTTACGACGGGCATTAAGGCGCGGAGTATTAACGCCATGACACTTCAAATGTCAGAACATAGGAAATGACAAGCAGCACACAGTGGAATGTAATGTGAAGATTTGATGCCCTTCACCCGATTTCGTTAACTTATATCTATTGTCCGAAAGGAACGCAGGCCGCTGAGGATTATTATGAACCTTTTTTTTATGTAAATCGACCTTTTTTGGCTTATTTATATATAAATTAGAATTTTTGTATATCAGTTATTAGCAGGATAGAGATAGAAAACATGTATATCTTTTTACTGTGAATGGAATAAATCGTGGTGGAAGTTAAATCCCTGCGTTTCGTTAAAAAATAATATTGACTAAAAGAAAATAAACTTAGCTCCGTTTAGTTTGTTCTTAAATCTAATCTTCTTCTAGTAAATAAAATAGACAAGTGTATTTGTATGTATGTTCCGCATGCCGTGGAGTGAATTTTACCAAATTTAGTACACATGTTCCCTTTGAACCAGAAACAAACACTGTGGCGGTGAGACACGTCTACCACCGCCAGGGACAATGGTGGAGGGTGGTGGAAATTTTCAAACGTACTAAAATGGCTGATATTTACGCCAGATAAATATTTTTCGGGGCCGATAAGATTGATAGTGTTTATTCCCTACTTTTTGTATAGAATTTCAACACATTCGGCGTAGGAGGGGAACACCCTTGGGGTATGGGGACGTTACATAAAATTACTCCAAAAATCAACCGAGAATGGAGTCAAATCAGAGGATATGTATGTCGCTGAGTTTAATTTATGTCAACTTGAGAAACGCCGGGCATTCAGGTAACAAAAAAACCGTATATTTGCGGAAAATTCTTAATAACTATGACTGTGTAAAGTTGATGTATAATTTAATATAATAATTGACACATAGTTGTTAGATGGTTTTCAGCTAAATATCTAATTTGACGTTGCGTAACCAAAGAAACCTGTGCGTAAAAGTTAAGACGTTTTTGGAGTTATTTCACAATGATTAGGTTATAAGTAAAAAAAATAAGTGTTTTAATTGAAGTGTAATCTGCTGAAATAAAATTTTACAAATTATCAGTGCATTACAACAATATTCTTTGATAATGGCAAAGGAAATGGTGTTATTAATAAAGGAAAAACGGTACAGGTATCAAAATACGGGTATACGGATTGAATATTGTAACTCAGAACTTCGTGATGAGTTTAGATTATAACAACTAAAATGGAAGTTAAATCTGCTAAAATTACATTTTACAAATCATTAATGTATTACAACAAAATTCTTTGCTAATGGCAAAGGAAATGGTGTTCTTAATAAAGAAGAAAAGGTATGGGTATAAGGATTGAAATTTGTAACTTTAGATTATGCTGTACTGTAACCTCAGTAACTGTTAAAATTGAATAACATCAGTAAAATATTTGCCTCTTATAAAATATTCACGGAGAAATATCACCGTTATTTTAAATTTTATTTTTTTAAATATAATTAATTTCTTTGGAAAAATGTAAATGCCATCCAAATTAGGCATTTTCGGGATGCGAACCGAAAATCAGTGTTTTATAAGATTTTCACTTTAACCAATAAGCTGGGTTTGGCTTTACATGTGTTTCTTCTTGGATTTATAATAATTACTCATCTACTGCAATCAAAATTGAAAGCCTAAGAACTATGGATGAATTCCCTAACGATTCTGATAGAAACTGTTTACCTTTGTCTCCTCTTTAAGGGGAAAAGTTTTCCTCATTTATTACCGTTCACTGACGATTTTTTTTGTTAAAAATATCTGAATTTCGAATTGAAATAAAAATGCAGTTGCTCTTGATTGGAGACCTAAAAAAAGGGCACTGCCTCAAAATTTAAGGCCTTGTTGAACCTTCTAGGCCTAGTGGCTAAGTCTGTAAAGGACCCTGTTTATATAATGAGCAGCGGTAATAGTAAACACGAGGAGAAAGAGAAGAAAAATTGAAAACTTTACAAATCCAAAGGGGATCTACGATCTGTACACAAGTACATTTCGGACCTATAATCTACCATACCGAAACTCAACCGAACACATTGAATATTTAGAATGCATAATGTTTAACATTACGTCGACTTGCAGCTCATAAATAATTCCACTGGCGTGGAATTGAGTGACAGTGGAATACCCGATAATATCTCAACATATTGTCAACAAACATCAGAGACGAGATTATCACTGCTTAAGTCGGACTACATAAATTAATATATTTTGCAAAGTGATTATTTTATACTGAGTAGGAGACCTAAATGAAATAATTGTTAATAATAATAACTAATGGAATCAAGCATCGCGTAGTAAAAAAACCTGTAATTGACGATTGGGGTCAGTCACACAATAATTTGTATTGTCCACAAGTAATGTTTTCCAGGTATTTCTGACAAAAGGCGTTTCAAATTTGTTTCATCCTCTGAGTAAAACTGTATTTTTTGAATTATATGAATGATGGTGTTTTCAGCGGGAAAAATTCTTTTCAATCCAACGAGATATTTGCGACGTTTTGCTCTTAACATAAAATGCAACCGTTGGGAATTTTTATGTCTCTGCGCACATGGCATCACAGAAGTCAATTGATCGAACACTGAATACCAACAATTCTCGATATCAAAGAGTCTGGAAAAGTTTCGTCAGTAAGCGTGATATACTGAAAATTCTGGAACGGCAACAAGTCCAGTTTAAAACGTTTATAGACCCAAGTCGAAGCGACATTGCTTACGATAATATGTAATAGATATCTTTGCAATTGAAAAACCAATAAATAAATGAGTGTACTGTATTAAATGTTTGTGATACCACTGTGATCAAAAAGTAAGGTGAAATTGTCATTTAAAACTCCCGGGTATTAGGAAAGTAGGTAAATTTCTTTTCCTAGGTTGGTACGACTGTCTATAATATTTTCCAAGCGTCTTTTTGTTAAAAGGTTTAATTATCTTCGAGTTACACGAGTTTTTGTAAACAACCAAAAGTGAATATTTTGATTTTTGCAATAGGTGATTTTGTTGAGCAAAGAACTTGCATCAAATTTTGTTTGCGGAACGAATATTCTTGTGCGGACACGTTTAAAATGTTGCGGAAGGCCTTTGGTGATCAACCTATGGCACAAAAAAATGTTTATAAATGGTACAACGAGTCCAAAGAGGGCCGAGAACGCGTTGAAGACGAACCGCGCTCTGGACGACCATCAACGTCTACCGACGACGGCCACGTCCAAAAATTCAAAGATTTGGTACTTGAAAATCGTCGATGGACAATTAGAGATCTCGCTGATAGTGTTGGAATATCATTTGGCTCAGCCCAAACCATTTTGAAGAACGTTTTGTTTCTCAAACGCGTCAAGTCTCGATTGGTGCCAAAATCGCTCAATTTTTTGGAAAAAAAGCGTCGCGTTGATGTGTGTGAAACTTTGCTGTCTGATTATCAGGACCGCTTGAAATACATCATTACTGGAGACGAGACTTGGATTTACGCATACGACCCTGAAACCACCGACCAATCCAGCGAATATCGTGCAAAAGGTGAAGCAAGACCGAAAAGACCACGGTAAAGTCGATCGAAAATCAAGGTCATGTTGACAGTTTTCTTTGATTATCGTGGTGTGGTGCACTATGAATTCCTTCCGCCGGGCCAAACTGTCAACAAAGAATATTATTTGAGCGTTATGCGTCGTTTGCGTGTAACTATTCGTCTGAAACGGCCGGAATTATGGGCGAACAACTCTTGGTTCCTTCATCACGATAATGCACTTTTTTGACTTTTTTGCCAAAATCTCGACTCATATCGTTCCTCAACCACCGTATTCGCCTGATTTGGCTCCGTGCGACTTCTGGCTATTCAGCAAACTCAAAACGCCAATGCGGGGACGCCGTTTTGACACGATTGAGGAGATAAAACCGAATCGAAGGTCTTGAAACTTATACCGGAAAAAGACTATTCCGACTGTTTCGAGGACTGGAAAAAGCGTTGAAAAAAGTGCGTTTTATCGGACAGGGATTACTTTGAAGGGGATGAGATTGATTTGGAAGAATAAATAAAGAATTTGTATATATATTATAAACAAATTCACCTTACTTTTTGTTCACCGTGGTATGTGGATAAAGTAACGCTTGCAATCTAGTCCGTGACGTAGAAGTATAGAAATACCCAATTGCAGATATGTTATCAAACGCTATTTTGACTGTTGCGTCTTTGTGTCCCTGTGTTAAAAAAAATGCGTAGATATTATGAATTTTTTCTTATTTTACATTTTGAAAGAGATAAAATCGATGCAGATTACAATATCTGAATACGTAAAATGTCTGTGGTGTCTTAAATAAGTGTTGTAATATTTTGAATCCACGACTAAAGACGAGTTTAGTGGCATCAGTGACGTCATACACCCTCACCGACCAAATTGACACTAAGCATAAATTCCTTCATTTATGGAATTTATTAATTCCAATATTACAATTTAGCATTTTATTTTCCTTCATTTCAGCCATAAATACGATTTAATATTTTCTTCTACATTGAAAACATCCCTTCTTTTGCTTTCTAGGGATATGCCGTCAGCTCTGCTACTAAACTTGTCTTGTTCCGAATTCACATCACCAGCAAGAAAATGAATTGTATGTTGCAATAATTTTCTTAGAAATTACTCTAAATTAATAAATTAACAAACAAATATTTCATTTGCACCCTAAATAAATTATATTATTATTATTGTTTTATTTAGGGTGGCATCAACTGCAAGGTATTTAGCGACCATACATTTGCTACATTACTATATATACTGTAATAATCAAAGTAGTTAAGTGAATGAATAAGGGAACGAATTTTAATAAACAAAAGTTTTAAAGACATAACAAAATTATTTATTAAACAAAATTTAGTCTTCGTTGAATTTACATTTTTAATATTAAGCCTCGGATTTTGTGAGTACTCAATTTCAGGGCCGCCTATCGAGCCTCTAATAAAGATAGTACAAAAAAATTGAATTTTAATATACAATAAAAACCTATTACTAATCTGAATCTATAATTCTATTATAGTTATCGAAATCTGACGGCAAGTGATATTTACATATAAGGTTTACATATAAAAATTTGTTTTAATTACATACCATTCTGTCTGGTCTTCTAGGACTTATGCTCACATAATTTGCTTTTTATTTAATTTTCTTTTTATGAACAACACTTTTCACTAGCCGGCCAATCCTATTTCCACTATCCCCTTCCATATTCCTTTGAGAATCCAATATTGTAAATTAAATTTAGCTAACAGTAATATTTTTTAAATTAGAATGCACATTTAATTATTTTTTTTAAATAAACCTCTAATTTTCACACGCACACAATAATTAGCAAAATATTGTATGCACATATTACTAAGCTACTTGCATCAATGTTACCGTCAGATTTCTTTGCAAAATTTACCCTATTCTTCATTATGAAAAGCTTGCTCCACGTTGGGCGCCAATTAATATAATGTTATAAATATAAATTCAACGAAGACTAAATTTTGTGAAATAAATTATTTTTTTAAAACTTTAGTTTATTAAAATTCCTTTCTTTCATTCATTCAATTAACTATTTGATTATTACAATACACATTTACTTTAAGTTATTTATAGGTTTTGATGTATTTACCATATTTAGATATACAGTATTTGGTACGAACATTAGTTTCCATTTGCGTTATTTTATGTATTTCGTTTTATTTCTTTATTTTTATTTCTTTTTTTAGGTTTGTCGCTATAATGAATTTTACTATCTTTGCTTTGTATTTTGGAGAGCCTATTATTTTATTGATATCCTCTTCACCTAGCAGATCTTTTCTTTGGCTTTTGTACTTATAAGAGTACAAAATGAAGCGATCCACTGTTTGTTAAGTATTGCATACTTCACAAGTTGATGAAGGGCTGTTGTTTAGCTGATGGCTGTGTGTTCCTGACAGGATCACTTACTCTTTGCGGTTTAGTTTTGAATTTGTTTTCAAGCTGTAAAAGTCATTAATTTTTTTTTGGAGTTTACTTCTCTTCAGTTTTTTCAATTCACTGTACCACTGCTTTTTTGGTTATTTATTTGATTACATATTTTATTGAGTTTGCTGGTTGTGTTTAATTCAGTTTGAAGTAGTTATTCATAGTTAATTCACAATATCAATAATGGAAAATTAATAATTTAACTTACATATTGACACCAATTGATCTAAATCTTAATTATAAACATAATATTGGGAATGAGTTATAAAAAAATGTCTCGCAGTAGTAAATTAAGCTTTTTAATCGGTACCTCTGCCTCAGACATAAAAAAGCCACGAACAAGTTGTATCGAAACGAATAAATTTCACTTTATATGCCTTCAGCACATGTGCAGTAAATTTCTGGTGTTTAAGTTCCTGTTATACTTTAATTTTTGTATTACAAGATTTTTGGTTGGCAAGTATGTACGTGTTTTAATTGTTAGTTACTTGGGCTCCGTTCAGTAAGACTGTTGGATCCCAGTAGGATTTTTGTTCCTGCTGAATAACTAAACGGTAGAACAGGCTCTGGAAAATAGGCCAAAGATAGACCTCAATTTTCGTAAAACCATTTATGAAGTTGAATGAAAATTTATTTTTCTTTAGTGGGATGTATTAATTACATTTCCAGTTGGTAGCAGGCTGCCACCAAATAAATCAAAACGTATTTCCACTCAGTGATACGATGCATGACGAGAAAGTAAGTGTACTAGATTTTTATAATTTTTTGGGGGAAGTGATACATTTGTTTCATCGTATTTATATATCACTAGAACAATTTTTCAAGACTGAAGTCGTCATCGTCGGTTATCAATTTTTTTAGTTTCGCAGAAGTTTAATTTAGTAACAGTGCGTAGAATTGATATCGTAAATTCCGAATATCAGAACATTTTATAATGCCACCGAATCAATATGAATGTTAAAAATAATAAAATTGTGTTTTGTTGACTGTCTCAAGTGTCAAAGCACACAAAACTGCGAATATGGTTTGATCACACATGACAGCGCGTAACGGCTTCAAGGATGGAAACTCAAAAGATAATTTGTTCGATATAGTGCCTTCTTGGTCGTCGACTGACGACTGTTCACAATAGAGGCGAGGTTTTCCAGAAGGTATTATGCGCTAGTGCAGCTTTGTGCCCGGAGAGAAGCAAGACTCCGCTCCTTTCTTGAATAAACAATTGCGTGTCGCCTTTCTTCTCCTTTCACAACAGGATGCACAAAATGCAGCTGATTTTTTATTAACAAATGTTGGAACTTTAAACTGGGAAAAAATTCAGCGGAGTTACTACAGTAATTTGGTGTGCATGTGGTTAAATAAATCGTCTCACAAATTCCGAACAAAACGTTAGCCACGAAAACATATTTAAATATTAATGCATAAATTTTTTATTTTCTCTTTTTCGTTTAAATAGTTAATTATTTTTAAACATTATTCAGATGTCAGAGACAAATTATTAAATAAATATAGTTTAGATTTTAAACTCAAAGCGATAAATAAGCAGTCTTCCCGTTTATTTTATAGAATGCGGTAAAAACGCGAGCTAAGTTTTGATTTTAATCTATAACTAGTCTCATTTTAATTATAATCGATTTCTATATTCAAATGGTAGTTTGACTTACAATTATATTTTAATCTTCCAAAGACCATCCGATCTATTTTAGCGACTTAATATTTATTTTGATGTTCTGAAATTGACTTTGAATGCGGCACGTCAAAAACATACAGATCTTAGATGAAAAGTCATGCAAATTTAGTTATTATGACTGATTGATTATTCATGAATAAAGTTAAATTTATATTAATATTCATTTCTCCTGCTAGTTTGTTGGGAAAATTTTGAAGGATGAAAGTTGTGTGTGAGTTGATTACATAGAATGTTTCATCGGCTGATTTTTTTTAAGATACTAGATTTCATAATTTTTTCCCCTGACTGTATTTCTTAAAGTTACGTAATGTACTTAAATACGTATACCAATGACTCCATCCATCACTCTAACTTGAATCAATTTCTTTTTCATTATCATTATGTCTTCTTACAACTTATAAAATCTTTCATGTCCTTCTTTATTGAAGAACGTTATAAAAAATTCATTTAAATTAATATGAGATAAAATTTTTAGAGAAGTCTGCGACTTCTTTGAGACCGTGTTCGTCACGAAATCATCCTCGTTTTTATGCCATCTAGTGGTATCTCAATCGAGAATATATGTAATATATTTCAGTGTCATTCAACGGTTCCGGATTCCGTACTTCCACTCATAGTTCAATGCACGGGGTGAATATTTTATGATACGGTATTTCACGTCAGATGCAGGTTGGATGAACCCGTAGCGGTTGTGCAACAAAAAAGTTTAATCAAACCAAATTAAAAGCGACCTGGCATATTGTCGCCTCGATAAAATAAGCCCTAGGAAACAACTTTGTTCTAGGCTTTCCCAGGGAAATCCAATGCTTACGTGCAACTATATGTTGTAAAACAAATACATCGCACTACTCAAATTTATTCAAAAAATGCAATAGCTATAGAAAACTCTTCATAATTCATTAAATATTTTAAAACATTACTACAACTATTGTTTAATAAGAGAAATAGTTTTTATATGGTAATAGAACAAATTTACAAGCATAAATATCCTTCTAATAATTAAAATAGATTTACGTTTGTGTATGTTCCGATTACAAGTCTACAGCCGTGGACCAAATTTCGTACACGTGTTCCTTTAGAACCGGAAAAATTACTTTGGGGGAAAAAAAACGTCTACCACTCCCAGGGGCGGGGTAGGCGGGGGTGGAAATTTTCAAACACTTTCAAACAGCCGATATTTGCGTCGGATAAATTTTTTTCGGGGTCAATGAGATTAATAGTGTTTCTCTAGCTTTTTTGTGTGTATAATTTCAACCCCGTTCGGTATGAAAGGGGAGCACCTTTAGGGATTGGGGTGGAGGGGCGTTACATACAAATAACGCAAAAACAAGCGAGATTGGAGTCAAACCCGGGGTTACGGATGTCGCTTAGTTTAAATATGAAAACCCGGGCAACGCCGTATGCCCAGCTGGTGTCTTATATCTCAGACGGTATAATGAAATTCCCGATATTACTTATAACGGTATTATCCCACCTGAAAAATTCACTAAAAATAAATGTAACTTCTAGAAAAGCAAATTAATGAATCCATATTGCTTGACAAAGGTCAATAAATCCAATTCAGTCCATTTATAATATCAAGGATATACGAGTCAAAAGTTCTCATAAGGTTTATTTGATTTACTGTCTAATATCATTTTCATTAGAATGGCAAAATTTTCAACTTCAATTATTATTTCTTTAATTGACGAAACGTTATGTATGGCTGAAACGTTCAGGTTTTGCGGTGATAGAAACTGTAAGCTATTTACAGTTCTATTGTGTCAAGGCAATGTCCTGTTTCTTAGTGTTTAAGTATGTTTGAAACTACTCATTTGAGCTAGACATGCCCACTCACGCCATGCCGAAGTAATAACAATTGTGGATAAATTGGAGATTTTATGGATGAGTGAATTGTCATTTCTTCGTCTCAACGGTCAGCTTGCTATATATACAGATTTTACACTCATTGAGTTGTGAGTAAGGAAAACAATTCTCAGCCCAGACCAATATAAGCCAATTCTCTATCCACGAAAAAATATAGATGGATCCGACGAAGCATTAGAACTGATAGATACATCACCTATAAAAATGAGAGTATTACATAATCTTGAATTTTATTTAGAAATGATAGGTTAAGAAACTTTGGCAGATTTCAGGAAATTCGTATTGGCCGGAAATTGTTAATCCCTGGCCAGAGTAAAGTAGCACGTCCGGTAAGCTGCAACATGATCATAATCCCAGGGGCTGATGACCGAATGTGAGCTAACAATCTGTTAGGCCACGAAATTGTGATTGACTGGAAAATATGAGTGGAGTGCAGATAATTTATGACGTGAGCTCGTGAAAGGATGGGAAAAATACAATGGTGTTTTATTATACGGAGTCTTCCATTAACGACGATTATGTGGATTCATACAGGAATCTTGAACTACGAGTCAAAACGAGACAGTGGTCAAGCCGTGGACACAACTTTTACGCTCCGTCAAGACACGGGACAGATCAGCCAAGTTAACCTATGACGATTTATATAAAGATTTCGTAGAAAAAATAGATTGTGGTACGCCCTACTTGAATACTTGAATCGACTGAAGTAACATGCATCACAGAGCTTTGTATTTGTATCCAATTACAGAATCTGAGAGCTGGAGGAACTGGCTAGTGATCGTCTGAATAATAATTCACATTTATATTTCATTCTCATTCTCAAGAGAATTTATAGGCAAATTTTGGTAACATAAACGTTTCTGGAAACGTTTGATGAAGTTGAATAATTTTTCACTGTTAATAAATATATTCCATGTACATTTGAGCATTACATGGGAGAGTAAAAGCTAATTTTGCTGTCGGTAGAAAACATTTATTGATTCCAAGATCCTTTGGCTGTACTCTTTACAACGGTTGGCAGTTAACAACTGGAACATCTCATACCAAAATCTTTATTATATTAGAGATTTAATTAAAAGTTTAAAATACAAGTGAATTGGGACGGTGAAACAGCGTACAAAAATTACACAATTCGACATTTATGGCTATTGCAAACGTCATAGCAGTTGCTTTAAATAATGTGGAGTCAGCCTTTATGAATATTGACAAATATCAGCGCGAGTTACCGCTGAAAGAGAAGACCGTCGAGTGTAAAGCGGTGAAGCATCGATCATCTGGCTACATTACCTTTTCAATGGCGGAGACTAGAAGTGAAAAGAACACCATAAAAAGAGATGTGATGACATTGAGCGATCACCACCCCGGGATTAACTTCGCAAGCCTCTGATCGTTCATTTTGTCGGAGTTCGGCTAACTCTATTTCTTAACTGGCCTCGCATCCAGCTGTTACGCATAATTAAGCAAAGTACACAGTGGACGGCAAACAGTGGAACAACTAATAAACCGGTCCTGGTCTTTTCATCTCAGAAATCTCTCTTTCTGGCCCTCTTTCGTTTCCCAAGACAATTTCAATTTCGCGGGTGGGAAAAGATTCTAAAATTATTTAATTTCCCTGAACTCATGCGAAGGGATATTCTTCAACATGTTTTAATGATATTTTAAATCACAGATTAGAGTTGTTGCATGTAAAGTGATCTTGCATTAGTTTTGTTCTACAGGTTGTTGTCTCGGCCCATGGATTCCGATTCCAGATATCGAGATTTATAAATATACCAAATATTTTCTTAATGTCACCCATATTTGTCAACGGCGACCACAGGTCGTTACACGTACTAATTTTTTTTTAATAAAAGTTGCCAATTAATAGAACGTGGTGGTCAAAAAAGTATCTATGCAAAGCGTAAATAAGATTTGTTCAGGAAAGTTTCGGAGCATAGTTTCAAGGGAACGGCTCCGTAATTGTTATAATTTTTAGTAGTTTTTAATTTAATTGCCTTAACAGTTTTTATAGTGTTATAGGCTACATGTGGGTTTGAAGGCATAGGAGGGGATGAAAAAAGGGGAAATGCGAAAGGCAGAGCAAGGTAGCTAAAGCGTTTACTTGGGTCCCGGAGCTGTATTTTAAGAATCCTACCCGGCATTTACCTAAAAGTGATGCAGGGAAAACCCTAGAGAAACCTGCATCAAGTAGGTCCGGAATTTGGTCTTTCCATATCGAGAATTTGGTCTGCTGTGCGGATGCAGCATTCCAAACTCCATGTCTCTGCCGAATTTCACGGACATCTGGCCGACTGCGAACAACTCTTACCGTATGTCCAACGTCTGCGATCCGGGAAAATACGCTCCTCAAAACCAGACAAGGTGTCACGGCTTATAGGAAACTTATTTTGAAATCCCTTCACAAAAGCTGGAATAAGGAAAATCCCGTATAGTAAGTTATCTCATCCGGATCTAGAGTAGGGTGGACGGGAATATACTTACGTCGTTCTGTGTGTCCATTGTACGGGAAGACTGATCACATGGTCAAATTAAATGCCAGGCAGCAAAAAACATGTTGGAAATTATTTTTTTTAGGGCAACAGGCTGCATGAGGGTAATCCACTTTGGGCAACTCCCCTTTAATAGCATAGGAAGGGATTTGAAAGGGGGGATTCGGAAGGGTGGAGGAAGGTAGCCAAGGGTACTAGGGCCCCCGGGCTATAGTTTAAGGATCCTACCCAGCATTCGCCTAAAGAAATGCAGGGAAAACCCTAGGAAAACCTGCATCGGGTAGATCGGGCATTGGGTACTTGTCCCACGCCCTTCCGATAGCGGAAGAGGAGTTTGCTGTAGGGACGCAGCATTCCCTTCTCCGTGCCTCGACCAGTTTAGGAGGCAGCTGGCCGACTATTCCAATGGGAATAGTGAACAACTCTTACCGTATGCCCAAGGTCTGCGACCCCAGAACATACACCTCTCAAAACAGGCCGAGGTACCTCGGCTTATGGGAACCTTAGTTCAAAAACGGAGAGGAAAAGACATACCCAAAGGTAGCCCCTTCGTATCTCTCCTACAAGGTTCTGCCTGCGAGAGAACATCCCTCGCAGGTATTGCCTGCGAGAGAATAGCCCTAGCAGGACAGATTCTGTTGGAAAATACTCATTCCTAAATAGGACAATAAATAACAGGAACAATTTACGTGCAAGAGTTTGCGGAGAAAGTCCTCTAACGTAAAGAAAATTTAGACTTAATCTGAACTCTCTAGTGTATATAGGGTAGTGTAGTGAGGTGAAGTGATAGTTCTCAGTTATAAACTAAAGCAAAATGGTTACATTCCTTGTCTCCTTAGCAAAGTAGTTAGTTATTCTCCATTTTCAAGTATATGTTAATTGTTCTTCTTTTCAGGTGAGTTCAATATAAATTATTTCAATAATGGTTTCAAAATTGATCTTTAATTAATGTAATTCTATTTACATTTATTTATAGTTGAATAATGTCCCTTAATCTAGCTCATATATTTGAAATTATTATATTATTTTACTCTATTTTCTTTTATTTTAATTGTAATTTCATATATCTACCTCCAGGAATACTGCCCATTTGTAGATTAAATAAATAAATACATACAATCGGCTTATGTGGGCCAGGGTAGTAACTGTTTCTAGACGAATCAGACTTTCCATACATAACCTTTCACCTGCCTCAAAAAATGTTAGTAAATTTTATGCAGATTAAGCAATTATGGGAGACTGCGAGTGCCTGTGATTTGACAGACTGAAGGAAAATTTTAATCGCTGTACTGAGTAAAGTAACTTGTACAGAGGTCTGCAAACAAACAAGATCATAAACCCAGGGGTTGATGACTGAATGTTAGAAAGCAAGCAGCTAGACCACGATGTTGTGATTGGCTGGAAAACCTGAGAGGGGTGCAGATCACGCAACAGATACTCCAGAATGTGGCCATGTCGTGGTTTTGAGGACAATTGGAAAAACTACCATAGTCTTTGCTCTTTGTTTATAGCAGTATTGTCTTACCCACATAAAAAATCTCTCCGTAATATACATAAGCCAAAATAATAACAAATAATTTCATGAAACCAGTTTTGTTTAATTTTCACTGATTGCTTCGGCACGTTAAACTTTGGGAAGTTTGTTCACGTCTTTTAGACCTCGACACAAATTCTTGAAATAAATATTGCTCTAGTATCAAATATAAAACACCAGAATAATAATTTTAGTACTATGAGGATTTTTTTATAATGGCATCATACTCAAACTAATAGAAAGATGAATCTATTTCTGCTTTCCAAATAAAACACGAGAATAAGTTGTTCGTCAAACAACAACAATTATTCAAGAATGTCATGATGCGAAAGAGTGTCGCCGTTGACGAAAATGGAGTCAGATTAGCATTTTTAGTGCACAATAATATGTGCGTGCAGTTCCGATCGTATTTTGGAAACTACGTTTGCAACATTGGCTGTTTTGATTACAAAATTTTACAAATCCTAAACCGTACGCATTATTTAGAGCTAGTTTCAATGCTACCCAGTCAGGTTATGGATATTGAATACACTTTCATTATGTAAAGTGTTCTGTCATTATTGGCTTTTCACATTTGTTTCAACCATATCTAGATTATTACTTGATATCCGCGAACCACTCTAGATAAGGCACTGTATCCTGTAGGGAACAATTACAATACAATTAGCCAAATAGCCGAACGCCAGAAATCGATACTCATACCATGTTCTGTTCCTAACAAATTAAGCAGAGTGCATAGATTCTTCCAGAACACTGTGCCTACTTAATATTCATGGTTGTAATGACAGTTTCTTAAAAATGTAATCATGTATTTATAGAAATACATGTAGTATCCCCGTTGTCAGCTTCTGTGTACACCAATAATAAAACCACAACAAACCTAACAAAACAGTCTGTCCATGATTTGGAAGAAGCATTTCGGCTACATTTTAAAATAAAAATTTATGTTGTACAGTAACAGCAAAGTATAATGAAATTTTTTTTATATAAAAATCCTTTATTTCCCATACCAGAAACAAATCGTTTAAATTTAGTTAAGTGAAGTTGAGTGCCATAGAAATAATATTCCATTTCATTAGGTTTCCTGATAATATATTTTATTTACCACGTCTACCCTCGCCCGTAGGGGTTAAATATCCAATTGAATGTCATAATTAAACTCAGCGACATCCGTGACCCTCGATTTGACTCCAATCTCGGTTGTACACGTGTTATTTTCTTGTAACGCCCGTCCACCCCCACTCTTAACGTTGCTCCTTTCCCATGTTGTAAGAGGTTGAAATTATGGTCAGATAACATCGGTAGAAACTCTATCAATCTCTACCCCTAAAAATATTACGGCTCAAATATCGGCCGTTTTAGCATGTTTGAATTTTTCCACCCCTGCTCCTTGGGGTGTAGACGTGTCTCACCCCGACAGTGATTGTTTCCTGGTCGCAATGAACACGTGTACGAAATTTTGTGAAATTTTCTCTACCGGTGTAGATTTTTATAGGGAACATACAAACAAACACTCTGCTTTATTTATTAGAAGACTAGATTACTAGAAAGGTTTGACAGCTTGGCGAGTTCATGATTTTTTACGATAGCACCAGAATGTCGGCTCTGTAACCTCTGGATATTGTCTATTGTCACGGACGAGGATTTGAAGCAACAGAATTACAAAATCGGATTAGTGACTGACTGTTGGAAAGTAAGCTGCTAGGCGACCAAATTGTGATTGGTTGAAAAATCTAAGGGGTGCATATTTACTCCAGGGTCTAGTAATTTTTGAAGATCAAGTGACATCAAGGGAGATTTCTCCGTCCAGTACGCATCGTGCAGAGAAGCGAGAATCGGCGGGCAAGAAACTAGCTTACGAACTAACGGCGGAGGAAGAAATCTAACTCAGAATCGAGTCAGAAAGATAGTTCGACACGCTACGATGCAGCATGGATAAATTTAGTATCATCATGAGAACAGCGCGGATCAACCAAGATCAATAATTGCCAAATTCCTTGACAGGTCTAGAAGGGACTAACAAAGTCCACGGTTTTATTGAGCTCGTCGATAAAAAGCCGATTTAATTATAATAATAAATGTTAAATCACAATCCAATATTAATTAACTGTCTTGTTTCATTTAATTGATTTAATATAAATTGTATTGGCCTGAAATGGCCGAAATTGGTTGCTCAATAAATTATATGGTGAGTACATCTATTTAAATAGTGGTATTTCCATTGTTTAATTAATAAAAACTAACCTAAAAGTCTGCATGACAAAATATAAATACTTTATATGTTTTTTCCCATTGTTATTTAGATTTGCGCCTTCTTTACATGTATATAAAACTTTGGATGTTTTACTTTGAAATTCCTAGATCCCTGTAACGCTGCACACACTAGTCAGTTTCGAAATAAACTTTTATGTTGCAGAAAAGTGACATTCGGGACAGTTAGTGCCATTGCCTTGAATTTGATTCGTGACACCCGTTACCGTCACACAACTAACTTTATGGGAGGCAAAAACCGCACACATTAATGCATATGCATTCCGTGACTTCAAGTGCGAAGCGTTTAGAGGAACTCCAGGAAAACTAATACGACACACGACCAAACGCGATAATTTTCAATCCAAAGAGGAACAACACCTTTGTTATCATTCCTCTGTACATTTACACTCTGACGTCGGAGTCAACAAAGTATTGCAGTGAAAGCATTGGACGTCACAGTGTACACGCAAAAATTATCTTTATTCGTCATGAAACAACTCCGATTGAATTATCTGTTTTATTTTTCCGGTTCACCATTGCTATAATTTCTTGAAGAAAGGTCCACATTAATTTATTTCCATAATATGAACGCGATGGTTTTTTTTTTGTTCGACGAGACGTTTGGATTAACCCACCAGATAAATCTAGTGTGATTAATATCATTATTTCACTTTTCCCACCGTGTTTGACAATATAATTACCACTCCTACCCTGAGTGTGGATTGATTCAATTAATTTCACATGTAACTGTAATTGTACAGATGGGACCGAGGTTGGCCGCCATTGATAAATGTTATATTGGCTCCATATATATCGCATACCATTGTAATTTGCTGTAAAGAAAAATTTGCCATATGTTCAGTCAAATAGCAGCCTCTAAAAAAAAACACGGTACTGATTAGAATTTTGCAGGGAGCTGATAATCATTTTTCAAGTAAGGACAAATAGGTGTTACCTTCAATATTTGCTGAATTTACCTTGAGAAATTTTTTCGTGTTACGAAAACTCGTATATTTCCGCGAAGACGTATCAAATCATGTGTGGCATGCCTAAATGCGTGAGTAATGTCCTTCAGGGACACGAAAACAAATAAACATTCCCTAGTTACATCAGAATAGTATTTAATTCATTTTAAACTACATATTTCTATTGGTTTTTACGGTTCACAAATTGTGATAATCCATTTTCAATGGTGTACACTTAACCAAAAAAATTATATACTAGGTATAAATTTAACTCCCTCCTCGATTTATTATACGCAACGCCTATTTGAAAAATCAAGTTGTTTTTAGCCTTTCGATTAAAGGGCCCATAATTCATTTTTCAACAACGATCATGAATATACCTTCACATTTTAATTAATCTAAAAATCTCATTAATTCTCGGAAAATAACGCTTTTCATTAGTTTGAGGTTATCTAAACTTAATAAAGAAACGTAGCCCAGACTAATTTATCTCGTGTATTTTAGTTATTATTTTTTACTCCTTAAATTGGTTTTGCTATTATATTAAATTATTTTCTTTGTTTTTGTTATCAATTCCTCGCATTTCAAAAAAACGTTTTGGAGCGTGAATGAATATATTTTTTAATTAATCTCTGGTGTGTTCTTTTAAGTACAAATTTATTGAATATTCTGTAGCTGTCACGGAGTACTTAGCCTGCTAAATGTTGAATTATAATTTTTTTTAATACTTGAGGGTACTCGTAACCTAATAAAGCCGGATACGCCAGATCATATTTCATCTGTCTAACACAGATAATTAATTATTTTTGGCACAAGCGGAGATAGTGTTGCATATGGATGAGCTGCTGGACGATACCTTTGAAACCTAGTTGAGCCTTGTTGACACAAGTGTCCAGTGGGGTTCCAGTCTTGTTTTCCTTCACGTGCAGAGCATGGCGTAGAACATTCGGTTACGTATGTCTCGGCCAACTAAGACTAATTGCTGTTTTGGGGACTTTTCCCTTGTAGGCAGGGAAGCAGAAATTTACAAAACGGCACCCAAAGCGTGCGGAGAGTTGTTCTAATCTTGACGTAGGACGACATGCTAGTTGGAAAGTATTAGGCACTTAAACACAGAAGACCTACATGCTGTTGGACTGTAGACTTCGCTACACAACGAGAAGACGCTCATCGTCATCCGTAGGTGTCAACAATCCGAGGACATCAACCAAGCCAAAGGTTACGTAAGCGAACAAATCGTGTTCTCATGGCCTTGTACGATTTAAAGTCTTCTAGAAAATATATATGAAATTGATTGATACACTGAATAATAATTCAGTACCCACTACAAAATGAGATCAATAAACACATTCAAATTATTAGTAAATACTTGTATAGGCATCGTGGAATTAAATGCAATACAATTAATTAATTTTGTTTCATCTAATCAATAAAATTGACTGTTTGTGTGTGTGTGTATATGTCTGTTCCGCATACAAATCTACACCCGTGGAGCAAATTTGACCATATTTCGTTCACGTGTTCCTTTTGGAACAGAAACTGACACTGTGAGAATAAGACACGGTGGACGGGGGTGGAAATTTTCAACATACTAAAAGGGAAGATATTTTCGTTGAATGAATATTTTTCGGGCACAATGAGATTGATAGTACTTCTCCCGAAGTTGCGTATTTTGGCATATGAGAGGAGAACCCTTGGTGGAGGCGCGTTACATTAAAATAAATAGTAAAAACGACCGACATTGGAGTCAAATCCCGGGTTATGGATGTTGCTGTGTTTAATTATGACCACCCGGGCAACGCTGATCACCGAGCTAGTTATTTAATAAAATTAAGTCCCTAGATATTAATATTCATTATTATATAGCGCATATCAACATCATGCGATTTAAAATTATTAACTAACTAAAAAAGACGAGAATAATTTGTGAAAATTAATTTTTCACACAATTTATTTATGTTTTTATATATTTTTATCATTTAACTCTTGACTTTTAGAGATGCAAATGTATTTTTTCGTCATACGATTTTCTTCTCAAAGATCTATATGACAAATAGTTTTATTTTTATACTAGTCGCTGGAAATAATAAGTTTTAATTTTTAAAGATATTTTGTGGGATAAGCTTTCTACTATTTATTTATTTTTCAATTTTTGAAATATTATTACGAATTTTTCTCAGAAATTTGAAAAATTTGCACTTCACTTGTAATATTGCTTTTGAAGTTTTTAATCTAATAGGAAAAGGAAGCCACACATTATTTATTGTGGGACGGTTTTAAATGTTCGAAAACGTTCATATTTAGTATAAATGAATAAATTTAGTGAAGTATGTGTCTTGCTTTTAATTACCTAGGCCATTTTCTTCCATCAACATTTCTGCAGTTGGGGCTTCTTGCTCTTAGCCGGAAGAAAAAAACTTTAATAGATTATTGACAACTAAATCAATAGCATTTTCCATCAGCTTTCTGTTCGTGAAAGGAACTAGCGGGGCTAATCGTGGTCGGCTGCGCGAACTCCTCAGTGGGAATGATACAAATATCAAAGTTTTCCCCTCACAAACTCCATTTTGTATGATACCGTATGATACGGTACCAAAGCAGTTGGTGAAGCTGTGTTCTAAAAGATGAATACCACCCATTGAAAAAGTTCTACACTAAAGCTGGCGACTGTAACAACAACGGAGTGCTGAAAATAAACCATCATTATAGCCTTCACAATGAACCGCTGTTGATTGTCGGCATTGTGCTCTTCAAAAGAATACTGGTTGCAGTACATGTAAACAAAATTAGTTTTGAATGAAAAATATTTAATAATGCATTTATCCAGACAATACAACACCTCCGCACGGACAATGTTAGGCATGTACAAAACACTTTTCCCTTCTCTATAAAACAAGTCATAGAGAACGACTCAGAGCACAATGCATTTGTAATGAGCATTGGAGCAGGTCCTTTGTCATAGCAGCTGTAATCCTTCGTGTTTGTGGCTCGTAATTACGTTGCACACAAAAAGGATTTAATTATCTTGGTAATTTAATTTCACTTAAATTTCAGCACGAACTAGCCTCCGCCTTCGAGTATGCTGGCTGTAGAACACTCGCGATTGGTCATGCCAGAGACGTGGAAAACGTTTGCGCATGGGAATCATTAGTGGGTTTCTGATTGTAATTTTAAGATAAAATATTTTGAAAAAATATCACAATTCGGTAATTTTATCTATCTATTGCATAAATATTTTTGATATCGATGAGATTCATAAAATTTAATTATAATTTCAACCCCTTTGGGGATTTGGAGGGGAACACCCTTAATGGTGGGTGTGGAGTGGCATTACATTAAAATTATGCATAAATAATCAAGATTGGAAATGTAATCCGGAGTTATGGATGTCACCAAGTTTAATTATTACATTCAACTTGGCATTTACCCCCCAGTTGTGGGGGTGGGCGGGGGTAGAAATTCTTAAACATGCAAATATGGCAGATATTTGCGTTTCATAAATGATTTTGAGACTTACTTAATTGATAGCATTTATACCGATATTGTTTGTGTATAATTTCAACCCTTTTCTGATGGGAGAACACTTATTGGTGGAGGGGCGTTAAAAGAAAATAACGCAATAGACACTCAAGATTCGAGTCAAATCTGGGTTATGGATGTCGCTGAGTTTATATATGATAACCTGGACAACGAACGGGGGTGTCAAAATGTGGGCAGTGGTGGTATAAATTATCAAACAAGTTGTTTTTATATCATTTCAACCTCTTTCGGCATGGGAGGTGAGCACATTTATGGATAGGGGTGGAGGTGCCTTACATAAAAATATCTCAAAAGCAAAAGAATTTGGAGTCAAATTGGGGGCTGTAGATATACGACAAAAATAACGCGATAATCACCGAGATTGGAGTCGAATCCGGGGTTATGGATGCTACTGAGTTTAAGTATGTCAACCCGGGAAACGCCAGGCACCCAGCTAGTATTATATAAAATATATTAATTCGGATGTATTATCTCTATAATGTTAATAGTGATTAAAGAGATCAGTTGATCCTCTGAAGAGTTTTTATTTCATCTTTAATACTTAATTTTAGTATCTATCGGCTTATTATCATCAAGATTGAATAAAAAATCTTCAGAGGATCTACTGGTGTGTCGGGTAAGTTCGGGTCAGTATGGAAAACACGTCATTCTCGGATGTTTGTTTACAACAAAGAACTGTTTAGTGAACTCAATTGGCAGTTCTTTGTAAAGGGACAAATTAATGAAACATAAATTTTAAGTTATGAAAGCTCAAACACTTACTGAAACAGCACCAATTCCCTGAAGTGACTTAGATCCATAACTTTCTCTATTGTCGTTATTTTTTAAGGAGTGTGAGGTTTACTGCAAAACCAGCATTTGATATTTTAGTAAACAAATCATAATTATTATATCAAGTCAGCATTTCTTTACCAGAGCAGGTATTTGGTCAAGAGTACCATTGATACATTTTCGAGAGTGTCACGTGCCCCTGAGGTATATAATATACGCATAATTCCTAATTTAGACAAAATATTTAAACGAAATGTCGTCTATAAGGAGATTTTGTAAATTAATTCTTTAAAGTTGTAGTTCTTTGGAAGTTTTCATGGCCAGTGGGAAGTGGAGGTCCGTGTTACCATACCCCTAATTAGCAGAAACCTATCCACTTAACTTTTTAAACTATATTAACCGATAATTGGGCTGGCTCAAATTGGTGGATTACACGGAACGTTGCTACTAGCGTATTAGTAACGGTTGTACATACATCAGCTTTGAAATGATAAAGGTTTACCATGTCCAGTTGAGGTAGGGTTGACACAGATGAGCACAGTTTAAAATCGGAGCCAGCGGAAAGCCGAGTACAATGTGGATCATAACGGAGTTAAAACGGGTGTAACATCATAACAGACACTATTATCTGAAATTGAGCTCTTAATTAACGGACAAGAAGAGGATCGATGTAATAATGCCGCCGTGACGACAATCATTAAAACGATTATCTCGGACTGTAAACTTGACACTGAGAAAACCTGATTTGTGTTCAGGGGAATGCGATAACAAAAACTGTACAATAATTTCACTCAATGAGTCAAAAATCATGACAGGGTTGTCTTCAACGGTAGATTTTAAGTTTTTCTAAATAGGACACATAATAAGTTATGCATTCAAAGAGACATTAAATTTCACATTTGGCTTCTCAACATAAATTGTGTTCAAAAAATTATAACGAAGCATCTCCGTAATTACTTTCGGCTAAATGATCCAATTTAGTGGGCTGTTGGTCCAAAAGTCGGGTCGTCAAGGATGAATAATAACATCAGTGTTCAACAAATTTCAATCCAGATTGAGATAGTCTCCCTGACAACGTAATTGATAAGGAATACTTGATCTATTATTTTACTAGGAATAACGTCTCTGATTTCAAATATTAACGTACTGATAAGCATATGATTTGAGTTTATACAACGGATAATTATTAGCGTCCCTCGTCGGGTTCAAATTTTCCAAAAAATATTGGAAATACTCGAAAGTGAGCAATTTATTCGGTTTCAAGGGAATAATTTAAGCATATTATTATTAAATTAATGATGTGGTTTGATAATCTTATAAGTTGAAGCAACAAATTTGTAAAAAAAATTTTTACGCTATCTAATTCAATATGTATAATTGAATATGTCTCTCTTTCGAGTCTGCAATGACTGCGGTAAAGCCTTTGGAGGCGTTAGGACAGAATACAATTATATTTTTTGTGCTTACTTGCGGCGAACGACATCAAACAAACTTAGTGGTTGAAGTAAAAGGACATTCCTTCGTCAGAGCTGTGAGGTTTCCTGGGGGAAATATGTTATGGCTTAAAGAAGCGTAAGATGTCGCCGATCGCTTGAAGTACTTCCGCGTGGATCGATGTTGGTACTTATTTCGAATGTGAAGCCGCATCAATTCACGCGACCCACCCATACGGGTAACTGGTTCCCGTCGAAAATTTCTTATTGGATGTCATAACGTTCGTAACCCTCAGAAAGTCAACTTGGAAGATTATCCGGTAGCTTTGTGTAATACCTTGAAAAAGCGAAAATAGTTTTAACTTGAATATGTTTTCTCGGAAGGTAAAGTGTAAATCGAGACTGTGATGCGTCACGATAGTACATTTCCGTGATTTTCCTCCGATATATAAATTATAAAGTACAAAGTACATACACGGAGTAAATTAATTGGCGGTTATTTATTTAATTTACGTACAAATGTTGAGCACTTTATAGTGTTGTGTTCGGACTGACCATTCAGACAGGGGATCAAAAGAAGCCTAGAATTATAAACATCTAGAAAAACGAATCTCTGGTCACAATATTTTCACAACGTTTGGAAAATATTCGCCGCCAACTTGGCGCCGTGATGAACGTGAGTTCCCAAGAACTTGAAATTATCTGTGTGACCCCGTGGGTGGAGAGGCTAACGAGGTTAATGATAATTGTGGAGGTACATATGAGATACTCGTTGAGCCATGTAATTCAGATTTAAAGAACTTATTGGGGCAGAATTTTGCTCACGGCCGGAGAAAAGATTTTCAGAGTTGGGAGAGTTGGACAGTTATAGAAGAAACGTGAAGTAGTGTAGAAAGAAAAAATTGTCATTGTTTTGTTTCATGTTAACAAATAACCGGTTGTAATTACAATTTATAAATAGAGCTGGAAAGGAAAATGTTTTTTAAGTATAGAATTTTAACGGTTGTACTATTTAATTTTACCCTTCCCTAATACTAAATATTTTATCAGAATTAAATAACTAATTAAATTTCAGTATATTCAGAGATAAATTAAAAATCTCCTTAACAGTAATAAAACATTATAAAATATAATTCAATGATATATAATAAAGAGTATATGTTTCGTCAACTCGGAAAACTGACATCGAATGCATACAAATTAATACACATACTTTAGGCTGAAGCACAGTGTACGATGAAATATTATGTATACATAATATACAAACAGAATAAAATATATTCATGCTCCGATGTTTTTTGACTTCATTAAAATTTCATTTATTTTAAAATAACGGTGAATGATGTGAATGAGAACCGCAGGAAAGAAACAGTACGTGAAGAACATAGTCGTAAGTATAGTAGACATGCGATTCCTCGAGATACATGCTGCAAGTAAATATTTGTAAGCAGTAGCAATGAATTTAAATGATACTATAAAATACGTAACAAGAAATTAATGAGCGTCATAGAATTTTCAATCAGGACTTTGTTGTTATTTGGAAATATCACGAAATAGGACCCTCGATTTACATTTGAAAAAGTTTTATATTTAACAAGTTGTAAATTATGAACAGTTTGACACTTACAGTATTGAAAACATGTCAGGTGAAAGGCGCAGAAATTTATGTCTTTGGAAACACCGATTTAAATCAAATGGGAACATAAAGTTTGAAAAAATGAATGAGTCCAACGAACAAACTGTTTAAGCAAACGTTCTTTAATGATTTTATAAACGGCAGATGGCAATAAATTAAGTGCAGCAGTTTACGAGACATTTACTCTTAGTCATCAAACACAGAATAAAAATAGAACCATTTTATAGCTGTTATGAGTAGCGCAAGAGTGTGAGTTGTCATTTATTATAGGGAAAGGAAAATATTATCACTTACGAGTCATAATTGGTTTTTGCATTAGATAACATTTTAGTTTTATTTTTACTTCCAATAAAAGGTAAAGGGGAAAGGTAGCTTCGAGAATTGTGTATCCTAAGTAGGAAAAGCAAAACAATTTATTATAAGTAACTATTTTTAATAATAAAAAATATCCAATTACAGACAAAAGAAGTGATGTCACTCTACATGTATTAGTATTGTAAATAATAACTAAAATACGAATAATATAAATATTTTAATCCTACGTAAAGGTAACTAATTACAAAAACATATTTTCTAACCAAATATTTTTTGGAGTCGTACCTAAAAGTGAAAACTATCTCCAAAATTATTTAGTTAGAAAAATATGAGCCAATCTAATTATTTTTGCCCGCTGTTATTTTTATTTTAAAGGTTGGGAGAAATATGGCGTGTTAGGTGCGCAGTAGGGGAAGGGAAAAGAGTATTGGCGTCAAGTGGGAACTCCTCCCTCTTGGAGAAACACCACTATCATTTTTAAAAAACATTTATTATATTCTTACGAACTGGATATACAGACAAGGCCTTTTTATCACACTCTGAATTGATCATCTCTTAACTTTTATGGTATACAACATATTCTGAACTGAGCACGATATACGAGTGTGGTTCAATAAGTAATGCCTCCTATTTTTTTATCCTTTTGTTATGTGAAAATTTTGAATTTGTCGCGATTCTTCGAAACCTCTTCTCCGATTCATTGCAGTAACAACTTCAAGTCAACTTGTAGCAATACTGCGCCCTCTTTCAAAATGGCTGACATTGAAGTACGTATTAGATAGCGTTCTGTGCGATAGATTCGTCGCTGTAACGTAGCTGAAGGGCAAACACCGTGCTTAGGAAGCAAGATCTCGGTTTTTTACCGCAACGGAATACATGTCACTGTTAAAAGGTGGACAAATACTATGGAAACGGAGGGAGACTATACTTAAATGTGAAAATTTAATCATTAATGTTGTGGGTTTATGCTGTGTAAATTCCATTTAATTGTATTGACAGAAAACTAGGACCATTACTTATTGACTCACTCTCTTATTTCCTTGCGTCATTCTTTTCATAATAGTAATTACACTACCAAGTTTCGCGTTAAACTGAGCTCCGGCCTATCCCCACTACAATTACAGGACATTAGACCACTGCGCATCGTGTAGTTATTTCTCTCCAGCTACAATCAATTGGTTACAGAAAGTCTTTAAAAGTATTTTCATGTCGCCACTGTCTATTATACTGTGCAACGAGAACTTTTTAGATGTATTGTTGAAGACCCCTTGGATTAATTTATTCACACTTCACAAGAATCAATGCAGTCTTTAACTTGTATTCATTCCTATATATCAAGTAGGGACGTGCTTTGTTATCATTTGCAGCCCGCGTGTTTGCGGCTTGTAACGCCGAGCTGCCTCCATCCAAGAGTTTCGGCTTCACTTTATTACTGTTGACATAAACCCACCCATAATTCTTTATTAAAAGTGTCTCCATTTTCCACGCATCATAATTATTGTGGTTTAATGCTTCGATTCTCGTGAGACCGGCCACAATTCATATCGAAGCCAATGTATCAACAACGGAAGTAACGATTACGCCATATATAAAAATTTATAGTTTATTTAATATATATACATATATAAATTATAACCATTTTAATTTAACCGAAATTATATTTCCACCAATACTACAGAATCTGACAACAGAACGGACCACTAAGAAATTTTGTGAATTATAGTTGACACAATAAGTATTTTATAGTTTTACTAAGAGGCATTTAATGTTAATCCTGGCTGTATAAGTTACGTTTGTTTTTTTATAATTAAATTCCTAGTATATTCTAATAAACATATTTTGATAATGGCAACGACTGCCGAAAGATTGAAATGAAATCCATTTTCAAAGACAGTTTCAGTGACAGTTGTTGACACCTCACATGCAAAGTCTTAATCAAAACGGCTTTTCTACACTTACAATTTATATATTTTTGTACAAGAATATTTACTTCTATTTTTTTTTCATATGCCAAATACTATTCATATATATATATATGAAAGTTTGCAACGTGAGTTAAATAACTCTTTTTATTTACTTCACAATGGTGGTAATGAACGCTCACATGAAACATATATAAATACGTAACCTTTTACAACGCAAAAAAATAAAGGAGTCCCGTTCTCACCGCGATCCGCTGAACATACTTTGGTAATGTTATTATGACGATTTATCAAAAACTCTTTACTGTCATCTGCTTCAATATAAAACACAATACCGCTATTTAAGGCTTCGTGATGATCAGCGTGATCCAGAAGTGAGTTTGGTTTGAGATGATGACGTCGCTCATAACGTCATGGTGGTCACATCCAGGTTCTCAATTGCGTTCAAAATAGACGTATTTCTCTCCCCAGCAGCAGCACCCAGTACGTCTCAGTCAATAATAATAATAATAAATTCTTCTAAGCCAAGGAGCAACAATATCTAGCCCCTTGTTTATACTTTGGCCAGCTTATTTCTTAAAGTATTTCCACCGAATAAAATCTCTCACAAAAACGAATGTTTTTAATATTTATTAAAAAAAACTATCCGCTTCTTCACATTTAAAAAATAATAGACTATAACCAGCGGCAAGGAAACTCAGCTCGCGGCCTGCGAAATTAATACTCCAAGAAAAAATAAGCACGAATAAAATTATTACTAGCATATTAAAACACGTAAATTTAGAAAACAGTGAAATGACGTGTCATATTTGTTCTATAATTTTTTACGATAGCATTACGAACCGCAGATTAAATATATTTAATTTGTATGTTACATACAAAGTTTCATTCTTCTAATTATATATATAAATATATATTGTAGTATATACAAATTATTTAAACAATTTAAAATGAAACAGTGCCTTACGTTGGTGCACAATTTGTAAAACTCAACAATGAAAATACAATTAAATAAACAAAATCAAAATATGCCACACGTTGAGGACACCAATTGTGTGGTATTTCACTAAATTAAACAAATTGATATATGATTGGCCCCACGTTAATGCATCAACTTAACTACTTTAACTTCAAATGAAAGTTTGTTAATAAATAAGATGTTCAGTTAATTAAACAAACATTAATTTATTAGATGCATAAATATTTCAAGTTACAAAATTAGTTTCTTCATTTAATTTTTACAAATTTACCGCGTATAATCAAAAACATTTTGCTCTCTCTCTCTCTCTCTCTCTCTCTCTCTCAGGGTCTTTAACTGGGCCTTTAAATAAAGTTATTTATTTATTTTTTTAAACAATCAAATTGCTGTGAATTTGACGATTTCATCTTTAATTAAAGGTTTACATTAATAATTTAATTGAGGTATGACTTACAGTTTCTCTGGTACCAGGGCAATTTTAACTCTTTCAGTAACACTTACACACACTCAATTTTCTAAAAACAGGCCATTCTTTTCACTGACTCTACACTTCACTGTTGGATAAACAAGAGTTGGCTATATCTCGAAGACTACTTATTCCACAATTATGCCAGTTTGCGGTAATTCAAATAATTCCCCTGCGGCGACTGTTCATAAACTGGAACACCTCTTAATCTTTGCGCAGCAATATCTGGGTGAATGCTGCACTCTGCCACTATTTAACAACTTTACTTTTAAATACTTTGACGACGTCTCGTCTCTTTCTATAACGACCGCTTTCTGTCTTCCTGCATTGCCGACTGACCTATATGTTCCCTTCGTGCGCCAAACAGTCCTACAATGCTTTAGACCTTTTTATTATTGTCCATTCTTGTGTGTAATTTCAGTGATTTTGCCGCTAACAATTCAAGTCAAAAATGTTTTTGATTATTAATTATTAATTGTCTTTTAAATTACCACAATATATATATATATATATTATACATATATATATATTACCTATAAATGGTTTTATAATACACGTTTTAAGTAATACGATACGGTTTATGTTTTAATATATTTTCGTTCTATTTATATATATATATATATATATATATATATATATATATATATATTAAATGAATAAACTAATTTTGTAACTTGAAATATATGTATGTATATATACATATATATATATATATTGCCTATAAATTGTTTTATAATACACGTTTTAAGTAATACGATACGGTTTATGTTTTAATATATTTTCGTTCTATTTATAATTATTAGAAATAAGTGTTTTATAAGTTGTATACGTTGCACCAAGAATTAATTTTGTTTTCCTAACACCATCTCTGGTTTACAAGTACAGCTTCAACGTTGAAACAAGAAAATGAAATTATTTTGTGAATATCAAGTCACTATTTATAATTTATAATTGCTTTAATCCGAATTTCATAAGGTTTTGTGTTTACTCTTGTAGTTTTTAAAGATATTTTTCCCTGAATTTATCTCAAGCTGATTCATATAGTTATAATCTCATTGGCATTGCTTTGCTCTAGTAGAAAATCTTCAGAATGTTTAGACATTGTATTAAACCTTATGAAATGTACGCTTACATGGAGTATTTTTTCACTTTCAACGTGGCACTCGGCAGCGCTCAGTGGGATTTAAAATTACGTCGCTGCAGACAAGTTATTGTAAAGCAAGTTTTTACAAGGAATACCAAATGAAATATTTTATTTAAAATTTCCAGCTCTTTTAAAGCACAAATTTTTTCGCTTTCTGGAATTAAAGGCCGCGCAGTAATTACACATCTTCTAACGTGCAACGTATTCATTACAGTGATTCGAGGCAACAGTTTTTTTTTTGTTCACTGAGCTGAAATTTAAAATTTTAGCAACTATTTTCTCAGGCGGATATGTTAAGGAAACGGAGCATGATATAAATTTGATTTAATACGAAACGTTACATTGTAGGCGAATAGTAGTTTGACAATCATTTTGCGGCTCTTATTTGCACACGATATTTAAATGATCAATTATTTCTTCATTATTACCCAATACAGAACGGCAATATTTTTTTTTAAAAAAAACCTCACTCATGTCTTCACGAAACCATCTCTTCGGCAGACTCCTTGTCACCTCGACGCAATTCGGCAAGGATAGGTTCCAGACGAAATTACGATGAGAAAAGAGTCCCCCTTACATTCCCTCCGTTTCCTGAAAACCTGTCCCTCCGTGCCTTTTATCAAGAGGGCAAATCACCTCCCAAGCAAAACGAAGGGGAGAGAATCGGTAGCCTACGTTCATTACACATCACCAACAACCCCTCACTCCCACCCCTATTAAGCCGAGTGACCTAGACTCGGTTAGATTTCCTCGGGAGAGGACACAAAATGAGCGCAAACATAATGTTTTAGGTTGATCGCTGAAAAAATAACGGAGGGGTGATTATATCTCATTCGTCAAGGAGTGTAAAACTTTCCTTGTAAATGAAACTTATTACTCCGTACACGAATTTTTGAATCGGTCTCACATTCGTTGAACAGCCTTGCCTACAAAATTTCCGGAATATACTACAAATATGTAAATAGTTTGTCCAGTTTTCCCCTTTTGGTTCTGTTTTCCTGCCTCTGCTTTCTGTTTTAGTAAATATCTATGACGACATCCCTCCGTACCTAGCGACAGGAGGTTATTACCAAGAAGTTATTAGTGTCGTGTGCGTGTTTCCTAAAGATAGTGTGTATGATTGTGGTGACTAGACAAATGTAAACAGATATGAATTTTTGTGTGTGTTTTTGTGTATTATATGTTTATATGTAATTTATCTACTGTACATTTGTGACGAATCCTATTTTCTCTTTAGAGGGCTAATGGTGAATAAATCTATCTATCTATCTCTGATTGGGTGTGCGAGAAATATTTCAGAATGTATTTTAGATACTCCGGCCGATACTAATATTTTGTTGTACATTGTATTAAAAACTAAAATATAATACATATACCAGTGTTATTGAATTTTGAGCATTAGTAATAAACACAATATTGTTTTCGGAAGTTTTAGTCGTAGCACCCATTTTGTCACCACATAATTAACATTATATTTATAAGCTTTAGGTTCTTGATAACTGTCAAACCATCGGTTGGTTTGTTGATTTGCGAATGGTGATTTTCAACAGATGAAAATTTTATCTTTGATGAGTAGATCAGTAGAGGAGAAGGGATAAGTGTCTGAAAATTTTATTTGATAGTGCATGAATGTAAACTAACGTCCATTTTGTAGTAATTATTATTTCTAATAAACTTGTGCTAAGGTCGGATATCTTTCCCACGGTTGAACCCAAGATATTAGTGAATTATTATTCACGTGAGAGGAGTGACGTCAGAGGTAACGCCATACAGCTTAAGGGAAAATGTTCGTTGTTTGTTTAATTATTTTTCACAAAGGAACGTTGAAAATTTGTGAATGTGAAAATAATTGACTTTGTTAAGTAAATAGCTTTTGTAAAAAAGATATTTTTCCTTGTATTATTAGCGGTTATAAAATTTCAGGTCAATATTTTTGAACCTGTCTCACTATCCTGACGTTACTTTTAACCATTTTTACGCTTTACCCAACAACGTACACACACCACTTCCGGATACATAAGTAATTTTCCTGTGTTTCAAAGGAACCCCATTAAAACGTTCTCTAAGGCCATGATATGTATACAGGGTAATTATTTTGCACAAATATCAAAATTTACCGTTACAAACAAAATTATGAGAGCTTCACTTCAACTGTAATATTTTTCCCTGTGCCCTCAATTACCCCAATGAACTTGACTTGATTACAAGCTTGAAAACACACGAAGCTCTGAACTAATTCTCAGTGCAATGTTACACGACTCTTCTCGAGGCTCATCATCGTCTACAGCCATCAAGGCCTTACTTACGGAGTGATCTATCAAACTGTCATCATGTAATCAACAGTTTCCCATCAGCTTGACATATCTCACCGAGGTTTGTTTGTAATATTTGCTCACCAATGTGGGAGCAGTTCTCTCATTCATGTATAAGAATGTAAATGTCCCATAACGCTCAACAGAAACCTAGTTGTAATAGTCAAAATAAAAACTTTTTTCTTCAAGTCTCGTGACAGTTCTGTAGCTCAGTAATTATTGAATATGATGAGCGTTATTAATTTTGATTATAACCCTATGCTTTTACAAAGCTGAAACCAGTATAAACTAAAAATTCTTAAATATTCAATATAAATAAATCGACTCCTAATATTACTGATGTAACTTTAAAGAATAAAATTAGAGTTATAGTATCTGCATATTATCGAATAATTGGTGTTCTGATAGATTAAATGAATGATTTATGGAATAAATGTATTGTAATATAATAGTCTACACGTGCCCTCTTATCATAACGTCTCTTCAGCATAGCGGACCTAAGAGGGCGCAGCTGCAAGAACGCTGATGCAGTTAAAGACATCACTTTAGATATAGCGAGTAACTAAACACAACAACAACACATAAGTCTTCACCCCTTCCGCCTAGGCAGCTGTGATGACGCTGCGTCTAGACGGACGTCAGCATTTTAAGTACTTTATGCAGACATGCTCACGTCAGCAGAAATCTCCACCCTGTAAGAGTTCTTCTCATTGGAGACTTAAAATCATCAGGGAGGGGGAA
The DNA here is from genome assembly GCA_037074705.1 of Zhengitettix transpicula. Lineage (NCBI taxonomy): Eukaryota > Metazoa > Arthropoda > Insecta > Orthoptera > Tetrigidae > Zhengitettix > Zhengitettix transpicula. The sequence continues at coordinate 5,167,700 of CM073595.1, forward strand.
AGGAGTCTTCGAATTGTTCAGAGCTCTTGGGAAAGTCAGTCGTGATCCAACCTCCAGACGGGTCGGTGGCTCCTGGTGCTATCCGCCAGTTTGTCTTACTTTATTTTATTTCTAACTATTAAATCTATTGATTCTTCATCAGCTCTTATTTGACTGAAGTGCAGCGAAACACCAACCACTACGCCTAGGTTCAATTAGTTGAACCCAAACCCTCACGTTACCGACTTTCCTATTTCCTGTTCTTAATTCTTCCTTTATCCTCTAGATCGGTAGCCAGGTGAGCTAACGGAGGTATAGCTCGGTTGGTGAACGATCTATCTGGACTTCCCATTTCCAACTGCTGGAATGTTACATGTTCACAGTTGTGGAGTGTTACATGATGGCAAGCGGGATGTTACATGGCGGCAGGGGTTGGAAGTATGTTACAGTATATACAAATTATTGAATGAGGAAAAAAATTGTATTTATGATGGAAGATAATGCAGTAAATTGTACGTATTTAAATAGAGTAAATATAGATATAAATAAACAGATAGTAATAAAATACTATAAACCTCTTGCATATAAGATAAGAAATGATTATAAAGATGATATATATATATATATATATATATATATAAAATATCGACAACGTTATTAATAAGACAAGTGAGATTGTTGTGATGGGTACATTATATGAAATCAAGATCAAATAAGGTCTTTGGAGGGTACTAATCTCACAGGTTTGGTCGTGAACAATAAACAAATCGACAACTGGGACGACGTACTATAGCACGTGACAGGAACGAAGACGAGTGGCGCATATGTAGAGAGGGGAAGCAAGTTCGTCGATGTCACGGATCGCGCGGAACCGATAAAGTCACGACAACGATCTAACGAGGTCAAACTCTAGACGCTTACAGAAGATGGTTTTATGCTCACCGGGAAGGGGTTTGCACCTGTTCAGAAAGACACTAAACTCGGCCGTCATCTTACATGCGAATATTTTTGTGATTATCCATATTAATCAAAAAATTGTAATTTCTATTTTTCGTTTTTAAAAGCATTTAAAGTTCTAGTAGATCCAGTGAAATGTGTTGAGAACGTTCGTAAGTCGTGCCGACCTCATACGCATTGGTCACTTATTCCTGACGGACTGTTATCTTAAATACGATGGCGCTGAACATTCCTCGAATTATGTAATAAATTTTGTAAGTATTTTTATGAATTTATTTATAGTTTTCAACCATCCATAACTGAATATTTAGTATAAAATGAATGCATACGTTAAATACGACTCGTTAGTTTTATTTTAACGATAATGAAAATAGTGTTGCAGTTCTATCCATCCAAATTCTATGTTACCCTATTTAATTTGTAGTATGGCCCTGGTTACTTTTCCTAATTAAATGGAAAAATTATGATATTCTTTCAGTTGATTACCTGTAATTAATTAAAAAATTAATCTTCTAAGTAGGTAGCGGGTGGAGACACATTAATAACTACTGCTGCGTGAATAGAACACGGCATCTTTCACAATAAACTCATTTAAAAATTCGAAATGCACCTCGTAAAAAAAGGATCGTACCCATTTAGTAATAAACTTTTACCAAATACTGTCAAATAACATCATGAGTGTTTTTTTATGTTATAGTAATTTGATATATATATCGCAAAAATTGGATTGTGCATTTTCATTCCGTAAATATTTGCCGTAGGAATTATATATATAACATTCAAACCCACTGATTCATCTACTAAAATGTACTAAAAATTCTGCGACAATTAGTTTAGTGGTTGTAAATTGAGTTCATTTATTACCACTAATTATATCGTTATGGTTACTTATAATTATAAATACTTAGTACTAAAAAAAGTCACTAGCCTTATTCTTTAAAGTAATCATATTCAACATATTGTTTTACTTAATATAGTTTACAAATATCTGTCTTTACAAAACTTTTCGCGAAATTTTATTATTATAATAATCTATAAACCTCTTTCAATTGCATAAGACACACTCCAATTTTACATAAAAATAAAATGTGTTATAATCCAGTTACAACACTCGACTGAAAACGACAAACACTGTTTGCTATAACTCCAACAAATGTATTTCTCCTTAACTACTGGTCGGAGCAAATCTGCTCTTATGTCCTCAGAACTATTTTATTTCGGTTAATTCTTTATTAAAAAAAATTTACAACAATTACAACGCATCCGACTTTTTACACGTGTACAATTATCTTTAATCACATTACAAATGCTCATTCACATGTTGCTACCTGTCTTTTATATGTCATCATAAATTAAATAAATAAGTCTTCTTTCACACATTCAAATGTATTGAGAATTGTAGAAGGGAAATGAAATTATAACTTGCCCGAGGTATAGATTCTCGAACTTTATAGTCTGCGTAAAATATATAGGTCCAACCCCATCCCAGGGTGCAGCCAATCAGCTTCAGCAAGCGCGTGAAGTTTCACCTATCAGACCGTTTGTGTGTATATATTTTCCGAGCTGCCTCCCCTCCACTCCCCTCACTCAATCTGCACCAACCACCATCGTATGTGAAACCTGCTATAGTATACCGTGTCCTAAGAAACACACGCTTCAAGGAAACCAATAGTCACTAGTTTTCCACTATTTCCTACCACAGACAAAACTGTAAGGAATATTTGTACTGGATGAAGGCCTGACGGAAACTAATTTGAACGCGGTGTTTGACAGTCCATTATTCACCTTCTTCTAATAAATAAAATTGACTATTTGTTTGTGTGCTTGCGTGTGTTCCGCATACAAATCTACACTCGTGGAGCAAACTTCACCAAACTTTGTACATGTATTCCTTTATAATTGGAAAGAAACAAGGTTGGCTTAGACGGGGTTGGAAATTTTCAAACACGGCCGATATTTTGAGTCGAATATATCATTTTCGGGGTCAATGAGATTTATAGTGTTTTTCCCTATGTTTATTGTGTATCATTTCAACCCCTTTGGACACAAGAGGGGAGCATCCTTGGGGTGGAGGGGCGTTACATAAAAATAACCGAGATTAGAGTATAATCCAGGGCTATGGATGTCGCTGAGTTTAATTTTTATAACCCGAGCAACGGCGAACACCCGTCAAGTGTTTGATATATCAACGATTCAGGATGTTTCGAAAATTGGTACACTCTATAGATATCATTTTTTGATACATTCCTGACGTCATACAAATCTGAAAGTTCACAACAAACAGTTTAACGTAGTATTGAAAATCCTGATGAATTTATATCGTATTGAAAAATACAGATAACTATATCTTATAACATAATTGCAGGAAACAACAGTGCCTTACAAGTACTATAACAATTAAGGGAAAACAGAGAGCAGTTGTTTGGTTCAATTCATTTGGTTTATAGTAAAGTAACGTTATATGGAGTGGAAGTTTTTAAAATTACAATTGAAAATTATGAAGAAAAAAATTTATATGTATAACAGACTTGAGCAGCTGAGAATATTTATCCGCCCTTGAATAAAGTAAAGAAAGTTGTAATATTTTTAGAAAAATTTATATTGCATATATTTCTACTTATTTTCCACAATTTTTCACAAACAGAAAAACGGGAAATTGTAATAAAAAAACACAACTATAATATCCACTTATGACAATAAAAATTTAATATCAAAAGAGAAATATTTAATACTAAAACTGAATAATCGTCAAGGATTTTAACGAAAAGGAAGTTTATTAACACTCTGTACTACTGCGGGAAGGCCGAAAATATACCGACGGGATTGGTCACAGTGGGTACCCTGGACAGAAGATACGTGACTGTTATATTCAAACGTCATTTTCAGATAAATTACAGTTGTCTTTGAGTGTGGCTTTGGAAGAATACCGTAAACACATTCCTCTGAGATGTCATAAAAGTTCATCCCTGTATCTGACCTGGCAATGGATATAACAAAAAAAAATCATCGATCCCCTGGACCTAGCGCTTTTGACGGAGGGTTAAGGAGAAATTGAAAATTCAAGGCAGACAGCGTCGGACGGAACCCGTCGTTGAACATGGCTGAATAAACTTAGAATGAAACTTCTTATGAAATGTAGTTGGGATTTGATTTTCAAAAACTTGTGGTTTATAATTGTAGAATAAGAGTATCGCTTGTTAATATGTCGACTGTGGTAATGTGAATAGGGAAACCATAAACTAAATTCTGTTTTTCTTTGTCCTATTTCCTTGTCACAGCAATATCATCTGTCATCGTGAACACGCATCAAAATCTGACGTTCCATTAAATGGAAATTTTCATTAACACGAGAACGCGTGGATGCAAGTCTCTAGCGCTAACTATCGTAGCTGTGGCACGGAATGTATTAATGGAATTCAAATCACAGCGCTATCCGTTTGAACTATTTTCAGTATGAAATAAAGCATTCGCGATATTTTTCCTATTATTTGATACACGATATAAAGTTCAGAGAATTTTTTTTTGTAATAGGCCGTGTTCTCTCAAGCGTGTACTTGAGGGAATGTCATAAGTTTATGCCGTAGCCAATTAAACTTGACAGAAGTTAATTTATTTTAAGCAAACCCAGCGTAGATCTACATAGGTTGTTGTCGACTTCAGAGAAGGAGACGCAATTTATTTTAACATTTACTATATGTTCCGCGTCTCAAAGTTTTTCACGCAATGATCTCTTCATGTGGTTTCAAAAACACGCAAAAGTTATGTTCATGGTCGGATCTCTCATTAAACTCGGAGACACAGACATAAGAATTGTTTTTGGCCGCGAAGAAGGTAAACAAGTTGGAAGGAACGTAATCATTCCCATAGGCAGATTAAATACCATATATTATATCGAGTCGCTGTACACTCCACGTCAGAAAACTGGAACACTCCTTCCCGAATGCAACCAGCAATACACGTCTAATACGGACCAAATATTATTTATATGAAAGAAAATAGCTCCTCCCGTCACATGGTTTCTAACAAATAATCTACTTAACGAACAGGTCTCCAATTTCAAAATTCACTTCCTTGTTCTTACTTTAAACATACGAATCACAAATACTCAGGGCCTGCTAGCGAAATTTCGAAACCTAAAAAGATAAATACTGACAAATTAGCAGTTTTGAGAATTTAAATTTCTAACTTGATACAATTGTATTTTTATTCTAAACTATCCTTAAACAAAAGCTCCTAATCCTTTAATTTTTCTATCACAATAATCTTGTCGATGAAAATATGTATTACAGTAACGACTTTATGTTTTCTTGTTATTTATAAGAAAAATATTTGCTTTGCTTTCGAAATTCCTTATTCTCCTGACATCATACATTTTATTATATTCATATAATTAAAAATAAATATAATTTGTGTTTAGTTTAGTATTTATCAACTATTTTTTGCAAAAAGAAATTTGTGTATTATTTAAGAAAATTAAGTCATTCAAGCAAATAGTGAAATTCACCCTTATAATCCACAACTGTCCAGATATACATATGAATAGAAGTTGAAAGAACCATAAAATGTATTAAACTCTATAACAACCTCTCCAATAAAATGAAATGCTTTCAAGGGAAGAAAAGAAAAGAAAATACAAAATTATTTTGACTGACTTTTCTCTCTTGAAAGTTGTTAAATATTTAATCACCAAAGAAGATAACAAACTTTGTTTCGAATATTAACCAACCATTTTCATTATTATAATTATCATAATTTAACTTTAACTAGAGTATTATATTAATTTTTACGTATTACCATGAGTTATTTATTTTACCCCTCAGGACGATTCAACGAAGGCCTACTTTGATTGTAATGAATATAATATGTCGATGAACATTTAAACACAGTTGCATTACTATTTTTAATTTTTCCGTTACACGTGATTGAACTTGCCACCTCCCACTCTTACTAAGCAACCAGGGCTCAGTATTTATTTCTCGTAAGAAAGTCAGTTAGGTTTCGAAATTTCGTGCCCGGACCGGCATGGCTTTTAATCAAAATCGTATCGTAACGTTAACGGGGAATATCAAAGGAAATATTTTGTACAATATTTGTTTATTAAAACCGCGAAAGGATTGTATTGTGTCTAAAATTGTCAAAATCATTTTTCTTAATCATATTTTTTAAATTAAAAACATAAAAAGCATTTGGGAACATAACACCTAAGAGAATAGAATAAAAGGCATCACGCAGCTTAAAAGGCGTAGTGGTATGTTGTTTCAAGAGAGGAGGGAAATAGCCCAGGAAGAAAGCTGCCGGCTATAAAAGTTGTAACATTTTGCGGTGCACTCCATATGGATCAGCCCTTGGGCCAAGGGCTTGTCATTGTAATGCATTGTATCCGACACTTCCTGATTGTGAGTGGCTCAGGTTAAAGGATTCTCGACGTATGCTGAACAAAAATGACTCGTTTCTCTTTTCTTCCCCGTTAAATTATATTCCTGTAACTAATTAATCCTTTTTAGCTTCTTGGCAATTCAAACATATTATTGATGTTTGAAGTTAATCGATAAAGTTTTTACAAATTTAAAGAAAATCGGAAAACAGGAATCACCAATTTACAAATAAGATTTACAACAGTGATCCAGTTTGTTGAAAATTTTGAAACAGTGGATAGTTTTAGATTCTTGCATTGTCTTGGCTGTTAAACAAAATCAATGGACAATTTTTAAGAGAATAAAGTAATACAGATAACGTTTCTAAGAGTAAATAGCCCGTTAGCTTTTGTTCTTTTTCTACTTTTTATCTTCTTTCTGAGAAGGAACGATTCTGAGAGTTGCAACAGGAGATATTTGGTAGGGTAATTGCCTAGCTTGAATTTTCAATTTTTCCTTAACCCTCCGTCAAAGCGATAGGTCGAGGGGACCGATTCAATTTAATTTCTTTGTTATCTCCGGAGCCAGGTCAGATACAGGGATTAACTTTATGACATCTCAGAGGAATGTGTTTACAGTATTCTTCCAAAGCCACACTCAAAAACAGCAGTAATTTATCTGAAAATGACGTTTGAATAAAATAGTTCACGTATCTTCGGTCCAGGGCACCCACTGTGACCAATCCCGTCGGTATCTTTTCGGCCTTCCCGCAGTAGCACAGAGTGTTAATATACTTCATTTCCGTAATAATCACTGACGATTATTAAGTTCTAGTATCAAAATATATCTCTTTTGATACTTTAGTGTTTATAGTCATAAGTGGATATTATATTTGTGATTCTTTATCACAACATTCCGTTTTTCTGTTCGTGAACAATTGTGGAAAATGAGTAACAATACAGACTCCTTCGATAATCCTCAAGCTGTAGATGAAATTCGTCGTCTTCTTTTAGACGAAGATAATTATCAAACAAATGTTGTACAACACGAAGATATTGAAGATTCATCAGATGAATCGGAAACTAAATATTTTAGGAACTAGGTCTGATGACTCGGATACCGATCATAAATTTCGCGAACTAGATTTAGAAAAAAAATGCCATGTTTAAAGGAAACTAAAAAACACCGTCAAACAACATTGTTGTGATAAGTGTGAAAGTTTTTTGTGTTGGTGAATACACAAAAATAATTTGCTGAGATAGCCTTTTCAAAAATTCAAAAAAAAACATTGAAATAGACTCTGATTAATATATTTATTTTAACAAAAATGCAATTATTTATATTGTTGGATTATGTTTACAAATATTATTTATGATTATTTCATCAGGTTTTTCACAAAAGTCGAATACTTAAAAAAATAAAATAAATGACTAATTGCATTTTTAAACGATTATAATTCAAGAACTCTGGCACTGTTTTTCTATAGGCATCAAACGGATGTTTGGTTTACAAAATTAGACTTATTATTTTATGGTTATAATTCTGAAGAACATTGTGATATTAGGAAATTAGAATTTTATTGATGACTTTAAGAAATATTTTGAATATAATGGAAAGTTTTAATTAACCCAGACTGTAATTGGACGTATGAATTATGTATATATGTGTCTAAAATGCGCACGTTAAATGTCTGTAATAAAGATTAAAAATTATTGATTCAGGAAGAGTGATCTGCAACGGAATAGCTAACTTTAGATCCCTGGACCTAGTGTGACTACCCGCGTTACTTTGGGGGTCGCTACTAACCTAAGGTTAACACTCATAAAATGACAAGTATCGAAAAAATTCCTAATCAATTTTCTTTAAAAATTAGTTTTAGTATCGAGCTTACGGTAACAACATTTCATAATACGTCCGCATTCCAAGTTTATGCAGGCATATCACTAAATTGACCAACTTTGGGTACCGCCCGTCACTGCCTGCCAATCTACAGCCACCAGGAACGCACGTGGCCTCAGTCTTTTACTTAAAACATGTAAAATCATAAACTTGTCCTTAAATATATTCCCAAAATAACACATCATAAAGGGTTCTTCATAAAGAAAGAGCAGATTTCAAAAATCTATTTCTTCCAAATTACAAAAGATAGAAATATAATTCTAACGTTCCTGGACAGAGAAAAGTTAAAAATTTGAACAGTCCGGTTAGAAGTTCCAGTCAAGTCCGCAGTTTTCTGTTGAAAAATGGCGGCGACAGAAAAACTGAAGTCCATTGTTGAAGTGCAACGTGCAGTTGTATTGTATTCAACCGAAATTACATTTACGGTTGACCCCATCACGTGAGATTTAATTTGACGTGCCTCCACCAGGTGTTTTCTGATCGTGGTCGTATGTTATGTGATTGCGTGTTCAGCCTTCGAGCAGTTCACTTGCGCCCTGAGTGTTTGTGTGTCCAGCTTGCGTCCTGAGTGTTTGTGTGTCCAGCTTGCGTCCTCTAGTTGACCGTATCTGCTGTTTCCGTCTCGTTAGTGCGTTCACTTCCGAGAACCTGCTGTCCATCTTTCTTTGAGCTTCAGATCAAGTGAAGCCACATTTCATTGAGCATCCGTCGTTGATTTCAGTGTTCGGAATCCGGTGATTCCGTTACCGGCAGCCGTTCATTCTGAAGCGGCTGAACTGAGTAAGCTGTCTTCACTAAGGGGTGAACGGACCCGGTGTTTTCATAGCTTGCAGTGATCTTGCCATCCTTATTTTCACCTCCACGTGCAGTGACTACGGGACCATGTGAGTGTGGTATTTGGGCGTCGAAAGTCCATTGCTAACATTTACTATACTATCATGTTTTTCGCCGATACCGACAGTCATTCAGAGCACGAACACAATTATAATAATTTAGATTTATTCCAAGATTTTCGTTTACAATTTCATGTTTGATTATTTTTTCATATTTTTGTCTTTAGACTAGGCTGTTGTTCGGTTATACTTCCTAACGTGCCAACAATAACCGTAGTGGCTTTAAACAATCACAAGGTAAAGAGGTGCTTCGTTTGTCCCAGTATTCAGTAATTGCGGGCTTACAGATTTAAGGGGTTGAATCGTTACAACCGGGACAATGGTTTCAGATTAGGAGCCTCGGGCCGCCTGATTAAACCAACTTCCGGTGACCAGACGCGCGTTTCACTGCAATTTCCTGAGTCATCCTCTGAACGGAGCTTCCTTGGTTTCTTACTCTGCTTACAAATGCCATAATAAGTCGGTCCACCTCTCCCCCCCCCCCCCAGCTAATGCATTTGCAGCGGAAATCTAAAGACATGAGATTTTTATAGCTAGTTAACAGGTCTCTGAAGGTCGCACTATGATACTGCGACCGAAAATGAAAATTTTGTTTTAGAACGCGATAAAATGTGAGAATCTACATTAATTTACAGTCGAAAGCTTATATCCTTTCGTAAAGATGGTGAATAAAACATATTCTGTCGATTTTATTATTAGGGTGAAGTCAGAAGAATTTTAATAAAACTATAAACACACTGCTATTAAAACATAAAATAATGACTTAATCTTCAAATGAATAAAATAGACTTTGCGCGCGCGCGTGTGTGTGTATGTGTATATATGTATAAAATCTACACCCGTAGAGACCAAACTTCGTACACGAACCAGAAATAAACACGCCAAGGGTGGGGATGGACGAGGAGGAAATTTTTAAACATGCTAAAACTGCCGATATTTGCGTCGAATATGTACGTTTCGAGGTCAGTGAGATTTATAGTATTTCTCCCGATGTTGATTGTGTATAATTTTAACCGCCTTCGACATAGGAGGGGTGCACCCTTATGTCTTTACATAAAAATAAAGCATAAAAAACCGAAATTGGAGACTAATCCGACGTTGAGGATGTCGCTGAGTTAAATTACGAGAACCTGTGCAACGCCGGGTAGATTACGAAATAAACCAAGGATTAAGCGTTACATTATAACGAGTGTTCTTCGTGTGTTCCAATGGGAATTACAAGCAATAGCTTATTCATTTTATATGGGGTTGATAAAAACGGTCAAAGAACTAGGAGCAGGTAATAGAAATGAAGCGGCGAAGTGACACAGATACATCGGAGGGACGTAGGATGAACAACGATTGATGTGATCCGCGGCGAACGTATCGCGTACAGGTGTTGATGAGAATTTGCAATAACGGCGATAAAGCCACGCGTCTTTGATCGACAAATTGTACATTTTGTGACACATGACAGGGCAACGGCTCACAGCGAAGCAAGCTTTTTGTAAATTTCACCAACAATGGCAACACACTGACGCTTGAGCACGTGATATGCAGAGTCGACCACCTGACAGCAAAAAAGCTGGATATTTTAATCCTCTGCGAATACCACGGTACGAGGTAAATAACACAGGGGCGTAACAACATAGTATCGATGAACAATATAGCTAAGAGACGGGGGAAAAAGGCTGATTGTTTCTGGGCTTTACTTTGTCAGTACATTCGATAAATTGACATCAAAGTCAAAGAGAGATTGTCAAGAAAATGCATTACAAGTTTCCTCTTCTTGAATTATTGTGATAACAAATAAAACTTGAAATTTAAATACACTTCATTATGAAATAATGTTTCATTTTTGTATACCAAGCAAGGTGGAAAGATTAATCAAAGAAACCGCCGGAAAATTGTTGAAATTAAAAGCCTTAACTGTACAGCTTAAAATTTTATTTTTCAAAATTTAAATGTAACAAAACGCGGGTGTCCAAGTATGCTTATCACATGAAACTTTGTCAACCAAATTAGGGTCTACGTATAAGGTTATCTGCTCAGACAAATTTTGCTGAATGTTTTCTTTAAGGACAAGCCATTTATCTATCCTGGATTAATATATTAATTTATTTTATTCTGATAGTATCACATGTAAATATTATTGTAGAAATTCTGGGTGCCCGGCGTTACCCGGTTAAGTCATTATTAAACTCAGAGACATCCATAACCTCGTATTTCTCTCCAATATCGGTGGTTTTTGCGTTATTTTTATGTAACGACCCTCCACCCCACCCCTAAAGGTTCTCACGTCCCTTCCGGAAAGGCGTAAAAAATATGCACAAAATTATCTGGAGAAACGACATCTACCTCATTGAACCTGAAACATTTTCTTTCTACAAAAGTATCGGCCGTTTTAAAATGTTTGAAACATTCCACCGCCACCCATACGGATTAAACGGCAAGTTGAATGTCATAATTAAAAAGAGTGACAGCTTCATGTTGTTGACGCTAGTCAGCAAGATGACATCATCTGAAAATATCAAGGTATCCATCGGGGGTTTGTTAATGCTACCCATGTCATTTATGGCTACCAGGAACAGAATGACGCTGAGGTTCGATCCCTGGATTATTTCGTTCTCGATTCTATATTCATGTGGCTGGCCATTATCAATCCTGACCTTAATATATCTGGGTTTCTGGTGCATTGTAGGATACTGCCACTTAGTTCAGAGGTTTTAAGTTTATTTATTATCCTTGATCTCCATGTCTTTTCGTATTCCTTGCATATGACTGCCAAAACATGTTGATGTGGGTTGAGCACTTCCTTTATGTAATCGTTATCGAGGTATGTGCTCAAGGCCAATGAGGAATGATCCTTTCTGAAAGCAAATTGATTAACGTAATAAGATTGTTTACGCTAAGGTACCAAGTCAACCTATTAGCAATTACCTTTTCTAGGATCTTGCAGACGTTAGAGTTGAGGGCTATCGGTCTGTAGCTGCATATATCTGTGTGAAAAATATTTATCCGATGAAAATACCAGCCAGTGGAGCATGTTTGAAAATTTCCAACTCCGTACAACCCCGCTCCTGTAGGGTGGTAAACGTGTCTTACCCCCACTATGTTTGTTTCCGGTTCGGAATTCGAGCATGAAATTTGGTAAAATGTGCTCCACGGGTCTAGATTTGTATGCGTGTTTTCCCCTTCCACCCCCATTCATTTGAATGTTATAATTTTCAAGTTGAATGTTATAATTGAATTCAGAGACATCCATAACCCCGGATTAAACTATAAACGCGGTTGGTTCTTTTTGTTTTCTCCGTCTCCGTCTCTCCCTTCTATGCCGAAAGGGGTTGAAATTATACACAATCAACATCGGCAGAAATACTATAAGCTTCATCAGCCTCGTTTGGCCGTTTTTGTTTGAATATTTCCACCCCGCCCTTGCGGGTGGTAGCCGTGTCTTACCCCCACTGTGTTTGTTTCCGGTTCGTGTACTAAATTTGGTCTCTACGGGTATAGATTTGTAGGCGGAACATACACACACACACACAACGACTATTTCATTAATTTGAAGATTAAGTTGTTATTTTATATATTACTAGCAGTGTGTTTATCGTTTTACTAAAATTATTGTGACCTCGCCCTAATAGTATTTTTTTTTCTAAGTCATTAATAAATAATAACAATATATCATTGTGTTACACAAATGTTTATATTCCAGATTAATTTAAATGCCAATGAATATAATATTGTTGTTTCTAAAATTATATTATTCGTTTCTATTATTAATGTTTATTTTAGCAAAATCCTGAAGCTACTTTCACCGATTGCATACGTAGGTGGAGTTTATTAAGGAAATGGGCAGAGAGTAGCCCACGCCTCGTATTGTGGCTCCAACCTGAATCCTTTGTGTGAGGTAGAAGACGCTTTTCCAAGACATAATTAGAGTAATCATGTATAAGAACTAAGTTAATTCAGAAGATTGAAGTTAACAATTACGACAACAGAGAATTAGAGCTTCATTTAGGTTGTATTATTTCTTCCTTAATTGAACAGTAACTTAGTGTTCGTTAGCGAACCCCCCTCCGGGCATTAACAAAGCCGTAGAGCGATTTACAAGGCTGTTGACTAATAATATACGCCTGGTGAAGGACGAGCTCTGTAGCTGCTCATACAGAGGCATTTGTCAAAACTTTCGGCATTCGTGCAAAAGCAGACTCTCTTCCTTGTAGGTGGGGATGAAGTTTTCGCACTTCAAGATTTTGATATTTTATTGTACCGTAGGAAGATAATGCTGGAAACTTTTAAGTGACATTTTTTACAGCTTTAGTATTTATAGGTACTTAAAATGTTAAACATAATTTCCTTAAACAGCCGATGCTTATTGCATTTCCTACATTCTGAGAACACTCAGATTTGGTTTCTAGGCAAACAATTGTAAGATACCAGTGTCTTGTTGATTTTTTTCATTCGAAATATACTTTTTTAATGGGACTGTAAATCACTCCCGTATCTTTTACACGATAGAAAAAGGACGGTTTGGCAGCCATTAGTTTTAAATACTTAGACATGCAGTGGTTGCAGCCAAACTGTTGTTTTGTTCTTGGGCTAAGCTTATACACGTTCCTACATCTTCGGATTAAGTTTTCCGTTCCATTTATACAAAAATATTCCCGTACTATAAGTGCAGAACTTCACACGTTTGCATTGGTGATATCGAATCGTTTAGAAGAATTTTCCTTGTCAAAATAGATTAGCGCCCTCTCATCAGCGCCAGGAATTCGTCTAGTACAAAATCGTAGCACGTTTTTCCCAACAGCAATGTCCCGATTGATGTTTTCCCGATGTGTCATTTTCCCGACATGTCATTTTCCGGAAATAAAGCATAATATAGAACACTTAATTTGTTAGTTATCTTATTCTACGTGATTATTAATGTAAATTAAGTTGCTCATTAAAGGCTGGAACAATTTAAACCAAATTTGGTACACATATCACTAAAGATTCAGAAATAAATCTCGTGGATTTAGGATAACACTAACACCTATATGTGTGGAAGGCGTGATAAGAAATACTGCGATAACAACCGAGATAGGTATCGAATCGCATCTGGTGTTATGGTAGTCGCTGAGATTTATGTTATGAATTTGCAGCAGGGTTAAGTAAAAGCTTAACCCCTACGGGTGGTGGTGGAATGGGGTCATAATAATAATTTGATATCGCCCAAGACTGGTGAGGAATCCGGTGTTCATAGAACTTCCTCGTGATTTCATAGTCTTAAGTTTAAGAGTGTGTAAATGAGAGTTTTGTAATTATACTTTCTGAATGGAAGAATTTTCCCATTTACGCTCCTAGGGATGTTATCAATAATGCTAAAATATTCCAGTCTTGCTCTATTTCCTTAATTTATTGTATGTATGTATTTAGCAAAATTTGAAAAAAAAAACAGAAAAACAACTGTATCTCCTAAACGGCAGCAGTTATCAATCTACAGTCAACGGCATTGTGTTCAGCGTGGCCGCTACTATGGGGTTAGATACCTAATTCTCGCGAAAAGTCGAAAATTCGGAAGAAAAATAAATGTTTGGAAGAATAAGAGCAAAATTTGAAAAAAAAACACCAGAAAAACAGCTATATCTCCTAAAAGGCTGCAGCTATCGATCTGCGGTCAACGGCACTGTGTTCAGCGTGACATCTTGTATGGGGGTAAATACCTAATTCTTGCGAAAAAACGAAGATTCGTAAGTTTCGGATCGGATTATAGACTACCGACGAATATTCTGGATTAGCGAAGGTTTATTCAGTGCGTCTAACCCCTTTAATTGTATTCCTCATATTTATGAAAATGTCATAGGATCAGAATGGATCTTACAGAGTTTGCCTCAAATATTTCAAAAATTTAAGAAATTTCAAATTTCCGACGATCCATAAACTTTCCTATAATGAGTCACGTGACTTTCTACAGGGTCACCCCTTGGATTATATATATGTGTGTGTGTGTCTGTGTATGCATCGGCATGTTTATTAAACGGCGCCCAAGATCAGAGAAGTTCTGACGATAGCGATGAAGTGTCGTAGGTTTGGGCTAATGCGTTTGGCTTGACCGTAGATCATGTTTGAACGAGGATTGTGTTTTACGCGATTTGGCTGTGGCCCAGCACCAAACAGGACGGATTACTTAAAGTTGGCACCGTTGTGAGCTTGTTTTCTACTGCAGCCAACGTCCTCACTGGGATCACTGAATTATTATTACCATTATTGTGACAGTAAGTGCCTATGTTTCCTTGCGATCCCTTGCGAAATAAAATTTGACCTTTCTACTTTTTTATTAGATGTGAGTTAGATAGGCTAAAGGAATTATTCTTTGTCTATTTGCGATACTACAACATTATTATTATTTTCTGATCATACGTGTAGCTCAGATTTAAAATTTTAATGCAATGTGTTGAGTAAAGTTTCAATATTACTAATCGGGAATTTCATTTCTCTGACTAATATAATTGGTATGTGAAATTGTAGCCAAATGCGGTGAATGAAAATCGAAGGGGTAACGTGACTGGTCATCAGACCAAAATTGAGGCGTAGGGACGATAAAAAAAAATGAACGATATGATGAACGTCTGACCGCAAAAAAATCCATAAATTCTATATTCCAGTACATTTTGTTATGAACTGTGATATTGCAGCCATATTTCAAATTAAAGCTCAAGTCTACATTAGTATACGCTCTTCGTAGAAATTCTGGCAATCTGCACAACGTATCTGTTCGTTTTACTGTTGCGTTAACCTCGAAATTTCATTTTCTCTAAGAGATTTTCCCGGCTACATATTCATCGTAAAGTATCAAATGCAACCATTCATGTACATTCACTCCTCAAGTGATAATTTTCTCTAACTGGATTTAAAGTTATTCCTCTTTTATCCACGTTTTCCAGGTCGCCGATTTTAAGAAAGAAACTTTTTCGAAATTCAGAAACATGAATGGTCTTCACTTTAAATTGATATTATTAAATTTACTAAGGGCCAATAACATCACCCTCAAAACTTTTTAATTACTCTCGGGAAATTCGATACATTACGTTTTTTAAAAAAAATTAAATCTACGAATTTCAATTATCTCGTAAAATATTTTTTATTCGACGTAAATATTAGCCGTTTAACATGTTTGAAAATTTCACTCCTCCATCCATCCCCGCCCCTGGGTATTAAATGGCAATTTCAATGTATCAGTTAAACTCAGCGACATCCATATCCCCGGACTTGACTCCAATCTCGGCTGTTTTCGCGTTTTACGACCACAGTTATTCCTAATTCGGCAGGTTAATAAAGGTGAAACATGCATGTGCCATGTCAATACAATTCTGAATATATTTCCTGAAATTAGTCTGAGTTTCATGAATTCTGTTCCAAATAGTTTAGACTTACTGACAAAAATATTAAACCATCAAACTGTCGAGCTTTCACAAAACTGACATAAAAATCTATTAAAGCGAGAACTACTGTCAGACCGAAACAAATTCTTTTAATATATATATATATATATATATATTCAAATTATTTATGCATAGAAAAGCTCCTTATAGTAGCAGATATGTCTCAATACATTTCACCGCTTCACATTGTATTCCATCGTGTAATTCTTCAATGAAACGAGAGCAAAATGTTATTTCCTCTTTGTTTTACTTCAGTGATCGATAAGGTAAGCAGAGATCCCGCAAAGTTGTAAGAGGATTACATTAAATAACAAGTAAGATTAATGAGACAGCTTGCGAAGGAATTTGAAGAAAGGTTGCAGAACTGTGCCTAAGATTACAACTGCGCGCAATTCTACGTGGCTCACGGAAGCTGATAAGTTACTGTCAAATCCTTTGAAATAATTTTTTATGGTTTGAGGAAAAAAGTCTTAATTTATAACTTCTGGAGGGTGTGGGTGGACAGGGGTGGAAATTTTCCAACCTTCTAAAAATACCGATATTTGCGTTGAATAAATATTTTACGGAGTCAATGTGATAGATATTTTCCAGATATGTTTGTGCATCATTTCAAACCCCTTCGCCATGGAAGGGGAGCACCGTTAGGGGTGGGGGATGTTACACAAATGTAACGCGAATTTGAGATTCCTGGGTTATGGATGTTTCTGGGTTTAATTATAACATACAGTTTACCGTTTAACACCCAGGCGCGGGGTTGAAAATTTTCAAACTTGTTAAAACGGCCGATATTTTCGCCGAAAGAAAATTTGTCAGTGTCAATAAGATAGATACCGTTTTTCCGGATACTTTTGTATATTATTTCAACCCCTTACGACATGGGAGGGGAGCACCTTTAGGGATGTAGGTGTGTTACATATAAATAACGCTGAAACAACCGAGATTTGAGTCAAATCCGTGTTTATGGATGGCAGTGAGTTTAATTGTGACAACCCGGGTAGCGCCGGGCACCCAGATTAGTTTAAGAATAAAAATGAACCAGATGCAATAAATTAAAAATAATATAAAACTAATATTTAAGAATTATTTTAAAGTGCACATTAGAAATATAATCAGCTGAACAAGTAATTTCCATCTTTAATAGGTACATACAACCTAAAGTAATATTGATAGTCTACGACTTAGTAATGTAGGTAATGAAGAAAGGAGGGGTTAATACAACAACTATTAAAATCTAAAATGAAGACATAGGGCAAGGTGCAGAGAAAAAGTAAATCAGAATATGGACAGTGTTCCAGACATGATGCTTAACTTGAAAAGGAAAGGGAATCGGGCTGTATGCAAAAACTGAGTTAGTTTCCACGTATAGTGCTGGATAGAAGTTTGTTTATATGAATCTTAGTGTATTTGTATGTTTAAATATCTAAAACAATGCTTTACGTATTTTTTAAAAAATATTATTATTGTAGCTGACAGGGAACCGAAAAACATTTGTTACAAAATTCATTCTTATCTTTTTATTGAACCTAATCACTAACACTCAATTCATAATTTAATATTTGAACTTATGTATTTAAACCAACATTAAAATGTGATACAAGCATTTAAATAATGGAAGTACCATTATTTTTGTGATTCGTGGACCGGAAATTATCCTACCATAAAAACCAAGAACATCGAATATGTTGCAAAGTACGTCAATGAAGCCTGACACCTAGGTTGTTAATATCATTGTCCACTTGTCATCATAATCCACAGTGCCAAATTAGCTAATCGTGTCGGTAAGCTTTCGCTTTCATCAAGCTGGATCAACGATTACTACTGTATTGTTCATTGACTTGGTGTACAGGTTATTAACGCGTGTGTGATATTGTTTGAGCCTTATCTATTATTCATACTCATAGCATCAAAGTGTTCGAAATGTGATTCACACAAGTATATAAGGGACGGAGACAGAATTCAAAATAATCAACCTGTTTTTAGGATTTTTTTTCAGAAAAAAAATATATTTTTACATGTGCAGAGATATAGTGATCAGTCCAGTAATATAATTAAATATTCGTTTAAATAGAAGCATACTTTCAACTATTACAATTTAATATTTGAAACAATTCTGATATGAGACGAAAAATAATTTTAAAATGCATATCAGTTTAGAAACCATTGACAGAATTGACCATCATAATACTGGGTCGTCCATTCGAATGTCCCTAATTTTAATGTATGTGATGGGTAAACGGTTGAATATAGAAACTTACAACAAAGTTTATATGAAAGGAAACTCTCGAGGTTTTCTGATCCCATCACCACATCCCTGTGTGAGCTCCAGCAGTCACTGTGACAAACTGCACCAGACATTCATCATGGACTATCACGAACGTGCTCTTATGTAGTGCGAGGATTCTGCGATCCGTAGATCCGCACTTTATGCCGGTTTACCTTCCCTGATACATGGAATGTTCATGTCTAGAATTTTCTTCTCGGACGAAGCCAATCAGGATCAGCGCCGAGACGGTCCAGCATCGTATTGGTGAATTCCACTCGTTTGGGCCTGTCATTCGGCTCAAGAAACTGCAATTTGTATGCGTACAGTTTGAGACGTTTGTGGACAATTCTATGTAGAGTTGATTTCGGTATTTGAAGTTCCCGCTAAGCTTTGCTCATAAGCGGCTCGAACATTTTCAACCGTTCCGTCGGATGTTTTGCGACCACCACCACGCTTCTTTAACAAAGTGCCAGTAGCTAAAAGTGTATCCTGTCACTTCTTTATGATTTTAGCAGTTGGAACATCATGGTGAAAGACTCGCCGAAACTCTTTTTGAACTTTAAAAATTGATTTAAACTCCGCATACCACGAAACAATTTGCTCTTTCACCTGCGTTGTTCCCATTTTGATAAATGAATGACAAAACCAAGTTTTTGCACCATCTACCGACAGTATTCTAAACTTGCTGAGGTTTCCTTTCATATAAGCGTTTTTGTAAGTTTCTATATTCAACCGTTTACCCGTCAAATACAATTATCATTAGGGACATTCGAGCGGACCACCCTGTATGACAAATTATAATAAATGCGGACAAATATTTGGAATATTTTTTAATCTCTTATTCAGTTGTCTTTTGAGCTTATAAAACTTAAATTGGTAGTTGGATTCGCCATGCTAGGTAGTAACGAACTTTGTCAAATTTTCAAGGTCCCCTCCTAGGATACAACAGAACTACACTGTACGGCCGCTTTGAATTAATAGTTTCAATCAACTCTTCTCTGATACTAATAATATTTATTTCGTTGATGTAATTGATAAAAATCAAAAGGATTAACAGATATTAATTCAGACAAGTTGAGAAAAAAGGCGTATGAATAATCATCCGAAATATTTGAGATCAAACTATCGTCCAGGAATCTAGATTTAAACAAGATTTCCTCTGATTTGCATTACGTCTTCGTCTAAACGAGCTGAAGAAATCTTTTATATATTTAATCTCGTTTATAATTTCATGTCTAATGGCCTTGCGCTTAAACTCTTTGATGTATAGTCCTTTGTCTGCATAGAAATTATTTGGTGCTCTCATCTTTAGTCCCATTAGAGTCTCCGCTGACAGGAATAATCTCGGGTAAAATTTCTTCTTCATTAGCATTTAATTTTTCAGCGTCTTTACTTGTTTTTTTTATCCTGATGAGGTTTACGTCAACACGAACACTTTTAGTACACTTTCAATTTTATGCTATTTTTTAAGATTTCTGAGAATTATTTATTTAATATTCTGGCACTAATTTTACGTAACTTTATCTGATAACTATATCTTAACGCGAGGTTATCACTAATCCTCTCCTGAGGTAAATCAAATACTTTAAAAAATAATTATTAATAAGATAAATTATAACACACATTTTAAAATATTTTATTCCACGACGTTTCTGTACATTTTCGAACTTTAATGAGGTTATTTTCAACTGTAACAGAATATATTACAAACCTCTCCTTCATAAAACATTGATATGAGTTATTTGACTTATTATACAATTTATTTCGCTTAATAAATAATAATAATTCAATACAACATTTGTCGTTACAATCTCATACAAATTTAAAAATATAATACATTCGAAAGAAAGAAAACAATATTTTTGTCATATGTGTTTTAAAGGACAAACAATATATTATTTTTTCAAATGGGAAATATATATAACTTTTTTCTTTTAAAATTTATCTAAGAGGTAAAACAGCAATATTCTTTTATTTTAAATGTTGTAAGGAACAACAAAATGTAAAAAAATATAAAATTATAATCAAATCATAAATTTTCAAAATTGTTTTAATTTAAAAATAAATGTTTACAAACACAAAGTAATTATGAACTTATTTTTATGAAATTATAATTACAAATTTATACACAAAAAATATTAAGCTAAATAATCTTGTAATATATAATAATTAAATAGTATAATAAGCAAAATAACTTATATCAATAAGTTTTATTAAGGAGTAATTTGTAATATATTCTGTTACCATATAAACCTTACATAAAATACCTGATTAAAGTACAAAAATGAACAGAAACGACGCAGTATAAAATATTTCTAAAATGTCTGTTATATTGATGAATGAAAACGTATTACTTTGTTAGTTTTTATGTTCTCGTTACTTGTTTTGAAAGTAACATCTATGAAAGGAAAATATTACTAACTGATAATTGTTATACCTGTTGTATTTAGAATTTTCCTATTAGTTTTATTTTCGTCACTGTAGTGCACTCTGAAATATTTAGTGGTTTCCAGACATATTAGAATTTTCTACTAGTGAGAGCAATGATTCTCCCTCGTTTTATTCAAACAACTCACAGTGAATAACTGGCAGAACATTCAGCCGAATCACTAAATGTTTGACTACTGAGAGCTTGTATCGGGCGGCGATATTTCCAGAAACTGCGTCCAAGCGTGTATGACCTGATGAGTTCCAATGCCATTAACTGAATTCGTGTCGGGGATTAGAAGCAGTTATTGCAATCAGGTGTCCAGGGACTACACGGGGCTCTGAATTATTGATAAGACGAGAGATAAATACAGCTTAGTGTTAAAGTGGGGCTTCATTTTTCCCCTGATTACCTGCTTCATATTGAGAGATACACGTTAATATCTATTTTAATATTGCAAGTGCTTCTGCGTCGCCTCCCTGTGAAAAAAATTATTTTAATAGTTAAATAATTCCATGAGGTGCAGAGTTTATTGATAACAGGAGTACGGTTGAACTCATTGTGCCTAGCAATTACGCTTTGTTGTTTAAATAAATTAGACAACAGGAAAATACAAAATCTCATGATAACTCAATAAGCACTTTACAGGTTTATTTCAATAAAATATAATCATATACAATAAATCTAGTTACACTCCAGGTAGGATATTGATATTCGTGTGTAATTTGTACAGGCTGTCTAACTCCATACAGTTCAGAAGTAAAGAAATGTACTCAGAATTACGTTGAATTTTTAATGATACTCGAATCTTGGTCAATATAACGCCGATTTTTTTCCATAAAAAAACGTTCACTGTTCGGTGTTTTTATTCCATCATTTTAAGAAACAAAATTATATTTCAGCAATGTTTTACAATTGTTACATTTTATTTATCTTCTTACGTTCTATGTTTTTTTTATTAAGAAAAAGAATTTGCGCTACACACGGTCCGAAGAGAGTTTCAGTCAACAGGACGAGGAGTGTACATCGCTATTTTAAGTGTTATTAGAATATAGTCAAATATTTATAATTCCGTACCCCGAAAACATGGCGCCAGACCCCGAGAAACAACAGGACCATAAATGTTCTGCACGCGATAGGAATAATGTTAACTCCGAATGAAGATATATATAAACGTCACCATTTAAAGTTTTTTTGTCATTATACCTCATGATTCACCAATTCCACAATGTATCAAGTAAGTTTATAAGCTGGAGGTCATCTTGATCCTTATACACCCGAATAAAAGGAATGTAAACAACCAACAGATTAAAAATATAGATACGGTAACATTAAACTATTTTTTTAATATCTTTAGAAGGGCAATAACTACAAATCTTTAGCGTATTGACATTTATTAAATTAGTGAAATATGAAGTAACTATCTCCTGCTAATTTCAAAATGTTTCTCTTCACAAACAAAATACGTTAATTGGTATTTCTCGATTTATATTTTTGACCTGTGCGCCCACTTGATTACGAACGTATATTAGATGGATTTCAATATATTGTAGTTTAATATCATACGTACCGCAAAGTTTGAGAGCTGCACGAGTGCTTTCATTGTCTCGATGAGAGCTCGAAGCTCGCCAAAGAGAATCCCGTATCACCGTAGTGTTTGCAGCGTTAAGTCAGTAATACTGTAAGTGGTGGCAATACACACGTGGTCGGCCAAAGAGCTAATTATGTCTGCTGAACTTTCTGAATATAGAGGAACATATCACAAGGGCCCACGTTCCTGAGCATTTTAACGTGTACTCCCGAATGTAAAGTGCTGCAGAGTATTATTTACTTGCTCTAATAGAAATGCTGTTAAGGACTGTGAGGGGAAAATAAAATGTATGCAACGGATTTTTAATTCTAAATGGTGCAAACCTTGTATTTACAATGATAGAATACTTTAAATGATTTTCTGTTACACCTACAAGATGCTCATTCATAAATAGCGGTATGTAACATTCTACGATATTATGAACATATTTATGTTTCAGGTTACCGCAAATTTTATTTTCTAACTAGCTGGCGTTGTCATAATTAAACTCAGCGACATCCATCACTCCGGATTTGAGTTCAATCTCGGTTGTTTTGCGTTATTTTTATGTAACGGCCCTCCACCTCCACCCTTGAGGGTGCTCCCCTCCCGTACCAAAAGGGGCTGAAATTATGCACAAAAAACCGTTTTAACATGTTTTAAAATCCCACCCCCGCCCCTGGGGGTTGTAGCCGTATTTTACCACTAAACTGATTGTTTCCGGTTCAGAAGGAACACGTGTACGAAATTTGGTGAAATTTACTCTGGTTATAGATTTATATGCGGAACATACACACACACACACACACAAAGTCTATTATATTTTTTAGAAGGAGAATATTATAAAATCGAAGCTAAGAATTTTCAGTTTGAAAATACTGATTGAATTTTACTTTTCTCTATAGGCAAATGAAAATATTTGTATTTACTATTTCCCTATTTTTTTAAAATTCTGTTAATAATTTTTCCTGTTTCTAACTGTCGTTTTTTATTTGTATCTATATGTTTGCCAATGGCAGCGTTAATCTGTAACGCAATAATACACAAATGGATTTCTCAGTGTTTGAATAAATTTTTTTTCAAATTTTTTCACGTAGACATAAAATTTCTGAAAAACATAATTTGAAGCTATATTAAATAACATTCATCAGAAGGAAACATTTAATGAATTTTTATATATGGAACAAAATTCTCCCCCGTATTTTTCCCAACCGTTTCCAGTGACAAAGGGTGTAGTTGATACACAAGGGGCAGGTACTATTCGTTTCCCTGAAATGTATGCGCATGTTTGCTGTGACAAAAGCCCGGGTCACAACATATGCAGTGCTTTGAGCAGCCGCTTCTCCAAATCTATCTTCTGATCCCTTTTATGGGTTTATTTTCCAAGAGATTTCCCCTTTATGCTTGTCGTGATGGAATGCCCGTCATGGCCTGAAATCGCTGCCGCCCCGACCTTGCAAAGCTTGAAAGATGTCCAAACTTAAGATTTCAAGTAGATCGCGCGGTGGTACAAAACAAACACGCAACAGAACATAGCGCATGCCAGAAATTGTAACGTTTGTCCATCCGTTACTACTCTCTACCACATGGAGACGCAATGTAGGGAACTATGTACTTGGCCTTCTTTAGTAGCCCTCAAATGAAGAGAGAAGTCAAATATCTACAACGATATTGTAAAAATTTAATTCAAACCAAACTGTAGGGTGTATTCTTACGTTTAAACTGACAGACTGATAAACTGGGTTGGAAAGGGAAGAGAAACTCACGTAATTAGGTATCTACAGTTGGAGAATCGTAAACTTCTATAATTTAAACTAAACAGCTCATAGTATTACTACATTCACGTTCAGGAAGTAAGTGTACTGTGACCATAACGGGCTGTCATTTTTTAAGGTTGGTAACACTGAGCGGTAGATGGGGATCTCATGACAGAGTGAGCATTGCAGGAACACTGTAGTACACGTTATAGTGTCCAGGTGCGTGAAAGAGGCCGCCAAGTGCGAGCCACGTGCTGTTATCCGCTTCTTACTTATGGAAGGAATAAAACCTACCGAAAGTTTTCTGTGCTCTATTGTGTCTGGAGACGTTGAGGCTCATTACACGCCTGAGTCAAAAAGACAGTCGTCACACCAATTCCCCATGTGTCAAAAATTCCAAACCACGATGTCGGGCAAAACAATTACGAACTCAGTGTTTCACGACCAAAAAGGCATCATTTGATCGACGGGAGACCATCAGTGCACAACGATATTGTTAGACCTTAAAATACTCAAAAGGAGCATTCAAAACAAATGGTGGGAAATTCTGACGAAAGTAGTGTGCTTGTTGCATGACAACGCCCGTCCTCACACAGCCTTGGCCACCAAAGCGCTCTTGGACTCATTTGGTTGGGATGTTTTGATTCATCCCCAGTATTCTCCGGACTTCTTCAGATTATCATTTCACATCCCTGAAGGCACACATGGGTGGAATTAAATTTTCAACTGACGCGCAGGTGGAGAAGGAGGTTCTGAAGTGGGGGAAGGAGCTGGTGGGAGAGTACCTCGAGGAGGGCATAAAGAAACTTGTGCCACGTTTCACCATATCCTTTGAACGTGATGGGAATTATGTGGAATAATAGTCAACAAGTGTATAAACAATATCCTGTATTTTTTTTTCAAATACATGCCTCGTTTAAGTGTTTACAAGGAACAGGTTGAATTGTTGCATATTAAACTTAAATTGTCAGAACTCGTAATACGGATTACCAAAAAATTGTTCTGAACGTTCATTTTAAATTTGGACTGGCATCGAAAATTAAAACCAATGCATTAGAGCATTTCCTCTAATAAATTGTAAGTGAACAGAGGCAATACCTACGAGCTAAGATACATCTAATTTCCAAAGGTTCCCCCCGGCGTATGTGCTGTAGGAAGTGTTCTCGGATTCCTAACGACGCCACTCGGTTGGAAACCCGAGAACTCTTCTACTGCCTTCAGGTCTTGTATTACTTATTACTTGTGGAATACACGTGGCCTGTGCAAGAAACAAAGACATTCGTACAAAGTTTACTCTGGAATTCCAGAAGGAATCGGCGAAGTGGTAAGGGAGGGGGAAATAAATAATGCTTCTTGTTAAAAACAAGAAATTTCCGGAGAAAAACGATTTTTGCAAGGGGACGATTTGTGACGTCACCATTCTGCAGACAAAACTATTTAAATCAAGAGCCTAGAGAACAAAACTATCACTGAGGATTTTTTCCCCCCGACAAGCCCTTAATCCCCACGCTCTACTCAGACTGACCATATTAAAGATTATTATGCCGAATTATGTTTGATAATTTCCGCCCCCAACCCTCGGGGTGGTAGACATGTCTTACCCCAACAGCGTTCGAAAGGAACAAGTGTACGAAATTTGGACTAATTTTCTCCACAAGTGTGTAGATTTGTATTTGGTACACACACAATGAAGCCCACAAACAAGCTTTCTATTTTATTTATTAGAAGATGAAACCATTTAAACAGAAAAAGCCATCAAACTGAATTATACCTTTGAATATATGCTATATGAATGTTCGCATTTTAGGTTAAGTTAGTGACCTAATGCCTCGTTTACGTTAACTATCTCATCATCAAAGTGCAATACCAGTGAGTGTCGCTTTTAGAAGCTATGAAAACTTTACTCAGTTCAGTGAGAAATTTCTCACAATGTTTTTATTTACTTCCATTATTCTATTCAAAATAAATATTCAATTGCAAATATTGTAATGTAAATGGAAGCCTAACGGCATTTAAATGTTATTTAATACAATGGCATACCTCCTCCCACTGCCTAATTTACGCATTAGCACGTCAGTAACTGGTTTCGCGTTCATTACGTTGAACATAATCGCGAGTGGCAATCTGCATAGAGCGCAAGAGCTTTGTGCAATAAAACGTCGTGTTAGGCTGTATGTTTATTGGCAATACAACTTGGCAAATTGTATTGGCACATCGCAATGTCTGGCTGCTCACTCTGCAGTAAATTTAAGCGGAAGCAGCCCACGGACACATTATGAGCAATGACCAGAAACGATCACATTTATCCATACGGTAATACCTAATACCTAAAATTAGATTCGCAATTAATTGTATTATCTACATATAGCGTAATTTTTTCACCGTTTTTGTGATTGGAATCTAAGTAAGAAGATATAATTTTTTTATAAATCATATTCATATATTAATATATATGCTCCTATTTAACCGAGTGGACTATCATACAGCTAGTATATGGCAATATGCCACTCAAAATTCGATTAGTTATTTCCCTAGCAAACTTTACATTTGCACGAACATGATTAATAAATCCTCTTCTAGTGGATTTAGTTACAATACAAGTAGTGTTTCTCTACTTTTAATATTGCCCTTTTAAGGTAACAACAACGATTTTTCTTCCGTGTTGTATAGCGGTAGGCCAAGGCTCTAAATGTGCTGCATCACCAAGGAGAAAGATAGCATATCTTTCAGAGCTGACCTTGATTGAAATTATGTCTTATGCGTTTTTTGAAGAAATAAAATATTTCACTTGTAAATAAAAAAAATTGTGCGTGATGAAAATTCAACCTGCAAACACGTGGTTGTCTCATTGTTGGCGTAAACCATGCAGCTATAGTAACAGTAGGTTACGTTACAGTTACATTGTTAACACTTCATAAATTAGAGCTCGAAAATCGCTGTTTAGTTATATGCTACATTGTTTTTTGAGTGAAATATAGAATTTGAAAATAGGTGATCAATTTTTGTAACGCTGTCTACATAAATTAAAGGAAAACAATTTTTTTTTTCAGATGCTCAAACGAAATAAGAATTTGACAAATGTTAAAACATTATGATAAATTGAAAATCTATTAATATATCGTTTTTTACCTTGGACGCCAAGCATCGTAACATAAATTCTTGTCGACTTGGCGAGTGTCGTGAATGAGAAGAGAAAAAGTTTATCGATATCAGAGATATTCCTAAAAATCGCATCCTAGCTTTCTAGAAATTTCTCATCCGAGAATTGTGTTCCATTCAATTGTAATACATTTAAATGAATAAATGCAATCGGAGCAAGTAATTTTTCTATTTCAGTTAAGAAAATACGTTTATTTCTGTGATTTCGGCTAGTTCGAAATACAAGACGCCACAATAGGGCAAGAATCGGCTTGTCAAAATCAAGATCGATGTTACGTTTCACGAACATCATTATGATGTATCAGGACCAGGAAGCTTGATTAGTTATGATTCTGCATCATCATTGTATAGATTAAATATTTCCCGGAGAAACACAACAATTTTTAGACACTTTCTTCCACCTTCCAGAAATTTAATTAATCAAGCGATTTTCCTGTTATTCTTTTTTGTGATAAAAACGAGATTTTTGTTATTTTTCATTCACTTATTTATTTCTTTCTCTGCTGTACAAAATGAATGCATAATTCATTACATAATAATTTGCAATGTATATTCAATTTTTTTAATTTTCTTGTGCGCTTGTATTAACCGACGAGTTAGTATTAAATTACCAAATTTTTCAATTGGTTTGAAAATGAAGGTGTAATAATTGCGGTATGACAAATTCCACGAGCAGTATAAATTTGTACAGCCCACTTTAATTATTTTAAATCATAACAGTAATATTCTTTCATTTTCAGTTAGGAACTACACTTCAAAGCCAAACATCGTTGGTTGTTTAATAATTTTTCAACGTGTAACTTTGTCAGGAATGTCTGACTATTTTTTATAAAGTGTTTATCAATAATGGTTAGGCTGAAATTATTGTATATAACTATTATCTATTAAATGTCAAGAAATTTTTTTTAATGTATAATAAACAAAAGTTATTTATATTTGGTCTCGTTTAAATGTTCAGAAGAAATATTCCTTATCATCTCGTTCCAATTATTTTCATTATTGATAATTTTTTTATATTATTTATCATCAATTATTTTATATTATAATCAACTCACATTATAATTTCATAGTATGATTTGAGTATTCAGATCTCTTCCACAAATTATAACAATAGTATAGACGTTTTGTTGAGTTTTCTCTCAACAGGTTAAGTAAACACGTTCGGGGTACAACCCACAAATTCAGAGTTAATGTGCACTTGACACAATGTGTACATAAAGGATAACAGGTGTATTAACGGTGTATGTCCAATTTCAGAATAAAGCTAGGTTTAATTGACGAGCGAAACGTGGCTGATAAGCGGAACTGTCTCTGCAATATTGATAAGCAATAATACATGGTTTAATAGTAAGTTAACAAAATTATTGGCACAGAATGTGCCCAGCTCAAATTTAATCGACGGAAAAATTTGTACTGAATTAGACACATAAATCATTTTTTTTATTTATAATGGAATAAATAGGTCTAATTTTTATATATTATATTTTCATATAAAGTTATTGTATAAAGACGGATTAACTTAACTTATTAAATATAATGCACATAAAGTAATTCCCTTCCAAACAAATATTAAAACCCATTCATATAATTGCATCTCATTTTTTTAAATTAAGTAAATAAAATTTGTAAGAATATCAATTTTGTAAACTGTAACACGTAAATCTCAAGTATTATCAAATTTTTAAAACGTATTATAAAATATTGATTTAAAATAAAACTAACAAAATTAATTTAGAAACATTTCTACATTAATTAAAATCATATTAAATAATGTTCCATCCGAGAGAATGAGAATTTTTTTCCTTCAACTACGGAATCGTAGACTCAATTAAACTCCGCTCAAACAGGACAATAATGTTGTTAAACTGGAAGCATCTATATACTCCCTGCTGGGCGAAATATTCGAAGAATTTCGTAATAAACACTATCCGAATGAATATTCTGTTATCTAAGGTACGACTGTGTACATTACAACATACTGGAAATTTAAGTTATGTAGTTCTTACTTATATGGTACGGAAACGATTTATAATTCAAAATTAATCCAAAACAATAATTAGTTCAAACTGGAGACTTTTAAAAGATGAAGTTCAGTAGAATTGCACGATGGGAAACCTTATTATTCTTAATTTGTAAGAAAAATCTGTATATTTCAATTAATTAACCAGTTCTATCAGACTTTAATGAAATAATCTTTTGTATTTGTAGATTTCTCAAAAATTGAAAAATAAAATCGCCACGCTTTAGTCAAAATGCCTGATTCATTAAGATAAATTGGTTTTCTGCAATTTGCTTGAAACTTAAACGAACACATACTACGCTACTTGACAAAACAAATTCCACATTCCAGTCTATGGTTTATTACACGTAGGTGGTTAATGTTGTATACAGCAACAAGCTTATAAAGCTTTCACTAAATTCTGTTGTAACGTAATTTATTTGGGAGGGTTGTATGGGATAGATTATTTAATAAAACATTTAATTTATTTGATTAAATTAAATTTTTAATTTTAAATAGGTTTATAAAAATTTGGATTATTAGGGGGATTAGCTCAGAGTAGTATATACAAGAGTCTCAAATTAAAACATTATTTCCTTCAAATCAAAGGGTCATGACTCGTGGGCGTCGTGAAGCAGAAATATCGTCAAACGCACGTCGATCCGGAAATACAGACACACCTGATGGTTTGTCTCTCGTCGGCCAGGAGCATGGACGGCAGGTACCTGTGGTTGCTCAGGAATGCCTCTGGGAATTTCAGGCGACATATGCAAGGCCACCTTCCCGCTCAGCGACACGTAGTCTCGAAGTCGGGCAATGAAATCCGGTTCATGGGTTGTGATTCTCTTTAGATATGTGGCTGCATTGGGCTGCGTTCTCTCTCTCTCTCTCTCTCTCTCTCTCTCTCTATATATATATATATATATATATATATATATATATATATATATACATATTATAATGGCTAAATATATAATAACGGTACCCCAGGGTCTTTACTGGGTTGATAAGGAAACGGAAACACAATTTTTTTTACAATTAAACAAAACAGTTAAAATAAATGAAAAACGAAATGAAATGATTGAAACGATTGAAACAAATGAAACGAAATCTGACTTTTTACCCTTATTTAACAATTTACAATTACGAATTCAGAAAAACAATCTTACAAGCTCTCTGGTCCACACACTCATTTCATACAGGCTTAAAGGGCACCAGGTTGCGCTAACACTCTGCTTTCACCGCCACCTCTTCTTGATGGCGTTACCCACACGACGAATTCAA
Organism: Zhengitettix transpicula; assembly: GCA_037074705.1. NCBI lineage: Eukaryota > Metazoa > Arthropoda > Insecta > Orthoptera > Tetrigidae > Zhengitettix > Zhengitettix transpicula. The sequence goes on from CM073595.1 coordinate 5,198,648, forward strand.
CCAACTCTGCTGGCAGACAGATTTCCACGACGAACTCCTACCGACTTCTGATGACTGATGTCCAATTGATTATTCTCGGCCACCTAGCTTGGCCTACCATCCGATGATCTCTCCTGAATGCAAACTCCCAACTGTTCAAAACATTGTTTCGGCCACTTTCTTGGCCCTGCATCCACCCTGCGGACCTGCACCAACGCTCTCCCCCAGCGGTCTCCTGCTCCTGACTAACTCCTCATAATAATTCTCCTCCCTGACTGTCTCTGTCTTTATCTGCTCTCTTATTTATATCACGGCTCCATAATATTCCCTTGTTTTCACAGTTGTTTTGAAATTCCATGATCGCTAAAGAACACCATCTGATGGCTTTCTCCCGCTCCGAGAGCCACTTAATCAATTAAAATAAGCATCTTCTTTTAGTATAATTTCCGCGTCCATCTGTTATGATGCCTTTCAGGGTTCCGTCGGTCACAACCATTTAGCCCTAAGAGCCGCAAAAATGCACAAATTATCGTCCTCTCTAAAAGCCACGTATCCATCATTTTTATCATCATCTTTTATATGTACCAACCACTCAAGGATCCCCAGTCTGATATATATATATATATATCGCTATCTATCTAACTATTTCTCGGCTGTTTAGTTAAGTCGTGCATTGGACTTGCGCGGTTCTTACTAGACTGCGATTATAGACTTCCTCTCTGTCATATTTCTTTTCGCCTCTCTGTCTTCGCTAACCAACCATCTTTTCTGAGATATGATCTTATGATATGATCCTCCCTTGCTCGCGTCTCCTTCAAGATCGATAATTTCTTTCCTCACAACAGGGATAGAAACAAAATCACTCGACCTTTCTCCACCAATCAGTTTAGAATATTTTACTACGCGAAGCCCAGTACTGAGTTGTGGAGGGAGGTGCCCTTCGGATTATATCAGGGTTAATGTCGGCTGGGTGAAATTTTTCCAAGCGACCTTCTTAATCCCTTCGACCATTATTTTGACATGTACGCATCCTGTCTTCTCGACACAGCGGCGGCAAAATGCTAAGATCTGAAATTCTAATGTGCGACTTGCTGCTGGCTTGTGCTTAGATGCCAATAAAATAAATTATTTCATAATTAGGCGGCGCGCTTCTTCTCTACAATATAATAAATAGATAAAAATATATTTATATTTCAATAAACAAATCCGGGGTTGCTGCATAAAGGGTTGTAATTATAAAATATAAAAGTTTCTTACGTCAATTTCATAATGAGCCAACAGTGGCAAGGTATTACACTAAACTTTGACTTCAATTTAAAAAATTTTGGCATTGAGCAATTTAATACGCTTTAAACTTTCTAATAGAAGCTACTTGAGATAGATGATGCTCTTACTAAGCGCTCCTAAACAAGGACTGGCGTATTTAATATCTGTTGCTAATTGGACCGACAAAGTTGGCCTGTCTGGCTCGACTCTAACCTTTCGTTGCTGCAGACAGTTCTGAAACTGAGCCTCATTAGCCGGTCCGAATAATCAGACAATCCATCGAAATCAACTAGCAATTGCACCACAACCCTTAGTTTGTAGAAGTCCGCTGCAAATCGCCAAGCTGACCAATATGCAACACGTTTCCCAGTAAATAGTAGGTCATATGCTATAAGATAACTGCAACTGAAAACACAAAAATGTTATTCAAAATTTGTTCGAGTGTAATAGTAAAACTTTCACAAAGTAAACGTTTCCGTATATTAATTATTCCAAAAAAAACATTATAACCGAACTGGCATTATTGATGAGTTCCGTGTTTTATTTCCTAAAGTATACCTAAAACAGTCCTCGAATAAAAATTAGATTTGGGGAAAGTCATTAAAATTTATTTTATGTAAGGTACATTTATTCAATAAATTGTCAAAATATTTTGTTATTAAATCACTTGTTAATAATTTTCCATGCATAAAAAATATTACCACAAAAATATCAAAGATCAGATTCTTCTTTTTCAAAAATAAATTAGTAGTATTTATCATACGTTTTTCAATCAGAAAACGAATATGAAAATTGAATAAGATACTATTTATTGAATATATTCAGTACTGTTTGTTTTTAATATGAATTATATTGTAATATACACCTATGTTGGTGTTAATATTTTTTTTTTCAAAAATAAAGTTTGTTACGTAAGATAAATGCATTGTTATCGACAGAATATTTTGAACAGTCAGTGTGGAGTGAGAACGCTGAACCCAGAGCATTCCCGGACTTTTGTTGTTGTGTTTGTTGTCGATCAGCGGCGCAGTATGTCATATTGTCCGGTCGCTAAAGTCTCGTTCGAGATAGAGGGTTGCCATAGGGCGAGGTCGTCCGGCGTTGGACGAAGAGTAAAAAAGCTGTTGAGAAACTACAAATTATGAACATTTTAAAGGGTTGAGATGCATTATTGAACTGTAAACGAAATCTAATTTTAGTGAAGATTGTGAGTTGAGAGATTTCGGCAGCAGGTAAAATTGAATTCTGCTACTTTTGTTGGGTTTGTAAAACTGGCCGGTTCTCATGATAAAAACATCTTGGGCGTTGTAATTCAGACTGAACAAATTTTTTGTAAATTTGATATTTATTTTCAATCTATACTTTTCATCAGGCCCGTTAAAACGCCCTGGACTGAAATAAGGGTCTCATTTTAATTAATAAATTTTATGTAAATATAACTGTAAAATTAATTTTCGATTTTAAATAAATTCTTTAAATATCATATTAATCAAATATATCTGTAATTCATCATTTCAAACCTTTCACTAAATGTTAAGAATTTCTATTAAAATTTTGATAATTGTTTGTTTGAATTGTTCAAAGTAAAGTAAAATTTAAATTTATTTAAATAAATCAATATTACAATTTTTTTGCTTCTCAGAGTAAATTAAAATAAATTAAATGACTATAAGTTGTGTATTCAAATAAATAATTTAAAAATCTTCAAGTTGTATATTACAATATACGACATTACTTGTTGTAGTCCATCTTAATTTCTTTAGCTATATATTAATTGATAAACTATTTCTATTGTCGAATATCTTTATGAATTGCTTTAAGGAAATCGATTCATTTCAATTAGAGTATTTAAATCTCTAAACTGTCTTTTTATTTATAAGACAAACATCAACGAAGTGGTTATAGATATAATTGTTAATTGATTAATTGTAATTTATATTGTTTATTCTTGCTCCAACCAATAATTAATAATTATTCAGATAGAAGTATATTTGACAACGCTAACATATTTTTGAGAGTGTTAAGAGTTCCGAAATAGTAAAGAAATCTCATACGTAAAGCGAAAATCCCGTTTATTTCAAGAAAACGTATCGTGGAGGAATGTCGAGGATTGTATGCTGTTTCTATATTCATAGAGAGGTTTTTATACGGTCGGGAAGCTCCGCCGGGCACACAATGGCCAAGAATACCGGAGCTAGTCTCCGGTCACGCCCTCAGATAAATCTATCAGGTCCGTGTCTTCAGCAGACCACTTCACAGCTGATCTACTGCCCTGCCCATTGATTCCAGACACTGAAAACGATCTAGTATAACAGCTTCTAGATGTCACCAAAGATTTGAAATTATTGTGTGTATCTGATATTTTACCTTTGTTCCGAAAACTCCCTTGTAGAAAAAAAAATGTATCTATAAGTTACCGGTCCATTTTTCACAGATTTGAAATATTGAGCGCAGAGCCATTGCTTTCCTGCAATATGTTAGCTTTCCTTTTCTTAAATCGGAAAGATGGTGCTACGACTGGAATCGAGAAAACTTCTCTCACTTAGGAATAGTGTACAGAATGTCAATCACATGACTGAAAGACAATCCAAAAACAGACGGCTAAGCACGAAATAGGAAAAAAATACTTTTTTCTAAAAATATTTTCCAAAAATAAAACAATTAAGTGCGATTTAAAAATGTACCTACTACAGTATAAAAACTCAGCATCAGTGTGTTCACTGCCCCCTTTCTCATAGTAACAAGCAATACTCCTTCGATTCCTATCAAGAATTCCACAATTATTATTTATGAAAGTCTTCTTGAACAGATTCAGAAATTCGTTCTCACTTTAAAAAATACCCGGAATCTTCATTTTTCTACCAAAATAATTATTTATAAGAAAACGATGCTTTTCGAATTACTAATTGGGCAATTCATGGACTTCTGGAAATTTAAGTTGGAATGAAATAAATAGTTTCAAACAAAGGGGAGACAGCCATGTGTTCACGGCTTCAATTCTCACTGCGTCATTTTTTTTCTGGTGCAATATATAGAATTAAAATCATTGTTGTCTTTAAAAGACACGTGTGTTGTAACATTAGGTGACATATTAAAGAGAAAAAAAATGGATACTGTTTCGCTACGTCAATCACGGAATAGGTTTCTACTGTAATTAAAGCCGACAGAAAAGGTTTCATTCATTATTTTTTGGGGAAAAAAATTATTTTTTATAATTAATCGAAATGTCAAACACTCGAGGTATAAGGCAAAATTTTAAAGCGTAATTAATTAAAATAATAGTGTTCTGGTAAGTAGTGTTTGATTATGAAACAAAAAAATTACGCGTGATCATTTCATTTTTCAGTCAAGAAACTCACAAATATCTGCAAATTGAGAAAAATAGATGAAAATGAATATTGCGAACGACATTACTCGTTATATATTTTGAAATTGGGAAGAGCTATCCCCTGTCATAGCCAATAAGATACAAATATTCCCTCTATGTATTGATTGTTGCATTCATAAAGGGGTGCTCAATTTTTCTGATGAGGAGTATGCTATATGCCTTTGACGGCAGATATTTTAATATTATTCATCATAAATTACCACACTTTCCTCCTATTTCAGCCTCCTAATAATCTCAAATTTTTAGAAAAATTGCGTTTTTCAATAATAATTTTTATGAAAAACAATAAAAACTTATCAGAAGGAGAAGATGAGAAACGACTTGCCGGAATATCGAAGTTCCACTCTACATTACGATTCTTTTAAATACTATTTTCTGTATCGATCATTAATTATAAGCCATAGGTAAGTAAGATTCGAATAAATACGTGAAAAATCTTGCCTTAATACGTTATAATACTGGATTGGTTAGTAGAAATTAAAAATGATATATTTTGCATAAAATATAATCGTGATTCAGTCAAATGTATTGAAAGTAACAGCTTTGGAATATTCGTGATAATTATTAATATACTTACAGACGGATATTTTTGTTGCGGATTTATAAGTAAGCTAAATTGCTAAGAGCATCCACAGCTTTTAAAATCCCTTGAGTAGAATAAAATTAACTTCTTCTCTGTTTACATTTATTTATGAGAGACCTGTCACTCAACATTACTCGCCTTAATCGAAACGACACTTTACGCCAACAGAGTTGCCACTTACAGCATAATTTTAAAAAATACGAGAAAATGAAAACTGTACGTTTTGATGTCGTCTAATAATGCAAATTCACGGCAAATCCGGTTTCTTTTGATGAAAGATACTGTTCCACTGAATACAATCGCCTTGCGTTTTAATATATGGACTTTTTGTTACGTCTTCACAAAGAGGTCGGAAGTATCTCCAGAGCTGTGTTTGCACAGAAGACAAAAATGGCAACAGCTATCCCTTATAAAAGCCTTCCGGAAATGATGTCTTCACCTCTAGTGCAAAGTTATCAAACGCAAGTCAGTCTCTCTGGTTGTAGGCGAACGGGAGATATAAAAAACAAACACTGTCGACTTTTAAAAGCAATCTAAGCTCACGTTTTCGAATTATGAAAACGGATATTATAAATTGCTACACTCAATTTATAATTTGTAAATTGTATTTATTTAACGTTTTTGTGAAATTAATGTTTATTTTCACGTCTGTTTTTAAGAATAAAACGTCCGTTAACGTTCATAAAATTTTAATATAACAGCAAAATAAACAATTAATATTTTTTTCAATTTTAAAAAATTTCTGCTGATAGTCGTTAAATATATCTTAAAAATTTCCATGACCAATCGAACTCACTAACTTCAAGGGTAAAATTATTCTCATTTGTGTTAGTGACGTAACTTATGATGTTATCATTAATTTTTTTTTCAGTTGCACTATGGCGAAATGAAATTCCATTTGCAACTCAAAGCACGCCATTGAAAGTTTCAAAACAGAAATTCAAAATCCCCCGTAGTAAATATTTGATTCTATGTTCTGTTATTCCAAACGTCATCAAAACTTCCCATTTTTATCAGTTTAGAAGCAGATCAAGTGGGCTTCCAGACCTTACTTTAAATTAATTGCTTGGTGAATCAACAGTGAATCCAACTTTATCGTCACCTGACATATTGCTAGTATTTTACAAGTTGTACTTACATTTATAAGGCCAACGATAAAGCGTGATATTTTCCAAGGAGCATCAACAATTTTAATTTTTTTTATTATTTAAAATTATAGTCGCATTAACATTGGTAGTCATTAGCGACTCCTAAAAAACAGTTTACATAAATTACTATTACGAGTTATGCTTATAATTTACTTTAGGTCGCTTAGTTTAGCTTCGTTGATGAATTTCAGCATTTTTAGGATAGTCGGCTCCGTTGTCGCTAGATCGGGTAGATGACAGCTGCCTATGGTGATGTTTCTCATATTTGCGTAGGCTTCACAGCTCAGCGGGATGTGCTTCGTGGTGAGGATCTATTTGCACTGTGAACATAGTGGTGGCTCTGTTCTGGAAAAAATATGGTTCTTGGTTAATTTGGTGTGATCTGACCTAATTTGAGAGAGGATTATCTGGTTTAACTGTTTTGGGAACTTGGCCTCATTGAAAGCTGAGATTTTTGTATATTCTGATGTATTTATCTTCTCGAGGCATATCTTTGTCCAGTACTCTATTATTTTTTTATTGCAGATTTTTATATAGTGTTGAACGTTTCTTCTACTGGTCTCATTGATGTTTAAGAGACTTTCTTGAATACTAGTTTTTTTTTCCATTGGCGGGACCTCGAGCCGTAGTTTGTTGATAAGGGTGTGTACGGATTCCCTAAAGGTTCTATATTTGATTGCTCCTGATGCCTGGATGCATTTTTCCTGATTATAGGGCAGCTGGACACCTGAGCCCTGTGAGGTCCATCCTACACCAGATGTTGGGTTGTCCCGCTTCAAATAGGAGTTTTTCCCTATTTGTTGTACTCAAGCAGCCAGAAATTGTTCTGAATGCTATATTTTCAATTGTAGCTATTTTGTTAATTAAGGATTTGCTTGCAGTTTGATAACTTTGGATGCCATACTCGATTTTAGATCTTATAATCGCATTGTATGTTAGGATTAGGGTACTTCTCTCGGCGCCCCAATTTTTTGCAGAAATACAGATGAGAATCTATCATCTTCTTTTTACATCGGTGCATACTTCATCTATGTGGACTTAAAAAGTTAATTTTTTATCCCATGTTATTCCTAAAAATTTTATGTGCAGGAGGAAGTGAATATTTCTACCTTCTAATTGTAGGGGAAATGATAGCCCCGGTTTTATCACAACTGAAATTGTACCCTATTTTAGTGATCCTATCCTATTTTATTTCGCAATTGTTTCGGTGTCTCTTTTATATTGGAGCCTCTTTTAAGCAAAATAATATCATCTGCATATACAAGGTGTCTCGTTGGCGGTAGGATGGTAGATTTCAGCCCATTGATGGCTACTATGAAAAGTACTACACTTAGAGCTGATCCTTGGGGTATTCCATTTTCTAATAGTTGTTCTTCAGAGGGGTGTTGTTAGCCCTAGCAATGGCAATTAAGTTCCTTGTGCACTCAAATATATTCCCCTTTACACCATGTATGGAGAGTTGGTTTAATGTATGCCATCTCCAATTTCTGTCGTATGCTTTATTTATGTCCAGAATGACCGTTACGACGTGAGTATCTTGCGATAGGGCGTCTTTTATCAAGTTCTACAAACATGGAGGTGGTCGAATGTTCTTTGCGGAATGCGTGTTGATGAGGGTTAATTATATTGTTCGCAATTTAAAATTCTACCGAGACCATTGTGTCACTTTTCGTGTGAAGAGATGGCACCAAGTGAGTGGAATATGAAAGAAATGATGTATCAGTTCATGAATGAAAAACATGTAAACACTATATTTAAAAAATGTATATTTAAAGATTCACCTGACTCCGATTCCAGTAATGACCCAACTTTGAACAAAATTTCACTGAATCAGAATTACTTAGAATAAAAATATTAAGTAAAACAGCGTAATAAATTATGGAGATTCTTTTATAGGGTGGATCTCACTAGTTGTAGCTGATAGAAATAGTACCATTATTGAATTCTACAAATATATCGTACAGAGACCGATTTAACATTAGTGGCTCGAAAATTGTGCGTTCCGAGTATTATGAAACGTAACTTTGTAACTCCCCTTTCTTTTGTGGTGGCCATTATACGTAGCTGCTACCGCTTTTAAAATTATATTTATTGTTCTTTCAAACTTCTTCAAAGCGACAGTGGCGCTCAGTGCCGTTGCGAATTCCACATCCTGAAATTTTATTTGGGCGTAACGTTGCCTGTAAACTTATGTTTGGGGCATAATACACTTTCGGTCTCGTTTTCCAGAAAATGCTAATTTATCATTTGTTTTGTTAAAACAGGAACGTGCAGGCGCGTCTGAGCCGGCACTTGCCCGATATTGAGATAAATGGCAAGGGCGCCACGCGAGGTTCCACTCACATATTTAACGGCCTCTCTGCGCAGTTCTGTTTTAAAACACAGAAATCTTATTATTCCCCTGGGATGGTCCCCATTATTCTTAATGCGGCTTTAAGTCTGAAATTTAATTCGCGTACTTTATACGATGCAATTTTCAAAATAAGTTTAACAGTGTTTTCACTTAAAAAAAATTCTTTTACCGGATAACCCTGCATGTCGAGTTTGATGATTTTAATTTTCCGATGCTCAAAAAGCCGACTACGCTGACCAAAGACATATACAAACGACAAGGCCCCGCCATATTTGAAGCAAATTGAAAACTCAGCCGCCATGTTTTATACAGTCGTGGTGGGCGTTTCCTGTCGTCTGTTAGCATTAAATCATTATTGCATGCCGTGCAAAAGACTTCAAAATAAATCTCTACTGACATTCAATATATTGTAAAGATTTTAAGCATAAATTACATGAAACACAGTTACGGTATAGATCAATTAAAAAATTTATTTGGCTGCTTGTCCTTTGAACAATTTTTTGTTATCATTGTCTTATCTGTCTTCGTCTTTCATTCATAGCTTTATTTTGCACAAATGATGCAATCTATAATTTAAGTAATGTTTTAAAAACAACATGATTATATACCTCTTTGACGCTGACAATGGGTTTAAAGACGTTTGAGAAGGATTCGCTTAACATAGGATGGTGAACATCTAATAGCGACATTTGGTATTCTTAAAAGATAGATAGATTTATTAAATATAAAATTAATGATTATTAATAGTAATAATTAATAAGTTACACAAAAAAGTTCAATTCAATAAGGCACTGTTCACATTTATACACACTTTCTTCAGAAACACGTGCACAACACTTAACACTCCCTGGTATTCATCTCCTGTCGCTAGGTACGGAGGGATGTCGTCATAGATATTTACTAAAACAGAATCAGAGGCAGGAGAACAGAACCAAAAGGACACATTATTTACATATATGTTACATATTCGGCAATTTTGTAGACAAGGAAGTTCAGCGAATGTGAGGCCGATTCAAAAAATCGTGTACAGAGTAATAAGTTCCATTTACAAGAAAAGTTTTACACTCCTTGACGAATGAGTTGTAGTTGTTGATGTTGTTTACATGTTGAGGAAGGCTGTTAAATAGTGCGATACCGGAATAATGAACGCTAGACTCGTAGAGACTGAGGCTGACAACTGAAAGGTTCCTCCATGATTATCACCGTTTCTTGTTAAGGTTGGTTTTGCGTTTAACAAATTTTAGTATTTCTAATACGTAAGCGCTAGGTAGAGTCAGAATATGAAGTAATTTGAACAGAGGTCTGCAGCTTTCTCTAGCAACTGAACCTGACATCATTCTGATGGCTCGTTTTTGCAGTTTGAAAACTTCCACACTACGAGAACAATTGCCCCAGTTGGCAATACCGTAACACGTACGTGAATGAAAGTAGGTAAAATAGACTAGTTTAGTTATTTTGGTATCAACTTGTTGCAACAACAGTCTCATTGAAGAACAAACAGAACTAAGTTTTCGCACAAGGCGATTAACGTGCAAGTTCCATTTTAATTTACTGTCGACCTGCAAGCCGAGGAAAGTCGCAAGATCTGAGAACTTATCAGTTACGATGTTGTGAAACGAAATAACTTAGTTTTCAGTACATTGAGTGTTAATTTATTGGCGGCGAACCAAGTATCTAGATGCAATCTCAATATTCGCATTGAGATTATTTAAATCAATGTCCGTAACTAACAAATTAGTGTCATCTGCGTAGAAGAAAGATTTTATATGTTCTGGAATATCATATATATAAAAGAAAAAGCAGTGTAGCTAATATTGAGCCCTGAGGCACGCCACAAGTAATGGCTGACAAGTCCACCTCACCAGCTTCGTTTTGTAAGGCTACCTTCTGTTTATGATTGTTGAGGTATGATTCAAAGGGTGCTAAAGCGTTGTCCCTGATCCCACAATATTCTAATTTTTTGAGAAGTATGCTGTGATCTACGAGATACAATTCCTTCGAAAGATCGGCAAAAATTCCGACTACTTTGAGTTTCTCATCAAGGTAATTTTGTATACTTTGAATGAACTCGTACATAGCGGTGCTCGTGGACTTTTGTTTGAGTAAGCCGCGTATGCGGGAGTAAAAACTTTATACATCGTAAAAAATTCCAGCATCTTTTTGTGTATAATTTTTTCTAGAATTTTTGAAAATATCTGAAGTAGGAAAATGGGTCTGTAATTTGATGCGCTGGTAGGAGAACCCTTCTTGAAGATCGGTATAACTTTTGCAGCTTTAATGGAGTCGGGATAAATGCCGGTAGGAAGACACGCGTTGAATATGATTTGAAAATGTTCTATAGCTAATATCCGGCATTTGTCTCTGGCAATTTTAGCCACGAACACCGATAAAACATGGTCGCATCAAGTCAGAATATAACACAAAAACATGTATCTTCCATACATTGGAGAATGATCATTTATTCATAAAGCATTAGAAGTTGACAAACCCCCTCACCAAGTTTAAGAAACACATTCATCTAACAGTGTAGTAATTATAGTGAGCGACATGTACGATGACGGCCCCGTTTAGTATCCCTCCGCGCATCTTATTAATTTGTGCATTCAGGTATTTTCGGCGATCAGGGAATGGATGTGGGGGACAAGTAACTTTCTTCGATCTTCCTTAAGCCACGCAGCTGTCAGAAAATTAAATTGTTAGAACTTCATAAATTGTTCACCTACGACGTCCGAAATTTCTTGTTGGCTATATTATTTTGGTAGTTACATTTTCCGGGTATTTCTTTTAAATGAGAAGAAGTTTGAATTGGGAAACAGCACGGGAACCTTGCAGTGGGAGGAACAATGAAAATGGAATATACCCAACCGAACCAAAGGCTGTATTGCTTTTTGCATTCCGGAAGGGGCGCTCAATTTTTCTAACTAGGAGTGTACATATACATAACAGCTTTTATATCCAAAATCGTATGATACATTTAAATTATATGAGCAGCGTTCCGGAATAGATTTGAAATGAACCTTACAAATATATATCATGCAGTATTTCATAATGATTTTTGATTCGATGTTTCCATCTATTTGGGTATTAACAGTTTAGTAAATCCAGATAGAAGGATAAAGGTTTATCTGCTATTTTATCTGTCTGGTTGGTTAAGTACACTTCAGGTATAGAGAAAGAGCTGGCAATGTCACGTTACTTTGAAGTAATTTACTTGTTTGGTAGACCTGAGAGTCGATACACCGGAATGCTCTTTGCCGGTCTCTATAAGTTTCGTTAATCCTTTTGGCCTGAGACAAAAGCGATGCGCACCTAAAACTCTATGCCGGTTTAATCCCTCACTAATTGCAACTCGATTTGTTCGCACAACCAATTAAGCCATAATTGCCTGTTGTTTACGTAAATATGAAAGATGTGCGGAGAGCAGGCGTAAAAAATTCACACACAGCTTTAAAGGTGTTACTAATTTGTGATCAAATATTTCATGCAATTGTTATGTAGAGTATGCTTGATAGTTCTGTGATGCGGTTGGGATATTTCTAGAGTTATTTTAAATAAACCCCAAATATCGAATAAATTCAAATTGGATAGCGACCATTAGTTACGCATATGATGAACAAACGTAAGAAATATTTGAAAATGATTTTTCCTGGTAATAAGCAGTGTAATAACATGGAGAAAAATTATTCTCAGATATAGAACCTAATAACCAAGGAAGTAAAAAATATTTTTTAAGATTAATTGCGTTGCAGAACCACCTTTATTTCGGTGTAAAGGTTTTTCAATTTTTTGCGGCGAAATATGTATTGAAATTTTGTTTTTGCAATTATTTTTATTGCATTATTATATCGTTTACAGATTTTTTTAGTTTTAACAAAATGTTGTGAAACATACAACGGTTTAAGACCAAACCGTCTTTTACGCTAAAATCGATATTAAATAATAATGCAATGCAGTCCAGTTAGGATTCGACTTGTCTTGCTTAAGAAAAGAGTTTTACTTTCTGATCTGCATATTGTAATGTCGGTTTAAAAAGTACGATGCAGCAATATATATGTTGCGGTTTGGTTGAAAAGTAAAAATAAACATGGCTCATTGAGAGACCGCGACAGAGTGTCTATGTTTGAACTGTTTGGTCTTGGGTGGCAAGCGATTAAGAGCCTACTTCTGGCGATAGTCCAGAAACTGCAGCATAAGGCCAGAAAGCGCCTAATTATGTTAATTGTTCACCTAAAATCTTCTATCCGATGTTATAGACAAACACTTGTCGGTATTACAAGTGAAAGAACACCTGAGGTAACAGACATAATTTGTCTCCTTAGTATACGATGAGTATTATTTAGACTCATACCATTAATAATTCAGAGTAGGATTTCGAATTCTTATTTTTTTAAAATTCCAGTTCGTAAGATGCGACCAGACTTACCCGTCAAGCGAGGAAGCTGTTCCTTTTTAAAGAAAAGGCTAGTGAATCTTTTTTAAAATTGCCAATAATTAACATTAATATATCAGGCCAGTTACATTAAAATGGATAAAAATTATTAAAATAAACTCTTAATTTTGACACTGATTTCCTTTATCGCGCTTATTGTAAAAAAATTAAACGTTCTACAGATAGTATCCCTGCTCATACTGAAACTCTTGTGCACTGATAAAACACATATTTTACTGCTAATTGTGGTATTATATTAAATTCATTCAACCTTTTAAAATGTTCTTAGTTCAAATAAGATACTTCAATCTTCTAGTATTATTCCATCTAGTTCACTTCCAACTTCCATACCTAACTGAAAATTCTGACGAATTGTGGAATCTCAGAGATTATGCGAGCTTGCTGATACAAACTGTTTTTTTAAAAAGATTTCTTCATAAATTATCATCTTATCATTACATTTAATTAAAAAAATCGTCGTGACTGATTCATTTTATATTAATACTAGTTTGGTGCCTGACGTTGCCCGAATTATTATAATTAAACTCGGCGACATCCATAACCCCGTATTTTACATCAATTCCGGCTGTTTATGCGTTTTTTTGTCACGCTCCTCCACCCCCGCCCTTAAGGGTGCTCCCCTCCTATGCAGAAAGGGTTTGAAATTGTACACAAAAAGATCTGGAGAAACACTATCAATTTCATTGATCACGAAAATAATTTTTTTCGACGCAAAAATCGACGTTTGAAAATTTCCGCCCCCGTGCACTCCCGCCCCTGGGTGTGGTCTTATCCCCACAGTGTTCGTTTCCGGTTTGAAAGGAAAACGTGGTCAAATTTCTTCCACGGGAGTACATATGAATGCGGAAAATACACACAAACGTACAGTCTATTTTATTATTAATAGATAAATTTCTGTTCTAATCTCTAACGCTCTTTAATATGATTATATATTGTTATTATTGCTTCTATCTAGTCATCAGACCATTTACAGTTGAGGTTTCCTTGGTTTACGCCATGTGAGGAAGAATTTATTCAGGTTAAATTCCCTAATTTCTGTTCATTCGAACTGTTCTTTAAAATATTTATTATGTACAGAGCCATTTTATGTCACGCCATATCTTCTAAGTTCAGAATATTCAATTATTGTACGAGATCACGATTTACATAACATCCTGTTATATGGTTTTGTACAAGTCTCCAGAGCCAATGTAAACGCTGTTATAAAATCTGTAAACAAACAAAAAAAACTGATACTGAAAGAGGTCCAATAAAAGCACAGCGAAATAGAGCGATGTTTGTCCTGAGTAAATTCCCAATGCACATAAAACTAAATTGGTTGTTGACAACGCCATCACCTTATAAATATCCCCGTACTTGAGTAAGGTCAAAACGAGTTGATTTTATTTTCTAGATAATTTCGTGACTGTGACGTAAGTTAAGACGCAGCACTGGGGTTACTAACTGGATTCGTAGCAGATCTTTCAAACTTCACGAGACTTTATGTACCCCTTCCACCAGTTTGGGCACTGCCACAGTTTAGAGGAAAAAGTTTGTCACTGCTCTGTCGCGATTGCCTCAGGAAAATCGATGAGGGACATGTCGATCAGTCTTAGCCCGTTCTTGAAAAAAAAATAATGGGGAACATGTAAACGACGAGATTGAATACTGATCTACCTTATTAAAATAAATCTTCGAGGAATAATTGTGCATTTTTAAGGGTCCTGTAATGGAAAAAAAACTAGATTCAATTGCGTAGTATCCGTAAATAAGGCCGGAAAGTGTAAATGTTATATTCAGACAGAACACACGAGGCAGGTTCAGAAAGTAAGTGTACTAGATTTTTATATTTTTATTAGAAAAAGTGTGTTTGAAAAAAATTACAGGATATTGTTGATACACTTGTTGACTATTATTCCACATAATCCCCATCACGTTCAACGATTATGGTAAGACGTGGCACAAGCTTCTTTCTGCCCTCCTCGAAGAACTCTCCCGCCAGTTCCTTCCAACACTTCAGGACCTCTTTCTCCTCCTGCTCATCATTTGAAAATTTCATTCCACCCATGTGTGCCTTCAGAGAGGAGAAGAGATTATAGTCTGAAGAAGTCAATTCCGGAGAATACAGGGAGTGCTTCGAATAATCCCAACCAAATGAGTCCAAGACCGCCTGTGTGGCTAACAAGCACACTCGTCTCGTCATAATTTCCCTCCTTAGATTTTGAATGCCCCTTGGAGTTTTTTACGGTCTCATAATATCGTTGTGGATTGATGGCCTCCCCCTGAGACAGAAATTCGACCAAAATGATGCCTTTTCGGTCCCAAAACACTGAGGCCATGAGTTGTTTGCCCGAAATTATGTTTATTTTGTACTTTTGACAGATGGGGAATTATTGTGACACCTCTGTGACTGTATTATTGACTGCGCATGGAATGAGCCAAAAAAAAAAAAGAATTATTCTGCGACTAGGAAGCGGATCACAGCATGTGGCTCGCACTTGGCAGGATTTCTTACCGACATCTTTATCGCAACTGCTACTACCGTTTTCCTGCGATGCTCGCTCAATCAGGTGATCATCCTCTACCAACCCAGTGTTCCGAACCCTCGAAAAACAAAAAATCACTTACTTTCTGAACAAGCTTCGTATGATAATTCGACGTGAGGTACAACCGAATATTTATCAAACACTCAAATCCTACAACATATTGTTAAAAATTAGTCGTATTCGACAAACAAGGAATCTATCAGAGTAACCATCTTATATTCATTGTCGTGTATAACACCAGAATTTTATATTTATAAAAACTATATTGCCAGCTGTCTACCATTTCAACACTACTAATTCGCTGGATTGATGTAATTCGTGTGATAGTGGCGTCATTTCTGATATATATCAACATTTGTTTAGTCGATGTAAGAAAGTATTCGCGAATAAACTGTCGAAATTATTCGTTGACAGTTTTACTTGTGATGCAGGGTATTCAACCCCACTTCTTTGTGTAAAGGGTTCTTGCAATCTGTGCACGTATGCAAAGACGGATCTTTCTATGGTGCTTATTTACGCGCAGGTAAACCTACGTAAAAAACAAAAGTTCGGCAAGAGTCTCTTCGGAAGCTCATTTAACCTTGCAGATGAAGTTCACTTTCCAACTCAAAATTCGTTCCGTATTGGTGAGTTTATATTTGGCCTCAAGACTTTCATCTCGCTGTTTGTATTACATTTTATACATCCTGGAGGAAAAGTTTAATTTTCACCGTTTTATACGATATTCCAACTTAAGATTAAAAAATTTGATTTAGTTAACGAGTAAAGTTATGACTGATTACAACATTTGAATGCAAACGATGAAATAGCACTCTAAAAGTTACCCGTTTCAATAATTTTATATTTAATCGAGCCTTTGCGCAATAACCCTTGACTGAGAAAATGTATGGGTCTTCTTGCCTTAGTCTCTGGCAAACAACCGTTGGTAATTATCAGCTGATTTGTAATCTGTATTTTTGTATTAAAAAATGTAACTTTATTTTTCAAGTTTAAAGAAAACTATAGCTGGGAGAAATATCTATGCACAGTGGTTCACTGCCCTGTAACTGTAGTGCAGGTAGGCCGCAGCTCAGTTTAGCACGAACCTTTGTTACGGCAACATGGTAATATAAAAACTATTTTGAAAATATTGTCGTATGGAATTATATTGTGATCAGTTAATAATATGTTATACGTTACAGTTTAGATATAAGTACAGGGCGTGATGAAAAGACCTTGCCGCTGTCTGTATAAACCGCTCGTAAGAAACTAATGAGTGTTTTAAAAAAAAGGGGAGTTCCTAACTGACGACAATGCTCCCATCCATCTTCTACTGCGTACTTCACACGACTTGCTATATCTCACGACGTTTACTTGCTATTTACTAACCTTTATTTCACGACGGTTTGAGAAGTATTTCCAAAAAATACACCCACACGGTTAAACTCCTAATGCTTGATAGCTCTCCTCCTCGGTTGCAGTAATAAATACAGTTGAATTCATAACTAAATCAAAATTACTCATACCTCACAAGCCAATATAAAAAACAACGCACATTGAAAAGTTTCAGAATAAATTAAACTTGATATGAAATTCTGAAACAAAAAAAATACTCGGAACAAATGAAACGGTTTCAGAAGTTTATATTAAATTTGGTTATAAATGTATTTTTCATAAAGAAATAATATAAAAATTGTAGTTGTTCCATCCTTTGCTGGAAATTCTATAGTCCAGTCAAATTAAACAAATCGAGAGTAATAAATCCCGCAGTATTGAAAATTGGCCCAGTTGATTGATCCCTGGTATGTTAGTTTATAGAAAATAAAGAGCCCTGATGGTGGGGGGACGAGCTAGAGGGAGGGGGCATTTTTTAGATTTTTTTCACAAAGCTCCGTAACTATCACTCGTGGCGAAAAATTAATTTGTATAAAAGTTGAAGCAGATAACATTTTCTACAATTTTTTTACGTAGGACCAACGGTTTCGGAATTATATGGTCGAGTATCTCACCAAGGATCAACTGAGCCAATTTTCAAAACTCCGGTATTTATATCTCTCGATTTGCCTTTATGTGTCTAATTTGGCTGAGCTACTAGCGTCTGTATATAATTGAATTTGAAAGAAATTTTCAGTCATATAACTGCTGTATGATAGTTGCCGTGTGAAGTACGCAGCAGAAAATGGATGGGAGTATTGTCGTCAGTTAGGAACTCCTCTTTTTTTAAAACTCTCATTATTTTCTTACGAGCGGTTTATACAGACAGCGGCAAGGTCTTTTCTTCACACTCTGTACTTAGCTCTAAACTGTTACGGAATAGTTTGTTATTTTATAACATACTAGCTGGGTGCCCGGCGTTGTTCGTGTACTTATTTATATAAACTCGAAAAAGTATTTAATTGTATACTTAAATATATTCCTTGAGTATTTCAGGATATAATTGTCAAATATCACTCAGTCTTCATACATTACGAAATATTACATTGATGAAATTGTTAGCTAGACTCACAACTAATATAGCGCGAAAATTAACTTACATTTTCCGCAAGGATGGTAAAGTAATTCGTATTCTTCTTTATTACCAATCGATGGAGTATTGCTGTATAAAATTATACTTTTTATTTAAAGAAAATATTTCTGCTTTATTTCATTCCTAATAAAGGAAATATTTCCTTTGTTCGTTGCGTAGTAACGTCTCTCTCTCGCGTGACGTCATTGTCTCTTGGCGCGCAGTAATTTAATATTTAATGATCACGGTTTTTAATTATAATTCTTTCCACCTTTATGCTATGGGTTTGTCACCCCCACAGTACCGGTTCTCGATTTTGGCAGAATACGTATACCAATTTTTGTTGCATTCTGTCCACGCGATAAAATTTGTATAAAGAACAACGTAAATACATACATACATACAAATATACATCCTTTTTTATTATATAGATTATTAACTTTATATTATTAAACTTATTTTCAATCCATATACTTTGATTAATCTTAAAAATTTGCATTTTTTTTAGTTTGTATAAGGTTTCTTTTAAGCTTTGAATTAATTATTGTATAAATTCATCGATTTTTGATACCAAAGATTCGCAATAAACGTTAAAATTGACTTATCAAGAAGTGTATTAAAACTTTATCACGTGAAATAGATGCTAACGATACGTTCCGTAAATATCCGTCATTTCTAAATTTCAGTGTTATAACGGAAATGATGCTCTGAAAGTTTGGTCCCTACTGCATTTCTTCGACGGTAAAAGAAATCATAGGAGTCTTTAGGTTTCATTGCTAAAGGGAAAGAAGTTCGTCTGGCTTGAGTCAACTGCTCCGGCTGTTCAAACACTCCGTCCCATATATAGCCATCACTACAGAACCACTAAAAATCATGAGGAAGGGCTTTTATTGAAATCCATTGCCTGCAGCTTTGAATGGCTTCCATGCATCTGAGCTAATGTGTGATGGAGGATTCATTTCATGTGATTGAAAAAGTTTTACGTTTGATCTTAGGAAAAGATATTTAAAGAAAATTGTGATGTGGTTTGTTTGAATGAAAGAAGTTTCGTGAATGAGAAGGAAAACTCTGAGGGAAGAAAAATTGAACACAGGATTATATAAAAACTCTACTTAAATTCTGGGGGAACGTAATCGTACTCATTCTACCGAAAAATTATTTTGCAATTTTAACGGATCTATGAAAAGTATCCAAACAAAATTTATATAATCAAAATAGCTTTATAATCAAAACCGAAAAGGAAAAGTAGTGTCAAAAGTACCAATGAAACCATATGCACTAAGTTTTTAATAATTAAATTTTTAATAATTCTCCTCAATAATTAATAATTGAAAACTACCACTTATGATTTGAAAACGAGTCTTCTTCTAATAAATTAAATAGACTGTGAGTTGGCGTGTATGTATGTTCCGCATACAAATCACCTTTTTGAGCAAATGCTACCAATTTTCTTCTTTCTTCCTTCATAACCGGGGAAAAAAACGCTGTGGTAGTAAGAACGACTACCAGCCCCTGGGGCAGAAGAGCTGGAAATGTTCATACGTGTTAAAACGGCCAATATTTGCGTCGGATAAATATTTTACAATATCTCCCGGTGTTGTTTGTATATAGTTTCTACCCCTTTATATATTGGAGGGGTCAAACACGAAAATAATGCAAAAACAACCCAGAGTGGAGTTTAACCCAGGGTTATGCGTGTCGCTAAGTTTAATTATGACATTCAACTTGCCGTTTAACCCCCAGGGGCGGGAATGTACGGGAGTGGTAATTTTCAAACATGTTAAAACGACCGATATTTTTGTCGAAAGAATATTTTTCGGAGTCAATGAGATAGATAGCGATATATTTTTGTTTATAATTTCAACCACTTTCGGCATGGGAGGGGAGAACCTTTAGGGATTGGGGTGGATTGGGGCATCCAGATAGTTATCACTAAAACTAAGAACTTTGATAGTAGTGCGTACTTTCACCCGGTTTTCCTGGAGTAATTCTAAAGAAGGTAATTGTATCAAAGCAAACTCCCACCAAATATTTTCTTTTTAAATAAATAATCTGAATTTTTACTTGTCCACTTTTGGTATCCAACACTATAATTCAACCACAAATCATTATTTATTACCCAGAAAATTTTTATAAGGAACATTTAACCTGCACTAGGTATTATAAATGAAAACTTACTTAATTTATACATACCCATCGTGGGTTATTTATGTTGGGAATTATTTGTTTAGAATATTCCCATAAGTCCGCGAAATAAGAAACGGAATACAACAGTAAATACATCCAAAATTATATAAATTAAATTAGATTAAAATACTTCACCTAATGTTCTAATTAATTTTGGTGCTGTATATGTATAATTATATACAAAAATCCTACAGTATAAAAGACTCGATAATTCTTCCTGAAAACAATGATTAAAACACAATTTAGATATAAACTAATAACTCAAAATAGAGGGTGTTTAATTCATCTTGAAAAATACGCATCATACAAAAACTTTGTTCCAGATCATAACTTAATTTTTTCCAAGGGGACAATCTGTTTGTGATGATTGTATCTAGACACAAAAACATATTTTGTGTCTAGATATAATCATTTCCAAATAAATTATAAAAACTAACTTATAGTTAATCTTAAAAAAACAAATGTAATGATATTTAAAAGAGGATCCACTGTCACAATGGATGCAGAAATCAAATACAATAATGAAATAATCAGCACTATTAATTCAACAAAATTCTTGGGGGTACACTTAGATAGAAATCTTACTTGGGAAAAACATTCACGACCTGTGTATAAAAAACCCTAAAATTCCCATATTTTAAAAATATTATATTCATCAGATATCTACTAAAAAATGTCCATAAACTATGGACTAATATTTTCTCATATAAATTACTGTATAGAAATATGGGGTTCTGCTTCAAAAAAGACTAGACTTAATAATTCAGAAAAAGGTCTTAAGATACATCCTCGGACTATTGAAAACTGAATTATGGAAGAAAGTATTCACACAGAACTCAATTTAGTGTCCTCCTTGTATGTATACAAAGTGATACTGCTGATTAGGAGAAACCCCAAAAAGTAACTTCACAAAAAGAAATGAATTAAACAGTTTGTACCAGGAGTCAACAATTATTTCAGGGTGAGGACAATATTGTTCAACAAGCTACCAAATTCAATTAAAAAGCTTTGAAAATTAATTTAAAAGTATCTTTTAGAAAAATCTCTCTATAATTTGGCTGAACTTTAACAACACACTAAAAGTTTATGAAGATGTTAAAGTCAGAAACTGCCAGTTTTATTATTTATTTATGTTACTATTGTAAAACTAACCCTTAAGGAAACTGAAACTGTGGTAATTGCAACTTGTTTTAAGCTTACATGTTAGCCTGAAATAAGCCAAAAATTAAAACTATTAAGTAATATCATGACTAAATGTAGGCAGTTTCATTTTATCTGCTAATGTATGTACTATTGTATAATTAACTCTGAAGACAGCGGTAGAGAATGACCGCAGAAACGTCAACAATGAGAAATCTGAACCTGGTGCTTAACCGTGAAAAATTTATTAATAATTTATTATTTATTTGTTACTATTGTAAGGAAACTGAAACTGTGGTAATTGCAACTTGTTTTAAGCTTACATGTTAGCCTGAAATAGGCAAAAAATTAAAACTATTAAGTAATATCATGACTAAATGTAGGCAGTTTCATTGTATCTGCTAATGTACGTACTATTGTATAATTAACTCTGAAGACAGCGGTAGAGAATGACCGCAGAAACGTCAACAATGAGAAATCTGAACCTGGTGCTTAACCGTGAAAAATTTATTAATAACTCTTAAGGTATTTGATGTTTTCCAATATTGAATGCACAATTAATGGAAAATGAAAAGCATTTATTTTTAAATTACAATGTCGGAGATAAGTCATCCACATAAAGAGATTAAGTCTTGACTCTGTATTTGATTAAATACGATCGCATAAAGCGAAACCTCGTATGTGACTGTGTCCATGTGTCTCCAAAGGTTTGTAAACGCTTGATGAAATAAATGGGAAGAGGAAAGGTGATTCTTATGATGATAACCATGAGATGGGCGTATGGGACTCACATGGCGCGTGCGTGCTCCAAGTGATTATTGATTGAAACTAGGCGCAATACCATCGCTACAAAGACGCAATGCTTAAAAGTCAATTAGGTAAATAATTACCCGATGCGCAATACATCCAATAACTGCCAAAACAGATACACTTAAGATTCACTCGATGATATGAAGCCTCAATGTAGCGCCTCTCTATTTGTTTACTAACTCACAAGTAATCGATAAATTAATTAATAAGCGCCTACGGGATCAACAAAATATCGTGAGATCTTGTTCTTGTGGTTGTCAGGCACCTCGGGGCTGTAGCGCAGAACGAAAAGAAATATCTTTTCATAGTCAACACTTTATTTAGAACAACGACCTGCAGCTCGAATGAAATTTCAGTTAAAGAATAAGAAAACATAAGGAGGCAAGGATGTCAAAAGAAAATTAGTGAATTGAATTTATAAAATCTGAGACATGACAACGCACACAAAAAAAAGAAATATATAGACAAGAATATACAATACAAAAAAATCAAATAATACAATACACAAATAAAAAAATACGAGATAGAAATGAAGAAGAGAATATATTTGTAAGGATGCTTTGGGAACTCTCTTTCCCACACATCCTGCAGTACAGGCAAAGTTCTGGGCCTCGTCAACTTCTAACAACTGCTTTTTCCCAATCAGACACTCTCTCACTTTACTTTTTACATTCCACCTGTAATTGGACAATTTTGTGTGTGTGTATGTGTATGAAATATAAGTTGTTTATATATATATATATATGTTATTCCATTATGTTTCCATTGATGTGACCCATCCTTGAGGAGGATTGTTTGCTTTGCAATACTGATCACATGTCACACAGAAGCCAGTTAATTTTCAGTTGGGTTATCCTCCTCCAAAGTTTTATTTATTCATAAAATTAAGTATTTGTTATTCAATGTTACACAAAATTAAAACAAATGCTTAGAATTTTCAGTTCTCTTTAGGGAAATTGAATTTATATTATACAAGAAACATTCCATTAAGAATATTATTTCAATTATTTTAAAATAATTTTAATTTTATTTTATAATAAGTAGCAAGTGTATAATTTCAAATATTTACAATTTATCACTTTTTTATACAGAATTTTACTTACTCTGTACAATGTTGTGAGGTATAAAAAACACATCATTTTTCTTTTTAAATAGTTTTCATTTTTTCCTTTAATATTTTATGAAAGAATAGTTTGGCCTGTAACCAAAATTACCAAATTGAGGATGACATTGACCACACCACAAAATGTTCCCTTCACATAAGTAAGGGTATCATCCTTAAGAACCCACAGTTTGACTGTGTTGCCAAGTGTGTGAATGTCAAACTGGTTGGATTACTTGTACCTGACAGATCTCATGTTTCATTTATAGGTGCAAAGTGTCTTAAGAATTACAATCACCAAGAACATGGACTTCGCTGGAAAGCTGCATACAACTTGCATGTGTGCTAAAATATCAGTTCCTTTCATCACGGATGTTCACTCATGCTGTTTTAGGTTAAATGGAATTAATCACAAGTTTAATATGAATAAAACAATTTTTTCAAATATTACTTCTTATGATGATGACAATAATAAATATTATAATATTAACTTTTATGTTTTAATCAAAATATAAGATATTTAAGTAATAAAATAAATGAACTGACAATTACATCATGAAAAGTTATACAATAATTAAGTGAATCTGTTGATATATTACATTTGAACACCACATAAGAGAAACTGAAATTGGTTTTACAGAAATATGTTCTTCATTCACATTTTTGCCGATCTGTAAAACACTGCATACTTATCAAACCAATTTAATTTGAATAATATACAAGTTAATAGATTATGTTTAGAACAAGTTTTAAATGCTGTACATCATGAGTTGAAATCACAGCTATTAAATTAATAGGATCTTTACATTATATATGCAACAATTAGAGTTATTCCTGAACAAACTTATGATATGATGCTAAAAATTATAATCTGTGGAGACTTCAACATAAATTTCTTAATTAATAGTTATGTAAAAGAAGAATTTGGATTATAACATGTAATTTATAAACTATAATTAATTTTATGTTGTGTTATCAGAAGTTAAATGGCACTGAATTACTTTCTGTTTAACCATATTGATGACAATATATTGATAGGACAAAATTTTATGGATTTAAAACTATGTCTTAAATGGTTTAAGTTTATTTATATGACAGGAAACAAAATGGCATAATGAGAAAAATTCATCTTGAAAAATATTCAAATTGGGTATATGGAAGTGTTGGGGCACCACATCCCACTTTTTCAGGAACACCTTTATTCTTCAATTATGTAAATTATCTGGCAACATCAATTTATTTTACATGTAAAGCTATTATTTTTGCTGATGACATTAGAATATCAATTAAATTAACAGATGCAAATAATATACTTAATTGTGCTATAAATTTGTTTCAGACCAAACACACCACAAAGATTAAAGATGTTTACTTACTACTAATTCCATTTCACATACTGTAGCTATAGAAAAAAGAAAACGTAAACCAAAGAAGTGGACTGACTAAAGAATTAGATAGTGCAAAATTTCTGGTAACCATGAAATTGAAACCAAGAAACAGAAATAACCTAATAAATATAATTTTAAAATCAGTCATAATCATATCAAATTATGCTT
This sequence comes from Zhengitettix transpicula, assembly GCA_037074705.1. Taxonomy (NCBI): domain Eukaryota; kingdom Metazoa; phylum Arthropoda; class Insecta; order Orthoptera; family Tetrigidae; genus Zhengitettix; species Zhengitettix transpicula. The sequence goes on from CM073595.1 coordinate 5,223,620, forward strand.
ACATAAAGATATGAAAAATTATGAAAGACACGGTCACTATGTAATTTTAAAGAAGGTAAATCCCAGTAGTTGCACCTTGCATTACACAAAAATAAAATATAGTATACTTTTTAATTTAATAATGTCTTATTACATTCTTTTTGGGCTAGTTCTATAGGAAAATACAAAGCCTTTTTACTGCAAAATCATGTGTTCAGAATAATTAATAAGATTAAATCTGAACATTATGTAGAAGACTATTCCAATGATTAGATATAATTCTTCTCCATTATCAACAATTAGAATAATTTTAGTACCACCTATGAGATGAATTCAATAAACAAATACAATTTACGAGCTGCAAAAAAAATGCAAAAATAAAAGTATTCATCAAACTTCCAACCAACATTAAGAAATATAAACAACAATTTTTTGATCAACCATGCTTTTACTCTGAACAGAATTTATTGATGGTTATACTGTATCAGGGGTGGGCACAGACGAGAACAGTGTGTGCCACATCCGGTTATTTTTATATTATATAAAGAGCCTCATGTAGATACACAAATACGAAATTTATTATGTAATGTAATTTCATATTTACACAAGACACATATAAGACCTTAAAAACATTTAAAAATATAATTATGAAAAGGAAAATAATAATTTCAAAATTTTAGTAATAAAATTCAAATATCATAAAAATAAAATATAATTTAAATATATTAATAAATAAAAGTATAACAACATCTAACAACTTTTGGTCAAATTTTCAATTTTGGCAGGCATAAAATTAGTTAAAGCTGTCTGGAGAAATTCTTTAATAAACTTTATTGTGAGCCACAACTGACTCAACAAAGAGCCACATTTGCCCATCATATACTTTACATAAATTGTTGCATAATATATATAATTGAAATATTAAAACTAATATTTCAATTAATAATCACATCGATTATGCATAGATTTATCAGCCAAGTACATTTTTAAGCTACAAAAAAATTCCCTTAAGTTGTGTTATTTTTTCTGGTAGTTTATTTAACAACAATGAGCATTTTATGAAATGCCAATTATCAGTTTATTATCAGCTCATGGTGTAGACCTACCTTTTTAGTGTGTTTTATCCAGGCCAGTTTGATTATCTTTTGCAAGTTGTATAGTCTTTTAGATATATAGGGAGTAGCCTCAACTATAAGAATACTATATTTTTTTAAAGACTGGCTCACAAGATTCACATCGCTTGATTCCAAAAATGTATTTTTCTGTATGAACGATAGATAATCTGGTCATATACTTGGTAGCAGCTCAGCCCGATATCTCAATGCCATAATTTAAATGAAAATATATAACACCATAATATATGTTTAATAAGAAGACTGTCCACATTAACTCTTTAAGTTAAAATAAGTCATACATATTAAATGTGACAAATAAGTTAGTCAATCACTTTCTTACCAAAAAATTCCTGTATCCTTGAACAAAAACAAAAAGGATGTATGGAAAATGATTAATCTAATCTTATAATTAATTTGAAATAAATATTTTCAATTTTTACGCTGTTTATAAAGAATTTAAAACCTCCAAGCAGTATTGTGTTATGTAGTAGCCTATAGCAATAAACATAATGTGCCTAGGTGTTGTAACATCATGTGCCATCAAGGCTCAGAGGTGGGTCACTACTTTTTCTAATAAATTATTAACTATTTCCTCACAGTATAAAATCAAAAGCCAGGCTTTTTGTGAGCAACTGAATCACTACAGAAAGATAAAAACAAGATACATTTGCATTACAAGGAAACCTCAACAAGGTATATGTTTGGGCTAAGGGCACTAAAATCAAAATTAATGGTAAGAATAAAAATTCAGTCTTGTTTTCAAGTTTAGGCGGAGTAAATATTCCAAGGGTGTTGAGGTGCCAATATATATTCTTTAGAATATTTTACATAAAGAACATTACTCATTAAACAGATGGGAAGGAGCATGTCACATCCAACCAGATTATTCTTCACCATGCATAGCCCAGGAGACAAACAGGTTGAATTTCCTAACAATTGCCCATTTTTTGTGAAGAAGAATATAGGGGCCTACTAAGCTTAAGAAAATTAAATTCTCAATGTGATGCCATAAAAATTTACAATTTTCTTTCTAATGTTTAGAGGAAAACGAGGATGATGATGAGTATTACAGAGAAGAAGAAACAATTGGTTAGAAGAAATTTGACTTTTCATTAATGTAGAACATTATTTTATTCTTCACATAATTATTTTAAATTGTAATATAATAAAATGGTTTCTTTCTCAGACAGTTTTGCAAATTTAAATAAACATTATGTACAGGAGAACTTAATACAAATTTGTGCAAACTAAATAGGTATTCAAAATTGTGTCTCTTTCACATGGATGTTAAATGAAACAAAAGATTTTATAGTAATAAAATAAGTGTTGTACACAGAATCTGTTTTGCAGACAAACACGTGGAATTCTCCAGTTGAATTTAAATTTTCGAGTTCTTCACGAATACCAATGTATTCTTTGTTTTATGAAACAATTAGTTGTGTTTAACATTTAATAAGTTTGTAAATTGTGAATAATCAAATGGAAAATGGTTTATTTAAGATTCTATAGTCAATGAGTACATTTTTTGTGCCTTAGATATATTATCAACACTATTCACCTTAATGTACCAGATACCTAGGCTTCCAGGGTATCCGAAAAGAACATTTCATTCCTGAAACTCTAGTTATTTAATCACAATGTTAGCAGAATTATTTCCTAGAAAATAACCAACCATGGGATTTCCTGTACTTAAGAAACAAACCTACAATTTAGTTCAAATGAACCAAACATTAGGTGTGGCTTTGAACATTAAGAATTTTCTGCCCACTTGTCATAGGTTGAACTTTCCTAGAAGAGGATATTTTCCTTTGTGCCAATATGATGGACAGTTGGCAGGCTATACAAGAGAATTATAATAATTATCAATAGTCAAATCTACAAAACAATATTTGATGCCAGTAAAATAATTATAAATTGATTCAATTTAGTCACAATTGGAAATAATAAGGTAGGAATGTCCTATCGTGTAAATGACTTGGATTATAAAGCATTATTATTAACAATATTTAAAAAGCATTTCATCCCAAATCATAACTGAATTTTTGATTGTAATTGAGATTATATTGTGTTTATAATGAAATACCTGTAATTTATATATATATATATATATATATATATATATATATGTCTTGAAGGGTACTTAGGTCCTCAAAAATTTGTGGTGAAATTAAATAACATGTTTCGATAGGAAAGAGAGAGAGTGAAGTCGGCTTACTTGAAATCAACAGTTGGTCTGGTCGAGCTGAGGAGTGAAGATATTACAAAAATTTGTCTGGAGAGAAGGTTATATATATAAACACACACACACACACACACATACATATATATATATATATATATATATATATATATATATATATATATATATATTATATTACATTACATTAATAAAATCCAGTAAAATTTTACAAAATTTGGTTTATAAATGTGTTCACTGGGTCAGGAAATAGAAAACACAATAATTGGGCAAAATTAGTGTAAATCTAATACTGTAATATAGTCTGTATAAACACATGAATATGTATTGACTAATAAACTAATAGCACTCTTTTATTTACAGGATTCATTTTACAAGCCAATACGACATGTAATACTTGCTAATATTGCTTTAGCATCAGAATTTCATCAACTCGTATTGCCTGGGAAAATTTTTGGAAAAGGATAAATAGTTTGTGTCACATGTTGTAACAAAGGCAGAGATATGATGCACCCTTGTCATACATAAACTATTCAGTTACTCCATTAAAAGAATATAACAGACATTTTAATTTGTTTTTAGATATTCTTAAAATAACCAGTTAACTATGGGTTTCTGAGTATAAAGTGCAAAAATTATTGAATAAGTTTAGATAAATTGTTTTCAGTATTTAATCATGGAAAATATATAATGATTATGAATAAATATACTTACCTTTGTAATGGCACACTTATGTAATATGCCACATATTAACATGGCAATGTTTCCATTATTTAAAATTAATATTAATAAAACTGCTGAATAAATCAAACAATAGACTAGAGAAAACATTCACAAAATAATAGGAAATCTGAAGCAATAAAAATCATGCAATCTTGCAAATAAATATAGACAGAACACTTTTGTACCTCATACTCTCTGAAGCAGTATTGCTATATCATTATTATTTGCTCTGTTTAAGGTGTATGTTTATATGTTAATTTCTGCTGGATAGCTTTACATTTCCTTGATGTAATAAATATGTGTCCTACATGCTTTTTCCACCAGTTTCAACTGTTTTGTATATATTTCAAATTAAATTGTCTCTTTATTTTCACTCATTTGACTATTATGTTCTTATTTTTAATACAAACAGATTGTGTATGAATTTATAATGGTCTTAATACAAATACATGGTGTATGAAATAATAATGGTCCATATACAACAGGCTTGACAATAAATGCATCACTGTATTAATATAATATATATCTGTAAAAAAAACACAATGTAGTAACAACAATGAATTGTTAATAAACCCATTACTGATAATATGCATTTATTACCTGTACAAATTGAGAATAAAGGAAAACAAATATTCTCCTTTAAGACTGGTGAAAATTTTTGTATCCGTAAATTCTCATTCCACATATGTTCAGATTAATTAATTAGTTATTCTGATTCAATGAAATGTATTATACAACAGGGATCATTTTATTTAACATTATTTGTAAAAAATTGCAAAATTCACTTTGTGAGACCATATTTACTTACTTTGAAAATTTTCATCACACCTTTAAAATATATATGCAAAATTGCATTAACCTATAATTATTATAAATTATGATAAGAGTAAAAAATGTTTTATTATATGACCAAACTGAGATCAAGAAACCATACAAAATATTTAAGAAAGAAATTAAAACTTTGCTAACAAGCAATTGCATATACCACACTTATTAGTTCCTTGAAAACTGCAGTCTGCAATATTGTTAATACTACTTTATTTATGTACTCTTATATTTATTCCACATTTGTGTAAAACCTGTATTCCTATGAATCTGTAATTTTATATATATATATATATATATATATATATATATATATATATATATATATAATTTGTATGGAAAGGAAAGAGAGAAGGATGGTGGCTTACCTGAAATTGAAGCTCAGTGTTGCCTCTCAGGACAGATGGAGGTTCTTCCAATTTTCAGAGGTGCTAACCTCCTTCTTCAGGAGAAAGAAGTTTCATTCTGTGTGCCAGTCATGGAGTGATGACATGACTGGTCAATGGATGGAATGTAACTTCTTTCCCCTGAAGAAGAGGCTAACACCCTCAATAATTGGAAGAACCTCCAGCTTGCTAGGCATAAGACGGAAGCAGTGCTCATCTCGAGCAGAAAGGGACCCTAGTCATTGATGGATGTGCCATCACGTCAAAACCAAGAATTTAAGATTCTTTAAATGAAGATGAGGCATCATATTTAGATAACACTGATGTAGTGTTAAATTTTTAAGAATGTGATTAGATGACAAATTAACATTTGAGTGTCAATTCGAAAACGCAAGTGAGAAAGCAGTTAAAGACAGCACTGCCATCACGAGGTTAATTCCAAACACTGGTGGACCCAGAGAAAATCGACAGCTTTTACTGGCTCAAGTGGTGAGGTCAATATTTCTCTATGGGCTCCAATATGGTCGGACGCCACAAGGGTCAGGGCACGTTTTCATAAGGCTGTGGCCGTGTATAGACTGAGCATGTTGAGAGTTATATGCTCCTTTCGTACCGTTTCCGATGATGCAGAATGTGTTCTAGCAGGACTGGCACCACTGGACATCTTTGCTGAGGAATGCCGCAAGAAATCAGAAGGAATAAAAAACACAGGAAGGGAATTATTAACAGAGTGGCAACATCGGTGGATAGAGTCCACAAAGGGACAATCGACACACCATCTCATTAGTGACATCCCAACATGGAAAAGGAGAAAACATGGAGAGTTAGACTATTATATAACTAATGACAGGCTATGGATGTTTTCGTAAATATCTCTATAGGTTCAAGATAGTGGACAGCCCCATGTGCTTGAACTGTGGTAAGGAGGAGGAAGGCATTGAACACGCTTCTTTCAAATGCCCTCATTCTGAAAATCTAAGAAATATTCTTTGAGGGAAAGTAAAGATTGAAATAACACCTGTAAATCTGGTTTTTGTTATGCTAGAGTCAGCAGACAAGTGGAAGGCCATCAGCAAACACACCACTATGGTTATAAAGGAGATACAACTTTCTCCCTTTCTTTTCCATACAATTTATTTTTAATATTTTTACAATGCCAAATATTTACTTATGCCAGCCAGCATGCAGTTCAGACCTTTCCTGACAAAGGGGCTCAGGCCTCAAAAATTTGAAATACTTTCATTCCTCAGCCCAATTGTACCAACTGTTGATTTCAGGAAAGTTGACTTCACTGTCTCTCTTTCCTATCCAAATGTCTTATTTAATTTGACGTCATCACATTTTCCTTGTGTTTTATATATATGTATATATGTGTGTGTGTGTTGATGCACTTGTAAATACACAGGGTGGTTGATTTATTTGAAGACATTTAATTATCTTGAAAACTACCCACCATATAAAAAAAAGTGGGAATGAAACCTGTTCTTCTTGAATGGAGACATAGAATGAAACCAGTTTCAAGTCTCCACCTCTTGGTGGTGGGGAGATAAAATACTTAAATGGGAACCCTAAATTTTTATTGCAGATTTGTTTTATGAAAGAAGAATTGCATTTAATTGACCATATTATTGATATATTTCACAGGTGGAATTGAAATCAAAAGAAATCAGAAAAGTTAATTTATTCATTTATCAATAAGTAAAAAATTAATTTTAATGTTTCCCAGGACATGAAGTATTTTGGGGTGTTTGTGGGTACCATTTCCTATCACAAAATGGTGTGGTTGTTTCAGGTGAATACAGTAGTTTTATGATATATTTTTTGGGTATTTCTTAAGATGTACCAATTTTTCTATTTTTTACCAAATTTTATTATGTTGATTACAGCACTAACTGTGTACGAAATAACTTCTATCATAGGTAAAATCAATTTTATCTCTTTCCATTTAAATATTTTGTCTTTGATATCATTGTATGTCCCCATTCAAGACGTATAAATTGCATTACCATTCCTTTTATATTATGGCTAGTTGTGGAGACATTTCAATGGTTTTAGATAAATTAGCCACTCTGTATTATGTATAAACTTAAAGTGTTTATCTGATGTTCACGTTTCTTCTGCAATAAAAATGTTGTTATAATTAATATAAAGCCTTTATGCTTCAGATATAATCAGCAACATCTTGCTAAATCCTTAAAATTAAGTATCAGATCCTCTTCATCTTATTTGGATACAATAAAAACACTTCCAGTGTGTGGATGCTTGAATTAATTCAACCTGTGTAAAGCATTTTTATATTATATATCTACTGTTGGTATTTTGTGTAGGAATATGATAGAATCATATATTTATGGTATGAATGCAGGGAGAGGAGGAATGGTAAATGTCAGATCACATAACTTTTCTTTAATTCAATTTCAATTTAAAAGTATTGACTCGTTTTCAATTTTCACGTACAAGGCTCATATAGCTAAAATTCTTCAAGAACTACTTTCCACTACAAAACATTTGCACGATTATTGTCTTTGAGGGAGGATACAATATATTTGAAGATGCAACCCCTGATAACAAATTTATGGGTCATACAACCTTACGTTTGTCTGATTTTCATGCACACACTATTTGGTGGATGTCTGATTTAATAGAATTTTACATTTTGTTTTATTGTCTCATGTGGTAAATGTATCAAATGATTGAATTATTATACTATGAAGGATATGCTTAAATCATTAGTTACATTGGAATGTTAGAACTTTCAATCTTCGTTGGGAAGAAAATATCTTTAATTTAATTATATTTATTTTGACCTTGCCATAAGTTCTCACATATATCAGAACCACTTTGTGCTTGTTGCTCAAAAGGTCACCTGTTACATTTAGTTTACAGGATTTCATCTCAAAGGTTCAACATTGTTCCTTATAGACATAGACACTTGCCTTAGTTCAAAAGTCACCTTGTGTCTAAGAACTGAAAAATAACTGTATAAGGTAGATTTGAAACTAATTTAATAATTATACCATCAAGTGCATACAAGACTGGCAGTTTTAAAAATTTTAAATGTTTGTATGCTGTACATATTTTCTAACCAATTGAAGAGAATTGATTGACTAGGGTTTAATAGTAATATGTATGTTCACTAAAATCAATGTTTGTGGACAAAATAAAGTAAAAACCAGAATATTTCTTTTCAAGATGTAATATACCCATTGTTGACTTACAGAAGAAATGTAAAAACTGTCAAAATTTATTAAGAAATCGACTCCATCGTTACTTTTTGTAATAGCTGCGTGCATGTAACACCTCGAAGAAAATTTTTCTCAACGTACGTTCTTAAGTGTGAATAATAGTGAGAAAGAGAAATACATTGATAAAGGCAATTCATTCAGATAACTTGCATTCGTGTATTTGAAGCGGTAGTTGCGATTTGAAAGTCCCAGTCTGACGCCTAACTTCGCGCTAGTGAGGACGGGGAGGCCGGCAACTATTTCATTCATTGTACTTCGCGATGATGGGAGTACAGATGTCAGCAGCTGTTTTATCACATTAATACCTTTACCACTATATTCTTTGGCCATATTGAATGTAATATCCGGGACGGACGGATGTGTAGCAATTCCGCGTGCGATATAAAACAAATTTTCTGACGAGCTGCGAATCAAACGTAGATATGCCGTTGGCTATTTTGACAGATCCATGGCAACGTGTTCAAATCAAAGAAGAAGAGGTAAGTTCGGCGCCGTACGTTCCGCTGTGTGAGTCATAATACAATTCGCTTTGAATTAAATAGTGTTTATGAATGAAGTAGAAGTGTACATAGTGTTATCGACGTTAGGATACGGTTGATCGATACTATTGGTACAATCCGGAGCATCTAATACTCAAACTAATAGTTATAACCCCATTCATTTGTGAGACAATATGTTTTAAATTTTATTAAATTGAAATGGTTTTCCGGGGGCCGGGGTTTCGAAGCGCTTGCCCTCGCGTGTGTTTGAGAATACGATTTAAATCTTGAATTGCTCCTCGATTTTAGACAGAACCTCTTTCTTAAAATAAAACCGAGAATACATTAACGTGGGCATTTTCAAAGTATGGACATGTTGACAGCTCTTAATGTTTAGCAAAATTTGAATAAATGCGGCTGATGCTGTTGTTGCTTTATTTTTATTAATTCAATTAGCTTTACATGTTGTGCTTAAGTTACGTGTTATTTCGTAGGCAACTATTTTGCTTTTTAATGTAATGTAAGGTTTATGATTCTGAATGTCACATTTGCTTGGATTAAAAGATAGCTAGTTGGAGTGATTTGTTACGTGATTTAGTTGCTAGTAAGTTAAAAGTGTCTTCGTGTTAAAAGAAAACCAAAGCATGCAGCCCTTCCCACATTTATTGTTCACGAAGTTAAAGAAGCGAAATATAATTTCAGGACCCGCCGTTTATGAAACTTTAATTTTGCTGAGTGTGAGAGTGTTTATTTTAACAATCGTTCTTTGTACATAAAATAGTAATGGTATGTTTGTTAATGTTGTGTTAAAGAGATTTCATGTAACATATTTTATCACCTTTGTTGCCCCAAAGTGTTCATGTTTGTATAAATTTTCGATTAAACATGTTAAATTTCCCAGTTCTTGAATTTATAATACAACTGATGTCTGTAACAGATTTTTAAATTGACTGCTTATATTGAAATTAATTTCGAATGTACATAGTATGTATACCATTCTGTTTAAAGGAAGTAAAAGATACACATTGTGTTCATTATTTATGTTTTATTAAATGTATTTATTAGCCAACAAGGTGTTAGTTTTCCACTTTAAAACTTCTTCCAAAGTGGTGCAGCTATGTGAATGAAGTTTTTTTTATTTTTACTTTTATCTAACAATTTCCATTTATTTGGCTAGAATAGTTAAAGACTTACCCTGGTTAGCAAAAGTTTTAAGTAAGTTTTTACCTATTAATAAAACATCTAAAGCCTCTGGCACCATACCTGGCTGTTTTGCCCTTCTCAGCGAATGAAATGAGGAGGCATAAGGTATGGGTTAATGATCCTGTCACCAGTTAAATGTAATTAATTTTTTAACTTCACTTGTATATACTACAGATGTTTGTAAGAAGTGTTATAGTTATATATTTTATTTTTTAAGAATAAGGGACATTCTCCAAGTCTAAAATATTTTTTTCTTACTTGTTTTTGCAGCAAATGGAGTGTCCCGGTCCATTTCTGGACTAAGGATATACTCTGTAGGTAAATCCATTAGGATTTGAAAAAAATGAGGGAAACTCTTCTATTATGTTACAGCTAGTCATTTTGTGTTTGGTGCCGCTTAGATTTGAGCCATTCAATCAATTCGACTAGTATATAATTTCAGAGTTCCTCTCATGTAGTTGTCTTGTAGTTGTGCCAATATTATTTTGTAATATTTTCCTTCTACCTAGGGAGGAATGCACAACCTTAATGTTTTGTATTGAAAATTTCAGTCCTTCAGTTTATAATTTTCATTATGCAGTACTCGATATTGAAAACTCTAGCATAGATTAAAGGAAACGGGATATTTATTTGTTTCACTGACAGCAAGCGGTGAGCTGTCAAAATTAACAGGCAACGATTTACTACAGGGTTTCCGTCACCGTCAAATTTAGGATCTCGAAGAATTTGTGCTCGAAGAGGTTGTGTGTTCCTGTAGAGAAGTGTTCCTTGTTCCTAAAATGCATGTTTTGTTGCCCATATGTTGGAAATGCCCCACCTGTGATTAGTTTTTTACATCACCCATTCTTGATGAATGTTTTACAAAAGTACAGTCTGTTGCTTATTTTATTGGATGTGTGTGTAGTTGACCCACGAGTTGAATGTTCACTTTTCTAACCGATGTTTGAATTGTCTTGCCCTACAATTTCTTAAAGCTTTAACACTAGAACAGAAATACAAATTTGAAGTTCAATTGAAATGTGGGTCATGTGTGGTTGACCTGGAGTGGCGGTTCAGCAACCCCTCGTATACTGAGCCCTATTAATGAATTTATTTTCAATTATTTAGAATTTTACCTGCTTCCTTTTGTTTATAACTTTTAAACCTTGTTGTTTTGTAAATTTCAAAACTAAAAACTGTGAACCTTCTCGCAATTAAACAGGTGTAATTTTATGTATGACCAGAAAGCACCGCCACTGAATTGTGCATAAAAAATACTCTGTTGCTACAAAATTGTGGCTTCTGGATGGAGAGGGTCGCAGAAAGTAATGCTTGAGACTGCGGCCTTATTCAGATCGATGTGTCGAGTAAATTGAGTTTCGCTACAAACGAGCGATGACACTTCGTATTAGTAACGGTCCAGCTATTTCGAATCGACCAACCTACGGCGATACGTCACCCGACGCTTTTTCTTTGACTGCAATGAAATTTTCTGACTTGACTAATTTGTCCGCAGGCAGAACGTTACGGGCCTGCACACTTTTTGTCGACGATTGAGCTTTGACTATAGAATGACAGTTCAAAGTGTATAAGTTCTCTTGTCGATCGCGCGAAGATCGTTTCTGCTGCAACGAAAGCCTACTGTTTTGTGTAACGCTCTAACAATCGACTTCGTTACTCAGGTTTGAGTGCATCTTTTGCAAATTTTCTGATTATAATAAAATAAGTCGGTGTCCTAGTTTCTGTTATTCTGTTTCTGCACTACCTAGCTCCCGTTCAGATAACCAACACGTTTTCTTCTTTATCCTTCAGCGGAAACCTACTGCTTTATATAGCCCTCGAACAATCGGCTTCGTTACTAAGGTGCATGGATGCAACTTGTGCAAGCGTCTTGGCAATAATGGAAGTACTTCATGCCCTTTCACTCCAGGCATACGGTATAAGAGATTCGACTAATGCGGCATGACGCGACGCCCTTTGGATGTCATTATTGTAAAACCGCAGATTGTTTTACTTACGACTGTTTGAAGTGCCCAGGATATTGCTACATTTACATTTTCGCAGAATGGAAACTAACAGATTGGTCACACGTGCCCAGTGCGTTTCAGTCAGTCTGTGCGCTTGTTCGTTGTAGGACGCGTCTCTGCTCGTCGTGTGGCGGAAACGCAATGGCTCAGGTATAATCTACTTAACAACTATTTCTTACTGATGACCCTGACAGCTCCCGTTGTGAATTCGAAAGAGTTAACTTATTATTCCAAGCCCTTCTTGGACCGACAAATCTAAAGTAAACCGTCTATGCGTAGACCTACAGGATGCGGAGATTGTATATTGCGAATTACTTTCGATCACAAAACTCTCGAACATTTCAGTCAAACGTAAGAAAGTTGCGTGTCGAAAAAAAATTAAATAAATCCCTAAATTCCCCGACAACGATTCTGTAAATCACTGGGAATATTTTTTAAAAAATAACGTTCATATCGATTAAACTTCGAAGGCAACCCATAGATATCTCAAAATTTATTTACTATTGAATTGCAGTAATTGAAATACACATTTTCTAATTCCGAATTCAAATTTGAACTAGTTCTATTGACTGAATTTTTAACACTACGTTCGCGGACTGTATATACCTTGGATTACCGTGGTTGTTTAGTCTTGTGATTAGGAACTGCTGATTGAACTAACTCTGTTATCTCTGCCTTTACGTTTAACTTTGTAGGATCCGTATTCGATCTGTTCGACGCGTTTTCCACTTTAAAACCATTGTTTGGGAAAAATCGTTTATCTACACTATTAAAAGTTTGTTCATTCAAAAGTTAAAACTGAATATACTATTGTATCGAATTAACTCCACGATAATAACTCCCGCATTTGTTTGCTGGGCAGTAAAAAATTTCGCGGAAATTTGTAAATCTAGTGTTTTCGTTATATATTCATTCGTCAAATAGTCACTTAAATAAATCCCAACCAAAGCTTCATGCGATTTTGCTGTTCTTATATCCGACTTATAAAAAATTCTACGTATAATTTTTGTAAAGGTTCAGGATTAAATTTTTTATGAATCAGTCCCAGGTATTGTAACGATTAGAGATGTAATTTCCGTCGATGTAGCTAGTTTTATAGGTATCGAGAAAGTAACACATTTTTTAAAAAAATTTCTTGTTTTCCCATTCAAATTGAAAAATATTTCGAGAGAAATTTTCCATGAATTTATTTTAGAAGAGAATTTTCCTGTATGTGATTATATTTGTTTGCAAATTGTTCGTTAAAACAATGCCAGATATATGCGAAGATAAAGAAACACGTTTGTAAAATGTGCTTAGAAACCTATATAACGAAATACAGAGTGAGCTGCTCAGCAGTAAGTCGAATAATCAATCAAACAAAATATAATTAAGCTAAAACCTGTGAGCGTCATGGGAATAAGACTGATTTAGAGCTACACAAACATTGCGTCGTGTATCCTCCTTGGGTTAAAATAATTAAATTGACGGATTTGATTTTTTTCCCGGGGACTGTGGTTCCAATTGCTCAAACCAGCTGTCTGCCGGAATTCTGAAGTTGACTGACATTTTTACAGTGATTTTTTTTAACTTTTTTGAAATTAATTTTTGAGTCTATAAAAACTATCACATTGTACTCGTAATTGACATAGAAAGGGACGAGTTTTATTGCAACAAACCTGTAGACGAATATTTCTCTTAGTTTATTGCTTCAAAATATGTTTCACTCCCTATATTTTTTATGATTTAGTATTCGCCGACATTCAGAAATAGACGAATTGTTTTTCTTTTTTACGTAAGTCCAGATATTACAAGTTATTTTTTTTTGCATTTGTTAATTATTTTTTACCTGTTCCATACATCCTAGAATATCTATGTAATTTTTAATGGTGAACGTTTTGGAGTGTAAGATGCCCATAGGTTCTGATTAGTGGTTAAGAGAATGAATAACAGTGATGTTGGGCTCAAATTTTTTCCATCGTAGGGGGAATTCAGCTTTTCATTACTTTTCTTCTCTCACTCATGTTTTTCTTGTGTTCCGTTGGCTTTAGTTGGAGGACAAGATGACCCAAGAGTGGTAGAGATACTGTGATGCAAGGCAACAGGAAAGACTATCAAGCTGAGGTAGTGAAAAATTGGCCAATGGATCGTAAAGCGAGGAACGAACAGACTTGAGTTGTGATACATTAATCCTTCCTCTCTTTACCACACAACTTTGTGAAATTATCATTCGCTCAGTCTATTATTTCCTGTCTAGAATGCGTTGGCGTAAATTCTGTCCGTCACTCTTTCTCTACTTCTCCAAATTTTACTATAGCACACCCGAAAAGTTTCTCTGAATTCTGTCCACCATTGATACTAGAGGTCCGTCTCCGAATCCTTTAAATATTTGGTCAACAAAAATTTGAAAAAACTCTTCTGTTATATCGTGTATGAAACGTTCTGCTTGGTGGAAGGTCTTCATTTCCTTAACTTTAGAATTTGTAGAAAAACGAACCGGTTTAGCACACTGTAAGGTTTCTTAGCAATGTAAGTAAACTGAGAGTCCAACGAATCCGCAATTAGTCAATATTTGAGTTATGTCGGATGGGAAACCCTTTTAGTGTGGTAAAGGATGAGAAATGTTTAGTAAAATAAGCTCTGAAGAAAAAAAAATACATTGCTTACACGACCAAATTGGAATGTTGGAAGGAAATCAGATCTTGAATGGTGTACGACATCGGAGGCTATACGTTTACATTTAAATGGGGATGTAGAATCTTATTGGGAGAGGGTTAGTGAGGAGTAACGTAGAGTAAATGGGTCATTCAGCTCGAATAAAATCTTCTATGGTTCCACAGCCCGATATCGGGCCTCGACCTCCAGTAGTAGCTTCCTCCAAACTTCTCTGTTCCTCAAATTCATCATCCTTTTTATGTTCTTTACTTCGTCTATCCATCTGTTCCTTGGTTTTCCTGCCTTTCTTTTACCTCCCATATCATTGTATAATACATCCTTTCCCGTGCGTTGCACGTGTCCTATCCATTCCATTCTCTTTAAACTAATAGCTGTTGCGATGCTTGGTTCTTTATATAGGTCATATATTTCCTTATTATATCTGTGCCTCCATATGTTATTTTCATTTCTTGGGCCCCAAATTCTTCTTAGGATCGTTCTTTCAAAGATGTTAATCACTATCTCCTCGTTCTTGTTTAGTGTCAAGCCCTCACTTCCGTAATATAGTATTGACTTAATCATGTTTTTATATATCCTCATTTTTGTTATTCTGTGTGGCTCTGGAGAGAAAGAAAAATACATCGCTTACACGTCCAAATTGGAATGTTGGAAGGAAATCAGATCTTGAATGGTGTAAGAGATCAGAGGCTATACGTTTACATTTAAATGGGGATGTAGAATCTTATTGGGAGAGGGTTAGTGAGGAGTAACGCAGAGTAAATGGGGGTCATTCAGCTCGAATAAAATCGTATCACAAGAAAAACTTCTGCGTATCCCACGAAAATCTACGTTTGTAAAATAGAACCCAACGATGATTGAGGAGAAGACGGAATGGAGCAACTCGGTTATTTCTTTTGGGGAATAAATACGTCTTGTTTAAGAGTATGGCAAATAATCATTGTTTTAGGCAAAATCATCTAATATCTGGTCGTTTAAAATGTCTATTGTATCTGATCGTAGCCCTTCTCAGTAACAGTATTAAATATATTCGTTCAGACTTGCATTAACTGCGATGCAAGTGAAGTTTTTTTTAACAATTTGAATTTGTAGACTTTGCTCTAAGCAGTGGCATTGTAGTTTTAAATATTCCTCCTCCCACACTCGACAATCCCGCAGTCACCCAGAAAATCTGTAATCACTTGGCCCTTGATTTAATTAAAAGCGGGTAGATTGGAATACAAAATTGCTACTAACATCATATATATATCATATGTAGAGGTTCGTGTCCACGTGTGAGGAGCAGCAGCTCAGCTTTTGTTCGTCTATTCATCGCACTGTGCAATAAGTGGTCAACAGGCGCTAATGTGCTTCTGCTCTTGTCATGCTGTTGCCACCTCCTTAAATGCCTTTTCCTCAATTATCTAAGTTATTTAAAATAAGTATCGCAGCGGTAGTTTATCCTAGTCCTGTATATATTCCTTTTATTTGCATCAAAATTACATGCCAGACCGTCTCCCCTTTTCCCGGTAAGTTGTCCGAGTGTGACTGGCATCCGTCAGCTTAGAGATCTTCATCTCTTCTTCATTGCTTCGGCAATGAAATCCGTGAATCGAGTCCGCATAATTTTACTTGGCAACACTACTCTGAATTTTTCAGGTTTTACTGCCGTAACCGAAACGATTTCGTGCGGTTTTGCTGTAAACTGGATAAAATCCGCATTGAATCATTTTTCCGGAATTCACATACCTGTTGCTTCGGGCAAAATTGGCTCTGGGCCTGTGTGGGCGTGGTTTCTGTTGTAATTAACAAACCTCAAATACATTACATTTTAAAATTAAACCCTTAAAATATGGAATGAACGTAAATTGAGAAAAGGGTTTTAGGTGTGTGTGTTTTCATCAGTGTTAGAAATTTTGTGGGGATGTAATATGTGGTGAAAAAGAAACTAAAGTGAATCGAGATTTTGCTTCCTGATGCATCACAAGGTTGTTGAGATTACAGGAATGAGTGTTGAGTGTAGTACGTTAGCTTCCTGAAGAGTCTTCCTTGCTGCTCGAAGCGTCGGCGAATTTTTTTTATTATTGTTATTCCATGCTTTTGCTTACTTTTCTCGTCACCGCTCAAACCGATTTGAAGTTTTCCTCGTGTTATTGTCTTTCTGGTAGACTTTTTCCCCCCCTCTGCGCTCGTCACTACTGCCGTCTTTGTTGATTTTCTTCTGTAAATCTTTGTTTTCCCTCGTTGTTATTCTTGCCGAGGCAATGGAATACCCAATTGACCGTTTCAATAATGTTACTAGATCAATTTCCGAAACTAGATGGAGGTATTTGAGAACATTTGATGAGTCGCAGTTACGAGAGAGATTTTCAGTGTGGGTGTTATACGTGTTCTCACGGACGATGACTGCATGTAACGGTACGATATTTGGTCCCGGGATGCTGTGAGTTAGGTGTGAAGGACGTGCTCTGTGTAGACGCACACAGCACGACCCTGCAGCTATATCTTACGCACATATTGACGCGGTTTGTGCGTGCCACCGAGTCATAGACGTGAGGGAACGTGGACTGCGTGCGTTATCTCCTGATATCGCTATCTTGCAGATTCTGTTGGTCTCTGCCCAGCCCAGCTCTCAAATAGACGCTTATGTTATGTTCTCCACATTAACCTAGACGGACTCATCGATGCGTCGTGACGCAACACGCGATAACCGACCGTAACGCGTCGCTTGTGGCGAATTCATTACTGAAATTTCATTTCTGTTAGCGGCGGATGTAAATGGGCTGAAATTCAATTAAAAGGCCTAGTCGAAAATGGAGTAATCTGGGCGGGGGCGGGTCTCTTCATTTTTGGTAGGACCATAATTTCCTTCACGAAATTCTACCCGTATGGAGCCGATTGACGGCAAGTTAATTCTTCTGTCGGTTCGGAACGTCAAACGTCGATTCGGATAAACGCAGGGAATGCATTTATGTGGTTATTGGATCCGCCGCAATTTTCTGTATTTGTTCTCCTCGCCGCGTGCACAACTGCAAAACGAAGGCAACAGCTGCAGCGCTCACAACGTTGTTAGTGTAATTTTCACTGTAATTATAGAGCGTCGGGATTTACAGAGGACAAGCCTCGTGAAAGAAGCAGAACAACAGTTGGTTGGCGACACTGGCGAAGCAACCTGTTGAAGCGCCGAAGTTTCCCAAGCTGTTTTCGTGCGTACGAGTTGCGTTTTCCTTGCGGGCTTGACGTTTCGTGTTTATCGGAAGCCTATACGGTCAGATAGTCTCACTTTATGTCGGCTATAAACTTAAGTTTACTTCCTCGAGGGAGACGTCTTTTGTCATCTGCGAAATACGATTTTTTTTTCTCGGCAGCGTTTCTATCGCTCGCAATCTTAAAATATAATTTGTATTCCGCAGCGGTATTCTAGTCACTTTTGCAAGTTTCACCGTATGCGTTTTCCCGTCCCCAATCAATTCGTTCAGTCCATTAAAGCTCCTTTTCCTACGTTCACAGATTAGTAATCCCGTTGACACATTCTGGAGAAAGTTTTCTTAAATTTCAGTAACCTCTTATTAAGTTTTTTTTCTTTATCAGCAACTGTCTGCCTACCATTAAAACTAGTCTTTCAAGACTAACCATTAATTTACTTCTAAAAATCTTAAACTATATTCTTAACGACTAGAGTCCATCCAATGTTGTCTTCTAGATTTTTCTGGTCTTTGCCCACTTCACTCACGCACTGTGCACTGCTGTTATACACTGCACTTTACACAAGATCATATGGTTTTCTTTTTTGCAGTCTTCTGGGACGGTGTTGATCTTCCAGAAGTTGTCGGACCACTGGGTTGACGTGGAGGTGAAGCCTAGCTTCATGTTTCCTTTTTATTTATTCTTTTATGGTTGGAATCTGGAGATCTGCATTTCTGATACACCAGGGGACGTTCACAATGTTTCTTAACACTTTATTTTGAAATGTTTGTGTCACAGGCACAGCCCCAAAGCTGAATACCGTAGAGCCACGTTGCTTTCAATATTTGAAAATAAATCAGTAGTTTGTTGGAAATTGAATGTTTGGAGTTTCTTCCAATTGGCCAATAGTATTGTCTATATTTTATGCTTAATTCAGATTTTTTTTTCCTTAACATGCTCTTTCCACCTAAGTTTGGTGTCTAGAGTCATGGCGTTGTTCTCATGCGGCACAATAGTTCCATTTATATTTAGTGACTGTGTGTCTTTTGATTGTTTGTGAATACTATATGGGTTGATTTCTGCTCGTTCAGCTTTATCCTCCATTTCTTAGTCCAGTCAGCTATTGCGTAATAATTATGGTAAAAAGGACTGTTGACGTTGATGAGCAAAAAAAAAACCCCCAAAAAAAGTGTCCAAGTTTTAAATTTTATTAAATAATTAGTCGGAAGCTTTCAATTCTTGTCCTATAATTAAAATTACAATAGCTTTAAAAAATATTAGTACCTATAGGTACTTAGTCACTACTATAAAGGTCTGTTCTGAAACAAACAGACCTTGTTGAATAAAAAACAGTTTTATAGTAGTGACTTTAGGTACTAATATTTTTTAAAGTTATTGCGATTTTAATTATAGAACAAGAAGAGTTGAAAGCTTCCGACTTATTATTTAATAAAATTAAAAACTTGGAGACTGTTTTTGGTTTTTTCTGCTCATCAACGTTGCTGGCTTCTTGCAGTCTTCTAGTTGAAAGGTTTTGGTCTTTTTCTACTGCAAGTAACGCGGTGTCATCTGCATATGTAGCTATCTCAGTTCCTTCCAATTTTGGGATATCGCTAGTATATAGTAAGTAGAGGATAGGACCTTAGAGCAATCCGGCTCTTCCCTCTTTCAGATCAGGATATTCATCTTCTTTCGTACTAAGTTGAAATACGTTTTTGCAACTGAAGTTTCTTATTTTTGTTATACTGTTTGAAATGAATATTTTACTGTTGTGTCTGAGCTGCAACTACAACTACCGCCATGTTTGTATTTCGTTTTTGCATTAATAATTGCAGATGGCCAGACAGCGAAGCTCTCTCAAGTTCAAAAACAAATAGCGCTTTTGTGAGTGTTGGTTTTAGGTGTTTTTGTGTTGTTGAGTGATATAGGAAGGAAATGTGGGGCATGTTCGAGGAAACGGCAGGCTCGCTTCAGACCTGCATTCCCTCGACGCCTTCGCCAAATATTTGATTTAGAGTGGAAGCCTTCTACCGAGACTTTGCTTCCCCAGACGCCACATTCTCGTCAAATAATTTTACTGTTTGATAATTATTTTGAATTTGAGCATTCGTTATCTGAGCCGATTTTGTTTCTGTCTCCCGTGCTACGGGCTTAATTAAAGCCGAAAATATATTCTGTACAAGTAAACTGTAAAATGAAATTAAGGATTAATTCTTTTGTTTATTATTCGTGAAGATATTAACATTTATGTAAGTTGCAGTCAGTTTCCCACGCGATGTCTCGAAACAGTTATATAAGCTTCAATTGTAGTTCTTTACTAATGGTATATTCGGCTTGAACGTCATAATAAAATATTCAGATTATATTTAATGTTTCGATCTATTAGAATGGACTCTCTCAATGTACGTTGTGCACACCGGGAGATCTTTAATATGTTGGGGTTACAGAATGACGCATTTAGTAATCTGGCAAGACTGCATAATTTGTTTGGCGATGACTTATTAACGAGCCAGTTGACCTCTCAATCTTCCTTCTAGGAATTAACGTTCACGTCCTTACTGTAGTATGGTGAACGAAGTTTCAAGTCCTTTGCGTTATGTTTGCCGTTTCTGTAGTAATTTTGATAAGTCTCAAAGTAGTCCTGTTGTTTTTAAAAAAATCTTAATAACTTTTATCTTTCGATTATACAGTTTGGTTCATACATTTATAAGTATTTACAATAAATATGGTAAATGTTTCACATGTATGCTTGTGGAGGTGACTTTCCAGCCCTTCAGTTCTTGATTTGTTAAAGTTTTCGGTCTCAGCCGGGACAGTGGTTGGAAAAACTTTCAGATATTACACTACATCATATTTAGGACCATTTGAGAAAAAAGGGGTATTTCAAAATTTTTTAAATAACCGCACTCACAATTATGGTTAAGACATTTCACAGAGGAATTTCTAAGTCGTAGTGATTGGCATTTTAATTTAATTCATAAACAACTTCGAATCTTTAGTAAACAAATTTGATGGTCATACAGGCAGAAATAAAATTAATAAATTATTATAGATTAATAAGAAAAAATTAATTTATGAAAAATATGAATTTATAAAAAAAACTTTTCGTCCTTGGATTAGGACCTCTTCAATTTTTAGGAAATTTTAATCAAGATCATATTTAATCAAACCAAAACATCATTAAGACGCTTAAGTCTCTTCATTACTATTAAAAAATATCTATTATAGATTAAATACTTGTCTGTCAGCCACCGAGGGCCGAAATTTAAATTTTAAGTTAGTTTTTTAATTAATTAATTTTTTATAAATTAATGTTTTTTATAATTGTCTAATAATTTCATTAATTTTATTTCTGACTGAATTACCATCAAAATTTATTATTGTTTGTATTAAAGGACAGTTTTTTATTTTTATTGCCGTTGTGCCAATTTATTTTTCTGTTATTTCTGGTAATACATGAAACGCAAAACAGAATAATTTCCTTATGACTTTGTGATAATAGCGAAGACCTGCAAAATCTCAATCTTAGGAATTAACGTTCACGTCCTTACTGTAATATGGTGAACGAAGTTTCAAGTCCTTTGCGTTGTTTGCCGTTTCTGTAGTAATTCTGATGTCAAGTCTCAAAGTAGTCCTAGTTTATTTTTTAAATCTTAATAAATTTTATCTTTTGATTATACAGTTTGGTTAATAAACTTCCAAGTATTTACAATAAATATGGTAAATATTTCACATGTTGGTATGTGGAGGTGGAGTGTCCAGTGCCTTTCCAGCCCTTGAGTTCTTGATTTGTAGTTCTGAGGGGTTTGGGATGGATGATAAGTAGTCCTGTGACTAGTTACTTACCGTATTTCTGATTTGTTGTGTACTGCCCGATCTTCGTATGCAATACAAATTTAATAAATCTTGTTATTTTATTTGTAGTGTAAGTGCCACGTGGCGTCTGTACTTCTATGAGGATTGTAGTGTCTGCGTAGTAGTGACTCCAAAGTTCAAAATTTGTTCGGCAATATATGACTTACAATAAATCTCTTGTTCTTTGAAAGGATTTTTTTATGACCGGAGCGTTCACATGTTATGCCGTGTGTAAACTTGCGATGTTTCTGCGCATTCAAGGTTGAGTTGCGTTTCTATTTCTTGTCAACCACGACATTCAGTTTGATAAATTTTGGAAAAGTTTAAATCTTTCGTAATTTTTTCAGCGTTGCAGATCAATCTTTACGGTTTTTCCATAGTCTAATTAAATTTTTCTGTCTCAACCGGGGAAGTCGTTGGAAAAACGCACTCTGTTTCGACGGCTTGCTTCGCCATCTTCAAGATGTCTGACCGTTGTTTGTTTTTTTCCAACAACCTATTCGAATTGAAACAACAGCTGTGTATTCAACACCAGGACCTCTATATTTAATTTTTACAAAGCGTCATTTTATAATAGCGGAATTATCGGTTACTATCAGAATTGTTTCGAGAGTTTAGTTATTTGTAGAAGCTATATAATTTGTTTCGGAATGACTAATGAAATATCCGGGACGTCTTGCTAGTCATTAATAACATTGACGCATTTTCCCAGAATCCCCCAGACGTTCCTGTGCGTTGGTGGTTTCGTAAACCTTCAAAGTATTTCAGACCTTAAACCGAGCTTCCGTTAACCCCTCGACTTTGGTAAACACCGAGACAAGGATAGTGAGTTTGTGGACCGTCAACATTTGTTGGGATTAAAGTTAAAAATCTGTTGGCTGGAGCACACAGTTCGCATTCGCGAGGAACCGGTCCTTAAGATATACCTTTTCAAGCCTCCGTATATGTAAGATTGAAGGTCGTATTGAAATTAAATACTCGTGCCTTGAATTAATTTATTACTTCCGTTACATTCGTCGTAGATGAGTGGATAAATATGTAATATCTCTCAAGTAGTAGTTTGATGTCGCTGGATGAATTGTGGAATGGTTGGGTGTACGTGGATTCAAAGTTACAGGTATGAGTCCTCCTTGAAAGTAGACGGTGATAAGCCAAGGAACGAGGTTAACTGATAACTATCCACTCACAAATTTTTAGCATTTTCCGGAGACTGGTTTCATTTAGACGAAATTGATTTAAAGTGATACGGAACACAACCACAAGAGTTCTCGCCGGCATCTCGCAGTTTCCAAGATTTGGCAATAGATTCATAATTATCCGCGTTTGTGCCAAGACACTTTTCGTCTTATTTTAGATCCTCGCATTTTCATTTGAGAAAATGCACCCGGTTCGGTTCAAAAGAAACTCCTAAAATTCACCTGCTATTTAAAATAATTTTTATGCTTGGCGTTATTTTAAAAGTTTGCCGTTGTAATCTGTGAATTCTTAGTGTTGTGTAATTTACTTTACTCTCGAGGAGATAGTAAGTAAGCCTTGGCTCTACAAAGATAACGTATCGTCGCTGTAACCTGTGGCAACCGATAGGAATAATTAATATTTTATGAAACATCGGTAGCTTTGATTAGTCCCAGGCAATTGACCTTTAGCAGGCTACATTATATCTCCGGGATTAATCCACGATCAATTGTATACGATCCAAGGGCATCATATACCCGAGAGAGGAGTTTAGTTTTGAAATTTTTTTTCACAACGTTATTGTATTTATCGGGTATTACGTTGTTTGAGAAAAGGAGTAATAAATAAAATACAGGAAAAGCAAGAATGCTGTAGAGAAACAACAGGGAGGAAATTATTATTATTAAGCTACTGTTGGGCATTTGCTTGGTGGTAGCTATGTCTACTAAAATAACAATACAAAAATTACATATATACAAATATAACACACACAAACTCATATGGGTAACATAAACCAACTATATTTGTAAAGTTTATTATTATTTACCTGAAAAAAAGTCACGATCTATTCCCACCCCTCTTATTTATATTCACTGCACTTCACTTTTTTATTTGATATTTATTCTCACATAAATCACTTCACTGTTTACCACGCTGTCTATATAGAGCTTAATAAGTGTAATAAAAATATATATATATATATATATATTTCTTATCCTACGTCTAAAGTGATCAGCGCTATTCGGAAAAGTCGTCAGTAATTCTGCAGGTAATGAATTCCAGTCTCGAATTGATCTATTAACAAATGAATATTTGCCAACGTCTGTGCGTTTCCCTTTTTCTTTAATTTTGAATGGGTGATCATTTTTAGAAATATTATTTAGAGACAAGAGATGATCAACAAGTAAAGATCATATGCTAAATGTTTCTCTATATGACAAGTCTACTCCTTTACGAGTGTTCTGACTGTAATACATAGAATATTATTCTCTCCCTGGTGGCGAACAGATTTTATTTGCTTCTTAATACGGCTCAGTAATCTGTAGTTTTACTCTATATTTAACCTTACTCAGTTCTTCAGGAAGATTGATTACTTCGTTAGTCACCTTCGCTCAACTTCACCTCTTTACGTTTTGATTGTCTGTATTTTTTTTGATTGTCGGCATTGGAGGGGAGAACCTTTAAGGATGGGGGTGGAGGGGCGTTACATAAAAATAACGCAAAAACAACAGAGATCAGAGTCAAATCCGGGGTTATGGATGTCGCTGAGTTTAATTATGACATGTAGCGCAACGTCGGACACCCAGATAGTTTATATAAATAGTATAATTGACACGTACCCCGTTGAATCTTAATAAATCGATCATCAGCATTTTTCTTTAAACATTTATCTATTTCTCGCCGGCATTTAAATATGTCGCTGTTGTTGTAATTGTCAAGTAAATTAACCCACTGCGAATTTGATTGAGATTGAAACTGCATCCAACTCGACACTTGGTCTCTTCCACGACATTTTCTTCCAAGAGCAAGAGCATAAGCCGATTTAGTCCCAGCTTCTGGCTTTCCGCAATGAATAGAAGTTTGTCTTCCTGTGCCTTGGTTATACTGGCAGAGATGACCGTTTAAGCGAGAAAAAAATCTCACGCTGTACATGTAAATTAGTTATGATAGGTAGAATGAATAGGTCCAATTAATGAATCTTTGAGGTTGAAAATTTCCGAAGTTTCAATTCCAAAAAGAACCTCAATGCTTACGGGCTAAAACGGCCATTGCAACTGAAATATTAGTTTGTTAGCATGCAATTTCCTCATTGTCTTTTATCTCAATGTCACAATACTGCCAAAACTAGAGGTTTAGAGGTGATGAGCAAACCTTGTTCTCGCTTACCCGTTCTGCGTCCAATCTTTGCTGGGTTTTTTTTTCGGAAAAAGTCACTTACCCTTACAATTCCCTCGCACGCTGCTTCTAGTAATTTGAATTCATGACGTTGGGTTTGACTGCTTTTAATTACAGAAAATTGCCAGCTACGTTGGGAATTACACTCGTACATCAAACAAGATGTAATCCGCAACAACTAAAAATTACTCTGCAATGCCGAAGGCTCGCAGGGAGAGAGAAGCTGAGAAATTAAGAACTTGTGATTTAGTCACGCACCATAAAGCACCGGGCAGAATTAATCACATAGTTGCGCCGCAAAAACCTCACCGCGCGTCATTGCATCTAAGGACATTTCGTCGCTTCTGCGGGTTTTAACATAACGTTACGCGGAATCCAGAATTTACGATAACATCTGATGCTATAAAATTTAACCAGGGTGTATGCAGACACACACACACACACACACTATCGCAGATCATTGACATGGAATAAAATTTTCACGAGCCGCTAAGACAAACTCTTGGTTCTATTAATTTTTTTTTGTACTTCTCTCTACATATTGTATTAAAATTTGTTAATATTAAAAAACAAAGGAGTCTTTAGACGTGGTAATACGCATATTTAAAGGCAAACGCCAAACGTGCAATTTACAACTATTGCCGGACAAAATCTTGTTGCTTTATTTCATCCAGACGTAGTCTTGGGCCAGCTTCACGCTCCTATAGCATTTAGATATACAGTTTTCCATTAAGCACACACCCCTAAACCCAATCAAACGTTTTTTTTATGGTTGAAACGTTACTTCTTAACGGCTGCGACTTGAATTAATTTATTTTTCATTTTTCGTGTAAATGCATATTTAAATTTACGTGACAAAAAATAGTGTATAATGCCGAAGGAAACTTTAATGTTACCTTAAATACCTTTTTGTTTCCGTATTATCCCCAATTGTTTTCGTCACTCGCCAATTTGAATAATAAAAACTAATTTACCATTTTCGAATTATTTAATTTTCACAATTGGAGCTTTCTGGCAATATTGCCCCACAGTCACGTGGGCAGAGAAAGATAAACCATATATAACGTTGACAAAACGTTAATTTACAATTGTAAAAATTACCCTTTTATTTAATTTATTACACAAACCTTCAATTTTTCAAAAAAATTATTTCTTCTCTAGTTGAATGTTCAAGGCATGAGTGCATCAGTTTTCAGCAGTCCGTCGAACAATGACTTCGTATCTACGGTCCAGATACATAATCAATCCTATCTGATTCCACTATGAAACATAGTCGATTTATTTCAATCAGTTAGACGTGTCATTTTCCGAGAATGGATTATTTGACAGTTCGACGTTTCGGAATTTGTGTGGTTCAATTTGACAATTTAAAATTCATTTTTCGTCAAATAATTTTATAAATGGGATTCGTGTTGATGTGTAAATTTGTTCTATAAAATTATGGTTTACCTTCCTCTGTACATGCCGAAAGCTCAAATTTTCAAAATGGAAATTATTAATTAGTTTTTCTTATTCCAATTGGAAACTAATGAAAAACACGTAGGATAATAGAAAAACAACATTTAATCATCAATCATATTCAAAATTTTTGATTATTATAATAAGCCATTTCCTTTTATAACGAGGCTCAACTATATAATAAAAAATTACGTATATTTGTATGTATGTATGTATTTAAGTTGATTTATATACAGATTTAAAAGCGTGGACTGTTTGCAACAAAAATTGGTACACATTCTCTTCAAAACATGAGAAACGGTACTGTGGGGGTGTGAAACCCGTAGTGTAAAGGTGGAAAGAATTATAATTAAAAAATATTAACATTTTTTGTTAAATTACTGCGCTCCAAGAGACCATGACGTCACAGCACACGAGCGAGAGAGAGAGAGAGAGAAGTTACTACGCGACGATACTGCACAACGAAGTATATAGTTCCGTTTTTCGTAATGAAGTAAAGTAGAAAAATTTTGTTTGAATAACAAGTACAATTTTATTCAGCAATACTGCATAGAATAATAAAAAAATGAAATAGTTTACCATTCTCGCGGAAAATGTAAGTTAATTTACGTGCCATGTTAGTGACTAATATGGCGACCATTTGTTTACATTATGAATCTACCTGGCAATTTAATCTTTCGTAATGTCTGAAGACTGAGGGACAATTCTATCCTGCACTACTCGAGGAGTATATTTACGTATTCTATTCGTAAAGAAATACGAAGGTACGTTTGTTAGCAATAAAATTTATTGTATTTGTTCAATTAATGCACTATCGGTCGAAAATATGTACGGAACTAGGAATATTTAGATTTAGGTTAACTAAAGATTAATAGAGAATTAAATACTTTTTCACTTCTACATAAATAAGTACACGGGCAACGCCGGGAACCCAGCTAGTTTTAATACATTATCCGAAAATTTAACCATCGTTCATTATTTGTTTTTTAAATTATGTTCGTCGCGTTTTTGTTGGCTACATCGTCACAGACTTGACGCTAAAAGCCGTAAGATGTTTCTACCGGTATCGGTCGGATTGTTTCTATTGCTGTGTCGTAAAAAAAATTGCTTATTTCGTGTCCCATTGTGTCTCGGAGTTCTTTGATGGTTCCTATAACCTACCACGTGTTACAAGCGCGAGTGCACGTGAAGTCAGATCAATACAAACATCCGTACGTTAAACGAACTCACTGTCACATGCATTATACGCACAATAGCGATACATTTTACGTGCTTTCTCATGAATCGAGAAGGGGAAGAAAAGCTGAAGCTAAGTTCCGAATGGCGAAATGTTAAATCTTCACCTGGAATACCACTTAGAGTCGAACTCAACGTTGTCGGATTTGCTTTTTATCGCTTTTCATCCTCCCGGAGTCACCCCGTCCAGAACTCGTGCGAAGTTATAATTAGTTCAGAGAAACTCTGTATTAATCTTGAAATTGTATCATATGTTGGAAAGGGAGCAATCGTTTCACAAGTCTGTACGTTCCCATTCTGAAGTTTGTGAAATTTTATTTCCCCGTTATTAACGAAATGTGCCTATCTTGGTCGTAAGCTGGGGAACGATTTCTGTGCTACTCGGCCTTAATTTCTTTTTGACGCAACTTTTAAGTTTCTGCGATGATTGGATGTTACCTCTTGCTTCTATTCCGCACTAGTATTTGTTATTCTAAACAGAAAAAAAAACCATTGCTGTCCTCTTTACGTAAATTACAACATTTCTTAAAATTAAGCAAATTAAATCAACTCTACGTAATAAAAAATTATGTATATTTGTATGTATGTATTTACGTTAAATTCTATACAGATTTAAACGCGTCGACAGATAGCAACAAAAATAGGTACACATCTTCAAAACACGAGAAACGTGGTGAGAAACCCCTAGCATAAAGGTGAAAAGAATAATAATTAACAAACGTGATCTCTAAATGTTAAATTACTGCTCGCCAAGATACCATGACGTCACGCGAGAGAGAGAGAGAGAGAGAGAGAGAGAGACGTTACAAAGGAAGTAGTTCCTTTTTCCGTAATGAAATGAACCAGAAATTTCATTTAAAAAAAGTATAATTTTATCCAGTAATACTGCATCTAAAATAAAATAAAAGAATAATAATTAACAAACGTGATCTCTAAATGGTAAATTACTGCTCGCCAAGATACCATGACGTCACGCGAGAGAGAGAGAGAGAGCGAGAGACGTTACAAAGGAAGTAGTTCCTTTTTCCGTAATGAAATGAAGCAGAAATATTTTCATTAAAAAAATATAATTTTATCCAGTAATACTGCATCTAATGATAAT
This sequence comes from Zhengitettix transpicula, assembly GCA_037074705.1. Classification (NCBI taxonomy): domain Eukaryota; kingdom Metazoa; phylum Arthropoda; class Insecta; order Orthoptera; family Tetrigidae; genus Zhengitettix; species Zhengitettix transpicula. The sequence continues at coordinate 5,252,597 of CM073595.1, forward strand.
AATAAGCAATAGGAAATAATTTACGATTCTTGCGGAAAATGTAAGTTAATTTTGAGTGCTATATTAATGACTGCAATATGGCCACCATTTGTTTACATTGTGAATATAGCTAACAATTTTATCAATTTAATCTTTCTTAACGTCTAAGAATGAGCGACAATTATATCCTGCAACATTCGAGGAGTATTCTTTTCGTAAAGAAATTCGGAAGTAGGTTTGTTGGGATGATGCAATAAAATGCAATGTATTTTATAGCTGTTCAATTAATGCACTATCGGTCTAGATTATGTACGGAACTAGGAACAGTTATATTTACGTCAAATCAATTCGCGTCTAAAGATTATTATAGAATTAAATACTTTTTCTGGTTTATATAAATAAATGCGCGGGCAACGCCGTCACCCAGATAGTAATTAATAAAACAATTAATTACCTTTTACAGGCACTTTATTTTTATTTGTAGACTTACGACGTTTCGATACGTGTTCGTATCTTCTTCAGGTATCATCCTAAGGAGGAGATATTTACAAATGATTAACATATGGTTAACATATGGATTAATTACACAAAGTAAACAAAGACAAATTAAGGTAAACAAAAGTTGGTGAATTTTTCGACATTGTAATTGTTTGTAGTAATAGTTAGTTATAATAATTTTCTTTCCATATTTTAATCATTTGTAAATATCTCCTCTTTAGAATAATACCTGAAGAAGATTCGAACACGTGTCGAAACGTCGTAACTCTATAAATAATAATACAGTTTCTGTAGAACTGATTTATTAATTCAAAAAGAGTCGTAAAATAAAAACTTGTAAATAAAATATACACGCTAAAGATGCACACAATCGATTTTCGTGTACAGTTGAAACTTAAGTCAAATTTATAATTAGTTTTGTTTAAACTGCGTAAATTAAATTAATTGCAATTTGACTCGGGCATTAATGTTTCTGTAATCTCTAGTCAAGTTTAAACAATTATTAAGAATTTTTACCAAAAAAAAAGTCCATCTGTTCGAAACTAGCAAGATACAGTAACTGTTAGTTTTAATGTTCAGTTTGTAAATTGAAAGTTACAATGATGACAGAAACCAGTAATTGGCAGTGTTTAACATTTATATACACTTTGTGTAAAAAAAAGTTGTGTTTTACTAAAGCTTTATAATTATTCAATATAAACTCAACAGACGTAATAAATATGTAATTATTAAAACCCCGCGGGCTCAAACAGACGGACAAAGAACCACTGCCGCAAAATATATTTTGACATGGCCTATATTGCCGTTCAAACTCTTTTGTAACCTATAATTTGTTGACAAGCGTTTGATGTCGAACATTTCATTTTTCAATCAAGAGTATGAAACGCGGCAGGGTTGAGTGCAATAATTGTGGCTGTGATTAGATATCTTTTGAAGAGAGCTCCATCCTTGAACGATTGATCAGTCTGGGCACACCGGCAGCTGCGACTGTCTGGACCTTCCAAAGGAAAGCTGACTGCTTCTAATAATATAAAAATAATGAGACCGACGAGGTATCGATTACGCGACTGTAAAAAAAAAGTGCCCTTAGTGTAATTTAATTATTGTGAATGCACGGGTGACGACAGTAAGGCTGCCTTCGACATTGAAGAGACTAAATATTGTACGTATTAACGAAATGAGGTTACGGTTTTAATTGTTTGCGATACAGTTCACTGTGTTAATTAAAATGAATACTAACTTTTAGCCGAAGCATCAAAGAAGCGATAAGGAGGAGGAGGACGGCCAGATAAGGGACTTGCTGCATTTTTCTTCGTATGTGATTAAGGGAAAAATGAACACACTGCTGCAAACTGAAATGTCTTTGTATTTCCCGGTTCTTATATTTAGAAATTCCTACTTCTATAATTCAGATAGAACTTGGATATTTTTGAAAATTTGAGTGAATCGTCTACTCTCTAAATTAGCCGCAGCCAGAGTTAACCCTTTACTTCTGTGGTAATGAGCCTTCTTTACGAACAAAGCGTCTCGTTATTCCTACTCGTATGCTGTACAAATTATATTTAGTCATTCTTAATAATAAATTAGCAGCGAAGTTTTGTTGCGAGTTTATTCCTCTCCGCGTAATTTTCTTCTGAAAGATGTGCTGTAGCTACAAGTACACGTTGCTGGAAACAACTTTCAGATATTACACTAAATCATATTTAGGACCATTTGAGAAAAAAAAAGGGGATTTCATAATTTTTTTAAATAACCGTACTCATAATTATGGTTAAGACATTTCAGAGAGTCCTGGTGATTGGCATTTTATCATAATTGAATTCATAAACAACTTCGAATCTTTAATAAACAAATTTGATGGCCATACAGGCAGAAATAAAATTAATGAAATTATTATAAATTAATAAGAAAAAATTAATTAATAAAAAAAACTTTTCGTCCTTGGTTTAGGACTTCTTCAGTTTTTAGGAAATTTTAATCAAGAACATATTTAATCAAACCAAAACATCATTAAAACGCTTAAGTCTCTTCATTACTATTTAAAAATATCTATAACAGATTAAAATTCTTGCCTGTTAGCCACCGAGGGCCGAAATTAAAATTTCAAGTTCGTTTTTTAACCAATTAATTTTTTCATAAAATAATGTTTTTTTATAATTAGCTAATAATTTCATTAATTTTATTTCTGACTGAATTACCATCAAATTTGTTTGTATTAATTATATTATAATATATTAATTGTATTTATTATTGTTTGTATTAAAGGACAGGTTTATTTTATTTTGGTGCCGTTGTGCCAATTTTTTATTCTGTAATTTCGGTAATATATGAAACGCAAAACCGAATAATTTCCTTACGACTTTGTGATAATAGCGAAGACCTGCAAAATCTCAATCATCCTTCTAGGAATTAACGTTCACGTCCTTACTGTAGTATGGTGAACGAAGTTTCAAGTCCTTTGCGTTATGTTTGCCGTTTCTGTAGTAATTCTGATGATAAAATAAAAATAACTGACCTTTATTATAAACAATAAAATTTTGATGCTCATTCAGTCAGAAATAAAATTAATGAAATTACTATAAATTAATAGGAAAACATTAATTTATGAAAAATATGAATTTATAAAAAAATTTCCTAAAAACTGAAGAGGTCCTAATGCAAGTACGTAATATTTTTTTTATAAATTCATAGTTTTCATAAGTTAATGTTTTCTTATTAATTTATCATAATTTCATTAATTTATTACAGATCAAAATACTTGTCTGTCAGCCACCTAGGATCGAACTTAACATTCTAAGTTCGTTTTTTAACCAATTATCTTTTATATTAGTGTTTTTTATAATTGTCTAATAATTTCATTAATTTTATTTCTGACTGAATGGCCATCAAATTTTATTGTTCGTATTAAAGGTCAGTTATTTTTTTTTACTTTGGTGCCAGTGTGCCAATTTATTTTTCTGTAACTTCTGGCGTAATATATGAAACGCAAAACCGAATAATTTCCTTACGACTTCGTGATAATAGCGGAGGCCTCCAAAATCTCATTGTCACTCAGATATTTTCGGATGGGTAAGTATGAACGCTTCGTCCCTGAAATTGGTAACTCTGCTGGAAATAGACGAAATTACGCGTTCAGACAAGATATTTGAAAGTAATGTTGTGTTGGAATGTAGCTACTAGTAGCGCGATATTTTTGCACATGCAAATGTTAATGATTTCAAATTCGAATAAATTATCCACTTTTAATTAACCTAAAGTAATATCTGTTGTAGCTGCATTGTGTATTAATTGTGTTAAGACACGTGTAGGTCGTAGCACGACGAGTTCGTTTTGGAATAAGTTCGGAAGAATACATACATAGTAACAAGCTATAACAGATATTGCTGACTGGATTCAAAATTTTCGGTGAGAGTTTTTTTTTTATCAGTAACAAGTTGTTTTTCCACGTGACGCATATTCGTTCCACATGCAAATAAACCGTTTGTATTAGCCAAATGTATCCCAAAATTGTTACCTTTCAGTTGCGTGCCGTAAAACATGATTAATGGCTATGAGAATAACCTGCTGTGGGTCAGTTGGTACCACACGTCAGTGTTACAGTTTTCGAGATTAATTCGTGTTGACCTTTTCTACTTCCGCTGTCGACGATCCCACTCATTCCAGTTTCTCTATCTCGAAATTTCGTATGTGAACGTTCGTTGACCGGCGGTTTTCAATTATGCATGTAAATGAATCAAATTTAGGAAATTGGTCGTATGTAACTCTGAAAAAATGGGTGTTTATTGTCACTGCATGAATTGATTTTTATTTCGAGTTGTTTCTGTGAGACTTCCCGCTATAGGAAAGTAGTTGATGTCTTTTAGAATAAAATGGCCTTTTAAAGCCCCGTATCGTTGCATTCGAACTCTTTTACGTACGAAATCGTAACTAATGGTTTCTGTGTAGTACGAAACATAGATCAGCATGGACACAAAACCCTCTGAAAATTTGAGAAGCTATTTACTTTCTGTTAATCATTTAAGTAATAGTCACGTTATTAAGTAGTCTTGCAGATATTACGAGAGACCACTGGGCCCTGTACATCGATTTTGAACTATAGTTTTAATTAAATCCAGATTTCTAAAAGAAAATAATCATAATGGGCCATGTTTATTTCTCATTACGAGATGCAAAATACAACCGTTGTGTATCAGGTAAACAAAACCTGTTAATTTAAAATGTTTTGTTCCGGTAGCTAAAGGATACTTTATCGCCTCTGTTTATCACAGCCTCATCGGACCTTCCAGTTTTTTTTACCACAGAAACTCACTTGTTTTTAGTAATCATTATTAATTAATAAGAGAAACATTATTTTTTGAAAATTAGCCATGTATCATCGATTCATAAATGTAAATTAATGGATCAGAATGAAAAAATCTCCACCCAGGAACCCTGGTTTCGCTTCCCTGTCCGGTCGAGAATTTTCCCTTAATTTCAGATTTATTGCGATCACGGCTGAGCTTCTGTAGATATCATTCTTGAATTAAATGTATGGTTAAAAATATTTAATTCAAAGTATTCCTTAAAACAAGCCATAATTTTAACTAAATCTGAATTTTCAAGTCGTAAGAAATCCTTTTGAGATATTTGTGCGTCACTGCCCCTGTTTTCGGGCACCATTAAGGCAGCTGATGCGACAATACTGGTTTAAAATAATTTTCGTGTAACGTGAAATTTTGAGTCTTTGAATGAAGTTCTAATTCTATTTGTAAAAAAACAAAAATTCTCTTCCTAATTTATCGGAATCTTTTCTCAGATATGTAGTACTTTTTTAATTTTTTATTTTCCTATACTCAATATCAAAAGACCACTTTGTTATATAATTTTAAAAATACCGCATATTAATACATTTTTAATTAATATAATAAAATTTGCGGATTATAAATATTTGAATATTAATTTTTGCACACACACAAATATATCAATTTAATTTTTTACAGAAATAATTTGAGGAAGAAAATATTTATTAATTCAGGTCTTACTATGGAGAATGTTCTTCGTAGCTTCTAGTGGCTACTCTCGAGGAAATCTGGACGAAATATCGAAAGAGAAAATGAAATTAGACTGCAAGTTTATAAATACGCACTTAGTTCAGGCTTATAGATTTAGATTTATTATTCATTCCGTTAGTCCTCGTTCGAGGAAATAGGATACGTCATAATATAATATTACATGAAAAGAATAATTATTACAAATAAACAGTTTAAAAAAACATACATTGTACTTTACAAAAAATAAATTATTTAAAACTACGTTAAATACAGTTAAATGACAGTAATTAGTAATTAAGGAAATAATCAGTGTTTTAATTCATCTTAAATTTTCATTCGACGGAGTTTCCAGTAGAAAATCTTACATCGATTCCCGTCCAACATGAAAAAGAAAATAAGGCAGCAGTTAAATTCTAGAATATTATGATAGTAAAATAATAGCGTAACTTGATAGGATACCAGCAAACTATTTTATTAAAGAAGATCTAATCTGTCCTTCCTTTCTACGAACTGTTTTACCGAGTAATTATCTCCATTAATTAACAGAGATTTACAACTCTTTTTAAATAAATTTTGTATACTTAAAGTTTTTATTTCTTCCGGAAGACTATTGAATAGATTTATCCCGGAATAACGAATGCTTGATTCAAAAAGGCTTAGGCGATGTTTTTCTCTGCGGAGTTGAGAGCGATTTCTAGTGTTGTATAAATGATGTGCTCCGTTTAGGGCATATAAATTGATGTTTCTTCAGACAAACTTTAAAATTTCTAGAATATACGTACAAGGCAATGTTAAAATCCCAAGATTCCGAAAAAAAAGACTTGCAAGTGTCATTAAAATCCGCACCCGATATGGTTCGCACGGCCCTCTTTGGAAGTTTAAAAATTTGCAACTTGTAATGTGAACGACCCTAGTTTGCTATGCCGTAAGACATCACAGAATGAAAATATGCATGATATACCATGATATATCACTTTCCAAAGCTAACACTCTTAATGTGAAGCAAATTTTGCTAAGTTTTCCCGAGAGTTTATTTATGCGGTGATTCCATTTCAATTTATTGTCAATCAACAAAGGTGCGTGCTCCGAAATGTTCTTCGAATTAGAAATTAAACTGTGTTTTTTTTCGAAGTGAAGGTAACGATTTTAGTTTTCTCTAGGTTAAGAGAGAATTTGTTTGCAGTGAATCCGAGATTGAAACGGCTCATCGCAACCTCTACTTTCTCACGCAACGTTTCCGAGTCGCTGTCCGTGATTACCAAATTTGTGTCGTCAGCGTAAATGACTGATTTTAAGGGATCTAAATAATTCGGTACATCGTTATTGTAAGTAATGAAAAGTAAGGGTCCCAAAATTGAGCCCTGAAGGACACCGCGGGTAATTCTTTCCCACCCTGACGGGTGCTCGTTTCCATCAGAGTTTACAATCGTAATTTTTTGGCGTGTATTTTGCAAGTAAGATCGCAATAAAGAAAGGGGAACTACTCTGATTCCATAGATATCTAATTTTCGAAGTAAAATGTCATGATAAGTTAAATCAAATGCTTTGTAAAGGACAGCAAAAATTCGTCTTTCGTCGAGTGCGTCACGAATACTTTGAACGAAGTCTTATGAAGCCGTGTTGGTGGATTTACCTGTAATTAAACCATGCTGTGATGTGGAAATAATTATAAATTTTTTGAGAATGGTTGCAATTCTCGTGTGTTGTACTGCTTTCTCGAGAATTTTGGAGAATATTGGCAAGAGCGAAATAGGGAGATAATCGTAGACGTCTGTTGTAGAACCGTTTTTGTACAGTGGTATAACATTTGCGTTTTTTAGAGCATCCGGAAATATGCCAGATGATAAGAACAAGTTAAATATGAACTACATTGGAATTGAGATTTCGTTACATATTGTAATAATTTATAAACTATCTTTTATTATTCTTTTGACAATAATTCATGATATGAATTATGTGGCGTTTTTAAATGAAAAGAACTATTACATGAAAACTATTAAACAAGATTTATTAACAATTTTAAAACAAGTATTCAAATTACAAAATATTTGGGATCTCAGGGTCTTGAACTGGGTTTGATAATGGCAGAATTTATATAATCAAAATCACAAAAATTGCATTTACTTTATATGGGAATCAATGCGTCTGAACATAGACGAAATTTGTTGCTGAAGAAATAATACTAAGGATTGAATTTAAACAATTTCAATTTTTATCAAGAAATAAAGAATGGTCTGAATAATTAAAGATCTCATTTTATCGATAATTAAAGAACGATGTGACGTTTATCTTTTAAACGCGATTTACAATGATTTTAAAGTTTTCTTTCTACTTACGGCAGGCCAGCTCTCATTTTAACTTTTCGTGCACAATTTTGGGGATATCACTGATTCTAAGTACTCACAGACTCTAAATGTTCACAGACTCTAATTAGCGTAGTTTGTTAGTTGGTTTAAAATAAATTTGTCGATTCTCGATGATTTACTGCAAACTGGATTCGTAGATCTCGTGAGTCATGTTGAAAATGCCACTCACTGGTTTTGTCTGTTGACTGAAGATTGATTTAGTTTCTGCAATTTGATATAACAGCGTACATATTACTGGAACACATTCTCTCGTTCTTTAAATTAGACCTTTTTCATTCCCGCTACTGACTGACTAAATTGTTCAACTTTTCGTGTATTAGAATTTTGTGGTCTTTACACCTCGCCGTTCATTGCCTGACTGTACTACTTTTGTACAATAGACTTTGCTGGTCTTTATGCCTCGCCGTTCATTGCCTGACTGTTCGTTCTTTTCGTCTGTTCTATTTGCTGTCTGCTGCCCGACTATTCGTTCGTCTCGTAAATTTTGAGCGCGTAGAACCTTCTCGACAGATCAACAATACTTTCTTTTTATTGCCGGTTTGTTGCGGCGTCCGCTATATCCACCAATAATGAGTCCTCTACAATTCAACTTTTCAATTAGAACAATGCCTTAATTACCAATTACTACAATATATAATTTTTATTTTGGAGAAATCTTCGGTTACCAAGTACCCAAGGTAGCTTCCGGGTGGTGAGCACGTCAGGAAGCGGGATCACGCAGGAAAATGAAAAGTGAAAGAAAATGTGTCTTGCTAGTCGCCCGTTTACAAATTATCATTTAAATCTTTACAAGTGGTTAAAAATTTTTTTTCCAAATATAGCTGAAAATACCATTTCGAAAACACTCATCGAACTCAACAATGTCTTGTGCAAGTTTTTACCAAGTCTTCGACTCTGGTTTTATATATCGAATAATATTTTCCACAATAAATGATGCTGTGTTTTGAAAGTCACATTTTCCTGAAGTGGCAGTCCTGTAAAGTTTTTACTGGCCTCGTTTCTGAATGACTCCTTTAATTTATCCCACAATCTGTGGGGTATCACGATGATTTTCGGTGTGACTCACTGGTATATGGTAATGATGCCGACAATACCATTGTTTACCTTCTAATAAGAGGACAAGAATACGTATGGTACCAATCTAGCAAACTTGAATCCTTACTTCGGACCTGGGTCGAATTTGAAGCCGTGTTGGTGGATTTACCTCTAATAAAAAACCATGCTGTGATGTGGAAATAATTTTAAATGTTGTGAGAAAAGTTGTTGGAGAATATTGGCAAGAGCGATGTAGGGCGATAATTGGAGAGGTTTTCATGAGTGAAAAAGGTTGGATCACCTTGTCTATATTGTGACTTCCGGAACCGGTGCTCGTTGGATTTACGTCGTCAACTGTTTCCCATCTCTCGCTTCTTTTACGGGCTGGTCGCCAAAATCGCTTCGTGTCATGGTCTAGACTGGACCTAACCACTCCCTTGTCTGCCACTTAAATTAACTTATGACAGATGCTTATTTATTTTTAGATATATAAACACCTCTTAGATATATAAACACCTCTGCCATGCGAAACTTCTGCCAGAGTCCTTGTCCCGTGTCGCAACATGTATGTGCCAGACCGACAAAGACTTGTCCACGTAATTGCGCCTTTCGTCACGATACCACGGCCAGGCACCGCCCCTAACTTTGAAATCCGTTCTCGAATATGCGCCTTGCCTGCGAGCATCCACAAAATTTTTTACCTGTCAGAGATAATAAAATTTTATATAGGCCTCCTCAATATTTAATTAAACTGTTGTGTCCAACGATCCTAGTACTCCTGGATTCTTTAATATCTCCTGTATATTATGAACATTTTTATCTTTCTTTCATACATTTGTGGAAATTCCCTGTTGTATTTTCGATAATGCTCGAAATTCCGTTTTCACGTATATTCTGTTGTAAAATGAAAAAAAATTACGTCTGATTGAAAATAATGAATAAAAAAGATAGCCAATTCAGACAAAAAGGGTAATATAAATACCACACAACGTTTCTGGGATCCTTGTTCCCTTCGTCAGGTGCTAAGCAGAGCCTAGAGAATCACAACTGCAGATCCACTTATACCCTTGTTATTAAAAATTAAAAATCACAAGAACCCACTTGACATCTACAGCAAACATTGTGTTGTTTACAAAATCTCTTGCTCCATAGGACAAGCAAAACGTTCCCTTAATACACGTATCAAGGAACATATGAAACTTCCTATTGTTAAACAATCTGTAGTATCCAAACATATCATCAATTCTAAACATACATTTGATTGGCAAAATGCTTAGATTTTAGACATTGACACCAGGTACAATTCCAGACTCATTTCAGAGATGCTTCACATTAAATCAAACATCACAGCTATTACTGTACAAACAGATACTATTAAACTCAATAATTGCTATAATCCCTTATTATTACACCAAACCTCGTTTTTTCCTTTGTCTTTGCTCCCTTATTGTTACGACAACCCTTCGGCTCTCCCATTGTCGTTGCCTTTTCGTCGCTTTTAAATGTTGTCAACTGACCAGTGCAGTTGTGTCGCTCTAGGCTCTTCTTCGCACCTGTCAAAAGGTACAAGGATCCCAGAAACGTTGTGTGATATTTATATTACCATTTTTGTCTTAATTGGCCATCTTTCTGATTCTTTTTTTTTGACGTTGTATTGTCTGTTCTGATTACCGAGATTCTATTATATTAAGAAGGAACACCTTGTTCAATGTGTGTTTCATGAACGAGGTATTAGAGTTGTTTTCTTGGAATTATTTATTCTGGCCACGTCGCCAACAATTTGTGATAAAGATTGTATTTTTACGTTTGTTTATATTAAATAAATAATGCAGTTTTTTTTCGGTACGTGTTTGTACCTTCCTCAGCTCTTTCCTGCGGAGAAATTGTACAAAATAATTTTTTTTGTAATCGAGAAGCCAATGAATTTATAAATGTGGTTGAACAAAAATTAATATACTATTAACACAATGAAACTAAGAAACACTCTCCTAAATATGCTAAATGTTAAAAACTATTTTCATATCCAATTGAAAAAAATACACAAACTTTAGTTCTTCCGACGCACTTGTTCAGAAACTACACACAAGTGCGGTCACAGCCAAACTGAAGAGGATTACAAACCCTCAATAGAATTGTCAAATTCCTTCCCTGTGACTTGGGGCGTTTCCGGCAAACCAACGTGCGACCCTCGCATCAGCACAAATTACGAAACTAACATTTTCGCCAAACAATTATACAATAGTATCGTTAAAAAATTGAAATCAAGAATCAACAAATTATAGCATTGTAAATTTTGCTTAATTTAATTGTATCATTCTGTGATTTTATGGTGTTCTCAGTCATTTGTATGTGTATAATTTCAGACAAATTGCGTTTATACAGGTTTTTCTCTATATCGAAAATCTCAACATATTTCCAATCAAAATCATGACTCATCCCGTCTATGAGTAGTGACCACACTATGGTTAGAAGGTTTAAAGTTGCTTTTGTGTTCCTTAAGTCTAATTTCCAATGCACGTTTTGTTTGCCCTATATAACATTTATTACAATTTGGTTCACTACCTTTAATTTTGTATACAACATTGTGTTGCTTTTCTTTATCAATTTTGTCTTTGCCTTTTTTTTAATAAATTTGGTAATATTATTGTTAATTTTGAAAATAATTTAAAAATCTAACTTATTTAAAACCCGTTTCAAGTTTTCGCTGACATGACCATAATATGGCAATACCACAAACTGTTTTTTCACCTCTTTCTTATAATTGTCTGTTGTACTGATTTTGCAATTATATTTGTGTTTATTGATTATTTTAGTTGTATGTTTGTTAATGAAGTTCATAGGGTAACCATTATTGATTAAAATATTTTTAACAATGTTTTGTGTGTGGTAGATGGGATTAGATAACAGTAAGGCTTTGTCTACGAGATTATACACCATATTTTTTTTTTCTGGTGAATAGCGTAGCTGGATAGAAAATTCGTTTCAATGGAGTCAGTGTTATTAATGACATGCATCTAAGAAACTATTTTTTATTATTATTTTCCATTTTATATGTGAATTGGAGTAATTTTTAAATATTTTTGACGTTGTCGTTAATTTCATTATTGCTTACTATCCAAAAAAGGTCATCCACATATCTAAAGTATTTAATAGGTTTGTTTTCTAATTTATTTAAACAATGAGTTTCTAAGTCTCTCATAAGAAATTCCGAAAAAAATGGGAGATAACGGGGATCCAATAGAAGAACCTTCTATCTGTTGGTAACATTTATTATCAAATTGGAAAAGTGTTGAATGTAATATCATATTAATTGCAATTTCCATTTCATTCCAAGGAATGTTACAAAATTTCGTTATTCTATCCCAACGAGATTTAATACTACGTACAAGAAGACACGGGTACCGAAACGTTGTCGTAAATAAATAAAAATATTGTCTGGTATTGGTCGAAAAGCTGCATTATTTATTTGTGATAAATGTCATTTCAGTTTATACGATAAGTTTCGACGCCAGTTTAATTTCTATTGTTGAATATAATTGGGTTAGTTGGACTAATGAGCTTTACTCCTGGAATTTGTTGCAGGTGGTTTGCGTCCGTGGCATTGTAATAATTTTAGGAAGCTTCCCACGCTTTGGCATTGACACGGAATTAGAGCGTTGTCGCAGAAGCAAAACTCTCCGACTACTGCTCTCGCCTTCTGATCCTAATTATCCCACTGTATCCTGTGATGCGAATGATTGCAACTGTAACTATCAGTCGTCCACATCTCATTAAATTTCTAGAGAGATTGTGTGTGGGGGAGGGGGGGGGGCGTTGGAGGATTTCCTTGTTTTAGAGAGCAGCTTTCACACGCTTCGTCAGAGATGTACTGCCAGAGAATTTTGGGTTTGAACTGTTAAATTACAACCGAACTGTAAATATAACTGAAACTATTCTTGGACGTGTATTAGTTCGAGACCATTTGTCAGCGAGCGTGCGTCTTAAATATGAGGAATAAGGTATATCGGAAACAAGTACGATGCCTTCGAATTGCATGTGCTCGTAATTTTAATGGCAGCTGTGCGAGATTTTCCCTCAAATTTTCCGTGAGCAATAGATACGAACACATGAATACGTCAGTGGTTCTTTATCGACACGAGCGATGTAATAAAGGTTCCGAGGCTCGCTTTTATGTATTTCCATCTGCGTTCGTCGGTTAAGACGTAGATCCCGTGTGGTTTGCGGCGTTTCTTACTTCCTCAGCCGCAAACCGTAGATTGGATTAAAAAGCAGGTATAAAATTTCTTTAACGAAAATATTCACTGGAAACATTGCTGTTTATATTTATTCGTATGTAATGTAATAAATTGCTTACTATATTGCTGTTCGGGTTTTCCGTTCTGTCCTTTCGAATGTGAAACAGAGGAAAATCAGAAGTTGGTAAAGTGAGGAACAAAACAAAAATACCGAATTGTCTACCTGGGATCAGAGAAGTAACATTCATGTGTCAGTGCGCTCTGCGTAGTTTTGAGATTCACATTGAACTTAATTCTAAATTGTGAGCAGAATTTAAGTTAATTGCACTACAGTATTTAGTATTAGACGGTGATGTAAAATGAAAAAAAATGTATGTATTGTAGTAATTATTTGATGAAACAATTTATACAACAGTTAGCCACACGTTGAGGACGTCAATATGTAGTATTCGCAGTTGAAAATTTAACAATTAAACAGTGACCCACACTGGTGAAGCCAAAAATGTGGTATATAAATGAAATTACAATTAAACACAACAGTTGACCCGCTTTGATTGCATTATTTTAAACTTTACATGAAAGGATGTTAATAATAAAATTTTATTTAATTAACAAACTCATTAATTTATTATATTCAAAATAATTCAAATTACAAATAATTATTCGATGACCTTTTACAACATTTATTTCATATAAACAAACAAATTTTACTCTTAATCTCAGGGTCTTAAAAAAAAAATATATCTGGAGCAACGCTATCTATCTTATTAACTCCGAACAATTGTCTTTCGACGAAAGAATATCGGCGGTTTATTATATTGAAAATAATTCAAATTACAAATAATTAGTCGATGACCTTTAACAACGTTTATTTCATACAAACAAACAAATTTTACTCTTAATCTCAGGGGTTTTTTCTGGGCCTTTAAATGGCCTTTAAACAATCAAATTACAAATTAATATGTACAATATTCAACAACAAAATCGAAATGTGACGATTTTTACTTTAATCTAACGTTCACAATAATAATTTAAATGAGGTATAACATAGTTTTTTCTGGTACCTGGGAAATTTAATTCTTTCAGCAACACACACACTCAATTTTTTTTTTAAAAAAACAGGCCATTCTTTCATTGAATTTACACTTCACTGTTGAATTTACGAGATTGGCGCTACCTCGTAGATGACTTATTCCGCCAATTATGCCAATTTAAAATTATTTGGCGTAAACTGGAACATTCGGCAATCTTTCTGCAGCACTATCTGGGTGAATTCTGTACAACTTTACTTTTGAAAAAAAAAACGTCTCGTCTATTTTTATTACGACCACTTTCTGTCGTTTCTGATTGCCAACTGCCTTATACGTTCTCAGTGTTGTCGATGTCCCTTAATTTCAAGTTTGATGAAGACCGCACTGGCGCAGGCTGTTCGACGTTCGTCTTTCTTTCACGGTAACCTTGTGGCCTCACAAAACGGCGTCGCAGTATTCCTAGCTGCAATTGTTTGATTTTATTTTGTCCGTTTCTGATGTCGCTGTAGATTGTTGTTGCTTCTTGTCGCTCGTGCATTGCAACGGTTTCCTCCTCTGCGTTATAGATTCTCGTTTGTTCCCTTTATAGCAGTCTCATTTCAGCTTGCATCGTATTGTGACGGTTTGGTTTCCTATGATGCAATGACGACTCGTCACAGTAGCTTCGTCACTTATGTTTGTTTTATTTTTCGCTCAAAATTTTCCTCTTACCTTCATATTGAATAAATTGATCGGCGAGTAATTATTTGTAATTTTTCGAAGTTCATAGTAATTTACACACAAACTCGCATAAGATGTCTGTTGAACATAAATTTATGATAATATATTTAGCAAATGCAGACAAAATTGATATATATTAGGCGCACAGCTGAGTTATTAGGTTAAATTTACATTTGATGAGTTCTACAATTGTAGAGGAAACGTTGTGCTTCTAGTGTAGTCAATTTTGTCAGTATAGTGTTATGAATTGTATTTATACTCGTTATGAGTACAGACTACCTGTTTCCGAACTAAATTATGCGCGAATGTTCCATATTAGCCACCGCGTTCACAAGTTACGGCACACCGAAGTAAAGTTCGCTTCTACTCCCCTGCGAACGGGGGCTGTAATGCTGTGCAATATAGTGTATGTAGCTGAATTGTTGATCTACCTAATTTATTTTTAGGGTAACACGCTACATGAGGGTATAAGCCACATGGTGGCAACTCCCCTTTAATAGCATAGGAAGGGATTTGAAAAGGGGGATGTGGAAGGGTAGAGGAATGTAGCCAAGGGTTGACTAGAGCCCCCAGGCTATAGTTTAAGGATCCTACCCGGCATTCACCTAAAAGTGATACAGGAGAAACCCTAGAAAGCCCGCATCAGGTAGGTCGGGATTGGGTACTTGTCCCACGGCCTTCCGATAGCGGGAGAAGGGTTTCTGTGGGAACGCAGCATTTCCTTCTCCGTGCCTCGACCAGTTTAGGAGGCAGCTGGACGACTGTTCCAACGGGAACAGCGAACAACTCTTACCGTATACCTCAAGGTCTGCGACCCCGGAACATACACACCTCGAAATAGGCCAAAGTGCCTCGGCCTGTGAGAACCTTAGTTCAAAAACGGAGAGAGGAAAAGGCATCCCAAATGGTAGCCCCTATACCATAATTTCAAAATATAAGTTACTGTTCCTGAAACAGTCGGGCAGAGACAAAGCAATTTTCGTGGAATCTGACACAGCCACGAGAAAAGTCAAGAAATAGGGGTAGAAGAGATATTTAAAATAATAGGCGCAACTCTTTCGTTCTATCAAGCACCCGTCACATCGCAGAAGAGTTTACAATAATTATATATACATATTTATTTATTTACAGTCGCATCGACAGCTCACGTTACAATAAATTTGTTTAGGCCTGGCTTACAAATTTAGAGCTATCAACTTTTGTTAGTAAATTACTACGAACGGTCAACGCGATAATTTCTTGTAGATTTTCTTCTGAATCACCTGTTTTCCGTAATGGACGTTGTGTCATTGCTTGAACTTCTACGTCAGTGATTGATGACTAAACATTTTGTCCCGTGAAAGACTTATCCAGAGCATTGTGCAGTCCTTGCATAATCTAACAGGCATTACTACCAACGTTTCGCATCGTATGATGACTATATATGACTGTGTTCAAGAAAGTTGTCCGCTACTGGTGGAGCTGCGATTATTTTATGGAATCTCCGAGGTCATGACAATTTCCACTTTTGATGTCTCAAGCGTCGCATTATTATCCCTTTCGCAATTGTTCCCAACTTCTTGAAATTATATGCAGAAAATCTCGATGTTTACATTACCAATCGATTAATTTAGGAAAGAGCAGAATTTTTCCCAGTAGAACACAAGAAAAGGAAAATCAACAAACCTGATCGTCCAACAAAATAAGTATGGAAATAGTCGAAAGAAATCCTTTCGGTCATGTACTTAATTTTTGTGGTGGTCGTTCGAGTAATAATCTAATAAATAAAGGCGAGTGTATGTATGTATGTATATTTGTATGTTCAACCCTTTGCAACATGAGGGGGAGCATGCTTAGGGATGGGGGTGGAGGGGAGTTACAAGAAAATAACGCGAAAAAAAACGAGATTCGAGTCAAATCGAAGATAATTGATGTCTCTGAGTTTATTTATGACAATCTGGCAAACGCACGATGTAGGGCGGGGGTAGAAATTTTCAAACATGTTAACCGTTCGACTTTTCCGTCTAATAAATATGATTCGGGAACAACGAAATTATTAAAATTTCTCTACATGTTCTCCGTGTGTAATTTCAAACCCTTTCGGGCTTTGGAGAGGAACACCCATAAGGATTGCGGGTGGAGTTTCATTACATAAAAATAACGCAAAACAATCGATATTGGAGTCAAATCGAGGGTTATGAATGTCGCTGAGTTTAATTATGACATTTAAGTGGCCATTTACCCCCAGTGGCGGAGGACGGTGGTGAAAAATTTGAAACAAGCAATAAATATTTCCTTTTGGGTGAATTATCAAAGGACGAAGGCTTTCCCGGTGTATTTGTTGACCATTTCGCGTTTCAATCGCATTGTTACCCAGGTGGAAACCCGAGAACTTTTTCTTCAATATTTCCTTTTGTTTTTTGCTTTAATGGATATTTGCTTTTAATAAATATTTTTCTGGGTTAATTAGATTGATAGCACGGAAGCACGGTTGGGGGTGAGGGTGGAGGGGAGTTACATAAAAATAATGCGGAAACAACCAAGATTCGTGGGAAATCGGGGTTATGGGTGTCGCGGATTTTAAATAACACAATCTGTGTAACGCGAAGAGATGGGCGGGGGTGAGAGGGGCCGGGCGGACGTGGACGGGGGTAGAAATGTTCAAAAATGTTAACCTGTCGATATTAGCGCCGAATAAATATTTTGCGTGGTTAATGCACTAATAATATTTTAAAATATATTCTGTGTAAAATTACAACCCCTATCGGCTTTGGTTATGAAGGGTAGTGTGGAGTTACGTTACATAAAAATAATGCAAAAAAAACGATATGAGAGTTGAATCCGGGCTTATGGATACCACTGAGATTAATTATGACATTCAACTTGCAATTTAACCCCCACGGGTGGGGCTGATCGGGGGTTGAAATTTACAAACATGTTGATCGGCCGATTTTTTTGCCCAATAAATATTTTTCGGTGCCATTAAAATTCTTAATATTTCTGTAGATATTCTCTGTGAATAATTTCAACCCCTATCGCCATGGAGGGGGAGTACGCTTATGGGTCGGGTATGGTGTTGCGTTACATGAATAACGCGAATAGATCACAGTTGAGTCAATTCTGGGGTTATAGATGTCGCTGAGTTTCATTGTGACAAATTGGATAACGCGCGCAGGTGGGAGAAGGGGGTCTGAACGGGGGTAGAAACTTTCAAACGATGTAACCGGCAGGTATTTGCGTGGGATTCCTTTTTTTCAACCCACAGTAGCGGGTAAACACGTTCAAACGTCGAATGAAACTATTTCAGGATCAATGAATTCAACCCCTTTCGGAATGGGAGGTGAACAAATTTAGGGCAGGGGTCAAGTTGTGTTACATAAAAATAACGCAAAAGGTACCTAGATTGGAATCAAATCGGGGGTTATAGATAAATGACATCTCGGGAAATGCCGGGCACCCAGCTAGTTATTAATAAAGATTAGAAAATTGTGATACATAAATTCATTAGTAACTATCTTTATTTCTAATTCACTCTAAATGTTGAATAATTGACGCGTATTTACGTCAAAATGATCTTTTGTGAGTGACAACTATTGTGTTCTATTAAATCATTCGATCTGCCGGATGAAAAGGTTTTAAACGACTGAATTTATGTGCTGGTTTATGCGGAACTCATTCGACACCGTCAATTTATAGAAATCAGACAGGCGTTAAATTAAAATGTCGCCGAATTAAAGCTTCATCTTGGTAGCTGTTAATATCTTGTTCCAATATCGCTAGCGAAAATTCCCTACCGTATCTCCCGTCTGAATACAGCCCTTACAGTTTTCTTAGAAATTGCAGCCTTTATGTTAAGAATGAAGTCTGACACGAATGAATCATTAAACCGAGCAAGTTCCCTTGTCCCTTGTGGGGTTTTGAACGGAAAGACTTCTCACACTATTCACATGGTAAAATCTCCTACCGTCAAACGAAAACATCCTTGCTTTAATTGGTGTGAACTATAAACACGTGAGTACATCTTTGGAATTTTCCTCTCATTCCTTCGCATTTGCATTTAATGAAATCCTTTCATGGAGCAAATTACGATATTTCAGTCACAATACAAGGAAATATTAATGACTTCTAGGAAATTTTGTTGTTCAATATAAGAAGAGCTTTAACAGTTACGAGTTGAGTTCCTATTATTCTCGAGATTTAAGCTCACGAGTTCATTGAAATGAGGGAAATAACGTTTGCACTCCCGGACTCGTACATCATTGTGAATCTCAAATCATACGCAATTGCTGCGTCATAAAATTATGGTTAAAACAATTACGTGTGTTTGCCAATTTAATATTTTTAAAGGAGGTCAGTGATCTATGGAATGAAAAAAAAATTATTTAGCCGTTAAAATTATAATAGGTTTATTGGAGTGAGTTTGATTCCTTTATCTCCCCATATTGTAATTCATATACAAAAATATATAATTAATATTGGCAAAATTAATTTTTTATGGTGTTTATTTATTGACAAATCTATATAATAAAAAATGATGTATGTATGTATGTATATCTTTATACAATTTTAATCGCGTGGACAGATGCAACAAAACTTGGTAAAAACACGAGAAACGGTACTGTTGGGGTGAAAAACCCCTAATATAAAGGTGAAAAGAATTATAATTGAAAAACGTGGTAATTTTGTGTTAAATTACTGCGCGTCATGACGTTACGTGATGAACATGGAAATACTTCCCTTTTTCCGTAATGAAATAAAGCAGAAATATTTACATTGAATAAAAAGTATAATTTTATCCGGCAATAGTCCATCGAATGATGATAAAAAACACAATACGAAATATTTTATGATCCTTTCGGAAAATGTTAGTTAATTTTCGTGCCACATTAGTGACTCCAATATGGCGACTATTTGCTTACATTATGAATCTAGCTAGTAATTTCATCAATTTAATCTTTAGTAATGCCTGAAGACTGAGGGACAATTATATCCTGCAATACTCGAGGAGTATATTTAAGAAGATATTCGGAGGAATGTTTGTTGGTATTGATGCAATTAAATTCAATGTATTTATAGCTGTTCAATTAATACACTAATACAGTGTACGGAACTGGGAACAGTTATATTTAGGTTGAATCAATTCTTGACTAAATATGAATATACATTTAAATACTTTTTCGGGTTTATATAAACAAGTACACGGGCAACGCCGGGCATTCAGCTAGTAATAAATAAAAACAATTTATGACCTTATAAAGACGCTTTTTATTTTTGATATTATGACGACGTTTCGATACCTTTTTGATCTTCTTCAGGTATTCACCTACGGAGGAGGTATTTTCAATTAATTAGATTTATAGTATAACTGTACAAAGTAAACAAAGGCAAAGATAAGTTCACACAAAAACATGGTCGTAATATGAAAAATAAAGTGTCAGTATAAGGTCAGAAATTGTTCTTACTAATTCAAAACAGACGTTAAATTAAAACTTTTGGCAAATAAATTTAGAAAAACGTAACTTTTTATTTTATAAAATACATATAAATCAGGAAGGAATTTGGACCGCGCAGCAAAGGTAACCTAAAATATTTTTGAAAAGTTAATGGATAGTTTTACTTATTAAAGGGACATAAAAATATATGGCCTTATAGACACGGAACAAAGTAAAAATTTATTAAGAGATAGAAAAGTGTCATCTGATTTTTACAGGTCATTTCAGTTGAAGAATTTTAAAAATATACGTGTTAGCCTGTATTCAGTGTCGATATTTTTTTACCGTCCCAATTACCTTTGATCGTTATAGTACGGTTGGAAATGTCTGAAAAGTCAGACGGAACGTATCTCTAAGTTTTAATAAGTTTTAGTTTGGTGTCTGCATATAACGATATTCTCAATAATTTGATTTATCAGAGGATTGCGAAAGTCTGAAATACGTATAATTTTGTCATTGCTTGCGTAGGTAGAATCCACGGCTCTCCCCCTCCCCCCCCCCTCCACCTGAAGTTTTGTTTTCACCGCACCCGCGTCATTGCGACGTCCTCATCGCGTGGGCGGCTACAGACGTGGGGGTGATGAAACTCGCTCGTCGCTCCTTTCAGCTCTCCAGCTACTCTCACCTGTCGAACTTCACTTGTAGCTGACTTTACTCCTTACTCCACGACAGGGCTTGCGAATAATTCACCCAAGGTCACGATTTAAGCGTAAATTTCCGAACTTTTCCCTAAAAGAATTGGGATTAAGCAATTTTTTACTTCTTTAAACGTGTTTACAAATCACACCTGTGTTTACAGAATTGTACCTACTCTCGGCAACTGAATGATTACCTATTTCGAGCTTCATTTATTAGCAGCAAACAAGTGCTGCACGTTAATCCCGTTGTTAACGTTGAAACGGCTACAACAAAACGTTATTATGGCTGTAATGCAACCCAAAAAGTCCTCAGTTTATTCTTATTGTCACAGCTTACAGCAGCTTTCGATACATTACTGTCGTATTCATCTGTAATTGATATGAAAACATTCCATGAAACCGCGAGTGCGTCACAACGTATCTAGTTCAACCTACTGATTCACCAGTCTCCAAACATCATCGTAACTAGATCCTACTTAAATATTTCGTCAACTACTAAATTGTTTACAATCTTAGTGCCGATTTTATTATTCACTCGGTAACAATCCTAATCCATTACTGCTACATTATTCAATTTTTTTAACATACATTTTATAATTTTATGGATTAATTCCGTCTCGTTTACGTATTCAGTTGCCAAACTTTGAAACGAATATCTTCTTAAATATTGTTTTTATTTTACGGTTACTATAATATAATTAACCGACATTTAATCGTATCAAGTCGTGTATTACTATTACTTTTTCGATTTTACTCGTCTTAATTGTCCATCATCTCGTATTTTTGTATTAAGGTTTTTACATCTAACATTTTATAATCTACAAATTCCCAACACACCATAGGGAGACATTTTCGTAACTCATAACATATATATATATATATATATATATATTGTAATAAACAACAATATAGCTTTAATTAATTTAAAATAATAATCAAATATAACAAACATAATATTTATTTATTTTGTGGCAATAAAGATAATTACAACAAAATTTGAGATCTCTCTCTCTCTCTCTCAGGGCCTCTACTGGGTTTGATAATGGACACAACAAATTGAATTAAAAATCTTATTAACAAATAGTTCACAATTTACCTAAACAATATGTCGATAGTAAGAAATTTAAAAGTAAAGAAATTAACTTTGATTGACAATTAAAAGAGAACGAAATCTGACCTTATCCTCTAATTAGCGTTTACAATTAATCATTAGTTTTGGTTTTGTTACTTAAATCTCTCCAGCTGGTACCAGCATTCTTTTTGGTTTCGGAAGTACACTATTGCAACCTTTTACACTGATTCTAAAATGTCGATTCACAGATTTTACACTATTAAGTGAAAACTGATAGGATCACAGGAACTCGGATGATCCTCCTGAATGTCAGCTATCTGATGTCTGCTCGCCATACAGGAATCCTATGATTCGTAGATTTATTAGTCTTTTACTGAATTGGACGTAAACTGCAACGTATCCTTGAGGATTTATTTTAACTGTTAATTCCTTCGAAGCGAACTAACTTTTCTTTAGCTCCTGGCTGTAGACTTAAACTGCTCTTACTTTTCAATTATTTACGCTGCAATACTTGCGGCGGGAATGTTTTCTTCGTATTAATTTACAACTTTAACTAGTTATACAAGAGCTGAACTCAGGTTTTCCCTTTTGTAATTCGTATGATATCCGGATTTTACAACCATCCATATTCACATACTACCATAACTTAATTAAAATTATATGTAACTTTCAAGTTAGGAATAATTGTTTGATTGTACAATGTGCAAGATTATCTTCATTTCAATATTGTTCGTTTTGATCAATATATTGTTCTCGGAGTTCAACCGGGTTTTGCATAATTGTAGAACGCAACGTTTCGACGACTAAAAGCTCACTTCGCCTAGAAGATGACGACAGAGCTTTTAGTCGTCGAAACGTTGCCTACAATTATGCAAAACCCGGTTGAACTCCGAGAACAATATATTGAACAACTGCACCGGGAAAGGCTTCAATCTTTGGTTGTTCATTTTGATTACTATATAATTTGGCGCCCAACGTGGGGCTCGTCAATTTACTATCTTCATTTTTATTTTTTTATTTTGAATACTACAGTATATATACCTTCTTTAGCTGAATTTCGGTTCTTCAGACACACATGAGTATATTATAAAAGGGCATTTGCATTATTGAATTCGGGGTTTCCTTTCTGTAATACATTATTACAAATGTTTTACTGTATTAGAGCTATATACGTTACACAACATCAGATAACTCGATATTGAACATTGATATCCGGATTTTACAACCATCCATATTCACATACAACCATAACTTAATTAAAATTATATGTAACTTTCAAGTTGGAATAATTGTTTGATTGTAAATTTAAATTTCATTTTTTTGTTACTATCTTTATTGGAGGCGCGATAGGCCTCACAAAAGCCGAGGCAAAATAAAAATATTATTGTACATCAACGAAGACTAAATTTTGTTTAATAAATTAAACTATTATATCTTTAAAACTTTTGTTCAATTTCAACTTCTTTTATTCATTTCAATCTTGATTTATTTTGATTATTACATTAATTGTCACTACAATCTGCAAGATTATCTTCATTTCAAAATAGTTCATTTTGATTAATACATAATTTGGCGCCCAACGTGGGGCTCGTCTTTTTACTCGCTTCATTTTTATTTATTTATTTTTATTATTACAATTACGACAACCTTCTTTAGATGAATTTCGGTTCTTCAGACACACATGAGTATATTATACAAGGGCATTGCATTATTGAACTGGGGATTTCCTTTCTGTAATTCTTTATTATTAGAGCTATATACGTTAGAAATCATCAAATAACTGGATATTGATCATTGATATCCGGTATTTACAACCATTCATATTCACATACTAACCTGAAACATTTATTTTAATATCATATACACACCAATATACAGTCATACCATTAATTTTGTGACATAATATATTAATTGAATTATTTTATCCTCTCTAACACATCTGAATAAGCCATCCGTACCACATAACTTTTCTTATTCATACAATTTCCCAGATTATTAACAATTCCGTTTGAACAAAAAATCTCCTTAAGTAATATTTTAATCCCTTCCTGTGTGTTTTTTCTTCAATAAGTTGTTTGATAGAGCTGTATTAATTTTTCTATGAAGTTTCAAATTGTTTTAATGATAATACATGAATACTGTTATTGGTTAAAGAAGTGGCTAATTTTGTGTATATGGGCTCAGATTTTAAACAAAGTTGACGAAATATTTGCGTATAATATCGATCGTCTATACTATTCATGGTGACGGGATGAATAATAATTTAGGTTTATGTATGGGGACAGGTAAACAGTTTGAACTTGTATTATATATGCTGTGACGTACTTGATGTTTTATGAATATATTCATATCATCTACAGACGAATATGACAGTGTTGTGCCGAAACTGGGACTTTTGTTTTATTACGAAACTGTTATTCAGAATACTAAGTCCAAATATGTATGTTAATAATAACGTTGCTATCTAGAGCACAATTTTACGGTCAAGGAAGCCACATGGTAACCAAAACAATGAGTTTTCGACAAATGATTAGGGATGGTGCGCGTAGAAAGTCTGAAGATGTTGGCGTCGGAACGAATAAGACGGAGGTCAGCATCAGACGTGTATATTTTTTTTTTTGGTATAAAAATGCAAGCAATTCATTTCCTTTTATATTTGTTATCAGTAAAGGGGTTTTCAGCCGGTCGTATCTGTAAAGTAGGCTTTTGTCTGAGTCCGAGACAGCGTGTGACGCATCAAGGCCACGCTGAGAGGCTGCGTTCAGCGGCGGAGACTTCACAGCCTGTGAACTGCGTCGCTTCGTGTTCGGGCCGTTGCTTTGAACCGCGACTGTAACCGCAGGAAAGGGAAGCAGGATCAGGAAACCGGACTCGTCACACAACGGACCAAGTCCTTTTATTCGCTGCCTTCAAATAATCGCCACACAACGAGAGAGGCTTGACGCGATCAGAACGTGGCTTAACATCGTAGCACATCTACGTCCGCGAGAACCTTTGCACTTTTCGCAACAATTTTCTAGTCTGTTGAGATACACACAATTTGGCACGGAATCAAGCGTCGCAATATTTTCCTCTCACGGAAATGCTAAACCTCGCCCAGTTCGTACTGGAATATCCCAAACTATTTATCCAGACTTTTTTCCTCTTTCAGAAGAGTCGCTGGTTTCCCTTTAAAACATTATCAGTTAGGTCGGTCTTTGAAATATCTCAATTTCTTTTCTTAGAATAATCATTATCATTTTACAATTTTTTTAGGGTAACAGGCTACTTGAGGGTAATCCGCATGGTGGCAACTCCCCTTTAATAGCATGGGAAGGGATTTGAAAGGGGGAATGCGGAAGGGTAGAGGGAACTAGCCAAGGGTTAACTAGAGCCCCCGGGCTATATTTTAATTATCCTACCCGGCATTCGCCTAAAAGTGATGCAGGGAAAACCCTAGAAAAACCTGCATCAGGTAGGTCGGGCATCGGGTACTTGTCTCACGCCCTTCCGATGGCGGGAGGGGCGTTTGATGTTGGGACACTGCATTCCCTTCTCCGTACCTCAACCAGGCTGCTGGCCGACTGTTCCAATGGGAACAGAGAACAACTCTTACAGTGACCCCGGAACATACATCTCTCAAAACAGGCCAAGGTGCCTCGGCTTGTGGGAACCTTAGTTCAAAAACGGAGAGAGGAGAAGGCATCCCCAAAGGTAGCTCCCTCCGTCTCTCCTAAAAGGTTCTCCCTGCGAGAGAATAGTCCTCGCAGACTTTTCGTAACTCTTCTTCATTTTACAAACTGAAGCTAAGATATTATTTATTATGAATCTCCAATCGACAGCTGGAAAGTAACGCATTACAACATTATATTTCGAGGGTTACTTTTTGTACACTTCGTAAATGGTGCGAGACTAGTGGGAAAAAAATCTACATACTTATTTTTAATAATTATGTTCATATATATTCAAGAATATCAGAAAAGCTGTCAAACTAGGCCATGTAGGCCATGAAACTGAATTAAACGATCAAAATGGAGAAATCTCGACCAGACCCGGAGTCGAACCATCGAATGGTAGATCACCCGCGTACCAAGCTAGTTTCATTCCCGGTCCGGTCGAGATTTTTCCATCCTGATCCTTTAATTCCTAAAACAATCTTCTAATAAATTAAATTAGAGCGGCGTAACATAAAATTAACGCAAGACATCCGAGATTGGAGTCAAATCCGGGGTTATGTATGTTGCTGACTTCAATAATGACAACTCGGTCAACGCCGGTCACCAAGTTAGAAAGAGGAGGAGGAGGAATCTCGATACATTTGTTGAAAATGCTTTGTTTAATAATTCATTGTTTAATTATTTAAGTGTGTATGTGTACTGGTAGGATTCTTAAACATATAGGTTCGAAGAATAACTTTACAAATTTCAGTTCTGTTCTTCCTTTTGGAGAGTGGCTCCCCATAATGGATTACTACCCTATATCGGCCCTGTGTAAACAATTTTTTACCCGAGTTGGTTAATGTTCTGACGTGTGACTCGTGATCTCAGTCTCACATTCGTACACGCGTTTTCAGAATTTGACAAGTTACTTGGCAGTCTGTGATTCGTCTCTGGTGTCTTCCAAGGACTGCAAAGGTAATGACGTTTTGTGAGCAGAATACGAAATGAAACTAGTTGAATGCATAGAAAATACAACTGCGCCACTCGTTACAGGAAACTGACATTCCAACGACTAATTACGTGTTCCTGCGTCTGCTAGCCAATTCTTCCCCAGACATGTTTGACATTTCTATTATCAGCCTTATTCATAGAACTATCTGTTTATTCCCGGAATTATTCTGAATGATTTTGCGAAGCCAGCACGTTTCAGTTCTATTTTGACAAGCAACGTATTCGGCTGAACATGAACCCATTATGCTTTTCTGAATTGTTAAAAGTCCAACCGTATCTGCAATTTTTTTTTTCAGCTTTAGTTACTCAATGTTGCTTTGAAAAGCGTCCTTATCGTTCTTAATGGAATATAACACTGAGTTATTACAACACAAATAACAAATTAACTTCAAATCAACGTCTCGAGTAAAAAGACAACCTGTTTTGCCCATTGAAGAGATTCTTTGAAAATGACAGGATGTTGTTATCGCGACTTCTAGGTAGCTCCGTAATCAGTTCGCCTTTTCTGAATTGTTGTGACTTCCGCTTTGGCCAAGCCTTCTCGTTTTCTGTCCATGTTTCACCCCATTCCATATCCTTACACGTATTCTACGAAATACGAAGTTGAAATTAATTGCTTCATTATTAGCCGTTACAAATTGGGGAATCCAGGATAAAACTGGATGATGTACATTGATGTAAATTTAACAACGGTTTAGTATGAAGAGGAATATAAAATTAAACTATACATTCTTATGTGGAAAATTTATACGGCATCGAAAATAAAAAAGAAAGAAATTTGTTTATTACACACAAATAAATACGTGTAAAAGCCTACGCTTAAACCATTACTCACGCAAGAAATTACTTAAGACTACTTTTAAATAAATCTAGTTTTGGTGATCAACTATTAGAAACCTTACAACTTCAAGTTCTGTCCCCTTTTTTTAAAAAAAATCAAACCGTTGGAGGTAGACATTGAATTCTACTAGTTCTCATATTTGGTAGTTTCTCTCGCCTCTTTTACCTGATTTAGAAGCTGTTGGCAATAGTATGGAAACAGTTTGTACATATGTTCGGGTTTCTCCTTGCATTAAAGGTCTAAGAAATTTAGAAGCAGGAAAATGGGATTTAGAAGTAAGGCTTGATAATTTATAGTGTCGAACAGCTATTCGCATTTGAATGAAGTCATTTTTTCTCGCTTTCGATATATCCCATTCTCCGTTTATCCTGATTCTTCATCTGTCTTATCTTTTTTTCTCGTTTCATTTTTCCCTCTCTACAGTTTCTCACTCATTGTATCTCGTGTCTGGTCTGACAATCCTTTTTCTTTGTTTTTTTTTAATTATAAATATATTCAAATCCTGGTGCTTTTTTAATTAATTGTTCGATGTTTCTCGTATTAAATTGGCTAAGGTAATAGTCACAAGCCTACATCATCTTTCCTGGCCTTTTCTCCTTGACCACCTTGCCACTACTTTACCGCCAAATGTATCCTGGCCACCCGAATTTTACTCCAAATGATTTTATTTAATTTTGATTCGCGTTTTCGTTAGTTTATTTATTTTTTCCTTTCCAATTCCCGTTTCGTTCGAAACGAGATGGCGAACAGTTGCCGTTTGTGCTCGTTAGCTGTTCAAATGTCCTCCGTTCATAGCAAGGGATCACCAGTATTTTGATTAATTTGCCATTGGTGTTATTGCGAGACTTGAACTCTGGCCTTAAACGAAGGATATGAAGTAACGAAAACTGATCGGCTTTACGTCAAAGGATAACTCTCCATTATTCTTAAAATTTGGCGTACATTCCAGAATATCACGGTGTCGTGTTGTGAGCGGCCGTGCCCTAAGCGGACAACAGTCCCTTTCTCAATCCTGACTGCTGAGAGAGCAGGTATAAATTTTTCCGAAGAGCAACTTTATCAGTCTTGGTTTTAACATTAAGTGAATGTAATACAATTTTAATTTATAACATTTCTGAAACTTATCTGGATTAAATTTTTTTTATCTCTATCTATAATATGGAAACTGTTCCAATTCGTTTAATAAATATGCTTAGAAATGATCAATTAAGATATAAATCTTTTAACTGTTATATTTATCTGACGTCCTTAAATAAATGAAAACATCAACCTGTTTAGTTATAAATTTATTATTAATTTTTAAACATTATAATAGAAAAAAATTACCGAGTTTAATCCCTAATTTCTTAGGACCTGTTCAGGAGTTGTAAAGTCAATTAAATGATTTAATTTCAAAATCTGTTTTTTTTAAATCCAACAAAGGAAGGTTTTACAAAAATGATAATTTATAATAATTGTTAAAGACTGATAAAGCTGCTTCTCGGAAAACTTTATACCAGCTCATTCAACGGTCAGGATTGAGAAGGGACTGTTGTCCGCTCATGGCACGGCCGCTCACAATACGGGCGCCAATTACCTTAGTTTACTGCGAATTATCTCACGATTTTTTGTAAGATTGCTCCATTGATTAGTGTGTCTTGATTTAATATATATTACAACAAATTTTTTTTGCTAATGGTAAAGAAAAACGACTAATTTTTTTGCTTAATAATAGACATATTCTCGTAAGTTTCGAGTACGAGTCAAATTAAATTATTTTATATAGTCATACTCTTGACAGTCCCACGACTACTAATAGGCTAGAATAGATCTGCATTAACCATGTAACCATTTGAGATAACAATTGGAGAAAAAGCATAAACCCAAACAAATCAGTTCACAGTTCCATTTTCCCTTCACAAACAACAGCCACATTAACAACACACCCATTCCAAATAAACTAAATCTTAAATACCTTGGTTTAATCCTCGATTCCAAGCTAACATGGTCACATTTGAAAATAATCACCTCTTCAAAATCCTCAAACGATTAATTAGTCCTAATTCACCTTTATTTCCTTCAATGAAAAAAAAAGCTTTCTACATCCCTTATTCCTCCATTATGGATGTACGGCTGTAACATTTGGGGTTCCGAAACCAAAACACGTCAATTAAATCCAAATATCTCAAAAGAAAATCCTTCTGGTTTTTCTGAAATTCCCACATCCACAGTGACCTCAATATTCCATATATCCACCAAACAATAACCAAATCCATACTTCTCCAATATATAAAAAAATACATCATTCATCCTATCCAATTAATTTCATCCCATACCACATCGCAGATTAAAAAGTAAGAGGCCCATTGACCAGTTTAATAATCAATAAAATAAGGTCAGAAGTTGAAACAATGCTTCACAGGCTGTATACTGTATAATATAACATGTACATATATCACAACTATAAAATCTTTAGATTGTGAAGTATCTGTAATGATAAAAAAAACCTTGTGAAGGAGGTAATCAAACTATCTTATCTTGGTTGTAACACAACAGTAAAATGCTGAAAGGAAATTAAAAATGAAGTTGTTGGCGTCGTGACGGTAGACGTTAAGATATTTTTACGATCTTTAAACACTTCAATCTATTATATAAAGCACTGAGCAGGCCAGAAACTTGGGAAGCGACGAAATTGAACGGCTACTCGCTTCCTATGGTTTTCTGGCAATTTAAAAATGTATTGATAGTATCGAGGAAGGAAGGAAATAAGTAACTGTGTTGGGAAATTTGTATAAAGTAGAAGAAATGGGGACGCTCAAGCAATATCCGAATAGTGGGAATGACAAGAAGGAGATTGGAAGGCAGGGCTGCTGTCCACTAAAGCGATCTGTATGGTGACATACAGTATTTAACGGCGGGCGTTTCTCAGATGCGATGTGGCATGAATGTCTCCTGATATTGGCAACTGCAAAAACCGGACGCATACTAAGATCTCTTTTTTTTTTTTTCGTGCAGAAGCTGCTGTGGCGATCTCCCGGTCTTGCCCAATATCCCCCCCCCCCCTTCTCTCTCGCTAGCTTTGCGGTTTTAACTGTTCCTCATACCTTTCAACATATCATATCTTACGTTGCGTACGACGTATTATTATTATTATGCCTTTTAGAAACTGATTTCCATTCTGTTTATGTCCAGTCTAGTCGAGAACAATTTTTTTACTGTTGGAATTAAAATTCGTCACGATGCAGAAGACACGGCTGGGAAATGAAAAATAAATATTTTGAACTGTCGCGAAATCTTAAAAAGCATATTGAATCATAGGATGGAAAAGGTAATTTTCGTACATTCGTGCCCGCTGACGTAAACGCCAAAATTCTCTTAATCCATCGAGTAGTTGTCTGTACAACGTTTTCAATATAATGATGGTAATTACAGATTCCGGCTGTAGTAGACAACCTAGTGACTTAACATCTCGAGTAGATTGCGTTGATTTCTAACGAATATTTCAAAAAACGAATCTCAAGATTTCTTCTCCCATTCCAAATAGATATGCTTCCGAATTCAGGAATTTCACGTACAGTTTTCGCTATTAAGTCTCAGACTCGCCTTTCGAAGAAGAATTGCTAGCGTACCTTTTGCGTCGGACCAACTGACTTTATTACGTGTCTTATAGTGGGTAGATAAAGAAGGATGAACGTTTTATATAACGAGCAAGGCCTACAGCCTGTACACAGATTTCCTGCTAATGAAAAATATGCAACGTGAAGATACGGTCGTCTTTAAACTTTTTACACACAGTTAAGAAATGCAATGCTTTGCATGCTATACCACCCCGACCACCACCCACACCCCCACCAACAATAAATATGTTCGTTTCCCATTAGAGCTTCTTTATTTGCTTACAGAATCGTGTCCCAATTTTTGATATTTGTCTCAGCCGAA
This sequence comes from Zhengitettix transpicula, assembly GCA_037074705.1. NCBI lineage: Eukaryota > Metazoa > Arthropoda > Insecta > Orthoptera > Tetrigidae > Zhengitettix > Zhengitettix transpicula. Next base: position 5,284,080 of record CM073595.1, read on the forward strand.
TGTGACTAGAGCTCTCGTAATTTAAAACAGCTAATCGACCTATGAAACCTTCACACCAAAATACCCCAAGAAGTTTTGTTTTCTGGATAAAACCGAAATTTGACATCAGACTTAAATTTCTGCTACATTAATAAACTTCCGCCATATTGGGTGAACAGACAAACGTCTTACCCGCCGAATCAAAATGAAGACACGGCCGTTTAATTAGAAAGAAAATATTTTGAACGTTGATCACAATAATGGAAATGAATGAGCAGTATTCGGCCTGCGTAAAATGTGTTTCAAAAAGAATCATCCGATTTGACATGTATTTGTTTTGAAAAATAATTAAAATTAATGTTAATTTTGTAATAAATGGGAAGAAAGTTTTTTTACTTGAGAACTGAAAGGTGCTGAATATTCTCGCCTTCAGATGCACCGACGTATGTCTGTGCGATACCAATTCGTCCCGCACTCTAGCGAGCATGTCTTGAGTTACTCCTTTCACGACTTTTATGCGGCTTCGCAGTTCGACCATTGTTGCTGGAAGTGGAAACACACAAACTGAGTCTTTTATAAACCCCTACAAGAATAAATCACATGCAGTGAGGTCCGGTAACCTTGGGAGGCCATTCGTGTACGGCTGAATCATTATTTCGAGTTCGGCCGATCCATCCACGAGGAAACGTATGATTGAAAAACTCTCCACGTGCAGGGAACTGCGTGAAACTCGAGTTTGCTCTTTTTAACGGTACATTGTTCAATTAAATGGGAATAAAAGCTGAATAGTTATGACTTTTTTTTAAAAAAAAGGACGATTATTTTTTAAACGCCCTGTAATTATAGAGACGTTTTCGCGTGTGGTGAAGATTGAATCTGACAAAGATGGTGTGAAACTGGAGTCGATGTCTGTAATTGAAGATCTAGATTATTGAGCTCTGAACATTCATACGTTTAGAAAATATTATCGCGCTTTTCACACGTAGTTTCGCGTTTGTTACCTAAATTTCCCATATTTCAATCACTCGTTTTTGCTCAGTCAGGTTTTGGTTTCCATTACCTATTTCTTACTTTCTCTTACTCCACACTCGAGGCAATGGTTATAAATCTTCTTCTTCTGTTTTCCAGGATTAGGCTTTTAGCCTGTTCCGGCTTCACCTCACCATCTCAACCTTGGTCTTCAAACACTCCTTTTGCCTAATGATTTATATTCCAGCACTTTTTTTTTTGGAAATCTGTCTCTCGGCATTCGCAATACATGCTCTCTCCACCTTTCTTTATACCCTGTTAACTTATCTGTGATCGCCTGAACACTTAGTTCCTCCCTTATGGAAGTACTCCTTATTTTATCCATCCTTGTACACCCCTTCACTGCTCTAAGAAATTTCATTTCAGCTCTTTTAAGTTTTGTTACCCAGCATTCTGACATTGTAGGAACTGCCACCACCTTATAAAATTTAATTTGTGTTTCTTTTCTGGTTGTACATTTTAACGTTCTTCGTATTGTCCCACATATCCTCTGAAAATTGTATATTTTATTCGTGATATCTTTATCCTCTTCAAATGTTATTGTACATCCTAAATATTGGAAATGGGATACCTGTTCAAGTGTTTTCCCTTCTATGACAGTTTTTGTTCTTATTGGATTGTTTCGTAAGAACGGCATGGTTTTTGTTTTACTTATTGAAATTTTCAGGTTATATGTTCTAATATCACCTCTTGATAATTAATTTTGAAACTTTGTCGCTCCAAAATATAATAATCGACAAATCTTTAAATATTTTTTTTCAAGTTATTACCCAAAATTTGGTTTTTTTATTAACAACTTGAAAATTAATTAATTTGCTCCCATTGAATACCCAAACTATAGATAAATTATGATTATAGGAATTTAAATTAAACAAGTTATTAAATTTTATAAACAAAACAATTTTATGAATCCAGAATACAACTCAAGAAATCTCTGTATATTTTTTATATTCTTTTACATTAACAATTAAATTACACTAATAATCCAGTTTCATTTTATAAATCAAACTCTATACCCCAGGGTCTTCACTGGGTTTATAAGGAAACGGAACACTAAAATTTACAATTTAAACAATGCGGTTGAAATAAAATGAAAACGAAATCTGACTCATTACCCTTATTTAACAATTTACAGAATTTATCACTAAATGTCTACTTACAATTTTATTTGGGTTTTCAGGAACGCACTTCACTCTACAATGCCCTTCTGTGCACAGACTTTTACACACACGCTTCACAGACACGTTCACTTTATCCTTTTAATATCCAGACTCCTGACTGCTTGCATGGACTAAAATGGTTTTTTTTAGTCACGGCAACCATTCAGTTTGACCGAATATTTATCACCAGTGCCAAATGTTCAGTTTGTTTGAAATATTTCGACATGCCCAATAATGTTTATCTCCAAGCTTTCTTCTTTTCTCTCAGACGATCATTGATCAAATCCTTCCACCTAGTCAGTAAACCAACATTTAGTTATACTTCAGCATCTATTTTCTATTTTCCACTGCTCCAGCCTCCACGTCCTCCTCCTTTAAGATCTACAGTCCAACTAAATTTTCTATCCGCTTCCCCCTCTCCAGAATATTCTTTTTTCCCCCCACAGTTTTTGAGTTCCCACGTTCGGACCTCATCTGGCTTTCTCACGATCGGAGAGCTACTCAATATGGTTAAATAATCATTTCCTTATCATATAATTGGATGTCCACAAAAAACTTTTGTCATTATTCCTTTAGGGTTTTGTTCTGATGTCTGTCAAAAACATTAGCTCTAAGAGCCGCTAAAACGTCCAAATTATAGTCCTCCCTTTGGTGAGCTTTTTCTCTGTCAATCATCATTTTATTATTTTTTTTATACAAGCTAAACAAGAATCCCCAGTCTGGGTTGGTAAACAAATCTGTTGAAATATGAACAAAATTTATGTCCTTAACTGGGTATTACAATATTTTACTCCGTTGGTGTAACTTGTAAACCGCCATTTGTAGTTTATCTTCATTATCTTGGATAATAACCTGGTCATCGGCGAATAGCAATGTGTTTAGATATTCAGTGTCGCCCAGTTTTTCTTCCATTTGCTTGCCAGATCATTTATGTATAAGTTAAACAGAGTTGGTGACATGCTGCAATGGTTATAAATATCACGTCAATTTACATAATATCCAAGTTTTCTATTATTTGTTGAGAAAACTGCTCCCGGGATCCATTCCATTCGCTACAAATTCACATTCACACATACAATACCAGAAAACGTCTCTACAAGTTTCACCACGCTATTGTCAAAGACTCAAGTCCTGATTAGATCCATTGGTCGAGCCTTATCGTTCTTACAGGAACATTTCTCGTCAAGTCGTATTGTTGGCCGACTATCTCGCTCAGTTGCTTCGGCCGCACCGACAGATGGCGTTAGTGCATTTGTTTCGCATTGCCAAGAATTCTTCATCTCTGGAGTTCCCTGCCTAGACGAATAGCAAGCTCTTTGTTCCTGGCTGACAAGTGCAAGTCCGGCAACTACGAGGCACCGCCTTCTGCACTGCTCTACGAGTCGATCGCAACAATGAAAAACTAAATATAGCAGGGTTACAACTTCTGGCAAATACGTATGTATGAATAACTCGCCTCGTCATTGATTTGACCTCTTCAAAAGGAAAAGCGTCAGAAAGAATAAATAATGGTGTCGATTTTTAAAGCCTAATAAAGAGGGGTGGTTTTTTTTTAGTTATTGTATTTTAATCGGAGCGTCGTGGCGCATATCAAAATCAAATTAAAAACAGCTCACATCATTAAACAATTACCGGTTCGATGCAAAACGGTGAAGAATATTTAATTCATATATAACTGTACAATTTTGTGAATTCGCCAGCGAAGTAATAATAATTTAACAATTATTTTTGGGCAGGTACAAATGTTACTTTGTAATGTTGGCAGATACTCTTGAAGTTTACTCCTGAATGACGGATGCCTTTCTTCCTGTTTTCTTATCGTGTTTGTAGTCTTGGATATAACAAACTTAAACATGTATATAATTTGTGAACAAGCTTATCATTCCAAAGTTCCTTGGTAAATCAACCTAACTGCAGTTCTGTCACCCTGACGTCTCCGACATTTGCAATGTAGAGAAGCTTACGAGAAAGTTGACGACTGTCCAATTTCAGTTATAATTCGAGAAAAGGATCGCTATTTGGTTGTTTATGCGGTACCAGAACGGCGATGGTGGCGTCCCATTTGCGGGAAAGGCTCGTTTCACATTTACCCGACGATCTGCTAAACGACATCAGATTGACTACAGAAAGGTTTAAAAACTTATGAGACGTTTCACACTAGGTGTCGTCCAGGGGCCAGGTTCTCCTACAGCAGAGTCCCGGCTGTCGTCCAGGTGCGTCAGCCTAGAGGGTGATTAAGTTAGGGAGCGTTTCACATCAACCCGGCCCGATTCGTCTAGTCTACATTTTTCCTGGTTCATCATATGCGTAAAATATTTTTGTACTTACATTTTTTCCGTATCATCACGGAGGATGTACAACTACTTATAAATCGACTCGTTTTGTGGAACAAAAGTAGAGAACTCCATAAATACAGATTACAGAATAGAAATTCTTGGCAAGAATTTTACAGGGAAGAAATGGATATGAAAATAAGGAAGATGAAGAAAGAACCTATATTAATTTTGTTAAAACTAATTTAACAGCTTGAAAATTTTGGTAGTTCCAAAAAATATATTTGTTAAGCACACATTTAGACAGTTTTGTTTTTCCATATATTAAATGTAAGACAAATGCAATTTTACTGAGTCAGTGTGAGTTAAAAAGTAATTATCATCGCGTTTCTTGCGTTATTTTCTGAAATTCCACCACATAGTCATCCATTTCTCCTTGGACTTCTAAACCCAGTTATAGACCCAAGTATCTGTCCCTTTCCAGAACAAAATTATGTAAAACTTTACAAGCATTTACTATATCAATTAAGGATGTAATTTCTGTGACAAATCTTCCGTATTTTACTCATTCTGCAAACTTTAGGCCTCTCGAGACGCGATAATTAAAACTCTGTTTGGATTGACATTGAGCGATATTTGATATTCTTTGAATATTTGGATGAATTTGTGATGTGTCCATGATTTACAGATCCACTAATACCCTTTCCCACTTGATTAAAAAACCACTTGACACCTACAGCAAACATTGTGTAGTTTACAAAATCTCTTTGCTCTAAGTGTAATTCCTGCTACATAGGGCAGACAAAACGTTCCCTTAATACACGTATCAAGGAACATATGTCTAATATCAAACTTCCCATTGATAAACCATCTGTAGTATCCAAACATATCATTAATTCTAAACGTACAGTTGATTGGCAAAATGCTAAGATTTTTGCCAATGACACCAGGTACAATTCCAGACTCATTTCAGAGATGTTACACGTTAAATCAAACATCACAGCTATTACTGTACAAACAGATACTATTAAACTCGATCATTTCTATGATACCTTATTATTACGCTAAACCTTCTGTTTTCTCATTGTCGTTGCTCCATTATTGTTAGGCCACCCCTTCGGCTCTGTTTTCCATTGTTGCGTTTTCGTCGCTTTTGAGTTTTGTCAACTGACAAGTGCAGTTGTGTCTTGGCTCTTCTTCGCACCTGAGGAATGGGACAAGGATCTCTGAAATGTTGTGTGGTATTTATATTATCACTTTTTTGTCTCAATTGGCTATCTTTCTGATTAATTATTGTCAATCAGACGTTGTTGGTTTTTTTTCATTTTAAACGTAAGTTGCCTTCTTTTTATCTGGAAGTAAAGCAACCGGTACCACGTTGGTTTCACACTGTGAGCTACCTAAATTCGCATGAATAGTATAAATTTGTGCAAATTGTTTGCTCTAGCTTTTAAAACACCCATCCATAAAATATTCTTGCGTATCTTTAAACACTCTTTTTTCCTTTGGCGCTGCTGAACATCAATAGTCTATCTGTCACGCCATCATCAACGAGAAGAAAATAGCTCCCGACAGACGTTTTTATTAATTCCTAGCTGATAACCACATCTTCGAATTGATGTGGCTGTCTGTGCGACCCGTGAACTTTGTCTCCATTCTAGGGCTTTCTAATGATCACTTCAGACTCCCGGTCAGTAAATTATAGATTATTTTTCTTGCATTGTTGCATAGAATTGATATATACTAAATGTTTTAAAATAAAATATCAAAATAAATCTAAGTTTGGTAGACAAAAGTCATTATTTAATGAGACTTGAATGTTGTTGTTTTACCGTAGTAACGTGAGTTATCAAACTATTGCTTTGAGAAGTCTCTTTTCTCCGCAGTGACCCGTCAATATCAAAGGATGTATTACATCCAACTTGCTTAGTTAACTGTATTATATACGACTCTTGTTTAGAAAGTGAGTGTACTGTGACCACACCTGGCTGCTGTATTTTGAGGGTTGGCAACAATGAGTGGTAGAGGGGGATCTCCTGACAGAGCGAGCATCGCAGGAACACTTACGGCATTCCTGCAGGGTTGAGTTAAAGTTTAGTTGGAAGGGGGTGTTAAAAATACTGCCATAACTGCCGTTATTGGTGTCGAATCTGTAGTCGCTGAATTTAGTTATGGCATTCCAGTACTTAAAATTTACAAGGAGGTGAAGATAATAATAATAATAATAATTTAATATCGCCCTCTGTCGAATCCGGTGTTATGGTATTCGACACGAATCTCGGTCTACATAAAATTATTATCACCACCCCCCACCTGCTATTTCTACCACAAGTGGGACACGACCACATACAGGCAAATATAACCGATTTGTTTTATCCTATAGAAATTTTAAAAGTGAAATCGTTTTAATGGCGAAGCAGGAAGCCTGTGGCAATGACCTTACTGCGTTTAGGCCGTGAAATCCGATTTGATTTTAGTCGATCACGCAGCGCCTCGCTCTTACAGAAGAATGTGCGGTTCATTGGTCCGCGTCTGCAGACCAAATCTCTGTGATCTGTAGCGAGCAAGCTACACGAAGGAGTTCTACAACTTGGCGATAATTATTTCGCGACAGTTGATGCTATTTTGAGTGCCGACGCTGGGTAACAGAAGCGCCACTCTCACATCAAAATTTTCATTCACTGTGTGAATGACGACCGCCAGGTCTCGCCATATTCTAAAATTGTTACCATACAGGAAAACAAGGTGCAAGTGGGTGTTAGCTCGATATGGAAACGGCTGGGCTGCTAAAATTTCTGAGAAACGCGTATATTTATAGCCGTTCAGTGTCAATTCTGTATCCAGAGCGACGATGTTGCTCAATTTATTTTTTAACGGAACAGATTTCTAATAATTTCGGATTGAATTATCACTGCTGAATAGGCCACACTATTATATGAGAATAATTGTGCAGGTCAGGAGAGATCCCTGATGTTGTTTTACCGTAGTAACGTGAGTTATCAAACTATTGCTTTGAGACGTCTCTTTTCTCCGCAGTGACCCGTCAATATCAAAGGATGTATTACGTCCAACTTGCTTAGTTAACTGTATTATATACGACTCGTGTTTAGAAAGTGAGTGTACTGTGACCACACCTGGCTGCTGTATTTTGAGGGCTGGCAACAATGAGTGGTAGAGGGGGATCTCCTGACAGAGCGAGCATCGCAGGAACACTTACGGCATTCCTGCAGGGTTGAGTTAAAGTTTAGTTGGAAGGGGGTGTTAAAAATACTGCCATAACTGGTGTTATGGTAGTCTCTGAATTTAGTTATGGCATTCCAGTACTTAAAATTTACATGGAGGTGAAGATAATAATAATAATAATAATTTAATATCGCCCTCTGTCGAATCCGGTGTTATGGTATTCGACACGAATCTCGGTCTATATAAAATTATTATCATCACCCACCGCTGTCCCTACGAGCTAAATTTTAACTTAACCTCTGCTGCATTGTCATAACTAAACTCAGCGACTACATAACACCGGATTCGATACCAATCTTGGTCGTTATCCCAATTATTATGACCCACCCGTAAAGCTGTCCTTACGCCGTTAGGGGATGAAATGCTTCACTGAAAACATCGAGAGTGACATTATGAATCTGATCGCCCCCTAAACTATTTATTCGTCGCCAATATAGGCGGTTATCGCATATTTGAACATTCCACCCCTCACCCATAGAGGAACTGGAGTTGTCTTAAATACACGAGGTGGGTTCCTGGATGTTAAGTGATGCGCGTGTACCAAGTTTGGTTAAAATTGATCCGCGAATTGATGAGTAACTTAATTTACAATAATCTTGTATAATACGATTGTTCTACAATATTAATATTATGCTTTATTTCATAAAAATGCACATTTCGGGAAAATTACCCATTGGTATAATGGTCCGTTGGGAAAATTACTCATTGGGAAATTGGTCCGTCGGGAAAATTACCCGTTGGGAAATTGATCCGCCGGGAAAATTACCCGTTGGGAAATTGATCCGTCGGGAAAATTAACCGCTGGGAAATTGATCCGTCTGGAAAATTACCCGCTGGGAAATTGATCCGTAGGGGAAATTACCCGCTGGGAAATTGATCCGTAGGGGAAATTACCCGCTGGGAAATTGATCCGTAGGGGAAATTAACCGCTGGGAAATTGATCCATCGGGAAAATTACCCGTTGTGAAATTGATCCGTCGGGAAAATTACCCGTTGGGAAATTGATCCGTCGGGAAAATTACCCGTCGGGAAATTGAACCGTCGGGAAATTGATCCGTCGGGAAAATTACCCGTTGGGAAATTGATCCGTCGGGAAAATTAACCGTAGGGAGTTAATCCGTCGGGAAAATTATCCGTTGGGAAATTGATACGTCGGGAAAATTATCCGTTGGGAAATTGATACGTCGGGAAAATTATCCCTTGGAAAAATGATACGTCGGGAAAATTACCCCTTGGAAAAATGACCCGTCGGGAAAATGATACGTCGGAAGGATGACCTGTCGGGCAAACGACCTAATCCCTGATGGCAGGCAATGGTGTTGAGCGCAGCAGACCGTCATCAGTGATAATAAAATGATGTGTTGGCGGAATTTGTAGACATTTTCATGTGTCAAACGCATAACGCAGACAGAACTTCATTTTTTTATACCTGCCTCTCCGACCTTTATTTTCATCTTCATCATCTGTAGGCATTGCTAAAAAGCAGGAGCTCCGTTTGGTCCCAGGGAAGAGGAAGCCTTAACGACAGCCCCTCGGATAAGCAGATAAGCGGGAGATCCCGTGTGACGTAGGCCTCATCTTTTTTTGGCAAATCTTCCAGGTGTGGGAGGCCAAGGATCATGGAGAGCCGGCGTTAACACCTACTACAATTTAAGTCAATGGCAAGGTCAGTCACGCGCTCGGCCATTTAGCTGTGTGCGGCATCACCAAAAACACTATCAAACATCTGAAGTGTCCCGCACACTTTTCGCTGATACCGTATATCGTATGAGAATAATTCCGGCGTGAGAGGTTACGCATAAAACGATGAATGATAACCTCTCGAGCGGTGCTCGTTTGAGTTATGCGTCACACGAATGGTTGGAAGCGGTTCTGCATGCTCGAGCTTCCTTTGTACGTTTACTCTCCCCCTACTCCGTCAGAAAGCCTGTCGAATCTTACCGCGGTCCTTCAAAGAGATCACAATAGAATCCACTGACATCCTTGTCACCTTCAACAGTGAAAGCCTTTCCACCGCCGTACGTGGTGAAGACATCCTCACAATCATTTCACGCAACCTCCTCCTCAGCGGCCGTTCCTTACCTGCAGAGACTGCCCTGGGATTACTTCAGTGTCTGTCCTACTTTCGGAACAATCTTTTCTCGTCTCAGGTCAGACGCAGGAAAAAGACTACTCGCATCAACGATATTTTCGAGATTGTTCTAGTTCCTTAGCTGCTTTGTGCACTTCCAACACTCCAGCGCTCTTATTCTCGGGCTATTGTGGTTTCATCTCGATCGATGTATCCCTCCAAAACAACATACAGTTCTGAAAATCTCTCCAGAATTACTCTACCATACAGTTTACTAACAGATTTAGATTTATTGATTGGTCCTGGTCCGAATACAAATAAATGGAATCAGTTAAAAACAGAAAGTTCAGTCTTTTACATGTCAATTGTATGGAATGTTTCAATTTTAGTAAAGTTCAATTTTTCTGGTTAATAATTTACACCATTTTAATAAAGAAAACAATTTGATGGACATTCACTCAGAAATAAAATTAATGGGATTATTGGACAAATAATAAGGAAAAATTAATTATTATGCTTGTAAGACTTTTTAAATTTGTGTTCAATTTATTCTAAAATTTGTATTTATAAATTGTTTTCCCTCTATCTTTAATTGTTAAATTACAATTTATGGGCATTCAAACATTTTGTCAAGTTCAACAATGTCGCCGCTTTCTTAAATTGATTTCATTGTAAGTTCGGCCCCTGGTGGCTGGCAGACAACTGTGTTTAAATCTGTAGTGGTGATTTTTAAACAGTACATTTGAAAGTTTTAATCATGTTTTTATTTAATTAAGTATAAGTTAATTTTCGGTTTTTTTCAATTTGTTTCTCGGTTTTTAGAATTTAATTGGCCATTATTTTATTTATTAACTAGCTGGGTGCCCGGCGTTGCCCGAGATGTCCCGATACACTCCAATTTCGGTTGCTTTTGCGCTATTTTTATGTAACGCTCCTCGAGGGTGTAGATTTGTAAGCGGAACATACCCATATGCATACCCACATGTATACACACATACATACCCGTATAAGACAATTTTATATAATATATATAGATAGATAGATATACATACACTGTTTAAAACCATTATTAAATTTGTAGACATATAATTTTTCCATCTGAAATTAAACTATTTGGTGGTTTTAGCAATTTGCAGTTGGTAGCATTGTATAAAATTAATGCAAAACATTACGAAATACGCTGTCTTCAATAAAAAAATATCAATTTTGAACATTTAAGTATTGTTTTTATCATAATTCTATGTATCTTCCAGTGCGTATTGCAAGATATAATTGGGAAACATATTGGTCCCTGATCCCGTTAAATATTCCACGTCAAAAGTCAAGTTATTTAAAAGAAAATTAATGCCATGGATTGTATAACCTTTCATAATAAATTATATTTATCACTCGATGTGGTATTGGTAGATTTAATTATACTTATTATTCAATCAAAATATTTTTGCTCAGCTTCATTTCTCAGAAATTGAACATCTATAACGTCGTTCCCAAAAATGGAAAACAAATATTGCAATCCTAACCTCAAATTTTTGTTTCACGACACAGATTGCACGCAATAATTTGTTCACATTTATACAAATTTATAGAAATACGTTGCGTAAAGTATAATTAATTGTACTTTTAATTCAATTTAAATGTTCCTATTTCTGTACATACCTTTGACTGATAGTGCATTAATTGAATAACGACCATAAAAACTTTCGGAGTTCCGTACGTCATTTTCAATACTTTTATAGTTACAAACATATAATTCAGCAGTCGTACCTTAGACAAATCTTATTATCTTCTGAAATATTATACAGGATACAATAGTACGTTATATTATGAAATTTTATAAATCTCGACCGACACACATTTGAATGTATTATAAGGCGCCATATTGGCTTTATCAAAGATAGCGGGATAATTAACTATTCCAAATTAACTTTGCGCAAGGATGTTAAAGTGTTTCGTATTGTTTTTTATTACTATTCGATGGAGTAATACTGGAAAAAATTTTACTTTTTATTCAATCAAAATATTTCTGCTTTATTTCATTACGAAATACAGAACTATATTTAGGATGCGTCTATGTCTTGAAAACTTATGACGTCATCGTCTCGCGCAGTAATTTAACACTAATTCGTAACTTATTTCAATTATAATTATTTCCACGTTTATTCTAGGGGTTTCTCACCCCCACAGTACCGGTTCTCGATTTTGGCAGAATACGTATACCAATTTTTGTTGCATTCTGTCCACGCGATAAAATTTGTATAAAGAACAACGTAAATACATACATACATACATACAAATATACATCCTTTTTTATTATATAGATAATTTTTAACGTGACCAATCTTCCACTTCTATATCAAAGGTAAAGAAAGGGATATTGCTGTGGAACTTCGATTTTGTATGATGAGCGTTCATGAAGAGAAACAGGAAAAATATCGTCTAAATCACACAATACAGTACTTGAAGGTGCACTGGAATTACAAAGATAATTGTCGTTCGTGTACACAGATTTTTCATAGCCCAATATTCCTGTAAAGTGTTATCAGCGTGACGGACTTCACCAGAAACGATCATTCCCCAGCGGTGTCCGGATCTTTGTAACGCAACTCAACTTTGCTTATGGACGTTTCATTGCCGTTGATGATTATTGCAACGGTGGATGGAAGCGGGTGGAAGTGCTTTGAAGAAGGCGAGCATTGTTCAAGTCAAGGCCGCTGTAGTTGTGCTCATGGTGTGAAACAATCACCGGAGAATATTACTCGGCATTGCCGGAGCAATTGAAGCAAGTCGTTAAGACGAAACGTCCACATTCGCTAAAGATAAAGTTCTTTCTCACCACGTCGGTGAGCCGCGGTCTTCAGTTGTAAAGTCAGCGAATTGCTTAGACATGCATCGTATTTGCCTGATTTAGCACTAAGCGTTTATTTCCTGTTCCTCGTTCTAGAGAAACGTCTTGCTGTATGAGAATTTTGTGTTTTTTAGAAATATTTTTCTACTGGGAATTGGAGAATTGATGAACGCTGAAATGAGACTAAAAAATAAACAAAGAAATTGGTAATCAACGTTGTTTAATGTTTCTTTCTCAGGCCGAGAACTTTCTTAAGCTTCCTAGTAAGTCAATCAGGATTTTCAATTAACTATACGGCTGTGTGTCGTTGAGGCAACTTATATAGACGTGCTTGGAAAATGAATGCGGTACTTCTGGCTAGTGTTTCTCCATGCGCGTTTAAAATAGATGTGAGGTTTACTACGAATCGGGAGAGAAACGCCCGCCGGAGACTTGTATTCACGAAATGTCGATTGTGGTTAGGCGGACATTTGGAGCATCCCGAATATGTGCGCGTCGACCCCCCCCCCCCCCCCTGTGACGTCACAGCGCGATGAATCCTTAGCGGACGGACGCACGAGGACGCAGGGAGAAACCCCACACAGAATCGTAAGATTGTACTTTGCCATCATCGATGGTCGATGTAAGCTCTGATGGCGCTCGCATGCGTCATCGGGGAGCTTTCGTAACACCGTCAGAGCGATGTAGATATGCACTTGAGGGACGTGTCCTTACTTTGAGCGAGTGCTTCGCGACTCTTCGCCAAACGTCGGCAATATTTCTGACCAATCTTATCTTCATCGACAATTATGTAAATCCTGAAATCGCTAGAGTGGGAATGAGTAGCTCTGTAACGGAATTCTACATATTTAAGTAAATTGCGTACTATAAATACTCTATTAAAAAAAAGCAAATAGGACGAATGAATAAAAATCAATAAACAGTAGAAAGAACCAAAGGGAAAAAAAGAATAAACCATTAAACCTCGATTATCGTTGATAATCCATCCGAAAACTATCGGCTGAAACCGAAGCATTTGTTTTCATGATTCAATGTAAATCCAAATAAATCGTTCTCGATACTCAAAAATACATAAAAACACATTTTATAGAGAATGTAGAATCTATATAATAAAAAAGGATGTATGTATGTATGTATTTACGTTAATTTCTATACAAATTTAAACGCGTGGACAGATTGCAACAAAAATTGGTACACATATTCTTCAAAATTTGAGAAACTGTACAGTGGAGGTGAGAAACCCCTAGCAGAAATGTAAAACGAATTATCATTGAAAAATGTGATAATTTTGTGTTAAATAACTGCGCGCCAAGAGACGAGAGAGAGACGTTACTACGCTACGAACAAAGGAAATAGTTCCTTTTTCCGTAATGAAATAAAGCAGAAATAGTTTCATTGAATAAAAAGTATAATTTTATCCAGCAATACTCTATCGAATGATAATAAAAAATAATACAAAATACTTTACGATCCTTGCGGAAAATGTAAGTTAATTTTCGTACAATATTAATTACTCCAATATGGCAACCATTTGTTTATATTGTGAGCCTAGCTAGTAATTTCATCAATTTAATCGTTTGTAATGTCTGAAGACTGAGGGACAATTGTATCCTGCAGTACTCGAGGAGTATATTTAAGAATAAATTCGGAGGTATGTTTGTTGGGACTGATGCCATAAAATTCAATGTATTTTACAACTGTTAAATTAATGCGCTATAGGTCGAAAGTATGTACGGAATTAGGAACAGTTAGATTTAGGTTAAATCACATCTTGACCAAAGATTAATATAGAATTAAATACTTTGTCGGGTTTATATAAATATGTACACCGCCGGGCACATAGGTAGAAGTTAACTAAAGCTACAACAGGTGTAATTCACCAGGACCAGCTCCATTGTCCGTGGACCCTCGTCGTACAAAAAAGCTATCCAAAGAGATCTGTTTCTGCCGCCTTTTTAAAATCGGTCGAAAAATGTGGCTAAACATTGTAATCCAACAATTTGCAGACTCGTCCTGGAACAGCCTTCGTGTACCCTGTTCCACATTGTCAAGATTGTTTCAATCTCGGAAGAAGGCTCGTTCTTCCCAATGTCTTTCTCCTCCTCTGGAGCAACTATTTCATCGTCCGTCTATTGCTGTTGTGAGTGAAGGTCTTCAACACTTCAGTGGTGAGTCCTTGTGCGCGATTACTCATCAACTCTTCAACGTCATCACCTCAGCCTGTGGACGTCCCCAAATCCACAACTCCTTTGTAAATGTGTACGGTTGTCAGGGAAAGGCTCAAATCGTTATAAAAGTGTTTCTTCCAGACATCGTCCTGTTTGCCAATCCTTGAAAGCCGTATTTATGAGAGTAATGCAGTCAAGAATGTCGAAATGACTTTTCCAGAGGTCTCTAAAAGGACACAACTGTTTCTGACGTCTCAAACGTTGCTCTCATACTTTTGAATAACTTCTTTCTTCAATTCGATTGGCCTTCCTCGGAATGTTGCTGGCTCTGGAAATTTCATTTGGTCCCAAGTTGAAGCTAAACGTAAAGGTCTAACTTATTGTTTTTAAAATACGTGAAATACGTACATATTAAAACTGAAAATCTCAAAATAAATTGAGTTTACCGAGCACTGATTATGCAGTTCATAATTACGTAGTATTCTCTCGCAATCGGTAAAAAGTATTTGTTTAACTAAACGCGCGGGATGATGCCCACCAAATGAGAGTAAAATGTTGCAAGACGACATTTTAGTCCAAATAAGCGTCGAAAACCGAAACCGTCGATAACCGAGGTTTGACTTAAAAGATAAAGGAAACCGACTGGATTGAATTTGGCGAACAAAATATAATCTAAATAAAAAAAAATATATTTACTTTAATGAGCAATATAAATCTGATTTTCTTGTGTACCTTGAATTTGAGTCCTACGAGGGCTGCGGTTTGGTACGTAGGATCCTTTCCTGGTCTCGTCGTCGATTCTTTTTTTCTCGTACAGAATATGGAGTCTGAAGTGATTTCAGAGAAGTGTGTATATTTTGGGAGTACCGGAGCGTAGCTTGCTTGCATCTGCATGCCGTGCCTGTTGATGTTGCTCTGTGCGTGCGTGTGCGTGTGTCCTCACTAATACACGGTTGTGTCTCTTTTCTTGCAGGCAATCAGCACGGAAGAGATGGTGGTCGATGATCCGAACGAGGCGAGTATAGCTTCTTTGGCTTACGTACGTTACGTAGTTGCTAAGAGTTGTAATTGGCGCCGGCCGACTGCTGGCGGCCGTGGTGGGGACAGAAGGGGGGGGGATGTTCTGGTTGGGGGGGAGGGTGTTGCTTGCAAGCTCAGTCGCGCCGAGACATGCGGGGACGCCTGTTGCAAGCCGTGCGCTCGCTCTTCCGCAAGGGAAAGGTGAGCACCTAACACTATTTATAGGTCTCGCTTCCGTATCAAGCGACAAAACATTTATAATTAGCTATTTGCATGCCAAGTTTTTTTTTTTTTCGTCGCGATTGTTGTTCCGCAAGTCTGTCTTTCTACAGAGAGTACTCTTCGAATCTAAGATGAAGCTATAGTTTCCTTTTCGAAACACTGTAGGCTTCGCTCTCAAGCAAGAAAACATTTTTAATATAATAATTTGCATGTCTAGGGTTTTTTTTTCTACGCGCTTACTGGTCAAGTCGGTCTTTCTCCGGAGAGTACTCTTCGAATCTATGATCATCGTTTCCTTTTCCCCTCGCTTCGGTCTCGAGCAACAAAATATTTTTATACAATAGTTTGCATGCCTAGTTCTTTTTTTTCTACGTGATTACTGTTGTCTAGTCGCTCTTCCTCAGGAGGGTACTCTTCGAATCTAAGATGGAACTATTGTATGCCTGTATCATATATAACAATTTGCATGCCAACGTTTTTTCCCCCCTGTTTTTGCTGACCTCCGGAGAGTACTCTTCGAATGTAAGTTGCGACTATGTGTTTGCTATATTTTCTTACTTAAGCACCTGACTTGTACCATGAAAGCAGTTGCCCTGCGTCGGTTTTCGACCTTTTGGAAGCAACGCTGGAATTGTAAGTGTTTTCCGAAGCGAAACCGCTCAGATTTCTTCGAATTTGCTAGTAAAAATCGCGACGGACCAGGATCTGGCGACCGTACGAGACGCTAATTATTTTCAATTTTTTTTTTCTTGTCGATTCCTGAAAATCGTTTAGAATGAGGAATAAATGTACATCAGTTCAATCCGAGTTGTCTGGTCTTCCGAGACAGCAATTTCGTTATTGCTGTGACAAGTGCCCGTGAAGATATTCTCCTCTCATTTCGTCTGGTGATCGTTCGCGGGGAACGTGTAAAATTTCGCTACAGCGCGCTGGAAGTGATAGCTCTCGTGTTTTTTGTTTTTTTCAGGAATATGATCCGAGATTATTTGTAAACTGTAATTTGTCGATGAACGCAGCGTGTTATCGTAGGTTCGGGTGACGTGTAAGGAGCGAACGTGAACTTGTCACAGCTGATCGTCCGTGTTACGCGAACACTGACGTGATCTGCTTATAAAGCCAGACGCGGCTCTCCGCTCACTTGCGGGTTTTCGTTGTTTAGGAAGAGGCCGAAATGAGGGGGTAGAAATTTATTCCATTTCCAGTAACTAAGCCTCGCGCGTTTTTAAAATACGAGCGAAAAATCTGTAACGCAATCTCGTGATCTGCTGGTTCCTTTCTCGAATCGGAACCCTTACTCACGGATATGGTTCATTCCGGATTAAAAAGAGCTTCACTCCGAAGCACTACAAGGTCTTTGCTTAGCAAAAACCCATTTCCTTCTACTACATTTACTTTAATCTCTTCGGCAGTACTTCGTATCCCATCAATGTTGGATCGCTCAGCTGGACCATCACATTTTCTTGAATTTTTCCATGTTGGTTCCCAATGAACAGAATTTTTTTAACTGAGGCTACCAACAGGTTGTTTTCTGTCGGAAACGAGGGGGTTCCCTACACCACCACCACGATTTATTTCCTCGTGTGGTTTCAACTAAAATCTAACCAATGCCGAATATCACGAACACGGAACCAGAAACCGATTAAATCAGATAAACTTCGCCTTCACATTTACGACAGCAGTATCCACAGCTATTGAAAAAAAAACTGTGTAACAGTCTGTCGGAAGATATAAAAAATTTGAACAAGTGTAAGCTGCACATCAAAAGCCTGTAAAAAAATCTTCCGCCACAAGGCACTTTACGGGTTTCAATGAATCAATCGATCTGTAAGCAATTAAAATCCATTTTCTCAATCAGTCCTGTATACGTAAACTATCACTAACATCCCGTGTGTTTGCTTTTGTTTCACAACTACTCCCAGTATTAATAATTTATTTATTTTACAAAAAAAAAAAAATTAGCTGAACTTTACATTTCATCGTACTAGTATCCTTTACCATTTAAACCTATATTTCTATTTATTAAGTAATTTTGAACTGTTTATAATATTTATTAATAATAAAAAAACTTATACAGTCTCGAATTTAATTTTAAATTAAGATAGAGTAGCTTTTGACTTATTTCACGGCCATTCTGTGAATTAAAATACATTTGAGGACAGAAATCACACATATCCTGAAAAACGGATTTGTTTTATATTACGTTTTAACATATTCAATTACAGTATAAAACACTTCAATTTTTTTATCTAAAAAATTAATCATCATTTATATAGTATAATTGTGCGAATACAGGCATTCGTGAGTCCAAATTGTAAAAGTTCGTCTAACTAGCAGTTAACAGAGTTAATTAATATAAATTGGCGAGCGTTAAAAATTACCTTAATTAAATGACGAAGATTTGCAATGTATTTACTAAATTTTATCGAAAAGTAATTTATATCGCTGGCCACTTTCTATTGGTTGATTTTATAACACAGTTATTTGCTACTTAGACGAAGGTACTTGTACAAGTTGGACTCGCGAATGTCTGTATTTGGCACTGTTATATGATTTTTATATACAAATTGAAGTGTTTTACTGTTTAATTTGTTTTAATTTAAAACAACTCCGTTTTTAAGTATTTGTGCGAGCTGAATAATTGTAACAATTATCTCATGTGCTGTGTGATTTCTGTCCTGAAATGTATTTTAATTCACAGAATGGCTATGACATAATTCGAAAGCTACTGTACCTGAATTTAAAATTAAATTGGAGACTGTACAAAATTACTAGTTTTTAATTATTGATAAATTAGAATTTATATAGTTTCTGACTTGTATTTCGTCAGTGGAGGACTGGATGCATCAAATAAATCTAAGTCTCACAATTGTTGGATTGGGGTTTAATGAACGAAACTTACCCTTCCAGAGTAAGGGGGAAATGTTTCCGCATCGTGATCTGCCCCGAGATCATCGGAGGAACTCGCGGTTCTGTCTGTTTGGTTGCGTTCCTGGATCCAGCTTTGAGTTTTCTTCGCGTGCACAGGACCCGCAATTTTTCGTTTGAAATAAGTGTCCTGAAGAAATGGTGGAGGACCGTGGATCTGGCTATTTCGGTGTAGATCTCACCTGACTACGGACAAAATCGCGGAGGAATCTCTCACTTTAATTTAAAAGCCCAGAAATGTGCACTTTTTTTAATACATGAATCTGTTTAGCGGCTGTTTAGTGTCAGATTTCCTCAAAAAGGAAAAAAAGTCAGATATTTGATAGACTCTGTTTTCAGTGAGGCACCTACACTGTTTCAGTCATTGATGAATTTCCTCGTTTCCCTCCAATCAGCTGAGCGAATGTTGTATATAGTGTCAAGCATTTTATTTCTTTAAAATACTTTTGAAACGTGAAAGAATTAGGCCTTGGAATGTCTTCTCGGATTAACTCATTTCTGTTTGTACGTCTTGGCGCAACCGTTATTTTCTCCGAAAGACGAACTATTTCCTGTCATTGGCAGTTTGCTCGATAAAGTTTCGAAACTCTGATGAAGTGCGCATTTCTGTTTGTTTTGTAAATAAGAAACGTGTGGAGTAGGTCCGCCTGCCAAGTTACGAGTAATCCGTGGTTATTCTCTAGTTACACGAAACGAGCGCTCGCGGGCTACTTTTAGTCATTCTCGGAAATGGCTGACGCTTTTTCTTTCTGGGGTGTGTGTATCAAGAAAGGATCGTCTGTCACGCGTACAGCTTTCCCACTCCAAACGTATACCGTTCTTCAATAATTCTCCGTGTTTAATCCATCCCGAGTCTTGGCAACTTATTCTTTCGATAGTTGTTTTTGTCGGCTGTGCCACTCAGATTACATTTAAAGTAATAATATGCTCTTCTAATTAAAGAAAATGTTGCATTCTTGCGGCACTGTCAAAACTCCGTAATGAAGAGAACGTGAAGCGGCTACTTCCTGTAAGATGTTACTAACATCCTTCCCCTTGGAATCGACCTTTATTTACGTTTCGAACCCACGTTGCGTAACTGTTCGGAACACGTGTTCTAGGATACATTTGTTTGAAGCCAAGTTCTACCATATCTTCATATATATTACTGGGAAAATATTACCGTGAAATACATACATTATAAAAAAATCTTTAATTACGCATATTTGTTGTTTATAGATTGTCCGAATAAATTCAATTTATATTTATCACTAAAGATTTTATTTATTTTACTCCATTAGTCCTCGTATGTGGAAATAGGACTCGTCAATACATAAAATTACATTATAAGAATTGAAGGCTACAATTATAAATAATTAAAAGTTAACATAAAATACTAAAAGTATCGGGAACACAACCCTGTCCAATATGAATAATAACAAAAATAATAATATTTACAGTTATAATCAAAAATATTCAATATGTACTAGTAAATAATTAATGATTCGAGAATTAACTATCACAAAATATAGAATTTACACATCACACAAAAATAAATCATTACCAACTTTGTCCATTTACCTAGCGGTTTTGCTATATTAACTATTTCTAGATCATCTTCGTAAACTTGTATATCTTTTTTCTTCCCGCGTAGCATTTCCTGTTGTTTCGTCAACTCTCTTTGCTTATTTTTTTTATATAATTCATTACATTTTCTGTCTTCTTCCCACTCTTCTCTAAGGACTTTTTTAGTTATACATCGACTAGAAGCCCAAGGATATAAATTTCGGATTATTGAAATTAATTATTTTTATATTCATAACTAGCTGAGTGCCCGGCGTTGCCCGTGTCTTATTTATATAAACCCGAAAAATAATTTAATTCTATATTAATCTTTAGTCAAGAAGACACAACCTAAATCTAACTATTCCTAGTTCCGTACACAATTTCGACCAATAGTGCTTTAATTGAACAGCTATAAAATACATTGAATTTTATTGCATCAATCTCAACAAACATACCTCCGAATTTCTTTACCAATACATAAATATACTGCATTAATTTAATATCTATGAGATACATAGAATTTAATTGCATAATAGCAACAAACATACCATCGTTATTCTTTAGAAATATAATTCTCCGCGAACAAATAATTGTCAGTAAGTCTTCAGACAGTACTTCTTGAGTATTGCAGGATATAATTGTCCATCAGTATTCGCACATTACGAAGGATTGAAGTGATCAAATTGATAGCTACATTCCAAATGTAAAGAAATGGTGGCCATATTGCACTCACTAAATTAACTAACATTTTCCGCAACGATTGTAAAGTATTTTGTATTGTTTTTTATTATCACTCGATGGAGTATTACTGGATAGAATTATACTTTTATTCAATGAAAATATTTCTGCTTCATTTCATTACGGAAAAATCGAACTATTTCCTTTGTTCGTCGCGTAGTAACGTCTCTCTCTGTCGCGTGATGTCATGATATATTGGCGCGCAGTAATTTATCACTTAATGATCAGTTTTTAAAATTATAATTCTTTTCACATTTATGCTAGTGGTTTGTCACCCCCACAGTACCGGTTCTCGATTTTGGCAGAATACGTATACCAATTTTTGTTGCATTCTGTCCACGCGATAAAATTTGTATAAAGAACAACGTAAATACATGCATACATACATACACACATACATACATACATACATACATACATACATACAACTATACATCCTTTTTTATTATATAGATTGAACTACGCATTTTCACAGATTATTTACAAAAAATAATTTTCCGTTGATTTTTTTCTGAACAAAACATAGTGGTACATCGCAGGCAGTGCACTTGTAGCTTGAATACAGTCACTGACTCGTCCACTGAAAAATATGAGGAATTATCTGAATCTCAAATTTCCAATAGTTTGGTTATTAACGGTCGTAAATTAGTATTAATTATGACTATATCGCGATGTTCGAACTGTTGTTGATTGCACGAATATTTTCTACGAGTATTTTGAAAAGTTTGCTTTTCGTTACGCTGGCAATATTATTCGCCTGCAAAATTGGATCGGATATCTATCAATTTCTTAGAGCAGGAAAGATGGTGGATACCCCACAAATGCTTTCATCTCATCAGATTTTGTATCAACCTAGTCCCCCCCCCCCCGCCTACAGTTGCGCGGTAAATTTTCCAGCCCTGATTAGAAAATATGTTCGTTTCATACACAATTATCTGGGTCATACCATCAAGAAGTTTGGAAAATTGTAATAACAACGAACAACGTAAGATTACATAATTATATTTTGACGATGCTTCTTTCGACAGTTCAAATAAATTCTTTATGGAGATAAGACATGAATAATATTCCTTTTTTTATGTCTGTTAGAGAAAAACATTACTCAATAATAGCAGTGCATATAAATAATTATCTTTCTGATTATTAAATTTATATTGAAAAGAGTTAATTAATAATTTGTTAATTTTAATATTTAATCAGTCGTCAACGTGAAACGAAAAACTAATTCATCATATACAAAATCTTCAAACTTGACGAGCTTTTGTCAATTTGCCATATTAGACTTTAAATTTTGACCGAAATTTTGACTAATATCCTTAAAAATGAAACGTCTTAATTTAAAAAACTACAAATGACATTTCCAATTTTCAATATTCGTCAATATTCAATGCATGTCATTTTTTAAAACAAATTGAACTTTTTAAAATTTGACGTGTAATATTTGGGATGCGGGAGTTTTTTTAATTTCGACGATTCTGAATTTATTGAAATTTTTATGAATATGGCCATTGCCGAAAGCTCCTCAGAAATCAAATTTAAAGATATTGAAAATTATATAATAGTTTACCATTTCAATTTGATGACTGATTAATAACAATATTGGAGTTCAATAAGGAACGTAGGTTTTCCCGGTGTAGTTGCTGGATGAAGTTCTCTCGGGATTCCAACCGGGTAGCGTAGTTTTGTAAACACAACGTTCCGATGGCTTGCACCGCCATCTTCTTCAGGTGAAGTGAAGTTGCAATATTCACCTGAAGAAGATGGTGGTGCAAACCATCGAAACGTTGTGTTTACAAAACTACGCCACCCGGTTGGAATCCCGAGAGAACTTCATCCAATATTGGCGTTAATACTAAAATGAACATATTATCAATTAACAGTCTTTGTAACATAAATGTTGAAGAAAAAAATATTTGTTTGTTTGTTATGTTCACATAAATTTTGTTTTCTGACCTACTTATAAAAGTAATAAGTCTTTAATTAAGGTAATTAGACGTGTATTTTTTCGGAACTTTTAGTTTTTTCAATTTTGACGATTCTGAATTTATTGAAATTTTATGAATATGGCCACTGCCGAAAGCTCCTCAAAAATCAAATTTAAAGATATTTAAAATTATATGACAGTTTATCATTTCAGTTTGATACATTGGAGTTAATACTAAAATGATCATATTATCAATTAACAGTCTTTTTAACATAAATGTTGAAGAAAAAAATATTTATTTGTTCGTTATGTTCACGTAAAATTTTATTTTCTGACCTATTTATAAAAGTAATACGTCTTTAATTAAGGTAATTAGACGTGTAATTTTTTGGAATTTTTAGTTTTTTAAATTTTGACGATTCTGAATTTATTGGAAATTTGAAAAATATGGGGAAAAGTGCTGAAAGCTCCTCGATTTACATAATGCAATACTTTTGAAAATTATAAATTAGTTGTTCATTTCAATTTGATGACTGATTAATAACAACATTGGGGTTAACACGAAAATTTACAAATAATTTTTTTATAACAGAAAATGATCTGAGAATAAAAATAAAGATACTCTTCCATACCTCTTATAATATTCCACACATTATTTAATGGGCGTAGTATAAATACACCTAAATAGTCCGAAAACTAATGCTGAACCCTCCTTAGGATTTTTCTGGCCCTAGTTTTAAAGCAATACATATAGGATACTTTCTTCAATATGAAAATATCAGCAATATGTATTGGCTGTGAAATGAACACAGATTCTGAGAATGTGAACAAAACACGCTTCAACGGTCTTTGAGTAGTTGTTAGATGAATCCGGCAGATAGAAGAAGCAAGCAAGGTTGGGAAAATTCAAGCAGCTTTCTCAGCTGGGAAATTTACTTCCCACGGTCCACGAAAATGCACGGCAAACGAAGTTATTTTCCAGAATACCGATGGCAAAAGATTGAACTTTGATATCCCGCCGGTCCATACTAGGAAGGTTCTCGCAACTTGTTCTCGTTTCCTGACGCTGTGGCTGCTGGAGTGGGATTTTCAAGGAAGAGACGTTTCCGTCTCACTCGGTCCACACCCAAGGCGTATCATCTGCCGCGAGTTCATCACAGGAAGCGTCTTTGCAATTAATTTGTATCGCTCCATCAGTCCCAACCAGAGGAGCCGGAGATGCGAAGTCGTCTACGCCAACTCTCCAAGGTCCTGGATCGTCCAGATCCCATTTGCTGTTCTGCGAGTCGCTGACAGGACTTTTCGAGAATTGCCTGCCTGTCTTGAGTGTGTCTCATCTTTTCTCCTCACTGCACTTGACAAGATTGTTAGACGTGAAATCACGTTTTCAGCTTAGGGAACCGTGAAAAAGAAACTTTCCAGTAGTATCTTCACTTTACTTTCGGGCTATAAAAATGTTAGTCATTAGCCGGAGCGGCCTGGCATTGCGCAACTTACTCTTATCACTTTCTTCAGAAATCTGCAGTTTCTCGGTTTCATTTCTCAGAATCGTCCATTTCTTACGCTGGAGCTGTTGAAATCTAGAATATTATTACGTACCGAAAAAAATCGCTCCATTTCGAGGTTCTACGAATCGCACTTTTCAATTTTTAATTATGATGGTTGTCATTTATTATTCTCTCTATGGGTTGACCAGTTTACGCTAAGGAAACACTTCGTTAATTCTTTAATGTGGACGTCGTGTTTCTGCATATCAACCCCCGAAGTATTCAGGAAAGCATCCAGACTTCAACCATGCTGTCACCTAGTTAGAATATCACCATAAGATTGTTCGATGATACCCTTATTTTAACGTGCCCACACCCGGAAAAATCTTCAAACCGTGGAAAGAGATTATTTCCTGGGATCGTTGCTCTTTTCTAACGCTTCACAAAAGAAAAATCTATAAAGATTCGTCGCTTGTTAGTCCAACATTTCTAGTATTCTATTTACGAACGTCGTCGAATGCCATCAAATTTAGCGATTATGTGGAGGAGAATGAGATTTTTGACTCTGGGGCATATAAAAGGGTATCGTGGGTAACATATCGTAATTAAATTTACATAAGACTGCGATCCAATTATTGCCACGACATTTGTATAGTTATGATTTTACTTTTCTTCTATTCTGGCAGGCTTTATTAATACTCTGATTAAGTACGAGTCAACCCATTCAGCCTTTCTCGGTCGAGAGGAATGGAATTAAATTATAATATTCCACACGCAAGGCTTGGAATTCAATATACAAAAAAAAAAGTTAATTAATCGAGGTAATTTTTTTTTTTAATTCCCACGCCTCTAAACTGGACCTGTAATTCTGCGGATCAGTTGGAAATTGTGCTTACATACTTTGACTGTTCATGTTTTTTGCAGAATTTTCCCATCGCGAATGACATGGTCGTTCGCTCGAGTAATTGACGCGGAAGTGACGTCTCACTTGTGATACAGGCCCTGTTTCTTTTCTACTTCGTTGCCCGCGAGGACTTCTGCACCGACTGTTCGCCATTCCTAGTTAGCTGTCGGGCTTAATTGCACAGCAATGAGCAACAAAATGTTGCCAATCAGTTAACACGTCTCGGATACGGAAAATAGAAAAATAGTACCTTATAGACGTAACCGTTGGGACACGGAATACAGAAAACTACGCTATATTCTACACAGGCTACTCGAACCGAAGTTGCTTCCAGAAACAGAAAACATATGCTCCTAAATATTATTTCTCTGAAATTGGTCCGTTAATGATTGTAGAGGCAGCTTTCAGAAATAGTCCTCTTCTGGAGTCTGAAGAGCCAGTAAAAAATATACTGCGCGAGGGAAAAATAATTTTCTTTTACTCTTATGAGCGCAACGTACTGATAGGAACTTTATATTTTAAAATATTCCCTGGTTCCTCTGAACATAGGCTTCAATTTACTGGAAAAAATTAAATCCCTTCGTTGTCTGCCCACATCATATCGACGTGAGTAGTTAAAGAGCTTCTGCTAAATTCCGTTTCCTAGCGACGGAAATTGATGTAAAAACACACGCGTTGTTTCTCAGATTTGAGACTCTCCGTTTAGTTGGAAATGGTTTCATATCCGCGTTTCGAAGTACCCTCGAAATTATTTCCAGGAAGCGAAATACGCCGTTGACTTATTGCTTACACAGGAACGCTTTGTCTTGCCAAAATACATTTAATTTTAATGGCATAGAGAGATGTAAAAGTTCCGTTCGGTATGTTCAGTCTCAAACTTATAATATTCCACACATTATTTAATGGGCGTAGTATAAATACACCGAAATAGCCCGAAAACTAATGCTGAACCGTCCTTAGGATTTTTCTGGCCCTGGTTTTAAAGCGAGGGTCCCAATAGCCGTTTACGTTCCAGGATAAAATATGTTTGGCATACGGTCAGAGTTATTCGCTGTTCTCATTGGGCCAGTCGACCAACCCCCCCCCCCCCCCCCAAATCCAGTCGGATAAGTTCAGCACAACAAACCCTGACCTACCGTTATTGGAAGGGCGTGGGACAAGTACCAAGGAGCAAACCTACGTTTTTATTTTAATTACTAGCTGGGTGCCCGGCGTTGCTCGTGTACTTATTTATATAAACTCGAAAAAGTATTTAATTGAATATTCCTTGAGTATTTCAGGATATAATTGTCAATTGTCACTCAGTCTTCATACATTACGAAATATTACATTGATGAAATTGTTAGCTAGACTCACAACTAATATAGCGCGAAAATTAACTTTCATTTTCCGCAAGGATGGTAAAGTAATTCGTATTCTTCTTTATTACCATTCGATGGAGTATTGCTGTATAAAAATTATACTTTTTATTTAAAGAACATATTTATGCTTTATTTCATTCCTAATAAAGGAAATATTTCCTTTGTTTGTTGCGTAGTAACGTCTCTCTCTCGCGTGACGTCATTGTCTCTTGGCGCGCAGTAATTTAATATTTAATGATCACAGTTTTTAATTATAATTCTTTCCACATGTATGCTAGGCGTTTCTCACCCTCACAGTACCGTTTCTCGTATTTTGAAGAATATGTGTACCAATTTTTGTTGCATTCTGTCCACGCGATAAAATTTGTATAAAGAACAACGTAAATACATACATACATACATACATACAAATATACATCCTTTTTTATTATATAGAAAAGATTACAACTTTTAGTCAAATGAGTTTACAGTTTTGATAATTGTCCTAGAGTAAATAATTAACCTGTATTAGAGGAGTGTTGGATGCGAGTTTTATAAATTTATTCTGATGCCTGTATAAAGGTGTTATACGAATTTAATCCACAAACCTACGTGATGCTGGTTTCTCTATGGTGTTCCCTGAATCCCATGAAGACTATAGTCCGGGAGAACTAGTTACCAATTTGCTACCTATCTCTTCCTTCTGCATCTCCTCTCTCCATCCCCTTCTATGCTATTCATAGTGGTTAACCATTTTTGTAACCTGCTACTCAAAAAATTGCCATTGAGAATGGGGTATGGATAGTAAAATTCATCACCTACGAAGTAGAGAAATTGCTCAGAGCTGTGTCAAGAAACCGAACATTCATACAGCCTGGTCTGATTCCGCTGAATTACTAGGCCGTTCGGAAAGTGATCGGCCTGAGCCAGAGATGACGCTAGTAGTCACAAGCGACGATTCGTAGTATTATCTCTTAGATGGGGTACTATAGTTTCTTTAATTGAGTGTTGTTATTTCAAGAGAGTTGAACGAATGAAGGTGTTGCGTGAAAAAGAATAAAATACATATTCGGGTATATTTAGTAATAAAATATATAAATTGAAAAAAATTACGTCAGAATGAAAATAATGAATAAGAAAGATAGCCAATTCAGACAAAAAAAGTTATAATATAAATACCACACAACGTTTCTGGGATCCTAGTCCTTTTCGTCAGCAGCGAAGAAGAGCCTAGAGCGACACAACTGCACTGTTTTTTCTTACAATTTATAGTCGCATTAACCTGTTGGTCATTAGCGCCTTACATCTGTTAAGTTTGTGTAACATTTAAATTACTTTATGTAACTCAGTTTTCATAGTAACATCTATAAGGTTGTTTATTGCTGTTGGTGAGTTGCAAATCTCCATCATTGAATGGGCGGCTATAGTTGATCTTCTTATGTCGCTATATTTGGGGCACAACTGCACTTGTCAGTTGACTAAACTCAAGAGTTCTTGGATGCTCTTCGCACCTGACGAAAGGAACAAGGATCCCAGAAACGTTGTGGTATTATCACTTTTTTTTGTCTGAATTATTCAATAAAGTATTTAACCCTGGCATAATTAAGAGGATACAGATTCGACGTTAACAGAATTTTAACCGCCAGTGTGGATGATCCGGGTGGAAGTGCTCCGAGGAAGGCGGAAACTGTTCCATCAACTGGAAATGTCATGGCCACTGTTTTGAGATGATCACGGTGTGGATCTCGTAAACACAAAAGAAAAGGAAGAATTATTTTTAGTGTAAATAACAAAGTATATAGATTTAAAAATAAAAATGAAATTGGGTACAAATTTTATTTTCTATGTCAGTCAGAACTTTTCGGACAATCCTGCAGGTATAAACCCACTTACTTGGGTGGTTCAGCCACTCGCCAGTAATTAAGTTTTTTCTGATGTTGAATATCTTGGCAATGGCGTTAAAAGTTCTCACAGTTCTTCATTCTTTACTTTGCCTCGAACTTTCAAAGGGAGAGAGGTAAGGAAGGATTTGGTAGGAAGGAACTTTGTTCGCCTTCCGGAAGGAAGTTGATTAATGACGAGTTAATTTGTCACTTTTATACTTACTAAATTTACTATAACGTAAGAGAGCCGTGTTTCAGTTGAATTAAGTAGGTCTCGGCGCGTAGGAGTGTTAGTACTTTCGGGAATGTATGGTATTTCTCATAGACTTTGGTTTCATTCGTTGTTTCCCTCTATCACTTTTTCTTACTGTCGTTTCACCAGAATAACCAATAAATTTCACGTCTTGGATTATGTCAGGCCCAAGAATAACTGTCTGCGAGGGATGTTCTCTCGTAGGCAGAACCTGCGAGGGATGTTCTCGTAGGCAGAACCTGCGAGGGATGTTCTCTCGTAGGCTGAACCTTGTAGGAGAGACAGGAAGGGACTACATTTGGGGATGCCTCTTCCTCTCTCCGTTTTTGAACCAAGGTTCCCACAAGCCGAGGCACCTCGGTCTGTTTTGAGAGGTGTATGTTCCTGGGTCACAGATCTTGGGCATACAGTAAGAGTTGTTCGCTGTTCCCATTGGAACAGTCGGCCAGCTGCCTCCTAAACTTGTCGAGGTACGGAGAAGGGAATGCTGCGTCCCCACAGCAAATCCCTCTGCCGATATCGGAAGGGCTTGGGACAAGTACCCAATGCCCGACCTACCTGATGCAGGTTTTTCTAGGGGTTTTCCTGCTTTACCGGGTATGATCCTTAAACTATTGCCCGGGGGCCCTAGTTAACCCTTGGCTACCTTCCTCTACCCTTCCGCATCCCCCTTTCAAATCCCTTCCTATGCTGTTAAAGGGGAGTTGCCACAATGTGGATTACCCTCATGTAGCCTGTTACCCTAATATATATATATATATATATATATATATATATATATATATTTATATTTATTTCAGGCCTGTCTGTTCCGCTTTTGCAAATGCTGTAATGTATCACCTTTGGAATCCTTACGGTAGAGCGCAGGTACTTCAATTACCGTACATTAGACTCGAGGCTCTTGTTCAATACGTCGTAATTAACGTAGTGAAAGGTGTTTAGGACAAAATAATCCACATACAAACTGTATTCCATTGCCGTCACTTACCGCTGTTCCATAATATAAGCGTGCAGTATTAAAAGAATTATTATGCGTATTGTTACGCGTTTCACGTGGCAGATTAGCAACCCCGTGGTGGGGGTCCAATGTCGTCTCCATTCTTTGGCGAATGTTTTGCCCGAGTGTTTACGAAACATTGTTCTCTGTGCTCGTGGCCAGCAGCCTGGAAGAAATGGGCGCACGCACGTCAGACTCCATTATGCTTCAAAAACAATTTCCAACCAGGCGGACTCCACATTTAATATTCACATGTTCAACCGACTGCGCTCGACTCTAATTTTGCTCCGAAACCTTCCATTCACTACTCAAACGGTTTACAGCTTCTCAACGCTTTTGTGATGATGCTCTCGTTGTAATATGCCAACAATTATTTGAAACCACTGCTGTCATCTCCAGATTTAAATAATTCATTTTTGTTTCACGTAACTCTCCATATTGTTTTATTCACAGTACTTTCTACAATACAAGGAATATCCTTAAGTATTTGATGAGAGTTTTCATTTAGATTTCTTTCCTTATTATGTGAAAAATTTTATCTTCGACGTTCTTTTGCAAATCCTCTTTTCTTGCCTCGTGCTTACAGTTTTAGAAACGTTCGCCGAAATCGTAGTGCGAACTAATAAATTTATCCTCGTCGACTCTTTTATTACCTTATAGTATCCCATATTTCTGAATGAACTTCATTCAATTTCGACGAATCATAAAAAATTAGTTTTGATTTACGAAAATTGATTAACTCGATATAAATAAAACCTTTAAAGCTTCAGGAAATAAAGATAGACTTTTAACTGGTCATAATCATCTAACATAACTTTGTTCGGAAGAACTTGCGTATAGATCTCTGGTTCGTTCCATACTCCAGTATGGTGCAGGTTGTTGGGATCCTTATAGAAACCCTAAAAAAAACTTTAAGAGGGCTGCAGAAAAATTTGCAATACGAGTGAGAAACGGTAGAGAAATGAGTGTTGGAACCGTTGGCAACCAGAAGGAAGAAAGATATAATTTGCGCTCTATTCAAATCGTACACGGGAAACGACATACGGAATAAGCTTGAAACACCAACTTCCATTGGGAGAAGTGATCACAAATTTAAAATCGAAACGAGGCCGCAATGATCGATAAGTCATTGGAAACATTTATCTTCAGCACTGTTTGACAAGAATCTTCCAGCAACAAGAATATTTAAAAATAATCTAAATAGATTCATGAAGTGAAACGAACATATCTTTTTTTTATGCTTATCTTATGGTGTGGACAAATTTTCTTGACAAATTTCTAAGCTTTTTTTTCTAATTAAAGGTTTTTATATGGTCACGTTAACAACTTGGTCATTGGCGATCCATAAATAAATTACAAATAGTGCTTATTTACAGAAGCATGCTGCGATTCACATTGATTCCAATAATAGACTTACAATTGAACAGTTTGAAAGCAGAATTATACATTTCAAATGTGGGTTTCTTACATTTACATTTTTAGAATTCGCATTTGTTAATCATTTATCACAATAATTGGATAATTCATTATATTAACTTGTTTGAAACTGCGACTGTTGCATATTCCACTGTACTGTAGTCATACTCTGTTTTTATTAGGAGCAGGCGTTTGCTTCTGAATATAAATCACTCTTGTTTCACTAAGCTTTTTTTTTTTTTTTTTTCAAAAATTTTATTATTTGTTTACACAATTGTTTATAGTTTTGTTTTCAAACTGCCACCGGGATCGATCCCATTCTGAGTAAATATTATATATATACATAACTTGTTTATTATCCTTCTTTGTACTAATCCATTCCTTCTTTAATCTCTCTTGTTAATAGCGTCATTGCCTCGCATCACAAAGGCCCCGGGTTCGGATTCCGGCGAAGGCATGAATGTTGTGTTTGTTTCCATCACCATCAGAGAACCTCACTCTGGAGTTTTCTGCCAACGCCAGTAAAACGCCACTGCTCCTGACTCACAGAATATTCTAAATTATGATTCTCAATTAACATAAATATTTTTAAAAAAATCTCTCTTGGTTTGTAGACAATTCATAGTAAATGCAGTTTGTGCCCACCCAAGTCACCATTAGTTCTATACTTAGTATGATTACTGTTATTAATATCACTCGATATAATTAAAAAAAACATTATCAGTCACGGAAAATGCTAATCTTTATTTTCTGGAGCTTTCGATCTTTATCTGGTCATAATAATTCACTTCTGCCGCATCGGAATCGATTTAATGTTCAGCACGTCAGCGTTTTCGTATTCAGTTCGAACCGAAAGTGTTAATTATTTCTTCGTTTTGTTTTAAGCCGCTTTTCATTCCATTATACAGCTTTTATGAATGTTAACAATATCGCGAGGAAGTTTATGGATGATTATTCCGTCTCTAATGTGTCCCTTTCTGCATTGCAAACGTTGTCACGGCTGTTCATTTCGCTTTGTGATGAATTATTGTCGACCGTTAATGGCACCGAGTCGGTAATCCAAGGTTATGAAAAGATTCAGACATGATACTAACGATCCGCAATTGAGCACTTGAAAGCAGTTTTTCTTTCGAGCGTATGGCAACACAGAATTACAAATTAGTTTCTTTGTGTGCACGGAGCGGATTATGTGATATTATGTCAACAAAGGCAACGGCAGAGAGTTTATGGAATGAAAATGGATGAATGTATTGCTGGAATTGAGTTACATCCGATGGTTCTTATTTGTCGATTTCCTTCCCACTTCAATGTGAATAAAAAATCATTTATATTTTATACACATACATTTTTATCGTGTACGATAATAGAGTTTGCATATTTTGCTCGAAATTGGACCCGCGCCTTAACGAATCTCTTCCCACAATTTTCGGTTGCCAGGTGAACGGAAGTCGAGGAAACGTGGAACGTTAGATAGAGATTAGGTACTAGTTTCTACAAAGTAGCTTCGTTACAGGTGATTTATCTGTCGATCAGAATCGGCCCTCGTAAGTCGCTGAAGCCGTGCTGGTTGTGATGAAGCCTCGCTACATCTTGACATGACGGTGGCTTCTCAGTTCTTCTATCCACGAAAGCTGACAGTGCTGACTCTTGACACTGAATTATCTAGGGAAGGAATGAAAGAACCGACTCGATACGGGAGAACTGATAGCTACTTCATAATAAAGGCCAGGCTGCAAAAACTATGTTGGCAAATACTCCTTAAATAAGGCAATAAATGACTGGAAAAATTTCCAACCGAAAGAAAATTTAGGCTCAATCAGATGTGTCTTTAGTGAATATATGTTACTACTAATGCCCCGTAAAATCAATGGATCCTCAACCCGTAAACAATACGATAAAGAGGTGTGCTACTGTAGCTCGTCTTCGTAGATAATCTTTCTTTTTTTTTCAGGTATAATCCCATTTATGTTTTTAGACCAAGAAATTGTTAAAATTATTAAAAAATAAAGAACACAATTGTTAAATATTATATATTTTTTTAAAATTTTAACTCTATTATTATGATTGTAATTCATGTATCTTCCATAGGGAAAATTTAGCATTTGTAAATCAAACAAATGCATACGGGTCTAATATTCCTATCAGTGTTCGCATTCTTGCTCCCTATCTGTTTATTATAAGACGTTCAGTGTATTTTACTGTTCGAAATGTTGAGTTGCCTTCCTTCCTCGCAGGTTTTGTTTTAAAGAAATCCTATAAAATTTCTACCAATTGTTGGTCTTCCTATGGTCAAGGCGCCCGGATCTCTTCAAAATGTCAAACTGTCATTTTCTCGTGTTTATGAAGTTAATGAGCCGACTCCATTCCAGAATTAAACTGCAGCTTTGGTACGAATATAATCATTAAACTAACCCGATCGTACGGGATTTTTTTAAAATTTGCCATATGTGAGCTTTAGTATACATGGACGGGGAAGAAAAAATTAGGCCAGTGTAAGTAAGTAGAAGAGACAGTTTCGTCATAATCGTGCAATACGAGTGTTAAGCATTTAATTGGTATCGGTTCCATAGTATCTCGCCCACGTATCTGGAGATGGGCGTTCGTTGTCATGGAGACGTGCGTGGGAGTTACACTGGCTCGGCGTCGCTCTTCTGTGATTCATTACGGAAAGCACAATTAATATGCAATTAGCTTCCGGGATTTGGGGTTGAGTGATGCGCGTTTCTCCACGTGGAGCCCAGCAAAAGTTTCATCAGGCATGCTCCTTTCCTTTATCGTTCCACCTTTTGTCGAAAGGGATGAAAGGTCGGCTGTTATTGTTTCACTTTTCCGTAATTGATTTTTAAAGCAATTCCACCTTCAAGTTGTTCTGTGAATTTACTTCAGTTAAAACTATTAGATGTAACTTGTTTCAGATCATTTGCCTTGATAAATCACAGCTATAATATAATTAAAACTTGCCTAATGGTGATATGTTTCAGGACCACGTACATATTCCTATTATATTAATATTTAATAAGAGCCCGTCAGTTAACTAAAATTAAGAAGAATCCCATAAAAGATAAACCTTTAAGTTAATTATGATTTAGTTTTTAAAACTATGTTTAGACTGAAAAATGGATTGATGGAAAACTAGAATTAAAGATTAAACAAATTGACAAAATTGATTATTAGAAAGTTTCAGATAATATAACAAAGGTCAGAGTGTTACAACATTGTTATAAAAAGAAAGCTTGCTGGGGTGTACACTATTTTTAAACATTGGCATGGACACATATCACAGTGACTGATACGACAAGATACAACAATGTTTGGATCCTTGTGAAACCAGACAAATAACTGTAGATGTGGAAAATATTGAAGTAAATGAGGAAATGAAAGATGGTTCCATTTCGGACAGTAAAAACTACGTTAGTCTTCAAGGAATTGTTAAACTACCTTTCCTTTCCTCAGCTTCTATCATTTCTTGCACTTTTATTTTATCCCTACTTTGCTCTTTTCTAACTAGACAGTGGAACATCCTAATAATGCCTCCACCAGTTTCATCACACCATTGCCAATAAATTTCATGTCTACACTTCATTTCAATACTTACTTGTACTCTGACGCATATATTTAGACATCTTTTCAACAATTCTAAATTAAATGTTGGAAGCATAGTTTCTTTTATTCATAAATAATCTCTTAGCTTGTGATATTCTGCTTTTTATGGATTTTTTCTTTTTGTTATAACCATCAGTGCTAAATAACGTAACTAGTTTCCTGGTTTAAATGTAATTAATAATTAATATTAGTTTATTTAATTTGTGTTTTTTGGTGGGGTGGTAGTATAGTATTCTGATATTTATACATTATTTCAAAATTGTATAAATCTCTAAATTTACAGAATCATCATAACACACACCAAAATCAAAACCTTCAAAACATCAAAGACAGTGATGGAAGTGAAACTCATGAATTTGAAGTCAGAGAAGTTATTAAGGAAGGCCATGAGAAGGCAGACCCCAGTCAGTTCGAACTGCTCAAGGTCCTGGGCCAAGGGTCCTTTGGGAAGGTGTGCATCTCACTTATTGTTCATCTTATTTGTGTCACTATTTACTAAAGACCATTTTTTTCATAGGTGTTTCTGGTCCGAAAGGTCGTCGGAAAGGATACCGGGACACTGTATGCCATGAAGGTACTGAAGAAAGCAACTCTTAAAGGTATGGCTGCATAATCTTGTAAAACATGACAATATTTTAATTGTTAGACTTGAGTTTATAAGATAAGTGATTACCCACAAAAAGGAAAGGTTGGTTGATCATAGGTTAGGCCAAATCCTGATAGTCATTGGCAAATAAAATTTATTATTAACATATTGGAATACAATATTTCTTTTTTAAAATGTTATTAATTTAGCTTAAAATTGTTGACACATCAAGTAGCACCATATATACAACTTATATGTAACAAAAATCATCAGAAGCTTTGATATGAAATTAACTATGAAGTATTGGATACAAATAATTATTGTTATAAGTAAACATTCATTTGGCACAGAAAACTTTTGACTCGCAGCACTGATGAATCTCAAAATTGAGAAGTATTAGAATACCATGTACATTATAATACCTCAACAAATTATAAATGGATATTATGTGCCATCATGCCACTGTACACAAATTCATTATAGCACCTGTACTAACAATAGTTTGATATCATGTGTCATCAGACTTTAACAAACAGTTAAGCTTTATTGTGTTTATCATACTAAAACCATTACAAATTAAAAATTATGTGTGCTTAAATTAGAAGTTTAGAGCTTTCCACACTGCCTAAAAGCACTTCACATAACCCATTATCAGCAGGGACGAGTGATCTGCCTACAAATGAAGTTGGATACACTCATACTTCTACTTGTCATATCCTTGATTGCTAAACAAAATATATTGACTGCAACAATCTTAATTTGTAAATGATCTTTACATCATTTCAGTTCAATTGTAATATGCTTTCACCATTTTGTCTGTCTCAGTTCGAGATCGTATGCGCACGAAGACTGAAAGGAATATACTGGTAGATGTTCGTCACCCTTTCATTGTACGGTTGCACTATGCATTTCAAACAGAAGGCAAACTGTATCTTATTCTGGACTTTCTGCGTGGTGGAGATTTATTTACAAGATTATCAAAAGAGGTGATATTTTTAAATCTTTGGAGCAAACTTGAAAATAAAAGTGTTTCATTTATTACTCATTCATTTCATAAGAAATTATTCTTAATATTCACTTACATTTATTCCAGGTCATGTTCACAGAGGAAGATGTGAAGTTTTATTTAGCTGAACTTGCTCTGGCTTTGGACCATATTCACAGCCTGGGAATAATTTATAGGGATCTAAAACCTGAAAAGTAGGGTCTACTTAATTTGAAATAATATTAATCTCTTTGACGGGATCTTTATATTTAATTGCTATTTAATTCTTTCAGCATTTTACTTGATGCTGATGGTCACATTTCACTTACTGACTTTGGACTAAGCAAACTGCCTCTTGATGATCAGAAGGCGTACTCTTTCTGTGGAACTGTCGAATATATGGCACCAGAAGTTGTGAACCGAAAGGGACACTCATTTGCTGCTGACTGGTGGTCTCTTGGTGTCTTAATGGTGAGAGCTATGAACATATTTCCAGCAGAAAGTGCTTATATTTGCACTAAATGATAGAATTTTATCAGAGCAGCCTGACAACATTACTGAGCAATTCCAGTTAGAAATGCTTATCTTGGAGAGCAAGCTTCTGTGTCTTGATAGATAATCAGATATCATAGAGTGTATAAATAGGTTATGTCTTTAAAATGGTGTTGGAAGTAATCACGGTTGCAGAAATTTTACATAAATGATTATAGCATATTCTGTTATATTATAATTAAATTACTTTCAATCGCTCAATACTGGCATCTTTTTTTTTTCAGTTTGAAATGCTGACTGGTACTTTGCCATTCCAAGGTCCAAATAGAAAAGAAACTATGACACAGATTTTGAAAGCAAAACTTGGTATGCCACAATTCTTGTCACCTGAAGCGCAAGCCCTTTTAAGAGCATTGTTCAAAAGAAATCCTGCTAATCGTCTTGGAGCTGGTAAGTTTGATAAATTGTTTGACACACTACATTTTATGAATAGAAAGGCATTATAATGACAATATGTTTCAGGCCCAGATGGAGTAGAAGAAATAAAGGCTCATTCATTCTTTGCCACTATAAATTGGGAAAAACTACTAAAGAAAGAAATTCAGCCACCCTTCAAACCAGCTGTCAGCCGAGCTGATGATGCTTTTTATTTTGACAAAGAGTTCACATCAAAAACACCTAGAGGTTAGTGTTTTTGAACATGTCTAACTGCATCGCCATTTATTTGTATATGGTATGTAATGAAGATAGTTAGAGTTGATAGTCAAGCTAGAGTAACAAAGTATTTGTGATGGTTACAGTTAACTGATTTTATACTATTAGAGTAAAGGCTAGAGCATATACTCGTTTACTGTTAAACTAGTTTAATCCACTTAAGTTAATGAACCAAGTGCTTCTCCTTTCTGAACATTTCTACATCCAAAATTAAATTGCAGAGCATTGCTGGTTTATTGGTAAATTAACAGGCACTCAACACAATATATATTTTGCCAATGATATAATAAATTCCTCAAATAATTTGTTAACATGCAAAAGTAAACAATTTTCATTTTTATATTATACAGAATATTGTACCACCACTCCTTACCCCCATTCTTACTCTATATGAATATATTTAA
The DNA here is from genome assembly GCA_037074705.1 of Zhengitettix transpicula. Classification (NCBI taxonomy): domain Eukaryota; kingdom Metazoa; phylum Arthropoda; class Insecta; order Orthoptera; family Tetrigidae; genus Zhengitettix; species Zhengitettix transpicula. Next base: position 5,322,286 of record CM073595.1, read on the forward strand.
TATGATTGAATATGACTACATAATGGATATAAATATATATATATATATATATATATATATATATATATATATATATATATATATATATAATGATATGGGTGGGAAAGAGGAATAGTGTATTAATAGTTTCCATGAAATTGAGGGTCAGTGTCAATATGTCAGACTGGTATCATAGTTCTCAAGTTTCAGAGGCGTTATCATCCTTCCTCAGGAGATAGATGGCAAGAACATCATGCTAGTTGACTGCACAGTGTTAAATTATATTAATTGCTTTATTTCACCTAAATCATTGTATGTCTGCAGATTCTCCTGGAGTTCCACCAAGTGCCAATGCCCACGAGCTTTTCCGTGGCTTTAGCTTCATTGCACCATGCCTTTTGGATGAACAAACTAGTAATACTTCCTTGGATAAAGCAACAGATGGAGTTCTATCAAAAGTAATTTTTCATACTTATTTGTAGCATAAAAATGTATTTCCAAATGATTATAGATAAATCTTTAAAGTTCATATACAAATTAAAATCTTTAAACAGATTATCAGTTCTAGCAAAATAGTATCCCTTCAATTAATAAATAGTTTTAAAAAATGCCCCATTGGCTTTGGACAATACTGAATAGAGGAATTGCACAATCTACAGAACGATATGTTTTACTTGTGTTGTATTTTCTTCTGTCTCAACTTTCTCAACTCTGCTGGCAGTATGCTATCAGATCTTAGTGAAACTATGCAATTTACTTGATAAGAAACTCTGTTCTTGCGTTCTCTCCTGCATGCTTAAATGTCCAAATTTAAGTGTATTTACTGTCCGATTGGTCTCTTTGTCTGCCTTTGTTTACCAGGTTTTGGTGCTGTCCCTGATAGTGAGGATCACTTTTGACAGATATTTAAGAATGCTTTAAAGTGTATGCCATGCTGTGTACCAAGCCTGATATAATTGTACTTTTTATTTAATGGCAAATTTTCCCCATCAGCCATTCATGTGTGCTTGCCAACATTCTGCGCATACTTACATGAATTTTATTGCTTGTATTTCAGATGTATGTGAAACCAAATTCTGTCGCTGATGAATATGAACTGAAAGACATTATAGGAACTGGTAGCTACTCTGTCTGCAGATTGTGTATCCACAGGGCAACAAGAGCAGAATATGCTGTTAAGGTTAGTTGATTATGTTGTTGAAATGATTTCTCTCTATTCTGTATGTATGCATGTATAATTTGTGTTATATATGCAAATATGTATAGTAGTCATTCAAAGGAAAATATTAATAATCTATTGTTATAAAAATTAGAAAATAATGATTAACAAAGTGCTCATTTTAAATTGTATGTTTGGTGATACAAATTTTTTATTTATTAGCCATATGGTCTTTCTATCTGAAATTTATGAATGGACAGAATATAAGAAAGAAATTTATTGGCTATTCATTGTACATAAATGATTTTTTGTCAATAATATAATAAAATTTTTAATTTAATATTCAACTTACGGGTTAGGATGCCATGGAAACAAACTAACTTTAAAATTTTAATAACTAACAATTTTTCACCATGAAACTTTTTTTTCCTTGTTTGATTTGTTCATCTTCTAATCCTTTCAAGTATTGAGATGCCTGCCTTCATTAAAATTTGAAAGTTTTTGTTGTTGTCTTCATCTAATGTTTTTCACCATATTTCTGACATAGAAATAGACAATTTTTAATTTTGATGGTATATCCACACTTTAATCTATATTTGGCACATATTATTCTAAATTTTAGCTAAGATTTACACCTTCCTGTATTTTTAATACATTTATTTACTGTAATTCATTTCTTGGAAGTTCTTATTGAAAATTATGGATCAGGATAAATTAAAGAATACAGAAAGAAAAATATTACATGCAATTAATTTCCTTTGTCATTTTTCATTCACTACTTTCACTGTGTAATTTAATTTATAACACACATTATTACTTCACATCACTCCACTCTCTCATTTCTTTGTATTGCACTATGTTTTGATTGGCAACCTTTGAATGAATTTGATACATTTTTTCCACTACTCAACACTTCAGTATTATGTAACTAACAATTGTACTATATATACTCTCCTTTATTAAGCTAATTTATCTAATATGTATTTTATATCATTTCTATTCTTAGGTAAAGTCATGTGTACTTCTGTTGGCAAATCATTCCAATCCCTTATGGCTTAATTAAATTTATTAACTTCTCATTCTAAATCACAAATTTCCCATAAATTTCCTATGTTTGATGCAACTTGCAATAAATATGCTTTTCATATTTTTTCTTCCAATACTGAACCTAGAGAATTTAGTAAAACAAGATCCTGAAAACCATTGTATCCAATTTATTTGGTAATTTCTAATATGCCACATCTTTCATTTTGTTATGAGTTAAGCCCATTAGCTGTATAAATATTATAATAAAACCAAAATGTCCTCAATGTTATCTTCTCACTTTATTTCTTAAAGTGAGTATCCAACTGATAGACAAATATGTAACCATACTTGAAAGCATTTATTTAAAGTTATTGTATTTTTAATAATGGATATTTTCAGGTAATTGACAAATCAAAGAAAGACTGCCAGGAAGAAGTAGAGATCCTATTACGATGGGGTCATCATCCAAATATAGTTACTTTAAGAGATGTAAGTTTTTTGGTTGAGAATAATTTATATATATATGTTGTTAATATCGTAGTTAATTTAATTTGTTCTTTCAACTAGGTGTATGAAGATGACAGGGCTGTGTACCTGGTTATGGAGCTCATGAGGGGTGGAGAATTATTAGATAGGTTATTTCAACATAAATTATTCTCGGAGAGAGAAGCAAGTTCCATAATGCATGTTGTAGTTTCTACTGTACAATATCTGCACCAGCATGGTGTAAGTATATTTTTATTGTTTACAAATGCAATGTCTACTAAATAACTGCATGTTATAATATCTTTTTGGTTTACTAATTCTTAAATAATTTTTGTTGACTTATTTTTTTAAATTCTGCACAATTGCATTATTGAACATATATCACAATATGCAATATATCACAAAAGTTTTAATGTAATTTTTGCTTTCATCCATCACTTAGCAATACAACGGTTTGGCTTAGTTAAAACTATATCACGATTGAAAGAAGTACAAAAAAAATATTTTTGTGCTGCCTGCAACAATAATTTTCTTTATTCGTTCAAATAATAATTATTTGTTTACATTTCTACTCCCTTTGTGTATTACAAGTGGAACTTTGTTGAAGACTCATTTTTTATGTCTAAATAGTTAATGTGCTTGTTTGTAGGTTGTTCATCGTGATTTGAAACCATCAAATATTTTATATGCAAATGAATCACTATCTCCAGAGGCTCTGAGGGTTTGTGATTTTGGATTTGCCAAGCAGTTGAGAGCAGAGAATGGTCTTTTAATGACCCCTTGTTACACAGCAAATTTTGTTGCTCCCGAGGTTTTAAAAAGGCAGGGATATGATGCTGCCTGTGATATCTGGTCTTTGGGTGTGCTACTATATACTATGTTAGCAGGGTAAGTCTTGTATGATTAATAATTAGATGGTATAATCTTGGAAATTTGTAACCATAACAATTTACAAGTTACCAATTTAATTAATCTATGAAATACATTAACATTATTGAATTTTTGTAGCTCTACAAAGCACATAATATTTCTGTCTCAAGAATTTTTTGTTGTTGATTAAAGTAGCATTATTAACAACAGCCATTGCATGATTAATGTTGCACACACTCACACTTTAGCGAAAGTGAAATTTATTAATTCTTGATAGATATTTATCGAATTATAAATTTCTTTTATCATAGTGCATTGCATGGGCAGTAAGACACATTGACAGGAAATTTCCTACTCACAAAATTTGCATACAGTTTATTCAAAGGAACCGTCAAAGTTAGTAAAGCTCATGATATGCTCCTAGCACAGCATTTTATTTAATTTTATTGTGCTGTTTTGTAGAATATACTTAGTTTTTCCAATGTAAAAGGCATACTGTGGGAATATGTATATTGAATGTTTCTTTTATTGGGTATGAATATTTTGTTGTTAGTTTAGGATATCCATCTACAAACATGTATTTACCCTTTTTCTATATATAAAAAATATATATCAAGCATCAGTAATTGATATAGTTATAGAAAAGTAAAGTATGTTCAATTGCAGGCAAACACCATTTGCTAATCAGCCTACAGACACACCGGCAGAAATCTTGAGGAGGATTGGAGAAGGCCGATTTGATCTTGAATCAGGAAACTGGGTGTCTGTTTCTGCAGATGCAAAGGTATCGTTAATATGATGATGATGTTCACTCATTTTTTTATGTTAAATATTGTGAATGTTGCTTTGGTAGCTCTTCTATAAAGGTGATATGCACCAATATAATATGGAGGTATTTTTCTTTGTGGATTAATGATTGTTGTTAGTTCAAGCCTGATATTATTGACTTTATTATGTGAGAGTGAAAGTTTGTGTATGACATTGATTTTTCTCAAGTTCCTTCCCGATTGGGGAGAGTATAGAATAATATTATCTTAAGTTAATTATTACCATTATGCAAATGAAATGTTAATTTGTCTCCAAAAATTCCATTTTGAAATTACAGACATTTCCATCTTGACAACAGTAATATTAAAAGCACGATGCTGCCCCACTCGTTTTTGGGCCGCCAACCTATTAAGAAGCCTATTGTTTCCTGACCATTGCAGAATCTGTTTCAGCATTTCTTCAAAATCTACAATAGCACAAACGTCCTTTTAACACGTTTCCAAACTTAAATACAAATATGCTATATTTTTTCATATAATCAATGGAATTTTACAGATTTAAATGTTCAAAATTTATAAATGTAAAACATAGTGTTACATGTAATTAAATATTATAAAGTCTGCAAAAACAAGTTTTTTACTTTTATTCATTACTTCTAGAGTTCCTAATATAGTAGACTTTCCACTCTTAGACTGAAATGGCTATATTCACACTTGTCTCAAAGCCTCTTACCCTGAATGTGTCTTACTCTAAAATTGAACAGTTTTTGCTTTCTGTTTGAAATATTTGTCTTCAAATCATCTTACCTTTCTGTATTGATTCAACTCTTCAGTGGCTTCCATTTCCACACTTTCTTGTAATTTATTCCGTATTCAATGTGTTGGTATTAAGTGTAAAAGTTGTAACAAAAACATCCATATTTTTTAGATATTTGGTTATACATCTCCGTGTGACATCGGTAAATAAAAATTAAACAGAATCTCTTGTTACTACATCTTTGAAAGTGTTTTATACTGAATATTTAAGTTCATTATCCTTTCAAGGAGACCTTATTTTTATATTTTGTTGCTTATAGGATTTGGTGCAGAAAATGCTTCACTTGGATCCTAATCGAAGGCCAACGGCTGCGCAAGTTCTTCAACATGATTGGCTTCAGCATAGAAATTTACTTCCCACTCACAGGCTATTGTTCCAGGAAGCAAATTCTGTTAAGGTTAGAAATTAATTGTATACAAAAAGAAGGCTGGTCACATAGTTTTATCTTTTGTAAAATACAGAGTACTTTTTATTATTCTAATCAATATGTCTGCCTTCTACAGTTAATCTAAATAAAAAATTATGCTTAATTTTTTAACTAAAAAGTAGTTTTGGAATAATTTTAAATCTACTAAAAGATAAGATTGAAATGATTTGAATTGGACGTCTATGAAATCAAGGTAGTGAAAATAACACAAATTTATAATATTAAAATATTAGTGTATGAAATTTGCAATCAGTGTGAATGATAATTGCTTTATTATTATTTATTTTTGTTTCCTGTTTTTAAATATTTCATACTGATTTATTATCTCATTTCAAAGGGTGCAATGGCTGCAACTTATCGAGCAATGAGCCAGAAACCCCGATCTCCAAACCTAGGGCCTGTGGTGATGTCTGAACTGGCAAGACGAAGGAGGAAGTCCAGGCCCAAATCTTCAACTGAAGTATGAAATTTATTTGTGGGGAAGTGTTTGTAAATGGATGCTAAGCTAGTCAGTTAATGAGCTGGCTCCCTTGTGCTCGAATAAGTGATATGTGATGGTGATTCCTTTGCAGTATTAATTGTCATCACAGCTGTATAAACATCCGAAACAGGAAGTTCACATAATCAGTTTTTAAATGTTAATCTAAATAGAAGTAACATTTTTATTGATAAAGTGTTTGGGCTAAAACAATGAATTCTGGATGTGATCCTGAATAAACTTTTATTTTTTCACTTGATGGTAGTTGATATCTAGGTCCAAAGTTGGATGCAATGTTGGAAAAACAATATTTCTTAGGCAGATTTTACATATATTGGGAAAATTAACCAATTGATGATAATTATATAATGACATTTGTTATATACGTTTACAGCCAACAGTTTTGGTAAATATTTTAATGTCAGTTTTAATCCAAATTATTTGCAGTCTTAAAAAGTCTTACTGAAATCAGTCTCTTCAAATATAAAATGTTCCTTTTGTTAGAAGGTTAATTGACTTAAGTGTGACTTAATTGACTGCAATAAATGGTTCTTTTCTTACAGTGATAATTGAATAAATTTCAATTTTGGATAGAAAATTCGGCCTATTTCATCTGTAAGTAAATCCAAACAAATAACTAATAATACATTCAAGAACTGCCTTGGGGAAAGTGAAGTGATGCTGTAGTGATCAAATATTCATAGTTTTGCTAGATATAACTGAACAATATTTTACAGGAATTTTTTTTCTTGAATATGAGTTAATGCAAATTCTTATTTGTTACATGTATCATGAAATAAGTACAATGAATAATTTTTAATGCACATTAAGTTTTATATATTGAAGAGTTTATTTCTTTAGTTTGATCTCTGTATAAAATGTATTCTTGCTGTTTCCTTCTGTGAATATTTGAATAGCATAATTGTTTTTTGTTAAACTACTCTATTCAGAGGTTGGTCTTGCTTTATCTTAGTTCTTTTTAAGTTTAATAACATATACTATAACAATTTAATCTCAGCAAACAACTTTATTTCAATCAAATTTGAGACTTTGCTTTAATTCTTGTGCTTTAACAAATGTGATCAGATAAACTTAACTAATTTAAAAAATGTTAAAATATTTGAATTTATATCTATACGAGAATTCCCATGTCTACTACAAATTGTCTTATTTTTAGTGCCACTTGGCAGTTTAAATTTTATGTCTTAAATGTTGTGCAATATTAATTTATAGTTCGTAAAATCGATATTCACTTCTAGTAGGTACCATTTTGTGTCTAAAGTTTATAACAAATGTTGAAGTTACCACATTTCCAGTTGACAGAAACATTGTTTCTGTCAAATTTTCTTTATAGATGTTCAGTAGCAGAGAAATGTAAATTTGTATGTAATGAATAATAGATTGTAGTTAACGGTGGTTATCATTCTGTGATGTTTCATTTGTATAATAATTGATTTTGTTATTTACCAATTACTGAAAAGCCATCGTTGTCCTGAATTTTGTATATAGCTGTTAATTACATATCACCGTTGATAAATACAATGATGTGTGACATTGTTCCACATTTCTGAAAGTAGGCTATTCAGAATCATTTATGCCTGTATAACTGTAGTACATATTGTGAACGTAGTTGTCAAAAATATTATATTAAAGGACTTCCTCGTTTAATATTTAATTGTAGAGTACAAATTCAATTCTTCCTTGTAATTTAGCTATACATCACTTGCTTAAAATGGCATTAACTTCAATACCTCCAAGTATTTTGTATGTTGTCAGTTAGTGGGCATGAATGAAAATTTGAAAAAGCACCATCGTTAATTGTATGTGTCTGTCTATAAACTCCTAATTGAGCAGGCTACAATGAGGGTGTTAGCCACTATTCCGGGAAAGCATCTCAGGGGCACAAATACTGTACTCTATCATTTGAAATCATTAGAAATTTTTTTTAAAAAATTGTGGTTAATTATTTTCCATTTTATTTTACAATAAGAGATGTCAAATTAGCAGACCTGAATCCAAGCAGGGTGCTTTGCCCTGTGTCTTCCTTCTGCTGTGTGTGCCTTGGCAAGTCAGTCACTTGTTGGATTTTCTGTTTTTGAAATTCTATGTGCTGCTGAGTTTTGAGAGTGAACTACGAATCCTCAATCAGGAATTTATTGGTAGACAATATGTAGCTTAAAGTTGACTTTGTATTTTATTGTTATTTTTCCATTAAATTTATTGCATTGTTTATATATCAAATTTATTTTATTAAACTATTTTTGTACGATTTGATTTTACAGCAAATTGTAGACAATGGCATATATAGTTAGATGTTAAAATTGTCTATTGAGGTGCATTTATGCATTTTGGTCAGACTGTTCATAAATTATTTTATAGCTGTCATTTCTTGTTCAAAAAACTCAATAAATTTGATAAACATTACTGTTTGAAGATTTTTATTTTTATACCTTCAATGAATATTTTTTATCCATATATAGGTATTCAACATTCCATTTAGCTTTTTGAATGTGATATGAAATGTTATTTATGAATGTATATGAGCAATTGTGTGTTATTTATGTATGTATATTGTAAATTATTTAGATTGTGTGTGCATGCTAGTTCAATAGTGGTCACAAATGGTTTAATCTCTTCTAATTCTTTAACCTATTAGCACCAAATATAAACTTAATTAGTTTTATAACAATGTGTTTATATATTAACTTCAAAATCATCACACTATTTAAAAATATAAATGTTATTTTATAAGCCTTGTGATTTAATTTGCATTATTAAAGAGAAATAAAATACTTTGTGTCAATCCAGATTTAATTAATAACTGAATTTTTATGTCGACTGTCTCTTATTTACTTTTTTTTTAATAAATCCAATTTATTATTCATTAAATTAATATGAGAAAAATCATTTTTAATAAAATTTACATTAACTGGCTTGACTTTCATTGCTATAACAAGATTTTTCTTGCTGTATGTTTTTATATTTGCTCTTACCTTATTTTTTTCTTATTTTTAAATTATTTGGACAATAAGACATTCTCTTTTACAGAACATTGATTAAAATACTCCTAAAATGAACATTTTATATAGATTCCTTTTTAGTTTCCTTATTTAACAGATCTTCCAAGACAATTTAGTGAATTAATTCATTCTTCTGGGTGTACAACACATTTAATAAATTATTATTATATTTTATAACAATATTATTAAAACTGAGTATTTCTAATTGACAAGCTTTTTTTATCAGCTTTTTATAAAAGTTGTTATTGGAAGTATCTATCCTTTTGAGGTAGCCCTATGTTCAGTATTATTTTTGTGAGCATATTTAGGTAATACAAACTAAGACGTCATGGTTCTTGCAATATATGATTGAGTAATGAAATAGTCTAATAAGTTGGATTTATTAGGCTATAGAAGTTCCGTGTTTAAAAGGTCTTTTGTTTCAAATCTGGAGGTCTGTCATTTAGAATATGAAGAAAAACTGTCTTTTCTCAAAAATCTAGAAAATAAATTATGTAATTTCATCTCTGTCCTTTATATAAAAGACAAATTTAAACGAAACTATTAATGAATGTGTTGCAAAACTAAAGTTTGTAGAGAATTTGGTGCTGATGGGTTATTCCAAGAGCAATTTTACCTTCACTAAAATCTTAAAGAGATAATGTTCAAAATTTGCTTCTTAGTACATTGTAGTTTATTTTATCAGATACGTACAATGGTAGTGTTTTACACAATTTTAACTAAAAGAATAGTTTGAATATGCATTGTGCTCGATAGTGTCATGTTTTGAAGATAATTCTCCATTAGAAAATGGTCCAGCTTTGTGCAGTTTCTTCATTTAAAATTTACCCATAAATAAATGTAAAACTGTGTATGGAGAATGATGTTTTAAATTGTTATATTTGAGATATTATGCATCATCAACAGTTTGAGTGTATGTAATATTCTATACATTCACAACTATTTTTTAAGAAAAGAATGCATTTTATGACAATATTTCCATTTATAATTATACTATAAAGAATAAATAAATATATATGTATCACATAATTTGAATGTCTGTTACATATTTCTTACTGTATTTACAGATCAGGTAATTTTTATCTTTTAGACAAGGTTGAAAGTTTCAAGGACGTTATGTATTTGAAGCAAAACTATAGTCAAATTATTTTTCAGGGCTTGAAACTATGAATTCTAATTGAACTGCAATCTACATGGACCCCATTCTTTGTGTAACTATTTTAAATAAATATTTTTTCCTCTTTGTTGATAAATACAATATATTATGGAGCCATGTATATTTACATAAATATGCCTTCAAGAATGTTTAATAAATAGTTTTATAAATATATATGAAATTCATGTTTGAATGAACTAAATTGAAGTTAAATTTACCATGCATAATTAAACTTTTGACATTTCAATTAAAGCCAAATATTTTACAGTTTGCAAATACTGAATAAATTTCCTTGAAACCTGTAATAGGTCAGTTTAAAAATTGTGTATACATTAATTGTGCATTTTATATTGCATTGTGATTAGCGGTGTTATTGCATATCCATTGATATTACTTATGCTGTATAGATGTAAAGATGGCATATTATGACTCATTAACTAGGAAAAGCTGTGCACTGAATGGTTATTTATTTTTAAAAAGATATATTTTACTAAATTAAGAGTTTATTTGACATTATTTTGTCCTAAACAACCTCTGCTTTAAAGAGAATAATTCAGCCTATATAAAATTTATTTTATAGCTGTCATTCCTGTTCATAAAATTCAATAAATTTCATAAACTACTGTCTGAAGATTTTTATTTTTATACCTTCAACTAATATTTTTCTTCATATACAGGTGTGTATGCAGCATGTGTTGAGAATGGGGTGTGGTGGAAACTATAACTTACCTTATTGTGATGGCAGTTAAGCCTCAAAACATTGTGTTTCACGCAGACTTAAGTGTCTATTCCAAAACAATTACATTAAATGTAATGTTAATAAATTGTCAAACCCATCGAATTTGTCCATATTTGAGTAATTGTTATCCACTTCACCAATATCAGAAAAATGAATCAAATTTTGAGCTACCAGTGTCGAAACACTTGCAAACATACAAAAGTAGCTGAAACTTGTATTTTTCTCCCAGCCATAAAAATGTAATATGCTGTCAAATGTAAAATAGTTTCTCTTGGCATAGTGGAACAGACTAGAGAGGATTCTCTCGCAGGTAACCTGCGAGGGATTTCCTCTCGCAGGCAGAACCTTTCAGGAGAGATACGAAGGGGCTACCTTTTGGTATGCCTTTTCCTCTCCGTTTTTGAACTAAGGATCCCACAAGCCAAGGCACCTCGGCCTGTTTTGAGAGGTGTATGTTCCTGGGTCGCAGACCTTGGGCATACGGTAAGAGTTGTCCGCTATTCCCATTGGAATAGTCGGCCAGCTGCCTCCTAAACTGCTCGAGGCACGGAGAAGGGAATGCTGCGTCCCCACAGCAAACTCCTCTTCCGCTATCGGAAGGGCGTGGGACAAGTACCCGATGCAGGTTTTTCTAAGGTTTTCCCTGCATTTATTTAGGCGAATGCCGGGTAGGATCCTTAAAATATAGCCCGGGGGCCCCAGTAACCCTTGGCTACCTTCCTCTACCCTTCTGCATCCCCCCTTTCAAATCCCTTCCTATGCTATTAAAGGGGAGTTGCCCTAAGTGGACTACCCTCATGTAGCCTGTTGCCCTAAAAAATAAAAAATCTTGGCATAGTGAACTCATTAAATATTTCATTCCTCTTATTACACTTCTGAGTATGCTATTTGCCTGTTTTAAATATGTCATAATTTCAGTACTTGGGGTGCATTATAGTTTCTATATACAGAATTGGAACCTCATTATGTTCCATAAGATGGCACAATTGATTAATGTAAACATTTTTTGTCATTTTCATAAAAAAAAACATTGGTATCGGATAGAAAATTAATAGTATTATACATTTTCTTTTACTAAAACAGTGATATATGTCTTGTTATGTTTCAGTTTGTTAATTTCACTTTTAGTAATTCTAATCTAGAATAATGGTTAGTGTTGACGATGATGGCATTAAACAATTACATGATCATTAACTTTCGTCTTTTGTGGTTGACATTGACGGCCAAAGTGAATTATTTATTACTTCGTTGTCGATGATTTCTATTATCAACATTCGAAACTCGATTCTTTCACGAGGCTGATTAGTTTATTGGTTTATGTTTTGACAGACAATTCCCCGTGAAATATTTTGTTGTCCTGGATGGGGTTGTATGGAATGCAGTACCTCATTCCCATTACATTTAATGCGATGGAAATTTATTTACGAGTTTCGCGAGAACAAATATTTCCACAGACTGTTCGTATTATATAATTTATTTCTTTATTTTGGTACTAGTTTCATCTTCACATTAGCGTAACGAGATGGTATCTAGTGGTCGTAGGTCTCTGCAGCGATGGCGACGGCCTGCAAGTTCTTAGCAGTCGCTGCCTTCTGGCGCAGCAGCTCCGGCTTGATGGCCGCGGTGAGCACGAGGCCGACCACCAAGCACCCGTTCAAGGCCATGTTGGCCCACCAGTCGCCACCCACATTGACGAGCCAGCCGTAGGCTACGGTCATGACCACGCTGATCAGCTGCGACGCGGCCATCAGCAAACCCGCCGTGATGTTCTCGGACTCGGGATACGTCAGCTCAGACATGAACTCGAGGCCCACGGGCACGTAGCCACCAGTCGCCATGCTGGAACGAATCAAGAATCAATGTTTGCTGTCTCTAACTGCAACTATACGAGTCCTGTGGATTGCAATGTGTTGTCACAGAAATCCTACATTTACAAAGAACCACAATTACTTAGGAAGGCAGAAAAAAAATGTAGAACTGATCTTCAAAAGAATAGGGGAATGGAATGTAAAGGTTAATTGTTTGTGAACAAGTTATTTATTCAGTACGCTGCCAGCCATGGTAGGGTAAAGAGTATCTAGAACTCTTCCAGTGCCCGAGTGTGTTTACAAGAGTAGCCGTAGATGAAGCTGGGCTGCCCCGGCGGATTCTGGCTAGCTATTTTCGTGTAAAGGAGTGTATAAGTGCGTGGTATCTTAGCTATATAAAGGAGAATCCACTACTCCAAGAAAGTGTAAAGAAGAGGAATGTATGAAGATGACGTCCACACAGAACTTGGAGACTAGATTGTATTCGAAGCTGATGGCCACGGAGCATAAACCGGATAAAATGCATGCCATAATTCTGGACGCTGTTGCAAGTTTAAATACAGGTGAGTACTTAATAGGTTTAGCTAATATTATTGACCCCCATCAGAATTAAGTACATCTCTAAAATAGCCAATGAGAGAATATGCGCATTTCTAGCATCTAAGGAGGATGTCGAAAACCTAATAAAAGCTCATAAATCAATAACAATGAAGGGTGAGATGGTCAATATCAGACCTTTAATGCAAAAATACTGCCGTGTGATCTTGTCAAACGTATGCCCAGTTGTCCCAAACGAGATGATTGTCCTAGAACTAGAAAAGCTAAATATAATTCCAGACTCTAAAATATCGGATATTAGAATAAGTACTGCTGGCCGAAGATTTTCTCATATTAAAAGTTTCAGAAGACAATTCTTCATTAACCCAGATAAGCTAAATTCTCTTCCGAATTCGATAATGGTGCAATATGAAGACACTAGCTGTAGGGTGTATCTAGCAGCGGAGAACGGTAACTGCTATCATTGTAAAAGTCCTGGCCATATCGCGATAAATTAGCCTAATAGAGATGCAATACTGAAGAATAATCTGACTGCAAATGAAAACTATGACCAAATTCAGTGTAAGAACCCGGCGCCCGCAATTCAAATAAGCAACCCTTAAAAAACGGACATGGATAATTCACAACTAAGAAATGAAAAAAGAACTGCATCTACGAGCTCGACAAGCCAAGCTGATAAGAAAGACGTCAGTAATCCTGAACAGAAGACAAGCACTATTCCGCCCAAGAAAATATACAGGATCATAAATATAAGGCGCTTAGTCAATGATTAGGTCCGTTAAAAATATTATATGAAGAAGAAAACAGTGCTCCAGCTAGCCCTTTGGAACAGTTAAAGACTCTTATACTAAATGCTACGGACTCAAAGAACCCAAGGACCATTATTAGAGATTACCAAATATCCTCTACATCATTCATAAATATATTATAATCTTTTTACCCACACTTAAATGATAAAACGACAAAAAGTAGAATAAAAAGGCTCATAAATTTAGTCAAGAAACAAAAGAGTGATTCATATTCAGAAGTAGACGCTTCCTCCTAATAAAAACAGACTGTGACTACAGTATAGTGGAATCTGCAACAGTCGCAGTTTCAAACAAGTTAATATAATGAATTATCCAATTATTATGATAAACGATTAACAAATGCGAATTCTTAAATGTAAATGTAAGAAATGCATAATTATTTCTTCAAACTGTTCAATTGTATGTATATTATTGCAATCAATGTGAATCGCAGCATACTTACGTAAATAAGCAATATTTGTAATTTATTTATGGGTCGACAATGACCAAGTTGTTAACGCTAACTTTAATTAAAAAATAAAAAAGTTATTTATCGTAGTGAACAAATTGAAACTCAGTTTCGAGAATAATTTCTCGTCTGCAGTGTAGACGTTGAAAAGGTTCACTTTACGGGAAAAAAGGCCCCGAAGACAAAGTATTGCGAATACCTACCAGCTTACGTATATTTTGAAACTGAGGTCTGGGAAAATATCGGCGAGAACCTTCGACAGAGAGAATAAGAAACTGCGATAGGTAACGTTTCTAGTTACTAGGGGAAAATGCGAGGGAGAAATATGAGGAAGCTTTAATGAAAATAATAGTAGTAATGGAGAGAGGATTTGATGTGAAACTATGAGGATTGTAACGCCTGTCACCTTTCCCCGAGGCGGTCTTGAACACGTTCGGCAAGTCTCGTCATTGTTCCGTCAGTGACAACGGATGACATCTATGCGTATTGTAATTATGTGTACATTTACGATAAAAATATTAGTAAATCAATCTACAGCAACGTTTGTATTATTCTTCATTTTTTTAATTAAGCTTTCCCCTGAAGGCGTCATTTTGCTATGAAGTATTCATTAGGGCATGCTACCTAAAAATTCAATAGTAAACTCATTGCTCCGTTCCATTATAAAAATTTTATCCAACCAAATTCTAAATTACACGAACTATAATTTCTCAAAAATAATTACGTTTATAAACACAGAGTTACACGTGAAGCAAGCTTGCCTCGTCGAGTGTGTACACCGGTCATAACGTGTGCCAAAAGCTGCTCCAAACTAAATTCAAAATTAAATAATTTTCGAAATTTATTAAAAAGAGTTTTTTTTCTTTTTTAAAAATCGGCGACTGAATAAAAAAAAATTGGGCAAAGATATAAATACTGTAAAATCAAATTTGACATATTTTTTTTTTAGGTATAGACAGAATATGTATAGTGGCAACTCCCTCCTTATAGCATAGGAAAGGGAATTGAAAAGGGGTTGCGGAAGGGTAGAGGAAGGTAGCCAAGGCTTAACAAGGGCCCCCGGGCTATGGTTTAAGGATCCTACCCGGCAATTCGCCTTAAAGTGATGCAAGGAAAACCCTAGAAAAACCTGTATCAGGTAGGTCGGGCATTTGGTACTTGTCCCACGCCCTTCCGAGGGCGGGAGAGGAGTTTGCTGTGTGGTCGCAGCTTTCCCCCCTCGCCGTTCCTTGACCGGTTTAGGAGGCAGCTGGCCGACTATTCCCCAATAGGATTCGTGGACAACTCTTACCGTATGCCCAAGGTCTGCGACCCCGGAACATACACCTCTCAGAACAGACCGAGGTGCCTCGGCATGTGGAAACCTTAGTTCAAAATACTAGAGAGTTGTGAAGGTATCCCCAAAGGCAGCCTCCTCCACAGCTCTCTGGGAAGATTCACCTGCGAAAGAATTCTCTCGCAGGCTTCCTTGATCTGTTGATCGTCAAGATTTTTTTTTAGGGCAACAGGCTACATGAGGGTAATCCACATTGGGAACTCCCCTTTAATAGCATAGGAAGGGATTTGAAAGGGGGGATGCGGAAGGGTAGAGGAAGGTACCCAAGGGTTAACTAGGGCACCCGGGCTATATGTTAAGGATCCCACCCGGCATTCGCCTAAAAGTAATGCAGGGAAAACCCAGGAAAAACCTGCATCAGGTAGGTCGGGCATTGGGTACTTGTCCCACGCCCTTCTGATAGCGGATGAGGAGTTTTCTGTGGGGACGCAGAATTCCCTTCTCCGTGCCTCTACCAGTTTAGGAGGCAGCTGGCCGACTATTCCAATGGGAATAGCGGACAACTCTTACCGTATGTGACCCCGGAACATACACCTCTCAGAACAGGCCGAGGTGCCTCGGCTTGTGGGAACCTTAGTTCAAAAACGGAGAGGAAAAGGCATCCCCAAAGGTAGCCCCTTCGTATCTCTCCTACAAGGTTATGCCTGCGAGAGAATAGCCCTCGCAGACCTATCAGAGGATCGTCAAGAGATACCTATAGTTATATGTAATAAACAAAATTGCAATTGAACAGAGAGAAAGAATAATGGTTAGTCCGCGTCTTTTGTTTACTTGGGCATAAGATGATCACACTTAATCTAATTTTACTACTTAGTTATTACTTATTTAATAATGTACCTTACGTATATTGGGCAGCTGTAAGTTCTCAATCATACGCTATACAGGTTGCTTAAAAGAGTAAATTTATAAATTAGATATATTTTTGCACCGGATCAAAACAATTAAAGGTGAAGGTGGAAGATATGTTTGGTGAGTTAACTTTGGCAACTTCAAAATTATATTAAGTTTTTCTCCTGTAAGTATAGTCTGCGCCACTGAGATGTAATACCAAGGTCACCACGGACGCTTCAGACTAAGGTTGCAAGCGGGGGTGAACACTCTGACAACGGACTGTTACCTACTTGACCTTGATATTACATCTTCATTACGCCGCCTATAGTTATTACGATGCTGTAGGGTAACTTAAATTTAGAACCAATACACACATAAAATCCATCGTCTTTCTTACCCCATGAACCATGTCGAGGCATAAACACCTGCCTTGGACGATGCCGATAAAATGAAAGTGTAGGCCACCATTGACAAGAGTAAGCAGACGTACAATCCTAGGGTTGTTTCCCTGTGAAGCAAATAAGTAACATTAATTCATAGTTCAAATAATGCGTAGTAAAACGAGCAATAGTTTATGCTATAGGTTTAACAGTTTAACGGAGTTGCGGGAAACGTGACAACGAATTTATTGTAGATGTACAACTCAAAATAATACGTTAGAATCAAAAAAATCGTCGTGTTCCACGAAACCATGAATTAAGGTGATAAGCTCGGTCAGTCGGCACACAGGATAAAAAAAACATGTTTCGGGCTTCAGCCACACTAGGTTTCAGCCACTTAATGTTTGGCAAGTTTTCAAAGTGACCGAGTAGGAGACAATTGGGATAATAGAAGAAGTTGATCAAGGCGGACAGCTGCGCTCAAGCTCAAGCCACCAGATGTTGATTACTGCAGGGTTTTGGAAATGTAGAATAGCGCTGGGCGAGACTCGTTCAAAAACATTGAATAATGAGTGTTAAAGAATACGTTATTCGTTTTTGGTTCATTTGAAAT
The DNA here is from genome assembly GCA_037074705.1 of Zhengitettix transpicula. NCBI lineage: Eukaryota > Metazoa > Arthropoda > Insecta > Orthoptera > Tetrigidae > Zhengitettix > Zhengitettix transpicula. The sequence goes on from CM073595.1 coordinate 5,339,993, forward strand.
GGTGTGGCTATCAGAAGCAAGGGGATATATTTAACGGCAAGCAAAAAGAATTTTCCTACTAATTTTTTGTCGAAGCGGGCAGGCAAGACGCTTGCATATTCGAGGCTGGTCACTTGGTTACGGTCAGGCCTGCCGTTGTGACATTGAAGGACAGTATTGCGAAGGATGGGAAAGACCTGGATCGGCAATCCGGAAGTCCGGCAGAACTATTGCTAGTCCTTGTACGAGAAACAAAATTTATTGAGTACCAAAGGTGTGTTGAATCCATTGCAGACCAGATGGACAACGTATTTTTGGCGACCAGTGCGTGTACTCTTCGAGTGACGATTCATCAACGTGAATTTGTTTCCGTACAACAGGAATGTCTACGACAGACGGCATTTTCCAGCCTTTCAAGAAACTGAACACCATTCTCGTCTAAGCGCTATATTTGCATTTTACATTTTGATTTTTTAGAGTCCGCCACCGTTCCTTGAGAGTAGTTACGTAAGAACATTCTTTTTGCTCTCCAGAGTTATGCAAATTAATATAATTTCGATTTTTGAAACATATTGAGTTATATTACAAATAAATGATTTAAAATGAATTTTTTTATTTAATAATTTAAATACCCATAAGAATCGATAGTGGTGAGAAAGGCACAACAGCAGGGATCATACACGTTGCGGAATAATCAATGGCAATTTTCAGCGAATATCGAGGTAAATTGGATGATCACATTTGGAGTTCATCCAGAATGAATCGTCCTCGTTGAAAAATTTTTCACGCAGTTCTTTTATTTAATAATAGTTCATGTCTGTGTGAACTGTAAAATGCCAGGATATCTCGTTCGGGAAGGAATGCAAGAATTATACGTGGGTAAAGTAACTTATTATTATTTTTAAAAAAAGGAGAATCTTTGAAACATCAAATAAAACTTCTAACGACAGGAGATAATATTGCTAAATAAATAACACTGTACAGAGTGCCATTTTGTATTCCACGAGCAGTCGTTCTGATGGTATGTTTCAAGAAGCAAAAACAGGGATCCGACTGGCGGTTGTGAAGAACTGAAGAGTGACTGTGATGGTCGACCCTGCCCTTGGATTTGGGCTCCATTTGGGATTCCATTCGCCGGAATAATTTGGAGATGGCCGGCAGGTGACTTGAGCTACAACCTTCCTGAACAACCAGGACTCTGGTTTCGTATCGAGTGATTGTCGTCGGACGTTTCAATGTCATTTGTTTCTGGTGAACGTCACCGAAATGCCCTACTTAATTAGAAAAAATGATCAACGATTACATTATTTCTTGATCCAGTACTCTTTTTGGTAAATTTGAAGAAAATAAATAGTATTTAAAATGCAGAATATTTTGTTTTCACCATTTTTCCCATACATATGACAAAAATATGAAGGAACTGAACCTATGACATGTTTATATCAGCACTCCTCGTCACAAAAATTGAGCAGCTACTGCTTAATGCAACAATTGCAACCCCTTTCGTATGAAATAACCATTACAAGGCGTCTAATATTTAACGAAAAATATTAATGGAAAATACTTGAGAGGTATTGGTTTACAGGAAAACAGAAAAGGCTTCTATTCTAAATAAAGCTGACAAATTTTATTCGTCATATTTATAAAAATTAAAATTAAAATGATGTGAAATATCGTCATACTCTCACGAAATATGTCAGTATGTAATTGCATCCTTCATTAAATTATCTGACAGATATCATGGTGTTCCGGTAAGAAGTGTTTAATTTTTCAACACACCCCTGGCGAGACAGTAACTGTTATGGTTGCTCTGGTCCTAGACACGACTATCAAATTCAGTTTCAATTACAAAAACTTTATTATTATATGGGATAAAAAAACGTAAAATTAATTTTCTCATGTATTTCACGACCTGGAGAATTTCAAGTGATCAGATAACGAAAGTAAACTCAGAGTGTGTTAGTTATTTCTATCCCGGTAACTATGTGCCTATAACATTAGGATGAAACCGTGAATCGATCGCCAGCTGAGATTATCAGTAACTTCTGGCCTGTGTTCGATTATTTTTAAGTTTCACGAGAAATCTGAAGTTATCGCGAATATAATCAACTTCTCACCCACAGCAAATGAGATGATCAATCGACTTGCCACAGGCTACGAATAAAGTTCAAGGTCCGACACAGAAACCGTGCAACACACCACGGTATTGGTCTAGTTATCATTTTACAAGATCAGAGAAGACTTTCCCTTATCAGTGGCTACAGTTGACTCTCCGACCAAGTAACCATTCAGATATTCCAGTTGTCTTACTTGAATTTGTGCGTCTTATCCAGTATGACTCCGCAAATGACAGATCCAACCATTCCTCCCACGATGAACAGGAGGCCGACGCGGCCAGCAAACTCCTCGCCATTCTGAAATATCACATTTCATCGTATTAGTGCCTGGGAATTTAACGTGATTATGGCATTCTGACATGTTAAAATTTTAAATCGAAATTTAATCAATTAAATTATTTGATAGATGTAATGGTGTTCCGGTAAGAAGTGTTTAATTTCTGAGAGGAAGTTAAATTTAAATCGTGTTTCAAAATTAAATTCGTTTCATTATTATTATTATTAATGTAGTTATGATGTAAATCATTACTCAAACCAATACTGCAGTCTCAATAAAATCGTGAGTTATATTTGATGGCTTTCGACTCCGTGAGTCGTAATAATCCAAGCGGAGATTTAAGTATTTCGGCCAAGCTCTTCGTCACTGAGAACAGGAGGTGAACTGCAGATATTTATAATCGCAGGAGGCGACGAGACACATTCAGGGATCTGGAAGAGAATGACCCGTTCTTTCCAGGATGCTGACGGTTGAATTTTCCTTTGAAATTGAAGATGTAAAATTAATTAAATTTCTTAGTTTAACGTCTTGCGTGGTCTGAAAGTTTGATCTTGGCGACTTCATCCTGTTATCTATTTTTTTGTTCTTCAATTCTTGTCAAGACTACTCTTTTTATCTCTTACACTATTCCGTAATCCAATGGAACATCCGAAATCTAACTTTTATCGCACCACACCAGATTTCATATAAACTTAAAAAATTATAACGTTTCATAATACGATTTTTGCGCTTGAAATTTTCTAATGCTGTTATCAGAACTTGCAGCAGTAAACGTTTACATTTAAAATCAGGGAAGGAGAACATCACGTTTCTTCCAGCCGGAAGCATCGCGTTGGGATCTTAGCAGCTGCGTGGTCTGCAGTGAAGTATGAAATACTACACCTGGAAGTACACGAGGATAATCTGGTTGAGGAGCGTGGAGACGGCGTTGAGGACGCCCAGGCTGATGCCGTATGACAGCAGCAGGAAGTTGAAGTTGCGCTTCCGGAGCAGGCGTCGCATTGGCGCTATCAGCCCTTCCGACGCCTCAGTTTCCCTCTGCATCGCCTCCTTGCTCGGAGGCACGGGGGGCTTGTCCCGGAAAACTACACAACAAAACAATTTGTCACCTACCTCGCTTACAAATACATATTCTTAATTTCCTTATAAAAAAAACACAACATTCATTTCCCTTACAGTTGCCAGATGTGGCACGCCGGAAGTATATTAAACTTGTGAAAACCACTCGCTCACAAATGTAAATATACTGGGTACCCGGGTTGTCACAATTAAACTCAGCGACCTACATAACCACGGATTAAACTCCAATCCCGGTAATTTTTGCGTTATTTATACATAACGCCTCTCTGCTCCCACCCCTAAAGGTTCTCCCCACATGACGAAAGGGATTGAAATTATACACAAAAAATATCTGGAAAAACGCTATCTATCTCATTGCCACGGAAAAAAAATTATTTCGCCCGTTTTAGCATGTTTTAAAATTTCCACCCGCCACCCCGGGGGTTAAACGGCTACTTGAAAGCTATAATTAAACTCGGTGACATCCATAGCTTCAGATTCGACTCCAATCTCGGTTACTTTCGCGTAATTTTTGTGTATTGTCGCTCCACCCCCACCCCTAATAGTGGTACCCTCCAATACAGATTGTGCCAAAAAAAATAGGAAACGCTAACTAATATTCTCTACGCCCAGGTTTTACATATCCGTTCCGCGAATGAAGCAACGAAAGTAATGAGAACACCGTTTTATTTTAATGGGGTAACACTAGGTGGCCTCTAATTATGTCTGTTAAGAGTTGATCGTGTACCTTTTCTAAACGAGTATAAAAATAATGAATGGCTATTAGTTCTTACGTCGTGACGGATTTGTGTTAGGATTTTGCGGAAGCCTGTATTGTCGATAATTTTTATTCATGCAACAAGAGTTAAATCGAAATCCGTGCACTTTGTTTGAAAAATTGGTAATTATGAATTAACTTATTTTGTACTCTTAATAATCTAGAGGTTATTATGAAAGAAATAATGCCATAGCGACCGAAGTTGGTGTCGAATCCGGGATGATGACAAATAATTGGAATAATAACAAAATTTCCACCCCCACACTCGGGGGGGGGGTCGTCGCGTCTTACCCCCACAGTGTTTCTTTGGGATTCGAATGGAACACGTGTACAAAATTTCTACACGGGTGTAGATTTGTATGCGGAACCCACACACACACACACACACACAGTTTATTAGTTATTAGATGTTTTGGTGATTTCTTCATTCTTTAGCATTAGTTATTAGGAAGACTGTATATGTGAAAAAATTGTGAAAGGCTTGGAGGGAAAGATATGCAGTTGCCCGTGGGCGCTGTTACTATACATATTGTGCCGTATAACAACTGCGAGAGAAGAGCAAAAAATAAAAATATTTATTTTCTCTATTCTACCGCAGCTTCTCCTCTCTCCGTTTTGAACTAACGTTCCCACAAGCCGAGGCGGCTCGGCTTGTTTTGAGAGGTGTATATTCTTGGGTCGTTATTTTTACGCCCCTTCATCCCCATCCCCTAATGGTGCTCCCCTTCCATGCCGAATGAGGTTGACATACACATAAAACATCAAGAGAATTACTATAAATCTTATTGACCCCAGAAAAATATTTATCCGGCGCAAATATCGGCCATTTGAGCTTGTTTCAGATTTTCCACCCCCGCTCCTCGTAGGGTTTGTTTCCAGTTTGTAAGGAACACGTGTATGAAATTTTGTGAAATTTTCTCCACGGGAGTAGATTTGTATGCGGAACAACAAACAAACAGTCTATTTTATTTATTAGGTCAAAATAAATATATATTTTAATTTTTTTCAGTCCACTCAAAATTTCCGATTCAGTTAAATGAATCTTATATTGTTTATTATTAAAGGCAAGGAGAAAGAAAAGGCAGAAGAAAGAGAAACTTTAGGAAAAAGATAAAATTTATAAATAAGAGGAAAAGTTTAACCTGTCTACAATGGATTGTATCTGGTAGGAAAAAGGTTGTTCAACGCATTCTTTGTTCAAATGGGGCGAAAAAAGATACTTTCACTGTTAGAAAATTTAATTCCATATCACACCAGACGCAAGCTATGACGAACTTAAACAGCAATGTGATGATAATACTCTGAAAAGACTCATGCTTGTAAAACATATTGTGAAACAACCAGAGAATGCAACGTGTCATCTTGAGATATTAATTTTTTTTTGTAATATATTAAACACAGAAATTGTTTAATTATTTTTAACGAAGATTTTGCAAATATCTTGTCCCTACTCACAAAAATTTGAATAATTATTAATTTTGTTGTTGTGTATATAATTTTCAATTTTTATTCCACTTGTAGTCAGTTATTTTCAGTGTTCATTAATCATGTATGTCAACAGTATTGATGTTCAGAAATCAGACGATATTCATTCATAGTGTTTACAGTTATTCTAGGTTAAGAAAATTATTTTTTTCTGTTTCTGCGAGTGCAAAGAATAGACGTGGGTAAAAAATATAGTATCAGCAGTGCAATGTATTAATGTATTGTAGAGAATACAAATGTTTCATTTAAATTATTTCTTTAATTATTGGCGGCGTAACAGCATTGGTTGGCGCGAGAATGGGGAGACTATAATGGGTGCTACGAATTGATGTCGACAAAGAGACGCTCAGAACTTTGGACAGCCAGTGAGTGTGTGTTTGGGAGACAGAGCAGTATGTAGGCAGAAAACTTAATATATTAATAAACTGGAACAGTCGGCCATCTGCCTCCTAAACTTGACGAAGAACGGAGAATGGAATCAGAGAGCAGTATGAGTGTTTGAAATAGTCAGTCGCCTGTGTTCTGGGAGCACGGCGAGAGGCTGAATATCATCATTTTTTTCTATTAAAGATTTTCTACAGTAAAACTGAATGTGACCATACGACAGCAAAGTAGAAAGGCGCCTAAAGTTTTCGAAAGTGAGACGATTAAAAAGAATCAGTGCTACGGGCTTTCAATGAAATTAGTGTTCCTTAAAAAATTAAATAATCACGTGAGCACAAACCACAGCTGCCCTAAATAAATGGTATGTTAAAAATCAAACACGCTTCTGTGAGCATATACGTAAATATCGTTTACCGCCAGAACTTTCCCAGGTATATATAACTTTATCAGATTTCTATAGTTTTTGTTTTTTTATATAAAATTCTTTTCTTGTAAATTTAGATCCATTTTTTGTAACTTGGTGAAAATTGCAAAATCAGTCTTCATCAGAGGCCCTAGAAGCGGCCCTGAAATTTAGATTCTCATAAAAGCTGAGGTATTTATTTAAAAATATAAAATGTAAATTCAGCGAAAATCAAATTTGTCTTTTTTTAAAAAAAATTGGTTTAATTTTCAACTTCCTTCCATTGTTTATTTAATAAAATTGTGAATACCACATAATTTGTCTCCAACGTGGTGGTTAAATTTTTATAGTGAATATCACAGTATATAATTATTTAACAGAAATTTCTTAAACGTATTTTGTCCCACCAAACCCCCTCCCCCCCCCCGTTTAGAAATTGTCTCAGGTTCGTTATTGTTATTTCTTTTTTTATTTGTAAAATACCCTGTAATATACAAAAGATAAAAACATTTTGAGTTGTTAGCTGGGATTCACACTGTGAATAATTTCGACGCTGTAAATGCTTTAAGTAATCGTTCAACCTCGACCATGCCAAACAATTTTTCGAGGTTTTAACGATGTGGCTTTTGCTTAATATTGTAGAATAATTATATTATTTAAAAAAAACATCTCTGTGAAACGACTGGACCTTGACATGAAGCGTTTATTTCCAGTCTAATATATTTTTAAGACATTAATTTAAAACACCGATTATTTATATATATTTTAAAAAAATCCTATCACTCGAATACACGGCATTTACGAGTATTGAAACATTAATAATGACCCTTATGAGTTATTTTTCCATAGCTTTGCCTAGAAGCTTAGCAATAAATTTAACGCTTCCTGGAATTATTCTTGAAGATTCGGTTTATATTCAAAATTTGTTGCAAATAATGGAATGATTCTAAACTTAGTGGAATGTAGCCTTTTTTTATTTTAAAGAAATCGAATTAATTCAGCTGTTTCAGGTCAATAAACAGGTTGAAAACCGACCATGACTTTATGGACAAACTGTAGTTACTTCACAGTCATTATTTGCCAATAACAAATCCTTTAAACTGACTAAAATATTCTTCTTCTCAGAAACGATCGTTTAACAACCACATTTCTCATTTATTAAATTCTTAATTATTTAATATAGATAGTTCCTATGTTTATTAAGTATCTTATTCTAACTGAAATATTCTTCCTGTCTGGAATTTGAAGTTGTTTACAAATCAATTAAAACGAGAAATGCAACATTAATTTTTTTTTTGTTTACACTGCGTAGGATAATTACTGAATAGCAAATAGTACTTAAAATATTTTCTACATAATTTTACATTTTTTAAAATCATGTAGTAAACAAAGCAGAGTTGCTTTCACTGTCTGGCTGTTGATTAAATTGTTTAGATAAATGTTAGAGTTTCTACAAAACTTGACCCTGTAGCTAATGATATATGAATAAATTTAATACAATATTAGTATAAATTTGTAATTTTGATTTAAAAAAAATCATTTTATGATTGGCAACATTTATTATTAAATTGCAATAATGTTGCAAATTTATGATTTGATTTTAAATAATATATTGTTTTACGTTTTAAGGTAGAAGAATAATAAGAAGTAAATGTTGTTTGTTCATTTTGCCTTGTAAACTTTGTTACCGTCGGAACATAACGACCTGATGAAAGTACAAAACGGTACGGAAACGTCGTAGTGTTAAATAAAATATTTTAAAATGTCTGTAGAATAGTCGTTAATTTATTTTTATTTCCATTAAATTTATTATTAATACTCAGCATCTTGTAGTATTGAAGGAACTGCAGAATTTTGTAATTTTATTTTTTATTATTATAAGTTTTCGGAGTTGCCCGTGTCTTATTTATATAAACCCGAAAAAAGTATCTAATTCTATATTAATCTTTAGTCAAGAAGTGACAACCTAAATCTAACTATTTCTAGTTCCGTACATAATTTTGACCGATAGTGCATTAATTGAACAGCTATAAAATAAAATATAAAATAAATAAAATCAACAAACATACCTCCAAAATTCTTTACCAATTAAATATAGTCCTTGAGTATTGCAGTCTTCAGACATCACGAAAGATTGAATTTATGAAATTGTTAGCTATATTCACAATGTAAACAAATGGAAGCCATTTTGGAGTCACTAATATGGCACTAATATAACTTACATTTCCCGCAAGGATCGTAAAGTGTTTCGTATTGTTTTTTTATTATCACTATTACCGGATAAAATTATACTTTTTATTTAATGAAAATATTTCTGCTTCATTTCATTACGGAAAAATTGACCTTTGTTCATCGCGTAGTTACGTCTCTCTCTCTCTCTCTCTCTCTCTCTCTCTCTCTCTCTCTCTCTCTCTCTCGTGACGTCATGGTATCTTGGCGCGCAGTAATTTATCATTTAATGATCACGTTTTTAAATTATAATTCTTTTCGCATTTATGCTAGGGGATTCTCAACCCCACAGTACCGTTTCTCTTATTTTCAAGTATATGTGTACCAATTTTTGTTGTATTTTGTCCTCGAGTTAAAATTTGTATAGAGATTAACGTAAATACATACATACATACATACAAATATACATCAATTTTTATTGTAAAGACTAGCTGGTTGCCCGGCGTTGCTCGTGTACTTATTTATATAAACTCGAAAAAGTATTTAATTGAATACTTAAATATATTCCTTGAGTATTTCAGGATATAATTGTCACTCAGTCTTCATACATTACGAAATATTATATTGATGAAATTGTTAGCTAGACTCACAACTAATACAGCGTGAAAATTAACTTACATTTTCCGCAAGGATGGTAAAGTAATTCGTATTCTTCTTTATTATCATTCGATGGAGTATTGCTGTATAAAATTATATTTTTTATTTAAAGAAAATATTTCTGCTTTATTTCATTCCTGATAAAGGAGAATTTCCTTTGTTCGTTGCGTAGTAACGTCTTTCTCTCGCGTGACGTCATTGTCTCTTGGCGCGCAGTAATTTAACATTTAATGATAATGGTTTTTAATTATAATTCTTTCCACATATATGCTATGGGTTTGTCACCCCCACAGTACCGGTTCTCGATTTTGGCAGAATACGTATACCAATTTTTGTTGCATTCTGTCCACGCGATAAAATTTGTATAAAGAACAACGTAAATACATACATACATACATACATACAAATATACATCCTTTTTTATTATATAGATTTTGATGAAATTAATTACTCAAATTTTTTTATAAACAACTAATAAAAATTAAATAAAACTTTAAATTAATTAACATTATATCAAAAAAACATTTTAATGAATTATTACTACCGGCCCCGAACAGACGGATAAAGAGTGAATTTCCACCATTGTGAAACCGGAAGTTTTCAGTGTTTGTGTAGTTCCATGTGTGATAAATGACTAAAAAGAGTCTGTTTGGATTTTACATGAAACTATTTTTATTTTGTGCACCTACTTCAGATACTAAGCAGCGAAAACGTTTCAAATTAGGATCCATGCCCGTTGTGCCAATTTAGTAGAATATCCGGATCAGTAATTAATTCTCTTGCTTCGAGGCGGGTAAGGTCAAGATTTGGCGACGACGTTTCGCTGACGGACACTGCCACCTTTAACTGCAGATACTGTCGAGGCCCAAACTTATGTTACTTCATTGGAAGAACGAGAAATAATTGTCCGACGGGTATACCGGGAAGTAAATGGCTCATTGATTCCTTTTAAAGCAAAAGATTTGGTATGTTTTATTCTCTAAGCAATGGTGTACGTGAGAGGAGACTACAATTTTGAGAAACCCGTGTGGGAAATTCTCGTAGTCCATGGTATGCACCGGGCTATAAACAGCGTTTTTTTTAATTAGAATAACAGGCTAAATGAGAGTAATCCACATGGTGGCAACTCGCCTTTAATAGCAAATGAAGGATTTAAAGGGGGGGATGCGAAGGTAGCCAAGGGTTAACTACGGCCCCAGTGATATATTTTAAGGATCCTACTCGGTATTCGCCTAAAAGTGATGCAGGACAAATCCTAGAAAACCTACTACATCAGGTAGGTCGGACATTGGGTACTTGTCCCACGCCCTTCCGGTGGCGGGAGATGGGTATGCTGTGGGGACGCAGCATTCAATTTTCCGTGCCTCGACCAGTTTAGGAGGCAGCTGGCCGACTGTTCCAATGCGAACAGAAAACTCTTACCGTATTCCCAGGGTCTGTGACCACGGAAGGTGCCTCGACATGTGGGAACCTTAGTTCAAAAACATACACACAGAGAAAACCGCTGATATGGGATTCTGAGACTACACATCTTTGATGGCCAACAAAAATTGGTCCTGTAAATACCGACAAAATACTAATACTGTACATTCCTTAGTAGATAGTGTACGGAATTTATCAATGAAACGTATAAAATTATATTTAGTGTTCCATAATGACGTTTAATTTAAGTTTACAACTATTGTTTATGTTACCATTATAATAGTTGTTCTACGTTTAAATCAAGTACACTCACAGAAAATAACGAGGATCAGGATGAGAGTGCAGAATCCAGCGAGGCAATATGACTCGAAAAGCATGTCTCTGGCGATGTCATCATGACTTTCGTGGTTCCTGATCAGGAGAGGGTTCAGCAAGAAGCTGGCAGCCACGCCGAACTAAAACAACAACAATTGGCTACAATTTACAAAACTCAACATTCGATTCGAACTCAGAGGCTGTGGTAAAAGTCATTATTTCCAAACTGCACAACAGCTTCAGCATCCTTAAAGGACGCTGATGTAATTTACCATTTTTACAGATTATAAAAGTATTAATTTCTGTGAGCATCTTCGACCGACAGTAGAGCAGGACGTAGGAAAGTACTGGGAGTTAATCTGTTTTCGAGAAATTCCGCCAGTTGGATAAAGTAAAAGAGGCTATCGGCCAAAAGAGACTCATTTAACATAAGTGAATATACAAACGTATGTAATAAATAAAATAGAGTGTTTGTTTGGTAGAAATCTACACCAGTGGAGCAAATTTCACAAAATTGCGTACAAGTGTTCCCTGCGAACCGGAAACAAACACTGTTGGGGGTGGGGGTGGGAGGTAAGACACGGCTACCGCCCACAGGGGCGGGGGGTTAGAATTTTCAATCATGTAAAAACGGCCGATATTTTTATGGGAAGAAAATTTTTCGGGGTCAATGAGATTGATAACGTTTTTACAGATATTTTGGTCTGTAATTTTAACACTTTTAGGCGTGCTACGGTTGGAGAGACGAATCCTCTCAGAGCATAAACGGACAGAGAGTTTAAGATATTTAGATGTTATGAAAGCAACTAAGGGTAGTGAGTTGATGGAGAACATAAGAGGAGTAGTATGAATTTTGACAATTCGGTTAATCAATTTATAGTGTATGAAATAAAGTGTAAGGTTGTTTAAAAACAAATAAGTTATTGAGTTGAAACAAAAAACTATTATTTACAACCCTGATGTCTAATATTGTCAATAAAAACTAAAATGAAATAGATTTTGTAGATAAATTTGAGCTTAATGACAGTTACCAAAAACACTTTTCTTCATCAGTGTGCTTTATTTATTTTTAGGTGTAGACAGGCTATGTATAGGGTAATCCACATAGTGGCAACTCCCCTCATATAGCATAAGAAAAGGAGTGAAAGGGGGGATGCGGAACGGTAGAGGAAGGTAGCCAAGGGTTAACTAGAGCCCCGGTCTATGATTTAAGGATCCTACCCGGCAATTCGCCTCAAAGTGATGCAGGGAAAACAATAGAAAAACCTGCATCAGGTAGGTCGGGCATTTGGTACTTGTCCCACGCCCTACCGATGGCGGGACAGGGGTTTTCTGTGGGGTCGCAGCTTTCCCCTCTCCGTGCCATGACCAGTTTAGGAGACAGTTGGCCGACTATTCCAATAGGAATAGCGGACAACTCTTACAGTATGCCCAAGGTCTGCGACCCCGAAATATACACCTCTCAAAACTGGCCGAGGTGCCTCGGCATGTGGGAACCTTAGTTTAAAAAACCAGAGAGGTGTGAAGGCATCCCCAATTACATACTTTACTAGCTAGGTGCCCGGCGTTGCTCGTGTACTTATTTATATAAACTCGAAAAAGAATTTAATTGAATACTTAAATATATTCCTTGAGTATTTCAGGATATAATCGTCACTCAGTCTTCATACATTACGAAATATTACATTGATGAAATTGTTAGCTAGACTCACAACTAATACAGTGCGAAAATTAACTTACATTTTCCCCAAGGATGGTAAAGTAATTCGTATTCTTCTTTATTATCATTCGATGGAATATTTCTGTATAAAATTATACTTTTTATTTAAAAAAAATATTTCTGCTTTATTTCATTCCTAATAAAGGAGAATTTCCTTTGTTCGTTGCGTAGTAACGTCTTTCTCTCGCGTGACGTCATTGTCTCTTGGCGCGCAGTAATTTAATATTTAATGATCACGGTTTTTAATTATAATTCTTTCCACATGTATGCTAGGCATTTCTCACCCTCACAGTACCGTTTCTCGTGATTTTTGTTGCAATCTATCCACGCTTTTAAATTTGTATAGAAATTAACGTAAATACATACATACATACAAATATACATCCTTTTTTATTATATAGATAGATAGATGACAGTTATTCCTGTAATCATTAATATTTTAATAGTGCGTATTGAATTTTTTTCAGTAAATATTATATTATACCCTTAGTATAGTTATACTATTATTATTTTTGTTATTATTACTATATATACTTATTTTACTTATGTTGGACAGGGAAATTTCTGTTCACGATTTTTAGTTCTTTATGGTAACTTATAATTATAATTGTACAATTAAATTGTAATTTTATGTAATGATGTATCCTATTTCCTCATACGAGGACTAATGGATTAATATCAAATAAAAAAAACGAAGAGTAAAGGGAGATAATTCTAATTTTAAGGAAGAGATGAATGAAGCTTAAACGGAAGTCTAATTATAGACACATTGAGATTAAGGTTAATAGGTAGTGAGGGAGTGCAGAATCAGGGAACACTACTGGACTAGGGATTAGGCGCAGGGTGGTTACGTTCTTGACATGGATATTACATTTTTGTGGCGCCGATTATAGTAATGGATAAAACGAGAGGGATGCCAATAAATCTAGGGGATCTAAAGTGAAGATAAATAGAAAAGCGTTTAAGCTTAAATGAAGAATAAGGCTTGAGAAGTTGGAGGCACCTGGTTTCCAAAGACGCCTAGCGAGCAGGCCGTGGATACTTGGTTGGAGCCGAACCAGACGGACGCGAGGTGCGGCGGGATGCTGAGCATGTAGACCTGCGCGATGGCGCCCATGGTCTGCCCCACGAAGGCAACCCAGAAGCGGTCGGGAGCGATGGACACCACCTTCACCCACGTGCCCGCCGCGTTGATGGCCGCGCCTATCAGAATCGACAGCCGCAGACCCTGCAAAGTTACACAGTTGAAGCCACCTTGCTCCCAAAGTAACAAGCTTAATTTACAAAATAAATAAATTCAAGAGTAAGGATATTTATAAACAAGTTAAAGGATAAATTGAAAAATTAAATAATTTGTTTGTAGACTTCATAGCATTTTTAAACAACTCTCAGTCGAATATTCTTCATAAATAAAAAAATTATTCTCAATTTTCTTTAGAATCTGTTCATTGACATTTAGTAAATTTTGTAATATATGAAATAAATTGCTTGAAGTAGTCCATTGGCCACTTAATTAAATGAAATAAATTTTTAACTTATGTATAAGTAACATAATATAGTACAAAATAATAATTATTTAGGTCTATTTGATAGGTCCGAAGGTTTCAACCTTTTGAGTCGCCGTATGTTGTCATATTCTTCGAACAAACACTTCGGAAGTTTGTTTGGATGTCCACTAATTCTGTCACGATATTGAACACTAAATTTATGTATCGTTTCACTAACAGTGTCTATTACTAGTTCGCTAATGACGACGTTATTCGGGACGTACCATGGCGCGTTGTTCATCTTAGCACTTTTGATTGAAATCTTTTCAGGATATTTATGCTGGATTTGCAAGCTGGCTTGCCTTCGTAGCACCCAGTATAAGTTACGAAGTTGTAAATCAAGTTGTTTCCTCTTTTTCTTTATATGATTTTTCCATGTCAACCTTCTTTCCGAATGTAGTCCGAGATATTTGGCTGTATCCGTTTGTGGAATTTGTTGCCCATTTAGTTGGACTGGTGGACAAGTTTCTCTCCTCAAACTTGCGGTTACATGGGCAGATATTGAGCTACTTATTTTTAGTCGCCATCGTTTGAGCCAGGTTTGTAACTTATTTAGGTATTCTTGAAGGAGTTGAGATGCTGCAACTGGGTTTTGATTCGATGCGAGTACAGCTGTGTCATCTGCGAATGTTAGAGGTGGGTAAGTCCGACGTGTATATTGTAATGATTAGCTTTTTATTACGTAATATAAAAAAATAAACTTTATTCCAAGAAAATACAAAAAATACAAAAGTACATTAAAAAAATATTGTTGGGCGCCAGCAGATATACATTGGTCTGCATAAAATTAAAATTAGCTCCGTCTTGATTAAAAAGTTCTCCTTCTTAACAGGGTAATGTGGGCGGTTCGGTGACTATCCAAGAACAGAGTCTATTTCCGTACTGTGTAAAAGAATTCTACTTTTGAATGTACTTTACATATATTGTGATGCTTACTTTTGGCGTCAGCCGTGGATCACTGGACTTGTAGTAAGCAGCACACGATCTCCTTCTTCGGCCTCCCCGCAATGGACTTCCCTCAAAACCTCTGCGTCTCCGTCTCCCTGTCTGCCTGCGTCTCTTCTTGCGTCTCTCTGTCTCTCCGTCCCCCTGCTTTTCCCTGCGTCTCCGTCTGTCTCTTTGCCTCACGGGTTCAGAGTATTTATTCGAACTCCGCCCCCCCCCCCCCAAATGATGCAAACAAAAATGGGACGCGAACCCGCGATTTCTTTTGGCCTTCTCAGGCAGAAACACGTGCGCGTTTAATGTATTCATACTCAGGCCTCCTCAGGCCCGCGGCTCTTAAGGTTGTTATTCACTACAATATATTATACAGTATGGGACCTAGGACACTTTGTTGGGGAACTCCAGAATTTATTTAATACAGGGGTGTTATTGTATCACAATATTTTACTTGAAAGTGCCTATTCGCAAGATATGAGCGAAGGAAGAGGTAATTGTCGGATGGCAGTTTATTTTTTATATTGTAAAGTAACCCAACTTGCCAAACCTTGCGAAAGGCTTGGCCCACATCTAAGAATGCTGCAGAGCAACATCTTTTCTGTTCAAAGTCTTTACTAACTGAATCCGTAACACGGTGAATCTGATCGATTGCGGCGTGATGTTCGCGAGAACCGAACTGGTGTTCTGGCATCAGGTTATTTTCTAGTATTAACGATAGAGTTATTAGGCTAGGGAACGGCAAGAAGTGCACCGCGAAATAAAGGATACGAAAGCAGATTCTAAGACAGCCGGGGAGAAAATAAAAGTCGAGGCCAGAGCGAAACTCATGGAGCGCTGGCAACGGTTGTGGGACTCGGAAGATACAGGCAGATGGACGCAGCTACAAGCCTGGGACAATCGTAAACACGGTAATGTATCATTCTACCTGACCCAAGCATTAAGTGGGCATGGCTGCTTCAAGTCGTACTTGCATCGTTTCAAAAACTGCAAAGGACGACGCAGGACACACATTATTTCACTCCGACGCGAGGGCAACAGAACGGAAAAATCCTAACAGAAGCCCTGGAAGAAAGCCCCACTACAGAAAATCTGGTAGGTCTCCTTCTTAAGTCAGAAGAAAATTGGTGCCAAATTGAAAGATATATAAAAGGCATCCTGACGAGAAAAGCAGACATTGGTTTCTAGTGGAAAAGGAATGAAGACTGGACCTAGATTTGACACCACCCTGAAGTAAGGTTGTAAATAGTCCCAGGGTGGAACATGTCAAGGAAATACAAAGGCTTTTGTGGTTTATTGGGTAAAAATCCCACATCGTTGAGGAGTGCGGTCCCTCCTCTTCGTCTTTCGAAGATTCCACAGTCATCCCTCGATAAAAAAAAATATTTACAGTTTTATTCGCTCCAGAAGCAGAGTTTCAAATATTTTTGATAATATTGGCAAAAGGCTTATTGGCCTGTAGGAAATTATTTGTTCCTTGGGCTTTCCTGGTTTTGGAATTAAAATAATTGTAGCTACTTTCCATTGATCGGGAAAGTGTCTTAGTCTTACTACGGTGTGTAATATATATATAAATCTAAATCATGTTTCAGGCAGTAGTTTTCCTGTGATTAAGTCATAGCCAGGATCTTTTCTTGGATTTAGATTTTTTTGCTGAGGCTTATTTTAAATTTCGTACATGGGGCATACACATTTGGAAAGGCGCCTCAAGTAGCTATTGTATATCGTTTTCATCTTCTGTGGTTGTTTCAGATTCAGTGACCTCAGAACTTTCTATAATAAAAAAATGTTTTATTCTTCCCAGTTCTGCAATCCTTCGAATATTTCCTTCATTATTTTTTTTGCAGTCCACGTCGACTTCTTTTGCTATCGAAATAAGTTTAATATTTAAATTCAAAACCGTTCTTATGTGCTTTTCCCAGGCTTTGTATCGCAAATAATTCTTTTCTAATATCAAACCTAGTAATAAATTTAAAATACAGCTCAGCTTTTTTCAAAATTAAAATTCCATTATCAGGCTAATATAAACTCCCCCTTTACTTTCCTGGCTCACTGACATTCCAGTATAGCGCGTTATTGAAGATAGGCGTCTCTTTCATTGATTTATGCTGATATTTTAGTCGGTTTTGTTTAATCGCGTGAGCAACCATGTTTTCGCTGATTCTTCCACCACCAGCGGTAAATACCGTTTGGTGCCAGTCTGGTTGGCGGCTATAACGGTACCTCCATTGCTTAAAAGCAAGCAGAAGGTGCAGAGGGGCTTCTATCTGACTATCTGAATAACAAGATGTCATATTGTCTGAGGCTTGTGATTTGTCCAAAAATCACCAATAGGAATGCAGCTGGACACACAGGTCCCTAGAGGTTGAAGCCTGTAGAGCATTCTGACTGGAGATGTGGTAGTGAGCAGCGACTGTGCAAGAATTGATCAGCTCAGCGAGACTCCACCAGAGGCACTGAGTCCGTGACCAGCTGCGAGGGACGTCATTCTGTGGCTGAGACCCCAGTCTGGCAACCAATATCGTCAATTATCATGGTTGCGTAGCACTTTGCCTAAAATCCGTTTTCTTGGTCCTAGTTTGCCACAATAATACTCGGGTTTCATGACTTTCTAGTCGAAGCAAATTTTGATAATAACTTTTTATTAGTTTCAATAAATTAATTTTTATATTGGATGAGTTGTTGTTTTCACGTTTTAAGCCACCTACGGTACTTCTTCCTACCGCATGTAAGTATTTCTAAGAACTGGACCCCTGGCGACCTGCTACGGTGCGGTTGCAGGGAGTGTGTCACATCAGGTAAACCAAAACTTTCTGTATAATTTTATATTTTCCGGAAGATGTATTAACGGTATAACACAAACATACGCTCTCCGTGGTTATTTGGGGTAGTGACCCTATCATCAGCGATGAGGGTGGCGCTGTTCACGGAAGAAACTGAAGACCATTGGTCAGTGACTACGGATGGGCTTCCTCGCGAGATGATGCAGCTGAAACGTCTCGATTCATAGCCAACTACGGGTGGGTTGTCCGTTTCATGCGGCGGGAGACTTTTGCAATCCATAAGCAAACAAGTAAGCCAACAAATGTCGAATGGAGAAGTGATGCAATTCCACTTATTCGGGATATGCCAGCGGAAGGCGCAAATCCATTTCCTTCATTCTCAGGTGTAAAGACCAGAGGTGAACACTGGACATCCTTGACGTGTTCTCTTCGATTTGGTTTAACTCCAATAATAATATATGTTAGATTTGCTTCTAAAGACTAAGTATTTCCGTTGATTTGAATCGCTCCTGTGAGCATCGCCTCAAGTTTTTGAGCTTTGAAAATTGTAGTTATTCGATGTGTTGTTTCCTTAGTTGTTAAGAGTTCCTCTCTCCACTCTTCCCCCTTACTTTAGAACTTTATCATATAAATTAGGCATCTAATTGTTCTTAACATTCCTGTGTGGAGGATTTATCGCAAAGTAACTTCAATTTGTAATTTCCTACGGTATCAGCCTTCTCTATGCGATTTGAAATCCCAAACCTAGAATATTTTGAATAATAAATGGCTCGGGTGACTGTAAAGTTGCGAGTGTTCAAGTTAATTCTTACTTAATCCTCTACAACGAAGGCTTTTTGTTTTGGGTAAAATTGGTTTGTTTAACGTCTCAGCAAGTAGGCTAGGCTCAGAGTTAATAGCTACTTAATCCGCTCGCATTACAGACGCTTGGCTTCCCGTTGGTAGCCTTCATGATTTATGGCATTATGGATGAATGGCTGCTCGTATATTATTCATGTTTGCTAAACCGACAGATAACTGCTTTGAAGGCTCTTTTATCTCAAGGACTGCGTAAATCACGGCTTCATGCCAAATCCGACGACTTACTGACGACTTAAGCTGTAAAGATTAAGATAAGTAACCAGTGGCGGCTCGTGAGTTTTTTAAGTTATGTGCTATATCATTCCAAGCAACCATTTTTACGAGGATAACGATGTAAAATAATAAAACTACATCGGTAATAGTGTTATTAATACTCTGACCCCACGCCTAATATGCTACATTTCTAATTTTGCTACATAGTTTCCAATCGTGTATAATTATTAAGCAAGAATTAATTTCCTATTTCTAACCCGAAAGTATTTTTCCTCAATAAATATTTTAAATACAGTTAATTTTCAGAACAAGTCACTGAGCAGTGTATATTTTTGCATGATGATGCCACTTAAATGTTGTTTTCTTTAAAATAACCTTAGATTATGATTTTTTATAAAATATGAACTATTATAAAATAAGATTTATAATTAGTGACTAGTTGTACTTGATTTCGATTGCGTTGCTTCTGCAGCCTGATGCGGCCGCCAGTTTGCACGGCTCTGGCGTGCTCTCAGATTTGTAACACGAAAATGAGTTTGTAGAACTTTACGGGTGGCGCAAGGGGGTGAAAAGCTATACTGTGCATGCGCAGTTGTCAATAAAGCGCCAGAACCCGTGCTGTTGCAGGGATAGCACTGACTGCTTTAGGAGCGTTGCGTTGGGGAGTTTAAATTCTTCGATATCGAAGCATAAATTCGCTGTGTTAAAACACGATTATTATGAAGGTTCTTAAAATTGAGAAAACCTGCGATTCAACCCCCAGAGGCAGGGGTGGGTGGGAGGGTAATTTTGAAACATGCAAACACGGCAGATATTTTCGTTGAACAAATATTTTTCAGGTATTTCTACCGATGTTGTTTGTATATAATTACGGTAATTTCACCAAATTTCGTACACGTGCTCTTTGCGACAGAGAAACAAACACTGCACCGCAGGAGGCGTGGGAGGAAATTTTTAACCATATATAACGGCCAATATTTGAATCTGATAATTATTTTTCGGGATAAAAGAGATTGATAGTGATTCTACCAATGTTATGTGTATAATTTCAACCCCTTACAACATGGGAAAGAAGCACCCTTAGGGGTGGAGGGGGGTTACAAGAAAATAAAGCGAATACAACCGAGATTGGAGTCAAATCCAGAGTTATTGATGTCGCTGAGTTTAATTAAGATATTAAACTTGCGATTTAAGATTGAGAGTGGGGTAAACATGTAAACACGGCGGATATTTGCGTTGAGTAAATATTTTTCTGGGTTAGTTAGATTAACAGTATTTCTACCGATATTGATTGTGTATAATTTTAACCCCTTTCGGCTTGGGAGCGGAGCACTTTTAGGAGTGTGAGTGAAGGGGCGTTACATAAAAACTACGCAAAAACAACCGCAATTCGAGTCAAAACGGGGTTATGCATGTCGCTGAGTTTATTTATGCCAGCCTGGGAGACACGAGTGCTTGGGTGGAGGGTGGGAAGGGCTGGGCGGAGGTAGAGATTTTCAAACATGCTAAATGGCCGATTTTTGCGTCGAATAAATAAAATCAATGAGATTTATAAAATTTCTCTACATGTTCTCTGTGTATAATTTCAACCCCTTTTGGCTTGGGAGGGGAGCATCCTTAATGATGGAGGTGGAGTGGCATTACATAAAAATAACCCAAAAACAACTTAGATTGGAGTCGAATCCGGGGTTATGGATGTCACTGAGTTTAATTCACCTTGCCATTTAACTTCCCAAAGGGGGCGTTGAAATTTTCAAACATGTTGATTGGTCGATATTTGCGGGGAATAAATATAATAAATGTTTTTCATGGTCATTGACATTGATAGTATTTCTACCGATGTTTTTTGTGTATAATTTCAACCCCTTTCGGCAGGAGTGAGGGTGGAGGGGCGTTACATAAAAGTAACGCAAAAACAACCGAGATGCGATTCAAATCGTGGGTTATGGAATTCGCTGATTTAAATTATGACATTCAACTTTTTGTTCAACCCACAGTTGAGGGGATGGCATATATATATTTGTCGAAAGTAACTTTTCGTGGTCAACGATTTCAACCCCTTTTGGCATGGGAGGTGAGCACACTTAGAGATAAGGGTCGAAGTACGTTACATAAAAGCAACCTAGATTGGCGTAAAATCGGGGGTTATGTATATATGACAATCCAGGCAACGCCGGGCACCCAGCTAGCATAGAAAATGAAAAGTATCAAATGGACATACGCCTTCGTGAGTTCTACTGACTGCTCGCTGTATTTAGAAAAGAAAATAATTATATAAAAACCAGTCATCAAAGCGATTTGGACATTCGTAATTGAATTATGGCGGTGTGATAGAAAATCTAATACGCTCAAGACACAAAAATCGCAAACGTGGATTATCAGGGCCTTGTTATGTGAGTAACGTAACAGTACATCATGATCTATGCAGAAGTTATGTAGGACAGGCAAATATGTGTAATTAAATCTTATTAAATGTAGCTTATAATAATTATTTTGTAATTTTACGTGATGACGTATCCCATTCCCTCATTCGATGGCTAATGGAATAAATAAATAAAATAACATAAAAATCCGTTTTCTGTGCAGTGTGTTTGGGGAGTCATAAAATATTCTCGCACAAAAATTATTGCATCTCCCGCATGCTGTTGGCAATTTGCGGATCTGCGCAATGTGCCCATGCAGAGCGTTAATAATGGACATCCGTTTCTTATCAAGGTACATAGAGGCAACTGCTCGTACCTACGCACACTTGTTTACTACCGCAACTGCTGTCGAGCGTAACAAAAAAAAAACTCTGATCTTTGTTACAACGACTGCCGGAAAAGTCATAATCTACCACGAGATAAGATTCGCGGGAGCTGAGCCGCAAGAAGGAAAGTGTGGAGAGGATTATTACACTATAGCGGCCATGTACACCCGTCGTCTTAATTAACTCATTTTCAGGATATTTGAACATTTATCACATCGCCGTCTATCAACAGGATTTGAACCTTCACGCAGACAGAGGTGGAATCGCAAGCACCTGCTTTAACGACCAGGTTCACTTTTAATCTGCCTTAAGACCAACATTAATTCAAATTATATCAGTTAAAAACACTACTTGTCCAACCGAGGGACTGTAACACTTCAGTTTAGAGATCGATGGTTATATGAGGCTGTGAACATCACTTGTCAGTGTCCTCTAGAGTTGCAATCACAGAAAAAAATCTATACTACGGCCGGATGCGTACACACACAAAAAAAGAAACTTTGTTCTTAGCGTTGTTGACGTCGTAAGGCGCCTGTGTTTTACTCGGTAGAGGACTTTCTTGATCGTTTCCCTAATAATTAATTATTTTTGTTATGCTACAAAATGTGTTGCTCATAAAACTACTTATTTCATAAATTGTTGGTCTTTTCTGCTCTTTTGTTTGTTTGTTGCATGCACGTCCTGGAGTTTGCAGATTCCTCGTCGCTTTGTTTCGTGAAGTGACTCGTCCTTGTTTGTGTTTCCTCCTACTGCACGGGTGACAGGTTTTGTGTTTATTCTTGTGTGACGTGTAATTCTATATTTTTCGATAGTTAATTCTCTAATTTTTTACTAGTGTCTAATGAATTTTTTTTGAGTACTGTAAATATTATATTATACCCTTAATATAGTTATTATTTCTATATAGTTCTTTTACTTATGTAGGACAGGGAAATTTGTGTTCCCGATTTTTAGTATTTTTATGTTAACTTAATTGTTTATAATATTTATGAAATGATGTATCCTATTTCCTCATACGAGGACTAATGAAATAAAATCAATTCCCCATTCTGTCGCCCTCTTACTGCCCGACACATACATATTTCGCTTTCTGCCTTCCTTTCATATTTTACGGCTGCCTTAATATAATTTACTTATATCACTGTTTTATGACTAGTAATAAAATAATTATCATCAAAATAACTATGTGATAAATTTAATAAAATTATATTATGATTAATAAATTCATATAAAAGAGACCAATTATTTGAGTTAGGCGATTTAATTGATATTATATTCAAATTCCTCCACGATCCTTCCTTTATTTCATTTTTCATAAGTAATCCTGATAAAAAAAAGTAGTATAAAAGAAGTTAATGCTACTGCACGACCTTCAGAGAATATTTATTTATTGAGAGATTTTTAACATTAATTTGGGTTAACAAGTACAGATCTTGATCAGGAAAATGATGCAACAGTTGAGACCTCGCTCGAGAGTTTTGGCTTACGCTGGACGAATTTGCGAGGTCGTTTCCATCAAAGTTATTAAAGGCAGGAAGCCGTCAGGTTATCAGTTGACAGCGCTTTATCATCGCAAATTAAATTGTTTACTGCCAATTAAAAAAATTATTTTTGATTAACCAATATCTTATCTTTATGCTTCTCTTATATTCATAAAATAATTTAGTCTTCATAGCTAGATATTTATACGTGAACGATCATGTTAGACACATCCCCTTAACGGTTTAGATAAAAATTAATTGATATAAAATATACTTCAATTGTCTTAGAGTGAAGGGTCAAAGAATAAACACTATTATAAAAACATATATTTAAATAACTATTGACAGACTTTTTTAAAACTCAAAAACTTATGAATCAAAAATATATTTAATACTATTGTAATACATATTTTTTTAATTATAAATGTGTCGGTTATTAAATATATCTTGTTATAATTAAAATAAAATATATATCGCTGAAATCGTTTCGTTCGTTACAAAACACGATTTTTATTTAATTTAGTTTAAAATTAAAGTGTTTGGAATATATGGGATCAGGTTCTTTGCACAACTGAATGGACTCGTTTTAATTGTTGCACGTACATCCGCCATATTTTGATAACACTATTTTGAATCCTGCTTTTTCTGTGGCCCTTGTGTGATACGTTTACAAATTTGGCCAGTTAATGTGATTTACCGGGCTCATAAAACACACAGAAAGTTAACGAGACAACGTTTTTACATTAATCTTTATAATTCTTTATGTATTGAAAAAAGTATTATAAGATAAAACTATGAATTTTACCTGGAAAATTGTAACATCACCAGTAAGACAATTTGGATAATTATCGTGTTTTTTTTTAAAAAAAATATTTTTTCTCGGAAGTCTCAGGGACGAAATTTTAAAGACAATTGTTTGAATTAGTATTTCAAATTTACTGTTTGTAATAACGAATATTACGGCTCGTTACACGACTGATGTGCGGGTTGCAGTGACAGTCCTCCTATACTGCAGTGAAACCTCAGGTATCGCTGAACGTATGACTTTAGCCACAGTAATGATTCATTTAAATTTCCAAATTTCCCATAGTTCCTTTATAATTTACTGTAGGAGCAAAAGTTTCACGAGTTTTCGTTTTTATTCAGATTGGAATCTTGGAGGACAGCAGTTTAAAGACAATAGTACTCAGAATGAGAATTTGGCGTTTTAAAATTAACAAAAAATTGGATTTAACGTGTTGGAATATTCAGAAACCATGAGACAACTGGGTCTGATTATAGTCATAATTCTTTAATTCGAGCCTCGTGAGAGCAATGTGAACGTCGATCAAAGGCATCGAGCACCACTTCGTCCACAGGTGTCCAAATATAATGAAAACTGAGCCAAGGCTGAGAACAACAATGGAGGCGAAGCGCGTGACACACACCACGCTATGATCGCCAGTCAGAACGCGAAACAGCCAAGGAGTTGCGATGTCTGGTCGAGACTCATCAAGTGAGATTTTATGTCACGAGTTGGGTTAGGTTAGTTTTCGGAGTTTCAAGACAGTTGTAATGAAGATGTAGCTGGAGTTTTATACAGGAGTGCGATCGGCAAGACTTACCCGGCGATCCAGAAAGGTTGCGACGGGGAAGATGACGGGGACGTAGGCCAGCATGAAGATGATGGACATCCAGTCCACGGCGTAGCTGTCCACGCCGTAGTATTTCATGACCACGTTGCCGATGATGGAGTATTGGATCCATTGCCAGGTGTTGCTTGCTGAGTACAGCATGAATATGGCCAGGATGAACCATCGTCGCTTGTAAACCCGCCACTTTTCACCCGTCTTCTCCGACATCGTGTATCTGTCTAGACGAAATCGGTCTTCATAATCGAGCAAATATTAAACATCAGATAAGGTAAGCACCGAGCGTTACACCCGGGCAAATATGCTGACTGTTTTGAGGAACGCGTTGTAAATTATTCGCGGAAGGTCGCGGGGGCTCATAGTAGTCCGCAAATGTGTTGATTTCTAAGGTGTTTCGGTTTGAATGCGGCTTGCGCAGCCTTCGGCGCCCCAGCCGCCTAACTCGTCCATCCTGCCGCGCCGCTCCCCTCCACACAACAATCAGTTCACGCAAACCTGGCCTCGTTCTCAGACCCCCCAAGTTAACTTTTACATCTCAGCCTTCTTCTCCACTTTCCTCACAACAATACGGCGATTGGAAAAAAAAATTGAACCGTTTCTTTTCCAAATCGAGGTGATCTTCGTTGGATATATCGAGGACACATTCAAAATCTTCGAAGAAAATTTTTCTCGCCAGCACTGATAGTCCCTTTTCAAACCAAAGACTTTTTGTAAATGTCTACAACTGTCATATTCCGGTTATAAAAAATCTGAAAAACACAACCGCACCCGCTAACAACATCAAACACGTTTTGGTGACGATACATCATCTTATTCAGACGTCTTTGGACAAAAACAAATCCTGCGGATCATCACAGTCCCTAATGGTTGCATGGGACTTTCGTCCATTTTGCGAATTGGAAATGGCAGAGAAAGGGACACAATTTTAGCTTATAGAAAGCATCAAGCGAAACGCAACTTAGTGGACGCCAAAGGCGGAAACTCTCGACCTTCAAATGGGGATGAAAAATTGTCCACGCTTCTTAGCGTTAGTCTTAGCTTTCGACACACATATTTGCCTCTGGGGTAAACTTTCGATAGCGTAGAGTTTAGGTCTATTTTTTTTTGCTAAGAATAAAGTGCTCCTCCACCAAGACAATTCAACGGTGCAATTTCAATGGCGAAAATTAGCTGAAATTAGAACCTTTGCCTAAATTTAGTCAGATTTGGTACCGTGCGACATTTTTCTGTTTCCTGACCCGAAAAAAATGTTCTCGGGAAATAAATACACATCGAACGAGGATATCGTTGCTAAAATAAACGGAACTTTCCAAAAATACAATTTCGGAAGGCTTTTTAAAGATGGAGAACTGCTAAGCGAAGTGCAAGGATCTGAAAGGTGATTGTGTTGAGTACTAAAACCCAAAGTCGTTGATTTGTGACTACTTACTGACCAAGTCCGTACTTTAAGAGATTTCTTAGAAATAGATCTGGTAATTATATAAAATTTAAAAATTTGAAAAGTCCAGATATCTCACCAAATGTGAATTACGTCAGTTTTGTCTTTGTAGAATATAATGCCATTTACTTATGAAAATAAATTTGATCTGTAATCTTTTTACATCACCAATTAATATCGTGGAGACCACACAACGGTAAGTAATACAAACAAATTTTTCATCTGTAAACTTTATATGTAAATATCTACCGTCAGATTTCAATCAGAATCCGATAACTTTATTAAAATATTTCAGATTGGGAATAATTCTTTTGTTTTATTAACACAAAAGAAAAGAACGATATCTGATTGTATCTTTTAATTCCGTTTACACATATTAATACCATGAAATTTCAACTTACGATTACTCAGGAAACTCTGACTGTATCTTTTAATTCCGTTTACACATATTAATACCATGAAATTTCAACTTACGATTACTCAGGAAAATTTGGCTCGTTCGTACACACACACTTTATATACTGGACGTTTAAACACTGACTCTAACACACACTGTTGGTCTGATGAAAGCTGGTTCTCCGTTCGTGAAGGACATATCACTTGCTCGTCGTGAAACTACTCGACGCTGGATGCAGTGTCCTGGTCTCCTACCATCGAAGACAATGGTCTAATTTTGATATTACAACAGATTAGCCTTCAGCATACAAAAATGTTTATCGTTGAATATTTAGCTATTTCTCCATTCTCGGTGCTCGCTGTACGCCTCCACAACTCTAACTCCAACACTCAACTAACTTTTTCAAAAGCCGCTCTCGCATATATATCACAGTCCCTTCCTTTTTCCTTTGTTCCAAAACTACGTCGCAACTGCCCGATGACAGTTTCCTCCATTATCCCGAGATTTACATTCTGCAGCTGCAGTTCCTTAGTTAGCAAATATCTAGCCACTCTGTCTTGTCCCAAAGCCGACAATCGAGACAGGTCTAATTTGTCTTCGCACCCTCAATTACTTTGCACTTGTCTTCTCACCCCCGCACGCACGTGCACTGTTCTAAATTCTCCAGACCTCCCAAACTGCATCCTCAATCCTAAGTAAACACAACATTACAAACTGTCCCTTGCTCTGAATTCTCAATACCAATCCTAAGTACACATTACAACTTCCTCTGACGGCTAATACCATTAATCTGAAACAATGCCTTTCCTTCAAGGCATTACAATATATTGTAATGCATTTAATATAATGCATTGGATTAAAAACAGCGCACATATCGTAAAGAGAATGCGTGGGAAAAGTAACCGCGGGTCCTGTCACGAGGTGACAAGACGGAGCGGTAAGACATTTATCTGACCCTCAACTTCTCTCGACCCCGAGGGGGCGGCCGCCATGAAAGAAACACTCGGGGTAGAGAAATTGAGGGACAGATCCTTCAGAAATAGTTGCGAAGTCGCCAGGACTCGAACCCATAGCCAGCTACGCACTGCGCATTGCGTTACACTGACCTAGATTCTCATCCACTGAGCCACTGACGAGGTGAAGTTTGAAAGCTTTAATCTCCCTTATGAGTCGCAAACCTCGACGGTGACTGGTAAAGTTCTGGAAGAAACAGAAAAAAATGTAAGCTATTTGTAGGCTCGAACCCGGAACCGTCGGCTCCAGATATACTCACCTGGACTCGAACCATTGAGTCACTGAGTAAGATGAAGGTTGTAGGCTTGAATCACCCTTAAGAAACGCAAACCTCGACGGTGACAGGTAAAGAACTGGAAGAAACAGAAAAAAATGGAAGCTGTGAGTGAGGCTCGAACGCGGAAGCTTAGGCTCCAGTTACACTCACCTGGAATCCTAACCACAGAGCTACTGAGTGAGGTGAAGGTTGAAGGCTTTAATCACTTTTAAGAGTCGCAATACACGACAGTGACGTGTTAATAAATACGTATGAGACACAGAAAAAATTAACGCCATGAGGAACCTTCAGCTACAGCGATCTCTTACGGCGGACGAGTGGTCAGATACAGAAAGCGCCTCCAAAATGTAATTATGATGGTCCGAGAACCTCAAGATTGCACACACAACATCACTTGTTTATTGCGACTCAGTCAAATATAATTAATATATGTCAGTAACTTCCTATTAGTACCTGATTTCTTCCATCGGAATCCAAGCTTTCGTAAAATTATATGGAGAGTCCAAGAGGTACCTTGAAAACCAATTTTTCCCTTAAAAACATTTAATACGGACTTTATTGTCGGTCGCTCCTTTTTAGTTAAATGAAAGTCATTTACTGTTCGGCGAATGACGCATTTATCAAAATCGTCCACTTCAGATTTGTTTTTTTTTTCCTACACCGTACCATTTGTGGAGTTGAAAAAGTGGTCCCTCTACTCTGACACTCGTTTCATTTAAAATCCGCTGCAAGCTTCTGATAGATATTCCAGTTGCTTCCGCAACACGAGCTTGGATACTTGGATATAAGTTTCCCGCTCTCACATTCTCTTCTTATGAATTTGTATACGTTAGAAATAATTTCCCTACTTTGGCTGTGGATAATTTTACTGCCTCCAAATTTTTGTTTAATAGTTTCACTGCATCCTGGAAACTAATGAAGTGCAATAATAGTACTTACAAAAATTTTCATAACATAAATAAAGACAAAATTTACCTACACTGAGTTCAATATATTTCTTTGCGTCAATGTTTTTAGAATAGTATTAACAGTTCCTAGTTGTCGCGGCAAAGAATCGTGTTAAACTGAGGTCTTCGTTACCCCCACTACATCCTAAGGGGCGAGGACGACTGCGCAGCTTTGGTGGACACGACATCTGAAACCTCTCGAGATATACTTCCGTTATGTATGAATGTGTAAACCAAAGATGACACTTTAGTAATGGCAAAGTATTAGTCTGTTAAAGGTATATGAATCGTCATATAGATTCCACGTGGAAGGAACTCCGACCACTAGACTAGGAGGCGGGACCTCCAGTTACAAGTCACCGATACGCTGCTGCTAGAAGACCGAAGATTGTATAGATATATTCTTGTATATTGATGTAATATTGCCCCTAATAAGTGGAGCTTGCCTCCACAAAACTATTGTAGAATACATCTGAAACCTCTCGAGCTATAGTTTTTGTTTCGTGTGTGTCAACCTCAACAAACCTAAAATATATGCTCTATCGACTGAACAGGCTGGTGCAGGTAGCTTTATCAGGTAGAACGAAAAATCGTACGAAGTATTTATCATACGTTCTTTATGTTGAAGATGTTCGGCCGTTACAATGTATATATATATATATATATATATATATATATATATATATATATATATATACACATTGTAACGACCGAACATATATATATGTATAGTAAAGTTTTATGTGAGAAGTGTTAGTAGTACTATCACTTATCAATAATTAAACAATTATATATATAATTGTTTAATTATTGATAAGTGATAGATCCCTTTACGACTAATAATAATTAAACAATTTTATATATATATAATTGTTTAATTATTATTATTGATAAGTGATAGATCCCTTTACGACTAACACTTCACACACAAAACTTTACTATCCGAAATTGCTGTTGAACTGAAATTACTTCATCTCGAATTTATACATTTTAAGTTCAACTATGCTTTTAAAAGTTGCATCGTTATTTCTCTAACAAAGTAAAGGTTACTTTCAGTTATCGTGTATTTTAATTTCCGATAGAAAAAAAATGCAAATACATTTCATTTGGTTTATTTCCGTTCATAAATTAAAGGCATTTCATCGTTACATTTAAGAAATATTTTTTTTATGTTTTCGAAAATACAATAAGTTAAGTTTCAGCTCAGCTTTTACATTACTCATATGATTAAACGCAACAAAAATATTTTTTTCTAATATTAGTTATTAGTCAATATTATAACATTAAATGACAACATTTGTCAACATTCCGCACACTTAAGATAATATTAGTAATCATTTACTGATTTACTTATGTCTAGACCAAATGTAGCACTGATCATAGATCGCTACGGACTTATACACACACAGATCACCGATCGTTAAATCATTTTCTTCGTTGCAGAACAAAACTCTTTCTACGAATTATATGAATCGTCACTTCGGATCAGGTGCAGATCGTGCGTATCCCAATTTCTGAAGAGTTGTCTTTATTTCACTATAAACTGAAGGATCTTCTATTGTAGCGGATATCTGAAACAAATAATATAAATTACGTGCTGCGTAATGTTTGATTGTTATTCACTATAACTTTCAAGTGTGTATCATGATTTTAGAAGATTACCGAGACCAATTTGTTGCGAGCTAAATCTGCAATGGACTTCCGTGCAGTTTTCCCAGATCTTGTGCGAGGAAGACCTCTGACAGCTGCGGCCAACCGGAAAGCAGCTATCGGCCCTACTAATTCCCGTACCATTGTCTTCAATTCGTCAGTGATCTCTTCTTCGTTTTTCTTCGCATCTGAAAATAAAACACGTTCCCATGTAAATAAGGGAATTCCAAATATCTGGAATCAGCTAAAACTAATGACGGTACAACTTTTACTAAAGTAATGAATCTCGTGAAACAATTTGCCAAATGATGCAAAGTCTCAACAAATGAGATTGTGATAACACGTCAAAAATACTCTTACAAAAATAATTGTATAGCAGTGCTTTTCATCTTTCGAAATAACTTGCTATCATTTGTGACCAAGGTCTTGTTTTAGAAATTTTGTGGATCAGAATTTTGCAGGGACCCAAACATGGGACCCGATTATTATGTTTTTATGACATTGAATGTCTTTCATTTCCAATTATTCATTAATGTTTTTAAACTTCTATGTGAGGCATAGATAAATGATTTTTTTAACAAAATATATCTGTCTGATATAATTATTAAAGAGTGAAGGATTTCGCGGTGAATTTTATGTAAAACTTCTCTGAATTATATCCAGGTGAACTCGTCGCGATAGTACGAAGTTTCCGTGGTACGGATATAATTATTAGTACTTCGATCGGTACAATCAGCATACCTCCAAAATGCTTCGGACCACTTCCCAAAGTATGTATGGTCACAACCTTCAGTATGCTTGTGTATTGGTGGGTGTAACTACGATTCTCCTGTTTTAAGTTTCAGTGGCAATATTAGTATCTGAGATGAGTTCCTAAGGTCATAATTACTTGGGGTGAGAAGTGTCTCCAAGTTCGAATATTTATCTTCTCATTTCCCAATGAAGACAGAAAAATAACATTTGGACACGAATTGAATGTCTGGTTGACTTCAATAATGTCGTAGTGCCAGGCTACAGCCTAGTATCCATTATGAGGATTGGAGGTTGGCCATTTGATGGGTTGGTGGTGACCCACTCAAGGAACCAAGCTCAGCTGGAATATGCCTCAGACAATTCCAGCTTAACTCACGAGTTGAGTTGGATTCGAGGTGACATATTGGGAAACTTAAATACCCCTTTGAGGGATTCTGTATCAGACACTAGTATCCTGAATCCTCGAATGACTTTACCCAAATTGGTACTAAGTGTGTAAAACTCATGGTTATACACACCTTTGTCAGTTAAAATCCTAGGGAATGAACTAAGCCATTACTTTCTTGTACTTGTATATTTCCAACTCATATTTGTCGAATCCATAAATGGCCTTCCTTTTGGTACCGTATTACTTAGTTGTACTTGTAAATTGTCAACTCATATCTTTCAATTATTTTATTGATTGGGCTTATTGCATCCATATAGAGCCTGGTGTCTTTTTGATGTGCCATGTCTCACCCATCAAATGTATTTCGTCTTAGTATCATGTGGTATTGTGTCCTCAAGTTCAGAACTCACTTTGTTCACCGGTCATACCCACTTTGATGTAGATTTCCTACTCAGTATCATTTCAAAATTATTATCTTTTCCATGATTATGTGGTCCTTCTCACACAGACATTCCTCAAGTGATATTTTCTGTTATTTCACGTTGCTTGTTCCATGTTTCTTGGATGTATGTCATTACTGGGAGTAAATACTCATTTATGAAGTTCCAATTATACATATAATTTGAACTGAATATAGATTGCACATATGCACTGGTTGCAGTCATCTAACACAGCCAAGAAGAATAACACCTCTGAAAAATTGTGTTTTATTTATGTTCAACATGATTGTCTATAACACTGTAAGGTGAGACAGACCACTCCTTATTTGTTATTCATATTTACCTTTTGAATATATCACATTATTGTTTTAAAATTAATACATTAATTATATTATGTACTTTCAAAGTGTAAGACATATGCAATATATTTTTAAACTTGAAGGAAAAATGTTATTTATTGGGAATTTGTATATGTTTAATATTACTCCACATATATTGATCTAAATATGCTATAAATTTATTTAATGCTTATTTATAGAAACTCATATGCTTATTAATAGCTTCTGTTAACATGTGTTTGTTGTGGAAGCTTACTAGAGTTAATGATATACAAGCAGAGTGGTATTTCTCCTTTGGTTGCTTCAGGAACGCCAACTACTGCTGCATCGCCAATGTCAGGATGACTGAGTACAACATCTTCAAGTGCTGCAGTAGATAAACGATGTCCTGCTACATTAATCACATCATCATCCCTAGCAGTTACATAAACAAATCCATTCTCATCAATGTATCCTGCATCCATTGTGTCATAGTATCCCTGAAATCAAGAAGCTGAAATGTCATTTCTATATTTTAAATAATAAGTAGCCCATGTTCTTTGTATAATATATAATATAAATATTTATGCAAGTGTCACATAAAATATGCCAGTGAGACTATGATTTATTATCACATATGTACTATATGATAATTAATTAAATGAATGGCATATAAGCAAAATGATAATTTAAGTTTAGTTTGAACTTCCATTTAAAAACAATGCTACACATTATTTTGAAGTTACATATATCATGCTCAAATAAAGTGTACATTACATATCACCCAAAGATTGTAACCATCATACTTCATATTAATTTTTTTATTATTTAGAAAACAAAGACATATTAAGTAATTACATTTAATGGGTATATGAATTTATAACTATCCTACTACACATCTGTTACAATTTTATTTCTTTGCTTACAAAAAATAATAGCATTATAAATTTGAATATAACTCAAAAATTATCAAATTTAACTTCTGCAGGAAGTCTTTTTCTGGACCAGAATGTTAATACATAATTTACCATAAGCAAAATATGTACATCATTAGACACTCGCTTGACCATTGTAAATTAGGTTTCTTTAATAAATATATTTTTGTAATGTTGTATTTAAAATACAGGAGTAATTTTCACATTCTTTTATCTTCATAATTAGTCCTATTTATGTTCCCTGTTAGGCTAAAATATTTAAACATTATGTGGTGTTTTAGTATTACATCCTGTCATTCTTTCATGTGAAATTATTATATTGATGAATATTTCTTAATTGTTTGTTTATTAAACATGTTTATATTGCATCAAAATTATATTAATTTATCAGCCCATTTCATTTTAAATAAAGGTGGTAAGTTGTACCACATCAACACAATACTATTCAGGAAAGGAAAAACAGAATAATTAGGGAATTACTGTCCAATTTCACTTCTATCAGTATTCTCTAATTTCTTTGAAAGACTTTTTTCTGTCACAGCTATTAATCTCTTAAAAATGAAACAAAATAAAAATAATTGGCAGGCTAACTCTCAATTATGCTTCAGGAAATATATCCAAGAAACAAAAATACACTGTAGAAACAGGAAAATGATTGTAAATTCAGGGTATATGCCACAACTTTTAATCAATCCAATTATCTGAAATGAAGAATTCTATCTGTTCATTGCTAATTATTCACTCCTGTTACTATTATTTCATTTAGAAATTTATTACTCAATAGGTGTATGATAATTCAACTTTATATTTGAAACATTCTATCTTCTCTTTGTGATACATTCAACATTGTTATTAAATTTCAATTAAGCCTTTTATTTCTCTATGGATATAGTCATGTACTTACTGGATACTTTGAGAAATATATTTGCTTGAAACGTTCTTGAGATTTGTATAATGTAGACATTGTACCAGGCGGTAAGGGCAACTTACAAACAATTCTACCAAGCTCATTGTATTCCGTCTCACTTCCATCTTGTCTCAAGACATGCACTGGAAGTGTAATATATAATGAGGATAAAAGAAACTTTTATTGGTGCTGCACAGATAACTGCACATATTAAAATTCTTTAAATAAGGCACATAATAAGTGCAATGGCAAAATGTACTCAATGTAATGTTTATTGTTTTATGAACATAGATAAAACTCTTAATGTATATAAGTGTAGATTAGGAATAAAACAATGCCATAATACAATTCTAAATTTCATTACTTCAAGTTTACTTCACAATTTTGAATAAGAAAGAACAATAGCATATTTCATTTAAATATTGACAACCAATCATGAAAATTGTAATTTCATTACTTCAATATTTGATGGATATACACTTCTAAAAATGCTTGTGTTTTAAAATGTAAAAGATTATATCTTGAATTTCACTACAATAAAATAGGAATAAAATTTTCAAGTAATTCCAACATTTTAAATACATCTAAATACAATATTACTTCAATGGTATCTCTGTGCTTTAGTATTATTAAGTCAAAAGATTCAGTTTGAATCACAACAAAAAGAACTTTTATTTTTATATGGCACAATGAATGGTATAAGTAGCAAATAATCTTACCATCATATCCAGGAAATGGCATTCCAGAAGAATACTCTGGAGGTTGGGTACTGTGGCCAAATCCAATACATGTTGCTGTTATTGAATGACCTGTTTCTGTTTGCCACCAATGATTTAATACTGGTACCTAATGAATACAAGAAGTCTTAGAAGAAATTACTGTATTTGATTCAAAAACCTAGTTTACTGTTTTACAAACCTTGAATGTATTTTCTGCCCATACTTTAGTTTCATGATCACAGTGCTCACCAGCTACAAATAGTGTTCTAAGTCTGTAAATGAATATAAATGCATTCTGAAGTTCTTATCATAATTACTATATAGCTCTGTTATGGAATTGAGGAAACTGGTTCTGATAGCATTATTTTCTACAGTTTAAGCAATTATTTTTCAATATATACTAATAGATTTATGTTTATTATTGTGATTGATTAATGACATTTTCCAATTTTATTATCAAGGCACAGATCAGACAGCTAAATCTATCAAAGTATTTACCTCTGCCTATAAATATTGTGGGAATATCAGCAACAATATTGAAACAAACTTAACATTCTGAACAAAAAAATTTGATTACTAGAACATTGAATCAAATTAATTGAGTTCCATATGCATTTTAATGATTATGATTATGTAAAGTAAAATAATGTTAATGGTGACCGTCATTGTATTTTTTATTTATTTATATGTATGGCATTCATAGGCATTTCTACTAGTTCCTGAGACCATGAAAGTGCGGTTAAACAAAGTTTTTTTAATGAACAATTTATAATTTAAGGAGTTACTTCTATAAATTGTTAGAGTAAAACTTACGACTTGGTTGAATAATTTCTCCCTGCTTTGATTTCAGGATCCACCCTCCTTATTACACGCAAAGCTGTCGGAGCTGTGAAGAGTGAATTTACCTTATGCTCATGAATAACTCTGAAAATGAAACACAGATCATGGTAAAAATGTTTATCGTCTTACATATATATTCCAATATAACTAGTATTCAGTAATTCCTTGATGAGACATACTATTTGTCTTCAAGATTATTATTTCTATCATTATGGCCTTGCTCAAGAAGTAACTTCATACCTTGGATTTTAGATGAATGTCAATATTTGATTATCTCAGGGAGTGTTTAGGATCACTGGTGGAAGGAAGTGTCTTGTCATTGAATATGGATGCACCCTAGGAGGCTCTATCGACATCCAAACGCTTTATAAAGGGGCGGTCAAGTCGATTTCAATACTACTGCCTTGAAGGTGGTTGCAGTGATAGTCGCCAAACGCGGATGGAAAACCGAGAAACTTTGTTAATTAAGTATGTGTTCGTAATTTGAGGAGAAAGTTAACCATTCCTTTGTATCGAAAATTAGCAGTTGCTCTGAAGATAAGAAATTTATTTTCAATTAAATAAATGTGAACTTGATTTCTTGGCCGAGCATCTAACTGTTTTCGATTAATATTGAAGACAGCAAAATATAGAATTAGTTCTTTCATTTGAAAACAATTATTGCCGATTCAACGCTTGAACGCATTTTTTTTGCCTGTAAATTTTCTCGTAAATTACAAGTCTCAAATAAAAAATTCCGCGGCTTAGGTCCTCGGTTAAGAGGATATTACACTAGAGAACTGAGAACTGTACTACAAAGACAATTAAAATTCCTTTACGTTTGAGAGTTTCTATGCGTAAAAACCATAATAAACTATAATAAATATATTATGTATAAAGCCTGAAAAAATGCTGTTATTTTTTGGTTTCATAATATAATACAAACGCAAATATTCTCGAAGAGTTTTAATTATTGTTTTCAAATTCAAATGGAGAGTTATATTTATTGTTTTCAATTAATTATGGAGAGTTATATTTATGTAGTTTCTTTCAAAATACCTTATTCACATTATTATGACGTAAAAATATTTTTTCACAATGGTATATTATGTATATGACAAATTATTATTCAATAACATAACCGTCACACTTGATGTGGGTAAGATTTTTTTGTTCGAATTAACGTGACTTATAATAAAAATATTTTATTTTTAACAGGAAGTTGTTCACATTATTTGTAAGCTTTAAATTGATGATAATTTTTTTTGCACACCTGAAATATTGACCTGGGTCAGGAGTACGGTCAGGCTTCCCTTCGTACATAACTGACGTGATGCCGTACACCAAAGGCCCGTAGCAAATGTAGGAATGTCCGACTACCCAGCCCATGTCCGACGCCGTCCACCACACGTCATCTCTGCCCATCCCATAAATAATATGCATAGTCCACGCCAGCGTCGCTATGTGCCCTCCTACAGGTCGTATTATGCCCTTAGGCTGGTCTAAAAACCACAGAAACAGAGTTACAAGCTCCTCGAATTGTTCAAAGCAACACAATATTTCTGTGCTTACATTTTTATATTGCACTTAAGATATACATATGTCATTACCTGTTGTTCCTGATGTGTAGAGGATGTACAATGGGTCATTGGCCTCCACCGGCACGCAAGGATGTGGTTTGGTCGACTTCAAAGCATCGTCCCATAATATGTCAAAATCGGGAATGAGAGGGGCTTCTTCCACGTTAGACCTTTGGAAAATTATGCATCTGTCTGGTTTCCATGTCGATAATTTTATCGCTGCGTTCAGAATGTCTTTATACCTGTGACAATGAATTTAATGCATTATTGATGTAATAACTGAAGAGGCCTAAAATTCTTCAAATTGATTCTATGACTATTACACACATACTTGTAGCTTATTCTAATGTTACTGGAGGATATTAACATTAGAAATTCGTAATTGAGCCAATATGCTGTTAAGCAGAAAGGAAAGGTAGGCAACCCAGCAATACAGCAGTACTTTTTTTTACGTGAATTTTTCTTGCTTACTATCAATTGAAGACCAAGCGACAGTTACAGTCCATTTAATAATTTGTGGAGGTCAATTAGCAAGACTGTGAAATGTTTCAACAATAAATTAATGAAGATATGTCGGAGTGTTCCGTTGCTTAAACACAATCTTTCATCAGGAATCCTGTGACACATTTTCTGTCTGCCAATATGTATACGGTAATATGAAACTATTTACGAATATAATAATTAAAGACTAATAATTTATTCGTCGTATCGTGATTCAATTAACCATTTTCAAGAGATTAAAATTTTAGTAGCCAATGTTACTTTACGTCAAATAAAGTTCAAAAGTCACTGACAATAGTTCCATAAATATTATAGAATCCCGTTTATTCTATTTATTTCATATTAACAGAATTTCTAAAAGTTATAATTAAGTTTATTAATATAATGATCCTTAATTATGTTTACCGTGATAAAATATATTTTGACTCTGCACTCCTCACTAATATTAGAATCGTTAATTAAGATTTATATGAGAATTATATGAATGGTTACTGAATGCAATGTGTTTTAATGACGGAGTGGTTACCTGACGATCTTGTTGGGTTCCACACCACAGCTCGCCGCTATAATGACTTTTGGTTCGGCGTGTTCTATCCGGACGCACAGTTCCCTCACTGCAAATCCTAAAATTTCAGATATGTTTTTATATTTTACAACATCGTATTCTGTATGAATTTCAACATTTAAAAAATTGATTGTCCGTAACATTAAAATTTTATATTAGGAACACCATTTATCCATTTGTCTAAAAAAAACAATTCTGAAATGCAGCCGTTGCGAACATTAACCTCGAAAATGAAACGTTCTTATTATTTTAATTAAGTTCTAATCATCTATCATTTTAACTTAACAATAAAAGTTCAACATACTATGTTCTCTAACTACAAAATATAGTTGAAAATGTAATAATTATTACTATTGAAACTTTCTTACTTTTAGACAATACAAATATATACAAAATTACTTGGACTTGCTGAACGAGATTTGCAAATTCCCTTTGCGAGGACAGATTAAGACGTTAAAAATTGAAAATACCGCTAACCAGCGACACGTGTCTTGAGTCCCTTAGGATTAACCCCCTTAGATTTGACAACGCCGAGCATAAAAAATAACGAATTTATCAGGTCAAAATCACTGCATAAATTCAGTTCCGGAACGCATATATATATATGTGTGTGTGTGTGTGTGTGGAGGGGGTTCTACGACCGTATGCATTAATGCATTAACATACGTACCTCAGATATTGAAAACCGACTTATCGAATGTGCGATTGTCATATCACGGTACAGAATCTCTGTTCTCTGTTTTAATTTGTAGATATAGCAGTAATAGAGATGTAATTATGATTTAACAAGACCGACGTGTGAATTATTAATGCATTCATCGTTGTGGTACAAAAAATCGAAAGCAACAGGTATGCTGGAGTTTCAAATGGCGCCTAAGAGATGGCTCTGCACTTTGGTCTGGCAAAGTTGCCTTCAGAAATTTGTGAATTTATCATTTCGTAAATATATATATAATGATATTCTTCCATTCGATTATCTCAAAATAAGCAATGCCCTGTGAGCCGTGTTCTTTTCCTTGTTAAATGGCAGTCAATACATAGGCTTGGTTTTGAGAAACTCTAAAAGTCACAAAGCAGTTATTTTTCTAGAGACGATTTAGAACGTAAATAATTTAAGTAACGACTAGAGTTAATTTATTTTTATAATTTCTCCTAACAGGAAAAAAAAGTTTCGTTAACATTAACTTACGACCAAATTATTGCAAAATTATGAATCAAAAATTCATATTTCACTGGAATACGTACGAATCTTAAGCAATATTTTCAAACATCCGTAGTTACCAAAACGCAAGTTTATTTTAACTTAAGGAAATGTAAAATTTTTTGCATCCGTGGACATGTTAAAACATGCCTGTCATAGCTTTCTGTGAGTCAACCCCTTAAGCCAGATTTTTCTACCCGCCGGTCAACTTCAGATAATTTATTATCTATTTTTTTTGTTTTGCTCAAGAAAGAAAATTTAAGCGTCTTTCCCGCCGTATTCTAATTGCACTAAAATAATAATTATGCAATTAATGTGAATTATTGATAAATCAGACCTAATTATATTTATGTTGAATATGAGCAAAATCATGAGCCAAATTGACCTTGATATTTTCTGGTTATTTTTCACGTTTTGTATTATAAAATTCATCTAAATAATTTAGTTATAAGAAATACCAAAAAAACATTCAATAAAGGGTTAATAGTATCTGTATGGGTGCGTGATAATATTTGTTATAGAATAAACGTGATGAAAAGAAACATGGAAATGCTAATACATTCTCTGCGTATTTCAAAATATAATTTACACGAGGTTGATTTATATATTTAAATAAGTTCCTACCAGCTAAATTTACTGGTTCGTCTAAACGTCAGATCCTAATAAAACTTCATAAGCACACGAAGGGGTAAAATTCACGAAAGGAAAATCGAGATAAGGGGTTAATAATTTAGGTACAACGATAGTTTGTTTGTATTTGATAATCAAACACTTATTACCGGAGCACCATTATTTATATCAAAATACGTAATTACTGGCCCATTTAGAAAATGATATATACGTCGTACTTTTTTTCCGTGTTTCATGTTTTCATTTTCATAAAGAAGAATAAAAGCTGTTCTGTCGGTTTTAGGCACAAGTTCTTTGTTGCATAAATAAGAACAGATAATCTACATAATATTTTCCTTTATTATTGCCTGCTAATGTTACAACTCATTGTTTCTTCCAGTTGCTTTATATCGTGCAGCTTACCTGTAATTTCATTGTTGAATCGTTAGCATCGTTAGACTCGAAAATCGGTGTTTTCTAAGAGGCTATATTGTTTATCCAGTACAGTTTAGCCTTTTCGGTGATTTATTATGCTTATTTTCGAAGAAAGGAACAAGGAAATTGCATTAACCATTAATCACCGTGTAATGAGACGAGCTATTTCTTTTATAGCCAATCAGATTTGAATAAAAACCCCCGAAACGTTTGCATTCAGGAATGTGTGCTCAATTCTTCTGACAAGTGTACAGGTTGCGAGAAATAGCAAGTCGTGTCAAGATAAGATGCGCAGTGGTCCACTGCCCTAGGGAGGGGGTACACCGGAGCTCAGTTTAACACGGAAACTTCTTAGTGTAAAAACTATACTGAAAATATTGACGCATGGAAATATTGCGTTCAGTTAATGATATGTTGTACCGCAATAATCTCACCCGTAAAAGTTAACAGATGATACGTACAACGTGTGATAAAAAAGACCTTGCTGCTGTCTGTATTGGTAGTAATATAATTAATGATATTAAGAATGGCAGCTTTTTCGTAAGGGAAAGTTCCCAACTGATGACAATGGTCCCTTCCGCCGTCTTCCTTCTTCTATTGCATATCTGACAAGACTTTCTATATCTCACGACCTATAACTCTGTCCACACCAGTATTTTTTCTCTTCAATCAAACTATCGACTGTCTTGACTAATCGCACGCTTTTTGAGTATACGTAACGTGGCAGTTAGATTGCTACTAGATGAAAGAATCACAATTATTCCCGTTCCGTGGAATAGTTGACGTTGTTTTCCCTTAGAAGCCCCCCAAAATCAGCCAGAATGATCTGGACATTCAGAGTGAAAAATACGTTTGGTTTTACGACATCGGCAGAAAGAGTTGTCACCTCCGAAGACGACGGAATGCACTGCGCCCAGCCGCACCGTGGCCAACATCGCCACGATGGCCTCTGGAATCATGGGCATGTAGATGAGAACTCGGTCCCCTTTCCGCACGCCGATGTCAGCCAGAGCACCTGCCAACCTCGAGACCTGCGAAAATATAAACGAATCCTCCAAATGGCTGAGTTTGGGCAATGCTCATTTATATGAGTTGAAATATTGAAATTAGATTTGGATTATACCGTTAATTTATGTTATTATTTTCTTTGTGAAGAAATCAAAATTAAAACCCGCAGTCAAAATCATCAGTAATTGATGTAAGTCCTTGAAGGAGAAGAGTTAACCCTTGGCAAGGAAGCCTGCGAGAGGATTCTCTCGCAGATAAACCTTCCCAGAGAGCTCTCGCTGAGGCTACCTTTGGGGATGCCTTCACAACTCTCTGGTTTTTTTGATTTAAGGTTCCCACATGCCGAGGCACCTCGGTCTGTTTCGAGAGGTGTATGTTCCGGGGTCGCAGACCATGGGCATACGGTTAAAAGTAGTCCGCTATTCCTATTGGAATAGTCGGCCAGCTGCGTCCTAAACTGGCCAAGGCATGGCGAGGAGTAATCTGCGACCCCACAGCAAACCCCTCTCCCGCCATCGGAAGGGCGTGGGACAAGTACCAAATGCCCGCCCGACCTACCTGATGCAGTTTTTTATAGGGTTTGTCCTGCATTACTTTTAGTCGAATGCCGGGTAGGATCCTAGTTAACCCTTGGCTAACTTTCTCTACCTTTCCGCATCCTCCATTTCAAATCCCTTCCTATACTACTAAAGGGGAGTTGCAACCTCGTGGATCACCCTCATGAAGCCTGTTACTCTAAAACAAAAAAGAATACCTCCGTCTTGTAAATAAGAGAGCATTTTCATGGAATTCCATGGCTTTATTACACTTTGTTTACGTGAGGTAGGTGTAAATGATAACCATTAATATGAGTACATTTTCCGCTGATATTTTTCTGCACTTCTTTCTCTTATACCTGATTTGTTAACGGTATTTATTCAGAATTACTAAATACACAGTAGTGTTCAACCAACAATTACCCAATATGAATGTCGATATTTGGCATTTTTTGGAACGTCAGCTTCACAAAAGTCCGTCTCCCCTTTGAGTTTATCCGAATGAGCGTTTCGTTCCAGAACTTGACGTATGATTCTTCTACACAACCCAAGCTAAAAGTATTCTTGAAGCTCCTAAATAAGTTTTCACTTCAGAAAGGCATCAGACCGGTTCCATCGAGAAACGCCCACATGTAAATTGTTATTAAAACAGATTGTCCCAATGGATTAAAACAAATTGGAATAGCGAAGTGTAACGAGTTCAAATGAGATTGCGTTGAGAAATAAAAATATATTATTCTATTGTTGGTTAGGTACTTATCCCCATACTACCCCAGTAGTAGTCAACATCGAATACCGCTCTCATGAGATACAGAGAGAGACAGAAGCGGAGCACAAGGGACTACTTTTGTACAGGTACGATGATTTCTTGTTACCTTATCGTGAAGCTCGCCGTAGGTGACGGTCCTGACGGACTTAGTGACGGGGCTGTCGTGGATGAGGGCCACTTTGTGGGAGCGACCTGCGTCAACGTGTCTGTCGACGGCGTTGAAGCATGCATTAAGCTCTCCACCCACGAACCTGCAACGCCAATCATCTCTTATCGTCCTGTCGCTGCACAACACATGCTTAGAAAAAAATGTTGATGGAATCTCGCGGATGTTGTCGTCACTAGATTAGATTACACATTTTCCATTAATGATGGGAAAGTGTTT
Source organism: Zhengitettix transpicula (assembly GCA_037074705.1). Taxonomy (NCBI): domain Eukaryota; kingdom Metazoa; phylum Arthropoda; class Insecta; order Orthoptera; family Tetrigidae; genus Zhengitettix; species Zhengitettix transpicula. The sequence goes on from CM073595.1 coordinate 5,383,552, forward strand.
CAAATAATTATGCGTAATGGGCTGTAGTGCGAAATGAAATGATAACTACGAATGCATGATTGTTGAAACAAGTGTTTTCAATCAATCTCTTTCAAACAAATTACTCTCTCAAATAGGTAGTTTCATTATACTACATAAATATATAGTAGGCCTAATTTACACCAATGTTCGGTGTTAAAGAATTAGAAGAAGATATATTTTTTAATTCTCAGCTACTGAAAAGTAAAATTGAAACGTGTTAGAGCCTCTAAAATCAGTATATAAATTATATTTTACTTTACGTCTGTTTTTAATAAGATATATTAAATAAATTAACGACCTTTTTACACACATTTTAAAATATTTTATTCAAAGCAACGACGTTTCATTACCTTTTTGAACTTTCATCAGGTTGTTTGTTAATGTTTGAATAAAATATATTAAAATGACTGTAAAAAGGTCGTTAATTTACTTCATTTATCTTATTGAAAATAGAAACACAGCAAAAACCTGAATCGTGATTACATTTTCCCCCATTGTAATTTTGTAGTAGTGTTGCGCAACTTCTTGGAGTTATGATTGGAAAATGATGTCATTCCCAATGATGTATGAACGTAACACCCTAATACAGTGTAGAATTTATTCGTTCTAAAGGGAAGCAGTAAAGTCACACACCACTTAGTGAATGGTTCCCTCGAGTTGTCCAGTACTTTGTCCCAAGGTCTGGTCCAGCTGACGCAGCGGCCAACTTCCGCCCAGAACTCCTCCGGCTCCTGCAGGGACCGTCGGTACGCCTCCTCATAGCGCTTGCTGCGACACGCTTCCCGCTCCACAGAGACGTCTGCAACACACGGTTAAAACTTTAACGGCGAAAGTACACGGAACTTCATGTAAGGCAACACATACTTCACAAACGCCATAAAACGGATGATTAATATCTAGATTATAGTAAGCGTCATGTGTGAGGGCTGCCCCGCTTAGTGTCATTGTGTGCAGGTGCTATGCCCTCCCCGTGAAAAGCGAATTAGCTTCAGTATGCCGCTAGAGATTGACCGCGTTAGATCGTTGTAGTTTCAGTTTACTACGCGCGCATCGTGGCAACTAAGTACATGGAGGGGACAACACTCCTTTTAGTTTCATTTCCTGTCGACAACTACGCGTGGATCTCGTCTTGTATGAGATTTTAATCATCTGTCATCATTATGTTTAATAAGTCATTGAAACCCACTCACGTAAATATCTAATATAATAAGATACACTCGCAAACTCCTATTTTTTATCAGGATTATTTTGGGATTTTCCGGGATCGTGCATTTGTCTAAAACTTAAACAAGGGAATATTCCGGAAGTGTTCGTTGATTATCCTTATTGCTAAGCGCCTTGTAGCGTCTATTTTCCATTACAGGGAATACACGAAATAAAATGTGTGTCGCGTGTTGCGTTCTTGATGGGGCGCTAAATTTTTCACATACGCTAGGAGCTCGCATAAACGCCTTGTACACGAATACTCTAAACTATGCTTAAACTAATTTTATAACTTAATAATTAGTCGCATAACCTGATGGTGTTCCATCCATGAAGAAATGAAAGGCAAGTTGAATATAGGAATGTAAGAAAGATGTCTCATGCAGAATGGTTGTCATTTCCTCGAATTGTAGGATACTCTAAACTATGCTTAAACTTATTTTATAACTTAATAATTAGTCGCATAACCTGATGGTGTTCCATCCATGAAGAAATGAAAGGCAAGTTGAATATAGGAATGTAAGAAAGATGTCTCATGCAGAATGGTTGTCATTTCCTCGAATTGTAGGATACTCTAAACTAGCTTAAACTAATTTTATAACTTAATAATTAGTCGCATAACCTGATGGTGTTCCATCCATGAAGAAATGAAAGGCAAGTTGAATATAGGAATGTAAGAAAGGATGTCTCATGCAGAATGGTTGTCATTTCCTCGAATTGTAGGATAAAAATTGTTTGAATTAATAGAAATTATTCAAATGTGAACCTTTTTCCGAAAAATAATTAATCTCCGTGCTACCCGCAACAAAGTTATAATGATTTCATTGTGTTACCATATTGAGGTGTCTTGTCCTCCATTTTTGTCTTTCAATAATACCAGATTTTCTGGTATTATTGAAAGACAAAAAAGATACTATCAATTTTTTTCCACCACAATTAATACAGTTTATAAAATTGATTGTTCTTGTTACATGGGACGAACCAATAGGACATTAATTACGACGATAGAGGAACATAAAACTAATTTCAAACTTATGGCAGGCAATTGGAAACTGATTACTCAACACTGCTGTAAATATAATCACAAATTTGATTTCTAAAACAACACTATATTAGACAGGTAACCTCAGAATAACTTCATAAACGTTACACGTTACAAATAATTCAAACACTATCAATAATAAACTTGACACCGAAAATATCAACAAATTATATGATTTTTAAAGTATTTGGTATTTTTGTATTTATCTTTGGTATATGATTCTTATCATTCAACGTTTCACATGCTGTTAGAGAAAGACGTTTAAATTATTTTCCGTGTAACTGTTTCCGTCATTAAATTTGTCTGTAAACTACGGTCGTAATATTGTTAATGTATTCATGGATTTGTGTCATTGACATTCTTAATTCAGCGAAGGGCAAGCTGTTGTTTGTTAGTCTGTTTTATGCAGCAGCCTCTGTCGTGTCTTTTGCGGAAGAGCAAAAGCGTTCGCTCTGTTCAATTATTGTAATGGAGGGCATAGCTTTGTTGCACCGTTTTTCTTTCAATTGTTTACGTTCGCAATTGCCAGTCTTTGACTTTTAAGTAATTCCAGATGAGTCTCGTTTTATATCGCAGTACTTGCTTACAACGGTCACCATCAAGTCAATTGCAATCCTATTACAGGATCTCACCTCACCTCTTACTCGACGCTGTGGGTATTAATTAAAATCAAGAATTTTAATTTTTATATTTTGCTATTCTATCTCTGTTTCTGGTATTAGGATTTACGAAAAACTCCTAAGTAGTCATTTTTAATAAAAAAATATATCCACAATCTTAATTTTCATACTATGGTAATTATAATTATTGGAATATTTTAGAGTTAATTAGTAACATATATGTATTTAATACAGTAAAAATTAATTACAATTGTATTATTATTTATTTGAATACAAAGTTCTAATTAATTTCAATAATATGATACATAATATGTTAATTTATCTTACTATAGATTATTATTATGTAAATCAACCTATTAATTACAGATAAAATGTAGAATTTATTACTCTTTACACATCATTGATGCTTTTCTTTTCATGTGGTTTTACAGAAAATGATTAAATTCTATTCTTATTTGAAGTAAAAAAACCCTTTCTTAGTCACAATATATAATACTTATAATGCATTAAAAGATATTTTAAAATCAGGAGCTTTCAAAAATTTTAAGTTAATTAGTTCGCTGCGAATCATAGGATAAATATTGAACAAAATAAAATTATTCTGCCTTCAATACTTTTTTAAGTTAAAATTTTTCAACAATATATATTTTCCTTTGTGCCTCACAAATCGCCCTTTGTCTCTGTTTTCTTTACAAACTCACAAAATTCCAATTTTGAACAATCGAAGCAATGTGATAAATTCCAATAAATATAGTTACAAAAAATTTAATTAGCCACTGACTGAAGCAACTAACGATTTGGGCAACAAAAGTCACCATTACCATTCGGTTTAGATCAGTCCATTTCCGCAAATCAGTTTTCAACGATATCAGAGTGTTCAATCATAATTAGTTTCTTAATAAGTAGGGGAATGAGTAACTCATTTTTGGCATTACACGTTTTAATCCTATATATTGATGATTTAATAAAAGATTCTCGGTTTATCAACCGGATCGATTGCTTATTAAAACATAACTTTTCAAGGAAATTCGTCAGGTTATTTATTAAAATAAATTAAAGTTTATTGAAATAAATAAAAAAGTATTTATTACAAAACTCGAAAATTTGAAAAAAATTAAATGAAAAAAATTGAAAATTAATGAAAATGTATCACCTAACGACGGCGGAGATGAATTTTTTCTGAAACGTTGTGTTCTAATAAACAATTTACCGGGTTGATAAACGCAGAATCTTTTATTAAATGGTAATAAGTTTAATTTTTTCACTGTCCATAAATTTCTTGACAGACTTCACGTTTGAATGTAGCTGGAGTATTCTTTAATTACTCCTGCGTACTACATACTGCTTGTTGATCAATTTCCAGTGACTTTATTTGTAAATTACTTTTGTTTCTTGTGTTAAGTGGTAGACCCTACTAAGTTTGTTTTAATTTTTGACGATAAATGGCCATAATGGATCCATAAACTAGCAACAGATAGTGAACCGTAAATGGCGGATGACTGTAGAAGTGGCCAAGGGTCATAACGAACTGGAAAGTCACGAAAGAATAAGAAGAAGTGAACTCTAAATTTAATTCCCCTTCCTGATTATTTTGATGTTGCTTACGATCCAGGAACAAACACTGAATGGGTAATACACGCCAAGAACTTGGTGGGGGTCGCCATGATACCGGTAGTATTTTCGGAACATTAAATGTACGTTTTTTAGACTTTTTTAAGCTACTGTACTCATTTAACATACCAACAGATTTCTTGAATTTGATTTAGTCCTACCAGGAATTTTCTTCATTTTATATTCTTGGAATAGCCATCTTTGGAAAGTTGATTTATGAAATAACAATAACTATAGCAATAGTATTTGCTTCTCTTCTGTCTACGCCAATTTAATCATTTACGTAGAGTGCGCAGAATGACTGGAGAGAGGCAGCAATTTTTTGCACTCGAGGAATCTAATTTCGATAGCTGAAGGTTACTCGAACAACCAATAAGAAAACAATGTGTCCCTAATTACGTAGTAAATTTTCTAAGCAGCACTGTGTAGTTTGGTTTCCTGGCCATATTCTGTATAGTAGAAGCTGTTTCGTCGACCCTATTCTCTTTCATGGCGCCATAAACGTCTCCTCTCAGTCTGACCGCTAACGCAAAGAATAAAGATCAAGCCAAACAAAATGTTTATACATAAACGTCAGCATCATTTAAAATTGAAGCCGTCAGGCAAATAAATAAAAGCTTTACCTCGCATATGAAATTTCAATTAATTGTGAAAAACAAATTTTTGCAGAATTTCAAACACAAATCGTGACACTTGACTACAGAAATAGGATCACAAAATGATACAATTTGGTTTATTCTTCTTAAATTAATGACAAAAATTCTGTTATCGTAGAAACATTACATATACAAGCCGATGGAAGTACATAAATGTACAGAATAAAATATTTTAATTGTCAGGAAACGATTGTTAATTTAATTTAATATAACCTTTTATCTTTAAACCTTACAGAAATTTGAAATAAAAATAAAACTACGTATTCAGTAACGATTGACTTGGAAATGACAATTGTGATGAGTCACAATTTTTTTTAAAAAAAATTATATCAGTGTTAAATGACAAAATTACATTTTTTTTACAAATATTGTCTTTAGATATAGAATTATTTATTTGTCTACGCTAAAATATAATAAAAAATTTCTACTTTCTTTAGACATATGGATAAAAGATTCTTTGTCACCTGAACCTAAACTGTTATATACTCGATTACGTCCACACTTTTGTGACATGGCATTTTCAGCCAGTTACAGGTATGTTAAAATGTGTAAGATTAAATTCATTATTAAGGTAAGTCGAGGGATCAAGAACGATCACGTCTGATAAGTAACAGTATCTCTAATCGGGAATTATCTTTGCTTGCGACGCGGAATTTTGTTAACTTTGATTTTTTTTTATATAAAAAAATTAAATATCATTAACATCACGTACTTTGACAATGTGTGGAAGAATAGTTTTAGTTGGTTGCGATAATACTGTGTGTAGGCCATAAATGAATATAAAATGACGGGTTCTGTTATCAGAGAGAGAATAAGAAAATCGTACATGGATGATCAGTGAAGAAGTTGTGTGAAGAGAAAAAAATAATAATGATAGAGGATTTAAAACGGTTTACAGAGGTCTTATAAGTATTGAGACGAATATGAGAAGGAGAATATATTGAATGCTCACCGCCGCATATTGTAATTAAAGGGGAAATCGATATGGTTTCTATGTTTATCAAATTCTGTTAAAAGACCAAGGATGTTATATGAGAGAATATTAAAAGAATTTGTTGACTTGGTTATTGATTTAAAAGTATATAAACTATAATGTTGGAAAATTTTTATAAAGTATACATTAATTAACTGTGTGTATATCCTGCGTACGTGTCTTGAGGAAGAATATCCTCAGTTGATGACGTCAGAGTGACGTCATTTAAATCTAGACTGAAGATTAACTAACAGCCCAGGTGGATCTTCCGAAAACAAGAGAACTATAATATCAAGGTATCATTAAAAATATATAAACAATTATAATTGGTGAATTCTGTTTGTTTTTAAAGTGTTGTGGACACAGATAAATTTCGAAGGATCCACACCCACGTATGCCTTGAGACTATAAGAGAATAGTTTTCTATTCTATAAAAGAAGCTTAAATTTGAAAAATATTGTAATGTCTCATAAATTATTTAACGGAAGACGTTGGTAATAATATTGTAAGTTGACGTATTTGTTTTAAATAATCGAGTTGATATTATTATTGAGATGGACATTAATATTTATTTACCACTGTTTTCTTGAAATAACTGTTTCAATCAGCCATTTTGAATACATTTAATCTGTAACGTATTATTAAAGTTTAAGATACTTAATGGAATTTAACTACGACTCGTCAACTGCAGACAGGTTATTAATCAAGCGACTTTTTTTGTTTTTGTTTTTAATATCCACGGGAAGACTCGGTCCACGTTATTTATGTCTAAAAGACAGCGAATCTCGCAGAGGAGGCGTCACCATCCGCATTCTAAGAACGCTCCATTTGCATGTGTCAACAAATTGTAAACATGCAAAATTGCTTTCCACAAAAGTACCCCCATATCTAGTACGCCGCGGAGATAATCTTCGATCCCCTTGCAATCATTTGCATACAGAGTGATGTAAATTTCCAACATGCACAGGAAACAGAATTTAAAACTAGACCTGACAACTTAAGCGACCATCAACTCCTGTTTGTCATAGACTTCTTTCCTAAACGACTGTCTTTCTCGTCCAATTTCATCCGCGGGGTACGAACAATGCCGAAGATTGGATCTAGCGTTATTAACCGCACCTACATTAAATATGTATGGCTTCGGAAACGAGTAGCGATGCCATCCGGTCCTTGTACTTCCACATAGCATCCTAAGACCATCGATAAAATATTGTAAACAAAGATAACTATCATTTTACACGTATAAAAATTAAAATTCTGACTATCTCAGTGGTTGACCATAAAAGAGACTGACTTTTTTTTGACCACGTGATTGCCTTCAAACTTCTGCATACGTTCCTTCCACTACTTGAAACATTTGTGTATATATATATATACATGCATATATATATATATATATATATATATATATATATATATATATATATATCGTTTCCACATGTGCCTCTTCCACTGATGAAAAATGATTCCCTTTTAGCACCCACTTTGATTCTGGCGACTAGGATCCACATTTATCGCCATAATATTCCAATAGCAAACTTTTTAAGCTTCACAAGACACCGAAACTGAGCTCGTCACATTTAGTATCCGACGTAGGGTATAAAAAGTATACACCCACTGCGAAGGAATCGATCAATCGAGTTTTGACTTGTAACCGCGTAGGTATGCAGATGAAGGACGATCAAAGAAACTGTGCAACACAAACGGAAAGTAAATCCAGATTACACAATCGTTATTTTCTTACCGGGAATCATTGTGTTTGTTGTTCCGCAGGTGACCAACGGTCTCATCTTCTGTGAGACATTTTCTAAGATGTAACGGACATGACTCTGATTATAATTTATTTCCTATTTATACTTTAATACTCTGGATTAGATGTAAATTTCAAGCTAAGCTGCCCCAAACCTCACCCCTAACAGTGCTTCCCTCCTATACCGAAAGAGGTTGCAATTTTACAGAACGAGCATCAGGAGAAACACTAGAAGAAAATTTATTCGACTCGAATATCGGCAGTTTAAACATGTTTGAAAATACCCACTCCCGTCCCTGGGGGTTAACCGCCAAATTGAATGTCATAATTAAATTCAGCGACATCCATAACCACGTATTCTACTCCGATCTCGGTTATTTTTGCATTATTTTTAAGTAAGACCCTCCAAAACCTAAGGGTGCTCCATCCCCATGCTGAAATTTGTTGTAATTTTACATAAAGAACAACGGGAAAACTACGATGAATCTCATTGAGCCTGAAAAATATTTATTCAGCGGAAATCTCGGTCGTTTCAGCATTTTTAAAAATTTCCACCCCCTCCCCTGAGGACGGTAGGTGTGTCTTACCACCACAGTGTTAGTTTCCGTTTCGAAAGAAACACGTGTACGAAATTTGCTCTACGAGTGTTGATTTGTTTGCGAAACATACACACACATACACAAACAGTCTATTTTATTTATTAGACTAGCTGGGTTCCCGGCGTTTCCAGAGATATCATTTATCCATAACCCCCGATTTGACTCCGATATAGGTAGCTTTGGCGTTATTTTTATGTAACGCAACTCGAGGCCTATCCCTAAATGTGTTAACCTCCCATTCCGAAGGGGGTTGAACTCCTTGACCCTGAAATAGTTTCAGTCAACCAATATATCGCCTATGGAACATGTTCGAAAATTTCCCCCCACACTTACTGTGGATTAAACAAAAAGTATTTATTTCACGCAAAAATCGACTGTTTGAAAATTTCTACCCTCTCCCAGTCCCAACAACCCCTACCCTAACCCCCGGGCGTTACCCAGTTTGTCACAATATTCATAGCGACATCCATAACCCCACAATTGACTCGAATCTCGGTCTATTCGCGTTATTTTCACCAAACCCCACCCCTGAACGTGCTCCACTCCATTGCCTAAAAGGGTTGAAATTATAGACAGAGAATATCTACCAAAATATTATGCATTTAAATGATACCGAAAAAATTTTATTGAACGCAAATATTGGCCGATCAACATCTTTGAAAATCTCATCTCGTTCAGCTGAACGTTAAATATCAAAATAAATCTCAGCTACATCCAAAACCCTACTTCAATCTCGTTTTTTTTTTGCGTTATTTTTATGTAAATTAACTCCACCCTACCCTTCATAGTTCTCTCCACCCTAGTCGATAGGGGTTGTAATTATACACAGAATATATTCAAAAATATTATGAGTGTCATTGACCCCGCAAAATATTTATTCGTCGCAAATATCGACATATTAACAATTTTGAATATTTCTACCCCCATCCACGTTCGCCCAGCCCCTCCCACCGCCACTCACCTCCACGCGTTACCGAAGTTCTCATAAATAAATTCATCGACATCCATAACCCCGATTTGTCTCGAATCCCGATTGTTTTCGCGTTATTTTCTTGTAACACCCCTCCACCACCACCCGCACCCGTGCTCCCCTTCCATTCCTATAGGGGTTGAAATTATACACAAAGAAAGTCGTAGAAATACTATCAATCTAATTAATTCTAAAATTAATTATTAAATGCAACTATCGACCTCGATTGTGTGTTTAAAAATTTCCACTCTCGACCACCACCGCCCCTGCGGATTAAATGGCAATTGAATGTCATAATTAAACTCAGTGATATTCATAACCCTGGATTTGACTCTAATCTCGGTTGTATTCTCGTTATTTACTTGTATCGCTCGTCCAACCCCCCACCCCCTAAGGGTGTTCCTTTTCCATGCTGTCAGGCGTAGAAATTAAACTCAGATAACATCGGTAGAAACACTATATTTGACCCCTAAAAATATTTATCGGACTCAAATATCGGCTTTTTAGCATGTTTGAGTATTTCCACCACGTCCGTTTGCTTTCAGATCGCAAAGAACACGTGTACGAAATTTGGTGAAATTTGCTTCACTGGTGTAGATTTTTATAAGGATCATACAAACAAATATAGATACAAACAAGCACTTTGCTTTACTTATTAGATTTACTCTGATAAGCCAGCTGTAAATTCTAGAGAATATAAATTGATCAATTTGATACAAACATATACGACACATGAATTATTATTATTATGTTTCTTTGCTTACTTCTTTAACTCGTGGCATTTTTATTATTGTAACGTTATCAATACAACTCTACTGAGGGTATTATTACGGATGGAACGAAAAACGAGAAAGTAGCTACAGGTAACATCAGAAATTATTTAACATTTTTGACCGCTTTACGAATTTGTGGCAATTTCCTAGACGTTTTCATGAATTTCAGATCCCTAACGTGCACGCACGTTCCGAATAATAATGATTAATTATCGTATGGGCGCTTTCTATCGTAATTTCAGTACACAGTGGTATTTTACTAGTCAGCGGAGCGCGAGATTGCGAGTTTTGATCCCCTCGACACCTCAAGGGATTTAAAGAGGGACCTCCAGGACCCACGTGATTGTCGGAGGGACTCGCTGCGTCCCGAAACCAATTACTGGATTCAAAATATGGCCTTGGTCCTATTGAGGTAGTTCACGGTGGTGACCGTACACGCCATCACGTCACCGAAAATGTCTCCCAGACGTTCTTGTTAACCAGCCCGTAACATCCACGAAGAAAACAACAACGTCGAATCAGTATTACGACAATAGTTCTGCATCCTTTAATTTTCAGAATGGGTAATGCAAACAGATATTTTTGATGTACTAAGGTGACGGATAATCGTTGGAAATCTGGACACAACGTTCCGATCAACTTTGAGGTTATCATCAGGTGGCCAATTCGACCTCTGAATACAACTGTTATTACTCAATATGTTGAATCGGACACCTGATGTCCAATCAGGTGTCCAATTCAACCTCTGAATACAACTGTTATTACTCTAGAGGTTGAATCGGACACCTGATGTCCAATCAGGTGTCCAATTCAACCTCTGAATACAACTGTTATTACTCAAGTGGTTGTATAGTACACCTGATGATAACCGCAGTGTTGGACGGAACGTTGTGTCAAGATTGTCAAAGTTAATCCATCAAACTTCAAACGGTCATGAAATCAGTCGCATCTGATTTTGAAACGTTGATAATATTTCTTAATTAATTGTTGTGAAATTTTAAAAAAAAACTGTAAGCTTAATAAAACATATTCATTGACGTGTCCCGACCATCGCTGACGTTTTCCCAATTATGTATTATGCGTTGAAATTTCATCGTGAACAAAATAAATTAGGGTTTCTCATTCTCCTGGATATTTGCAATTGTTTTATATTTAATTAGTTACATATTTTCAAAATAAAATTTATTTCAGAGAGATGAAATAGATTCGTGTTTCTAAATGTTTAAAACTCTCACGCAGACTTTACCTGCATTAAAAAGAACTTCCCAAGCATACTTCGTGTTTAAAAGTGTTAACGCAAAACAGCATGAAACTGCGTTTGCGTTACCTGCATTGTAAAATTAGTATGGAAAAATTTCTCTAACTGATACTTTCCTACTTACTTTTTAGAAATTTCTGTCCCCTGAAATTGGTTTGTAGCGTGAGGCTCGTTTCAACAAATAAATAGCAAATGACATTTTCAAATATTTTATTCCACACAACGACGTTTCAGTGCATTAGCGTACTTACATCAGGTTTTAATGTTTCTACGTTAACAAATTTTCTATTATACATGGTGAGAAGAACGAACAATATTTCAAATCACAAATTCAATTCTTAAAATCAAACAAAAACCTCAAAAATTAGTCTACTTTTATTTAATGGAAAGAACTTTCACATGTCAACAATATAAAAATAATTACTCGGAACATGTTGATTTGTGAAAGTACTTTCCATTAAATAAAGGTTGACGAATTTTTAAGATGTTTGTTTTATTTTAAGAACTGCTTCTTACTCGTCAGACATACAAAAAAAATTTACTTCTCCATAATCTTGAATCTTAAAATGTGACACAATACAATATTTAAAATCAAATCATAAATTTAATAATAAATGTTCCCTATCATAAAGAAATTATGAAGCTAAATATTTGCAAATTAAAATTACAATTTTATACTAAAAACGTATTAAATTTCATAATTTCTTTAAAAATATTATATCAAAAGTTAAATAATAATTTATACTAAATTTTTAATATAGTACCTGAAAGTAGTGTGCTCAATGCTGTAATAATGTTAAAATATATTTTAAAAATTCATTAAAACGTCATTTATCAAAAATGTTTCATATTAAAGCAACTTTAAACACTAAATTTACACAATGACACCTTAAAAAGAAGTAATATTCATAATCAATTATTTTTTAATTTCGATATAACTCAAAAATAAATTTAAAAAAACTTAAATTTTTATTTTTAATTTGATAAAAATTTTAAAATGCAAAATGTTGAAAAATTATTATTATCTATTTTTTACATTTTAAGATAGATGAATAATAAAAATCTGTTTTATATATATATAACTATTTGTGATTTGGAATATTGTTTGTTATTTTACCCAAGTATGACAACAAATTTGTTACTGTAGAATCATAACTACTTGATGAAAGTACAGAAAGGAACTGAAACGTCGATCTCATTAATAATTTTTTTAAATATCTGTAAAAACGTCGTTAATTTATTTCGTTTCAATGATTGATAAAAAAACGAACGTAAAGTAAAATATAATTTTATAACGTGTTGTATTTTCCAGAATTTACGTAAAGTATGTAGATTGAACGAAGATGGACTCAATACGTCCTCGTGTTAAAAGAAAGGTGGGGAAGCAGTTTTCCAGGCTACTATTTGGAAAGCGGAAACAGGGTTCGCGAGAGGCGGATGTCCAGGGCCATATAAATATTCGATGTGACCACAAACCATTGTCTTTTGCTATGGCGTGAGACTTTTACCAACGCCAAAGTCCTTTCTCATTTCGCAGTCAGGCGCTAAATGTCTTCGTTGAGGAAACTTATGAAATCTTTGGTTTTCCGTAGCGAGTGAAGAATATTTGATCGGAAAAATATTTAAAAACCATTAACAATTATTTTAATTGCATTTGTATTATTCGTGGTCCACACGTAGATAATAAATTATGTGAGTTAAACGATTAATATATAAATAATATAATATGAATTAATTTACCTCAAGCCACTAATTTGACTCGTTTATTGTCTGAAGAACGACTTCCAACGTCAACATTTATTTATACTCATTCATAATGTCGCCAATTAATTACGACTAAGAATGTCAAATATTGATACAATGTTGAGTTCTATATTTTTATTGTATATTGTGTGTGTAACTATTATTATTATTATTATTAAAATTTAATAGATTGATATCATTACGACTCACATCAGTGCAATAGATTAAACTAAATTTCTCCTTATTAATGTATGATTTTATTTTAAACTTCACTCAGTTTTATTAATATCAATCGTATTATAACAGTGAAATTGATGTTTTACTGTCACTTAAATGTTACAGAAGAAATAATTAGCAAATAAATGAGAAAAATAATGTTGAATATATTGTTATGTTCATAATTACATTTACGGTGAACGTATTTGTACAATACATATTTAAGGAAACTCGTTAATATAATAACGAAATATAAATAAATATAATTAACGAAAAAATTCTAAGAAAATAAACTATTTGATGAATAAACCAGTTTATGGGGCACGAAATTATTTTAGAATCTAAAATATGGAAAAATAAAAGACTGTGAAAATTATTAAAAGGGGTTCAAGAACTTGGGCTAAGAAAAGTTAGACGGTTAAGATTAAATTAAATTTAAAACAAACCGTACCCTTATTAATATATTATTTTATTTTGAACTTTGGTCCCCTCAATTTTATTATTAGGTATTATGTTTCTTTTTGTTTAATTATGTGATTTTTTAATTTTTATCCTAAGAGTGATAATCTTTACTGTTAGTAATTGTTAATATTTGACCAAAGTAAACTATATTCTGTTAATTCATTCAGAACCCCAGGTTTCATCAGACACAAAATAATACTTTTAGTTTCTTCAAGAAATAATTTAATTTTAAAAAAATTTAAAAAAAAAAAAAGATGGGTTGAATCCAACGCGTTATATATTATTGTCCCTGATACTAGATCTAGTTAATTCGTTAATATGTCATTATTGCTCAAGAATTAATGACGATAAAAAAGCTCCAAATTATTGACTGTTGAGGAACATAGTCCGAAATATAGAAGAAAAATTTTAAAATAAATTTCTACTTCCACGTTTAGTCGATCGACCTATTACTTAGTAAAATTAAACGTTTCGAATATGAAACAGCGGAAGTGAGAACAAGAAGAGAGGAAAGAAAGACCAAAAAAAAATCTAAATGTGACGTAGTGTAGAAGCGTCCGTAGTGATAGAGAGAAATAATATATAATGAAACATTGACGCTGCTCATAACGTACACTCACCTTTGACAATCAGTATATTTGTTCCGATCATCATGATTCTGCGCATATATCTTAAGTTCATTTCTTATTTTTGGATTCCCCTGACATTATTTTATTATTCACGACAAAAATTGTCTAATGGTTGTATTATAACAGACTCGCTGGTTTACTATTCAACGGCTCCAGCACGCTCTACCTCTCTCTCTCTCTCTCTCTGTCTTTATTTCTTTTTCTCTCGCTCGCTTCTATTTCATTTCGCTTCGCACCGTCACATAAATTTAGTAACGCTTACTGTCCAAATGAAATTTCACTTAAAAAATTATAAGGATAAATTAAATACATATAGAATACCGGAGATTAAGTATAATAGAAGACAGAAAAAAATGTATTAACTGGATATACAATTTATATAAAATATTTTCATTCAACAGGACAAATTTTGAACTACTTTGGCAAAATTCGTTCTTAAAATAAGACAAAACGAAGAATTCTCGTCGGGTTCCGTAAATTTATAAGAGAAAGTTGGCGAAAGCAGCAGACTTGTTCAATTTAAATGTTTAATATATCATTCATTCTACGAGAGTCCGGTAAACTTGTACTTCAAAATTTTCATTTCCGGGAAATTAAACGTTAGGCGTCGTTAAGCGCCAGAAAAGCCAGCGAAGTGTACGTTGATAACCAAATACGGTTACGGCAGCTGAAATTAAAAATGTATCCTCATGCAAGGTGAAAGGAAAAACATCCTTGGTGGAATAATTCCAAAGTAATAATCGGATGAATTATATCGATAGAGATAAACTAGAAATAGAGTTGAAACAACCGTCGGGATATAGAAATCTGGGACTAAAACTTCAGTCATTTTAAACGGCCAAGGAAAGTTTGAACAAATGTTATTTGAGACTAAAGTCGATTCCAGATCAAAAGACGCAACCGTTGATTAATTAAAGTGCTTCAGAATACTTAGCTATATTAGAGGCGGCTGAAAAATAAGTTCTATGACGCTAGGCCCGTTCACTATTTAGACAATTTAATAATAAGTTTCAGAAAATCGCAATCATCCTGTAATTTTCAGTCGCAGGTTTGTCTTTATAACTCAGTTCACAGAATGCCATTTAAAGGGACGTAGGTGTGGCAAATTAAAGTAATTAGTAACAGCGGCCGTCATGTGGAATAAAATTAATTTCTGTGTATTCAACGACGCAATGACTGTAGTAATAATTTCTTGCCGGGGCGAAGCCTGCTCCGTTGCCGGAAATGACTGCATAAAGACAGGAACTCGGCTGAATTTAGGCTGTGGGGACTTCCGTTAAAATACAGATCACGTTCTTACAAATTTCCTCGGCGTCCGTAACTTTGAAGGTTTAGACACTAAATTTGGCTCGTGTCTGGGTTTCACTCAAGGCCACGTTTTATCCTGTGCCTGCCTCACAGTAGGGAGGATTCTCAAATCTTTTCTACTGTGCATAGTAATATACAAGTTGGAATGTACCAAGCCAGTGAAACTTTAGGTTAGAATTATGTGACGATTTTATTACATCACTTCATGTTTAAAAATTACAAAATGTATTCTCCTATACAATACAAAGTTTATAAACAGGGCGAACTCAAATAATTCCGGATAAACGGAAGTCCATTCATCATTTTAGCAGGTGCCGATGTAAAACATAAAACATGTTCCATCATATTATCCATATACCTGAAGAATATATTAGGCAAAAGTCGCTCATTGCGACGAAGGTAAAGTAGACAGGATATTGTATACTACATGAAGCAGAGAGTAATTTATAAATTTATTCTAGATTTTATAGCATAAATCGTCTGATAAATTGACTATGAATGATTTTTCAAAATCAAAGTAAATTTTGAAGAGAGAAATTTGGACTCAAATTTCACAATTCTCTGGAGAAATCATGAAACTATGACTTTGGTTCCAAAAGATGAATGGGAAGGAATACTGATGCTGGAGATGATTATATATTTTAAATATTATAAAACTATTTCGATAAATAAGTTTTATAAAACCCAGGTGATACGTTCAGTCAACTACAATATTATAATCGGAAAGTAAATATATTTTATAAGTTTATAGATCGGGCTGCTATGGAGGTTTATCATCTACCGAGGCGACTTACATACCCTCACCATTTTTAAAATTTAGTGGAATATATTTTAAATGAAAAATTATTGTTTTCCGCTTGACCTCTAGTGTTTTAGCCTTATTTTGGGTTACGAATACGTGTGTTGTTGGGAAAATGTTTTCTACAGTAAATCTGTCGAATACGATCCGAAATATCGACTGAGATCATAAAAAGCATTGGAATCAAAAGAAATAGTGCTTCAAAGTTTCCAAATGCGGTGAAACGATCACAAAATGGCAGTGAGAATAACGCAATTGAGATGAAACACGGAATTGTATGCCCTGATTCCTTTCTAATCGTTTTTTTATTATTTTCCCTGTTCATAAGTAAATTTAAAGACGTATTCATGTCAAAACATTGTCATAGTTCTCGTTGTCTTCGATACAGAACATTTCAATGGTATAGAAATTCCAGTGTGATTAGACGGTTTCTTTCGATTTACGCCATCCTAAAAAATTCAGGTTAATAATCAGTGGAGATAAATTGAAGTATTCGCATTTATTTTACTGAGTTGAGTGTAATAAATATTTCGGATAACACAAAACTGATCGGCAACGCAATTACATTGTGAAAAATTTATCTTGCCCTGTGAAATAGCCACTACGGTTTCCAGCTGTACTCTTTTTATAAGCTTCTTTTGTTATTATTGGTAGTTGGGGCCATACATGAGACGTTTCATTCCGACAAAAATATTTAGTTAATGCTCAAGTGTGGCTCTCCGGGATTTTATAGTCGTCTTGAGATAAAATAGTCATGGCGAGTTTCAAAATCCCGCACAGCTGCCAGAACGTATTATGCTATATGCAACTCGCTAAGACAGTGTGGTGGTATTTCGCACTCTTCTCTAACGTATTCTTTTGACCGTTCCCAGTAGTTTCTTGGTCAAAACCTTTCAGTCGGTCCCAGAAGCCAGTTTCTCCTCGACCCTGGATGCGAGCGGATCCATTCCTGATCCAGCGTTTGGATGCGACGATTGATTACGAGTTAACATATACATATATAAACTCTACTCATGTGTTCGATTTATTGACCGACCGTATATTCACGACGAAACCTCCATACCACACAAACTTAGTGACGGTCAAAATCACAGATACAAAATCAGGAACCGTTCTGGTCTCAGATCGGACCGACAGGACCTTAGTCTGTACGAACGTAGCGTTCATTTTTCACGAATTATAGAAACTATGAAACATTATCAAAATAATACAAAAGTATAATTGTCGACGGTTCTTATTACTCCGTTATGACTGTTAAAATCGAACGCATGCATATTAAACTTTCCTTACAAGAAAAATGTTGAATATGCTGTACCTCTTTACATTTGAGTCATTTTAACTCCCTTCTGTTAGTTTGGTTCAAGACCCTCTCCTATTCTGTTTCACTAATTTCCATTTAACTGAATCGTGAAAAATACACAGTTGAATTGACTGTGCTTAAATTATTTAAAATGACGAATAGTGATTGCGATGCTTCTAGAGTGTCTACAAACATTTGTTTTACGGTTTAAAAGATTCTATGTATTTTTATTTTTTTGTAAGTCTAAATAATCATCTTTTCATATTATTTAATTTATTGCTTTATCGCTGTAACATTATTTCAACATATACAGAAATTGCATACATTTGTGACGAATCCTTTGTCCTCATTTGAGGACAAACGGAAACTTATAGAGCTATTTACTGGTCACTTCACTCGGAAAAATTATTTGTCCGGTTGAAAATGGGGTTTAAAAATTCTATTGTGGATGAGTAATTTTACATTGAATAGAGCATACATCTATAAAACGACAAAGCTTTTAAATATCGGTTTTATGATCAGTTAAACATTTTTATAATGATGATGTCGGGTACAGTAGTAAAATCATGCTCAGAGAAACCGTGATGTTGGTTGCCCTCCTCTAGGCGCGCATCATGGCTTAAGAAACCTGCAAAATGACGCCGTCGATCTGTGTTGATCAGCCATTGTCTAGCGGATGCCAAACTCTGAGTCCGTCGACTCCGAGTTAGATTTGAGGCTTGTTCATAAAGTGTCGGCAAGCAAGTTCCTTCCTCGCCGTCATCTTTGCAAGTAAGTTTTCTCGTTTCTATGCTTGCCAGAAAGGGACCACTCTCCCGTCGTCATATGATTTCCAAAAAATTAGTAGATCTGGGAGGATCTGATGTTACAACGAAGCAACTTGCTTTCCCAAAATTTTGAAACCCAGTTCAAGTCGTGTCCGTGACTGTCAGTAATACCGGGAGATTAAATAACCGACGTCTTGACGCAATCAAAAACAACCATAAAATACAAACATCTAAATCGTTGTTTATTTTCGTTAATAAATTGGAACATACTATCAAAACCTCGTCTAACGAATTCTCTGTCTAATAATAAAGGTCTGAAACGTAAGAAGTATTTGAAAATGAATGAGATTTCTAAGCTGTTGTGTATTGTGTAAGATATTTTGCAATCGTACCTTACATTCTGACGCCACATGAAATTAATATACACAGAATATTGTGACATCCTTATTTTAGGGATTTCTGAGGAATCACGTATTTGAAGAACGCAGTATGGTAACTAAAGAAGCGCTGGGCTCAAAGCCACATTCGGATAAGGTTACCGAATTGATTGAAGGTAATACACACCACCGCCGTTTCCCGCGAATCGCGAAAATTATAATCCTGTAAGCACGATATCACAAGTCATTGTTAACGTAACGCTGAATCTGTGGCCCGAAGGTGTGAAACTGACCTCAAAATAAAAACTTCAGTTTGAACCGTTGCAACTACCCAACCAGTTTTCGAGACAAATATTTAGTCATATATATTAATGTATATGGGTTTATCAGCTTTTCGGACCTTAAGGACGTGTATTCGAAGTACCTTGGAAAATATTCGAAGCAAGATTTTTGTGGCAATGATTGTGTCAGGTGGATCGGTCACCAATATATAGGCAATCTCTTTTGAAAAATTAATTATTGCAACTGGGATTTAAATTTTCAAAACAGAACGCTCTGCGCACACAAGTGAGAAAAGGATTTTTGAAAAATTCGCGAATTATTAACTTTATTACACACTGATCCTCTAATACTGTGACTTATAAGCAATTTTTTCATTTATTTATATAAATTTGTAACTACACACAGGCGTAACCACAGTTAATTATGATAACCCCAAATGATGACTATAATAATAAAAGAAATTGAACTGTTGCACGTCTCAACTTGAAAAAGTTGTTTTATACCGCACAATAATATTTTACAAAAAATTTAACTATAATTGATTTATAATTCAAATATGTTGTGGTTAAAAATATAGTTCAGTTTAAAATAGACATGCTGAAAATGATGAATTATTAAATTTATTTTGTTTTGTAAAGATTAATTTTTGGAGAATATTTAACTCGTATTTTTTTAATAATTTAAGTCATTAGATTATATAAATTTTAAATTATTAAAATCTTATAATGGCACATTTAACGTGTAGAATTGACCAGATAAAGAAATTATTTTCAGTTATTATATAAAATGAAGTACTGGAACCTGTTAACTGGAAAATAATAAAATTTACTTCATGTAGTAAATTTTGTTGAGAAGAAGTTGGACTTAAATTTCACAATTCTCTTGAGAAATCATGAAACTATGACTTTGGTTCCAAAAGATGAATTTTTTCTGCAGTAAATCTGTCGAATACGATCCGAAATATCGACTGAGATAATAAAAAGCATTGGAATCAAAAGAAATAGTGCTTCAAAGTTTCGAAATGCGGCGAAACGCTCAGAAAATGGCAGTGAGCATAACACCATTGAGATGAAACATGGAATCGTATGCTCTGATTCCTTTCTAATCGTTTTTTTTATTATTTTCCCTGTTCATGAGTAAATTTAAAGACATATTCATTTCAAAAACATTTCATAGCTGCGTTTACAGACCTCGTTGAAAAATTTATCGTTCTCTTCAATACATAACACTTCAATGGTATAGAGATTCAAGTGCTGTTACACAGATGTGACTTGACGGAATTATTTGGATTGAAGTTAATAATCCGTGGAGATGAATTGAATTGTTAGCATTTTTTTTACTGAGATAGACATTTTGGACAACCCAAAACTGATCGGCAAAGCAATTACAATGCGAAAAAATTATCTTGCCCCGTTAAATAGCCACGACGATTTCCAGCTGTACTCTTTTTATCAGTTTCATTTTTTCTTATTGGTAGTTAGAGCCATACATGAAACGTTTGCTTCCGGCGAATTTATTTAGTGAATGCTCAAGTATTGCCTGCGTGTTATTATAGTCATCTTGAAATAAAATGGACATGACCAGTTTATAATAATGTCCTTAAATATCTCTTGCATTACATAAATATTTCGATTGTCATGATTTGACAAATTACCGAAGAATTCAAAATACTCAAATATGAATAATGAAAAAAAATTAATGAAAATATGGTAAAATATTGTACGGGGTTAACGCGCACTGCGCAATAATAATCGACTATTTTCGCTTTTGAAATAAGGAAGAGAAATGAATATTACTAGACTCCAGCTGCGTCCTGCATTGCCTGATTAAATGCAAACAATGAGAACAAAGACTATGATCAGTTCTAATGACTATTTGAACACGGAGAGTTACAAGAACGAAGGAGACTGGAAGAACGTAAAGAGCAAGGAAAAGCTATAAGAAAATAGACATTTTACGACTGGATTAAAATTGGTTTCACTAAAAATGCAGAATTCAGACATAAGTCGTCTACTGCAGTTGCAAGAAAGCAGAAAACAGCGAATATCCGTTCAAGTGCTGTACATCATAAAGTTTGAAATATTTTCATATCAAATTGTTTGTCACGTATTTTGAACAAGAGAACATAAAAACGACAGACGGGAGTTAGTTGATGAATTCTTTGCGTACTGCATCTAGTTGAAGCTTCGAAGAAGAAAGGGGCCACGTCAAATATTTGTTTACGTCGCTAAATCGACACTTAAGTCTTGGCCCAACGACATTGTCATCCAAATACCTACCCAAACACGAGTCGATTTTTTTCGGCAGACCTGATTGACAGACCCGAATTGAAAGACAGATCCTGAAGGACGCGATCTACCCTTGCCTCTTAGTGCAAAAATCACATCTGTCGATTTGTCAGTCGCACATATATTTATAAAACAGGTCCGATCGTTACTGGATTAAATCTAACAGATGTAGGTCGTGGAGCTATGAAAATCTGTTAGATCTAGATTCGCGTGCAGGCAACGAAAGATTATCGTGAGTTGCTGCAGATAACGACTGATGAAGGGAGAAACTTCATAACTTCACCTGTAAGATGTACTTTTGCTGTCCTACACTGGCAAACGTCATTCTTACAAGTCACGCCGTTTTCGAAAAAATTGAAGTCGTGTGTTGCTAAAAAGTAGAACCCGACCAGAAAACAACCAGCACCACAAGACAACGCATGCGTTTACGAGATGTACTTCGTCATAATTAACGATAATTAAATATATGCATGTGTTACCTCAATGCATAATATTTTAGAGTAACAGGATACATGAGGGTAATCCACATGGTGGCAACTGCCCTTTAATAGCATAGGAAAGGATTCGAAAAGGGGGATGCGGAAGGGTTGAGGAAGGTAGTCAAGGGTTAACTAGGGCCCCCGGGCTATAGTTAAAGATCCTACCCGGCATTCGGCTAAAAGTGGTACAGGACAAACCCTAGAAAACCTGCATCAGGTAGGTCGGGCCCTTCCGATGACGGGAGAGGGGTTTTCTGTGGAGACGCAGCATTCCATTCTCCGTGCCTCGACCAGTTTAGGAGGCAGCTGGCCGACTGTTCCAGCGGGAACACGGAACAACTCTTACCGTATGCCCAAGGTCTGTGATCCCGGAACCTCGAGTTGCGTCAGAAAATATACGATCTCAAATATAGCAGATACGTTGCGAGAGTATTAGTGAGTATGGCAAATGAACCTCAATTTCATTTAATGAAAGCCTTCTTAAATATTAAGTACGCTTTTTGACATGTTGAATCGTAGAATTATAAGAAAGCACTTTGATTTTTCTATGGAGCAGCGGTAAAGAAAAAATACGCTTAAAATAAGGAGCCATAGATCGGCTGTGAAAGATGAACGGAAAGTAAAGAAATTACAAGAAATATACAACTTTTGCGAGTAAATTATGGCACATTTGTTGAAATGAAGAAATTTCACTTCAGCAAACAATGCATCAGGATAAAAAATAACCTTAAAGAAACTGAATTTTCACTAAATTTGTGTCTCATAGACGCGTTTGATTATAAGATTATTCAAACCCATGTTTGAACGCGCTTCTAATTTTTAAAGTGTAATTTTGGATAATAAATTATACCTCTAATGTATAATAAAAAATCATTGTTATATAAAGTATAATTTTGTGTTATTTATATACATGACGATTGCAGTATTTCATTCATTATAATATAGGTTATGTAATCGTAATATATATATTCTTGCCTGGATTTGTTTACGTATCTTATTTCCCTTGTCGAAGACATATAGGAAAAAATAAATCAACGTTATAAGAAAATATACAACCAAACCGTCATAAATGACCGGAACTGATAGTAAAAGAAAGAGGATGTTAAGGCATTTGTCCAAACTGTAAATAAATGTAGAAAAATAGGTAATTCCCTAATTAATTGATTTATATCGCTGAATGTAACTGCCATTGACTTCTGATTTTTTTTTCGAAATACGTGAAACTTAAGTTGTATCATGTGTGATTAATTACTTACAATAAAGTAAACTGAATTCATATTAATAAACATTGTCCTAACTTAATAGAGAATAATTATATACATATTGTCACACTCATCATTATTATTTTATAATTTATTAGCTTAATATTTCAGTTAAAATTGTTAGTATCGAGGAAGCTGAAAAAAACAGTATCTATGACTATCTTTGGAATTTAGAGATCGTTTGGTTTGGGATTCGATAGTTGTATGCGATTCGTAATTGTATATGCTTAACAGTGTTAGGTACAAATTTGTATCTTTTATTGAAAATCGAAGACCGTGGCTATATATATATATATATATATATATATGTATACATATAAATTAACTATAAGTTACCACTTGATTTATGGGGGTTGTTTCTGTGCAACTCTTGAAATTGGGATATATATATTTTAAATTTTGCATTACTTTACAATCCACGATATTCATGAGTTTATTGCAAATACTTATTAATTTTCCATAGCCATACAAGCTTATGAAAGAAACAAAATAATTTTTAATTTTATATTATTTTTCTGCTTCATTGTTTTAAAAAAGCTTCAGAATTTTTATTTTGTAATTTAAATCAATTGAAGCCTTATAATCACGCTAACACGGTAATTTAATTCTGTAGTTCGTATAAAAATCGAAATTTCTTTACATGGATTTCCTATTTGATAAAATATGCCGAATAAAACAGAGCAGGAAGGACTTCGGGATACAGACTGCAGTAACTACTTTTCCTGCAGAGTTCCAAATAATTATTGCGATTCGACGACGCACGATAATTAAGCAAAAATGGAGTAACTTTGAGATAGTGTGAACTGTGGAAACAATTTTGATCATTTTAGTAAAATGCGACACTTAAGTTGTGGATTTGGAAAATGGACGGGAAAAAGACGTGAGCTAAACAAAAATAAATGTTGTATCAGGAATGGACGATCTTGATATCAAGAAATTTGAGAAATTCTAAGATGCTTTACTTGATTGGTATTTTTTTTTCCAGAAGGTCAACAACAAGAACACTATGGTTTAGGATTTACGTTTAAAACATTTTTTCTTGACTTGCCAAATTACTCGTTCGACGTTTAATGGTATAAATAATTAATTTCACGTGAAAATATCCACAGGTTTGATGTTTAAAAATCTTCCTATCAATTTGAGACTGTAGGAATCTGAGAGTTAACGCATTGAGAGTTTGGTTCTAAAACTAACTCTTGTTTGCAATAAAACTGCACCGTTGTATTTACGATAAATATAATTGGAATGAAGGTTGGTTAAAAACATGATGAGGAACAAACATTTTAACGTTATTCCGATACAAATTTTAGATAGTTGATAATAAGTTACTGGCTAATGATTTTTTTATAATTTTACGTTCAATGCTAGTTGACACTATACCAAAATATAAAAAATTGTTATTTAGTCAGAAATTTTATTCCACGATATCAGTCAATCAGTTCTGATGATCTAAACCGTAATAACGTGAATTTGTTGAAAAGCGTTTTCTAATAAATTATGTTATATGAAAGATTGCGTAAGAAATCTAACAGAGCAAATCAAAATGTAAGTTCATATTTTCTGTTATCATGTGCGTAGATTTACTGTACGACTCTGCTCTGGCAAGCCGACAGGCGACGCTAATGTCAACGCCAGAGTGTGGAATGCAAACATCCAGAATCTTCGGTGAAGAGGAAATTCGACAGGTAAAGTGACTCTAAGGGCTAAATTCTGGAGAATCACCTAGAAAATGTAATGTTTGGTTCAATTAAAGACGCTTCAAGAGGTCGTCGATTTAGCCCTGCCCAACAGTGTCTAAAACTTTTTGGGATCATAGACAAAATTTATTAAAAACCGTGGTGACTATTTTTAAAAATGATATAAATTTCTGTAACCCATTGTTCCTGTTCCACAGTCGTTGCAAATCGCGATTAATAAAAAACAATACATTTTTTAACATCGCAAGAACACACTTGAGGACATCAAACGCTGTAGATTGGTAATTTAATATTACATTTTAGAATGGCCGGGAACGTTTATAAATTCCGATAGGCAAGATCTCATTCTCTTGTCGGAAATAGCTTCTACAGGTCAAATATTATTAGCAACGAACTACAAAGAGGTTGCGAGAAAGGACATCTTCGTCGTTCGCGGCGAGGCATTGATCTACGGATCAAGCTGAAATATAATTAGAAATGTTAAGATAGCATCAACGTTGTTAAAGTTGTTTAACAGGCGGAATAAAACACGAAAAGTCACGCTACATTCAGGTTCTAAGATTTGCGTTTACAGAATTATTTTCTTCTACTTTTGTTGCTAATGACTTTTGTTTTTCTAGGTATTTCCTTAGGCACAATTTTTTTTTTTTCATTATTTTGGAATATTCAGGGCAAATAAATTTATTTAAAACATCATTCAAGTATTAAATTTACAAAATTCCCAGTGATTAAGCAACAAAACCGTGTTAATGGACAGCAGACCTTCAGTAAATTGTCTAAAAAAAACTATTTACCCACAGAAAAAATTTAAAATAGTACAAAAATGTAAAATTATGATCAAAGATGCGATGAAATAGGACAATTTTTGAGTACGTCTGCTATGGCTGACAAACAAATCTTGATTTGACAATGGCTTCCTCATGAATGGGCCAATAGGGAATAACACAACGAACGGACGCCATCTGTAGGGACCCAATAGAAGTAGGAACATCGAGATTTCTGCACTGTTCGCATTATTCCGGGTTATATGAGCAATGTTCATTCACTGGAGACGGGACCGGGATTCACTGGATATTTCACCCTATGTCTTGTTTTTATTGCGCCTCGTAGAACTGGAAAATACTATTTTATTCTCAACACTAATGACAGTTATACTGATTAAAATTGGTTCTGAGTTTCAGATCCACATAGTTGTTATTCTCACGATCGTTATAAATTTTCGATATGTTGTCCCAAGCGTAGTGCAAACAACTGGCATTAGTATGGAGATTAATGGAGAATAGTAACTAAAAATAATGGCAAAATCATAGTCAAATCACAATAATTGGCTCACAATTCACTAAGTTATATTTGACTGGTCGCGACCTCGATCAAATAAAATTTCTTCCTTCATCCAGTAGTCCATATATCAATAGCTTGTATACATAATTTCCAAAACAATTTTCAAATGATTTCCAAATAGAATCGTGATCCATTCAGATCGATTGTGATCCGACTATGGTTAACCACTTTTGAGTCTGGAAGTGGATAAATTTCAAAATTCCCTTTAAAAGAGCATTTAACGCCGAATAAAATTTATTCGAAGTCATCTTCTTTTCAACATATAATAATTTTGTAGGATCCCGAGTTTTAAGGTGGGAATCTCGAAGATAATGTGGCTGAAGAACTTCTAAAAAAAATCGCGGCATGTTACTGATTAACAGGAGGGTTGAAATATCTGATATTACTGTCACAGTAATCATTGAACGTGTACGGAACGGATATTTCGAAACGAAAAAGAATTTCGCATGTTGGTTGCCGCGTTGGCAAGGGAAATCATTTTGTGCCTCGATTTATTTCAACGGTGGACAGGAACATGTGAGATCTGTTCATTGAAGGTTTTTTTTCTTGATTCACTGTCATAATATAGGACGAATTACCGGAAAATATAACTCTGAACTTTTAAGAAAAATTTCAAGACATGAATGGCGTCACTGAATAGAGGAAAGTCCCAAGTTTTTTTATCTGTGGTCCATTATCCTTAACTCACATTGACAACCTTTTAGAACGGAAAACATCAAAGAGGTCGCTCATTTCTTACCACACTCGATTTTGTTATTTTTTAACAGTTTTTCTTTAATAAAAAATCTCTTGAGTTTTTATATCTGCTTTTTTTTCTTGAGAGATTAATAATCCCTGATTTTCAAGATCAGAATCATCCTCCATTGAGGCGCCAATAATTGTGGTTGGACCACGGTTAAATTCAGATGTAATGGCTGCTTCATCACTGTCAATACTGCAAAGCTATCGCCATTAAGCGCCCCCACCTCCTCACCTCAAAATTGCAGAAGGTTACTTTGCAAAGTATTGTGAAAATCCACTACAGAAAGTGGATGCTGGCGTTTACATAAAAACTGATGCAGATCCTTTACAATGAAGGAAGCTAGTCAGAGAATCGAAGGTACCTTCATTTTCCCCTCCAGTACAAATCATCTGACTCGGCAGTTTTGTGAATGTCGGAGACATCTGGGTGACGGAAGTAACGCAAAGTCCTTGGAGCGACCCGACCAACCTATGAGACTCCTTACTCAGAAGTTAACCGCGCCAAAGTTTCTTCCTCCGAGCAGGTTTGACGTGAATTTATCGCGCACGATGTATCCTATATTTAGCATTTTCTGCGAGTGACAGCGCATCGACGAGAGCTGATGCTGTCATGGCAACGGAACGCAGCCTCCCACTTACCTGTACCCACAACCTGCTGATGGAATCAAGGCAAACCAACACCCCTTCCACGCGTGACTAATTAGCTAGGATAGGTCCGCGTATTTATTAATAATTAAACTTTGTATGGACACTTTCAATTTTTAATATGGCATATAATGACCGCTAATGCGGGATCGAAGAGAAATATTCGAAATACGGAAGGACAATCGATGGTCCTTAAATTTGGTCCCCACTCACAGGAAATGAGGTATCGGTAGAGCGTCGGGAAAGTACTTCAGAAAAATTCAAAACAGAGACAAAACCCCAATAACATGATTTAGTTCATTTTACGTCGCGTGAGTGCGAGTAATTGTTAAATGTAATCACGCCATATTGTTATAATTTTAATTGTGATTGTGACGATCTTTGGGACTCGGACCCCTGCCAAGTTATTTGGAGATTTCTCTGATCTAATTATGATGTAACTTGTATTTAATTAATATATATCATGGTCTTCTAATTTCTTCACCAGATGAGTCCCGAAAACGATGGACGAAACGTAGTATTGATTTTGACAAATATAACCCATTAAGAAATTTATTTTTCTGGAGCGATGCGGCAATTCTTCAACATCATATTTTATATAAAATCTCTCTCAGAGAAACCTCTACATTTATCCCTCTTAATTTATCAGAATTACGTCCTCCCGTCGGAATGGCATGTCTCTCACGAGAATTCGACAGCGCTGCACTCTGCCAGAAGGAAAAGAAACTAAACAGTTGTGTGAGAACGGGTTCCATGAATATTAATTAATAATTTGGAGTTATAATGTAAAATAAATGTAATGACAAAACAATTGTCTCAAAAAGACTGAAAACACATAAATGTAGGTTTTAAAATAAACTCTATTTAAACAGCGACACTAAAAGGTAACCCAAATCGTGCCAATAATAGTATTAATAAACCTGTTATAGGAAGTAGCCCATTACACTCCACAACAACGAAATTTGAACTATGGGGATAAATTTCGGATCGTTGTATGAGCAAAAAAGGGCTAATGAAATTAGTTGGTTACAATGTAAAAACTTGCACGATTAATAGCACGTTGAAACAGAAAAGGCTTCTTTTGTTATGCATTATCAAGCTTTCTAGAATAAAATGGCTGCGTGTCACCAGTTTATAACACGTACTCATGCATTTCCGGAATATAACTCTACAATTTAGTAGTATTTGGTTCTACTTGAAAAAGTATCATGGTGAAAGTAGTAAATTTATTGTCCTCAAAATTTAAAGCAACTACAGATTCAATTTTTAAAACGGTAAAACTCAACAAGTAGTATCATATAAAGGAATATGTGATTGTTTGTAAAATACTGTTTCTATCATACGTAATTTAAGATAAATATAACCAGTTCCTGTTTGAACAAAATAAACACACCTAAATAGTTGATTTAAATTTTGAGGGCTGAATAAATGTTGCATTTCCCACGTTACAAGATTGTACAGAATTTGATTGACGGAAAATGCTGTTTTAATATTATGTAACTTAAGATTAATATGCGTATATAAGAGGGCTGAACGGTCCTTTACTGTTTCAACAAACAAGAATGAAATAAAACTTTAATTTATTTAAATTTTGAAAACTTACAACATTTGACCTTTTCCTTTGTCATAACAGTTTTTATTGTTGTGTAGTACTGTTTTAATCGTATGTACTTTCAAATTAAAAGCTCCTTTTCAGTTTTACTGTTTCAAGAAGAAAGAATTAAATAAATCTTTACTTGTTTAAAATTTTGAGGACTTCATAAATTTGGCCTTTTTCCTTTGTTAGTACTTTTAGTGATTGCATAATTATTTTTTTTAAAAAAAAAAAGATTTTCAACCAAAAAACAAGCAAATCTCTTCAAACGTATCGCTACATTTGAATGTAAACTATTTAAATAATGTTATTTCTGGAATATTCTGGAACTAAATATTTAGATTTGGTTGGGAAAGATCGCAAATTATAACTTTCATTACACTTAATTAAACTTGCGTCGCCTGGATTGTAAATTTTATGATAAAAATCCTCGTTGAGGCATTCGAGATATCTCGTGATACAATACCCAATGCCTTTCTTATAGTAATTATCAATTTTACAATTTATGTGATCTTACAAAAATATTTGTATAACATCAGTTTTATTTAAATGCCACTTAATTTTTTATATTATTAAAAAAAATTATCTCATATAACAGACGACGGTTCATTCAATTTCATTGCGGTTGTAAATGTAAAGTAGCGTAATCAGATTGATAAATTTTCATGACTGAAATTAGAAGTGATACTTCCCTTCCAATTAGCATATGCTTGTATCAATTACTTAGCGAACAATGGGGATTGAATAACAAATTTATTGTCACTTACGATTTATACATTACAATGTTTCTCAGGAAATGATTCACTCATCGTTATCACATCAATTTAATTACCAATGGAAACGTTTGTCGACTTGAGTAGGAAATGTGTTCATTGGGCACGTGATGACGTCAGAGGAAAATTAGGCTTCTCAACGAATAATTAAATTTAGAGGGTTTATTTGAGTCAACAAAGCGTTGTTCTTACCTCGTAGTCCGTTTATAAATATTTTCTTTTAGTGCAATAAGCGTGAGGTTGGATTATGTTGTAGGTTAATGGGAAAATTAATACTATTTGTAATTTATAAATAATATGTTTTTACGATTTCAATTGAAAAACATGAATTTTGAAAATGTTTTCTGGCAAAAATAGCGACAGACCATCTTCAAAACTGTATTAAATAAAAATATTCTGTCCTCTCCAGTCGTAAACTGAGTGGGAGAAAAAAAAATTCTAAACATAAATTATTTACTGTGACTCTAATCAAAGAGGAGTAAAAGTTGAAACTATGTGGAGGAGACTCGATCCTAGGTGCCCCTCCACTTACTCTCGGTTTCGGTTTCACAGAACTAAAACATATTTAAAACGGCTTATGGTCGCACTAGGTTTCGGAATAAATTGCCAGGGGGTTGCTCGTGTTCCGCTTCGTTGAGTGAGACTCGTGGGCAGAAAGGTTTCACGACACCTGGTTTAACATTTTTTTTAGCACTACGCCTGTATTTAAATACGTAATATCACAATTTCAATTAAGTATAAATAATGCTGAGTGAATGAGCAAGGGCAGAATCGTAAAGTTATAAATCGCCGGCAGCTACCAAAATTTCAATTTCCAGAAAATGCGTGCACATAGAGCAGCCTGTCTTGGTCGTTTATTTTTGCAAAATAACTGCCTATCGACAAATACGGATTGATCCCAAAAATTATTTTCTATATTGAGTTCTTCGGAAGCAACATAGAAAAATTATAGTTTAAGCGTCTGTTTTATTACTTTACTCAAACTGGGGTCGTTGTATTCCTGGCGTTCGTATCGTTTTTCTTGGTCAATCGAGGAAGTAGGAAGAGTTAGTACCCCCAGGAATTTTCTCACGACACCATTCCAGTATTTCCCAGAACGACCCCCAGATAACGATGGGAAACCAAAAACAATGAACTTCACGTCGTTTTCATTAAAAAAAATTCTTGCTTGCGACCCAGCAATTGCGTCATATTCTGATGACCGCGTGGTTCCATAATATTTATTTTAAGAGTTTTAGTAAGGCAAATCTGCTGTGCCATTAGAGAAGAAAATATGATCACGACGCATAGGGTGATTCTCCGTGAATGCAGGAATTAATTGGGATTATTTTGCAGAAAGTTTATGAAATACGAGTTATTTATTTCAGCAGCATCATGAATTTACGCAAAACTGGGGCCGTTGTACTACTGGCATTGTTCCTCTTGGTAAATCGAGGAAGTAGGAAGTGTTAGTACCCCAGGAATTTTCTCACGCTACGTTTCAGTAATTCCCAGAACGACGACCCCAGGTAGTAGGTTGGATTATTGTCTAAGACGCTGAAATAATTGGTATTCCTTTGTCTAAACCAGAAAAGGAAAGAAAAAATATAACGTTAGGCATATGTCGGAAGTAAAAGCCTAAGTGTCAGAAGGGACTAGAGAATTTATTATATTGGATAGATTCGGCTGTCTGACCCTTGGCATCTCACTGAAGTCGAACAGAGTTTCCAAGTGTTCGAATCGATGCTCTTCTTTTCCTCTAATAAGATACCCGATGAGATATTTACCAATTCCATTGTTATTTTCTCAAGTTACTCCAATTAAAATTATCGACTGCAGTAGTAAGTTCTTAATATCAAGCCAATACACTGAAGCTTCAACCATTATTTGTGACAAAAGTATAAGAACAGATTATTTTTTTAGAATAAAGCTCACCCCAGAAGGCTATGAAACTGAATTAACAGATTAGGACAGAAAAATCTCGACAGGACCAGGAATCTAACCCAGGAGCGGTTGCTCGTCGACTTCCGGTCACATGCGTGCTTTCTCTATCCATTGTAAATACATATAAATTATGCATAAATATTTTATTTCTATTCACTAATTCTCTTAAAGATCCATCCGTGTTTTTTTGGTTCCATTTCTGTGGATTTATTTCTGAAATTTTAAGTGTAAAAGAATGAAGAGACACAAATTTGTTTCATAAAGCACACAGATATGGAAACTCTTCCTCATTCCTGAAATGAATTTGTAAGGATTGTTATTTTTTTTTATGTAAAAATGAATATAAACATATAGGGAAAGTTGAAACATTTCTAGTTTCCCATTTAATTTTCGTTATGTTCATGAGCACCATCAGTCAGTTTGTCGCATAAGCCCAACTCAGAAATCCTACAGGACCAGGTGGTTTCTATCCGGAGGACTTCGTGCAGCTTGTGACAACGAGAAGTGAATTAACGCTAATAGTTGTTGTGACCTGGTACGTCCGGCCGCTGATGGTTGTGGCGGACGAAGTTCTGGAAGAAGTCCTTGCCCTGCTGGTCTTCGAGTAGCATCTCGATGTTCATGTCCGGCTCCAGCACTCACATTACGCCACTGAGCTCTCGCGCTCCGACATTCCACCAACTTTCCCACAATTGTCTGCAAAGCGCCGTGTCACAGCCAATCAGTCGATGCCATGCATTTAAATCCGTATGCTGGTACTTTCGCCTTTTCATACGATACGAATTCCCAGAAGATTCCGCCACACAAACATCGCGGAAGAAACCGTACCAGGACAATAACTTCATTTAAACTGATTAATTCATCGACCTAAAACACACAACTTCCACGTTAATAATCCAAGAGCGGATTCAGAGATGTAAATTTTATTAACACGTTATAAGACCAACAACGTCATTAAATTTGAAGAGACCTACTTGTAACCATCAAGGTCCATACCGGTCACTTCAAGATTACCCAACTTCACCAAATCCCATTGCACGACCATCATTACCCTCAAACATAACTCAAATAAATGCATAAAATTTCATCACGAACGGGCCCACATATTAGTAACCCTGTACGTGAGTG
Source organism: Zhengitettix transpicula (assembly GCA_037074705.1). Classification (NCBI taxonomy): domain Eukaryota; kingdom Metazoa; phylum Arthropoda; class Insecta; order Orthoptera; family Tetrigidae; genus Zhengitettix; species Zhengitettix transpicula. The sequence goes on from CM073595.1 coordinate 5,416,782, forward strand.
ACTACTCCCAATATCAAAATGATTTCAAAAAAAGACAAACTTGTATTGTAAACCGACGCATAGTCGCTATTGACAACTTGTAGTTGATGTGAATTCATAGAAAACTATCTGGGTGCCCGGCGTTGTCCCGGTTGTCATAACAACCCCGAATTTGACTCTGATTTCGGTTGTTTTTGCGCTATTCGTATGTAACGACCCCCTACCACCACCCCTTAAGATGCTCCCGAAGCCGGAAATAGTTGAAATTATACTAGAAAATTTCTGGAGAAACCCCAACTATCTCATTGCCTCCGAAAAATGTTATTTCGACGAATCTATAAGCCATTTCAGCATGGTTTACAATTTTCACTCCAGCCCCAGGAGGGCTAAACGGCTACTTAAATGTCATAATTAAACACAGCGTCATCCATAACCCCGGATTCGATAGCCACCCCCGTCCTCCCCGATCCCCGGGAGCGGTAGTGAGTTACACAACCCCCCCCCCCCCCAGTGTTTGTTTCCGGTTATAAATAATCACATGTAAAACATTTGGTAAAATTTGCTCCACGGTTGTAGATTTGTATGCGGAACATACATTGTTTTACCTTTCCACTCCCACTCGTAGGGGTACAAGAACATGTTAACAGGGCAGTTGAAAGTTATTAAATTAAAGACATCAGTAACCTCGGATTCGACTCCAATCTCGGCCGTTTAAGCTTTATTTTCATGTAACGCCAAACCACCCCAACTGTTAAGGGTGCGCCCTTCCCATGCCGAGAGGGGATAAAATTAGACACATTAAGATTTCAAGAAACAGTATAAATCACTCCAAACCTCGTCCCCCTCCACAGACAAAAATTAATCCGACGCAAATATCGACCGTTTTTAAAATTTTCCAACACCCCCCCCCCCCACCCATTTTGCAGTAGTAGACATGTCAAAAACCCACAATGTTTGTTTCCGGTTCGAAAGGTACACGTGTACGAAATCTGGTAAAATTTCTCCATAAGTGTATATTTGTATGCGCAACACACACACAAGCAGCTGATTTAGTTATTAGATGTTATGGTGATTTCTTCGTTATTTAGTATTAGTTATTAAGAAGATTTTATATTTGAAAGTAGTCATATCAGGGGAGGTACGGAGGAAAAGTAATGCACTAGCCCATGGACGGGGCTAATATAGGAATTGTCTCGCCCAAGCTACTGCGAGAGACCAGCTAAAAGAATTTTCTTCTCTCAATACCTACGCAGTTGCTTGGTCGACGCAGTGTATATTCAACCGGACTACGCTGGACATTTAGTAACTAATTTCAAATCCTAATTGTTTTTACAAGACAAGAATTCTCGCTAAAAAGGAATATAAATATTGTGTCCATTAAAAGACAATATTGTACTATTTCAACATTTCGCAGTGGAACTGGAAACGTCACTGATCAGTTAGTCCTAGTCATAGAGGAATACGTGTTGCCAACAGATACGCAAGAATGTCCCCGATTCTCAAGCGTAGACCATAATAAGTAAATTTTATTAATGTGATTTTCAAACATTATCGTGGGAATTGTAACGTGTATTGTTGTTTGCGTGCAATGTCAAGGAAGGTGCATTCTGATTATAAACATGATTGCAAAGATAATAAGATATATTGAAGGTCCAGTTATCATACGTTTTGTGTGCTTTTTACTTTGTATTGTTGGTACCTTACTCCTCGTAAGAAGAAAGCACTGTTGATAAAAAATATTTTTGTTTGTAAATTTGTAATTTGAAGTGTTGGAACAGAACAATAGTTTTTTATGTCAGTCTTGAGTTAATTAGTTTCATACTCTAATGATACTTAAATGGTTTATAAATTACAATATGCACTGAGGTTAATATTTATTTCATGTATTCTTATATTGAGAGTAGGTGAATATTTGAAAACTTGTTATGATTTCAATATCAATTGATTCTTCCTACAACGTAATTGTTCCTCATGATAGAATTTCGGTAAATTCATTTTTTATGCTAAGTAAAATCGTATTATGTATAATAAGTAAAAGTATATGCATTAATAAGTTTGTTTCGTAACTGTGGAAACCTAAAAAGTATATTTCATAGCCAGACTGAGGACACGTTCAAACCTTGAATACAAACTTGGCAGTCGGACCTCAGCCTGAAGATGGTACAAAAAAGTATCGAAACGTAAAAAAAAATTATAAATTAATTTTTTTCACTAATAATAATGCAGTTTATTTTTCGTTAAATATGTATTAGTGTTAAACAAAGACATTAATTTAATATACTATTTCAAAGATTGAATTTTCATGGTTTTCTGTTACATCGTGAAAAAGTTTAGCTTCGCTCGTTTGTTACAATACCCTTATTATAGTTTTCTCTGTATCCTAGAAGTTTGGTTGACTTCTTTAATTTCAGATAATTTTAATTATTGTCGTCACTCTCGTGCCACTCACTTTTGCGAAAATTGCAACTGATAAATTTTTCTACTCCTACAGTTACTGGCACAAAAACTTCAAAAGGGAGACTAGTATCATCATTGGAAAAGGACAACGTGGTATTTTTAACCGCTTCTCAATTCTGATAATTAGTGTTACGAACTGTAAGTTCTAAACGAATACGTGTTGCTAACGGATACGCAAGAATGTCCCCGATTTTCAAGCTCGTAAGTAAATTCTTTAATAGGATAATTAAACTGTATTGTGGCAATTGAAACGTGTATTGTTCCTTGTGTGAAATGTCAATGAAGTTGAACCCTGAGCACAAACATGATTGAAAAGATAATAACATATTCACTGAACATACTTTTAGTGTTTTATTTTTACTTTCTAATATTTCTTCCTTACTCTATTTCAGATAAAAGCCGTGTTGTTTCTCGTTTTCATTTATTTTGCTTTGGAAAATTGTCAGATAATATTGTAATTTAAAATATTTTATTATTCGTGCGTTATTTTTATAAAACGCCTCTCCACCCTCCCCCCCCTAAGGGTGCTCCACACCTATGCCGAAAGGGCATAATAAAATATTATACATAAATAACATCGTGTGAAATACTATCAATCTAATTGATTCCGAAAATTCTTTATTCGACGCAAATATCGGCCGTAAGAGCATGTTTGAAAAGGTACACCCCCGTACATCACTTTACCTGGTACAGCAACTATAATATTTTAATTAAACTAAACGACATCCAGATATTGGACTCCAATCTCGGTCGTTTTCCTATATTTTTCTATAACGCCTGTACGCCCCCACCCCTACGGGCGCTCGCAACCAAGAGAGACAGAGGTACAAATTCTACATGAAAAGTATCTGGAAAAACGCTATCTAACTCATTGATCCAGAAAAAGATTCATTCCACGGAAATGTCGTCCGTTCTAATATGTATGAAAATTTCCATCCCCGTCCCTAGGGGTAGTAGTTGTGTCTTATGCTCACAGTGTTTGTTTCCTGCTCAAAGAGAACACGTGTGCAAAATTTTGTAAAATTTTCTCCACGGGTGTAGATTTTTATGTGAAACATACATATTCTTCTTCAATACCCCCCTCCCCCATGGGTGTAAAAATCACAGCTTTATACGAAATTTAATTAACAAAATTAAACTCAGCGACAACCCTAACAACGGATTTGAGACCAATCACGGTCTTTTTCACTTTATTTTTTATCTAATGTCATTCCACCCCTACTGCTAAGGGCGCTCCTCTCCCATGCCGAATGGGGATTAAATACGACACAAAAAAAACAGATAAAGAAACACTATCAATCTCAATGACCCCGTGAAATATATATACGACGCAAATATCGGCCGTTTTTAAAATTTCCACCCCCGACCCTGGGGCTGGCAGACGTGTCTTACCCCCCCCCCCCCCACAGTGTCTGTTTCCGGTAAAAAATGCACTACGTGAGCGAAATGTGGTAAATTTTATCAGCGGGTGTAGATTTGTATACGCGACATACACAAACACAGTTTATTTAGTTATTAGAAGTTCTGGTGATTTTTTCGTCCTTTAGTATTAGTTATTAGGAATATTTTAAATTTGAAAGTAGCCATATCAGGGGAGGTACGGAGGAAAGTTATACAGTAGCTCTCCTCTTTTTTTTTTTTTTTTTAATTTATTTATTTATTTATTTATTTATTTATTTTTTTTTTTTTTTTTTTTTTGGGTAATAGGCTACATGAGGGTAATCCACGATCTGGCAACTCCCCTTTAATAGCATAGGAAGGGTTTTGAAAGGGGGGATGCGGTAAGGTAGAAGAAGGCAGCCAAGGGTTAACTAGGGCCCCCGGGCCATGGTTTAAGGATCCTACCCGGCAATTGGCCTAAAAGTGATGCAGGGAAAAACCCTAGAAAACCTGCATCAGGTAGGTCGGGCATTTGGTACTTGTCCCACGCCCTTCCGGTAGCGGGAGAGGAGTTTAACCAGACTACGCTAGACATTTAGTAACTGAATTCGAATCCGATTTGTTTTTTTCAAGCCAAGAATTCAACAAAAAATTGAATATAAATATTGTGTGCAAGGAATAATGGTGGTTGGCAGGAAATACTAACCTGGAACTCTTTAAAACACAATACAATATGAGTTCTTCTTTTCGCAGTGGAAGCGGAAACGTGACAGCGTAGTCAGTCACTCTAATACATGTTCTTGTTTGGAAAGAGTATCAATTTTTATAATAAAAGATTTACCTCACGAAAACTATTACAAGTTAAATTGTCGGTTCGTTTTGTTTTAATTTTCGTGTATATATGTAACAACTTCTCGGCTACAAGAGCGTTTGAAAACTAACGTATTTACACTACATCTCTAATTATAAATAACTTAATTCGTATTTTGGAAATTTACCATTGAAACAATAAAATGTTACTATTTGTATTCGAGTCCGTTTTCCTATACTGTGTAAGAACATAAATAAGATGAGAAAATAGACAAACAAAAAAAAACACATGAGACTTTTCATAAATAGATAAATATTTCAAATTTTACGTGAATAAATAATGTGTAAATAGGTAAATAAGATTACTAGGAATTAGTCAGAAAAAATGTTGTAATTGACGATACAATACAATCAAAATTATCACGAGGTTTCGTCCCTCATTTGATACTTCATCCGGTGTTTGTCAAAAAAAGAGATTTATGAGACCCTAACAGTTAATTAAATAACAATATTTTCTTTAATATAGCGGAGTATTATGATTAATTCGTATAAATACCAAGATTTACTGTAAATATCTCCTCAAAATTGATATTGTTTAAAATTGGTTCTATTTATTTTTACAGAAAAAACAGTCCTATCTGCTGGTTTTGCTTTATTTTATTTCCGATTACATCAAATTCCAAAATATCAACTATATATATATATATATATATCGCTCCCTGTTACGGTTAATTTGACTGTACTTTGAAACAAGCCTTTCGATTAAAGAATTGACACAATTATATTATATTTAATATAGCTGGGAAAGGATTCAGTTTCCTTAAATCATTTTAATGGCAAATATAATTAACAACTATAAAATATCGTTGGAAATTTGGAAAGAAATATTGTTGTGACTATTCTCTGTGTAATCTTACGTTTTAACACGATTGAGTTTCAGGTCATCCCACGATTCAGATATGCGATGGAAATATAATAACTTTTATGGAATAATTTAGATTGTAAACGAAGACTGTAACAGGTAGAACAGTTGGTGGCTCGGCTATTCCAAAGAATAATTTCTGCGACAAAATAAAGTGATAACAAATGACGAATAAAACGAGAATTATATTTTGCGTACCACGAGGAAGTTCTTGGGAAGGATTTCTTTTTCTGGGAAGGTTAACATTGTTCCACGTCGCAGCTAATAAAACTAAATGTATCGCTGGCGAAGTTTCCGTACTTTACATCGCACTTAGAGTTTGCAAAGTTGTGCGCGCAGGTTGCTGTCTCCCACAAGCGCTAATGGACTTGGATCTGCGTGCCATGTATCACAACAAATTTCTCAGACACGTAATTGCTGGCTCAAGCGACGCAGTCCAGATAATTAGGAAATTATTGGGATTTGCGTATCAGAAAATCTATCGTTGCTGTAGAAAATATTCTGTGATCTGTGGTGAATGGTGATTGACGGCGGAGTCAAGTCGATGACGACGTGATCTCGTGAAATGAAACGTCGATGAAGTCGATTTTAATTACATATGTATGTGTATTCATCACTTCGTGGATGTGCCACAAGTGTTCGTTAATGTGTGATGAAAAACCGGAACCAGGACGGCACAATTACTGTGTGACAAACTTTCAATTTCAAACGGACAGGAAAATCTGGTTTTCCCAGATGATGACACAAGTGAAGGTACTGGATTTGTTTGGAGTTCCGAGTCGATCAAAACGAAACGTGTTACTAGACCGTCAGTTCAGGTAAAGTCAAATTAACAGGTCTCTAAATGGTTTTCAATCTGGTGGTTGACATTCTTCAAAAATTGAGTCTCCCGAGTTAAAACGGGCGAGTTGGCAACCGTGATCAACTTCACAGTAGGAAGAATAGGTTGGTATTGAATAATTGAAATATAAGCCCCAGAAGACATTATTAAATACCAACCTGTTCATCCAACTGTGAAGTTGATCACGGTTGCCAGCCCTTCCGTTTTAACTCGGGAGACTCAAGTTGGAAGAATGTCAACCACCAGATTGAATAACAAATTCTTTGTTTACACAGTAAATGGGATATCCTGGTTAAGAAAATTCATCACACAATATTGAACGTTTTTGGTACATGCATGCAGTGATTAATACACATACACGTGTAAAAAAAATACAATACTTTACTCGGTTATAAACCCGAGAAAGACTTCAGGTTGGTATTGGTTGGACGAGGTGCTTAAACGACTATTTCATAGTGGTTGCACCTTGAGACCACCATTTTCTTTTTTCTCTCTCTCACACTTTCTCTATGGTTTGCCAGCAGAACCACATAACATTCTGTAATTCATAAGAAACACGGGGAATTTTTTTTCTTTTCAATTTGGCTGCTAATCTGGGACTATTATTACTTTTAACAGCTGATAGAAGGTTCTGGCTTGATAATGGTGTTGTCTGTGTTGTGTCCTCAAAGTTTTGTTTATTACAAATAATGTTAGCATTTTACACGGTAAATATTTTTTTAAAAAAACATTTTTTTTATAATGTTTTGAATATTTTTATATACAATACATTTTTTTTTATCAAATTAATAACTTTAAAACCATTGGCAATACATTTGTTCTCATCATGTAACACTATGAATTAATTTTTTTAGTTAGTTTTTCGAATATTCTTCTGAAAAGATGAAGAGTAAATATAATTAAAAAAAAGAACGTCTCTTGAAAAGATATCCGAGACATATATTCTGCAAATAAAGTCTTTAGTGAAACACTCACCAAGTTCCTCGAGCAGATAATGCAAAAACAGACCAGCTTCAGTTATATTTCGATAATCCTAGGGCTTGAATCTTCCTCCACCAGCTCTGAGTTAAGTGAAATTTGCACTTAGAGACCACACATTCGTCACGGATTCTATTCTAGAGTGTTCCAAATCAGAAAAAATATAACACTTTCCTCACACTTATCACGTAACATGCTGAAAACTTCTATATTAGGCTTCGGGCACGATACAAGCGGCGAGCGGTGAGCGGTGAGCGTCTGGAAGCAGGTAGACTGAGCGACTCCGCTCAGTTTTATGTCCCAATAGAATGTAGTATGTTTGGGGCTCCGCTGGCTACAACAAGCAGCTGCGGCAGGGCGACACCGCCTGCCTCTCAGTGGTCGACGCTCATCGCTGACCCGGTCATTAAATTTTCTCTTACAGCCCAGCGTCGAAGAACTCGTCCAATGCTTATACGTTTAAATATCATCAAGTTCGTCAATAATTAATTATTAAATGTATTTATTATATTTTATAAAAAGGAAAGAAAGCAAAATTTGTTAAATTTTTGTATTCAAAAAAATAATATCATGATACTATGCCAAATCCTCCACGACGATTTTCGGGTCGTAATTAGTCTTGATATACCATAATAACATTTTAACAGAATAAAATCCAAAAAAGTCCTCCAAATTTCGGTTAGATGATTTATTAATGTCCTCCAAATATCGGTTAGATGATTTATTAATGTCAAGGACTTGTTACCTACAAGACATGTATTTCCACAGTTCTCTACATGTCTAACTTTGTATCAGTTTAATTAATTTATACAGGTGTTTCTCTAGTTATGTATATTATTTTGTATTTTAGAATATGAGTTTGGCTCTTACAGAGGCCGAAAGCTTCTATGTTTATTGATGTAGGTTAAATAAATCATTTTAGTTAAATTTGGAGAACTTATTTGGTTTTTTAGTCTGTTAATCTGCATTATAACAGTACTTTGTTTGGAACTGTTTCGAATATTTAATTTGGAAAACAGACAGATTTTATTTTAGAGGAGCATAACATGTGGTTTGTAAAACTCTGCAAGATACTAAAAGGCCGAGGTAATATTTTTGTTATGCAATTACGGTTTTCAGCTTACAGCAGATTGCAGTAATAAAAAATTCTCTGTCATGCAAAATTGATACCCCTCAATAATTATTTCTTATATTATACAAAGTTTCATGTCAGTGTAGTTACATTTGTTGATAAACAGCCAATTGAAAAAAGTAATTTATTAAGTAATTATTAAAATGCGACACGTTTTGGCCATCGTGCTAAGATAACATAGTAAAAGCCTGAAGAGGATCCACTTGAGGGCTGAAACGTGTCGCAATTTAATAATGGATTTTTGTCATCAAATATTTATTAAATTGAAATATGTAAGGGAAGCAAATTTTCTTTTCGTTTCTCTATAAAAAATATTTTTTAAATGAGGTATCCCTGTCACAACTATCTTTGGCTTGGAGTGATCAAATTAACACGCCAATGAAGTGTTGAAATAGTTCAAGAACGTAACAACATGTGGTTTAGGAATTGCTCCAAAGGTGTTAAAAGGCCCAGGTTTCTGGATTAATTATTGACGGCTTTTAGCATGCCTCAAACGGCACGGAAATAGCGCGATGGCAGAAAGAAACTTTCTTAGTTGTCCATGGATCTATTTTGGCACTACCATCGGAAATGAAAGGGGGGCTTGACCTGCTTGGGGATGTAAAACTGTATTGAATTCCTTAAAAAAGGATTTATATATTCAAAAAAACGTGTTTTATATTTTCTTAAATCCTCAAACAGATGGGGGTACTCTCCGTCATGCCTTCTACTCCTGTTTATGCGGAGAACTTCATAGTTCCTTTGCCTTTCTGTAAAACGCGTTTCCATAAATAGTTCTTGTTTTCACTCAACACCTCACGCGACGACGTCATGATGGCGACTGTAGTAAGTTGACGCCTAGCAGCTCTGCATCGTACCCGGCCCCGCTCATCGCGTTGTCTCCCTAACTCTCAGCCGCTCAAACGCTTACCGCTCGCCGCTTCTTTCGTGCCCGAGGCCTTGGACTCAACTCGTCCATCAGCATGTTTTTTCTGTTGGTAAGGTTATGGACACGTGCGGCTCTTTCAAATACGACGGGAAGGAATCGTAACTCACTGGAGTTTCAAGGGGGAACGAATCGGGCTCTGTCATTTAGATACCGGAAAGCGACCGCAACATACCGGGAATGAATCAGGTCTGACCCGTCACAATTTATGTCTCAGGTCAATTCTTCTAAACAGTTCCATCTGTTTCCAAGTCTGGTGTTTCCGTATCCGCCAGGAACGTTTAGTGAACAAATATTACATTTTGAGGCCCTTGAATATTTGTGATGAATGGTCATCATTATTATTTTCTAACTTGTGTATCGCAGTTCAATTGAAGACATAAAATTCATTCCTGATACACGGGAGAAATATATAATTCAGAATAAATTCGAATTTTATTATTAATATTTTGTTAATTCCTGCAGTGAAGTGACTGTCTCGTAAAGGTTATTCACCATTTTCATCATACAGATGTACACTTGATCATGGAAAAATGGGTAATCTTTGTAATTGAACCGAAATTTCGGTTATAATTCATTTAGTACGGTTCGGCAGTTGTGGTTTTCGGCGATGATACCTCAATATCAAATCTCAGTTTGAGCAGATATACGTTTGAGTCTGAATGTGTTAGGGTAATAAAGTAGAGCGCACGGCTGGTTTATAGGCAGTCCTCCGCCGGCAACGCATGCAAATTAGCGTTGCTTACTTAGGAAGATTTGCCTTGCGGCTCCAATATATAAATTGCACCAGTCACAGTCCTTGGCGGCGCGACTTTGCTCCAAATATCTTCCTTAACCTAGCACAATATCAAATGCAGGTCAGCTGCTTCTCCGAATACAGTTTCATTCCACAAATTCATCATACCGTCACCATGGTCAATACCACGAGGTATCTCCGAAATGAAATAGCTCAGCAGCGCTTCAAATACAGGCGTTGTTCTGAAATTGAGCTGGTTCGCTCTTTTATGAATTCATTTACCTAGTGAAATAAAGGAATTCTATAGGAACAGCAATTCAGTCACCTTCAATTTTACTTCAATTCCTCTTTATAAAAATGGAACCATGCCCGCAAAATATCTGGGATCCTTGACACGCAATTATATGTTTCCATCGTAACTTCTCTACTTGACAAACAATTGCAATATACAAATTTATAGGAACGCGTTAACTAAAGTAAAAATAATTGTGGTTGGTACTGTTAACGTTAAATGATGTATCTCCAGTTTTTTCTATGAATAAATAATAAAATATTTTTTAATTTAAACAAAAAAATAATAAAGAAATTATTCTTAAAATGATTGAAAGCTAGATTAGAAAGTCTGTATTAACTTTTCTATTAAATTGTGACAGCACGGCACTTAAGCTGGATAAATTTGCTGTTCAATTTCATCTAAAAAATATATACGACCACGGGAAAGAAGTATAATTTACGTTTCCTGATAATTTTTACCAGATCCTAGTTTGAATATTCATAGATGTCCCCAAACTCAAATCGAGCACTTTTTCCTTAGATTACACTTATTTCTATAATATTATTTAAACTACTCCTGGGGTCCAGTCAAGTGGTACACAACTACCTCCATAAAATAATACGACATATTTTACAATAAATATGTTCAATAATTATTCAAAGAGCAGCAAGCATTCACAACACAGAATCACAGTTAAATAGGGAAAGCAAGAAATCATGTAGCCAAACATTATTTATTCTGTTTCATTTTCAGAGTTCTTGACCCAAAATTTTGCAGTGAATTTACCTCACACGTGCAGACCTCGTCGCAAAACGTGAGCGTCTCTGCTGACGCAACCGCGCGATACAGCTAATGGTTCGAAAGGGGGTTTTCCGAATCCATTGGTTCAGAAACTAATAATCCACTTCCAAAAAGCTTCTGTGTTAGCTGTTTCATGGAACCTAGCTTCATGTAGAGAACGTCGTGGTTATTATCGTACTGAGAGAGAGAGAGACAGTTTGACAAAAAAGTTAAGAGCACTGCCGCGACTGTAAATTGAACTATAGCACCTACAGTCACGGCAATTATTGAGTGACAGTAACAATAAGTTTTACGGCTTGTTATTTAATTAAGTCATTAATGTATTACTGAAAATGATGTTGATTGAATTTGAGTTTCGCCATCAATAATATACATTTTTTTATATTAAAATATTTGCTACATGTTTAGAGCCTTTGTTGCAATCTTCAGAAATTCTGAAACAGTATAATATCTACTTCTAATAAAATTTTATAATTAAAAAAAAATTCTTTACATATTCTTAGCAAAAACGAATCTTCTTTGGCGCTTTGCGGTAACTTACATTAAAAGAAACATAATGCATTTTTCTCTTTATCCATTATATTACACAATTTCCTGATTTTCGCGTTTTATAAACTTTATTTCGAAATACTGTCAGTCATACTAGTTTCAACATTTGGGACAGCTCTATAACGACGTGAAGAATTACACGTTCATGACAGTTTAGGGTACATATCGTTCGTGATAGTACTATTACTGGATAAATGAGTCTTTTGCACGCCATGTCCTGAGGAACGAGTGGTGCGAATATCTGCTGTGTATTGCGCGGTTGCATCAGCAGAGGAGATATTGAGGAAAGTAATGTACAATTTGTTTTACCTACAGACATCAGTTAACTACGAAAATAAATTTCTTGACGATATTAAACATTAAAAATGTAATTGTAACAGTACAAAATGCATACATAGGTCCCGTCACGTCACTGAGATGAATAATTTTGTAGTTAATGAATAAGTAATAAAGTCAATTCAGACAAAAAAGTGATAATATAAATGCCGCACAACGTTTCTGGGATCCTTGCCCCTTTTGTAAGATGCGAAGAAGAGCCTAGAGTGACACAACTGCACCTGTCAGTTGACAAAACTCAAAAGCGACGAAAACGCAACGACAATGGGAGAGCCGAAGGGTTGGCGTAACAATAAGGGAGCAACGACAATGGGAAAACAGAAGGGATCATAGCAATTGTTGAGTTTCATTGTGTCTGTTTGTACATTAATAACTGTGATGTTTGATTTAGTGTGAAGCATCTCTCAAATGAGTCTGGAATTGTACCTGGTGTTACTGTCTAAAGTCTTAGCATTTCGCCAATCAAATATATGTTTAGAATTGATTATATGTTTGGATACTGCAGATTTTTTTATCAATGGATAGTTTGATATTAGACATATGTTCCTAGATACGTGTATTAAGGGAACGTTTTGTTTGCCCTATGTAGCAGTAATTACAATTAGAGGAAGAGATTCTGTAAACAACAAAATGTTTGCTGAAGGTGTCAAATGGCTCCTTGTGGTTTTTAATTAAGTAGTAAAGAGTATTAGTGGATCTGTAAATGATGGATATTTTATATTCTTTAAATATTTGGATATAATTGTGATGTAGAAATTTGTGATACGGGAGTACGAGAAAAAAACGTTCCCTTAATACACGAATCAAGGAACATATGTCTAATATCAAACTTCCCGTTGATAAACAATCTGTAGTATCCAAACATATCATCAATTCTAAACATACATTTGATTGGCGAAATGCTAAGATTTTAGACATTGACACCAGGTACAATTCCAGACTCATTTCAGAGATGCTTCACATTAAATCAAACATCACAGCTATTAATGTACAAACAGACACTATGAAAAACAATAATTTCTATAATCCCTTATTATTACTCTAAACCTTGTTTTCCCATTGTTGTTGCTCCCTTATTGTTACACTAGCCTTTCGGTTCTCCCATTTTCGTTGCGTTTTCGTCGCTTCTGAGTTTTGTCGACTGACAAGTGCAGTTGTGTCACTCTAGGCTCTTCTTCGCATCTTACGAAAGGGACAAGGATCCCAGAAGCGCTGTGTGGCATTTAAATTTTCACTTTTTTGTCTGAATTGGCTATCTTTCTATATCATTATTTTCAATCAGACGTAATTTTTTTCATTTTAATTTTGTAGCTAATTGCCGTTTAATTGTAATCCCTCTGCTTCCAAAATATTCCATGTTCATTTTCGAGGCAGTTTGTGGTGATCAGCTCTTCCTTTTCAAATATTCACTATTATTATCATTTTGTTTTCTTGAACTCCTCTCCGACGGTTGAATCGTGTACACAGAACCGCGTAATTTTCCTTCCCATTAATAATTATTTAAATTCCATAAAGGTCTCACATGTATTTAAATTCGTATATTCCGAAAATCCATTACTGACGTTGTTCTTTTAGATTTTGGAAAAATGTTTAAGAGCTGAATTTGTTATGGGTTCAGATTAGTTTAAATAAACTGTAAATAATAATTATATAATTTCACATACTCATTATTTTTCATACATTTATTAATTCTATTACTCCTAACTTACGTATAACACAAATATAGAAATAGAATGAAGTACTAAGAGATAATCAGAAATATAATTAGTTATTATTGTAAAATTCATTGTTATTTATAAAATGGCAAAAACAGACAATTTTTTAAAAAAGATCTTATTTCTGACAATCACAGTACATTATTAATATATAGAGCTATTGTTCCTACCCATTGACGTCATTTACTTTGGTGTCAAGAGTCTTATCACGTGCTCCTCTGAGCGTCAACGACTCTGCTATTTCTGTAGTGTTCTCAAATAATAAAACAGCTTACGATTACACTGCGTTGTCAGACCGAATTATAGGTTAAGAGCTTCTTATTTCTGTTTGTTCTTAAAAAAGTTCTCATCATGAAAACTTTTTAATTCCGTTGCCTCTCAACCAAGTGCAGATATTTTCAGGTAGCACACATATTTTTCGAATAACTTACGCTGACTAATTTAATAGTCTCGGTACAGTCACGTGGAGAATTCTGCGAGCAACTACATAACACAGCGGAATCGGCTGAGGGGAAGTTTTTCCTTCTTACACGCCACTCCGTCAGATATGATATTGAATGCCCTGTATTAAATTACGTACGAAGCTGGGAAGACGTACAACACACAAAAGGCGCTGTTTTGCTTTGAGTCCATTCCCTCAGAAGAAGAATACAGCTAATAGTCTTATGTGACACTGTCTTTTGTTACAAAGAAGGGATGGTGTGCCCCAGAATTTCTACGACTGCTCGTACGAGGAACTTTCACAGATACTTTTTAATCTTTCAGACGTTGCCAACATCGACACCTACGCAGATGTTCGTTCCACTGTCCACGCAAGACGAATTACTTTATTATAATTTTTACTTTATTCCAAATGTATTGCGAATTTTCTACAATTTATAATGAAACAATGTTTAAAACATTTTCCTTACAAATACTTTTGCAAATGTAACTATAAATTCAATTTCCCGTCCCTTATTATCTAGGAAGACTTTCAACCTCTTTTACTTACATCTTAAATAATATACCTCATATACCGTACTTCCTTTTCCCACACTATCTTTTCTCTTTACCTACAAAAAAACATTTCAAGCCCCATTCGACGGTTTATTCTCAAATGAGTTTCTTCTGCGAGATTTTTTTTAGTTAAAATCAACTATTTACGAGTTTTTTCGTAAATATTTATTTCTGATGCGTCAATATAAATATATTAGCCAATATTGTGGGACACACAACGTTTTCTAATATTAATTTTGGTAAATATGGTTCTTTGAAAGTAGAACACAATTCAATAACCAAGTCAAAGAATTCCTCAGCTTGTTTTCTGGAATTTTAGGTTTGCAGAGTCTTCTCCATATAACGAGCGGCGCCCACATCAATAGATAATAATAAAGTAGTCGGTAGCACATCACTGCATCTGAACACTTCCACCAGCTTGTAACAAAGGCCTTCATTAATCATGAAATGCACTGGCAATGGAAGAAAAAGGGTATCGATCCCTTTGTTTAAACATAATAAGATTACGGATCACTGACTTTGTACGTTCAGTAAAGTGGGTTTATTGATAGAGCATTAAACGATATTATCCAGAGCTGTGAAGTTATCGACGTTGTCAGCGCATCATCTGGTCAACTCGAACCTCAGTTCATGAGATATTCTGAATTTCTTTGCAGAAAAAAAATAAATAATACGAGATAGATACTATAACAATAAATGGAAAAAAGTATTGGACACTTTGGGGTTGTAAGTGATTGCAAATAAATTATAGATTGGAATAATACCTGTGGTCATATTTAGGATGAATTGGTCGTGGCATAACGGAATATCATACTAGGAGAAAGTTTAAAGAATATTTACTAAATAATTGTATTTACAACTTATTCTGAAAGTGACAGTGGGTGAAAAGAAACCGAGTAATTTATAAGCCATACGGATTTGATACACGTTATCAATTTTGGCCTCAAAATGGATTCCTTCCTCGATGGTATATACGTAAAATATTAATACATGGTGGTTCGTTATTATTGATAATAATTAAAAACCCTTATTTCAGTCTCAATTTATATTTCAAAAAGATCTTACAATTTCCAAGTGTCAAATTCATCTGTCTATAAATTTGAATTTGAAATTATAACATTATAAAACTTTATAAAACCTTGTGGGAGAATGTAAGTATTTTACAATCTGCAATTGAAAGTGTCTCGGAAGTTGTAAAACATTAGGGAGTTAAATGTGTGTTGTGTGTTGCGTGTTGCATGCAGGAAGGGACGCTCATGTTTTGTTACGAGTGTACATCATTCAGAACGATGGTCCTCGATTCATGAAACTTTTTGTTAATCTCTTAGTGTGATTGATAAAGACTAAGGAATGAGGAACATTTTGTTGGCACCGTGGCGCTGCGGGGCGACGAACACTCGGAAGACCAACTGGTAAAAGTTAAATTCCTACAGTGCGAATCACATGTGGAGAATGTAATGAATGCGGCCGGCAGGGGTCGGTGCACTTCCGTCTTTTGTGCTCCGTCAACCTGACCTCTATTGTGTTTAATCCACTAAACTGCCATAGCTAATCAGCGCTCGCCGTAAAGTAAGCGGACTCGATTGCTTTATCTCGCGCATAAAGCAGTGTATCTTCCTTGTCACAGGCAGCCGTCTGGAGAGGCTTTTACGGTGATAAAAAAACACCCGCTGCGTCCATCAAACAACACGTTAACAATATTTATTACGTATTCTCAAGAAAAATAGGGAGTCTTCCGGACGCCTGCAGAAGTTGATCAGGTCCCAGCCTCTACTTTCGTGGATGATAAAAATACATCGCTCCAGGTCGGCCTGCCTTCAAAACTCGTCCAGCAAGTAGTTTTTCAAAGATATTGGTAACTTTATGACACCCTGACGAGTATCCGCGAGAGGACCTTCAATTAACTTCAGATAAACGTGAAAATAATATCTCTTTCGACTAATGGATTAAACCACTTTTGATAAATAACTGTTTCAACGGATTGATGCTGAAATCTAAATCATTTTACTTGTAAAAATATCAAAGAAAGTATTAAAGACGGATTTTTAAATTTCACCATAAGCTTCAAATAACATTACAATAAGAAACTTTTCGTTACACGGAACGTGTTTCATACAAAAACAGCTTTGGGTTGATCTGACCGTTGGTGGACGAATGTTGTAGTAATTCACTGGTATTCTTATATAATATAATTTACATGGAAGATTTCGGCCTATAGTTAGCAATATTCAACAGTTTCGTCCCTGTTTACACATAAACAAGAATTTAAAAAACAATTATTCCGATACATTTACATAAAAACATTTTATTTGTGAACAATGAACTTAATTTTTATATATACTTATACGTAAGTTATATTTAATAAAAGATATTCATAACTACTAAAATATATTTAAAATATTGTGTGGCGTTCCGTTCTACTAAGTAATTAACTCAATTTATAAAATTAACCTCATGTTGAACACATGTCACCCAGTAATGTATATATAGTTATTAAGCACATTTGTTACGTAGTCGCTTTTTGTAAGTCAATTATTTCTCGTCTGTTGACACTCTTCATCTCTTACTTTATGCTATCGCTGACTTCTATGCTGTTACCCCAAGATGTTCCTTTCATTACATTATGTAACAGTGTTCTTACGACTCAAGCTCAGGATTTACATTTAACCCTTACAATATTTCATTTTAAAAATCTTCCAGTGTCGTCTTCTCGGAGTTTTCCCCAGTACTAATTCTGTAACTCATCACAGATTCAGAAAACTCCGTTTCCCCTTCTAGAGACATACCCTCTTATCGTTTGTTATTATATACTTTTCTAATCTAATCTAATCTAATCTAATCGGGAGATTAATTTATTTCATAATTGTATTCTATTTTCCTTAATTATACTATACTGGCTGACCCGGCAAACTTCGTACTGCCTCAGAATCAATAAACGTTGTGTTAATATACCCTAAAAGAATGAAGGTCAATAAATGTACAAAAAATAATTAAAAGTATATTAATTACATTGAAATAAATGTAATTCACGTCGCAGCAAGGTATTTGCTTTATTGAAGCGATCGAAATGATCGCATAGCAGTGTTGCACTATTTTTTAAACGACTTCAAAAAAGGAGGAGGTTCTCAATTCGCTGCGTATTTGTTTTATGTATGTTCACCGATTACTCCGAGACTAACGGGCCGATTTGAGTCATTGTTTTTTTTAAAATCAACGGAGGATACACTGCAATTAGTCCCATAAAAATTTTGTGAAGATTGATCGAGGTTTTTTTGAGAAAATTGAAAACAAAATCATGTATTTCTAGACGACTTTTGCTTCAGGAACTGTTGTTCTTTCTCGACAATTTTTGAATACTTTGCGATTATTAGAGTTTCATTTATATTTATAGACCATTGGGCATAATCAGACGCATTTTGGTTGATACTGAGCCGTTTGACGTGCTGCCTTTCTTTTTTCTTGTAGTTTGTGAAGCACGAAGTGGGGCCATACTAACGCGGCGCTTTTCTAGTGCGATTTCCTGTTCATCTGCAGTGGATTTATTTGCAATATTCCGAAATCTAATAGCATAACGACTTCGTTGTGAAAGATTAGATCATTGTAAGTAACACTAAACAACATAACCTTTCACACTATGCACTTCATCAACATAAATCAAACTGAAAAAAAAAGGACCCCGCATCTGCATCAGCCGTCAAAAGATAATGTACACAACGCCATCTACTGGCATCACCGCACATCTGCATCAGCTGTCAAAAAATAATGCACACAACGCCATCTACTGGCATTACCCGAACCAGCATACAACACAATCAGATAATTTTCTTCATAATTTTTATTTTCGTGAATTTTTCCGATGTTTTTCCAGCAAGTCAAAAATCATCAAAATCGGTTCAGCCATTCGTGAGTTATAAATGGTGTAAATAACCCGACTTTGTTTTATATATATATATATATATATAATCAGATATAGATATAATCACGTAGAAGCTACAAAAGTCTTTATTTTATGAAGCATATAAAGGTTGAAGAATTGATATAGCAACCATTCAGAAGTTCACGGCCTAATATATAGCTCGTAATCACGTGGTGTATAGATGATGCTATATTCAGGAACATTGAAAGAACTCATTATGTCGTCGTAGTTTGAATAGTTACGGCGAGGGACTGACCGACGGAGAGGAAGGTGACGTCAAGAATGTGATGACCATTCATATTTGCATATCATTGTTAAAATAAAGTCTTCTGCTTATATTACAGAATTTCCCAGAAAATATTTGTAAATAACTATTTAATATCAATAGATATATCACTATTACTAATCATATTTGAAATCATTAAAATAAAATTATTAAATAGCCCGTTACACCAGTTTTCAACTTAAACGTTGCTCCTTGAGTTTACTTTACGGAGGACTATGGTTCGTTCCCTAATTGAACACTGTCATATTGATCTCGAAAAGATTGTGTACTCAATCAGGAGTCACACTCAATATTTTCAAGAGTAAGGTAAGCTTAACTAAGCATCAGGCCTAAGGCCGTGTTAAGTTATTTATTTTAAGCTTGAGGTAAAATGTCGACCGGAGCGGGAATCGAACCCCGAACCCTCCGTTTACTGGGCGGCGGATGCTCTAACCACTAAGCTATCCTTGTCGACTCTCGATCCTAAATTCTTCCATAGAGCTCAATTCGGCTCACCTACGTTCCAGTAGGCGATCGCATTGGATCGGAAGTCGAAAAGGATAACCGTTAAGCGGAAGGTGCTGGGTTGGATTCCGGGTCCGGTCGACATTTTTCCTCAAGCTTAAAACTCAATACTTTCTTGAAAAGACAAGAAATTATTCGCAATGACGATTAGAGGAAAATTATCTCATCGACTAGAATTCTGATGCAGAAATTCAGGAAACTGAATGCGTAATAAAACAAATATCAGGCGCTGTTTCTGAAACTTCACGTTTAACTTCAGTGACATTCGGGGCAACAGATGTCCACAAGATGCAAAAGAAAACAAATATTAGGCGCAATTTTTCTAACTTCTCATTTAATTTCAGTGTCATTTGGTGTAACAGAACGAGCCATTGTATGGTAATTAGTGCATGAATAAGTATCCGAAAATTGGCGTCACGATTTTAAATTCAGCGGCAGGCGAGAAGTTGTGCTATATGCAGTTTATACCTACAAACTAATAATTAACAATAATGAACTATTTTTTATTGATTTCTTGGACTCCGGGATATTTTGACAAATCATAAAATATTTCTCGTTTATGTGTCATGTTCTCGCTTGAATTCATAATCGACCTTTAGGTGGTTCACGATGAATTTCCAGTAATTCTGAATTCCAAACGCAAATGATGAAAAAATCATCACTAAAAACTAAACGGAATTTTACGAAATAACACATATAAAAGTGAATCTGGAATTTTATGGTATTCTTATGTTGAATGAGAAATTTGTATTCTGGATAATCAAATAATCCTGCCGCGCTGATTACTCTTGTTCAATATCCCAGAGAACTTTTTTATTCTTAGCGGGTTTAGTAGATTCATCAATATATGCAAATTTAAGTATATCGTGGTTGGAGTTCGAATGAGCTCCGTTTGATACGAAAGGAATACGACAATACTGAATGTTTCTTTATAATCAGTAGCTGTAGTGTATACTCAAATTATGTTAGAGGCTCAAGCACTTGTCATATATTTAATAAGATATAGAAAAAAACCTATTAAATCAGAAATTTATTATGAATAAAAGTTTTAAATAATAATAGAAAAACATTAAAACAGACACGACGTTTCATCCCTAATTATCTCGGACCTCTTCAACTGTTGTAAAATTCTATTAAATGATATAAATTCAAATGCGTAATATAAAAAGTTTACAAACATGATAAATTATATATATATAATTGGCTTTTAATTTATTTAAAGAAGTCTGATAAAAACAAATGCTAATAAGATAATTAACGATCATAAACAGACATTCATATTATTAAAATAAATTTTATTTTGTATTTAACAGCTCAACGTTTCTAGACATATCGGTACCTTCTCTTTCATTTATAAAAATATACTTGTTTATGATCGTTAATTATATCTTATTAAATAATAGATGCTAAATAAAAATATTATTTAAATATAAAACTAATTTCCCAAAATGACTTATTGCTTTCCCAGACTGTATTAAAGGCAACAGTTTTCTATGACAATAAATAAATAACAGGAAATTTATATGAGAAGTTTTTGTAAATTACTTCAAATACGGAAAATCCGGCGGTAGCAACCAATGTGAAAGTAATCATAAGATAATGATGGACATGTTATGGAGAATGCGAGACTTTAGCAGAGTGCGAACGCAACTCAGTGACGTTTTGTCATAACTTTAGTAAAACTGCTGCTTGGGCTTAGCCCGATTGTTGTCGTCAATAATTTGTAGTAGTTACGTGAATAGCAAGAACCATGTGTTAACGACACAAACGAAAATATTTCTTGACGCGGAACGTAAGAACATTCCCCGGTGCTACAGAAATTCGTAGTTTCGTTGGCGGGAGACGTGACTTAGTCCCACGTACTATAATTAACAACAACAAAAATTAGACCCGTGTAACTTAATTTGGTTAATTTAATTTCAGCTGAAATGTAACTGTATAAATTAACTTAAAATGGTCAGGTTCGACTTAATTAAAAAGAACTCAACCATAGGATTGGTTCAAAGTTTCGTTTCTTTGACAATAATTAAATACCAGCTAGAATTAAATAATTTTTATCATAAAAATAGATGCTCTAGTATCTTAGAGAATTTAATATTTGACAACATGTAGCACGTTGATTAAAATTTTTACACAAGACCCATAACGAATGTACAAAAAATTGTACTCATTTCTACTTTCTAACACTGAAAAATAAATGAATAAAATACGAATTTACAAATTGAAGTGAGCACAGTAAATGTGAATTATTAAAGCATCGAGACAGTCTTGTAGTATGCAAATTAAAAAGTATCACGCAACGCGACCAAATATGTTAAAGTTACTTAACATGATGTACAATTAGCAGATTGTAAAAGTTTTGAAGGTGAGTTGACGCCTTCATTCTAGCCGCAGTCAAAATACCGTGGGCGTTTTAATTTTAATATCACTCACAAACTGCGGAAAATGCGTTACGAATTCGATTTTTCCATTAACAATATTGATTAAATTTCAATCATTCTAGCAAGTAAACTGGTAAAATGTTTGTATTTACAGAAAGATTAATGTGAGGCAACAAAATGTTGCTTGTTGATTTTTTATAAATATTTTAATAATTCAGTAATGATTCATCGTATTATTTCCGTTGTCATGTTCACACACGTTCATAAATCCATTAAATAAAATAACGTGAAAACAACCAAGATTCGAGTCAAATCGGGGTTATGGATGTCGCTGATTTTTTATGACAACCGGGAAACGCGTCTCACCCCGACAGTGGTTGTTTCCTGGTCGCAAAGAACACGTGTACGAAATTTGGTAGAATTTGCTCCACGGGAGTATATTTGTTGTTTTTTTTTTCAAAAAAAAATAATTATTCACTGTATATGTTACTTAAGTCTTTTATTTTACAAGTAAAACTATTTTTCCCTCATAAATCTTTATTTTTGTCCCAAATTAGAGTTCGCCGAATCTTAAAAATATTTTTACCTAATACAGAATGAATTTTTTTTCCATGAGTTATATTTTATTATTTTCGAGATTCCTATTATACGTAATTATTTTAGAATGACGCTATAATACGTCTGTTTTTCATATTTAATAATTAGATAGATAACTAACTAATACAGACAAAATAAGTGCCACCTCCTCTTGTCTGCTACTATCCTAATGCTTATGACCGAATCCAATGTGTCGCAAAACTTTCGCAGTACATGTTTGTTATATATAATAAATAGCTTTAATGCTGCCTTACTCGTAAAGGAACAATTGATATACTTTTTATTTAATCTATTTAACAATTGATACATTTACCAACACATAATTTATTTTAAATGTTGTTAATGCGTGTATAATTTATATGAACCATTGAACGTGGGTGGATTGAAACACAAATACTGCTTGTGTCACGGAAATATTCATTATATTTAGCATTATACGTCGTCTCACATTTAATAAGTTTTCTGGTGTTTCTGAACATTGATGTAATTGAAAACTCCAGGCAAAACAGACTCTTTATCACCAATATAAAAAAAATTACAAATAAAAATTGTAAAAATTTCAAAAAACCTTACTACGCCACAATTCCCCGAACCCGATGGGGCCGAACGAAATTGGAACGATATTACAAGTGGAATTGTTTCGGAGTCGGCAGGAGTCGAACCCAGACCAGCTACGCACAGAATCATTGCTTTGCACTGACCTGAACTCAAACCACTGAGACACTAAGCGAGGCGAAGGTCGAAAGTTTTCATCTCCCTTAAGAGTCGCAAAACTCGACCTTGACGGGTAAATTAATACCTAGAAGAAAGAGAAAAATATTAATGCAGAGAGTTAGGCTTAAACCCAGAACTTCCAGCTCCACGAGTCCAGGCTTTAACCAGCTGAGCCACTGGCTTGCGACGATGACTGTAGCTTAATAACTTGTACAAGAGCCGCAGCAGCTAAAGCACAGGTTCCGAGGATTCAACCTGAATCGTATCGCGTGACCTGGACGTTGCAAGGGTCTTGGGTTCTATTCTAGTTGTATTATATACATCAGTCTTAAGAAATTGACAGTAGCTGATGAAATTTGAATAATATTATAAATATAGGGAATTGAATTTCTTGATTTTTTTCTATTGTTGGGAGTCTGAAAGTTTATTATACGTTATTTCAATACATATTAATTACGATGTAAAGATTTTTAAAATTGTGGAAAGTTTCGAACTTGCAAACACGGTCGACATTTGGGATGAATAAATATATTTCAGGGTTAATTATATTTATTGTATTTCTACCGATGTTGTTAGTGTATAATTTCCATACCATTTAGCATGGGAGGGGACCACGGTTAGGGGTTGGGTGGAGGGGCTTTCAACACAATTTCGGGAATATAATCGATATTTGAGGCAAATCGGGGTTATGGATGTCACTGAATTATGACAACCTGGTCAACACGCGGGTTGGGCGCGGGTGGGAGGAGTTGGGTGGAATAGGGTGGGGGTAGAAATTTTCAAACATGTTACCCGGCCCATATTTGCTTCGAATAAATATTTTTCCGGGTCAATGAGATTTATAATATTTCTCTACGTGTTGTCCATGTATAATTTCAAACCCTTTCGGCATGGGACGGGAGTCACGCTTTGAGGTGCGGGTAGAGGGAGTTACAATATTATAACGCAAAAACAACCGATATTGGAGTGAAATCGGGGGTTATTGATATATGACAACCCTAGCAACGCCTGGCACCACGCTAGTATAAAATAAAAACTCCTTGGGTCACAAAAACATACATTGTAAAATATAATACTCTTTAGAGGAGGTTTGAATTGATTTAAATTTATTTGAAGTGCATTAATCTTATTCCAAAACAGTCTGTGTAGAAATATAAAAGTATTTCAATTATTTATAACTCCGATGTAATCTGAAAGTTTATTAAAAATAATTCTAGAATTACAATGGAGTTATTTCGATAATTTACAACAACAACGTTTCTGTACATAATTTTCCCTTTTCAGTTAAACGTTGGTCTTAATGTTATAAACGTTTCCTCAGTCACGAAACTAACATTACGTGTTAGGTTTTAGATTAATAAAAAATATTTTGAATTATAAATAGTGTGTGGAAATGTATTTTATTATTAAAAAGAGATGTAAAAATAAATATTTCATTTATATGTCTCCTTTTTTTCCAAAAAGAAAGAAAAAGGGAGGAAGCCCGTCTACATGATATTCTATATGGAAATTTGGGGATGAAAATTTCTCTTGGGCTGAGGAATAATAACAAAAAATCATATACCTTATGGCAATAAGGAATTTAGATGAGTATTTTTTGTGTGTCTATATTATTTGTGAATTCGAAAATTTTATTTCTGACGTAGTTACAACGGAATGAGTTTATGATTGTTGTTACATTGTATCACTAATGTGAGACACTTAGAAAACGATGCATGTGTAGTACACAATATGAATTATACAAGAAACTGGGCCATTTTGTTTTTCCAGCTGAACGAGCGCGTTTGCTTGAGGATTCCTGCAAAAGCCCAAGGATTATAACGGCTGATTCGTGACGAGTCTAGGAACAGACAAGATCGTGCTTAAACAGGAGAACGTGCTTCCAGCAAAAAGCGCAAAATAAACCACCTCTCACCCGCAACTTCCCACGGTCTGTTAAATAATTCCCATGCCTAAGGCAAGAGTGAGCACGTGTTGCAAATGGGCGTTCGAGTTGACTGGTAACTACGCAAATACTTAACGTCGTCATGGAGGCCTCGATCTCAAAACGTTTGTTGACATCACAAACAACAGTGAAGTAATAAGAATATGGGTATTTCTGCAGTTAAGATTAGATTTGGTACGTTGCCATTATTTCTTAATATGGCGGATGGAAGCTTTATGAATGTAAAATCCTCCATACACCTTTATATAATTTACATAAATTTGCATGTACTTAATGAAGAATCCTACTTCCTCCTTCTCGGACAATTGGGAGAAACAAATAAATCTAAACGAAACTGTAGACTAGGGCTGATCATATTAATTACTATGATTGGTAAAACTGAGAACACGCTGTACAACTCCACAGGAAAAAATCAAATTACCCACCAAAATATCATTCATAAAAGCGGGAATGCAGGAAACTATCGTTTGTCACATTTTTAATTTCCGCAGGCAAGTCTATAGACGATCCAGTAGACGTAAAAAAAACATCCCAGATTCCACCACCCTCAGTTACGATACCACATCACGTAGAATTTACGTCTCTACCGACACAACAGCCAGCTAAAAAGTGCCCCATCACTCAAAAACAATCACTCCTGTCCCCAACTGATCAACATCCTGACAGAAACGATCATCAACTCCTTTGAAGAAAAAAAGATAGCAACATTCCTAGATTCCGAATAAGCCTTCGATAAAGTTCACTACCCTTCACTCCTGTTTAAAATCAAACCCCACCTCTCTCATCACTACTTAAACCTTCTCTCCAATTACGTCACCAATCGATCCTACAGAGTTAAAATAGACAATAACTTCTCTCCACTACATCCTATTCTCTCAGGCGTCCCACAAGGGAGTGTAATTGGTCCGTTCCTCTACTCCATCTACACCCACGATATTCCTATTATCCCCTCTACTACCACCTCAATATTCGCAGACGATGTCGCTATCACTTCGCACTCACATTACTTCCACACCACCTTCAAACTTCCTTAAACCTTATTTCAATCTGGGCCAACGTCTGGCGCATAGTCACCAATCCTTCCAAATCCATAACCGTTCCCTTCTCCCTATCAGTCACTATCAACAACTTCACTATCCCTACTAAATCTTCCCATAAATACCTCGGCCTAACCCTAGACTCCAAACTAACATGGTCCCTTCACACTTCCCATCTTAAAAAAATAATACTCCACAGATTCCACAAGTTAAAACCATTACTGAACCAGAAATCTCCTTTATCCGTCACAACAAAAAAAAACTCCTTTACACATCTCTCATATATCCCCTCTGGTTTTATGCCTGTCATATCTGGGGTTCGGCCGCTACCACCCACATAAATAAAATTCAAATATCGCAAAATAAAATTCTCCGCTTTATAACTAACTGTGCCTGGTACGTTACTAACACTAGAATCCATAATGACCTTAATATGCCCTCAACCCAAAAAACTATAATTCAAACCGCCCTAATCAAACGTCATAGAAATCTCCACCACTTCAATCCCATGATCTCAAATACAGAATCCCATCCTCCTACACCTAAACCTCTCAGAAGGCTAAAAAGAAAACGACAAATTGACCTGGCAACCAGAGCAAATTAACACACGCATGTATGTGTGTGTGTATATATGTGTATATGTGTATATATGTAAATATGTATGTATGTGTGTTTGTATATATATATATAATTCATAACTTCCTCAACTACTCACTCAAGAAGTAAGTACAATTCTTCAAGATAATTGTAACTTGTTATTGTCTTCAAAATTATATCACAATTGCAAAATCTTCGGATTAAAAATTTTTCTGTATATTAATAAAAAAAAATCACTCAAAAACAAAAGAAGAGAAAAAAGCAACCTATCCCAGAATGAAAACAACTCGCAGGAGTCATCACGACCGACCTAACCCAAGCCTCAACTTCTATAAAGTTTCTCGTCATCATCCGAACCGACATCAACTCCAAAGTTACCATATGACAGCGACAAAAAAAATATCGTAATCCACCAAAAAGGAAGGCAAAGGAACGACCTCAGATGTTGATGCGACTGTAAATAAATAAATTAAAAATCCATCAACGAGAGAAGGCAAATCATCAAAGACCAAGAAAACATCATCACATTATTTTGTTATAAAAACTAATTTGTAGCCTGAAATTTAAATGTAGCAATGGTACAAGTCGCTAATGACCCAGTAGTTGACGCGACTATAAATAAAATTGAATTAAACAAAAGTTGTTTGCATTCATGCCTCATACGGTACTGCGTTGTGAACCTTACAGAGAGTAAAACACAAATTTCGATAAGATACAAAAATCTATTATTGGTTAGGGATCAAATGAAAAATCGTACCAGAACTGATAGGTATTTATTTAATAAAACAACTTGATTTGTAGAATCAAATACTAGTTAGAACCAACTGATGCAACTTGACTGAATAAGTGTCTATAATATTCAATATTTTAGGAAATGAGACGTAGGATTTTAAAAATATTTTAAAGACGTATAGAGTATTTTTTTCTCCTCGACGAAAATATTTTTAATTTAAAACAACCTTGTGACAAACATTCAGTTCTCTGCAACAGGTCAATTTAAATAGCTTTAGTTCTGCTTGGAAGAATGTTAAAATATTGGATCCCAATTTAAATACTTCGCGAGATTAATACCTGAAAGACTACACATTAAATCCAATTATTCATCCATTGTTGCTAAAACTGTTACACATAACCTCTGAAACAGTTATCAAATAACCCCTTTGGTCTCTTCATGTGAATATATTTGAGTTTCTTTGTAGTGCATACCTGATGACGCCCACGGATTATGGAATAAACGTCAATTTTTGTTAATATATCCACGTCTAAGTAATTTTTGTTTATAATTAGTTCTTAACTGACTCATTGACCATTAATTATCTAAGAGCAGTCCAAGTTGGCGAGTAAGTGTTTTATATTTACCGTTGCTCCATTTATTTGTCTGATTTCCCATTTCCGGAACAGTCTCCTTCGATTATTTATTTTTGTTTGCAACCTCAATAGTCAGTCGTAACTGCCCAATCGAAAAATAATATATATTCCAATAGCTTAAGGACGAATACAGTAATTTGAGGTTGAAAAACGTAACGAGATGATTGTACGCGATAAATGATCCAAATGAGTATAATGATAACCTCGTAATATAATTTACAAGTGATGGAGTTTCGCAAAGGAAGCGGAGCTTCATTAGGATCACATGTCGTCAAAATAATTGACGCTTTCACAACTGAGACTCGCGCACCAAGCTTCGCGTTACACTTGTTAAAAGGTTCCGATATGCTGAATACGTTAATTACATATCCAGCGAACGTCGTTCAATCATCATTCTCCTTACATCCTCACAAAAGAATACGCAGGAATTACGCGTACAACTTCAAACAAAACTATTACGGTTCGGTACAAATAATAGATCTTTGAGATAATCTTGTAATTTGTCACAATTATTCGTATCTATTGCGGCCTCTCAAACCAACGTGGTTTCCTTATTTTGATTTTCTAAAAACTACACCGTAATCAGCCGTAAACTGCGATTTTATACGGGCGGGGGTGAACGGGGATGAAAATTTTCAAACATGTTAAACGGCCGCATACATTTTTTCGGCGTCACTGAGATTGATAGTATTTCTACCGACGTTGTTTGTGTATAATTTCAACCCCTTTCAGCATGGGAGGTGAACACCCTTAGGGGTGGGAGTGGAGGGACGATACAAGAAAATAACGCGAAAACGAGCGATATTGGAGTCAAATTCGAGGTTATGGATGTCGCTGAGTTCAACTTGCCGTTTAACCCGCAGGGGCGGGAGTGGAAATTTTCAAACATGTTGAAACGGCCGATATATGGCGAATGAAATTTTTTTCGGGGTCAATGAGATAGCGTTTCTCCAGATATTTTTGTGTATAATTTACAACCCGTATCGCGTTACGGAATTGTGTTACTTTTTCATGTCATTTTTTAAACAGAGCTGAATTTATAAACAACATTTCCGGTATTCATTTGTAGTGATATTTTTACAGAAGTTATTTATGTAATATTTTCACGTCTTTGGAAATAGTTACAGGTAAAGTCCTATTAAAAACCGTACTTTTGTAATAAAAAATAAACAAGTGAATATACATACTTGTATATAGATATATATATATGAAATCTATTTATTGTAAGGGTAAAAAGGTAATGCCAAAGAGCAATTATACAAACCTATTTATTCATATATTTATTATATTCACGATTTAATGGAGGGAAACTTTTTTTATTCAAAGCACAGACACAAATTGCGGAGTTCATTATTATTGACAATATAGTTTCTCCCCGGTCTTTGATCTTCCTCCACGAATCACAAGGCTTTGTAGTTACCTGTCGTTTGCGTGAAGCACGGGTCACAGAATGTTGTGTAATTTATTCATGCATTCCTTCCCGCCAGCCACCAATTCAAACTTGTATTCTGTAAACGATCGTAGCGCGAGAACTCTCCAGACAAATTTAACTACAAATGATCAAATAAAGGTGTTTCAAAACGCTTCCGTTCACTTGAATTACAAATCTTTTAAAATACGTGGTGAAGAAACTAATTACCACGTGATCTGACATACACGTTCTTTCTTCCATTTAATGTAAAAACTACAGATAATTCAATACGTATGACATCGGTTAAATGTTAGCAAAATTATTGAAAACATTTTACGGGCAAGAGACACCGATAAATGGATATTCATTTTTACAACGCGTAGTTACTGTTATTTTGCCCTGTATCTGAAGCTACATGAAATAAGTAAAATGAGGGGAAAATGTCAAAACAGCTGCACTGCAAATCACAGAATCGGGAGGAAGTGAAACACGACTGACGTAACGTAACGGCGCCCACGGACGCAAATTGACACACAACTGACGCTCAAGTCGAACTTCAACTTGACTCAAGTTCAGGCTCCTCCACGTTACGCTATTCTGATCGTCGAAATTCAAGATAGTCTCTCAGTAAGTCAGTCTAAATCAATTTTTCACTTTGCTTGTTCCCTGGAAAACAAGTCTCCAATGTAATGAATTGGATTGAATGTGTGTGTGTATGTTTGTATGTATATTTGTGTTTACGTTCCGCATACATACAAATCTATATCCGTGGAGCAAAATTGTCCAGATTTTGTACACGTGTTCGTTTTGAACTGAAAACAAACACTGTGGAGGGTAAGACACATCTACCAACCCCAGGGGCAGGGGTGGAAAAATTCAAACATGCTCAAACGGCCGATATTTGCGTCGGATAAATATTTGAAACACAATCTTTCTCGACGGAATCCAGGCACTCAGTTCCCTTTGCGTCCCGCACACAACTGCTACACAACAATTTCTAGAGTTTTCAGCGTGCATTGATATGAAATGATTTTATTTTATTACATTAGTCCTCGCATGAGGAAATAGGACACGTCATCACATAAAATTATAATACAATTATTTGATGCTACAATTATGAATAATTATGAAAAATACTAAAATTCCTGAACACAAATTTCCCTGTCCTACATAAATAAAAGGACTATACGGTAATAATAACAAAAATAATAATTCTTTAACTGTACTAAGGGTATAATATAATATTTACAGTACTCAAAAAAAAATTCAATACGCAGTAACAAATTAAGGATTAGAGAATTAACTAACACAAAATATAGAATTACACTTCACAGAGGAACAAACACAAAAACCTGACACACGCACACTAGGAGGAAACACAAACGACAGGCAAGCCTCTTCACGAAACAGAGCGATGAGGAATCTGCTAACTCCAGGCCGTACATGCAACAAACAAACAAAAGAGCAGAAAAAACCAACAGAGACTAAACAAGTTGTGCCATCTACCTAGGACTCCTCTTCGATTCAAAACTGTCTTGGAAACCCCAGATTAAACACCTCCTCTCTAAAATTAACCTTAAATTCAGAACTTTATATCCTCTCCTAAACAAAAAATCCCCACTCGCCCTCAGCACAAACGCCTAGTATATCTCTCCATAATTCAACCCACCTGGTCCTACGCCTCATCCATATGGGGAGCAACAGCCAAAACCCATTCAGCCAAAATCCAAACCAAACAAAACATAATCCTTCGCACCATCACTAACTCTCCCTGGTACCTCAGAAATTCCATAATCCACCACAACATTAAACTTCCCCAAGTCAACTCAATAATCACCAAATCCGTAACCTCATTAATCAAAAGCACCTTCAACCATCCTAACACCACGATCCAGCAATTCCATAGCAACTCTCCCCCACCACCACACGCACGTCGCCTCAAGAGAAAACGCCCTATCGACCTCATCCTTCCCCCAGAACACTCTGGCACCTCCTAACCCACCCCATCCTCATACCCGCAGACCCAACCCACCCATTCCATTCATCCCATCAAATTCAACATCACCCGCGAACCCTCATAACCCAACAATGTATGCAACCTTCCCCAATTAATATTCTAGTAAACACCCATCTCATCTTCCACCCCGAACCCCTCAGAACAACAAATCAAGAACTCAAGGCCTGGAAAGTCACAGGACTCTCCACCTACACAAGCTAACATATGAATTATTTACACATAATTTTTGTAAATACTTGTAAATATTATGAACCAAACTGTATAATCGAAAAATAAAAGTTTTTATGAATAAAAAAAACAAGTTGTGAAATAAATAGTTTTATGAGCAACACTTTTGCAGTATAACAAAAAATAATTCATTATTAGGGGAACGTTCAGGAAACTCCTGGACTGAGTAAAACACTGGCGCCTTTCAGTAGAATATCTTTACACTGAATCCCAAAACTCTTGTAGCTATTATTATTCTTTACATCTGGAGGGAGACTATTGTATAAAACTATTACTGAATGGTGATAATATATTTATTTCAGAATCTCCCAGGGGAAAGAATCGAGAAGTGAAAGGAGATGTCACGCGACAACATCAGGGGTGATGTAGTAATTCCCTCATTCTGCGTGAGATGCACGCCGTGAGGGAGAATATGTCCGTGCTATAAAAAGGGTCCATTCAGCCAAAACAAGTGACGCTAGCCTTGGGGAAGATCCGGGACAGGAGAAGACTTACAAGACTCCTGGAGAAGACTGGCCAACTACGATAATATGGCGGCGGATAACGTGGTGTGAATAATAACGCTTCCGGAAATAAAGTCTTACAGTGATCGCAATTATAGTTCTTTGCTGAAATTCCTACCCACTCGCCAGGCATTAGGGCAATGCAACTCAGTACTACAATAAAGATTCTCAACATTTAATTCTCGGGGTTTGAAAAATCCCCAATTATCATATAAAATTTTTCAGATAGTTCTAAACAATTGTTGAAAACTATTAGAGTGATGACATCACATACTACTAAGCTACTGAATGTTTCGACAAAAAATTCTACAGAAGCTGGGCCCACAGCTAAATACGCAGCTGCTCTAACCAACTAAGCTACCATGTCGACCCTACGAGTCTGTTGCATGTGCCTGTATCACAGTTTGGCCTACAATTTCGTTCATGGCCTTGATTAGGACTCATGAAAAAGGAACTGGTATGTAAATTAATCTATCAAGTTTACATCTTTAATTTAATTTCCAGCGGAGTTTTAGATTACGGAGTCTTGTTTAGAATATCCAAGGCACCGTAGTTAAAAACCAGACAAGCAATGCTTTTCTGTTCTAAATTCTCCCAGGACCTTATATTTAGCAGCAACCTTAAAAAATACCGTATATCTGATATTTTAGATTAATATAAACGAGGAATATATATTTCGTTCCTTCACAATGAATATTAAAAGTATAAGGCGTAAATTTTATGCATGTTTAGATTTTACGCGCAGAACGGGCGGTGAACAATTATCAGATGTCACATTCAAGTGATAGACGATTTGGTGAATTAGACGTTGCCAAAAAAGGCGTGCGAGTTCAAGCGGTCATTAATTCAGACGTGGCCAGAGAATTAAAGTACTGGAAAGCAGATGCCTCTGTAGTGGTCTGCGAATCCACGAGAAGTCGATGATTGGCAGGAGTTTGAAAAAGTGTCCGAAAAATGACGTTATTGGTTTAGTACGGTTGCAACTTATTGCAATTCAGCAACTGATATCTCATAAATGCAGAAACACATGGGTTCATCAATCCCTGTTTGTAGAGACTGTAAATTGAGTGACTCACCCGAGCCAAATATTATTTGATGAATTAAATGTAGGCCTATTTAATTAAAAATTCTATAAATGTTTTATTACTTAATTTTCTATGTTAATCCTTAGGAAAAACGATTTAATATATTTTTAATTTATTAATAATGCGGGTTAATTAAATATACGTTTAGTGTAATAAGAGACCTCATTCCTATCAGAGTATAGCAAGAACTTTAGCGTGAGCTTCGATTGTTGTCGTTCCTAGAAGCTTGTGTTTCAAATTTCGTTGGAAACAGTTTCTGTGAATTCATGGGTTAATAGATTTCAAACCTTAATAGGTTTCAATTGTTGGCATTAAAAGCTAATTATATTTCATTTTAAAAAGTTACACGTGTTAGCTTTTATAATCAAATTTTATTTTGTGGCGAATAACATTTCCACGTTATAATACTCCACTATACCTGCCGAACTTTAATTTCTGAAACTAGCAGTTCAATAAATATCGTCACTTTTCCGTTATTCACATAATTGAGAGAATATTCTTTCAATATAATAGACGAATTTTTATTATTATACGCCGAATTAGTCTACTCGTGCTGTTTATAAATACTCAAACATCTAATGATAATTATGTTTTATCCACTTTGTTACATTTGGGAATAACTGCCACTTGACGAATTATATCAGCGTTAATAGAATAATATACATAATAGAATAATAATGGAGAATGAGTGAACGACGAACAATGAATGAGACGCTATAAGTTAGGAATAATTTTTCAGTGTCGTATTGCGAGGTTACTGTATTAGACCCATAGCTGTGGTCTTACAGCCGTGACAAGTTACAACTAGATTGATAGGCTCAGTCACAGTGGGTGAACAGTTAAATACAATCGTGTTTGAACCCAACGCCGTAATTTTTCGGTACGGAAAATGATGTAGCGCGTTAACATGAGGTTTCGCGTGAAACTTAAAAAATTCGGCCTGTAACTGTACATATCAGGTGAATTAAAAATTAAAGATATATCTTACTTATATTAAATCACCTACAGTCAGAATATTTATTTATACTCGTGTCCCCTCCACACCCCACCCCTAAGGTTGCTCCCTTTCTATTCCGTAAGGGGTTTAAATTATACACAGATAACTTCGTTAGAAACACTATCAATTTCTTTGATCCCGAAGAATATTTATATGACGTAAATATCGGCCGTTTTAGCATGTTTGAAAATTTCCTCCTATGCTCCTGAGGGTGATAGACGTGTCTCGCTCCCATAATGTTTGTTTCCCTGTCGCAAAGAACGCGTGTCACAAGTTAGTCTGTGCAGTGCTATAATTCATTTCAATTTTATAAATTTTCATGAAAACAAATCTTATACAATTATAAATATTTTAAATTTATGTTGTATATACTACACTTACATGTGTAGCATGTAAATAACCGATTATATTCTAAAAGTATGCAAATAAAATGCAATCTAAGTGAATATTCGCCAAAGATGTAGGCGTAAAAGCGACTAAAATGAGATTTAAATTTAGATAAGCTTAATAATGTACTAACATTAGTTACAAATTTTTATTCACAAGACGACCTATAACTATTTGAGGAGAAGCGATTTTGTACAGTGAAAATGTAAACAATACCAGACTGTAGGAGGTTTACTAAATCTACGGTGGATCGTGGACGGGGAATCTTTCAGCTGGATTCCCCCGTAAACGTGAGATGCTGAGCAGTCTTCAATCAGCTGATTGAACCTGTTGTCTTCGGGAAGCGTTTCTTATTGAGTTTCAGGCATAGGAGCTTTCAAATAATTGAAGTTGTTTCTTTTGGATAACATGTTGCCCGGTCCGCTTCACTACGAGGGAAATATTTTTTTGAACAAAAGTTTGCGTAACAGCAACTCGGATGTATACGACCATAATAAAGAGATGGAAAAGTCTCGTCTTCAAATTTCTGTTTACATCAGATTGGAATACCTAACAATCCGAATTTATGTTCACCATGTAATGAGTCAAACATCATGAAAGTTCTAAAAAAAAATTGTATTCAGTTTGGACTACAGATATATACATAAAATTTAACTGACGGAATCGTGTATGTAATTTAATTAATGTAATTGACATTTGATAGCAACGAAGAAACATGAATTAACTGAGGGACTCGTATATTTTCTTTAATAAATATAATTCTCATTTGGAAAACACCTAAGAGTTGACTGAGCGAGCCGTTTCGAGAGCGACGATGATCCGTTAATTGACTGTGGGTACCGTATACGTACTTTAATGCACGTAATTCTCATTTGGAGAGCAACTAAGTTACATGGGTTGACCGAGGGAGTCGTATATGTACTTTAATTATTGTAATTGTCGTTTGTACAGCAACGAAGAAACGGATTTCAAGCATTTTTATTCGATCCAGTTTGAATATTAGCTGGGCTGAGTTGTTGCCTAGCTTTCCTGGAGATTGTAGTTGCAATCGCCGTTTTCAGAGAATCGAAGAAGCATGGATTTATAAAATAAGGCGGTCGTTTATACTGTCCACAATATAACCCTGATATAAGATTTTTTATTTAAAATTTCATACAAATAAAATCGTTTTTATTCTGTAGTCCTTCATGTGAATCCGTTATATAAATGATTTTTTTCAACAGCGCAAACGAGTAGTGTTCGTTATAACTCATAATGAACAAATATCGTCTTAAAATTCGCAGAATTATTTTAATGTTAAGTCTTATCAGGAAATATGTCGCTTCTGCCCGTTCAATCATTCATAGCCTGGAGATGGAAAAATGATTTTGATTGGATTTGATTTATTCCATCAGTCCTCGTATGAGGAAATAGGATACGTCAATATATAAAATTACAATATAATAATTGGATGCTACAATTATAAATAATTACAAGTTATTTACTCAAATTCTGGAACACAAATTTCCCTGTCCAACATAAGTAACATATATTAATAATAACATAAATACGTAATAATTCTTTAATCAAGGGTATAATTAAGGGTATAATATAATATTTGCAGTTCTAATAAAAAAAATTCAATATATACTAGTAAATAATTAATTACTCGAGATTGAGATTGAGATTGAGAAGTTCGGTAATATTAAATCAATTTTTAAACCACGGTGAAGAATCGCCGAGAAGAAAATGAAATTATTAAGATCCATCAAATATATTTCACATAGGACCGATGGGGCTATTAGAGCAGAAAGACCTTTAAATATGGCACGTTCGTCTCTCACTTATCAAATATAACATCCTCTCAGCCTCACCAAATATTCTTTAAGATCTTGACAATGAAAATGACTGAGAAACGATCCTCATAAAGACAATAGGTATGGAATTTTAAATATATGTCAATTTTCTCAGAGTCGCATTACTTTATTTATATAAAGTTATATTTCCTTATATGTAGTCTTTGTCGTAGATATTAACAATTAAAGACAGACCGTAAAATTGTCTAAATGCTGTAATTTCGATAATGTGACTATTTATGAAACATTGCTGCAGGAATGGATTATAATATTACATACAATACAGAATCAACGTCACGCAATCTTTTATTCAACGATTATAATAATTATTCTCCTCTAAGTAATAATATAATTTGTAATTGATCAAACTGGACCAATATTATTAAATATAAATATAAATACCACTGGCTGCTGAGGTAAATATGTATATTTACTGAAGATCAGTTTCGGTAAAGGATTTTTTTTTGTTAAAAACTGTAAACGCTATTCGGTTTATAGAAATATTTTTCAACCCAGAGATCAAAATTCTTTGGGGTTTTCTCACTTTTTTTTATATATATATAAATACGTATCGGCGGCGATATTATATTCTGCTAGTTTTCTTTTTTTTTTCAGTTGCGCGTTTGGCTGAATCGTTGGCAACATCAAATAAAGAAAAAAAATTAGTAAATAGTCCACAAACATATGATTATTCTTATGATAGGTTTGCTGATTATAAAATAAGTTTAAGCGGTGATCAGTACAAAAATTCTAATTTTACTGTAACAATTATTGGGGAAATATTGGGATAAAACGACTGATAACCTTCCAGATTAAACATTTTGTCTTGAAATTTTGAGCCAATACTCAGTTGACGTGAGGCACTGGCTTTCAAGAAGTCAATAGTCCTTAAATGCGTCCTTGGAACTAACACACGGGAAACTTCAACAACTAGAGGTTGGGCAGGCTTTGTTTGCTACCCTTGAGACTTTGAACGTCTGTCTTGGTTTATTATTAAGGCAAGGATTGCTGAAACGGTTTTCTTGTGACATTGATTATAATTGCACGCTAATTAGGTAGAAAATGTTTGTGGAGACAGGAAATGGCGTGGTTCTATTATAGGGCTCACAGAAGCAATCACCCCTATTCACACACTGATTGCTTCCAGGCGCTCGGATCACTTTGATACACCGCGCTGTTGCCACGTATTACCATTTTTAAATACCACACACAGCTTCTCAAGGTGGCGCGGAGATAATAGCCGGGTTCAAGGAATCCTGAAAACGAGACGAAAATAAATCACCATGACCTAATGTCCGAGAGCAAGGTCTCCCATTTTTTAGAAATACAACAGAACGTTTATATTTAATAATTTTATAATTGGTTTTTGTCGCCATTTTTGACGATGCTCTTTTAAGGGTACAACCGCGATGACAGTTCCTTATTATCCATGACGCACCACTTCACCGCCATGCAGATGAGGGAAGCGGTAATTTCAGCTGATTGATGTTAGGTCTCAAATGTGAATTGGAACGCTCAGGTTTCGTCACCCAAAAAATATATCCTTTACTCCTGCATAGTGGGGATTAAATTCGAAGGAATATTCAAATCGTTGCCTTTAGTGGTCTTATGTGAACTTCCTGGAACGTACCTTGCGCACAATCACTCAATAACCTATCCTTGCAGATATCTCAGGAACAAAAATTCAGAGATCACCCAGATCGCCGGCCTGGTGTAGTGGCCAGCGTCATTGCCTCGCATCACAGAGGTCCCGGGCATGGGCATGGATGTTTGTGGTCGTCCTGGTCAAGAAAACTGGGGTTAAGGCTGTGGGAGAATCGACACTCTGACCAAGTGTTACTCCTGAATCCAGAATGTGTCATGTAAGATGACAGTCTGGCAGCCGTCTTGGTAGGCCAAGTCCTTCGGGGCTGTCGAGCCAACGAGTTAGTTATCACCCAGATTGATCCACAGGGTTTGTTCCACCATCGCGACCCTCGTCCGTCTCCTGCTTCTTTAGTCCTCGTGAATGTCTGAACGATCAGCTAAAACTCCCTACAGCACTTTTGGACGTTGTTGATACTTTATAGTATACGTCATACACTTGTCGATATCTTTTGATCTCAACTTTAAAACAAAATAAAGGTCGGGTGGGATTTCGATTGGAGCTTCTTTTATTATTTTGATGAGAAAGTGAAGGACTCAGACATTCGAATTATTTTTTTAACATTATTTCTGTCTGCGAGATGGTTGGAGCAGACTTTTTTTATTGTTTTAGAGCGGGGAAAAATAATCCAAACGACACTTTTCAGTTTAAACATCGATTTTCAACAGATCTGGGATGGTGGGAATTTGTGAAGTTGTAAGTCTTGGTGTTCTTGTTTTAGATTATGGAGAATGATTTCCGGGGAACAGGTATATTTGAATTTAGGTTTGCGTCCAAAGCTTATAGGATGATGGAAGATGGTTGAGATGTTGATTTTTTACGGATCGGTGCTTGTAGAATGCACGAAGATGGTCAAGATGTTGGTGGACTGAGTGGAAATTTCGACGGTGAGGGTGTTGAAATAGCTTGATGGATGGTCGGTCCCCCAGCCCTTGACTTCTTTCATTTGTGACTATCCTAAAATTCTAAATAAAATCAAGATGTTTCGAGGTGACATTTGGAGTGGAATATCCTGTCTGGAGATGCATCATCTTTATTACCCTGTCACTCTCTCCTGGGAACTAAATTGATATTAATTCCACCGATTCATCAACACTAATGCATTCACTGGTTTACTAATTAAACTGTGTACGTATTCATGGAGGGGATGTGTAAATTATGAGAGTCCGTTTAGTCCTTGAAAACATGATGATTAATTCACTTTACAATCTCACATCGCAATTACTTAAGATTTTCTCTGTTCAAATGAAATATTATTCATAGCTACAACGTAGCAGTTCCTCATCCAATTTTTATACATTCCTATTACATTAATTAGCTTCATTCTGTACTTGAAAAGACGTAAATCTTTCGTTATAAGTAATATAATTTTGAATAATGGAGTTTGAGTGATAGTTCATGAAAAGTCTGTATTTCAGCCTGTATTAAATAGAGAAAAATTAACCAACAATGAAATCTTAAATTAGAATCATTATATATCATTACTAATTTAATCAATTCGTTGGTCAACACGCACATTCGTCGCCTGAAAAAAACTAGCGACCAGTAATGAAGGAAGCTATACACAATTATTCGACAATTACGGGCGACGAAAGAAAATAGATAGTCTTCCGATTAATGCACATTTCGCTCATTTTCCCATTTTGAATATTCACTTGCCCATGTCGTTCTTTTTTTCCTGCTTTTCCTTGCTTAAATATTTTACAGACATTTTTACTTTATCATAAATTATCGAAAATAATTGCATAAAGAACTGTACTGACCAAAATCACCATCACACACCACTCAATTTAATTTTTTTTCTAAATATCACCACTAGTACTCGCAACATATTTTTATTAATTTATAATTAAGTTTAAATTAAATTCGGCAATTCATCCAAAGGCAATTTATTAAAAGCTTTTATAAGTCTGCACAGTACCACTTAAATTTAATCCTAAGAATTTTAATATTCTTCTTTAATCAGTTGGCGATATGCGCTCATTTTAGGGATTCACCTTTTTTTTCTTGATTTAATAAACTTTTATTTTAATTAAAAGTTTCAGTCAAATGAAATTTATGTTCAAAGAATTAGATCCAGTACAGAATAAGGTCGTTTTTTATCCATTTGAGTTTGGTATGATGCAGAAAAAATATTTTGAAGTAATCAGAAACAATTCAAAAATTTAATAAAAAAGTTTAATATGATTTTCAAGTTTCATTGAATTGCTAAACTTTTTGAATGTAATGTTCAATAGTCGTGACTAAAAAATAAGGCGATATCTGAAAATTATTTCTGATTGATATCAAATGTAAAACTAATTTCTTTTTTTAAAAAAAGACTGTAGATTCGAGTACTCTATTTTTTTTTTACTTTTTGCAATACCGAAGTATAAGAAGCCCCGAAACTTCCTTAATTTATTTTAATCACCGTTCAAAGGGTATGAAATTTATACTCGAGCGCTTAACTAAACTCTCTGAGAGCCTTTAAGGACCATTGACACTTTTGTGCTGGTGATCGATATTGACGGTAGGAGAACAAAAACATTATCCGTTGAAATGTTCTAAGGTAAACGTGAGTCCAACACGATACGCGAAAATAATAAAATTTATTAATAATTTACACCGCGAAAGTTTACATTCATTGATAAAATTTATCTTTAAATAAATAACTTGACTTACTTCCATGATAGACAATTTTGATAAAACCAACGAAGCTAGAGGGTTCCATGACGTAACCAGGTAAATACAATCCTTTTAAATAATATTTTATTTTAACGACTGGTTTCAATAATAATAAAAGTTCCCCGGCCTGGGTATGAAAAATATTTCTTACGGTTACGTAACAACAAACTTATTAATATATATACTTCTACTTTTTATACACAAAACGATTTTATTTAGCTTAATAAATCAACTAAAATTCTATCATGAGGTAAGCGACAATTAAATTCTACGAAAAAACAATATTGTTTGTAAAATAATACCACCTAATACTACATTAACCTAAATTATTTAAATTAGTAAACAGTTTAAGTAAAATTTCGACCTCAATCTAATTATATCAAGTCTGAAATAAAAACAACATCAATCAGTTTCTTGTTGTGTAAGGAATAAAAATATTTTTTAAATTAAAAAATATCTGACAATTGCAAATCAAAATATATAAAAAAGAGAATCAACAACGCTTTTATCAGAACTGGAGTAAGGAACATATTAAAAA
This sequence comes from Zhengitettix transpicula, assembly GCA_037074705.1. Taxonomy (NCBI): domain Eukaryota; kingdom Metazoa; phylum Arthropoda; class Insecta; order Orthoptera; family Tetrigidae; genus Zhengitettix; species Zhengitettix transpicula. The sequence goes on from CM073595.1 coordinate 5,458,268, forward strand.
ATAAAAATAAAACACAAATATGAAGTTAAGTGTAAAATATATCTTATTATCTTTCAATCAAGTTTATGTTCAAGATGCAACTTCTTTGACATTGCACGCCAAGCCCAATACACGTTTCAATTGCCACTATAAAGTTTAAAAATCACATTAAAAAAATTACTTACTATGGTCTGCGCTTGAGAATCGGGGACATTCTTGCGTATCAGTTGGCAACATTGAATTCGTCTAGCACTTACAGTTCATAACACTAATTATCAGTAAATGGAAAAGGGGTTATGAGCTACCTCGGTGATAAGTATATCAATCAGTTATAAACAATAGACTGCATTTCAAAAAATTGAGTTATTTAGAAGTAGCGAGAGGTTACATTGAAAACATTGTTATTCAAACGATATTTTGCCGAGACTTTGGTAAAAGTAATGTTACATATATCCATGAAAATTAAAACGAAATGTAATTACAGTAAACAAGTAATTTTCGTGAGGTAAATCGTGTATTAAACCTCTTTGTAAACATGAACATCGAGTATAGACACTGCGCAGTGACGTTTCCGATTGCATTGCGAATTGAAGAGTTCTTATTGTATTGTATTTTAAACACTTGCGAGTTAGTATTTTCATCCAACCACCATTATTCCTTGCACGCAATATTTAAATACCTTTTTGGCGTGTATTCCTGGCATGAACAAACAAATAAAATTGAAATTAAGTAACTGATCGACCTGGGTAGTCGGTTTGAATATACACTGCGTCGACCAAGCAACTGCAAAGGAATTGAGAGAAGAAAATTTTTTTAGATACTTTCCCGCAGTTGCTTTGCGAGACAATTCGTATATTAACAGCGTCCATGGGCCACAGAATATCTTGCCCTCCAAACCTTTCACAGAAATGTTATCTTTTAAATATACAGTCTTCCTAATAGCTCATACTAAAGGACTCGGAAATCACCAAAACTTCTAATAAATAAATAAACTGTGTGTGTGTGTGTGTTGCGAGTACGAATCCATACCCGCAGATAAATTCTACACATTCCGCTCACCTGTTCCCACTTTTACCGGAAACAATCACTGACATATTTCATCCACTTTCTGCATGGGAGTGAAGCGCCCTTAGCAGTAAGGGTGGATGGGTATAACATAGAAGTAAAGCGAAAACGATCGAAATTGGTGTCAAATCCATATCCTCCGAATTTTACGCAGATTATAATTAAATAGTGTCAATTATTTAAACGAATGGCTTGCGTCAAAATTCATTCAGATTAATCGAAGAAGGGAGTTCCGTAAAACGTAAAAATATATTTTCATACATTCTATTATAAACAATTTAGAGACATAAATTTTAATATATAAATGAATTATAATCCTCTTTAATAGCAAAGTAAGGTATTCGAAAGGTAGACTCACTTCTAATAACATTATAACATAATAAACTCTGTGTGTGTGAGTGATGCGCGTACAAATCCATACACGCATTCCCCCTTTCGAATATCTTCCTTTGCTATTTAAGAGGATTATAATTTATAAATATTTTAATATTTATGTCTCTAAATTGTTTATAATAGAAGGTATGTAAATATATTTTTACGTTTTATGGAACTCCCTTCTTCGATTAATCTGAATGAAATTTGCGTCAAATTTCATTCAGATAATTCGTAACAGGGAGTTCCATAAATCATAAAAAAATATTACATACATTCTATTATAAACAATCTAGAGACATAAATATTAATATATTTATAAATTATAATCCTCTTAAATAGCAATGTAAGGTATTCGATAGGGGGAATGCGATGGTAGAGCAAGGGAGCCAATAGTTTAGAAATGGGGTCGGAACAAGAGAGACGATTTTAACATTGTGGCAAGCATTTGGATTACTGACCGTAAAATATTGACCTGGGTCATTTCATGCCAAGTGACCAAATTTACAAATAAAATTTTAAGTCACCATCTCCAATCTTGCTTAAATTTTGTGTAGGGGCAGATATGTGTCTGAGACAATGCTGTGTAAAATTTCATCTCCATAAGTAGTATAGAGGGGGCGCCATAATAATATAATTCAATTTGTTATTTAAAAATTTTATATTATATTATATTAAATATTGAGAAAATTATTGTACAATTACTAACTTGGTTTTAAATTTGGAAGATTGTTTTTAAATTACTTTGAATACAGTTATTCTTTATTATCAGATTATATATAAAAATATTTCAATAATCGTATTATAAATAGGCACATTTATCCGTTGCAATTTTCGCAAAAAAGTACCAGGCGATTGAATAAAATCATCAAATAATGTCATATTAAAGAAGTTAACTTGACTTCTAGGAAACACATAAAACTTTAATGTTTGTAACTAACCAACGTAGCTGAAATGTTTCACGACGTAACAAAAAACAATGTAAATTCAATCTATGAAATAGTATATTATTTTCACGACTTTGTTTATCACTAATATATATTTAAGTAAAAATTATCTGAATATTTATTAGTAAAACAAATTATCAAAACATTTTCTTAGGGAAGTGGGCTTCGTTTCGGTACTTATTGTACCATCTTCAGGCTGTGGTCCAACCGACAGGTTTGTCTTCAAGGTGTGAACGTGTCTGGCTATGAAATATACTACTATGGTTTTCACTGTTACGGAACCAAAAACTTATAAATGCATATACTGTTACTTATTATACATACGATTTTACTTAGCATCAAAAATCAATTCACCGAAATTCTATCATGAGGAACGAGACAATTAAATTGTAAGAACAATAATATGTTTTCAAATATTCACTACTCTCAATATATGAATACATTAAATAAATTTTAACCTCCGTGCATATTGTAATTTATAAACCACTAAGTATCATTTGTCTGAAAATAATTAAGTCAAGACTGAAATAAAGAACTATTATTCTGTTGCAGGTGGCGTAAGAAACAAAACAATAATACAAATTACAAATTTACTAAGAAAAATATATTTTATCAACAAAGATTTCCTCTATCGTGGAGAAAGGTACCAACAATACAAAGTAAAAAGCACACAAAAAGTATGGTAACTGGACCTTCAATATATCTTATTATCTTTTCAATCATGTTTGTATTCATAATGCACCTTCTTTGACATTGCCCGCAAAGAACAATACACGTTACAATTCCCAAGATAAAGTTTGAAAATCACACTAAAAAATTTACTTACTATGGTCTGCGCTTGAGAATCTGGGACATTCGTGCTTATCAGTTGGTTACATGTATTCCTCTAGGACTTACAGTTCCTAACACTAAATAACAGTCAACTGAAATGTGGTTATGAGCTACCATCATGATAAATACAGCAATGAGTTATAAACAATAGTTATAAAAATTGAGTATTTTACAACTAGGGACAACATTATTATTCAGACGCTCTTTTTGCCGATACGTTGATCAAAGTAACGTTACATATATACATGAAAATTAAACCAAAATGAACGTACAATGACCAAGAAATAGTTTTCCTGAGGTAAATCGTATGTAATAAAGATTCAACCTCTTTGGAAACAAGAACATGGATTTGACAAACTGCTGCGTGACATTTCAGGTTCCTCTGCGAAATACAAAAATCTTGTTCTATTATGTTTTAAGGAGTTCCAGGTCAGTATTTTCATCCGACCACCATTTTTCTTTGCACACAATATTTATATTCCTTTTTGAGTGAATGTTTGACTTGAAAAAACGAATAGGATTGGAAATTAGTTACTAAATGTCTAGCGTAGTCTGTTTGAATATACACTGCGTCGACCAAGCAACAGAAAGGAATTATAGAAGAAAATTCTTTTAGCTATTCTCCCACAGCCCAAGGCCCGTGAGAGCTATTCTCTCGCAGGCAGTACCTGCGAGGGATATTCTCTGGTAGGTAGAACCTTGTAGGAGAGATACGAAGGGGCTACCTTTGTGGGTGCCTTTTCCTCTCCGTTTTTGAACTAAGGTTCCCACAAGCCGAGGCACCTCGGCCTGTTTTGAGAGGTGTATGTTCCGGGGTCGCAGACCTTGGGCATACGGTAAGAGTTGTCTGCTATTCCCATTGGAATAGTCGGCCAGCTGCCTCCTAAACTAGTCGAGGCACAGAGAAGGGAATGCTGCGTCCCCACAGCAAACTCCTCTCCCGCTATCGGAAGGGCGTGGGACAAGTACCCAATGCCCGACCTACCTGATGCAGGTTTTTCTAGGGTTTGTCCTGCATTTCTTTTAGGCGAATGCCGGGTAGGATCCTTAAACCATAGCCCGGGGGCCCCAGTTACCCTTGGCTATCTTCCTCCACCCTTCCGCATCCCCCCTTTCAAATCCCTTTCCTATGCTATAAGAGGGGAGTTGTCACTATGTGGATTACCCTATACATAGCCTGTCTACACCCAAAAAAAAGCTTCAGTATATCTTTCCCTCCGTACCTTTCACTTATACATTATTTTCAATAAAACAGTCTTCCAAATAACTAATACTAAAGGAAGAAAAATTCACAATTACTTCTAAAAATTGAATAAACTGTTTGTGTGTGAGTTGTGCATTCAGATCTACACCCCGTGACAAAATTTACCACATTTCCCTCACGCGATCCTTTTTTTTTGCCGAAAACTAACTCGGCGAGTGTAAGATACGTGTGTCTCGCCCAGGACCAGTGATGGAAATTTCAAAACAGACGATATTTGCGACGTATAAATAATTCTCGGGGTCATTGAGATTGCCAGGTTTTTTTTATCTGTTTTTTGTGTCTTATTGCATCCCTTTTTGCATGGGAGGGGTGCGCCCTTAGCTGTAAAGGTGGATGGGAATTACATAGAAATAAAGGGAATACGATCGAAATTGGTGTCAAACCACTTTTAGGTTTGTCGCAAAGTTTAATTATAATAATTAACATTCCGATAAAAATGTTATTCTACCCCTATGGGTGGTGGTTAAAGGAGAAAAATATATGTTTCTCATACAAATCTACAACCGTGGAAAAAATTTGACAAATTTTTGTACACGTGTTTCCTTTTAGGAGGAAACGAACTCTATGAGCATAAGGCACAACTACTACCCCTAGGGGCGGTGGTGGAAACTTGCATACATTTTAGAACGGACGACATTTACGTTGAAAGAATCGTTTTCGGGGTCAATGAGTTAGATACCGCTTCTCCAGATACTTTTCGTGTAAATTTTCTACCCCTTTCTGTACTTGACGCCAGCGACCTTAGGGGTGGGAGCGTAGAAGCGTTATAGAAAAATATAGGGAAAACGATCGAGATTGGAGACAAATCCGTAGATATGATGTAGCTGAGTGTAATTAAAATATTCTATTATCCAGGTAATTTGGTGTACGGGGGGTGGAAATGTTCAAACATGCTCAAACGACAGATATTTGCGTCTAATAAATAATTTTTTGGAATCAATGAGATTGATAGTGTTTCCCGCGACGTTATTTGTGTATAATTTCAACCCCTTTAGACATAGGAGTGGAGCACTCTTAGGGGGTGAGGGTGGAGGTATGTCACAAAAAAACGCCAAAAAAAACAGATTGAAGTCAAATCGGGGTTATGGATGTCGCGGAATTAATTTATGACAACCTGGGTAACGCGCGAAGGTTGGTAGGGGTGGGAAGGACTGTATGGTCCAGAGCGGAGTTGTAAATTATCAAAAATGCTAACCTTACGATATTTACGTCGAATAAATACTTTTTGTTATCCATGAGATTCATAATATTTTTTAATATGTTCTGTGTGTATAATTTCAACCCCTGTCCGCTTGAGAGAAGAAATCCCTGAAGTGTATGTTGGGTTTCATAACATAAAAATAGCTAAAAACACAAGATTGGATTCCAATCCTCACGTAGGATGTCGCTGAGTCTAATTATGACAGGAAACTTACAGTTTAACCCCCACGGGTGGAGTTCAATGGGTGTGGAAATTTTCAAACATGTCTATCGGCCGATATTTACGATCAAGAAATTATATTCGATATCAATTAAATTCATAATATTTCTGTATATATTCTGTGTCTTCTCTTATCAGAATGGGAAGGGACACGCTGAGGAGTGGTGTTTGGTGGAGGTTTAGATGAAAATAACGCGAATAGACGAAACATTGGGTTCTGTTCTTGGGTTATCGATATCGCTGAGTATGATTGTGGGTAACGCGTGGGAGTGGGAGAGATCCGGGAGCTGGTATAAATTTTAAAACAATGTAACCGGCCGATTTATGCGTGGATTACTTTTTGTTTAATCCACAGTAGCGGCGGTGGGAATTTTCTAACATGTTCAAACGGATAATGTATATTCGTCGAATGAAAATATTTCGGTGTCAATTAGTTGAACCCCCTCGGTTAGGATGGTGAGCACATTTAGGGGTATGGGTCGACGTGCGTTACATGAAAATAACCCGATATGAAACCTATATTGGAGTCAAATCGAGGCTTATGGATAAATGACATACTGGGCAACGCCGCGCAACCAGCTAGTTTCAAAATAATCCCTACATATATATCAGATGCAGAACAAAAAGATTGAGTAGAATTAGCCAGGCCAAGAATAAATTTAACAAGAAGAAAAAATGTTTACATCAAACAATTCAAGCTTGGATGTGAGTCAGAATATGTTAAAGACCTGCATACGGAGTATTTTAATGTATGGCAGCGCAGCATGGACAATCGGAGATCAGGAATAGAAAAGATTATTCGCTTTTGTTAAAGATAAGTTTGAAAGAGAAGTTACACATGAAGAAGTATTTAGAAGAGCGCAGGGGGAGAAAAGATTCTTAGGACAAATTAAGAGAATGTGAGGCCTACTAATGGAACACATTCTTTGACGTGAGGTATTAATGAAAAGAGTAATTAAAGCACAAGTTGAAGGAAAATATTGCAGGGGAATTTAAATTACATAAAAGAAATAACATAAGATATGAACTGTGGGTCTTACCGTCAATTCAAGAGGAAAGCAGAGAAGCGTCAGGAATGGAAAGTTGCTGCCAACGAGCTTAACTGCGCCTAAAGAATGAAGAAATAGATTAAGAACCACAGTTTGATGATGTGAATAATTTTGGGGAATTGTCATACGGAATGGCTCTTATTGGCACTCTATATCATGTAATAAGCTATAGAGTAGATATTACTACGTCGGAAACTTTGCAGAAAATAAACTGACCGCCAGTTCTTCTATGAAGATGTTGTTGATACTTTGATCATCTGGCCACGTGCAATTAATGCGTTACAAGGCTTCGAACAGTTGACTGTGAGAGTTTCTCAAGATCACGATACATCGACGACCAGGGAATGGATAATTGAGGCTCCCGTACCTGGATTTCACCATCCCTCCCCGCTGGTACGCAGAGTACGCGAGATCCCCAGCCCTGAAAGTTTTCCGACAGAGATGGCACACTTGAGGGAGACATTCAAATTAAATGGCTACACGACGTTGCAGATAACACGAGCTTTTAAGCCGCCAAGACCATAAACAAGAATGAAACTAAGCCAATAACGATGGCGTTTCTGCCCTTCGCAAGGCAGGCAACATTAAAGATTGGTCGTATTCTCGCAGTATAAAGGCACTTCTCAAGCCCCAGTCCAATATAAAGAAACTTAGATCTGTAAAGGATAACCCATGCCGTTGTGGTCTGCAGTATAGAGGACAAACTGCTTGGACCGTCCAACAGAGGTCAATCGAATAAAGCAGCTAAGAAAACGCGCTGTTTCAGAGCACGTACGAGATATGGTGTATGTGAACCAGAAATGCAAGACATGAAAACAGAAAACTACAATGAATTTCGAACGACGATAATGAGCTCATCAATTCTGGAAATCATCAGCTGCCCAAAATAGAGAAAATCGAACTTGGTCACATCAGTAATTTGCAATCAGACCGAAAAAAGGGCTACAAAATCATCGTCCACTACGTAACCAATGTCCAGCCAATCACAACTCACGACGTCAATTGCCGAACTCCAACAAGAACAACCGCGGTCGAGACACGGGAACTCCGCTGATTAAGTCTGAGGCGGCAACACACTCCGCATCACACACCTCATGATGATGGAAAATCAAATTATCCGAAGGGTGTGCATTTATCCAGCCTCTGTCCTGGTTCGTTGTTATCTGAAAACTCGACATATTCACTTTAAAAATAGTTGCAGGAGTGCCATATACGAAGTAGTCATTTCTACGTTATTTTTATAGAGAAAAATTTATTTTAATATACCTGTATAACTACCAATTAATACTAATTGCAATACGTTTTAGTTTCAACTGAAAACGTTGTGTCGTATTGACACATGCGATATATCCTTCGAATAATTAAAAGTCCTAAAGTATATGAAATCGTAAATTATATTTAGTTTCATAGGATTGTTGTAATATATTTCCTCATTTATGATTATATTAATTCTGTGAATCACAATCCAATAATTAATTATTATTTAAGTTAATCAACTTTAACATATGCATATATTCATAACTGTAAGTCTGTATGCTTTATATTTCAACGAAATAAATTAAAATATGTAAATTTGAATCCTTGATTTATCTATGTTATTGTCAGTTTTCTTTTTCTAATACATTTTTTTATTATTTAGATCTCTAATCTGATGAAGTCCCAAAATTGTGGACAAAACGTCCAAATATTCTGAATATTTTTTTGTTTTAGTTGAAAAAATGCATTCCGCACAAATTGATAGTTTTTCTGTCCATTTATCAAATGTACGTTTACTAAACTTAAAAAATTCTCTTCAGTGATGTTTCGGTGATCCTGAAAGCTGGTGCATGAGAACGTGAACTTGTTCATTCGACGCAGACGGCCCAAGAACAGTTTAAAAGAAAATAACTTACGCCACGAAAAGTGCTCATACGAAACATTTTTACTCCAAAAAAATATAAATATTATCGGAAAATAAGAGAAAATAAAATTATATCGTAATATAAATGGTTAAAAAAATACCGAGTTGTTTTTTCCTACCCATGACACTAGTCCCCCGTGAGCCTTTGACATTTTTGTGCTGTAACTGTAGGAGTAGAAACATTTATCCGTTGCAATTTTCGGAAAAGTGAGTACCAGGCGATTGAATAAAATCATCAAAATAATTTAATATTAAAGAAGTTAACTTGACTTCTAGGATACAGAGAAAAGTTGAATAAGGGTATTGTAACTAACCAACGAAGCTGAAATGTTTCACGACGTAACGGAAAACCATGTAAATTAAATCTATGAAATAGTACATTATTTTAACGACTGTGTTTAACACTAATATATACTTAACTAAACATTATCTGAATTATTATTAGTGAAAAAAATTAATTTATCAAATACTTTTTTCAGGGACTGGGCTACGTTTCGGTACTTATGTGTACCATCTTCAGGCTGTGGTCCGACTGACAGGTTTGTCTTCAAGGTCTGAAAATGTCGTCACTCTGGCTATGAAATGTACTTCTTACGTTTCAACAGTTACGGAACAATAAACTTATTAATGCATATACTTTTACCTATTATACATAATACGATTTTTTTTTAATTAAAGGTTTATAATGGTCGCGTTAACAATTTGGTCATTGGCGACCCATAAATAAATTACAAATATTGCTTCCTTACATAAGTATACAGTGATTCACATTGATTCTAATAATATACATACAATTGAACGGTTTGAAAGAATAATTATCCATTTCAAACACGGGTTTCTTACATTTACATTTTACAATTCGCATTAATACGATTTTCCTTAACAGAAAAAATCAATTCACCGAAATTCTATCATGAGGGACGAGACAATTAAATTGTAGGAAGAATCAGTTGATATTAAAATAATAACAAGTTTTCAAATATTCACTACTCTCAATATAAGAATACATTAAATGAATTTTAACCTCAGTGCATATTGTAATTTATAAGCCATTTAAGTATCATTTGTCTGAAAATAATTAAGTCAAGACCGAAATAAAAAACTATTATTCTGCTCCAAGTGGTGTAAGAAACAAAACTAAATTCAAATTACAAATTTACTAAGAAAAATATATTTTATCAACAAAGATTTCCTCTATCGTGGAGTAAGGTACCAACAATACAAAGTAAAAAGCACCCATTCAGTATGGTATCTGGACCTTCAATATATATTATTATCTTTTCAATCATGTTTGTGTTCATAATGCACCTACTTTGACATTGCTCGCAAAGAACAATACACGTTACAATTGCTACGATAAAGTTTGAAAATCACATTAAAAAATTTACTTCCTATGGTCTACGCTTGAGAATCGGGGACATTCTTGCTTATCAGTTGGATAAATGTATTCCTCTAGGACTTACAGTTCCTAACACTAAATATCAGTCAATTAAAATGTGGTTATGAGCTACCATCATGATAAATACAACAATGAGTTATAAACAATAGTTCTAAAAATTGAGTATTTTACAACTAGGGACAACATTATTATTCAGACGCTCTTTTTGCCGATAAATTGATCAAAGTAATGTTACATATATACATGAAAATTAAACCAAAATGACGTACAATGACCAAGTAATAGTTTTCCTGAGGTAAATCGAATGTAATAAAGATTCAACCTCTATGTAAACAAGAACATTGGTTTGACAAACTGCTGCGTGACATTTCAGGTTCCACTGCGAAATACAAAAATCTTATTCTATTATGTTTTAAAGAGTTCCAGGTTAGTATTTTCAACCGACCACCATTATTCCTTGCACACAATATTTATGTTCCTTTTTTTGCGTGAATTCCTAGCATGAAAAAAACAAATACGATTGAAATTAAGTAACTGAACGACCTGGGTAGTCGGTTTGAATATACACTGCGTCGACCAAGCAACTGCAAAGGAATTGAGAGAAGAAAATTCTTTTAGATACTTTCCCGCAGTTGCTTTGCGAGACAATTCGTATATTAACAGCGTCCATGGGCCACAGTATATCTTGCCCTCCAAACCTTTCACTGATACGTTATTTTCAAATATACAGTCTTCCTAATAGCTCATACTAAAGGACTCGGAAATCACCACAACTTCTAATAAATAAATAAACTGTGTGTGTGTGTGTTGCGAGTACGAATCCATACCCGCAGATAAATTCTACACATTCCGCTCACCTGTTCCCACTTTTACCGGAAACAATCACTGTCATACATCATCCCCTTGCTGCATGGGAGGGGAGCGCCCTTAGCAGTAAGGGTGGATGGGCATAACATAGAAGTAAAGCGAAAACGATCGAAATTGGTGTCAAATCCATATCCTCCGAATTTTACGCAGATTATAATTATATAGTGTCAATTATTTAAACGAATGGCTTGCGTCAACATTCATTCAGATTAATCCAAGAAGGGAGTTCCATAAAACGTAAAAATATATTTTCATACATTCTATTATTAACAATTTAGAGACATAAATTTTAATATATAAATAAATTATAATCCTCTTTAATCGCAAAGTAAGGTATTCGAAAGGTAGACTCACTTCTAATAACATTATAACATAATAAACTCTGTGTGTGTGTGAGTGATGCGCGTACAAATCCATACCCGCATTCCCCCTTTCGAATATCTTACTTTGCTATTTAAGAGGATTATAATTTATAAATATTTTAATATTTATGTCTCTAAATTGTTTATAATAGAAGGTATGTAAATATATTTTTACGTTTTATGGAACTCCCTTCTTCCATTAATCTGAATGAAATTTGCGTCAAATTTCATTCAGATAATTCGAAACAGGGAGTTCCATAAATCATAAAAAAATATTACATACATTCTATTATAAACAATCTAGAGACATAAATATTAATATATTTATAAATTATAATCCTCTTAAATAGCAATGTAAGGTATTCGATAGGGGGAATGCGATGGTAGAGCAAGGGAGCCAATAGTTTAGAAATGGGGTCGGAACAAGAGAGACGATTTTAACATTGTGGCAAGCATTTGGATTACTGACCGTAAAATATTGACATGGGTCATTTCATGCCAAGTGACCAAATTTACAAATAAAATTTTAAGTCACCATCTCCAATCTTGATGGAATTTTGTGTAGGGGCAGATATGTGTCTGAGACAATGCTGTGTAAAATTTCACCTTCATAAGTAATATATAGGGGGCGCCAAGGCCTCCTGAAAAAGTCACCTGTGTAATTCAACCGTGCGCGTGAAATAGATTGTGAAGTTTGAAGTACCACTGTTGTGGAACTGTAGCAGCTAGCTTCCTGAAAAATGGTAACTACAGACTACTTTTTATGCTCTACATGAAGGTTGCAGTATTAAGCTTTAAAAAGTTTTAGTTTTATTGCTGTTATATCACAAAGTTGCTCAAAAACACCCTCACGTCAATTTGAGGAAAACTTTTCGGGTTTATAACTTTGAAACAAGATGTTCTACAAACTTAAGCTTAGATAAACTAACTAAACCTATTACTGATTTTAAGCTGCCAAAGTATCAGCTTTCAAGCTCACTTTGTTGTCAAGATATACGGTATTAAATATGAGTTGCAAATTTTATGCGGTAATTCTTGTGCATTTTCACCACCAAATAGCAAAAAAGCATTTGTTACAATCAAGTTATTTTTGTTACCATATGAAAGAGCAGACTTTTTTATTTTAGAGTCAACTAGTTTCATTTTAGAGACTCATCATTTAAGGCCAGAAAATTTACTTTGAAAATTGCGCACATGCCGATGGCTGTCAGACTTGAGGTCATCTTTTCAGAAAGTACCACTTCATCATTGGGATCATATTCTGAAGATGGAGATGGAACTGCTGAGGCTTCTTTATGGTTTTTCATTTCCTTTCTACATGTTGGGCATAATTTTTGGCTAGGCCTCACATATTTTTCGTTAGCTCCGTTAGGTAATCTGCTGTTCACAAGTCAATGGGTTGCAAACCTTTCTTTGGTGCATGGTTTTTCTTTCCAACACTTTGACTGCATCAACTTGAAATTCGTTAGCAGACTCGATTCGTGATTTAGGCAAATTGTAGATCCTTCATCAAATTTAAATCCAGATCGTCGACTTAGAAGTTCATGATCTTCGCTACTAAGCTCAGTTATTAATTTTAAGCCAGCTGTGTGAGAATAGAATCTTGTATACTGCCACACCGAAATTTCACTGTTCCCTATGGTGCATTTAGGTGGGTTCTCTTCGGTTTCCATGATAAAAGGCACACACGTTCAGGTGTTAAGTCAAATACTATTAAAAAATTATGTAAACGAAGCATAACTTTCTTTTGATGTGGTAGCTGCTAATGACTCATTGTTGATTAGACTTGCCTTTGTTGAAGTGCACATTATAATTCGATTTGTTATTTAAAAATGTTATATTAAATATTGAGAAAATTATTGTACAATTACTAAATTGGTTTTAAATTTGGAAGATTGTGTTTACCTTACTTTGAATACAGTTATTCTTTATCAGAAATTTTAATAATGTGTCTGGATTATATATAAAAATATTTCAATAATCGTATTATAAATAGGCAAATTGCAGTAAATAAAAGAAATTTTTCAATTAGCATACAAACTGAATACTAGCCAGTAATAATGTCTAAATAAAATAATAGGATATAATAAACTTTATGGAGCAAAGCAAGTGTACGTTAAACTTATAAATTGACACTAAAATCAAAAGTATGGTAATTCCAATCAGACTGACTATCAACTTCCTGCAGAATAATATTTGTATGTCACGACACGTAATTAAATAAATGCAATTTTCAAATACATTTTTCTGGACTTAAATGATGAGTCTCTAAAATGAAATTAAATGGCTCTAAAAGAAAAAAGTCTGCTCTTTCCAATGGTAAAAAAGAACTTGATTGTAGCAAATGCTTTTTTGCTATTTCGGTTTGAAAATACACAAAATTTGACACATCAAATTTCTACCTCATATTAACTAACACATAACTTGACAACAAAGTGAGCTTGAAAGATGATACTTTGGCAGTTTATAATCAGTAATGAGTTTAGTTGGCTTACCTAAGAATAAGTTTGTAGAACGTCTTGTTTCCATGTTATAAGCTCGAAAAGTCGGCCTCAAATTGACGTGACGGTTTTTTATAGCAACTTTGTGATATAACAGCAATAAAACTAAACCTTTTTAAACCTTGAAACTGCAACCTTCATGTAGAGCATAAAAAGTTGTCTGTAGTTACCATTTTTCAGGAAGCTAGCTCCTACAGTTCCACAACAATAGTACTTGGAACTTCACAATCTATTCACGCACACGGTTGAATTGCACAGGTGAATTTTTTTCAGGAATCCCTGGCGCCCCCTCTATGCAACTAATGAATATTAGATTTTGCACAACATCACCTGAAGCTTTATTCAACACTATCACCAAATTTCATCAAAATCCAAAGTCGTACCCAAAAGGCGTTTTGGTCACTTGGCATGGAATGACCCACAGTTTAATAATAAATAAAACCTATTGGACGGACATTTGTTTAAAATAAAACATAATTCCTGGTAGATAACGGCTGCTAACGTGACATCATGAATTTGCGATGTCTAAAAGTAAGAAATTTAAAAACAATAGTAAAATGAAAATAATAAATTTAAACAAGTGACCAACTAAAAGATTTTATATTTCTACTTCCATTTAGGCAAGTAATAGAAAACCAATTTTTGGAAAGAATGCGAACATTCATTTGTTTTGTTGATCTGGAAATGGCGTTCGACAACGTAAACTGGAAAAATCTTGTTCAATATCCTACACATGACATTGCCTACACAGAAGGAAGAATTATTTACAATCTCTATAAAAAAGAAATAGGAATTATTCCTGTATGATAGAGAGACGAAGAAGTAGGTGAAAGGAAAGGGGTGAGACAGAGATTCTCCGTGCCCCCGACTTTATTTAACTTATGTATTCCTAAGAGCTACGAGTAGAGTCGGATAAGAAACCGAAGAAGGATAAAAATCCAAGGAGAAAAAGCAGAATTTCTCAGGCTTTCTAATAAGAAAAAAAAAATTATGCGATTTTAAGTCAAATGTTTAAAGACAGGGAACTGTATATGAGTAAGACACTAAAGTCATAATCTGTGGAAAAAATACAGAAAAAAACAGCAAAAAATTTGAGAAACGAGGTAATACAGGACGTATTAGAATTCAATTATAGAAGGCAGTAAAATTATAAGTGATGTCAGAAGCAGAAAAGGAACATCGAGTAGAATTAGAAATGAGAACAGTGAATTTAACAAGAAAAAAATATCCATACAATTTACAACTGATGCTTGGAAGTGGGACAGAGTATGTTAAATATCTGCATACGGAGTATTTCAATGTATGGCAGCAGAAATTGGACAATTTCATATCAGGAATAGAAAAGATTATTCGCTTTTGTTAAAGATAATTTGAGAGAGAAGTTACACATGATGAAGTGTTTAGAAGACCACATGAGGATAAGAGATTCTTAAAGCATATTAAAAAATGGTGTAATAAAACACATAAGGGATTAATGGAAAGAGTAATTGAAGGTTAAGTTGAAGGAGAATATTGAAGGAAAAATTAAAATACATAATAGAAATAACAGAAGATATGAACTGTGGCTGTTACCGTCAACTGAAGAATTGCAAATATACTGAGACTTTGAATAATTAAAAGTCTAAAGTACATGAAATCGTAAATTATATTTAGTTGCATACGATTGTTGTAATACCTTTTCGCTTTTGTTACTATTTTAATTGTGTAAAAGAATTAATTAATGTCACAATCGAATAATTATTTAATATTTAACTTGATCAATTTTAACATATGCATATTTTCATAACTGTAAGTTTGCATAATTTATATTCCAACGAAATAAATTAAAATAAATAAATTTGAATCCTTAATTTATATACGTTATTGTCTGTTTTCTTTTCCTAATATATATTTTTTATTCAGGTCTGTTTCCTGATGAAATTCCAAAATTCGAGAGAAAACGTCAAAATATTGTGATTATTTTTTTGTTTTACTTGATAAATGCATTCCAGACAAATTGGCAGTCTTTCTGTTAGTAAATTTACTAAACTGAAAAAATGTTCTTGAGTGATGTTTCGGTGATCCTGAATCTTGGTTTATGAGATCGTGAACTTGTTCATTCGACTCAGACGGCCCAAGAACAGTTTAAAAGAAAATAACTTACGCTACAAACAGTGCACATACGAAACATTTTAACTCCAAAAAAATATAAATATTATCCGAAAATAAGAAAAAAGTAAATTATATCGTAATATAAATTGTTTAAAAAATACCACGTTGTCCTTTTCCAATGATGATATTAGTCTCCCTTTTGACATTTTTGTGCCAGTAACTGTAGGAGTAGAAACAATTTTCGCAAAAGTGAGTTGCACGAGAGTGACGGCAATAATTAAAATTATCTGAAATTAAAGAAGTCAACCAGACTTATAGGATACAGAGAAAACTTTATTAAGGGTATTGTAACAAACGAGTGAAGCTAAACTTTTTCACGATGTAACAGAAAACCATGTAAATTCAATCTTTGAAATAGTATATTATTTTAACGTCTCTGTTTAACACTAATACATATTTAACGAAAAATAAACTGCAGTGTTATTAGTGAAAAAAATTAATTTATAATTTTTTTTTTACGTTTCGATACTTATTTGTACCATCTTCAGGCTGTGGTCCGACTGCCAAGTTTGTATTCAAGGTTTGAACGTGTCCTCAGTCTGGCTATGAAATATACTTTTTAGGTTTCCACAGTTACGGAACAAAATTATTAATGCATATACTTTTACTTATTATACATAATACGATTTTACTTAGCAAATAAAAAATGAATTTACCGAAATTCTATAATGAGGAATAATTACATTGTAGGAAGAATCAATTAATATTAAAATAATAACAAGTTTTCAAATATTCACTACAATACTCAATACAAGAATACATTAAATAAATATTAACCTCAGTGCATATTGTAATTTATAAACCATTTACGTATCATTAGAGTATGAAACTAATTAAGTCAAGACCGAAATAAAAAAACTATTATCCTGTTCCAACACTTCAAATTACAAATTTACAAACAAAAATATATTTTATCAACACTGCTTTCCTCTATCGCGGAGTAAGGTACCAACAATACAAAGTAAAAAGCACACAAAAAGTATGGTAACTGGACCTTCAATATATATTATTATCTTTTCAATCATGTTTGTGTTAATATTGCACCTTCTTTGACATTGATCGCAAAGAACAAAACACGTTACAATTGGTACGATAAAGTTTGAAAATCACATTAAAAAATTTGCTTCCTATGGCCTACGCTTGAGAACCGGGAACATTCTTGCTTATCAGTTGGATACATGTATTCCTCTAGGACTTACAGTTCCTAACAATAAATATCAGTCAATTAAAATGTGGTTATGAGCTACCTTGATGATTAATACATCTACGAGTTATAAACAATAGTTCTAAAAATTGAGTATTTTACAACTAGGGAACACATTATTATTCAGACGCTCTTTTTGCCGATAAATTGATCAAAGTAATGTTACATATATACCTGAAAATTAAACCAAAATGAACGTACAATGACCAAGTAATAGATTTCCTGAGGTAAATCGAATGTAATAAAGATTCAACCTCTTTGTAAACAAGAACATGGATTTGACAAACTGCTGCGTGACATTTCAGGTTCCACTGCGAAATACAAAAATCTTATTCTATTATGTTTTAAAGAGTTCCAGGTTAGTATTTTCAACCGACCACCATTATTCCTTGCACACAATATTTATATTCCTTTTTTTGCGTGAATTCCTAGCCTGAAAAAAAACAAATACGATTGAAATTGAGTAACTGAACGACTTCAGTAGTCTGTTTGAATATACACTGCGTCGACCAAGCAACTGCGACGGAATTGAGAGGAGAAAATTCTTTTAGCTATTCTCCCGCAGTTGCTTTGCGAGACAATTTGTATATTAACAACGCCCATGGGCTACAGTATAAATTTCCCTCCAAACCTTTCACTGATACGTTATTTTCAAATATACAGTCATCCTAATAACTAATACTAAAGGACGAAAAAATCACCATACCTTCTATTAACTATATAAACTGATAAATTTACGTCTGATTGAAAATGATGATTAAGAAAGATTGCCAATTTTTTCTGAATTTGTTATTTATAGACTGTGTGTGTGTGTGTTTGTGTGTGTGTGGCACGCATGCAAATATACGCCCGTGGTGAAAATTTGACCAAATTTTGTACGGGAGTCCCCTTTGAGCTAGAAACAAACACTGTCAGCATAAAACATAACTACTACCCCTAGGGACGGGCGCGCAAATTTATAGAACGGACAATATTTCCTCCGAAAAAAAAATTATCGGTCAATGAGTTAGAAAGCGATTCTCCAGATAAATTTCGTGTATAATTTCTACTCCTTTTTGTATTTGAGGTGAGAACCCTTAGAGGAGTGGATGGAGTGGAGTTACACGTAAATAACGAGAAAAGACGGAGAATGGAGTCTAATGCGGTGTTATGGATATCGCCGAGTTTAATTATGGCAACTTTCCGTTTAACTCCGTGGGCCGTGTAATAATTTAAACATGTTAAACAGCCGATATTTTCGTTGAATAAATACTTTTCAGGGCCAATGTGATAGATATTTTACATATATTTTTGTGTTTAATTTTATACCGTTTCTGCATCCCTTTAGGGATGGGGTGGAGGGACGTTACATAAAAGTAACGCAGAAGCAACCGAGATTGGAATCAAATCTGGGGTTACGGGTGTCGCTAAGTTTAATTATGAGAACTCGGGCCACGCTAGTTCCTAGTATCATGAAGATATTCAAGTTCAATTAAGTAAAAATTAAATTTTATAGAATTATAAATTGTTTAAAAAAATACCATGTTGTAGTTATCCTCTATTTTGGTATAAAAAAAATAATCATGAATATTACATGTGTTGTATTAGGAACTTTCGGCTTCTGCCATTTTAAACTGGAAACTTAGAAATACATTTTACACCACAGTTCAAAAATAAAATTCATAAAAGAACGAAATCAATGTGAAACAATTGTTTTACCTCATTTTCCGGGCGGCCTACTGCCATTATAGCTTTAGCATTGTTTTGCCCAGCGTCAATTAAAAATTGCTGTTAAAACGTTAAATTTTGTTATCGGACGTGTCCGTTGTAATCAAGTGCGTGTTCTCCGACCATTTTCTTCCTCTCTCCGTTTTTTTCCGTCAATTAACTGTGCCATCGACACCATCTTCTGACTGTGTTCCTTCCTTGTTAATTACATTCTATTTTAAAATAAATTTGAAATGAGTTTCTATGGTGTGAAATATATTTGTAAGTTTTATGTTGAATATGACAGTAGCCGAAAGTTCTTAAAGCAGTGTAGTTTAAATCTTGAGTATTTTTATTATTTAAAAAACTATATAAGGAGAATATAGATTTACCGGACAACTGGATTATATGTCCTTTCACAGAAAATAGAATGTTGCAGTAATATAATTATAAAAATTAATACCTGAAGACATTCAAATATACGGACGAAACGTTGTGTTTACAAATTAAGTATTTTTTCTTTATTAAATATATTTTATTCTGTCTTATTTGGGCTTTACTATTTATACCATAATTTCAAAATTCTACGCGTAGGACAATTATGAAAATGAGTGCCGACTGTAGTAAACTAACAAATTGAAACTTTTTCCCCAGTGAAAACAAAGTACGGCATATAGGGAACAATTATATGAACCTTGTAATCTTAAGGATATCCGCAGCCTGTTAGTGATCATACATGATTCTCCCCACGGTTTATAGAGCTTAAAAATGATTTAATATATATAATAATAACTTATTTTAATTACGTTTAAAAGATTGCACTTCCATAGGGTTTTTAATAAATTGTTTAATTTAATTTCAAATATATAATTATAAAATTACATATAATTCAAAATACTGCTCGGCGGTAGTATTCAATTTAAAAATATCTCTTTCAAAGAGATTTGAGGGCTTATAATGATTTTCTGGCAATTTTTAAAAAACACACTGACAAATCAAACATATATATTCTCCATCCTACTCAAGAACTTTCATCAAATAAACTTGAGCGTTCCTCAGTAAATAGATTTTTTTATCGGTTGGATAGAAGGACCAATCTCACTTTTTCTCTCTAAATCCCACCTCTCGCTATTATGCGATGTGCATGACAATACTCGTGTATATTTACGTAATTTTTAAAAGTCAAATATGTGGAAATAAATGACAAATCACCCTAAAATCCTAACTTAGTCCTAACATGAAATTAATACGCCATTCTCAAATAGTTTAGAGACTGTCAGGTTGAATATAGGTGAATTCAGGTACCTGGGGAAATATCCGTAGTCGAGGCTTGTGTCGGAGAACAAAAAAAATCTCATGGTGATCTGCGGAACGTGACTCTAGGGAATATTCCGAACAACGTTTCAGATGTATTTAAGCAGATTCCGACTAACGTTAAGAGTGAAAAGTCCTGGCTAACGTCTAACGGGTTAATGAAGTACTGCGAAATAAACTCGAAATGCGATGAACTCAAGCAAATCGGAGAAGAAAATATCGTAAGAATGGTAATAATTGTATGAGAGGTCTGTTTTAATTTAAACGTTGTTAGTGTGCTCAAAGATCTGTAATTCGTCCTCACAATCAAGTTCACGTCACACTACATTCGAATCATCGTTTGAATTCAGGATAGTTGTATATAGTATATAGTATTTAGTATGTATATAGCCTAAAATTGTTCAAGGGATCACTAAAACTTCTGACACTTAAAGGTCCTTCAGTGTAGCAATCAATTTCAATCGAGGTAATATGAAAGTTATAAACGACGGCCACTAACTGCGTTTTTAAGTCTTATTAACGTGTTTGGTTATCGAAAGGTTTGTGCAAAAGTAGTATAAATCAAGAGATTTCGTTTTAGACGATATTGAAGAGTACAAACATCAGGAATGCATTTGGAAAATCAGGCACTAGGATTAACATGATACGATAAAAAGAAATCGTTCGTTGTAGAAATATTACAAAGAACCCAACAGAAAATACGTAAATAATACTTCCTTTATCGGTACAAAGTCTCTTATTAAAAAAAATTAACATTTAAAAATTTTGCGTATTGTTTTCCATTCGTACGAAACGTTTGATTAAGTCAATTAAGAATATTTATGTTCGTAACAAGATTTAACCGATGAGTCAGAAATTTATTTAAATATTACAGACAAAGATCCTGATAAAGTTATTTTATTTAGAGTCATTGTTTAACTCGTCATAGTTTGCGTTGTTAGTGATAAAGTGCCTCGGTCATGAATGACCCCTTATTTTGGACGGAGGTAAAACGGATTCGGGCCAAATAGAGTCAGCCCAATGGATCGCCCTTGTGAGATTTTTTTAAAAAAAATTAAACACGGATTATTACAAATCATATAATAATTAATGAGTTAACATCATTAGACATGCATCCTTAACTGAAATTACAACCATTGCTTCATCAAAAAAAGTCCACGGAATTTGTCAGTTTTTAGTATCCAGTCTCATCGAGGACTTCGTTATGACTATCAATTAGCAATTAGCTACGTCATAGATCATGTCTAGGAATATAGAAAATATATTTGTAAGTATTATATACCATGAAATATTTTGGAATCTTTTAAAGTGCTGTTCGAAGTGTCAGGAGGAAACTTTATTATTCTCCTTTCATATTGCTGTCATACATGTGCAAATCATGCTCTACAGTTCCAATGACAGTAATTAATTACAGTAATATAGTTTATTCGCATTATTTATTGATTCGCTAAATGTGTCAAATTTTTTGTTGATACAGAGAAATTAACAGCGGTGAGGCATTTAAAATATTTTTGTGATCGAGCGGACTTGATCAGAAACACATTCTTGCCGTCTCTAATATAAGCGAGAACCTGCGCTGTTTGCCATATTTACAGTTGGTTGGATTGCGAAGAAGCAGTTAATTATTGTTCGTTTGTCGAGGCACGCAAACTTCGAAGGAAATTTGGTTTGAGGCTAAAGGTAATGAGAGGAAAATAACGAATATGGAAGGGAACAGGCATCTGGAATTTGAGACACGAGTATCTTCAGATTTTCCAAATGCTTTTCAATAAGTCCCTGGAACTGAAATTAATATCCAAATAATTTGTATATCGTGAATGTAAATGTGTCTGTTTTTTAAAGAGATACAGCAATATATCTAACTAGGATGGATACTACATATTATAGTTGGCCAAAGTCGTTCTTCGGTAGTCTGTTTGAATATACACTGCGTCGACCAAGCAACTGCGAAGGAATTGAGAGGAGAAAATTCTTTTAGCTATTCTCCCGCAGTTGATTTGCGAGACAATTTGTATATTAACAACGCCCATGGGCTACAGTATAAATTTCCCTCCAAACCTTTCACTGATACGTTATTTTCAAATATACAGTCATCCTACTAACTAATACTAAAGGACGAAAAAATCACCATACCTTCTAATAACTAAATAAACTGATAAATTTACGTCTGATTGAAAATGATGATTAAGAAAGATTTCCAATTATACTTAAATTTAAAATTGTAAAATATGAATCTAAACGAGTGCATGCTAAATTGGTTGGACTTATTTCTTCAAGTACGTCAGATAATTTTCAATTTAAGAATAATATATATTTTTGTTCCATTTATTAGAAGTTCTGAAAAACCTGTTTTTAATTCCAGCCTGTTCGCCTGTCACGCACAGTTTATTTGTTAACATACTCACTTTTAATGCAACTGTTTTGTTTCGAAAAAATACAGTATTTTAATCTTTTTAAATAAAATATTCAGAGATAAACGTTTCCTCTAATCGCTCTGAAATAAAGTTAAAATTCCTTGTGAACATGTCTTAAGATACACCACGATTCAATTATATTTTAGGATCCTAATAATGCTTATAAATCTGATTCAGCACATCATTTTTGAATTCAGTATAAAATTGTTAGATTAACCGTCCCATGGCGCAGTTTCACTACAGCCATATATATTGCTCGATTGTTGCTTTTCAACTTCTATGAAGCATTGAACAGTTTCACCGAAAATTGACCGAAATAAGGAGAACGCTCTTCTATATCTTCCACGCCGGTTCTTCGCTTCGTAATTTATGCTCTCGCCAAGGCAGCACTATGTGAGTTCTAGAAGGGCAGAATGGAAAAAAAATGTATACATATTCCGTGCATTTGTAATCTTCAAGGACGTTGTAACGTCAGTGCTCTTTCTTCTCAAGTAGCAGTAGGTCGAAACTGAGAAGGAAAAAATAATTGAGAAGGTTGTATTGGGAAAGAAATCTCAGATGCCCCAATGAGGAATGGCTATACTAATGAGTGGTCCGGGGATCTATTCCCGAATATGCGTCTCGAGTACGACGGTCTTTCGACACATAGCCGTTTTTCACAGAGCAAATTAACAACATTCTGCGGCCGTTTTTATAAAAAGATGAATAATGATCGGAAATTGGTTGGCCTTAAAAAAGAAATAAGAAAACATTTCCTTTTTTTTTCCGCATTGTCTCATTTTCAATCAATACCCTCAGTCCATCGTTTTTCTACCTTCTTTATACCTTCAGTATAAAACCTAATCACCTACGACAGGTGTTCGTCTCAGCTTCAAGCACACAAAATATTCGTCCGTCAAGCATATTCTGAGATTCAGGAACAGTAAATATTCTCATGGAACAGGTAATAATTGATCTACACCTACTAGCGTCAACTCTGTGTTAAGCCGAGAACTTTCCGAATGACCGTCGTATTTACAATTTCAATGATCCGGTACAAGAATTGGAGGAAAAAATCCGTTGCTACTATTGATGATTGTTTTATTTGTGGTGATATACGTTTCATGTCGTAGTTTTCTACGTATAAATTATAAGGCTGGCGCGTTCATTTCACCGGAAAAAATTATAGGCTCCACGTCAACCGCACTTACATTCCTCATATAAGGTTAAAATTCTTATATAGAAAAATTAGCAACGCCTCAAAATTTAACTTATTCCCCTTTCTCCTCCAATCACAATTTCCATTTCCCTGAAATTACTCATTGGTCCCCGTCGACTAGGCGTAACCAAGATTTCTCAATTATTTTGCCATTGGTTTTACACGCAGGTGAGTATTCCAGCTGGTTATTATGTAGTAGTATGAATTGCACCGTCGGTACCCGCTGTCGCCTTACAACTTTGCGACTTCAGGACCCCGACAAACAGACCCTGGGGACTTCACTGAAAATTTTAATAATTTTCACCGTTTATTTATTTTCATACCACAATGAATGATCGTTATCTCTGGAATATTTCGAGAAAGAGTGTCAGGTATTTTTTTTTGTTTTCGAAATATCCCATTTTTCAACGTCCGTACGCATATTCCATCCAGACTGCAGATATCCGTCGTGAATCAAGAAAATTTTTCGGACAAAACTGGCCGATTTTTTTTAAAAAAAAATATGAATTTGAAATAAAATTGCAAAAACGATCCACTTATGATTTTCCTATTTTTATTCCTAAATGTATTTCTCCAAATATCCGGAATATCCCATCGTTTTTCCTGGCCTGGTATTTTGACGTGATGGTTATTCCCTTTCAGTCCGCCCGCAATTCGCAGTTCAATGGGAAACAATTATCAACTGCAAAAAAAATAAAAACACTGTCACTGTTTAAACGTAAAAACGGCAAGATCTGCCTTTCGACAAGTAAGACCAGACGGATAGGCGATTTAGTGTGGCATATATTGCAGCACTCAGGATTATTAAACGCCGTGATAGAAGGTGCGTTGAATGCAAAATAGTTTCCGAGGGAATGTTATCGAAAATGTCGGCCAGTAAAAATTAGTTGGGTCCGAAGCAGTCTCCACGGAAGTTGGCAAAGCTGAAGACGTCATCGACAAATGTAATTTCAAAAAACTGAATTTAACGATTTATACATACGTAAAATTATTAGCCGTAGATTCAGAGCATCTGAGAAGTAATCGAAATTTGTATAGACGTCTGCCAGGTTGACCTCCACTGGTCCTTTGATACTTCCACTCAACCAGATCATTTTACACTCAACATTCTTGAAAACTTTTTCTTGACAATAGTGAATAAGTTCATTCAATTTTATGTGAAGAAATTAATATTAAATAAAATATTTTACTGTACGTCTGGTTTTAAGTAATGAATTAAATTAAATAAATTAACGATTATTATAACGGACAATAAAAGTATTTTATTCAACACAACGATGTTTCCGTGTATTTTTATACTTTCAGGTAGTTTTTTTTAGTTTCTACGGTAACAGAACGGAAACAAGCGATATAACATTTAAAATCAAAAATTTATATAATTTTCTTCTTCTTCTAAATATTCATCTAATATATAATTTAAGTAGTTTCTGACATTAATAAATTAATAAGATTATGTGTGACCAGTCAAAACAGAAACAATTTCATTAAATCCGTGAATTAAATATAATTTTCAATAATATATAATTAACAGCGAACTGTTTAGTAAATAATAAAATAAACAACGTTTCATCCCTTAATTTTTTGGACTCCCTCGGGTGTTGTAAAAATAAATATTCTAAAAATAATCGAAAATTGCATAAAGAGAAAATTAAATTCGAAAACAAAATACAAATTTAGGGATCATTGGAATAACATTTAACGCTTTAGTGCATTTTTTTTATTTTTAAACTAAATTTTTTAAGATTTATTTTTGTGAAATATAATCAAAAAATCTCAAACGAGACCAAAGTTATTTTGTTCTGATGAAAATATTGGGGTTAGTAAAAAAATATATTCTTGAGGTTGAATCACAGAATGTCGAATTTTAAAGTTTTATTTGTGTTCCTTTATTCTAATAACAATTATTACAATCCTATTTACAAATAACTTGAGTTAGTAGATTCTTAGCAAGGTCTTTCAAGCTGAGAATAATAAACACTTATTAAATTTTTGATATATGCGAGTTTTCTTCAGTTATAGGTTAACACAAACTGTAGTGATTAGCCCGGAGTTGCCCACCGTGGGGGAATTTAATTGTTCAAGGAGGGGGGAAATTAAAAAATGAGCTCGTTTAAAAATCATCAGCAATGATTTAAATTGTATAAAAGGAAAAATTGTTGATATCTAAATTTTAAGTAAGAATTTGGTAAGTTCTGTGCTTTCTACAGAACCGCACTTGAAATATTGGGGTTATATAAATTACAAATTCCTCTGAGAATATTGTCAACTGTGGCTAGTGAACGAATAGTACTTACTGTAATGGACGATTGCTTTGACATGCACGATGTGATTGTCTACTGTAGTCTAGCGCCAACTTCTCGTGTTAAATGAAGTAGAACCTTAATTTCGTACAAAAGCTCAAATGGGCGTCGTCATTGTACATTTGGATAGGTTTAGCGATCTGAGATTAAAATAAATAATTAATTTTTTCATGCACAGAATTAATATTATTTAAGAACCGTGATACGCAAGTTGTAATTAGGCTTCTTTATGGAATAATTCAATTTTTGAATATAAAAAATATGTATATGTTACATAGGGGTACGTTAGCAAGACTTTAGAAAAAGGTTGAGAAAAACTGGATTAGACCGTTGTTGGGCGATCTCTGAATATCTATTAGAGGATTGAATAGCGGATAAAAATCACTACCAATGGTAAGAAACTTTTGGTCAGCAGCGCTAGCGCGCAACGGATCCGAACCGTGGACTCGCAGATGCTGAGCACTTGTTGCTTCTAATTGGCCGGCGCGTGCCAAGCTGCTTCTTAAAGACGGGAGAGGGACCGGGTCCGTCCCACGCCAGGGTTGTGTGTTGGTGTTGAGAGAGTGGGGCGGGGGAGGGGGGGGGGGTTGGTGGCGCGTGCGCCCCCGCGCTGGAGGGGCGGCGGCGCCTATAAGAGACGCAGCCGAGCGCCGCGGTCCACACCGACGCCGCTGTTTGCATCTCCGACGCCGCTCTCCAAGCCGAAACAGGTGAGATCTCTCGCAATCCTCGCACAAGCCGCACTAATTTTATTCGTAAAACCCAAACTTATACTCTTTAAGAAACTAAAGAAAAAGTCAGTCCCGTCGTCGCCCTATAAACGTAGTCCGGTGACGCTCGTTTCCGATCAACTCATAGTTTCTCAATCTCGCGATGGCAGGAACGAAAACGGGTCTTCACTGGTGACCTGCCAACCTCACGTTGAGCAAAATTTTCATAAAGAAGTTTAGGGTAAGGAATTACCGTCTCCAGTTTCCCCTCTCGTAAAATTTCACGTCAGTTCCGTTGTTTTCCGAGAACGAGTGGAGGGAAGTTTGCGGAAGCGCGCCTTATTTATCGGACTAGGATGGACTCTGAAGAGAGCATCTCGGCTTTTAAGCTGATTGTCTGCAGAACGCCGCTCTTTGTTAACGAATCACCTGGAATTCGCGTTTCGAGATGACGGAACGGAAGAACGTGGACAGGACGAGTACAAGGACATACATAACATCGCAGGCGGTAGTAAATTCCATCATCCAGGCACAAGTTTTTATTCCAAAAGACATTCGTTTCCGTTTTTAACCATGTCGAAAATAATTAACTCAATAGGGAAACTTAAAACACAACAAAAAGGTACAGAGAAATTCCGCCAAGTTGACAATGAGGAAGGTGCCTAAAACCCCGTATTATTATTAACTGTGAGGAAGGTCTGAAATATAGCATAAATGTGGTCAGACTTCCTAATCTCTATAAAAAGTCACTAGGTATCATCCGTACATAAAAAAAACCAAACCGAAGTCGTACAGCTCTATTACACAAAATGTTTAAAGTAAAAAATTTTAATAACTCATTTTCCGTTCCGGAGACATTATAATTGAGTTGTTCATAAAATGATTATTTTACGGATTGCAGCGCTGATACTACTGAAAAATTTTGGAAAATTACGTCCGAGGCGGACGTAAATCGTAAATAGAAAATTGACCATTCGCCATTTTTTACGACTGCAAATCTCCTTAATTTACGGATAAGAAAATTTTTATAAAGGTAATATCTACAAAATAAATTATATTGTGCGTGTCGCTCATGCGTTTGACGTTGTTCATTTCAGCCACACACGGGCCAATTTCTATCGTGATTTCTGTCAAATTCAGAGCATGGTCTACGGCGAGACCATGAAATAAAAAACTTCACGCTGCTGTAATCCAGTAAAATCTATAAGGAAATATTTTGTACGTGAGGATATTCATCTTCCTCAAATGCTAATAATTACCTATTTATAGATCTTTCCAAAGCCCTTCATACGTTACTAATTTTAGAATTAATGGCTTCTTATACTGAAATACCCTTTATTATTATCTAACTTTAAATAATTTATTAAAGTATTGTTTTCTATTTGCGGGCAATCTTTATTAAACTACTTTCTGTCTGCTGTTCAAGTGACGCTCCCGCAAAAATTCTTGACCCTCTGAGAACTGATCTCGTGACTCTATCCTATAACAAGATTGCATCGTTGCGACAATATTTCCAATTTTCATAGAATATTAACGAGAATGTTCGAGTGCGATGTAATTGCGGCCACGCCCAAGACTTCAAGGGTCTCTCATGAAAGTCATTTCTCTGAACTATGAGATTGCTGCATTTAAAAATGGGAGGGGGGGGGGGAGAAATGTGGCTCATGAAATGAAAAGGTTTTATAAAAAAAATATAGACCTCACCTGACGTTTCTTAAGTCTCGAGAACGACTGAGAAATGAACAGGCTCATGGAAATTATCGCTACGCCACAGCTCTTTATCTTTACACTCGTGTGGAAACAGCTTCTGGTTATAATTGGCGCCTGATCAAATTCACACGAGCCAAGTATCGTCCTTCACTCATTTGAATTTGCGGGGAATCCTGATAATGGGAACACACAACCGCAGATTGGTGTTGCCCGTTTGCTTAAATAATTACGGTAAACGTTGGGTTACAGACCTACGTCTAGGTCACTGCCAGTACCTTCCGAACATAGTCTATATGCGCTTACAGACTGGAAATCATTAAATCAATTTAACTATTTTATCCAGAAATGACAAATCAGAAATTTCCGCAACTTGGGAAAATTCTATTTCAGCTCTGCGTGACCTTCAACCATAAATTCCTAGAAAACTGATGTCTGAAATCTTTGTTCTCGTACAACGAAGAAAATTTTTGAAACAAAATTTTTTTCCCATTACGGCAGTTCAAACTTACAAATCGAATCCTAAAACATTGGAACATGAATATGCTTTATTTGCCTTCCACGTTCCTACAGCAGATAAATACATATTATACATAATCGTAAATGCACTATCGTGGCGCATCACCGGTCACGGTTATAATCGCGATTTCCTTTACCCTGCGATAAAACACAATCATGTTAGAATCACGTCTAGAATTTTTCAAAACAAAAAAATTAGATCAATCACACGAATTGGCAGTCGTCAATTCAGACTGATGAGTGTTTGGTTCATGAGCGGAAGTCCATAGCATTTGACCACACATCAGAATAATATACAACGAACCACTATGTAAATGCATGCCTATTTTATAAAATTAAGTCAACTTGACTTGTTTTACATTCAAGTTTTTTTTTATTCCAATGGTGGAACACGCTGTTAATCCTTGGCCAAAGCTGTTCTTGGATTTTCCGCACTTCTCACGGGTTTGCACCGTTCCACGAATTTCACATCCATTTCCCCTACTGTGATACACTAATTTAAAAACAAAAGGTTGAACGCCTACTCGCAGCGGGGGTAAATGAAGTGATTTGTTGTATTCCGCGCTGAAAGAGAACTCATTTAATGTTCCGGAAACGAAGGCACGACCCGCAGAAGGAATGGAAGACAGACCAACACGGCGCGGTTAATGAGATATTTGCAAGGCTTCTGCTAAATATCAATTAGCACGGGAGGTGTGCACATTCAGAGAAAGCCTTTGTTTAACTGAGCTATATCACGAGCTGAACGTCTACGAGGAATACGAGTACGTAGCAAACATACTCAGTCTCCATTTTCTCGCATCCACCAATCCGGTCCATGAGATTAACCTCATGAGAGAAACTTCATTACGGACTTTGTGAACAATGCGTGCCGTTCAACAATGAAACTCTAAGATTGCGTGTTCGTCTCATGTTATCAATAAATACAATTGGTAATTCAGTAGAATCTAAATTAGCTTCTTCTGAGGCGAAAGAATAAAAATTGTAACCTAACAATTTATTCTGTCGTTTATTCTTCAAAATATGGCAACAGTTTAAAGGAAATTTCTTAAACATCTCGCTCATTTAGATTAAATCTATCTCTGTACCTGTCGGAAAGTTCAGACTCACGTTATAGCTCGGAGAATTTTTCTCTAGCCCTGAAAATGGAAGTCTTACAGCGATTTTCAAACTTTGTTCTCTCTGGGTTTCTAAATTTCGTCTTCAACGCCACAGCCCCGAACAAACCTTACTATTAAACATCTGTCAATTCTGTAAAAGAATTGTTAGTCCTTTTCAATCTTCCTTTGTCTGGACAATAAATTGGTAAATAAATTGGTGATGAATTTCAACGTCATTTCCGCGAATTTTTCTTCTGATTAAATACAAATCTTCAGAAATATCTAGCAAAATAATATTTAATGTTATTCACACCGGAATAACAATTCTTCGTTAATATATCCCGGATTCAAGTACCAACGAGATGTGCAACGGAGATGAACATCTGCCATTTGGCGATCAGGTCACGTAAATAGAGCGGGTCGAAAGTCTACCATAATCATATTCAGCTGTGTATATTCTATATATTTTCTCGTTGATAACATTATATTTTTCATTTCTCCATACAAATGTAGTTAAATTAGTGTGTTAAGTCTACCCTTGATTGCTTAACAAGACCCATAGTTAGACTCGAATTTAGTAATATTCATAATTTAGTGGGAGAATAAAATATAACACAAGTTATTCTATACTAAAAGGTTGATTATTTAATTTTATATTACAAACAAAATTTTATGCGTCAATTTAGATATGATAGAGTTTTAGTAAACATATTAAGTCATGAGCGAAAAAAAAAACGTCTGCTGTAGAATTTTCTGTGGTACTGACGACCACCTTATAGACGTTACTCTGGTTACAATATAAAAATCACAGCAAAACCTCACGAATACTTTCAACAACTAGCTAAATTTCCCTTTTCAAACACTACCTCCTTCCTGAAATTTCTACCTGCATTGTCGGGTGTTTAGAGATTCGGTCAAACATAGGAATAAACCATTCAACATTTATAGGTCGCGAGAAATAGCGTGGCATGTTAGATGCGCATTAGGAGAAGGGAGATGATGGAGGGGAGGATTGTCAAGTAGGAACTCCCTTATGGCGCAACGCCACTATCTTCAAAATATTCATTATACGCACGAGATATACAGACAACGGCAAGATCTTCCTACCACACCCTGTACTTTTCATCTAATTGCTTTCACGGATAAGTGATTTGACGTACAACATATTGAAATGAAAACAATATGTTTCCCTCCGTCAATATTTTCAGAATAGTTATTACACAACTAAGTTGCCGTAACAAAGGTTCGTTTCAAAGTAAACTCCGACCTACCCCCAGGATAGTGGACCAATTTATCTCCAACTATACATCTGTCCGCGATGCGGCAACGACACAATCCGATCAGTTAGCCACGTATATATAAATTTAAATAATCGATGACAAGAGAGAAATTAAAAATCAAACAAATATTAATACGATGAATGGTTTCGACGCGTGTTCTGTTATGGGCCTTCAATGTGATCAAATAACGGGTTCAGGTTTCCGAAGTTTGCAAGAAAATGTTTCGTGGCGTCTCTTTACCTTTTTTTTTCATTTTTTGCCGATAAGAACGCGGAGTATGAGCTTTTAGAGTATTGTCGACTTAAAAGTACGTGTAGACGGGCGGTAATAGCAGATGGAAAATTGGTATTACCTGCATTGCGGTAGAAACGGCAAAAAGTTGTTTCCAATATTCAACTAGTTCGAAATGTTCGTACGGGATCTTGAAGATATTCTACACACCATACCTGGGATTCCAGAATTTAATATCTTTCAGGACAAATAATTCGGATTTCGAGGAACATAATTATTGCAGTAGCCACCCTGGAAGAAAGTTTACAGCAATCTAGAGCCATCCTATATAATACCAATTACAAACAGACGGAAAAATTTCCGATAGGCCGAACACGAAAAGTCTCTGTATTTCAGAATGCTACAAAACACATTATCTTAACTGAAATTTTTTGGCGATGTATTCTGTCTAGAATTGCTACACATTTTTATTGTAGACAGTTCGCATCGGATTCCGTAAAAAAAAAACGCTGAACTGAACGCAATTAACATCCGACTAATTGTTCATTGATCCAGAGGAAATGTATTCACCTTCGAGCGCCGTAAGTACATAAGGCAACCTTTTTCCAAACTACTGCATTTTGAAGGGGTGGCTTTTAAAAGTCCCCAGACGGAGTTTTTGTTCGTCGTTACCAATCTGACTGCCATTGTTGCGTTTCCTGCTGCTCCGCAAAATATAATTTGGAATTTAAAACAGTTACCTAAAACAGCGGAATACCCGATTACACCTTGTGGACGCCGTTGAAAATGAACTTCAAATCCAGAAAATATTTCGTATTATTAAAAATCTCACGATGTTGCTCCGTATTTTAAGATAAAATTGACTGTCCCGGTATCCTTAAGCCTGATCAAGTATCACCGCGCTTCAGTATCATTGACCAATTTTTTAAATGTGTCAGTATTATTCTGTAAAAAATACTTTTATTTAATGCTTTAAATCGCTATTCACTAGAAACTTTGAACAATATTTTATTTATTTTAACAGTAATCACATCGGATATATTGTAATTATTTTAACTACTGAGCTTGGGGCGTGTTAAATAATTACGTAAGAAAGTGATTTGATAAAATACTATACATTGTCATTAATTCAGTTTTGAGTTCTTTTTATCAGGGTTGTGGTGGTTACTGAGGAACGGTCAAAATATTGTTTACCATAAAATGGGAAATGAAGGAAAATAAATTATGAACTAAAAAAATAGAAAAAATTGATATTTATATACGTTTTTTATTATTATTCGGCGTGGTCGTCTGACTTCTGCAGGGTGTAAATTATTGGTGGGTTGATAGTTTACGTCATCACACTAAGGAGAGGCGCCTCCATAATTGTAAAGGTTGGAAGATGTAATTGACGACTGAAATAGTCTCCCAGTGTATTTGTTACAATATATTTAAAATAGCAATCGCTGGTCATTACAATGGGCTTCACAAACAAACTCATAGCTCCGTTTGATGCAAACTACAATTTGCGTTAAGAATTATTAAACAGGAAAGAATAGAAGATGGTTAAATGAAGAATACTAACTCACAAATAAGTCGAAACAAAATGCTTATATTCAGACAAAATGTCATCGGTTCAGTCTTTGATGATTTCATTCCTGCCAAATTTCAGCATATTTTGATTCGTTATTTGAAATTTCGACCGATCTTTCCAATAACAAAAAATTGAAACCCAAAGCAGTAGATGAAAATATTCCAATACACTCGTGTAGATCCATATCCGGAAAATTCAACGTGCAACAACAAAATTAATCCATATTCTCACATATGAAATAATTTGTTACCTCATATTGAGTGCAAATTTGGTCTAATCAGTTGAATGTGATCATAATTGCCAAACTCAATTTGATAAGCGCGTCACTTCATCGCTTATCTTCAGGCAAACAACAGTCATTGTCTCTGCGTCATGATTTTATACTCCTGCCAAATTTCACAACACAAACTATAATTATAGCCCTAATTGAATTTCCGTATAGGTATACAATGATTCTAATTTCTTGTCCCCTTAATCTCTATTTTGTTGATATTATTACCTGACATGTGATAAAAATGTCCCCTAATTTTAATCAAACTGTTTTCACGACTATCTGAATAGGATTGAATTTTTCAGCAAGCCTTAATTCATGATTTTGAGTTTGAAATTGGACAACCGAAATAATATATTTTTATAATTGTCATATTACGGTACGAAGTAACGGCTGAAATGTATGGTAAAACGGTAGAATTGGAATTGGAATAAGTCTGCAGTCAGGCGGTCGCTCAGATCTGGTCCGTGGACAAAAGTAGTCAACTCTGAAGTATTCTATTTCCTCTCACAAGGAGGCTGCCAGTTTCCAAAACGTAAAAGCAGGATTTCACGTATTTAACTTAATTAAAATGTTGTATAACCAGAATTTTAAAATGATACATTTCAGTCATATTTTTCATGTAACTGATACTCGGTCAGCAGGAACTGTTATACCAATCCAAAACAAAAATATAGATGAGAAGTGACAGTTTATTTTTCTATTATCCCTTCCCGATTCTAAACTTAACATTCTCGTCGTCATTCCGTTCTGTTCGCACCTTAAAGCTGAATTCATGTACTGTTTCATTCTCACTGCTATCAGAGGATAACGTAAACACAAAGAAAAATATTCAAACAGGTTTTGACCCAACTGTTAAGCAGTTTAATATTCCACGTTCACACAATTTTGGAAAATGAAATAAATACATTATTGTTATTTATTTTGCTATTGGACATTTTCCCGGTGGCAGCTATATCTACAAAATTGTATAACATAATGCAACTTACAAGATATATGAGTAACCCAAAGAGTACAGTTTTTTTTATTTACCTAGAAAAAAAAACAGAAAACCCCTTGACTTCACTTCACTGCACTTCAATTTTTTAGAAATCACTTCACTTCACCGCTTACTACGCTGATCAGATAAAAGCTAATAAAAGGAATAATACATATATACCATAATTACTGTAGTTTCCTTAACCTACGTCTAAACCGATCAGCGCTATTCGGAAAAGTCGTCAGTATGATTTGACGTCAGGCAATGAATTCCAGTCGCGAATTGATGTTCTATTTAAAAATGAATATTTGCCAACGACTGTGCGTTGCCCTTTCTCTTTAAATTTCAAAGGGTGGTCATTTTTATTCATATATGTGAGCTCCAAGAGATAAATTTTTTATTTACTTCCAGGCCAGAATAAGTTTTTATATTGCGTGTTTCCTTATGTTGTGTAATAATTCTAAATACCCCCGAGGATTGTTCGCAAATTGGCCCCCAAAACATCATTTCAGCCAGTTTTTTAATCTTATCCAATGCTAGTGTGTGAACATTTCTATATGGCACCCAAAGAGTTCCCCCATATTCTAAAATTGACCTTTAAGCAGATATCATGTGTTTTCTCATACTTTTCCTCAAAACGGTGTTTACAAACTGTAGCGGAAGAATTGTTTAGAGCTAGAAATCACATTCGTCAAGTTGCGAAGAGGTTCCTGATAAGATAGTCAACATTTTCGCCACCAACTTTAAGCAGTCGTCCTGGGATGGAATGAAATTCCAGCGATTTTTTTCACTCTCTGTAAAAATGCTGGGAGTCATCGTGTTTCGGCGCCGTATTTTGAGCGGCCGTGTCCTGAGCGGAAAACAGTCCCTTCCTCAATCTTCCCTTTCTCAATCCTGACCGCTGAGCGAGCAGGTATAAAATTTTCCGAAGAGCAACTTTGTTAGTTAACATTAAGTGACTGTAATACAAGTTTAATGTATAAAATTTCTAAAACATACATGGATTTATAATCTCTATTTCCATCTATAATATGGAAACTGTTCCAATTTGTATTATAAATTATTATCATGTTTGTAAAATCTTGCTTTGTTGGAATTTTTAGAAACACGGATTTTGAAATTAAAGCATTTAATTGACTTTACAACACCAGAAGAGGGCCTAATAAATTAGGGATGAAACTTTGAAAATGTTTTTTTCTATCATAATAAATAAAATTTAAATTTAGAACTAAACAGGTTAAAGTTTTCATTTATTTGAGGACGTCAGATAAATATAACTGTTAAAAGATTTGTATCTTAATTGATCATTTCTAAGCATATTTATTAAACGAATCAATGCTAATTGGAACAGTTTCTATATTATAGATAAAGAGAGAATTTATACATCCAGATAAGTTTCAGAAATGTGATACATTAAACTTGTATTATATTCACTTAATGTTAAAGCCAAGACTGATGAAGTTGCTCTTCGGAAAACTTTATAACTGCTCGCTCAGCGGTCAGCAAGGGACGATTGAGAAAAGTTGTCCGCTCAGGGCACGGCCTCACAAAACACGACACCCCTGTTTCACCCTGTTTTTGATCCGTTCCTAATTTTCTCGAATCTCTTCAGTGGAGTCAAAACGCTGTCATTTCAACTGGTTTTTCCTTTCAGTCGGATAAAAAAATTTCTATCATAAGGCCCCTTCGTAATTGATTTCTGAGTTGTACATGAAGGTCTTCCACATGTGCACAGTCATCTTTGAAACCTTTAATCCACGTTCTGAGATGCAACCTAAACCCTCCTTCAACATTCCACGGGTTTAAACTTCAGTTTTCTAGAATTTGAAAATTTAGTAATTTTTTTTGTTGAGAATATAAGCCGTTTCAGCAATTCAGGAACACAGGCAGAACACATTCACTTATTAATACCACTGTTGTCAGCCTGATTGATAATACCTTGACACTTGCAGTCACTGCTATTACATAGGATATTTTGAGTAATTAAGTATATATTTTAGAGAATAAATTTGCGGAGCAAGTGTGTTTGAGTAGCTCCGTCGCCCCCGAGAGAAGCGGCCGCTAATTGGTCAGAGCCTCCTGGGATGTCCTCGGGACGTGTCATGTGCAAAACGCCAACTCCGGCGCTCTTCATCCGTCCGGGGGGCGGCAGGCCATTTTCTCCGTGACAACAATGGAACGTTTCCAATTTCTCTGCCAAGGAGGCAGAAACGGACATCAACTCTGGCTGTCTTCGATGCTGACAGCTTTATCGCGAGCGAAAATATTCATGGAGGTCCGCGGCACATTCTCGAGCGGAGGAAGTTGCTTACCACTGCATGAAACGGCCTAAACTCAGAAGAAATTAATTTAACCAAGCACGGGAGCTCAAGCTCCTTATCGATTTTAATTATTTCTATACAATGGAGGGACGGTAATTCTGCAGAGTTACGCCTTCGGCCTGGAAGGAGGAAAAGTCCGAACTTTGCGGCGGGAGTTTTTAGAATCCTAAAGTTTAACCGGCGTAAAGAGGATTAATGCGGACATTGTGATCCGATTGACAAACAAGCGATCGGCAGGGATAAGGGGACGAATCCTACCCGCAATACGCAGGACTCTAATTCCGCGCTATGAAGCGAGGTTACAGCGCGGAGCCCAGCACATTAACATAAACAAGCCATTGCGACTCGCTTAACTTCACAGATAAGAGCGATGAAGCACCCCGCAAAAAAAAATTAAAATAATATAGCGCCGCTGGGAGATAAGATGTAACGGCGAAGTTGTGGGTGGTACGTTGTATCAATCACAGCGCGTGTGCGTGTGCGAATAGCTTTCTCCGCCTCCGGTTAGCGATTTATTTAATTATTTGGAGTGTGCTTGTGAACATATTTCCCTGGGGAGACGGATCGGTCTGCTGCACGTTATTGCGAAGGCTCCGAAGTGTCAACAAATCACTCACCTAGAACCACTTGGCGAAAGAAAACATGAAAAGTTCGTTACTTGTGAAAACGATATTTTTGTATTCATTATTCAGACTGTCGCAGCTGAACCTCTTCATGCCAAGTGGCGAGTTTATTAATTGCCTGCATGGGTCCTCTACGCTGAAGAACAGGTCAATTTTATGCCGACACTGTGTAACCCCCACCATTTGTCACAGTATACAAAAAAATTATCTGTAAATTTTTTTCATTGAAACACAATATTTATTATACTACACCTTCATTTGAAAGAAATACTCGTTCACGCCGGGACTATAACAAACGAAAATATTCATGCAGGCCCAGCATTCCATGCCTACTAAGATATAAGTCGGCTGCGCTTCAAATTAAATATGTGATTTACTTTTCCGAATTTAGTTTAACTAGCACCATAATTCCCAGTTATTATATAGCTGAGAAATTCATAAATCTAAATTAAAGTTTTGTACTGACTGATAAAGTTGGTGATAAAAAATATTGTATTCATATTTGGAGGCCATGTAACAAATATTGAAGGCACCTAAATTCTCCAATACGATTTACTTTAAAATTAAAGCGTGGCCACAGCCAGAAAATCGTTCGCTCATTGCTTCTTTCTAAAAAAAACGGCCAGCAATTATCAAAGAATTAAAGAAAAGTAGTCTCATGTAATTATTGAGAAGGGATGGTTAATCTAGATTTGTTTTATTTTCAAAGAATTTATCCTGAAAGTTCAAAACCACTCTGTGGCTCTGATCACAAAGAACAAATATACCGAGGCATCTGAGTTGAAAATAAAAAATATAGCTTTTATGTCAATAGACACAACGCATTAGTTTAGAGTTCAGATATTTTTTTTCTCTACATTTCAATGCTTCCTCTGTCTGTGCCTTATCGGCTTCACACAGATATATGTTCGTTGTTTTTCTTTAATTCTAATTAATGTATATCTACGTTGCACGAAATTAAAGTTTGTGGGTTCGTGTTTCTGATTCGTTCATCTTTAAAGCCGTCGTTGTATGTAATTGTAAAATTAACTCTTCAACATTTCGTCATTCTAATGTACTGACCCATAATATTTTATAAAAAAATCAGTTTAAAAAAACAACGTTTCGGTACCCATTTGTACACATTTCAAAGTTGTAACTTGCCAAATATCGTTCAATCAGTCTTCATGTGAAAAAAAAAACATGTTTGCTTTCCAGCAAAACATAATCATAAGCGAACGTTTATAATTTTAAGTTTTACTTATTTTAGTACATAACTTTTCAGTCAAGTTACAGCCTGAAGACGGTATAAATAGGTACCGAAACGCTGTTTACAACTAAATTTTTTATTAAACTGTTATTTATTTCGATTTATAAAACAGACATACTACAGTAATTTTATAACCTGGTAAAAATGAATGTTACTCGGAAACGGCGTTAGTTGTGAATAGTGCGCTGAGGAGGTTCAAGGGATACAGCGACTCCTGAGTTCACAGATCATGGCTCGAGTATCTCTCAACCTTACAAAGACGAACCTGTAATTTTTACTATCGCATCCTAAAGTAAGGCTTATTGTTAAACGTTTCCGAGGCGATTTACTACCGCGGAGAAGCCCTTCCCACGCTCTTAAAGCTCAGGTCAGTTCGAAACTTTTACTTGGCGACTGACAAGGTCTGAGTGCACGTACAAGCGTAAAGCTTAAAACAATTATCTCGCTGTACTGTTCCAGCAACTTCACCAGCATCACTTCGTTTAAATATCAGCCCTTCGCTCTCAAAAAAAAAAAAAGTGACTCGCTGGTTGTAAGAATCTTTCGTAAATCAGTATGAATAATACTGTTCGTCGTGATTCGCTAACCGATGTAACTAAAGATTTATAATTGCTTTTTGCCTTTATGGCCACATTTGCATAAATACTGGATATCGAGTTACACCCTTGCACATGGCCTTTATTGTCAGAAAGGTGTTTATAATAAAAAAGTAAAATATGTAAGATTCAGGGATGTGAAAGCTCATATTCAAGTCCCTGATAAGCCTGAAGGTGTTCGTGTTCCGAAACTTCCGGATAAAAGTAAAATGTTTTCATAGATAAGGACCAGTTCTGAACAGTGGTTTGAGAGTGAATGGCTGACCGTCTGGCATCAGGGTTGTAATGTCATTCGTAACGTTACAAACAGACTCTGAAAGAGTGGAATAATATTTGCGAATAAAATTTTCATATTTTAAACGGAAACCGTTTTATTCACAATCATCAGACGCAGGAGCATCTGTGCCCTGTTTCAGCCGTTCCGTGATTGGTGAAGAGGTTCAGCTGATCAAGAATAAAGGGAAAGTTTGTTCATGAACATATAAATAAATTATTGTATTAACTGGCATATTAATGATAGCCAAAGAGGCTATGAAACTGAATTGATAAGGAACAGAATGGAAAAATCTCGAACCCAGGACCTCAACTTGGTACGTGGTGCTCTTTGCCATCTGAGGTATCCGAGTCAACTCCCCGTCAGATGCGAGCTCTCTCCATCCATTGCACAGAGCTGAACACAGACTCGCCTACAATTTATTGAATCACATTATTTACAGCCTAAATTTAGTACTTCAGTGAAGAATGCATATTACCTGACGGGGTGTCGACTCGGATAATTCACGTACCAAATCGAGGTTCCGTGTTCGATTCCCGGTCAAGTCGACATTTTCACCCTGATCCTTTATTAAAATTAATAAGATAAATTGTGGCCAATCAAGTCAGAATTTTAATTATTAAATACATGAATTTAATATTACATTCACGAATATAAAATTTACAATGAACTTTATAGTAAAATGCACGTTTCTTCCCAAATTTTGGGTTCTAAAAATCAATAAAATTTAAAAGACATACTATCACATTTCTTCCTAAATTTTTTAAACTTTGTAATTAAAGTACGATGATTAAAGTACACCTCACAACTGCACGCACTTTTAATGGTGCCACCATCAATTTAATTTAATTTAGTTCATCCTACATCACTTCAATCGTCGAAATAAATTTTTCATGTGCATATAAAATATTTTCTACTAAATTTCAGACCATCAGAAATTTATTTAATGGTGTAATATAGCAAGAAAAGCAAAAAACAAAATTTCTCCATCAATAATTACTCATAGTTACGACAAACCGAATCGTTTCTGTAAGTCAGATATCTAGTTAGGATCTGAGCTCTTGAGCTTTACGTTAACCATCGCAAAGTAACATCAAATCACTTTAAAGGCCCCAGCTGCAGGAACAAGTCTTGCGTCGTTTGCCGACTCTTAAATGAAATCTCCGAGGACTTCCTTCGGCTTCGGACAGTAACGTATTATCAGATAAATGGGAAGATAACCAATTGTAATCTTATAAGAAGTACACATTTTATAGTGAACGTTTATCTCAATTATGTTCAGCTGTTACAGATTACAGAAAAAATTAGTTGTGAGAGATTTGTAACTGGCTGATATAGAAAGCTTCATTCACTATCCAGACGAAATTCTACACTGCAGGTTGGCTTAACTGCATCAGATGGCAACATACTGTCAGTCATACGAAATGAGTTTTCAGATTTTCTTGTCGATAACACAAAAATCACAGCTATCCTGATAGATTAGTTTCAGAGCAAATTTGTTTATACGAGGACGCTATTTGCCGTCGGTTAATCTAATATAAATAAATATAGAGGTTTTCGTATTTCCCGCGAGGTCGTGGGCAACCAAGACGACTCTTTTAGACTTGCAGATAACTTCACAAGTTTTGGAATAATTGGACAAGCAAGTGGCCAGTATGAAAATGCCCTTCCTGTCGTATCGACCATGTTTTAATGAATATGGAAGGAATCCGGTCTACCATTCAATCCTCAACTGCTTGGGAAAATACGGGAAAAATACAACGCAAGATATCCTAAAGAGGATATGGACCAAACACCTCACAACTGCACGCACTTTTAATGGTGCCACCAACAATTTATTTAAATATATAGGAGTATATACGGAACACCTGCAATCTGACCGCGCTGGACAACAATCACAAATGAGTAGATGACCTCTACCTGGGATTCATCAATCTGTAGGTACTCTCTGTTTGCTCACAGTGTCAAAATAAATTTCGGTATCCAGCTTACTATCCACGTTTACAGCACGCGTAAAGCCGGTTTGCTATTCAACGGCTCAAGAACGTTCAGTCGCTCTCGTTATGTAACACACTTTAATTAATAAATACTATAATATGAAATGATTTATTTAGTCCCTTTCAAATCTTTTATGGTAACTTCTGTTTTTAAGAAGATATAATTAACGGTCATTAACAGTCATTTGTTTATAATGTTATATATTTATTAGTCATAAAAATATGGATACTTAAATAAATTCATAGATGTATAAAGAGTTCTCGGGTTTCCGGTCGGGTAACGTGATTTGAGCACAACGTTTCCATGGCTGACACCGCCATCTTCGTCAGGTGAAACCTTAACTTCTTTGGCACGGTCAAGAATCAAGAATTTTCTAAATTAGTTAAATGGTTATGAGATACAATTCATGATTCTGGGAGTAGAATCCGTGAGTTTTAACCGAATTGAATTTTTTTTCGGTGTCAACAAAACATCGTTTTCATTCGCCGAATAATCGTAACTCTATAATGTGTTAACTCGTATCAACAATTTTTGAAGTTTCGTTGGGTGAAATTTTTCGATAGTTTCCTTTTCTCCAGGTGGAGATAGTGCGAGAGTCTTTACGGCTGTCTGCGTCGGATGATCAAAGGAGATATTGGGCAGTAGGGAGTGCTTTAGAATCGGTAACCTCCTGGTTATTGCTCAATTCTACAGCCCAATGTGGCTCCTCATTTCCGCGCCGATGCAACTGGCATCTCCTTATTTATGACGCACTTATCACGAATTCATTTCGATTTTACCCCTGAAAGTCACGCAAGAAAACGTAATTCTATGTTTCTCATTTACGATCGCCATATCGTTCGATAGTATCGATTCGCAGTGTTCAGATCCACGAGTACGGATTGAGACCAATATATGCGCATTATTGAGACCTTAATATTATAGAGTTGGACGAATCTACCATCATCTCAACACCGGAATGAAACAACTTCTCATTCGACCAAAAAACAAAGTTCTGGTGAAGTAAACGTGAAAAGTAGTTTTAAACTTCATTCCTTCACAGTTTTCTGTGAATATATCTGAGAAAGATAATAATATATTTTACACGTGTTTTTTGACGCCGCAGTTTCTTAAAGCCTATCATTTCTCAAGTTGATGAAGCCAGTTTCTCATATAACTCTAAACACCATGAATACGCTCTGCCTGGAAGTACGAGTGTATGGATCTGCCTTGAAGTTAATGCCTACAGCCCCGTCGATGTTATCACACCGACTTGTAAGTCGAAGTTCTACGAAGCTGTCAGAGTCTCGTAGTATACGAACGTACGAGAAAATTCTCTCTAAATATGAGATTCGGAGATAACGAAACATAGTGTAAGACACGGAAAATGAGACAAAGTTCTTATGTCGGGTATGATGAAAGTGTAACCGTATAAAAGTTGCAAAAAAATAATATTAATTTAATTTACATTTCTCTTTAATTGTGATTTGTAATAATTTATTAAACAAATCATATTTAAACTTTTCAGCATTTATTTAAGTAATGCAAATAAAAATATAATAATATTATTTAAATTAATAAACCATTCAATACAGCGCAGGGAATCATTAGAATGGTTTTCGTACAGGATATTGTGGATTTACGAACTGAATTTTCACAACTGCTAGTGCTGCGACATTCTCGTTTAAATTAATAATTGTCATTTGGCGACTGTTTTGGACTGGTTACACTGCTCACTGGTCAAATAACAGCGTCGTCCGCTTCATACCACAGAGGTCAGGCTGAACCGAGAATCTTGACGCTTGGGAGAAGTAAATAAATATTCTACGTGGCTCCTATATTCTTAGGAGCTTCAACTCAAACGACCCTGTAATTTATGTATGTAAATTATTAACTGCTATTGGGAACCATCCCGGTGGCAGTTTAAAACGAATATATAAACAAAAGTATAATAAAGAAAGAAAGAAATCAATTTTGAAAGAAAAAAATAAAATGAAATGAAATAAGTCTTAGAAGAAATTTTTCCTGAAAATTTGTCCACACTTTCAACACTTCACTTCATTAACGAAAAATATAGTCATAAATATATTTTTAGAGACAAAATATTAATAAAAATACACTTCACTTCACTAATACATTTAAACTATTCTTAAACCTTCTTTACTTTCCATTGTCTACATTTTTATAATTTGTATTATACATAAATTTTTTTGAGGAATGTTCCCTAGGTCTGTAGTCAGGATTTTCTTGCATGAAGTAGGGGACCAAAGATCTCCTGGCACATTATGCAAACCTACAAATAAATAAAGGAATGACCGGACGAGAATTCGAACCCAGCAGATTTTCAACAGTCTTTCGTGTTTTAAATATGCCAC
Source organism: Zhengitettix transpicula (assembly GCA_037074705.1). Lineage (NCBI taxonomy): Eukaryota > Metazoa > Arthropoda > Insecta > Orthoptera > Tetrigidae > Zhengitettix > Zhengitettix transpicula. The sequence goes on from CM073595.1 coordinate 5,502,276, forward strand.
CTAGCTGCTCTGTGAAGCCTTGGAAACGCAACTGTTGTGGTGGACGATGTTCTTTCTTTGCTAAAGTCAGAGAGTAATTAATTAGTCGGTTATTCAGGCAGCATAGGTGTCATTTGAAGTCATTGTGACTTGGTTTCTAATAGCAGAATGTCGGTCCACGTGAAGGTCTCTGAGGGAATAAAAGAGTGAGATCGATGCACATGAACACGATGTCAGGTAACACGTGCTCGTATTTGCGTGTATGTCAGGCGCAGAATCGCGGCGTCATATGCATTTCTGTCACTGTCACAAAAACGCAGTTTACCGTCTACGAGAACAATAAAAAAATCTACTTCAAGGAGGTTGTGTGGGTAATACGTAAACGCAGTCACATGTGACGAGGTTTGTCCTAGACGTGTCCGGAAAATGGTTTCGGAACCCGGAGAGTTAATAGCTGATAAAACCCGACCCGACACGAACATCTTGCGTTCTGTACGGCGTTCTCTAAAAAGATGATAAACGCAACGTTTCAACAAACACTCGTATGTAAATACATCCTTTAGAACCAAGTGAGAGAATGTATTTACATACGAGTCGTTGTTTCACTTTTAGTTCAACAACGACTCGTATGTAAATACATTCTTTCGCAAGAGTCAGAGATAGAATATTTTTGTTTAAATTCACAGAACAAGTTCGGAAATATTGTCGAAATAAATATCAACACTCCAAACCTGGCTTATTGTGATCTATAATTAAATAAGGCAATTTTTTTTAAACAAAAAAGCATATAGATATATTCTGTTATTTAATGAAGCGCCGATTTCCGCGAAAACTCATCAGTCCTGATCGTGCTCGACACAGAGATTCATAACACGGTGAAATCCTCACGAAGCGGAGAACTGAAAATTGAAACTCGTCATGGAAGGTGGTCGGGATTAACAGCCGTGTTTCTCCGTCCATCGATAAAACGCGCCTCTGCCTTAGAGTTTTGACTTCCTCACCAATTCTCATCTCCGCCCGAGGATTCCACAACTCGTGATCCAGAGATAAAGTCAGGAGGTGAGAAACGTCGAGGACGGATAGCGTGAACAAATTCAACAGATCACAACCTCGATAACAAGATTATTGTTCGGAAACGAACTCTGGCAATATTCTTTAGTTCTTATAATGACTGGGTTTATTACACCGAGTGTGGAATCCGTCTGAATTCAGCAATTCTTTTCTAGATTTTAAAACATTCTCAGAACAGCTTCGTCTGTTTCTTTCACAGATTCCCGACCTAACAGTCTCACAAAAAAAAACATGCGTGAACTTCATTTTAATATTCCGGTACCTTATTTCACTATATTTTCCACTCATTCAAATCTAATTAGTAAAGCATAAAATAAAAATTTTCCAAGTTTCTTTATTTGTTTTAAACGTTGCTTCCTCCAATTCCCATATAATAATTCTTAGTTATACCCACCCTTATGCAAATAAAATTCCCTAACGGAGAAGCATGGCGATATAATACAGGGTGTTTAAAAAAGAATCATCCGATTTGACATGTAAATATTTAGAAAAATGATAAACGTAAAACTGTTGTTAATTTTGTAAGAAGGAAAAATACATAAAGTGCAATATGCTCAATGTCCCCCTTCAGATGCACTGCATATATCTAAACAGTATTCAAATTCATCCCTCAATCTTTTAAACATGTCTTGAGTTACTGATTAGACGGTTGTTTTTGTGCGGTTCCGCAGTTCTACCATTGTTGCTGGAAGTGGAGACACATAAACTGATTCTTTTATAACCCCCAACAAGAAAAAATCACGTCCAGTAATGTCCGGTGAGCTTGGAGGTCAGTGACGTAAGGTTGAATCATTTTCTCCAGCACGGCCGATCCATCGTCGAGAAAGTCTATCATTTAAAAACTCTCGCACGTACAGGGAACCACGTCGCCTCGAGAGTTTTCTCTTTTTATCAGTACATTGTTAATTCACATCGGGTTAAAAGAAGAATAGTTATAATTTTTTTAAATCTGATTATTCTTTTCGAAACACGCCGTATATATTAGCGAATGTGCATTTGGTGAATTTAGAGTTGTGGGGTTTCTACCCGGGTTCTATTTTGTGTGAAACTCAACGTTTCGACAGCTGACGACGATGACGGAACTAAGCTGTCGAAACATTGTGTTTCACCCTGTAAGAAACCCCACAACTCTACATTCACCCTATATATATTTCTATTTCACCGTTCCAAATACAACTTCTCCCCATAATATAATTTTAATGCAGCCATAATTTTATTTATAGAATATTTGAAAAAAAAATTGGAACCTGCAACGTGCTAACTAATTTCATTTAAATAAACGAACTTTGTTTTTTATTTTTCCCGGCGTTGCGTTTAAACAAGTATTGCAGTTTTAAAATTAATAACTGAATTATTCTATAAAGAGTGTAAAACTCACGTTTTTAAAGTTATTCGTAATTTATTTTAATATTGGAGAGCGATTCGCAGGACAATCCAGAATTTCGCGTCTGAACTTCTCTTTTAATATCCGTAGAAGAAATTCGTGTGTTTATCTTAACGGGTAATTATCTCTTCAAACAGGAAAATTGAAATTTGGTAAAACGGGTTTGAGTTGAGACCCTAATTTTCGAGTAACTGCCTAAGTTACACCGCGACATGTAATCTGATGATCCCAGTAATTAGTCTGGCATTTACAAGCCTGTAGATCCCAGCTACATTTTAATTAAGTTAAAATTGACTAACTTCTCAACCACTGGCCAAAGAAAATTAATTTAACATCGACATAACTTCGAAAAAGATAATGAGATTCTTGATGTTTGCTCAGCAGACTGAAACACGTACCTCAAGATAAATTGAAGGACGGAATCCATCGAATGGATTGCGAAGATGAGCGCCGGACCACTTTCCCAAGTTTCTCTCCCTCGTGGGAAACGGAGGCGCGGAATTAGCGGACATCCGCCAGTCGATCTGTTTTATTTACAAACGCTCACAGAAGTGTGTTCACAACGGGAATTATTTTGAAGGCAGCCGCGCCGGTATTTGGGGAAGAAATTTCGATCGCCGGCGTCTGAATTGAGGCATGTTTTATGTATGTGCCATCCGCGGTGTTGAAAGCGGCGTGTTTGTAAAGGCAGACCTCATTTCAGATAAGCATCTAATTTAACGCAAGGCTCCCACGCCCTCCAAATTAGCGACTTAGACCACGCAGAATCCGCAACAGGCGTCTTCACACAAATATTTAAGTAACGGTTCGTCAAATTGAATATTTTAGAACCGTCGCGATCCTTAATTAAGTAGGTAAACTAATTGAAGACTTCATATACACTGCTGCAATGAGGCGTAATTTTAAATGCGTGGATTTTTATAAACAGTAAGCAGTTAGAGGATGAAGATTTATTGTTCTTAGAAGGATATGGAAGAAGTGTTGTTGTTGACACGCGTATGTAGACTCGATTGTTGAACTGTGGAAAAATTATTTCAGTTTTATTCATGATACACTTGCAACGACAGCTCCACTAGTTAAAAGAAATGATAATTAGAGAGAAATAGCTTATAGTGTCATAATACGAAGCGCAGTCGTCCACTAGTGGGGGTAGGCAAGAGCTCTGTTAAACACGAACCTTTGTTACGGAAACTTGGTAGTGTTAAAACTATACTAAAAATATTGACGTTTGTAGCATATATTGTGTTGAGTTGTGGATATGTTGTTGACCAAGTAACTCATCCGATAAGTAGAGTATGTGATAAAAAGGCCTTGCCGTATTCGTAAAAATATATAATTAATATTTTTAAGAAATATTGAGGCATGACTCCAGCTTGCCCAATAAAGCCATCTCACTTCCGTTGTTGCACAATCTTAACGATTATTCGTGGCGTTATATATTACATCTCCCCACCACGAAAACCGCCACCCTCTCGTCCTTCCGAAGAAAATCTTTTATCGATGGAGAAGACTTGTTTTCCAGCTGGTAAATTACAGGTGACGTTCCAATTTGCTATGGAGTGTTTAAAGACGAGACGCCTCTGTCACATAATTCGCTAATGAGGTGGGCGGAGTTATAACAGCTTGTTAAAAACACCGGCACGATCGCTAACAAAGCTCGTCCTTTAATTGTTTCTATCCAGAGACTCAAAGCAAAGTTAAATTAACAATAATATTTTTGAATTTATAATCAGGTTCCCTATTCCTAGAAATGTTTCGCATCACGATATGAACACGCACAAATATTCGAATAAAAAATTATACGTTACCTGTGTAATATCACTATATAGTGTATGAAATGTTTCAAATATATCTTAACTTTTTGTATCTCTGAAGCCGACCTCACAATCCATGTGCAGTGACTTTTATGGCTATATAATAGTACTATTGGTTTCATACTAATATTTGACCTAATTATAAAGGAACAATTATTAAAATATCATAGAGTGATATTTGATCAATAAGAAAAAAAACCATGATAATTATATGCCAGTAAATTCATAATGTGGTAAAATTTATCAGTAATTAATTGAGCCCGTCGCACAATATGACGGATAAAAACTATTTCAACCTTGTAATTGTTTAGACATTTGTCTTCGTATTTTCAGTGCAATTTTTATTTTTCAAAGTAACTTCAAGGTTCACGATTAAAAATTTCTTATTTTTAAGGCTTTTCTTTAGACTGTTTGGCGGTCTATAAAATAACAAAATATTTCCTGAAATTACAGGATTAGGAAGAAAGCACATCGATGTATGACTGTGGTTCTGATGTCAAAGAAGACGTGTCGCTGGTCTTAATACATATCGGTTGTCTTCAGTTACCAAAGCGTGTGCTGTCGAAAGCAAATCTTAAATTGGATGCACTGCCATAGTTATAATGATCCGTTCGTTACTCTCAGTTTGCGTCGGTTTCTGCCACCGCGGGGTATTTTATATCAGTTATAAATATACTGAGAACTACCACCGTCGTTGCCATTGCCAGAAGCACTCGTGTATTGATAAGGATTACTACACGCAAAGTATATTACAATGACCAGGTACAATTTTTCAAAGGGAAAATAAAGGCTAGTGAACCTGTCGTGCGTGTGTTGATTTGAAGCGCAACAGGTGGATCTTCAGCCACGACGCGTTGATCCTCTTGCCACAGAAACACCTTTTTCTTATAGACAACTAAGTTATATTGATCGATAGAAAAAAATTGGGAATTGCAGCCGTTCTGAATCATCATTAATTCCGTCGTATGTGATTTTAATAACTGATAATAACGGACTTTTGCCACGTAGAAAAATTATTGTCGTCCGTAAAAATTGAAAATATGAAGATGTTTATGTTACCTTTATTAAAATTAAATTAAGACGTTCTTATATGCATTGCTTTCCTCTCGACTGCCAGAGATATTAATGTATGCTGAAACTTACACGTTTACAGCTCTAATCGCCGTTGACGTGGGAGCTTCTGATTGGTGCTCGCTTACGTCAGCCTCCTTCCGTCACATCAATGATTGTCTCTCATATAAATAGCATGTGTAGCCTGTGTTTTACGTAAATAAACAGTGATCTTATACGATAAGAAGCGTTCATAATTTTTACAATAGTTTACATCAAATGACACCCCGAATTTTAATAAATGAACCTACCTGCATAAGTACCTAACAAAACTCTGAAGTGTCGTGAAAATGTGATTCACGCTCGCGAATACTAAATCCTAATGAAAATAACTTTAAGATCATTTTTAATTGCATTCATGGAAAGTTGGAAAACTAGGAGAAAATTCTAATCTGACGGTAAAAATGTTAATCGGGATAGATGGGGGAGAAAAGTCAATACCAGGTGGTTGGAAAAATTCTATAGAGCACTTGAATCGCAAATGCGGAATAAAAGACCCAATTAAGTAGAAAATAAGCCAGAGAAGATAGATAATACAAATATATTCATATCAGTGATTCGTTTCAAAGACCAGAGAAGATTAATATTGAGCATCACTTTTTTTCTACGGTCGTTAAGTATCACACAAAAGATTCAAAGAAGCTTTGTTTTTATTATTTTCCATGAAATTTCCTTATTGTATATGGCGCCGTTAGGAGGCTTCATTAGGATCCTAATTACAGAGTTGTGCTTTAAATAATATTGATAGACGGGCCTAATACGTTCTCCAGGCAGCTATAATAATTTCTTGTTATAATTAAAATGTAACAAACGGCTTTCGCGACCATTACTGCTCCAATCACAGATCAACACTTGACAGAAAACACGTTTAGTTTTCAAAGCAATATGGGGCTGTTGCATGATTATGCACGACGGTTCATCCACAGAATAACACCTGATTTAGTAACGCGTAACGCAAATAAATAATGAGCTTAGGTATGGAAGTAAGACAAAATAATTTTTTTTTTTTTTATAATTCCCGCGAAGTAGTTTTTACAAAATAAAAGAGATGTTGATGGTACTATACAAAAACGTTTTTTTTATGATAAATAACAACTTTCAATATCCTACAAACATATTTCAAAACTCAGTGACTTCAAATTTTCGTGGAAAATTATGTATCAAAAATATCTGCCATGTTTGATCAAAGTGGAATCGTCTGGTGGATTCAGTGACTATTCTGACGCTTTTCCATCGTAATCCTGACGAGTTTTTACTTCTAAACATAAGTATTGATAGAACAAGGATGCACTAATGTACTCCAGACACGAAACAAGTCAAAACAGTGGGTTTATACAGACAAGGACGGTGAAATCGACCAGGAAGATTTTTGGATTCACGCGGAATTATCAACTTAGACGGTTTATAACACAGAGGAACAATAAATGGAGAATATTATTTGACGTTATAGGACCGCTTCAGCAAAGAAATAAAGACAAAGCGCCAGCATTTGGCCAAGGAGAATGTTCTCTTCCATCAACTCAATGCACACTTCAAGTCCAGACTGTTGCCTGGTCCACGGAACTCGCCAGATTGGTCACCTTTACTCTTTTCTATTTAATGGTAAGCTTAAATCCCTTCCTGAGATGATTTATTACATTTTGCGGTGTGTTTGCAGGATGCCCTGCTGGTGGACACTTCTCGTTGCGATGCTGGTCGCTGCCGTGTGGTCGCCCAGCAGCGCCGCCGTGGTAGGAAGGCCGCCCATCTGCGTGACGGAGGAACTCACCCCCCAGCTACGGAAAGTCTGCGACGCCTACGACGCCTTCTCCGGACTCGCGGAGACGGCACAGGTCTACCTGCAGGAACTCGGTACGGCCTTCCTTGCTCCGACGAGCAACAGAGCTTGCTTCTGTCCTTATTTCCCTTCTGATAATTTCTCCTTCGACTAACAAAAACTGTACGATTTTCAACAGACTTCAAACCCAACCTTTACTATTATTTTCGTGGAGTTGTCAACAGAATATCAGCATACTAATGATCATTAAAAATTATTTCCGTTCTCGGCAAAGAAGAAAAAGTTGTCCGCTTTCATAGTATTTCTTCAAACCAAAAATCAACTACATTAATCGGGTACTATTTTGCATTTAATGACAAATAAATATTCGCTATTAACCAATTTTAATTTCGGAAAAGAGTCTATTGAAATTATGAATCACGAATTAATTGTTTCTGGGGTTGAGATTTTTATCCATACCGGGTAATAGTTTTATTAAATTTATGCACAAGAGCTTAGTGGAGAGAAAGTATTATTTAAATATACCATAGCCTGATTTCATGATGAAGTATGATCTCGGGATGTAATTTGATCTAGGTATGGAGACAAGGCAATTCAAAGACCGACATACCGAGTACAGAACATCAGTTCAGAGAAGTCCATAACACTTACAGACACGAGCCTAGACGGTTCAGCCCAGTCAAGGTATAGTAGAGTCTGCGTCTCGGTGACGCTCTGAACGCCCCAAAGGAGAACAGAGTTGTTTACTGTTCAAAACGTCCCCATATCACACACTCCTCTGCTTGAACCGAGATCTAATTTCTCTCCTTATCGCTCGTATTTACGCACCAAAATTAGTCAATGGAACCACCAAACGATATTGTGGATGTGAAACAGATGAAGTACGGTCCGCCACTTCATAATCCCAATACATGAGTATTGTAATTAGTTGTGTTTATTGAAAACACTACTCAAGTACTGCACCCACTCGCAATGGAGGTTGGCTGAGATAAGGAACCGACCGAGGTTACTGAAAAGTGAACAAAAGGAACGAGATGGTTGGACAACTTTGAGGGTGTCGAATTTCCAACCACAATATTATCGCCTTTTTAAATCAACCATTATCGTTAAATATATAAATATAAAATGTTTTATTTACTAAACCTGGGGACCCTGGCCGAGACCTTGCATGATCGTCAACATTATTTCCTTACAAAATCATAATCTGAAAATAAGATGTTCCACCTGCTCTCTCATCCCGTTATCACCAACAACCTATTGTGTAGACAAGTCAATGACTACTATCTCTTAGAAATTGTTGGTGAAATCTAAACCATGGATTTCAATAGTCGTGGAATACCTCCCTTACTGAATTTCTTCGTGGTGGAGTTTTCTTGGAATCTGCAGGCCGTTAAAAATGAGCAAATTAAGAGCACCAATAAGTCAGTTTGTTTTGGAAAATTGACAAATTCTTAAGTCTTCTTCACATTAACGACTACTGAAGAGTAACATTTAATATGAGCTGCTAATGCGGTTCTTGTAGAACCGTCCAAAGTAAAAATTTCTTAATAGAGATTTATTATCATGGACCAATTTTATGTACACAAGTAACTGAATAATAAGGAGCTCTTTCCGACCGTGAGTTCCATTTAAAACCAGTTTCGGGACGTCTGGAAATATTCTCCCACCCTGATAATGTTTTCTGTTTTATTTTTCAGCCGGGCCCAAGGACATGGTACAGCTTCTGGACGCGGCGCCTAAGAGGACCGACGTGGACCACGTTTTCCTGAGGTTCGGCCGACGTCGCTAGGCAGATCGCCGCCGCTCTACCTTATATATGTGAATGTCATTGTATTTAAATAAATTTTAGAGCCGATTAAGTTGGAAAAACTTAATTACTTTTATAAACACGTGCCATAAATAGAAAATATAATTTTAAAAAATCTGTATTCCCAGATGTTATAATTTTTGTTTTGTAGTGACCGTGCATCTATAATACCAATAAAAACAAAGGGGCCCACCAAAAACGATTTGGTCAATATTTTGCAACGTTTTGAGATGCATGAATTACCCTTCAAGTCACACAACATTCATCCTAAATTTGCTGTCACAGACGAGTGAACCACGATCCGGTGAAATCCGTTACGTCTATCCTAGCGCCGTTCCAAAAATCACCGTCGCAGCGTTCCATCACTACGGTTGTCAGTTGTAAACGTTGTCTGGAAGCGGAGGCGCTGTAAAACGCCAGGTAAAACACTACATAACCTGTGTCTTGGTTAATGACGACCGCACCGACAACTGTCTGTCTTTTAAATTAAAACAAAGTATCCTGTAACAATGCAACGCAACGAAACGTATTGATTTCAGAAAGCCATTCCAACGAATTTTTATTCGTTGATCGTCCAACATATAACTCAAAGACACATCGTCTATTTCTTTCTATCAACAGCTTTAAAAATTGTAATTATGAATTATTCAATGACTATTATAGAAATGTATAGCTGTAACGACAAAAAAAATACGAAGTTCGTGGAAGATAAATAAATAAATATTGGTAAGATTGCTTCAATTGTGAAGTAAAATGAATATTTTCATATCAAATTTATTACGATTTTTTTAGACTTACTGTGCTTCTAGATGATTTTCAAATTATTCGCTTAAAAATCGGAAACTTATTTCCTACAGAAACCGAATCAGTATGAACCGCCATTTAATTGTTGGGAATCGGGACGACTAATGATTTCAAAAATTTACGAAATTATTTAACAATAATCCTGTAGAGATGTATGTCCCTGTCGGACTATCGTCATTTAATTCAAAATTTCTGTGGTGATTATCATTAAGATGCTATATATTGCGATAAAATGAATGATTAAAGTATGTGTAAGTATTACAGTATCTGAGTACCCATAATTATATCAAATCTTAGTAGCGAACGACTAAATAGCAACGATTGAAGACTTTCCCGATGAACAAAAGCTTCTTAGGTTTCCACCCGGATGATGTAAAAATGCGACGATTCGAGGGCTATCACTGCCATCATCTTCTAGTCGTTGCAACTTCAACCCTAGAAGACAATGGGAGTGATAAACCTCTAAACGTCGCTTTTTTACATCACATTCATATGAAATCGATATCGGTTCTTCGACAATGTAGACGGCAACAGCACAGGATGTTCGACGTTCTTTATTCCCGTCGTCACGAAATAAAAATCTTATTTATTTCAGTTATTTGCCTTCTGTGGAATATTGTAATGACAAGCGGTGAACACTTGAGGGTCAAAACCACAAAACCGAGCGTCATACACGATATTCGTATTAAGTATCATCAACTGCGGACTTGCAGAACAACCAATTGGATTGCCACGGAAAACTCTCTCAAGTATTTTCCTACTAAATTTATAACAAACATTAAAATGAATCGATTTCTTTATCACATCACAATATTTATAAACGGATGTAGCAATTTTGAAAATTATACGATACGAATTCCGAATAATAACACTGAATTATATTAAAGTTATGAATTTTCATGTGTTATTTCAATTTCCGCATTTCTATCCGGGATCATCAATAAGACTGGCGGTGAAACTTCAGCCTAGAAGACGATGGCGGTGATAGCCCTCGAAACGTCGCTTTTTTACATCACCCCACCAGTTTTTGTAAATGACGAAATACCAGCATAGAATCCAAAATGGAATGAATTTCGGAAAGTCCACTACGTTTCGTAATTACAACCCATTATTTCAATAAAGGTGACTATCGGACATGGTGCAATAGGTGTCTCGCAAGCTATGGAGGTGCTGTGTGAGACTTTTGTTATTCAAAGCAGATACAATTAATAACGATCCGATTACGATCAATACGCTCCTCTAACAGAGCCATAGGCTTACTCAAGTTCCTCCACTGATTAAACAGAATTCTATTCTGAATTGTCACTTAGGTTCTAGGTGTTTATGGAGAGTAAAAAAGTCCAACCGAAGCTAGCATCGTGTGTGGAACAGTCAACAAATAACATTTGTCGTATTAAAATCGTAGAAAACTTGAGAAGACAAATTCATAACCGTCACACTTAAAACAACCAATTTTAAATGGTAAGAAATTAAAAGTGTCTTTTACAGAATGAAATCACGAGTAAGTTCCGGAATAAACGGAAAAACTTATAAATTTGATGAAAAATATTATTACCAACATAATAATATATGTTCTGAAAACAAACAGACGTTATTTGGTTCGTTATTAATAGTATTGAGAACTGTTATTTGATCCTTTTATCTTGAAATAGCTGAATATCCGGCGTTAACCAGGTATTTAATCATTACAAACTCATATTAGAAGAGAATTGGAAATAATCATATCTAAGCAGTAAACTCGACCGAACCTAGATTATAAACAATATTTTAGTGTCAAATCTAGGTGCAAGAATAAATCAATTCTGGGGTGAAAACAAAATAAATTTATCCCTCGCAGAAATAGGGCAATGTCTCCAGTTTTCCTAAAAGAATGACCTTGTGACTTTTAGATCCTGACGGTTAAGGCAAGTTAAAAAGGAAGATCGGTCGGAATGATTGGTACCTCTCCCTTCTTAAGATTGTGGTTTCAATGACATTACACAACAACCTTCTACAAGGAAATAGAGAGATCTATTTTGTAAATCTTGGGCTTAAATCCAATCATGACTGTCACCAATATATTGTTCTCGGAGTTCAACCGGGTTTTGCATAATTATATGAGAACGCAACGTTTCGACGACTAAAAGATCTGTCGTCATCTTCTAGGCGAAGATCTAGATGACGACAGAGCTTTTAGTCGTCGAAACGTTGCGTTCTAATATAATTATGCAAAACCCGGTTGAACTCCGAGAACAATATATTGAACAACTACACCGGGAAAGGCTTCAATCTTTGATCATGACTGTCACCAATCAGCTTAGCGATTCGATTTAAGTCTGATATATTTTGGCCATTTTTAAATCCTTCTCACCCCCACTCTCTTGTCGAAACCAGGCATTCCAGCAACCCCGAAAAATGTGTAATGATAAAAAAATTATTTTCCACTCCTCCTTGTATCCCATAATCCGATAGGGGCTCAAATTCGAGTGAGCCACCATGAGGAGTGTTACCGTTCACTCGGCGACTCGCAAATCTATGAATTTGACCCCAATCACATTGCATACGAATAGGGTTTGAAATTGGTCTTAATCTGCGTCGGAAGCGTGACTACTAATCTAGAACTCGGAAACTGTTATTCTACAATAGTAAAAGTCGTTTCCCATTATTTTTATAGCCGTCCGAGTGCCTTGCTTCCGCGACGGTTCTCTCAAAATTTGTGTCATATATGCACAAAGTTTGGTTGAAATCTCTCTATATGCTTGAATGTATGCGAAACGTACATAATTGTCATATTCAGAAAGTAATTTTACTAGATTATTATAATATTTTTCGAAAAAGTGTATTTGAAAAAAATATTGTTGATACACTTGTTGACTATTTTACCACATAATCGTCACCCCGTTCATTGCATGTGGTGAGACCTGGCAACAGCTTCTTTATGCCCTCCTCAAAGAACTCCCCCTCCAGTTCCTTCTCCACCTCTTTCTGCACTTTCTCGTCAGTTGAAAATTAAATTCCACCCATGTGAGCATTCAGGGAGGTAAAAGATGATAATCTGAAGGCGCCAAGTCAAGTATCCCAACCGAATGAGAACCAGAGCGCCTTGGTGGCTAAGGCTGTGTTGAGGACGGGCGTTGTCGTTCAACAAGCACACTCCTCTCTTCAGCATTCCACTCATTTCGTTTCGAATCATACTTTTCAATTTTTTTTAGGCCTTCAAAGTATCGTTGTGCGTTGATGGTCTCCCTATGAAGCATAAATTCTGCCAAAATGATGCCTTTTCGGTCCCTAAACACTGAGGACATGATTTTTTCCCGAAATTGTGGTTTAGAATTTTTCGGCAGATGGAGAATTGTTGTGACGACTGTCTTTTTGACGCACGCGTGTATTTGTTTTTCGAAAAAAATTCGATAGGTGTTATTCCTTCCACGAGGTGGAATCGGATCACAGCACGTGGCTCCTACCGATATCTTTCACGCAACTGGTCACTACAACGCGAGTTTACATACGACCGTGTGCCTGCGATGCTCGCTCTGTCAGATCATCTCCTTCTAACGCTCAGTGTTGCCAACCCTAAAAATCAAAAAATCACAGCCCGTTATGGTCACAGTACACTTGCTTTCTGCACATAACTCATACATACCTACATGCAAATGTGATTATTAAAAAGTCTTGTTATAACTATATGAAAGAGACTAACCTTTTATCACATTTTTAAACTGAAGAGAAGGTTATCGCTATATATCGCATCATTATCCGTACATTCTTGCTGTAAGCAGTTTCACGTAACCTTAATTGAGACCACCCAAATTACAATAAATTCCAAAGCATGATTGATCTAATATTTCTGCTATGATAAAATGATCTAGTTCTCCTTTTTACTACCGTCTAGTACTTACATATACTAGATTATGTATCGAAGAACTACTTTTCTAACTACAGTAACACCCTGAAGTTGTGAACAAAATATGTCACAATACAAATGAAATTCTCAAAACATTTATTTGCCAGTCCCTCTTGACTGTTTTTACTTGACTCTTTTAGACCACAGAGAAGTTGAGACCTCCTGTGGTGTAGGGGTCAGCGTGACTGCCTCGCATCACAGAGGTCCCGGGTTCGAATGCCGGCGACGGCATGGATGTTAGTGTGCGTGAGAGATACTCTCGTCAATTATTCCACCAACAATGCAAAATGAATACCCATAAAGAGTCGCTAAAGACCAGAGAAGTCAATGCGACTGTTAATAAATCAATATAAAAAAAGTTATGATTCGAAACCAAGCTTCACTTTACTAACAAAAAACAAATCTGTAGTTGGTATAATATAATCTCGTTTGTTGAAAATCAAAGATTCTACTGTCACAAACTTCACAAAAATATTTTAAACGAACTTCAAATTTTAATATATTTTTTAAATATTTAATTGTTACCCATCGGTATAATACACAAAGAAGTTTACAATAATGGCCGGAGGACGGATAATGCAAACCTTGGTGTTCATTAAATTTACGCTTCAGACACGAATAAGTATATTAAAAATTACCTTATGAATTAATAACGAATTAAAGTAAAAAAAAAAAGTTTTTCAATACAAATAGGAGTAGCAATAAATCTGAGGGAATGAAGCTTGTTTTATATTTTACAAACTTCTTTTTCAGGAACATCTATAATTAAATTTCGGTGGAGACGGAATTAATATTTCGAGGTATTGTATAGGCAATTTAGATATCTTTGAATTGTCCCGACCGAAAAGACGTAATATTGAACTAGCAGCAAGAGATAACTAAAATGAATACCCGATCCTCAGCAGACACAGAAATTGTTTCACCAATCAGAATATTACAATAGAATACTATAATCTAATGAGCTTTGACGTGATGAGGTTTTCTCCAGTGACAAGGCCTCCCTAGATATTCTTTGAATCTCTTGGCCAGTATTCTTTAAGCCTTCTAGCATTTTGTATTTCCAGAAGAGGTGGTGATATATCTTATTTGCAGTAGGACAATTTCATTGTGGGTACCAAACGAACGGCTGCTTTAATAATTTTAGGTCGGGTTAAATGTAACTTAAAAATTTAAGACAAACACTAATAAAATCTTTATTAAATTAATTTCAGAATAAGTTTGTCACGCAAGCGTCTCTCAATAATTTTACTCTCGTGTAATATTTTCCAAATAAGAAAAATTTGTAGTATATCTACGTAGCCTTAGAAGGAGAAACATCTAAATTACGAAATATTCCTTCAACGAATATTTTATATTGACAAATGTTTTTTTTAAAAAAAAAAGAGACTCTGATGATATTTTATAGCATATCAGGTATTTTTCAGAAACCGGATCTTGCAGTTCATGTGCGTCAATTTCTAATATTCATCGCTTATTATTTTTCATGTCCATGGAAGTAGATAACCCCAACATAATAGAAAATTGGAGGAAAAATTTCAACAGAAAATTCTTCTATACTCGAATATTGTTGGCGCCTAAATGTAGACGTCCCCTTTATACGAACACTTCAACTTCGATTAGTAATAAAAAATTATTCGTAAACTCAATGGTGTTGTGTATATATTCTAAATATCTAAATAATAAAAAAGGATGTATGTTTTCATGTATTTAGGTTAATTTCTATACAAATTTAACCGCGTGGACAGATGGCAACAAAAACAAATATTATTGAAAACACGAGAAACGCTACTTTTCGGTTTACACACGCCTCCATCCCACAGCAGCGGGGGTGGACGGCTAAATATTTGTGGTGTCAATGAGATTTATAAAATTTCTCTACATGTTATGTGTGTATAATTTCGGACTTGGGAAGGGGAGCACCGTTAAGGGTTGAAATAGAGTGACACTACATAAAAATAACGAAAAAACAATCGATATTGGAGTGGAATCCGGGGTCATGGATGTCAATGCGTTTAATTATGACATTAAACTTTCAATTAAATTCCCAATTGCAGGGGAGGGCCGGGTTGAAATTTTTAAACTTGCAACACGGCAGATATTTGCGTTGAATAATTATTTGGGGGGGGGGTGTGTTACATAGTTTGATAGTATTTCTACCGATGTTGTTTGTGTATAATTTCAACCCCTTTCGGAGAGAAGCACGCTTAGGGGTGGATGTCGAGGTGCGTTACATAAAAATATCGTAAAAGCAACTGAGAATGGGGTTAAATCTGGGATTATGGATATATGATAACCCAGCTATATTAAAATAAAAATGAGGTTAGTTTTCTCTGTCTTTAAGAAACACCGAGTTAAGCGGTTTTGAAAATAGTAACATTAATATATATTATATCCAATTATAAGCCTCGACAAACGAACATAAATGATAAGATATTTCGTCTAGTAGACTTTCTGTTATAACAAAAACGAAAATAATTTATAGCATTATTACACATACATACATACATACTAAGACTGTATTTTTGTGACATCTCAGTGCAAAACCATAGTATTTAAAATGATATTAAAATACCCCTGATGGCTTTAACAAATGTGAGGTACTGTTCCATATTTTTAGGACCATCGTATATATCTATCTTCTGTTGACAAAGGAGCCGGTTTAATTTTCCAGGGAGATCTTCCTTCACTTCAATACTAACACGACAAATTGATTGAGTCTTTAAGCCATATTCCTCCGTTTCGTTTTACGTATCTCTTGGACAGAAACTAACGGAGACAGAAAGAAAGAGAAGAGACGTTTCATAGCCTATAGAACAGCGAGGGAAATAGAGGAAGAATCGAAGCTGAGGCAAATATGGTCTGATATATGTTGCGGAATGGATGTTATATTAGGATATCAGCGATTGTAGTAGCGTAGGCAAATACGAAGGGAAATTGAAGAGTTCGTAAATATTAAGGTTGGTTCGCAGGCGATTAACAACGGCCGTAGCGCGCTATTTTGGAAATTCTTCTCGCAACGTAAAAGAGAGTTATGAAGTCGTGCATTCTCACAGGGAAGCATATCCAAACTCCTACTTGGAAAAAAATTATTTTATAGACAAAATAATACTAATCGGTCCGCAACAATTCGTCAAATCGAATGAGTGGTAGTACCTTTTACATTTAATTACCGTTACGCGACACTTTTGATTATAATTAGAAAACTGAACCACTAGATAATATTTTGCGTTAAAAAATTCGATTACATAGTTACAAGAAATTCTAGTACTGTAAACACCGAAGAGTTCTTCCTAGCCTCGTTCTACTCATTCAAAAACGGAACAATACTAATCAAGCCTCGAATGTCTCAACGAAACTTTTGCAATTCTTGATCAAGTAGGCCAATCTTTAAAAAAATATGTATATTTTTAGATTTGCTATATTTATTCCATTTAGTATTTTTACATTTTTTGGAGTGTTTTACTGAATTATAAATCTAGGCAGATACTGAAATCAATTTGAAAGCAAATTAAACAATAACTCCGTTTTAATTAAAAGACATCTCTCCGAGACGAAAATAAAATTCTGAATATTGTTTAAAAAGTGAATAAAGGTTTCTATTCAGTGAATGTAACGTATATATTTATTTGAGACGAGCATTCAAGCGTTCCTTATGACGCCGCACAAATTTAATTAAAGTTAATTCCTGAAAATCGGCGGTGTTGCAGATTTTATTATTAAGTCACATGTTGGCGTCTTGGAGCATTAGTGCCAATAAAGGAAGAGGAAGCCGTCGTAAACGACTTTGTTGCTTTCGTAACCAGGCTAATACAGCGTCGGGGGCTGCATTCTACACCACAGCGTCGCTTCTGATTTCGGGAGTCCATAGGAGAAAGATTAATCAACGTACTCCAAACTCCCTTAATTTCGCATTGTCGGAGTCCTAAATCTACTTCCGTTATCAATTATAATAAAACAAATTCGACCCAGGTCCGAAGTAAGGTTTCAAGTTTGCTAGATTGGTACCATACGTATTCTGCTCCTCTTATTAAAAGGTCAACGATGATATTGTCGGCATAATTACCATATATCAGTGAGTCACACCGAAAATCATCGTGATACCCCACAGATTGTGGGATAAATTAAAGGAGTCATTCAGAAACGAGGCCAGTAAAAATTTTACACGACTGCCACTTCAGGAAAATGTGACTTTGAAAACACAGCATCATTTATTGTGGGAAATATTATTCAATATATAAAAGCAGAGTTGAAGACTTGGTAAACACTTGCACAAGACATTGTTGAGTCCGATGCGTGTTTTCGAAATGGTATTATCAGCTATATTGTGAAATAAATCTTGTTTATATTTTTTTAACCACTTGTAAAGATTTAGTTGATGATTTGTAAACGGGCGACTAGCAAAACATATTTTCTTTTACTTTTCATTTTCCTGCGTGATACCGCTTCCTGACGTGCTCACCACCCGGAAGCTACCTTGAGGACTTGGTAACCGAAGATTTCTCCAAAATAAAAATTATATATGCAACGAAATCTAAATTCCAATGTAGACCATATTTAACTTTTGTTTATCGTCTGGTATATTTTCGGATGCTCTAAAAGACGCAAAAGTTATACCATTGTACAAAAAGGGTTCTACAACAGACGTCTCCAATTATCTCCCTATTTCGCTATTGCCAATATTCTCCAAAATTCTCTAGAAAGCAGTACACACGAGAATTGCAACCTTTCTCACAAAATTTATAATTAGTTCCACATCACAGCATGATTTTATTACAGGTAAATCCACCAACACGGTTTCATACGACTTCGTTCAAAGTATTCGTGACGCACTCGACGAAAGTCTCAAAAGTGGCTGGAATTTTTTCTCACCTTTCCAAAGCATTTGATCATGACATTTTACTACGAAAATTAGATTTCTATGGAATCAGAGGAGTTCCCCTTTCTTTATTGCTATCTTACTTGCAAAATAGGCGATTGTAAACTCTGATGGAAATGAGCATCTGTCAGGATGGGAAAGAATTACCCGCGGTGTCCCTCAGGGCTCAATTTTGGGACCCTTACCTTTCATCAATTACATTAACGATGTACCGAATTATTTAGATCCCTTAAAATCAGTCCTTTACGATGACGACACAAATTTGGTAATCACGGACAGCGACTCGGAAACGTTGAGTGAGAAAGTGGAGGTTGTGATGAGCCGTTTCAATCTCTGCTTCACTGCAAACAAATTCTCTCTTAACCTAGAGAAAACTAAAATCGTTACCTTCACTTCGAACAAAAACAGTTTAACTTCTAATTAGGAGAACATTTCGTAGCACGCACCTTTTCTTGATCTGTTGATTGACAAAAATAAATTGAAATGGAATCACCACATAAATAAACTCTCGGGAAAACTTAACAAAATATGCTTCACATTACATCCAAATGGTATCTCATGCATATTTTCATTCTGTGATGTCTTACGCCATAGCAAACTGGGATCGATCACATCACGCGTTGACAATTTTTAAACTTCCAAAGAGGGCCGTACGAATCATATCGGGTGCGGATTGTAATGACACTTGCAAGCCTTTGTTTCGGAATCTTGGGATTTTAACATCGCCTTGTACGAATATTCCAGAAATTTTAAAGTTCGTCTGGAGAAACTTCAATTTATATGCCCTAAACGGAGAACATCATTTATACAACAGTAGAAATCGCTCTCAACTCCACAGAAAAAAAACATCGCCTAAGCCTTTTTGAATCAAGCATTCGTTATTCCGGTATAAATCTATTCAATAGTCTTCCGGAAGAAATAATAACTATAAGTATACAAAATTTATTTATAAAGATTTGTAAATCTCTGTTAATGGAGCATATTACTCGGTGAAAGAGTTCATAGTAAGGAAGGACAGATTAGATCCTCTTTAATAAAATATCCTAACAAGTTACACTATTATTTTACGATAATAATATTTTAGAATTTAACTGCTGGCTTATTTTCTTTTTCATGTTCGACGGGAATCGATGTAAGATTTTCTACTGGAAACTCCGTCGGATTTAATTACTAATTACTGTCATATCTTCAACGTAGTTTTAAATCATATATTTTTTTGTAAAGTACAATGTTTGTTTTTTAAACTTTGTATTTGTAATAATTATTCTTTTCATGTAAACTTATATTATGATGTATCCTATTCCTCGCCCGAGGACTAATGGAATCAACAATAAATCTAAACCTTTAAAACGCAATTCGCCGTAATAATATCAGGACCGCCCATTGATGGCAGAGAACCTCAGACAAATTATACGTGACGGCCCCAAAACCTCATAGCAGAAACTTTTTACTTTCAGTTACAATACCCTACTCAAGATACTCATTTACAGATATTGGAAAGGAAATAAATCATTTTAGACAGAGGAATAAAATAAATATTATTTTAAACAAAAAACTATCACTATCTTCATTTAAACTTGTACATAAGTATTACCTCATCAATTGCATTTTTTTCGCGTGTTGCAACGTGTTAGATTTAAAAATGTTACAATTTCATATATCTATTGTGATACAAACCATGATAACAACAAACACAGTTTTATTTTATCAAATTCTCATTTATTTTAATCCATATTAATCTGTTAATCAAACATCGTTACATCAATATATATTAAATTAAAATACAGCTTCAATAAGGTAAATATTGACTTAATTTACTGAGTAAACAATAAACATCTGATAAACCATATAATATAATTTCAGCTGTCATATTCACTGTCAGAACAGGTTGTGTCTTTTAATACGTGTCGTGGTATTTAAATATATTGCATATGTCAATTCGCACAGTCGCTACAAGCAACTCCAGGCAGAGAGTTCAAAATAAGCCCGACCTCAAGTCACGTGTATGATGAGTTTTCGGACTAATGCGATATCGATACAATTTCTCGTCAATTAAAAAAAATTCACATCGTGGTTCCCATATTTTTTTCTCGTATTTTTTTTATATATATGAATAGTCTAAAACTTTCGCCTGTAGCAATGTTACATTTCATGAAGTATTTTTACGTTATCTTAATCAACTTTGTGCCTTGAGTACTTAGCATCTAACTCGTTTCCGAGATTGGTTTCTAGACTAGTTTTGTGGTTCTACATTCTAGTTTTTATATTTGTAGCTGTTTGACCCGAGTACATTTTATTTGATAAATTACGTCTTTATTTGTGTGAACTTTATTTTTTCTGTCTGGTGAAACAGATTTTGATTTTTTTTTGGCTTATATGCAATGTAGGAAACATTAAATCCTGAATTAATTTTTAACAATTTCAGAAGGTAGCTCATTTACATCTAATGAGATTTTTTTGATGGGTCAATACGTCTGAATTGATTCATCGACCGGATTATAAATCTGAAATTATTGCTGGATTTCCAAAAATCAGATAATGCTGTTTATCATTGATCTATATCAGATTTACTGAAAATCGGTTTGTCTGTTATATTAAAATTTCAATTAAGTATTTATGTACATTTGGTTTTTTTATGGTGGAAGTGTCTAATTAGAGTGATGATAATTCCTTTCCAATAATTCGGTTTCTATGTGGCTAACCTTCTTTAAATTATTTTCATCGGTTAATGTTATTGCCGTATATATATTTTATATGTATTGCTGCAATGTTATTTGATTAACAGACAAAAGTGGAACATATTGCCGAAAGATTCGCATGTAAAAGCTTGTTTTAAATAAATGACAATTTGATCAAAATTTTCGTGATTGTTGTCAGCAAATTTTTTAATCACACATAAAAATATTACATTTGACTACATTGGGATAGTCAAATTATTTTTTATCACACTGTTTAATGCTTATTCTGGTTTTCTACAATTTTTACCTACGAATTAGTATTCGGTTGAACCGTGACAGAGACGGAAGTTTCCGGAACTTTCGAAATAACAGACAGTGTCCGCGAAACCGAAACGTAAAACAAATTGTGCGTTAAGGCCGCGCCAGGGAAGAAACAAAAAATCAAAATGCCGCCTCTCCGTCTCTTAATTAAACGTCCCTTAAGTGTGATTGTCATTTGATATTTAATAAGCAGAGCGCTTCACAAGGACGAAGCGCGCGGCTAGATTGGTTATCGAGGGAACGCGTAATTGGCCCCCGTATATTGGCTGCCATTTAGCCGACAATTACCAGAAAAATGTGGCATATTTCCCTCGCTCAGATATTGCACAACCTTACATTTATAATGGTGAAAAGTTTTCCACGTACATACTTCACGGAAGTAGCTGTTTACGTCTGTCTCCGGATATGATTAGAAAACGCAAATTACGAAAAAATACAAAAATGAAAATATGCATATATGAATGAACTAGCCAATTATGTCAGTGATATATTTTTATAAAATTAATAAAAATTGGCCGAAATAGCTGCATTGTGTGCGTAAAGCGCAAACGTTTAGAAATTTTCACCGCAAACTTTTAATTATAAGAAATAAATTGTATTTAGATTTATAAAATTTTTATACATGCACCAGAAAAGATTCCATAAAGGAACGATACGTCGAGCTAATTTTTATTAATTTGTTTCAATTTCCTATTTTGTAGACCAATTTGGTTGGATTATTTATTTATTATTGAACCCGGCGTTGCTCGGTTTGTCATAATTAAATTCAACATAACACCGGATTCTACCTCAATCTCGATTGTTTTTACGTTATTTTTATGTAACGACCCTCCAACCCCACCCCTAAACGGTGCTCCCCTCCCATGCCGGAAGTGGTGGAAATTATACTCCAGAATATCTGGAGAAACGCTATCTCAGTGAACCAGAAAAATTCTCTTCCGTCGAAAATAACGGCTGTTTTAGCATGTTTCAAAATTTCCACCGCCACCCCTGGGGGGGGGTTAAACGTACACTTGAATGTCATAATTAAACTCAACGACATCCATAAATCCGGATTAGAATCCAATCTCGTTTTTATTCGGGTTATATTTCTGTAACGCCCCTCCACTCTCAGCCCTAATGCCTCCTGTGCCGAAAGGGGTTGAAATTATGGACAAACGACATCGGGTAACACACTGTCAATCTCATTCGAAAGGAAGTATTAATACCAACACAAATAACGGCCTTTTTATCATGTTTACAAATTTCCACTACCATCCACCCCCACCCCTGGGTGTGGTTACGTGTCACACCCCCACAGTGTTCCTTTCCGATTAAAAAGGAACAAGTGTACGAAAAGTGGTCAAATTTGCTCTGCGGGTGTAGATTTGTATGCGGAACATACAAACCCACAAACCGTCTATTTTATTTATTAGAAGAAAATGAAGTATGAATAATTGCAGATGTAATTTAAAAGTACTTTGATGTTAAATTTGATAGACTGGCCGAAATTTATTCAGGCATAGAGAGACTTGCTTTTAGTTCTCGTAACGTAGTAACAAATTTACTCTTCTTTACGAAAAACGCAGGTCAGTATATTTTGGCGCGTTAAAAGTCTAATCGTATTGGAAAGTATAAAACATAATAATTTTATTGGGGTTGCTGAGAGTAGCACGTACCAAGTGGAGGTTCTGGTTTGCATTCCCAGTCTGGTCGAGAATTTTCCATCCTGATCCTTCAATTCAGCTTCGTTGCCTATTCTTGAATGAACGTAAAAATTTGATTTATCTAGGGTTCTTGTCCCGTTTTGTAAACTTCTGATGGTTGCACACGAGAACTGAATTACGTCATTATTACCAGTACGGAGCTTTTGGGACTTTGATTTCTCAAATTCCTCCAGGAAAATACTGACTTGTATATTATCATCACATACGTACCGTATAAATCCATAAGCAATATGGTTAAAATATCCTGAACAGTTTGTTTCTCTGTTCCATTACGGACGGTCATCACCATTCGAATGCCCTGCTTTTGGTTGCTATGATGAAAGAGAAAATTTATACCTGCGATACCGTGCGTCTCTACATACCGCCACGTCTGAACGAGGGATGATGCTTGGAACCTCACCTGAGGACTTTTTGCACACGTCCGAGTGTTCCAATCAATATCACGCGAAAAAAATCTTGTGAAGGGCTCACGACATTTTTTACTCCAGTTTATGAACATTCATAAAAGTACAGGTATATCGGTGACCGCTTTTTATTTTACGTCCACCTTCAGTGCCCCCTCCGAAGCTATATCGACCCCACGTTGAAATTGTGTTTAGAGATTAGAAAGGGTTCGTTTACGTGGAATGAAATCGCACATCACGCGGCTCTTAACTTCCCAGGAAGAAATTGGCCCGCAATTTCCCCGGCCGTGAATATCAACTCATAGGCATCGAACCCCCGATCTTCGATAATGATACCACCATGCTTATCGAACAAGGCTAAGTGTGTCTGTAACATCTTTATTTTATTATTAAGAGCTAATTCTGTGACCTTCAGTGTTACGTGTAATGGTTGACTTTGCGTCATTCCTCCCGTAAGTACTGTTGTGTGTATTAAATATCTGGTTTAATTACTGCTCATAGTTTAGTATAAGAAGCGTAGCACAGGTAAAAATATATACTTATAATATCTATTCAAAACAGTTCAAAAACATTACACACTCAGCTGATATGGTACAAAAATTGTTAAATATGTGTGTGTATGTTCCGCATAAAAATCTAAACGCGTGAAGAAATTTCTACCAAATTTGGTACACGTGTTCCTTACAAACCGGAAACAAACACAGTGAGAGTAAGATACGTCTACCACCCCTGGATACGGGGTTGGACTGGGTGGAACTTTTCAAACATGCAAAATATTTGCGTCAAATTAATAATTACCGCGGTAAGTGACATTAATAGTGTTTCTCCCGATGTTGTTTGTGTATAATATTAACCCCATTCGTCATGGAAGGGGTGCACCATTAGCGGTGGGGATGAAGGGGCGTTATGAAAAAATAACGCCCAAGCAACCGAATCGAATCCGGGGTTATTGATGTCGCCGAGTTTAATTATAACATTCAAATTTTCGTTTAACTCCCACGGGCGGGACTGGACGAGGGTGGAATTTTCCAAAGATGTTAAACGGCCGAGACTTACGTAGAAAAAAAATAATAAGTGTGTATTGTATAGTGTAATCCACTTATTGGAAACTCCCCTCTTATAGCTTACGAAAAGAAGTGAAAGGGGAGATGCGGAATAAGGAGTAGTCGGGGTTGACATAATATTTGCCTCGACCAAGCAACTGTAAGAGAATAGAGAAAAGAAATATTATTTTTTTACTATTCTCTCGCAGTTGCTTCGGCGTAATAATTTCCTACACCCTACCGCATCCCCCCTTTCAAATCATTTTCCTATACTATAAGGGGGGAGTTGCCACGATGTGGATTACCCTATACATAGCCTATCTACACCCAAAAAAAAAAACTTATAATAACTAATCTGTATGTTTGTGTTTAACCAAATTTAACCAAATTTCGTACACGTGTTCCTTTCGGACCCCAAACAAACACTGTGGGGCTAAGACGCAACTACCACCCGCCCACCCCCCTAAGAGTTGGGGTTAAATTTTATTGTTATTCAAATTATTTGCCATCACCCCGGATTCGACTCCAACTTCGGTCGTTATGGCATTATTTTTTTCGCAATAACCTCGAGATTACTAAGAGTATAAAATTAGTTTATTCATAATTTGCAGACACATTTTCAGACAAAGTGCATGGATTTCGGTTCAACGCTTGCTGCATGAATGAAAATTATCGACAATACAGGCTTCCGCAAAATCCTAACACAAATCCGTCAGGACGTAAGAAGTAATAGCCATTCATTCTTTTTATACTCGTAGAAAAGGTACACGAAGATTTTTAATGAGCAACTCTTAACAGACATAATTAGAGACCACCTAGTGTTACCTCATTAAAATAAAACGGTGTTCGCATTACATTCGTTGCTTCATTCGCGAAACGGAAATGTAAAACCTGGGCGTTGAGAATATTAGTTTGCGTTTCCTCTTTTTTTTTATCACAATGAGCAACCGATTTTTAAATTCCCAGAAATAATTAAGTTAGTCAGCTTTATTTTGGGCTGTAATGAAGGTATTGTTTTCTAACGGTAAATATTTGAAGAGTGACTCCTTAAACCGTGGCGGATGTAAACATAAAGTGGAAAATGATGTTGACGTCTGCGTTTTCCTTTCAGCTCTAACAACCGATTGTCACATTTTTTCCGAAAGGAATTTATTTATTTAAGGCCGAGACGTGTCATTTGTTGACTGGATAAAGGGCCCAGAAAGAGCACATGGCTTAACATTTCGAGAGAAGGCGTAGAAAGATAGAGAATAAGGTCAACATTTTTATCCTTCATTAAAATGCATACGGACCATTGGATATAGTTAAGGAATGATGAGATAAATATTAACCGTCAATGACAATGAAATTTTATTAATGCCCACCCGAATAAGCACATAAACTCGAGAAAATAATGTTAACCTTCTTGTCACGATTTTTATTTATTTTAGAGAACTAGCATTAAAACTTATATTCACAGTTTATATTCACAAATTTTTTTTAATGTTCGGTTTCTGGATGAGTATTTTTCCATTTAGTGGGAACTTCATATGCGTCTTTTTTCAGAGTTAACAACTTTCTTTACTGAGGCTGGAGCCTGATATAGTTCAAAATACCCTCTGTACTATGTCCGTACACACTAAAATAAAAAGATCGTGCTCTGCAATAAAACGAGAGTTACAAGAGACCATCCGTTAATAAAACTGAAGGATACGGCCAATTTTGTGAAAAAACATATATTTAAGTAGTTAAAATTATTAGGTAAGAGAGATATGGTAATAAACTGAATTAAATTAAAACAAAATATTTCGATATAACGTCTTTTATAAATTATAATTAAATGTTACTAATTTCAGATTTAATCTGAAGGTACAAATTCATAATACTGTATAATAGAGTAAAATAATAAACTGAATATAAATAAGATACAAAATGACCTGGGCTGTAACTAATGGCGGCTTATTCGTATGCGGTCATGTGCTACGGGACATCAATTAATTTAGGAAAAATTACTTTTTCCTATTTTTAAGAAGCTTCACAATAATTTTGTTTTAACAGTGCGAGTTTCTGATTCGATATCGAAGACTTAAAACTGTCTGTCTTTCCGAACACTCGCACCTGATAATGGAGCAAACTCACGGCTGTAGCACACGATTTAAGTATGGAATGAGAAACGCGTATGCGCAGTATTCCGTTTCAAACCCCTGCACCGCCCGTGAAGCTCAACAATCTGCCTCTTTTTTGTGCTACAGACCGGACAACACACACAGGGCCGCGCCGTGCAATATCACAAAATAACTATATTTTCCTTAATTAACACCATTCTTTGTCGTTATACTTGATACTCTCTTTACAATAGGACACCTGTATACTAAATAAACAAACGTCTTAGGGAATAATTTAATTTACTTTATAAACAATTTTAAAGGTAACGTATCTAAGAGAAAAAATATTGTATGGGCTACATTTAATTAAGTGTTAAGTAAAAAGCGATGTATCTATTTAATAATGATTTTAACACGCCAAATTTACAGAAACTTCAACTTAAAAATAAACTTTATTACAAAAATGCACTCCTTAAGACTAGTTCCCTCTAAATGCATTGTCATATATTCGTAAATGTAGTTTTAGAGTTATGTTAAGTTCATAACTTTTGAAAAATGAATTTGATAAAATATTAATGAATGTAATTTGCAAAAACTATCGCTCACTACAACGTGTTGATGTTCCACATGTATTCTGGTCAGAGAAATGTACCAACCGAGCGGACAACAATAACTGAATCAACCTCTCATTAGTAAAAATGAAAGGTGAATCTGAAACACTCCTAATTAATAGGCGAGGATTGCAAAAGTAAAATACATCACCGGTAATTCATGACTCCGGCTAAATCACGCAAAATTCATAGGATACTCAAACAATAATATTAGAGAGCGACGACTTTCCCGGTGAATCTATTGTAGATAAAATTCTCGGATCTCAACCCGGGCCAATTGTTTGTTGAATAACAACGTTTCGACGGCAAGCTCCGCCATCGGAGTTAACCTGACGATGATGGCGGAGCTTGCCGTCGAAACGTTGTTATTCAACAAATAATTGGCCCGGGTTGAGACCCGAGAATTTTATCTACAATAATATTATTGGCATATACTTGTGCTTATAAGCAGCTTCATTTTGTTGCTCCAAATTTTCCATATTTAGTGTTACGTATTAACCTCAGTAAGGTTTTGCGTGACAAATTAAAAGAGAAACTCTTTAATTTCAATACTTGGTGCTTCTTTTCTGCGTGCCATTTTATTAAAGATAAAAATGTTTCTAAAATTGAAACGCGATCCAGGAATACGGATTTTAACTTATAAACTGCCTGAGAAATTCGTTTAAAGTAAGACACAGTTACAGTCTGTTCAAATTATAGTAATCCGAATAAAATAATTAAATTGATGAAGTTGCAAGAATTTTGTGCTGCATAAATATATCTCAGAACACACTTATTAAGCGACGTTTCGATGTGTTGCTGTGCCATTTTGGAATACGGCCACCGGAGGACGGCACGTCGGGGTAACGAAACATCCAGAATATTTTTTCTGCTGGGTTAGAGAGCATAAACTGTGTATTTGAGAAATATGTGGTAAATAAATAATCGTTAATGTCTGTCTCAAGAAAAATATCAACTTGATTATTTAAAACAAAAATATGAACTTACAATATATTTTTTTATTTAGTCACGTCTTCAGTTAAATAAATACTCGACAAATTTATCAGACATTACAATATTATGAATATTTAAGGGTCTTATAGTCTCAAGTTTTACGTGGGTTAAAATTTATCTGTGTTCACAAATAGAATTGACCACTTATAATTGTTTATATATTTTTAACGACACCCTGATATTATAGTACTACAACCCCGAGTTGAGTTCAGTTTTTTTTTTAGGGTAACAGGCTACATGAGGGTAATCCACATGATGGCAACTCCCCTTTAATAGCATAGGAAGGGATTTGAAAGGGGGAATGCGGAAGGGTAGAGGAAGGTAGCCAAGGGTTAACTAGGGCCCCCGGGCTATATGTTTAGGATTAGATCCACCTGGGCTTTTAAGCTTCTGACTAGATTTAACTGACGTCGCTCTGACGTCATCAGCTGGCGAATGTTCTTCCCCAAGACACGTATGCATGATATACATATAATTAGCATAAAAGAAAAACAAATGTTATTAAAACAAACAATTAACTAGTCAACACTTAATAACAATTTCCAAACATAATACTTAATATTCTTTTAAATCAATGACCAAGTCGACAAATTATTTTAATATTCTCTCCTATAACATCCTTGGTCTTTTAACAGAATTTGATAAACATACAGACCATATTGATTTCGTTTTAATTGCAATATGTGGCGGCGATTAATTAATATATTCTCTTTCTAATATTCGTATCAATACTTTTAAGAATTCTGTAAACCGCTTTCGATCGTTTACAATTTTTTTTTTCATTTCAAACCAAATCTTCACTTATCATCCACGTACGATTTTTCTTTTTCATATCACCGATAGCAAAACCCGTCATAGATAATCCTCCATACCTCTCGCATCGTAATCTTCTCGTCGCACTCATGACCTCCACTCAGTATTATCGCTATTAACTAAAACTATTCTTCCAAACATTGTCAAAGTACGTGATGTTAATGATATTTAATTAATTTTTATTTTATAAAACAACTAGAAATTGTTAAAATTCCGGGCCGCGTACAAAGATAATTTCACGATCAAAGATACTGCACTTATCAGGACGTGATCGTCCTTCATCCCTCAATTTACCTTAAGAATGAATTTAACTATACGCATTTTAACAAACTTGTGACTGGCTTAAAATTCCATGTCACAAATAAAGGTATAGAAACGATGCGAAACTCTACTTTTGCTTTGTCCCGGCTCAATATAAAAGGAAACCAGGCCATGTTCAAATTGTATTTTGAAATTTAACCAGCATTTTTCACTGAGAAATTTGTGATTTTATCACCTAAAAAGTGTTGAATTCATCGATTCGACTTTCCTTAATCGAATAGATTATTTAATTCTATACTATATTTCACTTACTGAGATAATCGTGAGCAAGAAAGCCTGTGGGATTTATCTCCTAGCGAAATCGGAAAAACATTTAACTCAATAATTCAGATGTATTATGTTACGATTTACGATAACTTGCAAAGTTTTTCATTTAAGTACGATAGCGCCATAATTCTTTGCGTATTTAAACCTGAGCTTTTCTTGAATCATTCGTATTATCAATAATTTAACATTTAAGTTAGCTGATCGCAGTCTCCTGAAGTGTTTTCGTTTCATTAAATGCATAAATAGTACATCGTTTGAAGTATTTGTTAAGGTATAATGAGGACGAAAAGACCAACTACGACTCAGGGCACGAACAACGAGAATGTGAGTTTGATTGTGCATCGACTGGCCGAAATGGAGACCACAGCTGCCGGTCGATCGCATTACGCAAGGAATTGCCGACTAATTGGGTTGTGGCATGTAATGGAACAGGTTAACGAGTGCTCTGATTGAAAACTGCGAGCGGTAGCCTGTTCTTCCGTCAACCATTACACCAATGCTGAGATTCCTTGCCCTCCTGGGAAACTCTACTTTGCGCATTGTTCGGAAATTATCGACATGTAAGACACTAATTGGACAGATCAGACCGGTATAATAAATAAAATCATTACTTCCTACCAAAGCCGTCATTTCTCAGCCGTGGTTGAATCTTTGGACGTCCATAGCTTGAACGTTAGCACCTTTTCGCGGCGAGTGGACGGACTGTACCAAGGGTAAACATACAGTGTTACGTTTATGAGATTGACATTATTCGTAATCCCTTGATTGTGTTATATGAAGATTTTAAAATGTAGTTGGTCGCAGGATTTATGAAACTAATTGCGTTTTAAAACGAAGAGAAAGTGTATTCAGGAGAATAATTTAAGAAGAAAAATTGGAAAAAGCATCTAAGATCTAGTAGATAGATAAATACAAAGATATATTTATTCTCCATTAGACCTCTTATGAGAAAATAGGATTCGTCACAAATGTTACATAAGTACATAGATAATAAATAAGTTTCTAAATACAGTAGACAAATTACATATAAAATGAATAAATATTAATTGTAATAATTAATAAGTTACACAAGAAAGTTCAAATCAATAAGCCACTGTTCACATTTATACACACTTACTTTCAGAAACACGCACACAACACTTATCACTTCCTGATATTCATCTCCTGTCGCTAGGCACGGAGGGATGTCGTCATAGATATTTACTAAAACAGAATCAGAGGCAGGAAAACAGAACCAAAAGGGGAGAACTGGACACACTATTTACATATTTGTTACATATTCGGCAATTTTGTAGACAAGGCAGTTCAGCGAATGTGAGACCGATTGAAAAACTCGTGTGCGGAGTAATAAGTTCCATTTACAAGAAAGGTTTTACATTCCTTGACAAATGAGTTGTAGTTGTTGATGTTCTTTACATGTTGAGGAAGACTGTTAAATAGTGCGATACCGGAATAATGAACGGTAGACTCGTAGAGACTGAGGCTGAGAACTGAACCGTTCCTCCATGACTGTCCCCGTTTCTTGCTAAAAGGTTGGTGTTGAGTTTAACAAATTTTAGTATTTCTAATACGTAAGCGCAATACCGGTGGTACCAGTCCGGCTGGGGATATAACTGTACCTCCATCGGGGGGGGGGGGGGGCTGAAAACAGCAAGAGCTATCGGGGCTTCTAGCTGAAAAATTTTCCTACGTCAGATTGTCTAGGACCTGTGATTGGTCGATAACAAATTAAAAAGACCAATAGCGAGACAGTTGGAGACACACGTCGCTAGAAGTGGATGCCTGGAGATCATTGACTGGAGAGGTGGTACTGAGCAGTTGCGATTGTTTTTGTGCAAGGATCAGATCAGCGAGACGCCACCAGAGGCACCAAGTCGATGACCAGCTGCGAGGGACGTCGCTGTGTTGCTGAGACCCCAGTCCAATATCGCCATTTATCATGGTTGCGTAGTGCACTTTGAATAAATCGGTTTTCACGGGCCTAGGTTGCCACAACAATACCTGAGTTTTCATAACTGGCTAGTCGGTGCAAAAATTATATAATTGTACGTCTTTATACTTTTAATAAATTAATTATGTGTGGAATGGATTGTTGTTTTCCCTATGTTACTTCCTCCTACCGCAGGTAAGCCGTTCCTAGAATTTGGCCGCTGGATACATGCTGCGGTGCAGATGCGATGGGAGTGCCACAAATGTTATATAATAATAATAATAATAATGTAATATTCCGTAGATCCTGTATGGAAGCCGAACCGAGCCACAAGGATGTGGACTGTGTCAGGGTGTTCATTATTTTGTTTATTTTATGTTGATAAGTAAATAATTCATATAAGTGCTATATTGTACGTGATCATTCATTTATGATATTAATAGAATTTTATGACTCAAGATTTGTAATTTAATACTAAAATGGTGGGTGGTATTATTTATTTGATTTTTTATTTCTAAACACTTAACTACTCTTTTTATATGCCTGTCCTTGTTTATTTTATAAGACGAAATACTTTGCGTAACTTTCTAAAAGTTGAATATGGGAATTCATAAATGAGAAAAAAACGTCTTTGTTTAAAGCTTCCTCAAATCAACCTTAAGTCGTGGTAACTTACAAGATCATTAGATTAGAATTCAAAAATTAAAGCGTAAAACGCTCTGATGTTGGCAAATACTCAATTCCCGAACAGAACGAATAAACGGACTTTTCTGCCAAAGAAATGCAGAATTTTTATTCGTTTATTAGTTCTTAGTTCCAGTGTAGTACGATGTAGGGAATGAATTTATACGAGTCTTTGTTGATGTAGTGACGTGAAGCTGTACGTGGAGATAATGCGAGTGAAGTTTTCATTTCCAGGGAATTATATTATATTATTGTCAGTACATTTAATTTAATTTAGACTTGAATGAACAGTTCTTGGATTTGAACCCGAGTAATCATTGTAAGCCCGCAACGTTTCCACGGCTTCATCACTTGTGTGATTCCACGTGCGTGGAAGTCTCTCTTTACCTTCTATCGCACGCCGTTGGCGTGGCGTATTCCAATTCAGAAAAATTTATAATTCGGTACCACATACGTCGTGACTATGGTGGACCTAGCCGTCGAAACGTTGCCTGCTATTCCAACGACTACCCCGATTGAAAATGAAGAACTGTTTTTTTCGACATATTCCGCGGAAATGACTTCATTCTCTAATTTACGCTTAGTTTGAACTTTTCTCTTTCAGTGTAACTCGTATAAATCTCAATGATATTATTCGCTGCAGCACACTATTCGAAAGAAGAAAACTGTTACACAATTAATTTATCTAGTCTGAACTTCCAGAGTTTTGATATTCTTGGGTAAGGGCGTTAATACTTTAAAAATTGGGCGGGTGGGGAACAAATAAATCATTTTGATCCGTAATCGTTCCGTGTGTTTCTCATTTTGATTAATTTTGAAAGAATGGTCATATTTTAAAATATAATCTAGTGGTCTTGTAAGCTTCCGAAATTCTCTCCAAATCTAGAGGTTTATTTGTCGAAGACTACAACAATAAATTCATTCGTTGCCATAATACTTTTGTTATTAATAACACTTCGGTTTTGTATGACCTTATTAACATTAGACAGGCAATATAAAGTCGACCATGATTCATCACTTTAATTTATTATGAATGAGCATCACGATCTAATTGTTCATGTTACGATTTTTTAAATAAGAAACAGTTATATATATATCCCATAACCGCTCCTTATATATATATATAAGGAGCGGCTATGGGAGATCATGTTTCTATTATCAGTCGAATCAGAAGCCGATCAGAATATATTAGTCAAAAAGTTTCCTAATGGTCAATCTCAATTTTGTTCCCATCCTACTCCTTTGTACATGTTCTTTTCTCCTCCTCTCACTACATTTTTGTACAAGATTTTACATGGGATTCCAGTCCATTTTGAAGTATTATTGTATTATTCGCAGTTATACGGCGTTACTACTCAATTTGTTTCTAGCGAGCAGCTGAACTATACGACCACGAAAACATAACAGAATTTACGTATCGAAATTAACGCTTCTATCAAATTCGGACGTTTGTTCGCTAACTAACTGTTTGTTGCTTTAACCAATTTTGCAATGTCAATGGCTGATTTATCTTGCACCAGGTACAGCAAAACACTAATTCGAATGTTCAAGTAAAGGGCAGCTAAGGTCACACGCTACTGAACCCGGAAAAATTCGTCAATTAAATAAATACACAACTTTATGTAATACATTTATTAAGAATTATTTGTCCATTGTTTGGTACGATAATAGGAAAAAGAGACTCATTTCCCTTGCACGTCCACGAGGCTTATTTCATACTAGCTGGGTGTCCGGCGTTTCCCGGGTTGTCATAATTAAACTCAGCAACATCCATAACCCCGGATTTTACTCCAAACTCGGTTGCATTTGCGCCCCTCCACCCTCATACCTAAAGTTGTTACCTTCCCAAGCCGAAAGGGGTTGAATTTATACACAAAAAAACATCGGGAGAAACACTATCAACCTCACTGACCCCGAAAAATAGTTATCCGACGAAAATATCGGCCGTCTGAGCATGTGTGAAAATTTTCACCCCCCGCCGCTTTGGATAGCAGTAGCGTCTTACCCCCACAGTGTTTGTTTCTGGTTCGGAAGGAGCACGTGTACGGAATTTCGTCAAATTTTCTCCATGGCTGTAGATTTGTATGCGGAACATACACACACACACACATGGTCTATTTTATTTATTAGAAGGTTATTTGTCTACTGTGTGGCAGAATAATAGTAAGAGAGACTCAAATCCCTTGCACATCCACGAGGCTTATTTTATATGAATGTTTCTGTTTTTAATTCAACTGATTTTTAACTTTTATGAATCTTGGAAGACAAAATGGGGAAAGCGAGGGTTTAAGGAACCAACAACAGCCGCTAAAATACCGTTAGGCTCTATAGAACATAATTTTGGGTTTTAGCGTCTGGGAAAAACACCATATAGCAGAAAATTGTTTGAGGGGAGCTTTCTGGACTAAGAATGTCATAGTTGTCGCTAAATCAATCGTCAAAACTTGATTGAATCCCTCAAAGTAGTAGAGAAGCTGAGAGTTTATAGAACAGGTTAAATCAGAGAATTAATTGGATTTGATTTATTTATTGCATTAGTCCTCGAATGAGGAAATAGGATGCGCAATCACATAAAATTAAAATATAATTATTGGAAGGTACAATTAGAAGTTAACATGCACGTAACAAAAATTGGGAACACAAATTTCCCTGTCCAACATAACTAAAAGAACTATATAGTAATAAGGACAAAAATAAAAATTCTTTAAAGTTACTAAGGTTATAATATAATATTTACAGTATTCAAACAAATTCAATACGCACTACGTGAAAAATAAATATTTAGAGAATTAACTATTATAAAATATGGAATTACACATCACACGAGAATAAACACAAAACCTGACACACGCACACAAGGAAGAAACACAAACGATGGACAAGTCACTTCAAGAATTAGAAGAATCTACTTCCGTAGAAAGTCCAGGCCGTACAGGAAACAAAGAAGTTTCAACACTGATGAGTACCAAGTATTAAAGTATTATGACTAAATAAATCGATTTAATAAAATTATTAAAAATCCCAGATATTAAGTTATAAAAATAAAATAACCTCCGACATCATTTCCATTAATAAATAAAACGACTTCACAATTAAATTTTTTTTTATAAGCTAACCTTAATCAGATTGTTAATTCTATTACGACACTATAACGGGCATCAAGGAATTTTTTAAAAAATAATTCATGTAAGATTCTCTGCACAGTTTCGTACCTCACGGACAACTCCCTTAAAAATTTCAATGACTTCCACAAGCATGGGAAATTCAACACCTCCGTTTAAGGCGACGTTGATTTTCAAGAGGAAATTACTCAGACATAGACGTCCTGTCTCAGAATAGTCCACAAATGGCGAAAGGATATTAACCAAAGTTAACCTAATCGCGGACGAAGACAGAATTAATTATAAGGCTACTTCAAGAAACTAAGAAGAAAAAAACTTACCCTTAATTTTATTGTTAAACCGTTAAAGTTGTGTTGCATAATGAAATGTATATAAACCCGAGATTTGTAACTATTTATTCATGCAGAATGAAAATTCTAGACTCGTATTTACAATGCAAATAATTCCAAAAACTAGTATTGCAGTCTCAATAAAATAGTTTATTTCGTAGCTTTCAACTCCGTGAGTCATATTCATCCGAAACATAATTACTTTCAAAAATTCAATAAATTTATAGCTTTAAACACAGTTAAAACACCTCAACGACTCCGTCCATGTAAAAGATATTCTTTTAAGCGAAATGTCGAAACCTAACTGATTTTCTTACGATTTGCTGCATAGTAAAAGTGAGAGGTGCTTATTAAATAAATACGGAAAACGATTTCATACATATTAATTTCTCCACTGAATATATCCCCTTCCCCTTTTCAGAATTAATTATTCAAATATTGTCAACCGAAGCTTTTCCCAGTGTAAATAGTGGATTCTCTCGGGATTCCAGCCGGGTAAGGTCGTCGAAAACTCGCGATGTTTCGATAACATACAGAAATAATATTCTTCTTCGCCTGAAGATGTACGTTATCGAAACGTCACGAGTTTTCGACGACCTTACCCGGCTGGAATCCCGAGAGAATTTCATCCACTATTCAAATATTGATAATTTAGCATAGAATTTTCCTTCAATTAAGCTGCACTTAGTAAAATAAATAAGAAATATATATATATATACAAAACAAGTCACACATTGAAACAAAAAAAGTGTCACTTTATATGTTTAACTTTTTCGTGTCCTTACCACACCAGCAAAATAATTGAATTTAATTAATTGACATGTTAATAGAAGTAAAACTAATATAATATATATATATAATATATTGTGGTAATCACAAATTAAAGTTAATTTAATAAAACCCAGGTTAAAATGTCCACGTTAATGCGTCAATGTGTAGTAATTTAAATATTAAAATGATAGGATTTTTAATAAGAATAAAGATTTTAAAATAAACAAACAAATTAATTTATTAACGCACAAACAATTAAATTTACACAAGTTATACATTTATATATAAAATATAAATTTTAATTTACATTATCAATTGATCTTTTACAATAAAATGACTATTTCTCAGGGTCGTTTACTGGGCCTTTAATGAAGAAAATACTTGTTAACAATGAAGTTTTATGAAGCTATGATGGACTTAATTCATCAATAGATTATTACAATGCAAAAAAAACTTATAAGTTTACAGACAGTAATTCTGTGGACATTTACCTTACTATTTCTGGTACTCAAGCAAATTGTCTCGTTCGTACACACACACACTTATTGCACTTTATAGACAGGCCATTTTTATCCACTGACTCTAATCAACACTTTTAGTTTTGCAAAAGTTGGTTCACTGTTCGTTTAAGAAATATTACTAACTCGTTCCGAAGTTTGTCAACTGCTGGATGCAGGTACCTGGGCTCCCAAAATTGACGAACGTGGTCTGAATCGAGAATACAATAATTTAGACTCAGCGCTCTAAATATTTAGCGTTGAATGTTACGTAGTCATCTCACAGACTGCAACTAATAAAAATGTTCTAACTGTTTTAACTGTTGTCACATGTATCCAGGCACTTTCTGGATTTTATACTTTTCGTCTGTCCACTGCTATATGTCCAAGACGACTTTACTGGAGCTCACGTCCCCACAGACTCTTCTATGCGCGTCTAGCGAACAACCACTACAATACCCACAAACATTGCATTCTTGCCACATTCTTGTGTACGACTTGTGTGTTTTATGCCGCTAACAAAGCGAGTCCAAATTTTTGTTTATTAATTAATTATTTCCTCTTAATTACCACAATATATATATATATACAAAAGTCTATTCAACTGTATAACAACCTATGCAATAAAATAAAATACCGTCAAAGGATAAAAAAGTGATTTAAATCAGCAAACAAAGTTTGACTTTTCCTTTTTTACATATATGTACTCGAACAAATTACACTTGTCACAAATAAATTTAAAATATGTTGTTGGTTCGTCTCTTATATTATAATTTGTGGGATACACAATGTCTTGTATCCAGAAGTTAAAAGAGAAAATACTTAAAAATGAATTTTTTTAAAAAAAATTATTTATTTCTAACAATCTGTCACAAAAAGAGACATTTAGTTATACAGATTAAACGTCATAGTGAAAAATTTCCCATTCAAAAATTTTCAAAATTCAAACTAGAAGTTTGTAGAGTATTTTTTGACGTGAATCTTTTTCAAGAGGCTTAAATCGCTTGAGCCTAGGCTCTTTTTACGTCATATTTTACAAGTTTGTTTGGATGAGCACTTTGTCTTGGTAGCGCACACTGCTGTTACGTACCTCTTCAGTAACCGTGGATAGTCCCAAGTCTTGACGAACTACTTCATTCGGCACAAACCGTGGTAATATAAGACGTGGTTAAAGTAGCTTTGTTTATAATTCGTCCGCAGTTCAGGATGCATAGCGAAGTGAGCCTGGCACTTTTTCTGTCGAGATGCGTACGTAATAAAGTGTAATCGAAGTCCATTTTGAAGTCCAGATTTGATTTTCGAAAAAACGCCTTTAACCAACAAAAGACATGTCAGAATGTTTTCTCACATATTGCTCATTAGGACACATTCGAGCGAAACAACCAGCCACAACACGACAATTCTCTCAGAAGCGACAGTGGCAATATTGTGAACGTTACATACCTTTTTATTTTGCCTAAATAATGAAGCGAGGTGGAAAAAATTATTCCCTGTCGGGGTCAGAGACGTTTCTTTGAAACAACTAAGACGCAACCGATTATTACGATTGTATCTCATAAGAACTAATCAAGGATTAAAATCAGAATTGTAGCTTCGCTGGCTACAGATTTCGTGGAGTTTGTAAGAAGTGGCACACCTGTCTCGTGGCCGTTCTTAATGGAACTCCCTAGTTCTCCGGTGGGAGAGGCTTATCTCAAGAGCTACGAACATACGAGTTAGAAACTACATTGGCGTGACACAATCAATAAGGCAAGACCCATTTCTTGACCTACCTTCTGCTTATGAATAAAATTGACTATGTGTGTGTATGTGTATGTTCCGCATACAAATATAAACGCGTGCAGCAATTTCGACGAAATTGTGTACCCGAGTTTCTTTCAAACCATAAACAACACTATGGGGGTAAGACACAACTACTGGGGGTGGAAATTTTCAAACATGCTAAAATGGCAGATCAAAGGAATTTAAGTTACAGGAATAATAGGGAAGTTTCTTCAGACAATTGCGAATTTTCAACAATTCTTTTATACGAATCGCAATGAATGGAGACTACAAAGGGTTATCAAATTAGAAAATGCTAGGGCTAGTTGTGCAGTCCTGATTTTTGTTACACAGTGGTAACATATCATGTCGCTAGAATTGAATTTTCACATAATTGTTCTTCGTTTTTCCGATGCCCTGGATCGACACGGTCGATCATGACTAAGAAAGTTAGAATATTATGACGTACGGGGAAAACGCCTTACTTCTCCTAAAATCACATCTAAAAAATCGTAAACTAAAGACGGGCATATTCATTTATCTGATTGGGAATTAATTACTTGCGGTGTTCCTCAAGGCTCGATTCTTGGGTCTTTACTTTTAATTCTTTTTATTAATGATCTTCCAGGATTCGTACATCCTCTTACATCAATTCTCTACGCGGATGATACGAATGTATGATAAATGTTGATAATCTTGTTAGAAACGTAGACTTAACTCTGGGAAAACTAAATGTGTAGTTTAAAGTCAATAAACTATCGCTAAATCTTGATAAAATCAATTTCGTCCAGTTCTGAGCGGATGGTGGTGACAACCTCCTAGAGAAGTTCTCGGCTGAGGTCTTCAGATTGATAGTAATTGAAAGTGGACTCACCATGTTGATCTGCTTGCTGGGGTTGTTATTATCTCAGAACCTTAATGCAACATGTTGACATCAACACAACTAAAATGGTGCACTTTGCGTATTTTCATTCCCTCGTGTGTCATGACACAGCAAATTGCTCCAGGAGCATTGAAATAATCAAGTTGCAAAATCGTGCCATCAGAATACTTTCTAATACGGATAATAAATACAGTTGTAAACCGTTTTTTCAAAAGTCTGCGATTATTAACTCTTCCCAGCGTGTTTATTCACGAAATTTTAAAGTTTGTTAAGCGAAACATGAATCTTTTTCAAACGAATGGCGAGTCTCACGATTATGAAACTAGAAATCGCTCAGGTCTAAGATCTTTGCTCTCTACCAGAGAAGTATTCACCACTCAGGGATAGTTTTATTCAATAGTCTCTGTCCAGATGTAAAGAACAATAATAATGACAAAAGTTTTGGGATTCAATATTCTACTGAAAGGCGCCTGTACAGCAGTTTCTTGATCGTTCCACTGATAATTAATTTAAAAAAAAACAACAACTGCCAAAGTGTTGAATATTTTGCTAATAATAACTACTTATTTCATAACTTGCTTAGTCACTGTTGGTCTTTTCTGCTCTTTTGTTTGTTTGTTGCATGTACGAGGGCCTGGAGTTTGCAGATTCCTCGTCGCTCTGTTTCGTGACGTGACTTGTCCGTCGTTTGTGTTTCCTCCTAGTGTCCCTGTGTCAAGTTTTGTGTTTATTCTTGTGTGATGTGTAAATTTTATGATAGTCAATTCTCGAATCATTAATTATCTACTGTTACATATTGAATATTTTTATTATAACTGTAAATATTATATTATACCCTTCGTATAGTTAAAGAATTATTATTTTTGTTATTATTAATATATTTTACTTATGTTGGGCAGGGAAATTTGGGTTCCCAAATTTTAGTATTTTTATGATAACTTCTAATTATTTATAATTGTAGCATCTAATTATTATATTGTAATTTTATGTATTGACGTGTCCTATTTCCACATACGAGGAGTAATGAAATAAAATAATTCAAATCAATTACCACGCCACAGAGATAAACCTGCAAATTCTGAACAAAAAAATATATTGCATAGTCGATGTTTGAATTACGACGCCAACTTAAATATGGCTTTAAATTAAAATCCAATAACGCTTACTGTGTAAATACGTTTGCTTCCATCACGACAAATTTAGAGTTAACATTTAGCATTTTCATATTTATTCACCGCGTAAAATGAATAATTATAATAAGCTTCTGCTCGAGTTTGGCTGACTTTGCTAACAGAGCCTCGCGGAAGACACTTCCGGTCACAAATGTATATATATTATTTGTCCCCCCCCCTCCCCGCCCCAAATGCCAGCTGTAAAACAAAATATTATTCTGTGCAGCGGTCAATTTGTGTGCAAACATTAATTTACTTAAATCAAGCTCCCATTCACAAACATAGCCTGTACCGCTGTTTTACCTAATTCAATCGTCAACTAAATTCAATTTATCAGTGCATTTGTTTGATGAGGCGGGTTCAGGTGTGTTTCCTGTTTGGAATCGGACACAACGTGCCGCTTACGTTCAATGATAATTAGATAATTCGTGAAAAACAGAGCATCTGGAATATTGAATGAACTGATTTTGCGAATCAGAGGGGCAGGATTAAATTTATTAATCAATTCATGGTTGCTACAAGAGGGACACATTTACCTGTTACATTGATCTCTCGCAGGAAACGTTATTTATATTATGTCAATTACATTTTTATTTTAAGCAACGTGGACAGCCCGTTTCAGCTTTTCACAGACTCTCTTCTCCTTCAGAGTTTTCATCCCTGTCTGATTTCCTTGTATGATGATCATGTCACTGTTATACAAGAACGTTTATGCTTACAGTATTCTTAATTCCACAATATTAGAGTCAATGAGATGTGAACATATGCAACCTGAAAAGTACACAAATGTTCTCATACACTGTGACATGATTCTAACTGCTTACGTAGCTCAGCCTTATTCTATTAATAATCATTCTTCAATTTAATTTATTAGCAACACATGATTCTAAAAATTTTGAAGTTCAAAAATGGATTTCGTTTCTAAACCTCAGAGTCAAAACTTTTTGTTAGAAATTTCAAAATATATAACGTTTTCATGTCGAATATTCACCTCCCTTGTGCAAATTTTACTGATTTGTATCATAAAAACATGGAAATACTGAATTTAACTAATAATAATGTATCCTATAACAAGATAGCGACTTTTGAGCCTCTATTGGATCAATCTATGAAGTATTAAAATTTAAATCACAACGAACTGGTTGTTGCTTTAGCATACACGAGGCATGTTCACAAAGTAACTGTACTAGATTTTTATATTTATTTAGTAAAAGTGTATTTGAAACAAACAGGATATTGTTGATACACTTGTTGACTATTTTTCCACATAATCGCAATCTCGTTCAGTGCATGTGGTGAGCCGAGGCACAAGCTTCTTTATGCCCTCCTCGAAGAACTCTCCCGCCAGCTCCTTCCCCGACTTGTTGAGAACCTATTTTCTGCACCTGCTCGTAAGTTTAAAATTTAATTACACCCATGTTTTTTACGGAGGTGAAAAAATTATAATCTGAAGGCGCGAAGTCAGGTGAATACGGGGGTGGTTCAAAAGATCCCAACCAAATGAGCATCTTGGTGGTTAATGCTGAGTGAGGACGGGTGTTGTCGTGCAACAAGCACACTCCTCTCGTCAACATTGCCCTCCTTTTGTTTCGAATGCATCTTTAAGGTCTCACAATATCGTTTGGCATCAATTGTATCCCGTTGAGGCAGAAATTCGACCAAAATGATGTCCTTCGGTCCCAAAACACTAAGGCCGTGATTTTTTTTTACTAGATATTTTTGAATTTTGTGGCAGATGGTTAATTTGTGTGACGCCACTGGGACGACTGTCTTTTTGACTCTGGCGAGTAATGAGCCACCCACGATCCATCTCCAGTCGCAATAGAGCTCAGAAAATCCTCACCTTCATCCACAGATCACAGCACGTGGCTCGCACTTACCGACATCTTTCACACAACTGGACACTTCAACGTGAGTTAACGTACTACCGTGTTCCTGTGATGCTCGATCTGTCAGGAGATCTCCCTCTAGCACTCAGTGTTGCCAACCCTCAAAAACAAAAAAATCAGCGCCCGGTATGGTCCGAGTACACCCTCTTTCTGAACAGGCCTCGTACACATGACTGTATCCGAACTGCAGAAATAAACCTCTTTTCCACAAGAATTACCCCAGAAATGTATGCCACATATCAATAAGAAGCTATGCAAAGTAAATTACATTTTTTAATGTTGACGTTGTGCTTACTAAGCTTAATTTGCTTGTAATTGTATTAACGTGCATTATCCAGTTTAACTTATTGTCGACACATAGTCAAAATATAAAAATAATTTAAGTAGGCAGGAGAATCTTCGATATATAGATGAATTTTTCATCTACTTAAGAACATTTAATTTTAATAATATTATTATTATACATCTCCTTTCATTTCTTGTGGTTACTGTTATTGTTTATGTTCTTCCAAGACCAGAAAATAATTTATATATTAATATCCAGGTTGGTGTGTAATTTAAATTATATTCTTTAAAAGGTTTTAATTGTTTAACTTTATTATAACTGATTTAAATCGAATTACTACAACTGATTCGTGACCCTGTTTCTTTTAACCCGAATTATAGTGAATTAATTTAAATCGGTCTTAATAAAATTAAAGTATTCGCTTAGAAAAAAGTTTTTATCATTTTTAAACCCTAATGCTGCAGAATTAGATGCTACATATTATTATAATTTTAGTGTTGTCTGCAACTCTGAAACCATGTTATT
Organism: Zhengitettix transpicula; assembly: GCA_037074705.1. Classification (NCBI taxonomy): domain Eukaryota; kingdom Metazoa; phylum Arthropoda; class Insecta; order Orthoptera; family Tetrigidae; genus Zhengitettix; species Zhengitettix transpicula. The sequence goes on from CM073595.1 coordinate 5,545,871, forward strand.
AGTTTTCATGTTGATAGATCAATGAACCCAGATTAAAACCTTATGCGACCCCCATCTTTATTACTGTTACTTAAGTAGGACGGCGATGGTCGTTTCAGTGACTACATAGTACTTGTGCAACAGAATAGTATGTTCAACACAGTGAAATTGTGAAGAAGAAATAACATGGTTCAGAGGTCAGATATTGATAGCTGTTTGAAGCAACGCGTAATTTAAAAAGTAACGTCATGTTGAAAACCATAAAGTAACTTTAAAAAAAGACTAATTAATTATGGTGTAATTTGTTATTTCCGGGTTCTCATTTGCGGGAGTAAAGGATCATAAGTCTAATGTAAAAATATTACCAGTGTTAATAATATGGCTTGATAGTGTTTGTGTGGGCCGTCCCTCCGATACGTCACAGGTTTAAAGTACGGCGCAAGCCCTTTGTTGACTGACGCTCTATCTGGCTACAGAGTAAACACATCTAATTAGGCCCGAAACGCTAACGCTGTTACTCACTCAGCCATTAATCTTATCCTCCGGAATAGCTGCAAAACATATTTTCCCTAAATTGTCCTTTACTTTCACGACCCGACGCTCCCGTCCCGAGAGCGGGTCGCAGCGCCCCGACGCACTCTACATAAATTAATAACTTTGCCAACATACCTTTATTCTTACACAGCGAATCTTACTAAAATTATAACCGAGATTGGTCAAGCACGAGAGGGCTCGTAACATTGCAGCGAAATAAATCTCTACCGCTGATTCATATCATGTCTCTTCCAATTATGAAAATAAAATTTTTAAACCGATAACGACGAAGCACAGTTATTTATTACTAGCTGGATGCTCGACTTTGCCCGGGTTGTCATTAAGCTCAGCGACATCCATAACCCCGGATGTGACACCAGTCTCGATTGTTTTCGCGTCATTTTTGTGTAAGCCCCCAAGAGTGCACTCCTCCTATGCCAAAAGGGGTTGAAACTACACTAAAAAAATCTGGATAAATCTCACTGACCCCGAAAAATATCCGGCTTAAACATCGGCCGTTTGAGGATGTTTGAAACTTTCCACCCTCGACGTTGGAAGTGGCAGACGTATTACCCCCACAGTGTTTGTTTCCGGTTCGAGAGGAACACGTGGACGAAATTTGTTCACATATGCTCTACGGGTGTAATTTGTATGCGGAACACACACACACAAACAGTCTATAATATACATAATATAAAATATGCCGCCATTTTTACGAAGAAAATATCTGATTACTGTGTTTTACATGGAACAGTGTTCGCGCAGTTGTAAGCGTGAGAAGTGGCTTCAATTAAAGGAATTATACGGTGTATGTACAACTAAATCGTGAAATCTCTTCCGTGAGTAAACTCTCTTCGAAATTCTACGTCATTAGAGTGAGTCACGCGAATCTTTCAATACTTTAAACAAAAACGTAGGGAGAAATGTACATTTTTATAAAAAAAATTCCCAATTGTAACATGAAACTTTATAACCTTGAATGACAACACAATCTTTTGCTGCTGGACTCTTCACGCCCACTCCCTTCAACTAATTCTTCATTCATATTCCAGTCTAACTGAATTCAGTGCGCTTACCCGAAGAATTTTCATACATAGTTTCCTAAGCGGGCGGCTACCCAAAGAACATCTGTTAGATGGATTTGTAAATTTCGCTGTGAACTTGCACATTCGTGGCCCGAAATGAAGTGCGAGTCCAGATGGACACAAAATCAAACGAGACTAGTTTTAACTATGGCCATGAATTCTTCTTGCAAAGCGACCGTCAATGTGTCGGCATGGAGAATTTATTTCGCAATATACGATAATGCAATGAATGTAAAAAGTTCAAACCTGTCTAAAACACGGACGTTATTTTATCAGTTTGAGAGAAGGGGACAGAGGAAACCTAGCCGCAGACGACTCACACGCGCCACAAAACTTCACTTATTTCGGCACCAATGCTTATCCTTGTCAGACCAGTAATAAACAGGTTCATTTAATGGCCCACATGGTATCGATTGTCAGTCTAAGCTAAGCCAGATTTTAACTGACTGCTCTATTGATGTTAAATTCCTCCAAATGTTCATTGCTTTGTCGTCGATGCTCAAACCCTGAGACCAACAAATTAATAAATATTTATTTGTTAATAAAATATTCTCATTAATTGAATTATAAAATTTTATGTTTGCAATTAATCCCATTACAGATTGTTTCCTCTAACACTGAAGACAAAGATTTCATGTTCAAAATAAGAGTACAACAGTTCATCTGGATATTATGTAATTAACATACAATGGTGATAGCACAATAATCATCTAAGGCAAGAATAGTGAAATGTCATAAACTTGTGCTTCTACCTTAAATGCTTATCACAAATATTTTTATTAGAAAACAGAATCAGGCTGGAATATTTAATTAATAGCTGTTTACAAAATCCTTATTGAACAATGTTTCCCAGTTTTGAGGTGCTGACTTTAGATTATTGAAATATCGTTCAAAATTTTAACTTTTCGTTTCCATATTTAAACAAATGTAAAATTACATTATATTAATGTGCAGGCAGTCTGCAGATTACAATGTACTCTCTTTCACAAAATCGATATAAAAGAAAGAGTAAAAGAAAGAGTAAAAGAAAACTAAATAGGCCAAACATAGGTCAAATGAAATTTAGGAACATATAATGAAAACTTCTCTTCCATCCATAACCAGACAATGCTGAACTCCATTAATCTAAATTGGTTGACAGAAGCACGTCATACTAAGTTTGTCTGAAGAAAGATATCCATTTCAATTTGTGGTTATGAGCATTTATCTCCTACACTAAACTAAAAATCATTGAAATAAATAAGTCCAATTCTAAGACTGGAAATTGTGGAGAAGGAACATTGCCTAAACATTAAATTGTTATGAATCATGATCATTCTTCATTGACATTAAATATATGATATTATATCAAAGCACACTGCTTAACAAACTAAATACTTTACCTCCTTTTGGTTCTTCAAGTGCATATACAGAAAAATAATTCTTTTATGATGAGAAACAACAGATAGGATTTTGTCAAGAAAATGAGATGGGCTTAGACTCATTTACAGTTTAGTGTTCTTCGTGGAAAAGGGTATTAAAACAACTAAAGTAATATACAATATTTATTTATTACAAAAGTAAGTACAATAAATATGATCTATAATCAAGATTTGTACAATTCAGGAATTCAATACCAATCTTTGTTTATGTGAGTATGTATTCGATATAACATTTGTTATATATAAAATTTAAGTATCTAACAAAGGAACAATTTACAGGCGAAATGAATCTGATGCTTATGGCATGAAATATAATGGAAAGCACTGATTTTATTTCTTAAATAATTATCTATTTCTCTTAATTCATTTGCATTATTTACATGTCTATTGTCAAAATATAATAATTCAATTTTTTCTATGATTAATGGCTTTAAAAGAAACTACTATAAGTAAATTAAAAACAGAAGCAACATATCCATTTCATATACCTTGAGACAGATTCATTTCATATTCAAGTCACTGTTAATGTTAAGGAACATAAAGTTTTTATATCAAGGAATTCATCAGAGCACCATTTTTATCATATTAGTGAAACATTTATATTGTTTCACTACTTGCACACCATTTCAAATAATTGTGAGTTGATGTTCAAAAATATAATACATGTGTTCTCAGGATTCCAACCGGGTGTCGCCGTTATTTTGCCACAACGTTTCGATAGCTGTCACCGCCGTCTTTATACAACAGTTACTCTGGGAAAATCTACGTTCTCTAAAGATAATACAAATTTGGAAATGAGCTGTAGTAATTTGAGTAGGCATTTGAACATTTCTAGATTTATAGGTTAAAGAAATTTAAAAATAAGAGTATATATTCCAGTGATTTGGTAAATATATAAAGAACAGCCCATGTATGTACAAGAATAATAAAATATATATTTGATTTGCAAAACCTCTTAAGTTTCTTGACTGCAAAAAATATAGTAGTTCTTAACAATAATTAAGATAAGCTTTAATTTTGTTTCTAAATAAAATTTAGCACAAATTGAATATTGTGACAACCAAAAATGTTTTAATCACTAGGTCAACACCAACCATAATCATCTGAGTATTAATTTACATAGAGTAAAATGATATATATATATATATATATATATATATATATATATACTCTATGTAAAGTAATAAATTTATATATATATATATATATATATATATATATATATATAAATTTATTACTTTCCTGTGTTCATTGAAAAAATGCAGAAATATTTGGTAGTAAGTACATATACAGGTGTTGGCATAATGGTTAAAACATAGACAATAAAATCCACTCATATTGTAATTACAGACCAAAGAAGAATTATTTGGTAACAGTTATAAGACTAAGGTAAAAAAATTATTGAGTCACTTTAAAAAAAATTAAAGTTGACTTTTATGACTTTATTGATTTGAAAACATTAAGTAGCACAGCCTTTATTAGTCATCCCTGTAGTAGGACACCAAAACGACATCCCCGCCAACATTTATGAGACATTGGCCCTGAAAAAAAAATTGTCATTCCTTTTGCTAGATACATCATAACTGCAGAATATTTATTTTTCAATGTTTTTAAAACCAAATACAAATAACTTAGACCTCTTCAATAAGTTTGTCTGAAGAAACAATTATTTCTACTTCATTCATCAAGTACTATTTTCCAGAGTAGTAGTTTTATTAGTAGGACTCAAAGGAAACCAAAAACATTATAAAGTAATTCGAATGAAATTCTTAATCAGTTTAAGTTAACTTTTCCATGCAGGGAAAATCAGCAAATTATAAGTTGTGATACAATGTCAATAATTTTAGATAATTAACATGTGGCCAAGTTGTTGGTTGAGCTTATGAGATCAGCGATATTAAAGGCTGTGGATCAATGTGTTACATTAGCATATTTTAGAAACTAGTTTTAAGTCATGATTGTGATTGACTGTTTTTATATCTTACTAGCTAGGTGCTGGCTTTGCCCGGGATGTCGTTTATACATAACCTCCAATTTGACTCCAGTCTCGGTTGCTTTTGCGTTATTTTTATGTAACGTTTCTCCACCCCCTAAACGTGTTCCTCTCCCATGCTGGAAGGGGTTAAAATCATACACAAACCACATCGGTAGAAATTTTATCAATATTATTGACCACAATAAATATTTATTCGACTCAAATATCGACTGTTTAACATGTTTGAAAACTTCCACCCCGCTTGGGGGAGTTAAACTGTAACTTGAATGTCATAATTAAACTCAGAGAAAACTATAATCCCGGATTCGACTCCGAACTCGAATGTGTTTGCGTTATTTGGATGTAATACCACTCCACCCCAACCCTTAAGGGTGCACCACTCCCATGCCTGAACGAGGTTGAAATTATACACAGAGAACATGTAGTGAAATTTGATTAATGCCACTGATCCCGAATTATATTGATTCGACGCAAAAATCGGTCAGTTAGCATGTTTGAAAATTTCTATCCCCGCCCACCTCCGCCCAGCCCCTCTCATCCACGCCAACACCCATCCACGTACGTTGCCATAACGTGCGACATTCATAACTCGATTTGACTCGAATCTCGGTTGTTTTTGCGTTAATTGTATGAAACGCCATTCCACCCCCACTCCTAAGGGTACTCCCCTCCCATGCCGAATGGGGTTGAAATTATATACAAGCAACATCAGTAGAAATATAATTAACCCTGAAAAATATTTATTCAACGCAAATATCTGCCGTGTTTGCATGTTCCAAAATTTCCACCCATCCATCCCCGACCCTGAGGGTTAAATAGCAAGTTGAATGTCATAATTAAACTCAGTGACATCCGTAACCTTGGATTTGAATCCAATCTCAGTTGTATTCGCGTTATTTTTCTCTAGTGGACCTCCGCCCCCACCCCTAAGGGTGCTCCTTTCCCATGCTGTAAGGGGTTGAAATCATACAAACATTACATCGGTAGAAACAGTCTCAATCTCTCTGACACCGGAAAATATGTATCCGACTTTAATATCGGCCGTTTTAGCGTATATGAAATTTTCCAACCCCGACAGTGTTTGTTTCCTAGTCGCAAAGAACTCGTGTACGAAATTTGGTGAAATTTGCTCCATGGGTGTAGATTAGTATGCGGAACATACACACACACACACACACATACAATCATTTTTATTAAGTAGAAGATTCTGCCCAGAAAAGAAAGAGTTGTTCGGTATTCGAGAGACTAAACTTTTAGAGTGTGAGAACTTTTTTCTCATTTCTACCGTACAACTCCCTGGAATATTTGTGCGCAGTTGCCCTTTTTCCATATTCCCTCGTCGCTACAGTCACGTGTTATCTCCGAAAACTCTCAATCAATCATAATAGGACGTATTCGAGGACTCGATAAAAAAAACGAACCTTGTCATCGATAAAACGAATTGAGCGACAAAATATCAGAATTTTTCATGATAATCTGTAGAAATAATATATAATAATCTATAGTAACTACGTATTTGGTCAACATTCTTTTTACTCTTTCAATCCGTTTTTACCGTGGTCCTGCATGCTTCGCACGTCGATTACTATCAACTTTAATAATCTCCTTCGCTTCTACAATTTGAGCGTTTACTTCTAAACAGCTACGGAATACTGGAGCAATTTTTAGAATTCTCGTCCGAAAAATAGACGGTTACCTTTCCTCAGATCTTAGGAGCTGCCAATTTATAAACGCTTAAGAAGCTGCGGTAAAATCATCCAGTTTCCATTTCTATCGTTTCCGTTTAAGTAGGCTCTGTATACCTCAATCTTAAACCTTTTCCCGGAAGTTATGTATGCTATGTGGGAGCTTTCAGCGAACCCCCAAATTAACTATAATTCGCCGTAGCTCGCAAGGCGGTCGTGTGCTGCTACTGCGCGGAGAGGGAACGATAAATAGCGCCGTCGCCCCGAAATCACATGTAACGTCACAGTTCGAGGTTCATGCGTTATATCTCGTCTGCTTCGTAAAGTATTGTTACATTTTTAACACAATTTCTCTGGCATTCTTATGCAAAATTTGCCTCTTTACATATGCTGCATCCATTTTTTGTGTTCTGCGCTCTAAACGCTGCAGGAACTTAAGAAGTACCGCAATAATTCGCTCCGGGCCGCATACATGAACGTTTTGACGGTTGGACGGTTTAGATGGGGGCGGAGAGGCTTGCTAATTCGCCTCGCGCAAATCAAGTTAAGTCCTAATACGTCACGTCTGGCAGGCACTGTAGCCGTTCTGCCTGGGATTACATTATAGAATGCGTCAACCGCTCCTACATTCATTATTTGCTATCGATAGAGGTATTTTCTGATTTTCCTATCTCCGATCAGTCATTTTTCATGTTAAAGAACGTGATGGAATCTCACGGAAGAAAAATTTATTTTCTTTCGGAACAGAGTGAAGAAAATATGTTCGCAGAGCGTTAAAGCGGAATGAAGACTGACTCGGGGGAGGAAGGGGGCAGCCGCGTAATTGCCAGGGAGAAAGTCCGTAATACCGGGAACAACAGGTGGCGGCGCGAGCTTCATTTCCGCAAGAGGAGCAAACAGCCATCAGCATTCAGGCCGCGGATAGCACGTGCACCGACGCCTAATTCACTCACTCGCCGTGCTATCCAGTCGCAGAGATTACTATTTACGGCCCTTCGCGGAGATCCCGAATCAGGGTGGTAGCTCGGGTTCCCCTAAAACTTCGCTCTTAACAGTTCATCCGAGAACCAAGTTGACACAGGTGAAGGTCATGCTCAATTTCCTTCAAGTACCCGACACTTGCTAGACACTTCATACGTCATTCCATTTTGTATGAAAGAAGAAAGCATCAAGAGATACAGAATGAATCAAACAGACCGTTTTCGTGGATAAAATTAGAAATGAGAGTTACGACACGAGAACTGGCCCATCCAGCTGACCTGGAGAGGATTTTGTTCGGACATTTATATACGGAAAAGAGCAGAAATCTTACTTCTCTTTCAGAGACATTGGAATACTTGATAAAATCTCTACTGAATGACTCAAAATCATTGTCAACAAACTTCAAAACCTGAATATCGACCCGTGCATATGATATTTTTATTATATTATTTCCCTAGTATTAGTAATCAACTTTAAACATTATTTCGTAGACCCCATGGAGAAACAGAACTTCAAGGATGTAGAATGAGTCAGGGATTATGATTTTATGTATGTAAATAAATATAAAACTATATGATAACATAATTATGGTTAATAGTTCGTGTGTGATATTTATATTTTTTCATAAGAAGCTACCTATTTACATTTACATTATAATGAACTATGACTATGTTAACTTCTATACTACTCTGTAAATTTATCGAGAGAGTAGGAGTGGCTAAGTGAAAGTGTAGTTAGTTCATGTTTGAGCCTGTTTGTAATATATTTTAAACCTATTAATGGAAATCGGGAGTATATTAAAAATGTTAATAGCATTATAATGTACTCCTTTCCACGTGATGGTTGGAGACTTCATTTCCTTGTTTTTATTTCATGTATGAAAGCTGTACGTAGTGAATAGAAGGCTCTACTTAATCACAAATAGCATCGCAATTTTGCATTATTCTAATCAAAGATCCTAGTTTCTGCAAGAAGAAGTACAGACAAACATCTACTGAAGAGAGCCATTGTCTCCAAAACATTGACCTCCACCAGTTCACAAGACCAAATTACAGTTTAACAAAGATTTTCCCAGGGTATATTCTGGATAAGCAGTTCTTGGATTTCCGCCAGGGTTAAAGTAAGCTTAAGCCATGATGTTACACTTCACTTAATTTGAGAGAGATGGCAGAGTATGCCATTGAAACTTTGTGGCTTAAGCTTACTTTAACCCAGGTGGAAACCAATGAACTGTTTATCCAAAATACAGTTTATTGTTACAGACAAAGTGGGGGAAAAATATTCCAAATTAGTATACAGCAATTTCTTTTAAGTCAAAGTAATTGGTGTTTATGTGGATCACATTATGTTCAAAGAGTTATGTTTAAATGATTACATATATAATACATGTGGATATTTAGGAATGCATCAGAGATTACATTTTGATATATAGTATAGCATATACACATTTGTCGGGTAGAATCTGATGTAACCTTATACCACAGATAAAGTAGTGTTGACATTAGAGGACTGTTATTTGTTTATAAATAATAATTAAAGGTATAGAGCTTAAATAAAATTTAAGATTAATAAATACAGAAAATATTTTAATATTTTAACAAACAACAAAGCCATTTAATTATTAAATGATATCACCACATTTTTCTGTCCATATTCCTGACTATTATTCAGTTAACTTATTTATTTAAAAAATTTTAAACTAAATGCAATGATTTCATACAATAATTAAATGTTATGTGTTGAAATATCAACGTCCTTGATACTACAGATACCGTCAGTTACTTCTAAGAAATGTTCTTTGCTATTTTTTATGGTAATAGTTTCTGATTGTACTGAAAACAATTATGGGCATTAAATCAAACAGCTGTCTCACAGTTAATTGATATGTATGGTGGAAGAGTAATGGGAAAAGTGTTCATTTAAAAATGGCCAAGGGTAAATAAAAAAAGGTTGACACTTGCATTATATGTGTGGAAGTGTCTGACGAAAAGAAAACTCATTGTCAAAAATACAATTTGTAAGATGATGAGGAAATATCAAATTACAAAATTTCAAACAATTAACACTTAATTGTTTCAGTGTGATGTTTTCAGATGCATATTATTGTTTTCTGTTCTTAAGTCTAAATATCAAACAATGACACACAGCAGGAAAGAGATGGACAGCATTTTGCAAATAAAAAAAGCCGTTTAGTCACAATTTGGTAGTGTATACTGATGACCTGATTAAGTGAAATCTTAAAAATTCCATATGTATGTTTGTGTGTGTGTGTATATATATATATATATTATTTTTTTTTCAGTCTTTCCTTCTTCTTCTTCCTTCCTTCCCCCTCATTGAACATATGCTTTTCTATGTGCGTGATTGTACACCTGAGCATATGAATTCACACAAAGCATAATCCTCCTATTGTTGCTATTTATTTCTATCCTTCTTCACTATCCACGTTCAAATGTGACTATGTCACCAAATTAGTTCCTATTCGTTAAAGGATTCTCCTAATATTGTGTGTGTATAAATGTGTATAAATATATATATATATATATATATATATATATATATATATATATATATATACACACACACACACACACACACACACACTTTTACTTAGCCACTCCTACTCTATCGATAAATTTACGGAGTAATATAGAAGTTAATAGCAATAGTTCATTATAAATAGACCTATATATACATACATAAAATTCTGCTGAGAAAGTGCTGTGGGTAGCCCCCAAATAGGAGAAATTTTTTAAGTAATTGAATTACTGTAAAAACTATCAGATTCTAGTTTGAGGAAACTCTCCAGCTCTTGAGCCTTTTCTATCTTGACCTTATTAAGCGCGTTAAGAGTTGGTCGCGACAAGTTGCGTTGCAACTAGACAGACGTATGTATTCTCAGGAGGAAATGAAGCGGGTCCCATTTCCCCCCTCCTTAACAATATCCTGCTTGAGGCAGACAAGAGCCGTGGAATCGATAAGAATACTTCTTCAACTACGAACCCCGGCCACTGGGCGACATCAAAAGGGCGTTAGAAAGCCAAAGAACAAGAAGTGAAATCCCACATCAGAGCAAAGAAAATTCGAAAAGATGCTTGACTAGAGCAAAATCTCGGATACCCTCAGGGCTGAAATTCACTATGGATACAACAAAATGTGTCGTTGTTTGGGATCGTCAATGTATCGATTTCGGATACAAAGAAGCCGTCGATTTTTACAAAGATCTAAATCATCCAAAGACTACCGGGAAGACTAGAAAGAGAATTTGAAGTTCCGATGAAATTGCATTGCTCATATAAGCTAATTACTCAATTAATCTAATCGATCTCGGAAAATTCGAGTTCAATCGAACCGAAACTTAATTAGATTGAGGAGACTTCATATCCTATTAATTCATTCGAGATTGGCTGTGAAAATCTAAGCGATAATAATTTGGGAAAACTTGGTTTCCTTAAAGTTTTCTATCGCGGCACTTGGCAATCAGCTTTGGGGAACGTTTTGATTCATTTACGGGATTCTAAAGTCGGATTGACGGATGGCACAAAAATATATTTTTTTATTGTTGGGAATTTATTTAGCAACTGCTGAAAGTTAGGGAAAACCGGCCAAGGGCAAACGAAAAACTATTGGACCTCTACCGTCTAGTATTTATTTTGCAGTGGGTGGTACAGTTTTATGGGATACAAATATGGGAAGCAACGACAAAGGGCAACCTAAACAGAATTTTGGTGCTACAAAAAAGTGCAGTTAGAGTAATATGTAAATGGGCACAGAGATTTTTGTAGAAAATAAAATTTTAACAATCTTTGCTCTCTATCTATCTATATATATACGGCATTTACCAAATAAGGGTGAACTGTAGTTATACTAATAAAAGCCCATATATTAGTGGAGTCAGATGGTGTAACAAGTTACCAAACGGTGTTAAAGGTTTAAATGGGAGAAACTTTAAAAATGCTGTTAATGAATTGCTAATAAGTAAATGTCTGTATTCAATAGATGAATTTTAGTAGACCTATCTGTTTTACGAAAATATTATATACAAAACTTATTCTAAGGGTATAGAAATATTTTATATATTATATGTATGTGGCAAATTGTTTTGCCTTAGCACTCTTGTATATCTATTAAGTAAGATCATTTTAGCACTATTATTTTATAAATACTAAATATAAGAATGGACAATGCTAAATGACTTTCTAGAAAATTTTTCTAGCAATAAATGAAATGTAAAAGTGACAGATAGGAAATGAAGTTAATAAGAAGTAACACAGGGTTAGAGAACAGAAGTTTTAGTAAGAGAAGAAGAATTCAGTACTGTTGAAGTTTTCATTAAAGGTACAGCTAACAAGTTTAATATTTACAATAATATAACATTGTTTAAAATGAATAAACATTTTGTAAAATGTTTTCTATAGATAAAAATACAAAAAAAAAGACTTAGGTCCAGGAAAGAATGATTAAATCAATATCATATATATATATATATATAAAGAAACTAGGAAAAATGTTTCAATCTTAACAGTGAATTGTTAATGGAGACAGAATTAGGCATTCTACTGTCATTAAAACTGATCAATATTTCTAAGGGAATACGGCATAAATCAAGATTAGTACAATCATTGAATAATATTCTGTATATGTGACAAATAATACATAGTGACCAAACACAATACAACACATCTGGACCTCCTACCTGATTTTTATGTGGATTATGATACAAAACACACTCTGACATGAAGTATGCTACCATTGCATTTCCTCCCAGGGCAGTGACATGGGCTCGGACTATTGCCAGCACTTCTGTCATAAAACTATGAACAAATCCACTCAATCCTCCACCCTGCAGACACATAAAAGAATAGTGCATGTATTGATTCTGACAGTTTAAATAATTGTCACCTTTCATTTAGTTTTCAGAGTTTGCATTTTACGAATTAATTAATCATACATTTTCTGTAATTAAAGTTAAAAAAATTGACCAAATTGACACTATTTTATGTTCTATTATATATATAATCCAATCTATGTACAAGTACAATAGTAAAAAGACATTTCTACATTTTTCTTTCATTTATCTTGAACCTGAACACAACTACTCAAAAAATCTGAAAATTATTAATCTCAATCAGATTTCAGCTTATTGTTTACCATTCTCAATTATTAAACCAGTTTTAGAATATCAATCTTCAATATAAATATTCAATATCTCATGCAGTGTACATTTTAATGTAACAGGTTTAGCATTTTTCTGATGGGCTACTTCAGATGGTACTTCAAACATTTCATTAATTTTATTAGATGAAATTAATATTGAAATCTCAGGTTTTACATCTTTTATAGTCTTTGATATTTCTCTCAAACTGTGTTCATTCCACTCTGTGGTGTGTGTTTCAGAATCTTTTGCAATGTTTCAACAAATATTCATTGATTGCTTACTAGATGAATTTTTTTAGTAACTGAATTTGTTATAAATTATGCACAGCAACAATAGGTTATTCAATGATTGGTTTAGCTTAATACATTACCCACATGCCAAAACTTTCTCTTTCCTATCCTCTAAGGCAATCTGTCTTCATATATATTATTCAGTAAATTTCACTCAAGAGGATTTCCTGGTACCAGAACCCCTTAATTTTAAGGAACACTTAACAGTGGGTTTGAAGTGATTGAAATTGTAACTAAGAGAATGATGTCCTACGAGTTGAAGTTGTTTTGAATACATTGATTTGAGAAAACTTAACAGTAGTGTCCGAGTGACACATATTACAAAAACAAATGTTGACATTCATTTACCTGGAGGTCCATGGCAAAAAATATATTAACTTGAAATATATAAAAGTAAATACAGACCTCTCTAATACTTGTACTCTCTCTGATGAAGAAAAAGTTTAAATTTCCAAGATAGCGTTCAATACGACCACCGGGAATATAAGATAAAGGTGTAATATCCACGCCATATCTTTCTCTAACAATCTGAAACAAAAAATATATTTTATTGCTCAATCTTATATCTTCTGTGAAAATGTATGATGTAAAATTAGGAAAACAAATTCTGTCATACCAATTTATCCCCATATTCAGCAATCTTGGAACGATCTTCAAAGCGATTAACCTGGTAATAAAGTATGTCATTATTAAATAATGTTGAATGGCAACTGTACATAAAAAAATATGAAATAATTCTATAATTACATTTGGTAGTTTTGCAGAAGATGTAGAAGGTTGTGGATTAGATGTTTCATTATCATATTCAAGGTTGAATATTAGATCAGGATCATCTACCAACATAAAATAGCAGAGAAATATAAAGTAACATAAATATTAGAGGTTTATTACATGTAATGGCTACACTGATTTAAAATTTATAAATGTGATTCAAGAATTTGCCAATATTTATTTAGTGTAGACAAAATCATGTTTTGTCAAACCCTGGAAAGAAAAAAAATTACTTCAAAACCTGTTAATGAAATATAATGACAGATATTGTTCCACTGCATCCCACATTAGCTTATAATTCTGTATTATAACTAACTTCTAAATATATTACTCTGATTAAAAGTTAAATTCAGTCCCATCCTTACATTTATTGTAATCAATCTCTAAAACAATTTGAATTATTCACCAATATTGCTGTTCCATAATGACTGATTCAGTTACAATTATAGTTACAAACAATAATAGGTCATGTGATATAGGTAGTCATGTCAGATGCACAGTATCAGAAGGTAGAAGGTAGAGGGGAGCATTGTCGTAATATGAGAGCACCTTGTGGAGAAACTGGAACTACACCATACTTAAAAACATAAATTTTATATTCTTACAGATAGGATATACAGCAGGCAACAAGATCTTTTTATCACATCCGATACTTATCATCTAAGCATTTTACAGATAAGTTTTTTGGTGAACAACATATTCTGAGCTGTACACAATATATTTCCCTGTTTCAATATTTTCAGTATAATTATTACACTATCAAGTTGCTGACAATGGTTCATGTTAGCCTGAGGCCCAGCCTACCCCCACTACAATTACAGGGCAGTGGACTACTGCACATCTTATCTTGACATGACTTACTATTTCTCATAACCTATTCTTCCCTGCATTACTTCTTCTCTACCTTCAAAATTTTATAATCTAATTCTAATCAGTAAAATGGCAAGCAAAAATAGTTACATAATATCTAAGTACTTACATGACTTTTTTGACACTTCTGTATTTGGTGATCCCATCAACTTCTGTCTTGCTTTTGCTTGTTTATCAACTTCTGACAAGCCCAAGGACATGCCTAAAATACAAATATGGCATAATTATAATTAAATTTTGAATAAAACATTATAAAATTATCAAATACAATAAAGTTACAGAAACTTAATATGATAAAATCAAAAAGAAAACTAAGTTCCTATAAACTTCACAAAAGCATAATAAATATTTTTAGTAATCAGTTGAAATACATGGTATATGATATAAAATTGTCCACTTAAATGATTAATAATATAACTGTCTTAATCAATGTTTCACTATATATAAAACATGACTTACCTAACACAGATAACTGAACCTCATCAATTTCTGGAAGTTCTACACGAAACTGAACTTTCATTAGTGCACAAGGAGCACTTCTCCGAAGTTTGAAAAATACACTCTGTAAAACATTAAATCCACCCTCTCAGTTTGATTATAACATTTTGTAATCAAATACACACACACAAACAAATATAAATATATATATATATATATATATATATATATATATATATATATTCATATTATACTTTATTATGAATGTATATACCTGTAGAAGCCTATTGATGTGATGACTAAACGCTCCACAATGAGTCTCATTTGTTGATATCTTCGCCCGCCACACTTGTGTAAACATTTGGAGGTTTTGAGTAACTTCAAAATCCTCCAAACCAGGTACATTTTCGATATTGACAATGTGAAATCCTTCTGGTGGTGTTGGATCAATAAGTGTTTTAATTTTATCAACATCTTCCGAATCATCAACCTAAATTTAAATACATTAACTAACAATCATAACTGAAATATCTAAGTTTAAAACATCTACGTAGATTACCTCCAGTATCCATGTATCTTTATTACCAGCTGCTAGGTCCATATCAGGCATTTCTTCCTCAGACTCATCAGTGTCAGATGTTTGTTGTCGACCATTTATATTTGAGTCAGTCTCCTAGAAATAGTTACAAACATTATATTTAAGAAATGGCTTAATCAAGTAAATAATATTAAGTTTATTGTCATTAAAACTGATAGTCATAACCCATTGTCATGTTTTAATAATAAAATTTAATCAAAATATTTACAATGAATATTTAAGAATAATTAATCATAGATTTACAGGGAGTATAAAGGTTAGTTACAACTAGAATTTTTCAAAATAATACAGACATTTTTATAAGGAATTTTGTCAATGATCTCTTGAAAGTTTCTCCTTTTAACATTTTTCTTTCTCATGGTAATTTATTAAATGAGAGTGATCCACACAAAAATTTACTTTTTTTGATACTCTCTTATTGGCCTTCATTTCATATAATTTCGTCATTCCTTCTTGTCTTGTATTTGTGTACATCACAGTTATTTCTTGTTACAGTGGTAAAATTTTTCATTAATGTTACAATTTAGTGTATATAGAGAGCATAAACTGTCAAAATACAATTTGTTACAAAAACTCCCCCACAACATTCTCATTTCCTTTTGTTAAGAATTATTTGCAATATTGTAATAGTAAACCTCAATCTAAATGATGCCTAGTTGTTGCCCCCAAAATGTGTAGTCCATGTATTATATGAGTGTGCATCAATCTGTAATATGCCTTTAGTAGAATATATTTTGAGTAGTGGTTGACCAAGCATCTTATAATGTAGATCCCACTAGTTACCCATTTGAAAAATATTTAATATTGTGGTCAAAACTTAAATTATTTTATTTTATTTTCATAGTTATGGCTGTATATCACTGGTGAGAAGCGGTTGTGGTACAGAGTGCCCACAATGGTTGATGGCACATATCGTGGGTGAGATAGGGGTGAAAATCTCGAGGAAGCAACAGGCTCATAGGTGACTTTCCGCATATTTATAATTTACCAAATTATGAGAATTAACAAAGAGGTTAAAGTAATAATGCCATAAAGCGTAATCATCCTATTTCTATCCTTCCTCACTATCCAAGTTTATATATATATATATATAACAATAAAGAAATTGTCATTCTCCCGGCTGACAAGGGTTCTACCATTGTTGTCATGGACTTGAAGAAGTACATGGCTGAGACACTTCGCGAGTTAGGAGATGACACAACGTACAAGCCTATACACACGGACCCCAATCCAGCGATCACTTCAAAAATAGACAAGTTTGTCCATTCACATGGAAAACTCCAAAAATTGTCATCAGCTTCCATTGAACTCCTCAACCCCCCAAAAAAAACAGAACACCCACCTTATACCTGGCTCCCCAAAATCCACAAACCTGGTGTGTCAGCCACCCAATAGTTGCTGGCTACAACTCCCCCGCTGCACTTCACAAGCTGCCAACCAAATCACACAAAAAGCTCCCTCCCATACAGTTTATATATATCAGGGAAGTGTGTATTTGCTCCACCTGAAATAGTCTGGCCTCTTACACCAACCAGATCCTTAATGGCTGCATCAATAAAAACTATCCCAGAGACCTCCTCCAAAAACCCATGCCCTATCAAAACTCCAAACACCCAAAACAAGAATAGTACTCTACCCCTCACAACAACCTACAAAAATTTAATTCGATTCTCCTCCTAGCATACACTGGACTGCAATCCAACCCTGATCTAAAAACTATCCTCCCCACTATACTCCGCACCTGCCCAAGGCTTGCCTTCAGACGCCCACCCAACCTCCACAACTTACTTGTCCACCCCTGCAAAATCCACATCCCCACCCACCTATGCCGTGTTGTAAACCTATTGGTACGAACAGATGCCAAGTCTGCTCTATCTTACAGTCCACCACAATCTTCAAGAACTACACAAAGACATACAAAATCAAAGAAAACATCACCTGCCTCTCCTCACACACAACCTACCATATTTACTATAGACTCTGCCCTCCATTTTATATAGACCAAATAAAAAGACCCCTCCATGAATGAATAGCCAACCACCGAAGCAGTATCAAACTTTCCAAAATTCAATTCCCAGTTGCTCCTCATGCCCAAATTTCGACCAATGCTTAACACTCACCATCCTTAAAGCTCTATTCATCAATTTGACTCCATCTGTGGAAACTCTCCATACAACATGTCTTACAGTCCAGGAAAGGCCCTGGACTCAACATCCTTTAAATAGTGCCCTTCCTACCTGCCACCCCTACTTGCACAAATCCATGCGAGTATGTATGAGCACGCTTATGCATGTATGTATGTATATGCATACATGTGTGTGTTTGTATGTGGGTGAATGTGTGTTTGTATGTATATGTATGTATGTATGTATGGCCATATATGTATGTATAAAATGCTATGTAAGAATTATCACAACCAGAACCTTTCCTAATCCACAACCTTCCCTTGAGAGAGAAAGTTAGTGGCCTGGTGGGATGTTCATTATGTATGAGCTAGTTGCTGTGTGGCAGTCAAAGCTCTGCAGTCCATAGCTGGTTGGTGAACAGAATGGTGTAACACTCCTTACTGAAGGAGTTCTCTATGGCTACACCATACTTCATTTTCAGGTAAGCCACAAGCTGGAATTCAACAACAGTGTAGCCACACGGGTTTGAAGGATGTTCTTCAAATTTTCGGAGGCTCTCAGCCTCCTCCTTCTTCAGGAAGGAGTGTTATACCATTCCGTGCACCAGCCGACAGCAGTGTTTACACTGCCACACAGCTAGCAGTAGCCCATAAACAATGCTAGCTGCACAGCGGTCGAAACTCCACAGGCCCGACATTTAACCCTCAAGACTTTGGGGGAAGGCACTTGACACTGGGGCATGATACCCATCTTCCGCAACATCCCTGGAATCAGGGAGATAAAACCAAAGTTTGGGGAGCCATACTTTATCTTCCCAGGAAGAAATAGCACCAATTTGTTTTAAGCAGTGACAAATCAGCTACCAAGGACATTCTCCCTGCAAAGTCAATTGTCGTATGCAGGGAAGCGGTGTGCCAACGACGGCACATGTGCTAAACTTACACGAACACACAGTCCACGGTCCTCCAAAAATATGAAAAACATCCTTCAGTCCTGTGTGGCTACACTGTGCTTCAATTTCAGGTAAGCCACAAACTATATCTTTTTCTTTTCCATACCAATGCTCACACATACACAAAATTATAATGAATACGAATAATTCAACTTACACAAACTAATTTTAAATTATAAAACTCTCTATTTTTCTTTATAGTTTCCAAAACTGTTTTTTGAACTTCTGTAAGTTTTTTATCATCTTTCCATGCATTTCCAGAAGAAATTTTTGGAACTGGTGGTGTTGGAAGAGGTGTAAGATAAACCGCTGTACCAGTGGCTAAACCTATTAACATTTTCTCTCCAATGGCAACTTGTACCTAAAATTTAAAACCAAGAGAATTATTAAATTAAAACATTCCAAACTTCATTTTTAAAATTCAGACTGAATCATCATGAATTTAATTTTTAGATTGATTATTTTAATAAAGTCAATAAAGAAAGAAGGCCACTTAGCTCATTACCTCAAAATGGAATAAAGTAATGATAAAAAGGAGAAATTTGTATTTTTATGAAGTATATACTAACAATGGAAAAGTTAAAAATGATAAAACAGAAAACTATTGGGCAATTCGACTGTTAACAATAAGAATATAATATACACTCTTGTCTTAAATGTATCAATGCTTTTATGTAGTATGTGGAGTTCTGTGGATTAGAAAAATTTGAACTCCATAATTTTCTCCACCTGATGGCAAAAAGTAATTGACTTCATGGACTTAATATCTTCTTACTCAGTTAAAATGCTTAGAACTAATCATACATAAGATACCCCTGGTAAATATTTGGACAAATTTAGTATTTCCTAGCATCCATTAATATTTTCTGAAGATCAGTCCTCTTTTTATCACAGTTAATGTCACAAAATTAAAATAGTTATAGATATAAATATTTGGTGAAATACACAAATAAATTTTTCTAAAAAAATCTATGGTAATAAAGAAATTGTACAGTGTATCACTAAATATAAAATATTAGTTTAATGAATGTTTTTCACTTCAAAACAATTGACTTACTTTAAGTCCAAAAATAGCATTCATCCCAATCAGCTTCAGTTTGTTTAGAAGTACTCTGTGAAGTTCATACTCAAGAAATGGAAGTCCATCGGAAATTTCTTTAGCATTTAACTCTCCTTTCAGTAACCGTTTCTGGCGACACACATATGACTGCAAAAAGCAGCCTTTACCTGTAGTAGGTATTCCCTCAGGTAAATCTATTGTTGTGAACAGCACATCAGGTACTTTCCCTCTCCTAAATATGGAACAAAATTATAATTTGTTATTCCATTTTTTAATGGTCACTATAAAGACCAGCATGCTCCCCACTTATGCCAAAAGAGGTTGTAATTTTACACACACAACATCAGTAAAAATACTATCAATGTCATTCAACCAGACGAATATATATTCCACAAAAATATCGATCGTTTAACATAATTGAAAATTTACACCGCTGTCAATGTCTACCTGGAGGAGTTAAACCTTTATTCGAATGTTATAATTAAACTCATTGACCTTCATAATCCCGGATTCGACTCCAGTCTCGATTGTTTTTCGGTTATTTTTATGTAAAGCCACTCCACCCCCACCCCTAAAATAAGCTTCCTCCCAATACCGAATGAAAGGGATGAAATTATACACAGAGAACATATAGAGAAATTTTATGAATCTCAATGATTCCGAAATATTTTTATTCGACGCAAAAAACGGCCGGTTAACATGTTTTAAATTTCTGCCACTGACCAACCACTCCCACCCCAGCTGACACCCACATGTTGCCCAGATTGTCATAAATAAACTCAGCGACATACATAAACACGATTTGACTTGAATCTCAGCGTTTTCGCATTATTTTCTTGTAACTCCCTCCATCCCCACACCTAAGCATGCTCCCCCATTGAACCAAAAGGGTTTGAAATTTTATACACATATCAGTATAAATACTAACCATGTAATTAACACTGAAAAATATTTATGCGACAAAAAAGTCTGCTGGTTAACTTATTTTAAAATTTCTAACCAACACCAACCTCCGCCAAATCCCTTCCACTCCAGCCCACACCCATGTGTTGCCCAGATTGTCATAAATAAACTCAGCGACATACATAAACACGATTTGACCTGAATCTCGTTTATTTTTGCATTATTTTCTTATAACTCCCCTCCACCCCAACCCATAAGTGTGCTCCCCCCCTCATGCTGCAAGGGGTTAAAATTTTACACACACAACATTGTTACAAATATTATCAATGTCATTTTAAAGACAAATATATATTACACACAAATATTGACTGTTTAAGATGTTTCTAAATTTCCACTCCCGCTTGTATGGGTTAAATGGCCAATTGAATATCATCATTAAACTCAGAGACATCCATTACTTTGGATTTGACTCTAATATTGGTTGTACTCACATTATCTTCTTGTAATGTCCATCAACCACCAACCCTAAGGGTGCTCTTTTCTTATGCTGTAGGGGGTTGAAATTATACTCAGATAACAACGGTATAAACACTATCAATCTCTTTGACTCCTAAAATATATATGTTCACCTAAAATATCAGCGGTTTAATGTGTTTGAATATTTTCACCCCCATCCCTAATCGTGCTCCGCTCTCATGCTGAAAGGGGTTGAAATTTTACAGACAACATTGGTAGAAATAATATCAACATCATTGACCCCCAACAATTATTTATTGCAGGCAATATCGACCATTTAACATGCTTGAAAAATTCCACCCCATCCACCTCCACCCTTTGGGGGTTAAATGGCCAATTGAATGTAATAATTAAACTCACTGAAATGCATACCCCTGGATTCTACTCCAATATCGATAGTTTTTGCGTAATGCAACTCCACTCCCAGGCCTAAGGGGAGCTCCCCTCCCATTCTCGAAAGGAGTTGAAATTAAACACAGAAAAGATGTGGAGAAATTTTCTGAATGTCATTGTTCCCGAAATATATTTATTCAACGCAAAATTCTACCGGTTAACTAATTTTAAAATTTCTACCCAATGCCGCTCACCTGCACCCAACGCCTCCCACACTACACCCCGCAAGTTACCAAGATATTCATAAATGAACTCAACAATGTGCATTACCTTCGATTTGCCTTGAACCACAGTTGTTTTCATGTTATTTTCTTGTAATCCTCCTCCACCTCTAAGCGTGCTCTTCCCTCATGCCACTAGGGGTGAAAATTCTACACACATAACATAGGCAAAAATACTATAAATCTTATTAACCCTGAAAAAAATTATTTCACGCAAATGTCTACCGTTTAACATGTTTGAAAATTTCCACCCACGCCCCTGGGAGTTAAATGGCCAATTTAATATTATTATTAAACTAGGTGACATCCATAACCTTGGATTTTACTCTAATCTCGGTTGTATTTGCATTATTTTCTTGTAAGCCCCACCCCCCCCCCCCACTTAAGAGTGCTCCTCTCTCAGGGTGTAGGGGATGAAAATTATACTCATATAACATTAGTAGATACACTATCATTATCTCTGACCCCTAAAAAAATTTATCAGACTAAAATATCGGCTGTTTTCACACGTTTAAATATTTCCATCCCCGCTCCTCGGGGTGGTAGACACATCTTACCCCGACAGTGTTTGTTTCCTTGTCGTAAATAATGTGTACGAAATTTGGTAAATTTTGCTCCACCGGTGTAGGTTTGTATAAGGAACATAGAAAAATATATATATATATACATACACACACACACACACACACACACATACATACATACAAACAAACTAGACCTCTGCTTTATTTATAAGAAGATAAGAAATATATATATATATTAGTAAGGATGTGGCATTGTCAAAAATAATTGCAATATTGGTACGGAGAGGACAGTGAGATAGGTTGTGGATTAACCTGAAATTGAAGAAGAAGGCTGGGAGCCTCCAAAAATTTGAAGAATTACGTTCAGTTCCTTATGGCGACACTGCACTTCACTTTCTGGTAAGCCACAACCTGTCTCTCTGTCCTCTCCGTACCAATATATCTATATATCTATATATATATATATATATATATATATATATAGACACACACACACACCAGCAGGATTTGAGCCTGCATGATCTGCAGATCAAGCAGGTTCAAGTCATGCCTGGGTCAAATATTTTCAGTCTTTCCTTTTTCCTTCCTTCTCCCTCTTTTGAACATATGCTTTTCTGTTAACGTGATTGTACACCTAAGCATATGAATTCACACAAAGTGTAATCCTCCTGTTTATTTCTATCCTTCTTCACTATACAAGTTCGAATGTGACTATGTCACCAAATTAGTTCCTATTCGTTAAAAGATTCTCCTAATATTGTTAACCAACAGTAAGTCCAATCAGGCTAAACAGTAAAAATATTTCAAATTTTTCCTCGATAATTTGAAATATTTTTACTGCTCAGCCCAACTGGACCAACTGTTGATTTTAGTTAGGTAAGTTGATTTTGCTCTCTCTTTTTCCTATCAACATGTATTATTTATTTTCCTTAGGTGTTAAATATATATAATTCAATTGTGATATTAGCTGTCTCAGACTCTGAAAAGTGCAAAATTATTATATTTGTGTATAAGAACCTAGTTTAGAAACAAGCATTTACCATGGGTACCCTTATATTCATTAAAATTGGTACAAAATAATGTATGGAAGTGCTTGCTACATAGCATTATTGAGGAACAAATAAATGAAGAAATGTATCGAAACTGGAAGGATGGCTCAGCATATACACATATTGAAGTAAAGAAGGAAATATTGGATTATAGATAAGAAACAGAAGATAGGATTTAATGGAGGGTTACATTTTCAGGACAAAGTCCTATGATCAGACATGAGACAGAATAATAACAACCAAATAATATACCTGCATATGCGGCATTTCTGCATAGACACCGCATATGGCATGCTTCCTTCACTGTATGGAATGTGACACATATTACAAGAACTTGCTCCTTCACCCTCACATTGATTCTCTGAAGTATCATGTAATTTTGTACACTGAAAAGAATTTCATAAATGGTTAATGATTAAACTGACTATTGTAAAATTCTTGATTTAAAGTTAAAGTACATGTCATTTTACATTAAACACAAATGTGTACATTACCTTGGTTCAAATTATATTATAATCCTTACCGTCATAGGGGCAGAGTCTTCAGATTTTCCAGAAATGGGATTTTTCTCTTTTTCAAAGTCAGTTCTATCAAGAGATGTAGTCATAAGTTCTTTTGTATGCAAATACTGCCGCACAATGATTGGTTGATTAATGATATCTCCACTTTCTAAATTGATAATAGCTGCAGTCCCAGAAGCACTCAAAACACAAACATCATCATAAATGCTTGTCTGTTCAGTGTATCCAAGGACAACATTGCATCCTAAGGCACGAGCATGAGACCTAACTTCCATTCGTAGCTCAGTCCACCACAAGTCTCTACTTTCTGGTTCTTCCAAATTCATAATCCGTTCTAACAGCTTGACTGACCTAGAACTCACTGTGCCACCTATAAAGTACACATATCATACTTATTAAAATGTATATAAAAGTAGTGAATGAAAGAATATTTTATCCATTTACCCAAATGCTGAACAAATCCTGGAGGATATTTACTCATGGTGAGAAATGGATATTCAAGCATATCTAAATTCTCCTGATTCATTGTGGGTCGTACAGAAGGTGGTCTCAAGTGACTCCCTACAGTTGACGACCGGTCACTGCTTGTCAAACTATTCCCTAAGAACCAGAAATTAGAGAAATAAGATAAGTATTCATGCATTTCTCAGACAAATTCATTTTTAAATATAAAGATTCATAAACAAAACTAATAAATATAGGTAGATCAAATTTAACTGCAGAATCTTCAGTATACCTGGAAGAAAATAAAATGTTAATTTATAAGAAATAATAGAATTTAAGCAAGAATGTAGTCATTATGATTGAAAGAAAGCTAGTAATGGCATTTTACATTTTATTTTGAATGCATTGCAGAAAATCCTTGAACTATTAATAATTTATAGAAGATTTTGCTTTTAACAAAATATGTTTGATTAGCCAATTCAGAGGAAATCTTCTATCTCTAAAGTGAATTTTTTTCAGTGGAAATAAAATTATTGTCCATCCCATTGATATAAGATACTACTCTTATTTATTTTTCAATTTCAACAAATTATTTTCATCTGATGTGTCACAAAAAAAAATTAATTGAAAGATCATCTGAATACAATGATTTCAAGATTTATGCATTTTATTCAACATTTCATGATTTGTTATAAACTATACTGTATTAATTTTTTGTAAAATTTTCAATTATTGAAATTATTGTAGTTCTTGTGCACTAGAATCTTGCATGTGTTTCAATGTTTCTGGAACATTATTGCTAATAAAGACAAATGTTGAGAAAAGTGGAATAGAAGATCACCTTAACAACAGATCTTGATGTATTGATGTAATTTCAAGGTTTACTTAGTGATTTGTGCTGGCAACATATTCTGCCATGATATAGGTCAAGTCAAGTTTTTCAATTATGTTCTTTGATTATTGTTTTACATACTATCTAGTTCCTACAATGCCAGTGATGCCACTGAACTTTTGTACCCCTTCACCATCAAGAAACTTATCCATTGAAGCAGATACAATGAAGCCTCTGAAACACTTCTAAATATTATTATGTTCTTCTGTAACACATCTGCTCATGCTGGAAGGTAAAAATTGTTGTAATGCTGCATCTATTTGTTGATGTCTTATTGTCTCCTTATGCCAACCTCCTTATGCCAACCTCCTTATTAAGTAAATATGAGTTTTGCTCCAACAAAAAGAGGTCTAAAGAAGCATCATTTTATGGAGAGGTAATGATACTAGTATTTATGTATTGTTAGTATGTGCTGATTTTCTTGGAGTATAGTGACACAAAGACCAAAGATTGGCTATAACAAACTACCAAGTTGTACACTTTTTCTTAATCTTATTGTCTTGCAAAGTAACTTTTTTACATTTGATAGATTGCCTTGGTGGCAACAATATTAAAAGGGAAAAACTGCACAACCACCACTCATTTCCCAAAGTTGAGAATGAAGATTACAGTGGTGATTTAAGATAATGGAAATTATGATGTATTATTCATTTTGAAATAAAAAGTAATGAAACAATTATTTTGCATCAAATATATAAACTTTAATAGCCTCAAAAATAATTCATATTAAGATATGATAAATAATTAATAACATCAATACTTTATGAAGTTGCTCTAAACTTGTAACGTCAGCTAAGGGCATTTAATATTATTAAAACAGTTAAAATTCAAGTCAGAATTACTCTGAGAACAAATGTTATGATTCATTTGTAAAATTTGGAATAATCTAATGCAGACATTAAAATAGGAAAATACTAATTTTCTAATTAATATGGTAAAACATAAATAATTTTCATGTAAACTAATAGGATAGATAAAACACAAACAGATATAAATCTAATTTTGAACTTATCAAGACAACACTGAAACACTGTAAACATGCTAGTTTTTTATTTGCATTTGCATAAAATGTTTAGTTTTCATGCAAATTATAATCATCTATCTCTGAGAAAAGAGAAAGTATCTATTAGAATGTCATATCTGTACAAATTATAGGAATGAAAATTTAGAATTTATCATTTGTTGACATTTATAGACAGTGGACGCCACTTATTGTTATCACTTTTGTACCACAGATAATATAATAACATTAACCAATTGATAACAATAAATGAAAAATTATAATTAAAGATTACCAAATTAAAAATAGAGCTACCGGTACTTCTGTAGTTTTCTCCTAGGAATACATCCATTCATATTATTATTCATTTATGACTTTACCAATAAATGAAACTGTATTTAATCAATAATACTACATAGACTGCACATTGTAACATATTACAATGTCAAGTAAATTATCTATGATTTAAAAAAGTCCTCAATTACGGTTAGTTTCTGGATTTTTCTGAGGATTCCATTAATGTAAACATCATACTCATAATGTTTTCAAAAATCAGCAGACCTGAGCTGTACCCATGTCACAATATTTGTAATG
Source organism: Zhengitettix transpicula (assembly GCA_037074705.1). NCBI lineage: Eukaryota > Metazoa > Arthropoda > Insecta > Orthoptera > Tetrigidae > Zhengitettix > Zhengitettix transpicula. The sequence continues at coordinate 5,572,872 of CM073595.1, forward strand.
CCTGCCTCATTTCAGCCATTGTTGGAGGTAGAGATGTTTCCACAGCATTGTCGTAATTTTCTTCTTCACACATTCCTGCTGTCTCTTGCAAGTCTGTAGACGTAACTATTTTACATATGTCGTCTTCTGTCTCTCCAGCAGATGTAGTGATGCTTTCATCGACAGCCATCCATTCCCCAAATTCATTTTCTGTCATGTTTGGTGGTCAATTGCATGGGATTTTCTTCACCTTGTGATGCTTCTGTGGAAAATCCCCCATGCCGAAAACAGTTCTGAATTGTATTTGCTGACACTTTATGCAATGACATAGCTAATAGGTGTACGACAACAAGAACGTTTGTCTTCTGAGCAAGATCATTAGCACTCATCCCTTGTGTGTCATTCATGTTCTCAAGAATTCTTGTGTGCATCTCATGGTGATAATATGCTTTTAAAGTTCAAATGATTTCCTGCTCATATGGCTGTAATATTGAAGTTGTATTGGCCAGATAGAAAACAACACTGATGTATTTAATTGACAATTCATTCTGTGTGTTACACAGTTGTCAATCTATAAAACTACTTTTCAAGTCAATTTATTATCCTATTTCAATAAAACATTCTTGAAATATGGAAGCTGTCATCCATGAATTGGAGTTTGCATGATTATCAACAGGAAAATATTTAGAGCATCGCAGGTTGTTTCTTCTGCCAATCACCAACAATATTTCTGTATCACCAGACATATTTGCACATCATTTTCATTCCTAAACAAATATGTGTGCTGAGGTAGAGCATGGAAATACAGTCCAGTTTTATCTGCATTGTACACACAATTGGGAAAATAATGAGAGACAATGTTTGGCCAATCCTCTTCCAACCATTTCTCAGCTGCAGCCAGATCAGCATCTTTTTGCTCACCATGCGTTCATTTTTTTTTAGGCAATATTTTCCCTTTTCTTCCAACAATGAAACCATCCTTCTGTTGCTACAAATTCTTCCTTTCCAATTTTCTTACCAACCATCTTTTTCACAAACATTAGTGATCCACATTCGTAGAGCACACTGTAAGTTCTTGTTCTTCTTTGCCGCTTGAAGAATAATGTATCTATTCTTTAATAGTGTGCACAGGAGAGGTTGAGGAATTTGCAACTTCACTGCTGCATTGCACTGACTCATTTTAGGCAAACTGTCATAACGTTCAACAATTGAAACCTCATTAATTGAAAAGTCTTTATGTTTGGACAAACTTTTTACACTATTCATCACTGCTGATTAACTTGGTGAATGAATGGGAACCCTCGGCTGAACCAAACTAAAACGACAATAGAAGTTCAATGTTTGTTTTCTATTAAGAGCAGGTACACAGATTTTCTGCATTGTTTTCCATGAGTGCCTCTTGATACTGTGTGCTGAAGAATAACATAAAATGAATTCTGATCACAATAAACAACATTTTCTTAATATTGTAATATTAGTCTGGGTGGGACATAATAAGAATGATAATATTAACAAAATGATAACCATGATTACAATAAGTGGCAACCACTGTGTATATGTATATATATATAAGAAAGTTGATCAAGTACTTTAATTCAATAGTTCATATTTTATCATTTACACCAAAAATAAATAATTTTGAAGAACTTGGTACATAAAACCATTCCCATCATTTGTTGACCATGTTTCCATCTGATGAATACATCAAATACTATAATTGGCATGAAACAGATATCTGCCACAAGATATTCACATTGATCGAACATACTGAAGAAAGACACATCACAGTAAATAATTTGCATACATTTTAACACAATTATTCAAAAGTGACATTGATAATAACAAAATGTTTCAGTATATACTTGTGAACTGCTTAATCAACAAGAGCACTGCAAAATTTTACAAATATTCAATAAATATAACAAATTACATGCAAATTTCATTTCCTTGCTGTTAATGACACCAAAAACTTTATCTCTTTTGTACACAGGTGCCACAAAAACACATAAACATCACAAAATTATTGAAGCATGACTTGCAGCCTACTTACTTTTCCTGCTGCTCCCTATCAAAAAAAAACAATAATATGGAAACATTGTTAAAACCAAATAAAATAATACATACATAATTATAAAGCAATGATATTCAAAATAATAATTTGCAAAATTGTTTGTTTTTGCAAATAAAATGAATTTGTAGATTGCAGACAATATGTTATTCCTTGAATATTTTTTAAAATATTTAAACTTTTTTGGCTAATTAAGTAATAAACAGAAAAATTATTGAAGGTAGGAAAATGGATTTCCAAAGTTTAAACTGAATTTCTACTAAATATTAATTAAAATCAAATATGTAAAACACGTGATATCCTTGATCAAAAAATTTAATACATATGTAATAATGTTAAAATACAAGATTGTGCAGGAAGAGATTTTTAAAAATAACTAATATTCAATCAAATAGATCTTGGTGGCACATATGAGTTGTTCTGAGTAGTGCAATCAACAGTACAAATGTCAGTTAATAAAATGACAGGTAACATCTGGGTCTAATGTATGATGAAATGCTGAATATTTACGTTTGCTCCATACATATTTCTACTTGTAAATCACATAGAAGACATTCTACGAATAATCCATCAAACCATTTAAACCATGAAATAATTATAAATAATTCAATTATCAATTGCTTTGTAATGTTGGAATTTATAGAATATTTTGAAATGTGACAAGAAACCAACTGTTAATGTTACCAGTAAAGGGAAAAAATTAATTATCCTGCTGTTTATATTCCCGTGTCATGTGTGATTTTAAATATGTTCCAACTAAGGAGTAAAAATATTGGTTAAAAATAATTCAAACAGGCATCAAATACAGGGCAAGTTTAATAAAACTATTAGTTTTAGCACTTTATTCTGAAAGTGGGAATATATAATTAAACTCAGTAACATAACTTACAGTTAATATATGCAAGTTAATTAAATAAGTAAATTATCACTAGTTTCTTGTTACACAAAATATTTGCTAGCAATTGAATTTTAGGCATTGAAGACTTATATTAGGCATTGAAGACTTATAGAATGTTTGTTTTTCATAACATACCTGAATACTGAAACATCTTTAACTTTATAAATCTAGTAGTATATCTACCAACATAATATATCTAATAGGTGGAAAATATGTGGACAGAATTTTGTAACCAATTTGGCATTTCACCATACATATGGTATATAAAATTGCAATATTAATAATGTAATTTGTTAAATTATGTCCTACATAAATACACAAAAATTGGCACAAACTGCCCTAAGTAGGGGAGGGGGGGATAGCAGAAATCAGGAAAGTAAAGCTAAGGATATAACTGTTTTACAAATGTAACATGGGATTAATTTCTGAATGGAAACTACTAAGAAAAACCATCCTTGCCAAAAAAAAACCTTTGGTTAGCTACTATGTGTAAAAAATACAACTAATCAAGGGCTTTGAAAAGAGCATAAAATGTAAACCAAAATTAGCTTGTGTGCTCCAAAACCAAATACATTTAAAACTTGGTTACAACAAAAGCTATCAAAAGTTTATAAAAGTATTATAATAGTCACAAATTTAATAATGTTGCATTAACTTCTATATTTACCTTTGGGGGTAATGCTGAGATCAGAATCTGAAGATCTTCTGTAGATGTTAGAGGTATTGGGCAGTCTGGATGGTGAAGCACAGGCTTTGTACGTCACAGGTAAAGGCAGCGGAACTTCCACCTGGCGCTCTATTGAAGGCAAGTCATCCCCCACGTTCCTGCTGATAGGTACCAAGCAGGGACCATGCTTCAAGTGGTGTTGCAAATTCTCACAGTTAGTTACATGCTTAATAGGGTGTGAAGAAAGACAGCTTGCACTTCTACTCTTTTGGATGTGGGACACATTAGGAAAATCACTACCAAATTCATCTGCAACACCAACTGCAGGTGCAGATAATGCTTTTGGAGCATTGTTACTCATTTCTTCAGAACTGATTACAACATTGATTAAGTTCTTAGATAAGGAAGGAACAGCAAAATTATCTGATGTTAACAGAGAGCTAGAAGTTACAGGTGCAACACAATCAGCAGGCAAAATTAATTGGTTTACTGAAACTGTGCAGTTAGGGTTGCTCTCTTTAAGTAATAAAGCAGTGCATACATCAGTGTCATCGGCTGTGGAAGTGGAATTATGACATGTTGAGCAAGGATCACCTGGGCATTCTATATTTGAAGAATCTGAACTTTGTTTTTGTTGTTCCATAATAGTATAATTGGAACATTCTGTATTACTTAAATCTGTAGTTTGTTCCTCATTATTCCAGATAGGTTTTGAACCAATTTCATCGTAACTGGTTTGTGTAACGTAAAAATCACACTCCTGTTCCAGAAAACCATCTTCTGCACTTGTGGAACAAGTAACTGATACAATAGGAATTTTTCTGTTATAATCTGAAGGTAATTGTGAAACTGCTTGATATTCATATACCACACTTTCACTGTATTTTGGCAATTGTTTCAAATCATCATTTGAGGTACTGATGTCACATGATGTCTGACTTTCATAAACTTCAATATCATAATCACTTCTAGCTGTAGAAAAATTGGTGTCAATCATAACAGGTAATTCATATGGTTTAGATAATTCCACAGGATAACCATTCTCATCTACATCAATTGATTCATTAATGCTAGAATTACTGTTGCAAAATGTTTTCGATTTAATAGGATCTCTTGCTGCAGATGACATGGGAAAAAATCTTGAAGTATCTTTCATTGCCACAGTTGGGTAATCTTCTGAAATATCATCATCTGTACTTGAAGAATCAGATGAAGATGATGATGTTATGATTGAAGAAGTATTAGAAATCAGGTGTCCATCCACATACCTAAGCTCTGGGCCATCTTCTCCAGAAGGAAGCTGAAGGTAGGATTCTGTTAGTCTACAATCAGTTTCACTGTTCATTCTACTTGAGCTAGAACATAAATTATTTTCACTTTGTTTTCTGGATGGAGTTGTAGGAGATGATCCAGGGCTTTCTTTTACTTCCACAACACTGTCTAGGCCAACTCTATTACTTTCCATCAATGATCGAATTAGCACTGCTGCAACTGAATCACTTGCTGATCTATTGTGCTTTTTAAGAAATTTTATTTTTGACTTCCTAGAATCAGACGGTGATTTTTCTACATTTTTCAACCAATAAGGATCACTAGAATCATTGGAGCTAGTGATGGTGGCAAAATTTTCAGGAGGATCTGAATGCAGCCTTGCTTTTAACGCTGATATTGTCTTTGTTAATTTTGTATGAGGCGTAAATTTTATAGCCTTCAGTCCTCGAATAAATTTACTACTCTTACTTGAATCTTGCTCATTCCCTTGTTGTTCCAATATGCATCTGAGTATTTTATCAGATATTCCAGAACTCAAACTTTGAGTGGACCTACTTGATAAGTGACTAACGGTTGCACAGGGTTGAGAAAAGTGTCGAACAAATTCTGGGCTTCGAATGGATTTATCTACTTTAAATTTTGCTGAATAATGAGATGGGATTACCTGAACAGGACATTTTGATTTCTTAGGCCTGGCAGCTCCTACACCAGGAAACATTTTACCAAGCCTTGTTGGCATAAATTTTGTTTCTGGATGTCGCTGGGATTTTCTCTCTGGACTTGGAGGAGAAGAGGAAGATAAGACATTTAATCTGGGAGTAGAGGGAGCAACACATAGCTTCAGGCTATTGCTGGCACTGGCATCTACAAAGCCATTACTCACAGCACTAACACTGGCAGAAACCATGCTGCTACTAGGGATAGGTTTAAAGAGAAACAGAAAAAATACAAGACATTTTAGTTACCTTGTATAGTTGTATAAACCTTATACTGTAAGCATTCTATTAAATTCATGGCTTACATTATAAGAAAAGTAACCTTGGCTTTTTGTGGCATAAAATTATTCTTTTTTACAATGGCAGGTGATAAGAAAAAGAGTTTAATATACTGACTAGTTATATCTAAAAAAATTGTTATTAATTTGGAATATTATTAACTGTAACACATAAGAGGATATTTCAATATATAATTAGTGCTGTAGTGAAAAATAGACATTATGGACTGAAGAGCCATAATGTCGTCCTTGTCTTTCTTGGATAACAGTTTGTTCATGATTCCTAAAAAGTTTCTGGAAAACAGTATCATGTAGATACAAAAATCATTTCACACAAATTACTGAACTAGAAATTTCATGAAAAGTAATTAATTATTACAGACATCATTAGCAATTGCACTAATGGAAACAAACCAAATATGTGCTTTTCCCAAATCTTGACCAAAGGTTTTAAAATTTGTTGGCACATTTTGGGTATCACATTGTCTGTAACATTAAGAAGTGTAAAATATGCAGAGATGTAGAGAATTCTAAGAAAGGAATTGATTTAAATAAAAAAAAGTGGGTGGAGGAAAGTGATTGAAATGTTGCAATAAGTTAAAAAAGAATTAAAAAAAATTAACCTGACAGGAGCTAGGTAAAAGGAAGACAATAAATGACAATAAGAAATTGTAAGTGCAACAAGAAGAGTAATGCAAAATATCAAACTTCAAGAAAACAGGGAAAGGAAAATTCAGAGCTATAGAATAAGAGTCTGAATATCACATCCTTAGAAAAGCAGTTGTCTGTTTTTTGTAACTTACTGGAAAATTGGAAAGAAACAGAGAAATGTATAATACCAGGAGTCAAAGTGAGGAGGATGATTTAGCAAGAATGGAAAGGTCTAAGAAAGATTCCATTTAGTTACAGAGATGAAGTGAGATTGAGGAATGATTGGGAAATGGTTTTGTTTAACTTTGGGTGTTCTGTCCCTTTGAATATTGTTTAAGATTATTGGACTCCAAGTAGATAATAAAACATTATGAAATTTAAATTTATGATTAATGCTTGCTTGGCAAGTTTGGACTAGATGATTTATACATGTCTTAGTTTTGTATGTGTGAAACAGCGTGTGAAAAAGTTCCTTCTCATAGAAGCTGTTCTCGTTAATTAAAGCCTTAAAATTTGTTGTTGGGAAACAGATATTTGAATTTTAAAAAAGGTTACATAAACTAATTAAATCAAGAAATAATCACTAATAACATATAGAAATCAAATTTCCAAAGCAGACTTACTCATCACATACAGTTGTCTGATCTCCACCACCACTCTGAAGAAGAATATCATGCTGCTTGATCAAAGTCACAGCTGTTCCTATACCCCGTACAACAATACCAGATTCTCCTTCGAGATCAAAACACTGTTGATACCTAAAACACAGTATAATAATATCAAAAAATTAGTTATCTAGTTTGAAAAATGTTAAGTCTAAAATCATTTTTAGTCACTTCAATAAAATAAAATATGCCAAAGCTTTCAAATTTAACTTCTTCATAATAAATATTTTGATATAACCCAACTGACCCAATAACAGCATTTCCGCCTAAATCAAGGGCTTTCAGACCAATTTTTCGCTGCACTTCTCCAGATAACTTAAGAAACAGCGTCTGTCTAGCTTCATTGGAAGCTCGTGGTGTACGTATCTTGTCTATCCACTGGTATTCGGGATCATCATTTACAACCAACTCCTCAACAAAACCATGAACTATTTGTGCATGATAGCCTTGAGGTATCATAGATGCTGTACAAAAAATAAATTACAATAAATTGTGTATTATATTCCAAATATTAAAATAAATAGACATTTTACTTACAACAAAAAAACTGAACACCACATGAAGATTGTCTAAATTTGTTAAAGTCTGAAAACAGTTCAACCTTAACAATAAGATTAACTTCACCTCTTATGCCATGCATAGTATCAAAAACAGGTATCCAACCTGCCATTGTTGCTCCTGTGAACATGTTTAAATAATAACAATATTATTACAATCATAATATTTTGATTCAATATTTGGTAAGAAAAATGAAGATAATGAAAGAAAAATTTGAAATCTACAAAGATAATAAATAAGTATATAATTTCCCTCAATGAAAAATATAGCCTTACCTCCAGATATACCAGTGCTTGTTGGTAAACTGTCTGAACCAATGTTGCTCTTCGTTGACATAACTGATGGAAGTAAAAGGGGATTGAGGTCCAAATACACCTTCCCAATAGCATCATTCGCAGAATAAGTGTCGTGGTCCATAAGCCTTATCTGAAGTGGTTCATCTTGTAATTCAGAGTCATCAAGCTATAGAATATATATAGAAATTTAAAGACAAGAAATACTTAGGTAATATATAGTATATTTGTAGAATAAATATTCAATATCTGTTTGCATTACAGAAATTAGAATAAAAGGTTGGATAGAAAAAGAAGATATTCAAGGCCTGACATGGCAAATACTATGAATTTATTAATTTATTTATTTAAATCAAATCAAAAGTTTTTATTACTTTTGGGCTTAATATAATGATCTTAAAAACATTCTTAATAAAATTGCTTCACAGATTGAGGTAAATGGTATTATAAAATTAAAGTTAGCATACTATACCCTCATATAATTGTTTAAATACATTTTACTGGATATTTGTAGAGAGATTTTCATTCCATTACAGATTGAAGGGGGAAGTTTCACATAATAATTTGGGTGAAGATAAAGTAAAAATTCAAAATACAGTGAAGGAAATTGATTTAAACACTGAACAAGGTAACAAACAAAATTGAGAACAGCATAAAATAAATGGTGAAAGAAGAAATCAGGTCCAAATTCAAATAGTAAGAATGAAACATATTAATGGATGCAAAAAGGCTGTATTCCACCCACATTCCTGAATATGAATGTTCTTCTTAATGTTCAAACATTTGGTTTCATCTTATTTCACCATTCATTTCTCTCAACCATCATTCTTGTTGGTTTTCTTATTGTCTGATATTTTAATCATTTCCTTACACTTTATTATTGCCCTTCTTCTGTTTTGCACAAGTATAAAATAACACTTTTACTGCATATCTGACTACCTTACTCTTCTCCATATCACAGGATATGGAATATCTTTAAAACTTCTCTACAGTTGTTTTGACATGAGTAACAAAAAAATTCAGAATAAATTTCGATTCCAGATTAACATGAAATTTTTGTGTATGTCAGATTGATTGCAAACAAAAACAAAATCAACACTGTTACAAACCTTCACCCCTTTATTACCTTGGAAATGCAATCATTTTAAAAAAAATGCATATTGGCCATAAGGAGTTTCAAAGTACTGAAAACCCTCATCCGGAAGCTTAAAACTACACATGTTTATACCTTAATTACCCCCAAAATAATTTTTATTTTCATGTTACCACTTTATGGTTCTTACATAATTCTGCATACCCTCATAGATTATCAAAAACATACCAATTACACATTTTTTATCAACCTACTAAGTGGTTTGAGGTGGCTCTCCATCTTGCCGTGTACTGATTTTCCCTGTAACAAATTTCTTTGTTGAAGACTAATCGGTTTAAATTCTCTCTTAGCTTGTACTGTTGTTCTTTAAATCTTAATTGTTTGATCCATCATTAGTAGTCCTGCTCCCCCAAGTCACAAAATTCTTTCACTTATTGCATCACATCAGAACCAATTGAGGTTTGATACATAATATATGGAGAAATGAGTCCAGATACATACATATAAAGGGCATTTTATAGCTAAAGAAGAAACTAGTAATAAAAAGCAAGGTTACATTTACCTCATATCTATACCAGTCAGAGTTCCATTGTGGATTGAGCGATTTACGGTACACTTCTGTTTTATATGTAGTATTCCCAAGTTTAATTTCAACATAAGCATCTGTTGTATCACTTGAGCGATCCATTACTGGAAGATTGCGGCCAGCAAGTATCTTTACCTTCACTTTTCCTGGCATCTTAATAGTTTCAGTTTGTCATCACATACTGAAAAAACAATTGTATTATTGATACTTCAGAGTAATTTCTGAATCAGTATCAAACAAAATGAAAATGTACAGAAGTTGTTCTTTTGCTCCATTTAATTGTTATTTAAGAAAAAAAATCACTAAAACTGTTTAAAGACAGTGGTATTTCCGGTAAATATAAACAATATGTCTGTTCATTGTAGTAAAAAACAAACTATAAAGTAATACAAATTGCGAAGCCAAGGCAACTACATATTATTTTACTTCTCGTAACAATAAAAAATGCTAGCATTGAAAGTCAACATTACAAACGAAACTTAATCACATGTTTATAAATTTAACCAATTTAATTACTATGTATATATATATATATATATATATATATATATAATATAATATATATAATATAATATATGTATATATTATATATACATATATATATATATATATAATTATATATAAATATATATATTGCTTTTTTTTCTTTTTTTTTTAGGGTAACAGGCTACATGAGAGTAATCCACATTATTGCCAGGATACCTCAAACTTATAAATTTCGTCTGCAAGTAAAATCAGTTTATCAACAAGCAACATTTTAGCTCAACTAAAACTGTAAACATTGAACCACGTGAGGATATGACGTCACAATCCTTTTGACAAAAATTTTCAGAGATAATATCATCAGTGCTTGATTTGGAGAAACGTATCCGAATTAAAAAGAAAAGAAATAAAGCCTGCAGCCCTTATAGACATGGGCCTAATCGGTTAAGCCCAGTTCATGGAAATATTTTTCGCATTGTCTTGCCTGTATAGTGTGACTTTTGAATTTCAGGAGTTAAGGTCAAAGTAATCGGTGCTCATTTCTATCCCTTCCTATAATTATAAAATTCCTTACTTGGTCATCACACTGGCAAAGAAGGCCGAAATACTAATCTCTTCTAAATGTAAAACTAGGAATGATTTAGTTTAATTTTACAAATAAAGGATAGATCCGTGTAATGGGTAACGACTTTCATGGTTGAGGTCTAATCTAATGTGCTTCTGCGTAAAGAGGAGCTTTCTTTCTGTATCAATAAACTCTTTCTTTTCTAAATAATTGGAACACTGAAAACTTAGTATTTTTGTAATCTAAATTTGCAATAACTAATGCTTTGCTTGAATTATATTTAAAAATATTTCTATTAGATTTCAATCGAAGGCGTATTAAGACATGATGAGGTGTAGCAGCAGCGGTGACATCTAACTGGAGGTCCAACCTCCTCTTCAAGTTTGTCGGAGTCTCTTCCTCGTGGAATCTGCTCCGCGATGACCAGATATTATGCCTATAACATGCTAATATTCTGTCATTACTAAAATGTCATCATTTGGGTTAAAACATTCGTACATAACAGTTGTAAATGCCTTTACGGCTACCTAATTGTTGCATTCACACTCTCATTCAAACACTCATTCATTCACACTTATACCGCTGCTGCTGTTGTTGTTCCTTCGCCTTCCGCTTCATCTTCCGGCCGACGCTCTCCGTTCTTCCTAATTTTTTGGAGGGGGGGGGGGATATTGTAGTTAGTCAAGAACTGTCTGAATTCGTCAGTCTGTTTCAAAATGCCATTGGCATTCCACATACAGAAGCACAACTTACGGATATTAAAACCCATAAGTTGGCCCTGCTGTTGGTCCTCCGTTGGCTGTGGGTTTTCCCATCATTGCTTGAAACATCTGGCTAAACATCTGTGTAACCATCATTGTTACTTGCGTGATCATTGCCTGCATTTCCTTGCGGAAATCGGCCATGATTTCGTGGACGCCGGCTAGCGTCACTTGGGGCTACTGCCTCGGTGCGGGGGTCTGCGCCGGCTCCTCGTCCCGGAAGGGTGCTGGTGGAGGCGGAAGTGGACGGGCCTCCCTAGGCTCCGCAGGCTTCTGCTTTCCTCCTCGGAGGACGTCAGCGAAGGAGATGCTCTCGCTGACTTTCTTTGGTCGGCGCTGTCGCAGGTTTCTTCTTTTCCTGAAACATTTTCAAGTAGGACTTCTAATTAGGGCATCCCTTCCAGTTGGCGGTATGCCCAGACTGGCCGCAGCTCCCACACTTGAGCTCAGCACGGTCCTCGGTCTTTGGGACAGTGCAGTCTCTCGTCGGGTGGTCTCCGGCGCAACGGACGCAGACCGGCCGACGAGTGCAGTGCCCAGACACGTGCCCAAATCGCTGGCAGTTGAAGCATTGGGGAGGTCCCCGGCTAGCCCGGAGCTTCTCCACCGTAATACGCTGGTTGAAAAGTGCGTCCAGCTGATGCAAAGCCACTTTCTGAGGCTTGCTCTGGACAACCAGAAGAAATAGGGGCATCGGCTCCTTAGTCCTCGGGTGGGACAGCCGATGCACCGACTCCACGTCGAAGGCCAGCTCGTGGAGTTTCTCCTTTATGTCGTCAGTCGGGGTCTCCAACGGGAGTTTTCGGACGACCATCTTCAGCTTCTAGAGCGCGGAGTGGGTGTGGTATTCCATCTTACGGGCAGACACCTCGTTGAAGACGGCGACGTAGTCCTCCGATGACCGCGTCTTAATTCGGACGCCACCTGAAACAAGCTTTATTTCAGGCTTGTGCCGACACAATTTCCCGATATCTCTTGTAAAAGTATGGAATTTCCCATTGACTTTGACGACAATGGGCGGGATACTAATACTCTTGGTGGTGGTGGTAGTCCAGAGAAGTTGTTGCTGATAGCGACTTCGTCCCTGACAACCGGTTTCGGTTGCTTGCCCCCCCCCCTTCACGGGCACGAAGGACTCGCCGATCGTAGACGGAGTCGGCAGCTGGGGAGTCGGTGGCTGGGGGGTCGGAATCTTTCGGGGTTTTCGGCATCTTTCGGGAGGGTCGGCTCCTTCGGGGTCGGCGGCTTCGAAGTAGGTTGCTGCGGAGTCCTCTCCTGGGCCAGCGGCGAGCGGCGAGGCCTGGTCGCTCCGCTGCTGCTGGCTTTGCCGGCAGTTCCCGTGCGGGTAGCTGGCGCCACGTCGCTGCCTGTAAGAACTACAGAAGAAACCTAGGACAATTAATAGAAGATATTAAAATAAAAACAAGAAAACGCTTTGGGAAGCACCCAAAGATAGCCTTAGAAAAGGCTTTTAGTCGGAGACTTTTCGGACAGAGCCCGAGAAAGAATCCAACTACGGGACGCCGGCTGCTTGCTGGAGGAAAACTCGGTCCACTTAAGGAAGTCCTACACCAGAAAGCTCCGATGTTGCAACTCATGATGTGTTTTTTTTTTGTTTTTTATTGGGCCAAAGGCCCTTAAAGGCCGTGCCCCCTTGAAAGCACGCAAGGTATAGCATGGGTGTCTACCACTTTCTACACCCCCTCTGCACGTGCTGTTAGTAAACTAACTTGGAACACAAGGATTGGGAACTTGTGTTTGATCCGCACCTGTGGGCATAATACCCTTTAATACAGTCATTCACGGAGATAGCTTGTGAGAGAGACAGAATGAAGATCGTAGGGCTGAGGGAAAAAAGTGCCAATAATTCAATCTGAAGGGTCTCCTTACCGGGAAAAAAACCTCAGCGATAGTTACATGGGTTGAAGGGCACAATGAGCTAGAATACTGCTCTTGTGCGACAGCAACATGCACATGGTTTTGTTGGTAGGAATAAGTTAGTAGTTGGTTGCGGGTATCATGCACGTCGATCCTCTTCTCGTCGTGGAGTCCGGATCTCCGCACACGTCCTGTGAAAATCGTAAGCAAGCGTGGTCAGTTTAATCGTTATGAGCCGATCATGGGGGTTCAGGTAGGAGGAGGAGGTGCTTTGGGCGTTTGTGTTTGGTGACGCGGGTGTGGTCATAGTTGCCCAGTCGTCTTATGATGGTGTTGTGTGAGAATTGTGTCTTGCTGTTTCAGGCGTACAGCATGTTCTCTGATAACGTCCATTAATGGTAGAATGTTTAATTCGCGGTGGACGTCTTTAGTTCGTGCCCTCCAAGGTGCCTTGGCGATGATTTTAAGGACCTTGTTTTGTAAAACCTCGAGGTTACGTAGATGTGACTTGGCTGCATAGCCCCCACACTGGGCCTTCATACGTCAGAATTGGCCGTATGAGTGTTAAGTATAGGGCGAGGGCTGTGGATGTGTTGAGGGTGCTTGTTCTGTTAAGCAATGGGTAGAGCTGTTTCAGTCTAATGGTAGCTTTTCGAATGGTGTTTGTGGTATGGAGTCTCCATGTCAGGCCCGGGTCAAGTGAAACTCCTAGGTATTTAACCGTGTCTCGGAATTGAATCGGGCGCTTGTGGAGTGTGAGTGGACGACAGTCTTTATGTAGGCGTGCGTGTCGTGCCCTACGTGTAAGTAGGAGTGCCTCTCATTTACCTACGTTTATCTTAATTCGCCATCGTGATAGCCATGGTTCGAGTGCGTTGAGTTTACTAGTAAGTGCCGATGGTCGCCTCGACTGAGCAAAGATGGCTGTGTCGTCTGCGAATAAAGCGACCTGGGTTTCTGGTGTTGTGGGGACATCGTTAATGTAGATGCTATGTAGGACTGGCCCTATGATACTTCCTTGAGGCACTCCTGCATGTATTCCCCTTACAGTGGATTGTGTTGTGTTGACATCCACGAAGAATGTCCTACGTGATAGGTACGAGTGGAGCAGCCGTATGAATGCAAGCGGGAACCTACAGTCATTGAGCCGTCTTATCAGGCCGTTGTGCCATATCTTGTCGAAAGCCTTTTTCCACGTCGAGGAAAACGGCTGCCGTAGACCTTGCCAGGTTATACCCTCTTGTTACGTGTTCAACTACTCGTAGTAGTTGGAGTGTTGTGGAGTGTTGATTCCTAAAGCCAAATTTCTCCGGCCTTAGGAGATCGTTTTCTGTGCAGTGTTCTGTGATCCTGCGCAAAATTACCTTCTTGACCACTTTACCTAGCGAGCAAAGTAAAGTTATGGGCCTGTAATTGGTCGGAAGTGAGTGGTCTTTCCCGGGTTTTCGGAAGGTCAGTACCTTTCCCTCTTTCCAGGTGTCCGGGAAGTGTTGTGTTTGGAAGATGTCATTCGTTATGTCTGTGATCTGCTCGAGTGCTCGGGGGGAGAGCTGTTTGAGCACTCGATTCTGAATGCCATCCGGGCCAGGCAGGCGCCTTACTGGGATGTGTTTGCCGTATAGCCCACCGTATTTCACCTATGTTTGTGTGCCGTAGAGGCTCGGCGGCTTCTTGGGATATCAGCTGTGTAACAACCTGGTCCGTTTCAAGTGTGAATATCGGATCCGAGGGATCGTCATTCGGTTGAAATGTGGCCTCTAGCGTGTCGGCCAGCGGTTCAGCCACCTCCGAGTCGGAGTATGCGTGCCCTGCTGATCCGTGAAGCTTTGGTATTTGGTATGCCTCCCGTGTAAAGTGTCTCGCCATCTGCCACGTGGAGCGTGTGGAGGTGTCGAAGCTGGCTAGGAGCTTGTCCCATTCCATGCTTCGGTGTGTTTTGATGTGTTCTCTGATGATGTCTCTAGTCTGTTCATATGAGTTTTGTATATTTGCAACCTAGTTCGCTGCCAATACCGTCTAAGTCTATTCCTTAGGGTAATTAACTCCTTTATGCTATCAGGGAGCACCGTCCTGTGTTGGTGTGGAGTTACCATTGGTATGACTTCGGATATCGCGTCCTGTATGGCAGCGGTGAGGGACTGAACAGACTGGTCTATTTCCGCTGTGGTGTTGATGTTGTCTGTGTGGTTCATGTTTCTATCGAGGGTTTCCCGGAATAGATTCCAGTTGGCCTTCTTATAGTTGAACATGACGCGCTTGTCTCTGTACTGTATAGTGCCTGTGTTGATGAGGTGTTCTCCCCTGGAACTTTATATTTCTATCTACAAATAGTTATTAGATCTTTGGCTGCTACTCGAATATCTACCTTCCAAAGAAAACCGGTAACGTTAATTTGCTGACGGGTTGGAAAATATAAAAATTTTGTTTTGATGTTCTTATCTAAAGCATCAATGATAGTTTTATTTTACCTTACCACCATGAAATACAATTAGAAAATTTTACTACCACACTACTTAAGTCAAAAATATCAGCTGTCATAATGTCATCTGCATTTTACTTCAAGTGCAATTCAGATTTGTTGCGTAAGTCAGCTGTGAAATATGAAAAAACATACGGATGGAATACCAATTCTTGGATGACTTCCTCTAGCAGTCTTTTTTCGTTGACAATAAACGTATGTAATACAAATAGCATTATTTTAATAATTTATATATTTTACTCGCCCTTTCCAACTTCATTGTAAATAATAGGTCGTTTGTCATTAATGACATAAAATGTTGTGAGTAAATTACAGATCATACGCTGTTTTTGCTTAAGACTGAATTTAATATAAATACGGTTTCTGGTAAATCACCAGATCGACTGAAAAATGACATAAAACGATAGTACAGAAGAGTAAAATAATAACAATTGAATCTTATTCTTAACAGAATTGTGAACAAAAGTTGAAAGAGTTGTATACATAAAATTATGATCAATAAATAATAAATAAATAGTGAAGTCAATATAAACAAGAATTTATTAACTATAATAAGAATTTAATAACCTATATTATCTGTCTATTTAGTGACATTACTTAAGATATGTAGATGTCATCAGAAAAACTGGACCAGTGTTGTATCTCTAAAATAAATTTATTATAGTTTGAGTCATGTCTAACTAATGAGGAAAGTTGTTTTCTCCGTTACCATTTTGCGGCTAGACAAATATGCTAAGAAATTGCTGGAGTATAACCCTCAAAACTACCAGAGAAATTGGTAATTTTAGCCCTGTTGACCAAGCTGGTAGTCATGCCAACAGGAAGAAATCATTTGATTTAAAACTTTGAAGAAGACTAGTTTAGTACCTCCAGTGATGTCACCCCCCCCCCCAAGCCAATGAAGGGATCCATTTAATGTAGATGAAAATATGTATTACTTTGTTTTTCTTATTTATTTTCAAGTATGTGGCTGAAATGAAGAAAAATCCAATTCTTAAATGTAAATATTTTAATTCATAAATAAAAAAATATGAAGGGATATATTCTTGATGTCAATTTACAATTTGGTTGGGAAGGGGTGGAGGGGATGTGATGTCCCTGCAGGTACTAAACTCATCTTCACCCACCTGAGGGCATCATTCTGTAACAAGTAATTCCCACAAGACAGAACAACAAGTGTTGGATTGTGTCCACTGTCAATTCTGTTTTAGCAACTAATTCAAAATAAACAATCCTTACTAAATTCCTTACAGATCTAATGGCTCATGAGGTATTTTATTTTTGGGTTACTCAACAAGAAATTCCAAGTTGGTAACAAAAATGGTAATTCATGAGAAAAATTCAGATTTACACCAAGACTTCAACCTATGACCATTATAATCACCATCAATGACACAAAAACATGCACCTTAATAATTATTACCTTTAGACCAGAAACGGTCGTTATATTTATTGGAATTTTACTGAGAAATTAATCCATTTATTATTTTATTAAACATTAATAAATAGCAGACTTTGTGACTATCTGTATGGATAAAATTCTCGAGTCTCATCCTGGGCCAATTGTTTGTTGAATAACAACATTTTGACGACAAGCTCCTCCATTGTCATCAGGTTAACTGGTATACATATATATATATATAAACACACACACACACACACAGCATATATTGATTTATTTACAGTCACATCGACATCTCAGGTCATTAGCAACTCTTTATGCATACTTATTTTGCCTTGTCAGGGGACTAGTAGACAACAGTTTCTCTCACACACACAAACATCCATGCCCTATGTAATGCGAAGCAGTCATGCTGACTCCTACACCACAGGAGGTCGGCATTACAGTATTATTTGAGCTAAAATGCTACACGTTTAGGAATTCTAATTTCTAATGTAAAAGTAGGAGTAATTAGGTAATTACTTACTATATTACCATGCCCTTCTGTTGTGATAACTTAATTTTCAATAACCTCCAATATGCAGGTTATTGCAAAGGTCACTAATTTGCTCACCTTAATTATTATCGGGCTACCAGATTAAAATTATTTTTGAGGGAAATTTTTTTATCATTTTTTAAAAACAAATAAATTAATTTCTATATATCATTTTTTCTCATTATAATTAACATCATTCATTTTGTAACATTTTTATTGCAAAAAACATTTACAATCAACAAAATAAAAATTGTGTGTTAAATATGACATTAACTATATCCATGGGTCATATTCTGGCTTTATCAGTAAGTGTAATAAGATTTGGCAGTTGAAGACAATGTGGCAGTTTACAGAAAGATTCTTGGTACATAATGTATATACAGGTATTTAAGGCCTCTGCTTCGCTACATTGTTTGGTCCATGTATTGGGTGCTTGCTCTTATAGCTTCCGTTTACACTGTAGGTTGATCTCAGGATGATGGATTTCACCGGTTCCCAGAGCTCGTAACTGTAGCACACTACCCAAACACGTCAGGATGCAAATCTTCGCCCAACAGAGTTATTTTTTTCTCTGAGCTTAGAAAAACAACTGTCTCTTAGCCTCAATTCCAGTTGCTTCATGTCTGTTCATGATCCTTTAACACCTTGGACCACTCCTACCTAAACCATAGCCCTTCCTTCCATAACATGCTCTTGGCACATCTCTGCTCTTCTCTTTACCTTATAATTTTGATAGTTTGTATGCGATCACTGCCTTGGGGTCGGTGTTAGATTTTTTAAATTTATACTCAATTCAGGCCTTTCTGTAAATGATAGTCTTGGTATATATATTGTCTTCCTTCCCTTCTGCCATATATTAATATGTTTTCCGTGGTCAGTTTGAAGTTCCGTAATGGCTTTGGCGTAACCCATTAGTTTTTGCTCTGTTTTGTTAAATTCACACGTCCCATATAATGCTGATATTTATGCATTTTTGTATGCTTTCAAAACCTCAAGAGTAAGTTCATTGCTCCACTCCATTATGAAAACTTGATCAATCTACCCTCCAGATTACACATGCTATAATATTACAAAAATAATTGTCAATGGTAATTAAATAAGTTTAAGGGGTATGATAACAATCAATACAAATATAAACCAGAAAGTATGTATTCAAAATTTTTCAGCTTGCTGAAGTACATCAGATTTTGGATTCCTGTTCTAATTACGGATGGCTGTTCCTATAATTGTTAATTTGCAAATACAAATTTTTAGTAAGTTGTTTGAAACTAGGCCTATGGAGAACATAATGACACAATGTGCCAAAATCTTAAGAGAATATATATATATATATATAATATGAATAAATGTTCAGACTGTTTTTGGTTTTTGTATGACAATTACAAAGTTGTACATAAAACCATGTACACTCGCGCTCGGCTTGCCTCAACAATGTCTCGCCGAAAGTGTACAGCCGGCATAGCAACCTATCTAAATATAACATATGAATGTTAAAACAACAATTCTGACATTACTTAATAATAATAATAACATAGTTAGAAAACTTGTCCAGTTCAACATCCGACGGTCTATTTCTATATAATAAAAAATGTAATCTATAACGTCAATGCTACTTCCTTTGACGATTTTATGAGAAATATCGTGGCATGCCGACGTTGAATGTTTACCTATGTTTTATGTTATGATTTCGTCTCTTCCCCTCAGTTAAACAAATGACTAGGAATAAAGTAGGATATAGAAGAATATTTTTGAACTATGAAAGCGTCCATCCCCATCACCAACACCACAGGCGATGGGCTGGTGGCTGAAAATCAAATCGTTTCCTCGATAAAGTAAGAAATCCCTTATTGTAAGTGCGAATACAGACATAGTTTCTGTCCAAACTGAAGATTAAAATTATTGTTAAGGCTATCGGTAATACTAATACTGACTCTGCTACGATGTGATGTAAGTAGTGAAAGATTGGGCGTAGCATGGAACACGGGGAAAGGAACGTAGCAATAATTAAAAGGCATTCTTCGTAAAGAAAATTTCATACATATTGGCGAAGGGCAGACTCCTTTGAGGTAAGTACTTAGATTGTAGATAAAATTCTCGGGTCTCAACCCAGGCCAATGGTTAACCTGATGACAATGGCCGAGCTTGCTGTCGAAACGTTGTTATTCAACAAACCATTGGGCCGGTTTGAGACCCGAGAATTTTATCTGCAACAGATTCACCGGGAAAGGCGTCGTTCTCTAATAAGTACTTCTAGTTAACAAAGGGTAAGAATTGATCGAATAGTTATGACTGTGGACATTAACAAATTAGTATAGGATATTACTGGATGGGGAACTCTTAAACTAGTCATTGATAACCCCAAAATACTTTGTGTTGGGGTCTTTTACAATGTCTTGCACCGCCTGTTCAAAGCCTAATAACGATTATTGTACTAATGAGGTGAAATGTTCAAGTTCGTTGCCGAATGTAAGTTGTAACAGTTGAAATGTTGGTGTATGATTAGCGTTATGGGTTATTGATGATAACATACTACAACAGATTCGTGCTTATATTGGTCATGAAATATTAATTCATATTGCTAGATTTGGGGGCCTCACTTTTCTGTCAGCGCATTACATATTCGTATTTTACTCCTTGAAATGTAAAATTTTTAGAGATAATTCATTTTTGTGTACATGTAGGCGATTCACAGTTCTCGGGATACACGATGTCTGAGCAAACTGTTGAAACGTTGCACGTTTTTAAAACGACTAACCGGGTTGAAATGTGAGTACGCATTTATTCAACATTGTTCGCAGGTTCAAGTGAATTACTTTGGATTTCATCCGACATTTCCAATCATCTTCCGTAAACATCAACTGAGAAAACTTCTAACATTTACATATATTAAATGTAACACTGTCTTCAACAATTTGCATAGTTGAATCGCGCATTTAACCAATTCTAATTTCTTGTGTATTATTTATCTGCATTGTCCATAAGATTTAAAGTAATAATTGGAGTATTTGTTACAGTCGCTGTATTCTAGCGTTTCTTATCTGGGTTGTTCTGATTCAAATTTAAAGCTTGTTGCCAAGTACCTAGTACTCAGGTACACTCGAGTATATATATATATATATATTGTAACATGATTGGGTTACATTGTTGGTTGTTAGTCATTATCGACGTCTTTAGGCCGCGCGACAGCATTGTTGAGCGAAGGCGCCGGCTTAGACGGGGCAATGAAGAGTCAGTTCCAAGCTGGACTCGACGGAGCGGAGCTCTGAGGGCTGAACAGAAAAAAACTTTAACAAACCACGCCCTGGCGACAATTTATTGCTCATGCTCGACAAATAAAGTTATTAATTATGAAAAAGTTGTTTTGGTGATTTTCTCCTAAAAATTACCTGGCGACAAAAAGCGAGGAGGGTAGCGGTGTTGATACACTATATATATAGTCTCTATTTTATATAAATACACAATTAGTTTTCATACTATATCATAGTCGTGGAGAGTTTTATAGTCAATATTTTCAACACAAATTTGGGCTGTAATTTTACCTTTATGTATTTTGCTTATGCATTTTCCATAATTACAAATAATTTTTTTTATATACTTGTAATTAATGTTCTTTTTCTTTTCAAAATTTAATATTTAACATTTCTTCCATGATAAAACTAAATTTTATCTAATTTATTCACATACCCTCTACATTTAGTTTTAAATTGTCATACAACCATGCTCCTCAAAAAGTTAGCTACGATTGGAATGTTGTGTGGAATTTAATAAAGAAGGAGAATCTCCCATTGTTATTGATTAAATTCTTGGCATAGCAGTAAGTGCAGCTCTCACGAACTTCAGTGTTGACGCTTCAGGGCCTTTGCCATGTCTGGAGGTGGTTATGAGAAGATTTCTTCACTGTGAAAATGTACATTATTGTAATAGTGATTTCCCTTCCTTGAATTTAATTTTTTTAATGTAAATGGTTAAGTATAAAATGTTAAGTTTATTTAGAGCCTTACTTCTGCTTCATTAGTAAAATAAAAAATCTGATTGTTTCTCTGATTAAATGGGTAAGTTAAATTGTGTTCTTTCAAAAATACAGTGTACTAAGTTACTTTTATCAGACAGATAAAAATAGCATAAAATGCAATTAATAATTTATATGTATTGCCATAAATTGCTTAGACGTCAGAAATATTTTCTATGCTTTAAGAGTTAAAGAAACTGTATATTATAAAATTCATATTTTGTAGTTGTTCTTATTTTATTGGACCTGGTTTACTTTTGACAGTTTGTAATGAGACATTTACACATCAAATTAATAATCTAATTGTAACTATATTATTCCATGTTATTTCAAATAAATATAATTTAATACAACATATTTTCATTTTTAGGTCTAAATTAATCATGGAAAGAAATATATCCAATTGGAATCTCAGTAGTGAGGATGATACAAGTTCTGTCTCCATGGACAACTTGTATCCAGCCCTATTCCAATGCTTTGCTATTATTATATGTGGGTAAGCACTTCCTTGCAAATATATGTAAATTAAATTCAGCATTTATATTTTACCTTTATGTAACATCTATTTGAAACATGTTGACTGAAAGTAAATATACTGCAAAAAAATATATAATCAAATAAGGAAATGTGACAAATTCAAATTAATTAACTCATTTGGATAGGAAAGAGGGACAGAGAATAGCTGACTTACCTTAAATCAACAGTTGGTCCAGTCAGGCTGACACGAAATAATATATCAAACTGCTGAGGACCAGAACAGTAAAGGAAGTCAGCTCTTCTCTGTCACTTTATTCAAATGATTTAATATATAAGAAAAAACTTCATGCTGTACTTAATGGTGACACTGAACTTCAATTTCAGGTAATCTGCCACCTTCCTTTCCATGCTAATAATTTTTTCTCTTAAGGAAAATGTGACACATCAATTTAAATATCACATTTGTATAGAACATACCTGAAATCAATAGTTGGTCCATTATATATAACACAGAACATATGTCAGAAGTAATACCTATTTACTATATTAACTTATGCCACTTGTGGCTTGGATGCTGTCAATTTTTTTTATATTTACATTTTATAGGCTTTGAATAACAATTGATTTTAAATATACTATATGTAACTACTAATACTATGTTCTAATATCTTACTTATTTCAATTACAGATATGTAGCTGGGCGTCAAAATTTACTTTCTCAATCTGAAGCAAAAGGTCTAAATACTTTTGTGGGAATATTCTGCCTTCCAGCTTTAATTTTCTTGTCCTTAGCTGAGCTGGATCTTCATTCTGTAAATTGGCTTTTTCTTCTTTCAATCCTTATTGCAAAAAGCATAGTATTTTTTTTTGTTATCATCATAACACTTCTTATCAGCCGACCCATCAATCCTGGAAGAGCAGGATTATTTGCTATCTTCTGCACACAGAGTAATGATTTTGCCATAGGATACCCAATAGGTGAGAATGACCACATTACTTGTAATGATGCTGACTATTTAATCAGTTCAAGTCTTGTTATATATTTATATAATTTTTTCTTTCAGTGGTTGCTTTATATGAAAAAGTTCATCCAGACTATGCAAATTATTTATATTTAATGGCTCCTATATCACTAGTAATTTTGAATCCCATTGGCTTCATCCTCATGGAACTCGGTAAACATGATACTGCATCATCGGAGCTTGTAGAAAGATATACTAAATGGCAGCTGGCATTCACTGTTGCAAAAAGTATTGTTTGCAATCCTGTTGTTTTTATGACAATGCTAGGAATTGTTGGAAATTTTATCTTTCAACATAATTTACCACTTGTAGTATCAGGATTACTTAAGGTACAATATTGTTCCTAACTTCATTTTAAAAAATTAATACACTTAATTTATTTGTTCAAAATAAACCCACAATACTCAATAAATATGATATGCCTGAGGTGTTTACAAAAAAATATAAGTTTTTTCAATGTTGAATTGGTAAAGTACATTGACTTGCAACTAACTTACTTCAATGATAGTTTTAATTAGGTTCATAGCATTCTTTAACATTAGTCTCTTATTTTCGGTGCAGTTTATATATTTTTATTTTAATATCATCACAAATTAACATACACACACACACACACACACACATATATATATATATATATATATATATATATATATAAACTCTTAAGGAAAATGTGAAAAGGTCAAATGAAATAACTCATTTTGATAGGAAAGAGAAGCAGTGTAGCTGACTTATCTGAAATCAGTAGTTAGTCCAATCTGGCATATATGGAAGTTCAAAGTTTCAAGGGCAGGAGTCCCCTTAGTCAGGAAGGAAGATCTAAACTGTGTGCTAGCTGGACGCAAATTGATTAATTCAAATTCAAATAAATATATATATATATATATATATATATATATATATATATATATATATATATATTGTAATAATCAACTGGAAGCAAATGAAATAAATTTGCCCCACGTTGTTGAAGCCAAAATGTAATGATTAAAAAAAGGACTTAATTAAATTAATTTACCCCACGTTGTTGGGCCAAATTGTAATGATTAACTGAAAGGCTTTAATTAAAAGAATTAATTAATTAATCTCTCACGAAACGTTCGCTGGACTGGCTTCTGTATGAGCACGCGGTTTCCAAGCAACTATAGCCGACAAAGAGTCGTGATTGTTGCTTTCATGAAATGAACCGCTAACAATCCAATTATATTAAAACAATTAATGGCCTCTAATTAGTATTACAATAAATAGTAGTAATCAATCTACAATGCATTTTACAATAGTTTTTAATTTGATTTGCCCCTATGTTAAGGCGTAAATTTTATAATAATTTACTAATAAATGACCGCTAAAGCACCATGTGGGAATGCAATTAAAGACATTTAAATGTGCTGCATGTTGGAGCAAACAATTTTTATAGTAATTGAGTGTCCAATAATATGAAATATTAAACAAGCAATCAAAATAAACAATTAAAATTTATTATGGACAATCAATTAAATTTACATAAGTTATTAAAGCAAATAATTTAAATTACATTACAATTAATATTTTACAATAAAATCATGGCTGTTTCCCAGGGTCGATTACTGGGCCTTTAATAAAGAATACATATTATACAAATCAAATTTTACCAAGCTATCAAGGGTTTAATTCATCAATAGATTATTACAATGCAAAATATGAAATTTTAAAATCGAAACGAAATCTGAAATCTGATGATAATATCTTTACTTACAGGTTTACAGTTAGTAATTTGTGAAATTTTACCTTAATGTTTCTCGTATTCAAAGAAATTGGCTCATGCACACACACACACACACCTATTAACACTTACAGACAGGCCATTTTTATATACGGACTAATAATCAACACTTTTTGCTTGCCAAATTGATTTTCAATGCTTGGTTTGCTGTTCCCCTTAACGAATCTTATTAACACACTCCAAAGTTTGTTAACTGCTGGATGCAGTTACCTGGGCTCCCAAAAATTGAAGAAAATGGTCTAATTTGAGAATATGAATTAGACTCAGATCTCTAAATAGTTAGCGTTGGATCGACATAATTATCTGCTCACAGACTGCAACCTGTAGACCGTTATTTACATGTTTTTTTTAGCTGTTAAGTTACATATATCCAGACACTTTCTGGATTTTTGTCCTTTCTTGTCTGTCTACTGCTATTCTCAAGAACACTGGAACACACACCGCGTCTAGTGAGCCAACTTCTACAATCCTAGCAAGCATTGCATTCTTGTATACGACTTGTGTGTTTTTATGCTGCCAACAATGGGAGTCCAAATTTGGTTCCTTAATTAACTATTTCATTTTAATTACTACAATATATATATATATTAAAATAAATACCACACATTTCTGCAAATTATGTTGCTTTCTTCAGGTGTTGATATTAGTTGGAGCTTTTTGAATTTCACATGGCATAACCCAGGCAATGTACTTTTGTTTCATGCTCAGAGTTTTTCTTCTAAAGGTATATCTTAATAACAGTTTAAATATATCTCCAATCGTCACATTTGGTTCACTTTTAAAAGTTATTCTTGTGTCTAAAGTTGTGAAGTGATATTACAATATATTATTCTTATTCATCTAATATGAATTTGAATCTGTTGTTAGTTTTGAACTAAACGTTATGTTATATTTGACTCAAATGTTCACTTGCTATACAATCTTCCATTTAAGTAGTCAGAAATTAAAATACGGACAAATATGTTAATATTAACTCACACACCATCTTTGTAGAGTATGTAGCATAGTACTTGGTAACCAAAGCTGATAGGCATAACCAACAGACAGCCAATCAATTTAACACAACCAGGAACCAAAGGATACATTTTGTGAGTTACAATTTAAGTTTTGTCCTCTAATTACACAACTAACTTTTGAAATACAATTTGTCATAATAAGTAAATAATAGTCCTAATGAAAGGTAATTTTTTGGCTGCCTAGACTTAAACATTGAAAAATGATTGATGGAAAATTGCTTAGTACTGATAAGAATCAGTTCAAGAGTTTCTTGAAGGTATGAGTTTTCATACCTCAGGTGAAACAAAAAAATAGTAGATTGCAATTGCATATCCTTGCTTTATGTAAATACAATAAAAATTCCATTCAGTTCCTTAAAATACTGTACATTTTCTGGGCAATGAATATTTATAATTCCATTTGCATTTATAAGGAGGAATAAACTTTTCTTTCAGACTCTGGGATCTGCATTTTCAGCAACTGCTCTATTTTTATTGGGATTGCGAATGGTTGGTAAAGTTCAAAAACTCCAAGGAGCCGCTCTTATTGTCCCTGGAATTTTGATTGCTGTAAAGTTGTGAGTATTATAATATGCTACACATCTTTCTGTGAAAATTATGAGTAGAAGCCAATTAAATATATTTTAATACAATTTTGGCCTTTCCCCAAACTGAAAAGGGGTGATTCAGTGTCAGCATATTTCTGAAATAAAACATTATTTTAGCCTTTTGGTAACAACTACTAGTATTCATATTATAGAAGCCAATGACACCACAACATTTAATCCTTTATTTCATGCTTTTTGTATTTTTTTAAACTAAATTTTTAACATGTATTTTTGTGGATACAAGACAGAAAAAATAACCAAAAAAATATTAAACATGTCAAAAGTCAATTTGGCTCATGGTGTTGCACATATTCAACAAAAATATAATTAGGTCTGATTTATCAATAATTCATATTAATTGGATAAATTTTAGTGCAATTGTGATACTCTGAAAATGATGCTTAAATTTTCTTTCTTGAAAAAAACAAAATAAATATTCTTAAGTTTTCTGGCATAGAAAAATTGGCCTCAGTGGTCGACTCACAGATAGCTAGGACAGGCATGATTTAGCATGTGCATGGATGCCAAAAATTTCATATTTCCTTAAATGCATGTTGTTTCATATCTGCATCACAAATTAGTTCTCTTATATACCAACAGATACCTCTAGGGTAATACTAAAAGTTATGTTGCATATCTGCTACACTGTGCACTAAAGGTCAGATAATGTTGATATTATAAGACTTAATTGACATTTTGGAAATTCGCATACATCCATATTTATTTCACTTATATAGGTAAATAAATCAGTTGAAGTGTTTCAAAGTTTTGGAATTTCTTATTAATGTTCATTAATCTTCACTAAATGGGACTTCCATACATATATTAATGTTTCTTCAGGATTGTCCTCTTAAGTTCCCCTGCCCCCCCATCATTCATATTGTTTGTCATTATACTCCAAATGAAAAGTTCATTTAATTTTTACAGATTTAATATATTACATCACCTCCTGTAAAGTCTCATTTCAAATTTTTTAGTTGAATTTTCTGTGCTCATGATCTAAAGAAGATTGGAAACACTTTCTCCATTCTGTATGTGGCTTTAACATCTGGACTTTCCATCATCAGCCATTGATGGTATTATTGTCTAAGATCTTGCTTTATTTATCAATTTTGTTAGTTTCTTTAATTTTTATTATCTGCTCCACCTTGCAGTTGTAATGAAAATGATAAGAAATTTTCATTCTTTTCCATTATCATTATGTGAATATTGTATTTGCATTATCTACTATGTTAATTTTAGATAGTATTAAGTATCTGAAGCTGTCATTTGCTGTTCTATCACTACAACCAAATAAGATTTGAATGGTAAAACTTTTAAAGTGTAGTACATTTCATTGAACCTCAACCTTAAAGTGTAGTACATTTCATTGAACCTCAACCTTAAAGTGTAGTACATTTCATTGAACCTCAACTACAGTTTTTTAATGTAAATTATTTTAAATTTTTTCTTTTAGGTTAGTTTTACCTCTTGTGACGCGTGAAGTTGTCAGTCTACTCCATACAGGATCCAATACATCTGATACTTTAAATCTGAGTACCTATGGCTTTTTATATGGCACATTTCCTGCTGCTCCAGGGGTTTTTGTATTTGCCACACAATATGCCATTGATGTTGATCTTGTAAGTAGAACTAATATATATGTATACAATTTGTATTTGAAATAACTCTGACATATGTAAACTGAAACTGTCTTAACTTTATTCTAATATTAAGGCTCTTCTATACAAAGTTGTAAAATATATTAAAAAATAATTCCATTTTTTTGTTTGTTATTTTCATTTTGTGGTTTCTAATGTTATTAGCATTAATCTACTGAATTGGTTATCAGGAAATAAGTTTCATGCCATTACATGTATCCATGGAATTATTTAAAAAGCAAAAACAATTGATATTCTACAAAAACATTGAGGAACTAAAGTAACATTTTATTGCGATATTGAAAGTTCCAATTATAATTTTGAAATTAATTAACCAAGAATGATTGAATTGGTTTAAAATTCACCTTTAATTCCATAGTTAATAATAATAATAATGGTTGACACACAATGCTATTTTTAATTCAAGATTTTTATATTGTTAGCATGAAGTTTTAAATTTGTCACAATATTAATAAATTTAATAGGTCACATTTATGTATCTTATACTTAATTTATCATAGGTTTTCATTTTACTTACAAACTTTTCATAATTAACTTTACAATTATTTATTAAAATTTATTTTAGATTGCCAGTACTATGGTTGCTTGCACATTTATCTCAGCACCCCTTATGTTTGTCTCTGCCAAGATGATAACTATAGACAAAATGTCACCATCTGATTACCTCCAAGAGTTAGACTCATTTGCATTTGATGTCAGTATTGCAGGTATTATTGCTTGTGTAAGTAAAACTCATTTGTGAGTGATAAAAGATTGATATTTTATTTGTTTTTCATTTCATATGTAATTTCAAATACTATGTCCTTATTCGACTTTACCTAAATAAATGTTTCTGTGAATTGACAAAGTGTCAAATCATGTTAAAAATTCCTTAATACATATCGTGGATCATTTATTTACATACTGAACATCAGCATACTTTACAAGATATGTTTAATTCTTTTGACACCTTATTGCTGGAACAGCAAAATAACAAAATGTTGTAATACATTGAAGTT
Organism: Zhengitettix transpicula; assembly: GCA_037074705.1. Taxonomy (NCBI): domain Eukaryota; kingdom Metazoa; phylum Arthropoda; class Insecta; order Orthoptera; family Tetrigidae; genus Zhengitettix; species Zhengitettix transpicula. The sequence continues at coordinate 5,602,231 of CM073595.1, forward strand.
GAAAAGAAAAAGTAATCATGGGAAATTAGTGAGAATTAAAAAATTGGTATCTTGTATGTATTCAGGACAATTTTTAACATAAAAAATTTCAAGTCAGTACTTTACAAGGACCTTTATAATAGTTGAAAAAATAGGTAACAGAAAGTTAATTTAATGAAGTTAAACACTAAAGATTTGAATAAAATTGATGTCTCATTTGAGATAAGCCAAACAACTTCAGGTGTAGCTGTCACTTAAGAATACTACAATCATTTTATAAATTATTTGTCATTATATATATGCTAAACCCTTGCCCCCATAGCAGATCATAATAATTTGTCCTCACTAATATAATTAGTCCAATATCAAACTTGTGAAATATATTAATGTATTATTATTTATAATTTTGAAAATATTTCAATCTTTTATTATTTATATATTGATCAACGACAATATGTATTATACATTACTGTAAATATGAAGATATAGTTTATCACAATATATGTATTTCTCTTTCAGATTTGGCTTTTAACTATGTATATTTGCAGTAAGAAATATAAAAGAATCCCTCATAAAACCACTTTCTGTTTAATTGTTTCACAGGTAATAAAATTAATATATTTATTCTATATCTGCAAAGTAGTTAACATTTTTTACCTTTAACTTGTTCATGATAACATAAACTTATGTGGTGGTTGTTAGGTTTTAATGGTAAAGTGAGATTGTGCATGTATGTATGGCAGTTCCCATTTGTGTATGTCACACCTTAATTCTCACTTTTCTTTTTGCCTTTGAAATCGGTGTTCTTATTGTGTAGGGATTGTTTCCATGTTACTCTTCAATGTACCTTACCATGGCCTTAAATCTTCACCATCCACTTTGCAGTCAAATGCAGCGAACCTATTAATCTAAAGTCCCAATAATTACTAAGTTACAATGGTTATTTCTTAAATTTTTTAGCTTGATACATTTTTCCCAGCCACATTCAATAGTTTTAATACACTGTTTAAAGTAAGAATCATTGAGCTCCTCAAAATAGCTATCAACTGCAGATTCCATTTCTTCATTGTTGGCAACTTTTTTCATTTTTGGGAAGAGAAAATAATCCAAGGGTTGTGAGGAAGCAATTGGAACTTAAACTCATTGATTTTGACCATTGTGATAATGAATGCCTTGAACTGGTGCATTGTCAGTATAAAACAACACTTTGTTTTTTCGCCAAATAGTCATTTTTTTATTTATTTCATCTTGCAGATATTGATATATATGTTCACATAATACTCACTGCTGATTTTTGAAGATCCATTAAAAAATTCTCCCCTTTCAGTACATTGTTTGGCTGTTTCTTCATCTTGAGCATGAAGTGATGGACCCATGTTTCATCCATTGTGATGAATTGATGCAGAAACTCTGCTTTATTGCTGTGGAACATTGCTAAACACTCAATTAAATTTTTGTTCCATTGTAAGCATTCACTGCCATCTATCTCATGTCCAATTTGTAATCAATACACAATGTACATTGCTTTTTGAAATGCCTACCTTGTCTGCTATCTATGTACAAGAATTCAAACAAAATTAATAGATATTATTTATTTAAGCACTAATTATACTTCTAATTTTTTTCCATTCTAGTTGGTGGGATGTATTGGAATCATTCTTTGGTCTCTACTTGATCGAAGCAATGCGTGGTCACTCTATTTACAGTTTGCAGTGTTCACAATAGGTGTTTATAGTTCTCGCTTATGGACAGCTTTCTTGGCTGTTACATTGCTTTTTCTGCATTGCAGAAGTCTGTGTTTTGTTTTGAAGTTGCAGCCTTTATTTATTATTCTAGGTTGGGGGTAAGAATAACTTTATTTTACTTGACTAATATATATATATATATATATATATATATATATATATATGTAGATATAGTTTTACATTATGATTATTAAATAAATTATATTCCTGTCTATTAGTTCAACAGAAATTTATGTAATTAAAATTACTCATTGCAATTTCAAATTCACTCTAGCATGCCTTTGGCACCTTGTATTTGCATATTCAGATACTATTATTACTCAATGTAATTGGCAAATGTTTTACCATCAGCTTGAAAATATGACATAAATTAAACACTGAATGATGTAAAAATTTAAAAATATATCACAGCTCATAAAATTTAATTAAATGTATAAAAATTGGTAGTTACATAATTGATCAATTAAAAGTTATGAGTCTTTGGATTACAAACAAATTTGCATTTAAAATAGTTTCATCACCAATACTGCAGAAAATGAATTTAACTTCAAAAACAGCAAAATTTGCACCATAAATTCTCACACAATAAACTTTTCAAAAGACTTTTAAGTCAAATATACCCTTAAATATATGCATAAAGTTTCAAGTTTTTGCATGTAACTCGGTATATCTAATATATATTGCACTTGTTTTCTTAACTGTTATTTCCTGTTCAATAATGCTATACCTGACTATGTTGTTACGCTTAATAATAAAATGTAAGGTAGATGAAAGTAATAAATGACACTTCATTGACTTGCCAAGAAATATCTATAACTGTTTGTTATGAGTAACTATGTTATATCAAATTTAAATAGAACATGAAATTGAATTTGTTTTCTCTTTTTCAGAATTCCATTAGTGATAGTAACTATTTTAGTGTTGTGTGTTAGGCCAGATGACATGTCTGTGGAAAAGCAGAATCCTAATTATCAATATGGAGTAGTGCAGGCTGCTGTGGCAGTACTTTTGCTTGTTATTTGTTTAATAGGTAACTTACTTTATTGTGATCAGTTAGTATAAATCTCTATGTAGGTTTTAATCTCTAAACTGTTCATGCTATATTTTTATACATTTTAAAAAGCACTCTATTTACTAAAAGTTGAAATGTTTCCACTTACAACAAACAATTTCATTCAAGTTTCCATATTCACTTCAATTTATTGTCTTAAGATTTGAAATTCACCAAGCATGCAAATAAACAGACAATGGGGTACACAGGCATAGTTTAAACTAAGGAATTGATGATAGCAAGTATTCAGATATCCTATTGACACTTTCATATACATATTATATTTATAAAATATGACTATTGTATTTATGAATATTTTTAAATTCATCTAATCTTTAGTTTAATATGTTTATCTACTTTTATTGGGTCAATGGCACTCAAAAATTTTAATCCAAATAACGTTTTGCATAAACAGTTACCGTAGGATGTTTGGTGATGCATCAACGATATCAGAGAAGATTTGCTCGTTATCTGTCATTGGTACAAGATATCAATGGGCAAGACAACACTCCAAGAAATTTAAGTGGAAGTAATCTTAATAGAGAAACAAATACCAAAATAAGGATTAATGTTGGAAATGGTGAGATGTTTTCTATTTTGGTTCTAATTTTTGTTTGCATTGGATACTAGTAACAAGTCATTAAATTCCAATGTAATGTATTGGCTAAAAAATGTTCAATTCATATTAACTGAGAATTGAATAATTTTCTGTATATATGGAATATTAACTGCATTTATTTTATTGATTATTTATTTAAAAGTATAAATAACTATAATGGGGGAAATATTGGACTTTCTTTAGTTTTTCATGTTTATTTAATGGAAAACACCATTCTGTTATTGCATTATTTCACCAAATGCACATTTCCACATCCTAATTCCAGGAAACATAAATACTAATGTTCATGATATAGAAGATATCGAGCAAATCATGACAGGTGGAGATAATTTGTGTCCTTCACAGTTCAGTTGTTCTCCAAGTATTCGTGAACAATGTCAGAACTGTGTAGATAAATACAACTCTGAGGATGAAGACGAAGATGATGAAGATCAGCAAATTTTGCAACACTTGGTGTTACTAATTTTTCTAGTCTGCTCAATGTTTGTGGTAAGTTGTGAACTAAATGATAATAATTTGTTCCCAGTGTTTTATGTTGTCAAGAGTTCTACTACTCTTAACATATTTCATTACTGTTTCATTTATAAATAACATTGTTTTAAACTTTGTATAGAAAGCAAAAAGACTACACAAAAATTTGCTATAAAAAACACAAAACAAAGTACTGCAAGTTAAGAATGCAGTAATATTTTCAAATAGAAGTTCTATTAATAAAAAGTATGCATGAAGCTAATACAGAGTAACAACCTAACAGCAAACTATCTAACAAGGTGGCAGTTTATATACACTTGACAGGTAGCCCTTGGGACCAAAGCACAAATGGACTGGTCACATACCCACAAACATAAATATTGGGAAGTGAGCAGATTATGGTTGCACAGAGCAGACTTTAGTCCAGATAATATTCAAGATGATAATATCTTTTGAAGAAGTCTTTTTTCCCTTGTTTCAGAGTGAAATAACTCGTGTTGCTGAAGCACTCGACACGCTTAAATTAAGCTTTATTCTAATAATTTATTTTAAATGTTAAATGCCCTATCTTTAGGCTGAACTTATTATATAATATCATAAAGCCAATATTTAAAGATATAAACAACTGAAAGAACCATTTCAATTATGTAATTGTAAATTTTAATATTTTTTATATAATATGAGCTGTGTTATTTTTAGGGCACAGCTCTTTCCGTTTGGACATTAATCATGGAAGAAATGTCTGGCATTTATGTTGAGCTTTCATTTTTAGATGCAAGTTTGAATTTTGGTCAAAGTCTTATAGTGTTTACTATTTTTGGACTGGATACAAAGGCAGTGATACTGCCTATTGTGAAGAGGTAATATTATGTGTTTGATTGATGTCTATAATTAACTGCAAAGTTTGAGATTGTATTACTATATTTTACAGATGGCGTAAATTACTATATGGTGCTGCCACATTAAAACTACTGGAGTGGGACAGTCTAGATTTTGAAACAAGACATGTTTGTGATCAGTTTGTAATGCACCATTTGAGTAAGTGCAAAGAGGATATAGCAGAGAATAAAAGGTTTGTTTTTTTTAAAAAAAAAAAAAGACTATAACGAGTAAGTGTACTCAAAACCTAATGTCTTTATTTTGTATTCCAGGCGGCACTTTAGGTATTATCAACAAGTGTTCAAGGGATCAACATTTGTGGACTGGTTATTGACACACAGCTTGGCAAGAGACCGAATAGAAGCTGTCAACTATGCCTCACACTTGCTACAAGGAGGTGTATTAAAACATATAGAGGAGCTCCATTACTTCCATGACCAGTCATTGTTGTATACTTTTAGCACTGTTGGGCATTAATGTTAATGTGACATCTTTAATGGTGCTTAATATTTCCAGTTAATTTATTCCAATGCTATTTTAAGATTGATTCTAAATTTTATATACTTTTAGTTTGACTGATTTACATTGTATTGACAATTTTGCAATATAGGTTGATTATAAGTAACTCTGTACATTAATGCACAATTTTAGTGATCATACTGAATGTTCAATTTCTACAAATGAGTAACTTTAGTTCGATTGCTTGATCTCCTTATGGCTAATCAAATTATTCTTTAAATTGACATTATATTGATTACAGAGATAAACTTTCTTAAGTAATAGGAAGCATCTTTGACTGAAACAATATCATCTGCCTGTCCCAATGTGAAGATCAACCATGCAATGCCATACCTGGTTTAGTTTTTATTTGGTTAACAATTTGTTTTGTGTGAAAATCTCCCATACCATTATAAAATCCAGTCCAGCATTAAACTTTATCTGATTTATTTATCATAATTTTATTTCAGTTGTACTTGTTTAAAAAGAGAGAATTGGTAGACAAGAAAGGTCGTCTAGTCCCACTTGTCTAAGATGGTTTGTGGAAAATTGAATCTCAAAAGTACTGTTATATCCCTTTTATTTCTATAAATGTTATTAGTGTGATATTATTTCTCAATTGTTATACCTTAAATAAAAAATAATTTCCTTGAAAAGCCATATTAATATACTTCAGTACAATTCATAGGATAATTTGAAGATTAATTGGGTGTTTAAGATTTCAAACTTTAGGTGTCGCACAATCTATTCAAATATCATTCATTCTAATTTGAAGGAAATTTCTAGGTGTAACATGATTGTGCATGTTAAGTGTTAGCTTTTGAAATGAAAAAGAAAAAGAAATTGTGCAGTATGATTTGTTTTATTATTTTGTATAAATTATGATATTAAAATATTAGATAGGCTTAGACATAGCTGCATGTGGCAATTTACTTACTAACCTCTCTAGTCTTCACTTCAAGCGTACAGTCTGCTTTAATTTACTGTATCTCTTCTTTTTTAAAGAATTAAAAACGGTGTAATGGCAATGAATGACAAAATGGTCACCATTTGTATGGTTAATGTAGTGAGACACAGAAACCATCTAGTTGTATTTAGAAGTCTTGCATACATATGAAACAAACATTAAAATATACATGTGCTGGAAATTTATCTTTACCTATGCAGTGGATTGTGAATTATTAGACCAGTTCTTTCTTACATAAAATACCTATTTAGCAATAAATTAAAAAAATGGCATTTTCTTTCTCAATGTATAATTGAACATATCAGTTCTGGAACATCAAACTTAGTATGATATTTCTTGTGACTATTAAATTACTTGCTGTCACTTCTGGCAAAGATTCTTCCTGCTTTGTTAGAAGTTACAGATAAATTATTTATCCATTCAGTATATTTTACTTTGCACAAACTAATTCCATATAAGATTATTGCAATTTTATTAAATTCAACCTACATTGTACAGAATAATTTTAGAGCTATTATTTTATGGCCTACAATATGCTACATATTTATAGCACAATTATACAAACTTGAAAAAAAAAGTGTTTAAATCTAGAAATTATTAAATTTGCTGTTAAATGTTGACTTCAGTAAACAATTTAAAATTGTTTATTGCTTACATAACCAAAAATAGAATTTGTGATGTTTTTATTGATCATGTGTAGAAATAAATTGAATATTTATTGCATTTAAATGTTTTATACTTTTTATTGATTAGCCATTTTTCATTCCAGGCCATTTTAAAATACAAAATGATTAAGTTGATCACAATAATCACGGTTTTCATTTTTTATTGAATATGTTTATCAATGAAAGATGCACACATGATAAAAAAATAGTGTTGTGTTGTGAAAGTCATAACTCGGATGCAAAGAACAAATGTAATTTTTATTAACCAATTTTTTAAAACTATGACATACAAGATTTTGATAAGTACAATAACTCTGACAAATTTTATTGTTATATTTTCCTAAGTCTAATTTTTACCTTTTATATATTATAAAATCAGTTTTTATTCCAAGTAAAATACAGAAACGAACATAAGAGGAGTTCCCAATTAATATTACATATTCAATTTGATGTTATATAAGTTTGAGAACATTTATTGTTTATCTTAAAAAAATGCCACAGCCATATGAATTTTACAATGATGGAGCTCTTATATGTATATACTGTAGCATACTGACAAAATTGAATATATTACGTATCACCATAACAGTACAAAACTAAGAAACTTGTTCATATTTGTAGATGATTGCAGATGTAGTTACAAAAGGGACAGCACTGTGATTTTTCAGCTGTCTTTATGGTGACAATAAAGGTGATAAAAATAGTTGTTGTACCCAAGCTTATTGGCAATATTTTCACTGCTGCCAGTCACTTATACAGCTAGCAGCACACTGTGACTGTTGACCAAAAATTTATAATTTTTTTGTGTGCTGCATTGGCTAATTTTAAATTTATTGACAATAGTGTGACGCAATTTGTAAATACACACACATAAGGATTTCCATTGTCTACACTGTGGAGAAGAGCAAAATAGAAGGCACTTGCCAAGACACTCTGGAATAAGCTGAATTTAGTAGGTCTATATATCGATAATGAGTGCTTGTCTTTGATTCTTAATTCTTTTTTCTTTGAATAGAACCATACTTTATTAGTTTGAAAATTGGAAATATCATATTATTTTAATCATCTTGGATCATTAATTCACATTCACTTCACCTTTCTAATTTACTCCTCTCCCCAATGTAAGCATTGGAATAACTGTAAACTGTTTATACATGCTCCATTTTCTGATTTTTGACACTCCTAGAAATAGAAAACACCTGAAAAGCTTTCAAATGTGGACAGAATGAAAAATGAAAAAATTGAAATTACATGGAAACAGATCCATACTGAGAACAGTTCTTCACAGAAAACAAACTGGATCAGAGACATGCATGCTATATGACCTTATTGAAGTATAAATGAATATGAAAGATGACTCAACATATTGGGCTTTAAGTTGAAGATAGAATTCATCTTCAGGGAGGAGAGACATTACTTCAGAGTATGAGTGAGAAACTAGAAGTACTACAGACCTGCACACTCCTTTATATCTTTAGTGGAAACCTAAGTAATGAACAAATTCTATCTCCGACAACCAAGCAGACTGAAATTCTGCCTTGCAGAATACAAACTGTCCTTGTTGTTACTAGACAAGGCATTGATTTTGACAGAAAAAATAAAATTAAAAATTCACCCTTTATTTGAAAAAGTGAAATTCCTACTTACTGTCAACCCCTTTAAAAAAATTGAGGCTCTGGTTCACAATTTATACAACTTTGGTAATTTAAGTTCAATAAAATGTGTGTCACTATATGTTGAATTACTTGCAGATTGATTCTCTGAAGTGTGGGAATGAATTTTTAATACCACATAGACATCATTTGAAAATACCCTATAAAATGGTGAAGGATTTTTAAAAAATAATATTGGGCATAATTGTGGTTTATTAAAATTATCTCTATCTTCTACATCCCACAAGTCAACAATGTTGCATCCTTTCCTGCAATCAAAAATAAATAAATAAATATGTTGTAATATCCACTACAGTGAGAGGTCAAAGAAAATTTATAACAAGTTGCCATAAATTTTAAAGTATTAGCTTAAAACAACTAAAAATCTGTTACTGATATACAAGCAAAACTTAAATGTGAAATATGTAAGTTACAGAAAACAGCAACAATAAATAAGAATGTTATCAAAACTTACTTGCTTATTCTTAAACACCAACGTTCTTCTAGCACAACATAATCAATCATCATATCAGACAGAATCCTGTGGGCTTCAGATGCACTCTTCCTGCTAAATACAGAATAAACTTTCTTTGTCCTTTCCCTATAAATAACAGGCATTTTAAAAGAAAATTTTTATTGTAAGATATTATCTAAACCTGCAATAAATGTTATAGTTAAGTTCCATTTTCAAAATAAACTGTTAATGATATTGAATAAACAGTTGTGTTATACATTTCTTTTAATTGCAGTGTAGTTCCTAATAAATTTTATTTGTGGTAGTACATCAAACTACATAAACACATTTAATAGATATATCCACATATGAATCAGAAACTGTTACCTGAAATCTGGATGCAACAAAAATAAATTTCCATAAAATTACCTCAAATTTGCATCTTCATAGTGTGGATGGTTAACTATGTTTCTTCGAGTCGAAAGCATAACATTGGCCATCACTGACATTGGGCCTGCAAATACAGAGTTTACACTGGTAGAACTGTTCACCCATGTCAACATATCTTCCAATGGAATGTTGCTATATTCACCTGTCAGAAATATGCTATATATAAATATACTCTCTTACAAAAACATTTCCATTTTTAAAAGGTGTGTATGAGTTACAATTATTATTTTAAAATATTTCACAAAAGTATCATTCTAACTCAAAACTTTGCAAAACAGGGAGCTTAGTCAAATCACTTCTAAACAATTTTTGATTACCTTACCTATGATATTTCTTTGTTGTTCTAAATTTTGAAAACCTTTAACACTCATTCCACTGATAAGTGCAATAATAAGGGCCCAATGAATTCCAGCACTTTGTATAAATGGTATAAACTGCAAAAAAAAATCACATGTTATATTATAGGTACATGATTCAGATTGTTCTGGTATATCTGAGGATTATTCCAGAGTTCCATTTATGGGCAGAAAATTAAAAAAGTTGTATCCAATTATATTCAAATGATTACCCAAAAATTATTGATAAGCTCAAATGTAATACACAATAATTTGATCGTAAGATTATATGCGATTTGAATAACACTCTCTTAGAACAGTGTGGTATGATATGTTGTAAATACTATATAATTTTTATACAAATAACAGATGAATATGGCTTAGGATAAAGCTGAAAACTCCTGTTTTATGTTATTTGAGGACTGATAAACATTTTTTCATTTTATAAAAAGTCTTTAACCTGTATTTCTACAATAATTTGAATAAAAAATTAATTTATAGTCAAATGAGGATATTGCTTAAATATTATGTAAAGTATGGAAGTAAATTATTTCATACATATATAATACTGCACTAAGTGTACAGGTACAAATAATTAGATCAGTATAGCCATATATATTTTGCTAGATGGAATTTTACAATAACATGACTAATTGTATTTGTGAATTTTTCTAATTTTATTTAAAAACTTACTTTGCGTGATGCCAACACTGAAACAAAGATGCAAAGCATTGGAGTAAAGAACAATTTCAGTCTCATAATAAATATAGCCATAGCAGTAAAGGCTCCAAGTTGCAATATTACATACACAATTTCGGGCTCCATAATAGACTGAAAATATTTCAATGACCTGTAAAAAATATGAAATCAAAATAATTATTACTGAAATAATTGGAATTTAAAGTGAACATAAAATTTAATGAATGATTAAAACAGTAAATACTGACAAAGAGGAGAGAACCAAACCTTTATATCCATCCGATCGTCAACATACTCTATCTGGGTGTACTGTATTCACAATAAAATGCTTCCTAAATATCACAGTAAATAGTAAACTGCAATTAAATGCAGTTTCTCATTCAGAATTTAATGTGATAGCAAAAAATATAAATTATTGGAACCATTTTATTAATCTCAAATTATGAAGTTAAGATTAAAATACTTCATAATTTGATACGTTAAAAGATTCACATAAGGACGATGTCAGTAAATGGCTGCAGAAGTAAATCATAATTACTATAGATTGTGATTTACAAAGATACTTTGGAAGTTCGTTCATTTTATTTAAATTATGTACAAATATTTAAATGAAAATAAAATATGTATATTGTAAAATAAAATAATATGATAAAATAGCCAAATGACAGACAAAATGAAGTGGTGATATAAATACCACAGAATGTTCCTTCCTTCAGGTGCCAAAATAACACAAGAAAGGAACAAAGTTTCCCAAAACATTGTGTGGTATATCACTTCTTTATGTCTGTCATTTGGCTCTTTTATATTATGATGTACAAATATGTTCAAGGCAAAACATGATACACACATACCTGGCCTTTTCAAATTTGCATTTTGCATCCCAACGACTAATCCAGCTCACCAACACTAAGCCTAGTGCCAATGCAGCTGAAGGAAGTAAAAATGTTTGACCGAGATTCTTCAGTACTTCTAATGGCATAAAATCAAACTCTGCAGCACAGGTGTATAACATTGTATGGAAATCTTGATAACTGGATAATTTGGATCTCAATATGTTTATAATATGCATCTGAAATATTAAACCAATTAGAAAAATTATTACTGAAAAATTGGAATTTCAAGTTAACAGTAAAAGTAACCACAATACTTACAAAAAAGTATTTTACTCCAAATAACATTTATTTTTAATGCTGAAACTAACAAGAATATTATATTTCCTGGAGTATTCATTACACAAAAAGTTCTTGGGTTCTAAGTTCACTCATGAACTCAGAAGATGGCAGAGCGAGCTATCAAAACATCGAGTAATGAAGTAAACTCAGAAGACTGAGAATGTTTGTATAATTTAAAATAATTCCCATAGATTATGAAAATTTAGTCTATTGTTCATATAGACCAAATCTATTTTATATACAATTGTGCATAATTTCTCAAATAATCCAAATAATATACATCTATCAATCAATGCAGAGACAATTTAGACCTCTCTTTCTCTATTTCCCCCTACCATCTAAAAATGCATACACAACCCCACTCTAATTTGTTCATGCAAAAAATTGTTCAAATAATAAGTTGGAACAACGTACTGCTTATGAATAATGTAACCACAAAATCTATGTTTTTCATTATTTGTGTCTATTATATTGATGTGATTCTTGGATCATACAAATTGATGCTTGAGTTTTAACCTTTGACAAACTAATTAATTATCATACTAACATCATCCACAATTCCAAGACTACTAGCTAAATGGAACTTCAGAATAAGTGCTCCTGCAATAGAAAAAAGAACCAATGCTGCAACTTGGAGAACCCTTCTGAGGCGAGACAGAAACACTGGTTCCAAAACTAGCACAGTAAATAGAATTGAACAAACTGTGCATGTAAAAATCGAACAAAGTAGAAACTTGTTCCCAAATAAGCAAATATCTGCATGAACCAATCCAGCCTGTAAATATAAAAAGTACAAAAATTATTTGGCAAATTAGAATAGGTTTACATAATTAACTAATAGTTTATTATTTAAACCATCTACAAAATTTATTAACAATTTCATTGTTTAACAAATCATAACCATTACATTAATTGAAATAGTTGCTGAATTATTTATAAACATTTCATTAAAATAGATTTGTCGTAAATGTAAGTTGAACAAATATAAGAAACAATATCACTACATTGAGCAACTTAAGTGCAGATAGGCTCCAACTTTTGACAAATAAGAAAACGAAATCTAATTTAGTAAAAGAATGATTCAAACACAAAAGCCGATTAATGCCGGCCCAAAAACTTTTAACCATCTTGTCACTTAAGGACACACACACATACAAAGATAAAATATTTGATATTAAAATAGTAATGAACTATTATATCAAGTGAAATGTGGAGACAGAAATTAAATGATTACAAATAAAACAATTTTCTAAATAAATACGTAAATTACGGCAAACCTCAATACATTTTATAGATACAAAATAATATAAGAAAATGTAATATAGCTTACCAACTGACCAGACAGTATTACAATCAATGTTATTTTGTCTGTTATTCCAGCAACATACATAAAAAACACTGCTACTGTTTGAGTGAAAAGTACAAACTGAGAAAACTGCCATGTTATGAGCATAACCCAAGTAGGTTCATAAATAAACAGTACCTGGAATATATATAATTTAGAATGAAATCAATAGATCATTATTAACAAATTATTTTACAAAAATATGTTCAAGTATAACATGAAATACTACAAACCTCAGAGAAATTTGACAGCTTCTGTCTACACTTTTTTGGAAGCCTACATATACGTAGACTTCGACATACAGACAACAACTGCAATAAACAAAAGGGATATGCAAAGCTTTCACGTAGTGGTGGCGTCCATTGCACACGAGTACACTGAAAAAATAAAGTTCATTAAATATATACAAGTACATATTGAATATAATAAATTAATATGCCAGCAGTATGAACACAACTTATTTCCTGATGAATGAGATACATTCCATAGCACTCATGGATGTAGGCGTTTTTATAAAGAAGAATAAAGGATTAAGATGAAAATAAGTATACCTACAAAACTGTAATACGTTATTTGTAATAAAAGAACTTACCTCTCCATGATTGTAGAAAAAGCAGAGAACTGATAAAATTCCACCAAAAACAGAGTCACTGAAACCAAAACAAATAAATATGTCACAATTTGTATATATTAGATTAAACAACAAGATTTAAAAATAATGATAAAAATTTCATATAAATGTTTTGGTTTCAGACCAAATGTGAAGAGTGAAAAAACAATTTAAATGGGTATAAAACTAATATTGGAGTTAAGTAAAATGAAATGGCATTTAAACCTCTTTATAAATAGTTTGTGGATAAATGATACTTAATGATATAACAGAACAGAATTACCTAACAGTTAAAAACTTACACAAATCTCTAGACTTTTTTTAATATTAATGTAAATAGTGAAACTGACAAGAACTTATTGAATTAATAATCGTCCTTTAATCAATCAGTGGACACTATTTATGATCAATATTAGTCCCATCGAAACACATTATCCACAACCAATGCTTCCTATCCTCTTAAATGATGCTTTATGTTTGAGAATATTGATAGATACATTTGATAAAGGTATTATCAAAATAATTATTACATGTATTTTTAAGTAATTGATAAACTTAAAAAATAAACATAGTACAGTAGTAGAGTGATAAGAATAGAATGCAAGTCACACTATATAAATGCAGTAAACCTTTCAAATGATTCATATTTTTCCTAAGGTACACCTACTAAAAATTGCATTTTATTTTAACATTTCTTGCTTAGAAGGGATTAAAAAAAAGGTATTTTCACATTATTTTTACAAGATCAATTTTTATTAAATATAATATGGTTAATTACTATCAACTCTATTAAATTGTTGTCTAGTTTCACTTTAAACTTCCTTATATAAATGATAATACCTTTGTTAATAATGTGGTTTAAAAAATAAGAAATCTAATTAATACTGATTACATAAAAATAAATTTGAAATAAATTTACATTCTCTTGATACATTGAATATCAATTTTTATTTTCTTAAAATAGTACATTTTCTAAACTTAACTTCTTGCATTCATTATCAATTGAAAATTTGCCACTAATACAAGTATTATTGAGTCTCAAAGCATGTATGTACTTTAAAAATATGAAAATAATTTTATTCTAATTCTAATTGTAAAAACCACAACATTTCAAAAAAATTAGATCAACTTTGAAGACCTAAAACGTTGTTAGTCACTCAATATTGTTTGATTCTCCAATAAGCACACTTTTCCAAATTATCTTGCAATGATTTCAATCTTTGCAACCAGGAAGCACTAATATTAATTAACATTGCAAACCATAAAATCATAATCTGTATCACAAAATACCAAATTCAATAACAAAAATATTCTCTGAACTTGGAGGACTCTGAATTAATTCAGGACAACCTGCAGTCAACTGCAGTAGACATACATAAAACAAAGGGACTCAAAAATATCTATGACAAGTCCAATCATGGACAGCAACTGTAATATTCATATTTTTGTGCAAGCAATTATTCTGTTGAAATCTGCAGTTTTAAATATTTATTTGCAGTCTACTAAAGCATTTTAACTCTTGTGTATTAACTTCATTATTCACAAAATGGAGAAATAAGCAACAAATTCTAAACATTATACAACTCCTAAGATGAAAATTTTGTACACATGTAAACAGGGCAAAGTAAGCAGTGAATCAAAAAATGTTTTTTATATAGAAATCCATTAAAATCTCATCCTGAAATTAAACCTTTTCTATTTAAATGCAACCATGTAGAAGGCATTTATGCAGATTGAGAAGAATAGGAAAGTATCAAATTATATGTGATAGTTGTCTACAATATAACAATTAGAAATTTGATTATGATGAAAGTAACAGAATATGGTTGGTTAAATTTACAAACAGAATTAAAAGCTGACAAAAAAGAAATGAAATAATAAAAAATAACATGCCTGAGTAAGTGACACATATTCAACAAATTTAAGAAGTCAGTAATATGGATTCTTATCCGGTGATGTTACTAATAAGTGAGTTTAGATGGAAGACAATACCTTATAAAATGTCCCAAGAGGAAAATTAATGCCATAGTAACAGCAGCACATAACCAAACAGCTTCTAGATAGAAAAACATTGGTTCCCCCAATCCTTCACAACTTGTGATGGGAGGTAGATTGCTTCCACGTTCAACTTGCCAACACTGTCTAGAAGGCCAATTCCATGTTTCAATTCCTATCTGATACCCTCGATAAAGAAATGCTATCAATACCTTGAATATAGAAAAAGAATTCTAATAACTTATTGCTTAAAATCTTGCTTAAGAATAGTTCCCAAATTTTAAGCAATATTTAGTGCAATTATGTATGAAAATAGTTTACATCTAACAAAGGACACTGAATCTTGCTGATACTGTTATTCTGTCTAATTTAATAGATTGTAATATTTAATAATGAATATCATTTGTTTAAATGTTGTCATATAATATAATCAAATATTCTCATTTTTTCATATTTACAATTACAGAAAAAGTACCTAGTAATTATCAATTAAAATATGACAAAAGTATAAGGAAATTTATTGTCACCATTTATTTTCGAGTACCTCAAATTACCATAATATTCTAGATATAATATATTTAAGAAATACTGTAGCCAAAAAAGATGGTTATTTCATTATGTAAGGTGAATGAATTTGGAAGTATCTACACTTTGAAATAGTGGCCAGCAAGTGAACACACAAATACTGCAAAAACTTTACAATAAATGAAATATTCAAGAATCTTCAAAAAGTTGTTACACACAATAGTTACATAGGATTGTATAGATTGTATGAATTGGAATATTATATTTAATTTAAAATAATTCTGTAATAGATGACAAAAATGATAACAAGAGTAACAATATCAATTTTTTTAAATGTTTTATTACTGTGTGTTTCTTAATTTATTCTCTAAAATGAAAAATTTATATATGTAATAAATAATAATACTAATTTTGAAGAATCTTGATGCAGAACAAAAAATTGTTCTCAAAAGTTAAGTATAATGATTTTTCAGTGACCTGCATACTAAAAGTATAAATAACTTCTGCATAAAGTATATATCAAGATAGATTACAATCACTCTGAAACATTCTCCTAAAATAACAACTGTTATTTCTGATTGAAATATTTATGCTTGTCTTTTAATCTTTTAATGATGCTCATATTTTTACTTCTCCCTTTGCCCTCTAATTATGTCTATCTTGCTTATTACATTGACAAAGTAAACTTGAGAAGATGTTTCCACAATTTTATCCCCATTTTCAATATAGTTAAAAGCAAAATGAATTACATAAATACCCAAAAGATAAAGAAGATTAAGATACAGTTTATCATAACAATCAAACCTATACTGAAAATATAAAAATAACATCTTTATCCCCCACATGCCCTGTTTGTATATAATAAGCATAGTTATTAAGATACGTACCTCAGGATAGACATTGAATCTCTGTAAACAATTTATTTCCAGTGGAAATTCTGTGGAATTATCATGAGTTATTTCATAAAATCCAGACTGAATAGTTGGTGCTTCAACCAATCTTTTGTAATATGAGTAATACAAACCCTAGAATATGAATAAATCTATTGAATACTCCAGTTTCATTCAAATTAAACAGCATTATTACGTTTTAAACACGTTTACTTGTAATCAAAGAAATTATAAATGAAAGCATTATAACTGCAAGAGGTTTAAAAGGAAATAGGAAAATACTTCATAAAATACAACACTGGCATGCTTTAGTTTCTTCAATGATCAGATTTCACTGTATAAAATATACAAAAGAAAAATACATCCCTCACTCAGCCATCTGAACACCTCAAAAGGATGTGATCTAAAAAGAACCTAACATTCTTTGATTCAATGAGTAGAATATTAAAGTAATAATGGTATATGGAAACTGTACATTTTGAAGTTACAGAAGACTAGGTTGATGTTAAAAATAGTTAAGTGCAGTAAAAGGAAAATTTTGTTGGGGGTAATATTGGCATATTGTGAAATTGGGTACTTCATGAATAAGAAATTGGACAGTACAATAAGATCGGTTAATCAATTTTTTTTTGACAGATTAAATTTGGAGATAAGCAAAAACCATTTACAGAAAAACAGATTTATACAACTATACTTTGCAAACAGATGTTCTTAATATGTCAAACTGAATGACACAACAATATTTTAATAAAACTTTATTCTCATATCACATAATAAATACATACAGATAACTCATGTTTAATAATTATATTTGGAATTAACATAACATTTAAAAAAAAATTATTTTCACTGAACTAGAAACACATTCTAATAAAGATAAATAAAAACTTTTGTTTCCTTCCACAAGGCTTGCAGTTTTCTAATAATATGCCATTCAATAAGCCCACAAAAGAAAACTGATAGGGCAACAATTGTTAAATATATTGTAACCAAAATATTACATACTAATATATTAATACTAATCAGTATGATAGCTATTATAGTCATGTAGATTTACCATTTCTGTTCTAAATGTCATCTCTCGTTCCAAAGTTGAAAGATGAGAAAAATGATGCTGATTTTCAAACATAGAAGAAACATGATACCTGTGCAAAAATGCACAACAAAGTACTGCAACAATAAGAAATTTTTAGGCAAATAAAAAAAAGATTAACATTATACACATACACAGATAGACATATATATATATATATATGTGTGTGTGTGTGTGTGTGAACTTGTACTTTATGAATTCGTAATATTACGTGTTATAAAGCAGTTAATGGGAGACAACATAAATTATCAATTTGATTTCCCACCAATATATCCCCCTCTCTTCTAGTTTTGTATATATATTTTAATAAGATACAAAAACTAAACCCCTCACAGCTGCAACTTTCTATGCTTTATCAAAAAGAGGGAGTTCTTGAATAAAAAAAATTGTGAAAATAATTGTCATTTGCTCATACGTTAACAGCTGTAAATTGTTAAAGTTTACTCAGATCTAAAATTTAATTTCTGAAGTTATATACAGCAATACTAAAAATAAAAAGACTTATATTATAAAAATTTGAATAAACTGCTCCTTGGCCTTATTATTTGGTAATATTGATCTAAAGTGTGAAAGGATCAGCATTTGGTCACAATTTTCTCTCAAATATGATATGGTAAATATTCAAACACATTGTGGGGAAAATAGAATAAAACATTTTATACCTAAAAGCACAACAGGTATCTGTCGGCAGGTTGATCCACTATTATTTCTTTTACGAAATAAATTATTGTCTGTACATTGGTCATTTAATTTTCTAGACCCATGTCTGTGTCTATCTACAGAAGGCTTTACTATACTAGAAAATTTCACATTTGTTTTCATATTGATTTATTGATAAAAACTTGGTATAGATTTTCCCAAATACATTTTCAATAACTGTCTACTTATATTAATATTATTTTTTTTTGAACATCCTTCCCTCAAAGCACATCTCTGTTGATATATAAGATACATCTAATCAACAGGATTACCAACACAAAACACTGACGCAACAGCTAGAACCAATTGTTTTTGTTTCTTACAGCGAAGCAACAAAATTTCTTTTTGCCTAATCCAAATTGACTATAGAAAACAACATCCGAGTACTCTGCAACGAGTTTAGTCTAATGACTGAAAGAAGTTGATTGTAGCCGTGTTTATTAAGAGCGTTTAATATAAGTTCGCGTCTCTCGAGCGGACAGTAATATAAAGCCCCTCTAGAAATTGGGACAAACTAAACATTGGTTTCTGAATTCACTAGAATATCGTCTAAGAGTAAAAAATATGCTATAAGTACAGTTATAATCTGCAGGTAATAAATTAGTGTCCAAAATGCAACTATAACCAAAAAAGTAAGATATTGTTCGTAGTAAATTACAAGAGCTAAAAGTGCTCACGCTGGCTGGAAACTAAAATCGTTCATTTGCACTATGAAGACTACGCTGGAAATGAGTAAATTAACATTGCTAGACTTATTAAGTCAATATTCACAAAGCAAATTGAAGCCATCAGCCCGTATTTATTACAAATATATTCGTTAAATAACAATAATAATAATAAGAGCTAATGATTTTAAATATTTATTGGCGGCTTCATGGGCCTTGAAATAAATTCTAATCGAGATTTTCGTATTACATTGCCCAGTGAAACTTATGCTGCCTGGCGCAATGTTGAAGCAAATGGTCATATTGTGCAATTTAGACAAAGAATGTGCAATATGCACAAAACTTATCCCACCAATTACATAAAACTAAAGAATAGAAATGTAGGCGATACAAACAGACGTCGTCGAATTCAAACATTTAACAAAGCCATGCCCAAAAAAAATCTCGAATTATTTGCATGTCAATTGTGGGACAGACAGCGATATATAGAGAAATATCAGGACGTAGTAGTCGAAAGTTTCGCACTTTTGTTCAACCAAAAATAATTTAATGGAAAAGGGATTGTTTATAGGGTATGATAGTAAAGAAATTGCAATTTCGTTGATACAGATAATTCTTCATATATAAAAACAAACGACTGTAAATAAGGACCAATGAAAAAAAAGGTCAATTTTTAATTTCCGCAAGTTTTTCAGACGAATAAGCTGTTGGAATTGTTTCTGACCGGGTAGCGTTCACCAAGCACGACGAACGTGTAAATTAAAAAATTATTTATAGGCCACAGTATTTCTGTAGGCTGTTTAGTTATATTTATGGACAAATAGGGTTCCATAAGCCGTTATAAAGTTTTCTGCTATTATCGTTTTCGCCCAACTGTCTCCAAATCCGGGCTAGGCATGGGGTCGGGTATGCTGCGACCTCACAACAAACCACCTGTCATCGAAAGGGCGTAGGACAATTAGTCAGACTACCGGTTTTTGGTTTTACCTGCATCACAATTGGATTACCCTTAATTAGAAACTTTCTGAAATAAAATTAGTTTTGTGTAGTCTAAGTGTTGGCAATAAATCTGCACATTTATCATAACAGGTACTGCCTGATAATGCATACCAGGGACTCTTTACACATGTTCATGTAAGTGATTCACCAAATTAAACCGATAAAGGTGTACCTTGAAGACATCATCAATAATTGGGCAGTCACACCAACAAATGCACATTCTAATCACAAAGACATAACTATCAAAGGCTTCCCCACTAAATATAATTGAGAAACACTTATCTGGTTCCCCATGGGTAATCTCTGTGAACAGTGACACTTTTACAGCTTGTACTTCTTTGAAGATGGCAGTGTTGGCCATCAAAAAATTTCTGCTCACAGATTACCTGGGCAAAAACAGAAGCACTTCTTAGCAAAATCGGTTTATTAAATGAACTATACTCTTATTCAGTATGCCAAACTAGTGTCATTTCTTATCACTTGCTTTATGGTTTGAATGAATTTTTTAATTGACAATGAACCTGAGAATTTACAGCATTTAAATTAATCTTTTAATTAAAATGGATTTGCTTTACCTAGACAACCTTATAAGCAACTGTGTCAGACTGTTAATATAATTTACAACAAAGTTGTCTGTTGTCTGCAGTTCCAAGGTTTTCCTGTTCTAAACTTACCTTGAGCTCATAACAGATAACTTTTATGCCCATAAATGTTGTATGTACACAATGCGTTCCAAGACATTATACACTCCAGAGTAACCATTTCTTTGACTCAAACTCTACTTTCTTTTCTTCTCAATATGTCCAGTTCAGATTATTAATATTTGCAGATGAATTGTTTCTTCATTAAAAAACCATTAGATTCTTTCTAGTAAGAGCTGAAAGTGTAGACTTTGTGACATTTGCAATCTAACTCTCACAATGATCAAAGAAGACAGTTTCAGTAGTAAATAAATCCTTCAGATATATATTCATCCCTCAATTAGTATCCTAGAAATGTGGAAGCAACAAAATTGCCCCCACCCCAGTTATTTTTTTAAATATCAGTGATGATAAAATTAATTTTTTTAAAAATTGTCCAACACTAGACACAATTCAAAATTTTTTAATACCAGATCGCAGTGTTGCATTTCAGTTAATATTTAAAGTTCAATCTGAAAATAATGGACATACAAGAGCATCGTGTAAGACCTGAACCAATACAAATGTTTATATAATTGTATACTGGAACACGCCTGCACTTCAGCACATAGCATTCAGTTGAATGTTTTTGCACTCATTGATACTCGGCATCTAAATTTAATATTTACACTTCCACCAATTAAATCAAGGAATGGACCTTTGCATATACCCAAGGTCTTAAAAGGAATTTCCATTGTAGTGGTCGTATGAATAATGACAATTCCTCATTCTAAAGTTTGTCAAACTTAAAGTAGAACTTTTATTTGTTGTGTTGTTGACAAAGATAACATTATGTATCATTATAGCTTAATCATTGTCTTCTTCCTCTTCATCCTCTTGACTATTAATCTGCAAAAATGGAACAAATAAGTATTAAATAACTTGACAAATTATTCATAAAATGTTTGATGAGTTAGCATTGAATACATTGAAGTAATGAGATGTTGTACCCCTATTATATTATTAAAAGTGTGACTCAAAATCATGTAAATTTTAGGGCAGTTATAACAAAAGCCTAATTTGGAAATCATATTGTTGGGAGAATGGCACACACACACACTACTTGCATATTATACTATAAAGGGCAAAACATTCATTTACTACTTATATGGGGAGGAAGAAGCTAATTAGTTTATTTTGGAAAGGGGAAAAAAAACAATTGTGTGTAACACAGTGGACCTATTGTCAACTATATATAACACCTATAAGATTCTCCAAAAGCAACATTTACAAGTAACCGGTTGACTACTAGGAAGAAACCAAAGGTGGTTAACAGTTTTGAGTGAATTCCTAACAACAGACATGCATAAAAATGCAAAACAAATCAAAAGCCAAGAAGTTCATATTGAATAATGAACTTTTACACAATACATTAATTGTATATATAATACCAATTGAAGGAGCAGAATATATAGAAATAGATTTACAATAACAGAGTATCTTCACCAAACTGGAAACAATTTAAAATTAATTATAAAACATAGTAACAGAAAATACACACACAAAAAAGGTTGTAAAGGACAAGGCAGTGTAAAAAGTAGGTTTGTTGCTGAAAAAAAAGATCTCTTGCATGAATGAATTACTGCCAATAAGCAATATTGTATATGAAACTGAGTAGTACAAAGCAGAAAATGTGGAAGGACAAAGATAAGGGTACTTAGAAAACACCTCACAATACATATTGACTTGAGGACAGAAACTAATATTAATAGGTTGAAATAAGTTTTTTTACCTGGAAGTATCTTAGTTCATAAGTGTCTTTACCATTGGCTACAACTCTTAACCAATCCCTAAGATTATTTTTCTTTAGGTACTTCTTGGTTAAATATTTGAGATACCTGTAATGAAACCAAAACATTGCATTAAGGTTTTAAATAAATTTATCATAATCACATTAAACATACAGAACTTATACAAACCTTTTTGAAAAAGGAATGTCAGAATTAACAGAAAGCTTCGTCTTATTCCTCTCCAAGCTCACCGAATTACCAAAGTTATTTGTCTTCCCATTAACTTTGATACGTTCTTGTAAATACCGTTCCTGTAAGAAAATTGTTCAATAATTTACATACATCACTTAGCCAATAGCAGAAATGCTAACTTTTCAGATAATTATTACACCACCTGCAAATACACTTACAAAATTGGCTACATCCATAATATTATCTTCTACAGGATGTGCACAGTCGACTGTAAGCTTCACAGTAACTTTCTTCTTTTTCTGACCTTTCCCACGAATATGTTGCTTCTTAGGAGACTTTTTATTAGCAATCTGAATTGATGGAAAGAATATGATAATCTCACAAATATATTCATATTGTACAGAAATACAAAAGGGGATATCCTTATTCAAGAGAAATGTAAATAAAGTACAGAATACATGTTAACATACATATTGAGGACCCAATTATTCAATTATATTAAACTGACAATATTAATTTATCAATCACCAATAAACTGTAGATCAACCACATAAAAAGCAGGATAATTCTGTCAAATTGACTTTAATTTCCATTTCTTGACAACCTATATAGTATAGACAAGTTTCAAAAGAAAAGTTAGCAAACTATCAAACAACTATGCTAATACAGCCAAAATTGAACCACATTGCATTTACTCTAAAGTATTTGCACAATATCCAACAACCAAAGTAAGGCAAATCCTACAATAGTTACCTTGACAGAACAATAACACTAATGATCACATACACATAGCATATATAAAACTCAAAAGTATTACACAAAGTTCTTCTGAACAAACTAAAAACACAAATTATCCATTCCTTTAAAACAGATCCACATTCATATTTTAATCATAAATTCAATTTGTTCCCAACCATATTACAAAATATACTACACAATATTTTGATAGAAAGTCTTGTGTCAACAGTTTCTCACTGAATTTACCCGGACATATTAGATGGCAAAATATTAATTTTACTAAAATACAATCAAATTGATGACGAAAATTAATCCAGCCTTTGAAATGTAAGGTTGTGCTTACAAATTAAGTCATTGTAAAAATGTGTTAAGTCGGGTATTTCAAAATTCACATTCAGTAAGACAGATACGATTATTTTATTAAGAAGTAATAATCAAGGCAGGAAAGTGGTGGTCCCCCTATGAACAATTTAATACATTACTTTGAGAACAGACAATTGCGTAACGTGTTTAGTACGTACTATCACGAATTTACGTACTTTTAACACGGCCCTAAACATTGCCCGTTCTCAAACCATACTCCCTCTGAATAAATGCTCGAAAGAAAATTGTAGGTAAACTCGCCAGTAACAGTAAAGATGCAGATTTCGAAAAAGTGAAAAGTCTTCGATTATGAACTGTAGATGGAACATATTAGAACAAAGTTATGTGTAGATAAAATAACTCGAAATAATAATATAATATAAATGAATTATGAAAATGCCTTCATTTCGGAAAAGGGAAGGTTGCACAACGATTCAATATACACACCACACGTTGTAAGTAACCTACACTGAGGGCGATATTGAGCACCTCATGACTTGAAATTGAATCCAATAAAATGGAAAGCATCACAACATAAATACAATAAAACTCACAATAATTACTTTCTAGATCAATTGAATTCACAACAAACAAATGTATTTTCTAACTTGGAGTAATTATTCGTTTTACACTACAAATATTTTAACCTCCAGATGAAAGCTTACTCGGCCATACTTAACACTAAAAATATAAAACCTATAGTTCAATCTAGTAATTAATTTTTAGAATACTTACGGCAGGCATTTTTAGACCTCTCTTGAATTATACACAATTAAATTCCTTGTGAGTAAGTTCCCACTTACAACCACACGGACAACACAGCCCAAAAGGAAATAGTGGTGTTGTTCTAGAGACAGCGCTGTGTGTCAAAGATATGAATGTATAGGATCTAATCACAGATTCTAGTCTTCCAAATATATTAATTTTATTCGTTTATTTGCAAAATAAAGTAAGGAATTTTTATTTTTCCCAGTACAATTCCATTAGACTTGTTAAAAGGATAAATTTGTTCATTCAACTAATATATTATTATCTCGTCGAAAATTTATTATTAGGTATTTTGTATTAAGAGACAAAAAAATTTAATAGATTTATATTATGTCTGTTTTCGTTTTATTAAGCGTATGAAGATTAAAAAATACTCAAACGATGTATAAAAAAAAGAAAATCTGTACCCAGAAGATGAAACTTAACACTACGAATACTTTCTTACTATTTGTGATCCACTTCTCCTTCTGGACAATTTATTACTTCGTATCTATCACCGGCACTCTTTTAACCTAAACTATGTTGTTTTCATCTCATTTATTATTATTCTCTTCCTTTTCGTGTCTTCATTTTTTACTGATCTCTTTTATATTTCGCATCTACTGTTCGTCCTTCGTTTTTTCCTCTCTTTATTTAGACAGTTCTTCATATCTTTACTCATACAGTAGAATACCCGAAAAATACGTATAACACCATTAGTGCTTTCTAAACTCACAAATATATCGCAGTATAACTAAAGCCATTAACATTTTGATACTCGTGATAATTAGATTCCTTCATTCATTCTACGTCTTTGAACTTTCCAAAATACCCTTTCCAGTTACAGATTGACTTGAAGTATTCTTAAGAATATTATTATTCGTGTTTTCAATTGTGTAAGAGGAAGAAAGAGACCGACGTTTCGAACAGTAAAAAAACTCTTTCTACACGGAAGAAAAAAAACAATCAGAGCTTACCACACTAGTCCAATCACTCCTTTAAAGAATAAATTTATCAAATTCAATCTGTTCTATCGAGGAATTTTCATCTGTCTGAAGAAGATACGGGACTTTGGTCTAAATTGATAGTAGGAGGAGCAAGTAACAGGAGGGCTGTTTCGTTCGAGTTTAGAAGGGATTCAGCTTTTGGACCAAACGAATTACGGGACACGAATGCCGTGCTAAACATTTGATTAAAAATTACATATTATAGTTTGTATTTCCCTGTTTATTTTTATGTTTGGATATTTCTGATCACAGAAAATGCGCTTTCTAATCTCCAAATCTTATCCATTCGTAAGCCTCTTCAATTTCAGTCAATTAACCACAAAAAACATGCTCATAAATAATAATTGTGAACGTATCAGATAAGTAATGCATCAATTGTGTTCAGGTAGGATGTATGTCTCCAGGGTGACGATGCAAGTAAAAATAGAATTAAGTGGAAGCACAAAATTTCTCTGAATTAATATATCCTAATTATTACTGTGTCACAATAAAATTTCTTAACTGGCGACTTTAGGTTTGCCAAGAATAACACAAATTTATTCTATGAAAATATTACATACACTACAGCAGTTAATTATCAATTTTGAAAAGACTTTTGTATAAAATACAATTAAGAACTAGTTTTTCTCAGTTCAGGATCAACAATATCTGTACTGCCAGAATTTAATTAATATCAAATGTGGTTTCCTCTGACCTAGGCTTTTACTAATGCGTTGGCTGACACAAGAGATGACTCATGAAATTTGAAGAACCTGAATTTCAGGTAATCAACCTACTTGTTTTCCATATCAATTAATTATTTTGACAATATTGAATCCTTACTTGCTTTCATATTACCTTACTTGGCACTCCAACTCTTTAAATACCTTTTGGACCTTGTAATGCCACCAATAAACAGAGAATTCTCTGCTTATTCACACCTTCCGATCACGCACTTCTTCAGTTACCAATTTGACTCCCACTACTTACTACAACTCTCTCTGCATTTCACGTCTTATCCTTCAGCACATTACATCTCGCCAGCTCTCTAGTTTTTCTATACAGTTGACCCCCCCCCCCCCACACACACCAATTTACTATGTTCCACAACCTGTATATATATATATATCCATCCTGAAGAAGAGAATTAGGCCCTCAAAAATTTGATAAATTAATTACTCCCAGGCTGGATCCACCATCTGTCGAATCAGCTGCTCCTCTCTGCCCCACTTTCCTAATGAGTCACATTATCCTTACTTGCCTATATATATTACTGAAGGAAAATGTGATGAGGTCAAATTAAATAACATGTTTAGACAGGTAAGAGAGACAGTGAAGTCCAGTAAGGCTGAGGTGAGAGAATATTACAAATTATTAAGAGCCCGAGCCCCCTCATCAGCAGAGAGGTTCTGGACACAAATTGACGAATTCAAACTAAGGTGCGTTATACAGCAACAAAGCCAACAACTCTCTCTCTCTCTCAAGAAAAGGCCACAAAAATGGAAAAATAAATACATGCATACATAAACACACACATGCAAACAAGCACATTAAAATGTAAAGAAAATGATAGGAAGTTATAAGTACAAGAATGAGAATAAGGGAATGATTGAACAGATAATTAAAATAGTAATCACTATAAGAATTAACATAATATTATGTTGCTACAAGATTTCATCACAATATGATAACTACTGCCACAATGACCACTATAACAATATAGGATGTTCTGTCTAGGACTTTCCCTAGAATGTAAGATGTGCTGGAAGGAGAGTTCCCAAAGATGGAATAAGGCTTTAAGGAGGGTCAGTGTTTAGCATTGGTCAAAATTGTTGGAGTTGTGACTTTGGGCATTAGCAGCTATTGGAAATTGGGTATTGGATTGTTTGACAATGCTGCGGTGGTTAGCAATGCGTTCAGGAAACGCTCGTTTGGTTTATCCGAAATAGAAATCAGGATAGAGCATAAAGAAATATTTAATATATATATATATATATATCTGTGTGTGTGTGTGTGTGCAGTCCGCATACGGCCGGTGCATATATATATATATACATATATACTAAGCAGAATACGTGGGTTCAAGTCCCGCATGGGTCAAATATTTTCAGTCTTTCCTTCTTCTTCCATCCTTCTCTCTGCTTTGAACATATGCTTTTCTATGTGCGTAATTCTTCGCCCGAGCATATGAATTCACATAAAGCGCAATCCTCCTATTTCTCCTATTTATTTCTATCCTTCCTCACTATCCAAGTTTGAATGTGAATTAGTTCCTTAATGGATTCTCCTAATATTGTATATATATATATCAAGCTTTAATTAATTTTTGCCCCACATTGTGGTGACATTAAATGAAATAATTAAAATGATAGGCTTTATTTAAATGAAAAGATTATAAATATTTTAACAAACAAAATTTATTTATTAATTTGTGACTTCTAAAATTTACAAACAATTACTATAAAATGAAAATCTCGTAATATCTCAGGCTCTTTACTGGGTTTGATGATTTACAGTGAAAATTATTGAATGATCTTATTAACAATAGAGTTTAAAAATTTACTTCAAAATAATATGCTGATAAATGAAAGAAAAACTACAAGAAAAAGAAACGAAATCTGACATTACCCTTTTAGTTAGCGTTTACAGATTTTATTAAGGCTTAGGTTACTTACACATTGTTTGGCTGGTACTAGCATTCTTTTGGCACTTCAAAAGAACACTTAATTGCAAAATTTTTACACAGAGTCTAAATTTATTACGTCGAAATGTAATTATTAGGCTCCTAGGAACTTGGATGATCCTCCTAATTGGTCAGCTATCTGATGTCGCCTTCCCTCAGCACGAAATTGTTCAAGCTCTTTACAATGAAGCAAACCCCTGCTTTCGTTGGCCAATTAACCGCTTGCTTACAGGAATCTTATCAGTTGCAGATTTTAGCCTTTTACCGCTGTATTTATCGGTTTGGCTTGAAAACTCCTAAGTAGCTTGGTGGAGATTTACTTTTAAATGTCTATCCTTTCGTGGCTGATTGTAGACTTAGACTCACCTTTTCAATGTCTCTCCTCTCGTGGTAGACTGAAGACTAAACATACTTTTGCACGCGTAATCCATTTCGACTCCTCAATAATAGGAACATAGCTCACCACTCATTGTTGCTTTGCTCGCTCTCACTATAATGCAAATTGTTCGCTAACAATTTAAATTATTTAAAAACAATTAATGGCTTAATTAATTGGCATTACAATATATATATGATATTAGTAAGGATATGACATTGTCAAAAAAATAATTGCAATATTGGTATGGATAGGTTGTGGCTTACATGAAAGTGAAGTGCAGTGTCGCCATAAGAAACTGAAAGTTGTTCTTCAAATTTTCCGAGGCACTCAGCCTCCTTCTTCAGGAAGGAGTGTTACACCATTCATGAAGAAGGAGGCTGAGAGCCTCTGAAAATTTTAAGAACAACCTTCAGTTCCTTATAACTTATTTCCATTTAGATAGGAAAGAGAGACAGCTAAGTCAACTTACCCTGAAAACAACAGTTGGTCAATAGTTGGGCTAAGGAGTGAAAATATTTAAACTTTTGGAGGGCTTGAGCCCCCTTTCGTCAGAGTTAGGATGGTGCTAACTGCGTGCCAACCGGGAAGACCTTCCTTATTGATGAAATTTGAAATATTTTAGCTCCTCAGCCTGACTGAATTATTTACTTTGACAATGTCACATTTTCTTAACTGATATATATATATATATATATATGTACACTCCTTCCTGAAGAAGGAGGCTGAGAGCCTCCGAAAATTTGAAGAACAACCTTCAGTTCCTCATGGCGACACCGTACTTCACTTTCAGGTAAGCCACAACCTATCTCTCTATCCTTTCCATACCAATATTTTTGACAATGTCACATTCTCACTATTACAATATATATATATATATATATATATATATATATATATATGTGTGTGTGTGTGTGTGTGTGTGTATAGATGAGGTTAAAATTTATAAGGTAATATAAATACAATTTCAAATGTAACATAATTAATAATTTATTTATATCCCAATTACAACTGCCCAAAAATAATAGTAAATATAATGAAAAATGGAACAGGAAACTTTTATGAACAATGTTCTAGAATCACTGATAACAAATCAGATTAAGACATTTGTATTACACAATAAATGAAAATATTTATACCTTATTAATAACCACATATTAATTTCATATTGGCTAATATATATATATTTATAAATATATAGATATATATACCCTTGGAAATATAAATAATAATTTGTGCACATATACAAGAATCTAAAAAATTTACTATTTCATATTTTTAATATGATAAAGGTTTTAAACATGAAATAAAACTAGACAATAAATAAGGGCAAATAGAGTTAATATAAATAATATTACAACAAGGAAGGAACACTTCAACTGGTTCTGGACTAGATTATTTATGTACAATGTTGGGTTCAACGTATAATACTGGCAATAAATTAATGAATATCATCATATACATAACATCAGGAAAATTAGGAAATAAAATAAATATTCCTACATTATTAAAAAACACATTTCCAAAAGTGACTAAATAGTGGAATGATACAACAGCATCTTTGTTATGTATAGGGTCCAGGTAGAAAGACATACTGGTATCCAATAAATTACTAGGATCAAATATTGGGCACATAATTTAACATTAAATTTATGTATACATATTATTTAGTTCTAAACCATGCAAATAAAATATTGAATGTACAACATTACATCCTAATACTTTTATGCGACATTAAATTAACAATAAAGAAAATTTTGTTAAAAAATAAAAATGGTTATAATTTCATACACAGCTTCTGTTAAGGCACTTTACATACTGAGCACACACTTCACACATATATCAACATAAGGACATTCATACAAATTTAAACTAAACATATTGCAACAGGCATAATCTAAATAAAATAATTCAAGCTCATCTAGACCAGTAGACTGTTTTGCTTCAAAGGAAATAAGAGTGCAAGGAATATGGATACTTCATCGTCATTAATGATTATGAATGCAGTGTAAAATGAGTGGTGATAAGTGATGTGAGATGGAGAGTAAGAAAGAAATTGAGGAAAAAGAACAGCATGGAGGACAGTCAGAGCAATATCATACAAAGTGAAAGAAAAAGGATAACTTTTTTCTCACTTTCTTCCACACTATTCATGGTTTTCTATTTGCTCAGTGCCTGTCTTACTATTTGCCTCATCTTTCAAGTGTTAACACACCATAATCAACAAAATTAAAAAGTATATTGAGAATAGGATAGTTAAAATGAAAATAATTTACATCAGATAGAAAATAATGAATAAGAAAGATAGCCAATACAGACAAAAAAAGGGTAATATAAATACCATACAACGTTTCTGGGATCCTTATTCCTTTCGTCAGGTGCTAAGAAAAGCCTAGAGAAACACAACTGCACTGGTCTGTTGACAACACTTTTGTGGTATTTATATTACCATTTTTTTTGTCTGTATTGGCTATCTTTCTTATTCGATAATAGGATAGTGTTGAGTAATTTAAAACAACTTTCATTTTATGTGTAAACACTGAGAAAATGAAAATTCTAAAAATTTGATAAACAGATTATTTTTAACATAAATATAAAATTAAATGCTTTTTGTTATAATATATTCCTATTCACTATTTGATGAGTAGATAATGGTTCTTGCTGGCAGAATCTGTGGACATCTAAACTTCACACTACTCCCAATGTCAGATTCAACATTACAAGAAGACTTGGGAATATTTCAAAGGAATGTTATCAGGTTACAATCCAGGAGAAACCAGACCCTTTTGACCTCAATTTGGTATAATTACTAGACAACATAATTACATATGATATGTATGACACTATACATATGATATGAGTGGAAAGAAAGGCCTTAGTACGAGAAGTAGTAATTGTGTATTGCCTGACATCCCTAACTGGGACCATAGAACATCCAAGTGAATGTTAAAAAAATGTACACAATTTGGAAATTTTTGAATGTTTTTAAAAGTATTAAATATGTCACAATAATTGACAAAATCCTGTACGCAGATGCCATATATTACCAATTTCACATTAATAGTGTATTTTACTGGCATTGGTAAAGATTTTATTAAGAGGACACATTTAAAGTAGTGTAAAAAGTTAGAATGAAAGATCTTGAACCACAAAACACTGCAATAAAATGTTAAATTTATCAACCACTTGTAAATTCAATTTAACTAAAAGAAACAAAATCACCATAGGGTTGTTATATAACAGTATGCATACACTGGATGATAAATTAAATATTTCCTCCAAATTCTTTCAATGAGTATACATGATGAATAAAAGTTCTGTTTTTGTCTTTAATCAGATGTAAAATATGCAAACAGTGAAATAATAATATTTAATTTTCTAAAATACATAATATTCCAAAAATACAGCAAAAATTTTGAAAACTTATTTAA
The DNA here is from genome assembly GCA_037074705.1 of Zhengitettix transpicula. NCBI lineage: Eukaryota > Metazoa > Arthropoda > Insecta > Orthoptera > Tetrigidae > Zhengitettix > Zhengitettix transpicula. The sequence goes on from CM073595.1 coordinate 5,634,614, forward strand.
TAAGCATTTGGTTGTTTGGAAAGAATACAATATTTTTATGCGAATCTAATGTGCATCCCACAGGCAGTTAATGCCAGAATGAGCAATCCCACATTTTTGGCAAAAACTATGTATAGCTGGAGAGGTTTCAGAAGTTCTGTCACATGTGCAGTAAAGGGAGGGAGATTTTGTATGGAGAATTGTAGTCTAGTGAGAGCCCCCTCTTGGAGCAATGCCATTATCGTTCTTAAAAACATTTATTATACTCTTATGAACAGGATATGCAGACAGCAACAGTCTTTTAATCATACCCTGTACTCATAATATCTTAACTTTTATGGATGAGGTTTTTAGTGTACAACATATCTTGAACTCAACACATTATATTTCCTTGCATTAATATTTTCAGAATGGTTCTTAAACTACCAATTTGCCATGACAAAGACTTATGATGAACTTAGCTCTGGCACACCCCCTCTATGCATGGACCATTGTGCATCTTATGTTCACATGCATTGCTACAGCTCTCGAGCTATAACTCGGGTTTAGGGAAGTCTGTGTCCATCTTCTCAATGTCAGAGTGGTTTGAGTGTACTTTATTCAATGCTCAAGAAATTGCAGCAGAAAGAATTCTGGGATGGATGTTGACATAAATGAGAAGCAAAACCTAAAAACCCCTTTATCTCAAATAGGTTCAGAAAGGGGATAGCCCACTCTGGCATTAACCACCTCATTTTAAACACAAAATCTTAAAATAATACTTTGTTAGAAATGTAATGCTGATAAATGGTGCAGAAAAATTTTTATACAAAAAATACAGCCATTCACATTTAGCCTTACACTCTAGTTTCAGTGTATTGATAACTACAGCCATATTTTGCTTTATTTCTTATGTCACTAGTCACAGGTTGAGAACTGATCTTTCATTTACATACAGATTCCAATACTTTTTATTCAATGATAGGATGACTTCCTTTGTGAGAAAAGGGGTATTTCTTTCTATCAGCTATAGTTTCAATTAATTCTAATTACTGTTAGCACCTCAAGCAAACTTTGGTCTTCACTACACTGAGCTCTTTTTCTGATAGTTTCATTTCTCTTCAACATAATACAAGTTTACACTTGAAAGTACCATAATAATATATTCTTTTCTATTTTCCTCCATTTCGTGACTACCTAATTCAAACAATCTAGGCAGTAATAGGCCCATGATAAACGGAACAAAGTTGAGAATTGCAACAATACCTTGTGTCATAAGGAACAATAAACCTTCAATCCTAATGTGCACCACAATTTTAGATACTTTATCTATACATAAAAAGTGCACATTAGATTAGCATATACATGATAAACAAAACATATTATTTTGGGACAGAACATTGCACAAGTAATTTATCTCTTTCAATAACAAGTAAATTGCTCATTTAAAATTGACCATTTGTAACTATTATTTTATTTAGCACTATGATGTAAATTGTAATAAAACTTGAGGGATTTCACACACTTTTTCACAACCTTTTCTAAAATAAATAAGATTAACAGAAAATTTTACATATGAACAAAAGACCAGTAGGCTCTTAGTATTCAAAATTATATTTACAAAACCGACTTATAACTTGGTAAACTTATAAGATCTTATTTATATATCAACATTCTAACTTATAAAATATTCAGTTACATCATTCAATAAGCTTTTATGAAGATCTTTATAATAAAACATATATCTCTCAGTTTTGAATTACTTACAGTAAATTCAACATACAGCCTTCCTTTCCAGACATGTGGCCAGCCATACCCTATTAGGTTTCTTAGAAACCAACCATTTTAATTTGTTTTCTGCACAAGTTCTTCAATCTGTCACAAATGGTAAAGAATCATGGGCAGATTAAAGTCTAAGCGTGGTATTTCATACAATACATTTCCCTGAAACATAAAAATGAGTGTAATGTATTCCCATACACATAGAAAACAAAGAACTAACTCACGTTTATGGACAAGAACAATGATGTTAAATGAATATTTCTTATAGGCAATACATTTTTATTGATAGTTTGATTCTGAATATAAAATCGGAATTTATCATTGACTTCACATTTTTTAATGTTCCTCATTTTTTACTACCATCTTATTTATAATTGATAAATTGAATTACAAAGCATTGGCATACAAACCATAGTTCATAGAATTGTACAAAAAATATTTGAAATAAGATACATAAAGAATTTCTTATAACATGATACAAACTTATTCAACCCTCTCTCACCATCATTAAATGATGTCACCCATGTTCTTCAATAAAGCATGCAATCCACATCTTACACTAATCTCCACCAATTACTTATATAAACATTTTGTAATGTGCCTGTATCCTATATACCAACTAAGGTTTACATTACTTTTTCCTGACTGTATTGTCACTCTTTAGATCTGTCAAATTATATAAATACAATACCCAACTTTAAATACAATATTCATGGGCAATATGCTAACAATTTTTACTATTGCTACCATTAATTTAATTGAAACCTATATCCCTGACCCTCTGATGAGTGAATTTAATTTACATCATGTGTTTACAATCCAATATTCTTCAGAGAATGAAGTGAGTGAATTGTCAAATAGGTCTGTGGGTGTCTAAACATTTTCTCTAAATGATGTTTTTTTAATATAGTATTTAAATAGACTGTTAAAGATTTAAGCTTTTAAGTTAAGTCAACTAACTTGTGATTGTGTCACTCTAGGCTTTTTTGTGTTTTTTCAGTTTTCTTAGCACATGAATAAAGGAACAAGGCTTTAAGAAACGTTATGTGGTAATTATCACTTCTACTGTCTATCATTCATATTATTGTGAAAGATTTTTTGTTGGGTGTTCCATTGTCTGATGAGTATGAGTAGGGCAATCAATGTGAGAATTGATATGAAGTGAGATAAAAGAGAATGGAAGGAATCATGGAGCAATCAATATCCAGATTCAGGCTCACATGGTGGCTCTCGTGTGACAAGGGTGAACTGAAAGGCTTCATGCTTGTAGACCGAAGACTCTCTCAGTAACACCAATGTGCTCATAAAGATGAATAAAGATTTTCACTATTAGAAGCTCCATTTAATTCTAAAAACTTTGGAACACAAAACTTTTTTTCAGAATTAAGTTTACTGGTATTTATTTTCAAATCTATATTTCGCTGTCATATAAATTTGCTTTTAAAAATTCAAATATTTTTCTATTTCTCTTAAGTTAAACATTTGTGAAGACATTATGTACATGAACATTCTCTCCAGAAACTTGCAAAATCCTACTATTGAATATAAGACTCATATGGCAAATAGCTTACAGATATTTTGACTCCTATATCTATTTTTGAAAGAAAACTGTAAAAGGTAACTTGCAGAGAGACTAGTGAATATATACATTTTATTTTTGTTATTATCTACACTGTTCAAAGTAGTATTCATTCATTCCAATCAAAAAGTGATAACTATGTAAGCACATGCCCAGTTATAACACAAAAATTTTCAATCAATGATTCACAATCTATTTGTGAATAAGCAATAAGCAAATATGAGTAATTCAGTTTAGGAATTCCATGACTCGTCATTGTGTTTATGGTCATCTGAAGCTAGAGTGAAAATGTGAAGAAAACAAATTTCCTTAAATGTCACCATAAGAGCAATTTGTATTGTATATTTTAAAATAGCAAGTTGTATTAATGATGCATTAAATAAAAAAATATAATTTATAAAGTAAATTTTGGTAATGTTACTAATTTATTGGTGGAGTTTCAATTATCATAAGATGCATTGGAATAAAAAGTACTAATATATTTAAACAACCTTATCAAGATCTCAAAATTGCTCATTATTTAAATAACCAGATTTGGTAAAAGGTTATTTTGACCAAGAGCAATTAAATAGATTATTGCAATGATTTCTTTTTGGCGAGCACAGTACATCTTTAATTGATTTTCCTGTTACCTGAACATATTTTCTAACCATAAACAAAGCTAAAATTATAAGGAAACCATATCAAATAATTTTAAGAAACTTGACTCATCTGACCAAAGTATGACAGTTATTAAAATAAATATTACAATAATTTAGCATTACCTGAGGAGTTAAATTATCTAATATTTGCCTCATACAAGCTTTTTCTCCTTTGCCAGAACCAGGAATTTCTATGTAAAATTCATGTGCTAGATCACCATCTTCATCAAAAAACATTGACCTGAAATTTTTTAAACAAAATAAAAACTTCTCATATAATGTAACCTAAAATTGCATTGTAAAACTTCATAAGAGTATAATATGCAATTTCATTTCTGCATTACATTTATTGCACATGTAACATCAATAATTTCTTACATTTACGTCACCATAAAAATCCAGATGAATGAATTCAAAACATTTATACAAAACGAGTATCAAGAAATAAAAACTAACAGATACGGTTACTGAAATTTCCCTTCCTAAGCATCAGGGAAGTAAATGAAGCATATTGGTATTGTATAAAAGTATTCACAATTTGTTTTGCACACAGAAACGGTATGAATGCACTACTAAAAATGTTATGTAAAATTTGGGACAAATTGTAGGATAATTTTTGTGCATCATTCTAATTGGGGGTAAAATATACTTCTGAAAATGTCATGGAACTTAAACATTATCAACAACTTTCTTATCTACAAAATTACTATTGCATTTATAGTTGACACTTCATAATACATGCTAAAAATATTTCTATCAACAGTTCACATCACAGTTAACAAACCTCTAAAACACAGTTTAGGTACCAACACATTCAATAGCTTAGCAGGAAACTTTAATCTGTAATTATAAAATCTTAGAAAAATACTTTTAAGATTAAAGAAATGTTTAAGTTTCCCAGTGGGTATCTTATGACATTTTAAAGGTACACTATCAGGTGTCTGCTATACATTCCCCAGGAGAACCTTTTAACCTCTGAAAATTGTTTAAATATATAAGTAATCTAATGGATAAATTTAAGGAACATAGTTCAAGTCATTAATATAATTAATCCAGGTTAAAATATTTAAGATCCTCTAAAAGTATTTTAAAAAATGCGCGGAAACTTACCCAGTACGAGTCAAAACATAAACTCCGTGTACTTTATTTTTCTTTGACGACAGTATCGCTTCTCGTGATTCCTCTTCTCCAGCATTACTTCTAGGATCTGCTTTCTTTACATTCTTGGATCCAAAGGCCCCCATTCTGTGTAATCTCCAAGAATACAGCTATTGTAGAATATCACTTTGTTGCCGAGCTACATAAAAAGCAATTATAACGTCCGTCAAATATGTTAAAAGACAAAATGTCAAGTTTCAGTAACTAACCAAAATTTAATTAAATGACCTTGAGTACTCATTGGGTGAATATGGTATAATAACTCTGCGCACAAGCAAACAATCCGTGTAATTTACATTACGAAACACTTAATCCACCATACAACACTCACGAAAACAATAATAACAATAGTATAGTCTATGGAAATAATGTTATCTTTAATCGTCGCCTTCTATTGCTTGGTTCCTTTGTTTCTTCTTTATCGAGTGGGGGAGTTGTAGATTGCTAGGGAGGACATTCAGCAATAATTAAAATATTACAACAAGTAATTATTTCAAAAACAGAAATGTTGTTATCTAATTAGAAAGAGCGTACTATTAAGGTGCGTTTACACGTGAGAGCAACTCCCAGCCGGAGCTGACAAAAGTTACTACTCTCAGAGCCCTTTACACGGGAGAGTGAAATTCGGCCGAGTTCACTCTCCGAGGGCAACTCTCGAGAGTCCACTCAGACCGTTTACACGCACGCTCGCAGTCAGTTCTGCGAGTGATTTTAAGTCCGGGGACCCTTGGCTACATTCCTTCCCTATCTTTCCGCACCCCCCCCCACCCAATCAAATCCCTTCCGATGCTATTAAAAGGAGAGTGACAATACAGTCAGGAAAAAGTAATGTAAACCTTAGTTGGTATATAGGATACAGGCACATTACAAAATGTGGATTACCCTCATGTTGCTTGTTACTCTGAAGATAGAGCACCCTTAGTGTAAGGGGTGGAGAAGATAAATCTACACCGGTGGAGCAAATTTCGTACACGTGTTCTTTGCGACCAGGATCAAACACTGTCGGGGTGGGACGCGTCTACCACCCCCAGAAGCGGAGGTGGACGAGTGTAGAAATATTTAAATATGTTAAAACAGTCGATATTTCAGTCAGATAAATACAACCGAGATTGAAGTAAAATCTAAAATGATGGACATTCAATTGGCCATTTAACCCCTACGTCCGGGGTTGGACGGGGGCGCATTTTTTCAAACTTGATAAATGGTCGATATTTGCGTGGAATAAATATTTGCCGTGGTCAATGTCATTGATATTATTTCTACCGATAATTTTTGTAAAATTGCAACCCCATTCGGCATGAGAAGGGACCATCCTTAGAAGTAGAGGTGGAATTTTTCAAACTTCATAAATGTAGTAGTGGGGGTAATGGTCGCAAATACAATTGAGAATGAATTCAAATCCAGGCTTATGGATTTCGATGAGTTTCATTATGACATTCTATATACCTCCCGCGGCGGGGGTGGCCGGGAAAGGAATTTTTCAAACATTAAAATGGAAGGTAATGGATATCGCTGAGTTTATTTATGACAATCTGTACTACAGCAATGATTTTCCCCTTCTTACGGTCACAGTCACTGTGATTTCTTGGATCTTGAGAGGGCGCTGGACTTTTTGGAGGATCTGCAGGAGCTGTAGACTATCAGATCTGCCAACTTCCTGCGAAGGACAGCCTTATCAGCAATCCTACACCTACACTCTGGTCCGCCCCGGGAAACAGCCATCCTCCGAGAGAACAACTTTGCCTCCAATCAAAGATCACACAGCAATTAATGTACAAAGAGATATTATGAAACTCAGCAATTGCTGATTGTTATGCTGAACCTTCTGTTTTTCTCATTGTCGTTACTCCCTTATTGTTACGCTGAACTGTTTAATGTCCCTTTGTCGTTGCGTTTTCGTCGCTTTTGAGTTTTGTCAACCGACGCGTGCAGTTGTGACGCTCTAGGCTCTTCTTAGCACCTGACGAAAGGAACAAGGATCCCAGAAACGATGTTGTGTGGTATTTATATTACCCTTTAATGTCTGAATTGACTATCTTTCTTATTCATTATTACGTCAATCAGGTGTAATTTTTTTTCATTTCAAAACCAAATTAATATATAAGTTAATCAAGAGGGAAACCAGTTTAGCTGAGAAGCAAAATTGTAATAGAAGTTACGGGGTTTAGGAAACAATAACCCATTTACGATTAACATTTTTATATTTAAAAAAATTAAGCTGTCGAACCAGACATATAAATTTTTAAAAATCTGTGTAACTATGATGTTTTGATCTGCATTAATATTCTTTATTTAATTTAAAAGGAATAATTTATTTTGTTTTTCTGCAAATTGTCAGCTTTATACTGAAATATTAGTCATATATTTTATTTCCACGTCTGTTTTTAACAATGAACATCCATAACGGCCATTAACAGACTATTTTTATAATTTAAAATAATTATTAATCACAAAATCTTTAAATGACAACACAAAAACGTTTCTGTACATATTTGTAAAATCTTCAGGCTGTGTGAGTGGCCGAAAGGTTTGTTTTGACGTTTTCAACGTTTGCTCAGTCTGATTTTATTTTCATGTTGATTTATCGTTAATTATATCTTCTTGGTCACAGTGTAATTAATCTCGATTTTAATATTGATACATTATGTGACATATGTGGTATATTATGACTGCTCATATCGTCTTCTAATGTAACAATTTATGTGTTTAATAAATTTTTCACGGTTATGCACCATGTTCAGATTTATCGACGTTATCGTTTCTGTAGTTGTCTTCAGACTGTGTGGCACTGCATGACGTGTGCGGGCTATATATAGTACCGGACAAGCTGCGACCTGATTGGCCGCTGAGGATCGCCTGACCACATCGTCAAGGACACGTTTTCCATGTCGCGTAGTAAATGTCAGGCGATCCTCAACGGCCAATCAGGTCGCAGCATGTCCGACTACACAGGCTGAAGGCAACCATGGAGAATCGTCAACATAGAGCTGAACCTGGTGCGTAACCGTGAAAAATTAGTTAATTATTTACACCGGGAATGCTGTCTTTCTTATTAAAATTATTTCCGTTGTGAGAGTCTGTGCGTTATTTAGGAAGTTAAATTTATCAGTTATTTTATTGCACGTGAATATTGGGAACTGGGCGAAAATTGCATTAGACATCTACTTTTTTTCTTCATATTATAGAAAGCCATTTAATTGTGTTTATGGGACTTTATATGGAACGAATAAAAAATGATTGACTAATTTTACATTTGTAATGATTGTAAGTATAGTAATTATTGATTTAAAAAAATAATTACGGACTACGAAGAAGATGAATACCGGAACGCCAAAATCATTCCGCTTAAAAAAAATTGATTTGCAGAAAAATAAATAAAATTAAACAAATAGTTTTTAATTTAAATAAAAGTTAATTATTTAATTTCGAAAATTACTAAATTAAGTACCACACTATTAATTTAATTTAGTGAATTTTCAAACAATGCAAGCTGGCCTATAACGAATTTTCGGATAGAGGTCGAGTTGCGTTACATAAAAATAACGAAAAAATTCGGGGGGGTGGGGGGTTATGGATAAATGACATCTCGGGCAACGCCGGGTGACCAGCTAGTTTTAAATAAAAATTAATTAGGTATTTCAATTTAATAATAAAAACTAGAATTATTAAATAAACAGTTTCATGTCGGGGTCTCAGCTCCTCACACAATGACGGAAGACAGGTGACTAAGTCTCATATGCAAGTATGAACATGTCCACTTGTGACACAAGCAGTGTCTTATACTCGCATGGGTTTGTCTCTGAGAGTGTGCTCTCAGGCACATATACATTTGTGAGCCTGGTCTCGAAACCATTTTTTATCAAGTGGACACTTACATTTAGAATGTCGTCTTTCGAGAGGCGCCACGGAATAATTCATTAAATGTGGGATATAATAATAAAAGAAAAGCCTACCAATTTAATTAATGTAAGATAAACTGCAAATGGTAATTTATAATATATTTATATATATATATAATTTTAAATGATTTTTTAATTTAATATATGTATATATATAACATTCTTTTTGGTTATATACTAATTTGTAAATAGTCTAAATTTTCGGCAATTTCCTTTCAAAATTTATAAATTTTATTTTTGACTATTAAAAGTTTGGAATAAATACAGCTTCACGAATAAACACAAGATATAATAGTTCCTAGTACGAGAAAAGCATTGTTGTGATGTTAAATTGACGACAGCCATATTTGGAACATAACATACACATAACCTGAGTCCGAGATATATGTAGCCGAGTGTTCGAAGTAAATTAATACAGTACAGAAATGTTTTAATTAAAGCTAACGCTAGCGATAGGCGTTTTATATGATATTATGCAAGTAATCTGAAAAGAAAATATATAAATTTGTGCAAAGTTTAGTAAAATGTCATCTAACTCTAGCGACCGACAAGAGCGCCTATACAAATAAGTCTCCTGGCAGTAATTCCCCGTGTTTTATTTTGACTTGTCCAAAACAAACTTTGTATGCACAACAGTTCAATAAACTATAAAAATACCAAAAAACATCAATTTCATGGAAGAAAAATATAAATATTATCCAAAGCCGAGTTACGAATGAATGCTTTAAAGCTGTATAAGATTGCTCCAAAAGTAATTAACCGACCACTACATAATAATTAACTCTCCAAAACCTAACTTATAACTATCCTCCACACTCCAAAACTGTCTCACCGAAAACTAGAAACCAACTCCTGCTTGCTTTACGACTCGGTTTGCCGAAATTCCATCCAGAATATCTTGGATTTTGCAGATCTTAGTCGATAGGAATCAGATTTGTGTACCCACAAATTTAAATATTTTAATTAGCCACACCTTCTACGAGGAGCACATGGTAAATTTCACGGGTGTGAAAAGACACGTCCGCCACGGTGCCAATCGGGCAGAGTCTTGTCTCAACGTACTAAAATATTGTGAACAAAGATTAGCCTGGCCAGTCACAATATTTTAATACACACAACGGGATGCTGTGCTGGGGTTGTTTTCTTTTCTGTGAGTACCTGAGAAGTGAACATTAACCTTTACCAGACTGAATGCGAGAATATTAAAACTGACTATATTCAGTAAAATAAAATATATAAATGATAAAAAAATACAATGCAATTAATTTATCCTTTTGTGTACACTACAATAATATAATTTACAATTAACAATTTCTTTTGTCATCATTTTTCACAATATATCAGCTATTAAGTTATTGCTCATAATTCGAATCTTTTTAGGCCGCGTATCGTAGTTTTCAACTGTTCAAAGATTAATATAAACGTGAAATAAAATTTATATATAACGTATTTTTATAGAATTTATTTAAAACTTCGAACTTTAACAACAGTACACAACAGACTGCTAGTTACTAAGATTAATTAACAAAAAAAAGGCTCTCATATATTTGCGTCTTACGCAAGTACCAACATTACACTCGCGATTAATAAACAATGAATATTTAAAACTCCTCCTTAATTATTTTTGAACGCAAATCTTCAAAACTTTAACGCGTAAGTGCTTTTGTGAAAATATCACAAAACATCTAACATGTCGAAGTTCAACTGTCTTTCCTATGTGCTCTAGGATGAAATTTCTTGCGATGTCAATATGTTTATTGACTTTACTGATTTTTCCTTCACGAGTGTTTTTGAGCATATGAATGGCAGATTGGTTGTTAACGTATAGAATCGTTGGCTTTGTTGATGTCTCGATATTTAATTCTGTTCCAAGGCGACGGATCCAACAAATGTCATCAATTGCGGAGACAACCGCTCTGTATTCCGCTTCTGCAGTCGAGGTTGCCATAAGTCTGCTTTTGGGCGTACCAAACAATCGGTCCTCTGCGCATTATAAGAATATCACTTGAGGAGTGACCAATAGACATGTCACCACCATAGCCTGAGTCTGCATATGCCATCAAAGAAAATTCCGAAGTGCCTTTCAGATAGGCGAAGACTCATTTTATCAATTTTCCAGTGGCTTTCCAATGGTTTACTGGTGAACCTGTTCAAATAGTTCACAACAAAACTGATATCAAATATAGTAGGTTTCCGATAATTTCTATATAGGGAATTGTTCCCGTTAGAAACTTGTCGTTTACGAAGTTTCTTCTTCCGTTATCATTCCACGTTCCATTGTCGTCGAAACTGGATTTAAGGAATCAAATCCAAATCGAAGCAACATTTTCCGAGTATACTTCGACTAATTGACAAAAATTGCTTTCGTGTCAATTGTAATTGCCTTACCAAGGTATGACAGTTTGTTTTGAAACTTTCTGTCGAAAGTGATTTCAAATTTGTTGCGTATTTGATCCAGAACTTTTGAAATTTCCTTTTCATCGTTACTAGCAACAAGCCCATCGTCAGCAAACAAGACAATGATAACACTTTTACGTCCATTGTAATAAATACAGGGGTCGTCATCGTCATCCTAAAGTCATAAAAATGTTGAAAATTTCTCATTCCAGTTTTTCGGTGCTTGTTTCAATTCATAAAGACTTTTGTTGAGCTGGCAAATTCTTTTACTGTTGTCTTCAAATCCTTCAGGCTGATACATATATATTTCTTCCTTCAAATCTATGTACAAAAAGGCTGTCTTAACATAAAAACTAATTTAATTAATTTTATTTGAAGCTGCAAAACTCAAAATCAAACGAATAGAAACATGACGTGCGACTGGGCTAAAAGTCTCTGAATAATCAACACCTTCTTGTTGTTCAAAACCTCTGACAACTAACCTTGCTTTCAGTTTTCCATCTTGCTTCTCCCGTAAAACCCAACAGCACGTTAAAGGTTTCACGTGATCCGGCTTTTCAAAAATGTCCCAGTTTTCATTTTTATGATTGGATCAAATTATTCAGACATAGCAATGAACCACTTTTTGTCATTTAGAGCTAGACACAGGAATGTTTTGCGCTTTTCCAATCATGGCAGTATTCACATCTTTTTCATTTAAGATGAAATCTTTATATTTCTAGGGCATTTTCAGGTTTCGACGATCGCGCAAATTCCGACGTTCGCTAAAATTTTCTTCTAGGACTAACGACGAATCATCTGATGAGATCTCGGAATTATCTGCGTAAATGGACTGCTGACATTCTTCGAGTGAAACAGATTCGTCTTCAAATTCCTCCTCCTATCTTCTACTCATGGAAGTCTCAACTTCGGTGTATCCGTTTTCAACTCCAGTGTTTTCGTGGAAAATAACATTTCCAGAACTGTCTACTTCATTTTCATCTGGAAAAAAGTTTCACAACCAAAGCGCCCGAACCATAATTCTGCAGGCATAATTTACAGCTTCAGCCCCTAATTTTTCTGGCAGTTCTTTTGCGTGAATAGTTGATCGTGCTGCTATAGTGATTGTACGCATTTTTCTTTCAATTCTTCCATTTTGATGAGGTGTGTAGGCATTTGACTTGCTGTGAAACACTCCAAGTTCTTCCAGAGCTTCTCTGACATTTCGGTTCATCATCTCTTTTCCGTTATCCGACCAAAGACTTTTGACTTTCCTTCCGTATTGATTTTCTGCCATCTTCATGAATACTTTAATTTTATCTGGTGCTTCATCTTTTCTCTTAAGAAAATACACAGTTCTAAAATGTGAATAGTCATCCTTGAATAGAAAAAAATATTTGGCTCCTCCAAAAGACCGGATGTTCATCGCACAAAGGTCAACATGTATCAGATCAAGACGACGATCGGATACCTTCACATTTCTGGGGTGAACTTCACGATGATGCTTTCCATACACACAGCCAAGACAAACGTAGTCATTCCAGTCATCGATGTAGTTAATACCACTTTTCTTTAAGATATTGCGAACATATTGAATAGTTTGGTGTGCCAATGTTTCGTGCTAAGGTTTAATTGAGGCTGATATCAGACACCTGTCAAAGTTTTCCTGACGAAAAACCATTGTCTAAAGGATCTCCTCCTCGCTTAGCAATCGCTATCGTCTCGTCTTCATTCGGAGTTTTAATTCTGACCCATTTGAAACGGCTCTCTGTACATAGCCTTTATCTAATATTCGCGTGACTGAAAATAGATTAAAGTTTTAATTCTGGAACATAAAGGACGTTTTGAAGAATTATCTTCTTCCACTTTTGTCCATTGAATGTTTCCAATTAAATATCTCATTTCGCAACCCCTTTTATTACAGCAGAATTTCCAACAATAACTTTCATTGGCTCTTCAAATTTTACTAGGTTGATTAGCCATTCCTCTCTGTCATATGCTGTGTAGCGCCGCTGTCCAGATACCAGACAATGTAATTTTTAAATTTATATTATTTGATTGCTGTAGTTATTAGTTATAATTGCACGACGGTCAGAGTTTTAAGATTTTTCATTTCTGGTATTTTCAGTGTTTCCCTTCAGACAATCTTTTGCGAAATGTCCCTTTTGATTACAAGAATTACATGCATAATTATTCTTGCAGTATTCTAGATATTTATCTCAGGGTTTGTTTTTGCATTATTTTGACCCTTCAATTTCTCTGTCTCGTCTCGTTCAGCCCATCTTCTTCCAGACGTAAACGTGCAAACAGAGTGCTCGTTTTTGTCTGACGAACTAACACTATCCCACGCGGTACGGAAATGATACAATTGTTGCGGTAACATTCCAAGAATTCTCGTCATTATCCAACTTTCTTTATCAACCTCACCTTCAGCTTCCAAATCTTCGGCATACTGCATCACTGACCTACAGTTCTCAAAAGCTGATTTACTTCCATTGTATTTATAGCTAAAAAAACGTCTTTGCAGCCCTTCAACAGTCGGTTCGATTTTGTACCATACAATGTATCTAATTAATTTAACATTTTAAACGCAGTACGACAATTAGAAATTTTTCTCCCTATTTCACTGCTGACATTCAAACCTATCATAAGTCGAGCATAAAGATATTTTTAAATCCAGAATTTTTATTACAGTCAGATTTCAAGTTCGTTCCATTTGCAATTTCAGACAAGCCTTTGGATTATAAAGTCAGACCAAATTTAAATTTCCAGGAAACATAATTTACTTTTCCTTGAGAATTTTCAGGCAAAGTTTCCATTTTTGATATAACCGTATCCATGTTTAATTATCTTACTTATAAAAATATTTTGGGTTTAGGATAAATTGATCTTTCAAGACAAAAATATTAATTTCAAACTTTGTAGGTTGCAAATTTCTAATAATAACGATCACAGACAAAGATCAGTAACTGGATAGGATACTTACTTTGACCGACAGTGACTCCTGTGACTGACTTGAATTTCCACTAGTCGATCAAATTCGCCGACGTCGTTGATTTGCAGCTGCATTCATTACACAGTATTTCTGATCACTTATTTTTAAATTAACCACGCTCAGACTTAACAAAACTTGAAATTCTAATTATCAAAAAGACTCAGAAGATAGTGTCGTGGACGCATAACCTTTTACAGAATTTATTTAAAACTTCCATATTTAACAACAATATACAACAGGCTGCTAGTTACAAAAAAAAGTGTATCATATTTTTGCGTCTTACGCAAGTACCAACATTACACTCGCGACTCAAAAACAATTAATATTTAACATGAATGGCTAAATAAACCTAAGTAAATCAGTTTTATTAAGATAATCATATCTAGCAAATTAGAGTTTTTGCTGAATCCAATTAATTGACGTAATTGATGTGTCTAACATGCTGATAAGGCCTCCTATATAACACCACGAATCCACTCATCATCTTTCGAAATATTATTCAGCCATGAATAGAAAGGAAAAATAAATTTAGGACGTTGCGACTTCGTAATGATAGCCGTCGCTCAGAAAGTTCCCTGACACTGAAAAATAACTCGCCATTTCTCGGTGAATATTCAATTATAATAATAAATTATGTTTTGTAGTATTATCCGATTATAACTTTAATTAGTTAAAATAAATTTAAGTTTATAATTTCCCATAATACAGTTAATTCTAGTGGTTGGCAATTTAATATTAAAAAAATATTTTAGAGGAACAACCTATCTTTTTCTGCTATATCTATCTTGAATTAAGTCTTTTGCTGTTGACACTAATTTTCTCGGGAAGTGTGCTATATCTTTGAATTATTTTGTTTATCTTTGGCCACGTAGTGATGTACTTAAAATAATTTTTATAATTTACGAGTAATAAATGGTTAATCAAAGGCATAGTTAGAATGATTAACGGCTGTTATAAAAAGTAATATAAGTTTCACAGACAAGAAACATGTAGGGGCTTAAAATTTAGTTAGTGATTTGTAAATTATGTCGAAGAATGATGTTAAACGTCACCTGGGAATCTACTGAAGAATTATATTAATTATTCTCTCATTGAAATTAAATATATTTTTTGAATACATTCTGTTGATATTTGGAGAGAAGTAGGACTTTTGTTGTCGTGACAGATCCAACTTCTGTTTCGAGAGAAATGGACAGTACAGAATATGAATTAGTTAGGAACAATACTTTGCTATTCTTTTTTGAGAGACTATTGGATAAAGGTGGTCCTCGGACTCTTCATGATTTAAGTTGTCAGTTTGGTGCCAAAGGTTTTACGAAAGAAATGCGGCAAATTGCTGGAGGATCTCAGTCTGGTCTTAAGAAGTTCTTAGCACAATATCCCTCCTTGTTTAGTTTTGATGGTGATTATGTTTATGCTTGTGGTTCCAACCCTATAAATAGTGAGGAAGACAATGGAATAAGTGGTTTCAAAGCCAGTGGAAAGAGAGATTATGCCCAAGAGGCAGTGGAATATTTTAGCAATAAATTATTGCAGTATGGTGAAGGAACGGAGGTTCCTATAAAAAGTTTATTAGGACACAGGTCACAAGCTTCTCCTGAAGTTAGACTTTATTCTGGACAGCGTATAAGAGAATTTAAGGAGTTTCTGATGCGATATCCGGAAGCATTCGTTGTGAGGGATGAAACTGTTATTCTGAAGGAGTATGAAGACAAAGAACCTCAACCATTTCATGAGTTGGAAGATGTTAAAATTGATCCAGAAATAACATCTAATCTTTTAGATTTCTTTAATAAATGCATTGAGAAGCGGGGTCCTATGCTAGTGGATCAACTTTTCAACAATGTGAGATTAAAATTTTATTCTGAACAATGGTCTGGTATTTTCAAAACTCCATTGGATCTTTTAACATTTCTGAAAATGCATTCGGATGCATTTCATGTTCAGTCTAATCTTGTAACCCTTGTATCTCCTAGGCGGAACATAAACTCTAATGAATCTAATAATTCACACTTGTCAGCATTTCAGAATCAATTTCAGAGTCAAAAAATCAATTCTACTGTAAATTATGTGAATAACCAGTGTTTGAGAGAATCAAATTCAGTTCTTGTTAATCATGCTAATAATACACAGGCGCAGATACAAACTCCTGTTAATTTGCAAAGTCAATCTTTGAAGCAAAGAATCAATTCTGTTGTAATGAAGACTCTTGCTGATAACACAGAAAAGGATAGATCGTATGCAGCAACAATAGCTGCAAATGAGTGTGGTGAAAATTGGAAAGCTAAAATATTTCAATCAACTAGAGTAATTGTAAATGTTAGAGAATCATTACAAATTGTTGAGGACATTATATCTCGAGCAAAATCTGGTAAAGGTGTTGCAGTTTCTTTTGATTGTGAAGGAATTAATCTAGGTGTCAAGGGACAACTTACACTTTTCCAAATTGGTACTACATCTGGACAAGCATATATATTTGATTTAATGACATGCCCTACTTTGGTTGTTGCTGGTGGACTTCAACAGCTTTTAGAATGTGATACAGTCACTAAGGTATGTGAATCAGTCAGATTTGAAAGATTATAACTGTACT
Organism: Zhengitettix transpicula; assembly: GCA_037074705.1. Taxonomy (NCBI): domain Eukaryota; kingdom Metazoa; phylum Arthropoda; class Insecta; order Orthoptera; family Tetrigidae; genus Zhengitettix; species Zhengitettix transpicula. The sequence continues at coordinate 5,651,595 of CM073595.1, forward strand.
GTATCAGCAATGTATGGTGTACATTTTACTGAAAATGATGGGGTATTATAATTTTTAGTTACATTTTTTTATAAAATATTAAAAATGTAAATATTTAATGCCAGCTTCTTTCCCAATGAAAAGCATTGATAAATCCCCTTCAAATTCATTAATTTTATTGTGGTACTTTGAATTACAGTTACACAAAATATATATACAGGGCAGTAGTTAATTTGTATCGAGGTATTATTCAATTGTTATTCGGTTGTGTCATTGTTTTGAAATTGGGTGCAACTAATTTAGGTTTATAGAGGGGAAATCAACCTTTGCAATTAAATATTAGTTGCACATGAATCGGAGAACAGCAAGATGTAAATGACACTGAAATATATCTGATCATGACAGGATAATTTTTTCTTCATTCCCTAAAATAAAACATATTTTGAACAAAATCATAGTTAGTTATTAAGTTTAGGTATTTTATGACTGTCCTCAATTATGAAATACCTATTCAACCAGTACTTACTAAGTAAATATAAATAATGGGTTTTATTACCTTTACTACTATATTTAGCTCTCGTGTAAGATATTGTCTTGGAAGATAAGATCAATTTTCTTTCTGACAATCACAAATAGTGTGTTCATTAAGTAATTTTAAATCTATTACATATTCTCAAACCAGTTATGGATCTGTAACAAAAGGATGAAGGATTTATTTTTTAAAATTACCTTAAGCTATAAATAATGTGAAAATGGTTATTTATACATGTAGACATTTCAGAACATTTGTTTTGAAATGGTAATATTCAACTAAAATTTTGTCCGTCTTCCATTTTTCAGGTCATACACGATTGCCGAAATGATAGTGTTAACCTTTTTAACCAATTTGGGATTACATTGAGAAATGTATTTGATACTCAGGTAATGCAAAATGTTCATAATTAACATATCTGCTTTCAATTTATTTTCTAGTAGTAATAGCCAACAGCTCATGTTTTGAAATTGTTTGACATTGTATACTAGAGATTATTTATAGATTGTATGCCTTTAATATTATTCAGCAAAAATTAATTTTTATGACAATATTTGCAAAAATGTAAGTTATTTCTTCAAAGATACATCTGTATTCCAACTCAATATATTCTAGGTAGAGTCTGGTTTAGTTAGAAAAAAACAATATTTTTTATAATAAATTAATTAAAAATAAGATCTTTAAAATTATTTTGGGAGATTTGCATAATAAAAATTGCAAATTTTAAATCATTGCACAACTGAACTTTTGAGTACACACTTTCTAGTTCAAAAAACTTACACCTCCATTTATTTCACACGTTTATTTTTGGTAGCTCTGCACATTCAATCAAATAATTAATTTTTTTTGTATTAATCAATTGAATCTATGTTTCATCTAAATTTTTAGAATTAAAGTTATTTGTGTAATAATTTGTTTTAGTAATAACCTAGATCTCGTGGAAGAAATAATATACTTCTTTACTACACCTATTAGTCTTAATGCTGTTTTAATTACATAAGATGGTCAAAAAGACAAATAGGAAGGAATAAGAAACTTATCTAAAGGAAGTAAAAGGTTTCCTCTGCACAACAGCAGACCTCATAAATTACATAAAACACTTCACGTAAAGAAGCGATATAAGAAAAAGAAGTTGTATTCAATTAGTTTTATGTAACTGATGAGGTCTGCCATTGTGCAGAGGAAACGTCTTACTTTACATATGTTTCTTATTACTTGTTATTTGATTTTTTGACCATGTTATGTATTTATTTATATATTTAAGTCATTTTAAAACACTTAATACTATATTGTTTGTTTGTCAATAAACTTAAATTATTGACATTTGTGTTAGCCAATTGCCTTAAGGCACATTCAAATAATTAGTAATTGTTAGACATCAAACACCTATCTTTAAATAACTAATTTTTAATCATATATAATAATAAAACAATTGATAACCTTATACAATTACTTATTTATATTTAACATTTCAATACCTATTTGTATCTTCTTCAGGTATAGAGGAGGTATTTACAAATGATTAAATTTATAGTCTAATTTTACCAAATAAAGTAAAGTAAACAAAAAAATAACTTGCCTAATTAATATAATAATCTACCACAACAAAACCATTAACAAGTTATTTAATTCACACTGTTTTGAAAGTGGGTCCGTAGCATACAATTCATTTAACGTAAACAAAATTGTAACAAGATTGAATGACAGGCTGTAGCTTTTAGGGTTTGAAATGAACTTCTGGAGATTTATTAATAACAGTCCTGTGATCTTGGGGGTTTGCCCTGTGCAGTAAGACAATTGTCACCCCTCCGAAATGTTTATAAATAACTTATGAGTAAATAAATGGTAACACATATTTACAGAAAAACAACTTACAATACCTGAAGAAGATACAAATGGGTATCAGAACGTTGTTACAATATATATGAATAAAAAATAGTGTCTGTTTAAAGTCATCAATGGTTTTATTAATTCAAAACAGACGTTAAATTAAGACTTTTAAATAATAATGTTAAAAGAATAATTACAAGACTAGAAATTAGTTTATTAACGCAATAATTCTGTATAATTTGAGGCAAATAAATTGTGTACAGTAACCATTAATTTTTATCTTTTTGTTTCATTTATATAGGCAGCTCATGCTGTACTTCAGTTGCAAGAACTTGGAAAACCAGTGTATAAAGTGAAAAATGTCAGTTTGAATTCATTGTGTGAAATGTATAATGCACCTCCCAATCCAATGAAAGACCAGTTGAAGAATGTTTACAGAAGAGATCAACGCTACTGGGCTCGCCGGCCTCTTTCCAGAGATATGATGCTTTATGCTGCAGCAGATGTCCTTGCACTTGTTCCCCAAGTGTATGAATCTATGGTCAAGTAAGTAAATATTCCTAGCAGTATGTGATATACTCTCCTATAACTTTTCAATGTAACTTTTTTGTGATATCTATTCTATACATCAGAATGTATAATAAGATGTTTACTTATTTCATTTAAATTCCATGCAATTATTTTAAGTGCTTTTTCCGGGTTGGATGGTTTAATTTGCACACATCATTTAAAATGTTTTCTGGCCATCTATTTATGTAGGTGGTATGGATGTATTCAAGCTTCATAAAAGACAACATTTTCAATTCTGTGTGAATAAATTAAATTCATTGGCCTACTGTATTTAAAAAAATACAAATTACTATGAAAAAAATAATAAAGATATATTTTTGGAAAATAACTAATCAAAACTTTTTTCCCTACTTGTTGGGAACTGCCAGGTGGCTTTGAAGTCAATTTACATTAACAAATCCAAGTGTTAGGTAAATCATACTCTTGAATTTGTTAATATACTACTTATTATACTTAGAACTTTGCAGTGGAACATTAGAGCTGTCAAAGGTTGTGCTTGAGAAAACGTGATAGTTCTAATGTATTCCAATGTGTGATTATGTATTCTGTTCCTGCTCAATTTCTATTATCTATAAGGAATCCACTATTCCAAACTTGGTTTGAATGTGAATTAAATTTAACAATATGTTAATGCAATTATAAACATGTATTAGAATTAAACAAGCATTACAATTGTGGTAGGAAATTGTTCTTTTTGAGCTACAGAAAAATGTGTTTATGTGTAAGAACATTGATAAAGTGATATCTAAATATTATAAGAGATTGATGTTCTTCTGAATAGTATGTCTTATAAAAATCTTAACCTCAGTTAACTAGTTAATTAATGGAATTATTAGAGATATATTCACAAGGGAAAGATGTGTTTCGTACATTTGGTCTTAAAACACTTAAACTGTGCAGAGTTTTAACTTCTACTATGGTTTTATCACCTTCTACCCATATTTTCAGGATTTGTTTTTCGCTCAAAATTAAAGATTGATAAATCACTTCGTTTTCTTCATCCTAAATTATTTTTTCAACAGTTAGCAAATTATAGCCAAATAGTAATTTTTGAGCTATACTTTGAAATATATAATATTGCTGTAATTTAGCTTCTTTGCAACTCGTTTACTCCGTTGATTTATATTTTGTTGCCTTCATTTGACAGATAGTAAAGACTTCCTCTTCCCTCAGATTAACAAAAATATTGAAGAATCTAGGTGAATATGTTGAATAATAATGTGTTCATGTTTTAACCCGGTCAGTGGCTGGAAAAATGTACACTCTTTAGTTTTATTAGGAATGATGGTGACAGAATTAGCTGAAGAAAAATTATTTGTTTTCCAATGAATGCCTCAATTGAACTCCAGATCTTTTCATTTTAAAAAAATATGATTTTTGAATGTAATGTATAACTGCAAAAATCTATGGACAATAAATGTTATTTCTTATAGTGAATATTCTATGTGGAATCTTGCTGCTTAAATTATAGGATACATAATTAATTTAGAAGGAATATTTTATGCTAATTCCCTAAAGCAGAACAAAAAATTATTTGTTTCTTCAATAATTCAGTATTATAGTTGTAGGTCTGCTACCAAATTTCCATACTCAATGGATTACTAGAAGTTCATATTCCAACAGATGTTTTAAGCACTCATTACTGTAATTTGTTAAAATACAAATATTTTCTGTATTAGGTGGTGAACAGCTTTTTCTAAAATTCTTTTGGGGATATAAGCATAATTTTATGAACTGTACGATGCTCCTATTGCTCGTATGAAATTAATGTTATTGAGTTAACATAGTTACTATACCATTTGGGCTACTATTTTATCGAATTAGTGTCAAATTTTTATTATAATATAATTTATTTGTGTCTAGGTAAGATGATGTCACATATTTTATCTAAATATATTTACCTATAAATATTTGTTTTGATATATAATGTCTGGCTCAAATTATTTGTATATTACCTTAGATAGTTGACAAATTTCTTTAGATTCATTTATCCTATTTTGGTGATCTTAAATCATTTACTCTAAGTAACTAACAAGATTATATGCCTGTAGGTACTATGTAAGTGTAATAAGTTCTCAGGACTTCAACAGTTTTACTGAGAACTCCTATATAAGTTCTGTGATTTCTAAGGTGGGTAAATTCTGAGAGATTAAAGGTATGGGGATTAGGTCAATTCATAATTTCTGCCCATTCAAGAAAGATGTCCTTTCAGTAGCTGTTAACAATCTCGCTCTCTTGTACTCGAGGGTTAAAATAATCCATATACTGACCATAAGGGCATAAACTACCATATTTCTCTTATTAATGATGCTTTATATAATAACCATTGATAACTACTACAAATTTACATGATTGTAATTCCGTGCACTGCAATATTTTTCTATTTTTTTTTACTGGTAAATAGCTTGGAAAGTTAATCATTATTAACTACATTCTGATTAAAACTTCTGTTAGTAATGACAGCCTCATCATTCTATTGCTGATATTAATATATTGCCTTCATGAGTGCTTTTTAACTTTCTTGTGTTAGATTTTCCACTTAGTTCTGTGTATGTCTTATTCTAACTATGGATACCAAAAACAATATGGAGATATTATTATATTTAAAAATGTAGTGAAACAAGCTTATTGTGCTCATCATATGTTGAACTACAAATGTGAGTTTAGCTGTTAAAAGTTCAATTATTCATCTATTCACTTTTTATGACATAGTCAATTTATGAAACGATTTTATGATATGCAGAAAATGGTAGTTTTCCTGATCATTGTCATAATTATATTATTTTTATACTATTAAACTATTTTAATACTAATTTCTTTAATTTCTCATTAGGTTTCCATTTTCCTTTTGCAAATTACTCCTTTATAATTTTTGTTTTAGCAGTGAACATATTTGCTTTATTCAAATTTCTATATGTTGTTGTGTGTTCTAGAGTAAACCTGTAAAACATTCAGGAATGAAAATATTATATAGTATTATTTTGTTGCTCTTAACATCTAAAATCATTAAATATAATTTTAATAACATGTTTTAGACTTACATAAAGTTATTCAATTTTTTCAGTATTTACTAATAATTCCTTGGATCTGCTGACATAAAATGGTATTATCTGTCTTTTGATGTACTCAAACATTCTAGCTGTAGTTATTTTTGTTGTCTGTTTATTTTTTGGTGTGTTATTTGTTTTGCTCTGCAATGTATATAAGTGTTATATGTATATAAAGGAAAATGTGACAAGGTCAAATTAAATACCACATTTGGATAGTAAAGAGGGACAGCATAGTTGACTTACCTGAAATCAACAATTTGTCCTGTCAGGCTAAGCAGTAAAAATATATTTCAAATATTCATGGGCTGTCAGCACACAGTTCAGACCTTCTTTCCTGATGAAGTGGACTGAGGTCCTCGAAAATATGAAATATATTTTTACTGCTCAGCCTGACTGGACCAACTGTTGATTTCAGGTAAGTCGAGTATGCTTTCCTATCCAAATTATATATACTGTATTTTATGGACTATAAGACACACCTTAATTTTTAAGCAATTTTTTAAAAATAACATTTGTACAATTTTTATTATTAGATTGCAAAGCCAGACCAAAAAAAATTATTAGTTTATAATACCAAACTGACCTTTAAAATCCCTGAAAATCGTCATCTGAACTTTCTACTTCTTCATCATCATCGTCTTCATATATAAGATGGTCTTCACTGCCATCGAGTGTTACTTATGCTGCTGCACTTCTTGAAAGATTCAACAATAATATCTTCTCTCACTGGAGACCACGACTGTTTTATTGACTGACTCACTTGTTTAATTGTAGGTCATTTTAAAGCTCCCTTCGACGTGAATTCATGTTGGGTTTCATACATCATCCATTGTTCCATTCCTGTCTCATATACACCTCAAATGGTTTATTTATTGACACATCAAGAGGTTGCAATTGTGAAGTAAGTCCTGGAATAACGGCAAGCTCTGTATTTCACAGTCTCAATTTCTCTTTGACTGCTGAATTTATCTTGCACAAGAAGATAACTCTTCTTCAATAAAGCACCTTTCCTTCTCTCCCACACTCTGTTAATACACAATTTCATTCCAGCCTCGACCTTCCAACCCTTGTCATGTACGTAAACAACAGCAGCTGGCGGTATTTCAGAAGGTTGTGGCATTGTTTTGTGCTTGAAAGTGATCATTGGATTAAATTTAGTACCGTCAGCACAACATGAAAGGACAACAGTGTAGTGCATTTTTTCATGTACACTTGTTCTTATAGTTACAGTTTTAGCACATTTCATGGCAACAGTTGTTACTCGGCACATCAAATGTCAGGCGAGTTTCGTTCATATTCACTATTCGGCTTAGTTCCACACTGGTTTTCTTTCGATGTTGAATAACAAAGCGATGGAAAGATAATATTTTTTCTTCGTACTCTTGTGGCATTTTCCGAGATATTTTGGTTTTGGTTCGCATGCTAAGCATATGGCATTCAGTCCTCTATTTACACATTTAGTCTTTCTCATTTTTTTCAATTCTTCTTTACTAACCCGCCCATCGCGAATGGTTTTTTTCTGTTGGTGGAGGGCCGAAATGCCGCTCAGCTTCTCGATTTACATGTTCTTCTGCATATGCAATTACTTTCCATTTATAGCCCGCATAATATGAATACCTTTTATTTTTTTTTTGAATTGCAAAATTAGCCACTAACAAAAATATTGTACTGTTACCGATAACACAAATCACTTTCAATTCAACTTCACTGGCAACATAACCCACATTGACGCATCATAGGCTAGACAATGTGCTGCGTTTGTGATGGCGGGCCGGGAGGGAAACAGGTAAGCCTGTGAATCCCCGCAACTCATGTTCGTCGCATGTTACCAGATAGAAACAGTTTTCTGGCGGCATCAAATATATGGCCATTTTTAAGACTGGCGGGAATTAAATCAAGCACTGGACATTTTTATATTAATTTCTTCAAAAAAATTGCCTCCGTAAAATACGATATGTGTATATATATATATATATACAAATGTTAAGGATATTAATTAAGTGACAAAGTCACATTTGATAATTGGATAGTGAGGAAAGATAGAAATATAGGATAAAGGTTGGTAATACTCTCTTAAGAAACCATAATTGGTATGGAAAGGAAAGAGAAAGGGGATGGCTTACTTGAAAATTCAGTGTTGCCATTCAGGACAGGAGAAATTTCTTCAAATTTTCAGAGGTAACATCCTTCACCAAGAGAAAGAAAATTTTCAAGAATCTCAACCTATTTCTGCAGGATAGTTTGTTCGAACTGCGTACATGCAGGCATAGGCCCTCGAAAATTTGATATATATAATATCCATAACATTGTATTCACATGATGGACTGCTCCTCACATTGCATGATTTCTCAGTGTTAAGTTACGAGTGGCTGGCAGACAAACAAACAAATCACCACCACCCTTACCCAAGCTAAAGTTTACTGATTAGTTATGTAAATCATTCTCTTCTTTCAGATCTATATCACTTACATTATCTGCAGTGTATATAAGTGGTATGTGGTACAGAACAGCAGGCTTTTTTTAAAAATTCTGATGTTTAATTATCTGATATTTGGAGTTATTGCCATGTACATTTTTGAGAAATATGTTCCTAGCTTGGGAATATCTTGGGAATAACTTGAACCAGTTATGGTTTTGAGGGAACATAAACTTGGAAATTTTGCTTTAGCTGCCTAATCAACAGGTCACTCGTAGTCAACAATGTTTCTAATTCTTTGCTATTGCCTCTAACAGCAAACCCTGTAAACCTAACCTTACTGCTCCTGATTTTTTCTAGTCAGCCACGAGACCTGCAGAGTTTAGCTTGAAGGCAGTTTTAACTTGCATTCGGACTAACATAAATATATTTAGTTTTCAGAAGTTAATGTAGTGTAATGTAAATTATTGTGATTTTAAATAATTACATGCTACAAGGAGTAACATTATTCTTGATTGATGGTTAATACATACTAGTCGTAATTTAACTGATACTTCTTCTATGCCAGTACAGATAAAAATTACATTGACCTTTTTTTAAAAAAAATAAGTTTAGGTTTTGCACAATCATTTACACTGATGACACATGTTTATGCTACTGAAGTAATTTTGTAAATTTCAATTTTAGAAGGTGGATTTCCAAAATATTGCTTAATTTATCAACTACCCAGTCAATTTATCTAACATTATTTTTCACTTCAGTTATTCTACATAATACTCATAACAGTTAACATACTTTGTTGTAATGCATTTCCTGTGATGTTAAATAATATCCACTTTTTTTAATGTGTCATCAATCTAGTGACTAGTTTGATGTAGTCCTTGTTGCTATACCTTTGCCCATATCTTCAGATAACAGTATAATGCTACATCTGACATTTGTAATTATTTGATCTCACAAGGTCTGAACATTCTGCTACCGAATAATCTAAACCTGGATGTGTCATTATGTTCCCCACCAACTTGACTCAATAATTGAAAATAAATATTCTGACCTAATACTGTTTTCATTATGTGGAATATGTAGCTATGTGATAATAAATTGGTTTTTCCATTGTCTTATTTGGAGACAGATTAACATGAGAGGTAAAGGATGAGTGATTTTATATGATTTATGTGATTGAGAAATGAAAGAATTATGGTCTGGGAGTGAGAAGTAAAAAAACTGTGGTAGATGATATGGAAAATAGTGATAGATGATCATATTTACATATATTTCAGTGATATAATCCATGTGAACATTTTATCAATTTTAAGATCATTTTACATTTCTGCAACACTTCAATATGTTACATTTCATAAATAATTATTTTGAAGTCATATTAATTACTTTCCTGCTGGAAAGCACTGCACATTTTAGTAATCTGATTACAATAGTAGCATGTATATTTTTGCTTGCTGGATTACCGCCACAAATTGAACTTCTATTTTGCCTTTGAATGTTATCAGTATATTAAAAGATAGGATGGTTGGACACAATCACCCTTGTAATTATTACATCTTAATATTTTTACAAAATATAGTATTATGATTTAAGTGATTCTGATTGCTGACATTACAAATTGGCTAACAGAAAATATAATATTTAGACCAAAATTAGTGTCAAATAAATAGGTTATGCTTGTATACAACCTGTAGATGATGTAATTTATATTCATCAACATATTACCAGAGAATGAGAATACCAAGGGGAAGCTTTAAATATGTTATTACTTTGAACTTGTTTTCTACATCCACTTGCATGAATTTTCATCCTAAGACTTAAGTGTAAACATTTCTCACAAGACTGGAGTTTCATACAATATTGCATAGAATTACTATATTCCTTCCTGGAAATGAAGTTAACTCACTTATATGGTCTCTGACCTATGGAACAATATACTGATATATAATGCGAATAGTCAATATCTATGAACGTGAATGTTTACATTGGTAGTACAGTTGTGAATGTTTTGTGTGTTGGTAATAAAAGTGTTATAATGCTTTGTTTGTTGATATTGTAAACATTTGTTTTGAATGGCATGGTACTTATGAATAAACTGGATGAAGAGGAAAAATAGTGTGTGTTCACATAAATATTAATTTCTATGATTAGGACACATTTCTACAAATTGGAGCAAATCTCTACCTCTGATGAAATACCAATATGTGTTAGGGAATCTCTTATCAGACTTTACATATTAATTGTGCTTAAATATTAAAATAATATTACAAATTATTCTTATCTGTTAAACACATATTTCTTATCTCAGATTTCAGCTATAAACTTGGTGCTTTATTGTATTTCTTTATGATAACCTTACTCTTTAAAGGCTTTTGCTAACTTTTCTTGAAGCATGTGAATGCTGTACATATCAGCTTTGTTGAAAAGATATATTTTTGTGTTATTAACATTTGTTTCACTGTATTATAATGGATTCATCATTCATTACTGTGGAAATAATGAATGCAAAGTGTCAACGTTACAATCACTTTGACCTTTCTGTACTCACTGTTCATTTCTCACTTCATATGCCAAGGTATCAGTTCCATGTATGCAAAATCTTTTCTAAACTTCACCTATCTCACACCGTTATAACACTAGTTATAAATCAGGAATAATAATAATCCTAGTATTATTCACACCCCTCCATCTGTAGGTCTCAACTGCTGTATGTAGCCAGTTACTAACCATTTACCTCAATAGTGGGAATGCTGTTGGAGTAAACACTGAGGAATTGTGAATGTTCAAGATGCGGAAATTCAAGGACAAGTGTCAGCTTTTGACTGGTATGATTTGTTGTGTCTCTTTTATAATAAAATGACTGATTTTGAAATATAAAGTATTTAAACAGTAAATTATAAATCTGTCTTGAAAACATTATCTTAATTTATCTAGAATCATCAAGGTATTTGTATTAAGAATACTTGATTGCAAAAGCTTTAAGAATATATTTGGAAACTTGATTTCAATATAATAATTTTTAACATCGAGATTAACATTTTAACTCAATTTATTTTCACAGAAACGAAATCTTCAAAACTCTTGTAGCAGAATAGTTTTATTACACTTTTACACTCATTTGCATAACCACAATTATAAGTCTTTATAAATAATATTTTTTGTTATTGTTAATTATCAACTGCAATAAAACCATGTTTCAAAGGCCACTTTTAATAAATATTTTTTGTCACAGTCACTCTGACACTTTGAACTGTGACATATTTGGAATGAGTTATAACATTTCTGTGAATTTAATTGCTGGTCTTTGATTTTGTGTATTATCTCATTAATAATAGTTAATATTATTATGTGAAAATAAATTTTCTAAGGTGAATCTCATTTATAACTAAATTAATTACCTGGATAACAAAATAGACATTGATAGGATTGGATATTTTAGAGTTAAGTTTGCTTGCCAAATATAAGTTTCTTTTAAAAAATAGGGAATTTACAATTGATTTAACAGTAAATAGACACCAACTTTTAGTCAGATATTTAACACTTATAATATTTTGCCTAGTTTGTCAATATCTACAAAATATTTATACTACTCATAATGTAAAAAGATATTTTCAGCAACTTATCTAAAGAGATGAATTCATAGGTTGACAGAGGTGGTGCACAACAAACTTGTGACTAAATGCTTCATTAAAGATTTGCTCAAATTTTCCCATAAAGTTTTTTCTTTTGTATCATATTCAATGATACCTTAAACTTTTGTATGTATTTTTAACATATGTGATTTTTTAATGTGAAAAAATGTGAATGATTTTGGCAGTCAAAGATGACTTTCAATAATCGTGAAGTATATTTTCTGTATCTAAGATTCATTATTCAAACATTATTAAATTATTTCAGATAAATTTAATTTGACTTGGACAGAAAAGAGAAAAATTGAATTAGTTAACTTGAAATTGTGGGCTGTGTAACCATGTTGGACAGGAAACCGTTTAAATTTTTCGAGGTGCTTGGTTAAATTTTGAGGAAATAGTTGTGCACCTCATTGAATATGTGGGATTCATGTGTCATGTGGTTTTGTTATATATGTACAACTGGTCAATAACTTGAACACATCAGTAGAGTTAATATATATTTATTGTTAATCTTTTGTTCAACTCATGAAACTTCGAGGGTTGTGAATGCCACCCAAAACTACATTAAATTGGCCCCTTTTCATATTTTTAGATCAATTATTCTCCTAGGTAAATTGCTATCGGCAATATTTTATAATAGACCCCAATGCAGTCTGTCTTTGATAAATTGACAAATATGTAATAAATATAATGTACCACTTAATATTCAACTCGCCTTTTTTTGCATCAACATTTTAGAGGGCAACTAAAATTTATATATTTTAATTTACGTATAAATTGACTGTTAAATATAAATTTTTCTTACATTAACTCTGTGCACACACTAAATTTAAATTAGAATTATATTAAGTTTTAAGTAATGATGTAAATTTGCCATGATAGTTTATTAATGTATAGTAGTTTGAAATAGGTTCTAAGGAATAAATAAAACATTGATTCTGAAGCAGTGATGTGAATTTTCTCTTGGCAATTGTTCATTTCATTTATAGAGTTGCAAAGGTAGAGTGCTAGATAGGTTGTCATCTGTATCAATTTATACTGAAGGAAATAACTTTACATCATTAGTTTGAAGTCATTTCCCAGCAAAATATTGTTAAAGTTTACACAAAGTTGTATTCTATTGGTATTTTTTTTTCCATTTGACAATTCTATTGAGAAGTTTTCCCAAATATATATATTACTTGATTCTGGGTTTTAGTTTCTTTTGAGTGTAACATGTGGACAGCCATCTTTTCTCATTGTGAATGTTATATTGACTGATTTGTTTCACTTTGACTGACTTGTTTCACTTTTTTACCATACTTAAATTTTGTTCAAGTGCAGTGGTAGAAATCTATTTGCACTGTATCTGGATTGTAATAATAAACAAGTATAGCATATACAAAAGCCACTGTTGTTGCCTATGTTATATGGTACGTCTGTCTCGTATAGGAAATACATCACTTGTTCAAGAAAACTGCCCTGTGGCACACCAGATTGAATAGGACACAAATATGTATATGCTTCTGATATTTTTCAGAAAAGTGTAAGATTTTAGGGTCAAGTACATTTGGTGAGGTAACATTGAATTCAACTTGTGGCAAAGTCCCAAATCACATACCTGTCTAATATAAATAAAGACAACAGAGTATAACATTTTCTTTCAAGAATGTTGTTGACTAACCTTTGAGTTTTTCTATAGTGTTATAAATAAGTATAAAAAAATTTTAATGTTCACTTTATGAAATTTTTTTACAAAATTTTAGTTAAGTAGTAAAAGTCTTCAAATTCTTAACACTGTTCCTCATTTAGAATGAAATAATATTTGAATTGTAAAATGATTCATACAGTGAAAACATTCTCTCCAATTTTGATGACATCATGGGTGCATGTAAAAAGCATGCGAGTTGTTTTTCCACAAATTCACTCTTCTCTGTAACAGTTTTTCTTAAAAATGTGGATCACTTACCTGGTTGCACTTGCCAAATACTAAACTAATATGAATTATAAAACAAAATAACCAAGCTATTTTTGCTAAAAATAATTATTCTAGTGGACATTATGTTGACCTTTGAAAATTACCTTCTGGTCCTATTCAAATAGCTTCTGATGTTTGCTGAGTTTGGTGCCATAATTTCAGTACTGTATTATACCACAAGTCAGTTGTGTAGACATGACTAGCTGGCCTTTAAATCACAAATCCTACAAATACAGTGTTTCAATTCCTGTTGATAGTAATGTCATACCAAAAGGCATCATTAATTGAAACTGTTCATTGAGTACTGTATATGTTATCTGTACTTTGATCCATAGTAACAAAATTCTTTTATTTATATTCAAGTATAAATGACATTTTGGAATATCTGAATTCTAATTCTTAATGACATTATGATTTCTATAAACTTTTATAAACAAAAATTTAAAATAAATTGATATGTAATTGTAATTCAATTTCAAGCTATACAATTTTGACAATATTTTCTCTAAAAAATGATAAAACAATTGCTTGAGTATTTGAAACTTTTGTATCTATAATGTACTCACATAAAAATAGGTGATTGACTTTATGCATAAATATAAAAATCTAAATATTTTTGTATAATTATTATGTATTTCAACGGTGAATATATATTTTGCATTGCTTTTCATACTGTGCATTGTAAGTTCTATTTCCAATTGCTGAGGTTGACAGTATGAAGGTTTAAAAATTTAATATTATGGATGAATTATAATTTCTTTATTATCACATTCTTTTCTTCTGTTTCAATTTAATGTGTGGGAAATGAATGGTGTGTATAAATGTCACTTCATTACAATTGGTCAGATTTTCCTACAATACAACTTTCGATATTAATTTTTTTTAACTTAATTCAACTTCCACTTATATTTCACATGTTTTTATCCATCGAATACAATTTTGAGTTTACATCAGAATCATCTGGATACACAAGAGTGTGAAAATTTTAGAAGAATGTTACGTTTTTTCACTAACGTCTAACGATACAGGAATCTGAGTGTTCAATATAAGTTCTAACCCATGATTTAAGGTGTTGAAATTCACCTTTAAGTATCTTATCTTGAGCCTTTATTTTCAAATATGTGTTATGATCTCTATAATTCCAATTAAAAATGTGATTACAAATGTCGTCAGCTTTAAACTTGTGTATAAACTAGTGGGACAACCACCCAATTTTTTCCCCCATATAAGTTACCACTGTTTGCATCAGAATAATTTGTGTGTATCATATTATAAGCCAGATAATTACACGGGAGACTTAAACAAGTGGGAAATTCATTTTGGCAATATGCACTACCGGGAATACCTCCATATAACATAGTTTTGTAACCTTAATAATTTATTGTTGTAGTACTCTCCAAGTTCATACTTTCCTGTTTATATTTACAATTTTCACGGCAAAACGTTAAATTATTTATTCAAACCTACACTCAAACTGCTGTATAGTATATAATTAATTGGCACATTACCAGATAAAGACCATCCAGTTTCAAAACTAGTTTTGCGCCCATAAATAATTCTAAAGCTTTGGTGTAAGCCTGTAGTTTCCCAATCAGCAGGATTTGTATAAGAACATAAACTATTATTTAATAAATACATGAAACTTGTAGTTAAAATTTTTTTACTTATTATCCAAAGTTATATCTTCCCATAAAAATTAATGAGCTCAACTAAAAATATCAACATTAAGTTCATATTATATCACACGTTCATTAATCATGGGTGTCTTCCCCATTAAAATGGATAAACAGAAGATCCCGGGTTCAATTCCCAATCCAGTCAAAATTTTTCCATCCACATATCTTAATTAACTTAAGCATGGTTGTATGACTTAAGGCTTATATAAGCTTTCTCTACATATATCCATACTGATATAATTTGTGCTATTTTCTAAATTATTACATACCGTATGTTTATCTGTGACAAAACGTATACTGTTCTTAACAGAAGTAGTTGTAATCCTGGTCAGAATTGTTTGCACTGTCATCTATAAAGTACACAATGAAACACCGAATACTTATTTGAAGTGATTTTATATACATTGAATGTACATTCTTACCTTTAATTCATTGTTGAGACTTCTGCATATATGATTCATTGACAATATTTCGAGTGTAGAAGTATATTACAACTGATGAAAATGATTCTTCCAACCAGGACAGCACATTTTTCCTTTCTGTTTACTGCTAATTTTAAGTGTCAGATGAATTATAGTTTATTTGTTTTTCAGCTATATTTTATTTTTATTTTTTAAATATGGTTCAGCATTTATTTACACCTTTTTAACTATTTTTAGATGTTTATGGCCATTTAATTTTGAACATAAAATAATTGAGTACTAAATGTTTAATTGAATATCAAATTTTCAAATATTACATTTATACGGATGTTTTTTTATAGGCTTATCAGACCAGAATTTGAGAACTTACTTCTGGAACTGTGTGAAGAACAAGTTTTTATGCTCATACAACCAGCTGATGTGAAGCAACGTAAGAGGCAGCGTAAAGTTGAAACAGAAGTGTCTGATCTCAAAGCTAAATTGTCCACACTGCAAAGTAAAAACATTGTCCTCAGCAATCGAGAAATAAGGCTTTTAAGGTAATATTTATTTTTAGTATTACTTAGAGATTTTAATATGTATTGTAGTATCATCTAATTTTTGTGGGAAGGATTGAGTATTTATAGTGATTATGATTCAAATTTTGTCAAATGAAATGTTTGTAAAAATAAATGTGTGTGGCCAATGTGCATACCACATCATCAAATTGTTATGGTTTTGTGCTATATTTACGAATACCCAATTTTACCAAGTCAGGGCTCTTAGTTTCACCAATATACCATTAGACTGCTGTATCTACTTTTTTCCTTTAAAATATTGTAAATTGTATTTACTTTGCCATATGCTTTGTGTGTATATTTTCACTCATATTTGATAATTCAACAAGTGTATTAATTTATGTTTCAGGTATTTAGATTTAACTGAAGATGAAAAAGAAAAATTGAAGGGATCATATAAGGTTGCACGCAAGCTTGAAAAGTTAGAAAGTGCTGGACAAGAAAAGTAAGTTTGCTCATGGTTTATAATAATTTCTAAACATTGAAGTTTTTTCACACATTTGCTTGAAAAGTACCATTCCATTATTACAGTTATATTTTAAAATACTTCTTTGTTCAATTTGTAATGGATGGTCCATATTGAACAATATCCAATCTGAAAATTCCATGAATACAGAACAGTTAATTTTTTTGGTATTACAATTGTCTTGCGTTGAGCAATAAGTTAAATTTTATATAATGAGAATTAGACAATGTGATGTAAGGGAGAGAAGAAAGAATACTATACAAATATAGTAAGGTATCATATACAAAGAGAGAAATTTTAAAGTCGTATAGGTTGCACGGGGACAAGTGATAGCTCAACATTTTAATAGTAAGAAAACTGTTTTCATTATTGGGGAAGTAGCTTAAGTTTTGAGAATAAGCAGGAGTCCTCCCACAACCCTTACAGACCTACACTTACTCTGCTCAGGCCAACCTCAGAGTGATGTCAATAATGGTGTTGCAACTCTCTTTCTCTCTCAACAAAGAATTTGAAACCCCAATAAATATATATATATATATATATATATATATATATATATATATATATATATCAAATATTTGAAGGAAGATCTGAACTGCATAAATTTGTGCCCGCCGGCACGCAGTTAAGAATCTTCCTTCTTGACGAAGGGGGCTCAGGCCCTCAAAAATTTCAACTTCCACCTATGCCAGAATGGACCAACTACTGATTTCAGATAATTCGGCATCACTGTGTATATATATATACACACACACACACACAATATTAGGAGAATCCATTAAGGAATTGGAACTACTTTGGTGAATGTCACATTCGAACTAGGATAGTGAGGAAAGACAGAAATAAATAGGAGGATTACGCTTTATGTGAATTCATATGCTCAGGTGTAGAATCATGCACATAGAAAAGCATATGTTCAAAGCAGGGAGAAGGATGGAAGAAGAAGGGAAGACTGAAAATATTTGACCCAGGCAGGACTTGAACCTGCATTTTCTGCGTACTGAACATATGCTTTTCTATGTGCAATATTCTATGCCTGAGCATATGAATTCACATAAAGTCTAATCCTCCTATTTCTCCTATTTATTTCTATCCTTTCTCACTATCCAATTCTGAATATGACTTTGTCACCAAGTTAGTTCCAATTCCTTAATGGATACTCCTAATACTTCATTCCCTCTACTCTATCCATTCCTCCACTAAACAACTATTTGTCCATAATAAGACTATATATATAATTGTAATATTGGTATGGAAAGGAAAGAAAGATAGGTTGTGGCTTACCTGAAAGTGAAGTTCGGTGTCACCAAAAGGAACTGCAGGTTGTTCTTCAAATTTTCATAGACTCTCAGCCTCCTTCTTCAGGAAGAAGTGTTACACCATTATGTGCAGTCCGCAGCTGGCCGGTGCACAGAATGGTGTAACAGTCCTTCCTGAAGAAGGAGGCTGAGAGCCTCTGAAAATTTGAAGAACAACCTTCAGTTTCTTATGGCGACACCGCACTTCACTTTCAGGTAAGCCACAACCTATCTCTCTGTCCTTTCCATACCAATATATATGTATGTATATAGCCCCTGTCCTATCAGTCTCTAGAGTTGCCATGCCAAAATAATTCTTAAGGTTTACGTGGTTAGATGACAGCCCGGCAAGAGTAAAGCATCCACAATATAAAAGTATAATATTATTCATGAGTTTCAAGGCCTCCAGTACCATAATTTATAATAATATTTTGAACAAATACAGAAAAAATTGAAAAAATAAGTACACATTTCCTTTACAATTGTAGAACTTATCAGGTGCTAATTTTACTTAAAACCATTTTAAATTAAATTTGTAGCTGATGAGTTCTACATTTGTAAAGGAAACATTTTGATCATATATTTTTTTCAATTTTGCTGGCTGGCACGTGATATGTATCTTCTTTCTCCTGAAGAAGGAGAGTAACACCTCCAAATATTTGAAGAACTCCCTCATGTTCTGAATGGTGATGCTGAGCTTCAATTTCCTACCTTTCTCTCTTTCTTTTCTATACCAATTGTATACTATTGTTCATACTATTGTGTTATGTAGGGCTGAGCATATGTTATACTCAGTGAAAGATTGCTGATTTTCATTTATGTTCCAACATTATAGAGAATGTAAGAGTGATGATGATGATGATGAAGACGATGATGATGAGGAAGAAGTTTGCAATGGAGAAGAATATCCCAGCTTAGAAAGTGTTAATAGTGGTAAAACTTCTCCTTCTGAAAACTCACTGTCAGGTAAATAAACCCCACATAATGTTGAAAGTTAATTGATTTATAAAGCTAAATTTACTTTGTTAATTAATACTATACATTTAAATATTCTGTTGTTGATCACCATCTCAAATCCCTTACTACCGATACTCAATAATGTAATAAATTATGGATTCTGTAATTGAGGAACTGATTACATTTCACTGTAATGCAAGCCAAATTATTTTGAGCAGTTTTCAACTTTGCTGTACTTATATTATAATTGGAGTTATTCTTTTCATTCTAGAAAATCTACCCATTTTTATTCAGCAGTTACTTTGAAGGTTAGATTAATTTTTATTTAAAAGTATTAATCTATTACAGGAGGTATCCTGTCCCCTCAGACTTCAACATCAGGTCCTCCGAGTCTCACAGAATCAATGCAGCTTATGGATGAGATTTTATCAGATAGTAAAATGGATAGACTTGAAAAAATTGAAAGATTAGAATCCATACTGTCAGCAGCAACCTCTGCTGTTGTTGTTTCAACAACCCAACAGCAACAACAACAGCCATTAAATCCTAGCAGTTCAAGTGTACAAACACTTGTTACTAGTGATAAATGTTGTAATTGTTTTTGCCATAAGAATAAAACCATTGCTCATCAACAAAGTAAAAACTTAGTTGTAAGCCCAACTGAAAGTAAAGGTGCTGAAGTTTCGTGCCAAACATTATCAACAGGAGACATCGTCATCACTCGTATCTACTTCACTGAAGAGGAAAAGGAAAGGGAAAAAACATTGACATCTTCGCCAAAAAGAGAATTTTCATAAGCTAATGTGCAGTTATGTGTCTTATAATCAATAGAGTTTGTTATTTAAAATTATTTGGTTTTATAAAATTTTATTCTTAAGTTTGGGCTTGGTCCTCTTTCATGAAGTAATATCACTACTACATTCATTTGTGGATATTCTTTAATTTTAGGCCAAAGCAACGATTTTTTTAATGTTTAAATTATATTAATGTGTATAATATGTCTTAGCTACATTTATTATTTATGGTATGTATAATTGCTCTTTCTGCCAAGAGTTTTATTACTTCCTAAAATGTTTTAAATAATTTGTTGCACATTAATATAAAGGTACTTTTGAACAGGATATTGTTTTGTCATGATCCTCACACATTTGTTATTGAATTGCCAAAGTGTTTATATTTTAATATTACTCACTTTTTTATTCACACAGAAATGAAAATTATTTTGTTAGGATAGTGGTACTCTCATTAAGAAAGATCTTTTAAAATGTAACCACACATTTTCAGTAAAAGAATTTCATTTGCTAAGAAAAGATTGTTTTAAGGAAAATCATTTTTTGAAATGTGGGTAGCATTCCTAGTGGGAGAATGGTAGTAGGATCTTCACTTTTGTAATCCTTCATGTTATTTAGTTTTGGATGGATTGAGAGTTGTGGACTTGTGACTTTCTATATTATTTTTGTAATGATTTCATTTTTTCTCTCAAATTTATTAAAAATACCATAAATTGTTGGCATTTTTTTAGCCTCTGACGTACCCTCATGATGCTGTTGATTCCAAGTGACTTTACCCATCATCTCTTAGGGAGTCTTAGACTGGAGGTGAAACTAGAATTTAATGTTCCCCATACAGGATTATATGGGGTTATGTGGATGAACAACCTATCTTGACTTTACCCTCATGCACATAGGACAATGAGGGGGAGCTTCAGGACAGGTGGTGTAGTTTCACTTTATGCCATAGTCAGTATTAATGATTGATCTTCAGCGTTATGCCACTGACACAGTATAGAATATTACAATGTCACATATTGCTGATGATCAATTATAGAATACTGAAAATAGCATATACTTTACAACCCCCCCCCCCCCCTTCCCAAAAAAACAGCCAAAGCATCCACTCTTTTTGGGGTTCAGTCCTCAAGCTACTTGGTAAAACAAGATGTAATATGCAGTATCTATGAAAAAAACAGTATGCTCCATCTGTTGTGATGGGTGGGTACAAAATACTATAAAATATGTATCAAATACTAGTACCTGCTTTCTGTTAAAGCTTGTACTATGTGCCTTATTACTACTTTCCTGATTTACACATTTCTATGTCATGATAGATCTATGTGTCATATTTTTTCTGGCAGTTCATGTGACTCCTACAAGATAAGTAAAATAAGGAGTCAATTTTTATTTCTCTTTTTAGAAATTGAATTTGTACTCGATGAAGGACTAAATATAAGAAAAACGCTTTGGTTTCATTCATTCTCTTAGCAAATTTTTTTTCTTATCTTTATTTTCTTGTGCTACAAATGCAGAGATTACTTTATACTGATTTATATTTGAAAGATGAGCAGCATAACATTAAAGTATCTCATTTCACTTTATACTATGTATATATATATATATAAACTACATCACTAGTAGAGGAAAATGGTTCAAGCATTTCTATTAATAACAAATTATTTAAATTTAATAGAATTAGTTGATGGCTGTGAGCTTAAAAATGCTGAAAATAATTGCTTTTACTGTATTTTGGTAATAATGTTAATAGACATTGAATTATATAGACATGCAGCAAATTCTTCCTACATGTCTATCTCCACAGCAAAAGCTTTTAAGATTAAGTATGTTATTATTGTTTTCATCATTTAGTGTTCTTTTTAAAGCAACTTTTATTTCAATTTTATGCAGAAGATTGAAGTTTTATCGCTAATTCTAAAATACGTAAAATGTGAACTGAATATGTGCCCCAACTCTGGTTCTTAACCATTTCTCCCCCTGAATATGAACCAACTTTTTATTGTTTGAAACATCAGAGCTTCCTTTCCTTTCCTCAGCTTTTATCACTTATTTTAGATCTCTCTACTTTACTCTTCTCTACACAATGTAATACCTGAATCATGTCTCTAATAATTACTAACTGATGTGGCTTAAAATTATATTATCTTATGAGTTTATAACTAAATACTCAATACATTTAATATTTTCAGTATATCAACATTGTACCTGGTAGATACGTAACTATTAAATTTTGCATTACAATTTTATAATCCTTAGTAATTAATTTGTTATGGACTTCTTTTTAGTTGGTTCTGTTAGAAGAAACACAATTTTATTGAATGGCTTTTTATTTGGATTATTTAATTTGTTATTTGTTTAACTTGATCAAATAATGCATTTCATTATTTTGTTGTACTAACCTAATAACCAGTAGTTGTATGTATTAATGTTACAAGTTTTGTATGAATTACTTAAAACCACATTATTAGTTGTTGCAATCAAATATATGATGTGGTGGCATGTGAGTATAACTGGAGGGAAACAGCTAGTCGTGTCAAAATACTATACTGTGTAGTCTACTGCCCTGTAATTTTTAACATGAACCTTTATTACAGCAGCTTGGTAGTGTAGAAACTATTCTGAAAATATTGATGCAAGGAAAATTATTCTGTTCAGTTCAGGATATGTTGTATGTCAAAAAAATTGTGTGTATAAGTTAAGAGAAGACAGAGATCTTTCTGCTGTCTTTATATTCCCTTCCTTTGAATATAATGAGTGTTTTTAAGAATGATAGTGCTGTTGCTCCAAGAGGAAGTTCCTACCTGATGGCAATACTTTCCTCCATCATCTCCATCTAACACGCCCTGCTATTTCTCGTGACTTATAAGTATTTATTGATTTGTTAATATTGTGTGTTCACAGGTGATTCTAAACACAGATTGTAAAATAACTTGCAATTATAGTCAAGGATATTAACATTTTTAATTGTGATTTTAACATACCTATTGAAAAGGGTAAAATTAGGAATTGGTTTGTATTGCATTCTGACATTTAATTATGAAGATCTCGTTGACTCTTTTTATAAAACAACAAAACATTTGCAAATGTAATTGCACTATTACACGCTTTGTATAAAATGTGTGAGAGTTTTTGTAAAGAAATGAAAAGTAATTTTGTTTCTCATTATGAAATAATATCATGCAATTTTTTACTGGTGGTTTTGAATCCTATGAGTACACACCAATTTTGGAGTGTTCATCTCCTACAGTTGGTATTTCCTATCTGTACAAATCATTATATGCATGTGTACTATAACATTGCCATCAGTCATGTAAACTGACAGATTGTTAGATAAATGAATTAAAATAGAAGCTCTTTCAATTCTCAGTTATGAAATGATTTGTCTGTCTTATTTTCTTTCACAAACTAATCTATATATAAAGAAAATATTCCAAATGAAATTTTTATATAGACTGATTGATTATACTTATATTCTGTATCTATTGGAAATTAATTCACATCAATTTTAGCAAGAAAATTTAGCAATAAATTTGTGCAATAAGATAATACTTCCAGTAATAATTATACAACACTTTGGAATGTTATAATTTTGATGGATCAAGTGTTAAAGGTGTGATTTGTTTTATGAACTTAATACTTGTTGAATTTTAGGAGTGCTGTTGTATTGAGACTCCATATATATCCCATTAAATTGATGTATAATTCATTTAATTGCTCAAGAAACTTGCAACACTCAATTGAAATAAACTGTACATTAGCTTAATAAAATGGCAGTTTTTAACTTAAATATAAGGTAGGCCATGTGAACAGTTTCTCAAAAAACTGTTGATACTGTGACTAACATAATGTATAATAATAGTAACCATTCAAAGCAAAACATAAATTTATAATGCATTGTAAATATTGTAATTATCATATTTATGGCTTTTACAGTACATAGTTATGAAGATAGATGTGGAAACAGGAAATTAATTGCAGTACTTTATATGATTTTTTAACAGTAATAATGTTTTCATTATACTTTATGGAGTTTTTATCTATGTTTATTAGGAATAAATGTAATGTTCTGTTTTACACATTTTTAGTACTAAATCTCAAACATTGACTTCACTTTGGGTAGTTAAAACATTTATTTTGTTACATTGCCATTTCATTGTCTTTAATTATAATAATTTTATCACATAAATTTAACACAAATTATTTATTAGACGATTAGAGAGAAATATTCCAATATAAAAATATCTTATAATATGTATTCAACAATTATGTATGTATTTAAAAAAATTAATATGTTTTAGGTTTATAGAATTCATTACATTCTAATATTTATTTCTAATAACAATGTGCATATATGTTACAATTTAATTTGTATGCCATAAATAGAATTTTTTGTATATTTGAAATTTTGTTATCAAGTTGTATATTATGTAAAGACCTGCAAGTGTAACTGGTTGGGGTGTAGTAACATATCATGTCTTATGAAATATGCTGTATTGTTAATAAAAATAACCAAAGTTTTATTTTTATATGTTAAAAATATGTATATGTTTACTGCAAAGGGTGATGCTGTTATGTAGCCTTAACTGTGGTTTCTCTTTGTTATGTGTAATCTAACAACATAGTTTTATTCAGCATAATTATAACACACAGCATTTTATTAATTTAGAGACCATAAACTTTTTTAAAATAAGTTTTAGCCACCCACAATCTTGTGCCTAACAACCAACGTACTCACTGCATACTAGTTTTGCTATTAGCAAAATGGTACACAAAACATTTTTTGTGAGGGGGGGAGGGGGTTACAAGACAAGTGGAGAATCTGTAAGAAAAGGTCAAATAACTATGAAACACCAACTTCCTATCCTTCATTACTCACAATATTCCGGCCCTGACTCCAGGCCAAGTATTTTGGAATGGAATATTGATTGTATAAATTATTTGTGGCATATTTCTTGACAGGTAGTATGAGAAAACTATGATTTATCTTATTTACAAATAGTGAAAAATGCCTAAACACTAAATTTAAATATCTAAAGTATTTTTCCATAAAAATTAATTAAAACCTTGTAATTAAGCAAAAGTTAATAATAGTTTACATTCATGTGCCATCATTTTGGTTAATTACATTTCTAACATTTACCTCTTGGGAATGCTGTAAAAAAAAGTCAAATTGTTCATGGGTTTTTCTAATGCTAACATATTGCATGAAACTAAGTACAACAGAATGTGGCAATTTTGTTATTACTAGATCATATATGATAAGTAGACATGATGTTCCTGTGCATGTAACATAGGCAATGAAGCATTACCATAGCATTACTCCAATTTAAAACTGTCACTCATTTGGAATAATGATCTAATTACATAATTTTAACATGATTCTAAAAATCACATGACAAGTTCATACAAGAGACTAAAAGTTTATAACTATAATTTGTGTGCCCATAATTATTGTGCAAGTAATTGGATTCTTCTGATGTTGCAAAAAATGTTTCTGCATAATAGGATGATTATCATATGTTATCATACACTTTTCAAGTTCCTCAACTTAAATTTTTAACCATGGACCAACTTTAATAAAGCAAATAGTTATTGCATCTTTATTTATTAGTTATAAATCCTGTGCCTTATTTGAAGATACCCGTAGAGTGGATTGTTTTACTTGATACACTGAGCTTTATTATTTTTGGTATTGGATACAAAATTATGGCACAAATATTTTGTCTGAATCTTTTCAACAATTTTTTTTGATACAATCTGTGATTTTTTTCTTTTACTGCCAAATGTTTTTAGATTTGAATTCTAAGTAACTGAGAAAACATCAGTTTTTTTAAGTGAATAGTCAAATACCTAATAATTTTTGTGAATTAAAAGTTGAAACCATTTCATTAATTTATGTCCCGCTTCAGTAATTTAATAAGAAATGTAATGCTTATTTAATGAATTGTGCAACGTCTACAAACCGAATGGCCGTTTTATACAACTACGTGATTTTCGCATTCGGCGCAAATAAACGTACAACGGTCAAATGCCCAAAATGATTATTTATCTGATTATACATTCGCAGGAATTTTGCGCAAGTGTAAAATTATTAAAATTTCCAACACGAATTCAATGTTATTACCGTACAACCTCGAGACTTCATATCAGGGGTGAGTGCACATTAGGTTAAATAGAAGCTCTATCCGGTTTTTTTTGTATTTTATAAAGAGCCACACTTAGATAACACAAATTCATTTTTTTTTATTTAATGTAATTGCATATGTTCACAAGCCACATATAAGAACACACAAAAAAGTTAATTATGAAAAAGAAAATTATTTCAAAATTTTAGTAAAAAAATCAAATATATTTATCTATAATAGCATCTACCGACAATATTTGGTTAATTTTTTAAAATTTGACATAAAATTAGTTAAAGCCGTCCGCAAATATTCTATACTAAAATTTGAATGGGACGGGTGAAGTGAGAAATACAATTACATATCTCCTTTAAAAATAAGTTTTGATGTAGTAGGCCTACATGATTTTTTTATTAATAACTATTTACGATCTGCTGATAATAAAAACAATAAGTAAATATTGTGTATGAGTGTGGGTTGTATAGAAGACCTACATGAATGACGGCCGTTCTTATTTTAAACTAACTCTCATGGTGTGCGATCTGCACAAATATTGTAGTTTATGTTTCGAATGATGGCTACAGTTCAGTCCTATGACTCATCTAATTTGTTGAGAATATCTACATTCACAACTAAATAATTCATGTCGATATTGTGTAATCACGTTCCATACGTTTCCCATCGAAAGATCTTCCTCGTCAAGAAATTAGCACCTGCTAAATCGCCGATTTGTTTCCACGTTCATAGTTATTTCTCAACACAAGTCATTACTTATGATTTAATTTTATCACACGTTTCTGATTGAGTATCAATACTTGAAGTATACTAGGGCCTAATACCTGCTGGTAAATTAAATTTGTACGTAACTCAGGTACTTCAATTACCACTTCCATTCTAAGCTATCACTTTCGGTGTAATGCCATCGGCAGATATATCATACGGATCTTTTCATTATTATGTTTATATTTACGTTACACATTTCGCATAACGGCCGTTTTTTACCTGAGTGGGAAAAATCCCGAGTATCGTTTCGGCGCCATTTGATACACCCTGTGCTTTCATGTAATCGTACCGTTTTTTTCAACAGAACGAGGGCTAGGTACGATGACGTCATGGACCTTTAGTTGCTGAAAGGGTCGGTCAGGAGAGCTCGGGCAATGATTGCCACTTGTCTGTCAGGGATATTTAGGGTGCGATTATAGTGGAGGGTGCGGAACGATCGAAACGAACTGACGCATTGTTATACGAGAACGTACGCGAGTTGGAACGCACAAAGTGGCCTCACGTAATATAATTATCCTGAGAATACTTCTATCCAAATCATTGGGCAGTTATTTTTAACTTTTCTAAACCGTTCCAGATCCTGGGCTTTTTGTAGCATGGTAATTGCAATTAATATCCTGAAATAAGACACTTTACCCCGACAGTACAGTACACAATCGGTCTTAAGTTTATTTGTTATACATTTGGAGGAGGACTTATTCTAGGTGCTCCCGATTACAGAATTTCAATGAATAGATACCAGTAGAAGAAAAAATCATTAATAAGGTCTCCATCACGTTGTTTCCTAATCTCTTAATTCCATAGCACATACATCGAGCATCCCTAATAGTACAATACATGTATGGATTGCACTCTTACACCTTTCGAATCTCCATAAATAATTTTAATTTGGTTATAGTTTTCATGACGTATTTTTGGTTTAAATAAAACTGTACGAGCTTAAGAATAATGTCTTTATTTTTATATTTCTCAATTTACAATTGAATATTTCGAAATCTAACCATAGTTCAAAGAATGTAACTGAAATTTCTTCAAGTGTCATTTCACCTCTGTCCAAAGAAACATAAAGTCGGTGAAAAATAAAGGAATAAATTTTCCTTACTTTTCTATACAAGTCTCACAATAAGAATTAGAAATGTTTTCATTATTTATTAAAACTGCGCCAATTGGGTTTGATGTATTTTGTTAAAATATTAAAAGGAAAATTTACTGCACTTCGATTCTTAAATTTTTCCGCTTTTAATGACACTGTATCAACAAAATGAATAAGTTCGATTCATTGTTCTTAATCGCCGGCGGGTGACAACTTTCATTTTTATTTCATCGAGACCCACAATATACATAACTGCGCCAGTTACAATTGGATGTAGTTTACCATAATAAATCAATTATCGTCGAAGTGTGGAAACCGGACGTGCCTAAAGTATAGCGTTCGGAAATATGGACTTTATCAGGACATATAATGTTATCCAGTGCTTCATTCTAAAGGGGAGAAATGAACCAATTCAATAACCCAGATTCAAACAATTTGACAAGTAAAAAAGGACTTTACAATCAGTATACAGAAACTTTCTCTGACATACACATTCGGGTTTTAATGCCATGTAGTCTTTATTTTTATTCAGTGTATCGTCGCGTATGTCACATTGAGACTGCTTTTTTTTTGCTTGTCCAGCTAAGAAGCAAACGGTTTGAAAAGAGGGAGACGGAGTGATGAACAGTAGGGGGTGATAGTGAACTATCTTGCTGTACTCCATTTATTGTCTTGAACCAATTTGAATACTCACTGTCTACATGTACACACCTGTGAAGGTATTTGTATAGTTTTTTTACTTTTTCTATAAGCCCATAAATTAATTAATTAATCTTATAGCCTATAATCGTTTCAATTGATAATATTCAAATATATAAGTATTCTTACTGAAATTTGTCAGAACAACGCAGTAGAAAGTTGAATCCCGATAACCTAATAGATTGCTCAATGTTATGAACGAAATGTCGCCTACAGAGTACAGGCTTGAATTTAGTTATGGATAGCTTTCCAAGTATCTATAGTGATTTCTAAAATAGAGACTGTATATTTATTATTATGAACAGATTTTTCGGTGTTTTGAGATGGCCGTGAACTATTTTCGCTTGAATTTCTGAGGCGTTGTCCAGGGCTTCGAGTTCGTATCCACTTATGCAAGCATTTTAAAAGGTATTTAAGCAAGATAACGCTAAATATCTGGTTAGCCACGGAATGTTCCACTAAGCTGGTAAGGAAATAATTGTTTCGGTCGGGTCTCGTGCACAACGGTGGTTTACTAAACATTTAAGGGTTAAACCTACTGATATGACTTTAGCCGGTCACAACGGCCACCTACCTTTCCGAAGTCGATTTAACATCCGAAAGACAGATAAATTAGCTCGTCAGGAATGTAGAGTGGTTGGCAGGAGCGGTAACCAATTAACCAAGTGTGAGAACGTACCGGCTCTTGTGAGCCCCTCTCTACGTGGAAACAGATTTACGGCCTTCCACGAGAGCAGGCATCTGCAGTTCCTACCTCCTAAGAGAGGCCCCTGTCAAAACAAATAACACCTCTAAGAGGAAAAATCAGTATCACGAAGTCTTCAGCATGCAGTAGTGACTTCCTATGTGCGAAGAGACATCTCAAGGAAACGAGTCTCGTGGTCTAGTGGCTTCAAACCCGTTTTGATAAAGCGATTTTTTTTCCGGAGGTAAAGAATTTGGATGATCTATTATTAGTGAAATATGTTGATACACTTCTAGATAGATGTACAATGTCACTATACGCAAACACAGCCTTCTAAGGCCTTAACCAAGAACGTAGCATGTTTGCCTTTGTTCTAAACCCAACAATGTACTTCAGAAAACTTATTAATAACATTTAAAATCTATTATCATTTGTTCGCTGTGATTTAGACTCGGATCCATTTTTAACGAAATGGAGGCTGTTGCTGATTTTGTAAGGCAACAACTGAGATATAGTGCTATTACTTATGAAAAAGATTGAAATCACAAAATCTATATTGAACGCTGCGCGAAATCTCTAAATTAAACTGTTACAATTCCTATGCTAGACGAATATGTTACAAAGTAAGCCGATGCTCTACCACAACTCCAGACAGATGAGGAGAATATTCCCCTTACATGACCCCGGGACCCACACACGATAACTGCGACGTGACGTCACAACAAACCTTGGTGCTATTCCAGATATAGGAAAACATTTCTGATCATGCACTAGGAAAGACTGACACTGTAAAAGTGTTTCCGTGGCTGGATCTGCCATCGTTATCGGAGAAACTCAGGAATCTACCCGCACTTTTTTCCATATTTGCTCCATTCAAATTTAACAATTCATTGATGCAGTTCTCGAATTTGTTACTTATATCGTTGACTTCTTGATTTTTCAGAAATTTTGGTAGTTACGAATTGGTGAGAAAACCAAGAAGAGACTCGTTTCATGTGTAAAATTATTTCATCTGAAAAAATTGTAATGGGAAGACAGAAAGAGATCAATGTTCTATTCTGTCTGCAATAGAAATTTTCATTATTTTCAATTACAGGTAGTAGGTAGAAATTAACTGGCCGGGGCAGAGGATGACATCCTGATAGTGATGAAAAGGTTTTGGAGTTCGCATGTGGAGGAAAAAGTGGAAAACCCGTGACCACTTACACCATAAGAAATGCCATGTTCGTAGTAGAATAACTAATTTATTCCCGTATATCATTAAGCAACTTGTAAATTCTATAAAATTTATACAAATCCATTGAGGTATGAAAGAAAGTTTCACCACCCTTGATACGCATTAATTTCATTAGCCATCAACATCTTAATAATTTTAAGTTTAAAATTTTAAATGCGCATAAATTTCAGTGGCGCTTTATATTGGCCGTAAATACGTTACATGCTTGCACTAATCGTATAGTTTATGCAAATATTAGTCGTGGAAAGAAAGCTTTTGGATATATTTAAATGGGGAAATGATACAAACACTATCGCCAGACGCAGCACGCGTGGCGGGATGTGCAGAAGAAAGTCCCTTTATCCACGTGCGCACCGTCCATGTGAAAGGATTTAATTTACTATTTTGCTGATTTGTTCCCAACTTATCAATAGGACTGTTTCATAAATTGAAGAAATTAAAAGTAGACGGAAGATTAGAAATAAAATATATGAATTAGACAGGTCTGCTTACATTAAAGTGGAAATAACACGATTACTGCAACGTTTTATCTGCATGTCTTATCCCATAAACATACCAAATACTAGGTTTGTTTTTTTAAAAATACAATTTCTGTTCAAACTAGAGATGTGTTGGGGTTATTCATATGCTGTTGCAGACAATCGGCCCAGGAGTGAGGAAGTGTGCACCGATGCAACCTCAATCGGTATGATTGGCGCAACGACGTGTGATCGATATACCATCACATTTGGCCAACAGCTTATGGTGATACCAAATTGGAAGCCGTTGAGAAGACCCTGTGACTTACCTAAAATTCCGAATACGTTCATTCTTCGGATCATTTCGGACTTTCCTGGCCATGGTTCGCCAGTCTCTCGTCTCTTCCCAACGTGGTTCCATGTGAGTTTTGGCCATCACTCAAGATGAAAAAGCGGGTTGAAGACTTTCCAATAGATGTGTTCTAGAAGTGTTCCCAAACTATAGAGCCTTGTGTTCAGTGATAAGGATGACGTTCATCGAGTAGGCGTATGAAGAAATAGTTTCTTTTTCAAGCTCTTAGTCTGTTTTTATTCCCCCTGTGATATAGATATCTCTTGAAAAGGTCGCCTATATAAACAGACATAATAACATATAGCTGAAGAGAATGGAAGACGATACTGGGGTTGACAAAAAGGAAGAAAGTGAGGTTGAGAAAAGAAATAAATTTAGAATAAACCGATTATTCCAATATTCCTTAAATGCTTTGGTACACAGGCCCTAAAGGCTCCAAGTTTTGATTTCCTCAATTTTTTAATGAACATATAATACACATTATTGTTTTTACAGTAGGATTACGTTTACGAATGAGTTAAATTCATTGTTAATGAATTAGAATATCTTTCGTTTTTCACGTTTGTTCAATTGTTGCAGGGGAATTATTGCACATTTTTTTCTTTGTTTTTTTTTGTTCAATAGAACAAAAACATTCGGGGTTTGCCTAATATTAGTAGTTTAATTCAAGTAATTCCTGTGTTCACGTGCTAAGATTAGAGGACATTCTTGGTTTTCCCCCTTGCGCACGTTGCTGTGCGCATTTTGCTCGTGGATTGATAAGCCATACTCGTGCTGCCTTCACTTCAGTGTGCGTTAGAGAGCCGAAGCAGCTGGATATGTGGAACGGCTGCAGTTGCGTTAATGCAGTGTTTATAGGCACAGTGTTTACGTCTGCCACCTGTGCGTACGCCAGAAAAGCAAGCGTCTCGTCTTTATCCGTTTCCTCTGCGTTTCAATAATACGATATTCTGGCCGTCGAGTGTACATTAAGAAGCTGAGGCTCAGATGAAAAGCAAACATTGGTGCTGTCAGGTCTTCACGAATCCAGTTACAACAAAATGGCGGGCAGAGTTTTGGATGCTCGGGAATCAACCTGAGCTGTGATGTAAAACACCTTGTGATTTGTATCTCGAGACTTTGGACGTTTTTACGTGTTTATTCTGTAAAATAGTGTTGGGATGAACGTACATGTGACGTTTTTCGTAATATTACGGTGGGTGCTAGTGTGAGTTTTCGATCGTCGACCGACAATATGTTGTAAAGTTTTATTTCGCGTTTACATTATTTCCACATGAATTTTGTCGTTTTTTGTAAGTGTGTGTACAAAATATCAAGCTGCATCTAATAATAAATGCTTGTTGTCTGCGAAAATTATGAAAATTAAGGGAGGTTAAGTCGCGGACACGTTAATACGGTGAACTTAAAAAACGAGGACCTTTTTGACGAAGGCAGACTATTAGTGCATTGCTAGTAAGTGGTTTATAGTAAATATTTAATTGCATGTCGCATGATATTATTAATTTGAATGCTTTTGCTTGTATGCCTCACAATTTGTTAGCTTAGGGAGGGCTGCTTACATTATTTACTAGATCAAGGTAGTTTTAAATGTCCATATTTAGTACTGTAATTTTCCAGCATCTGGGTAGAATATCGTATTTTTAATAGTTAAGTATTATCAGGGATTGGTTTTCTTCTTTTTGTCTTACTCTTGCTGTGGGCATCTTAGGTTGGAAAATGTTTCAGGCCCAACATAAGATTAATAAACAGCAAGCAAATGAATCTTTATATTAATGAAGATATTTGTTTTGGGAATGGTATTCTATTTTATTTTTTGGATTTATTATGTCTGTTGTAAAAACTTTTATTAATTTATTTCCACAACCCATAGCCATTGAATTATTATTGTCATGCATCTGTAATTCAGTCATACATATGAGATAATGTTTTGCAAAATGTTTTAGACTGGGTATTCCTGCATTTTCTAGGATTAGTTTAAGCTATTACATATTATTTTTGAGGTATTGAGAATTAAAAGCTATTTATTTATTGTTTGCTTTACACTTTTAAAAATTTACACAATTTTGCATCTTCTGGCTTTATTTCTGTAGGTTTACTAATTATGACAATCATTATGATAAACCAACCAGTTCTATAGTCTACATTTGTATTTGTGATCAATAAAGTAATTCTTCGTTATGAACTAGATAACCTATACGATCCTTTCATTTTCTGTGCCTTTGTATGCTGCACTTTTGTGGTCTTATCTATTTACTTTTCTAATACTTACATGGATAATTTATAAAATTAAATTATATTTTGCCATGTAATTCTTTGTGGAATGTATGATGAAATCATCCTTTTCTATGCCCTGTGATCCCCTTTCTAATTTTAATTGAATATTTTAAGATTCCATTTCATTTAATTATGGTTAATTTATTACACTGCCTTGAGTGTAGATATTAAAATAAGAAAAAAATACCTCTTGCTTCCATTGTGATACACAATGTTGACTTATGGGAAATTTTTATGCAAGTGCAACATTGATATCAATTTAAACTAAAATGTTATACTGTTTACTGAATAATTTTAGAAATGTTTACAAACTCTGGACAGTTGTTCTGAAAAAATGCACAAAAAAATATCTCCAGAAACACGCATGTTTGCTATATTAAGAATTTGTTTAAAGAATTTATGCTTTTTAACTAAATATAGGTTCGTATAGACATAAAGTTTTTGTTTTGTTGATGCAATTCCCTCTTCTTATTTTTTCATATATTTTCATAACTGACGGGAACGTTTAATGCACCATGGCCATGAAGTATAATAATTTCGTAAATTTCACACATGTATTTTCCTCCTAGTTCGTCATTTAAATGTCAAAGTGACTGTTGAACATATTCAGAAACATTTTCGTCAACACATTTTTAAAGGGCTGTAGACTTCGGGCGACACCCATTTTGGTTCTACACTACTTACTGGTTCTCAACCAAGATCTTTCTGTTCTCGCGAGGACGTTTCCCACAAGTTTATATTACATGTTTCTTCTAAAATATGAAGAAATGACAGACGGTACGACCATACACGAGATGATTATTTAATTTGCGATGCTTATACACAATACGGTCGGGCACGTTCACGTGCCTGTTCAACCGTGGAATCTATTTGTCCAGGATTTTAAACGAAATTCCCCGTTTTGATAATTGCGGTATGTATTATTATCTGATCAATCATTCAAGCTGAAACTGCTGTGGAACAGTGCGGAGTTAAAGATTGCGGGCAGAAATTTTAACGAAAATGATTTGGTGAGACATTTTAGAACAAGAGGATAAGAAGAGGCAAATCACACACTCGGGTTTTCATTTTCGAAACGAGCGTAGTCCTCGTTTCAGAGCAGCTCATGTCGGGAAGAAATCGCAGCTGATTTTTTAAAAAGTTATAGTCAATGCAGTAATCGGTCCAATTAGATATGTACTATAAAGTTACAGTTGTTTAGTAATGTGGTATTTATTCTACTGCATATTTCAGTAAGTAGGTTCAATTTTCTTTCAGAGACAATTAAAACCTTTCGAGTTTTGCGAAAACAGAGAATATTGTCTTGTAATAGATCCTGATCCGTGTTATAGAATCTCGCTCGATTTAGGAAATACGAAAAAACAAAGTCATGAAAGATTGAAAGGATTAAAAGTTTACCGTGATAAATATTTCATGTTACACGGGAACGAAACATCTCGTGAAAAACGAGGAGATTTAGAATTATTTTCGTTACATGCTTTCCATCCAACCTGACGTAGGAGTGATTAAGGATATTGTAATAGTTGAGCGACGATTTTTGCTAACTAATATGAACTGGACATGTCGAGTGACATACATAGATTTCCATGCGTCTCGTAAGGCACGAGTTTATTTATAATAGCGTTGGAATCGTTCCGTAGCGATTTAAAGTTCCGCCACTCGTTATTCAGGTCGATCGAGAGACGCGGAAATTTGGACGGTGCGCGGTCAGCGATCGTAATAATGAAAACTTCGCGCGCGTTCCCTGTGATCGGACGATCGATAAATCTTTTTCGCGAGGGCGCCTCGTGTCAGGGGCGACGATTCCGAAGCGTTCTCGGACTCCAGCTGATCCGTCGGCGCGAGAAGCGGTCATTATTTTTAGCTCGGACCGGCGCGGTGCGGCGGCGAGTGCGTGGACTTTTGCCGGTCCCGTTAGCCGGCCGATCCGTGACTCACTCCGGCGATCGCGTTAATTAAGCCGCGTCTCGCCCCACCTGGAAGACGTTATGTCGCGCTATCGATCCCGGCCGCTTCTGGAGCGTTGTTTCCTAGTATTCGGGAAGATCGTCACCGCCCACCGGCCCGTGCAGAAATAGGGAAGACGGCGGCGTTGCCAGATCTCTTGCCCGGCCACCTGTCCGCTCTGAGCCAGCCTGCCTCGCTTCTTTCCCGTACCTACGAGGCGCTACCTAACATTTCCCACAATTTGCTAATCAAAATTAACTTTTACTTGATCTCCTCTTTTCCGTAATCACCTTCAATGTGTTAGCCGTAGACTTGTGTACAATTCTTGCGATTCAATATTTTTCGAAGCCATTATAAAAGACTTCCGGCATTATTGTGTCGAGGACCCACTGAGATGCTGCTCGGGTCTCCTTTTCATGTGGATTTTTATTATAGGGAAGAGGTAAAATACGACGGGACAGAGCTGGATGATACAGGGGGTGTGGGCCGGTAGCCATGTTGGTTTTTGCGAGATCCTTTACAATGAAGGAAGAATGTGCGACCACTACTCTCCGATCTTCCAGATGTTAGGCCATATGCTACTCCAACCCGATTACAAAAATTCATGAACAGTCTTTGTTCTTCCGAGATCACCACATATTTTCCAGTTTGTTTCCTCAATCGTGCTCGGGCATAATTATGTTGAATTCTATTGATTCACGATCACTTTAGAGACGTTTAAACCTCACATATCCTTTCTTGGCTTTAAGCGAAGTTAGTAATCGTTTCGTTTTACTTCCATTAGTTTAAGTTGCAATCTTCTTCATTAGCAAAATTTTATGCAAAATCTTTAACATAAGAAATTTTGACAGTCGTCGCAAATATGTAAGTTGGCGTTAAGAAAACAGCCAATACGCCAGTTGGCAGAATCATTACAGAGACCTACACTTATACATAGCGTTGCAACCGGTACGTGCTGTTATTAAAATTCTTGGAAACTATGGGATGCTTTTTATAGTTGTCGATCGGCGCCAGGCTTGTTCTCGTAACCATACTGTTTCGTTGTACCATCACATGGCAGCTATCTTATTCTTCTAGCCAGCATCATTATACCTGGTACATCCGAAACCCATCATTGATTTATTTATATATTCTGTAAGTTGTAGTTTCCCCGTTTTCTTGCTCCGCACTTCGTTTTTTCAATCTTTGTCGTTCTGTATTTATTGTTGCATACATCCGTAAAGTTTCATTATGTTCAATTGAACTGTACCTTTGCGTTATATAACTTGGATTTGAAATTTATTGATAATTTAATTCAGCGTAAAGCATGTTGAGAGTTCCATTGATATGGAGGAGAAAGTGATCGTTTAGAGGACATGGAGTTCGGGATTTACAATGTGTGAATTAGGGAGTCGTGTATATATATATATGTTTACAGTGTAATAGTGTTTTTAAAACCGCAGAAAACTGCTTTCGCTGGGAAATAATTTTTTATCGAGGACAATCCCACTCGAGAACTAAGGGTTTGTATTGTCCTGTCCTCTTGGCTAATTTGAAAATCTCTACTAGTATTTTTCTGGTAGACAGGTAAGTGTGGGAACCACGATTCAAATCGTTGATGAGCTAATGTTAATAATTCTGAAATTTTAACTTGCCTGCTGGTTTGATTCTGTTTTCAAAATTGTTCTTCCTTGCGCCATTATTAATGCACTGTGTTTACTACATTCTACCACTTTCCGTATTAATTGTTATATTTAATGTCGCTCCTTTCTATCCTTTCCCCCTGTTGTAGTCTTTATTAGTGTCCACTAGCCTCGAAATGTCTCACTGACTTGTTTTGCTTTAATTTTCATATCTTCGTCGACGTTTCTATAACTTTCTCGATCCTAATTTTGGCCTTCCATTTAATCTTAGCTTCCTTCTGCTGCAGGCTGTATTTCAAAAGCTTCCAGTTCTCGTTTTCCTGGCCTATGACAACAATTGTTTTACTGTCCGCGCTCAATACTAGCCACGGAAGTGTTTTTTGCTGTGTCCGTTCTTGTTTATCTTGATAGCTAATTAACAAAACATATTCACTTACTCCAGCCCATCCAGTTTTGATATTGAGTGGGTCAGTAACCTGGGTTTTGTCACTAACCTTAACTTCAGTGTTCTAACTTCTCTGAGAGTGTGCGACGTACATTTCTTTGAAATTATTTTCCACGAGTGTCTTCTTGTCTGACGAGGTTACTCTTTCTGTTCTTTTGTACTTCGATTCGTCAACCTGTAAGCTGAGTAACAGTGGTGGACATCCAAAAGAAACCAGGTAGCCGGTGAGACAAATTTCTCTGTCATCTCTACTGAAGACCGTTCTTGATGCTGTGTTCAATTTTTACTGAATGTCTTCTCGCATTATTTTTGAAAACGTGCACCATGTCACGGGTTTATTTGCTGTGGAATTTTTTTGACCAAGTCTTATCGACAGGGGTGATGTCTAATACGAGTGGCAATAATATCAACATCCGTACAATGTTTCCGCGCAATTAAATGCGTATATTTTTAACTTTAGTTAGTAGCAAATCCCTTTCAAATTATTTTCTGCTGGCCTAACATAATTTCATTTTAACAAATTTATACTATTTAAAGTTTATTTTACGTCTGTTTTTGAATTTAAAATATTTTTGACCTTTTAAAGGCACTTTAGAGAGTATTATTTATACTATTTATTTCAAAGTATGATATTCACACGACTGTGCCTTTCTTCATTTTCATCAGCTTTTGCTGTAATCCCAGATCCCTAATTAACTAAATTGAGAATTGTTTTCGCTGCATACATTCATCCTTCATGCTTCACAATTGCACACTACTGTATCATATTTGGATTAAAGAAAAGTATATATGTTGTGTATTTCGCAGCAATTTCTGCTCTAATTGATTTTACATTGGCTCCTCATATGTGATGTATCCATAGTGAATGTGGAGTGAATCTCCTCATGTCTGTTTTATATTTGATTATACTGGGTACCGGGTTTTCAATTAATTTTCACTATTTTCTTGCTGAGGAATGAATTTCTCGTCCTTGTATCCTCAGTGTGTTGCTCTTTACGGAATTAACACAAGGTAAACAACTTACAAACACCCGGTTCCTCCGTAGGAGTCACTGCCAACGTTTTAAACAGAATTATTTTCCGCCTCGGCCTGAGTATGTGACTCTTTAGCCCCTGCTAGAATAAGTTTATTGTGTTTTTGACTTGCTTTGAAGATTTAGAAGAGCGAATTCGTCTTGTATTTTGTACTATATAATTATTGCAGTCTTCCTGGTAGCCTTCGAAGTGTTGCCCTATAAGTCGGCGCCAAGAAACCTCGTCCTGGTTTTTTTTTGTCGCATATACGGAGCTAACGTTTTGTTGAGTTACTGACGAGTTCATCTTGGACCCATACAAAGGACAGGCCGAATTAATTGCATTTCTCATTAATTGTTTCATATTTCGTCAATTACCCTACATAAACAGTTTGACACGTGGTCAAATGTGAACCGGTTGGAAGAATCGCCTAATCCATGGTCTCTATGACTAGGGTGCTGAAGATGTATTGGAATACTTAACTAACTTCTGTTTCGAATATAGTGTGCATAATTCTACTGTTACTTTCATTTACGTATTTACTGGAGTTTTTCGTACGGGTATATTTTGAAAATAATTGGGTGCGATGCATGTATCAGCTGTTCTTGTTTGGTTGGTGATTGTCAGTAATCAAAAATTTGTATTTTTTTCTTCAAGTAAAGTTTATATTTTTCTTCTATTTTTAAACTTCTGTTCAAGAGTCTTATGTGCAATTTGGCCATCAAGGTTTACTAGTCGTCCTTCATTGCAACAGTTCCAATCCATGTCTAGCGGAGGCTGACTTTCGTCATGGACTCCGAGTGATTGTAGTGATGATTACTAATACAGAATTGGTTCCGTGGAATCCGAAAATGGATCATCTGACCGGAGCAATCACTTTTCATTTGATGTAGTGATCAAATACAGTCAAAGTTGCGACGGTTAAATATTTCATACAACAGTTTGTGTTGCGATCCTTTAATTAACTGTGTGTCTCGAATTGGTCATTCGCCCAAAGCAAACCGTTACACTAAAAGATGATTTAGAAATTCGGCCACCAGAGTACTAGTGTGAGTAGCGTGTCTCGTCATTGAGGATTGTGCAAATTCTACAGCAGAGCGGCGGTTGTCTTCACGGTTCGTACGAATTGAAAGATGATTACTTGGGTCATTTGAAATAATTTCGCATTTGGATGAATATGACGCTTATTTATAACATTTTTCCGTCTATTAATCGTCGAAACGTGTAACAAAACATGTCATTTTGCGCACTGATTCAGACCATATTCAATTTGAATTTGTGCAAAATGGCCATTTCAACGAGAGAGAGAGAGTTAGAGTTCCGATACGCGTGGAAATAGAAAACAAAACATATATTCCACATTTAATAATTTCATAAGTGATGTAAATGACTTGTCCTCACATCGCCCGTTCGTCCAATATTTACGGAACAGTTTGACATTCCAGTTTAGCAGCTCGATTTTACCGCTGCGTTATCCCGTTGTTTGATAAGCAATCAGATTACAACCGCTTCTTAAAGGAGAAACTGGACGACTATGCCAGCGTAACTATATCACAGCAAGAGAAAATATTTTAAGGGTAGTAATTTATTTCAATAACGCTGGGATTGTTAAAAATCGAGTTGGGTGAACTCCCTGCCGTTATACTCACATTATTGTTTTTGCCATTTTAAGAGAAATTGTGATGAGTTGGTGAAACCGGTGAAGATTAGTGCCTTTGTCCTGGGAGCGGTCGGGAATTGATCGGGGATTTCCGGGTGGCATCCGCAACGGTTTCCGCTAGACCGAGAAGGCCAAAGAATCCCTTTTATAACTTTGGGATTGCGTTGACTGCAAAGACATCCCTCAGATCTGGCAATGGCGCGTGACTAAATTCTGTCCGATATCTGCGCGCCTCTAATTCAGCAATACAGTTCAATTTATGACCGGATAATGCAGACAATACATTAGATATCGCAAAATATTTCAAAACTGTGATCCCTAATTTAGTGTCTGTAATATCTGGCCATAAATTATTAACATTGATTAGAATAGCCCTTAATGGAGTTTAACTCTATTCAAATCAGTTTCTTACCTGGTACCATGTTCTTAAGGAATTT
This sequence comes from Zhengitettix transpicula, assembly GCA_037074705.1. Lineage (NCBI taxonomy): Eukaryota > Metazoa > Arthropoda > Insecta > Orthoptera > Tetrigidae > Zhengitettix > Zhengitettix transpicula. The sequence continues at coordinate 5,692,558 of CM073595.1, forward strand.
TCTATTTTTAACGTTCTTCTTCCTCTTCCTCCTCTACAACCCTTCCAGTATAGCCCTGGCTTTCTTTTCGATCGCTGCCTATTGTTCACCATCTTGAGCTTTTGTCCTCCATCTTTTTACTCCTCGGTCTTGAAGTCTTCTTCTACGCCGTAAATTCAAGCTTTTCTTCAGATTGCCCTTTAAGTTCTTATTTTATCGTTCTGTGAACAATTAAACGCGCCCTTTTCCTAGTAAACTATTCCTAATAACGTCAACTTGAAGCGTCTATTTTCATTGATTTCTCAGTCACTGATTTCTTCTGATTGTGTCGAATAATTGTATAAACCGTTGTATTAGATCGGAAGGAAACTTTGGGCATATAAAGATGGCACGCAACTTATTAATCTAGTTTTCCGTAACTGTTTTAATAACTCCATAACCTATCCAGTTTGCGTATAAAATGATTCATATCTTTCATCCCAACAATTGTTACCTTTAACACAGTTTCTCTTTATTTTTGTTATTAGTGACTGAAATATTTTTTAAAAATCATATTTTTTAAAGTTTAGAATTCACGATATTTCGTTTTCAAACGCACATCCGTTTTATTATCTCCTTTTTGTATATAATTTCTGGTGCGAATTGCAATATTGCGTTCCTCGTTTCCTCCAGTTTCTGCCGATTCCAGAACCTTTTCCAGTCGGACATGTGAAACATGGCGCCTGTTTGCTCTTAGGTCACACAATCCGTATACTATAAATACCAAAGCTCTAACAAAAGCATGTACCTTCGTCAGGTAATCCGTTGAACGTTTCGCAACATGCCAGTTGCCTTGTTAAAAACAAAGGCTGGAAGCTGTGTAACCCAAATGAAGTTGGCTGTGTAAATAATTGATACATTACTGTAATTATGGAAGAATCTAAAATTCAATGCTGTTGAAGTATGAAGATAATTAAAATTAATAAGATAAAGTGGTACTTAACAGGATGCGTTTTTCTGGGTTCCAATATTTTGTTGTAACCAAACTCGTCGCATTTGGTAAGCACTTTTTTGCATACAATGCCTCTTTGTAATATCTGACACGATTTCACCACAACATGAACATTATGAACCACCGGGCTGTTTTTTTAATTCAATACATATTCTCTGGTTTTCTATTTTCTTTACCGAAGACGATACATATTTATTTCTTGTTAGTTACGGAAATAAGGTGTATATATATATATATAATTCGATTAAATTAATATTACATACTCGTCTTTGTGTGTTAAAGTTTCTAAGCATGAATTGAAAATCAAATAAATAACATGACCCAAGAAGATTCGTCGCTGAAGTCCACACTATATCAAAATATGTCGCACGTATACACACACACACTCGCTGCCCAACAAGTTTTTGCGGTGTTGTTATTTAGGGCTCCAGCAGACGACTCCACTGTCAATAGTGAATTTAACTAGCGCTCTATATGTGGACAACGCAAGGGTATTAAACGTGGTCACTTCTGTAGCTTGCATTACCAGACAAATATTTGGCAATGGGGTAGATTTTCTAACCCCTCTAATTTACGGGTCTATTCCTATTAATTCTCGTGTTTACATTTACAGGCAAATAATCCTAGTTCCTTTTGATGCTTTATAAAATCAACTATTTCCCGTCACAGTTCCTTCCGCGCTTAGCAAAATTGCCATAACTTTTGAGCAGTACTAATAATTTGGCAATAATACCATATTACTAAATTATCTATCGAAATCAATGTTCAGTAATGGAGGAGACGTAGATTAAATATACCTAGTTATATAATCTGGTTATTATTCATGAGCATGAGACGTCGATTTGTACCACTTTGTGCAATTTTACTTATTCTACAATGAAATGTTTAATAACTACTTGTTTGATTTCCGGCTAACTAACCTGGCGTGATGCACAACTGAGCTACGGCGTCTAATGTAATATATCCACATGAAGCGGGCTCGTCGATATTATTGAAAAAATTCCGTTGTTGTGCTTTATTACTGAAATCGAGTGACCAGTGTTCTCTTTGTCGCGTGATAACACTGTTAGTGACTTTGCGCGCTAATTTATTTAGAACAATTAGCCGCTTTCTACCGTTCCCAGCGCTCGCAGCGTTGCCAACGAGGGGGAGTGGCCGATTTCGCTTGTTCGGAGCTTCAGGTTTCAGCCTTGGAAGGTTTCTTTACTGTAAAATGAAATCGCGAAGTTATCATCCTATCCGAGAAACCGCAACCGCGCCTACCGCCCGTTCCGTTACGTCGCTATTTTTGTGGAAACCATTCTCGTTGTTCAATTACGATTAATGTTTTAGTCAGAGACAAGACGTATAATTAATGTGGCGTAGTGCGTGGAGGGGGGCTTAATTACCTCGCGGGCTGCGAATAGCAGAGTATTGCCGTCCTCTACATTTGATTTAATGTGTTTAGCGCGGACACAAACAGGAAATTATTTAAGCACAATATCATAAACCACTTGCAGTTCTAATCGCTTTTTTATATTTAACGATATTCCACTGATGTGACTTCAGCTTACATTTCCGTTTTTAAAGGCACAGGCTACTTGACTCTGGCAAACGTTGCACATTTCTTTAGCTGCATCTGTAAAGTTTTCTTGTTTACCTTCTATTTTTTGAACTTTAAACTAGAATGTCTCTTGAAGCCCGTATTGAATCGTTTACTATTCCAACAACTTTGGAAAAGGCATGGCGTGCCTGCTGCGGCGGATAAGATCCATCGGATAGGACCTAAGTAGGAGTTGGGGAAATCCCCAATGTATCGAACGACAATTGTGGACGTGGCCAGTTCTACACATTTAACTGTAGCTGAGTTATCCGTACACTAGAATATATAGCTGTATGTCCGTTCAATGTGTCCGGAATCCAAGGTCGCGGTTTAAAACCTGCTGAAGAAAGGCGATTTTACTTAATGAGCGTTCTTCGGATGTTCCGACATTTTTACCTTTAAAAAAATCTGTAGATTAATATGCGAGGGACGACTGTTGATCATCATAATAAAATTGAATGCGTTCGTAAATTTATAAACTTGAAATGTTAAGGAAAACATTAGATTGCTTAGAGATGGAATTGTTTCAGGATTGAAATTTCATTTCACCATACAAGTCTGTGTCGGTGCATTCTCAGATTAAATAAGGAAGTTCTGAACTGTGGTATTGATACAAAGGCTTCGGTAATAGTGTTATAATATGGATCAATATTAACACTCTCGCGCAAAAGTGGTTTAACTGAATTAAGAAGGTCCATGGCAAGGTTCATGCCTTAGCGTGAATCCTTCCTTTATTTGTGGACAACCATTTTTCCTATTTGATACCTAAGTGTAGTGATTATCCAATCAAACGCTGGCAAATTTGCATAAAACGCTCAACTATTTCCGCTTCCTTGACTTATTATTTCAAAATCTACTGTCAGCATAAGGCGACGTAAAATGATTATCAAAATAGAATAATTGTGACACGACAAAATACATTGCAAAAATAAACATTAAATTGTAACACTTTCGTCCTTCCAATAGACAGACATATATTTTGCTTACTCCAGCGTTATGAAATATCGTATTGACTTATTAGACAATGTTTCCCAATTAAATACGAATAAATTTATGGAAATTGTATGGAGTTTCATGGCCCTATGATTGCTCAGATGTTGACGCTTTATGTAGTGTATAACTGTTCTTTCCGAGTCACTTTCAGGCAGGTTCGTTTTACTGCTTTCCTAAATTATTTAGGCCGGTTTTGGAAAGGGGTCTCGACACAAAGATCCAGACGTATTCTTTGAAATGTCCGTTTTCTTAATGGACACTAATGACTTCTGATTCCAACGGTCTTAAGCCACAGCTCTGGCCAGGAATTCAGTCTCCATGTCCTCTACCACTGTCACTGTAGTTGAAATTAGTTTGAAAATGACATGGGATACCAGTACTATGTATTTTGAAACGTTAACAATTTTTTTGAAATACAGAAAAATCAAAAAAGTTTAATTTTAGCCGCGATATAAAGTGGTCTTCTCAACTCAGATGTTTCATTTGAAGGGAACATCAGATATAGGGAAATATACAAAGTAGAATGTATTATCGTAAAAAAGCTTTATTGAATGATAGGTTTTATTGGCGTTGACAGTAGAGTACCATCATTCGACTTGCAAATCTAGATAACAATTTAGCATGTTCAAATTCAATGTGACAACAAGTTCAGTGTTCAAGTCATAACACTCTCTTATTGAGTGTATTATTATTTTTACTCTCTCTCTCGCAAATGGGCATATTGTCGTTGGTGTTCCTTTATAACACATATTACAATATAATCTCAATATCGAAATAATTATAAAAGATGATAAATAAACGGAATGGATCCCCGAAAAAATATCAGTGATGAACCGCGATTCTCTTGATGTTCATATCAAAATTAAGAATAACGATAATGACCACTGACCTTACTCTGGCGCCACATAATTTTCGTAGTTTTTATCTGTGCCCCAGTTATCAATGTATTTAAAAACTTGCGTTGTCTTAGAAAATTCCAACTACAACCTTTAGGATCATTTGTCTATCTGGTTTGTGTTTTACAGCATGATCATATATATATATATATATTGAGCACCATGCCTTATATACCATTTATATTTGTTCCTAATGTGACAGCCGATTGATCTTTTCCTTACACTGAGAATGGAAAATAAATTGTCTGTTTTCGAGTTATATCCTGCTCTACAGCATATCTTTCTTCTTAATATTTTCGATTTTATAAGCTGCCTTGCAGTTTTGTCCAGCCTTTAAAAAAGTTCTGGGCGCTTAAAACTGACATATTTGAGGATTTAAATTCCATACATGTTTGCGAGTTAAAATCCGGAGTGTAGTAATTAACCCCGACTGCAAAGCAGAAAAAATAGAATGGCATGAAGTTTTTGCGGGAAATTTAGAAGATAATCATCCAAAGGTGTGAGGAGTAACTGTGCAATGGAAGGTTTAGTGCAGGAAAGAACACGATTCAGAACCCACTTATAATTAATATCTAAAATACCAAACTCCGCATTTTATGGAGATTTTATTGGAAAATTGTCACATTGGAAAGTTGTGTCGAATTTTAAAAAAACAATTGAATGTTAGTATGAATTTTTTCACAAAAGAAAAATGAGACGAAATAAAGTGGTAGGTCCTAGTTTGACGCTGAATGAGAGTTACAAAACAATGTATCAGCGTGGAGACAATCTTTTGAGATTGGAGGTATCGCGAAATGTGGCAAATCGCATGCATTTGAAGACGTCGTCGCATTCACGGCGAAAGTATTTCCGGAACAATGGAGGAGCAGGTTTACCGAGAAGCGACTTCAATGCCGGGATGGTGTGGGAATTGTGTTTCGAAGAAAAGACTGGCTGTTTCTTCGCTCCAAGTATTGTGCAGCGTGAAGTCTATAGCCGTGTATTTATTACACGAAATGTGGGATTCGGCAAGCGTCGACGTAGAGAGAGATGTTTGGTCCGGGAAGAATGGACGCCACTTCGAGCCGCAAATTGCGACAATCCCTTACGTGTCTCGTCTAAAAGTGGTCCACGACAAAGGACCGACTTGCTGTTTGCATTCACGAATTTGACTATACTTATTTTCTTCACGATTCCTATGCTCGTGTTCTTAGATTGCCGCCTAAGTACGTATGCGAAGATAATCCACAAATGGAAACACACCCTTTGTTCGAATACTGGCGAATGCCGCTTCACTTTGTAAAACAAAATTAGCCTATATTTGCGTAACAAGTAAGCATTACATAATGACCAAGGAACTGGAGGAATAATAGTGACAGGAATTGGCCACGTGGCTCCCTCAGACTGTGCCGATGTGCTAAACCTCGTGGACTCTATGACAGAGGGGGGGGGGGGGTAGTTCTAAATGCCAATTTATACTGTACTATCTCTAAATTGTGTTTAACCTTTGAAACATCCAGCCATTGATGCGGAATGTTCACCATTTGTTTGGTGCACAAATCATAACTCACTTAAATAGTCTAATATTATATGAAAGTTCTACTTAGTATTTATGATACTATTCTGTAGAAAAAATATTTTTTTAGAAAAATTTCAACGAGGGAAGAAGTCACGTCACGTTGGTTGGATCATTTAGAATGTGTTAATATAACTGTGAATGTGTATATTTGTGATACCGATAAGAGAAATGTTTGAAAGTGTAATTGATAAGAAAAATTCTCTGAATAGCGAGCCTGAACTTCTATCTCACATGAGGAGTGAACGTATTGCGTTGGAAAAACGTCCGAGTGTTTTAAAAATATTTTACTCATGAAGGCCGCTTGTTTGCCATGATACTTTCATAAAATATCAAGTTTACGATTTGTTCCTCATTTTGCATAGTGATTTGTCAACTTTGAAAATAAATTAAAAAAATTATGAAAGTATTGGAATTTGTGAGACGTGTAGAAAAGGGCGAGAAACTTTGAAAACACATATTTTATAGAGGTTTGAAAGTCATCTAACTGAATTCTACCAACATTGATATCTGTATAAGTTGAATTAGTCTGATTTTGTGCTCAATATCCTAAATATTCCGAACTTGTGTATGCTTGTCAGTACACTTATCATAACTGATCCTAAGATATTTTTACACCAGCGACAAAAATATTTAAGTGAGTCCGAAAACATTAAAATTAAATCTTTTCAAGTAACCACAGCTTTTAGAATAGTTTCTTAAAGGCACAGCCAATTTTAGAAGAAGTTCTTATTGTCTTGAGTTTTCTTTATATGTTAGGAAATATCTACCAAAATTTTTATGTATTATTGCGAGTGGTGCAAGTTGAGAATAAATTTGAAGGTCAGAGTTCAGCGATATAAAGTATTTTTTACCCTTGAAACCATGAGATGTTTGGAAAGCTTAACATGATAGAAACTGCTCCAGCCTTCCGACTGTCTTGGTTTTTATGTAACGCATATACGAAAGTAGAACGCCTTTTACGTGTTTCGTTTCCCTGACCAGCGACTGCGCCATCATTTTAAAAGATTTGACGGATTGAGATATAAAGAATGTAAGTTGTAATTTATATAATTTTTTTGTGTGGATAATTTAAGAAACGAGAACACAGTTGACGGTTTTGTAAATATGTTTCTAACCTAACCAAACCAACGCATGAGTAAATAATTCATTAGGATAATTCATTTCGTATATTATTATTTGAATGATATCGTCGCTAGGCTATTTTACCGGCTCGATTTGTGAGCAACATAACTAAGTTTCAATGCCCCAAAATCATCGGACCCTGTCGACCATCCATCGGGTTACCGTCTAAGGGACATCAGCAGCTGGCTAATTGTGTGTCAGAAGCGGAGAATTCACAAGGCCAGAAGGATGATTCCCGACTTGTTGCCAAATACTGCGAAACATGCAGGTGCTGAGCCGGAGGTATATTTCCTAATATCGTCATCGTAACAACCAGATCATCATGGCTCTGGAATCTCAATAAAATTTTTCTCGTTTGAGGAGCAGGCTCAGATTTCTCTACCGCTATCTTGAGACTATGACGGACTGAAGACAGCGGTAGAGAATGACCGCAAAAACGTCCAACATCGAGAAATCTGAACCTGGTGCTGAACCGAGAAAGCTTACATTCATTAATCACCCCTATCTGACATCTTTATTTTATGCGTTGGTAACCTGACATAATTTCCCCGTGCAATAGTTAACGCGGTAACAGTGATGAATTGTTTTTATTAATAACGTTGTGAGTGACATGCTATGTTTTTCGTAATGGCCCTGGTGACTGAATAATCTCCTGGACAATCTAGACTTACTCTGTATTAAGCATGTTTATATTACGTTTGTAACACAAAAATTACTGCGGGTAAAAGTGAGAAGGAATATGTTTTATCGCGCTTGAATCAACTGTATTTAAATTTATTGAAAATAACTTTTCTTTCGTAAACATCTCGTTTTGCTCAGTTTAGAGGTCGGACACCAGTATTACCTCGTTCTTATATTTTCGAATTTCACGAGCCTACATTTGCATTCCTTTCATTTGCAAGTCTCATTTTTCCTGGCTCTTTGTTAATCTAAATGAACCTATTCTTCTGAATTCCTAAAAAAAAAAACGTTTTCGCGGCGTGTGTAAAACTGTACTGGTGTTTCCTTTCAGCGGTCCACGGTTGGCTCTGATTTAGAGATACGGACTTTGACGAGTTTCTCTTTGTCTGGAGGCTTAGAAATTGAAAGACTGAGGATGGGAAGGGCGATAAGGAGACCACCTTAACTTTTAAAAAAAATGTGTTCTTAACCCCAGTGAAAGTCGATTTATAGCTTCAATTTTAGAGTCAACGTTCTTCAGACGTGGACGTACTCGGTTGAGCCCAGTGCTTGAGTGGCAGATGTCTCCAGAATTCAGGTATCGAGTACTGACATGAATTTATGAGCAAGGGTGGACCGTATAAGAAAGGAGGTGGGGGGGGGTCTATTGTTCGAAAGGCGACAGGGCTTCAGGCACATGGGAAAACTAAAGGAAAACGGGAAACGACCTAAAAGTGTCACATAATTTAAGGAAGATTTACCTGAACGGAAGCCTGGCGACGCACTCAAATCAACAAAGTCATAAATTCATTACGTTTCGGATTCAGATTCTCCCAAAGTATTTTACATGTTTTTCGGTCCCGCTTCCACCGTGTCGATAAAAATGTGTTAAATAGGATATAGGATGAACTGACAAATATATAATATAATTTTGAGTTTTGTCAACTGACGAGTGCTGTTGTGTTGCTCGAGGCTCTTCTTAGCACCTGACGAAAGGCACAAGGATCCCAGATCCGTTGTGTGGTATTTATATTACCCGTTTTTGTCTGAATTGGCTATCTTTCTTATTCATTATTTTCAATGAGACGTAAATTTTTTCATTTTAACATTTGACGCCTAGCCTTTAATAGCGTCTTCTATTTCGTTTTATGTTTAAATTGTCTTTTTTAATTTTAATATAATTTTCTCGTCTGGAAATTCGGATAAGTCGCATCGGGTGCTTAAACGATCAGCCCACAGCTTAGATAAAAACGTAAATGATTATTAACGCCGGGAAAATTGCGAGTTATGCTTCTAAATACAAATACTCGTAAACAAGAGAAGCCTCTGAAAGGTCCCCTTAATTTATGTTTTTGATTAAATTTTGCCTTCTATTAATTTATGTTTGCAACGTTGAATCGTGGAGTGTCCCTGTGTTTCGATTAAAACGTTTGTCAGAATTTTCCGTCATGTACTACACATCAACACGGTACATAATTGTTGGGACAATTTTCTCGTTAGGTTTACAAGTATAATGAGGACAAGCATATTGGACCGATTGACTCGAGTCGTGCTAAAGTTTATTAGTTTTTGATTTAATGAAGGCATTGTATCGTGTTAGATGTGAGGACTAATGGGAATATAGATTCTGCGAAATTGGATATTGCCTATCTGAATGATGCAAATGCTAGTGAATTTAATGTCAAGAATATCGCAGCAAGTTACTCAAAACCGTGACTAACACAATTAAGTCTTCAGTCGTTATTGAGATTGTTTAGCATCTCTCGGAAAGTTTTTCAAGGACACATAAGGTGCCATAAAAACTAAGGTTGTTAAAATTTATGATGCTGATTCGGTTTGAAATGACGAACGATTGTGTCATCTGCTTATGTTCAATTTGAGACCAAGTTTTGAAAGGAATGTAGTTTCGTATGTTGTAATTCTAGTTTGCCCCGCTGTTCGCAATCAGCGTATTTTATACTTTACGACGTTATTTCAATTTTAAACCAGTTTACTTAGTAATCGTCTTATTGTTACCTTGCATCTTTCATTAATGACATACACATCCTCTTTAGACAATGCTTATATAACAGTCTTGGAGTCGTACTAAATTTTATTCCTAGTAGATTTGAAGTTGGTTTAGAGTCATTAACATTCCTGGGTGCCATAAAACGCAGAATTTTAATTTTTATAATTCATAAATTATCTTGACTTCTAGTAAATGTTTAGTAATATCCACGAACCACGGCGCACTACTTCGAATATTACAGTAAATTAAACTTCTATTGGAACGTAGTGACAACGAAAACATTCGTCGTATTTAGTTAAGACCTCATATTGTTTAAAAACAGAGAAAACTAAGGTAGAATCGAAAGAACGAGACAAGTAAGCTTACAGAACTTTGCAGACGACATAATTTTTGTAGTGTTCAGACCGGTTTGGACGTTCTCGTAAAAGTCTTTACTAAGCAGCTCTTACATTCTTTGCCAAAACCATTTGTAGAGATGCAATGAAATTAAGTTACTAGACTCCGTTTAAGGAATGAGTCAGGACTTTTTGCATCACACTAAACGCATTTTATATTTAATACATATATATATTTTATTTCTGTAACACAGTAAAATAAATCCTGTTAAGTCTGCATATAAATTTGTTCTCCTTTCAAAATGGTATTTGCAACTTGATTGAGTTTTGTGCTTTATAAATTTTACGCCCGTAACGTAGCAAAATAGAATCTTGTGACAATTTCTGTTACAAGTTTTCTAAAATCAAATTTGGAATCTATCCGCTGCTCCAAATCTAGATTTGTAGTATTTTACTGTGCCTTTAAAGCGAGATGTATACAAGTATTTCAACTTGATTTTGAATCATGTTTGGTAAATGAATCGAAACCGGCATATGAACTGGCTACGTTTTAGAGATCGCAATGCCAGATTAATGTACTAATTTTACACCTAAAAATTCGTTATAGCCTTTTATACGAGTCATAGCAGATAAGATTCTCATGTGAGGAAAAATCAATTTTTCTGTTTTCTCTTTTTGGCGATTGTATTTAATTTTTTTCTTGAAGTTGTCTACGAATTACATTTAAAAATAGCGTCAATATCGGCCCACAGTTTATTAAATTAAATATTGGTATTTTGTTGAGGACTTCCAGTGTTTTTAAACCCTACATATCAAGGAAATAGCTGCTAGTGTGGTATAAACCGTACATTCGCCTTGATCAAAGCGTATCTTCCAATTTTTGGGGTGAAAAAATTAAAAATTAATTTCTATGGCCTTTGGATTCTGTTTTAGGGACAATAAATGCGAAGGTTTTTAGTTTGAGGCATACTAGCGTTGATGATGATGTATTTCACTTTGGAACACCGTTAAATATTTCGTGGAATGTACTATTATTTTTGTTCTAAATTTTGAAATGTAATATTATAGTTGGGTTCCGGCTTATCTGATTTTATCCAGTCAAAGTCGTTTTTTTTATTATTTATCATTAAAATAACTGTTCTACCGGCGCAATACCGTAGTGCGTAACGACATTTTTAATAATTTTGCGTATATATCTTGTAATCGCTGCCCTAATCTTTTAGCCGTCACTGAATCTTTTATCCTGCTTCTTGTCGTCAGCGTTCGATTAAAGATCACGTTTCAAATCCTTGTCAGAAGACCCCTTGTCTCGTGTATATTTTCTATAACTTTCTTCATTTCCCCAGTAAAACTAATTTCGTACTAACAGTTTCACGTACCTTCTTACAGTCTGCATTCTACATGGTTAAGATAACCGCGTTGATCGGTTTCTTAACCAGTGCTTTCCAACTTTGCTGCACGGATCGTTCTTAATTTTTCTTCATAATTATCTTGGAACTAGTTTATACAAATAATCAGAATACTCAAGTTTTGGTCCAAATTAGAACTAACGTTTGCTGGGTTTATTTATTTTCATCCGTGTTGTAGTTTGTCCAGTCATTTCTTTGTCTTGACAACCGAGACGCGAATGCATCGGTATTCGTTCGTATTGTATTTCGATTACAGTTCTTCTCCCTTTGTCGACTTTTTTACATCCTTTTTAATAACAACTCTCCTTTTGTTTTCTCATGTTAAAGCCTCCTGATGTCAGATGATGAAGACAATTCTTCCAGCGTTCTTCAAAATTACATTTTAGCAACATTTAGGAGGCACGGAGACTCGCAAACGATGTAAGCCTCGGCCGTTTTCCGACATTTGTCAGTATGGCAAATTTATGTCTGAAGATACCTCAAGCAAACATTCTGCAGATAAGTTACACACAGTTCCCGCTTGTATGGACTTGATTGTTTGGCAAGCGTCGGTGTCGGTGACGCTTGAGATAAGTCAGAAGGTCTGTGACCGCGGGAAATCACGTCAATACAATCGAGCACAGTGTTAAATAATGGACATGTGATAAGTATTTCAGTCCTGAGACTGGCTCTCTTCCATATTTAGGAATTTTGGAGAAGCTTTCTGTTTCTTGAGAAATTCTTCCGACTGGGGCTTTCTTTTACCATTCGAATGCGTCGTTCGACATTTCAAACGTGGCAGCGGAAAATCTTCTCTAGGTGAGAAAAACACAATGAAACAACCGTGACCTCTGTGATGCGAACCGATGACTGACCTCTACACCTCAGTAATGGACATTGACGTAATAAAAACTGAGTTCGTTTGAGACCGCTTACTTTTGGATGAATCAATTTAAACGACAGGTGCCCGAGTGTGAACTGTCTCAGGACCGTTGTCCAGGTTCTCTTTTCTTCGTCGTACGGCAACAGATATTTCTTAACAGTGTCTTTCGCGGATTAATTGAATACCCCCTGAAGATTTTTGACGACCATTTGTCACCGTGGACGAAACGTGGATACGGCGCCACATTCCGAATAGGAAGAAGAACCAAAAATTCTGCTGACAGGCTTCGGTGAAAGCGGTCTGAAAATATCAAAACCGTCGCATCGGCCGGCCCCAGTTTTTAGTGTTATGGTAATCGATTAATTGGAAAAAGGCCAAACGATAACAGAGAAATGTAAGAGAAACGCCCAAGCCTAGCGCGGAAGAAGTTGATTTCCCGTCACGCCAATGAACTGGCACACACCTCAACTATCGATTCTATAAAATCTGCACTATCGTATTCTTCCGACTAGGCCCTTTCTGGAATTTCTTCAGTCGATCTAATCCATGATCATGTTAGAAAGACATCTAAAACCATGGTTTCTTGGGGGGGACAAAGGAAATTCCGGACAAGAGGGTTATTGCCGAGCATTTTGCCTCTTTATATTTAAATTAATTTTCCTCTGGGGCAAACCATTGGATCTTAATTCATATTGATACTTTAAAAAAAATTAAATATTTTTTGTTACTAGTGTACCAAACGATATGTTTTATTATGGAGAGTGGGCAGCTGATTTAATAGAAACGTCTGGTGCTGTCCTCCATTTTGTAGCGTTATCTGAGTGCGTATGCTGACGTAGTGATGTTCCAGGGCCAGCATGCTGTAGAGGGCGGCGGGCGGCTGCATCATGAGTGGCCGACTGCTCACGCTGTTCTGCGTCGCTGTGCTGTGGTCGCCGCTCAGGGCCGAGCAAGGTGGGTCACAAACCACGTTCACTTATTATTATTATCTATAATACATTTGAGTCGAATTTGCTCATCCTGAGCATAACCTGCAAGAATTTTGAGGGTGTAATGCTAAAAGTAAGAATATTTTTTTAGAAAATTTAATGAAATATTTTATTTTTAACTATTTTAATTTATTACATTAATCTTAAATTATTTACAGAAATTTTCTAATTTAACTCTGTAGTCCTTCAGTTCTATATGCATCAGTGTTCGCTGTTTATGGTATACAAACTGGCATAAAGCAAATCTAATATATAAAATGGCGACCGTATTAATCGTATAGCTCTCGAAAAAATTAAATATACTTCCTGTTCAGCATGCAGTTGCCAGCTCTAGATATGTCGTTCTCCAGCTGCCTTCCTGGTGAACATTACCTATTTAAATCAACTTCCTCCATGCCTTCGATAAAGTTAACTACCCTTCCCTTCTGTTTAAAATAAAACCCCACCTATCCCAACACGTCACCAATGGATCCTATAGAGTTAAAATAGACAATCACTTCTCTCCACTACATCCTATTCTCTCAGGCGTCCCACAAGGGAGTGTAATTGGTCCGTTCCTCTGCTCCATCTACACCCACGATATTCCTATTATCCCCTCTACCACCACCTCAATATTCGCAGACAATATCGCTATCACTTCTCACGCACACGACTACCAAACCACAACAAACCACCTTCAAACATCCTTAAAGCTCATCTCAATCTGGGCCAACATCTGGCGCATAGTCATTAATCCTTCCAAATCCGTAACCGTTCCCTTCTCACTAAAAAGAAAAGGCTACGACCTATCAGTCACTATCAACAACTCCACTAACCCTACTAAATCTTCCCATAAATACCTCGGCCTAACCCTCGACTTCAAACTAACATGGTCCCTTCACACTTCCCACCTTAAAATAATAATACTCCACAGATTCAACAAATTAAAACCATTACTGAACCCGAAATCTCCATTTTCCTTCACAAAAAAAACTCCTTTACACATCCCTCATCTATCCCCTCTGGTTTTATGCTTCTTATATCTGGGGTCGGCCGCTACCATCCACATAAATAAAATTCAAATATCGCAAAATAAAATACTCCGATTTATAACTAACTGTCCCTGGTACGTTACTAACTCTAGAATCCACAATGACCTAAATATTCCCTCAACCCAGAAAACTATAATTCAAACCGCCCTAATCCAACGTAATAGAAATCTCCACCACTTCAATCCCATTATCTCAAATACTGAATCCCATTCTTCGCCACCTAAACTCCTCAGAAGGATAAAAAGAAAACGACAAATTGATCTGGCAACCACCTCAAATTAACACGCACACACACACACACACACACACACACACACACACACACACACATATATATATATATTCCTCAACTACTCACTCAAGAAGCAACTACATTTCTTCAAGTTAATTTTAACATGTTAACGTCATCAAAATTGTATCACAATTGTAAAATTTTCGGATTAAAAATTTTTCTGTATATTAAAATTAAAAAAAACTTCCTCCTTCAGGTCGAATCCGGACTCATGTGCCATTATTATTAGTTGAACTAACCACTTTTCTAAGTCTCGTTACCATCTCTGTTCTTCCTTACCCTCCTTATGATATATTGTTTTTATTTGTTTTTTTCGTCTTTCGCCCTCTGTTACCCTTACTGTCCAATCATTTTCATTCCACGGTTAGCGCTCAGAACAAGTCACATGGATTCACCCATATTTTTGCAAAACATTTCAGCGGCCAATCGAACCTTCAGACACCTGATGGTTTTCGTGTTTTGGGGACTCGCCCACTGAACAATTATTTATAGAGACAATAGCTAGCGTTCCTTACGAGCTGTGAACCTTTTTGTGCTCAGCTTCAAATTGGTTTTAGTTAATCCCTTTGTCTACATAGATTTACCGCTGTTATTTCATCAGCCGCTTGCTGTGCGTCCCAAAGTGCAATCTCTCATAATTTAAGTTTTAAAAATTAATTAAGCACTTTTTTTCCCTCCTCCTTGGCTGTGCAGCCCATTCAGGGGCTTGGCCTACCGAGACGACAGTCAGACTGTCATCTTACATGACACATTCTGGATTTAGGTTTGTCATTATAATTTAGCATATATACCTTTACAAAATTTGGGTGGCCCGAAATAATAGATTAAAAAGATCACCGTATTATTATTATTATTATTATTCACTTGTTTATGATTCATCCTACTGTAGATATAAGTAACGTAAGACAGCTAGGATTGCTTCTAGATACATGTATTTCCTCGCGTGGGTATAATTTACTCCGACTCCTTTATTATCAAGTGAATTATTAGCCAGCTGATGACATTACATTCTTGACTGTGGCTGGGATGCATTGTCCCTTCGCGAGATTTGGGGTTACTTGAATAATCTGATCCATAGAATCGTATCACTATGTATTATTGAACGTGATTCCAGTTGTCCTCTCGTTGTTAATGCGTTAAATGTGAAGATCTGTTGCCAGCTTTGGGGCTAGGACTGCTCCCAAATGCCGAAGGCCATTAAAACAGGGAAGAATATTATTGACGTTTTTTTTTCATTAACCTTCTGCTAAAGCAGTTGGATGCGATAACAGCAGAATTAAATACAATGGAACCCAAAGTAATATTCCCGGGTAGAGAAGGAAAGTAATTTTTAATAATATACAATTATGCATCAATTTAGGCTTGAAATCGAAATTTCCTGTTCACTTCGTCGCTTAAAGACAAGTACGTGGATAGTTTTGGCATAGTGGACGTAGCATTTGATGTTCTCCATAGTTCTATAGGGTTGCTATATTATAAAATAATAATAATTGCGCCAGAGATTTTGTTTATGCGGCCAAAGAGTAGACATGATCGCATCGGAGCAAAGAGATTCCGTATATGACCTCAATACTCATTGTTTTGTGCGGATAGAAACAAATATTTTTATACCAACGACGACCATTTCATCGAATTTATTTGACATTACAAACTTGATATAAAAATGTACTTCTTGGGTATTGGGGCGATTTCAGAAAAATTATTTTAAAATTCAATTCCTCGTCCTTGGCACTCACGGAAGCAAAAAATTATTTTCGCAATAAACGAAATATGTACATTTTTTCCTTTATATTTGTGGAAGTGACGGCATATTTCAACTCCTTTCGTATTTTCTTCGTATTGTGTGAATAGCGTGTAAATAATTTTTTTTTTGCTTATAATATTTCTCTAATTTATAAAAGGTTAATTTTTTCTCGTCGATAATGAGTCTTACTCCACATGTATAATTAAGAATAAACCATTGTCAACTTGCATCCAAGTAGTTTTAGTGATCGTTGTTCTGTCTCCGTGAAATTACCAGTTAACTTCAGAAGCGGTAATGGATCTTTAAAACAGCCGCTGCTCGAGTGCTGCATTTATTATAATAGCTTTAAAAAAATGAAAGAGGGATGGTGAATGAAAAAATGTGTCTTGAAATAGAAATTACTAATGGCATAGTGTTTAAATCGATTCGACATTATCGTACAGAGACTTTGAATAAGTACTTCCTATGGTGACCGTATATATTTTTAAAATATAATGTGAAATATGGGTCCACCATTACATCGTCGGAACGCTCATTATCAGGACCATAGTACATAATAGAAAGTTATGTAAAAATCGATGTTGACACAAGTAAATAATTGCCTTGAGTTTACGTGACCATATTTGTTTGTCGAAAAATAATAATTTTTATATTACGAAATAAACACTTGTTGTCTCAAACCGAAATCGCAACCGTAACAGAGTCTTTAATGTCGTTCCGCTCAAAAATTTCCCCTTCGGAGATATATTGAAACTTTGACGGGTTACATGTTCTCTACTGTCTTCGCAGTACATACAGGAAATATTTTTGCCCCGTCTGTGCTACGGTTTCAGGAAAATAAATGTTACTATTTCGTAACCCAAATAAATTCTATATCTAAGTTTTTTCATGCGTTTCACATTTCAAACCTTGGAAGGATTTTTCACCTCATTTGCATTATTTAGTTTTCTTAATAAAATGAATATTTTTTATGTGTCGCCATTATAATGAAAGGTTCGGTGCGACATTCTTGTACGTTAGGACTTACATCACGCTTCCTTAAGCTGATTTATGTTCCGCGGTCAGTTTTTTCCACTTAAGATCCTCTCTCTCCTATGTTCTATGTTACAGTTCGTCCAATAATCACGGCCAGGAAGTTAGGCGGGTGAGAAAATATATTCCGTTGTCAAGTATGGGACTGGCAAAGCGAGCCAAGGTCATTGTAAAAAGCCAAGATCCAGCGTATAATTTTCTGATGAATATCAGAATCTCCCGTAAGAGTTATTAAACGATTTTGTGAAAAAAGTTGATAGAGATTTATTCGTCGTTTCCTTTAGCCAGGTGATTTAAAAAAACGGGGAAGACACCAATTTTTCCGAAAATAATTGAGATCAAGTATGAGGTTACGGGAACGTACAGACTCTCATTCGGAAGTTCACTGAAGACTAACTGTTCGAAATGTTGCCGAAATCTTTCATTCTTCGTAATACTTTCATAACTACTGGCGTTCTGTAATACATAGACATTCGATGACGTGCTAAAAGATGAATGCCTTACTGCAAAAAAATACCGACATTTCATTGGAGTTTATTACATCTCCACTAGGAACCATCAAATCTTGTTGCGCAACTAATTCTTCAGGACTATATAGTTTTGAAGCCAGAGAACTAGACCCGTTCGTCAGTGTATATTTTAATTTACAAAGAAAATACGAGGGTTGAAAAGAAAATAACGAACCTGATGCTGTAACTTGCGAATTATTTCTGTGTCGTGTAGCGCCGTCAACGTCGTTCGACCTTGAACCGTATTCCTACACGGTGACAAGTCAACCCGATTGATCACCTCAGTTGCAGTGGGTGAGCAGTTCACTACAATCGTGTTTTCACCGCTACGCATAAGTTAATATCAGGTTTCTCGTGGACTTATTAATGTTATTGGAATCTTATGGCGATAAATGTGTGTTATGTTTTCAAAAATCAAGTCTTTCCTAACAGCGAGCCAGTTTTCAAGCCTGTCGCCTGGACGTCTTACTTTGAAGGCGGTTGCTATTAATTTATATCAGGTGAATAAATGAAGTCGTTTATTTTGTATTGTGGTTCCTAAGTGAAAGACACGCAAGTGAACGATGTTGATATGCACAGAAAGGACCACAGAAGAGGGACGAATAATACGCTGTTTATATGAGTAAGTGAAAAGTCAGATCTTAAAACAAAAATCTCGTTCTTACTGGATTCTGTACGGACTTCTGTGCATTACGTCGCACTTAATGTAGCGTAAAAGCAACGGACTATAAACGTCGAAAGTGATTGTAACTTATGAGCAATTCCACCTGCACTTCGCAGACGTGAAAAGATTTCGTAACCGCACACGTCTATTGATGTAACAACTCTGCAAAAGTAATTGGAAGGGGAAGAGTCACTCGATTTCACCGTTTCTCAACTAGCCGACGTTAAATGATTTATGTAACATGTTCGACGTGCCGCTTTAAACATTTTTAAGATCTCCGTGACTTAACGCGTATGAAATGTTCTCAGCGGATTATTTTAATTCGTACCCGAAAAGTGAAAATTTGTGTAAGTGCCGTTACAGGTACCGAAGTTGGAATAAATTCGTACTCGTCCACTCGTGGAGCAGTAAATCTGGAGCATGCCGACTTTTATTCGAAGCAATAACATCCGACCTGGTGACAACGTATCGGTCATGACCATCTCGTTCCCGAACGGATCAAACTGGAACATTTAGCGGCAGTTTCGAAGATAAATTTCGATCCCACGGTTGGCGACTGCTTGGGACAAAAGAACAGTAGAAACACTGGTGATGTGCTTTCAGCGGGTACCACGCCATTAAAACGTAATGACGATATTTACAGCAGCACAGTCGTAAGTTTTGAGCTCGATTTCCGGTAGAACTAGGCACTTTAAGAGGCGTTAACCTACGCGATAATTGTCGCCTCAGCCGACAAGTCTCTATAACTTATTTTCTTGCATCTTCGCGTGAGGTTCAAGCCAATTTGTAATAAAAATCCAAGGTTTCACAGTTTGTAACGAAAAATACGCACGTAATTTCGTTCGTAGTTAAAATATACCCTCATCCTGACGCAGGTCATTTGATATTACAGGGCGAAATAAAGTTTCAAGTTTTCTTCTTCTTGAGAAGAACTAAACTGATGAATGAGGTACATTCACTCGCTCGGGTGGCAGCTTTTAAAGAAAGGTGTTTTCTTTCATTTGTGTGGGAACATCCCCCGTATCTGCGGCCAGGTCTCGCTCATTAGTTCCCAGCGCGTGTTATAGCTTTTTCGGGTTTTCCATTTCAAGGTCGTTATTTACCGCGCGGGAGATAGTGCGGATTAGAAAGCGATGGGACTTGACGGCTAGAAAAATAAAAAAAGTCGTGGTCTCGGGAATTGTTTCGTCTCCTCCCCACCCCCATCGCACCCCCGCCTACCACAGCATTCCACCTGATTGTCCCGCACACGCGCTCGCTGTTTAAGAAACGCAGAGAGCGATATATTTAGTCGGCGCCTGTTGCAAGCAGCGATTGGCCCACTTTCACCGTCGAACCGAGGACCTCATCAGAGGAGGAATGTTACGACCTCGCCCGTGAGACTGGAACTTAATTTCATACGCGCGCCATATGTTAAACGTTGGAATCCTCCGGACAAAGGGCAACGCTTCCTTCGGGATCCTGTCTTCCACAGCTACACCATTTTAAATGTTCTCGTTTACAAAGGCGACTCCGCTCTGCGTGTTCTACATCACATTTTCGTGGCTGCCTTTAAGCGTAAGGAAAACTGCGTCACTATTAAAGTACAAAAATCTACAAAATTTTGATAATGTAAATGAGTTTATTGCAGTTTATAAAAAGTATAAATATTGTAAATAAGTTCCTAGAAAGAATTGTCGACGGGATTAAAATCGCTATGAATTTTGTTAGCAACAAAGGAAATTGACTGAAGTCTCGTAAGTAATTAATCTTAATTTTAGTTTTCATGTACGTTGTATAGTTTAAATTTCTTAAATGGACAGCCAAAATAACGCACTAATTCAAATTAATTAAGTTTTTCGTTCACTTGAAAATTTCTGCAAAGTAATGTGAAACGTAGTGTTTTTAAGTTTTAATAAATTTTGCTTTGTTCTGTCTGTATATGACCTTTATCTCATTAAAATACAACAATTTTCGGTCCTGATGAGGACCCTTATAAACACAAAAAGTATTAATTTATAGATGTAAGAATGCAAATATATTAACCATTGTCATAGATTGCAGTAACTCAAATTGAAATTAATAAAATGACTAAGGGAACCATTTAGAAAAAAAACTTTGAGAATATTTTTTTAAAAAAATCTGGGATTGTAAATCTGTGCCGGTTTTAACATTAAGTGAATAAGATACGGGCTTATTTCATAAACTAATATGGATTTATAATTACTATCTTTATCTAAAGTATGGAAATTGCTCCAATTTGTCCGTTTTTGGCGGTCCATTTCTTAAATTTATTTTAATTGTCGGGACGAATTAATACGGAGGAATGGTTTCTTTAACTCCATATTAAGTGATTCAATAATTTATCGCTTAGATTGGATGACAGGCTGATCATGCTTCTTTGTCTGCTAATAAAATAAGAGAAATGTTTCATCCATGATTAATATATTTCGACGTGTATAATCCACACTGATCCCAAAGCAACTTTTACACCGTAAAAACAATTCCTTAAAATTTAAATAAATTATACTTCCGTATAATAATGGCTGCGGGATTACGTTTCGTTTGTGCGCGAAAATTCTCGGACAACATTTTCTAGTCATGTTGGCACGCGATACATTTATATATTCCTTAACACAGATGCACGGTAATCTGACACCTGCAGCAAGGAGCATTTACAGATATTTTTGAGCAGACGTGAGCCTGTGGGGTTGTGCGAGAACATGGAGAATGTGAGCGCCATTGCGTAACCAGAAGGATAAGCACCAGGCGGTGCTTTGGAATGTGACCTAATGGTGAAAGAGGAACCTGAACCGATTATTTTTAAATATAGGAGCCCTGGATCCCCTGCGCAGAAAGTGTAGACAAAATCCGAACGAGACATTTCAAATGAGCTTCAACTGCGAAACTGACATCCCGAATCAACGTAAAGTCGACATCGTGCCAGGTAGATGTAGATTTGGTGATTCGGAACTCCGCTGACAGCGTCGCTTTGAAAAATAAAGTCTTTCTTGTGTTTCGAGACTTCAAGATACAAAAGATGGCTGATAACTGGGACAACTTTCCAGGCTGATTCTCTGAAGTAAAATAGTTGGATTTCAAGGTATTTTGTATGGAAGGGCAGAGCTTCTGGTTTCCATTCCTCGAAACTGTCGTATGTATTTTTCAACAGTTTTCTACAGCTGGTAATACAAGGATTCCTAATTTGAGTCCCGCCCTGTCCAAAAAGATTGTCATTTAACAATTATATTAATTTAACTGATTTGTAAATAAATGTGAAAAACACCAGGATGTAAGTCAGAAAAAATTATCAAATTTAAAACATTATATTTAACAAACCCAGCGTTTCATCTCTATTTCGGACCCCTTCGGGTGTACAATTTCGATGAAATTAAGTTATCAAAAAAAATTTTACGAAAAAAAAAATATTACACATGATTATTTTAAATACAGTTATGTATTAATGTAATTTGTAGAATATTACTTACAATTTATTATACGAAAATTTAGATTAACATAAATGTTCATATCGGTCATTTAATTAATTTCGTGTCGGTTCTAGAACATTATAGAAAATTGATGAATATAATGTAATGTCTCTTGATAATATTTAAAAAATTGGTCAAATCATACAAAATTAAAAAACTGAAAATGTTTTATAATGTAAAAAAAATTATATATGTATGTAATCTGTGTTTAGATTCTCGGAAAAGTAAAAGAAACGTTGTGCGGTTTTGTTTTGAGTTTTGTCCGTTTCGAATACTTTAAAAATATTAATTATAGAAGACTCTGTAATTTTCATTACTTTTGATTCTAGACGTTTACTTAGGAGTATAAATACCCTATCTCGATTTTAAATTTGTTTTGGTGGAACTTGCAGAGACGTTCATCGGGTATTGCTGGTGGTATGGAAAGTAAAGTAGGCAAATGAGAGTGTGAAATGCATGTTGTGCAAAAGAGGAGAAAGGGAAAGAATGAAAAATATAAAATTAACGAAGTTGAGCGAGAAGAACCGCGATGAAATTATACGAAACCCCAGAAAAGGAAAGTAAAGAGACAGTTCAAACGACTCGGGGAGAAAAGTGTCCGTCTTCAGGGTAAGAAGGGACGAGAATTTGGAAGTAGAGCATTGGAGTGAGTCAGTTCAGTTTTTTGGTCCCTGAAACCTTTGGATTCAATCTACGACGATGTTGCGAATTAAAACCTCACGTAGCTATTTTGAATGACATTTTAGATATATCATCAGAATTATAAGATGGTTTGTGCGTGTAATAAGCGCCATGGTACACGGTCCTGAGGCGGCCACCAAGACAAAACATCATCTACGGATTGGATGATAAATAAGAGAATTTTAATAGACGACAATGTTCTGCAGGCTGCCGTTTAATTTTTGATTTAGTACTCATTCTTCGACCGCCAACTTAACAAGGTTGTGAGTTTGCAAAGTGGAAAAGTGCCGAATTCTTCATGACTCACCTGCACGGCTGAAAGCCATTGAATATTTGGGCCAAAGTGTATTACATATGGCGGGCACTTTTAACCGAAGTAACCATCTCCGCTACACCTGCTCAATTTAGCCAGTCCATTACTCGAAAGGTTAATCGCTAACATGGACGATAGTGCCACATCAAAGCGATCTAATAGCCTGGTAGCAAATTACACCCGGAAAACTTTTAAACTTAGAATTAGTTTCGCAGTACTTCCCTCGTCGAAGCGGGTGTGCAGTTTTGATCCGAGCATTTAGGAAATGAAATGGTGACACTATTTGTATTTGGCAGTATAAATTCGATAAACTAATTCCTCAGATCTGAAGATACACAAGTTTTATCTGTTAAATCGTTAAACGCTTTCTAGATGTGATGCTTTCGAATATAATAATATATCGAGTTTTTGTTTGTTTAATATCTCGATTTGACAGAACTGCACTGCAGGAAATATTAGCTCTCTTTTAATCAAATAATTAAGAGGTCAGTATATACAGAAAAGCTGTACCAAATTTTATGTTCTCGTGACGTGGATCACTTATACTGCCGAGGAATCCAGAAAACTTCAGCTAGTCCAGTTTTCGTCACGACGAGAAGATTCGTTTATATGTGGCAAATTCAGTCCAGAGTGATGTGTCTAGTAACCTGGATTGTCGAAACAAAAAACCGTTTAATCCAAACGTTACGATTATCATTAACGAAATTTTACCGTTTTAAATTGTCTTCATTTTTCAATAATTTCCGTAGGTTTACCCGGTGAATTGTTCTCGGGCTTCTTCACCTAGAAAATGTCGACGGTGCTAGTCGACGAAACATCGTGCTTAGTAGACGTTACCCTATTAGAAACCCGACAGCAATTCTAGCAGGTTATTTCATGTTTAAAATGGATCATTCTTCCTCAGATTTAAGAATTTCAGTAATCTTGGTTTGTGTGGTAGTATGTTATAATTTTATTACTATTTATTATTGACTGCGTTTGTCCTCTATTGAAGTAATATCATATATATAAAATTAATACATAAATAATATTTGTATAACAAAAAATAAAATTATCAATTAAAATTATGTTTTTGAAAATCAAATTTATGAATATTTTATTTATAACTGCTTAAATATAATACATAAAAGAACAAATGCATTTATATATATAATTATGTATTTTATTATCTCAGTTATATATATATATATATAAATCGACATAATAAAATACCTAAATTTCGAAATATATTATGAATAACAAAGTACTGAATGGGAAAATAGATTTAGAAATACGAGACTTCCATGGATAGTTGAGGTAATTAATACATAAACGAAAAGTACCGTTTTTGTGCAAATAATTGCATCAGTTATTTTCGTTTATGTAAACTTTCCTCGTTATGTGTTAATTACCTTAACTATTCATGGAAGTCTCGTATTTCTAAATCTATTTACCCATTCAGCACTTTGTTATTCATAATATATTTCGAAATTTAGGTATTTTATTACGTAATTATAAATATATATGAGATAATAAAATACATAATTATATATATTAATGCATTTGTTCTTTTATAGCAATGAATAAAACTAGTTTTACACTACAACTTCAAGAAATTTCGGCCGATGTTGAATATATAATGTCCAATAGGAATGTTGCTGTTTCAGATAATTCTACGGTGTTTTCTGTTAAGAGGAATCAATTGTATCAATCGTTGAATCTTAATTTTCCTTTAATATTGTTACGTTTTTAACAAATAGATAATGAAGTAGATAATAAAGTGACAAAATTAGGTGATAAAATGAATACCACTCAACGTCTCTGCTCTTACTATTTTCAACGCACGAAGACAGCTCATGCTATTTTCAACGCGCGATGAAAGCAACGAGGTTTGTAGAAACGTTGTGTGGTATTCATTTCATCACCTAATATTGTCAGTATTTTTGGCAACTTCAGTATCTATTTATGAATGTTTAACTAATACAGGCGTTTTATATTGTGTTACGTTGTTATTGAAATATAATTGAAACGTTGAGTAGATCGTGAGTTAAAAATCCGCAAATTCAAATGGCGTCCACACAAAAATTGTGAAGGAACTCAGACGTTTCGTCGATTCAATTTGGACGATGAAAGCAGGTTACGGTTCAGCGACAGAGGAACGTTTCCTCATTATCATAATATCCCCTTAGTCTTGTTTATTGATGTTTGAAATTGGGAAGACTTTTTGTAGTATTTTTTTATATTGATTTATTTACATTCGCAACAACAGCTCTGGTTATGAGCGACTCGGTATGGGAACTCATTTTTCCTTGTGGAGAGTTTTGTATTCTCTTCAGGAGTGAAATGCTTATTTTTTGAGCCGAGTTTCGTTGTGTCTCAACTCGGTCAATGGGAGCCTAATAGTTGGGCTCGCTCTGTAGTTATCGCCTCCATTTGAAGTGCTGATGAAAGAAATTAGTTTTTGTGGTACGTGCGTCAGTTGGGTCCTGGGGGCGATACTGACCTGTGTTTTTGTTGCACGCCGACGGCCGTCGTAGACCCGGAGTCTCCGAGTTCCGGTAAGAAGCCATCAGCCCGTAGTTGCATGTCGCACTCTAGAATAGAAAGCAATTCAGTACGGCACACGTACGGTGAGCATGAAGTAGTTGAATGAAGTAGCGTTTGTTTGGAGGCGGGCCGCGTTGCTAGGCAGGCTTGCGGAGCCGAGCCGAGCAGGGCTTAATGCTGACAAAGGCGTTGTTTTTCTTGGTCTTGGATGGCTCAGCCTCTTGTCGGCTGGAGAGCTGCTGGATCAGCTGAACGGGGAGCCGCTATCAGATCCCTCGTACGCACGCTCTGTCTGTCTCCACGGAGCGAGCGCGTCATCGACACCGCAAAAACTTCAAACCCAACAAACGAAAATACCGCCGTCCCTTCATCTGAACTGCCCCACGAAATAACTATTACAGATCGCCTCTACGTACAGAATATGCTCTGAAATCCAAGACACTGATCCTCCTAAAGGTGATTAAACGAAAGAAAGCAACAAAACCTGTAATTAAGCAGTGAAGAACGTCAGGCAACGTTAGTCTAGCCCTCCCCATCGTTTATTTTACCACTTCAATTTAGAAGCACCACAAATTCACCAAAAAAAGTGTGTATAGCGTAGTAGTATATAGAGTAAACTGCACGGTTGTATCGCACGATTCTGAGTCATAAGATCCCCCCCCCCCCTTAGCCTGTGAATTGAAAAATAACGACGAACTGCTTTCCAGAAGAAAAATTCGTATTACGCATAGCGATCTTTTACAGCCGTATTTCTTGCCAATCGCAGTAAAACGAAACGTGACTCTGGAGCTCATATGAGTTACGGAATACGAGAGGAAGACCGACAGGAATCAACTCTGACCGCCAGCGTGGTCGTTTCTAAATAAGGTATCTTCTATAGAGATTTGTACGGTATCGAGTTAAGAATAACTGGTCGACTCAGTCTCAACGTCGAGGGGAAATCGTGAAAAAATTTGCCTGCCGTCTTCATCGTTCACGGTGATTCTAAACATTCCTTGGGGCATCCGCCGACTTTGTTCTCGTTCTGAGGGCAACCATCCATTGTCGGTTTCCGGTGGAATCGTATAACGCCATCTATATTCGACGCTTTGTCCAAGCTGCGTCGATATGAATGCCAGGAAAACAGGACCAGCATTACGGGAAAATGTTGAAAGTGTTTTTTTACGTCAAGGATCCCTCGACGCCATAATCCTGCCCGTTAACGACGCCTCCGCCCGTATTTCCACGATTTAACGACGAATTCCGCGGGAAGTCTAATCGCGGGCGTAATACGGCTCTCGTCGATATTAATCGCGCCGGGGGAAACTAGAAACGCAGTAGAAAGCAAGCAAGCGAGCGAGCGACCCCGGCTGACTGACCTCGATGACGACTTTCACGACGACCCTCGCATGGAACTCCTTCCCTCTCGCAACTTCACCGTGCGAAACGGACTCTAAACTCTTCTCCCGAGTAGAACTTCCGGAGCACTTCGCCTCTGCCCTGATCGCTATTGCGGTTCTTGTTTCAGTTGTGTTGCTGGACACCACCCAAGAAGGAACGCTGGAATGGACCAGGTACCCATACGGACCGCAGGCCGTCACTCCAGGGGTAAGTTCTTAGTCTAATTTTTTAATTTTTTTTCGCACGGGGAAAATTATCCCTAATCGAAAGCTGGCTAATTTCGTCAGTTTCGCTTGTGGATATTATTCTCAAATATGGGGTCCTTTGCATTATAGTTCCCAGAGGCATTCTTCAGCATTCGCTCGTGGGCTGTTTTGCCGTCCTTCTTCATCACATGCAATTCATACCTATCACACGCACAATATCTGGATGTTAAATTTATAGGCAATTGTGTAATGAATCTAGTACAAACATTACTCTGGTATTCTAAGATCTTTCGGAATAATTTCTTTGTTCAGTCTTGCTGATGTTTTGTTCGGCGGTTACGGAAGTATCCATATTTCCACTCGTTTCTGTTACTTTCTAACCACAAAAGTTCTCGCCAACATGCTAACGTTTCCCCTCTTTCCTGTTTTCAGTCCAGTGTATCAGAAAAAGCTTTCTAACAACGCACTGATTCTCACTTATGTCTCGGTTGTTTCCTTTAAATCCTTATAAAAATAAAACTAGTTAGGGTTCCTGAAATTCTGTAGCAGTAAGGATGGGTTAGAGGATTGAATGGAAGTAAAACCTATAAGGAAACCGTTCATGTTATACAAATCAAGCATATAAAAATATTACGTTAATGCAATTTGTTTTGTAATATGATACATTTGCAGAAAATAAACAAAACGAAGAAAACAGCATTACATGAAATCACAATTGTACATTTGCCATGTGACATGTTTATGTAATATAGTCAACACTAGCTGTAATACCCGTGCTTCGATACAGTGATTCACAAAATAAATCATTAACTTATTAAGGCTGAGGAAGGAAGGTGAAAAGTAAAACATTCTGCCATGCGTGTATGAAAATATCTTGCGAGATTCACTGCAATTTTGTTTTGTCGTCCTTCTTCATCACATGCACAATATCTGGATGTTAAATTTATAGGCAATTGTGTAATGAATCTAGTACAGACATTATTCTGGTATTCTAAGATCTACAGAGAAAGCTGTGGAATGTCTACCCGTTCCACGCATCATATCCGTCTTCAAGTGGTATTAATCCAACGACACTGCACTTATCCGTAGCCAATAATTAAATTGTGGACTCTCCCTTCCCGATTCATGACTAGAAACTCGGCAAACTATGTTGTACCTTGAGAAAGTAGAAATATTGGAACCTGTTCAGTCGTTTTGTATTTTATCCTGTGAAAACGGATAGCCACATGTTAACATTTCATTTATATCGATTAATAAATAACTGAATGCTACGTTGAAGCTGTTTATAGGAATTTAAGTAACTAACTAATATGTAGCTAAGTATAGCATATTTTTGTAAATTTCGTTTGTCGTACGTAGTCAATAATAACTGTAAGACACGGATTGTGGAAGTAACGTAGTGTTTAATAATTTTTTGTTAATATACCCATGTCCCAGTAACTTTTATTTATAAAATATTTCAAACTTTTGTAAATTTCGTTTGTCGTACGTAGTGAATAATAACTGTAGGACACGGATTGTGGAAGTAACGTATTGTTTTATAATTTTTTGTTAATATACCGATGCCCCAGTAATTTTTATTTATAAATAATTGTTAACTGATATTATAATATAAAAACTATACTTTGGAGTTTTTATTAAATCGATTATAAACTGGGACGGCATTAGCATATCGATTATTATGTTCTCTGAATTCTTTTCGTTACATTTAATTCTGGAAATGTACAGATTTAATATTATTTTAATATCGTAAAGTATTAAATTACACACCTTTCTTTAAAAATCGCAGGTAGTGGAACGTATATACAGTTCATTTGCTACTTCAGTTTATTCATCTTGTGTTAACTTTTCCTTTTCGATCTTTCCTCAGTTTGAACACTTATCCGCAATGGCAATTTCATATTCCTATGAAGAGGAATGACGTACTTTTTATTGTGAAGTGAACTAATTTGTCGAAAATCTTTGCGACTGACTGGTGTTGGTAGGAACCCGGAAGTGCAGCAGCTAGAGCGATTCAATAAAGAAACGTGTGATTTTGCCGGAAGTGTGTGCGAGTTTTGTAGGTTAGGTAACGTCTTGGAAGTGCAGGCAGATTTCCGATTGGGCCGTGCCCCTGCCCCAGCGCCGGCGGATCGATCGCCGTCTGCATTCCGTCGGCTGCGAGAGCGCGTCTTGCCACACCTGCCTCACAACATTCAAATCATGCACGCAGAACTATTCTATGCCTTTGCCCTTCAACTCTACAAGTAACTAACGAGAAATGTACGGAAATGAGACGTTTCGAACGTCATCGGGTATGGCGGAAGGATTCGAAGCAACGTCGGACTGCTCCTGTAGGTACAACAGACTTTCTTATTTCGGTCCAACCAATGAAAACCCCTTGTCTCTTACGCGCCTGATCTCGGTCAAGTATTTATTCTGCATGTTGAGATCGTTATCCAGGTCACCCTCAAATTCGGTTCCCAATATTTTTTTTCCTTTACTTTTTTTGAGCCCTTTACTTGACACCGGAAAGTACACGCAAGTTCCAGGAAACCATCTCAAAATAAAATGACGTTATTCTTGTATCTTAATATCCACCACCACCTTCAAAATAGCCCCCGTGCAAGTAAATACACAGCTTCAAGCGGGTTTTCCATGAACTGAACGCTCCCTGACAGTTCTTTTTCGTGAGGGTGTTTATTACACCGACGATTCCGCTCGAATACGCTTAACTGTATCAACTCTTCGGTTGATTTTCATCGTCAAAAATAGAAAAAAAAAGTCATACGGTTCGAGATCTAGCGAGTACAGTGAATGAGCAGCAAATGACGTTTTTAGCCATAAAAAACCATTTGTCTCATGTTCAATTCGTCGGACAAAATCCTCTGCTACATCACATAAGCCCCGAAATGTTGCAGACGTAGAGCATTATTTTCCAGAATCGCAATAGTGAAATTTTCAGGGTTGACTTTTGTCCTGAGCGGGTATCAACATCAACCGACGTTCAGTCATCGTCTTCTAGAAGTGAACGTCATCGAACCGCGGCGCATACACTCGTTTCACTCGGAAGCCCGAGGAGATTTTATTTATTCTTTACACCGAGAAAGGCTGCATTCATTATCAGCCGATGTTCTGCCACCTCCAAAACGTTTAAAGCTGTAGTAAGTTTCTTTGTGGCCTGAAGAATCGCCTCCAAATGCTTGCTTGAACATTTCATGCGTTTCTTCATTGGTTTACCGAACTTCGAAACTAACTTTTATCGAAATTTTTCTCTCTCTGCCTTCATGAGTTTCGCAAGTCACGCAACACTTAACAATGGAAAACTTCTCAAGATAACTAAACACTTAGCACTCCTGACACAATCGATGTATGAAGTACGAAATTTCTGGACGTTTGGGTAGAGCCTCGTTTAAACGTAAAGCAAAGTTCCTTCTGGATTTAACGTCAGCAACGGAGAACCTGCTGAAGTGTTTGAACTCGCAAAACTCTGATTGGCTTGTGCTCTGAAGACAGAATTCCCTTTCCTGATCAGAAAATTCGCCTTTTTCCTTTTCAAATCCTCCTGCCCATTGGTATTATAACCTGTTCCAATTCTTAGACTTGCTTTACAATCTTCACTTTCGTCGTTTATTTATATGTGTAATTTTCAATTATTCTTTTATGTAACAAATATAAGCTCTTCAAAAACAATGGAAATCCTGAACAGCGTTTCTACAAACGTTGGTGGACATCAACGTTCCGCGATTAAATTCTTACATTAAATATATTTATTCCGCCACGGGTCCACATTTCCACCTCAAACTCCACTATGCACATGTTGCAAAGAAAACAGAGATGCTGTAATTTTGTTTATACTCACTGGATATATCCAATTACAGGTGGTCGCCTTCAAAGTTGAACCCCATTGCTCAAAGCATCTTTTTCTTCAGGACCTCCGCCTTTGTCGCTTCAATTTTTCACCCTATTTCTAACACTTTCACTTAATTTACCATAACGAACCTGGGTTTCGAAGCTAACGATGAGCATTACCTTTAATTTCATATGACTCGAGCGTTCATTTTATGCTATGGGGAAGATGGTGTTTTAAACTATAGTAATGTAGGTTTGTGCCCTTAGAAGCGTTCGAACTCTGGTGCCCGAATATTTCCTCTGTATTCAGAAGCAGTTCGCTTGATTATTTCAAATATAATTTTTCCAGGAAACTAAAAAACGAATAAGTCTACCAAACGTTTCCACGCTGTAGTCGTAACTCTTAGAGCATTTGTGGGGTCGGTTTTCCAAGTTTTCCATTCACTAAGGGGTCAAGCGAGTAATTCTGTTTTCAATCACTTTCGCAGTTTCTGTATAAAACAACCCCCCTCAAGTTAATATCTATGGACTGTTTCCTCGGCCATTGAGATCATTATTCAGTGTCGGAGTATGCAACGAAATGTAAATGTTTCAAATGTGCCAGCCACAAAACAATAATTAGGTAAAATTTGGGTGAATACCGTCCCACCTCTTACATAATTATAATTCGTTTAATTTGAAGTCTTTGAATAATTTGATTTTTGCTAGGAATGTTAGTTTATATCGTCACTATCTGGATGCCCGGGTTGTCATAATTAAACTCAGCGACATTTATAACCCCGGATTTTACTCCAATTTCCGTTATTTTTGCTTTATTTTATGTAACGCACCCCCACCTCCAAAGGGTGACCCCTCCAACACAGAAAGTGATAGACATGATAGACAAAAAACCATCGGGATAAACACTATCAATCTCATTGACCCCGTAAAATATTTATTCGACGCAAGCATAGGCCGTTTTAGCATGTTTGAAAATGTCCACCCCTTTCCACCTGCGGGTTAAACGGCAAGTTGAATGTCGTAATTAAATTCGGTGACATCCATATTCCCGGATTTGACTCCAAACTCGGTTGTTTGCACCCTGAGAGTGCTCCCCTCCAATGCCAAAAGGGATTGAAATTATACACGAAAATCATCGAGAGAAACACTGTCAGTATATTTATCCGATGCACGTTTGAATATTTCCACCCCCGTCCAACCCGGTCCCTGGGGGTAGTAGTTGTCTTATCCCCACAGTGTTTGTTTCCGGGTCGAATGAATCACATGTACAAAATTTGGTCAAATTAAGCTCCACTGGTGTAGATTTCTATATGGAATATACATACATACATACACAGAAACGGTCGTCTTTATGTATTAGTAATATTACGGTGGTCTGTAACGTCCTTCCAATTCTAATCTAAACACAAAATTTACGAACGTCATTTGTTTTGAAAAAGCTGTTAGGCGTGCGTTTTCGTTGCATTTTTCTAAAAAAAGATTTACATGTAATTGCTGATCTATCTCTCTCCATCTCCTTCAGAATCCTTTCCAGAGACATTCAAGTCCTACAGACTGATTTGTTAATAATTTCGCCCGATCTATTTTCTCCTTTCCTAATGTATCATGAATTTTACGGACCCCTCTCCCCAACCGTAGTGTGATGCGAAGGTATTTGCCTTTATACTCTCAACACTGCATTGACGTGCCGCTTATTCTCTGCAGTAATTACAATTATTATCAATTTTAGTAAGCAATGTTCAATCAGTTATCAAATTCGACCGCGTACATATTTAATCGGAACTACTTTCCATGCAATCGCCAGCACAAGGTCCCGACCCAAGAATACGTAGTACATATCCATACACATACTTAGACAGGTTGTTTTTTTGGGGGTGGCGGGGGGCATAAACTGTAAGGTCCGATATCACAAACTTAAATTATGATAAATTATTCCCTAATTTGATTATCTGTCCGCGTGATCATCCTTTAATCTAGTGGTTCTGTTGTTTGTCGATTCCTTGAGTAGATATTTTAACCAGTTTATGTTACCATGGCTAGCAAGATCGAAAGCCTTCTCAAAAGACGTAAGTACGACGTCTTCTTTGGACTGTTGGGAAAACGCAGCGACATTCGTTTGACGGTGTCATATCAGGGAAGTTTGGAATGTTTCTATGGGACCTAGCGAACACCTGGTCGCGAACCCGAGACGACAAACTGGTTCCTTGTCTGAGCTCGAGAACCCAGAAGGAATTCACACAGCCGTCGGGATATGAAGGTAACGTGTTCAAACGGAGAAGTGAGAATTGACTGTAACTGCGCGTAAGGTGCCAGCGTGCAGAAGCATCAGTCCGACCTACACTACACTAGAGATTTATTTTCGTACCTACTGTCACAGTTCTATCGCTTATTTTATTATTTTTCGCATAGCACCTTTCATTTTTATATTTTCCATCTAACATGGAAAACGTATCGGCTAAAATATATATTTTATGGTTTGCAGTCACGTTGCCATTGAACTTCAAATTCAAGTAACACGTTCTGTTTCAAGAATTTTTATATTAATATACATTATTTTTATTATATTTGCTAATTCGTCAGGGCTGTTCAGTCTGCATATATTTGTTTATTTATCGTCCCTCAATTGTTGGGAATAAGATATATATTTGGTCACAGATGGGGCTTGGTAAACGAAATTTTTTGACGTTGGTCCAAATAAAGATTGTCTGCACACATTTGACGTCCGCCTGGAAAATTAGGTAACAGAAAGTCTTATTCTTGGGAATAACGACTCTGTAACCTGCGTTACGTTGCTGTCATTCAAAATTTTGGTTCATTTTATGGGCGATAAGTTGGTGGTGAAAAAATGTACATGTCTTGCGAAAGGGCCGTATCGTCCAGGTTCAATGAACTGCGACATGACATGAAGCATTGACATGGGACGCGGCTCGCCTACCAGCGAAAACACTTCATATTAAATACACGGCTAAAAATCTGTGTAGACCTATCGATTGGCCGACGTTAATTTGGAATAATCTAGTTTGTGTGTAGACGTGTTTGAGTACTCGTTCGTGCGAGATGTGTACGGCTTCGGCTTTGTGTTCTCCAATCAACAGCCTTGGCCTCCTCCACGATAGCCTTCCGTCTGTTTCTATCTTGAGCTTCAATCCGACAAGCTTCAAATTTTCTAATGCTATTAGAGTCTTTTTCTATACGATTAATTTTTTTCTTGTTCCGTTATGGCTGCAGAAGGTTTTCTAAGGTGTCCCAAACGATCTCCATTTCAGAATTTTTTCCTTCCGCCTCAGGCTGATTTGAGTAACGTTGATCAGTATGTTCACTATCAAAGACTGATGTGTCAATTTTCAACCCTTCTTGGTTATATGATAATTTTATTGGCGGAGAACGCAGTAATAAATGGGACTATACAACACGTACCCGTTGCATGTTATGTATCCCTATACATTGTCGCTTACAATAATTTTATGTTAAAAATATCTCCTTTGCATCCAGAACATGTAGCAGAAATATACACTAAGGGAAGCCAAAATTAGAGTCAAGTTCTGTTTCGTTCATAGTAAGTGCATGGTTTGTTGTTGCTTAAATACTTTAGTGGCATTAAGGATTGTCTCCATGCAATTCATTTTTCATAGATTAACGGTTTATTTCAAGTTTTTGAAAAAGGTTTGCATCGAATTGCTGAAGAATTTTTCTGAATTTGATCTATCTAAACACACACTAATGAAAATCGGAGACATCTTAGTAAATCTTTGTATATAGAAGTTTTTAGACTGATGCTGTAGCTCTGAATCTTTCCCCCATGAGCAATTTGTATGCTTGGTTTTGACTTATCTTCCTTCCTCAGACAGTTACTCAATCTCACTCATATTTCTTTGAATATTTTGATTTCTTTCATCTGATGAGTGATTTTCTTTATTTAACCGTATAGACAATGTTGAAGCCTAAGAAATATCTATTGACCCATGACATGGCACTTCACAAAAAAATCTTATTGAGAAACTGAAGTCTTTGAAGACCTAATGGAATAAATCAATCTAAATCTATTTCACATACCTAGCTGATACACAATATTTGTGTTGATATGTGAAAACTGCAAATATCAGCAGAACTACTGAAGAATGTTAGAGAGAAATTGTGGTGAAACAAACAGTATGGATCATTTGATTCAGTCCTCACACTCTTGTCATAGATTCTCTACAAAAGCATTTGGCATGTGTAATCTTTAATATTTACTTGGCTAGATGGCTCTGTGTTCTGTTAATAGAAACATTGGACTCAAATTCATTTGTGGCCATCCTGATATTCTCATAATACATATTCCTATAAATAAGAACAGAACTACCTTTACCTTTTGCCAACAAATGTGAGAAAGTTCATACTGATGCTTATTATGTGTCATGTTTCTAATTATAAACTACCTTATTTTCACTATTAAATTCTAGATCTGTGTTGAGCTAGAAATTTAACCTAATTAGTGCTCTATTTCATTGCCGAGTTCACAGAATTTAAAAATAATATATCTTGTCTTTGTTATGCCTGCATGACCATTGCAAAATAGTAGTGGATGATTTATTAGAAGATTAATCTTGCTGATCCAAAAATATTTATAAATTAATGTTTAGATGAAAGGAGTGTGAAAATAACTGCTGAGTCTAGCAGTGATTTTAACTCATTGTGTATAATACTTATTATGTCTCTATAAGTATACTCATTTCAATGTTCTTAATGTTATTTCAGTTTTAAATTTAAATATATGTCTGAATATTTAGTGTTAAGAACTAATAAAATTGGTACTTTACACTAAATTTTTAACACTTCTTGTATTTTCAGTGGGTGGAGGAAAGCTTCACAAACTTTGAGAAAGGAATAAATTGGAGATCTTATGTCGTCTGTGATGTTGCTTATACAAGTGTTAACAACTGGCTGTGGACTCCCTTCATTGAAAGAGGGATTGCCAATCGAATTTACATAGAAATAAAATTTACCATTAGGGATTGTGAACTGTTCCCTGGTAATGCTTTATCCTGTAGGGAAACATTTAGCTTATTGTACTATGAGTTTGATGCTGCTACGAAAGAGCCTCCTCCTTGGGAACCAGAAAGCTACAAATCGATAGGTGA
Source organism: Zhengitettix transpicula (assembly GCA_037074705.1). Taxonomy (NCBI): domain Eukaryota; kingdom Metazoa; phylum Arthropoda; class Insecta; order Orthoptera; family Tetrigidae; genus Zhengitettix; species Zhengitettix transpicula. Next base: position 5,728,738 of record CM073595.1, read on the forward strand.
GCAATACAATTTATTTCTATAGTATTATATAACATATAGTATAAAGTTATTTTTCAAGTCAAAATGTGGTATGTAAAAAGTAACATTGGCATTGGATTTGTGAACTTACAATACAGTGCAAGAGTAAATATTGTGTGTTGAAAAGTTTCATAAGTGTATTATTTTTATGCATTCCAATACTATTGATTATGAGAAGTCATCTGTTTTGTTCTTTTGACAAGTAGAGTGCATTTTACTTGATTTTGTCTTTGGTGTTGAAAGTTACTTTTTGTGTCAATATTTCCACTGTGTTTCTGTGAATGTTAATGTATATATATCAGTCATACTACTTGAAAATAATATATACTGAAAAGTTATTTTATTGTTTTCAATGAAAATGTTTTCCCTAAAAAATGCTTGTATATACAAACAGTTGCCAGGATACTAACATGGTTTATCATTACCATCATGTGAAAGCTGTTGTGGCTCATATTACATTTGTAGTCGGGCTGTTTGTAGTGCACTGTGATTGGTAGTATACACTATCAAAATGTTTATCAATGATTGAGATGGTTTTATACCCCATTTGCACCACAAAAACTTTTACTCCTAAACATTTCTAGTTGCACAAACACTGCCTGACATGAATTTGTGTTCAGGAAAGATAAATATGATTTGTTATTTTTATTTATTTATTACAAAACTTTTATCATGTGTTTTTCAGTTGTTTACATATTATTTACGGTATTTACTATTTGTTATTTATTTATTCTTCAAAATTTATTTATTTATTCTTAAAAATTCATTCTGTAGATTTTACATTTGAGTTAACTAAAATGAGTAGAAATATAACATGGTCATTTGAAAAAGGTGGAAGTTCCATTGACCTTCCTGCCCATATGTTCCTTGTTGGCGAAGTTCTGAGGGGGTTGGGGTGGAAGTTGGTATGTGTTTTGGTTGACTGTAGAGTTGGTTTGATATGTTGTGGAATTTTGGGGTAGGATTGTAGAATATTTATGTACAACTCTACAAACAGAAATATTTTGTACTTGCAGGCCGAATTGCAGCTGGAGAAGGAAGAATTAATACAAATGGAGAAGTCATAATTAATACAGAAGTAAAATCAATTCCTGTTACTAAGAAGGGTGTATACTTTGCTTTCCGAGATCAGGGAGCTTGTATTTCTTTGTTGGCAATCAAGGTACACATATGTTTTTCTGTATGTAATTTTTTATTGGAGACGAAATATTCATAATTTCCTTCTTTCTGTAGGTATATTATCTGACTTGCCCAGAGGTGACGGTAAATTTTGCTCATTTTCCAACAACACCAACAGGGAAAGAAGTAACTTTAATTGAGCAAGCAACGGGTAAGTGTGTTGAAAATTCTGAAGAAATCGACACACCTACATACTTATGCAAAGGAGATGGAAGATGGTACTTGCCAAGTGGCGGATGCAAGTGCAAGGCTGGCTTTGAAGCAGATGTAGAGAAACAAGCTTGTAAAGGTAATAACTTTAACATCTGATTAATTTAACAAATAAAAAGTCATTAATATTTTAAATATATTTCCAATCACCCTATATGTTTAAGTTACATTGTACACAAAACAGAACAGAATGTGTTTATTTTTAAAATACCCAAATTTAAAGTATCATCAAAGAAAAAACTAAACCGACCTCCTGTGGTGTAGTCGTCAGTGTGACTGACTAGCACAACAGAGGTCCCATATATATATATATATATATATTGATTTATTTCCAGTCGCATCAACAGCTCAGGTTATTAGCGACTAATTAAGAGACCTCATTTTTGCTTTGTCGGGGACCTGCTTTCGACAAGAGTCTCTCACACACACAAACATCCATGCCCTCGCCAGGATTCGAACATGGGACCTCTGTTGTGCTAGTCAGTCACACTGACGACTACACCACAGGAGGTCGGTTTAGTTTTTTCTTTGATGATACTTTAAATTTGGGTATTTTAAAAATATATATATATATATATATATAATTGAATATTGGTATGGAAAGGAAAGAGAGAGAGGTTGTGGCTTACCAGAAAGTGAAGTGCAGTGTTGCCATAAGGAACTGAAGGTTCTTCAGATTTGAAGAACAACCGTCAGGACATACTCCCTAAATATCTGTTCTTCCCATCTTCCCCCATAACCTCCTTAACACTTTTCAAACATGAATTTTCCCCAATGACCAGATCGATCGCTAACATCATGCTGGCTAATTATGTTTACATGTGAAATATTTACAAATTGTAAATGCCTTATGTTTTATTTGTTTAATTTTTACAATTGTAAATACTTCTATTATATTATTATCACAACTGTAAAGTCTCCGGACTAAAAGTTAATTTTATTAAATCAAAAAAAAAACACTTCACTTTCAGGTTAGCCACAACCTATCTCTCTTTCCTTTCCATACCAATGTTGCAATTATTTTTGGCAATGTCATATCCTTACTAATATCATATATATATACATACACACAACAATATTAGGAGAATCCATTAAGGAACTAATTCACATTCAAACTTGGATAGTGAGGAAGGATAGAAATAAATAGGAGAAATAGGAGGATTGCGCTTTATGTGAATTCATATGCTCGGGCGAAGAATTACGCACATAGAAAAGCATATGTTCAAAGCAGAGAGAAGGATGGAAGAAGAAGGAAAGACTGAAAATATTTTACCCAGGCGGGACTTGAACCCACGTATTCTGCTTAGTACACAGACGCCTTAACCATCTTGGCCACCGGGTCAAGTTCCTGACCAGGCAAATATAGACAGTCTTATTGTGGACAATTAATAGTTTTAGTGGAGGAATGGATAGAGTAGAGGGAATGAAGTATTAGGTGTATATATATATATATATATATATATATATATATATATATATATAACTGTTTTAATCAGCTGTTTTAAAATTCACTCAAATATGCATGAACTATGTGCTTGAATACTAGTGTTAACACTCAATATATTTTTAATTCTTGATCTTCTACAGGTTTATGGTAGCTTGTCATATTTTCATTCTGAAAGCTTTGACATTTTTCTAAAAGAAATTGATTTGTATTTAATTGCAACATTACTGAATATTTGTTGAATTGTGAAAAGCATTTCTCTAGACATTATGTTACACTTATATTTGTTTCTAAAAAAATATATTTTACTTTAACATACACGTTTTCTCTGCTTCTTTCTTAGTATGTGCTCCTGGAAAATTCAAGCACATTACAGGGGATGAGCGCTGCCAACCTTGTCCAAATCATAGTAAAGCTCCAGACCATGGAATGACTGAATGTAGATGTAACACACAGTATTATAGAGCTGATAAAGATCCAAAAACTATGCCATGTACACGTAAGTATATGAATAATTTTGTTTATATTGAAATATATTGTGGACATAAGTTGTTCACACAGAATTAAAAAAAATATATATTTACAGCTTCAAAACTAATTGAATAATGTAAATTACTGTTATTTGCTTAAGATATAACAAACATACAAAATTGCAACCATCTAAAACACTTGATAGTATTGTCTATTTTTAGATAATTTTTTAAAAATAGCCAGTCATTTAAAACATTAACAATGTCTATAATTAGCCATTTATCAATTGTACAAAAGTCATTTTAGTATAATACAGCGAGATTAATTGCGTTCATGTTGATTAAGATTATACTTTGTTTATAATATTTTCAAGTTTTGTATTCATGAATAAAGCAATATTTTTAAAATTATCCTACTGAAAAATAAGGAGTAAGTATGTGACATTGTCAGAATAATTAAAACAATTGGCAAGGAATGGAAAGAGAGAAACAGGGTGGCTTACCAGAAATTGAAGTTCGGCATTGCCATTCAGAACAGAAGGAAGATCATGAAATTTTTGGTGGCCTAATTAATTGCAGGCTCTGCCTTGGCCATACTAAATGACCTCTCCCTGAATGTATAGCCAACTGCCACAGCACCACCAAACTTTCAAAAACACAATTTTCAATGCTCATGCCCAGAGCCACACCACCAACAATTTCAACCTCCTTTCAAATTTTTGGATGCATTATAATCCTTTTCTTCCTGAAGGAGGAGGTTAACACCATAAAAAGTTTGAAGAACCTTCTCCTGTTCTGTATAGCAACGCCAAGCTTAAATTTCAGGTAAGACACCACATGTCTCTATTTCCTTTCCATACAAATTGTTTTAATTACATATATAAACACATTTGGATATGAAAGAGAGATAGCATAGCTGATGTACTTCAAACCAACAGTTGGTCCAATTGGGCTTTGCAGAAATAAGAATCAAATTTTCAAGGACCTGGACCCCCTTCATCCAGATAGTAGACTGAACTGCATTTATGGCAGACATAAATTCATTAAGTGCTTTATATATATATATATTTATTTATTTGTGCCTGGCTGGTGCAAAGGTCAGGCCTTCTCTCCAGACGAAGGGGGCTCAGACCCTAGAAAATTTGTGGTTTTCCCTCATCCCTGCCAGACTAGACTAATTATTGATTTTAGGTAAATCAGTATCGCTGTGTCTATTTCCTATCTAAATGTTATATATATATAATTATTAAATATAGGACTCATTATAATGTGAACACAATTATTCTAGATGAAACAATTATTTGTAACTGTTGTAAAGATACACTTTATTTGTTTATTTCAAAGTTAAATATTGTATTTGAGAATTTACTTTGATTTATTATGGTGTAGTTCCAAAACATTTTAAATTAAGAATAGATGGAATGACACATAATTAGTCCCTGCTGTATTCTCTGTCCATTAATATTTTGAAATTCTCTGTGCTTTACTTTCTCTTATTTCTAATTACACTACACATAGCTATAAAATTATTTGGTAATCTTGTCACCATAACTTAATTGTTACATGTTGTATGAATTGTTTTAAAAGTTTAAAATGTATGAACAATCTTTTTTTCAGAGCCACCATCAGCTCCAAATAATCTGACTGTTAGTTTTGTAGATCAATCTACAGTGACTCTATCATGGCATGCACCTCACTTTTTAGGTGGTAGAGATGATACTGTATATAAGGTGCATTGTGATGTCTGTGTTCCTGGAGTAACATACAGTCCTAATACGGTTTGTCCCTTTGTAACAATAATTTTTTATAGTTTTATCTACCATATTTTTATTAGTGTTATTTCCCCTGTTTTCACGAAGCAATATTTTATTTTATACGTTGGCATTAAAGTTGTATATGATTTATTCATTTGCCTGCAGATTAATCATGTTTCTAAATAAAAATATTTTATATTAGGGATTATTTTAGAGGGAAATAAATGTTTTTATAAGTATTTATTTTGGTTTCAATTATATATTTCTATTTTCAGGAAGTGTTTAATGATACAAAATTAACCATAAGTGGACTTAGTCCAGTAACTACATATCTCTTCAGCGTTTATGCTGAGAATGGTGTTTCTGCACTTGCTGAACATAGTGAATCTGTTGACATTACTGTAACAACAGAAGCATCAGTTCAGTCATCAGTACAGAATGTAAGGGCAACTAATGTACAAAATATGGGTATGACCATTGAATGGGATCCACCTGCAGCAACAGATGGATCAGATACTGAAAGTGATGTTGTGGAGATATATGAGGTAGTGTTTTGTAAAATAGCAAATACTATTAGAAGCAATGTTAAATATATATGTAACATGATCTAATTAAAATAGTTATTCATTTAAGTGACACATTATTTTATGATTTTAATGTTATTTTATTTACAATATTTTACTTTCCTGTAAACTTGAAAAAACATAATTCAATCTGGAGTCATATGCATTAGTTGGTGTTTATTTTGTATTACTTAATTTTTTTAATGTTTTAATCCATTTGGAAAATTAATTTTGAGGAATTTCTGTTTTATAATTACTATAAAAGTTTTAGAAAAATAATTGTTAAATTACTTAACAGAAAGTGTTACATTGGCTAAAAGAAATGCAAATTTTCAAATTACTATATTTTAAAAGACTCCATGTTTTTGAAACTCCACTAAATAATTCAGAATTTATGTAGTGGTTTTAATAATATGTGTTAATGTAAAAATACTATCCTGAAAATTTTTTATTATGAATTGTGCATATACATGAGTAAGGATATGATATTGTCAAAATAATTGAGATCATTGATATGGAAAGAAAAGAGATAGTTGGTGGCTTACCTGAAATTGAAGCTCAGTGTAGCCACTCAGGACAATAGGTTCTCAGCCTCCTCCTTCACAAAGTAGTGTTAGATTCCATGCAACAGTCGGTTTCGGACTGTGGAGTTTTGACGACTTCGCAGCTAGAAGATTGGGAAGGGTGAACCGAGAGATTGTTTTTTTTGTTTTAACTGTTACATAATAGTTTCAGTTATGTTGAATATTAATTCATTGTTTATTTTAAAGGTGCGATATTTTGTGCGGCATGAAGATGCAAATGCTACTATCACATTAACCAAAGAGCAGAAAGTTACATATACTGGTTTACGACAAAGAACAGAATATGGATTTCAGGTTAGAGCAAAAACAACTAATGGATGGGGTGAATTCAGTCCTGCCATTTACAAGACAACTGGTCATGTCATGGGTCGAGGTAATCAATTTCACTTTTAACTACTGTTGATCAATTCCTGTCAAAGTGTTACAAAAATCTATTGATTGTTCTGTTTCAAAGTTCATTAATAATTTGTTGAATTGTTGTAGCAAATATTGAAGGCACACAATAGTTGTATTAATTATTCATGAATTATACTATCAAGCTTGTAATTTTTTTTAAATGTGAAAATTATGTAGCTTTGCAAAATTCTTACATTCCACACCTTAAATATGGTCCTTTATTTCTTATGCCAGAAGAATTTTTATAAATGATTTATCTTTTATATCCACATCAGTCATATATATCATATATTTTTTATTGCAGCATATGTAGGAGATGACAACATGCAGGTCCGATTAATTGCTGGTGCTACAGTTGGTGTTGTTGTCTTTTTGGTCATCATAGTAATAATCACAGTTGTTTTGGTTAGAAGGTATGTTGTTGGTTGCATTTTTTTTAAAAAAAAAATATTTTGGACCTGGAGAAAAACATTTTAATGCATAATATATTGTCTTTGGAAAGTTTAAACTTTTGATTTATATTTCAAATTGTACTGCTCAACTTTTTATATTAAAATAGTAGCAATAAATTTTATGTATTTTCATGAAAAGAGAATAGTAACACATTATTATTGTCTATATAACTAATTAATTACATGAATTTCATTACTTTAACATAATAAATATGTTGCCAGTGCTATATTGAATTGTATTTCCTGGTTTCAATTTATTATTCTCTTTCATTAAATCTAAATCATATGAGGCAATAATCTTTGTAATCCATTCAACAAAATACTTTTGTGGGTGTATATTTCAAATGCCATTGTCATTCTTGCATTTTGTGTATCAATGCTAACTCAATTTTCAAAATTTATACCACTGTTTGTAGAAATCAAATTAATTGGTTAATGTGAAAGTATTGTGAAAAATAATGAATTCATTTCCTCACAATAATTTTAATACAAATTATATTTCAACTTTTCAAAAATCATCTTTACATTTTACTTTTGCATTACAATATACCCATAATATAGTTAATATAATACTATTCCATACATATTTGTGAAAGAACTATTTCTAATTTTAAACACTAATATAATATAATATATATTCATTCATTCATAGTTATTCCCAAGCAAATCATTAAGTCTAATCTTTTTCAGTCGAGGCAGTGATGAGTGCAACAAGAAACAGCCTAGTGATTGTGATACACTTGAGTACAGAAATGGGGAAGGTAAGTTTCATAATTATTTCATTTTCACTTTAACAGTTTTAATAATCTACTAATATATTTCTTTCATATTATAATTACAATTGATCTAATAACAATTCAGATTGTTTAAAAAATACATCATTTACCATATTGCATACATAATTTAATCCATTGATTCAGCATATCACATGCCTTCAGAAAACAAAGCTATTTTTGTATCCCTGTGTTGATAACATTATTGGTTTTTTATATTTACTGAAGAATATGTGAAATATTAAGTTTACTATCAACAAAGAAATTATCTGTTTGGAATGTTGTTATTCACATTTTCAATTGCTGGTTGGCCAAGGTGAATATGAAGTGACATGACTATACAAATAAAAATGTATTAGGAATACAAAAGAATTATATGATGAGTCAAAATATAAATATAGGAAAAAAATAGAGTGGAAGAAACTAATACACAATCATGTTAAATTAAGAAAAACAACAACATTTAAATTATAAGAGAGTGCTTGGAATATTTTTATTTTATAATTAATCTATACAGTGCACAGAACCACATTCTTCAAAATTGAAACTCAAACTATACACACAAAATCATCAGGGGCCGATTCTCAATCTTGACTGCATCTCCCAGAAATCTATAACTCATTATTAAAATAAAATCAACTCACCTCTAATTTTGGACAAGGAAGATTGCCTAACAACAAAGTCAATGTCCTGCACATTTTTAAGACCTTAAATCATATCAGACAAACTGAACAAAAGCAGTGCATGTCACCCAAAACTGTAAGTAGATTGTATGGAGTGACCTGACACATGTTCCCAAGCTCTGATTATTAACCCTTTTCCACTGATGACTACTATCCAAAATTCAGGTTTATTTCACTCTAATTTCATTCTTTTTTACACTCTTATATTTTTGTTAGTACAGCCCACATCTTCAACGGTGACAACCAGATTCTGAAAAACCAAAATGGCAAAATTCCAAATATTTACATACCATTGTCAAATTTCTATTCACACATTATCTGCAAAATAGTTGAGAGTTTTCCTTAAGTAATTATTATAAGTATTATAAGTAATATCTTTTAATTTGGTATTCTGAATTACTGTTACTAGTAGACTATTATTTACTGAAATAAATAAATAGGAGGATTACGCTTTATGTAAATTCATTTGCTCAGGCGTATAAAACGCACATAGAAAAGCATATGTTCAAATCCGGGAGAAGGAAAGACTGAAAATATTTGATCTGCTCAGTATACAGCCGCCTTAACCACCTATGGCACCGGGTCAAGTTCCTGACCAGGCAAATATAGACAGTCTTATTATGGATAAATAGTTTTATATATATATATATATATATATATATATATATATAATATTAGTAAGAATATGACATTTTCAATAATAATTGCAATATTGGTATGGAAAGGAAAGAGAGATAGCTTGTGGCTTACCTGAAAGTGAAGTACGGTGTAGCCATAGGGAACCTAAGGTTGTCTTGAAATATACGGAGGCTCTCAGCATCATTCTTCAGGAAGGAGTGTTGCACCATTCCGTGCAGCGGCCGACTGTGGACTGCAGAGTTTTGAGTTTCCTTATGGCTACACCGTACTTCACTTTCAGGTAAGCCACAAGCTATCTCTCTTCCCTTTCGATACCAATATCGCAATTATATATATATAGCATGTAAGGAACTGTGACATAGTCAGATTAATTACTCATTTGGTTAGTTAATCATATTATATATAATCATGAGTAAGGATATGACATTCACAAAACAATTAAAACACAATTGTATGGAAAGGAAAGAGAAAGGTGGTGGCTACCTGAAATTGAAGCTGAGTATCACAGGATGCAGTTGTTCAAATTTTTAGAGGTGTCAGCGCTGACTCGTTATGGATTGTAGAGCTGACGCCTGTGAATATTTGAAGAAGTTCCTCCTGTCCTGAGTGAAAATAATATTTTGCTGGCCAGGTATACAATTCAGACCTTCTTTCCTGACAAAGGGGGTTAAGCTGCTTGAAAATTGGAAGTATTATTTTCTGCTCAGCCCAACTGAACCAACTGATTGTTTCAGGTAAGTCAATATGCAATTTCTCTTTCCTATCCAAATGTGTTATATATGTATGTATATGGAAGGTAAAGAGAGATAGTTAGTAGCTTACCTGAAATTGTAGCTTGGTGTAGCCACTCAGGAATAAAATATGTTCTTCAAATTTTCAGAGGCTCTCAGCCATTTTCTTCAGGAAACAGTATCACATTCTGTGAACCAGCCAGCTGTGGACTGTGGATTTTTCTGGCTGGTGCACAGAATGTGACACACTGTTCTTAATTAGGGGCCTGAGAGCCTCCAAAAATTGGAAGGCTATACCGAGCTTCAATTTCAGGTAAGCCACCAACTGTCTCTCTTTCCTTTCCATACCAATTACCTCAATTATTTTGACAGTGTCACATCCTTACGCACATTTATATATGTATATCTCGACCTTGTTGAATATTTTCTGTCTTTCCTTCTTCTTCCTTTCATCTCTACACATTGAACATATGCTTTTCTTTACGACCGAGCATATGCTTTTTTTTAAAGTGTATTCACACCTTTCTCCCACATTTAATTCTATGTTTCCTCACTTTCCAATATCCAATATCCAACATCACTTCATCACCAAATTAAAGTTCCTAACATTATATATATATATATATATATATATATATATATATATATATATATATATATATGAACTCATTTGGATAGGAAAGAGGGACAGTGAGGAGGAGCTGACTTAAACCATTTGGTGTAGTGATGGTGGGAATAAACATTTTTTGTATTATTATTTTACAAATCTTATTAATTCCCAGCCTGACTATGCCAACTGTCAAGTTAAGGTAAGTCAGCTGCTCCTCTCTGTGTTTCTTTACTATCCAAATGAGATACTTAATTTGACCTTGTCACTTTTTCCAATGTGCTTTATATATATATATATATATATATATATATATATATATAAAAATGGGTCAAAAATTCATACAGGACTAGGTATATTTTCTTCATTATTAGTAAATGTTAAGTAATTTTATTTATTTTTGTTGTCTGTATCCCTTTCCACTCTAATAATATGCAGAACTGTACATTGAAAGGTGAACACAATAATTTAATTGCATGCTTATTGTTCTTTTAAAGTGTTATGTTTTGTATTATATTTTATTTCATATACACAAAAATGGAGCATTGTATAATATGTAGCTCTGTATATACTGTGAGTTAGCCACTAAGCTTTAAATTATTGTTTATCCAAAAAGTAGTAACTTTTTTTTCCTTTCTTCACAATTATACAATTTACTAGCTTGTTATGTTGTTAACATAACATAACAAACTGTATGAACCTAAAAAACAAATATGTAAAGTATTTATTAAAGTATACTTTCCTCACAAGAAAATCAAATAATGATTTCACTTCTGTCAAATCAGCTGTAAATTAATTTACATTGATTGTTGCCCATGGAAACCTTAAATATGCAAATTTTTCTTTATTGTGTTTATGTATTTGATTATTTTCCCAGTTTTACATGTAGTTTATAAATATTTTAGCAGTAGATATTGAAAATAATTGGAGTAATTTTTCTGTTGACTGTATCATTGGTCTCAATATAGTTAAAATCTGTGACCTCGGATCTATCATGTCAATTTCACATAAGAAGCACATTAAGTTTATTCTTATATGTGCTTAATTTTCTTTGAGCATAAGAAAATTATAGTTTTTTTCTTTTGATAGAATACTCAGAATTTCTTGAATGGATACAAATTTTCATGAGATTTATCAAGTAAACAAAATAGAAGTGCCTTAATTTATACTCTCCATTGGCACTTGCAATATAAAATATTCATTCAACATATTTATTTACATGATTGTTTTAATATTAGATACAAAGTTTTGTTGTAAAATAATTACTGAAGAGAAAGTTTCTATAATTTTGGAATACATTTCTGTTAACCCATTTAATTTTCCTTTGATATTGTTATATTAGTTTTGTTATAAGTATCATATTTTCATCTCAGTTTCCTGTCGTTTTTCTTAACATTTTCTCAATTTTATTTTTGAAAGATACTGATAATTGCAATTCAGTTTATTCATGTAGTATAGTTCTATTGATATATATATATATATATATATATATTTGTAAAATTGTTGTAGATTCCCTTGTATTTATTTTTACTCTTTAAATGTTTCTTCTTTAAGTTTTAAATGCAGAGAAAAGATTTTCTTTGTACATAAATAGATATTGTTTAACTAAGACTAAAACTTTTTTCTGCATTCGAAATCATCATGCTTTGATTTTTTCTAACTGAATGTGTGTCTTCCAAATTTATTTGTCTCTCACATGCAATTCACCTGCCAAAAGGACTAGTAGTCACATACAGTAAGTTTGATTTAAGCTGCCTTCTTATAAGGCAATTTCAAATATCTTGCTACTGACATCGTGTATATTGCATTTCTATAAAGAGTTTTCCCAGTAGCATAGGACACATTAGTGTTTTGGTAGAAGTAGTTTATTAGTATACTTATTCTTATTGTAGATAGGGGAGCTTGCACTATTTTTTAATATAAAAGTATAAAGTTTTATGATTTGTAAATTATACTGGTGAGTATCTAGATTTTATATTTCCTAATCATTAAATTATATGGTTATGATATTAACAGTAATCAATTCGGATACGATGAATTTGTCATGTGTTCTTTACTCTCAGCTTACAGATGAATTGTTAACTACAACAAAAATTTCCAAAGCATTACCATTAAAAAAAATAGTTGTAGTGTTTTATTAGATAGCAATAAGCGAGTATTATGTACTTTGATTCTCTTTGATACATCTGTACAAATATATTGAAGCTTATCAATGAACAGAAACATTATTATCAAAACTAATTATTAAATACATTTCCTACTATTGGGCTTTCTTCAGATGAAAAAATTGCAAACCAATTATACTTTTTTATTTCTATTTAATAATTGTATGCTATATGTAAAAAGGGAATAAAGCCGTAATGGTAGAAGGTAAATCGTGATGTGGGAAGTTACTAAGGTGATAACTATAAGCACTTAGTGCCTATTGGCACTATATGCACGATAGGCAATGAAAAATAATTGAGTCAACAAGCTCGATACTTAATTTTATTTCAACAAGTGCTGCATATAAAATCGCCTTCAAAATTTTGTCACACTGACACTAATTTTATGTAAGCTTGCAGAAAGTAACAAATACTCTATGCACTCCATTAAAATGTCATCACAATATATGAACAGAGTTATTGCTTTTAATTTTATTTAAAAATCATCAAAATTTTCCACTTTGGACTGAATAACTCATTAAATGATAGTAAAACATAATTATTAAAATTAATATTTGTATATTTGAAAATGGTTTGTTTAACATAATTTTTAGCCACAGAATGCTGTTTTCATTTATCATTAATCATTTAGTTGTGTGAAAGATTACCAAAAAAAATTCTCTTTATGAAAATCTTATGTATAATTCACGGTTGAGTATAGTACTGTATTAATTCTCTTTGGGCATTTAACTTATATGAGATAAATATTTTTTTATATTAGAATATTTTGATATTTAATGTAATATATGCTATTGAAGAACTGTGGCCTTATTTTATCTTCAATAAACAAGTTCCTGATTTAATAATGTAGACATTTTAATGTATCATTTTCACAATCTTTTCTTTGTTTATACTACCACTTGGTTTATCCGTTTTTTTTATTGATAATTTCTTAAACCATCTTGATAGAAACAGGTGTTGACCATTAAATGCTTATTTGGATTCACTCTGCAACTAGAAGCTTGTTTGTGATACAATACAAAAATTCATTTTATTTGCCAAACAAGAATACTTTGACAGTTTCATTTATGTTGACAATAATTGTTTTACTAAGATCATTTCCTGCATAGTTTGTAAATCTTCAATAATAATTTATAGGATGTGTGTACAGACTTAAATAATTGTGATGTCCAGCACAATAACTTAATGCTTTCAGCATTATATGACCAAAAGGGAAAGAAAAAAAATTATATTTTATATTGAAATTGTTCAGTGTAACCAATGGGTGACAGTATTAAGGAAGTATAAGAAATAACATTTTCATAAGGTATATGTTTAAAGCCCTTGTTTGAATTACATAAACAATGTAATTCTATGGTCTCATTTGACAATCTTTATGTAATAAATCCAAGTATTCTGCTGAATTAATACTAATTATGTGGGGTAACATTTTTCCATTTTTATAAATTGTTAGCTTCCTGCTTTTGTGTGCTGCTATCTATTTAATAAAATTAACTTAAATGCAGATTATGACATACTTTTTAGAATTTTTACAGCATGCTTTGTTAGTTCAAAGTAATATATTTCTTTAAACATCTTGTTTGTGCTTACATTCTAATCAGTTCTATGTTTGTTGTAAAATAGAATGTGAACTAGTTAGGAAATAATTATTTTTGATTAATATTATTGGAGGTGGTTATTTTTCAGTGCTTGAAAAGAGAATTTCAATGTTTTTGCTGACCTTATGATACTGCTTCTATTATCTATCAAATGGTTCTTTACTTTTTGTAGGTAATTGAGATAACACTTAAATTAATAAAATGTCAGTTGTTGCTCTCAGATTTTCATTCCCCTAATACATTGGGAGATGAATATATGAAAGTTTCATTATTTCTCTTGAGACTTGTTTCAGTGTATATTTCATAAAATTTTGGTTGAAAATTTCAGTGTTTTCATATGTGTGATTCATTTAAAAAATCGTTAATAATGCCAGAAAATTGTCTTCTTTAATACTTATTTCATTTTTATATCTAGTGTATTTTTACATTAATTGAAATTCTGTTTAGTTGAAACTAAAAAGCAGTCGTTGTAAAGTAGTAATCTAGATCATGTGCACTTTGTTAAATACCTTATATGTATGTAGACTAAATGAGCATTTGTTTCACAAAGCACATTCATACCCTAAAACTGGAATTATTTTGTTAGTTTTCTTTACTTTCGAATTTTTAAAGTAACTTATTGGGAATGAGCACTGTAAGGTTTATCTAATACATTAATACCAATTACTTAGCTATAAAGAGAGATACAGTTGAGCAAAAAAAACTATTTCACAAATGGTGCGTCTTTGACATTAGGGCTTTGAAAATTACTCTCAGAGGAGGTAAGAAAGATTTTAAAATTTTGTTAAATTATTCACCTAAACTACTTTATAGATGCAAATAAATTTGTATACTTGAACTAAAAGAGTAGAATGACCTGCAGTATGTACAGTGTATGTTCTCTAGTTCCTTACTTCGTTCATACTTTATTAGCTAATATAAATTAGTATTTTTCCTATTTCTTTATATAGATCAAATCAACAATGGCCTCTTTTGGATTTTTATTTCTCTTCAATCTATTAGGTCGCTTTGTTGTGTGTATTGCTTGTTTTCATCCCGCAATTGTTTTGTATCATTTTTATTTGTCCTCAGTGCACTGCAGCTTGGATAACCCTCCCATTGTTACCACACATACAAATGGAAGTAAGTATTAGAAATTTTTTGCTCTGAAATCTCTTACAGTTATTGTTATGACATAATTTGCTGTATATATTTGTTTAAAATGTATTAGCCATCTCCTTTTAAGTAACTTATTTCAATAAACATTAAATTGATTTGAGTTTTATAGTAACATTTATTAAAGAATTTTGCATATATCATTTTCTGTAGATCATTGAATCATAATGATCATTCATTAACTTCATTTTTATTTAATGATTCATAGCTTCTTCCCAAACTCTTAACAAGCAGATTGTTAAGAAGATCTAAATTAAAATGTGCTTCTTTTTATTTTGTCAGTTCCTTTTGTTTACTGTCTTCAGTGTATTATATAAAAGACAGCTATTGTAAGTTTCTTCTCAATTCTTGTCTACAACTCTCATAATTCTTACTACCTTCTGTGATCATGTTATTGTCAATTATATATATAATTTATATATTATAATTGAATGCAAATATTTCTGATGACTATAACTGCAGAGTCTATACTCTTTATAATACTGTAACAGCCATTAAATAACTGATACTTCTTGTAGCCATTTCACTATCAAACAGTTGTAGTTGGGTTATTAGGCTTATCTGACATGTTTGTCATTAATTCACACTGAAAGGTAAAACTTCAAGAGAAATTTTGTTGTAGTAAATTTGTGAGTACTTAATTTGTTGCTAAGGCATTGTAAAAAAAAAACTGCACAGAGCATCAATGGTTCAATTTAAACCCAGCCTTGCAGAATGCACAGTTACAACTTATGTAATGTTGCCTAACAGCCCAACAACAGCCAATTATAACATTATTTTTGAGTATTCTTTGTTGTCAGGGAAAGCAAAATGTAATTAATAATGAGTGGATTTTAGAATCACTTCAATGGTTATAAGCATATACTATGAGTTGTTTAATATTATTAGAAAATAATTGTTGCCAAGACCAAGTAAAAATATAAACAAGGTTTGTTGAAAAGCTAATTGCTTTACAATGTTAAGGTTTATAAATGACATGACAGAAGTAACCTGAAAAAAACTGTGAAAGGTATTTAGAGAAGAAATGTTTATATATTGACTCAATGTCTACCACATTATTATTTATCATCAGCACAAAAAATATACAATTCTTACAGACTGCAATTATTACTTTAATAATTTTTTTAATTCTACGTCTAAAGAATATATATACTGTGATGTCTGGTTTTGCTCATCATGGTTGTTGATATTATCAAAGACATATATGTGTTCATTATTTCTTGTTAAGTTTTTGCATGGTCTATATATAAGTAACCATCACTTTTGTAATCTGTCTCTTTTACATCTAGAAAATTGGAAAAATTATTTTTAGTATTTTTAATAATAAGTTTATGAATCATAGTTTTTTGTATGGTGATAGATTCAGAATTCTTCACTTCTGTATCCAAGAAAAAAATATGTATAGTCATAGGCCTCTTTATGAATTATTCCCTTGATTTGGTTATGCAATTCTACTATATCCAATCAATTGTAAGCATGTTGATTAAAATAATTGTTCATTTTTTCAGTGTTGCCTATTTATCAGTTTGTACAGCTATAGTTTATAGTAGTAAGTAACTAATTTCATGTCTTTTAAAAGACTTATCAAAAGATTCTGTACATTTGACTACTTCAAGATATATTTTTTTAATATTTTAATATGGGTAATTTATGGACTACAAAATATTTGTAAAAATCATAATAATGGACAACTTTCATTTTCTGGTATTCCAGTTTCCTGTGTGTGTGTGTGTGTATTAGTAAGGATAACATTGTCAAAAATAATTGCAATCTTGATAGGAAAGGAAAGAGAGATAGTTTGTGGCTTACCTGAAATTGAAGTACGGTGTAGCCACAGGGCACTGAAGGAAGTTCTTCAAATTTTCAAATATACTATATATATATATATGACATTGTCAAAATAATTAAAATAATTTGTGTGGAAAGGAAAAAGAGAAAGGTGGTGGCTCACCTGAAATTGGAGCTCAGCATCACAATTCATAACTTGCCATTATGATTTCATACTTTCGTTTGCTTGAAATTTATGTTTGCAGAAGTTGTTTCATTTCATATTATGAAATTACTTTAATATTAATCAAAGAGAATCTTGTGTGTTAACTAACTATAAGATCATTTAATTTATTTTTCATAATTAATTTTATTAAATATCAAATTCAGGTTTTCAGACGTTTGAATTTAATTTATAGAAAAATAAAATATTATAGTGTCAATGTTATGTGCAAGTGATTGATATAGAGTAATAGAACCAAATTTAATAAAATGTGTTATTAGCTTTGAAAAGAATGTTCAACATCAACATTTATACATTGCTCAGCATTTCCTTTGGATACTAGTAGAATATAATTTTTCGTTGACTTTTTCTGTTTAGTTTTCTAAAGATATAATCTCCAACAGGTAGATTGTTTCAACATTTCTGTGTGTTAAATTTTTTGTTTCTCTATAGTATTCTATAATAACTACTGCAGCAGCTATATGCATTATGAAAATTAATTATTTACTACTTAGATGCTGAATACCTTGATTTACTAACAGGTGACAGTATCGAGATAAAGTATAAATTGCCCTCATCTATTTTGTGTTTTTCGAATACAGGGATATTTATTTGTTTCGAAAATTGAAATATTTTTCTAATTATAATTATGCAATCTAGAAATTTAAATTGATCTCATTAAGTATGAACTCTATTAATTGGTTGAAATAATTTCTGTGCTCGTGTTAATTTATACTATTCATTTTCTAAATACTTGCTTTTATGCCATACAAATAAAGTAAAATAATAAATAAAGTTTTGTCCTATAATTTGAAATCTTTTACAAACTATATTTAATTTAATTAATTATATTTATGAATCATCCATTTATTGATGAAACTAGTTATTGAAACATTGCTTTAATAATCTTATTGTGTGGTTAGTAGTAAAAATTTTTAGTTGTCAAATACTGCTTGTAAAGTGCCAATTAACAGCACAGGGTTAATTTTTACCTATATATTTCTATTAAAAATCATCTGTTTTTAGCAGAATTACTAAGATTTATTGAATGTTTATAAATTGTGTTGAACTGTTTAAGTAAGAAAACTAAAGAATAGAGTACTTCTCATTTCATTCAGAGCCACCATTTTTATCTGTATTTCTTTCATTTTCACTGAATACCTTTCAGAAATTATTTTATTAAATATAAATATAAAGCAACTATTACTTCAAATGTTGATACAAAACAGCAATTTCAAACTTGTATCAATTTTGTGTAATTAAATTGTTTTTGGTATGAATTGCTATTAATAATTTTATGAATAGTTTCTTTTTAATTTAGTACATTTGATCTGAACTAGTTCACTGTTATAGACAATGAAGAAATACATTTGTTTCTAGTACAGTGTTTCATAAAATTCTCAATAGAAATAATATATAGATTGCAGTGGAAGAGACTTCAGTCAATATAGAAAACTTATGTTCTCTATTCCCAGACCCTTTCTAGATGATATCTAAATACATAATATAACTATTTCCAAATAAATAGCCATGCATATAATGCAAATGGTATGTTCAAATGAAGAATAGATAAGCATAAACTGGCTGCATTACAACATTCTAGATGAATTATACCAAATGAATTTTAGATGAGAATAATCTATTTCAATTGAAGTTATAAATAATTTTATATTTTCGATGTTTGATCAACCAATAAAAAGGTTAAAAATCATATTAAAAATAAACTTTATTCCTGTCGATAGGTATAAAAATTTCATGGATACAGATGAATGTTGGGAAAAGAATGATGAAAGCTACTGTTAAAATTTATAATGAATGGATAAAGTGTATCAATGGAATTTTTATACCTATTGACAGGAATAAAGGTTTATTTTTAATACAATCAATTATGGCTCATCTAATTTAATCTCTGCTAATTGTTTGTTATTGTACATCAAGGTTTCTTTGGGTCCAGGGTTTATGTGATCAAATATGATATTAAATAATCATTATCCTTTGAAGTTTCATAAAACAAATTAATTGGTATATGAATATATTAATGATTTTTGTTTTCTTTTACCATCTTAAAGAGTTGTTAAATTTGAATTGTATGTTATGTGCCTCCCATTAATGATATTTATATTTGAGAAGTGTAATTTTTGTTTATTGGTATTGTAAATGAATTTTGCTGTGTTTTGTGTAGACATTGAGTTGCATGTCAATAAATTAAAGTAAGTAGGTAGTTGCATGAGCAAAATTAAATCTTCACTATTACATTTTTGCATGTTGGCTGGATTCAACTTTCAATTTTTAAACCATTTTTACTAATGAAGCTAGATTTCTGAGACATGTGCATAGTGAATTCATAGTTGCATGTTACAATCAATTTATCATACCATTGAGTTGTATCTGTGTAATAATATTATAAAAAGTACAATTTAAATTAATATTCAAGACAGAAACATTTATTTTAATGTATGGCAGGTATAATTATTTAATTATGTATCAAAAGAATTGCCAAGATCATAAAACAAATCTCAATAATTTTACTTATTTATACCCTAATTATACTGAAGGGAAAATATATTAAGGCCATGAATCTTTGTTTTTCATAGATATTTTATTACTTTATTCAAGCAAGTGATTATATACCTATTTATGCCTGATATTACAATATGTGTTTCCATATTAGTAATTTTAAACAATTAACATAGTTAGCTTATTGTAAAAAACGTATGAGGATTTAAAAGTGAAGAATTAAAAAATGAAAGATGATTTAGGCAGAAAAAAGATATTATATTCTCATATTATTTTCACTGATCTATATGGATTTGTCTAATTGTGTTATAAGATTGAACATGCTTGTTCAATTCCATAATTATATTGGCTTATAAAATTGTCTTCAAAGACAGAAAGAAGTCACTTGGCAACAGGTCATGTAGGGAGGGTGCTCAAGCTGATAATCAGGTTCACCATTAATCCCTTGTGCATTCACACATCATGTAGAAGGATGGCTCTTGCTTTTAGGAGGCCAAGGGTAATAACTCTCCGTACTAATGTTCAACATTCACAGCCCTCCTTTTCCCAATCTTAAATACAGGGCAGTACCAGTGCTGTCAATGTGATTGTCATTCAACAAAATACTGAACAAGAATTTTGCCCCTGTCATGTCAATCCTTTGCTATCCCACAATAAAACAACAAGGAAACTTATTTTCTGATTATCACCTGAAATATTTTATATATACCTTGTTAAGTTTTATTAGTATACCCTTAAAATACAGCTAATTTGGTCTCTGTTATGTAGCAGAAATTGTGTTTTGAACACAATTTTATATCATGTCTAATTGTTATATATGTAAAGAACTTTAAAATATGTCTCTGTTTTTGCCTCTAAACTTATCGAGCAACAGTGACAGAGTGAATAGATAAAAGAAAACCTAAAATTAATTTTCTCATTATTAAACTAGTTTTCTATCAGAGTTTTATAATTAATAAGATTTTAGGTAGTTATAAATAATTCCCAACCTATATTAACAGGTGATTCATTCCTATGTGTAATCACATTTTGCTTTATCGGAACATTGGTGAATATCTAATTCTTTAAAACAAATTATATTTAATTTACAATAGAATACAATCTCATTTAATATTTTTCCTACTATCTTTGAGTGCTCAGGCATCTTATTCATTATACTTGCAAATTAATAAGGGTACAGTGGCATTTACTATATGTTAACAGTAGTATATAACAGAGTAACAGATACATACAATGTTTGAGGCAAATGAAATGATTTTCAGTTAAATTGATGGAAATTTTCCTCATAGGTACTTCATTTTGATCAACCAATTTTTGTCTTTATTTATTATTTTGTACACAAATATATCTATTTCTATCTCCCATTTTTATAATTCTATTTGTAATGTATTGAACTCACTAAATTTTCTAGTTCATGTGGCATTGTTAAAGAAGGATAGGTAATGGTCAGTAAAAGAAAGGGGAGATCCTAGATTTGCGCCTCAATCTCAAAGTCCTAAAAACAGGGTTGTAAGTAGGCGGGAATTTATTATCAGAGTTAGCAGTGGGCATTTGTAAGTCGAAGTTGTGTTTGTAAACCAAGATAAAATTTGTTTCCAAAAGTAGTTCATTTCTCGAATTGTTTGTAAGCCAAAGGGTTTCTTACTCAAGGGTCCACTATATTTAACTATATACAAATACAAAGATATGAACTATTCATATATTTGTATTTGTATTTCTAAATCAATGAGACAGGGACCATTTATTATTTTAATTCATATTTAATTTTTAATAATTAATAGAATAATATAATCATTGTAATATTATCTGGAAGTTGTATCTTAAGTTTACTCTGAAAAGTTTGTAAGTTTTTGTATTTTTAAATTTAGACTTATCTACTGCTCTGCAATAATATTTTTAAAAAATAACTGAAAGAAAATGAATAAAAATACAGCTATAAATATTTAATTTAAGAATAAATATATAAATATAATGTAATTTAAAGCTTACATGAGGTAATATATCTTTTATCTATAGTGACCACTCCACTCTTCACAGCCGTGGGAGCTGCTTCAAGAACATACATTGACCCGCACACATATGAAGATCCTAATCAGGCAGTGAGGGAATTTGCTAGAGAAATTGATGCTTCATGTATAACAATCGAAGCAATTATAGGTGAGTGCAAAAGCACTTTTTTGGTACAATGTTATAAAGAAAAAACTTTCTAAGGGCAAACAATTAAATTAAAACTCATTTGAGAAATCAGGTAATTTCAAGAATTTTTATTGTTCAAATAATTGTTTTGGATAAAAGAGAATTTATATAAATTTACAGTCAATTGTATATTTTGGAGGTGGGTGAATTAATTGCATTTTGGAGACTTTAGAATAAATTTTAAAAGAAAAATTTATTTATTTTAAATTCCTAATTGTAATTTCTATATTAAATCATCAAGATAGCAACTATTATTTCATCATAAAATATTAGAACCTTTAGTATTTCAGTTGCAAAGCTAAATTTTACATATTAATTGTAATTAAAATTATTAAAATCTCTCCAACCTTACAAGGGTCCAAAACTTGTTAATAAACATTTTTCTGACTCAAAGCCATCTATTGATTTATAATATTATTAAAAGTCAGATACTTTTTCGTCATTATTTGTACCTTCCCCCATTATTAGCAGCTTAACATCTAAAATGTATGTCTATCAGAGTCATTGTATTGTTTTTTTAAAAAATTACAGTCACAGCATATTTTCAATAAAGCTGAAATATTAAGAGGGTGTAGTTCTCAGCTGAAGTTTAAAGCGTAGTTTATCACCACTTTTGTTTCATTAATGTTTACAAAAATAGACAACACTTGACAAATATTGGGTTTGAGGCAAGTTGGAAAAGTTAAAAAATCGTAATCATAATAGTGTATGCCATGATGCTGCAATATGAAATTTCAGTTGTAGAGAAAATGACTAAATCAAACATACAGAACATATTTGTTTTTGAATACACTTGGAAAGAAAGGTGTTTGCTTTAATATCGTAAGATGGATATCTACATCAGTCATGTTATACAACTGCTATCCCAAACTAGATATGCTTTGGGCTAATACTTTGTGCACATTTTGAGTTCAATGTGTTGGTTGAAAATTTATTGATATGTATCTAAAAATAAATCAGTCTAAAGGTAATTATTGTAAAAAATGTTAAAAGGAATAGTTTTAAATTATATAATTTCTCTGTTTTATAATTAACCTTGTTTGGTTATATAAAAGTTTTGTTACAAATAGGGTGTTTCTGCTTATGTTATGATTCAATGTTTCATTATTAATTAAAAATGCCATTCATATTTATAGCAAATGATTTTATATTTTTTAAAAGCTTCTTTAACCTTTCAGGTGGTGGTGAATTTGGTGATGTTTGTCGAGGTAAATTAAAACTACCTCCGGATGGACGCCAAGAAATAGATGTGGCTATAAAAACACTGAAACCAGGAAGCAGTGATAAAGCTCGCAACGACTTCCTCACAGAAGCCAGCATTATGGGTCAATTTGAACACCCAAATGTGATTTTCCTTCAAGGAGTTGTGACTAAATCCAATCCAGTGATGATAATCACAGAATACATGGAGAATGGCTCATTAGACACGTTCCTCAGGGTTTGTATACTTACATAATTGTATTATTCATATTAGAATAATTGGAGGCAATTAGAAAATTGAACAAACAAGGTTCTAAGAAACAAAAGAAGAGGAAAAATGTCAGTTGGAATAGTATACCATTTGTAGACAGTAACTTTTTCAAATAAAGACAAATCTAATTGACTATGTCTAATGAAATGATTACTTTAAAAAATTTACTGTGCTAATCATTTGAATATTATGATGAAGAGGAGCAATGATATAGGAGAATGTATAAATATTTGCATTTTGTCATTTCAGGGTAGATATTTTATTCAAATATATTTGGTGATGGGTGTGTACTAAGAATATAATTTAAAATTGTTTTATGTTGTGCATTGTTTTCAGGCAAATGATGGAAAATTTCAAGTAATACAACTTGTTGGGATGCTGAGGGGTATTGCATCTGGGATGCAGTATCTCTCAGAAATGAATTATGTGCACAGAGATTTAGCTGCACGAAATGTTCTTGTTAACTCTCAGCTTGTTTGCAAAATAGCAGACTTTGGTCTCAGTCGTGAAATTGAAAGTACAACTGAAGGAGCATATACAACACGGGTAAGTTTAATATGCTCCTTCAACCTTAATCTTTGAAAGTCATTAAAAATTATACGAAAATAACTATTTCTACTCTATTCCTTATATTAGAAAAATCATTCAGAGAACATCAACATGTTAAATTTAGGAGTAACTATATATTGTCAATTTACTCTCTTTTGATAAAATTGCGTTTTCTTTATAGTATCATTTACTGTTTTAATTTAATTTCTCAAGGTATTACTGTATTGCTCTTTCTTGCTTAGGGTGGAAAAATTCCTGTTAGATGGACAGCCCCTGAAGCAATTGCATTTAGAAAATTCACATCTGCATCTGATGTGTGGAGTTTTGGAATAGTGTGTTGGGAGGTTATGTCTTATGGTGAACGTCCTTACTGGAACTGGAGTAATCAAGATGTGATAAAATCCATAGAGAAGGGCTATAGGTAAGTAATTAGTTATGTTTTATTAGTAAATATACCATATTGTAAAATGTATTATAGTCATTAAATACTTCTAACGATATGCAATTTATTCCTCTTATTGGAAGTATAGAGAAAATTACTTAAATTAAAAGTGTATTATAAATGCAATATTGTGTATAGGCAGAAAATATAAAAGAGTTAAGTTTGTTGCCCTCAGCAGTCTGGTTTCAGATGTCAAAAAATTTGTTGCTTCCCCCCCCCCCCCATCTTTTTTTTTTATGTTAATAAAACTTATAGTCCGGAGACTTAACAGTTTTGATAATAGACAAATATATGATTGTAGTATTTACAATTTGCAAATATTGTAAGCTTTGGGTCTTGAAGATGACCATTACAAGTTAGAGAGAAGAGAAGCTGAGGGACTTGCTTTAGATTTTAATGAATGTTTACCGGCATTTTGCTTTGGAAATATCTGCACATCAGGGAAACTTGGTGTTTATGGGTGCAATAAGAAGGATATGGAGATGATGGGAGGAACTAGTATTGAGGGAGTATCTAAGGTGTAGGGTTAGAGTTAGGTGATTCCAGAGTGATTTAGTGGGAGGAGGATGTCAATATACAAACATATCTTCTGCGGTGTAAAGCAAAGCAAAGCAAAATATAACTCATTCTTCAGTATGATAGAGCATTTACCAATATTCTGTGATAAAGTTAATTTTTTTTACTGTCTGTAAGGAACTTGTATGGCATATGAAATTTGTGTTTGGATTCAAAGCCTAAATATGCAATTTGACACATATATTGTATTGTTTTCTTACTTATTTGGGAACATAGCTTCTAATTATGAAAACTTATATGATTTTATATGTAGATTCTACTACAAATATTTTCAAACAAAATTTAAAGCACTTTTAAAAGCTGTGTTAGTGTATGATGCTGTTTTTGCTTTTTTTCGAAATTTCCAGCCAATTACTCTTTGTTTTTTGTATAGAAAACATCAATATCTCACTTCCCTCCCATCAATGCCTTTAGTCTTTTAAATTTAATTTTACTAAGGTTTATATTTATTTTGATTCTTAACAGAAATACAAATAATTGATAGTATCTCGATTTACAAAATGACAACTAATAATTGTGTTATAATTAAATGTGTGGCAAGTTTGCTTACATCAATCTAAACAATAATCTACTAACATACATACAAGAAACTACAGAATAGAACTTAATGAAATTATTATTACAATACAATTAATTTTTAGGCTCCCTGCTCCAATGGATTGCCCCGAAGCCATTTATCAACTTATGCTTGATTGCTGGCAGAAGGAACGAACTCATAGGCCAACGTTTGCATCAACTGTAAAGACTTTAGATAAATTAATTCGTTGTCCAGATACATTAAGAAAAATTGCACAAAATAGGTAAGTTTTAAAAATTACACCATTTTTGTGTGTTTTAAAATATATTGAAATTTTATGAGAATGGAGACAATTTTTGTTATATCTCTGCTTTACTAGCTGCCACATAAACATTTGAAGTATCTTCTCATGTGACATATGTAACCGAATATGGTTATATCTATTTTTTTCTTGGTGCTATCCGCTTCTCAACTTAGAAATAAAAACAAAATTACGGTGTGTCGAAATATGCCGTGTTTCATAAAAAAACTTGATTAAAGGGCTATTCACTGGGTATATTTTTGTGTTAGAAATAAAAAAACTTCATATTGCAAACATGGATTACAATTTCTGGGAAGAGATTTTTTTATGGATGTATCATGTTGTAATGGATTTATGTTTAAAAAAAAAAAAAAAAAACTGTTCCTTCAACTTTTCAAGTGCATGACACCTATAGAGTACATATTTAAGTGGTTTCCACTGTTAGCAACAGAATTCATTTTTCCGTCCTATCTTTGTGGATTTTCATCATAAAGCATTTCTTTAAGCCATAAAATAATGTGGAATTAATTTTTTATTGAATTGTTTAATTAAGCTCTGTAGTTTTTGGAATAGAACTTAAATTATTTTTTAATTGCTTTACTGTAAGCATGTAAGCAATATTAAATTGTGAACACATACAAAACTATATATTTTCATGTTGAGAAAGAACAGTTTATTCATTTCTGTCATGTTTAATGCTGTTTTATTGATATGTATGTGCATATTATTTCAACATTACATTTTAGTTTAAAATCCACAGTAAATATTGAATCATTTCAGATCTTGGACTGGGATAAAGTGATTTATTTACCTATCAATACCGTTCTATAAACTAAATATATGTTATGTTCTTTTCTAGTAAAGTAACGGTATAAAATAGTAATTATTTACCAGTTAAAATTTTGAAATATATTCTTTATGATTGAAAAACTTTAATAGCTAATCACATGCTTGATTAAATGTTGTTCTCCACCTGAACCAACATAAATGTATTTGATAAATACTATATCCTAAATTATTTTATTTATATACTCTGAACACTGTCATCCCTCTCTATTATTAATTTCCATTTTAATCTATACAGTCGGATAATGTTGCCGAAAATGGTTTAAACTTATTCCATCCTTATTTTGTTACACCATTTAACCTTCTACATTCTTCTGTAATGTTTAAACATTTCCATTATTCTCTTTTCAGGGTTTTCAACTATTCAGTTTTCATTTCCATCCAAATCAGGGCTCTATCTTAGGTTTATATACCTCTTGTGCAATGATATTCCTATGTTGAAAACTGTTAGGTTTCTCCTCATGAAGTATATTTTCATGACTTGTCCTATCATAATTTTGCTGTCTTGTTTGCAGTACCTGTCCCTGGATAATCTTTCTTCCCAAATAGCAAAACTTTGTTCCACCATTTTTGAACCAATGTTTATATTACGTGGATCAGTATTTTCAGCTTTGCTGGTAATCATAAGTTAAGTTTTGCTTTGTTTGTTTTTAAGCCACAATTTTCCAACATTAATTTGCCTATTCCTTTTAACATTATGGAAGCTCATTCTCTTGCTAACTGTTCTTAAATGCTTTTTTATGGTAGTGGTACTTCAGCAGTAATTAATTGCTTCAATCTTTGATCAGGTGGCTGGAATGTTAATAGATAAGTAGCATTACTAAGACTTTTTGCCTTGCTGATTTCAACTGTGTTTTAAGTTTGATAGAATATTTCAAAGTGCTTAAAGCAGTAAAAACATGGTTCCCATTTTGTGTCACTGAAGCCACACAAATTGAAGTATATATTTCATGTGTTTAATAAAAACAATGCTGAATAATGAAAGTTTTGTATTAATTTTGACATCCCCTGTATTGGTGTACCTTATTTGTGGGGCTCTATGTATTTGTGCAGACGTCCGCTGCCCCAAAATCCTTATTATGTACCTGCTGCCCTTCGCACTCAGCCTCTGTGGGCAACATTTCAGCAACTTGGTTAAATCACTCATGATATGGTGTTGGGAACAACATTTCATGTGCTATGTAATGTAAAAGGTAGAGTACTTTGATTAATATCTTTCTCCCTGTATAATATTACACATTAAAGTCTAACCCTCTGGCTACTGCAATAATGTGTATGTCATATTAAACTCAAAATGATGCTATGTGGGCTATCAGATATTTTTGGGTCTTTTCTGTCTATTTAACAGTGGACCAAAATATCATCTGTACAGAAGGGAGGCATATATGCTCATGCCTTTATAAATTTTAATATCTAATTAATTATTTATTTTGTCATATATTTCTTCCACAGAAATGCAAAAATGTAATTTTGAAATCAGCATTCTTAAGACTTCTACTGCATATATTATTGCATAGAAGAATAAACTTAGAATGACGAACTTAGTTTATCTTAATACAGACTGAATTTTGGTCCGTGCCACTTTTTTGTTTCCCATGACTACATTTGATCTGCTTAAAAATTTGTTGGTTGTTAAAATAAGCTACTTTTTTTTTCTTTGAAACATACTGTCCTTGTGATTAACTAAGTTATTACATTAATCATTAAAATGGTTTTTATTATGTTTATCAATAGACTGTGTTAGTTCATAAATAGCAAATCCACATGCCACACAAATATTTACTTTTTTACATATTATTATTTAGTTAGTTAATTATCAGGCTGCATGTTTATCTTACATATAGATTATGTACATCCATAGAATGAAAATCATTGAAACACATTATACAATGACAATTAAAATTGTTAGTCATCAATATTTATCACTTTAAAGTTTTTTATTATTATTATTTTTTAATTTTAATAATATTTATAGTCACGTAAGCTTGGGGTCTTTAAAATGACGATTGTCATTCCAAGTTAGAGACATGAGAAGCTGAGGGACTTGATTGTAATGTATTGATGAATGTTTGCCAGCATTTTGCTTTGGAAAGATCTGCACAATGGAGAAACTGTGTGTTTATAAGGTGCAATAAGGAGGATATGGGGTTGATGGAAGGAATGGATATTGAGGTAGTATGTAGTGTCAGTAGGTAGGTGTGGGTTAGAGTTAGGTGGTTCCAGAATGATTTAGTGATTTAGGGGAAGGATGATGTCATAGGGGAATTTGTGTTTGAGTCTGTGATTTTGTGGAGGAGGGGATGGGTTGCTGTGGAAAAGCTCAATGGTTGGATTTGCATGGTTGATAGAGCTATTTAACTTGGTGGATTGAAGAATTATGGTAGAAATTAGATTAATTTCAAGATCTTTGTGGGTAACTGAGTTGCAAAGGTACCTGGGGGGAATTTGAAATTAATTGGAGAATTTTATTTTGTTTGAATGGGTGGTGGATCCCCATATGGCACACGAGTATGACTATATGAGGTGGATTATGGATAGATAGAGGAGTCTTTTGGTGCTTAGGGATATGGGTGATTTTCTGTTCAAGAGAGGGAAAAGATGTATCAATTTAAATATAGAGGTATTCTAGAAAGATTACTTATTTATCCTTTTAATTATCATTATTCCTGTTAGCTTTATTAATTTACCTTGTATTTGAATATGACTTATGTTGTATTACAAACATTATTGGACTTCCATTTCACTTTTTCTCCCAATGAGTACAACATAATTAGTTAGTTTTATGTAATTGCATATAATTAACCAATTATTTGAACTTATTATTAGAAATAAATACATAGCATTTATTAGGTTACCTCAGTTTGAGCAGTTTTTGTTTGCCAGAAAAGTTTCACTCACACTATTCATTCAATTTTTCAGTAACACTGTTATTAGTAACCTGCCAGCATGTATCACAACAGTTTCACTCTTTTCCTAACACAATAACCATGTACTGAAACAGTCTATGCTGCTGACTATCAACTATAGAATTGTGACGTAATGAACTAAATTTTGTTATGATTAAAAATTTAATTCTGTAAAATGAAAATAACAATGATATATGTTATAACATTTATAATTCTGCCTTGATATGATTAAAATGATCAAGTGTTTTTTGCAGGACAGCAAATCCTTTGGCACCAGATGCTCCAGACATGACCCAGTTCTCGTCAGTGGAAGAGTGGCTGAACTCCATCAAGATGGCAAGGTACTTGGAGAATTTTGAAAGAGCTGGTATCACTAGTATGGATGCAGTAGTGAGAGTGACTGTAAAAGAGCTTACAGCTCTGGGAATCACTCTAGTTGGACATCAAAAGAAGATTATGAACAGTGTACAAGCAATGAGGGCACAGATTACAGCTAATCTGTCTGAAGGTTTCCTTGTTTAATGTCTGTGCTAGAGACTGAGCCATAAAAACAGTTACAAAGAAAATAATGTGCTCACGTGTTACTGTAGCATTTTCAAACATGTCATTGAACAAAACTAGAACATAATGCCTCCTACATCACACTTCTGTGAAGACGTCTGTGTTGTTGTAGGAGGACAGTATTTACGAATAATATATCAGTAATGGCAGATGTGAATATGCGTGCCTGAGCTAAGAATTTTGTGATCGAAATAAGATTGTATGAACTGCATTTATTGTAATTTAGTGGAGGAGAGTGGTTTTTAAGAAAATGTGATTTGTAGTTCCATTAAATTATTTGGCACTTCTTGTTCTTTCCCAAATAATTTCTTTATGAAATTCATCAGCGGAACGAATAGTAGATCATGAACTAATCTTGGTTTTACAAGAAAAATTGATGTACATGACTTTCATCGTTATAAGTTTTTATTAATTTGTAATTATTTATCATGTTGTATAATAATTTTAAAAACTGCCAAATAATGTTTCCTCTAATATCATCCATTTACATTTTCTGCGTGAATATCTTGAGGAGACGTCCATAAATATTCACCGTATATTGTGAAAATCAATAGGAGTTTAATGCTAACATGCCGACCTAATTTTTTACTGTATTTTTATTAAATTTGTTCCTGTGTACCATGTATATACTCATGTATCTACAGAAAATGTATGTAAGAAGCTTAATGAAGACAGAAAACATTTCACTGCCTTAGCTAGAACGATTCTTCTCAATGGTGTTTTACTATACCTCATTATTACAATAAATGGTAGGTTTGTATACATAAAACTTGGCACAATTTTTCTAAGTTGTATTGTTGATGCAGTGCTTATATCATGGCAAAAATTGTGTCCGTGCTTATGAATATTCAATTATAACTATCAATTACATACGTTCCTAATACAACAAGCAATACTCAGTGCTGGTTCCTTTCTATGGGGACAATTTATTTGAGCTTTGTACATAAATAATAAATGGTTGAAGTTCCACAGTATTTGAAGGTACAATATTCTTTTGATAATCTCATATAGAGCTTAAACATGACTCGCAGTATTGTAAGAAAGGTGTAAATTTTTTGAACTGTGTACATGAGTATATACAAAACTTGTTTCCCATAGACTTGTTAATACAGTTTCTCCTATCTGAGTGTTGTGAATAAAACTTAAATTTTCAGTGTTAATTTTGTCATCAATTCAAGCTTACACTGAAACACAAACCTATAAAGCCTAAAATTCAGTAAAACAATATTTACATGTAACACTTAAAAGGTCATTTGATTATGCTTACTAAACTGGAACCTGCCACTCACAAAAGAGGGAAAGAATTTCACTGGTACTCATCTAGGAATTGTTTGTAATAGAAAACTTGATACCAAAGTATTGGCAAATTATCTACTCCATAGTTTTGTATGATTGCTCAAACATTTATTTTGCAGATTTTTTAATTGAGTATTAATATTTTATGTAATAAAATGGAAACTAATATCACATACCTTAATTTAATATACAATCGTGAAATTAAAATGAAAACAGTTATGATAAATAGTCATGAGTCATTCACATTAATAAGAAGTCAGGGAACTTTCTATATATCAAATTTCCTTTTAGCTGGTGAAAATACCAGTGACATAGATAGGACAAAAGTGTACTTTGACATGTGATATTATGTCGTATTGTGATCTTAAACCTTAGATGTTTTTATAACATTATATACGAAAACAGAATTGATAAAATTCCTGTGAATTTGAAAGTATTTTGAAGTTGAAAAATTGAGCCCATTGCATTATTTGGTGTGGCAGTAGGGAAAAGCATCTTATTTTCTAAATACACACTCTTTGAATGCATTTAAGACTAAGCCATTTGTGTATGAAATGTGATAACATATTATTTCCAATTAGTTTCATCCATAAATTGTGACATTTTAGTTTCATCCATAAATTGTGACAAAACACTGAATCTTGCAAATAAGTTTGAATCAAAATATTTTAATGTTGCTGAACATATTAAAATTCAGATTCAATACAACTCCAGTAATTACCAACGTTCCACATTATCCAAGGTAATCCTATATAAGTTTGTTATAAAATGTGTGCTATAATGTAGCTATTGAAAAAAAGTGCATTTATATAATTTGAAGTTTTCTGGCTGTGTGATTATGTGTGTATTTGTATATACAACACTGACAAAAGGTGCAAAACTGCTAAAAAAATGCAATAACAACTTTTGATGATTACTCAGAGAACTAAGGTGTGACTAATTTTATTTATACTGAAATTCATGACTGAATTTTAAATTCAGTATGAGACAAATCATTTATATTAATGTAATTAAACCAAAATCTTCTCAAAATTATTGCTGTACCTACTTTTTTGTAAAATAAATTATATATTACTCTAAACAGATATTGTTTAAATTAATTTTTGTTTTGATTCAAGAAAAAGATATCCACTAAAACTATAAAAAATAGTTATTGAATTTATCTTGTATTACACACAGTGCTAAAATATTCATTTTGCATACTATCTGCTTGTATCCACCAGTCTTAATTGTCAAGTTTCAAATAGGTAACTTCATTTCATTTTATCTTGGATAATGAGGGTTCTGCTGGTAAATTATTTCCTGTTGTACTCTGAGATCTAATTTATAGAATGATAACATCCTATTATCTAATAGGAATCTAAAGTTGTTGGCTCTAATGGAAGATATTATTTTTATGCATTCTCTGACACATCTTTAATTACTATAAACTCAATACACCAGAAAATATTTTTGCATATCAGATTTTTTAGAGAGATCCCTATGCGCACACACAATGCCTTCTGCAAATACAAGCAGAACACAATTTAATATTACTTGTAATCATATTTGAATGGAAATATTTATACCGCTACAATAAAACTAGTGTCATGTAACTGTTCCTTAGAGTTGGCTTGATACTGTTGGAAATTTCCAGAATATATTTCAGTTAGGATTCACCCAGTATTTCAGTAGATCCAAACTTTTTTAAGTTAAATCCATGGACTGTAAACTATTTCATTATAAGGTATAAATATCTTCATTATTAAGTGAAACAGTGGGCAGATAAGATTGGCCAAAGAAAATATGTTTTTCCACTAACTATTTTTTGTATTTTATCTTTGAAATCTGATAAACTGATTTCATAATTAATAGTAAATTACTCCAACTAGCCTTTAGTTAGACCATAATATAATTGTTGCCATTATAATCATGGAAGTTTAAATTAATATATCAAAAAGTATTTAATATTCAACTTCATTTTAATAGATCTTCTTGTATCATCTCATGTTGACTTATTGTTACAACCCTACTCTGGCATAACCTCAAACAAACTATCTCTCACTACATATGGTCTCTCAGTATCTTATATGATCCTACTTCAGAACAGTAGAGTATATTAAAACATCTCCACACTCCAGTTTGCAGCAGGTCAAATCAAATAATACATTTGAATCAGAAAGAGAAACAGTGTAGTCAATTTACCTGAAATCAACAGTCAGTTCCATTGAGCAGTGCAGAAATAAAAGGTGTCTGTGTACTGAGCAGATTATGTAGGTTCAAGTCCTGCCTAGGTAAAATATTTTCAGTCTTTCCTCCTCCTTCCTTCTCCATACTTTGAACATATGCTTTTCTATGTGCGTGATTCTACGCACGAGCATATGTATTCACATAAAGCTTATTCCTCCTATTTATTTTTATCCTCCGTCACTATCCAAGATCCAATGTGACTTTGTCACCAAATTAGTTCCTAATATATATATACACACACACAACAAGTAAGGATTGACATTGATATATATATATAATTGCAATATTGGTATGGAAAGAAATGAGAGTTATGTTGTGGCTTACCTGAAAGTGAAGTGCGGTATTGCCATAAGGAACTGAAGGTTGTTCTTCAAATTTTCAGAGGCTCTCAGCCTCTTCAGGAAGGAGTGTTACACCATTCCATACACCGGCCAGTGCATGGAATGGTGTAACACTCCTTATTGAAGAAGGAGGCTGAGAGCCTCCGAAAATTTGAAGAACAACCTATAGTTTCTTATGGCGACACCGCACTTCACTTTCAGGTTAAGCCATAAACTATCTCTCTTTCCTTTCCATACCAATTTTGCAATTATTTTTGACAATGTCATATCCTTACTAATATAATTAGTATATATATATATCAAAAGTGTCTTCATCACCAAATTAGTGTATATATATGACGAAGACACATTCGAACTTGGATAGTTTGGAAGGATAGAAATAAATAGGAAAAATAGGTTAAGTTTACCATTCAGGACAGGAGGAAGTTATTCAAATTTTTGGAGGCATTAGGCCAGCCATGGAGTGTCTTTTCTTCTGAAAATTTGAACTTCTTCCTGTCCTGCTGACACTGAGCGTCAATTTCAGGTAAGCCACAACCTATCTCTCTATCCTTTCCATACCAATATTTTTGACAATGTCACATTCTTACTATTACAATATATATATATATATATATATATATATATATGTCTATATAATATTAGTAAAAAATGAAGGAGGAGGCTGAGAGCCTCCAAAAATTTGAAGAACTACCTTCAGTTCCCTATGGCTACACCATACTTCACTTTCAGATAAACCACAAGCTATCTCTCTTTCCTTTCCATACCAGTATTACTATTATGTGAACCCAGAACTTGGGTTTTTGCTATCACAGTATACACATTTATTATATGTTCTGCCAATTTCTTTTTCTGGGAATTTTACATCAGGATACTCACAGTTGCCAATTACTCAAATCTTCAATTGGCATCTACCGTTCCTGCAATTATGCCCTGTCTGTATCAGACTTCATTTACAATTTGAGTAACTTTGATCCCACTTCACACTTTGTAACAAAATTATTAAATATATCAATATAAAGTGCTTATTATGTGTTAATAATTAGATAATTAATACTGAAAATAGTGTCTAATCTAAGTAAATTCTTTTTTCACACCAAACTATTGATCAAGCCATTAAAGAGAACATGGGAAAATGGATGAACAGAATTATAAATTTTGAGACTATTACAAGGAACCAGTGAATGAGAGTAGTAGTAACATATTAAAAAAACATGCCATATTGCATATCCTGTGAACTTGTTGTGCACTCACTTCAATTTTTAGAATATTTTTGTCACCATTTGAATTTGTCAGCTACTTCTAAGTAGTAAAAATATCATGATTAAGGACTACTAATAAGGAAGCTACATTAGTCTAATTTAATTCAAGATTAGGTTAAAAAAATAACACCAGTCACTACCAGGTTGATATGTTAGATTACTGGCTTGACAAAAGACAATGCAAATATTTCACATTTTCAGATAGCAAATTTGTGGATGACAAGGTAACTTTATTCAATAAGAACAGCACTGTAGCATTTAATTTGTATCAACTCAGGTATCCTTTGTGCTTTCTGATTTCTTAAATCTTGGAAGAAAAAAAAATTACTGCTAACCTGAAATAAGTGATTGATTAAAAAATCAATAATTACTAATTTCAAATTGCTATTCTTACATGGTGATAAAGGAAATCAGATGATACTTAATATATTTTTCAATCTCATAGTTCAATGCTCTTGTCGCTCAAGATAATAAGCCCTACATGGAAAGTCAAAACTGTAGATTTAAAATTTCAATTAAACTAACAGATTGGAGGTGAAGTGTCTAATTTTGATACACAGTTTCATGATTTATTGTCTGACCCTCTTTTGTGGTTCTTGTTGTTAGAGAAGTGGCAATTTCAGTTGTTGTAATTATGTTATCAGGCTCCAAATCAGTTCTAATGTTATATAAGCTATGTTTTTGCTGAACTAATGAAAGAACTGAGACTGTTCACATAAATAAAAGATATTTTATATATTTTTTCACATCTTGCATAAATATGATATTTATAATTATCTGAATAATATGAGCATGTAATTGTTATTCCAACATCATGTTTAGATGCATCCCATTATGCAGTAGTAATGTATGACAAAGCAATAGAAAAAGTGTCTTCTACAAAATTGTTTCTCTACTTAAAATAGATATTTATTACTTGTAATAAATTGTATGTATTAGCTTCAATATTTTCAGTGCATTGTATATCATTTCAAATGGTGTTTTAATATTTTTACCCTCATCATGCTTATGACTGCTATTATTTCCATTAACACTAAAATTAAATGATGGTAATTATCACCTTGTAACATGTTAATGAGGCAAAATTAGCTATATGTATTTAAATTAGAAATTGCGTATTACATTTAAAATATGCTGAAAGTATACTTAAACTCTATTATCATATTCAAGATTTATGTATATAGGCACATGATCTTATTTATAATGTGAATTGAAAGCTACAGTGAGCTTATTAAATTGTGATATAGCATATGTAACCTATCTCGAGGATTATGATTCAGCTTGAAAGATTTATAAACCGTGTACAATATGCAACTACATAATTTGTAGGCCTGGTGCATTGTGAAAACACAGTTTTTCCAATATGTGCTTGAAAGTTAGCAAACTAAAGCTTGCATCTATTTAATCCTAGTATGAGTATAGACATAGGTTCCTCTTGTTAACAGCCACTTCAAACTCAATTTTGAGATAATATTCTACCCAACAGATAAACGGTGATATTGTGAAAATATGAAGCTAAACCCTAAAATAAAGCAGATCTGAGCAGTTCACCTGCTCTAAAAAGTAACACAAATGAGGATTTCATATTTGACATAATTATAGCAATTGCTGCCATGCTGTGGCAGACTATTAGAAATGTGTGATGTGACCTAATTTTTTTTGGCCATAATGGCATGAGGGACATGTTATTCAAAACGAGACAAGCTGCTCCAGACATCAACATAACACAGTATTGCTAATAGTAGTGTACAATCGTGGTGATCTGGTCCAGCTGAACTGCTGATTTATGGCCAGCTATTAACCACACAAGTTTGTACAGAACTTTCTTTACACAGCCATCATGAGAACTTGAAATAGTTATTAAAAAGTGATACATTGAACTTTCAATGTGTGAACCCGTTAAATCAACAATGAATTACCTGCAGGGACAGTAAAGAATCGGTATTGGAAGACATAGGGATGTACAGCTACCCTGTCGCGAACATTGGCACGTGCCTTCTTACGCTTCCAAGCGCACCTTCACCATGTTTCTTGTCTTGATAGATGACAGCTGGTTGACAGATCCTCCCTCAAGCTAGATCTAGTGCTGTACCAGTACATTGGAGTGGAACATTTCAACTCTCTCAAAATTCAGTTGCAATACTCAAGCTATGTTTCAGCCAACAACCTCAATCAGGAATTCGACCAGATCCCTGTTTAAACCTCCCAAAACACAATAAAAAGTCCGAATGTCCCAGAAAAGGCTGTTCCTGAAAACAACACTGGAACCGCAAGCTGCCTTATCAACCACATAGGCTACCTCTGTAAAACGGCTGTCAAAGACCAGAAAACCCTTAAACATATTACTCATGACTCCAAGATCCTGGAAACCATGCTTCTCCAAATATTCTCCACAGCAGTAAGGTCGTGCTGACCACGTCTTGCATTGGCATCGCGCTAGACCACGTCCCTGCGGACGACATACGTTTCACTCAGTTTCCGGTCCGACAGACATGACGGTCGTAGAGCCGTTGGAACTACAATATACTGACAGTGCAAAAACTATTCGTTAGAACAGCAACCACCACGCCAAATCAAGTTAGAATGGTTTTTACTCACGCCATCTATTGACGATCATTCTGGCAGGAGGCTCCACATACTGCCGTCGAATGGTTACTTAAAAATGGTCTTTATCGCTGGGGACCCCATCAGAAAATACACTATCTGGAACAGTAGACGCACCAACCCCTGAGAAAGGGGCAAATCACTTCACCGAACCGACATGCGAGGTACGTGGATAGATATCATTCAAGGGCGTAACAGTAACACTTGACCTCACAGTAAGACCATCATCCAGTAATGATTAGTATAACGGTCATTATACAGTTCACAGACAAACTCGTCGTGTTCAACTATCGTAGAGTAAACTCTCTTCGGGAAGCCATGGAAAGAAACATGACGCGCATTGACATCAACAATGCGGCCTTTACGGCTGGTATTCTGGTAAGTCTACTGACAGCACATTCAGAGTGTATTGAAGAATGTGAAAGACCCTCACGTCCAACGGCATATGTCTTTCCCGGGACACAGTTTCTTTTTTAAAAAAATAATGTAATGAGCTCATCCACTCGTTTCAGATTATTTGTTAGAAATTATACTGTCTTCCACCCACACCCCTTTCCTGGACTGTTACTCGTACTGCGTTTTGATTTTTAAAGACGCATTCATATCAAAGGAACTGCTCTTAGGAATAAAACCCTGGGCATATTTACGGATAGACTTCTGATAGTATTTCCACTAGATGAATACAATTCCTTGTTCAGTTCTATAGTATATTTCAGCCACTCGTTTAATTACTCAAAAAATTAGATGTACAAGGCAGGGCATCGGAAATTAAACCTATTACTAATCAGTAAGTAATCTGTGAATTTTGTAGCCTTTTGGATTTAAATACCTAAATAAGGTGCAGCGAATTTGGCCAATGATCCGGGCGGCTGAAACCCACACTACACCTCTTGTAGCTTTTCATTTATAGATTCAAGTGATCAGATTAATTGAAAAAAAAATGGAAATTTCAAGTATTCTTCAATATAGTAGAAAATCTTATTCATTAATTTGTCTTTACTTCACTTTTAATGAACTGAATTGTTGTCAAACTTTAATAATTTTATAAGATTATTATTTTATATAGCGGTTGACGCATGCTAATAGTATCACACTTCTCATTCCTGTATTGTTTATTAACTAATTCACAAGCCTAACAAGAAACTATAAATGAATTTATTGAATAATACAACTAGCTATTGATGTGTTATTAATGTAGATTTAATATCTTCAATGACTACTACTCAGATAAAATCAAAGATCTTCACAGGGCGTCATCAAAGATATTTATCTGTTGAGGCGACATCTGTTCGTCAAAAGTATGAGTTTATGGGGGTGTTACCGGATTTAAGTACAGATCAGTTTTACTAATTTGTTAATCTTTTGTTTGTTATTGTTTATGGTATGGGTATTGGTTTACAATGACTGTTGACTTCAGTGATTATTTTTGGGTAAGAAACTGATTGCTTTTTAATTTACACTGTTACGTTCTGGCAGTCAGTTTAAAATAATATGCAAAAATCAGATGACATTTCGTTACAAGTCGTTAGTGAAAACTCCAATTATAAATTTGTAGTACGCTTTATGAAAGTCAGTAATGGAATGGTTTCTGTACAAAATTTTGCATTGTCTATTTCATTAAACCTAGTACTGCATGAATTCTTCACTATTTTATCGGTTTCCAACAAATTTTAACTTTTTAGCCCTTGATATGTAGTCAGATTTATCTAACAAAGTTGGAAATAATTATTAACTGACGTTGCATTTGGAATGCTAATGGTTTAATTCTAAATTATATTTGATGAGTGTAGCATCAAAATTGTAATATTGCAAATAAAGGTGTCATTTTTCAATAAGAAAATCTTCGTAGTTTTCTACATAGTTTAAGATTTTAAAAGTTTCGAAAATTATATTATGTCATACAGTTTAACGTGAATGTGAAGCTTCGTGAGTGTGAAATAGGAAACCACATTAAACTCATTATTATACCTGAAGACTAGATCTAGATGTGCTTTTGTTGCCATTCATTATTGTCAGCATAAAATAATAGATTTAATTATAATATGTAGTGATTGCCTCTATCCAATAATAAATCAAATTTTAAACACTTTAATTATATATATATATATATATATATATATATATATATATTTTATTTATAGTGTGTGTCATTGCATATCTGAACTTGTTTGGATTTCTATCAGATAATTGGTAGTTTTATATTTTTAGTTGGATATAGTAGTCTCTGCTTAAGCTTTAAATGTGATATAGTTGTCATGAATACACTTTCAGTTTATATCTCCTGTTGGGTTGCTCCATATGATAAGACTTGCTGTGATATGGTGTATATACAATGTTATGTAATTCAATGGTAATTATGTGACAACAGACTGTCTAGATGTTTTGAGATTTGCAAACCTATTTATAATGTATTTTGTAACAGTGTTGTGTTAAACAATATTTCATGTACAGTAAATTTCAGACCAGCCACACAGAAAGGAGTTTGGCCATTTTCTAGTAACATCCAACCTATGACAGAATTGTCTATATAAAAGTGTTTGAGTTTTGTCATGTTCATTAATACAATGTATGTTGTATTTTTCGCAATGGAATAAGTTGTGAACTTTCATAAGGAATGAGAGTGCTTTTCTGCTTATGGTGACTATATATCATGGCTTGGGGAAATTATTTTGGGAATTTGTCACTAACATGAGAACTTAATTCAGAATAGAATATTGAATATTATTTTTTTCAATTTACATATCTGTAATCAAATGTGGGTCTTCACATAACAATACCAAATCTCGGAAAACTTGTTTTCAAATTAATATAAAGTAGAAAGCACAATTTAGCTTTCCAATACCTCAGAATGTCTGAAAATAATTTTCTCTAGGCTTGTGAGTGCTGAATAGTTTCTGGAAAGACCCTGTAAATATTCTTTTTAAAGAATTCTGAGCATTGAGCTGTAGATATAATTTGTAAAAGTGTTTATATGCGATATAAGATAAAGTTTTAAATTGTTGGGAGTAAAAAATGGTTTAAACTGATTTTCATAAATGCCAATGTTGAAGGGGTCAATTATTAATAAATTTATTTTTGTAGTTTTGAGGAATCATTATCAACAATAAATGGAATATATTTAACATTTCAAGGTTCTCAGTTTTGGGCAAATGTGAAATAGTAGTTACAGGTACCTGTTCTCGAATTTAAGAAATTCATTTATTATCCATGCTACCAAGTTTTACATTTTATTTGTAAATACTAATAATTTTGTTTAAATATTTAGGGTGAAAAAAATAATGGATTTGGTGTTCTCTACCAAAATATGAAATATGGACTCATTGCAAGTAAAGAACTAGCCGATTTCCTTAGAGAAAGGTAAATTAATTATAAGTGTCATTTTTCAAAGATTCTTATTGAACATAGTAATAGTTTCTCTCGTCTATTTGTAATTTTACTATTTTTATTTTATTAATTTCTCAGTTGTAAAATATTATTATTTAATAATCACATCAGTGTACATGTCATTGGAAAATAGTCTTTAAATAATAACTTCATGCTTCCCAAATTATTCTATGGTTGGAACCTAGAGTTTGATATTTCAGATATACAAGGGTGCATTCACAATGGTTCTGAACAATTTATTCTGTATGTTTGCATTCACTTAATGTTTGTGTGACAGGCACTGCCCCCAAAGCTGGATACCATAGATCCATGTTGATTTCAAGATTTGACCAGTAGGTTGAAAGTTTGGAATTTCTTCCAATTAGCCAATAGTATTGTCTATATTTTATGTTTAATTCCATTTTCATTATATTAAATGCTCTCTCCACCTAAATTTGGCACCTAGAGTTATGCCTGCGTATTTGGCATTGTTCTCATTGTCAAAATAATTGAGAATAATGGGTATGAAAAGGAAAGAGAGATAGTTATTAGCTTACCTGAAATTGAAGCTCGGCATAATCATTTCAGACAAAAGGATGTTCTTCAAACTTTTGGAAGTCGGCACACAGAATGGGGCTGAGAGACACTGAAAATTTGAAGAACATCCTTCTGTCCCAAGTTGCTACACCGAACTTCAATTTCAGGTAAGCCACTAACTGTCTCTCTTCCCTTTCCATACCATATTTATATGTACACACAAATACCATACATTTACACATGTACACATTAGCCAGGTATATACAGACTCATGCATTCATGTGTGCATACACTTTCCCATGTACACACATCTACGACATTCTACATGCATAAGCATAAGGCTCTCAGCCTTTGAAAATTTGAAGAACATCCTTTTGTTCTGAGTGGCTACACTGAACTGTAATTTCAGGTATGCCTCCATATCTTTCTTTCATTATTTCCATACAAACTATATATAAAAGTTACATATTTATGTTTTACAAATTACTCCAAGAAATAAAATTTGCACATAAACTATATTAAGAACCCCTAATATATATCTCACTTTATATTAGTTTGTGTGAATAATTTTGATGTGTGTATATTGTACTCTTAAAAATTTATTTCAATGCTTAATAAAATTATAATGCTCTTTTGTAAGTGGCAGGAAAAATTATATTCAAGAACAGTTTAGAACTGTGATTCTGTAATCATTTCATGTATTTATTATAATATTTGAATAATGTAATTATATTTTATTTTTAACAGGTCAAATATTGAAGAAAATAATTCTAAACTTCTTGCCAAACTTGCAAAGCAAGCAAGTGCGGGATGTGTACAAGGAACATTTGCTCCTGTATGGCAAGTACTTCGTACATCAGCAGAAAAGTTGTCAAATTTGCATTTGCAGATGTTTCAAAAAGTTTCAGATATTGTAAAGGAAGTTAGCAAATATGCAGAAGAACTTCACAAAAAACATAAATTGGTTTGTAAATTAATTTTAGTATTGTATCAGCATGTTACATTGCATTTTTCCCCATTTTGGGATAGTGGTGTTTTGTTGGGTATTATTATTAAACTTACACAAAAAAACTGATATAATTATGTTCCTTACTCATTTAAGCCACAAACTTAATATTACTCAATATTGGTATTGTGTTGTCGTTAGTTGTAATATTGGGTTGATAGGTAGTCTAATTGTAGTTTTCAACTTTTCACTATTTCTGGCATGCATTGATGCTTTATTAAAAGTTGTATTAATGATCTAATATATCAATGAGCAAAAATCCTTCCAAAGCTCTTAAAAATACCAAGTACTTGTTAACTGACTAAAGTTTTCTGGGTTTCACGGTTACATTAATTTTTCCCAACATTCTGAAAGGGCAATAGTCTGGAGCATTTTGATGAAAATTTTGAATAGATTTACAGTACTTACATTTCTCTTCAAACATTTTTATAGGTAAAGGAAGAAGAATGCAATACATTGGAAGTTGTGCAGACCATTCAGTCTACCACATTAACACTGCAAAAAGCCAAAGATATTTATGCTCAAAGGAATTTAGAATATGAAAAGCTGAAGAAAGAAAATGCCTCATCGAAAGAATTGGAAAAGGCAGAGGTCAAACTGAAAAAAGCTCAGGAAGATTATAAAAGTTTAGTTGAAAAATACAGTTCAATTAAAGATGATTTTGAGCGAAAGATGAATTTGGCTTGTAAGGTGAGTCACTTGTTTTTGTACACAATTAATCCAATCCTAAACTATTGGTTGTGTACATGTATATACAGGGTAGTTATAGTTATACTGA
Organism: Zhengitettix transpicula; assembly: GCA_037074705.1. Lineage (NCBI taxonomy): Eukaryota > Metazoa > Arthropoda > Insecta > Orthoptera > Tetrigidae > Zhengitettix > Zhengitettix transpicula. The sequence continues at coordinate 5,772,447 of CM073595.1, forward strand.
CGGTATTCCGAGTGCTGCAGTGCGAGCCGTATACATTGCAGGAAGCTGAAAAATCGTAGTTGTATTCATTAATCAGTGCACTCACGGATAATGCTGGAGAAATTTATTGTTCCACTTTCTGCCACCATGTAGTAATATAGTGCTATAAGCAGTCAGAATGTAGTGTGGGTGTAGATAAAGGGGAGGAACAATCAAACACATGATAGCACCAGATATGGTGCAAACAACTGTTGACCATGCCGTGTTGCGGATGGAGCATGTTGCTGGGTCGGAGAACATATTGAACACATGTTGTAACTTGTGATCATATCCTAATAAATGTGACAGAACCATCCTTACCATGTGTTTGATTGTTCTTCACCTTTATCTGATCCCACACCTTATTCTGAATACTTAGTGGCATATTTTCACAGAAAGTGGAATTATTAATTTTTTCAGCATTGTCTGTGAATGTACTAATTAATGAACATACCTATGATTTTTCAGCTTCCTTCAATGTATACAGCTCTCACTGTAGCACTCGGAATACTGTCAGTTTAATTATAACCACCCTGTATATGGGTATGTGTATTTGAATAGGTAAGAGAGAGACAGGTAGGTGAAATACCTTAAATTAACTGTTGGTTCAGTCAGGCTGTGCAGACACATAAAGGAAAGAAATAATTAGTTCCTGGCTGGTACTATGTTCAGACCTACTATCCCGATGAAGGGGCCTCAGGTCCTTCAATATGTAGTTTTTTTTATTTCTGCACAGCCTGAATGGACCAATTGTTAATTTAAGGTAAATCAGCTACAGTATCTTGCTTTCCTATCCAAACGAGGTAATTAATTTTATTATATATATATAATATTAGTAAGGATATTACATTTTCAAAAATAATTGTGATATTCCTATGGAAAGGAAAGAGAGATAGGTTGTGGCTTACCTGAATGTGAAGTGCAGTGTCGCCATAAGGAACTGAAGTTTGTTCTTCAGCCGGGCGGCTGTGGACTGCAGAGTTTTTTGACCTGAAAGTGAAGTGTGGTGTCGCCATATATATATATATATATATATGTACATACATACATACACACATGCATGTGTGGTGAGTGTGTGTGTATATAATTTGTATATAAAGGGAAGAGAGAAAGGAAGAAGTAGTGGCATTCCATGTGCCTCCAAAAATTTCTGTCCTGAGTTGTAATGCCGAGCTTCAATTTCTGGTAAGCCACCACCTCTCTCTTTCATATCCATCCAAAAAAAATTTCTAACTTAAATAAATTACTGTTGTCACATATTTTCAGACATAAAATAAGACTAGTGATATATCGGCACATCACATTTTTTTGCTTTGAAAATTATCTAATAAAACAACTTTTTGTTTAGCATTTCCAAGAAGTGGAAGAGGCTCACCTTAAACAATTGAAGGAATTTCTAAACACTTATGCTGAAGTTCTTCAAAACAATCATGATTTAATTGGTCAGGTAAGTTTAGTATTCTGAAGTGATTTGGGGGGGGGGGGGTAATTTCAGCTATAGCTTATAATAAAAGTTGAATTTTTGTTAGCTACATTTATGTGTTTGTTGGTTTAATAATTTAATGTCAGTGTTTGAGCTTGCCACAAACATTGTTCTATAAAATACTTGGTAATGTTTGAGAAAGGAAAACTCAATGTTCGAAATTGATTGGGCTGTCATTAGATATTAAATTCTATGCAAAAAATGACCAACAGTCAGGGTGTTGCTTAGTCTCAGAGAAGGAACCAACCGTGCAAATATTGCTGGCTTGTTGCTTGCAACCACATTAGTGCAGTGCTGCAATCCTTCATTTTTTTATTAAAAGTAAATGAAATTATTTCAGAATGAAAGCAGAGTACGGATTTTAGTTTTTGTGTTAGGAAGTTAAATAAAATTCTAACTACTGTGGTCAATCATTCTAAGCATTTACCATAATGAGCATAAAAAAAACATTGCTACAATGGAACTGCTTGTAAAAGGCAAACAGTCCCATTTCTGGGACGGAAATAGCCACTATACATCAGTGATGATTCAGTACACAAGATTTCCTGATTTTAAATTAAGTGAATATGAGACATACTACATTAGTTGACTGCTGGGTTTAGAGACCATTGAATTGAACAATACACTTTTATATCATTGGCATGCCAAAGGAAGTATTATTTATTGCATTAAATTAAACTTGGAGTACATGTCACCTACTTGAAACAGAATCATAAGGAAATTGTGCTGAACTTGTATTTGTAAGTTTGGAACATTACATGGGAGCAGGAATAATGTTGTACATTATTTTGTATTCTCTAAAGCCACCATTACCATCTAATTGAGGAATAATTTAAATTTGTATTTTTGTTATTTAATTTCCAATGTTATGGAGAAGAAGAAATAAAGTGTACAAAGTTGATGTGTCAGCTCTTCTTCACACCACAATTAAGGGATTGTCTGAAAAATCTCATTTTCCCACATTTTCAAATCAAAATAAATGATTTCAGATATGACCATTCCTGGCCCAATACTTACCTATTCATTGGTTATAATAATCTGGAACATTAAATTACATTGTCTAATTTTCCCACCCTATTCACCTAATCTTGCTCCACCCTAAGAACTTCGATTTATTCAAACAGTTCAAAGAAGTGGCAGGTGACAAATATTTCTAATATGAGGAAGAGGTGAAAACTGGTGCAGAAGTTAACTACTGTGACAACAAAATGAATGCTTCTCATGAGGTATACATATGCTCCAGAATTGATTTAATTGGTACATAGCATATACAATAAATCCAACAATCTGTCATGAAAAGTGAAAACAAGGTGAAATAGAATAGACTTGAGAATCACAAAATGAACAAATATGCATACACTTGCTAGTAAGAATTTTTTGTAACTATCTACTTTACTTTTTATTTTATTTCCAAATGAAATATGATATAAATATTTTTTGGTAAGTTTGGCATTATTTGAGTTTTATGCCAGCATAAATATTTCAACAGTTGATAATTTATTCATATTTTTAGGTGCATGTGGAATTCAAAAGACAGTGTTTGGAAATGACTGTTGATAAGCTTTTAGAGCAGTTTGTGCTTGCAAAGTACACTGGCTTAGAGAAACCAGGTATTTCATTAATGTTGTTATTTAAAGTATTCCTTATAAGATTGTTTCTGTCATACTACTCTAGTGTACAAAATTACAGACACAACACAGATGTGTCCATTTTTACTTATTAAATTTTTCTAAAATTTATTATTTTAATGGTAATGTTAATAACTAACATTAGGATATATTTTAATATATCTATTTTCTTAAGTATTGTTCTGAACAACTGGTGCACTTTAATTTGAATTCATTAATTTGTGCCCGGTCGGCACAAGATTCAGATCTTCCTTCCTCGAAAATCTGAACTTCCATATATGCCTGCCTGGACCAACTATTGATTTTAGGTAAGTCGACTTTCAGGTAAGCCACAACCTATCTCTCTATCCTTTCCATACCAATATTTTTGACAATGTCACATTCTTACTATTAATATATATATATATATATATATATATATATATATATATATATTAGTAAGGATATGACAGTGTGAAAAATAATTGCGATATTTGCATAAAAAGGAAAGAGAGATAGCTTGTGGTTTACCTGAAATTGAAGTACAGTGTAGCCACAGGGAACCGAAGGAAGTTCTTCAAATTTTCGGAGGCTCTCAGCCTTCTTCTTCAGGAAGGAGTGTTACACCATTCCATACACAGGTCAGCTGTGGACTGTGGAGTTTTGACCGCTGCACGGCTAGTAGCCCATAAAAAATTAACACCCCACCAGGCCACTAACTTTCTCTCAAGCGAAGGTCGTGACATAGGAAAGATTCGGATAGTGATAATTCATACAAAGCACACTCTACATACATATACATATAAAAATGCACAGACATAAACACAAACACATATGCATACATATACATACATAAACATGCTTATACATACTCACATGGACTCGTGCAAGTAGCAAGTACGGGTGGCAGGTAGGGAGGGCACTATGTAAAGAATGTTGAGTTCACGGCTTTGTCTGGACTGTAAGGCATGTTGGAAGGAGAGTTCCCACAGATGGAGTTATGCCTCTGGTGAATTAGGGGGGAAGGGGGTAGTACTTTAAGGATGGTGAGTGTGAAGCAATGGTCGAAATTGTTTGGGTGTGAGCAGCTACTGGGAATTGAATTTTGGACAGTTTGACAGTGCTGCAGTGGTTGGCAATTCCTTCAGGGAGGGGTGTTTTTGTTTGGCATATATAGAATGCAGGGCAGAGTCTACACTTAATTTGGTAGATGGTGTGGGAGGAGAGGCAAGTGATGTTTTCTTTGATTTTGTATGTTTTTGTGTGGTTCTGGCAGATTGTGGTGGGCTGTAAGATAGGGTGGACATGGCATCTGTTCCTACCACAAGGTTTGCAACCCGGCATGGGTGGGTGTGTGGGTTTTGCAGGAATGGACAAGTAAATTGCGGAGGTTGGGAGGACGTCAGAAGGCAACCCTTGGACAGGTGGTCGAGTATAGTGGGGAGGATGGTTTTTACGTCAGGTTTGGTTTAAAGTCCAGCAATTGCAGTGTACACTGTCTGCCATATCTTACAGCCCACCACAATCTACCAAATTAACTGCAGACTCTGCCCTGCATTTTATATAGGCCAAACAAAAACACCCCTCCCTAAATGAATAGCCAACCACCGCAACTGTCAAACTTTCCAAAATTCAATTCCCAGTAGCTGCTCACGCAAAAAGCCACAATACAAACAGTTTCGACAAATGCTTAACACTCACCATCCTTAAAGCTCTATTCATTCAGAGTTTGAACTCAATCGGTGGAAACTCACCACCCAACATGTATTACAGCCTAGACAAAGCCCTGGACTCAACATCGTTTAAATAGTGCCCTTCCTACCTGCCACCCCTATATGGGCAGGTGATGAGTATAGTGGGGAGGATGGTTTTTAGGTCAGGGTTGGATTGCAGTCCATTGTACGCTAAGCGGAAAATGAAATTAATTTGTAGTCCAGGGAAGTAGGTTGATTTGAGGGGTGGACTACTTTTCTCGTGTTTGGAGATTTGATAGGGCATAGGTTATCTGTTTTCGGAGGCTGTCTCTGGGATAGTTTCTATTGATGAATGCATTGAGGATCCAGTTGGTGTAAAAGTCCAGACTATTCCAATATATGCTCTCCTGAGGGCTAGACTGTATGGGAGGGAGCGTTTTGTGTGGCACCTTGTGAAGTGAAGGTATTGGAGAGTGAGTTTTATGTAGACAGATGCGTTGATTGTGCCAGAACATCTAGGAAAGTGACTTTGGTTGGGGAGTAGTTCCAAATGAACTTTATGGGGTGTTTGGAGTTCCAAGGTGTGAAGGAATTCAAATAGGGAGTCTGGTCCATGTGTCCATAGCATGAAGATGTCTATCAACCTGAATGAGGCTAGGGGTTGTTATGGGGAGGAATTTAATTTGGCTTGTTCTAGGAGTCCCATGAACAGGGTGGCGTAGGAGGGAGCACCTGGGTGCCCATAGCTGTGCCACTTATTTGATGGTAGATGTGGTCTTGGAAGGAAAAGTAATTTCAGGTAAGGACAAACTGTGTGAGGGAGATCAGAAAATTGGTGGTGGGGAAAGAGTTTTGTGGCCTACAGGATAAGAAGTATTCAAGTGCCGCTTGTCCATTGGCATTAGGGATATTGGTGTAGAGTGAGACAACAACTGTAGTAACCAAAAGGGTATCGGGTAGAAATGGTTTTGGGAGTTCATGGAGACGGTGGAGGAAGTGGTTGGAGTCTTGGATGACGAGGGTAGTTTTTCTACTATTGGTTGGAGGAACTCATCCACCAATGCAGAAATTCTCTCAGTTAGGGAGTTGTAGCCAGCAATTGGGCAGCCCGTTAGACCAGGTTTGCGAATTTTGGAGAGCAGGTTGAATGTCGGTGTTCTGAGTTTTTTTTGGGATAAGGAGTTCAATGGAAGCTGATGACAATTTTTGGAGTTTTACATGTGAACGGACAAATTTGTCTTTTTCTGAAGTGTTGGCTGGATTGGGATCGGTGGGTATAGGCTTGTACGTTCTGTCATCTCCCAGCTGGCGAAGTGGCTCAGTCGTGTACTTCTCCAAGTCCATGAAAACGACGGTGGAGCCGTTGTCAGCCAGGATAATGACAATTTCTTTATTGTTTTTGAGGTTTCCTTTATATATTTATAAGGATATGACATTGTGAAGAATAATTGCAATATTGGTATGGAAAGGAAAGAGAGAGAGCTTGTGGCTTACATGAAAGTGAAGTTCAGTGTAGTCAAAGGTTGTTCTTCAAATTTTTGGAGACTCTAAGCCTCCTTCCTGAAAATGGTAAGTTGTGTGTGTGTTTTTCAGTTCATATTAGTATGATTGTGTGTCATATTTAGAATCCCTATTAAAACTAAAAATATTTTTCTCTATAGGAACAATAGAATTTGAAGAGTTCAGTGTAGCAGGCGTGACTTCCAGCAGTACGCAGAATCAAGATTGTTCAGAAAAATCAACCAATGGTGAAAAGCCTTCAAAAAAAGAAGGTAATCTAGAGTGTGCTGATCAGAAGTCAAAAGAAAGCAAAACATCCCGCCGCACAACTTCCCTTCTGAACCTCTTCATGTCTAACTCCCAGGGTATGTGTTTTCAAAAAGCTTAACAAGAGTCAGTTCTGATACAAACAGTATTTCACTGATGATCACTATTTTTGATGATATATTACATCTAGTGTCATCAAAATATTTATTGGTAATTTATAATTTGATTGATTTTGCACATCCATTGCATTGATTGTAATTGTTAAACCTCATTTTCTAAATTATACTTTTGATGTGCTGCTTATATTCAACATGGGTTATGTTTCATTTTACTGTGGTTACTATGGTTGCTGTTACAATTACTAGCATATATTGCCCCATGCCTGCTAAGATCAGATGATTTGTTAGTTGTACGTCTTCTGAGTGAGGGAATAAATTAGTTAGTCAAAATGTAGGTTTCAATTATAGTTTGTGTCAAGTCAATTTCTGCTCTTGTGCATATTTAATGTTTCACAACACAAAATATGGCTGTAAGAATTTTCCTTAATTTGTGAATTCTTAAATGACAGTTAATTTGTTCTTATTTATGTTCCATAGGTTACTCACCTGTAGCTGATTATGTATTTTTTCTAAAAAATTATGTAAAGTTGAATCAGAAACTGTAAATATTTGGTGAATTCTGAATTTGATAATATCCTAGCAAGAATGACGAACCAAATATCTTCAAATAAAATATTTTTTTTTACAGTTTAATTTGTTCTAGACAAAGAAATACACAATGTTAATTTTTCAGATGTATAATTGAACTACTTTGTTTAGTCAAATTTATGACATCGTATTTCTTAACTCACTTCCTACAAATGATATCAATGAATTGATTATTTTTTCTTTATAACAAATAATACATTTTAAATACTTTTTTTTAATAATGTTGGTGTAAATAATTCCTTGATCCAGTAGCTAGAGTAATGAAGTAGGATTTGGTAGTAGAAATGCTATTTGTATGTTGGAATGACTCAGATCTTGTGGTTGACATGGAGAATTATCTAATTGTAACAATGACTTGAAGTTCATATTGTTCTGTATATAATTTTCAACCACAAAGGATTTTAAAAATAATATTCTGCATACATCTCCAGTTATCCAAACTTTTGAATTTGCTTTTCAATGGAGTTTTTAGAAATCCATTTAATGTATGGTTTCTAAGCCAGAGTTTTGTCATAGATTTTATTTATTACTGCTCGTAAGTATAATATTTAAATTATTGGTTCAGTTTTTCTGTTTTGATATAAAGGTGTCCTATTAGTATTTTTCTTCTAACCAAAGTGCAGTTTCATTTGCATGAATGACTCAGAAATGGTATGTAAACTAGTTCTATAATTTTCTTTTCTTTCTGGATACATCACGGCAGCTTTATGGTCAGTTGACACAGATTCACTTTAAATTACTATGTTATAATTTTAAAACACTCTTTGAGTTATTCATACCAATTTTTACTTGCTGTAATACCTGGGGAGACACAAGAGACTAATTTCTTTAAAATTTATTTGGTAGTTTTAAGAGTTTATTTTTGGAAGATATTGCCATGCAATGGAATCCTTTTCTCAACTATAACTCTTATTGGACAAAATGCATAATTGTATTATATCCTATTTACAATGCCATCTTATTGATTTTACAGGCTTTCTTAATTGACTTGTGATAACCATTTTGATATTGTGCCTAAAATATAGTTTTGTGTGTTCTAATAAACATATTTTATATTCCTTATCCACATAATATGAAAGTAAAAATAAATATTTTCTCCATTTTTATTTAAAACTAATTTTTACACATTTTTGTCTTAATTTAACATCTTAAATTCATATTTGACATACATCCTTGTATTTATAATAAGTTGAAGGGAGAGTTTTAAATCAGTAATAGCGGAAGAATGTAAGATAAGCTTTGTGCAAATGTGATCTACTTCTTCAGTTTCCATGTATCTACATTCCAGAGCAACTAAATTTTTATACGGAAGAAATTATCATTGAATACTTACTTACTCCATGGCTTATCATTAAATAATTTTTCAAATAAAATTTTTCCTGTAGAGTTTATTTCTATATTTCAATTTTTTGTAGTGTGTGGTTGTTAAATTAAATAGTTGTTTGTTGAGGCTACCTTCTTACTTCTTAGTACTAGTTCTTTCTCTTTAATTTTTATTTTTCTCACTGGAATATTCAATATTTATTCATCAAAATTGATTGGACATGATTATTTCTTCTCATTTATTTATGGCATGTTAATTCTGTTTCTATTTTGGTGAATGTTGCCACTTCACCTTTCTTGTAAAATTTGCTTTTCTTACTTTGTCAGCATTATTGACATATTGTGTCTAATTCTTGTCTTGTTATAGTTGATATAATCATTAATTCCTCATTTTTATGAAATAATTTCCATTATACGTTAGGTATTCTTTTTCAGTTCACTAACTATTATGTCTGTACTATACCAATATTTATTTTTGTGATATAACTTGATTAATGGTAAATTGTAATGCTGCCTGTGGAGGACTGTTGCATTGTTCTTTCCTTCACTCCTTTTAGCTTGATAGATCTTCAAGTCACTGAGATATGTTAAGCTCCTTGCCATGATTAGGTGGATTTTACAGAAGGATGGACCTTAATAAATGTTAATTTTTAGATTTAATATTTCAGTCAACTTACCTTTAGGATTACAATTATTAGTTCATGATTGTTCATCCCTTTTTAAAGCAAAGTATCTGTGTTGTATAAAGTTACTTTATCTAGTTCCAAAAACAATTAACTGTATTCAGTTCTCTTTTCATTAAATCAAAATATATTGGATTTTCTATTCAAACAATTTTCTTACCTTAGTGTTACATGAAATCAATTTTACATTTTATACATTAAAACATGTCTCAATATGTTTTATGTCTATGTATCTTTTGAAAACATGTCCTATTAGTATGTGATTAACAAATTTATAGGTCATATTTACCTATAAATTATAATAATATTAGTTGAAATTTGCTGAAATATATAAAAAAATTATATGTATTTGTAATTTAAAGTTATTCGAAATGTATTACTCCAATATTTGGTCTCATATAGTGGTTATTCTAAGTTTTAGTATTTTTGTGGGTAACTTATCTTTAAATTGATTTACCTGTCTGAGCCTCAAAATATTTTAAGAACTGTCCGAGAGTTTCAATTTCAGATAAGCTACCATCTTTCTTTCTGCCCTTTCTATACACATAACTTCATCTCTTTTTTTCTATGAATATAATTATGCTCTACTTTATATTGGAATTACTATGAACCTATTTACCTGCACTTTGATTAAGAAACTGTCATTTTAAAGAAGTGTATTTGTAATGGGCTACTTTTTGGCATAGTTTTGAATTTTTTTTAACAATTGTATGGAGACCCTATTAGACTTTTTCAGGTAATCCATTGTCGATAACATAATTAATAATTGTAAGGTACCATTTTCCCAACTAAAAAGTATCTCAAAGGCTAGGCTAAATTTAATACATCTACATATTAATGACTTCAGAATCTAGATGTTGTAGAGGTGAATTTTCCATTCAATTATGATAAAGTCTTCTTACTGTTAAAAATTTTGAAGTATCCTTCTCCTTTCACTTTGTATGATCATTCTCTATTTTTTTTCTGTTTATAATCTTTTTTGCATAATTTATGCCTTACTGTTTTTAGTTTCTTCATCTCAAATAATTCTTAATGTTACTGACAATTGAATACCTTAAAAAATATGTCTGTTGCATATGAAGCCATGCTTTTCACTTTCTATAGCATTGTCACATTGATAATTGGGTCTGTATTTTGCAATTTTCATGCATGATAAATTTGTTCCATTTTCACTAGCATAGTATCTTTACAATTCAGTAATATCATTGGTAATAATCCTCATAACTCTGTAATAGATCGACTATATTATTTGCTAAGTTTTACTTTGACATATGCAAACTGTCAGTTACTATATTTGTAAGTGGGCTGTTTTGGAACATTAGAACTGAATCCATGCTTCTCACTTTCAATTGTGTTGTTAAATTGTTAAAGGGTCTGTATTTTGCAGTGTACTTGTGTGGTGTATTTGTTCAGTGCACTGAAATCTCGCAACTATTTAGTTATATAATTTGTTGTTATTCTCATAACTCTGCATGTATGCTTTTGTCAAATAAGTCTGAATTCTAAATTGCATACCAGCTTCTTGCTGGTTTTTTTTTTTACTGAAGGTATTGGAACGTTTACATTTCTACCAAAACAGTTGTATTTGAATGTATTGCATTTTTCATATCAGTTTTATTTTAAATTTGTTGTTTTTGTCAATCTGTTGTGTGTATATTACTCAGTCACACAACATATCAAATCAGTATACAGCTAAAGGTATGGTATTTAGCAGTGTTTTAAACCATCTCTGGTTCATTTGAAGCTGTTGCATAGTTTCTGTAATTCCCAATTTTTCGTATTTCATTTCACCCAAATGTGTACATGTATATTTTCTGTATCTTCTTTATTTACTATTTTCTAATGACAGTATGATTTCTGGCAGAGGAAGAACTTTGAAAATTAAGGTTGAGAACACTTGGTGATATTTGAATGTGTATGATGTTAATTTATGATGCTCTTCCAACGTTGGGCATAAGTAGAAGTTTCTATCAATATTATCTGTAATTACTTCCAATCCTGATAATTCTCTATTTCTCAAAGTATTTTCTAACTTCAGTACAACCATTATGTTGGCAATTTTTAGTTATTAGATCACACAGTGCCTCACTTCAAAATAAATCTTAAAATGTAGTTTATTCGAGTTTGTTTTGTCTTTCTTATTGAGACAATTATTTTTGGAATTATATATTTTATTCCATTATTTATGGCTTACCATCTTCTTGTAATTATTTGTAATGTGAAATACTACATGTTCCATGTTCTCTGATTTGTTTTGATTTATAGCATGAGTGGCTTGTTTGCAGTTAGGAAGAGATATTCCAAACATTAAGACATTTTTTACTTATTTTATAAGTAATAGTATAATGGGTTGGAAAGCTATGATAGGTCCATGTTCAAATCACACTACATTTTTATTGTAATAACTTACAATTATTTAAAATACAGGCATACAAACTTCATTGTTAACACAGTGACTGATGTCACCATATAAATGTTCAAGTTTCCAGAGGACTGGTCATCAGACCATATTTATACAACGATGGAGCAGCTTTTACATTCTCTGGGCCAGCGTGGCAAGTATATTTAAAATACCCATAATGCTACCACATATATCTATGTGCATGCATGTGTGTGTGTATTAATCTCAGTGTTGTTCAGAAAAATATTATGAGCAATGCAGATGATAATTGTGAGAATTGTATATGCCATATATTTTATTCCTGATTTAAATTTTAGCTGTCCATGGTTTTGTATTGTAGAATTATGGGATTACTGAAAGTGTTATTTTGCTTCATCTGTGTTTGTTGTGTTTTTAATCATGTTATCTGTTTTTACTAATCAATTATACTTTTACAGTTTTTATTGTCCATAAATTTTCAATTGCTACCTGTATTTATGTTGACTATTAACTGCAAAGTGCTTATTTTATGTGCTGTTAGTGCTCAAAGTCTGTGTAAACTATAAATGGTATGTATTTTATTATATGGAATTTATTGGTGGAAATAGTTCTATTAAAATGAAGTCATCATTCAGAATTATTTATTAGAATTATAAATTCCAGTATTGAGTGAAAGGATTTAGTGAAAGCACAAAGCTGAAGATAGCACTGGGCTTTGTTGTGTGTTTACAGGAAGCAGTGGGAATCCTGAGGGTGGTAGTCTGCCCACCTCAGCTCCCACGAGCCCAACGACCGGGGCCGGGGTTCCTCCCAATGGGAACGCTACTTCGTTATCACGGAATCCCTTGCGAGGATCAAAGTGTAATCAAACTGTCTGCCTCCCTCATAGGGTTCCTGCTTTCTTTGCTTTCAGTTGCTTTGCTCTGCTTTTTTTGTTGTAGTTTTTGCTATTCTTTTCTATTAGTTTTGAAAATAAAAACATTTGTATGTAATTTGTGTGAAATTTTATTGCTTCCAATTCTTATTCATTCTTTTCTACAGGATAGAAAACTCGTCTATACTTTGCACTTTCATAGCTTGTTGTTTTTTTTAAACTTATTATATACAAAACTTTTTTCCTGCATTGCTTATTTATATTTCAGTTGTTATATAGAAGCTAGTCACTTGCATTATCTGTCATTTCAATCAGTACCATATTTATGTGGCTTAGTTTTATTTTTCACTGAATATACATGGGTGAATCGGAAAGTCTTTGTCCTTAATTTTTACTAGCCCAAATAAGGTACATACAGGTAATTAAATATATATGTCCAATTCTATGTATATTACAAAATTTTTCCACTTAGTCCCCACACCGGTTCAGACATTTGTCCCAACACAGCACTAAATTTGAGAAGCCCCTGTGGAAGATTTCGTCCGGCTGACTATGGAACCACCATTGGACTGCTGTCTCGGCTTTATCATTGCATGTGAATTGCTGTCCTGCCAAGAACTTCTTCAGTGGTTCTAATCACTAGTGAATTCTACGTTTTCGGACCACTGAAGAAGTTCCTTGCAGAACAGCAATTCACGTGCAACAATGAAAGTAATACAGCAGTCTGATGGTAGTTCCAGAGTCAGCCGGACGAATTTTCAAATTTAGGGTTGTGATGGGACAAATGTCTGAACCGGTGTGAGGACAATGTGGAAAAATTGTGTAAGAACATAGAATAGTATATTTTTATTTACCTCTGTGTACCTTATTTTGGCTAATAAAAAATATGTGAAAAGACTTTTTGATTCGTCCTCGTATGACAATATTTATTTCAGAGTGTTATGCATATTGAAAATTATAATTTTACTGGTAAAAACATTTTTATAAATATTTTAAAGTAAATTATAGTTTAGTAGTTTTGTAGACTCTCTTCACTGCAAAACATTGAAATCTTACAAAACAAATATTTTTTTTTGGTTATCCATCTATTAAAATATTTATAACATGAAAACTTCTCTTGTCTTGTGTAAATATTTGTTACCGACAGTCAGATGGTAGTATATTCATAAAATTGTCCTATTTCTATTGTTTTATTTAGATACAAAATCAGTACATCTTGCAGATTTTATATACTGATATTTACATTCACTTTAATAATTATATTCTATACATTCTTTTCAATATACACCAAGTTTTTAAAATAAATAAAAAACCTTCATTAATTTATTCTGAAGGAGATGCTGCAGAAACATTAATTTCTTCAGTAATAAGAGCTATTATTTAATCTTTTACTGTATTTCCTTCTACCAGTAATTCTTAATCCTAATATTCCTTTCCTATTTGGCGGGATGTAATGCAATTTATCTGTTCTTGTCTGTAGATCTAATGAGTTATGTTATATATTATTTTGTTTATTTACATATTTTTAGAGAATGTTTTATTATAGTTACCTGTATGTTAGTCTGCAAATGGTTAACATGTTTGAATTATGTTATAATAGAGGTGTCTTTTCATATAATTTATCTTCAATTTTTAAAATAAAACTATTAGTTTTATGCATACCATAAGATTGAATTTTCTGTCTCTCTTTCTTTTCTTGCTGACCAAATGCGTGGAAATATGTGCAGGGGATTCTCCAACTAGATCCCCTTATTCTAGTCTCTCATCTTGGACTACAGGTGTCTTACATTCTTTGCTTGCTTCCTTGGTGCACTCACGTTGCCAGATCAACTCAAATGATAGATGTAGAATTTTGGCATAATTTTCTGTTGGAAGTGTGGAAAATTATGTTGAAGAGAGCAAACTTTCCACGCAAATGGTGTTTTGTGTGTTGAAGTTATTGAAATGAACACAAGGGCATTAGTAAGTAAATGGTTCACACTTTGAAAAAGAAATGCTAGTTTGCAACATAAATGAAATTTTAAATGTTTATGCGCCTTATACAAAGCTGAGAGTTATTTGGAAATTATATTTATAATGTGTGTATTTGCCCATGAACACTGATTGAGATAAGAATTATAAGTAAATCCATAATCTAGTTTTGAAATTGTTGAAAATAGAGCTAATTATTAGGATTCATTTTGTATTCCATTATCTGAGTATAAAGAATAACAGAACTGAGAAATGAGGAATAATGAAGGAAAACTGTAGGTCAGACAGAGAAAAATAAACACGTAAAATAGAAAGCTAAAAAAGGAGAAAGATGCAAAAAAGATAGAGTCCAAACCACCAACCCTAGACAGGTATCTCGACATTTAGCATCTTTCTTCCTCCATTTTCTTGGTCTTCTTTTTTTTCACTCAAACAATGGAATACGTGGTCAATACATATAATATACATTCAGGAGCTTTTAGATTTATTGTTGTTATCTTATAGGTGATGATATTCCAGGCAGAACTAGATAATTAATTGAGGATTATTATTCTTGGCAGTGCTAGATAAATTACAAAAAAGGAGAAGTAATATTAATATTTTGATTTTTTTCTCACTTCATTATCATGTGTACAATCATATAAATATTATAGTTCAGAAGGTTGCTGGTAAGATGGAGTTTAAGTTTTGAATAACATAGGACCAATTTAGTAGAAACTGACAACCCTGTTAGACCACCATGCTGACATGTAGGTCACAGGAAATTTTAATTACAGTACAACCCTGGTTAACCAAACTAAAGTGGTGAAGCCATTACGGAGAACAATTTTTTCAGTTAAGCCATGAACATCTAATGCTACAGTATTTTGTATTGTAATTACATTATGTAATTTTGAAAGGGTTTGAAGTTCAAATGAATTCAAATATCCCTGTTTAGGCTACACTTTTATTCTTTATTAATGTTAAAATTACATTTGTAGAATTTGAATTACTCATTTAAAAAAACTGTAATTTTCCATGCAGTACAGTATTATTTTTTGGAATTGCAATTTTCATAGGTATTTTGGAGAACATGATATCCCTGAGTTTTTTTAAAAAAAATTCTTTAAACAACACAACTTATTAAATGAAAAATATATTAAAGTAGTTTTCACTACACTTTCTAAACCCAAATTTAAGTAGTGATGTATCAATTATTGTATGAATAAATGAATAGCACCATAATAGTAAAGCCATGTCCATATGCTGATCGACCAATGAGTAAAATTCTATTGTGGGAACATATTTAGTTATGGTAATCCAAATAAAATTTAAGTCTATAAACAAGTAGGGAAACATTAATGGGAATAGATATCTTAATGACAACATTGGTGAAGCGTAGTTTCTAAGTAGAAGTGTGTGGATCACCAAAAAAATTTCAATGTTAAATTCTCGTTATTTAATTCAGTATACATATATAGAAAGTAGGGATAATGTTAAATAGTCAAAATAATTTATATGGAGACATGAATAGGAAAGATTGAGTGGTATGGCTTATCTGAGAACACAGATTGGCTACCATGTTGAACAGTATACATAATTCTATTGTCTGAAGGTGTTCTCCACCAAGAGACAGACTACTATTCATTTTACTTGAATTCACTGTGTGATTGGTTGGCGGACAGTTGTGCTCCAATCTCTGACCTCACCTAAGCCAGTAAACTTTTTCTATCTCAAAATCAGTTTGCAACCATGCAACTATTCTCTGGCTAGCTTACACAGGACATCAATTCAATCTAAATACAAAAAATCATCCCCAACTACTCACTGTTACATTCAGATGTCCACCTTGCTTCCACAATATTCTTGACCCTATGCTCAAACTCCCCCACCAAAAATTGATTGACAGTCTTGGATGCCACATGTACCCTATCCTTCATTCTACTGTAATCAATATAAAAAAATGTAACTTGCCTCTCCTCCCACATTATTGATCTCACAAATCACAGACTCACCCCTGCCTTCTACACTGGCATAACAAAAAGACCACCTTCTGAAAGCATCTGTAACTGCCTAACTACTATGCTAGAGTTGCTTATCCAACAATTTTGACCAGTGTTTTACACAGTCAGTTTTAGGTTGAGGTGGGGATTGGTGCATGCATGCCTGTCTTTGAACTGAACTGAAGCTCCCACTGAGAAGTCAAGAAACATGAGTAGCAGCCCACCTCTGCCTCAAAAAATTTGAACTTTATATCCTATCCAATAAGATACCTAGTTTCTTGTTCTCAGGTAATCCATGCCACTCTCTGTGTCTCTTTCACACACACACACACACACACTATGTGTGTGTGTATATATATATATATATATATATATATATATATATATATATATATATATATATATATAAAATTAAAACAGTTGGTATGGGAAAGAAAAAGAGAAATGGGTGGCTTACCTGAAATTGAAGTTTAACATCTCTATTCAGGACAGGAGGCTAATGCCTCAAAAATTTGAAGAACTTCCTTCTGTCCGAATAGTGATGCTGAGCATCAGTTTCATCTACTCACCTCCTCCCCCCTTTTTTCCTTCTTTCTTTTTTGTTTTCCATAACAACTGTTTAAATTATTCTGACAATGTCATAAACTTACTTGTGTGTGTTTATATATATATATAATATTTGAAGGATGTGACATTGTCAAAAATAATTGCAATATTGGTATTGGCTTACCTGAAAGTGAAGTGCGATGTTGACATAAGGAACTGAAGGTATTTCTTCAAATTTTCGGAGAGCTCTCAGCCCCCTTCTTCAGGTCGGAGTGTTACACCATTCTGTGCACCGGCCGGCAGCGGACTGCCTTCCTGAAGAAGGGGGCTGAGAGCCTCCGAAAATTTGAAAAAATACCTTCAGTTCCTTATGGTGACACCACACTTCACTTTCAGGTAAGCCACAACCTATCTCTCTGTCCTCTCAATACCACATATACATATATATGTATGTGTGTGTGTGTAAAGCATCAAATGATTATGTGACATCTTTATAATTAATTCGAACACGAAAGAGAGACAGAACCACGGGTACTTTAAATTTAGTGCTGGTGTCACCATACTGTTCATTAAGAAGCATTCCAAATTTTTGAAGGCATTAGTCTCTTTCCACTGGCGAGAAATCTGCACTGCAACAAGGCTGTGTGGTCGGTTCACACATAATGATGGCTCTTTCCTTCGAAAATTTGAAATTCTTCTTCCTCTCTGATGTATTGACACTGGCCTTCAGTTAAAGGTAAGCCCTGCCAATATTAATTTGTGTGTGTGTGTGTCTATATATATATATATATATTTACACACACAAATATTTCTCAAATTTGTTGTATTATAATCTCATCTGTTTCATGTACAAATAAACTTGTACGACTAAAGAGAAACTCTCAGTTTTTGTTTTAGTCAGTTAACATAATTTGCCTTGTGCTCATTTCTTTATGGTATTTTGACCTTTTTTTGTAGCTTCTGTATGAATAGTGTTTTATTTAATTATGTTGTAGAACTTCTTTAAATTTTGCTATAGAAACACCAGTTGCCATATTTAGTTTATTCAAGTTTTACCAATTTTCAGAAAATTTTCGCAACATTTAAGTTCGTCCAATACTAGTTAAAAAAACTTGTAATGCTTTGACTCTACATGTAAGCTATACTGAAAATATTTTATATATTTTTGTCTGTATGTGTGTGTGATATAAATGATAATAAGGATGCAACATTGTCAAAATAATTAAAATGTGTACATATATATATGTATGTATATGTATAATATGATGCTGTGACATAGTAAAATTAATTGATATGTATAAGAAAATATGAGAGGGAGCATGAAGATTAAGTTGGCCACGATCTTTAATTCTAGTAACGTTATGAGCAGTTCTCTTGAAAGACGAGAATTAACACCTCCAATCGTCTGTTTTCCGGAATGGGAACTAGTTTTTATTATTAGATAGCCCATGTGTTTTTAATATTTATACCTTTTCTCACTATCCAATTATCCATTGTGACTTTGTCACTTAATATTAAAAAAAAAATCCTTAACATTGTAATTATTTCTAACTGGATGCTCCATACTCTTTGCTCCTTGTGCTCTTTCCGTTCCACCCTATCCAACTGTTATAAGATTTGACTATATTTTCTAGGGCTGTGGATCGGGATGGTAACTCAGTTGGTGGAGCAGTTTGTGTAAAACGAAATATACCTGGTTTGATTCCCAGCCTTGCCAAATATTTTTGGTCTTTCCTCCTTCTTCCTTTACTCTCTATGCCGTGAACATATGCTTTCTTTTGTATTTACATATTTCTACACCCAAGCATATGCTTTCTTTAGAATGTATCCTTACTAATGTTTATATCACAGTTGTGTGTGTGTGTGTGTATATATATATATATATATATATATATATATATATATATATATATATAATGTATGGTAAGAGGTAATGTTACTCTAGTATTTAATCTTAAAATATTTTAATTATGCTCATATTTTATCAGAAGCTAAATTATTATAAATTCTAGGGTATAATTGTTATCTGATTTTGAGTATATTACAAATCAATTATCTGTTTATATTTTTTCTAAAAGTTTTCATTTTGTAATTTTTTTAAAAGTGCCATAATTGTCTGTTGTATACCCTGGTCTTGATAGACACATTTAAAGCAGAAATATGTGTGTTATATGGAGTATAATGTAACGTAGTGAAAAGGATTGGATTGCTTATACATTATACATGACATTATTTATTGGAGATAAAGTCACCATGACAGATGGAATTCATAATTCAAAGTTTCAGAGATATAGTACACTGTTTCTTATTGAAGAATGATAACACCTCTGATAATTTCAATTTTTATTATTATTTTGACTGGCATGGTGCCTAATCTCCTATTTCAAGTGAATTGTGAGTCTACTGATCTCACAATCTTGCCCATATCACACACAAATGTGTGTGTGTGCGCACGTGTTCTGCATCCTTTCTTTTTGAATGAAATCTGGAATTTGCATCATCAGATTAATTACATACCCCTAAATTAATTTCAGTTTTGTGTTAAATGGAAAGCGAAATTGGGTCACATTCTGATGACTGGGTTCTTATAAATTTTGAACTTGCATAGTTTGGGGGTCAGACAAAGTCACAGTTGCTTCTTTTAAAAATTAAACTTTTAAAAGCATATTTACACCATAACATTAATTGTTTTACTCTTAACTATATAGAGGATTGCAAAATCTTTGAAATCTTGTGAAAATACAATTCGTAGCATAAGCATCCCTTTTGCTGAAAGTTTACACAGTAATATAAATTCAAGGTGTCCAAATATTTATCATCTCATTTCCAATTAGTCTGATCATGCTATGCTAGTTTTATTTTAGTGTTGTGAACATCATGGAAGTACCCGTGGTTTTATTAAATCATTTTAATTAAGGCTCTGGAAAACTTGTGTATTTCTCAAGTTGAATGTTAATGCAACTGTTCCATGAAATGATGAGAAATCTTGTCCTAGTTTGCTATTCAAACTTTTAACATATTGCAGTTGTAACGTAGCTAAAGTCAATGTATTCAATTTTTACATACTTGTATTCCCATCAAAGCTTTGATGAGTGTAAGAAGATTGGAATTATTTCCTTGTAATTAGATATTATGATCTAGGTCATAGTACTGATAACATTATTTACTCATAGTTCTTACTTTGCATGCTTACAATATTAGCTGTATTCGCTTATACATTATTTAATTTGCATTTGAACAATTATTTAAATATGTCCTAATGCATGCTTCACAGGGTTTTTGAGAAGTAGGCGAGAAAAGCGAAAAGAAAAGAAAGCCAAAAAGAAAAAAGATGGCTCAGACAATACCAGCAGCAAAGAGGAAAAGTCTGATGTGTAAGTTTCCCCCTTTTTTTATTATTAAGATTTAAATTATATGTAATGATTAATTTGTTGATTCAAAATAATCATTGTTAATTTTGGTCATATTATTATGAACAGGGCAATAAATTGACTTTTATTAGAAGCACATTTTTAATTACATTTCCTGTCTTCTGTATGTGTGTATACATACGTAAATTCAAGGTGCCCAACTGTTTATCACCACATTTTCAATTAGTCTGATAAGCTAGTATTATTTTAGTGTTGTGAACATCTTGGAAGTACTAATGGTTTTATTATATCATCTTTCATGTTTATGGAAGCCCATTTTTTATTACATCTGCTGATGATATATATATATATTGTAATAATTAAAATATTATAATGGATGGGCGCTTTTAAATGAACAACTATTAACAACTAACAAAATTTATTATCAATTTTAAAACACATAAAATACACAAAATATTTGGGATCTCAGGGTCTTAAACTGGGTTTGATAAATGGCTGAATTTATACAATCAAAATTACATTTACCTTTTATGGAAGTTAATGCGTCTGAAACATAGACGAAATTTGTTGTAGAAGAAATAATACTACAGATTGAATTTAAACAGTTTTAAATTTATCAAGAATTAACAATCTCATTTTATCGATATTTAGATAATTAAAATTAAAGAACGATCTGACTTTTATCTTTTAAACACGGTTTACAAATTATTTTAAAGTTTTCTCTACTTACGGCCGCCCAGGTCTCATTTTTAGTTTTTCGTGCACAATTTTGGGGACATCACTGATTCTAAATTCTCACAGTCTCTAATTGGCGTTGTTTGTTAGTTGGTTTACCACAAATTGGTTGGTTCTCGATGCTTTACTGCAACCTGGATTTGTAGATCTCGTGGCTTTAGTTGACAATGGACTTCATTGGTTTGTCTGAATATTGCTTTTCTTTTTAATAACTGAAAGCATGTTTGTGACTGGGCCACAATCTTTCGTTCTGACTGCTGACTGTAAAACTTTCAATGAGTTCTTTTCGCCCGTTCTATTCGCTGTCTGCTGACCGACTGTACTGTTCAAATTTTTATAACTTGGAATTTTAGTCTTTTCTCCTCGCTGCCTACGGCCCGACTGTACTCTTCGTCTTGTAGATTTTGAGCGTGTAAACTCTCTCAACAATGTTTTTTTTTTTGCCTTGCCGGATTGTTGCGGCGTCCGCTCTATATCCACTAATAATGAGTCCTCTACAATCCAACTTTCCAATTAGAACAATGTCTTAATTACCAATTACTACATTACGCCCCAAATTCCGTTTGAGAAAGGAAATGTCTGGACTTTACTTTTCGAAAACTGAATTTTATTCTTTTCTTTCTTCTACAATTTTGCCCTAATTTGTCAGATCGCTCGGAAACTTATACCTAATTACCATTCATTTAAAAGATTTACACATTCCCGTCAAATATTGGTGCAACTTATTATTTGTTTGAATATCCAAATGGTCTAGACCCTACAATTTATTACGGTTTAGAATTAATTGTGCATTCCTTAAAATTAATGCCATAAAATAAAATTTTAAAAAAAATTAAATTTTTTTTAAAAAAAAATAATCATTAATTAACTTAATTTAAATTCATTTAATTTATAATTATCATTCATCTTAAAAGTCTATGCTGTCTCTAGCCTGAAATAAGCTTTGACCTACTTTCTCCAGCCGATGTCAGCTGTTCTTTTGTTTACATCTCCCCCTCCATGTTAACTGTCTCACGTGACAGCAGCAAAGTGCCACGCCCCCTTTTCTTTGCACAACAAATATTACTTAAAACATTACATTACATAAAATACCTCAGTTCTGGTCATATTAGAGCAGTTTGTGGTTGAGTTCATTTACAGAATGTTCCCAGGCATCATTTACATTGCAGTATAAGTTTACTATTTCTTACTGCCTCTATTTTTGTGTTATTGATGTACTAGGTACAATATTTTACTGATATCTTCCATTCTATCAAATATTAACATATACATATATGGGATACTCTGTTATTAGTAACAGTTCTTTTAAGTTTTTGCACTACTTCTAGAATTTTAAACTTTCTTTCATCTGGTTCAGAAATCATATATGATGTACTTGTCTGTCAATATATTTTCTGTTTAAAATATACTAATACTGAAATTGTTCATTATTTTTAAGAGAGGACAAGGAGGATAGCAGAAAGTCTGAAACCCCAACACCTGAAGTAGACGATGAAGGTTACTGTATTAGACCAAAAAGTGACCCTTGGGAAAATGATAAAGGGAGCTTTTATTCTAGCTCTGACACAGACTCAGGTATTTTAAAGTGATTTTTTTATTTTCCCCATATTTAACCACCCCTTATATGTATATTTATTGGCATAATTTGGGTATTGCATGCAGAAAAAAGTCTGAACCGTGTCTTTTCATTAATTTTTTATACTTGATTATGTATTTTTTATTATTTAGATGAAAGAGAACACAAGATACATGTAGAAATTAAACCACTAAGTAATGGTTCAGCTCCAATGAGTGCAAGTGTTGATGAATTAAGAGCTACTGTTGAAAATTTATCACTGTCGCCAGTTCCTGTCACTTCTGTGAGTTCTTATTATACATAAATGTGGTCAAGATTAACAACATTAATAATTATATTAATATAAGTTAATATAAATATATTAATAAAATATTGGACTCATTTGGCAAATCTTCTAGTCTTCTCTGTTACCTTGATTTCTTTTCTTCAGCAAGCTTCTATAGCATAATTAGATTATATGTTATAGTATTTTAAAAGTATAATACTTTATAGTATAATTAGATTATTTTTCAGGATAGCTTCTATTTTATACATCTGTTTGAGAAGGTATATCCTTCTTATTAAATAGCTTGCTGTGTTAAAATAATCCATGTTTCTGGAATTTTTTTATTAGGTCTCTTCATTGCAGTGTGCATGAGAACACAGTTATGGCCTGCAGGCATTTGTCATATGTATAAGTTGTGTCATGAGATTTTAATATTAATTTCTTTACACTGCAGTAAAACTATTGGTGTATGGAGCCTCTACATTGCTTTTAGTAGTTTTACTCTCTTCTTTTGTACTGTATTTGAGTCAATTTGTGCTTATAGTAGTTATAGATGACTAGATAAATATATTTTTGAGTTGTAAACCAAAATTATATTTAATTGACGTTAATGAATACAATTTCAAAATATCATTTTGAGTAATACTAATTATTTTTCTTTCAAATGTTCATCTTCAGTGACTAGTAAATGTGAATTGTTTATTCATATAAGTTTTGAAACTTGACCTTGAGGATTTTTTAATTTATATTTCTTTAAATAATGATTATTGCTTCAATAACTAAAACTGTTTTACACTGTTGTTTTAGGATCTCTATAATATTTGCAAAAAACTTATAAATGTATAAATTATGTTAAAGATGCTATTTGCCACTTAAATTTTTAAAAAGTCAATAATTACTTGTTTACTTACTTTACTTATTTGTACTTCCTTCTGTCTACATATAGAATATAATTTTGTTACACTTCTTGCTTTAAAATATATTTAAATTTGTGTTCAGGCTCGAAGAGGCTCCAATGCTGAAGTGGACCTACATATAAAAAGATCCCAGTCTGTTTCCCAACAATTAGGAGGGTAAGTCAAATATGTTATACAATTAATACAGTTCTTCATAACTGTGTCCCCCCTTAATATGAGACATCTTGGTAATATTGGTAATATCCATATTTGGAAGTTTGTTGTTAATGGTTTGGATAAATGGTTAATAGAAATATTTTGAAACCAATCTATAAATCAATATAAGCCTGTTCTTCATGAATTTTAAATTTTATTATGATTTTGATGTTTTTGTATTTTTCCCCGATAATTTTTATTCAGTCACAATTTTAATAATATATTAATACTTTTTTATAAAATCATATAATTTAATTTTGAAAACTAGCTTTTGGCAATATTGCCATAATATATAGAAAAAACGATGAAGACAATTTACATAATTTATAAAAGACATTTAAGTAATATCTATATGATATTAGTAAGGATATGACATTGTCAAAAATAATTGCAATATTGGTATGGAAAGGAAAGAGAGATAGGTTGTGGCTTACCTGAAAGTGAAGTATGTCTGTGCATGTTTATATGTATATGTATGTTTGAGCATATATGTATATATATGGTGCTTTGTATGAATAATCACTATCAGAACCTTTCCTATGCCACGACCTTCCCTTGAGAGAGAAAGTTAGTGGCCTCGTGGGGTGTTAATTGTTTATGGGTTACTAGCTGTGCAGCGGTCAAAACTCTGCAGTCCGCAGCTGGCCGGTGCACATAATGGTGTAACACTCCTTCCTGAAGAAGGAGGCTGAGAGCCTAGCCTCTGAAAATTTGAAGGACAACCTTCAGTTTCTTATGAAGACACCGCACTTCACTTTCAGGTAAGCCACAACCTAACTCTCTGTCCTCTCCATACCAATATTGCAATTATTTTTGAGAATGTCACATCCTTACTAATATAATATTATATATATATATCTGTGTGTGTGAGAGAGAGAGGGGGGAGGGCGGGGGAGAGCACGAGAGAGAGAGAGATTGATTGTGGATAGTAAAAACCGATAGAAATAAATTGGAGAAAGGTTGGAATATGCTTTTAGTGAAAGTAAATATTTGGCTAGGGTGGGACATGAATCCACGTATTCTGCTCAGTATGCAGACGCCTTAACCATCTCGGCCACCAGGCCAAGTCCTGGACTAGATGAATATAGACTGTTTTATTGGGTTTTGCTAAGAGGAGGGTAGGAGTGGATAGAGAAGAGGGAGTGCAGGATTGGGAGCATCCACTAAGGATTATTGTCAATGTTATATATACACACACAATATTAGGAGAATCCATTTTGGAATTGAAACTAATTTGGTGACAAAGTCACATTTGAACTTGGATAGTGTGGAAAGATATAAATAAATAGGAGAAATAGAGAGATATACAAACCTTCAATATGTCCATAATTTATTTGTTCCCCGCATAGAAAACTACCAAAAAATTTTGAGTGCACCAGTATCCAGAACAGATGCATGTCTGTCTTATGGAAAATTCTGTAGGACATTGTGGCTGTGTGGCTGTGGGTGTCCTGATGCAACATCATGACAGAACATTGTCAAATCTTTTAAAACTAATCCAGAATGTCAATGTTAAAATCACTCCAGTATCCGAAAATGACATGGTTAATTACTTTATATCAGTATAAGTTGTAATAGACATGTACTAAAATAACAATTATTTATTGAAGTATATTTTTATAGGAAACCAAGCAGTGATCTTTTAGGACTGAATCTGTTCCAAAGCCCTTCTGCCTCCAGTGCATCCACTCCAACTGGTAGTCATCCATATGCTGCTCTACAGAGCCCTACACAAGCTTCTGTTGCAAGTCCAGCTCCATCTACTACATCATCTCGCTATGCAGGTGAGTTTACCATAATGTAGATCTTGTTTATTTTATGTTGGTGCTCATATATTGTACTATTAAGATACTGGAATATTGTTGTTGAATTCTCAATTGGATACAACTAAGAATTTTTTTGTGAGTTATCTTCTGGAAATTCATTTCATTTGACTGCAGGCTAAGTAATGATAATTGAAAGCCAAAGTATATATGTAGCAACATCAGCAATAAAACCAATGATTTCTTACTATGAAGATCATGACAATATGTGAATACAAACATGCATTTGCATTCACAAATGTGATTATTTACATTTAGAGTGGAATGTTCAACCCCAATTTTACAGACATACAGCAGTCAAAATACATATTATGTAAAAATAAAATGGTAAGTACAGGATTTTGTCTGGACTGTTAGACAATATCCAAAACATTTATTTACATTTGGTTAAATTAGTAAAAAGGCTGTGTCATTTATATTTGGTACCACTATTAATGTTTGTTAGAAAGTGGGAAATATTTCATGTAAATATTTTTGTCTAATATCAAAACTTATAATTCAGAAGAATTAGGGCAATATTAACATGAAATAGACAAAGTATTTTTAATTTTATATTATGTATTAACCAATTCAGCTTCCCTCTGTAATTTAGTTGTAATATGTTTATTTTGTAGATACATTTATCCCTTACTTATGATAGAAATTATTATAAGATTCTTTTTTAGCAGTAGTACATTTATTAACTGTGTTTTTATTTGTAATTTTGACAGATTTAGGTGATCTATTTTCTGAAATTGGTGATATTCAACCAGCACTTCCACCAAAGCTGGCAAGGTCAACACCTACACCAACGCAAAGTTCTATAGCCATACCCCGACCACCTTCAAGAAGAGGAGATGTTAGTTATCTATGTATTATAAGATGAAAAATATATTAGATATATGTCAAAATTTTGTTTATAACAAAAAACTTACAGTTAAGTTATATTATCAAATTACTGTCAGTGAATATTTCATGGTTAACTTTGTCTTATAGTTTAATCACTATTGTTTGGATGCATTTGGAATGTTATTAATTGAGATTTCAATGTCTGAATCGTATAATTGTATGATGAAATTACAGATCATCACAGTGTAAAAGTAACAGAATTATTGAGAGAAGGTACGAAAATTAAACCAAGATAAGTAATAGAGATTAAGGAGAAACCTACTTCATTCAGCTCAGTCATTGAAAGACTAGTATTCCGGGTTTTTCTACTGAATAGTTAAATAATATTTTATTCAATGTTATATAGGAATTTTGGAGCAGGGAAGTGCAGCTTTTAGGAAAAACCTAGAGGTTGTTATTCTTGGTGATGTGTCTTTTAAGTTGGTACAGGATAAATAGTCACTGGGACTCGGTTTTCCTAAAAAAAATTAAAGAATTCTGAACATTTGGAAGCTTAATATTAAGTTGGGAGATAGTGTAACAGGTTGTTATGTGCGTTGTTTCCTAATTTTCATTTTGAAGAATGTATTTCTATAGTGTAGAAAATTGTTGACAGAAATTTGTGGCCTTGGTCACATGTATACTCTGCTAATTTAGGTTGAAAAATTTATTTACCTTTGCATTTGATCAACTTCAAAATTTATTTTTCAATATTAGACAGTCCTAAATATTACTCTTCCAAACTGTCACTTACTGAGTAAAATATATTCTCATACTATCACAAGTTGTTCACGTAACTCATACTCACATATACTGTGGAAACTTCTCAGTTTTCATGTCTGAAGGTATTAAGGTAACTGCCTATATTCATAGTAAAATTCTTTTAATTGATTCTACTCTTTCCAGCATATTTTTTTTATGAAACATTTTCTATGCTAAAAATAAATCATCCTGTTTCTAAATCAGAATCAATTACTTGTTTCCAGTGTTTCAGAAGTGTATGTTGCCTTATATCATTTTAATATTTTAAGGGTCCCCCTCGTGGCCGCATGAGCCCAGCTCCTATCACACGTGCAGACAGTGTTGGCAGCTTAGAATTTCGAACTGCTGGTGTTCCAGTTGGTTCATCCAGAGGCCCTTCACCACTTACCATTGGAATGGCTGACACTATACCATTGGCTGTTGCATTTCATGAAATAGTTCATTCTTACTTTAGAGGAACTGATGAAACCAAGTGAGTTTATTATCGTGTTTTAATTAACAGTAATAATCATATTTTGTACAAACTGGAATATAAGATTAGAAAATTGTCAGAATTTTAACTTTGTCAAACTTATTATATTATATTATATTAATCTCACTAAAATAAAGCTAAAGATAATGTACACAAAGTATTTTTTACTTCTTGTATACTAAACTTGTTAACAAATTTTTTCCCCTTAGCTCTTTATTTAAACAATTTTGTGTTGGTATGCATTATATATAATAATGTTGATAGGTGCCAGGTGAAATTATCAGGAGATATGATGCTTTCTTTTCCGGCTGGCATTGTTAACCTACTTGCCAATAATCCTAGTCCTGCACAGTTATCATTTCGAATTCGGAACACCCAGCGCCTTGAAAATGTGCTCCCTAATAAGCAGTTAGTTTCAGTGTAAGTATTGCATATTTCTGGAAATTATAAGACAATTAACTGAAGATTTCTAAATTTGTTATTTGTGACAAGCTCAAATTAAATAACACATTAAGATAGGAAAGAGAGACAGTGAAGTCAACTTACCCTGAAATCAATAGTTGGTCCACTGGGGCTGAGGAGTGAAAATAGTTCAAATTTTCGAGGGTTTGAACCCCCCTTTGTCAGGAAGGAAGATCTGGACTATGTGCCAGCCGGGCACAAATTGAAATATTTTCACTCGGCCTGACTGGACCAACTATTGATTTCAGGGTAAGTCGACTTCACTGTCTCTCTTTCCTATCTAAATTCTAAATGTGTTTTATATATATATATGACTTGCTGTCCAGTAGTTGAATAATAGTAAACTAAATTGCAACACCATGTTCTATGTACATCTTTATTTTTCTGTTTTGGTAGTGACAGTTCACAGTCTGGTAATGACTTCACAGTGTTTGATTTCAACATGAGTGCCTTAACTGCACTGTTGAGAAGACAATCAGACCAAAACCCAACTGCTTCATATTTTAATGTTGATATTTTGAAATATCAGGTTAGTACCTTCTATTAAACTTTTTAAAGAATTGTATTTTCTGTATATTATTGGAGAGTGAGAAATACTCATACATATATATATATATATATATATATATATATATATATATATATATATATAAGTTACAAAAGTATAAAAGAGAGAAAAAGATAATTACTTACATGAGACTGCAATTTAGAGCCCAGAATCAGGCAATTTCATTTATTTATATGGCTAATTAATTAAATCTCAAGGAGTATGTGGTTTTGTTGCTACTCACACTTGGCCGTAACTATGTTTTATATTACAATTCTAACTTCATTATTCATTGTCCAATTATCGTATATTAACACTGAAATTCAAACATTTCAGATAAAGCCTAAAACTGGTGCTGGGTCATGTCCATTTCAAATAGTAGCCTATTGGAAATGTGAACTTAGTCACACAGATTTGAAGATAGATTACAAGTACAATAGTCATGCTATGTCTTCAGCATCACCATTGCTCAACCTACAAGTTGTTGTTCCAGTAAATGGAGAGGTTAAAAATATACAGTCAAAACCAAATGCTCAATGGTAATAAATAAGAATAATTACATATAGGATCTTAACTATACTTGTCAAAATAATAATATAATTTATTAATTCTGAAAATGTTTCACTTACTGGATTTGATTTGCAACTGCCATATTATTGAAATATTTTGTAAATGCAAGTTATTTGACTAGTTTTGCAATACTAATTAATTTTGCATTCTCATATCAAGATGCTTTCGCAAAAGAAACTTCATACAAATCTGTGTTTTAATTCCCGTTTTGATACTATATTTGGTAGTTTCATTTAACTTCCATCTATTATATTGTAGAGTCTGTATATTAAGAGGCATCGACAGTAATAAAGTTGAAAAATGCAGACTCTTAAACCTTTAATGTCCTGTCCATTTTTACTAGATCTTATTGTCTGGTCCACCCGGCAATAAACTTCATACATGAAATTACAGTCCAATTGAGTTTGATTTAAAACTGGAACAGATTAAAATCAGTGCTTGAAATTCTTGTTACATGTCTACATTATAATGGTCCCTGTCACATTTCTTAATACAGTCGAGAAAAATATATTTCCTAAAAATATATACTATAATCACCTTCTCTAACTTTTGTGTTTCAGGCTAAGTGAAAGTAACAAAGCTGTGTGGAAATTTACAGAACTTTCACAGCACAGTGAAAACCATGGTGTAGGTTCCCTTAGAGCACGCCTAGAAGTAGCACAAGGACCTAGTACCCAAGCAACTATATCCACACAGTTTAATTGTGAAGGTACCACTCTTTCTGGTTTAGAATTTGAGCTTGTTGGGTCTGGTTATAGGCTATCCTTGGTGAAGCGGAGATTTGTGTCAGGTATGTAGATTCGAAGAAACAAAGATACTTCTGTTATAAATATAAATTATTACAACCAATGCTATCATCTCTTATGTGTCAAATTATGTTTCTCTTTATTTTTACCCAAACTGTTCAATATATTGTTCCAATTTAAATGATGATTCAATCCTGCAGTTTAGTTCGAATATAAACAACTTTATTTGGTGTTCTAGTTCTTCCCAGCTAGCCGAAGATCATGCATATTTCAGAATACTAGTTGCTACTTTGGTCCAAAATTAAAGACAAATCTATTTTAAATGTGCAATTCTAATATGCATAGGTAATGAAGTTATTTGTGCAACAATATTTATATATATTTCTAATATTTCAGGTAAATATATCTGTGATGGGGATGCAGATCCAAAATACAGATATGCAACACCTCCAAGTACAGACTGCTAGCAGCTGTATTCCTATACCACAAATATTATTTTCCCAATATTATATTGTGATAGAGAATGAATATGGATAGTGAGCATTGAAAGAGTTTCTAAACAATTTAATACTCATAAATTCCCATAGGGATCATAAAACTGTATATACTTTACACAGAATTATTGATATATAACTGTTCTCAATTTTAATACAAGAATTTGTATGTTAAATACAGACTTTGTTTATTAGGAACGGGATAATTATGAAGGTGGATTATTATGTCAGTTATGTTTATTAAAATAAGGTATATGTAAATGCATATATTAACAAATATAAAGTTGAAATATTGAAGTGTTGTTTAAGAGATTGCAAATGCAAAAATGTATTTTGTATTTCTATAAAAGTATGAAGTGGTGGTGATTTTTTTTTTTAAAAAAAAATCAGTGTTGTTATGGAAGTACACACTGTTGATTAAATGTTTCACCTGATCATAAAGAGGGACTAATAGAGAATAAAAACTTCAATGTGAAATTTATGTAAAATTTTATTTATATTTGGATGTTATGGATCAGATCAATTTTTAGATTAATGTGATAGTATATTAAAAGCAAATTATAATTTTTGTCATTTTATTATTTTTAGGCACATCAGGTTCACAAACAACTATTTTAGCATGCTTTAGTTATTGTTTTTAGTTCTATATACATTCCCATATACAAATAATTAGGCTGTGCGAAATATAACAATAATATTAGTAATAATTTTAATAAAGAAATATTAGTTACAGTAAGTAGATAAATTAGGTTTTTGTTGGGCAACTGATTTTAATTGAATGACAAGTACATTGAATTGTGAGTTTTATATCAGGCTATTGTTTCGCATTGTACACACCCATTCTCTGTCTATCTGCAATGTGGTATATTAATGGCTAATATGTTAATACTGTTAATGAAAATTGACTAGTCATTATATTAATTAAAGTTGTTGCATTTATACAAATTTAATTGACATAGTTATGTTTTTTTACAATTTTAGTAAAAGCTTTATGCCTATCATTACTAATAATGTAAATCTTCCATGTTACAGAAATATTTGTTTTAATTTCCCAAATTTTTAGAACTATTCATATATCTGCATAAAAATATTTTTTCTAAATACTGGCACTAAATTGTTAAACAAAGAACGTATACATGAGAGATGATTTATTTATTTCATTTCTCTATCAAAGAGCAAATATGTATTGATCATTATGCATTATGTATTGATAATTGATAGTAAATATCACAAGTTATAAGAAAATTTTTCTCAATAATTTGATGAGAATCCAATTATTTACCTACATAATACTTTCATAATATATAAATTATTTATTTCTAAATATCTATGTTTGTATTTTATGTGAAAATAGTTTTCACCTTGTTACCAACTAACATTAATTAAAGCAATAAAATAAAATATTGATTACTTTATTATTATAAGAATTATAGAAGATCATTGTTAAACCAGGAAATATGGAGTTATGCAAATTTCAAATTCATTAGAACTTGTATTCAATTTATAAATTTGTGAATAAGTTAAGTTTTTGCATAGTGAGTACAATTTATTTTGTAAGAATCAAACTTTATATACCACATTCTTATGAATATTGATAGCCAAAACTTTAATAGTATGTTGTTATTCTTGTTTATTATTATAATAGATTTTAACAAAATGTATTCAAGGTTAAATACTTACGGAGTTGTTTATGTTAGCGCACTCATATTTTCCCTTACATTTATAGTAATGTAAGAACTGTACAAATATTTCAACTTAAAATAATTCTCATTATTATCTACTGTGGCTTATGAAAATAATGCTTCATAAAAATTTGTTATTGAGTGAAAGAATATATATTTATTACATGTTATTCATACACACAAATTCTGATAGGACTTAGGACCATATTTATGCTATCCTCTTGATTTATTTCACTGTGTGTCACATCAAATACTGACATACATGACCTCAGAGCATTTCAAGAGAAAGAGTGGAATGTTTTATGTCAGATAATACTTTGAAAAATGAAATGGAAATACTAAAATATCTGTTGAATGTATTATATTTTCAATTGACCAAATCTGATATTAGTTAACACTGAATTAGTACAAGAGTCTACAAACTTTCCAACTCCACATATATGTTTGAATGACAACAAATATATTTTACTAAATAATTACAATATATGTAAGATTAAATTATAATATCTTAATGTTAATGAAAGCTACCATAAAAAATTTTAGTGTTAAAATCTGTATGATCCTTGCATAGGATGCTATAACTATTGATTTTTACATCTTTGTAAACTAAGAAGTTACATCTTAACAAATGGCATTAGTTTGATCATAAGTCCTGTCAGTATACATTATGTATATATATAAAACACTTAAGAATATGTGATGAATTCAAATTAAATCACACATTTGGATAGGAAAATGAAACAGCATAGTTGACTTACCGGAAATCAACAGTTGGTCCAGTTGTGCTAAGCAGTAAAAATATTTCAAATTTTCGAGGATCAGGAAAGAAGGTCGGAACTGTATGCCAGATGGGCAATATATATATATAATGTGTGTATGGATAATACGACAGACAAATAATTACGATAGGAAAGTCAGACAGAGAACTTACCTGAGTGGTAAAAATGGATTCCACGAAGTAGAGAATTCTACACTGAATTTCAATCCACCCAAAGTAAAAAAAGTTCTTCCTGACAACATTTATTAAATTTTCAAGTGGAGCTTTACATGGTACCGTTAACATCCACAACATACAATACCATATAAACCAGTTTTCATTGTTAGCATTTTACATCAGGTAAACCAACAGGCCTCTGCCTAAGTTGCTAAGCACATAGTTCTGTCAAATTGAACAAAGCATGGTTTTAATTGCTGCTCACATCCTAAGCCATAATTCCATCATTTTAACAATTGCTACTCACTCATGTAGAGATTTTGTTCTTGGTATTCCATTGTCTGTAACACACAGGCACAATGCCTGCCTTGTCTTGAACCAGAGCTGGCTAGTGTAGAGTTGTGAGACCCACAAAAATTTATCCAAATTATCATCATGTTTAAAACTGAAGGAAACGAAGTTTTGTGTATCTATTTCCTATCTTGATCATTTGTATGTATATATTCTTCCACAAGTTATATTAGATTAATATAAAATATTAGGCAGTAATCTCAATGTAATAATTTATTATTGATAGAACACAGTGCAACCTTTATTTTATCCATAATTTATATACACTGTTAGTGAGATTAAGTAAACCTATTATTAAATTATACTTGTTTGGCATATATTTTGTGTTGCTGAAAGTCAGTTATAACTATTCCTCCTTTTAATTTATTTTTAATTTTATGTATATGATTGAACTTGAACATGAATTGCATTTTTTTAGTAATTTTTGTATAATGAAGATATTGTAATTATGTTTTAGTATTTGGTCTTTTAATTTATATTAAGCTTGGTATGAGGGTTTTACTAATCACATTTCCTGTAGTACAGCACAATTGTATTTGCAATTAATCCATTGAACACAAAAATATGTATAATTTATTTTCCTAAATTTATGTTATAAGCAAATTAGATTTCTTTCAAAATTGACTTGTTAAATTGTTTTAATTCTATTCATAAAATTAAACAATAATTATACACAGATTATATTATCACTTTCTTTTTTTAATTAGGCAAATTTAATGTATATAGAAAAATTTATCAAGATCCCCATTGCAAGTGGTTTAGTCAACTATAAATAAGAATTAGAATTTTTTCTTCAGGTTTAAGTTTATATAAATTCTAGTTAGCAGCTATTGTCTAATATATTCAGCTTTCTTCTACTGTTGTGTGTTACTACCAACGACATATGACTGACAATTGTTTGTATACAATTTTACCTTATATTCCATTAATTTTAAAGTTTGTTTTAGCTCTACTCCAAAATGCTAATTTATTATTTGAACAGTCTTACATGCTAATAGATCGTAATTTTACTGCTCGGAGATTAATTTATTTTTCCATGGAGTAACAAATGTAAAAAAATCTAATTTGTTTGTCATGTGTTGTCTATGGCCGTGTTTTACATTATACAACAAACCTCTTTGATTTATTCACATCTTGTAATAAGTTTAAATAAACATCGTTACTAATCCCAATGGAGAGGCAACATGATAGGAGGCTTAATGTTTGAATCCTTCCCTGGTCTATTAAAATATGTCCAAATACTGATATTGATGCCTTGTAATATATCAGTCGGTATATTTCATCCACAACTCTAATAAAAAAATACCATTTATTAACGGCCAAAGAAACCAATCCAACTCAAATTTTCTGTTTCCAACAAGACCTACTGTTACTTATACAACCATGTTCAAAATTGTTGTAACAATCTGTGCATTCTAGGAATTTACTACTCATCATTTATTTGAATTATTTTTGGCTTCTATATGACGATTTTAAAAACAATTAAAATATTATCAGTTCTGTATAAAATGGCTATTTAATTTAGATTTTATATGATTTCTTTACATTTGGGTTATTGTAATTGATATTTAAGATTGATGTTATAAAGTTGTGAAGAAGTACTATTCAAAGATGAATTTTTTTTCATGTTTAGCTTGCTACTGAAAAATTCTGTAGGGTTTTGTGTTTCTCAAACAGTCAATGTTGTTTTCAGTAAGGTGAACAGTGTGTACTTGAAATGATTAATTCAGTAAAAGCCATTGTCTAATGGAATACACTTTAGAACATTTGAGATTTTAGTGCATGTGAATTTAAAGGACAGATGAAATTAACTTGTTTGACAATTTCAAAATTCTGTTTTATTTACAAAAATCTAGACACATTAGTTATATACACTTGTAATAATTCTGACAACAATAAGTAAAAATGTTTATAACTTTTCTAATCAAAATTAACTTTATAATTCATTTAGGTTTTTAGAATTTACATGTAAACATGTATGATTACATTGTTTCTTTATGTTACTAAATGCTAATTAAAGATCAGTGTTCAGAAATATTTTGTGAATAAAATTCCTAGTTTTTAATTGTATCAGTACAATTATCTGTAAAGACTGTCACATTTTCAAACAGAATTGGAAACAAATTTTGATATTTTATTTATCACTTGATAGAAAACAACTTTGTGTTATAAATGTTGTGTGTTTGAGATGTCTATGGCATAAGTCTACATATCTACTTGAAATTATTTTACAATTTTAAACAAACAACTTAAGAACATCATAAATTGATCTTTATTTGATTGGGATATGATTGACATATTGATAACTGCAAACTGGAATCCTAATAATTGTATATTTTGCTATACTTCAATTATATAAACTGAAAGTGTTAGTAGCTAAACCTAACAGGATATTGTGTCTACAAGCAGCACTGTTTTACCGTGTAAAACATTCCACTTTTATCGTACTCGTAAATTTTGTATTTTCTTAAGTATTCATCAATGTTGCT
Organism: Zhengitettix transpicula; assembly: GCA_037074705.1. NCBI lineage: Eukaryota > Metazoa > Arthropoda > Insecta > Orthoptera > Tetrigidae > Zhengitettix > Zhengitettix transpicula. The sequence goes on from CM073595.1 coordinate 5,808,740, forward strand.
CAGGGATCTTGGCTTCTTGATTTAGACATGTTGGCCTTACAATGTGCCATTCTGTAAATAAATATGCAACTCTTTAAATTTTAACTGGATTATTGAAATGGTGCTGTAAAATTAAAATATTACCTGAATAATAGAAATTGTCTGATAATGGTTGCATTAGTGAGCAACAATTTTTTTTGTGTGTGAAAATGTACAAGAAAAACTGATTATTACAAACTTCAAGATTACTTGTCATTTTTGTGATCAACATAGAAGAGCATAGTTCACAAATTCAATGTAATTAAATTCTATGACATTCTAGTTTATTTTCTCTGTATTATTATCTTTCCCCAGTGATTTTGTTTGTGCATTTAATGTACATTATTATTCAGTTTAATAAATAAAAACATTTTTTAATATTTGAATACTTATATTGTCATCATGTATTAAATAATTCTTTGTTGTTTATGAGTTTCATATACTTCCCAGAAGTTTGGTGACCACACTTTACCTATTTTTACACGCCCAGTCTGTAGAGTTAATATTTTATTTGATACTATGATCATGTCTGGAATTCATTTAATTTAAAGTTCCTGCTAGAAATTTATAAATATAAAAACAGCATACCTATATAGTGTTAAATTAAACATTTCAATTCCAGAATAATGGAAATGCTGGAAGTTCACTAAAAACTTGCCATCGATAACAGATTTGCAAACCAAGTGCAGGACACTTAAATAAAATGCAGTACAGGGAATAACCAAGAAATTCTTCAGGAATTCAAATTATTTATACCTTTAATCAGCCTCGTAAAAAACTGCCAATGGAAATTGCTTTTTTTTTAGATCCAACTTCCAAGATTAATAACTGTTCGTGAGTAATGTTGTGTTTGGAATAAATTGTGTAGCAGGTATTTATCTTGGAAGTTTGATTTTGAACCGAGTTTTTGTTTTTATGATATACCGCAATATTATTACAGATGACATGACCTTAATAGGGCTGAAAGTTTCTGAAATTTTTTGAAATGTGGCTGAATTCCTGTGGTTAACAATTGTATATTCTGATCTGGTGCAATATATCTACCTACGCCAAATAAGACTTCATAATTTATGTATTAGCGGTCGGTACAAGTTACATTCAGGAGCTCACTTCTTCCGTGGGCCGTATTTTGCAGAAGTAGGCTTCAACAAATTCCACTGTTATTATAGTGGATTCAAATCTACAGGTTGGATGAATGAATACCAAATTGACGATTAATAGTTTTCGGTCAAGGCTTGACGGAAGGGTCTGTTAACCTGGAAGGATGCTTTACATTTGAGCCTGTATATCCATATCAACAGGACGAAAAAGCATGAAATTTCGTTGTGTTTCTTACTTTGGAATTTGAACACTCGACTTAAAATACTAAGCACCGTCACTAAAAAACTGAGTCTTAAATAGTTATCCTCTTTTTGGAAGTTTGGATTTAATGGCTAAATAATATTTGAGCAGTCTTCCCCTTAATTTGCGGTTCGTGTTTGGTTGTGAGCTCCTACATAACTATATACCGCTATTACGTAAATTATTAAGTCTTATTTGGCGTAGAAATATATATCGTATCAGATCAGAATATACAATTGTATAGGAATTAGCCACACAAAGTACTCAGGAATTCAGTCACGTCAAAAAATATAAGAAACTTTCAGCCCTATCAAGGTCATATCTGTAATAATATTGAGGAATATCATAAAAACAAAAACGGTTCAAGATCCAACTTCCCATATAAATACCTGCTACCTGACTATGCACTACCAACGCAATTTATTCCTAGCGCTATATTTATCTTGGAAGTTGGATTTGGATCTATGAAAAAGCTATTTCCATTGTCATTTTTTGACGAGGCTGATTAAAAGTATAAATAAATTATATTATGCCGAATTCCTGAGGAATTTGTTTGGTAATTCCCTGTACATTAATACATTTGTTTCACAAAAAATTCAAAAGAAAAACCGTATCACTAAACAGAATTTTCGGTAATTACATATTTTTACGAATATCGAGGACGAAGTGCTGATTACGGGAATTTAATGACGCTGGATGATATGGACAGAAAATTTCTCAAATAAATAAATAATAATTCGAAGATCTGTGGTTTCGTATGGAGTGCACAAGATGTAATTTTATTCGCTGAAAGAAAATCAGAATGCCTTATATAATTCTATTTTTGAAATTTATTGACAGTCATGGGCAATATTAAATTTTTCGGGTATTCCATTGCGTTCGTTGTCTCTTTTCTTGGTTCTTCTTCCTTTATACCAAGACAGTGGAATACCCGATAGAATATCTGAATTATATCTCATAAGACTTCATCTTGAGATGTCTCCTGAAACTCGTACAATAAAATCAGACATCTGTACGTCATGTAATTAATTAGAACTTGGAATAAAGCAGTTCATGCCTCAAGAAAATTAAAACCAATGATATGAAGATTACAATAGACTACGGACCTACATTTAGAGACATGGGGCTGAGTGAGACGAGTAGGCACTGAAAAATTATTTCTTCGCGTGCATTAAAATAATCATCATTAGCTGGAAATGGCCAAATTTTAGTTTTTTTTTTTTTCATTTGCACGATTTTCTCAAAAGCGTCAGGGTTTACTCAACGGCCTTACGTCATGAACATGATGTTTATTCTTGACGTGTTGTGCACAGTGATCATGTGACACGACTGGTTTCTTGGTTGATAGTGGAACGTATCTGCTTAGCCCATAACCTTTGCAGTAACAACAACAACAACAGGTGACAAATGGCTCAGTCGAGGAGTTTCAGTGTTAGAATTTTGTAATGCATCAAAGTTTTGTCATCTTAGTAAACGCCTATGCATTAATTACAACATTACAAAGTATAAGCAATCCAATTATAAAATATAATATTCAGAATAATTTTTTCATCTTTTAACATTTCGTCATTGTTAATAAAGAATTAGAAAAAGTATAAAAATTATGTTATATTAATATCTTCTTTAAAACTGTGCTAGAGGATGTTGCTTTTTTTGAGTCTATACCTTAAATGTCACAACTTGTACACAATCTGAGTTACTTTCATCAAGGAATCAGTTTATAATGAATACATTTTTTAGAGATAAATGTATATGGAAGGTACTTAACAAGATTTAAGATAGATTTAGGACTATTATGGCGAATCATTGATAGAATCGTTTCACCTTAAACTAGGTATTTGGTGCCTTAAACTATGTATTCCATAAAGTTTCCATGCTTGGCTAATATGTTTTCTGCATGATAAATAAAATATAAACTAGCAATTTATTTAGTGTATCATAACATACATTAATGCATTTCTGGTTTTTTGTAGTAAATTTATTTAGAGCCTTGCTGATATATAGTCCTATATTATTCTAGTAAAGGTGAAAATGTTATATTATGATTAGTTACATGTGATTACCAATAATAATATTTTTTGCCCAATACCACAATTCTATATTTTTACTATTCCAAATATAAGAGGGATTTTACAGCAGTCTGTGTAATTTTTCATATAATTTTGCTTAAGAAAAAGATCCTTTCAGAAATTAATTCGTGTCTAGGTTACTGTTTAGGAATAATGTATATATGACACCTAAAAACTATTTTCTATTAATATAAAAAAAAATTTTAAGAAAAAACACATACCCTTGCATTTTCAAACACTTCACTTTTGGGAACTATATGCATGATAAAGACCTAATGTCTAGTAATTGTGAATCATTTTCACAGTTTCATAAAATGGTTTGATACATATTTTAGTTTTAAATTTTCCCATGTTTTATGTATGAAATAAAATTCTTCAATAGCTTTCCCAAGAAATTTATGGAATGAGAATATCTCTTTTGTTTATCAAATTCTATGCTATAAGTTAATTTTGGCTGTTAATGTAAGTAATATTTTGGATTGGGTGATTGATTAATGAAAGGGTCCATATGTGTAAAAAGTAATTTAGTAGATGAAATCTGGGCAAACAGTAAGTCCTATTTCATCAACTTTATTGTAATTGGTAAATCTAATTTAGATGTAGAATTATTCCCAATGTGATTAGCTGCATTCAATACCATAACCAAAAATGGATCACTGAATCTTTCTCCATCCATCTTTATGCTATATTATTATACAGTAGTATGCATTGTATGTTTTTATACAAGTCCCATCATATTGTAGCTGAATATTTTGTTTTAAGAATCCCATATACAAAATTAAGTCATTAAATATAGCATTACGTAATGAGAAACACATTAAACAGTGACAACACATTGCTATTTTTTGTTATATATATATATATATATATATATATATATATATATATATATATTATGGCACCAAATTTAGTTTAAACTAAATTAAATTATAATTAATCACCATGTTAGACATCAAAATGTTAAGGAAGTTGAAATTAAACAACTTTTCAAAATATAACAAAACAAATTTTATCTTTGTGGAACTTTACAAATTATTGATATTGTTGTGCCACGGCTTTGATGACAAACTTAATTTTCAGTGCCGCCTATCGGGCCTCCAATAAAGATAGTTTCATAAAATGGCAATTAAATTTTACAAAGCACCAGTATCCCTAACTTAAAATATTTTTTTCATTTGAAATTATTGAAATCTGAAGTATGACGATAATTATATTTAACTACAAGGTTTACAATTAAGAAAATTATTTTTAGTTACTTTGCCATTGTCTGGGCTCGATCTCACTTAACTTAACTTTTTGTCACATCACTATGAGGCCATTTTGGACTGAATTTATGGTATTTTCGTTTGCAAAAACTAAACATTTTCCTATAATAATTGTTGTTAGATTTGTTAAAACCATCTTTGTTGATAGATTTGTTCTCTGTTCTCTAAAAATTTGGTTAATTACTGGAACATGGCAACAGACAAAATCCAATTCCGCACTGCGACTTGCAACTCAATCTGAGAAATCATGTTTTCCCAAAATTATTAGCTATTGGCTATGGCTGACTTGCAACTCCAGAACTGGCGACTTTTAATATACCATTTTTAGCTTCCAAAAACACACTCACTCTGTCGTGGTCCCAGCAACTCTGCTTCGGCCAAAGTTCCATATGTCTCAATGCTGCCTGCGGCGACAATGCTCCTTGTGGCAAGCAAGCAATACAGACTCCCTATTCTTGTTGACAATCCCTAAGTTATAATGCAATGGCCTCAGATGTATGCTGCCAATAATGAAATAGTAAAACTTTATTTATTAAATAATTACATATTCGTAATTACCACAATATATAATTTTCTTTATTTAGTTTGAGTATTATTGTTTGTTGGATTAATAATAATATTATTATGTGTAGCAAAAGACAAATTGTCAAGAATATGTCATACATGTTAAATCTTTACCAAATTATTATGTAATTAAATTATAAATAATTTTAAAAAGTTTAAAAAAGTCACTCTATTAATTTTTGGTTTCAAATTAAAAAATACCTATGAACACTATAAATATGATCAGATAGAAATTTTTTTAACATTCTTACCACTTGTTTGCCTGAGAGTAACTCTGATAGATGGAGGCAGTCTATTAAATACCTTAATTCTAACAGTCTGAGATGATAATATTTTGTTCTTTTCTTTCAGAAAATGGGTCATACTTTACAGAAAATGTGTTACGAGCATTCTGAAAATTTTGTAACCTAACAGTAAGTACATTCATTTTACTATTTTTTCCCAGTGTATGATCATAAAACTTCTGAAACGGTTAATTGTGTCCTACATTGAAAACTGTTGTGAAGGTACAATATTTGATTTTTAGAGTTCAATCACTGACATCCAGAGTTCTTGGTAGATAGTACACATATGGAACAACACACACATTATAATAGTGTATATAAGTGAAACTAATGTTTAGCAATGAATATAGAACAAGGATGCCAAAAGCTCATGGCATTTATGAATACTTTTAAAAATTTTAAATAAATGACTTCTGTAGTATCTTTTGATTTTTTCCTAATTACTATAATTCTTTGCCTCCATAATATTGCACAGAAAAAACAATTGTTTATTTTAGGCTCTCCTCAAGTTGTTGCCAAGCTGATGGCTGAAGGAGTATCTTCAGGGAAGCCGGGTAAGTATTTTTCATGTAAAATATATTTTATATATATATATAAGTGAGGATATGACATTGTCAAAATAATTGTGATCATTGGTTAATTAAAGAGAGAGAGAGAGAGAGAGTTTATGACTTACCTGTAATTGAACCACTGTGTAGCCGCATGGGACCAAAGGAAGTTCTTCAAATTCCACAGCTGACTGGTGCACGGAATAGTGTAACATTCCTTCCTGAAGGAGGAGGCTGATAGTCTCTGAAAATTTGAAGAACTTCGTTCCTGTGTGGCTACACCTTGCTTCAATTTCAGGTAAGCCACAAACTATCTCTTTCCTTTCCATACCAATGATCACAATTATATACATATATACAAATTTGTTGTGTTCAGTTTTATTGTATGTAATATATTTTCTATTGCCACAATAGAATCTATTTATCTTTCAAAACTTCCTTCTTGCAAATAAATCGAGAGCCATAAATTTAAGTTTTCGATTACAACTATGTTAGTTTTTAAAAATCACTTGAAAACATTGTAGCTATAAGTTTATTTTTTTGAAGTTGGAAACTGTAAATGGTTATCAATGAACTTTTATTTTTAAGCAAATGTAATTTTTTTAAAATGTCTTACATTTAATCTATGGTTGATATATCTGTTCACTATTAATTTTACACTATGTAGGCTATGATGCTGGTCAGATACACTGTATGTATAAACCTAGTGTTATTGATGATTATTTTTTTAGGAAAAAGGATGACAAGATCAATGATCAATCGTCTTATTGTTTCAAAGAACTTTTTCAACTATAACTAGGAAATGAAGAGTACATGAATAAAAATAAAATGTCCTCCATATAAATAATAACTATGTGGTAATATTTTATAAATAGGAGGGGTAGGAAAGCGAGAGAGGGTTTATGGTGTACCAGTCGAACATTCTATTGTATCCTTCTCAATAGGGTCAATCCCAAACTTCCATGGAATTTGTCTCTATGCCACTTTATTATTATTCACATATTTTATGAACCCTATGTGTATGTTCATTAAGTATTTCACTGTGCAATTAAAATTTTGAGATAGGCTTTTGACTAAGAATTGCTGATTGTAACCCTTGAGAATATTAAGATTGCAGAATACTTTGAATCACATCTTAAACTGTATAGTTCATATACAAGTGATAGTGCATCTATTTTTGTAATTTATATTATTTTAAATTAATGATGGTTTTGAGTAAAGTGTCAATGAGATTCTTTTTGCAGTAAAATCCAAACCAGAGCTTCCACCAAAGCCCACAACATGTTCCCCGTTACCTAAGCCAACAGGAGAAGCATTACACAGGACACCAGCAAGGTAATTTTATTTTTCTTATGATGAAACACATTTCAAGAATTTAACATGATATTTACTGTATTAGTCTAAAATGTACATTGCTTGGCAATGAAAATAGTGCTTATCAAATGAAATGAATGAAAAGTGAAACTGCTTATATAAATATATTATAAAAAATTATTTGAAATTTTTTGTGACCTGTAATTAAAAATGTTTATGTTTAGGCCATCACCCATTAATAAATTTCCCCCTTCTGCTGGAACCACACATGAAGTCCTTAATACTCAACATGGGAGGAAGGAATGTAAACCTCATTCTACACTACAAAGAAAATTTCAAGATAATGAGGCTGACCGTACACCATATTGTGTGTCTCATTTTAAAAACCATAATTCATATGAAGAACCATACAAAGATGGAGAGAATGTGCCAAAAATGGCACTATCCACAAAGCCACAATTACTACCTAAACCTCACACTCCATCAATAGGTCGAAGGTATCAACATTCTTTAGCTTCAAATAAATCTCATGATAATTCATTAAGTAAGAAAGTCGGTCAAGATTTAGATGTAGAGAAAATTGTTGCTGGCAAATGGACCTATTCAAATATTGCTGCGAAATCCAGAAAATCTTCTACCCTGCCGTCCAGAGCTCCTTTTGCAAATTTTGAAGAATTTTCATGTTTAAATGAAAGCAAAGAAAGAAATCCCATTCGTCCTCCCAGATCTCCAAAACACAAATTTTCTGAAACTCCACCAGTTTTTAAATATTTGACTAACATGTCATCTCCATCAAGTGTCAATGTGGCTAAAAATTCAGAAATAAAAAAAGCCCACGCTACTTCTGATCTACGAGAGCTGAAACATACCAATTCATTAACTGAATCAAACACCAGCAACACGCATCTACTTGTTATGAAATTAAAAGTTAATAATGATTTACCCGTACCTCCCCCAAGACGAAGAAGGATATCTTCTGGTACTCCTGTATCTCCAGAAAACAATCTAACAGAATTTAGTTTTCCTTCTAAAAATCAAAATGTTCCTGAATATGCAACAGTTAATTATAGCTTAAAAACAAACCGTAAGAACAATGTAGAAGTGAACATTAAGAAAGAAATGGACAAAGAATCTGAAGAAAATACAGTTAAGACTGAAACTGTTCCTGTGCTTGAAGAAACGGAAGCTGTGGAAAATATTTATAACAAAAAAATTGATATTCAAGGACCAGAAAGTTGTCAGGTTATTTTGTGCAATGACCCTAAAGAAGCTGTTGGGCCATCTTCAAACACTGATAAAGAACAGGCCGAACATAGCTGCTCAGATAGTACAATACAGACTGAAAGTTTATCAGTGTCAACACATGCTATCTCGATAGATAAAGATAAGTCAGAAGATGCCTGTGGAACTAGTTTGTGTAAATTTGTGCAACTGGAAAGTCCACCCCTAAATATTTTAAATTGCAAGATAACTACCAATGAGCAACAACTTCCCTTTTCTTCCCCTACATGTAATAATTCAACTGATGAGCTGATAGATGCTGAAAATGGATCAGCTTCAAGCAACATGGAATGGTTGTCAGTTAAAAGCTCGTATCATAGTAGTGCCAGTGATGTACACTCAGAAGTATTGACTTTTGATGCTGACCATTCTATTGAAATAAAATCTTGTATTTGCAATGAAGATATATTTTCTAAAGCTTTTGAAATCAACATAGCTGATATTGAACCAGTTAATGCTGATGTGTGTGGCACAGATCATGGTGAGAACAATATTATGAATCTTTCTTTATCAGAATATAATACAAACAACATCTTTTCAAGTACAGAAAATACAGGCAATTGTAAAAAATCAAATGGTGATTCTAAAATTAATGTAATTAATAATGATGGTACAAATTTATTTGAGAAGTCAGAGCAGATAATAAGACACACAAAATTAACATCATCTCTTCCAAATAGATACAAACCAAACATGAACACACTCAATCGAAGGCAGTCTAGAAGAAAATCATGGGGCAGCTTCAAAGACCATTGGTCCCCATCACAATTAAGGTTTAGAGCCAAGAAACCCCAAGAACTTCCTTGGCATGATGATGGTGAATTTTCAAGTGGAACTTTGGCAGACCTAGATAGTTCTGATAATGCAGTCAGGCAGAGCTCTGTTGAAGAAGTTTCAGAGGAGAGAGAGAAAAAAATACGATGGTGGGGATCATTTGGAAAAGGTAATAGAAAGCACAAACAAAAGAGACAGAGCCAATTTTTCTGTAAATATGGTGACTCATCACATGAAGGCTCTATTAGTGAAAATCAAGTGAACAGTTCAGAATCATTTTCATCAGGTGTTGCCCAGAATTCTATTAATGAGATAGAAGAAAAGGGAAGTGATACTCAACCTGGAAATTGTCAGAACTTTGAAGCTGAAACTTCTGATAATGGTGTATCTAAAAGTGAGCTATGTTCATCCCCAACTCCAAAGAAAACAAAAGCTTTCTTTATTGCTCAAGAATTAATGACTTCAGAGAAAGTATTTATTAATGTGCTTAAATTGCTCAATGTAGATTTTAGGATAGCAGTGCAAAATGCATGTAAAGAACAGCAAACTCAAATTATTCCTGAAGAAGACCTTGGAAAAATTATTAACAGCTTGCCTCAGTTACAAAGCTTAAATGAGGACCTTCTTCGTGATTTGGAGAATAGAATTGAAAACTGGAATTCTCTAAGTAAAATAGCAGATGTCATTGTAAGAAAAGGACCTTTTCTTAAGTTATACACTACATACATTCAGAACTTTGAGGCTCAGTGTAACCATTTAGATGACTGTTGTCAAAAATATCCTAAATTTGCAAAAGTAGTGAAAGAATTTGAAGCTCTGCCATTGTGTCAGAAACTGTCAGTTAAGCATTTCATGTTGAAACCTGTGCAGAGGATACCTCAGTACCGTTTGTTATTAGAAGATTATTTTCGTAATTTGGATCAGAACTCTCCAGATTTTGAAGATACTCGAACAGCTTTGAAAATTGTATGTGATGTTGCAGACCATGCCAACAGGAGTATAAAATTAGGGGTAAGTTACATGTGCAGCAAAATTAAAACAATGCACTACAGTCAATCAGTTTCATAAAAGAAATTCTTTTCTAATACATGTATAAGATGATATATGTGTGGTCACAGGGAATACATGATTATGAATAAATTTGTAGGTTTTCAGGGCATCACATTTTTATTTGATTTAACCTCAAACACTGCCTTCTTTCGGGAGATAATGACAAAACTAAATGTTTATAACTCGGAAAACATTAAGAGTCCTGAGTTACAAACTACTTCACAGAGTACAGAAGGCTTGGGAGATGATCACAGTACATTTAAATTATTTTGGCCATTTTCTGACTTAACAACTTCTTCCCTGTAACCAAACATTTGTTATAGACTAATTTACCAAGACAGGAAAATGGAAAATTTTGGATTACCTTCATTTAAATGTGAGTAAGAACATTGTCAAAATAATTGAGATCATTGGTATGGAAAGGAAAGAGAGATAGTTTGTGGCTTACCTGAAAGTGAAGTAAGATGTAGCCATAGGGAACTGAAGGTAGTTCTTTAAATTTGGAGGTAAGCCACAAGCTATCTCTTTCCTTTCTATATGTATACAAAACTGATGGAAATAGTGACGAGGTCAAATTAAGAAACACATTTAGATAGGAAAGAGAGACAGTGAAGTCAACTTGCCTGAAATCAACAGTTGGTCCAGTCAGGTTGAGGAGTGCAATTATTTCAAATTTTTGATGGCCTGAGCTCCTTTTGTCAGTAAGAAAGGTCTGAACTGTGTGCACAAAATTTGAAATATTTTCACTCCTCAGTCTGACTGGACCAGCTGCTGATTTCAGGTAAGTCGGCTTCGCTATCTAAATGTTATATATACACACACACACACATATATATATATATATTGGTATGGAAAGGATAGAGAGATAGGTTGTGGCTTACCTGAAAGTGAAGTACGGTGTCGCCATGAGGAACTGAAGGTTGTTCTTCAAATTTTCGGAGGCTCTCAGCCTCCTTCTTCAGGAAGGAGTGTTACACCATTCCGTGCACCGGCCGGCTGCGGACTGTCATTCCGCAGCCGGCCGGTGCACGGAATGGTGTAACACTCCTTCCTGAAGAAGGAGGCTGAGAGCCTCCGAAAATTTGAAGAACAACCTTCAGTTCCTCATGGCGACACCGTACTTCACTTTCAGGTAAGCCACAACCTATCTCTCTATCCTTTCCATACCAATATTTTTGACAATGTCACATTCTCACTATTACAATATATATATATATATATATATATATATATATATATATATATATATATATATATATATATATATGATATTAGTAAGGATGTGACATTGTCAAAAATAATTGCAATATTGGTATGGAGAGGATAGAGAGATAGGTTGTGGCTTACCTGAAAGTGAAGTGCCAGTTTCTTATGGCGACACCACACTTCACTTTCAGGTAAGCCACAACGTATCTCTCTGTCCTCTCCATACCAATATATATATATATATATATATATATATATATATATATATATATATTTTCAGTCTTTCCTTCTTCTTCCATCCTTCTCTCTGCTTTGAACATATGCTTTTCTATGTGCGTAATTCTTCGCCCGAGCATATGAATTCACATAAAGCGCAATCCTACTATCTCTCCTATTTATTTCTATCCTTCCTCACTATCCAAGTTTGAATGTGAATTAGTTCCTTAATGGATTCTCCTAATATTGTATTTATTCCTTAATGGAAGCTCCTAATACTTCATTCGCTCTACTCTACCTATTCCTCCACTAAAACTATTAATTGTCCACAATAAGACTGTCTATATTTGCCTGGTCAGGAACTTGACCCGGTGGCCGAGGTGGTTAAGGCGTCTGTGTACTAAGCAGAATACGTGGGTTCAAGTCCCGCCTGGGTCAAATATTTTCAGTCTTTCCTTCTTCTTCCACCCTTCTCTCTGCTTTGAACATATGCTTTTCTATGTGCGTAATTCTTCGCCCGAGCATATGAATTCACATAAAGCGCAATCCTCCTATCTCTCCTATTTATTTCTATCCTTCCTCACTATCCAAGTTTGAATATATATATATATATATATATATATATATACATACATATATATATATATATATATATATATATATATATATATATATATATATAAAGAAAGAGAATGATGTGACATTGTCAAAATAATTTATGTGGATGAGAGAGATTGAGTGAGTGAATTAGTGGGCTGTCATCACCTTGATAAACAGGAAATTGTTAAAAAAATAAAATTGGAGGTTTTAGCTTCCTTTCTCAGGAAATGCACCCTCGTGTGGTGAGCCAGCATGAGTTTCACAGTTGAGGAAAGAGGCTACCAGCTCAAAATTTGCACTGTTTCCATTCCAATATGAGGACACTGGCCTTCAGATAAGCCATTATTCACTGCATCCCTTTCCAACTGAGAAAGGAGGTTAATGTCTCTAAAAATTTGAACTTTTTCCTGTCTGACATTTTGATTCTGGCCCTAAATTTCGGTTAAGCCTTCTTATCTCTCTTTTATGACAGAAACCTATAAATTCAGCATTACATATTGTGAATAGAGAACATTTTTATGACTAAATGTAGTTAGAAAAATATTAAATACAACTTTGTTGTTAAATAATTGATAATAAAATGTCTTCATATTATTTTGTCTGATGGTTGATGTTTGAAATTTTCAATAATTGAGGTTGGACATGGAACAAGCAGTTCACATTTCTGTCAAATGTCAACAATATTTTGAGTGAAAATTTTTATAATTTATTTCAGGATCACTTGAGTAAGCTTCTTCACTTACAGTCTCAACTTGGTAATTATGAAATAATTAAACCAGGTCGAATATTTTTGAAAGAAGGTGAATTGTTGAAACTTTCAAGAAAGGAAAGCCATCCTCGATATTTTATCTTGGTAAGCAGTTGACGTTGATTTATGTTTGACAATTGTATTTAGTACTTGGACACTGTATGCAATAGAACAAATTGATTGTGTACATGAATAACATTAAAATGTATGTGTGGATAATGGCATGTTTTAGATTTTTGTGTAAGTTATAAATTTGTGTGAATATATACCTCGCACCCTGAGGATTATTTTATATATTCCCCTTGTTTTTTTGACTGTCCTACATGAGTAATGACATTTTTTTTTTCATTAAAGAATTTCAGTTTTTGATCTAATCATTGATTGTTTTTTGAACTTCTGAGATCTTTATTTGTTTCAGTTAAATGATTGTCTACTTTATACATCATACTATGGTTCTGGTTTGGCGTCAGGTTTGAAAGTGAATTCAGAATTACCTCTTGGAGGAATGAAAGTAAATATCCCTCAGGCAGAAGATTACAGAAATGAATTCAGTATAATTAGTTGTACACGTAGTTTCACTCTAATGGCGAGGTAAATAAATTTTCAAGAATTTAATTGTTGTATTGTAATTTGAAGTGTATCAGAAATATTATACTCACTTTAGTATCTTGTATGCTTTCCCCTTCCAGAACCATCGGATCTAAAAATTTTAGGCACTTTTTTTAGTTCCTTATTTTCTCTGAAACATAGAGTATTATTTCATTAAATAAATTTGACATACCATTTTTGTATGTATAGTATTGCTTGTGGTTTCATTTAAATGAAAATTATTCTATTGTAATTTTTTGAGCAAATATGTGTCATGAAGTTGCAGGAAAATTTACTAAATGTTTATTAATCCATGGCTTCTTCACAAAGCTCCTATCTGAAGAGTGAAATAAACTGAAATCATAAAGTCTAATACATTTTATAGTCTTTTTTATTTGTAATTAACTATAATGCGTGGCAAATATGTTGGAGGCCCAGTTTACTGTTCTTCTGCGTGGGTGCTGTATCCTCTCCATGTGCTGCCAATCTGCTTGCATAAGCGTCTAGAGCTTGATCACATTAGATATTTGTCATGTATGTGTTTATTCTGTGCTGCCTGCCATCCCCTTCCACAATCTATGCCACCAACCTTCACTGCTGACATGTGCTATAGTGGGGAAAAATAATAATATCCCTGACTCTGTATTATACTTTCACAGCTATGTATCCACATTTGCCCAGAAAGAAAAGCATTTTTGGTGGTATCTTGTGAACACAGTAATAAACAGATAACAATCTATGTTTTTAAAATTATGTTAATTATTTTAGTACAATTTAATTTACTTTTAAATGTGAAATATTTTAAGTTGTTTTTGATGTGTCAGACTGACTATGTTAATTGTTGATACAACTAGTCACATCTAATGTTCAAGGAGTCATTTTTAAATAAAGACAGTTTTGGTCAGTGTTTTTACATTCTGAATTGTTTATCACAAATCGGTATCTTAATTAAAGTGGCTGTACCGTGGGTATTGTATGGAAAAAGCAGATATAGACTTTTTGTAAATGACTGAAGGTTTTCTTAAAGCTACTTGATAGATTGATTCATCTTTGATAGCTCTCTTATGATAAAACAGGATTTGTCACAGATTTTACATAACTAATTACTTAAATAATAAATATATATATTATATATATATATATATATATATATATATATATATATATATAATTGCAATATTGGTATAGAAAGGAAAGAGTGAAATGCGGTGTCGCCATGAGGAACTGAAGGTTGTTCTTCAAATTTTTGTAGACTTTCAGCCTCCTTCTTCAGGAAGGAGTGATATATATATATTATTTATAGTCACATCAACTGTTAAGGTCAGCACAGGAGATCAGCTAATAAGATATTATATGAGTGGAATTAGTTACAACATAAATGATGGGTAAACAGTTCTTGGGTTTCCACCCAGGTTAAAGTAAGCTTAAGTCATGATGTTTGAATGGTGTACTCTGCCATCTTTTTTAAGTCAAACCCATGAACTGTTGACAACTACAAAGGGATGTTGCTTTGGATTTTTGTTAAAAACAGAAAGGGAAACAGAACATAAGAGGGAAAACTGTATGCACTATTTAATACACACAAACCTCGGAAGCACCTATTCTGCAATTCAGTAGACATTAATTCAGCAGCTTTGAGACTCATATAAAAATGTGCATATGGAGGAATAAGTACCATTTACAAGTTAAGTTTAAAACTGCATGGTAAATGTGTTATAATTGTTAATGTTCTTTACTTTTTCAGGAAGAACATAAGAATAATGCTGTACTGTAAAATAGTACGGTAGACTCAGCCTATGCTTATCTCATCAGATAACCTTATATCACAGCCATATTTATCACTGTTAGTTATGAATTCTTATTGCATTTAACAAATTTCAGTAATTCTAATATGGAAGTGCTAGGTAGATTTAAAATTTGAAGAATTTCGTTGAGAGGCTTGCAGCCTTCTTTAGCATCCGACCCTGACTTAATTCTAGGAAAGACATATCTGAGAATTTATTAGCTCTGATGATGCTATTTTTTTGTTGTAAAACGAACGAACTAAGTTTTCTCTAAAATATATATATATATATATAGAGAGATATAGATAGATAGTTAGATATATATACATACATATAAATAGGCTAGCAGTGCAAGCCTCCTCCTGGTAAACTGGCTTTTAATAATTTTTTAATTTTCTGAAAATTATTTCAACATTTATACATAAAAAATTCTTATATATTTCACTAAGGAATTGTTTCTTAAATTTGGATACATTTGTACAGATCCTTAGAAGAACGTCAAGAATGGGTTGATACTCTTCAAGCAGCTATAAGAGAATTTACCTCTAGGCAACTTTCCTTCCATAACCAAAAAATGAACTTGGAAAATAATGAAACATCAGAATTCTTTAAAATTGGTAAAGAGGTGAGTTATTGATTGATTGTTATTTAGATCTTATATCAACTTGATATAATTATCATAATGTATATTTTTTAATTCCACAGGTTCCCGTTTGGATTCAGGATGGCAGAGTCACAAAATGCCAAATTTGTATTGCAGTTTTCACAGTTACATTTAGAAGACACCATTGTCGAGCCTGTGGAAAGGTAGTGTGAATGTGTTCCAGTAGTTATGAGTATAATAACTAACTGAATTATTATAACAGGTATATTGCTCTACAAAGTATGAGGTGCTACGAATTAATTAAAATAATTTGAATTATTACATAAACAATATCTTGATAGTAATTTGTCATTTCAAGTGCCTTAGATTTGATTGGGCATAATTATTGACATACAGTTTATATTGTCATATTTGGCACTAATTGATCAGATATAACAATGTGTTTGCTTAGTACTGAAGCATGGTTCTACCCATTCTAGGGGTTTGATGCTGGTTATCAATTTTTGCCTCAGCCAAAGGAAAACTAAAGACCAACATATTTATTAATTCCCCAGTTTTATAGAATATGTGTATGGAGAAATTTGTCATGTATATTTTGTGAGAATTTGGTACTCTAAAACTAATGCTTCAGAAACCATGAAAAATATTTCTCATGCGATATGAAATCAAATACAATATATATATATATATATATATATATATAAGTTTAAAATTCTGAATTTTATCTGAACTGGTTATGTAGTGATTGCTTCGAAAGTTGAATAGCTGTCATTTTAGATGGCATTTTTCTCTATTCATACATCGCCCTGGCGACACTGCACTTCACTTTCAGTTAAGCCACAACCTATCTCTCCTTCCTTTACATACCAATATTGCAATTATATATATTGGTTTGTGTCACAGAAACGAAAACTTCTTAAATATATACTAAGAAATAAATATTATTTTACTGTTACATGATTGAACAATTTATAATATTTATGTTCCAGGTAGTTTGCAGTTCATGCTCAGAATATCGGGCACCTTTGCAATACAAGAAATTCCAACCAGATCGAGTCTGTGAACAGTGTTTTAATTTTCTCTGGAAAGGTATTTTTTTTCTTTGAGCAATTATAATGTATAATTTTGTTTTAAGTTATACATTTTAGACTCAAAGCACTTTTAACATAGAAGTGTTTTACATAAGCCTAATGTGTTAAATGCAAATATACAACTGTAATGTATTAAATATGTGAAAAGTGATCATATTTCATTTCATTTTTTCCATTGCAGCCCTCTTGTTGTTCGTAAGGTGAGTTTTGCCAAAATTGCCATTGCTTTCATTAATTGAACTTTCTTCAGGTAAAATTTCAGAATATGGTTTTGCACATACCTTATTGCTCTATTTACAATAATTTATATTTTGAATTTCAATTCCTGAGTAATTGTTAACTTGACTCTATGGTATTCTATTGTTTTACTTTTGAAGTAAATGCATTTCAAGCAAATATTACTAGTCATTCATTTTTTCTACCCACCTCTCCTCCATTATTATTTGTATCTTCCACAGGACATTTTCTTATTATTAGTGTTCAATGTAGATCTACTTTATATGTGCTTATAAATCTTTAATATTTAACATTTAACTGTATAGTTATTTTGTTTCAGAATTTGAAGATCAGAGCCAAGTGAAAAGTGCCATTGAATCAGAACTTTCTGGACCTTACAATATTGATCAAGAATATGAACATATTAGGTCTCACTTCAAAAAACTTGGCCAAAACAGTGGAAAGAAGATAAAAAAATATGTCCCTCAGAGATTGTTGGAGGTACTTTAATTTAATAAAAGTAATCCATAAGAGTTATAGACTGGTAATTAGTATCACAATAATTCAGAAACTAAAACTACAAATAAATTTATTGATTGCAGAAGTTTTCGACTAACTGGGTCTTAATCAGCAAATGTTTATTAGATAAATATCCCTTGTATTTTTAATTGTTATCCATTACTGTAAGAGATTTGTTGTTTGATGATTACATGGTTATTAATGTCATCCCCATTTTAAAATATACCAAGAAAACTTTAATTTTTACCCTTAAAGGGTTTAAACAACTTTACCGCCATTTCTTGTTTATAGATGAAAGATCACAAGAAGTCAAGTTTTGTAATTAGAGTCCATTGATAAATTACAAACTGATGCTTGAATAAACACTCATGGTTGAAGTACTTTTACGGCATTTAAATGTCTTTAAACCTTCTAGGTAACTGCTAATGACACTGGCTCCCAGATAAGTGGATGGTTACAAAGGAGAATGAAACGATCTTGGAAACGTTTATGGTTTGTTTTGAAGGATCAGGTGTTATATGTTTACAAGGCATCTGAGGATGTGGCAGCTCTGGAAACTATCCCTGTTCTAGGTTATGAAGTTGAACCAATGAAGGAGGTAAATTCAGAACTAGCTTTTTCCAAAATAGCTAAAAATATAGAATTACTATGAGATAATTGCCCTCATAATTGAAAGTGATTTACTTTATATAAACATTTATAGAAAATGCTCCTCAGTTCTTAAAAATGAGAATAAAATATGAATTACCTGTGTGTATGCAAAGTATTTTGTTCAAAAGTTGTGTGGGTTTATATTTTGTAAAAAATGTCTCGAGCACAAAAACTTGCACATTTAAGACTAAAACTTTATAATTAACTATATATTTCAACTGTTTCCTTACAGAAACACTTTCAATTATATGAGGGAATTGATGCCAAATTAGTCTTCCAGCTAAATCACAAAGGTCAGCAACCACTTGTGTTTGCAGCGGACAGTGAGCATTTAGTTACACGGTATGTACTTCTGATAGACTACATTGCTTTTAACATCAGTTAAGTAATGCTAAGATTTTCAAGATACCTTATCCACTGCATTCTTTGAAGTTTGTATTTGAACTAGTGTTTAACATCTTTGACTGCATTGTCCAAAATTTTCAATAGGTCATATTGTGGATCTTTCATTCTTACTTTGTATAATTACAACATCTGTTCTTTTTTAGTCTACTACAAAACTTCAGCCCTATAAGAAATCTAAGCAACTACCCATGAAACATGACAGTTCAGATTATCTTTTTTGAACAGTCATTAATATTTATTCTTTGAATAAGAAAGATAGCCAATACATAGAAAAGTACTATGGTATTTATATTATGTTTTTACTATGAATACTTTAAATACTATGGTATTAAATTATTCTTTTTGTCGGTCTTTCTTATTCATTATTTTCAATCAGACTTAAATTTTTTAATTTTAATTCTTTGTTTATGTAACTGATGTGTTGTCCACATTTGACTAGTGCAATGATTTCAACACATTTTCCAGAAATTACATTGAGCTTAGCAAAGCTTCAGCCTCAATGTTCCACCATTCCTTTTTTATTATCCCTTTCAAATGTAATTTTTTTTTATTGTAAGACACCTTCAATATATTTGACATTAATTAACAATGGTTAAGAATTAATAAAAATGTCAGTAATTCACCTTACTGAAGAAGGGGGCCGAGAGCCTCAGAAAATTAGAAGAATCTCTTTATGTCTCGAGTGGCTATACCGAGCTTCAATTTCAGGTAAGCCTTTCCATAACAATTACCTCAACTATATTGACAATGTCACAAACTTACACGCATATATATTATTTATCTTTTCCATTTGGCCACCAAGATAGATCCTTGATTATCTCTAGAAAATTCTTACACACAGGCTGCAGCAAAAAACAATTTCTCAGACATTTTGACCAAAATTATTAGACCTTCAGTAAAGTTTAAGACTGCACTTCCAACCTTTTGATTACTACGGCACACCTGAACAGTAAGAAAGGATGCGTGGGCACACTTCCGCATAATACTACTAACAACAAAATCAATACTGTGCAATTAAAGGAAATACTGAATAAAAAATTTAATAGCTAGAATTTTGCAAATTAAAATTATATATATGGAGTGCACCTCCTGGTTTAAGGCTTACAATTTTTATTTATATCTATTTTAGTAGAAACTTTCGGTGGATTGTGTGGCTGAATGTAATTTTATTCAAAAAAAGTATTCTGGAAAATGACTGTCACATTTTAGCTTTGATATTCTTCAATCCACAAATTCACCAGATATTGTGTAATTTGTATCCATGAATTTTAGTACCAAATATGTGAGTAAATGAGTTAGTCATGATGTTTTCAATATATGGAAATACTTTGAACACAAGTAATTTTATATTTTCAGGTGGATTGCTGAAGTTGTTGAGGCAACTGTGTTAAAGTCTTGATTTCAAACTTTTAATTAGTGCTACGGATTTGTTTACCTTAATTTTAGTATACCAAACTCTGGTCGTTTTAGGAATGTTTTATATAATTTATAGTGAATATATGGTTGGTATTGTATTATGTGTATAAAATGTTGAATATATTTTGAGATTTTAATGAAATTGATAATAAATTTTATCTTAATGTATAAATTGTGTCTGAACTAAATTGTGACCAAGGACTGGAATCAGTCAGGTGGCTGTGCACAATCTGCGTGCAAGCATGTGCCTGAAAATTCCCAATTTTTTTCTTACACATGAGCGTAAATGTTAAAAATGAAGTCCTGATGATACCAAGCAAGAAATACACGCTCACCAATCAAGGCAAAGAATTGTATATCCTTTTGACCCAGTGCTAGTGGGTTATATGCCTCAACTTATTATACAAATAAGTGTAGTTGATCCACTTAATAATATAGAATACTATTGACCAGATAACATTTTATAATATAATTTACCAATAATTCACAAATCCAAGTCATTAATAAATGGCTCCATCAATCATATATTTGTATATAATTAAAGCTGTAAAGTCTCCTGACTTATTTAAAACAAAACAGGTATGTACAATCAAATTTGATTTTCAAAAGTGTAATAGAATTTCTATAAAGATGAATATAGCACATGTCAAAAGCTCCAAAATCTGACAAATTTTAATGTAACAATGTTATTTTGTAAAAAAGATTTTTTGTTTTTAAATGTGATTATGTAATTGATGAAGCAAACTAGTGCTCACCAGAATTTCAGAAAGTTTCTCTTCTCCCTCCTTCTAAATGAGCAATTGTACAAGATATTTTTCTCTTCCAAAAATAAAGTACAGCTGAATGCAACGTAGAAGACATTTTATATCTGCATAAGTCACCTGTATTGATGCAAGTACATAACATGCATGTGAAATTGCATTTACATTTGAGATGACCATCCTGCACAAGTTGGTGAATTTAACTTTTTTTCAAATCCAAATGGCCACAGCAAAGGTTCAGTAAATTCAATTGAATCTCGAGACACTTTCTGAATAAATGACGTCCTTCTCCAAAAGTTCAAAAATGAAAGAAGAAACCTCTACAACTGCTCTTTATTAACAAAAGTTAAATGCATATGTAAGCATACATCTATTGGAACTACTTTCATCTTCCAAATTGATGACATTTAAAACCAGCAAACACTTTTGTGAGATGAAACACTCAATTTTGTACAAATTGATTTCAATTTTTAACATTACAATAATACTTCAAATATGTAAACAATTTAAACTACATATGTTAAATATTTATAACATGCCAAATTACATAGACAAAATTGTTGCAAAATAGCTTCAAGTTACAAAAGGATTCTTTTAAAGAAGCTAACAATTAAAAATGTGTTGTACAGACTGCATAGATTACTTGAAAATATAAACAAACTTATTAAAATGATTTTGTCAACGTATACAATACATGTATATTTCCAATCATAAAATAATACTGAACACAAAAATGTATGTACATACAATCAAATACTTTATATTACTAGATGCTATAACACTTAAGTTAAAAGTCTACCAGAATTTCCACTGAACAAGAACAGGGGTCATTTTGAGGGTCATATTTTTATTTGATCAAATTTGTATATAAATCTAAATATGAGCTCACTTCTGAGATCGTAGGATTTGAGCTTTGTCTGCAAAGAGAGACAGGAAACATCATGGCAATAAAATTACTGTCAAATTCTAATGCTGTGATAGTTCAGTTGTCAAATCTGTAGAGTTTCAATAAAGTACTACTAAAGAGTCTCTTTACTATAAAATTGTTATTGGATTGTGCAAAAATACCCTGGAAGACGGAAAGATCCGTTAAATATTCACAGTTTAACCATTTTTATACGATTGTTCAAATGTGTTGCAGTTTAATCACGTTAATGTCAGAAGTAAATGTAATTTTTTGAAGGCCCTCTAGAAATGTAGTGGCAAGTTTTTAGTTTGGGTGGGGTGGGGAAATTTGTGTAAACAAAAGAAGCGTTAATTTCTAACTATTTATAACCACACATTTTAACACCTAGTTAGAAACACAGAATTTATTAGTGTTCACTATATTATCATTCGACTAACAGCTCAGAAAATTGTGGAGGAGGGGGGACATCAATCAAATTAAAATATCCATTCTGTGCTTTGCCGAATTCGACAAACCATCGTTAAGTGGTAAAAGTTGTAGCAAAAAGCTCAAAATCTCATCCACAGCCATATAAAAGTAGAAGTGTAATGAAACTTGAGCAATTACTTTGTGTCAGTTACACAGCCAATCAGTCTTTCAATTTCACTATATCATCTAATTCCTTGATAAGGAGCCACATTTCAGCAAGTACAATCTATATAGGTCAAACTTCAGTCTTTTAAACACACAAAGAGATAATAACAATTTTTCCTGGATTACAATTATATATATAATTGTATGTATATCGCTGCTTTCATGAATTAGCATAAAGTGTAAAATTTATTAATTTACATGAAAAACATTTATGAAAGTGAGCAAAATAAGGTAGTCTAAAATTGCCACAAGTTGGCAATGATAACATCTTGTATGGTGCTGACATGGTTTCAAACTTCTTGCACATCACGAGAGTCATCTGGAAAATACAAATTAGCATGAGTGACAAAATTTGAATCAAGCTAATATAATATATATATATACATTCAAAACTTGGAGAAATAGGAAGATTACACTATTTCTCCTATTTATTTTTATCCTTCCTCACTATCCAAGTTTGAATGCGACTTTGTCACCAAATTAGTTCCAATTCCTTAATGGATTCTCCTAATATTGTGTGTGTGTGTATATATATATATTGTAATAATTGGTAATTAAGGCATTGTTCTAATTGAAAAGTTGAATTGTAGAGGACACATTATTGATAGCGGTAGTGGACGCCACAACAAACCAACAATGAAAGGAGAGTATTGTTGAATGGTGGGGAGAGGATTTACGTGCTCAAAATTAGGAGACGAACAGAGACAGTTGGGCAGTAAGCGGCGAGGAGAACAGATCAAAAGTCTAATTCACGAAAGTTTGAACAGTTTTGTCAGTCAGCAGCGAGAATAAAAGAGGTTTAATTTAAGGAACGAACTAATGTGTTCTGGTAATAAGTACGCTGTTACATCAAATTGCCAAAAGTAAAGCAATCTTCAGTCAACAGACCAAACTTGTGAGTTGCTTTTTCAACATGACTCACGAGATCTACAAATCCAGGTTGCAGTAAATCATCAAGAAGTAACCAATTCATCTTAAACCAACCGACAAACTATGCTAATTAGAGTCTGTGAATAATTAGAATCTGTGAAAATCCCACCATTGTGCTACGAAAATTTAATGTGAATCTTGGGCTGACGTAAGTAGAAAGAAAACCTTAAAATTATTGTAAACCGTTTTAAAATATAAACGTCAGATCGTTCTTTAATTATTGATAAAATGAAATTGTTTAAACTCAATTTTTTAGTATAAATTTCTTCATTAATAAATTTCGTCTATGTTTAGACGCATCGATTTCCTTATAAAGTAAATGTAAATTTTGTGTTCTTTGATTGTTTAAATTCTGCCATTATCAAACCCAGTTCAAGACCCTGAGATCCCAATTATATTTTGTATTTTGAATAATTGTTTTAAATTTGGCATCATAAATTTTGTTTATTGTTTAAAGTTAATAGTGTATTTCATTTAAATGTCAACACATACATAGATAAGTAAGCATTATTATATATATATTGGAATAAAGGTAGTATAATGGATCTGGAATCTAAAAATATGAAGAAAAAAAGATAAGTGAGAGATGTGGGGAGAAGAGCTATTACAATGTGGTAATTATGTAACAGATTGATTACACTCTCATATGAAATTAACAGTTTCTCAAAATGACAGAGCTGTTAAATTTTAAAAACATAACATATAATGAGCAAATGTACAAACAAAATGACACCAAAAAAATATAAGTATTAAGTTAGTAATAAATCACACCAAATTGAAAAAGTATTGTAGCCATCTCAGAAATATAAGTAAAAAACATTCTCAGGTTGATAGTCAGGAGACAGCTAATGAGCAAGTTTTGATTATTTGAAAATATTTATTGCAAAATTATCACTAACGAAATTTAAAAAAGCCAACATTACCTGAAAGTCTTGCCCTTGATTCCACAGGTTGATCACTTTTCTGGGTTTCATGGTACAGCTTGAGCAATTCCAAGGCCTCCTGTGCTTGTCTTTTTTCTGTCAGGAATCGTCCACTAGCTTCTTTAAGTTGCACCAGGAAGATTCTACTGGAACAGGGAATGTTGTTTCTTAAGCCTTTTGATTTCCAAGGTGTTAAATTGTTAACCATGATTCTAATGTCCTGGAAATAAAAAAGCCTTAAAAGAAATTTATTTCATCATTGCATAACTTTTTTTACTGTCAATAATTTTGCAAAAGTAAAAATCTAATTAGGCAAAAATAATAAATATAAGCAAAGGCACACAAGTATAAGTAATATTAAAAAGACTAATTGGATGATAGCCTGCATAGTGACTGCATTCTGAGAAATGTGCAGACAGGTAAAAAATTTACCAAAATTGATCAGCAGAAATAGCATGATTAATAATTTGAATATATATTTGTGGACTTGTGCTATAATCATGTGTGATTGTGCAGTTCTGAAAGACATATTGGAAGAAACTGGATAATGTAACTTGTTTCAAAAAGTAATTATGTACTTAAAAACATAGTGAAATAACAGAGGAATTCTACAATGTCTGGTTGCCAAACTCAGAACCCTCCAGAGCTTATAAAAATTGCTAACTTCCACATGGTGAATACAATGCCTCACCACTAGATTAGAGAGGTTCACACTTATTGGAATAACCACATTTATAGTATTTATATTTGTTAAAAATTCAGATGAGTGGGATATATGGAGGATAATTTCCAATAATTTTAATAATTAGGCAATAGAGTGCGATTGTGCTGTGCCGAGAACAATTTAATTAATTCAACCAACTGCAGTGAAGCTTAAATAATCTAATACCTACATTAATACAAAAAGTCTAAAGTTATTTACTTGTCACCTAGGAATGTGCTAGTCTACAATAGTTTTTATCCTTAAATATAGCGTTAAACCACACAACATGTAATGGTTCTGCAATGAAAATGTGAGTGTTCCATTATTCAACTTGCACTTTTAAATATATATTAAAATTTACTTAACATCAGATATAACTTCACGAAAATTGTAAACCCATGAACATAAACTTTATTGGCACTGAGATTTATTCAATGTAAACACACACAGCTGAGCAATATCTTAAATCACAATATTTACAATTATAGAAATGAGTGTATCAGTTTATTGGACAGCAAAAACTTAGGCAAGCATCTTTCATATAAACATAGCTGAATTGTTAAAAATTAAACTTACTGAAATCACAAAACCCACACATTTCAATCAAATATAAATTAACATACCACTCTAGCTATTCAAGAAAAATTTCAAATGCATATTAGGTTCAACTATATCACAAAATAAGTGTCAAATAAGCATTTAAATTGAAAATAAAATCATGAGTAAATGACAAGATAAAAGTAATTGTTTTGGACGTTCCCGTGATGATATAATACAAATGTGAGGAGTATAGGAGCAAATGACTCCTTGAATATCTTTATAAATGTTCAAAGTTTAGAACATAATGTACTTTCAATAATGAACCAAATTAAACACTTATCTTTAATGTGGAGAATATATTCCCAAAAACTATAAACTCAAATTAAGTTGATCCATATTTGTTTATTTGGTTTATTTATCTTAAAAAAATATATTCAAAAATTAAATAATCAATAGTATATGATTGATGAAAAGTATAGTATTGTTAGATTCCACCAGAGAAACCAGTCAATCAATTTGCTATTCACAAAGAATGTTGATACGCCAACAAAGTATGTCATATTATTGGCTCAATCCATTCAAAATGACAAAATATGACTACATGATACTTGGGGTCTTACATTGTCAGTGATTTTGTTCCATGCTTCTAGCCTAATCATTCTGCATTGGATATTTTTTTTAATACCTGGGCCTTTACAACAGCTTCATGTTAAATGCTTACCCTGCAGAGTGTCAACATCTGAGAAGTGTGTAACAGTGAGCAGCTCATTTAATTGGTATGTGACATGTCTTATGATGTAACGTCTTATGATAGTCACAAAATTATGGATGAAGTAATCAGCCATCTCTTGGCCACTGAGCATCACAACCTACCAGCAATAAGAATGGTTTCATGAATTAGTTAATATGTGCTCATAATAAGAATTATTAAAGAAAATACCCATTAATGTTGAAATACTTGAAATTCTAGATATTTCTTGGCAAATTTGAGGAAAACTCGACCCAGACAAAATCTTCTATTATGAGGAATTTGGTTGGTAAATAAATACTCATTCCATAACTACAAGAAATACCTCTCTACATCATATTATTGGAAGTAGTCATCATAAAACCTGTTACACATTTTATCCTTAACTATGTTTCTTCCATAGTAAACATTTACAATAATGACCCAAACAATCTATAAAGCTAATCAGTGTAAAGCAAAAGAAGAAATATACCTACAATAAGCCAACAAAACTATAATCAATAATGTTACAACATAATCAAACCATATTTAATGCATAAATACTCTTGAAAAATATTTTGAGTGAGGAATACTTCTAGAGATGATGTCCACTTTAAAGTATGAAAAGTCCACAGTTACTGCAAACTTTCCCTATTTTATGAATATTTATAATACCATACTTACAAGGTCTGTTCAAAACTTGAATATATATTGAAACATAGATCTAATTAAAAGATGCACAAATCTTCTTTTGGTAGAGTATATATATATATATATATATATACAATATTAGGAGAATCCATTTAAGGAATTAATTCACATTCAAACTTGGATAGTGAGGAAGGATAGAAATAAATAGGAGAAATAGGAGGATTGCGCTTTATTTGAATTCATATGCTCGGGCGAAGAATTACGCACATAGAAAAGCATATGTTCAAAGCAGAGAGAAGGATGGAAGAAGAAGGAAAGACTGAAAATATTTGACCCAGGTGGGACTTGAACCCACGTATTCTGCTTAGTACACAGACTAATACGTGGGTTCAAGTCCCACCTGGGTCAAATATTTTCAGTCTTTCCTTCTTCTTCCATCCTTCTCTCTGCTTTGAACATATGCTTTTCTATGTGCGTAATTCTTCGCCCGAGCATATGAATTCAAATAAAGCGCAATCCTCCTATTTCTCCTATTTATTTCTATCCTTCCTCACTATCCAAGTTTGAATGTATATATATATATATATATATATATATATATATATATGTAAGCATTTTTTTCTTGTCTGCAGTTGGCTCGTTACAGAATCCATAAAAAATCTAGTTTTTTAATTGAAAGAATGGTTTACCACGCCATTTTTTGCCAAAACTTGATAATATCCATGTGGGAATAGTTGACAACAGCCAACAACCTTCAAGGACAATGAAGCATATATTCTTCATATCTGATTAAGTGTTTCTTGGTGAAAAAGCAGTACCATGCCTTGGCATAGTAACAAAAGAAAATTATGAATCATTGATAATTTCATCATTGAAACTCAACTCTAGGAAGTTTGAGATACATTTCTGTCAAAGATTGAAAGCTATTACTAGAACATTTGTATATTAATACATTAATGGATTTTACCAGCAAATATTCTTGATGACAACTTTTAATAATACACCAGAGAGACAGGATTAACTTTCCTAAGCAGTAACCAGAAACACTACACCAGCACTATCCAACCTTTTGACTACTAGGGGCACACGTGAACGGTATTAAAGGGTGTGTGGGTGCACTACCCATACTACTTTTACTACTACTTCTAACAGCAACAAAATAGGTACTGTCCAAATAAAGGAAGATAGGAAAATACCAAAATAAATATTTAATGGCTAAAATTATAAATATTAAAAATTGACAAATTACAATTATATATACATGGAGGGCACCAAGAAACGGGACGACAGGTGCCGCGTTGGACCCACCTGCACTATACAATGTATCAAAAACAACATGTGACAAAATTTATTTACATTTAGAAGAAAAATATTGGGATTTGTATGAAATTGGCCCAAATAATTGAAAATCCAGCAGAATATAGAGGAAATTATTTTGAACCCAAGTGGCCAAGACAGTGACAATGAATAAGAACAAAAATCATATTCATTTATAACCAAATAAATTAGTAGTACTTTAATTCAAAAAATTTAAATACAAGTTTTCATAATGAAAAATATTTTAGAGCAATAGTTTATAACAGCTTATAACTTATGTGCAGTAGGTTGGGTACTCAATTCTATCTGTACAACCAACTCTAGATAAATACATGAAAGAGTTGACATTTTGTGATGATTTTGTTGAGATAATCAATGTGGCAATACCAATAAATTTTATAGAAAGTATAAATGATCTTAGGGAACAGACCTGTCAGGAATGATATCAGTCAGGCTGTCAGGGTCCATGTTGCTGAGAAGCTCTAGTTCTTTTCCACCCAGCATTGATATATGAGTTAGGTCTCCTTGTAATCGATCTACTAATGTGCTCAATTCCAAATTTGGCCCATCTGTCTCATCAACAATTCTTCTTATCCTGAAAACGAATAACCAAATTGTAAATATATTTTAAAAACTAAAAATTAGCTGTTTCTGCAACACATTTATGCTCCTAAGTTTCATTTACACAGAAATAGTCTCTGTGATAGCAACTATTACAAAATATATTATTGTATAGATAAAATTATGCACTTTTATGACCTCACACTTGCACTATATCATTTTGTCTAGATACTTGTTAATACTCTCAACAGGCAGAAATATGAGTTATTTTGAAAGATATGGAAACATATTACATAAACATGAATACTTTTAAATAAAATAAAAATAATTGCACGGTTACAAAGTTCAGAAACTTAGGTTGATTTAATATTATTAAGACATAAAAATTAAACAAGAACTTAAATAAATGTGTAACATCTTAAATTGTACATTTACCTCTGTATTTTTCCAGGAGGAAGCCAGCGTTCATCATTCTTTAACAACATAAGACTTGTATTTTTATCCATTGTGCTGAAATATTCATCATCATCAATTTCTGTACCATCTATTTCCAGGACTACTTTAACTGGAATACTATCAGGAATGTTTAGCTTAATTCGGGCTGAAATCAATAATAGGTGTATTCATAAAATAATAATGTGTTAACTTATATAAATAACACTATGTTGCTTATCATTAAAATGAAGTTAAATAAACTACGGAGATGCTTCATTCTAAAAAAATATTAACTTTGCACCAGCATACTCTTCTTTAAAATTATATTTGAAACTTTTTAAGATCTCAGAAAAATAAGATCAAACTGCTATAAATATACCAAACAACCTTTGTTCAAAAATAGTTTGGGTGTCCACTCATTGATAAAGAAATTCTTAATACTTGGAACTAAAATTTTTTCCAAGAATTGTTTAATTACAGTCATCTGTTATGCCATTCACTTGAGGTTATACAACAGAGCTGATATTCTACATTTTTCACAGATACATTTATTTTATTAATGCTACTACAGTTTTAATTTAGTTACTCTTCTAATTCTTTGTATTCACTAAACAATGGCAGATATATTTACTGTTCTGAATTTTAGAGGAGCAACTAGTTGTACTTCAAAATAGATTCTTAAAAAGCTTTCACACATTTAAAGAATTGTAAAATCTCTGAGATTACTGATTAATATGAAGGGAAAACATAATTAAAACATATGGAAGCTTATTATACCTAGGTGAGAAAAAATACAATTCAACCATAAATTTGGTAATTAGAGATTTCATATGTAAAGATACATTTGGCAAAAATATTTTTATTTCCAATCACTTTAACATTAAAAAATGTGTTAGGTAGAAGAAGACAACATTTTTTCATTGCACTATTATATTATTAAGTATATTTCACAACTAACAATTCAGAATGCTGGATAAGCTATGCAACTAACTACATACCATGTCAAATTCAAATCGATTAATAGTTAAAAACATTAACATACCTCTATTTATTAGCTCTTGTAAGGAACTAGCAACTACTCCTTTTTTAAGTTCCCTTGAAGAGTCCACAACTTTAAGGGGAATTGATTTTTGAGAATTTTGATCTTCAGAGTCTTTATCCATTGATGCCCTGCGATTAAATTTATAAGTGAAATTGCACGTTTTGACAAATTGACTGGAATTGAAATTACAATAGACAAACACAAAGTTATTACAAAAATAGTTAAAAATACTGCATTACAAAGTTGAAAGTTTGAAATAATTGACAAACAATTTTACGTCAGGTAAATAATGAACAATATGACTTACTGGCATGTGTGACAACAAGATGATTCTCTACTTTCAGATTTATTAAAAAAAACTCAAGGTAAAATTTGTAGAAAATACAACAAATACGACATTCGCACTTATGGTGGCGCTATTCGCGGAAAAAAATGTTTTCGTTTATTTTAATTCCAAACATTAGAAATACTTATATACTGTTCATACGACTGTCTCATAGATAATGATCGCAGATTAAAACACAAGCTGAAGGTGTAACCAACGCTTCGTCCACAAGCCTCAAAGACAATTATCAATGATAGTCAAAGATCTAAAAAAGGGTAATATCTCTATCAACGGTGTAGAGAAAACTTTTTTGCTGAACTTCCATTAACAAAATTATTTACACCCTTAGATCTCTATCATTCCATTAAACTTTTTCAGAATTTTATTTTTGACGGCAAGTTTCTGAATTATCGGAAATCGGAGTAGGACTCAGTCCTATAATGCAAGTTAAACCCAGAAGTACATAAAAAAAATTAATTCAGAGTAATTCCCTTTGCTCTATACACATATAAATTGTTATTTTCGTTGTAGTGAAAGATACAGGCCCGGCTACTATTTCTTTCACACTGATACATAATACTTATCAGTTTATCAGAACTCCCTTCAGAAAAATAATAAATGGCAATAAATTTTAAGTAACTGCTCGAAAAATATGAGAAACCCTCTAGTATCACAATTAGTTGTATATTCATCTGACTGTCACTGATGGTGAACATGCAGGAAAACAACTAGTACAGTTGACAAGAAATAACTAATTCTTTGTGTATTAAATGTGCAAGCTTATTTATTAAATTTGCAAGCAAGCAGTAGGAAATTTCAAGGTTGTCAGTCTTTAATAAATTTTGTTGTTATAATTTGGCACCTTTCACAACTATTTCATTAAGAGAATAATTTGGCCAGGACATTGAAATTGTGGTGCACATTTAAATGCTTTCTGGTAAATCACAGACCATCTTCAATAATTTCTCAAAAATTCCAAGAAAAAAAAAATCAATGTTATACATACTATTATCAATGTTTTCCAACAGTAGCTCTCAGGCTTATCTTATTCAAATTTAGTTTAAAATGAAATATTTCATAAAATCTGTTTTACACAATTTTATTCTCATTAAGACCTATTGTAAGACAGAACCCTTTAATTGATCATATAGTAAAACAGCAAGTTATCAATATCAGTTATAATTCAACATTAATCAAATTAACATGCATCTCTTTATGTACTATCAATATTTGAAATTCAAGCAGCACTGTTGCTTTGAGAATACAGGAAGCCTCTGCATTTAATAATCAATCATTCTCAATAGATATTAAATAAGCATGTGCACAGTACACGTCACTAAACAATTATTTTAAAGTTCATAATGTAGGTTTTGTGAGACTGTACTTACTCGATTTCAGTCAGTGAAAATAGGCTAAAATGAAGTATTTATAACATTGTCTGCTAGTGTGCAAAGAAACTATAACAATTTTTAATTGTATAGAAAAACAATTTTAACATCAGGAATTGTTTTTACTAGAATGTAAAAGTAATGTCCATATTTCCTTCAGATTCCATAATGTTTCACTGCTAGTTTTGGAAAACTAAATACCAGTTCTGTGAATTTGTAAGGGCCACACACAACCACATATTATAAACAATTATATTTGTAATTTAATGGCAATGGTAACATGTTCCAGTGTCAGATTTAAAGAAATAGAATGCTAAAGTGAAATTACATCTAGACAAGTCCCTTCAGTTATTACACATATGTAGAAAGCCATTTCCCTGGACTTTCTCAGTTCAAATTCCTCATTATATATTTCACAATTCTCTCCTAAATGAAACATTTGGCCAGCATTAAACAATTGTATTGAATTACCTTCATCCAGATAAAAACTATTTAAAATATGCTTTATTTAGTTTGGATTTTGAAAGATTGGAAGAAATGAAAAAATTGAACTGCTATTCAACATTAGAAAAATGATCATTTTTGACATAATTTAAGGCAAAAAAAACAATGTACAAAATTCTTCATTGGTACATTTACTGTGTGGTAATTACAGGGTTTTAATATAAGAAAAGCAAAAGGGGTAAAAAAAGAAATGATTAGGGTTTAAACACAAAATGCATAAATTTTTTAATATTTTTATTGCTTTAATTGTTTAGCAGAACTCAACTGAATTACTTATTAACAAAAGTAAATATGTGAATAGTAAAACATTTCATTCTGCATTCAGAGAATGAATAGCTCTGTGATACATATCATTTACACAATTTTACTAAACAAATGTATACTAATAGTTTATATTCTTATATTACATTGAGATGAATTTATGCCCTGTACAGCAGGGGCATTTTTATGGATATGTCATGAAATTAAATAATCTGATTTGTACAAGTCAAACATATTACATCAAACCTGAAAATTGAAGATGCACACACACACTCACAAAAAAATAAAGAAATCATCTTCAAGTGCTGTCTCATACAAGAAATGACAATTTTGTGAGAATGGTTACCATATACTTAAGTAAAATTAAACATGATTTATGGCCACATAAACCAAGTAACAGATCTAACATATGAAAAGCTGTCTAACAAAACTTTAAACCAAACCATTGTATGAACACCACTGAAATGTTTTGATACTAAAATACCATGTAGATATGAATTTGGATGGTAACATCAATAATATAAAATTTGGTATCAATTATATAGCAAAGGTTTGGAATATCTGAGAAAGAAAAAAATTAGCACTGCTTTGAGGCAGTAAATGTAGTGTTCATACACGTTTGAAACAGAAAGTATTCAACATTAGAAATTTTATAGTTTTTAACATAATTTAAGGCAAAAATAATTGCCATTTAGGGGTTTGAATATCTATGTTGCCAACTTTCTTTATTATACAAAAATTGGAATAATATTTGTGCTAACGCTTTCCATTGTTGTAACTTGTAGCACGCAATGGGGCTTTGAAGTTTGTGGCTGCCTGTTGCTGAATTTGGTAAGCCAAAGGATGGATCTTGAAGCCATATAACCTGAAATTTCATCTCAATATCAATTTCTGCAGACATTAATTATGGTAACATTATAATTACAAAATAACTAAATTAGCAAAAATACATTGTTAGTTATTATATTTACAACTCATTTTGTAATCTAACAATTTTTTGTTTATATTCATAGTAAAAATAAACAAAAAAATTATTCTTTAGCAACCTGTTTCGATAAAATCACTATATTCACGATGATATTTGCAGTCACCAACAGCTGGCCAATTTGAATTTTATACATGGCCATTTTAAAACAACCAGGAGACCAAAACGCCCAGTTTTGGAGATGAAGTGCAAGTGAAACATGAACCAAATTTTTTTGCCAGATTGAATCATAAAAATGCAGTTACCATCTTGCCGTTGAATTTAGGTAAATAAAATAAAGAAAATGATGCTTTTGGAACAACTTTTTGAAATACTTTGAACCTAAAAAGGCCTAGCAATTTTGCATAATTAACAAAAAATATTATTGTACTCACATTTACAAATGAAAACATTTAATTAAAAAGAAAAAATGAATTTATTATATTGCAAGGTAGTGCTTCCATAATGTTCATAATATAAATTGTTTAAGAGTAAACTGGATACAAATTGTGAAATATATTACATATTTTATTTTAAGTTCTGCAGTATTTCTATATACATCCTTGGTTTTAGATCTTTGTTTTACTTATCATTTTATGTTCAAATGCTCTTAGAGGAAGATGCAAAGTAGTTTAGAAATGTCCAGCTATGTTAAAAATATTTTGTGTAGTTGTTTCTCATATTAAACTTGTCTGGAAACTATGGTCATTAATTTTTATTTGTCGCTGGGAAGCCTATATATTGTCAAAATAATTGACAACTAGAGATGTGTTCAGATGATATATATATATAAAATACAATCTGATAGGAAAGAGGGACACAGAATGGGTGGCTTACTTTAAATCAAAAGTTGGAGTTACCAGGCAAAGAACCAATAACGTGGCAATTTGTCAAGGGCCTGAGCCACCTTCTTCAGGAACATCCATTCCACAGCCGGTAGGCAAATAGGCTGTAACTTTTTTCTCCTGAAGAAGGCAACCAATGCCTCCAAAATTTTAAGTAAGCCACCACACTTCTTTTTCTTTTCCAAACAAATTGTTTTAATTATTTTGACAATGTCACATCCTTATTATTTATATTATTATTATTATATATATATATTATTATTATTATATATATATATATATATATATATGTATATATATATATGTATATATATATGTATGTATGTGTGTCATTGACTATGCAGCCAGCTTGCATGACGTCAGTCCTAATGTGCAGAAAATAAATTATTTACTCCCAGCCTGGCAATGCCAATGGTTGATTTACTGTGTGTGTATATATATATATAAAATTTGTATTTACAATATACATTCACATTTACAAAGGCTTTTTTCAATCTTTCAGTGTATAAAAGTCTGTTCCTACAACAAGTAGCCAAAGAAGAATACTTACCTTGGAACAAATTGGTTGGTTGGTCGTTTAGGCCTATATTCAGGATGAACCATGAAGAGCATTTGCGGGAAGCCAGTTCCAAAGTAAGCACCATCTGTGTGGTGGTATCGAGATGATTTTGGTGTGTAAACATCCATACATTTAGGGCAGTATGTTTTCACCATAGCTTCACCGGGAATGTCTGATAAACCTTTAAACAAAAAGTTTCACAATTTAACTGTTTGATGTAGGCAAAATGTGATAATTATTATGATAAATAAAACAATTTTACTATTAAAATTAATCAATGCTGTTAATTTTAAGTAAAATTATAAATAAAGTTTCCTCTACTATTCTCTAATCTCACCCGAGTATTACATAAAACTGTAGCAGAAACGTTTTGTTTTTAATTTTAATTAACTATTTAAATTACTATGGCACTAATTATTTTATATATAAAAATCTACTAATATTTTTAATAATCTCTCAGTTGGATTTACAAGAACATGTCAGACACATTCTTGGTGAATGTTTAACCACACTGTCACCTTACATGATATTATAGATTTCAGGATGCACAAGTTCAGTATGCAAATCCTCCAAGTTTTATCATCTGTTATATATTCACAATTTGAAAGTTTGGGAAAAAAGCAGTCTTGACTATTCATAAGGATTTAAGAGAAAGGGATGACTGAAAGGATATTTGAACCCAAATCCTTATTATGAGCTCTCCCTTAAATGGATGCAAAATTCAAACTAGTGGGGAAAAATTATTTTTCCTAATTTTGCAATATACATACCACATTTATTTAAATATTATTGAATAGTTTAATCCTAACAAGTGACATGGTTTCAGAGAGGAAAGTGGCCCAGAACTTTCAAACTCTCCTTTGTCTTGTAGTAGTATAGATATTAAAATTGAAATATTAGCATTGAAGTATAAAATGAATCTACAAATTTCTCAATAAAATGTGAACACACACAAATGATTTATCTACCAAATTTAAAATTCAATTGAATAGGATGAAATTTATACCTGTATATTTTAAGTATGTTTTAAATTTAATTTCTATGATCACAATTCAAAATTGTAGATTCCTTGTATAATGAATTACAAAGCACAAACAATGAAAAACCACATAAATATTAAAATTTCCAGCATTATAAAATAATATATCCTTCAATTTATTCACAATTATTATGAATATTAAATTTATAATTCATATAGTGTGATTATTTAAAAGCCTTGAATTCTTTTAATATGAAAATATTTAAATTGACATGTTTTGTATCACATACCAATAGGTAACATGGGTTGACTTTCACAATACACACGAGGACAAAGGCCAAAATCACCAGACTGATATTTTTCTATCATCTGACCTATTCCACGGTTTGTTAATATATATCGGGCATGGATAAGGCCATATAACATCTCTGCTGCCTGCTCAATAAGGTCTGACTGATTTGGGTTATCATCTAACTCAACATCTGAAACAAAGAACAAGAGTGACAAATGACAACTAACAAGAACAAAAGCAACATTTTAAATGTGCACTAAGTATGATACCAGAGTTAGAACACTAAATTTAAGCACAGAAAGCAAAATGGAAAAAGGGAAACAGAACAATACGTAGAATAACACACATTGACTTCAATATACAATTGCATATGATTGAAACAAAAAAAGTATATAATCAAACAATAAAAGGATAAATATATTTCAAATTGAAACACAGGGGAAAAAAGGAGTAAAAATTATCACCTTACTATTTGCCAATATGAAATATGATTAATGCAATAGACATATTAAACAGAAATAATACATTGAAGCACTTTTCCATCAAACAGGGTATAACTGGTGAGAATAAAATTCTACTTAAAAAAACTTACATCAAGCAAACAGAAAATGCTGGCAATAAAAATAATTCCTAATCAGTAGCGAATAAATCTTATTTCCTATCACAATGGAAAAATATTACTTGATGAGTAGGATACACACATTCTAGGAATGTTTCCTAAATTAATTATAATCCTTTCAATAAGAAGTAAATATTTTAAAGTTAGATATGAAGCAAATATTCAAGAAAGCTTTTAATATGATAAAAACTGATAACCTTGATACAAATTCTTTCCAAAAATGATGTCACTCAAGACAACATGTTCTGTTTGAATATAAAGTATGTATGTATGTATGTCATTCACACACCTGGTTCCAGATCAAGTATCATATCCAATGCTTGCCTGTAATGAGGAACTTGCTCATTCAAACCTGTTAAATTAAATTTATCTTGAATATAATCTTCATCCACCTGTAACAAACCATTAAAATAAAAGTAAAGAAATGAAAGAAAGATTCTTTAATAAGTTACAGTAAACAAAATTTTCAATTATGTACAAAAATTCACATCCCATTCAAATTTCTCAGGGACTAATGCTAAAAGTTATTTAATACTAAAGTTATTCAAAAACCTGGAAGTCAAACAGAGGTTGCAAAGATTGTAGTTTGCTGTCAATACTAAATGAAGTCATTCATGAAAATGGGTTGTAATATTTTCGTAACATATTTCAAGTAAACAAGTGTCTTCAATTAAAACATCCATGTTCACACTTGTATTTTTAGACTTTACTGGATAGAGACATTTTAATGGCAAAGAAAACAAAAGTATTTTATCATGGAGAATTGTTTGATAGAATCATAAGTCAAATAAAACATAAATTTCATCATATTGCACTAGCTATGAAACTTCTCGTGTACTCTCATATAATTGCTTACTTCACAGAAAAACTCATTGCCTCGAAGACCACAGAACCAGCTTATCCAGGAGACTTCCTCAGAACTGCTCATTTTCCTTTAATGAAAGAACAAATTTCAATTTAATACCAAAAACCATTTCATAAGATTACACATATAAAATTATTTTGCATTAAAAAATTGTATAATTTCTACACAAAATTTAAATAAACAATTATCAATGAAGAAAATGACAATATCATCACATACACATGTCATTTAAAGTCTTCAGTGCAGAAGTTGATATTCCCTTCACTCAATCCTAGTATAACAAAAATTAAAAGCAGGAAACAAGAAAATTGAATCTCAACTATTTGTTATGTACAAAAACTTTTAAAAGATTTGCATTTGTAAGCTCTCATTTTACACAGAACAAGCAATAGTTCTTTCTCCCACTGGGCAAACTGCCCATTTGTAGATTAAATAAATACATACATACATAATCAGTATAGTATATAATTTTAGTAAAAAAATCCTACAACAAATTGTTCTGCACAAAAATCAATTACTTCATAATTGAGAACAGTCCCGTATATGACAAATAATTAAGATTCCCTGTAAAACAAACAAAAAATATTTAAGTTCCATCTTAATATAACAAAAAAAACCTAAAAGTAATTCAATATTGGAGCTACATCTAAATTTGGCATTTCAATTCTACACTTAATTACTGCTTTAAGAGGTTTATATCAGTCTGTATTTATATAAAAAATCTCTTGAAGCAAATGGGAAAATTAATAATCTAAAAACAAATCAGTTGTGTAATACTTAATCCCAAACAAAATATACTCATATTGAGTTCAATTCACCAAGAGTAGATTGTTACCATTTCAACTCCTAAAAAAATGCAAGAAAAAGTATTTATTTATATATTACAGAAACCAAAGGAATCTCTTCTACACTGTAAATTTACTTTCCAAGTATGTGAAAATTTGGTAGAAATGTTAATATATTTGGATAATGCTCCATATATCCAAATATTTACTTTGAAAACTGCTGCCTTTTTTTCTAATTAAAACACAATAAAATTTGACTGATCCAATTAATTGTGAACAGTTGTTTCAAGTTATTTATTTCAATATGTGTTACAGAAACTAAGGGATGCAATACACAGTTGCATGATGTAAGACATTGGATTGCTAAATGGAGATAAAAATTCATAAAAAAAAGCTCCAATTGGCAACTTACAAATGATAATTACCAGAAATTAGATGTACTGTTACAAGTCTATTGCTTGTATTGAATTTACCATTGTAAATTATGGCAACAGCATCAATTTTGTACCACAATGACATTTCTTCTAGATGTTCTAAAAAGATATGCTCTATAACACTTGTATTATTTATGAAAACCCAATAACACCCCCCCCTCCCAATTTTTTCGGAATAAGAAAAAAATATTTAAGACTGGTCCTCATATTTGAGTGATTACATAATAGCTTTCAAAATAAAGATTGCAAAAGGTTAAAATACAAGAAAAATGTATACAATCAACATACAGCAAATTTTGAATATAAAAACTAAATTCTAGCAAACACCAGGTAAACTTTCGTTCTTCTAGAAATTATGAGAATGAGTTCAAACTATGAATGATATCACAAATACAAATATCAGAAACTAGTTGTCATACATTTAATTAATCCTTCAACACAGCATAAAACCCAATGGTACCCTCTCAGGAAAGTTCCTAGAACCATTATTTTAAAATACCATTCCCAAAAAACCATTGGAATTATTAACATTTAAATTTAACAGATATGCTTAAAACTAATTCAGTATATAATTGATAATTACAGAAAATGTGAATTAAAATTTGATTTATTTATAAAGTGATTCTCTGCGAAATTGGAACTATATAAAAACTAAAGTATATTAAAGTTATTTTTTTTGTTACCACACACAATTCCAACGAAACTTATTTAAATCTTTTTTAAGAACGTACAAAATCCTATATAAAATAAAACACGGGAGGAAAATATAACTAATATAAGTTCTACAGCGAATTAACAATTCCAGTATCAATTTAAGTAACTGACTCTAGTACTTAGATTAATTTAATTCCTAGAAACATAATAACATTTCAACATATTCTACACCAACTTCGAAGTAATTATGAAGGAAATCTTAACACTTAATGAGGCAGGTTAGAGAATTTTGTTAATATTTCCAAAAATATATATTACTTTACACTGATTAGTTCCATTCCTTTACATACAGATTCCATTCCGTACAACGACTTAATAAAGAATAACAATGAAATTGTACTATCTATAGCAGAACATTATTGTTAAAATTCATTCATATTTTCTTTGTCGTCAACACTAGGAACGTAACAATGGGATAAAATTAGTATATTAATCCTTTTGCAACGTTTAATAAGATCAGAATGTTAGAAATACCAAGACTAAGATACAACTAACCTAAATTCGGCATCATAATAACAATTTTGTTTAATTTACAAAGCATTTTCTTTCCTTTTCTCCCACGCGGCAAGTGCACGCATCAATAGTGTATACTACAGCATAATTCCTACCAATCTCCTCATAAAAGTGATGTAAATACAAATAGCACTACAAATTGCAGCACTACCTTACCTCTTCCTACCTTGATTAGCCACGCTTGAAGTCCTTCTGTACAGGGACACTTGCTAGCATCAAAGCATCTATGGAAGTATCCTAAACCTCGAGCCTGAATTGTATCGCTAAATATTCGTAGTACGACTTTGCTTATTAATACATATTATTTTTGTTGCTTTACGCGTAAAGGGACAATTAATATATGTGTATATATATTATATATATATATATATATATATATTCTTTATTTCTTTGACGTATTTTATTTTTCGAAACATAAATCTATAGAATATAATAAGATTTCTGGTGTTTCTGAAACTTGTAATTGTAAACGCCAAGCAAAAAAGTCTCTTTATTGTCAATATAAAACAAAAATAAAACTATTGGAAAAATGTCATAAAACTTTCGCAGTACACATTATTTTTGTTAATCTTTAAAGATAGTTTTGCAGTCTTACGCGTAAAGGAACTATTAATAAATATGCTTCTTAATTTCGTCTATTTATTTACAGATTGATATGTTTGTCAACCCATAATTGTTTTATGTTGTTAAGGAGAAGAATTGACGAAAAACAGCAATATTTTTAATATATTCAGCATTAAACGTCGTCTAACGTTAATTTACTTTTCTGGTGTTTTTGATAATTGTTGTAATTGTAAACGCCAGGCAAAAAAGGCTCTTTATTATCAATATAAACCAAAAAAAATAATAAAAAACAAGGAATTCTGCCTTCATTTTCGCCGACCCCGAGGGGAAGGCAGAAGACACTCGAAGCCGAGCGAAAGTGGAAGCAGAGAGGGAATGCT
Organism: Zhengitettix transpicula; assembly: GCA_037074705.1. Lineage (NCBI taxonomy): Eukaryota > Metazoa > Arthropoda > Insecta > Orthoptera > Tetrigidae > Zhengitettix > Zhengitettix transpicula. Next base: position 5,850,413 of record CM073595.1, read on the forward strand.
TTGGAGTAAGGACCCCGCCGAGACTCGAACCCACAGCCTGCTACGCACAGAATCATTGCGTTACACCGACCTGAATTCAAACCATTGAGCTACGGACGAGGCGAAGTTTCAACGTTTTAATTTCCCTTCAGAGTCGCAAACTTCGGCCGTGAGGGCTAAATACCAAAGAGAAATAGAAAAAAATATTAACGCTGTGAGCGAGGCTCGAACTCTCCAGATCCAAGTGTCCAGGCTTCACCTCAGCCACTGGCTTGCGACGAAGACTGAACCTTTAGAAGACATACAGAAACCTCCCCCTTCATCTGAAACCCGCAGCAGCTAAAGTACAGGTATTACACTAATGTGATGTTTTACCAGCTCATTTACAAAATTTACACAATAAATTTAACAGTATTTTTTTCTTTAATTCTAAACTTTCTTATAAATACAATAACAAAATTAATTTTCTACAGTTATGTACCCTAATCTTGGAAATCCAAGACATTAATTCAGTCCTTAACTAAACAACCTGTTGTTATTGCTCAAGTGTGGTGACTGAATTCTTGTTAACACTTTAAAATTGTTTTTGACTGATTTAACGAAATAAACTGCTTTCAGAATAGTAGAATATTGAATTTTGCAGATAACAGCACTTTGATCTGTTGGAACAACTCATCTGAAAACTTTTGGGAAATTACTAATTCTTCATTAAATCATATTATCTCCTTCTACAAAATCAATAATTTTAGCACAAATATCTGCAAGAATGGATTAATAGAGTTTGAAGTATCAAGACACAAAAATGAGGAAAACTTTATAGTAAATATAAATAGTTATACAATATAAGAAACAAAATGTAAGAGATTTCTAGGAATGATGATTGTGATTTATATCTGTAACAATCTGGAAGGTTAATTATTGGATTTGAGTCAATTACTTTTCACGCATTGTTTTGAAATCAGTGTAAAATTGAGTAACATACCCACATTTTTTATATGGGGTGAAAATCTGGGGACCTTGTGCATATGTAGTCTACATATCACTAGATTACTTGTTTAGCAGAAAAAAAAAATGTTTCAGGATTATGTAAAAAGTGAATCCACATGATATTTGTGGAACAATTTTTTATAAGGAACAATATATTAACAGCCATTTCTGTGTATATTTACAAAGGTATAATATTGTTCAAGTGAAAGTGTAAGACAATTTTGATGTGAAGACATTCACAAACACAACACTAGACTATTTCCAAGTACGATACAATCAAATATCAACATAAAAGGACTCACATATAATAGGCATTTTTCTACTATAAGGTCAATCAAATTGTTTCCTGAAAATAAGTTACAGAAAAATTTGAAACCCTACCTAAGTGACCCTAAACTTTATATTATCAATGAATATGAAAATTCAGTGTTTTCTATTAGGAGTACTAAAAGTGACACTTGTAAACGTGTAAGTTTTTAACCAAATTATTTTTTTTATGTATTATGCCAAACTGACCTGTTCAATAAAATGTATATAAAAGTACCACTCAAACTAGTGTTAATGACAATGAAATTAAATAAGAAAATTGTAACTAAATTATATTTAACTGTAATCATGTATTCAACTAAACATATGTATATTCTTCTTGTAGTGTAAATAAAATATAATTATTGTTCTTTGAAAACTTTTCTGCTACCCTAGATCTACCAGTTCCTTGCACACAACAGAATAATTGGTACTTCAAGTTCAAAAATATTCAAGTTCAAAATGCATTTTGTTGAATTTTAGAATTTATAAATTTAAATTATTTTATTAATCTTGAATGTTAACTATAAATTGTATACATTCTCATGTATATGGATATTACTTATAAAAGCTTATGTATGATACAGTATTTTTAAAGTGGGCTATCTATTTATTTGTTTCATAGACTGTGAAAACATTTCAGGAAAGAATTTCAGTAATCCAGTAGATATCATATCTACAGCCAATGCTTATTGAAATTAAGGTGTACTAATTAATCCCATTTTTCCTGGATATTATTTATTTTTATAATTAGGATTTAAGATTCTAATAATCAGTTAGCAATAAGACACACTGTTTTCTTAATGCTACATTAGAACAATGTGTAACTAAAAAACATCCACAAAACATTTCTGGATGTATACATTGGTAAAGTGCCACCTAACTTATAATATTTAATGTCATATTCAATTTGAGTGGCAAATGAACTTTGTGAGATAAAATCTAATGACATCAGGTATACATATGGAAACAAATACATAAACACAGGCATACACACTGTGCAGTTGGCTATCTCACAGTGTGCTCCTGTCCTGAAGAACACCCCCAAAAATGTGAAAAACTTTCTCCTGTGTAACATGGCAACACCTACTCCACATTTCAGGTAATCCACCTTCTATCTCTTTTTCCTTTTCATACCAATTATATATAGACATATTTGGCACACAGTTCAGACCCACTTGGGTAGGTGGCTGGTCAACATACATCTGAGGTGTCGTCTAGTAAGCTGCTCCCCAGGATAGCATCAAAAACATCAAGCCCAGGGACAGTGGCTGCATTGCTTCCAGTAGTCGTGTGGGAGATGTATGAGTGAGCAGCATCAAACTATTACTATTCTCAGTTGAGGGAGGAGTCCCTCTAAGAATAGTACTCTACAGAGGACTCCCCAATGGTGTGGCATGAAAGCAGACATGGGTAAATGGTGGAATATCAGATGCTTGAGGTGTTGCCTCCATGAGATGCTTATGGGAGGTAGTTTATGAGATGAGACCCAAGGCAGACCACATGATGTTTACTCCTAAAACTGACTGCATTGCTTCCAATCCTACATATGTGGGTAATGGTCTCAGTGCCTTCAGAATTACATGTGTGGGAGAGGTTGTGAAAGCATACTCGAACCATGATTATTCTCAGTTGTGGGAGGAATCCAATAAACATTCTGAGGACAGAGTTCTCCTCGCAGTTATGGCTTGTGGGGAAAGTGTAGGTGGAAGGAGAGATTGAGGTTCTCTGAGAAGCTACCATCCTGTCCTGCCAAGAGGTAGTGGAGACTGACTCGAGGCAATGATTCAGCCATTGAGATTGTGGATGGTATTGATGACCCCAGCACCAACTGCATTCTTGGTGGCTAAGGTGTCGAGATTTGCATCTCTTAGCATCCAATGACCAAAAACCACCTGTCCATAATTCTTCCGGCCGCAAAAGCCTGTTGCTATCTGTGGGAGATAGTCCTAACTTGAGAACCATTATGGGTTACTAGAATGTGTTAAACAAGTTTCAAAAGTTTTCAGGCAAGTGCATCTACTCTCAGTGGGGCAACCCTGCGTATATAGTGCTTTTGGAGCAATGCGTGTGGCTGACCAAGACCTTCCTTTGGGAAAATTGGTACATCAGTGTACATCAGGGCTGTGATCTATCCTCCAGGGTCCCCTAAGCCCAGCTGGGATGTGGCTTGTCCATGTCCCAGCCTTATGCACGTTATGATACAGGATCAAGGTGGTAATGGTTTCATCATTGAAGTTGCCATTAAATATGGGAATTAACATAATGAGTTCTGGATTTGTTTGAAGACCCAATTTTGAAAGAACATCAGAAATTTTATTTAGTACCTCCAGTTGCAATTCTCTTTTGTCCTTTCCTGGGAACCGGACACAGTCCACTGAGATTTAGACAACAGACTGTGTCTTATTTGGAGGGTTCAAAAAAAGGCCACAGGGAAGCAATCTATATTGATACATAGAACACACATTTTTTTGGAGGATGTTTCCTTCATTTAACACTTAAACACTTAAAAAAATTGTCTCAACTTACAGAATATTTTGTGAAAGATGATTTTTCCAAGCTTTTTAAGTGTTAAATGAAGGAAATAACCTCTGGCATAGTGTGTGATCTATGTACCAATGTGATGTCTTTGTGTCCTGCTTGGCATTCCTTAAGCCAACCCATATAAAATTAATTAAAACAATTTGTATGGAAGGTAAGAGATAAAGGTGGTGGTTTACCTGAAATTTAAACTCAGCATTGCCACTCATGACAGGACGATGTTATTCAATTTTTCTGATAAGAAGGATGGTAACGCCTCTGAAAAATGAAGAACTGCACTCTAATCTCATTATCTTTCTCTTCTGTTTATTTACATCCCTCTTTCACTGTTATATACCTGACTTTTTAACCATCACTAGTTACAACATTAAGTACTCAGAAATTTTAATATTTCTATTATAAGAAGTAACTATAAGTTGTAGCATCTAAAGTGTCCTCTGCTGCATTATTATTCTGTATGATCAAAGATTGAAGTTAATTTTTATCCCTTATTACCTTGTCACTCATCACAACATTCCTTACATTTCCCTTTTATTCCCACTACATACACATATATTTTATTTTTCCTCATCTAAGCTCCTTATCTGTCCACTGCATTATATTATTTTCATCTTGTCTCTACCCCATTTCATTAAAATAATCTTCAGATTTTGCATTTCATGAGCAATAAGGCTGTTGAATTTCCTCTGTATATAGATATTGTAATATACTTAGAGCATTAGTACATAAAATAAGACGGGTGGAACATTACCCCAATATTAATGTGAATTCACATATATTTATATCCATACTTTCAGCTCATGTCTATTTATGTTGACTATTTATTTCACTTTTTATGATGACACAATTCAACTTCCTTTTGTAGATTTGGTCAATCGTTCACTACATTTGTACTTAACTTGACCGACGGACTATCAAGATTGAGCTGAACTAAGTAACTTATTAGACTGGACTAACTCGACGGAGAAGCTTTCTTTCAAATAAACTCCTAGTGGACTATGCACGCCTCAAGGCGGAGCTTAAACTTCTTGCATTTCCCATTGTTGATGCCGTCCTTCAACTTTCTTTAAAATTGGGGACTGGAAGCGACTATCTTGCCCACTGAAATATAATATATGGCCTAAGTGGACTCAGGTTTCGTGCCACCTTACAAATAAAGCGAACTGGTATCTTGTTCAATGTATTACAAGACTAAATTATTTACAGATATTTTCATTTTTTTTCATTATTATTGATTTTCTTTTGCGTGATGCTTAGGGCTGCGATGAACCGACTAGGTTCATGTCTGTAAGGGTTACTGGGTCTTGCATATGTCATGAACTGAACACAAATAATAGGCCTTCATGTAAATGAACAGAATAAATGTTTTTAGTTGACCATTGTTACATTTTTTATTTAAATGTTGTGTATTACGTGAATGGCGCACAATTTATGTTAACAAACAAAACATCCTGACATCAACCATCTTTTTTATTCACCCGTTCGGTTTATCACACCTATTGGAAGAGCTTAGGCAGAGGTCATGAGGTCCTATTGAGAAAGTGATGACGAAATCACGTATCTTATACACGAAAGAAAAAACATGAAAAAAAGTGACATTCATCTCAGCCCCTTGTTAGTAAAATTATACGTTGAGAAAAATATTAAGTAAATATGACCGAATTTAAACAGGTATCTAAGTAAATCCTAATATTCTCCAATGGTTCTGTTGAAAACAACAAACCGCTCTGGAAGTTTGTCAAAGTCTAAGGAAATCAATAATATTACGGTAAGTAGTAAAAATCCGACCAACTGATATTCTTGGATAGGGTGGAGGAATTGAAAGTTTATTTTATATTATTAACATAGGGATGATATCAAGCTAAGATTCTTCGTGATTCTTTTGGAATGTGATTAACGGGCTGACACAACAAGAAAGAGAACGTGTTTCAACAAATGTAAGCGACCCTATCTAGAACCTCGGCTTCAAGTGTTTGGAATGATTCATGATTTGATCAGAAATTATAATAATACCCTGTAATTATTATTTATTATATCCTCCAAATTAAGTAACACTCTTTGAAATGTACCTTAATATTATTTACAGAAGTTTTATTTTAATATTTGTTAATTAATTAATAATTGGCTAAGAAAAATTATTTTTTCCGTTTTTTTATTGTGTTAAAATTATGCACATCTGAATTTTTTGTAATTAGCGACTTCTAGAATGTTGTTAGACTGCGTGAGTATGAATCAAAACCCGCAAGATAGGGTTGCGTTATCATATCTTGGAATTATACACATTCATGTGAAATTCTTCTGAGGCAAGATCTGTGAAGTTGTAGTGAAACTCCGTACGAGACAGAAGCCACTAGATCGGTCATTGGAACAATCCGGAATGAGAAAATTGGGCTATATAGAACAGGCGCGCACTTGTGCTGACAGATTTGCATCGCGTGGGGGAAGGGTAAGGGTAAGGGGCAAACGTAAGCGTAAGGGTAAGGGTGCTGCGTCTGGGCAGGGGAGGCTTTGTGCACGCTGACTCATGGCTTCCATGTCGCGATCAACTTCCACGCACGAATAAATTATACTAGCTAGACATGTTTCAGTTAAAAATAATAGATTCCTATCCCTCAATTCCTTTAGCCACGAAACAGACTCCGTGTATACATTTAGCACATAAGTTGATGTTCCAGTGACGTTCGAGGAGACAGGAACGCGAAGGACTCAATCACGTTCCGCGAACGCCATAGACCCTACAGATACTTCAATGTACATTTACTACAAGATAGCTTCAATGTGTTACCACATTAATGTGTCTTGGCATGCTGATTCAAATTTGCATTTCATTTGTACATGTCAATTCCTTTAAATGTTATCAGATCTCCCGGATGGCAGCAGTTTTCATCACGCGTGAGGAAAAATTCTTCTGCTAAAGGACTTAGCAAATTTATCCTGAGGGTGTCCTGTATTTTTTCTACATTCGTCTAAAACAATCTGAAGAGATGTATTTCATTCCGATGTCCTTTCGCAAGGTGAATCACGCATTATCTCCCCAATAATAATTATTATAAACATTATCACAATCATCCATTTGTTTGTTTTGATTATCTAAGTCAACAATATTGGCAATTATTTGCGTATGAAAGAGGCTAAAATTGATATAATTTTGTATAATATATTTCTACTACATTTTTTAATATTTTTATTCTCTATATTTTATTGTCATTTTAATGTTAATATTTATCGGTTTTTATATTTGTAATTATAAAGGTTTTATTATTTTTATTATTATTATTTCAGAACTTTTATCCTAGGATTTTCTGTTGTATAAAAATTGTTTACAGTATGTACAATAACGTTATGTACATAATTGACATGAGAAACTTTTTAATTGGTTTAGTTCAATAATTAACCTAATTTTGCTCCCCCCCCCTTGATTTGTTTATCTGAAGGGCATATGTTGTGGGAGTATGTGGGTTCACTGGCGTTTATTCAGTTAAATAGGTTAGATGGAATATTATTTAGGTTTGAACAAAGGTAATCACAGGAAAGTGACGGGGAAATACGAAACACCGTGAAAGAGTGGTCGTAGTGTAGAATGGCAGAATCGTCGCACAGTAATAGAGAGGCAGAATAGAGAAAGAAATAGGGACACTAATCTGACGTACGCCAAACATCATCAGTGGATTGGGTCGTATTAATGTGGAAATGTTATCCATTTGAACCTGAAGCAACACATGAAAATTCTTGTTTTGGACGAAGGTCGTGGAAATTAGAATCATATTCAGAGTCTGTGTAGCTATTTATTTTATTATTTACAAAATGGTAACTTTATGATAGGTGAATAGAGTATCCGCGACAGCGTCGCTACAGAAAGTTTATCCAGATTACTCTCCACGTCTTTAATGTGACAGATCACCGTGAAAAGTGCTTTAGAATCTGTACACGAACTTATTCTCGATGTACTGCGTTTTTTAAAATGTTTTTAAGGTTCTGCACAAGTGATTTAATTACCGCAGTCCAAGACGAATATTGGGATGTCACGGAGTTGCACATTCAGGATTTCTGCGTATGTGAGTCGGGTCTTCGATGGAGTTAATGGCTTTGATTGCAGATTTCATCTTACGCTTACTTTTCTGTCATTCTGAAGAAGGAAACTAATCGAAGTCTCTCACACTGTCATATTGTCACATCGAAATTCAGGTTTTTTTTTAGTGTATGCAAGAGCGTGACCGAGAAACTGCTTAAAGCACAGTTTCAAATCCCACATCGAGATATTTAAGAGAGAAAATTTCCCTACACCTGTTTTCTCGATCCTAGATTTAATTTTGAGACCTTGCTCAAGGACTCGACGCCTTGTAGGCGTAACAAAGAGTGGTTCAAAACCAAGCTGTCACAGCTTTTCACCTCCATGTTTTGAACCCCGTTTTATAAAATGTTTATAGCCTATACATTTTCTAACAAAACCTGTGTGGCTCATTCTGTAGGGATCTGCGAATAGTGATCGATATTTTGGGTGGAACGCATAAGTGATCTTTAGTCCTAGCGCTGTCCTTTAGATTTCTCTAGAAAAAAATGTAGTTTCATCCTCTCTTTGAGAATAGTTTCGTATGTAGTATATTTTAATCAAGTTTAATTGAAAAATATTGTTGAATTTAACAGAAATTATAACATTTCAATTATGAAAGTAACACAACGTGTTTCAGTTCTAATTTGAAACATCTCCAGTTGTGTCCCATATATCTATTACAAAGATACACTTATAAATATAAAATTTGTTATTTTAAAATCTTTTAAAATAAAGTAATTTTATTTAATTTATAAATTTTTAAAGCTATTCACGAATTGAATGTTGCAATCATAATGAACTCCGACATTGTTAATATCAGGACGGTAATTTTTGTGTAAATGAATTACGTATTGCGATCGATGTATCTGTGTCTGATTTTAAATTAATTGCTCTTTTCTTCACGCTTAATATTCAACATTTCTGTAATTAACTTGCCTTTTTGTCAATAATTGCAAAGTTGGACCAATCAAGGAATTTTGTGCGGGGAGGAGGAAAAAAATATTTACATTATTGTGAGTGACATTAAAAATTAATAGTAGGTCATTGCCAAGGAGTCAGTTAAAATTAATTATATATTACTAAGTTTCTTCCAAAACCTTTGGACCTCATAAGGTGCGCGAAAACTTAGGTAGACTAACAGTACAAACAAACTGGAAGAAAGATGAGGAGCCCACAGAGGTTGTTGAAGAACATAGGCAAAGATTGCGCGTATCATTTTTAGTATTAATGGATAAACAATTATATTTAATTAAGCTAACATAAAATTTGATTTCGGAATCTGATAAAGTAACATTATTCCAATCAAATCTATGGTTATTTACATTGGTATTTTGTGCGAAAATTGAAGTTTAATGTTACTGAAATGTCCTCTGATTCTAGTTGTGTTAAAAGTTACGTCTTTATATAATTAGTGCGATAAATAACATATTTGGCCAAATAACAGACCTCTGAAGAAACAAAACTTTACAACTACGACGATTCCTCCACAGACTTGTTGAACTTCTCAAGTATTTATACTTGAAAAGGTCCACAAATCTGCGGAGGAAACGTCTTAGATGTAAAGTTTTGTTTCTTGAGAGGTGTGTTATTTGGCCAAATATGTTCATAATCACATTCTCTGATTCTAGTTGTTACTTGTTTATCCATTAATGTTAAACGTGACATGCAAACTCTTAGCAGACATTAGTGACTGTGACTGTATTATTTAAACAACCTCTTTAGTTTCCTCTTTGAATGGGGAAATAGGTATTTGTAATGTTTGCGAATATTATGAAGTAAGTAAAATTCATGGTGCTTTTCCTAGTTTTCTCTAGTACCAACTCACAGAATACGCATAAGACCATGTCAGGTATCGATTGGTATTATATTTTTCAATTTTTCAGAGCTTTCAGGTATCGTATTGATCCCATATATTTTGGTAATGATAAGACTGTATGGGCGTTCTTAAAAGTAACTAAATGTATTGTAAATTTATTGATTTTTGTTGTGGCATAAAATAACCTGAAAACACCGTCGAATGACCGTTCTGATGGCTTAAGAGCTTCGACAAAGCCTTCAACTTCAGAATTTATGATACAGTAATTGTTAAGACTGGAATGGGTTGAGGATTTCCTGCATTTTCGCTTCAGCCTTTTCCACGTGACATAACGTAAAAGTTAACTAATAGAAATTGCTGTCGGATGCAGTTAAGTTAGAAGAACTTTCAGCTCCCGTGGCCTGCGATCATTTTGTGCCGTCCGTGACGAAAAATGGGAGCAATGGCGGAAGACGACTTTTGCACCAGGTCATCGTCGGCGGTAGTGCCGATGCAGATGAGCTGGTGATAATAGTTAGTAGGAGCTGTTGAGGATTAGCTATGTTTGGCGTGGTGCTGGACAGGTGGCGGTAGCGTAGTGGATCGATGAGGAGCCCTTCACACAGGCACAGAGCCTCGTCCAGGAAGGACGGATGGGGAAGACACGCGCCGCAGCAACTCCGAGTTCCGATCGCTCTGCCGCGTCCAACTCGCAGCCGTCGAACCACGGATCGTCTTCCCGGCAGCGTTCCTCTTCAACACAGCGTTTTCACTCTGGTAAGGCACCACAGATTATTTCACGCAAAATTAACGTTCCTTCGGAGGTTATCGATGGATTTCGTTGCCGTCAACAATAGCGTCGTTTGTCGTCGAAGATGGTCGTGCGGCTAGTAACGTGTGTTCTGTATGTTTCCTCATCACATACGTAAATTCCACTTGTTAATTGTTTACGGAACGTGCGAGTACTTGTAGAGGATTCGAAATGCGTCCGGAGTCCGAAAACAAGCCATAAGCATAAATGCTTCGTTGTCAAACACTTTGAACCGCGTTCGATCCGTTGTGAATTTGCGGTGCGCTGGTAAACTTTTCCAAAAAGTAAAAAATATACTCAGCCACGGTGATAAGGCACATTAAAAAATTTAAAGTAAGCTTATCGTAGAATATCGATGAAGTTTCGGGCAAAAAAAAATCAACGCTTTGTCAAAATTGCAAAAATTACAAAAAAAAATAATACGAAAACAAAAACAGGATTTTTATATAACAAGAAAAACTACAAGGTAAAATGAATGTAAATTAAATAAATTAACGATAATTATAACAGACAATTAAAATATTTTATTCAACACGACATAGAAACAAATAAAGAACTTGATGAAAGTACAAAAATTGTAGTTAATTTATTTAATTTAGCTTATTAATATAAAAACAGACGTAAAGTAAAATATTATTTAAAATAAATGTAATTTGGATGATTTTAAACCAGAGTTTTGTTAAGTATATTTCTTTAGACATCAATGTTTTACATTTTTGATTATAGATGCACTCTTAAAAGAGAAGTTTTTAATTATTTTTTTCGCGTTATAGCATAATTTCTTATGGCTGTTGCCAGAAGACGCGTTACAAAAAAATCTAATATTCAATCTTTAACTATTACGAGACGTATCGAAGTTAATTGCTGGTGATTTGGTGATCGTGAGCACGAGATCTTAACACGATCAATTCTCACTAATTATATTGCTCAAGTTTTTTTTAGATAATGGAGAAAATTTTTAACTTTCTGAAAAAAACTCCAACGTTTATTAGTTTTTAGAGGCATAATTTTCTTCTGCAGACCCCATGATCCGCTGCTGTAAAACTAACGCGCAAGAAACTTATGGACGATGACTTAAACAATGAAAAACGGGACTTATTCGATAATTACCGAAAATTCATATAAAACGTGAACTCGTCGAGGGTCAAATATATACGCAAGTGAAACGGAAAATAAAGGTAATAAAAAATCACGTTAAATAAAGGAATAATTGAAAAATGCTGTCAAGATTTCTCATATGAAATGTATCTCGTGATAAAATAAAACTCTAGTTGAAAACTATTACAAATGGCAGATATTTTAGTTATTGTTGATAGTGTGTTTGGCAAAATAAATGATTCGTTTTATGTTTGAGACCTCTAAGAAAAGTACGGAAAATGAAGTCTAAATTCTGTTGAAAATTAATAATTGTTTATAATTCTTAGTTACAAATATATGATATTTGGCAAATATCGCATCAGTTTCTTGCTTAGAAATTATCTGTTTACTATATTATGAATTTTAATACCTTGTTAATATCAATATGACTATAATTTTTTTGTGTAATTAATTTTTTTTCTGCTTGTTGTCATTAACAGCCACTACTGATATTATTTCATTTACTGTATGGCTCTCATTAAGTCATTAAGTTTGTGAATTTTAATTGGGCATTGTCAGACCTCGAAATCGAAATTCATCGGCCCCTGTATACATACCACACGCAAAACTCTAAAATCTCATTTCTCATAAATGAAAAAATACGGCCAATGGATCGAACATCGACATGTGGTTATTTGTTTAGCAGAATGCAGTCAGATGAAACCACATTTGTTCGTAATAAAAAGTAATAATATCCAAATTAACCCATTCAGAATATTTGACAAGCACAGGCGTATTCACGAATGAAACGAGGAACGACGACACTTTAAATAATTTATAATAACGTTGTCTCATATTTAAGTTGGGCAATTATTGAAGTGAATTTTGTTGTTAAATGGTTTGGCAACTACTAACGCCGTAATTGGTAATTATTTCCTAGGCAGATAACCGACAAATTGCAAATGAAATATCTAAAAGAGAATATTATAATAAAAATGTTAGGCATCTAAGTCACAATTAAATGTTTAATAAACAAATTACGAATTCTTCATAGAAATTTGTTAGACATGCACGACCTTACATTATTTGCCCATTATCTATGGAGAATGTACGACAATTTTCAATTTTAAACAGAATGTTGTTATAATTGTTAATCAAGAAAACGGTATTTGTTAACCCAGGTGCTTCTTCAGAGGCGTAGGTTTTTCATTCGAATGTTTTTAGGCATCTGTTTTAATTTATTAAAAATATCTTGAGAATATTTGCATCTGTAGTGTTGAATAAGTGAAATAATAAACCAGCGTTTAATTTTAGAATCTCCAAAATATTTATTTACATAAATTAACACATGTTTCGTTTCTAATTTGTAAGAAGGAAAGACCACATATGGTTTTATGTGGATAATTATCGAAGAAGTTTAAATTTAGAAAGGAAATATGTGTGAATTTAAAGCGATTAAATATTTTAGTGTCTGAAAATTATAGGCCGTTTTAATCATCAATTAATTCAGACACGTTATTTATAACATTGTCAAAACCTTGGAAATCAACAAAAAAGGATGATTGGATAGTTCTTGACGAGAAGTTGCGTCTCATCTCGCCTCGGTATTATATTAGTTCTATTCTTAAACTATTTTATATGTTAACATTTCCGCTAATGCATTTTTATTACGGCGATCCAATTTTTCGCTTCTGTATTTAATTTTTTTCCGTGGGTGCTAGAACCAGAGGATCCCGGCATTCTGTATAATGTAATTTATTTTTTTCCCCTTATCTCGTCTTTATTTTAAGGGACTCTGCTTCGGTTCAATTCTGTAGCATAAATTATGTTTTGATTTGTTACGCATCTTAATAATGAGAATTCAAGTTTTGACAATTCTTAATTCTTTAATAAACCGATAGCGTGTCTGATGCAACACAAAATGATTTCATCGTCCATGAATCGTGCGGAAAGTCGATGTAGGCCTACTTTCGAAAAAGGAGTGTTTTCTGTGGTGTCATCTTACAGACAAACAAAGTTCACCGGTCATTTGTTGTGTGACGTTTGTCGTGTTGTTCAAGTCTTGTATGCAATCTCTTAAGGAATGGCTAATGCGTTATCGTGTGTACCGAAGCCCCACCCTTAATCTACAACGACTTTAATTTCCTCTCGGATCAGAGTAGTTAGCTTCGATCCTTTTCCGTCAGAAATGATTGCATGACCCGCGGACATCCGCGAAACCCGTACCGGAAATTCTAGAATTCAGTGTGGGATCTCTGTCCTGCTGGTGTTCATTACGGTGCAGTGATTCACAGGATCGGATTGAATAGAAGCATTCTCGTGTTTCACGGTAATCTGTGTACTGCAATAAATATAGTATTTCAATCCCAGTCTGATAATTTATTCCGCGCTTTCCTGAGACCTGGCTACATCATTACACAATGCTTGTTAAATGGATGTTGGTTGCCAATGGATAAACGCAACGTCTCGTAAAATGTGCGTGTTTGGTGGACCACACATAAGTCAATAAATAAATTATTCTTTTCATTATACCTCATGAGTAATTATTAATACAATAGGAATTTCTTTATAGCTTTCCACTGAATTGTCTCAATTTTATATTTCATCAACTGTCATCATCGACCGCGATTTTGATGCTTTCTCAATCCCAATGTCACCAATTATTTGCTACTGTGGCCACCTAATATTTATCTATTTTTGCATGATATTTTTTTACCAACTATTATTATTATTATATTTTATATTACAATTTTAATGTTAACAATGATAATTTTTACTGTTCGTTGTTACAAACTTCGATTATAGTAAGATGACGGGGACGTATGGATGATGCGTTGCAGTGAAGAATAACAGAAGCATCCGGCAGTAATAGAGTGAAAAAGTAGGGAAAGAAATCCGGTTCCTTTATTATTCATTCTTGGTAGATTGCTGGTAATCATCTGAAAATGTTGTTTCTTTTAATTATTGGAGGTTATTCTCAGTCTCTATCGCTTCCTGCCATTATTTTATTATTCACAGGAAAATTCAAAAACAGGCTTCGTCGTTTTTTTTGTAATATACTCGTTTTTACAAGTCGACCTTAACCCGCTCTCTAGTTCTCTATTTCAGTTTTGGTAACGCATTCGCCAGTATTCTCGTCCGCTTTCCAGCGTGCGTAAAGCCGGTTTGCTATTTATTGGCTGAAGCTAGCACTTTCGTGTCTCTTGTTTCCGTCTCGTAGCGTCGCAAGAATTTCTTAAGTCATTCAGCAGATTACCTCCTCAATATTCCAGCGTTAATGAAGATATTTAACTACAAATTTTCTACTAAAATTTCCATTTATTAAATTTGAAGGATTTATTCTTTTGTGTATGAAATATGTCCACATTTTCTGAACGTTTCTGTGAAACCTGCCTGTACAGGCGTGACTCATACACATGACCAGACGACGACCCCCCGATCCTGATGGCCGGCAGAAAAAAAGGGAAGCACGACCATAAATTTCTTTCTGGTCCGCTCTTAAATATTGAATGCTACTCTTTGAAGGGGCGGTAATATAGGTAGAATAACATTACTTCTACGAAACTCCATTTCTTGAGATATTACTGAAGTATATTTGGCGAGCTGGAACGCAGACGAGTTTATTTAAATTTCAATATTCATTTGCGAAACGAATGCACTTTCTTTGTTCGTAAGTTGGCAGCGTGGAAGTCGCGGCAATCAGCTCTGATTTTTAAATCTACATGTTCTGAATCAATACTCAAATATATCTTCGTCAAAATGACTGCATTGAATATCTGGATTCGCTCGCTGCAATTGAAGTTAGCTTATTACTTTTTTTCCCACGTCTGAGAAAATATTTTGACTATCCCTTTAATGGATACAAAGAATTTGTCAATAAAAGCAATTATTTCTTACCAGATGAATTAAACAACTCTGCTACTTCTCCCGTCATCTCTGACGAAATTGAATACAAATGGGAAAAAGCACCACTGAAAATTAGATATTCATCTCCTTTAAAGAATTTCGCTGCATCGATACTAACTGGAAAACTTATTTCCGATACTACTTCTTTACAGATGGACCACTGTTATTTAAAACTTTATGTCTTTTTCCGAAGAAATCTTTGTGCTCATGTTGGAAGCATTTACATTATTCTATTGATGTGAGCGCGCTTTCAGTTCGTGATATTGTGCAAAGGCTCCATTCTTCGTTGAATAACGCTCTGTTGATAATGTTTTGAACTTCGGAGAATTTATTGGAAAGAGATGCTTTTAAAGGGAAGCCTTATATACAGCGAACTCGTCTGGAAAACTTATGATGGATGAAACATTTTTAATGGATTAGTTATCTCAAGACACAGGGATTTGGTAAAAATGGATTCGACGGCTTATTTTCGCGTGCAGCAAATAACACCTTTTGTTATTAGAAATATCTTGACAATAAAATATTAAGAAATATTGGAAAACATTAATAACAGATTTGAGGAAGAAATGTTTGGTAAATTACACAGCCGAAGAAGAAACGTCAAGAAAAATTACATAAATAGGAAGTGTATATAATTTGAAGTGATTGAATGAAGAGAAATGATTTTGTGGATCTGAAGAAATGACCATTTTTTCGTTTTCTCTTTTTTTTACGTACGTAGGCGATGATAAGAATTGTAAGAGTAATGTTGAAAGAGATACAAGGACTGACTTCAAATAAATCGTTATGAAGTATTAATGGTTTGCGTAAGTTCGACGTAATGGGATCATTTGAGCTTCTTTATCTTAGTTTAACGAGTTCATACCTGTTTTAATTGTAATCCAGTTCCAGTCTTTGGTCCAATTATGTTTGAAAAGATTTTTGCAGTACACAGTAGCATTGTCAGTCGTGGATATATTATACAAATGTCGGAAGCAGATGTTTGTATTAAAGCCGCAGGGTGCCATTGAATCCGATTGGCGGTGGAGAAATGACTTTGTTTCATGGCAGAATTGCACGTAATTGCGTGTTTTCACGTTGAGCACAGTACACAAGATCGTCGACGATTAGTTGTCTCTGGGAATGTAATTTGTTGCTGTTGACACGATGTTAAACTAGTGGTGAGATGTGTTCAATACTCAGATAAGTTAATCGTTTAATTCAATTTATGTGGTTCATAAATTTTTATGTACCTTAGTTAATGTTTAATAATTGATAAAACAAACGATTTTATAGTCTCTTTGACAATCGTATCCTTAACTCCTATGCGAAATACAAATTTACAACAAAAATCTTTATTAATAGTAAAGAAACAAGGTCAATTGCCTCATTAAAAGCAAAAATGTACATGGTTTAACATTATAGGCATATGGAATAAAATTCGAATCGCTCAATTTTTGGATATGTTTAGACTGCGTTAGAAGATAAAATTATTACTATTTATTGTCCACCCTAGATATTTGTTGACCATGAATATTGTCCACATTTATGGAGTTACAACACTTATTGTTTAATATTACGTCGACTTATTGCCCATAAATAATTTCACTAGCATTCCAGATTACACAATTTATAGTCTTCATACTTCATTGACTATATCTTCCTTCAAAAGGAATTATTCACGAGTCTGTACGGTGGTAATAATTTATTCAGCCTGCACTATGATTGATAGAATTTGACTAGACAAAACACAAACCGCTATCTTTGGTGACTAGGAAAATGATCGATGCAAAATGCGAGTAAATGTAGAATTTTCACTGAGTTTTATAGAAAATTCGGAATGGTTAGTTGAACGTTATCAGTTTTGGGAGAATTTCCGGGCAGTCCAATTACACTCAGGAGGCTGAATTGCTGTTAATAATTACTTATTAACATTGTAAAGCTTTTTACACAATCCGCCGATTCATGAGAATAAATGTCACGTAATTAATTTATTCACCCTCCTTGGCTACAACCTATTTAGGACCTTGGGCTACCAGGACGACTGCCAGACTGTCATCTTACATGATACATTCTGGGTGGAGGAGTGATCCGTGGTCAGTCCTTCAGTCGTAACCCAAGATTTATGAAGGTATTACATAATGCCAACTGAAAATTGTTTGCGCATACACATTAAGTTGAATTAATGAATATTGTGTATAGTACTAGCCTATTTTATACTGTTCTATCTATCAATAAATAAATAAATATATATTGGGGGAGGGGGGAAGATGAATAAAGAGAAGCGTCGCCTACATTGCAAAATAAGATTACAAACAACAACGTGCACGCTTAATTCGTCATATATATGTCGGTGGCAAGAAAACGGGCATCTGTTACATTACAGTGTTATTACAGTATGACCGTAGGAAATCAGAGACTCATCACAATACACAATAATTCTAATTTGGCAAGAGAATAATAATTTGAAAAATTAATTAAATCCCTTTAAAGTTCAATGGGCAAATGAGTTAAACCGAACACATATATGTGTATTATAATATATTTCTCATTTGAAACGTGACAGGATATAGTAACGTAAAATTTTGTTTGACCTAATCTTTTTACATAGAATATATAAAAATATTATTTTTATATATAGTATATATATTGTTGAATTTTACCCTAACATTTTTGTACAATGCGTAGAGTTTTCAATTCTAATTAAAGGCTTGAAGCGGACTCGTAGAGTTTGACAGCTTCGATCAATATCTGAGGATATGGTGAAAACTGTAGCATAATCTGGTAGTGTAACTTTAAGGTAAATGTCAATATAACTGTGGGAAGAAAGTTCTTGTGCCTTCGTTAGTCACGAAGTTCCTGCGTCACAGTATTTTCCCTTTGCCCTGTATCAAATATTAATGGTCTCCCGCTGTTCCCCGGTTTCTTCTCTAGGTATATTCAAAGCGTGGATATGCTGCAGTTTAAATTACCGGGTTTTTAAGCTCACGTAACTAATGTTCAGTTACATACGTATTAATGTTCGCAACTACGTGTCGAGGGTACTTGCTGCAATTAATTTGCGGGAATCGACATATAAAACATTTTAATCGTTGACCAAATAATAGGATTGTCAGTGAAAGTTTATTGACTTCAACTGACCTGTAACTGGTCTTATTAATTGCTGGAAGCCATGTGAAGCCCAAATCGGTACGGCTGGACAGGGTCTCGAAAATCGAACCGCATCTTCCCGATACCTGCTGACTCCAGAGCCACTTGATTACACTCAGAACGGACATTTCGCGTAATTGTGCTTAATCCCGTACTTGTAAGCTTCACGAGGAACGTTCCAAGTTTATAAATAATGGCTACTCTTTCTTACACCCTTTAATAATGAAAGCAGCGTTTGGAGAGGGACGAGCATGTCGCGGAATTCGGAACAATCGGAAAACTTCTGCAACTGCTGGAACGAGTCCAACTTTGGTAGCTCAGGAAAAGAATGAAACGATGTATGGTCATAAAAGATGTACAAAATTATCGGCTATTTCGTTTTTTGTACATGAGGTCTCGTAAGTCTGTCAGAGGAAATTCGCCTTTAAAAAAACGGACCAAAAATACCAGCAAACAAGTTTGCACCTGAATTTTTTTACAGAAACAGCAGCTGATATCGAATTGTACACGGGTATTTGGAAAAATATATATTAATATCTAATTTCTGATTAGTATATATTGTGGTAATTACATAAAATCAAAGGAAAATAAGCCCCACGTTAGAGCAACAATTTGTAGTAATCACAAATGATTGAAAGTTAAAGTCTCACATTAGTGCGTCAATTTGTAGTAATTTAAATATTAAAATGATAGGAATAATAAGAATCAAGATTTTAAAATGGACGAACAAATTAATTTATTAACGCACAAACAATTAAATTTACACAAGTTATTTAGGCAAATAAATTTTAATTCACATCATCAATTATCTTTTACAATAAAATGACTTTATCTCAGAGTCGTTTACTGGGCCTTTAATAAAGAAAATACTTGTTAACAATGAAATTTTATGAAGCTGTCATGGACTTAATTCATCAATAGATTTATTACAATGCAAAACAGAATATATGAACTTCAAATTCTGAAAATATGACGATAATACCTTTAGTTATGAGTTTACAAATAGTAATTCTGTGGAATTTTTCCTTACTGTCTCTGGTACTCAAGGAAATGGTCTCGTTCGTTCATACACACTTATTGCACTTTATAGACAGACCATTTTTATCCACTGACTCTAATTAACACTTTTAGTTTTGCAAACGTTGGTTCTCTGTTCGTTTACAAAATCCAATCAGCTCGTTCCGAATATTATTAACTGCTGGATGCAGTTACCTGTGCTCCCAAAATCGAAGAAATTGTTCGAAACCGAGAATATAATGATTTAGATTCAACACACTGAATATTTAGCGTTGAATATTACGTAGTTATCTGACAGGCTGCCACTTGTAAAATGTTCTAACTGATTTAGCTGTTGTTACATGTGTCCAGGAACTTTCTGGATTTTGTACTTTTCGTCTGTCCACTGCTATATTTCCAAGATGACTTTACTGGAGCTCGCCTCCCCACAGACTTTGCTATGCGCATCTAGCGAACCAACCTCTACAATGACCCACAAACATTGCATTCTTGCCACATTCTTGTGTACGACTTGTGTGTTTTATGTCGCTAACAATGCGAGTCCAAATTTTTGTTTATTAACTAATTATTTCTTCTTAATTACCACAATATTAATACATTATAATGAATAAGAAAGATAGCCAATTCAGACAAAAACGTAATATAAATACCACACAACGTTTCTTGAATCCTTATTCCTTTCGACAGGTGCTAAGAAGAGCCTAAAGCGACACAACTGCAGCTGTCAATTGACAAAACGCAAAAGTGACAAAAACGCAACGACAATGGGAAAACAGGTTTAGCGTAATAATAAGGGATCATAGCAATTTACTGTCTTTAAAACATATATTTAAATGATTTATTAAAGTAGCATTCGTGGATGGAATTTAATAATTCTGACATTGACTAAAATGTGGAAGTAGAGTTTTAGTTCAAAATTATAAATTTCACAATATGTTCCCTAGAAATTTGGACATATTGTAACAAATTCAATTTTATATGGACATCCCACTGAGGTTATATTTCTATAAATTTTTTGTATATAAATATAAATTCTTAATTACCAACAAATAAAAGGTGGAATAATATTAAGTGTGTATATATAAAGATAATAACACGCGATATCATGGTTTTTAAGTAGTTAAATGAGTAAATTTAAATGATAAATTGATTCATACATTGTATATTTGACTTAAATGCTGAAAAATGTTTTTATTTAATTATCCGACTTACGACGATAATTTTGGCATATGCCGAAAGATACTTCAATTACCAATTTAAATAAATGTTTTAAAAGACGTAATATTTCAAACCTGGGCATACTAATGAATTAACGTAAAATAGATAATGCATAACGCTAGCTTTACCAGGTGAATTAATTATTCACCTGACGACGGCGTAGTTGAATTTCGAAGAAACGTTGTGTTTTAATAAACATTTGAGCCGAGAATTTTTTAAATTAAAACTAGATATGATTTTTATATGTAGGTCGTAGATTTATCGAATGGTGATTAATCTAACGATGATTCTAAATACCAAAACTGTAGTCTCACATTAAATACTTTATTGCAGAAGCTTTCGCATCAGTGAGTCATATTCATCACAATGCCCAATATTAAGCAATATATATTGTAATAATTTATTAACTAACTTTTGTTATCTTTTGACAATAATTCTGGATATGAATTATGTGGCGTTTTTAAATTAAAAGAACTATTACGTGAAAACTATTAAACAAGATTTATTAACAATTTTAAAACAAGTATTCAAATTACAAAATATTTGGGATCTCAGGTTCTTGAACTGGGTTTGATAATGGAAGAATTTATATAATCAAAATTACAAAAATTACATTTACTTTATATGGGAATCAATGCGTCTGAATATAGACGAAATTTGTTGCTGAAGAAATATTACTAAAGATTGAATTTAAACAATTTTAATTTTTATCACGAAATAAAGAATGATCTGAATAATTAAAGATCTCATTTTATCGATAATTAAAGAACGATCTGACGTTTATCTTTTAAACGTGGTTTACAATGATTTTAAAGTTTTCTTTCTACTTACGGCAGCCCAGGTCTCATTTTAACTTTTCGTGCACAATTTTGGGGATATCACTGATTCTAAGTACTCACAGACTCTAAATGTTCACAGACTCTAATTAGCGTAGTTTGTTAGTTGGTTTAAAATAAATTTGTCGATTCTCGATGATTTACTGCAAACTGGATTCGTAGGTCTCGTGGATTTTTGTTGAAAATGCCCCTCATTGGTTTTGTCTGTTGACTGAAAACTAGTTCAATTACTGCATTTTTGATATAACAGCGTACTGGTTACTGGAACACTTTCTCGTTCTTTAAATTAGACCGCTTTCATTCTCGCTGCTGACTGACTAAATTGTTCAACTTTTCGTGTATTAGAATTTTGTGGTCTTTACACCTCGCCGTTCATTGCCTGACTGTACTACTTTTGTAAAATAGACTTTGCTGGTCTTTATGCCTCGCCGTTCATTGCCCGACTGTCTTGATCAAATTTTCATGAATTAGAATTTTGGTCTGTTCTCCTTGCTGCTTACTACCCGACTATTCGTTCGTCTCGTAAATTTTGAGCGCGTAAAACCTTCTCGACCGATCAACAATACTTTCTTTGCCTTGCCGGTTTGTTGCGGCGTCCGCTATATCCACCAATAATGAGTCCTCTACAATTCAACTTTTCAATTAGAACAATGCCTTAATTACCAATTACTACATTATATCAGATAAATTCTCAATTATTATAAGCATTGAATGCATAATTAGTTAATAATTCATACACTTTTTTGATTTTTATATGTAAAATTAATTCTGTGATTTGTTATCCAACTTTTTACACGTTAATTGAAGGGACGCTATGTACTAAAATATTGTATATATGTGTTTTTAACTATTCCATTTTATTACATTCCTGTAACAGGTACGATGTATTTCATAATTATACATTTACAAATCATAAATTGAGAAAATATCCGATACATTTTGCTCCAGATTTGTTCGTTTGATGAATATGACTCACCGTATCGAAAGTTCCTGCACGAAGGAAATTAATTTTGAGACTGTAATGCTGGCTTTTTGATTTGTCAATACTATTTTTATAGTTTCTCTATATTTCTTCCCCAGTTTCGTCATATGAATCGGGCGATTTAGAAGATTGTGTTCTACTTCTCTAGTCACAAAATCCGAAAATTGCTGTCGTCTAAATTGTTTTTATTTGTTTTTGTTGTTAATGTAGTTTACGGACTTAGATTGATTTCATTTAAACAGACAGCTGACCAACTTTGCTTTTAACGTTATTTATGATACTATATATTTCTCGTTCTGAAATATAATATAAATGATTATTCCAATGAATATTCAGTTCTATCATTATGAAGTCTCATATTTAATAATAATTAGTAATATTATAGTATATTAATTTTTTATTAGTCAAAATTAATAGAGTAATAATATATATAAATTTAAAATCTCTATTTAAAAATTATTTTTAATAAAATTTGACTACAAATTGATGATGACTTTGGCCGAAAGCTACTGAATAAATGTTTCGATGAAATTAAATATTCATTGAGGCGAATAAAAGTATGTTTATTAAATTTAAAACGCCAATATAATATGAATGTATTATTTTTCGATATTCGTGGAATAAAATCAGCCAGTTGCGTTCCTCGTTTCCAGTCGGTGTTATGACAGTAATTCATTGGTGAAATTATCGTAAGTTGCAAACTTGCTGCCAACTCAGAACATTTTGCATTCTTAAGCGTATCCGCACATGTTCACTCATCGATCCAGGCCTTATAATAGATAGCCTTCACAGGACACACCACAGGTTCTTAAATGCAGTAGGCTGCTTTACATTAGCCGCAATATGACTTTAAATACCTGGATGTTATCTGGGTTGGAGGCGAGGTTGTGAAGAAGAAATCACACGCCGTCCATATACATCCTAATATTTTAATGCGCAATTTAAGGTACCCTGTAATAGTCTTATCATGTGAAGAGGCAGCTCAAACTCTCAGTAAAGTAAAATATGTCATCATTTATAATCAGGAATGAGTAAAATTGAAAGGTTCATCCGTTGATCAAACTTATACACGTATGAATCGCCCGAACAAAGCACATGAATTACCTGTATATTAAGTTTCTAAATATTTATAATACATAAAGAGTTGGTGCCATTGAAAGTCTAACTGGTCGAATTCCTATCTGACTACGTTAATTTGAGTTTAGTCAAATCTTTGGGGTAGCTCCACAGATAGTATTTCTAGCCCCAAATCATGCAATTAAGATAATGTGTAGGACTTCATGAAGGGAGCTATTAATTACGCACGTCACGTGACGTAGTTACTAAAAAAATTGATATTTAATTGTTGTATTTAAAAGTGAACTTAAAATATCCTACTTAGCCTCCCCTACTCTGTAATTGAGATTCTGGAAAATAAATGTATTTATTAATAAACCTGGAATCTTGGTACATTCGCAGGAACTATTGGTAGGGTCGTAGGTTACATGTTAGATATTTTGAAGCTGCCATTTATGAATATATTTCGTATTACTGTATGTCTTTTACAGCGTTCACGTAGCACTCAACACATAATTGCAAGAAATTTTTTTTCATAAATTCGCTTCTCAATGACTGTCATTCTTGTACGGCGTTGATACAGCGGACTAATGACTCCGACATTGTTGCTACAGATGTGAGGTGACTTACGATTCCATTCGCAGTCTTTATATATTTATATATATATTGTGGTAATTAAGATGAAATAATTAATTATAAACAGAATTTGGACTCTCATTGTTAGCGGCATGAAACACACAGGTTGTACACAAGAATGTGGCAAGAATACCATGTTTGTGGATAATTGTTGACTGTTGGGTTCTCTAGTCGCGGATAGCAGAGTCTGTGGGGAGTCGAGCGCCAGGAAAGTCGTCTTGAATATTTAGCAGTGGTCAGACGAAAAGTATAATATCCAGAAAGTGTTTTGATACATGCTAAAACAGTTAGAACATTTTTCCAAGTCGCAGTCTGTGAAATAACCACGTTATACTCTACGCAAAATATTTAGAGCGCAGAGTCTAAATTGTTATATTTTCGATTTAGACCATTGTCTTCGATTTTTGGAGCCCAGGCAACTGCATCCAACAGTTAATAAAATTCGGAACGAGCGAATAATATTTCCTAAACGAACAGTGAACCATTTTTCAAACTAAAAGTGTTTCTTAGAATCGGTGTTAAAAAAGTGCCATAAGTGTGCGTGTACGAACGTGCCAAATTGCCTTGAGTATCAGAGACAGTAAGTTAAAATTTCGCAGAATTACTATTTGCAAACTCATAAGTAAAGGTATTATCGTCAGATTTAGAATTTCGTTCAGAATTTAAAGTTCATATTATGTTTTTTTTTTACATTGTAATAATCTATTAATGAAGTAAGTCCATGATAGCTTGATAAAATTTAATTGTTAACAAGTAGTTCTTTATTAAAGGACCAGTAAACGAGCCTGAGCTATAGTCATTTTTATTGGAAAAGATTCATTAACAATGTAAATTGAAAGTTAATTTCTTAATAACTGTTGTAAATTCATTTGATAACTTTTGTAAATTTAATTGTTTTTGCGTTAATAAATTAATTTGTTTGTCTATTTTAAAATCTTGATTATTATTAAAACATTCATTTTAATATTGTGATTACTATAAATTTGCGTCTTTAACGTATGGCTTTCTTTATAAATTCTAATTGTTTAATTGTCATTTTGCATATATATTGTAGTAATTGGTAATTAAAGTAATTAAAGTAATAAAAGTTGAATTGTAGAGGACTCATTATTGGTGGATATAGCAGACGCCGCAACAAACCGGCAATGCAAGAAAAGTATTGTTGATCGGTAGAGAAGGTTTTACGCGCTCAAAATTTACGAGACGAACGAACAGTTGGGCAGCGGACAGCAAGTAGAACACAGAAAACGAACGAACGGTTGGGCAGCGGACAGCAAGTAGAACAGAGTAAAAGAACGAACAGTTGGGCAGTAAACGGCGAGATTTACAGATTAAAATTCTAATTCACGAAAACCTGAACAATCTTTGTCAGTCAGCAGTAAAGACTGAAAGGTCTAATTTAAAGAACGAGAAAGTGTTCCAGTAACCAGTACGCTGTTATATCAAAAATGCAGAAACTGAACTAGTCTTCAGTCAACCGACAAAACCAATGAGGTGCATTTTCAACAAAAATCCACGAGATCTACAAATCATCGAGAATCGACAAATTTATTTTAAACCAACTAACAAACTACGCTAATTAGAGTCTGTGAGTACTTAGAATCAGTGATATCCCCAAAATTGTGCACGAAAAGTTAAAATGAGACCTGGGCTGCCGTAAGTAGAAAGAAAACTTTAAAATCATTGTAAACCACGTTTAAAAGATAAACGTCAGATCGTTCTTTAATTATCGATAAAATGAGATCTTTAATTATTCAGATCATTCTTTATTTCTTGATAAAAATTGAAATCGTTTAAATTCAATCTTTGGTATTATTTCTTCAGCAACAAATTTCGTCTATGTTCAGATGCATTGATTCCCATATAAAGTAAATGTAATTTTTGTGATTTTGATTATATAAATTCTGCCATTATCAAACCCAGTTCAAGACCCTGAGATCCCAAATATTTTGTGATTTGAATACTTGTTTTAAAATTGTTAATAAATCTTGTTTAATAGTTTTCACGTAATAGTTCTTTTAATTTAAAAACGCCACATAATTCACATCTTGAATTATTGTCAAAAGATGCAAGAAGATAAAAGTATAAATTATTACAATATATATATATATATATATATATATATATATATATATATATAAACCGTGCCATTGTTCATGATAGCGCTGGTTTTCATACAAATCAACAGGTTCGGAACTGCGTGACGTGACAGGCGTTTCTCGCCTGTCAGCTGTGATCTACGTATTCAATTGAAGGACGATTTACTCGATTTGATTCTGGACGCCGTTCGAAGCCTCTGTGATGGTTTTCTCAACGTTCCACTTGCTATAAAACAGACTTGTACCTGCAGTTGTCGAGCGAGACTCCACTTCCATGTATTGTGTCAGTATGCCTTGCTTCCAAAAAAATAAACATAAAAAAATGCCGCAAATTTCATCATCTATATATTAAAAAAGGATGTATGTATTTACGTTAATCTTCATACAAATTTTAACGCGGGCAGTGTGCAACGAAACTTGGTACACATATTCTTACAAACAGGAGAAACGGTACTGTGGGGGTGAGAAACTGCTAACATAAATGTGGAAAAAATTATAATTAAAAAACGAGATCATTTTGTGTTAAATTACTGCGCGCATAGAGACCGTGACGTCACAGCACACGCAGGCTGTGCAACAACAAAATAGTAGCTTATAACGTAATGAAATAAAGCAGAAATAGTTTGATTGAATAAAAAGTAAAAATTACGTCCGGCAATATTCCAACGAATGATAATAAAAACAATACGAAATTCTTCACGATCCTTGCGGAAAATGTAAGTTAATTCGCGTGCCATGTTATTGACACTATTATGGCGACCATTAGGAATCTAGCTAAGAATTTCATCAATTTAATCATTTGTAAAGTATGAAAACAGAGGGGAAATCATGCAATACTCAAGGAGTATATTTAAGTATTCTAGTCGTAAAGAAATTCAGAGGCATGTTAGTTGGGATTGATGCAATGATATTTAATGTATTTATAGCTGTTCAATTAATACACTATGGGTCGAAAGAATGTACGGAACGAGGAACATTTAGGTATAGGTTAAACCAGTTCTTGACTAAAGATTAATATAGAATTAAATACTTTCTCGGGGTTATATAAATAAGTACCCGGGAAACGCCTGGCACCCAGCTAGTTTAACAAATAAAACATTTATGATCGGTGTTTGTGGAACAGTCTTTGTAAATATTCATTTCGAATCAATCACCAATAATTGACAAGTAACTCTTCCAATTTTTCAAAAGATTGATAAGTCTAAAGTACAATATCTTAATTATTTTCATATAAATCAATTGTTTCCATGACAGTTTATGTTACTACAAACTTGATTTTGAAAAACAAGAACGATTTTGTTCAATACACTTCGCTCGGAAAATTTAAAATATTTCCGCCGTCGTAATTTAACACGCCTACTACTTGCTTTAAACCATGTCGTTTCATTGACAGTTAAGTTGCTATTGTCTCATAAATTAATCAGAGTCTCGCAAATAGATGTTTTCTAAGAGGCTGCCTAATTTTGAAAGCTATATTTAGCGCTTTACCGATATGTATCGTGTCTTCCTTTAAAATAAGAATAAGAGAACGAAATTGAAAAACTGTTGCATTCCTCGTTAGAAACCTGATTAATAACCAATGATTGTCTAGTATGCACTCCGTAACGAATGTGTATTGATTGTCTCATTGAGGAAGGCGCGCTCAATTTTTGTTACGAGGAGTGCATGTGACGGTTTTGATGATTGTGGCATTGAGGAAGGGAAGCTCAATTTTTGTCAGAAGGAGTGTATGTCGACTATTTTGATTCAAACTGTTAGCTTTATATCGGCTGTTATTCTATAACATCTATATGACTTTCCGTTACTCATTGTCCGTATGCCAAATATCTTCTGTCCGATTCCATTAGCTTGATCTGACCATTGGTCGACGATGTGTTATCAACATGGCGTCTTTTAGAACGCATGAGAAGCTTTTATTAAAGTTTAGGGAACGGATGAACCCGGGCAACTGTAGGCCGAGAACTTCAATGTAAAAGTAATTATTTAAAATACGAGTTACTATTAAAAGGTAATTTACTACAACATTCTGTATGATTTATTTTCTGGTAAATGTGTTTATCTCAATTCTTTTCATGATACTGCACCGAACATTTTTCTACGTATGATATATGCGTGTGTGTGTTGTTTTTAATATTTTTAGTGTCCAATTTCTCATATTCTAAACGTTGAACTCTTTAGTCGTTAATTTAAATAAATTTATAGATGGCACGTGAATATTTTCCGTTTAACACTGGAGGCGATATTTATTAAATGAATTTCCTTATTAAAGCAATTATTCACTGGTCCCTAGTGGTAAACAGTATCTTCTCGTTTCCGCAGCGCAGCTGAGCTTCGTGCCACCCTCTGATTTTTGGACAGCCGCCTCCCTTCCTCCCCTTGGAGAAATATTGGTGCCTTGGGGTTGGTTGGTCTCCCATTTGATGTGTCGGTGGCTGCGATGGTTAGGCGTAGGAGGCGGGGGATTGTGGTGCTTTCCGGAAGGAGGGCGGGTTGCAATTCCCCAGGTGCGTGGGCTGAAGGCGCAGTGAACAGCGAAAAACACACAGATTGCTAAAGCTGCACCTGAATAACCCCGGAAAAATTAATCTGATTTTCTGACTTTGTAAACGCCTTTCTAGAATGCAAGGTAACCTGCATGGTTCCCTAGATTATTCAAAATGTCTCGTAGAGCTTGACTACATGTTTTAAGCCGCCATAACCTAAAGGTTTGAACTGATGTGTGAAACAAAACAATAGTAGAAGCGCATTTGATCAAGATAATTAATATTAAAGTGGAATAAGGCATTTTAAATCTAAATTTTCGAAGAATAATATTCCCGATCAAGACTTTACGATAGTAAAGTATTCGCAGACTCTCAGTTCAGAGGTGTTTCATACCAATGACAATGAGATTTAGACGCAGTAATCCGGTCATGAATGACGAAATGACTATTTAAGTAATGTGTGGCTTGCGGCTCACCAAGTTTCACTTCCTTGCGGTTTCGCGGAATCTCCGATCCCCTGAGTCCTCCCAGAGGAGGATCCACCTCAAAGAACCCCAGGAGTAAACGCTGAGATATTTGTAAGCGTTCAAAAGCGATTAGATTTACAGAATTCTACGTTGCGGTGGAGAGAGGGCGCGGCGTCTCAAGGGAATTATTCGCGAGGGCATTAAGTCGAATTGTTTCAAACTGAATACAGTTATACGCCGTACAATTCCATTGCATAGATTTAAACGAGAATTCTACGTTAGTGAAATTAATGGGTAATTTTTGTGGGCGTTACAAGCTGAGTATACAGCCTATGTTCAGTATATTTTGTTAGTAATATATGCCGTTCTGTTTATATTATTAAATAATCTTTTACATTTATTTAAACTTTTAGAGATTTGGCATTTTATACTTTCAGGGTTTTATGCGATGATTTTTTTTTACAATTCCTAAAATTAACCAAATTTGTTGCATTAGTACTAGTTCATATTCCATTGACCCATTCAAGGATGTGGGATGGGTCACGAATTGTACAGAAATTTTAATAATACCCTATAATTATTATTTATAATATATTATATAAATTAAATTACAGTGTAAAACATGTACCATATTATTTATTTTTTCAAAAGGCTTATTATTATATAAATCAAATTCTGAATAAGAAAGATAGCCAATTCAGACAAAAATACCACACAAAGTTTCTGGGATCCTTGTACCTTTCGTCAGGTGCTAAGAAGAGCCTAGAGAAACACAACTGTCTTCTTAGCACCTGACGAAAGGGTCAAGGATCCCAGAAACGTTGTGTGGTATTTATATTATCCTTTTTGTCTGAATTGGCTATCTTTCTTATTCCTTATTTTCGATCAGACGTAAATTTTTTCATTTAAAATCTAATTCTGTAAGCCAATTAACGTAACCGGAGTAGTTAAGCAATACTTTTTTCTTGAATTTGATTTTATTGTATATTACCAGTTTATATATTACCTGTTAAATATAGTGATACCATTATAGGGGACTACTTCCTGTTATATTGACAGTGTTTAGTTTATGTAAATTTATTATGTTCTGGGAATGAAAGGAAGCAATTTCTTTGACAATGGGGTTAATTTTTTGGCAAGTTTATTTTTCAATTTAATTTCTATAAACTTAACAAACATTATGATTTTATTAAAATATATTCTATAGCATATAAACATATATTTATATATATATACATATATATATACTATATATCGCATATATACGTGCAGAAATCCAAATATCAGCTTTAGAAATCATAGTCCTAAAAGCACCGCAGGGAACAACGATATTTATATAATTTTGCACCCTACTGTTGAAGAACTCAGAATCAAATTTCTTTTGTTTGAAATTATATAATTAATTGATATGGCAAGTTGAAAACCGATTCATTAAATGGTTAATTGCAGCTTTGGATATTCTTCGAAAATTCTAGTGCCGTCAACCAACAATAAAAACAATGGACACAGGCCACATCTTTACTTTTCCCCGTCTGAATGAAAAGTTTTCCAGAACATGAATCCTTCACTGTTACTCTGATTCCTGTAGAAGAGCCATAACAAACTTAGCACATCAATATTAAAATTAAGAAAGTACAATTGCTTTGAAAAGGACACAAAAACTGCCCAATAGACATATTGATTCCTGTATCACAGGAATAACGGCCTTGATTGTTAAATATATTTTTTATTTTTCTGAGTTTACCACTGGGAAATCCTCAATATAATTGATATCACGATGTTGCACCAAGGATGATAATTGAAAGGGGTTTTAGTGTACAAGTCGAATCATAATTGTGTTCCCAGGTGCGTTTCTTCGTGAGCTCGGCCCCCCCTTTTAAATGCAGACGGCGTTAAGGAGATGTGGGGATTCCAGACCGTTTTCTGTAAAACATACCTTCATTAAAATCAAGAGTTGTAGCTTGGGGATGAGTTAACAGCTTCCTCAAGAATCTGAAATATTCAGGTGCGTGTAATGGCCCGCCATCTTCTTGGTTTCTTCTCTTTGGTCGTACAAGTATGGCGTTTAATTCTTGGATATCCAACAGTTATGATTTACACGTATTAGTGTAGTGAACACTGGTTATAATATATATATATATATATATATTATATTATATTATTTAAAATGAAACATTGCCCCATGTTGGTGCATCAAAAATGTAGTATATAAATGAAATTAAAGATTTTATAAACACTATGACCCACGTTGGTGAAGCCAAAAATGTAGTATATACAAATTTAAAGATACAATTAAATAAACCAAATCGAAATATGCCACACGTTGATTTTTAGATAATTAAACAAACACATTAATTTATTATATGCACATAGAATTCAAGTTACAAAATAGATATTTATTGAATTTAACAATATTTATTACGTTCAATCCAAAATCTCGCTCTCTCTCCCCTCAGGGTCTTTATCTGGTCCTTTAAATAAAGAAAGGTATTACTCTTTTTAAACAATCAAATTCCTAGGGAAACTATACCAATACACAAATATTTACAATATTGAAAAAAATCCGAAATCTGTGATTTTATCTTTAACTAAAGGTTTACAATTAATAATTTAATTGATGTATGACTTAATGTTCTCTCTCTATCACTCTCTGGTAACAGGACAATCAATTTTTACCTCGTTCAGACACTATCACACACTTTACTTTTAATATCAGGCCTTGGTTTTCACTTATTCTACTCTTCACTTTAAAATTTGGAAGATTAGCTGTATTTTGATGACTGCTCCGCTTCACAATAATTTACCAGTGTTATCCTGGAACAATTCCTCCACGAAGATTTTGTAAAGTTCTGTTCTGACCAAACTGCTATTACTTTCCAATATTTACGATGCAATACTTCCGTGAATGTTTCACTTCGTATTAATTCACAACTTTATTTGGTAATACATTAACGACTTCTAGTCTCCGCTCAAGTTTTATTTGTTCCGTCCTCTGCAATGTTTCGCCGCCAACTGCCTTATATGTTCCCTTCAGCGCGCTAACAGTCCTACAATACTTTAGGCCTCTTCCATTATTGTCCAATCTTGTATGTGATTTGTGTGTTTGCCGATAACAATTCAAGTCTAAAATGTTTTTAATTATTAATAATTAATTACATTTTAATTACTACAATATACATATATATACACGAGTATATCTCAACATTGAAAATGAAAAGTGACAGAAAAATTGTTCCTCTTTAGTCATTGCAAAGGACGAGTAGAAAGTGTTCGTTGTTAATGGTGCCTTGTCAACGTGAACCGAGGGTCATACCGTGAATTTGAGAAGTAAGCAGAGAAGCACTACGAGCGTTTAGTCCCCACGGTGAGGGGTAGAAACAACGAGTAGCTTCATTTAAGAAAATCTGTACACCCATAAATAAATCAACTTGTCAGCATTATTTGGACGTATAATTCAAAATTTTCAGCTCCTTTTTGTTAAAATATGAACCAATATTAACTTTAAGAAATTGTTAAAGCTTCAGAAAAAAATATATGTATTCGATTTTTATAAATGAATAAACCTCCCAAATTTTTCAGAAATATATTTTAATTAAATAAAATTTAGCACATATTAATAAAAAAATTGACAACGTTTATCGTTCCTTTTTGGAGCCTTTTTAGGTTTTAAGAAATTTGCTCCAAAAAAAACTTAATTATTTATTTATATTCCAAAAATATTATTCAGACTTGTAAATTTTTTTATTTGTACTTAATTAGGATCCAAAATGAACGGTACGTTGTGCTCATTTTTATTTTATTAATTTGTTCTAATTTTATCAAAAATATATTTCTGACAAATGTGGCTTGTTTAATCATTTAAAATTAAATGAAATCGGATAAATATAATGAATACTTACATATTTGTCGATCAGGTATTCTTAATCGTTCGTTATCTCAGAGAAAAACTGACACTATAACTGAGAACAATAATTTTTTTCTTGTAATTTTACTAATAAGTTCATTTTATAACAACATAAATTGTGAATAAATCATTCTCGGTTGTTTATAAGCGGGTTAAATATTTATTATTACACGCCGCTTCAAGGATTAGAAATCCAGAATGTTTTATTTATAATTTACAGCGGGAAATTACTCGCTCTGTTACAACATAAATTAATATTTAAATGTATGAAGTGGTTACGTAGTATTTTTTTTAAAAAAAAACAATATGATCCTGTAGCTTTTATTATGCAGTTGTTGAAAAGTTCAGAATTTTTTACTGAGAGGAAATTGTCCCATTGGTAAACAGTAAATAAACGCGAGATGAATAATAAAATATGTGATTTGAAAGGTTACGAAGCAGGAAGTTCTACTTAAGAATTTATTATGTCATTTAAATGGAAAAACTTGACTTGCATGTATTTGCATTTATTATCACCGGATGTCTTCTGTTTAAGGTATTTAAATATTATGTTCTGGTATTTTATTTCACAAAATATTAAAAATTTACAAAACCATGTGATTCATAGTAACTCATTCCGACTAACACCACCTTTTCTTCACTAAAGTAGTCTATCACAGTTGATGTTATGAGATTTTAGAAGAAATTAAAAATATAAACGTTGGTGTAATCACTGCGGTAAACATTGCCCGGGAAGATGTTACACGACTTGGAATGCGTTAGATAGTAATTTCGTGAAATGTGTTTAAAATTCCGCAGGCACAATTTAGTTGCTCACACTGGCTCCCGTTAAAATCTAGGTTTGTGGTGTAAAACCCGCTAATTTCGCCCAAGCTAAACGATAATTAAGTTTAATTTAATTAGGACTTTAGATGCCAGTGGAATCCTGTGGTTGTGTGGAATGTAAAATATTTTGTTAATAATTCGCTGTAAAATGCTGTAATTTAGGATCGAATGGAAGTTTAAAAATTTTAAATAATAATTTTTGGACTTTTGAATAGATAAGCATTATGTATTTACGAAAAATTAATTAATTGATACAAAAAATTAAATAATATCTGTACTTTATATCCATAAACTCTAATTTTGTTTTTAAGCTCAACGATCATGGTAAGAGTTAAACTAAAAAACAATTATAAATGTATTTAAATACTATTTTACTTTTATTTGTTTTTGTTCAATAATATATCTTTAACGACCATTTTAACGTAATTTATTATAATTTAATAAAAATTATATATCGATAATCAACAATTTTTCCGTTCATATTTATACGCTCATCATGTTCATTACGTATATTATCTATTATGTTCTACGGTAACAGAACATATTACAAATTTCTCCCCTGTAACATTAATTCTATTTACATAAGTTCTTTTACTTATTATACTTAAAACAATTCCGATTAATAAATAAAAATAAATCAGGTAACTGAAAATATAAAAATCCAAAGATTGATTTTAAAATTATATTGTTTTACAATTAATTGTTCCTTACAACATTGAGGATAGAAGAATGCTGTTGTTTTTCCTTTTTGATAATTTTTTAGACGGAAAAAATGTTATATAAATTTATGATATGAAATATTATTTGTTTGTTCTTTACATTAATAACTAATGAAAAATTTGTTTTTTTATTTTAAAATTTTTATAAAAATTTTACTTTAATATTAAAATATTCATTTTCTTTTTGAAATTTGAAATGTTATATTGTTCCCCTCCACTTTTGGATATTTTACATTTACGTTTACCTGATTTATTATGCTAAATAATGTTGCAAATGTTATAATAAGTAAAGAACTCACATAAGTGAGTTTTATATTGTAGAGATGATTATGATGATTATATACGGTGTTCTGTTATCGTAGAAATATACTGTATAATATTCATAGTCTACATGATGAGAGTAGAAAAAATGTACGGAAAAGTTATTGATTAATAAAATATTTTCTTAAATATAATGAAGTCCGTTAAAATTGTTATTAAATACATCTCATTATAAATGTAGTTATTTAATATACTTGGCGGAATATGCAGTTAATGGCTTAAAAGTTATTGTTTAGCGGATATATCTCGGATGTCAATTTCCCACAAAGCACTTGTACAGTTGTCAGATTCTGCTAAAAGTATCCGTAAAATAATTCCAACAATTTTATTACATAATCTCTCTGCTCATTAGTCTACCTATATTCCTATATTCTTTATACCTGCATTAAAATTTTCTATCTTCACATAAGCTATCCCGTAAGTCTTTGACAAAAAATTGTATTACTACATAGCAAAATTAATATATTTTTTTTATCCGTAGAGAAGGTAGGTTCGAATCGTTGATAACAGTTGCCTCTAGATAAATCGATATTGATTGAGTTAAAATTTTGGGAAAAACAAAAACCATAGAACTCAAGAAGCAGAGAAAAAACCTGTATCTAATTGAAATATTGACATTGCACGATCACGTCCGAAAAATATTTTGTGCAAAAAATGGTTGGACGAACTGTACTGAGGAAGGCGAGATTCTTTGATTCTATGAATAATGAGTGACTACATTAAAAATTATAGTGTAAGAATTCCATAATGGCAGTGCGAGGGACAAAAGAGGAAATTGATCCATTACAGATTGACATTGAACGTCTCATGTATGTTATACACTTATTTGGTATCAGAATTTCAAATTAATCTACTACGTAATAGAGTTTTCTAAAAATGCGTGAAATAATTAAAATTTGACAATGGAGATTTTGGTCCGTGGCTGTTGTCTCATGATAAGTTCTCAATTTAGATTAAACATTAAAATATTTTATATATTTTCGCGTTTAAATTTAGAATTTTTAATAAATATAAGTGAACGTAATATTCGTATGTTCTGCTACTGGTTGTGAAAATAAAATGAAAAATAGACAACTGAGTGACAGATTGGTGCTTTGTTGCACAGCGAAGATTTTGAAGTGATGACAAAGAAAGCCATAGACATCACCATACCACGCTGTGTTTAATTGGTGCCAGGTATACAATACGTTAAAAAGATTTCGATTTCTTACGTTCATGGTTTTCCATGCAATACAGAATCATTCAAATTAAAATTACTTTTACTGATTTACATACAAATACTTCCTAAATTATTCTTTCACATAATTATTTATAATTTATTATTTTGTTAACAACCTATTTGCGTAATATCACTTCTAAAACCTTTTGTTTTTACTGTTCCGAGTAATGCAAGCACAACTTTCTAAATATCTCAACACCATCTAATACGTAAAATAGATTTGAATATTGTATATACTGTAAAAAATATGTAAATAACCGAAAATCTTAGATAAAAGTATTATAATAAATCAATAGAAAAAATAAAATAAACTGTGTTTGTGTGTGTATGTCACACAAACAAATCAACACCCGCGGAGCAAATTTGACCCAATTTCGTGCACGTGCGCCTTTCGAACCAGAAACAAACACTGTGGGTAAGTCACGATTACCACCACCAGTGGCTGGGGTGGAATTTTTCAAAGATGCTAAAACGGCAGTATTTGCGTCGAATAAATATTTTGGGGGACAGTGAGCTTGATAGTGTTTATGCGGAGGTTGTTTGTGTATAATTGCAACCCCTTTTATCATAGGAGGGGAGCACCCTTAGGGGAGGGGGTGGACGAGTGTTACATAACATAAAGTGTACACAGCCGAGATTGGAGTCAAATCCGGGAATATGGATGTCGCTGTGTTTATGAGAACCCGGGAAATGCCGGTAACCCAACTAGTTTTCAATAAACTTCAAAAGTACTACACACTTTTATTTGTCATATACACAGTGACTCAGTTATTTGTGTGGTATTTTTACAATTTTAAGTATCTATTTAAAAATATACAATTTTCCTTGCAGGATTAAATTTTTTTAAATATTATATATATTACAATTCAGACTATCAAAAAAATATCCTTCACATTATTTTAAAACTTTACTAAATCATTTGGGTTGTATATCGTAGTTCGTGTATGAAACAGAAATGTTCATTGAGAAGTCTTGATTTTTTAAAATTAAACCGCCGTTTTTATAAATTCACAGACTTATAGTATTTAATTTCGTATAACACAGCATGTCTTTTATTAGTTTGGTAAAGCTTTAGATGTTTTACAATTGACGATAGCAAAGATTCGAAATATAAGATATATTATTTTAGAATATAAAAATACAAGGGAAAACAACAAGCCTTGCAATCGGATTAATTTTTCTTTTCTAAAATATAATTAACTCAGATATATTGTTTGTTGAATAGATATGAGCGGATTTATTTGAAAATATTTCCTCTATTTACTTTCCTATTGATTTTTTTTAAATAATCAAATAAAGTTTCTTCGTTATTATTGTTATATTATTTTTCAAAGGCGTTCGAGCTAAGTTTATTCGTATGTTGTCAAGGTTATGTGAATATTATAACTGTTTAGTAAAACGACTTTTCTTTAATGAAAGAAGACACTGCCACACAGTCATGGATTATGTTTTTATAAATAAATAAATTTATTTTATAATCATAGGCGATCTCATACTACCGTATATTTTTTCAGCTGGATAACATTTTTTACGACTAAACTGATTTGGTCTGAATCAAACGCTGACATTATTTACTTTCGCGTTAATTTTAGTAGATGGGTGTCAATGATAATTAAATTTGAGTTATCCGTTAATGAACATGTGCAGGGTTTGCAGATTCAATGGTGGACCGTTACCGTAAATAATGGAAAGAACTGGAACGAAAATTGTTCCCTGCGGCGCGGAACGTGACTTCCCATTACAAATACTCGGGCAAACAAAGTTCTCCGCCTCTCCTGTATATGCTGATCTATTCACGTATTACGAAGTACAGGAGAGAATTTCCGTTACATTTCGTTTCGCGTAAATGTGCCTTCTGGGATCAGTATCTCTGCCGTTTTCTTCTTTTTCTTCTGGTGTATGGAGTCGTTAAGCGCTGCTTAGCAGCAAAGCAGCTTGTTTGAAGCACTAGTGTGAAAGACTGAAGTGTTAGGTGACTCGAATTACGTTAATTATACTTATCGATTTTATTAAAGCTCACAAAATTTGCCATTGTTCTAGGGCTGATACGCAAACGTCCCCCTTCCCGGTGTAATTAACACACAATGGCGTCAGCGGCTTTTGATGAAGAGGAGCTACCTCTAATGAATTCTCCTCAAGACAAAGTACTTTCCACCTTAAAATGTGCTGGGCAGATTGTGCTGTGGGCTTAACAAGCAAATTTGCCTTCTGTTCGCTTTAGGGTGTCACCGATCCTCACGTTGCAATTATTTTCAAGTGGAATGTAAATCGGTTATTTTTCTGAAACATTTAAAGTTCATTTATATTCGCAATGACCGCACGCGTTCAAACTTCATATCAGTTACTGTTAACTAGATGATAGATATTATTATTGTTCTCTAATGTTTGAATTCCACGTGTTAAGTTATTTAGAACTTTAAAATTGAATAAACCAATTACGCACAGCACGTGATTTTTTAAATAAGGAAAGGCGCCATTATCGTCGAATTTAATTGAAATGTACCTCATTCTTTACACTTTGTTCTTTTGACCGCAGCGGCATTGTCAGAATAACTATAATATTTGTATATTTTCCTTTTTTGGAAAATCCAGTTGAATCTATATCTTCATTGATTATACTGCATGCATAACTGATGTCTATAAAAATAATTATATTTAAAGCCATTGTTATATATATACGATGATAACCATATTTGTACAAAGTAATTTTATATTATTTACATACAAAATAATTTACAGAATGGAAAATATAACTGAAATCTCCATTAATAAATTATAATAATAAGAACTACTTTTTGACTTTCTTGATGATATAATATCAAAAAAATAAAATGACTCCTAATTTTTTGTCAATAACGATCTATACTGATGGCTTTAACCTAACAGTCAGTAGTTTAAATATTAATCTATATTCTAGTACGCATAAATTATTTTGTATATATATATACATTTTTAAAAAAGAATAATGAATAAGAAATATAGCCAATTCAGACAAAAAGTGATAATATAAATACCACACAACGTTTCTCGGATCCTTGTTGCTTTCGTCCGGTGCGAAGAAGAGCCTAGAGCGACACAACTGCACTTGTCAGTTGACAAAACTCAAAAGCGACGAAAACGCAACGACAACGGGAGATCCGAAGGGTTGGCGTCATAATAAGGGTTTATAGCAATTATTTAGTTTCATAGTGTCTGTTTGTACATTAATAGCTATGATGTTTTATTTAATGTGAAGAATCTCTGAAATGAGTCTGGAATTGTACCTGGTGTCAATTGCTAAAATATTAGCACTATGCCAATCAAATGTATGTTTAGAATTGATACTACAGATTATTTATCAATGGGAAGTGTGATATTAGATATGTGTTATTTGATACGTGTATTAAGGCAACGTTTTGTTTACCCTATGTAGCAAGATTTACAATTAGAGCAAGAGATTTTGAAAACGACACAATGTTTGCTGTAGGTGTCAAGTGGGTCCTTGTGGTTTTTAATCAAGTAGCAAAGAGTATTAGTGGATCTGTAAATGATGGATATTTGGATAAATTTGTGATGTAGAAATTTGTAATAAGGGAGTACGAGAAAAAATTTGGCTTGAGGTGTTTGGGGACGAGTGACAGTGGGATATTGGATTTTGTTCAATCTGCTGTTTACAAAATCTCTTGCTCTAATTGTA
This sequence comes from Zhengitettix transpicula, assembly GCA_037074705.1. Classification (NCBI taxonomy): domain Eukaryota; kingdom Metazoa; phylum Arthropoda; class Insecta; order Orthoptera; family Tetrigidae; genus Zhengitettix; species Zhengitettix transpicula. The sequence continues at coordinate 5,890,453 of CM073595.1, forward strand.
ATTCCTGCTACATAGGACAAACAAAACGTTCCCTTAATACACGTATCAAGGAACCTATGTCTAATATCAAACTTCCCATTGATAAACAATCTGTAGTCTCTAAACATATAATCAATTATAAACATACATTTGATTGGAAAAATGACAAGATTTTAGACAATTCCAGACTCATTTCAGAGATGCTTCACATTAATTCAAACTTCACAGCTATTAATGTACAAACAGACACTATTAAACTCAATAATTGCTATGATCCCTTATTATTACGCTGAACCTTCTGCTTTCCCATTGTCGTTGCTCCCTTATTGTTACGCCAACAATTCGGCTCTCCCATTGTCGTTGCGTAATCGTCGCTTTTGACTTTTGTCAAGTGACAAGTGCAGTTAACAAAACTGCTCTTCTTCGCACCCGACGAAAGGAATAAGGATCCAAGAAACGTAGTGTAGTATTTATATTATCACTTTTTTGTCTGAATTGGCTATCTTTCTTATTCATTATTTTCAATTAGACCTAAATTTTTCATTTTGAAAAGAATAATGTATTATACGCGTAACTCAAAGTTCAAACTTGATACGTTAACCTTACATTTGACTAAGTCGGCTTCAGTATTATTCATTGAATAATTTTAGAATTTACGTCACCAAATCTCGAGATTTTATAATGACGCAATGAAAATATATAGATATGTTACGATAACATTAAGAAGTTATTATACAATTATATTCTAAATTGAATTTATATTAAACTGTAATATCAACATTATCGCATATTCTCGTAATTGGATAAGTCTCAGTATAATTTGTTTATAATTTATAGCGAAACTTGCTTTTTATCTTAAAGTTCTGTAAGGCACTCTCAAGTAAATGAACTTAATAAATTAGGGTAATGTAATTAAGCATAAAATAAAATATGTTTTTGCTTATTAGAATCGTACATTTGTTTAAACATTACTATTATATTAAATATTTTTATATTTAAAAAGCTCTAATCTATTATAATATCAACATTTAAGAGTTACTATTTTAAAAATTATTCAATATGTATGCTTTTCGGAATATTAAATTCAATATGAATTCGCGATAAATGTAAAACTCGTTCCACATTTTTTCAAGCTCACTGCAACTTTTAGGTACGCAGTTGTGCTTCACCAAACAAAATCAATTTATTAAGGAGAGTACTTCACATTTGACACCAGTTATTTATAATTGTGAATTTGAATTTGTGATTATCACTTTTACCATCTTAATGTTTTTTGATTATGTTATATACTGCAATTTTAATCAACACGAGTCATTAATTATTTTAAAGTATGATTAAAAAATATTAAGCTGTTGGAAGTTCAATTACAATTGGTGAATATGAACTATGAAAGGGTCGAAAGGTCCTGAATATTTTTAAAATTAATTTTATGACTTATGAAGTCGACAAAAGCCGTTTTTGTAGTTTTCTTGACTTATAAATATAAGAAATAAATATAATGGAAACTAAATAAAATTTAAAAAATTAGCAATGTAGTTGCCGTTAAAACAGGAAATGGGGAAGTGAGGGTCGACGGTAAATGTGAAAATATACAATCAAGTTTGTTGTCAGAGGGCAATAACGTGTCCGGGTGTGTGTCCAGCGGGCAATTATCTGTGAATGGGTTGTTGGTGTGTTGTTTCCGATTCTGAAGCAATGCAAGGGACCTGCAGACATCCGCCGTGGTTTCCAATTACAGGTCTCGGGCTTTATTAATCGATGATGTCGCCTACGTCAGGGGCCGGGGCAATGCACAGGTTACACTTTTTTCTCACCCCCGCATGTACACGAAGCCAGGAGGGATTGTACCTACATTGATTACGTGCAGTGCTTGTGATTAATGGCTGCCACATAGTACGATACCACGTTATAAATGAAGCCACAATACTGGATTAGCGATTCCAGAACTGATATTCGCCAATATAAAGTAATAATAATAAAAAATAAACACTTTTCTTGCCTAGTTTGTATATTCCGTACCAATCTCTGCGTGTCAATCCTATAAAGAAACGTACTAATTTGATTTTAATTAGCTCGAATCAGATAAAAGTTCACATTCTGTTATTCAGTGAGCTCGGTAACATCATGTACATTCACCTTCAAAAAAAAGTTTGCACTCATGTCTGAATGCAACACCAAGAATGAATTTTGTCCCCTCTGTTTATTTTATTACGATTCGCTTCTACATATTGTTTTATGTCTAAGGATTACTAGTTTTAATAGAATACCAATTGAAAGATAACGGAACGCCAATAGACTCACTCGCTCTAATTAAAAATCTAATTTACACGTTGTTATTTCTTAACTTCAAATGACGTTCTATTTTCTATAATTAGTAGGTACATTAAATAAATACTGCACGTAAAGTCACAAAAGACAAGCCAATGTCTTAGGTGCTAAAAGTGTCCTCCATGGTGAGGAACGATTGATTTTTTGTGCTTCAAAATCAAACACATATTATCCGAGCACCACAATTTATCTCAAACAATTCAATCAATAACTCATTTGTATATTATCATTAACGTTAGTATTCTAATTGTATGACAATATTTAACTCAACTTTTAAATTAGTTTATTCCATAATACAGATAATGACTAAATCAATGTCGGTTTGTTGTTCAATAGAAGGGTTATTACATAACAAAAGAATCCAAAATATTCATCTCTAATGTCAGTTTCACTTGGAAAAATATTTTCGTCATAAGACCTGATAATGCAGGACTCCCTCCTAATTGCACTAAACCAAATCATTAGTAACAATAATTAACTCTTCATAATTTCTCAAATAAACGTAAAATGCTGCTGTGGGCTAGATTTTTTTATGCTAATGTTACAATTTTCTGTATATTTACTATGTATATCTTTAAAATACATACTAGGAAGACAATTCAATGGGATGTTCACCTTTGGGAAATGTTTTATTGTTGTTAAAACTTGAAATGCGAGGCGCTATTTACCGTATTGGTGAATAAACACACCGGGCAAAACGTGTGTTGAGTGTTGCATTCAGGAGAAGGCGCTTATTTTTGTGACGACGAGTGTACAAACAGAATTAATAAACAAATAATTAAGTTTACGCTATCATTTTTACAGTTTGAATCGCTATCGATTTTACAAACAAATTCGGGAAAAATATTTTAATTGCATCGAATACGCGCGTCATTTGCCCAGTCATCGATTTAATTTTACCCCAACGTTCCCCTACACATCAAACCAACTCTACAGCCAACTAATACACATCCCAACTTCCACCCTAACCCCCTCAGAGCAAAAACAACAAGAAACATAAGGGTAGGAAAGTGAATGGACCTTCCACCTGTTCAAGTGTCCCAGTTATACTTTACTCGTTTTAGTTAACACAAATGTAAAATCTTCGGATTAAATTTTTAAGAATAAGTAAATAAATAAAAAATCACCGATTTTACGTAACTATGATAAGCAGAATATTTATATATTGGAATAAAATGAGACATGACTCAATATGCAAATTAACTGTATTCGTACATTAAATTACAATTATGCCAGTAATAATGAATTTAAAATAAAATTGTAATATTAATAAAATTTGGGAAGCAAATTTTTTTTTTTTGCGGACAGAAAAAATACTGATAAAACGAAACGCGCTAAAACACTAATTCGTATATTTTAAATTACTTAAAATATCTAACCTGAATTTTTTGTTATAAATATTATTAATTATACTGTATATATAAATATTTATTTATTATACTCATTTTTTTGTTTTAACCAAGATTTCTAATGCGTTGTCCCGAAAATTACTTTAAAAGCACAACAGTTCGTATTTCAGTTTAAACGATAATCTCGTTGAACATGTTTCTTTGCTTATTCGAGAATATTACAAAAAACTCTAGAGGCCATTTTTTGATTGCTTCTTGAAGTGATTTGTTTCCTATTATTTCTTGTCAAATTGAATCTGCTCTCAAAAAACGGCCGTAATTACATCGAATAAATCTTTGACGGAGTCAATGAGATTGATAATGTTACTCCCAATATTTTTTGTGTATAATTTCTACCCGTTTCTGTATAGGAGAGGAGCACCCTTATGGATGAGGTGGAGGGAAATTACAGAAAAATAGGGGAAAAACAACTGAGAGTGGAGTCGAATCCGGGGTCATGGATGTCGCTAAGTTTAAATATGACATTCAAGTTGTAATTTAAACTCTTTGAGGTTGATGGGGTGGAAAATTTAGAAAATATGTTAAAACGCCCGATATTTTCATCGAAAGAATAATTTTCGGAGTCAATGAGATAGCGTTTCTCCAGATATTTTTTGTATAATTTCAACCCATTTTATCTTGGGAGTGGAGCATCTTTATGGATAAAAACAAGAGAGATTGGAGTTAAATCCGTGGTTATGGATGTCGCTGAGTTTAATTATAAAAACCTTTGGAAACGACGGGCACCCAGCTAGTAATTAACAATTCAGGTTTTAGATGAAAAGAAAATGTAAACAAAACGACAATTTTTCGCTTTCTACACGAGCATACAACGCCTTGGATATGCGGCAACCAGCCTTGCAGACGAATCAAAATGAATGCAGCCCAAATTTTCAATACAATAAATTTGAATGTATCGTACTTTTACATTTCGTTGTCCACGTTACCCTTAATTGCAAAATATTTAGCAAACAGAGTTAAATATCGTTTTGGCAATTTATTTGTGTGCAGATCGATCGCATTGCGGAACATTCCTATAATTATCAAATTATTGCATTGGTTGACGAAACTATTGCAGTCGTTTATTTCGTTGGCCATGAATGGATTTAACTTAAAAATATTCCACGTGAGTAGCGAATACCAGACACGTACGAATTGAGGCGATGTTTGTTGAACCTGATAGCTTAGCGAGTTCTAGTGCGGGCTTACTCCTCATATTCCCCACTGGTTTTAACACGAAATTATGTTACGTTTCACAATTACAACAATATTTGTAGTATGTAACAATAAATTATTTAATAATATATAATGACCAAGGTAAAAAATTATTAACAAAAATTACTTGCACATTTTCATATTAATCAAAAATTCCTAATGCACTACGATTCTTCCAAAATACGTGGACATCAGTTTATTACGAGTAAAGTGAAACAGCAATATAGAGAATATATAGAAGACCAAAGAGATTTTTTAAAATAGTGTGATAAAAGTTCTTGAGATGATTTGTATCGATTTTAACATTCACGAATGAAAAATTTGATTTAATGTATAACGTTTTAACCGCATAATATTTTATTTCAGAATCAAAATTGTGGCTATTTGAGTTTAAATGTTTACTTGAAACTGAATGTTTGCCAAATGGTTGTTTTAATTTAAAAACATGATTTTTCAGACGAGTTTTAATGCCACTTTTATTTGTAATCTGTAACAAACATTGCAGTATTTACAGAAAATTTTATATATTTCACTATGATTATCTAAATTATTTTATAAACATTTGTTGTATTATATACGATATTAATGTGCGATTTATATAATTTAATTAATTGTTTTATGAACGGAAGAAAGACTTTTTTTAAAAAACAGTAGACCTGATGAGTAAATAAATTATTTGTGGCGAATACAATAATCATAATAGGCCCGTATTATGGATTGTTGCTAAATCTCTAAATTTGCAGTACACCTTAATGAATCAAAAGTCGTTACAACTTCATGGGGGAAAAAATGTTCACATTTGTCACTAGATCAAAAAGTTCATTTCGAATATTTTTCCACCGTGCGCAATTTAAAGTTTTCAACATCGTGATATGAATCAAGGTGTGTATGGAATATTTCAGGGCATCTTCCATGAAGTAATTGAATGAGATAATATCTAGGACTAATAATTCTTAATTTTTGATTATGTTCCAAATTCCGTGCACCATCGTTCACTCGTGATTCCAGATATTTGAATGTGACTTTTGTTGTGTTATCTGTAGCTTTGGTGTGATGGTAAGAGCCGAGTGTTTTCAGCACGGTAGGTAGAAGGTGTAACACGGGCCCATAAAAGTTCGTGAGCCGGAATTGCTTTCAGGGGAACTGGGGCCGGAGTCGCCCTCCTTGGATTAAACTGTCTTCCTTCTGCCGTGCAGGAGCAATACTACCAACTTACATTCGAACCACTAATACGAAGGGGGCATCGTCCCTTTCTCAGAGAGAACGTTTCCCGTAGTATTGTAACAAATGTCTCTCAGTCACGTCGGCTTATACGGATCTCAGGCGGAAGCGTGGAATTGGTCAGCCTGCAAGTAGGATTTGGTTTCAAAATTTGCCCTCAACGAACTTCTAATACCATATCTAGGTAATGGAACTATAAACTCCGCGGGAAAAAAAATTTCCGATGTTGGGTATCACGACATTTTTTCGGTTTATACGAAACCAATGGAAATTCTGACATTCTCGGAACTTTTCTCCAAATTCTGACCAACTGCTATTTGATCTTCCCGTGCGCATCAGAAATATTCCCTATACTAGCTGTTATTTGTGGCCGAGAATAATAATATATTCTCTAAAGGGCGTATAAAGTGTGGACAAGAAAGAACGATTTATGTGAAATTGTACATAACTCATGAAAAATGTAACGAGCCATTATTTGAAATACTAAGAAATTTTTATAACACTTACGCTGTAAGGTGAAGAAGCAGCCGTGGGTTTTCTTGTCTACCAAGGTGATTTATTGTCTTTGGAAGGGTAAGGACCTGGCATTGTTGCAACTGGAACTGCAAAATATGATTTTTCAGGCGAGTTTTAATGCCATTTTTGTTTGTACTATGTAACAAACATTGCAGTATTTACAGAAAATTTTATATATTACACTATGATTATCTAAATTATTTTATAAACATTGTTTTTGTGTTTGTTACTGTCTTCACAAGTAAAAATATATGACTGTTCCGGGAAATATCGTATCGTGCAAAGTGCGAGAGCAAATTTAGGTACTGCGAGATTTGGAAGCAAGGAGAGGAAGAAGTTGTTAGTTGCGACGATGGAAAGGAAGTCAAATATCGACGCGAGGAAAAGTTTAAAGTCACTTACTGAGAATAAGGAAATTGCTGTTCTGCCGAGCAGAATTGGATGTTCATATTTGAAAATAGAGTCGTCGCACAGAGGAGAAGTTGGTACACGCTGCCCGGTTTTTGAGGACAGAAAACAATGAACACTTTCGGTCTGGAATAGTGGAGTTGAGGTTCAGGGAAATATGTCATCGTGCACCGTGTGACAGATACGAAAATTAAATTAAATACACTGACATACTCTAAGGATTATAATTTAGTATAAGTGGTTTTTACAACTGTATTTTTGTAATATAAACCCAAACCGCTTTTTTTAATATGTCTCCATAGTCACACTCAGAAGTTCAACTTGAAAAATTAATTAATTCATCAAATTATTAAAAATATCACTATGGTGACCGATTTAAAAACATATTTGGGGTTATATTAAAAAAAATACACATATGTTTGCATATGTCGCAGGGAGATGTATGCTCATACATAGGATCTAAATTGTAATAAATATTTATTATATTAGTAGCATTAAATTTAAGTTGTAAATAAATCAATAGTATTTAATAATTAAATAATAATTTTAGGAAAACCAGACTATTACAATATGACTTCCCGTCAACATCATTTGCCACAAGATTTAAAAGTACATGAATCTATTAACATCTGGTGAATTTCAAAAACGAGATGGTGATACGATGTACTCATGTATATTTGTAGCTGGAATAATCGCCTTGCAAACTCTCAGTGCAGAAGACTATTTACCTTGAGGAATCCGAGCGACGGAGCAAACAGACCCAATGTCTCCAGTGTTACGACTTTGTTCCCCGAAATGACCTGCGCCTTTACAAACAGTACAGAATTCTCCCACTGACCACCCTCCGAGGTATCAGGCTTACAAATACTGTGGAAAAGATCCACTGAATACCGTTAAAATTGACAGTCGCGGTTTACGTTAATTTTATACCCATTAAGCGAAACCTTACAATAAATTTGAAATAAAACAATTTAAAATTGATGGACAGGTTGTGTAGCTTAAGACTTTACATTAATATTTAATAGAAACCAAAGAGATTCCAGGCGAACAATTTAGATATTTAATAAAATCAAGAAACCATCATCCGATTACGTTAAATAGAAGTTTGGTTTGTGGCACCAAGGGACATACTCAGAAATAAGCCAGATAGTAATAATACGAAACTATACAAAATAAATGGCTGATATAAATTATGAGAAGATGGGATGGAGAGCAAAATAATGTGTCTTCAAAACTTCACTGACTTCTTTACAGAAGACTAAAATAAGATTCATTTCTTGAGGAATAAAAATTGAGGCCATAAAAGAACCACAATTATTTTTTAATAGTTTTTGCTGCTAACGTATAGAAAATAATGCCACAATTACAAATACAAAATACATCAGTTATTCAAAAGGAAGTAGAATATCAGCCAAAACATGCTTGACGTGACCACATCAAATATTTTAACTGATTGGAAAATATGTTTTAGATTGAGAGTAATTACTAGAGTAATTTTATTAAAAAATATATATTTTTTGAAGGTGTAGAAAGGATATGTATAGGGTAATCCACATACTGGCAACTCCCCTCTTATAGCATAGGAAAAGGAATGAAATGGGGGATGCGGAAAGGTATAATAAGGTAGTCAAGGGTTAAGGGCCCCGGGCTATCGTTTAAGGATCCTACCCAGCAATTCGCCTAAAAGTGATTCAGGGAAAACCCTATAAAAACCTGCATCAGGTAGGTCGTGCATTTGGTACTTGTCCCAACCCCTTCCGATGGCGGGAGAGGGGTTTGCTGTGGGGTCGCAGCTTTCCCCTCGCCGCGCCTTGACCAGGAGGCAGCTGGCCGACTATTCCAATTGGAATAGCGGACAACTCTTACCGTATGCCCAAAGTCTGCGATACCGGAACATACACCTCTCAAAACAGGCCGAGGTGCCTCGGTATGTGGGAACCTCAGTTAAAAATTAGCATATTCTGTGGTGGCCACGAGGGCTGTACTTAACTCAAGTTCCGAGCGTAGCTCTTGCCTTTGTTTCTTTTTTAAATAAAAACTAATTAAATGGTGCCTAAGTGTATTGTTCAGGCCCAGGCGTGCCCTAAGTTAACCTATTACATTAATCCTAATTATTCCTATCTATACTCTTACCTAAAATCTAGTTGTTCTATTCCTAAATTCGCTATGACTAGTTGAAATAAATCTAATGTCGTATGGAGATAACCTAGCCCTGTCAAAAAAATGTTTGTTCCTATCTGCTAAATGTTTTTTAATTGAATCTAACCCTAGCGTATTATGTAAATCTAACATCCTAGTAAATCTTGGTGTACTAGTAATTATCTTAATACACCTATTTTGCACTGCCTGGGCTTGATCAATGTTGGATTTGGCTGCTACACCCCAGACCTCGCTACCGTACATAAGTACAGGACGTATCATTGACTTGTAAAGCATTAGCTTAGTTTTTAGGCTAAGACCGCGGCTTTTAAACAACGGGAACAAGCTTATCGGCCGGGAGAAACTAAAATAAAGAGATTTATCTGTGTCTTCAAAGTAATTGAATATTCTTAGATATTCGACTGAACAGCTTCGTCTCTGACGTCAATAACTTATTGGCGGCCACCGTAAAAGCTAAATAATTAAATAGAGAGTCTGAAAGGGTAGTTTTTCCCGAATGAGATACGAGAAAATGATTCTGAAGTGGAGGATAAAATATTTGTAAAGAAAGCCGATACGAATTAAAAGAATATAATGGCATAAAAGTGCATACTGATATCAATATCAGACAAACGTCCGAAGTTGAACTTGAATGTCCAAGTTCGAGGGTAATCAGCGACAACAACATCGTTACATCCCAAGAAGCCAGCTCAACGTTCGCCATGGATCGAGTTAGCTGTTAAAAAATATATAATCGTGTAACAATAGTAATAAAAGTATATATTTTGGTTAATATGAATCATAGTAAATGTTGTGATTCACTACTCATGAAAACCCATAGAACAAATATTAAAAATTTTTTTGCCTTTTGCTTTAATCACATACTGTGAATAACAATTTTAAAATTCTTTAATTATGTAATTTCTGTTAATAATTTTATATTGATATAAATAAACATTATTACTGTTTAAAATCAAATATTTGATTAAGTCTCTCCTCAGGGTATTTAAATATTTATAAAAAGGAATAGTCACAGGATAAAACAAGATAATGCAAGTTTGATGGAGGAAAAATAACCAAAATTCCACATTCTGTTACTGTACACTAGATTTTTATTATACCACTAGCTGAGTGCCCGGCGTTGCCCTGTCTTATTTATATAAACCCGAAAAAGAATTTAATTCTATATTAATCTTTAGTTAAGAAGACACAACCTAAATCTAACTATTCCTAGTTCCGTACACAATTTCGACCAATAGTGCTTTAATTGAACTGCTATAAAATACATTGAATTTTATTGCATCAATCTCAACAAACACACCTCCGAATTTCTTTACCAATACATAAATATACTGCATTAATTTAATAGCTATAAGATACATAGAATTTAATTGCATAATAGCAACAAACATACCATCGTTATTCTTTAGAAATACAATTCTCCGCGAACAAATAATTGTCAGTAAGTCTTCAGACAGTACTTCTTGAGTATTGCAGGATATAATTGATAATCAGTATTCGCACATTACGAAGGATTGAAGTGATCAAATTGATAGCTACATTCCAAATGTAAAGAAATGGTGGCCATATTGCACTCACTAAATTAACTAACATTTTCCGCAACGATTGTAAAGTATTTTGTATTGTTTTTTATTATCACTCGATGGAGTATTACTGGATAGAATTATACTTTTATTCAATGAAAATATTTCTGCTTCATTTCATTACGGAAAAATCGAACTATTTCCTTTGTTCGTCGCGTAGTAACGTCTCTCTCTGTCGCGTGATGTCATGATATATTGGCGCGCAGTAATTTATCACTTAATGATCACTTTTTAAAATTATAATTATTTTCACATTTATGCTAGTGGTTTGTCACCCCCACAGTACCGGTTCTCGATTTTGGCAGAATACGTATACCAATTTTTGTTGCATTATGTCCACGCGATAAAATTTGTATAAAGAACAACGTAAATACATACATACATACATACATACATACATACATACATACAAATATACATCCTTTTTTATTATATAGATAGTCAATTATAAAAATCAGAAGCTTTAGACCTAATCGGTCATAGTTGCCGTGAACTTACTAACGGAGATTCGGAAAATAGATTATTCATTTAATGAAATTATAACATAATTATGAAGAATGTTTTTAGGAATGTCTGATAAATATAGGAATGAAAAGTAAATGGTGCAGAGAAAATACCATTGATACAGTGGAGCGTTTAAATTTCCTGAAATGTTAAAGGACTGGGATGTGGATTATATAATCTTGTTAGTATAACCCATATATTCATCTACAGAAATGAACCTTGCGTCTCTTTAACGCGGGTCATTTACCTAAATTACATTTACAGCTAAGCATATAATTAAAGTATTTTGAAACACCCATTATTCCACGTATAAAAAAAATCACATAACAAGAGGGGGAACAAATTAAAAGTTGCTTCATATGGAAATTTTTGTGTCTTCTAATTTTTCAGACGTCTCGTGGATCTTTACTGCGTATTTTGGGACCTTTTTTTTAGTGAGCGTCATGATGTATAACGTGTATTTTTCTGCACATAAAATAAAAGTGTAAACGTCGCGCGCAATCTGACAACTTCCGCTACACTTGGCAAGAATTTAATAATTTTCCGGAGCGTATAGGATAACCAACAGACCGCATCCTCGGTTCAGAATGCAATGTATGCTTTTATCTCCATTACTACGACTCAGTGAAGAGCTATTACAAGTCTCAAATCATGTACCACAGTAAATGACTGCTTTTGAATTTAAATTATAAGACCGATGGCACAATCATTTCGTAGCAGATTATTTTCATGTATTTGTATTTATTGTTTTGATTTGATTTATTTTATTCGATTAGTCCTCGAATGAGGAAATAGTAAACGTTAATACATAAAATTACAATATAATAATTAGATTCTATAATTAGATATAATGAGAAGTTAATATAAAAATACTAAAATTCGGGAACACAAATTTCCCTATACAACATAAGTAAAATATATTAAAATAACAAAAATAATAATACTTTAACTATACTAAGGGTATAATATAATATTTACAGTTCTAATAAAAAAATTCTATACGTACTGGTAAATAATTAATTATTCGAGAATTAACTATCTATATAATAAAAAAGGATGTATGTATGTATTTACGTTAATTTCTATACAAATTTTTATGCGTGGAGAGAATGCAACAAAAATTGGTATATATATTCTGCCAAAATCGAGAACCGGAACTGTGGGGGTGAGAAACTCCTAGCATAACGGTGGAACGAATTGTAATTCATATAATTTAGGAGTAAATGCGAATATTTGCGGACGAGTTAAATATTACTGCGAGCGCAGCTCTCGTGACGTCACAGCATACGGACTCTCGAGAGAGAGATGTTAATACGCACCTATACTGCACATCACAGGAAATAGTTCCGCATTTCGAAATGAAATAAAACAGAAATATTTTGATGGAATAAAAATTACAATTTTATTCAGTAATACTCCGTCGAATGATAATAAAGAACAATACGAAATACTTTATCATCCTTGCGCAAAATTAATTGGAAAAAATAATTATTGTCGCCATCTTTAATAATGCCAATATGGAGCCCATTTGTTTACATTCTGCGTTTCAAATGAATGTCGACGGAGATTTATAAAATTTCATTCTGTACTGCTGGTCATTTAGTACTATTGTATCCTGTATAATATTTAAGGAGGTAATAAGATTTGTATAACGTACGGCTGATGAGTTATATGTATATAAAGTATTGTAAATGACTTACGGAACCACCTAATAAGATTTTGGTATTGTTGTTATTCAATTAATGCACTGTCAGTCAAAGGTATGTAAAGAAATAGGAACATTTAGATTGAATTAAGAGTACAATTAATTGTAATTTATGCAATGTATTTCTATAAAGTTGTATAAATGTAAACAAATTAGTGCGTGTAATATGTCTAATTAAACAAAGTTGGCTTTTCAGTAGGATAACAGAATTTGTTTCTTCATATTATTAGTGGGTAATAATACATCATCTAATTTATATTTCATATTTGGGAAGGACGTCGTAAGTGTACAATTTCTGGGCTATTAATTATTACAACAGACGAATTTCATACATATATCTTCCTAGATATAGGAGAAGTAACAAACTAAATCTATAAATGTAGTTAGATACATTGCGTCACAAAGAAATTATGTCCATGATCATGAAGATTGAACAAGCGATGATAAGAAATATAGCCAAATACAGACGTAAGGGGATAATATTAAAGTCTTTTTCATTTTAAAATACTGTATTCATATCAATAGTACACTTCACATGAAAAATTCATTTATTCAGTAATAGTTCTTCACTAGGAATATTTTTAACTTATATTTGAAGATATTTAAATCAGAATATTTTTCCAGCGGAAAATTCTCTACATTACATAGTAGTTGATAAATGGGAAAATATTGCACATGTAAATTCAACTAGCTATTCCCAAATATGGAATTTAAATTAATGTGCACTATGTCAAAAAGATCTAGATCAATATTTGTCAAGTCTTATAAATCAAATCAAATTTTGAATATAAATCAGATAATATTTTACAAATAGACCTGTCACAGATACAGATAATAATCCTGAGGTCTTAAAATTTTAATTACCATTTAATCCCATTTAAAGTATACAATCTGTGGAGGTTAGGTAAGTCAGCTCCAATTAATAAATGCTTACTGAAGAGAAAAATCATCAATTATCTGTACGTATAGAATCAAGTTGTGGAAATTTAGGTTTCTGAGATGTGACATAGTAAAAATAATTAGATCATTTGAATATAAATAAGATAAATTTTTTACAAATAGACCTGTCATAGATACAGATAATAATTGGTGCTTAGAAGCAAAATTGTAATAGAAGTTACAGGGTTTAGGAAACAATAACCCATTTACGATTAACATTTTTATATTTAAAAATAATTAAGCTGTCGAATCAGACATATATTTTTAAAAGCCTGTGTAACTATGATGTTTTGACCTGTATTAATATTCTTTATTTATTTTAAACGGAATCATTTATTTTGTTTTTCTGCAAATTGTCGGCTCTTTATATTGAAATATTAGTCATATATTTTATTTTCACGTCTGTTTTTAACAATGAATATCTTTAACTGCCATAAACAGACGATTTTTTTAACTTAAAATAATTATGGATCATAAAATCTTTAATTAACAACACAAAAACGTTTCTGTACATATTTGTAAAATCTTCAGGCTGTGTGAGTGGAAGAAAGGTTTGTTTTGATGTTTTCAACGTTTTCTCAGACTGCTTTTATTTTAATGTTGATGATCGTTAAATATAACTTCTTGGTCACAGTGTAATTAATCTCGATTTTAATATTGCTACATTATGTGACATATGCGGTATATTATGACTGCTAATATCGTCTTCTAATGTAACAATTTATATGTTTAGTATTTTTTTCACGGTTACGCACCATATTCAGATTTCTCGACGATGACGTTTATGGCGTTGTCTTCAGACTGTGTGGCGCTCCGTGACGTGTCGAGCTATATATAGTGCCGGACAAGCTGTGACCTGATTGGCCGCTGAGGATCGCCTAACCACATCGTCAAGGTCACATGTTTTCCATGTCGCATAGTAAATGTCAGGCGATCCTCAACGGCCAATCAGGTCGCAGCATGTCCGACTATATATACCTGGCATACGTGACGAAGCGCCACACAGGCTGAAGACAGCCATGGAGAATCGCCAACGTAGAGCTAAACCTGGTGCGTAACCGTGAAAAATTAGTTAATAATTTACACCGGGAATGCTGTCTTTCTTATTAAAATTATTTCCGTTGTGAGAGTCTGTGCTTAATTTAGGAAGTTAAATTTATCAGTTATTTTATTTAAGATGCATATATTTAAAATGAGAACAAGAAATGCACGTGAATATTGGGAACTGGGCGAAAATTGCATTAGACACCAACTTTTTTTCTTCATATTATAAAAAGCCATTTAATTGTGTTTATGTATATGACCAGAGCGATTTCTAGTCACATAATCGTGAGACTCGCCATTCCTTTGAAAAAGATTCATGTTCCACTTAACAAACATTAAAATTTCGTAAATAAACACGCTGGTAATAATTAATATTCGCAGACTCTTGGAAAACGGTTTACAACGGCATTTATTATCCGTATTAGAAAGCATTCTGATGGCACGCTTTTGCAACTTGAATATTTCAATGCTCCTGGAGCAATTGGCCCAATTTGCAATGTCATGACACACGAGGGAATGAAAAAACGCAAAGGCCACACCATTTTCGTTGTGTTTATGTCAATATGTTGCATTAAGGTTCTGAGACAATAACAAGACGAACTGAGTTTCCCAGCAAGCAGATCTATATTGTGAGTCCACTTTAAATTACTATCAATCTGAAGACCTCAGCCCAGAACTTCTCTAGAATGTTGTTACTACCATCCGCTCAGAACTTGACGAACTTGGTTTTATCTACATTAATGATAATTTATTGACTTTAACCCAAAAAATTAATTTTCCTTAGAGTGATTTTTACGTTTCTAACAAGATTATCAACATTTTTATCTGCAATCATTACATTCGTATCATCTGTGTTGAGAATTGTTTCAAGAGGATGGACGAATCCTGGAAGATCATTAATATAAAGAATGAAAATCGAGCCTTGAGAAACACCGCAAGTAATTAATTCCCAAATAAATAAATTCGCCCATCTTTAGTTTCGACCGCTACCTTTTATTTACGGTTATTTAAATATGGTTTTAGGAGAAGTAAGGCGTTTCCCCGTACGCCGTAATATTCTAACTCTCTTAGTAAAATTTAATGATCTAACCGTATGGAATGCTTTAGACAGATTAGCAAATATTCAAGGTATCTTCAATCCCTCATCCAATGAATTTTGAATAAATCGTACATTGCACTATTTGTGGATTTTCCTTTTAGGAAGGCATGCTGGGAGGAACTTAAATCATTATATTTGCTCAAGAAATTATGTAATTTAATGTGATTTTTTTTTTAAATTTTGGAAAATATAGGAAGCAGAGAAATGGTTATAGAATTTGATACGTCGGATGGTGAACAAACACAATTAAAATACATTTCCTTTTATTACACTTATTTAAAAATATTTTTTTTTCTCAAATTAATGATGAAACGCTCTCCAATGAAATAATACAAAAATTAACGAAATTATTATCCTTAAATATATAGCGAATCAGAATGCAACAATTGTGTACCGTAATATGAATAATATTTTTAATATTTAAATATGATAACGCCGATTCGGTAAGAGGCTGTTCATTAAGGAACGGAACTGTAGTTTATACCGATGGCTACCTACTTATATACGTAAGTTGATTATTTATGTTTTGGTGTTGGATTCCAGGATTGCTGAGCGCGCGATGACGCCCGGGACGCACTGGACCACAGCCATCCTCGTGTGTGCATTTCTCACAGGCAAGTACATTATTAGCTCAATATTAAAATTAAATAAATTTTCATTAGAATAGGTAGATAAATTTGATTGTTCGCGTAATTATACAACGAAGAATGATAGTTTCACCTCATCCTCCGGCGCTCTCGTAAAGCTTAAGAAACTGCCTCCTTTCTGTGCTCCGGGCAAGTGAGCACATACAACAGTGCCATCATTGTTGCTGAAATTAACTTTTTTTAAATATGCACGAAGATATTAAGCAGTAAAAAAATATATAGTAGAAAATTAAACTGATTGATGATATCGTGTTGAATTATCAGATAGATCATCAAATTAATATGTTTGGCGTATTCTCTATAAGTATCATTTCAAATGTTCTTATTATGATTGCGAAAATATGTGTCCCAATAAGTTATCTTTATTTGGTTAGTTCTCCAAAATAGTACCTTTATAAAAGTTCTCAGTATATATATTGTAATATTCATAAAGAAAATTTTAAACAAATTTAATTTGCCCCCGTTTCAGTCCCAATTAATGTAAAAACCAGTTTGAATTATTTGAAGGAATTTAAATTTCAGTTTGTTTTACAGATTACTATTTAAGGAAATATTTATTTAAAAAAATTATATCAAATTACTGAATTTTTCTAGTTATCAAATTTTAAAAGCAACATTTAGTGAAAGGTTATAAATCATGAAACTGAAATTTAATTAATATAATATTTAATGAATTCATTATAAAAACAGAAACATGTATTTTACATATAAATATAGTTAACTATTTGCCACGGCTATTAATTTAAATGGGACTCCTGTTTTTATCCCAGGACGTTTTATCGGACCTTAAAAACATGAAATTTCCCGAAAAATTTTGCATTAAATTTACAAAATTGCAAACTTAGAAAATATCCACAAAAATACAAACACAAAATGAATTGATATTTTACTGTACAATAATTATGCAATATTTACAAAATATTTTACCAAATTTAAAATAATACATTTCCATACTAATTTTGATTGATCTTAAATTTAAATTTTACTTTCAACTTTCAAATTTTGAAATAGGCCAATTTTGCAAATTCACTCGCACAACACAAACAATTAAATCATTTTAGAACACCAGACTATAGACCCAAGATGTTTCAACTACATTCGCCAGTTATTTCACGAGTAATATCGCAAATTATATCATCAATGCCCAAGATATTACAGAGGACAGAGGTCAGTTTTATCGGGATCAAAATAAGTGTCGGATAACGAGATATTTTGCCAGTCGGCATCAGTCTTTTAAATGTTCATATATAAACCAAATTAAGTCGAAGAAGTAAACTTTATCTGTCGCTGAAGTCTCTAAAGCATACAAACTTCGCCGAATAATATATCTTCCAAGTTCAACAATTCAGAGAATCCCTTTAAAATACTTTATAATTTTACTTTCTCCATAACTTCAATACTACTGTTCCGACTCCGGGTGACGTAAATACAGATTAAATTTTCAGGCAAAAAATTTTGTTTCAGAAAGAATTGTTTACCTGAAAACTTTCTTTATTTTAATAACATTTAACTTTTAAAATTGAGTTTATTATTGTTATATCTGATTTAAATACGTTCTTAATCATTCCTAGAAGGACTCTGATTCTCGTCCAGAGCCATTTGCGCAATCTTAAAAAAAAATTAATTAAAGAAATTGGCACACAGCTATAATTGATGTTTTAATTTCTAAATTATAATAAGAGTTGAACGGCAGTCTAACGTTGCATTACACTTTTGTTTGGTTTTTAAATCATTGTTATTAATTTTAAACAAACATAGCTGGCGAATTCTTGGAAAGTGAGCCCAATTTGAATGCTTTGGACGTTTTCTAATTTATCTGTGTCAGTGCGAATGGCGTGACTGGAATGTTAGTACTAAAGGCTACATTTCTGGGGCAGACTTTAATGACGTAAAGACGCCGTTGAGACAACACAACAATTAATCAATCAATGCCAAAGGAGAAGAGAGAATGAGGAAGGCAATGAATTTGCTGTTTCCTAAAGCGGATCTTCCAGAAACGAAGTGTAAAATTTTGAAATATCAGTTACAATTATGCCGAAATTGCTCGGAAAAAATGAATATTAAAATAAGTCGAAAGAAGACCAATAGTTTGTTTATATTTCCATATAGGTAATATGCCTTGTGTAAGGTGCATATGAGTCATCAACCGTGGGATGATATTAGAATAAAGTTAGAAAATCTAACTTATTTCGGTAAAGTATACAAAAAATTAAAGCCCGATAGCCGTAGGGAAAAATTTAGAAATAATCTGTTCCTTGTATTGTGAAGACAATTTTTCTATTCTTAATCTTATTTTTCTTTTTTCAGTTAAAAAATAATCATATACAGTGTAGTGATCTTTCTAGTTATTGCTTTGAAGTGTTCAGTAATGTGAGGATATTTATTTTTTCGGAACAATTAACAAAGACTTATTACTTATGTCTATGTGTATTATTTGATTATGTACTTATTGATAAAGCCGCCACCTGGACCTATCCCAGTCGCAGTTATACAAATTGTGCAATACAACACAATGTTGGCGTATCGAAGAAAAGTTAATAAATAAATAATAAGATGAAAATAATAAGATGAAATAATAAGATGAAAAATGATTTCAATTGTGTTCGATGCAAATAAAGAAAGCACGAAGCAAGTGTCACAATGAGAATAGCACAAGCGATATATAAGTACAAGTTCTGTTCAAATCATTGGAACTATAAATAATAAGTTAAACACGGGAGACGAAATTCCTTGTACTGAACATTCGTCAATTTGTCTACAAACTGTGGACCATTTGTGGTCATCCAATGGTCGATGTCGTGGATGAAGCGTCCGTCAGATCACCAATAGTTGCGTACTGACGCAATTGTTTGAAGTATTGCATCGAAAACTTGTAGAAAGCTTTTACAAAAATCCATCGTGTTTTCTGGGACGATACCATGTTCGTCAAATTGTTTGCATCTGATTCTGACTTTCCTTCGCCAATCACAGCAAGCCCGATATATCTTCCAACAGTTTTTCACTTCTCACAAAATTGGAAATAACGCTAAAAGAGACCAGTTTTGAATAAAGATATTAATAATCTAAATAGTTTTTCCAGGGGTGCTTTCTAAATTTGTCTGCAAACAGTGGACCATTTCTGGCCATCCAATAGTCGATGTCGTGGATGAAGCATCCCTCAAATTACCAGTAGTTGTGTACTGACGCAATGGTTTGAAGTATTGCATCGAAACCTTGTAGAAAGCTTTTCCAAAATCCATCGGGTTTTCTGGGACTATACCATGATCGTCAAATTATTTGCAGCTGATTAAGACTTTCCTTCGCCAATCACAGCAAGCCCGATATATCTTCCAACGATTTTTCGCTGCTCTGTTGGAAATAACGATAAAAGAGACGAGATTTGAATAAAGATATTAATAATCTAAATAGTTTTTCCAGGGGTGCTTCCTAAATTTGTGTAAAAGTGTGATAAATGTAGGATATTCTAATAATTCTATTATATACATTATCATATTTTGTGGACCTTTGATCCTATATTTTTGGCCAAAATGTAGCTTATAGGATGCGTTTGGACACGACTGATAACTTCCACCCCACCCCCCACCCCTATCACCCTTCCAGAAAAAATGTTTTACCACTCCCCGTTGTTCTTGTCGGATATCAGAGTTCCCTCAAACAATAACAAGTAATCCCTCCATCTTGTAGTGCAGGGGTTGCTAATTGGCGACACCCAAGATCTCCCGCTCTCACCACGCACCCCATGATACTCAAACGAGCAAACATTCATCAAGTATCTACACTACTCCTGCGGGGAAACATACTTGAGCCACGTTAAGTTCACGTCATAATTCTCGTGACGGTCGGGGCATAGGGTTGGGGCTGTTGAGGAATGTTAGCTACAAGGCATTGTTCTTAAGGGGACTCTCTCAACGAGCCAATTAAAGAATAGCATCTTTCGTTCATTCATCGAAACAAAATTGATTTTCAGTTACCTTTATTGATTAAATTAAAATTTGTAACAAGCTATCAAACTTTTCTTAGTCTGCTGTGTGTGTTAGTACATGAAAACGGTAAACTACAATAAAAATGCTATACATGCTTGTTATCGTTTGATAGTATCTTACGGAATATAAATCGGAGTCGTTCCTTACATGTCTCACAAATATTTAAATTACGTCACAAATTACATTCACAAAAACTTAGTATAATCGACATCGAATAGAATTATTCGCTGAAGGTCGTGTAAGGAGAGTAGCCTAACTTCCTCCTGTGACAGACGATGAATTTGTAGGCGCCAGGTGAAGCAAGAAGGTGGAATTCTAGAATTATCGCTCACTGCTGATAACGAGGCATGAACATATGCGAATATGAAACTTAATGAATATCATTTGAAACTCTATAGCTTTTCATGCTATTTAAATGTTTCATAATTCCTTATTTGCAACATTCTGTCCAGAAAAACTGAACTATTTTACTTCTCCCATCTAATCTTAGTGGCACCTTCTGAATCTATTTCAATACCAAAATTTTGAGAGCTTATTAGGAAACTGATATTTTGAAACGGAGAAAAGTCTTGAAGGAAAGCAGAGTAGGTGTCGTGTTGCGCCTCTAACTCGAGTCGATAACGCTGTGTTGCGTGCGACAAGAACAGAAAACCTGTTTGTACGTTAGCGTTTTTACTGAGAAGGTGCGTAGTCCCCGTATATGTTAACAACATAAAAGGAGAGAATGTAAAATTGAGGCCTATACTATTTACAACAATAATAGTAATTTTATTATATTTATAATGTAAATGTACGCCGCTAAAATGATTATGTTTGCCATTTCCCTTTATACCGAAAAAGAAATAAATGTAAACCGCATCATTTAATGATTCTAACTACTTTGCTCTTCTATGACTGTAATGACCTGAATCGGCGTACTGTTAATTCGTTCTAATCGTTTACTGTTCTTGTTAAATATACACTCAACTTTGTGCCTAAAATTCAATTTAGAATTTAGAATTCTTGTCTCATTAATTTTGGTATGTAATATATTTTATTTGTACATATATGTTAGCTAAATTTCACGCACATAAATATATTATTTATCTATTAATTACATACAGTTCTACGTATTCGTCTAACATACTTTCATTTTGATATACAAATCAATGAGATAATTTTTCATATTCCTATGCACTTCTAGGAAATAGGAAAATGAAATCACATCGTAAGTATTCCCAGACAATCTTGAATCCATAATGTCCCCGTTTCGATGTTATTTTCCAGAGTAATTATCCTGTGAACGGTATTGGTGCCATAAAAATCAGCTTTTAGTGACTGCATACATTAATAAATATTTTGTGCTAAATATTCAGATCTGAGGAATAAAATATATGAAGTAAAACTATTGATCAAGCATTAGAGACTGACATATCGGGCGTTTTTTCATTTGGTTAGGACTAAATATTCAAACTACAACACAGTCGTAAACTTTTTAGCTTACTTAATATATTCAAATATATTCGTTAAACAGGCTTTGCGGGGAATGATTTTATAACGAGCCTTCTGACTTTGACTGGCCGAAGTGTGGCGGGGTTGCGTTTTCGGAGGGGCGCCCATTATTTTTTGACAATGGCTGTGTAGTTTGGCAGGAAGATGTGAAATTATCTTAATTTGGTTGGTTTTATCGCAATGCTTTCTTGTAAACCCCATTTTTTTATTCTCCTCGACTTAAAACATATTTTGTATTGAGCTTGCATACGGATTCCATATCGGAAGAAAAGTATGGATAATTTATTCATCGCTAGTATCGAGTTCCTCGTATCCACCTAAAAAGTATCGGTTTTAAAGTATCGATACCTGAGGGTATTGAATCGAGATTAAACTGATTTTTTCGAAATGTTTATTATTAACCTATATAAAAATGAAGTTTATTGAAAAAATCACTTTATTGTTTAAAGTTATGAAAAAATTTAATTGACAGATTTTTAAAAGGATAGGTGCATTGAGGTTACGCATATAATTAATACATATTTTACGCATTAAAAATATTTTTTCTGTTCATATCTTTTATATTATTATTGATCCATTTTAACAAACAGAAGCGCCTTTTTTATATGTAAAGTACCTTCATACTAAAAGGAACATAAAACATTAAAAGTAAATTATGCATAATTGAAAAAAGTTACAAAAAACTGCAACCGCTCCCACACTTATTTACTTAGGTTTCCCTATCGTTTGGGGCTCAAACGATTCCATGTTTTTGAGAGGAAATTAGTCTTTCACCGGGAACTGATGCTGCGGGAGTAATAAAATATTTTCTTGCCAATTTGCAAAAAAGACAGGTAACAACCACGCAAGTCAAACTGGCTGTCAAATTTGGCTTCCGAACTTCAAAATCTGTAATAAAATTATGTGCAGTTCCATCTTCAAACGATAGTTCAAATCCAATCTCAGTGAAAGTTAGACAACAACTCGGGATACTGCGATGCAAAACTACATTCAAATAAAATACTTGAACGTCTCCCTTAGTCAAAATATGTGTCGTGCTTCCTCTCCGAAGGGTAATTACAATAATTAAAGGACGTATGATTCTCCCTCAGTTGTTGGGGGTGCATTTTTCTCCAGGCGACGAATAATTGATTTATAATATATAGTCGAATTCGTCAGTCAAATACACGTTTCCTGCTTGCAGTCCAAACGACGAATAAATGAAATGATTCTCGCACAAGCTGACGAGTTGAATCAAAGATAACAATGCCTCGCTTCGGAAAATTATCTCTGTCAAAGAGAAATATATTTATGGCCCAAGACTGAATACAAATAAGACTTTGAACTTTCTGCGCTTTGAATCACTACAATGTTTGTCCTGTCGTAACTATTTATAGAGCAATTTAGCATTACAAACGCTATCGTCGTCTTCCACCTTCCATTGTATGAATTATATGCGTCGGGGGTTAGTTATGTAAAGATGATGCGAAGTAAAATTCCCCTAAAGTTAAGCCGCTTGGTGTGACGCGTCGGTCCTTTGTTCCTCTCTCACCCCCCAGTTACAGCTTTAAAGCTTTCCGGGCACGTTACGTAGCTGGTTTGCTTCAAAGCCGGAGAATTTGCGTGTTTACCGAGACTGTTTCTTTCCTTGAGCGACTTTCGTAATCATAATCGGTGTCTATCTCGAGAATAATGCCGGGGTTTATCATTGTCGGGATAACACAGACCTTCGAGGACGTGTATCCGCTGTATAGGGTCGTACTCAATTTCGCTATTATCTACGTCTAAAAAAGGAGCCATTTTAGGAGTCGCTGCATGATGAGGAAATCGTTCGTTGGAGCGACGAGGATCGACTATTGTATTTGTCGCCAAGGAGCGCAAACCGAATGAGGAGGATGATTATCGAGCTGGTTTGGAGTGTGTAAGCGTGACTGCGAGACTGGAGGATAATGGCCGGCAGTGGCCAGTCACGCAAGACTTCGCATATTGATTTTCCCTCGCGAAGCTAATGTGCGACATGAGCGCCCTCACGCTAATGCACCACGGCTGCTGCGACAGCCGCACATCACACACACCCTCTCTCGATACGACAAAAAAAATGTATCACGTCGCATTTCCGTTTTTTGCAGCACTGGACCATGGAATCGTGGTCCGCGGATTGACCCACTGGTTGCGACATTCTGAAGTTACTGGGGCGGGACGTAACCGGATTTCCGATTGGATTCCTCTGATATCCATTGTAATAATCATTTCCTTGTAACGGTACGCGGTTTGAGTCCAACAGTTGTAACAAGGAGAGTCATGTTCAGGATAAACCTTTCAATACATCGGTACTGGCACTTAAGACGTGAATGTATTAAGGAAATTGGAAATGTACATTCCATTGACAGGTGACATGATCAGAAAAGAAACCAAAGAAAATCAGCGAAAAGGACTTTGAGGTAAAAATATATGCAGAAATTGATTGAAATCACAAGATTTAAATTCGTGAAAGCGTCCTTTAAACCGCGCGAATCACGATAATCTTATGTAAATTTTTGACAAAATACGTTTGAGTCGCTTCAGAACTGATGAAAAAGCGCGAGCAGACATGGGAAACAACGTTTATCAGTTGAGACTGCATCAGTATATTGAACTCCTTGGACACCTTCTCAGGGACTCAACGCATCACCAGAAATCCTCATGTCACATTTTTACTCTGGAACTTAATTGACGTACCCACATTTCAAATCCCGAATTCAAGTCTTGGAACTCAAGAGGTATTTTCAGGTCTTGGTTCACCTATCATAGTTTAAGAGATAATAAAGGAATCGGCAATCGTCTTTGCTCCAATTATCATTTTTTATTACGTCCCACGATATGGCGACAATTTGTAATAAAAACGGTGATTCTCGTTCCGACTATATAACCTCACAGTTCGGCTTTCACCGCAGTCCTCTTAATGCTCAATTATTATAAGGGCGCCAGTTAATTTTTTAATAAATAAATTATCAAAACTTACGATCAATAAAATAGAATTTATTAATTTCGAGTCATGAGATATTTACAGTACTCTCGTGACGTGGCCTCGATTGATGTGACACTTCCTATACGGATAATTCAATAACCTCGCTTGCACATTGCAAGTACGGTCAAATATCAAAAAGGACCAAGATTGGTGTCGAATCCGTAATTTTTGAGGGCCGTTTAGCTGATTGGTGACAGTCCCCGTCCTATTTTAGTCAAATAGCAAAGTTACTTGGTGAAACAGTTTTTGTTCCATGGATACGACTAATTTCAATGCAGCACCTTATTTAACGTCCAATTATCACGATCGACAAGTCACTGGGGAAATCTTTTAATTACTGCGTATCACCAAGTTTCTCTCATGGACAACTGTATGTTGTTTGCTTAAGAGTAGGTTCACTCAAGGGATTTTTGTTTATTTACTTTTATTTATTTTTTTGACATCTGACTGTCGCCGGTTCGCGTTAACAAAATCTAGTTTTTTATTCTTTCTCCTAGAGGTGAAATTAAAAATATATTGATTAAAATCAAATTTGGAGGGGCACATGCCGATGCACCTCGGTCTGCTTTGAGAGGTGTATGTTCCGCGGTCGCAGACTTTGGGCATACGGTAAGAGTTGTCCACTATTCCTATTGGAATAGTCGGCCAGCTGCCTCCTAAACTGTTCAAGGCACGGTGAGTGAAAGCTGCGACCCCACAGCAAACCCCTCTCCCGCCTTCGGAAGGGTGTGGGAGAAGTACCAAATGCCCGACCTACCTGATGCAGGTTTTTCTAGCGTTTTCCCTGCATCAGCTTTAGGCGAATTGCCGGGTAGGATACTTAAACCCTAGCCCGGGGGCCCTAGTTAACCCTTGGCTACCTTCCTCTACCCTTCCGCATCCCCCGTTTCAAATTCCTTCTTATGCTATTAAAGGGGAGTTTCCACCATGTGGATTAGCCTCATGTAGCCTGTTACCCTGAAAAAAAAATATTAGTATTACAGAGAACATTTAATTTGGTATTATATATAATATAGGATAAATAAATTCCAGAACAACAAAGGGTAATAATTGTAATATTATGTTGATAACGTAATGTTTCTAAGCATTGGCAAATATGGATGAGCACCACACAGGCATTGTAATGAATCCCCGAGGTAATAATATTTTACAAACCATATTTTCTCCATCTCATTCGACCCTCTACCGCAATCCACTGGCGTCATAATGTTGGCGATAGAAGTGATCCAACTACGGGATTCGTGCTGCTTGCCTTACGTCAACACGGTTTGCGGCTCTGCCAGATTAGTAAGCAGCTTGGAAACCGTCACGGGTGCAATCCTCAGAGAAAGTAGACAGTAATACTGTAAACATCTCACGCTCAGTTCAATAAGATTATTTACTTGAATTACGTCAGTATATGAATGTATAAAAGTTACGCTACAAACGCAGGTTAACTACATACCATTATTAACAAGTACTGAATAAGTACGAACAGATGTAAATCAGTACTCGAGAAAATTATTTATGAAAACAAATTATTGATTAAACGTGATAAATACGATTCAGTTAAATAAGTATACTCTAAGATTGAAACTCTGAGAAAGTAGTTGTGAATACAAAATTATATTTGCGATGACTAAAGCCTTTTGACGTCAATTTTTTACAAGCAGAAACGTACCCCCTGGTACCAACGGAAGACTTTCCACGAATATTTTCAATAATCACCATTAATACAGTCATAGATTTTCCACCTTGCTGATTGAACGATAGAGCGTGTATCGATTAATGGAGACACATTGTAATCGTGCACTGATACTATAACTACTAACTTGTTTGTCGTCCGCTTTTTGATTTTAAACATTCCCTTTGGCAGATATGTAAGTAGCTAAGCTTAAGAAATTTATGTAATGCTTATAATCGCAAGATTACAGCTAGTCACAATAAAAGTTTTCCAACCTTGATATGGAGAATATGGCGTGGATCGATTAATGATGAAACAATGAATTCTGGAATGGCGACATTAATTTCTTAAATTATTTTATTGATTTTCGAAAACGCATGACATATAAAATTGCTACTTTTCGGTTTTTTACACACTGTGATTGTTTATGTCATCTTTGATTCGACGTGCAAAAGTTTCGTAAATGAATACATTTTTGCGACTTCATTTGGCATATTTTAATCAGGGACGCACATTTCTTATATAAAACAATCTATATGAATGGTTTATTCCTTGCTTCTTTGAGAGCAATAATTTTTTATGATTATTTTTATTTATAAAATGGCAGTTTCATTGATATGAAAACATATAAAAAATTGTTGGCAAATTTTAAAACAAATAAATATTATGTTCTTGAATTTTTTGACGATATTCGTTTATGTAATGGAATTGGTACTGCAGTAAGTCATGGTATTTGATTTACTGAATACCAGAATATAAAACTGATTGTGATTATTAATTATTTATTTATTGTAAGAAACAGATAAAAGTTAATACATAATTTCACACATTCATTTTATTTTCATTAGGCAGAGATAGATGCTGGGAAATTCACAGCCCAAGTAATATATCAGCACTGAGTAATGATCTAATTCTGGAAGTTCTGAATGAACCACCTGGAAGCACTTTGCAGCTTTTCCGTGGAACGCAGGTCCTTAATTCCTTCCCGGTAACAGCTGATGGTAACAAGACAACAGCAAGTATTCCTTGCGCGTATCTCACCCATGGTGGCAGCTACAGCGTCCTCCTCTCCAGTGGATTGGTAAGATCAGCTTAATGTAAAACAGAACCATGTGTATACTTCTTGTAATGAAAGTAAAATAATTATAAAAAATATTCTGTTCTCCTACCTCCGAATTTGTCGCTTTTGAGGGCTTCTAATCTGTTCAGATCCTTGAATCTTTGCCACACCCACACCTTCACACTTATTGAACTCCAGCCGAAGTAAATATTCCTTAAAATCTAATTATTGGTGTTTTTTAGAAGAGTAAAGAGAACTGTATACCTAATAATTCAGTGGACTGTCAAGGAGTCTAATTTTGCCCTCAAACTGTCACTTGCAAACTTCTACAAACGACCTTACCAAAACACTCACTACGAAGTTTGAAAAACATTTTCTTAATTCGCGTTACTCTTGCTTCCCGAAACATTTCTTTCTATTAAATATTAAATCCAGTCACATTGAATTAAAATAAATAATCAAGAAATGAGTGTTGATTCCGAGAGTAATGATGGTAGTATTCCATTGTTACAAAAAAAAATAATATATCATTTAATCAGGTATGTATTTAATTCTTTACTAATGAACAATAGAAATAAATAATAAACGTGATAACTAATTGCCCATTATCGCCATAATGAATTAAAATAATTTATTTTAACTGAAAGGATATCATTCTCCGTGTACTGATATTTCGTGGCACTGAATTGTTTAAAAAATTGATATGTCCATTCGATTGATAAAGGCTGTTCATTAACACGTCGGAAGGTTTGACAACAACACGACGTATTAGATTTTTTCTTGAAAAAAAAAGAAGAAGAAGAATCCTTAAGACTATATTCTTAAAATGAGGTTGAAAATATACAAATATATCGAAAACTTCCGCCTAATAATTCTTTTAAACACTAAATCAGATTATGTGTGGTTTTTTTCCTCAGAAAATTTTCTTTGTTTATAAAATTTAATATGTAAGAATTGTAAGACTATTACTAATATATTTCTGATTCAATTTGTTGCATTTAAAAATGTATAACTGTAAATAATAACATATTTGTTTTGTGACAATATTGATGATTTATTAGTTTCTTATTTTCGTGATCAGGAAAGGAAGATAATTGATGTTCTGTGGCCACAGTCAACGCTTAGTCTTAGCCATGAGGATATCCAAACATTTCCAGATCTTCCAGTAGTGGGAATATTACAGTTCGCACATACCGACTGTACCCCTCTACCTAGTTTGGAACTCCCCGAATTTTGGCTCAAATTAGCATTTTGTGGTTTTACCCCTGATGGTTGCAGAAATCTGACACAATCTCAGGTTTGTTTCAGATATTCGAAATATATCCTATAAATATTAAACTCTTGCTGTAAAAAATATAAATAATATTGTTTCTATTAGTTTTTTATGATTGTGATTAATTAAATCCTATATATATATATATATAAAGGGTCTATCAATGAGAGTGACAAAATTTTAAGACGTAAACAGTGTAAATGATACGTAATAATCAATATTTCTCTATTACATATAAAAAAAACAATCTTTGCCCTATGCGTTTAGAAATTAAAACCTTTCAAATGCCATCCTCTGCTTTGTTTTGTTGACCTGATTCTTGAGACCCAGCGTCTGGAGCTCTTTCTCACATATCGCGTGGTAAATTGGTAATGGTGCGTGTGATGTTCTGTTGGAGGTCGAAAACCTGCGATTTCGCATATCGCCACAGCAAGTCGTCCAGAGAAATAAAATCGCAACTCCCCGGGCGTAATTTGACCCTCCAAGTAAATTTGTCGTGCAACAATGCGAATTTCTCGCGTGTTCTGTGACATATTGCACCGTCAAGTTAGAAGAAAACATTAATCACTTTGATATTTGTCAATTGCGTGTACAAAAAATCCGTTATGAGATTTCTATAGCTCTCACAATTCACAGCAGCATGATTGCCAATTTTATGATTTCCACTCGTTAAATCGTGTATCTCTGTATAATGTTATGTGAAACACTATACAAATTTGTTGCATAGCTATAGGCAATCAATAAATTAACGGACCGTACAAAACTTCAGTTAAATAAGTCAATTTCTAGCCGACCATCCAACATATTTTGAACATCGAATCGGCAACGATTAATTCAAAACAAACGCGGTATACTTGACCATTTTCTGTTTCTGGGAGACATTTTTGTGGATTCATCCTTGTAACATCATTAATTTTCAGGAATATTCATAATCAAGTTTCCCAAAAGTTAATTCGAAATATTCCTGCTTTAACATGAAAAATTTAAGAAATGTTAAGATTTTAATGACGTAATATTTGGTGGCTTTTCGTATTAACTTAGCAATTGTTATAAGGAAAAAATTGTATGAAAATTAATAAAAACTTACATTATTAGTGATTACAAATATATAACTACACAAAAGTATTTTTTGAAAAAAAAATATTTCTGGGTGATGGTGATGGTCACCCTACAGTTGTCCAATTGAGCTACTTATTTCACAAATTTACAGTATGACACATTATCAAGCAAGTTAAATTACCGTACAAAAGAAGGTAAAATACAAGTCTCTGCAATGGACAAATATTGATACACAGATAATGTCGTGACTATGATTCATGTTAAGAGGAGAAAAAATTCAATGTCATAAGAATCGGAGGATAGAGATTTTAATGAATTTTGAGTGAAACTATGGTTACAGATGTCGTACCTGTTGACTGTATTTAATGATGGTTGGCAATATATTTGGGAAAGTTTCATTTGGTATGGCTTATGTCCAGAATATAAAATGTATATAATGTCATCAGACTCTAATCTATATAGAAAAAATAAGAGAAATTATTGTAGTGTTTCAGATCAAAGCTGCTTTAAACTTTCTAGAATTAAGAATTTATTTTTTTACTAAGTAGTGTTAATATGTACAGAATTATGTAAAATCTATATTAAAATATACTCCAGCAATTGGTTTTAAAGAAATAATAGTTATTTGCTTTTCTAAAATTTTAGGTGTTATTTGAAAGGCAGGTAAGAGGGTATCCCCAGCAGTTGAGACTTCCACTTCAATGCAATCTGTTCGGAATAGCTGGATATTATGCTTTGATGCTGACCACAACTGCAGATCCTGGGATACAATTGGCACAACCATCAATTATAAAAGTAAGTATTACACATAAAATGTGGTAATAATTATCTGAATTATTAACAAAATTTGATTCTAACATTCAGAGTTTTTATACTTTTGGAAAGATTATCTTAGACAATAAACAATATATGAAAATGTGAAAAAATCTTCTAACCGAGTGACACGGTTAGAAGCCTAAGAACATTTTATTCATTATTTACACTGAGAAAGACTGCATTCTTTATTGTGAAAAATGTATTTGCCAGTAAGTAAATATAAGTTACACTTTAAATATTAAATTAATAACAACATTTGTTTGATGCTGGAGATAATGTGAATGTACAAAAATGAAAAAATATATATATTTCTTTTTTTGTAAAAAAGGAAAAACTGATACTGTTATTCAAAGTTTATAAATATGAAAATATTAGTAAATTAAATTTAGTGTAATATTAGATGTTGAAAATATTTATACTTGTTACAGGTCACGTGGAGTGATAAATTTGTATTCAATGTACATGCTCATAGCATATTTCCTTGTGATGATGGAATCTCTGTCTTGTTTCAATACCCATCATGCATTTTACCAGCTGGGGACAGAGTACGAGTCTATGCCAGATTACGTTCAGATGTAGCTTCATTGTCACCGCCTTCAACTCTGCGTTATGCAGCTGAGAGCAGAGTGATGCGTGGTTCTCATACTCTTCGTTTCCCATGTGCCTTATTCTCTGAACGCTATGTAGAATATTGCTTTGTTTATGTCAGTCAAGCTATAACTGGTGCTGTGTCTAATGTACGAGTCGATTGTGTTCCAACACTTTCAGTTGGTCGTAAGTACAAAATATTATTTTGGTAGTATTGTAAACAAAGCAGTATGCACCATCACCATCAATCATTAAACCTTTTTAACCTGTAGCCAGTCTGATTCTGTATAGAACAGAGAGATCCTGATCCCAAATTTGGCAAATATTATGTTCAAAAAATATGAAAACTTTGATCAGTAAAAATACATATTTTATGCAATATACAAATCCTCTAATATCCTTCAAAATTTCCCCACGGAAATATACAAATTTCTCTCATATATGTTAGTGTGTTTGTGCCTTCATACAACTAACCCAGGTGATGAACAAAGAAAATAATTTGATTTTATATAAAGAAAATAAGCACTCAAATAATCATAAGAGGTCCTGGCTTACCACACCTTGAAAGATGTAGTTCATGATACATAGAATACAAGTAATGTTTTGATGTAGCACAATAGTGTACTGATATAATATGAATGTATGTTTGACAGTGAAATTTGATATTTAATTGCCATTTAACAGCAAGGACACAAAACAAACACAATAATTTATATTGAAGGATTATGGTTTTCCTGGGTTATTAGTTGAATTAACAGTTCTCCGTTGAGACCAGGCAGTCATTGGAAAAGAATACATTTTGATAACTATCTCATTCATAATAAAAATTCAAAAATCTGCACACAAGTTTATGAAGATTCAAGTATATTTTAACAACCTCTACTGCATATCAAGAATGAGGTTTATTGGCTATGATGGTGGTGTATTCTCCTTCACCTACTTAAAAAGAGAAAATATTGGACTTTTGGAAGTTTTGAATTCAAAACAAGAAATCATTGTTCTCAGAATATTATTTGTATTGATAAAGAATATTTTTATTTATTTGTAAAGTATGCTTTGAAATTTAGGTGATGGAGCAGGTGGTTGGAGTGACTGGAGTCCATGGACTCAGTGCTCTTCAACTTGTAGAGGTGGCTTTCGTAACCGTTATCGCCTGTGTGATAATCCTCCTCCTCTTTATGGATCCAAGTATTGCCAAGTAATATTATTTTTAAATATTTTCAATTTGACTACATTATAAAAAATTACATTTAATGCTATTAGAATGTTGAGTATTATTAAAGAAAATTTATTCATTACATTTAATTTCAGAATATTAATTTTTTTTTGTATATTGTATATTTTGTATTATTGTTAGCATTACACTTATCATTAAGAAGGACTAAGAATTTTTAATCCATTACAAAAATTTGTGTTCATTGGCAGCATCTCAATTTTTCAAGCCAACTCACTTTTACACATGAAGTGTTTTTCATTTTATTGACCATGATTAGCATTTTACATAGATTTCAAAACAAATTATTAATGATTTGCCCTTCAAACATAAGTGAAGCTTAAAACCAAAACCTATGATCAAACATCTTGGGTTAGTTTTATATTCTACACTGACACAACTACCAGAATTTGTAGTAAGAAAGTCTAAATAATATTTTATTTTGTGGCCTATTTTTAATAAGATATATTTAATGAAACAGTAATGTACACTTTTAAAGAAAGTAACAAAACATGATGCTATTAAATAAAATATTTTTATGATTAATAATTTTTATTTAAAAAAATGCATTTATTGATCAAAAATGTATATTATCAATGTGTAAATAAAATATCATATCAATCAATAATCTTCTTAAATCTAAATAAGTGGGAAACTGCATTGTTACAGGGAAAAGCTCTAGAGACCCAAACTTGTGGTGATGAACAAACATGGGATTGCCCAAGAACTGCCACTCTTCCTGGTGTTCAAAGATATTTAGGGCATGAATGTCGATGTGGATGTATTGTCTCTTTGAACAATGATAGTCCTAATGTGTTACTTGAAACATCTTCTACAAGTTGTCCTGGAAGAACATTCTGGCTTATTCAGGTATTCATTTGTTTGCCTTAATTAATATTTTGATAGTCTTAACTAAA
Organism: Zhengitettix transpicula; assembly: GCA_037074705.1. Classification (NCBI taxonomy): domain Eukaryota; kingdom Metazoa; phylum Arthropoda; class Insecta; order Orthoptera; family Tetrigidae; genus Zhengitettix; species Zhengitettix transpicula. Next base: position 5,924,238 of record CM073595.1, read on the forward strand.
TGTTAAAGATTATCCAAAAACAAGTCTTCACCGACAGGAGGGAGTGATTTTAGGATTACAGACATCACTTTCATAATTATTGTTATTATCACCATCAACTTTATATGAAATTAGATCTAGTGAAATTATATTATGTTCAAGATAATAATTTTATATTGTCACTGATGACTTAATCAAGTAAATCTTTTTAAAACTATAAGAAAAGTACACATGATCAAGGTATTAAATTCATGTGTAACCAAAATTTAGCTTGTAAAATATGCCTAAAAGTTAAGTTGTCTGGTACTTCATTACAGGCTGAAGATGGTTATCTTGTGAACTTAATTTTGGAAAATATATGGCTAACATGTCCATCACAGTGGCTTAAAGTTAGAGATGGGGATTCTTTATCAGGTATTCTGCTTGCTGAAATATCAGGCCAGCACATGGAGCCTTTACATATCGAATCAAGTGATCAATATTTATTGGTCGAGTTCTTTTCTGAAATGCCCGTTGCAACTGTTCCATGTATTGGTAGTTTCATCGCAAGAGCTCATCAAAAGAGTAAGTGGAATATTTTACTTATTGATGCATCCTTTTACAAGGTGAAAATATGATTGAATACAAACAAAATCTGAATTAGGTTTATATGCAGAAATTATATATACAATTACACTTGAATTTACACCCGTTAATTTTTTTATCACAATTGAAGCTTCTTCGAAGATTCAAACCAGGTAACAATGTTTGTTTGCCGCATTTTGATGGTTGGCACCATCATCTTCTTCATCTGAATCCTGAGAACTCTTCATCCAGCAGGAAAACCTGCAAGTTTCTTTAAATTAAAAGTTTCATATTATAATTTCTTCCCAATTATTTCAATGTTTTTAATTGAAACATAGCAATTTCAAACCACAAAATATATTCTGTTAATAGTTTGGCATGTAAACATTCACTTCATATGTAATGACTATAATAGGCACTTATCTGCAAATAAATACATACATATGTCATACACACATTTAAAAAAGAGAGATTCAAAAATTCAGTTACAATTGTATCTGTACTCCTCAAAGTGAATTATATATTCAATCTAATTTTATTTATAAAGATTTTAGAATCTCATGCTTTAGCTATGAATTTCTCTTACTCTGGAGACAACCAAAGTTTTCTAACTATTCAAAACATTGGATTATCATACTCCTTTCACTTTGTATGGTCATTCTCTCACCATCCCCACTGTGTGTGTGTGATACCACACAATTGTCAATAATTTCCAAACTTACCTCCTAATTTCATATGTATTGTAATTGTCAGATTTGGGTAGAAGTTGATATATGCTGTCATAGAAATCTATCACAATAATGATTTAAAAAATTTTCATTTCAGGTCAATTCCATAATACAAGCAGCATTAATAGTGATGTACTAGTGGCTCCTGAAATGCAAGTTAACATGAGTCACATTGCTGTGCTTCTTTTTGTTAGTCTTGTTGTTGCGTCATCTGCTGTTCTAGGAGTTCAGTATATGCATCGCTATCACCGTTTCAAATTAATTTCAGGAAGAGCTTCTCCTGTTACTTCTACACACACATTGCTATCTGAAATAATTACAATGCATAAAGTTGGGAAACACAAGCATCATGAGATCATGCAAGAGGAAGATGAATATGAAACAATAGAAGATGAAAAATCCAAAGTGAAGTGAGCATATTATTTCTCAAATTTTCTTTTACTTTATGAGAAAGAAAGAAATTTTGAATATTACATCTGTAAACAGATGTTTATTTAAGCAAGTTGTTTTATAGAATTCTCTGTATCTGTTAATAATTATTCCCTGTCAAATTATACATGGATACAAATATTACTAAATTCAATTGAACTGAAGTCTTTTGTGTTCTTAAAATTCTTACAAAGTTCTTTAGCTTAAATTTTGGTATTACATTCATTTATTTACTGTGATTTAGTATTTTCCTTATTTATAATAAGCATATCCCTTTTCCCTCAAACCTGATAATAGAGACTCACTCTCTCACACTTCTCACATGTCTTATACATGTTAACTTATTATTTTGTTCAGTTAAAAATGTAATTAAAGTATTTGTGGCTTAACTTTTTGGTTGCATTTTAAAAGAGTGTTCTGGATATGTTAATGTTTGGAGGTTCTCCTGTTGTAGATTTGAATAATCTTCTTAGACAATCAACCAAAAGTGGACTCACCATGCAAGCCCTCATTGTTACCAGTTATGGCTGCAGAATAGGCCAATAACAAGCTGGTAACCTATCTGACCAGACCTAAATATAGATATGGACCAATAGAAACCTAGCAGACACTTAATGTGGTTTTTCACTTTATGATAATTGTTGCCAAAACATTATGGTGAGATGACAATTCCACCATGTTGATTAGCGGAGAGGATTGTATTCAACAACTACACCGGATGAACCAGTGGATAATTTCTTCGAGTTTTTTCATTTAATTTTTTTACTGATAACTTTACGAAGATTCCTTGATTGAAATTGATGAATCTGTTCAAAGATTCGAAATTGGGAAATGCCACAGAAATCTAGCATTTGGTAACATTGTTACCAAGTTTAGCTGCAAATTTGTATTTTAAACTTTATTTTTATTTACTAGAAATAAATGTTCAGTTTTTACCCTATCAATGTTAATTCACAAATATAGTATATAAAACTGGGCATTCCCTTTTAATTTTTCAGTGACTATGAATATGTAGCAGGAGAAGATACTGCCAATACAACTTTTGAATTGGGCAGCACATCAACTATTGAGCAGTGCCACTCAGTTAATAGGTGAATATATTGTAATATTGAAATTGCTTAATTTATTATATTGGTTATGGAGATTTTGGAAGGTGGTAAGATGTTGCGTGTGAAAATTAATACTCTCATAGAAACAGTTCGAATGCCTACTGCAGAAAATTTGTTCTGCTAAGCAACCATGATCAAAAGTAGATATAACTGTAAGTAGGAACATTATAAATATTGTAGAGTAACTGTTCTTATCTTAGAACAGAGAATAACAAAATACATGCAGGTGTTAATTTCCTAAAATTATTCAACACAAGCAGTATATAATTAGCTTTCTAAAGAAAAGAAGAAGCATAACTCCAAATCTTAATAATGTTGCATTTATTACCTTTACATTTCTCAAGTTCTGAAACAATTGCAGCATAACACTGTGTCTTCAGATTAAGTAGTTTGTAACAAAAAGTTTATATTGATTCACCACCAGACTCCATAACATAAATATTTATTTTTGATCTTAGCAGAACTTGCTTGTTTTAAAAATGTTTTTTTTATTAATGTTATGTTGTCCAATTATGGAAAATATAGATGTGGAAAAACCACACTGAATAAATACTATAAAGCATATAATACAGAATTTTGTGGCCTACATTTTCTCACTTCTTATGGAATTATGGTTTCATTAGAGATAAATTTGAAATAGTATACATTGCATACAATTGAAAGAAATACATGCACAATGCTGTAACACAAACTTTATCTCAGTTTATTTTTACTAATTTTTCTGCTTACTACAAACTTGAACAGTTCCATTAGATCTGGTTTCTGTACATTTGTTGGATAATAGTATTACTGTCATAACTTCACAAAGCTGAAAGATGATGATAGTCAGATATACCATGTTGATAATGAGATCACTCCAGACTATTCACAAACCCATTGGTGAAATGAACAGAATGAAAACATCATGTTTATAGAATATCTTCTTTATAATGGAATTATCTCACAATATACTACTGAATTTATTAAGAGCTTGGCATGGCAGTGAATATTTATGACTTTATAAATGTTCGAGAAATGCTCCCCAATTTCATAGTATATGGAAAAATTTTCTATTTCTTTATTTGTTACAGAACTCCTGTGGTTCTATTCCATGCTTTCTGGTTTCTTTATAGTTCATGTTGAAGGAGCCAGCTTTCATCACCTGTCATGCTATAAAGGACCATAGGTGATGGATTCTCTAGGAACTTTGTAGTCTTCTGTCAAGAAATTGGGGGCCAGTATCCACTAACTTTTCAGTAGCCTAAGTTTTTAATCTTTCCTGCACTAATATATGCTTTAAACATGTTTTTTCTACTATTTCATCCACAGTGACACATCTTTCTCATTCACTTATTTCATCAAGTTTTCTTTGTAGATTCTATAGGGATGTTTAAGTTACAGCCAGACAATAAAATATTTGTATATTTTCCTATTCTTGAACTGTATCACCCATCTAATTCAACTAGTTTACAATCATACATTTCAATACAAAGATGAAACTGTTGAATTTTTTCTTAGACACAGAATTCAAGACAGAAAGGTTCCAAAACAAAACATTATTACCTGTGTTCATGTCCCAAGATTTAAAGATATCAAATTACATCAATATTGTGGATGACTATACTGCACATGGTTATTTTCATATATTATAAAAATCAATACCATACGTAAATTACATCCCTGTCGTCACTGTTCATATTATTGTTAATAGATCACAATACTTCATGTATTGCAATGTAAATGCAATGAAATATTTATTTTATTTCCTATCCTATTTATTTTTATTATTTGCCAATCATTATTCATACGTGCCTGATTATTATCTATTTCTTGTTAATCATAATCTTTTAATCAAATTAAATATGTGCTTACAGCACTTTGTCAAAACAGGTTTTTAGAGTTATTTTTATGAGAACATATAGCCACACACAAAACCTAGTATGTGAGATATCCAAAGTTTTAATTAGAAAATTTAATTACATTAAAAAAATATATTTCATTTAATTGATAACTGTCACTCTGTGCAGCTGTTCGAAAGTTTCAAAATCAGACAGTCGAAAACTTTCTGCAAGTCCAGCATCAAGCACTAAAACTTTAGTAAATGTAAGTAAACATATTTTTAAATCTTCTTATAAAATATACAGATAATAATTTTAAAAATTTATAAAATGAAAAAAATTACGTCTGATTGAAAATAATTAATAAGAAAGATAGCCAATTCAGACAAAAAGTGATAATATAAATACCACACAACATTTCAGGGATCCTTGTCTTTTTCCTCAGGTGTGAAAAAGAGCTTAGAGCAACACAACTGCACTCGTCAATTGTTGTGTAGCATTTATATTATCACTTTTTTGTCTGAATTGGCTATCTTTCTTATTAATTATTAATTTAAAAATTTATTTTCATATATTCATGAGTATATATTTTGGTGCAGGCAAATTTGTTCAGTTGGGTTTCTCTTGTTCATATATATATATAATTATATGCAATTGGTATGGAAAGGAAAAATCTGCATAACATTACCAATCAGGACAGTAGAAAGTTCTTCAAATTTTCAGATGTGTTAGCCTCCTTCCTCAGGAGAAAGATGGCACATCTCGACTGACAGAGGGATGTGTCTTCTTTCTCCTGAAGAAGGAGGCTAATGCCTCTGAAAAGTTGAATAACTTCCAGATGTCCTGAATGTCGACACTGAGCTTCAATTTCAGGTAAGCCACCACCTTTCTTTCTTTCCTTTCCATACTATCAGTTATTCTGAAAATGTCACAGCCATAGTCCCAGAATATCTCTGTGTGCTGTATGCATAATTTATCTATAAGTTTACATAATTTGGACTGAACTTTATAGAATCATTGAATTAGAGGTAACATAATTATGATAATAATACTAAGACACTTATTCTTATGCAATGTCACTTATTTTCACCAAAAATAATTCTATTTTATATGATTAGTAATAAATTTGGATGAAGATTTCTCAGGTTTCCAGTTAGGTTATGTATTTTGTTGTTCACAACGTTTCCATGGCTGACACTGCCATCTTCACCTGAAGAAGATGGCAGTGTCAGCTATGGAAACGTTGTGTGCAACAAAATACATAACCCAACTGGAAACCCGAGAACTCTTCATCCAGTGACTACGTTGGGAAAGCCTATGCTCTCTAGTAATAAATTTATTCATCATACCATTTGCATTCAACTATTGAGTAAATACTGTTTAAAAGAAAATAAATTTACTTCAAAGGTTTCTTCAGCTAAAGCAAAAAAAGATCAGCATAACCGTGAGTGCCTCTTGGCTGGATCAGAGTTCAGTCTTCCTGGTCCGGAACATGATTTGGAATTGGATTATTATGATTACAATGTGACAAATGCAGGAGGAGTTCCTGGCTCATTGCTAGGAATGGACCCTGCCTATCTGCTTTGGATTCCTCCATTTACTCCTGGAGATTGGGTGAGCAAATTTTAATATAATACCATTATTATTATAATGAGTATGATGTGATATTGTAAAATAACAGAGGAGAGAGAGAGAGGGATGACAATATATAAAAGAAGGAAAATACCGTTGAGTAGGGGGGCTTTTGTCGAAGAGTGCTCATAGCCCAATAACAGCTCTTAATTTATTTAAATTGAGTAGGGGAGTGTGTGGTCAGTAAAAAGGGAAGGAAGTAGTTTGTAGTGTGTGGTCATGTGTGTGTGGACAGGAAAGAGAGTGTGGTAAAATGTCAACATGTTGGACATTAAATAGTTCAAATTTTCAGAGTTATTTGCCCTATTCTTCAGGAGTAAGATATACACTCTTACTCCTGAAGAAGGAGACTAACACCACAGAATTTGGAACATTTACCTGTCTGATATGTTGACAACAGCCATCAATTTCAGGAAAGAAATTTCACCTCTCTCTTTCCTGTCATCAATTCTTTCAACAATGCCATATCATCCTTACTTGCTGTATATTATATATAAATATTGAATATGTATTATATATTAATGTTGCAAAAATAGGAAAATGCTCAGACGAGACCTGGAATAGTAGTGGATTATTAAAGATAATGTAGATAGTAAATTAATGCAAACAGTTCTATAAACTAATATTATGCTTGGTGATTTTTCCCATTCCTACAGTTTTGTAAAATTTAAAATAAATATTTTAGTGAATAACTAAGTGGGCTTCTATAAAAAATCAATTGAGATGTATTTCTAGCTAATTATGTTAATTAATTGCTAGAAATGGTTAATTAGTTTTTGTTCTTTCCATACAATATCACAGTTTATATTTTTTTGAGAAGTCATTTATTGAACTGTTTAGTACAACAATAACGTCTTTAAAAAATTAAATGATTCCATTAGTATTTTTCTAGGGTATTATTTAAACGTTCTAAATGCTTGTCATAAATTTTCAGCAGATATTTACTTATTTCATCAAGGATTTTCTACTATGGATAGCCAATTGTTAATTTTGGCTTATTCTGGTGTTCTTATTAAATGAATTTATTACATTAAACTATCAGGATGTAAAAATGCCAATGGAATTGAACCCGAGACCTCCACAAAGAATTTATTATATTCATGATCATTTTCATTATTAATTTTATATTTATGCATATTTCAAAAAATCTAATTTTAAGAAACATTTTAATTTTTACAATAATATTGAATTAAGCATAATATATTAATAAAAATTTTATGTTTTAGGAAAAAGAGGGCTCTGAGATTTTAAGTGTATCAGAAAAATATGAGCATGAGCTACACGAATTAAGCTCTAATGATGATTATTACACATCAGTTATAGATAATGAAAAGTGGGAAAGTGTGTTTTCTGAAAAAGAGACATTACAATTTAATTACTGTGAACCTAGTAAAAAGGTACAAAGTGCTCGTATTAAAGTTTTGAATGTTAAAGAAGATGTTCCTTTGCATGAATTCCCATCCAAACTTAAATTACAAAAGAATGAAATAGGAGAAAAGGAGAAAGAAGAAGAAAAGTCTCCTAGCATAGGCCATGGGTCTTTAGATGATATTCGTTTTGCTGATGATGAGGGAGAAGATGAAATTCAGGATGAAAAAGTACCTCATTCAGTTATATCAGATTCTTATACACATATACATACTTGAATTTAATTTATTATATGAAAAAGTGAAAGCCATTTGATTGACTAGGTCTTAGCAGTGACATTTATTGCACATGTAAACTGCATGTATTTCATTATTTAAATTTCAAGTGTTACCATGTACATGATTTGTTTTTTTGTTTAGTATAGTATTAACTTAACTTTTATTTATAATTTGTAAGAACTCCTCATTCAAATAGGCTTATTGAACATGTTTTCTAAATAAATATATTTCAAACCTTTTTGGTGGATGTATTTTGTAATACATATATGATGAAGCACTTAAGATATATTTATTTCAATCTCAGGTTATTAACTAGTTTTAAATTGATTAAATATTCCTTATATAGTTATTTTGTCTGTTGTCAATTACTTTAATTTTTGTACTTAATGTTCTTGATATAATTTTTATTGTTTTGAAATATCCTCAAGTGTTCTTTGTTATTTCTTATTAGTTATACAAGGATATATATTGTTACATTGAGTAGAATTTTTGAGATTCTGTCTGTGATGAAATCCTTATCCATGTTGAATTGTTATTTATTATAAGAATATCAAATATAAATTGTTGCATATACTGTATGTAAAAACCATTATAATTTAGAGTAAATAACCATAATTTATTATTTTCATTATTAAAAATGATTGCTGGGTGTTTGAATATTAAATTAATGTATTTTTTTAAAAAAAATGTACACACATATTTAAGATTTTACGTCTTTTGATTAAAGACCAAGTGGAACTAGGATTGGCATAATAATCTGAAGTATTCTAATGTCTTACACAGTTTAATTGATAGAATTGGATTGAAAAATGTATCCATACATATCAACCTCAATTAATAGAAGTTCACAAATGACAACATATTAGTTAGAAATTATAATCATTTAATTGCAGGGTTCAATTATTCTTCTTACCTTGTATAATACCTTAATTTTTATCATTATAAAAATTACACTAGTCAAATTTAACTGTCTCACATTTATGTGCCTTAATTATATCAGGTTATGATTTACTTCTGCTATCATATTTGTTTCTGACATCTGATTGAAATTTTAAAACATAAAGTATTTAGATGTTTCATTATGTACTACAAATAATATTTTTGTAAAAACATAGTGGAATTTAATTTCTTTAAAAAAAAATTGGTTCACATATATTGCACAATTGAACCAACAGATCTGATACTGTATGAAGTAGTTATAAAATAGACATTAAGATGTAGCTCTTCTATCTATTAAAACCCAAAATCCCCTACTGCCAAACCTGGTTGCATCCATCTAGGCATGAGCAGATCTATCTAATTCTTAAAATATTATTTAGCTTTCACAAAGCCACAATAAAATCTTCATACCCATGTTCATAAATTATTTATTTTCTCCTACACTATATACCACTTAAAATCCAGGCACTAAAGCACACTCATATAAAATGAATAATAATTTCAATCACTAATGGTACCAACAACTTCAACCAATGTCACATTCTATTTTTATAAAAGTCCACTGCATTAGTATTCTCTTTTCAACCATCTAAAGATCCAGACAAGTCAATGGTTTTAATATATTCTAGATAACAATGTTCAAGGAAGCCACTGTATGTCCATAGTGTTCAGGCCTAATATTTCACTGTTTACTTAAAATAACCCCACTTTATGTTCACTCTATAGTGCATGTCAATAATATTCGCCATCTCCTTTGTTGTAAACTGTCTTTACTACACCAATCATTGTCTTTACTTTCAAGGTTGTTGTGATAGCACATTGCCTCAGCTTTCAGTTGAAGATGTATAAATTGCAGATAATGAAGTACACCTCCCAAATATGAGAGAGAGAATCTTCTAGAAGTTATGTATAATTTTTTGCCCCAATTTCATATACAGGTATGCAACAATGTCTGCCCTTTTGTATTTATCACTGATTACTTTTAAAGAGAACACAATAAAAGCACAACAAAATAGTTTCGTTTGTTATATATAAATAAACATTCTAATGCCATATTTCCATAGTTAATTGTGGAAAATTTTGGACTTTTATTTCATCACATTTTTATGCACTAATTTTTCCTTTGTACTAACCAAGACATTTTAAGATATTGTGACAGTAATCAATATATTATTAGCTTTAATTATGTGTAACACTTCAGAATCTAATTTTGCAATCCAAAATAAAAATCATCAACAGTGTCTAAAAAGTTGATAGCAAAGAAAATGCAAATCATACAATTAAGGATAATAATTAATTAATAGTCTCCATACCAAGTTCTGCTCTTACTAAGATAAATTAATATTTCCACAGAAGCATGAACAGTTTGATTTAGTTGTCCATCTTCTCCCATCCTAAGTCACCCTTTTTATAAAACAACACATAATAATCCTTTTATTATATATTAAATTAATAGGCTATCTTTGGCAGTTTTTATTAATAAATTAAAATATCACAAATGAGGTTCTCTGGTTTGTTTCATACATCATGTAGTAGACATAGAAACACATTTCATCCTCAATTGTGGATCTGACTCAGAGACTGTGTGACTCGTTTCGCTTGTGAATATAGTTTGTGTTGATGGCATTGTCGTTAAGTTGACAATATTTTGTTTTTTGTGCTGTTCTGCTCTGCCAGGCTACTACTGCATAACGTAGGTCATAGTGCACCTTAGTTTATTCTCATAAATCTGAGATTTCACTTGTCTCAAGAGGAAAAAACCTAAAGAGATCAGCAAAATCACACCACTATTCTGTGAAATAAAAAAGTCATAGTCTCGAACTCCATGTGACATGTGGCACCATCAAGATAAAAGAAAACATTGTTCACATCAACATTTGCAAGTTGTGGCCACAAATTATCTGCCAGGCAAATTCTGAAATACTTAACATTGAAACAGTAAACTGTTTGTCTGTTAATAATTTCCACCCTTTGTTGAGTCGTGCATCTCTGCATGATAATTAGCCAAACACAAATGAGAATGGCTAATACAGCAGATCACCAACTTTTCATGCAATGGTGTGGCCATGACCCTTTGAAGTTCAGAAACTAATTGACAGGCAGTGTGAGATTTGTGAACTTACACTCATCATATATTTGTAACCCAAATAATTAATTAATAAGTTTATTTAATTACTTTCTGGTCAGATGCTTACTACCATGTAACAAACATCTTATTTGTTTAAGTTTTAACTTATAATGCAGTATTTTTAGGTTTGTTTGAGATTTGTTATATGTGAAATGTTTGAAGAGTTTAGTATATGTGTAATTATCAGCTGTATAACCATACATTACATTATAATTAATGACTATTCTACTGCACAAGTTATAATTTGTAAGTATATTTAATAATATTACAACATTCATTATTTATTCTTTTATTGTGTTGTTAAATATATTTTTCATGTAAATAATCATTTAAAGAAAAAACTGCAGTCTTTACATTTCCAAATTGATTTATGTTTTGTGATATAGTTATTGTATTCTTCAGAAAGTTAAGTTAGAACTTCCAGACACAAAATATCATACCTTGAAGTAAGAATTTGGTGTAAATAAAGTAAACAGTTTATATAATAAGTAGACCAAACTTACATTAATTTAAATTAAAACTTTTATGATGTTTTTAGTATCATTCAGTTAATTTTTATGGAATATTATTTCATGTTATTTATTATATTATTTAATTATAGTCAAAGGCAAAATGTCTATATCTCAATTAATTTACGAATTTCTTATTGCTGGTAGTGCAAAAATGTGTGAGTTTTTAAAATATGATTCCAATTAAAGTGGAAGATACTGTTAATTTTGATACTTAATTTAATAAGTAGAAGTTATTATTTATTCAAATTCAATGTATAAATTTAGAAATTCACAAAGAAATGGAATATTTGTATATAAAGATGATTTAAATATCAGATTCAGTCTGTGATACATGGAAATAAATACATCTGCTTGCAAGAACAACAAATACCTTTCATATTTGTATATTATTCAAACATTAAATGCCATACTAAATTGACAATATTATGTGGAAACTATTATGTTTGAATAACAGAAACCTTCATTTCACAAAATATTAAAAGATATTAATATTGAGGTTGTATTGTTTACTGGAACATATATATATATATATATATATATATATATATATATATATATATATATAATGTAAGAAACTTTAATTTGGCAATGAAGTCACATTCGATCTTTGGATAGTGAGGAAAGATATAAATAGGAGAAAGGTGGGAATACGCATTATTTGAATGCATATGCTCAGGCATAGAATTATGTGCAAAGAAAAGCATATGTTCAATGCAGGGAGAGGGAATGATTAAGAAGGAAAGACTGAAAATATGTGACCAGGGTGGGATTTGAACCCACAAATTCTGTTTACTACATATATATATATATATATATGTATGTATATGTATGCATGTACAAAATAAAATTCGTGCTCGGTTGGTATGTAGTTCAGACCTTCTTTTCTGATAGAAGGGGGCTCAACCCCTTGAAAATTAGAATTTTTTTGTCCCAGCTGATTACGCCACCTGTCGATTTTTGGAAAGTCAACAGGCTCTGTGGCCCACTTTCGTACGTACCCAGGCGGTAGCGTCCTTCCTCCTCTCCATTTTCCGTATCGGTCGGATCCTCCTGGTGGCCCTATACAGCAGGAGCCGTATCACCGGGGCCGGTCAACACAGCATCCCAGGGTTTGCTAATATGAAAACCCATATCCCTGTTCATTTGTTCACCGGTACGAGTTTTAATGGCTATAGCCTCCATCAAAATACTGTTCCAATAGTAAGAACTTTGTGGAGGACTTATGTATTCTCAAATTGCATTTTCTGCCCCGTATATACAGAATGCTAGGCTACCGCAGACTTTGTATGTTGTTTTACGCGGAAGTGTCGCTGATGTTCTTTTAGCAATCTGCGAGTGGGACGCTCAACGTTGCCTCATAAGGGTATAATTCAACATTTTATTGTGGGCAGTCCCTCAACATTTCTGGTTTCGCAGTTTGAAGCGCAACAATGTTTTGGCGGTGATGCACTTTCAAATACTTGGAGCCATATCGGGTGACTTCGACACTTGTTCGCCTTCTAGCTGGTGGAATAAAGAACGGACTCAACGTCAGAAACCACAAGATTTTCAGGGCCACGTCTGCTTGTTCAGGAGACGAAAGATCCATAATGTTAATATTTTACTTATGTAAAAGTCACTGCTTCAAGGGAAAACACAATCATGTGTCATATGCCACACTGCCGCCATATTTATATTTCCCGGCATTGAGACCAGAAATCTCAGTCTCCATACATGGTATATGATAGTTTAAATTGAGTATCTGGTAACATAATTTCTGTAATCAATTAATGAAACAAATATACACATGAAAATTGAGTTCCGCGACAGTCAAATAAACATTACATGGCATTACCAATGACAGGGGCATCTAATAAATGCTGCCCATTAACTGTGCTGTAGTGGTCAGCGTGACTGTCTCGCACTCACAGGATCGAATCCCGGCTAGGGTAAGGATGTTGTGAGTATATGTTTCCTTACTAAGAAACTCCGAGAAATTAGTTTCCCGACAATATACAAAGTCGCTAATGACCTTAGCAGTTGATGCGAATAAAAAATTATAATGGGAATTTTCCTTGATAATACCATTTAGTAGCTACTTCGGCAAAGTCAATGACATATGTATATTTGTTTATATATAGTCCCTCTTCTAATTCAGGAAGAAAATTCATGGTTCAGTTGCAGGGAGACTTCTTGATTTGAGACCAATTTTTGGTCGAAGGCAAAAAGTTTTAATATCAAATTTATTTTTCGTTGATTATGGATTGGTAATGCGATCATCAAATACATAATTGTGTAAGTTTTATGCTATATGTGATAATATCTCCAGTAAATTACTGCTTCAATACTTCATAGCTACTGGATTTGACATTATAAATTAAAACACTCAATAAATTCAGATATGTTCATAAAAAGTGCATAATGCATTTAAAATACTTCTAAAGTTGTCAGTTCTTGGATCAGTATCTGCTCTTCTCGTCGAAATTAGATGAATAAGACGTCTTTATAAAATATATTATAATAACGATGTGAATTATTCCTATGCAAGATAATGTACGAAGATTACGCTATTATGTTTAATCTAAGGTCCTGTCTACTCGTCAAAACACTTTTCAAAATTGTCGTTTGAAATAATCTTCAGATTGCATTTGCCTTTCGTCTGTAATTAGATGTATTCCCAAAAATTAATTTTTGTAAGTGAATATTCCAATAATGTTTAATAGTTACTGAAGTTCATTGATTAGAAGAACATCTTTGAGCTACAATTTGTTGTCATTAGTTGCCTTGCTATATATTCAATTGTTATTTCGTTTGTTTATATGTTTATTTATTTGTTGTTGTTTTTAGAAAAGGAGTGATTGTATTTGACATTATGGTTATGATTGTTTTCTCTTATAAATATTTTGTAATGTGTGAGATACGTCGATAATATGGATGACACTGGCGAGTGTCAGGCGTTGTTAATAAAGGAATATTTATCAGAAAATGAGCCGTATCAACCAGATACCCAATCAAGTTCAGAAGATTCTTGCTCAAATTTAGAAGAATGGTGGACAGGGACTGGTTCAGAAACGATTTCGAGTACTTTTTCATCCTACACAGATTCAGATTATGATTGGTAAGTGAAATGCCAATATGAACCAGCAGTTAATAACTTATACTCTTACATACACAAATACAATGTTGCAATCACTTATGTCAACAGTTCTTGTGAATGGGAACAGGAAGTTAGCCCAAGAGGAGAATTGTTTTATGTGGAATCTTCATTCCCAGATTCAAGATTTGAATCTTCAAAAAATACTCTTGAAAATAACCCAACAAAAGAAACTCAGATTTCCCGAAGAAATCACCTGGGAGCAAAAGGTTTCTTTTGTTTTACAATTTCAATATTGAAAGTTATATTTTGAATACACATTCCATTTTTTTTGTTACATAGGAAAGCTTTCACAATTCATTCAACGTCGAAGCAGTAAACGTTTGTCAAAAACAGAAAATAATTTTCGAGTTGCTCCATCAGCAAACCAAGAATCGTGCCCAACTTCACGAACTCCATCCAGTAATAAAGTAACATTTAAGGACTTGCAGGTAAATGGTATTGTGTTTTAAAAGATATTAGATACTTGTATATCTTCTCTAAGATAATAGCTGACTTTTAGATCAAAATAATTATACTATATGACTATTCATCTTCTGGTGTTGGTACAAAACTGTCCCCCTGAATCTACTTTCCTGGTGTCCTGTTTGGTTTACGAAAGTAAAGTTTCATTTTGTGTGCTATGTATCTGGTGCTTGTGCCAATTTTTATCTTCCTAAAATTATAAATGAGATAGGATCACACCACATTACTCTGTTTTTCTTTTCTTTTTAAAGAAAAGGAAGCAACTGATTCAAATTTGTAATGTTATACCCCATTTCTAAAAAATTAGAATAACCTATTATATGTATTATACAATAATAATTGTAATCTATATAAATGCAGACCCATAGCTTCTGCTGTATGTTTTAAATAAAACATTTTAGAAAATCTTATTATCTATCATTTAATAGGTATAAATGATCATATTCTCAGGTGTGATGTTAGACTATCTCATTCATTCTATGCAAGCTTTATCCATGTTTGTGATTTCACCGGTCATCTATATTTAGGATTGGTTTATTTCCAAAATGTTTTCAGCAAGGAGAGACTCGAATTGTGAACTTATTCATTGATGCTGGGGCAAGCCAGAACCTTGGTCGACGTGCAACAATAAGTGAAACATTTCTTGGGCTTATATTTGGTTATTTTTCTGATGGGAAACGAATAATGATTTCTGGATTCATCCCAAATGGAGAGGCAGCTAAATGTGGAAGTATCAAAATAGGTAATGTTCTTACTGTTAAAACTATTACTGTATTGAGTTAACACCACACTTTACCAGTTTTATTATAGAGAGCTTCATTTTGTTCTGTAATTGTTTTTCATATTTTGCCATAATAAACCTTGCTTTAGCTAATTGTATAACCTATGCTTTTGTCTTTCTTTGGAAATTTATATTTTGGGCCTATACAAAATTCATTCATCTTCTCTGATCTGTTATTATTTAACTTTTATGTTCTGTTTCTAACTTCATTGTTGTTTCTGTAAATATTTCTTTACATTTTAAATTATATATATTCCAATTTTTGTTTGAGTGTTATATTTGTGCTCTTTCTACATTATAATGCTTATATTTGTGTAAGTTTCAATTAAATATTATTTATAGACAACAATAGAACCCTCTTTACTTGTAGGCTTTATAGTTCACTATAAAAATTGGTTGCTTTTTCCATATGAGACATTTGCCCTGATTTTACTGTTGTTATATAAATTTAGTGTCTGTTGTGATATAAGAAATTGGTAATTGTGAATATAACATATAAAATTTTAATTTTCTGTTTAGGTGACTGGCTGCAGTGTGTGGATGGACAGGATGTTGATGTACAAAACATTGACATGATAATGAATTCTCTGAAACCACCTTGTGAGGTAGTTTATTTGCATAAATTATTTAATTTCTACTATTTTATTGGATAATATAAATTACATAAAGTCGTATCTACTTTTTTATAAAAAATAAGTGAACATATTTTAATATTGTATACTTGTTGCAGGTTTCTTTGCAATTACAACGCATTGCAGGATGTGAAGTGACTCTGGATCCTCCAATGTGTTCATCAAAGGTATCAATTTATTAAGGTTATTTCAAAATTCTAGTAAATATACATACTTCATTTTTAAGAAGAATAATAATCACTTTATTTCATTTAGATAAATATCATTAAATCATTTTTTTCTTAACTTGATTTTCGGTATTTTGCTCAAACATTTCCAAATAGAACTGACATCAACTGTCACATTGTTTTTTAGTTCCATACAGATTAAATAAGCAAACTTTTTATTAAATAAGTAGTAATACCTGAGTATGTCTGAATTTCACTTTGGTGGCCATGAGCAACAGTGGCATTATGGAGTTTGTAAATTTGTTAATTCAAGAAATGAAGATTTGAGAAATATTTGGGACCTGTTTCAGTTGAGTGTACTTTAAGATAGTTGCAATTTTAAGACAAACAATACTAATCACACTATTAAGCCCATCTCTTTATATTTCTGAAGTAATTACCTATTATACTTTGGAATTGTTGTAATAGGCCTATTACAATGACCTCTGAACATATATAGTATATATAGTCAGAATTGTTTCAAGGTGAAAATCAATACAATAAATTAATTATATATTTAAAATTATGTTATAACAGGTTTGCTGTAGTTCTGTTTAAAAGCAAGAAAGAAGAAAAGCAACTGTCAACTTAAATGTACATATTTACAAAAGTTCCAATCTAGTTATGAACTTTTTAAAGGAGAGAGAGAGATTAATTATTTTTTTCAGGATTGTAGATTTCTTTTGTAGTAATATCTGGTTCATACATTTCCTTTTTTATGTTGAGTTTGCAAAAATGTATTCTCATTGATTCTTGAAAATATGTTTTATGATTTCTTTTTTTTTTCATACTATTTACTATCTGGAAAAAGTTTTAACTTATCAGACCATATGAGTTTTTGTTTTTAACCATCAGAATGCTGTCTGTAGGCAAATGGAGTAAGCTTTCTGTCATCAATTATGCACTCAAAATTTTGGAATCAGTTAAGCAACAATCTCTCTTCTCTTTCCAATTCTTGATATTTATCAAATATGAATATGTGATTTAAGAAATATGTCAGAATTATATAAGAATAGTCAAAATATATATATGTGTGTGTGTGTGTTTATATATCTTTCAGAACCATTGGCAGACTGAATTGGTACAGAAGCTTTTAGGGCAAACGGTTTTAGCAGACCTAACATCTGTTCTTACTGATCAACCACTGATTGCAATGTACCTCAACCATTCCGTTATTAACAGTGAAGGTCCAGAAGATGAAGGAATTTTGTATTGTTATCCACCCTACTCTGGAAATAATTTAATAGCTCGTGCCCGAGGGGCATTTTTGACACTACAACATCTTCTTCCGGAATTGGGTACTACTGATCCTGTAAGGTGAGAATTGATTTGTCTGATAATTTTGTTTATTTTCAAATTTTATTTGTTCCTATGAGTTCCATTTCTAAAACTGACATTGTATTTATTACCTTGTACAATTTCTAATGCACTATTATGATACTAATTTGTTGTTACAAAGTCAGTTATGATGGTATTTGTAACATTTATTCTCTTGTTATTATTAATTGAAGTGAACACATAGTTACATGTATATAAATATTCATTTCTTGTGACTTTTATTTTGTTTCAAAGTTGCTTAACAATGATGTTGAAAATAGAGCATATTGAAAGTGTGATGGAAAAGGGAAAAAAACAAAATTTCAAACAATAAAAATGATGAATAACTATTCATCATTATAAAATATTGTAAGATATAACTGTCAATTGTCAATTTTTTCGACTTTCAGTATTAATTATTATTTATAATAGTTATTACATTTGTATCACCACATTATTGACATTTCAATGTGCAAGATGTGTTTTTCTGAAGTGCAAATAGTTGAAAAACTTTTTTAATCTAACAGTAACACTAGGATCTGTAAAAATATTTATTATATTTTACTTCACTACCTAGTAGGATTTTAACCTTATTTTTTTATATGTTTTAGTTCCACTGTCATCACAAATGGAATGATTGTCCACATTATTTATAAAACTCATGGTGAAGAAATATTTTTACTGGCAGTTCCTGAAGAGAGGTAAATTCCAAATTGTATTATTCAACAAATTTTTGACAAAAAATTACCCTGATAAATGCCAGTCGACCACACGAGCTGCAGTACTATCTTGTGAAGGATACTACAACCTTCCAAAATTTGAAATGTTTCCTGTCCAATGTGATAACACCAGCCCAAAGTTTCAGGTAAGCCATATATTTTCTCTCTTTCCTCTCCATATCAATTATTTTGAAAATATCACACCATTTTTGTGTGTATATATATATATATATACATACATAAAACAATTGGTGTGGAAAGGAAAGAGAGAAAGGTGGTGGCTTAACAGAAATTGAAGCTTGTGATCATCGTGCAGGACAGCATGAAGTTATCAAATTTTCAGAGGCATTAGCCTCCATGGAGTGTCAATCCACACTTTCTCCCTTTCTTTTCCACACCAATTTTTTAAATTATTCTGACAATGTCACATCCTAACTTGTGTGTGTATATATATTTCTTTCCAGGCCAAAACACAACTGTTGATTTAAAGTAAGTAAGTGCTCTCTGCCCTGTTTCCTATCCAAATAAGCATGTATATGACATGTGACAAGGTCAAATTACATAACACATTTAGATAGGAAACAGAGAGAGTGAAATTTGTGTCCGGCTCGCACACAGTTCAGACCCTCTTTCCTGTCTAAAGCTCTCGAAAATTTGTAATATTCTCTCACCTCAGCCCGATTGGATCAACTGTTGATTTCTTTCCTATCGAAATGTGTTATACAAATACATACATATATATATACACACAATATTAGGAGAATCCATTAAGGAATTGGAACTAATTTGGTGACAAAGTCACATTCAAACTTGGATAGTGAGGAAGGAAATAAATAAATAGGAGAAATAGGAGGAATACACTTTATGTGAATTCATATGCTCAGGCAAAGAATTACACACATATTTCTCCTATTTATTTCTATCCTTCCTCACTATCCAAGTTTGAATGTGTGTATATATATATTTATATATATATATATATATATATATATATATATATATATATATATATATACAATATTAGGAGAATCCATTTAAGGAATTAATTCACATTCAAACTTGGATAGTGACGTCACTATCCAAGTTTGAATATATATATATATATATATATATATATATATATATGTAAGGCCATGTAATTGAGAGTATGATTTTTAACAGTCAGTATTGAATAGAGAACATTCCCAGACATTTTTTTTGTGTTTATGAATTGTTTTGCTGGTCAGCAGCGCAGTAACATTGGTTAATTGGATTGTGATGAAAGATAGAAATATGGGAGAGAGGTGGGAATTTGCTCTAAAGAAAACCTGTCATAAGACTGGCTAATTTCACTATAGCCGTGGACAAGCACAGTAGCTCAGTTTCATACATACACAGGGTTGCCAATTTAAAATGGTTTTGGACAGGGAAGTTACCTTGGCAAATATCTATATGTACAAACCAAGCCTAATTTCCTGAGATTGTCAAAATGTTCTAGCATTCGTGACTTCATGACAGAGGCTTTCATTGCATTCTAAATCTGTACTTTCTGTCTGTTTTAGGTGTTCTTTATGGGAAGCCCTCCAATATCAAGCGGACATCATTCGCAACATGGAATTCTGCTATAAAACTGTTTCTGGGTGAGGTTAAATTGTTTCTATTATCAATTAAGTTGCTTATTTATGTATTTAACAGTATTGCATGCTTTGACAGTTATAATTTTTGTTTGGAATGAGTTATGTATTTGAAATTCTGTCAATGAAAAAATATTAAATAATTGTCATTGAAAATTGTTTACATTTATAACAGTTTTCCTCTCAAATACTAATAAACATTATTTAATTTGTGGGAAAGTGTTTTTCATATTTTAAGGCCATTACACAGTAACCAGAAAAGAAAAGCAATGGAAATAAATAAAATCTAGTAAAACTTTAAAATGCTATGAGTATTGTTGTTTGGGGTTTCCATTGTCTAAAAAGAAAAAAGAGTACAATGTTTTGAAATGTAAAAATTTCTGTTCATCTGCATGGAAGAAGAATAACTAAGCATATGAGTCTGATGGCTAATCTTGCTTAAAGATGAACAGTTATTACTGTTTGACTCTTTCTTCTTATACAATAGAAAATCCAAACAACAATTCTCTTAATGTTGATACACCATTGTTAAAACTTAAATCCAAGACTTACACATGTATAATTATAAAAATTAGAGCTAAGGAGAGGTGACAAATGGGGTTAATAAAAGCACACTTAAGAATTTAATAGTTATATTTCTTTTGTGACACAAATTTATTTGAATTACAATTAATTCTTAATGACAAGACAAATCTGTTTGGTTATAGATATTGGGAATACCAAACACTTTTGCTCAATTCTGCTCACTGTATCACTTTCCTCGTTGGTTGCTCAGAACAAAGAAAAATAATTAACTGAAGCACATCACAATAAACTTAAATCATCATGAATAATTTTTAACTAGATGAACTGCAAGTGTAAGCAATGAGGCTACACCCTGAAATATATTTGTGTCCTTTTTCATATATTCCACTCAGTGCCACTCAACTTTCCATTCATATTCATACATATCACAGTTAAACTCACCATTTATTATTATTATTTATTATTCTTCATACTGTCATACATCTGCTGTATCATTAGTCACTCTACCACCCTTGCACATAATCCATTGTTCATCAATACAAACCAATAAATCCTGCTGTGTATAGCCATATTAAAATTTTCATACTACTACATTTGTCCCAGAACACTTGTTTTCTTAATCACTATATATGTATTGAAATACTTGCAAATCTAAAATAATAACTAACAAATTTTTCACCATAAAATTTGTACAGGGCATTTTCAGATAAAAGTAATCATGCTACTTTGGATCATTTATTCTCATTGTATTTTGCTAATCTATTGAGTGGTGGACAATGGCTTGGAGTGAAACAATGTGTCAAGATTCAGGATTTGTCTGTAAAAGCTAGTGAACCATCTTTAGCCAATTTTGAAGACCTACTTCCTTATGCCCACTGGGTTCCCCTGCCACATCACACACAGGTAATTAGCAAGTGTTTGAACATATTAACATATTTGTAATTTAAATTAATTTTTTGATTGTTTTAGGTGTTAGTGGAAAACATCCTGAGCCATTTGGAAACTAATGATTTTGGTGATATGGCAAGTTAAATAAATTATTGCTATTTTTGTTTCTCAGAATAATTATTTGGTAGTGAAAATGTAAATGAATTGTATAAAATGCTTGTGCCTTACTGTTGCATGTTCGATAACTTCATTATTCGTAACAATGTTAAATAAAAAATGTAAAATATTTTTCAGGATGATGAAGATATTGACCATTGCCAAAGATTATATACAATAACAGGAACCTGTTTGTATCACAAGGTATGTATGTTTGTAATAGTTAATCATTAGTAGTAGTATTAGTATTATGTCATATTTCCTAGACCTGTTGAGAACTTTGGCTCGAAAGGTGTGGAATGAGTTATGATTTGTATAGAAACTATAGTACTCTTATTAAAAATTATATATTATAAATTAAATTACTATGTTTGACATGTGTCAATATTATTTAGAAAAGGTTCATTTTAATATAAACACAATTCTTTAAAATCAATCATCAAATAGAATAATTTGATTTGTCCTTATCTTAATTTAATTGTATTATTTTATAACTAGGTTAACTGCAAGTGTAAATAAGGTTGGCTACACTCGGATACAGAAAGAATATGGATAATATATCATGGTTAAATAATTGATTAGTGTAGTAAGAAGTGAAAGAGAATGTGACTCTGGCTTCTGAGAGATTATAGATTTATCATAATTTTTCAGCATTTAGTAAATTGTTACTCAGATGAAATGTGTCCATGCTATTGTTTGATTTAATACACTGCCCTGGCCAAATGCTGATTTTATATATAATATGGTGGTGTTAATCAGACTTCTAATCTACAATTGTGATAACCTATTTGCTGCATAAAGTAGATTATAATTGTTTTCTGAATGTAAGTGTAAATTTTTGAGTTAATATTACTTGTTCGTATTCATTGTGCTAATACCAAATCCTTCATGTGTGGAATTTTCATGTGTTAAAGACTTAAAATCATGGCCATGGAAGTGGTCTTGTTTTTTTTTACAAAAGGACAATATGAATATTCACAATATGTACTTCTAAGATAATAAGAATATAAATAATGTTAAAATGACAATATGAATAACCCTGTTTATAGTTTTGACTTTTTAAATCATGGATCCTATTAGCAACTGCATATATTGATAATTCCAACTGAATTTTGCAGATGATTTTCTTTTGAGTGTGTATGTTACATTTAACTTTTTCATTTCAGGGTAATATCCGCTCTAAGTACAAATATTTTAATTTCATTTCAGCTTCTTTCTACGGCGTGAGAATTTATCAGGTATATTGCTAGATTTTTTTAAATGTTGTTTGTCTCCTAGCATGAGATTTTATTTGTGTGTGGAAGATCTTTTTAATAAATTGTAAAGTTGTATAATTAAAGCCCTTCGAAAAAGATATGTAGTTTTTAAAGATTTGTGGCCTGTTAATGTTTCTATTATATTAGCTTGTGTGATTATTTATTAAATTGTTTGCAGATATATTTCCCAGCTCTGTGCATGGACAAATTCTCAAATAAAAATTGAGAAATTTTTGTTATTCTCAACTTATGGACATATGCAAATATTGTAATTCTCTATCTAAAATATTTAGCTTATAAGGTTGTTTTTATTAATGCTAGCTTTTAAATGCATGGATCTTGAAATATTCTATTCTTGTATTTTAATGCATCATTTGAACTGCTTTGTGCAGTATTGTAAATGTTGGTGAATGGAAGTGATAACATTTCTATAAATATTAAATGATTATGTTTAAATCCACAACTAGTTATATTTAGGGAGAATGGCTAATTTTATGGTCACATTTGCAGTGAATAAAGTTAAGATTGTGTTTAATACAAACCTGTGATTTTAAACCCATTTCTTAAAAAAATTAGTCAAACAACAAAAAAATTGAATTTTTTCTCAATCTCCTTCCCTCCTCTTAAGTTGCAAGAAATACTACTATAGCTAATTAGTCAAGCAGTTTTGATTGGTAATAAGAAATTAATGCAGGTATATAGAGTTTTTTAAAAAAAAAATCAGAAAAAAATAGCATTATATATTCATTAAATTTTGAAAGTAATGTACTTCTATGGCAGGTGTTAGCAACAATACACTGTTGATGATCTCTGAAATTTTGTTCCCATATTTCATGGGCATGGCAATAACTCTCTTAGCTCTGGTACGCTGTGAGAGGGCGTTTAAGCACTTTTCCCTTCAAATATCCCCAAAGAAAGAAACAGAAACACTTAGCCTGGTGGCTCCACAAAAATATCAGATGTTCAGGAAAATATTTGCAAAACATTAAATAATTTTGAGCCATGAGACCTATTCTTGGTTGGGCTGTAAAAAAAATCCAGCACTGAGACATATCGTATGGAATTCATAATCACACTGTCCTCCAAATTTAATCAGGGGCTATTTTCAACCCTGTTGTCGAAATTTGGTTTGTTCACAGCTCCATTGGGTTGAAAATATGTCTTTCCATTACTGATGAAAGCTATTTCTGTGCAAGATTTCTGCCATTGATGTAATGGGCTCCACTCAATGCCTCAGTCAGAATCATGTTTCAGGAATGAATTTTCTTAGATTGCAGTCTGACATTCACAAAGCAACAACATGTTTTCGAGATCACATATTGAAAATTACTCAGTTGTTGTTTTTACCGGCTGTAAATATTTCACTGTTCTTGTGACCTGCATTGGCATTATGCAATTTTCCTCCAAATCACTATTCGAAGATCAAATTGTATTTACATTAGAATAGTGTTGTCATAAAAAAGATCTTTGTGTCACAACCACAGACTCATTTTTGAAATATGTTCATGTGGCAAAGTTTGACCATACTAGCTATTAATATGGAGCAACCAATGGATACAATGAGACAAAGTGCACAAGCTTCTACTTACCACTGCCCAAACATCCATCTCCCCCTCTTACTCACCCAATGGCTTAGTCGATTCTTGCCACATGCACTTTACTTTCGCCTTGATAAATGGTGTCATGTACATGTCACATTTCTTACAGGTTGTGCAATCCATTTGTTTTGACCTGTGTTTTTTTGAGAATTACAAACTATAAAAAAATATTAAATAATTCTAATTATTACATAATTTGGTATTTATGATTGTGCAGATTTTATGACCTTTTTATTCCTTAACTATAATTTTAATGTTATGATATCTTTACATGATTTAGTGAA
Organism: Zhengitettix transpicula; assembly: GCA_037074705.1. NCBI lineage: Eukaryota > Metazoa > Arthropoda > Insecta > Orthoptera > Tetrigidae > Zhengitettix > Zhengitettix transpicula. Next base: position 5,949,294 of record CM073595.1, read on the forward strand.
TAAAAATAACATAATTTAATTTTTTATTGACAATAAGAGATTCAATACTCTGTAAATAAATTGCAATTTATTGGATAGGATTTTTGGAGCAGACCTTGTTTCACAGTTTTGGTGTGTGTATTGTCAATACAAGAAATTGTTACATGAATTTGTAACATATTCTTAATTTCATGGAAATAAAAGTGACCGTTATGCAGTAAGTATATGATAACACTTGTCTAATCTTTATATGGTGGCACTACAACCTGTATAAACCTAGAAATAGTAATACCAGCAATACATTTATTTGTAAAGATTATAATGTCTTGAATTGACATTCTAAAAATGTTATATAGAAATATATTTTTTCCTTTTTCTGTTAATTGGCATTTGTTATAGGGAATACTGCTGGTAAATCACCTAGCTAAGGGGCTTCTTGAAATGGTGCACTCTTTCTGTCGACAGCAAGGGTTGCTTCGACTTATTCGAGAAGAACCCGTGCGTGTTCTACTTTTGTGGAGAGAAGTATTTTGTGCTGATAGTGAAGATAGAAACTTTCTCCTATTAGTTGGGCAGGTAATTTATGTACAACTCATTGATCATACATCTTGTACATTTTTCTAATATTGGTTTCTGTGAGGAAATGTCATAAATTAGTCAGTTATCGACTATTATCTGAAAAATTTAAAATAGAATGAATGAAATTTAACGTTTACAAATTTTGACATTCTTTGTTACATCTTTCAGTGTGTACAATTGAATGTGTACTCTGTAATTTATTTTGGATTAGGAACTTCAACTTACTATATTACATAGACCATCATAAAATAATCCTTGTATAGCTTATTTATTGTGTTGTACATGGGCATAAGATTAATACATTGTCTTATAGATAGGAGAATTATAAAATAGAAATTAAAAATAATGTGCAAGATTTAAAAGCTAATATATTGTAATATGTTAGGAACACGACATTTTGGTGGTGGTTCTGGAATCTGGAGGATGTGCTGCTATGTGAGTTTATATATTTATCATTATTTTTGTGCTTTTAAACATAATTGCTTATTGTGATTTGCATGACTCATGTTATTAATTTGTCAAATTGAATTTATTACTTGATATTTACAGGACTATAGTTAAAAATTAAATTTGTTTTAATCAACATATAACTGTATATTTCTAGTATTGGTATTCTGTTTTCTCATGGTTTGTATTTTCCTTCACTTCTAATCATTATATATATATAAATATATGTATGTATGTATAATTGCAATATTGGTATGGAAAGGAAAGAGAGATAGGTTGTCACTTAACTGAAAGTGAAGTGCGAAGGTTGTTCTTCAGATTTTCGGAGGCTGTCAGCCTCCTTCTTCAGGAAGGAGTGTTACACCATTCCGTGCACTGGCCGGCTGCGGACAGCTTGTGGCCTTACCTTTCTATACCAATATCACAATTATTTTTGACAATGTTATATCCTTACTAATATTATATATATATAATATGGAAAAATTATTTTCAGTTCTGGAGGGAATCCTGGTCCTGATGTTTGCTATGTAGAAGTTGCACAAGAAGCACTTTCACATCTCCATAAAGTTGGGATTCCTAGTGTAGCAGACAAATGGTATATACTATCAATAAACATATAAACACTGAGTTTAATAGTTTAATTAAACAGCCTGCTTTGGAAATGGTCATAAATAAACAATCTCATAGAGAACATGTGTTATTATTAGCAAATGCCAGCACATTTACATAGCACATGCCAATTTCTATAGTGGAGACAATGAACAAAGAACAACACAGTAGCATCACTTCAACTTGTACTATCAACTTCAAAAATAGTGTGTCCATGATGTACACAATAAAACATGGCTCTTAAGGTATAATCATTGAAGGACAACAAATACTTCTTTAGTGTAATCTGAATTGTGATTTTTGTAAACTTGTCTCATTTAAAAGAGTTTCCTGTATGGTTGTAATATAAAAATCTTATTGCTGCATTCTTTTCAATTTAGGGTTTGTGCTTGAATATTTCCCGTAACATTTAGTACTTTTATACAAATATATTTTTTACTAACTTTTTCTTTATTTAGACCACATAAATTTACGAATGGCATTCTCGTTCATAACACTACTCTATGATTTATTTTACATTCATTTTGCAAGTCATTTTAAGCACTTTTCCTAAATGTACATCTAATTTCAGCATGTAGAAGATTTTGCCTGTTTCAAACTTTTTTCTTTGTATCTTTTTAACTAAAAATATACACAGTTATCAATTACCTTTGTGGATATTACAGCATATTTCTCCCTTTTTTGTCTTCTTGACCTGTTTACTGATTATTCTGAACTTTATGGTCGACAGACAATGTATGAGTACTCAATTTTCACTTTTTGTCTGGCTTTGGATTATATTTGAGGCCCTATATTCTAAATATTTTAAAAATTTTGAAATATATATTCTCCTTAATATATTTCTAAACTATTTTCAGGTTATCATCTAATTGCCGACCACAAATCGTACATCCAGAAAATATTACAATAGGAAAGGCACCACGGAGATCAGATAATTTTCTGGGATTTGTGCGTCAGATTGAGCCATCTTCACCAACTAAAACCTCTATACCTCCTCTAGGTAATACCAAGTTGTAATCTACTACTTTGAAGCACTTGGTGCATGAGGGAAAAAATAGCAGAATACGGATCTCATAATATTCTTTTACTATTTATACTAAGTTTTTGAATTAATGATTTCTTGCTTTAGTGTTATTACTTTTATACACTTAGAGAAGTTTTATATATGTTATGTTTTTGCAATGTTTCAAACCAAATAAGATTTACTGTTTATAAAAGAAAACCTAGTATACTTTGACCCATTTTATGATTTCTTGCAGAATTGTTTTACATTAGTTATTTTATTCTATTGTATTTATATTATTTAAATGAAATATTATGGAACAAATATTGACTGTATGTTTAAGATATTTTTAAGCTCAGATTTCTTGCAAATATTAAAACACTGAAGTACCTTGAATTAATGAGTCTTATTTTTGTAGGTGGTTCCCCAGTGTCTAAAAAGAAAGTAGAAGTTACTTCGATATTAAAAAGAAGTAGTCCAGACAGAAACTTCACCTATATATCATCTGGTAATTTCTTCTTCTGTGTATTTTTTAAACAATTAATTACTTATTGTGTTTTTTTTTACTATTGGGCAAGTCACATTGAAATACTTACAATTGGAAATGTTCCTCTTATTTATACAAAATTCATGTTGTGATACTGTATTTCCCTGAAACTCTAGACAGGGTAGCAAGAGGTTATTGGGATATAATCTAACCATAACATATGGAAAAATATAAATTTTGAAAATTCATTAGCATAAAACATTTGTATTTAAACTTATGTCTGTAAATTTCTTGTAAGGCACTATAAATTCTGATAAAGATGTTGTATGAGAGGAAATTATGTAATAGTGAAAGAAGGAAGAGAAAAATTAACATATCAAGATAATTAATAAAGCGTGAAGAATCAGCGTTTGGCAGAGAAGTCTAACCACATGTTCAGGAATGAATATAGGAATTAAGTCTTTTGTAAAGGTCAAGTATTAAAACCTTTACATCTTACCAAAGAAGTTTATGACTTTCTACTAAATTTATAAGTTCAGGATGAAAGTATCTGCCATTGTTTATGTAGCAGATATGGGACTTCAGGTGATGTGTGGACAGTCTCGTTAGATGCTATGCAGATAGCTTCTTTAAAGGTGTAGGGTTCACTGTCAATTTCACAATTGAATTAAATTTATGATTACATTCACGTGAATGTTCTGCCAGCTTAGTAGGACATTACTTTTATGTCCATTAATCAACATCAGTCTTCTTGCTTCTCCATTGTGTTGTGTGCCTAGCTTTGGCAGGAAATTTCATATATATGTTCCATAAAAATGATTCTTGTGTTGTATTTATTGGTTATTCTTCTTATTTTCATTGACAATTTTGGAGTTTGAGGTACAAGAATACAAGGTAGTTGTGGGTGTTCCAGAGATTCGTTATTTTGTTGTTTTCAGGTCGAAGATAGTGAGATCAAGTTTTTATATATTGAATTAGTTCATCATCAGAACAGTTGCAGGTCGTCCAAATGACTAAACTGATGGCTTGGTTTAATTTTGTCAAATATGGTTTGTTTCAAATTTTTATTGCAATAAAAATAATTTAAGATAATATATTTTGGTTTATACTCTCGTGTTCTACATATATTATAGTATGTTTTTAGGTTTATAATAGCATGATTAAATGCTTAGATACTTTTTTAAACAAACTCACTTGTTTAAATCAAACTTAAATTATCTATTGTAATGTTTTAGGACTATCCCACCAAGGTTCCACATCGGAGGACTCAGCAAGTCAGGTTACAAGTGTAACAAGTGAAATAAGTGATGAATCTGCTCCAATTTTGGGGCGCCGTGCAGAGAGAGAAAGAAGTATTCGACATAGATTATCAGAGTCTCCTTCAGAAAACTCGGATAATACTGATTCTGATTGGGAGGATTATAGAGTATGTTATTTAGTAATCAATTGTAGATATAATATATTATTTTGTTATTTTATTTATTTATTATATAGATTGCCCATTTCACAGGTTCCAGTTAAGGATGTTTCACTTGAAACTTCCGACTGTAAGAAAAATCTTATTTCTGATATGGATGGTCTCCTACCAACCAAGTAAGAATTACAGTTATAATATGACTAAATAATTTTATGTTTATTCAATTATTTGTATATTAAAGGCAATAGAATAATATATTAATAAGTAATGCAGACCTTTGAGGAAGGCAGACATATAGTATTTTGAATTGATGCTTTTACTATGATACAGTGTTACAATTTATTGGGTGCTACTAGAAAAACATATGCTATTCCCCTGTAGTCAATGTTCTGTTAACTTTTCCTTAATTATAATCTTGGTAATGTGATATCCTGTAAGTTTTCTGTGTTGAGTATCTAATTGGACAATGTATTTTATTTAGTAGTTCTCATGCTATAAATTCAAAATTGTTGGTCATATCATTCCTGAGTAGCTCAACAACATTACATAATTGTCAAGAAGTTCATAAAATGAATAAATTGGTATTAAGTGTAAGTCTTTCAGAAATATAATGACAGTCAACAGGATTTATTCCAAGAATAAAAAGTTTAATGACTCTGAAAGCAAAAGCAGGAAATATTTTAAATTTGAGTTTATAGAGGTTTACAGTTGAATACAGCTATACTTGGAGCCTGAAAAACTATACTAGTACTATATTTTGTCATCCATTAATGGCTCACTTAGATAACTCTAACATGCACTAAAATTCTAATCTGATTTGACTAATTTGTTACAATTTCATGATCAGAACAAATTCAATATGTAAAATTTTACAAGGTAACTTAAACATGTAACAAGTTCACTTATTAACCTGATTTGGTTGTTGAAAAAAGAACTTTTCTGAACAATGTAAAAAAACTGTGTACAGTTAAATATTACATTTGTTATTAATGCTAAACATTGCTGTATTTGTGTACATATTTTTAATGATATTTTATTTTATTTAAGGTTGACTTTCGGAGAAGAAAACCTATTATTTCACTTTGTTGATCTGTGCTTTAATGAAGGAGTATTGTTGTATCCTCCAACAAACATGGAGTGTTACCAGTCTCATAAAATGCAAGATGTTCTTAATAACTTTCGGCTCAGTTGTCAAGCTATTCACAAACTTCTGCAGACTACTGTTTCTTTTAAAGTAAAGTATTACTTATTTTTAGTAGATACTGAATTTATAATCATAACTATTGGGTTGCCCATTCTTCAAATTGGAATTAAAACATTGTTAATGTTGCTCAACGATTAATCTACAATGTACAGTATTGTTCAATTTTTTTTCTCTTTGATATATTACTTATAACTTTTGGATTGTTGGCCATTTTATCCCAACATGACAATTTAATACTTATTAAAACCTTGCTACACACCTTTATTGCAACGATTATAGAGTTTCATGAAATTGGACCAACCATTTTCTTATGAAAAGACAACACAATCACAATTTTGGAATGTCTACCAGTGGCAATTTAATATCTCTAAGAACCTTCTCATGGCTCTGTGTAACAGCAACAAATAGTTTAATCTAAATTGGTCTGTTATTAAATATTTAATTTAATTTATTGTATTTGTAGTTGCTATAATTGACAGCAAATGAAATTATTTATTTATACTTGTGATAATTTTTATGTTAAAATTGTGTTTCAAACTGATATTAAATGTGAATGTGTGTATATTTACAGAAGCTAATGGCTCAAGAAGTAAACAAATCAGTTATTAACAAATCTCTCATTGCGATCAAGGAGTATGGTATGCTGTTTGAAATAAGCCATCCTGAACAAAACATACGCAAAAGTTTTCCGTTAACCTACTGGGTTGTTGGGTGAGTTGTGTTTTATATGTATATTTTTTAAAAAGTGAATATATTAAACATTCAGTTAAGATTATGCCTTATTATGTAGTCAATATTTTAAATTTTTATATTAAAATTTACTTACTTATTATAAATTTAATGTGTTTCATTGATGAACAATCTAACTTCTTAACGGAAATAGATTTCGAAGCATTGACAATTGCACTCATATAGATTTGTTATCTAAAGTGCTTTCAATAATACTTTAACTGCATGGGAGAAAAGAAAACCTAAATATATATAGGCAACTCAGGTGACTGTTTACAACTGATCTGTAGTCTATACAATGAAGTAATATTAATAACACTTTTTCAAATTGAACAATCAACAAATGTACTTAACTTTATATCATAAGTGTTGTTGCTAATGCATAAGATTTAACTTCCTCCATCACCTAAATTACTGTTTTTCCAGATAAAAACTTTCTTGCATTGAACTCACTATTATAGAATTGTTATAAATTTAAAATATAATTGATGTAATTACTTTGCATATTTTCAGGAGGTTATTATTTTCCCCACATCCAAGAGAAGTATATGTCTGTTACCATGATTCTGCACCTCAGAACATGGTTGAAATTGCCTTTCGACTTGCACTTAGCAGAAGTTAACCTTTGCTGTACAGACATTGGTGCATTTGGCAATTGAGCACACTCTTGTGTTTCTTTATTCATATTGGAATATTAAAGACATTTTTTAAAAAAATGAAGAAGAAAATATTGCTCAAAGATTAATTATTATCTGTGATGTAAAAATATTGTATTAACACTAATATTCTTATTAAGTTTTACTTTCAGTATTAACTAATTTCTGGCCTGTAGTAAACCTATATGCTAATGAAAAACTTTATTTTAGTTTATTTTTCCATTGACCATCCTTTTTGCTGTAAAATAATATTGAAAATTCAATATAAATAAGTAACACTGCTGAAAATTCAACAATTAACTCAATAGTTTCATTTTCAAGTAGACCATGATCATTTTCCCTTGTTTGAGTTAATTGAATTAATAAAATAGGATCATGGTGCACTTTTTACATTATAGGTAAAATCTAACATACCACGACTTTTATGAAATGAAATAAAGTTATCATTGCTTACCTCAGTTTGATGGAAAGTTTATTCTTGTGTCATTATAAATAGAATAATAGAAATTTTAATGAGGAAATGATGTAGTACATACACACATGCATATCCTGACACACCAACAGGTATTGGAAAGAAAGAGATAGTATAGAGTATTACAGAGGTGACTTGTGAGTTTTTAAACTTATGTTCTACATAATCTCAAGCAACAATAACTATTGAAGAAACCCGAGAATTTTTTCTTCAACAAATACACCGGGAAAGCCTTCGTTCTTTAACAATAACTATTTTTTATTAGAGTAACAATAAAATACAAATAATACTAGAACAATCTTTATAAAGATTCTTAAATTTAAGGAAATAATTATCTCTAAATTGATGTGCTGAAGCTCAGCTGCTACTATTGTCTTACCTGCAAACATAAGAGAATATGTTGAATTAGGAGTCCTAGCATTTCCACTCTACTTGAATTCAGTGTACTTACATAAGCCATGATTGCACTACTCAGGCTATAGTTTATTGCCAAACATTTGTTGCTCTTGTTTTGATGGAAGGCAGATGAGTAGGTTTACATTGGGAGATTTTTATTTTAAGTTCATTGGGATCTGTTACCAAAGTGGAAGATGGAGTTGACATTTTGCTGGATTGGAAAGTGCAAAATTTGAGTTAATTAATTTATTAGATTTGTTTCTCTTGGTTGTGTCCAAAGAGCCTGAAATATCTTATTTTGGAGATGATTAGTGAAATAAATCATTTTCAGGCAATGTATATACTGTGTGCTTATTTTGACTCCTTTCATGTATGGAGCACATGCATGCCAGATGTAAACCTAAATTATATTAATAATCTGTATGGGAAGTGTGGTATCTGATAAAGTGTAGAAGGCAGCTATCATCCCTGCAAATATGAACTTCTCCTTCCTACCCAGAGTGATGACACCAGACCTCAATTAAAGGTATACTAGATGAAACTTGAATTTACACTGCACAGTAGCACATTTTACATCACTTTGCTGCCAAAGTGTTGTACTAGCAGCATTGCTGAACACATTCGTGTCGTTTTGGTTGTATTCTGTCAATTTTGAGTTATACCTAAAGTTTGCACATATTTATTTTTCTGCTTTTGACAAAATTGTACCAGCTTAAAAAATTAAAATGTGATAATTTAAAATAGAAATATAAAACTTTTATTAATGAACACAAAAAGAATTTTAAATTAAATAGTCAAAATTGCTCAGTTGTGTCCAAACATATGTACCTCCATAATTACAAATTTGATTGGGATTAAGCTATAATTTCATATGAAGATTTAAAATATTTTCCTAGATTACTCAGTTAGATGTTACACATCTGTTCCACTCCAACAACTTTAAATGTAAAATCTGATAACAATAATTAAACAAATTTTATGAAGCTATGTTAATTTAATAATTTAGACATTTTTGTAACATCATATAGTAAGGCAATTTAAACTTTTAATTATTTTTAATAGACACAGGCAACAATACATAGTTTTCGACCACACTTTATTGTCTCCTTGTCTAGTGAATTTTTTTTGGTATGATTTATGTAGCAAATTGTGAATAAAATATATGAATGGTTAAAATACATTATATTCGTTTCACCAACTTTATTAATGGGTCGACTGAAAATCTTTTTGGATTGTGCACTACGCAGCCTCGGCCGAACACTTCGCGCAGATCAGAGGTGCAGCCTCTCCTTGCGCCTAGTATAAGCCTGTAATTCTCTCCCTTTATTGCCCTCAATATTATGTATATAAATCAAGTAAGGATAATGTAGAATTCTCAAATTATTTAACTCATTTGGACAGGATAGAGAGTGGCTGAATTATTATACACCGATAGTTGGCGTCGCCAAGCCGGGAAGCAAAAACATGTCAGATTTTCGAGGGCATGAGCCGTCTTCCTCGTGATTGTAGCACACACGATGTTCAGTCCTCTCTATCCCCCCTGTACAAATGAGTTAATATATATCATTGAATGAGATACCCGATATTTAAAGGTGATTTCTTCATGGTTGTTTTAATTTTTTTACATTTTAGCAAGTCTTCACAATTTATGCTAGAGGAAAAACACTACCAATTCCAGATTATGATTTTTAATTTTTAAGTGACAAATAATCTATGGGTTAGAATGGACATTATTTATTACCACCATTGTGTATAAATATTCCAATCATTAAAATTTGTGTTAAAATTTCTATGGCGTACATGGGTTAAAAATGGGAAGTAGTCTATGTTTGTTTCTCGTTTGATATTTTTTCGCAGTATTATTTTCCTAAACTCAAATTTTTTTGAATATGACGAATGTACTTAGTGTGATTTGACTTAATGCATTGGCATTTTAAATACTCGTAATTCTTTCAATACTTCAATAAATTTGTTGATTTTAAATACTTTTAATCCTGGTAAAACGTTAATAGGTTAAAAATACCGTACAAGTAAACCTTGTGGTCTGATCATTGAATAGTTGGGTTAGTATCATACTTTATATCAAATGTATTGGTTGTTCATCTGTAAGGGTTGGTTTACTGTAAAATTTTTTGTTTAATTCTTGAATTCAAACTCTTATTTGGCGTACATAAATGATCCGCCGCTATTCAACATACGTCTAATATACTTCGGCGTTCTAATGTAGCTTCCATCCAGCTCATTTACTTCTTAAGCGGACCTCTTTATTTTTTATACGTGAAACATTGCATATGCATGATTACCTTAAATAGTGAGAATTGCCAATATTTAAGCCCATAAACACGATGTGAGTTTAACTTGCATACATTAGGCAGCGATTTAAGTATTGTATACGTTAAATTATGGACGAAAGAGTTACAGCGATAGTCTATATCAGAAATATATAGGTCTTCTGTGAATAAAATTAGGCAATTTGAAGCAATTTATGCTGCAGTACTGGACCGTATGGCTTATTAAGCGGATTTTTTTGAAAATATTATTATGTTGCACAAGATAAATATTATAATATTTTTTCTATCTTCCTGAATGTATATAATACATATGTGAATGATTTAAGTTTTGTTTGATTATATATGTATATATTTGATAATAGTATTTGCAGCTGCCATGGAATAAAGTCTGCTCTATACTATGCTTCTCTAAGCGTTTGTCAATTGTGACGTCAGGGTTCAACATGGCCGCTCGGATTAGGAAGTTAGTTGCAGCCATGGGGTGGTAAGAATTTGTAGGTGTGTCAAACTTGAATTTCGGCAATTATGCCGATGAAATATAACTGTATATGCTACTGTGTATCTGTTAGTGTCCGAAAAGGAGTTGAAGTTAAGTGTTTTACATTTAGATAATCCTGAATGTATAGGAAAATGCAGCCATTCATTCCATGAAGACTGTAGGGAGATACGTAATTTGTTTTTAAACGTATTTATTATTTATTATTGGCGCTTCCTTCTAATTCGCAATCATGTGGAATATGATGTGTGATGTGATGCCCACAATTTCGGAGGATAGTATAAGTCAAAGAAGTTCACAGTTCTCTGGAGAAGATGCGAACTTTGAGCAGCTCATGGTTTCGATGCTCGATGAGCGGGATAAGCTTATGGACAGTTTGCGGGAAACTCAAGAAAGACTCTGCGAAACGGAAGCCAAACTTGCGGAGGTCGAGAAAGAACGGGATTTACTGCAGAGGCCTATTTCCGCCAACCTTCCCCAGGTGAGGACAATTTACCATTCATTCACATTTCATGTATCCCGTTTGGTGCTTTATTGATTCCTCTGTAGAATGTTGACCGCCATTTTTCAATGACTAAAATAATATATATTTATAAATTAGTTTATTTTATTATGGCGTAGTTATTTACAATCATTTTCAGTTTTACTATAAAAAAAGGTAGCATGTTCCAAAAGTTCTGTCGCCATCAAGTTTGTCATACTTCCGTCTTGGTGTTGATAGGTTTTCTGTACTCATTTATCATCAGTGGGGCTCTTTCGTTCATAATTCAACGTATACATTAGTTATGTCGTTGATTAATATATTGATCTTAACCTCTCTATATTTAGGTGAGGTTATGTTTTGACGGTTTGACTACTGTCTGACGGAAATTTATTCTACCTTGCCCCCCCCCCCCCCATGTTTTGTTTCCAGCTTTTACTTCCTTGAATAACGGATAATTTTCTACGAAAAATTTCCTTTGAAGTCTAGATTTATTATGGAAATAATTTGATATTGGAAAACAATTCTTGTAACGCTGCTCCCCATAACAAGTTTATTAGTATTTACATGAATTCATAAGTATATATTTGTACAACTTAATAAAATAAACCTTTATTCAGTATTTTATTTGCTTTTTGAGAACACACTCCTTTCATTTGCTTCAATTGCCATTATTTAGGATTTTATATATTGCCATTGAATCATTTTTTCATTTATTAATGTTTTCATTTCTGTAACATATATAGTATTATTGCTTGTCTTTCATGCAGGACATTTTGGATCTTGATCAATTACTTTTTGAAGTTGAGGATTGTTTTGTAATAATCTGGTGTCTACCAAATGAAGTTCCCTGTGTTAGCCATTTGGAAGGCACCTGTTTTAAAGAAATTGAAGTTTGGATTATTAATGTTGGTTAATAGCAAGGCGTATAAAAGAATGGGAGAAATGGAATGGCCTGTGCTGTCGTTAAAAATTGTGTGAGTGACATTTCATAAGTTATAAATTATCTAGTGGTCATAGATCTATATTTTAACATTTCTTAAATGTTTTTGTGTGTGTAGTGTTTTGTTTCTATAATTTAATTTTTTTTAATTTTATTAGTTCATGAATTATGGTTACCGTTGTTTAGTCAGTAGCAAAAGTGTGCAAAAGTTCAAGAATTGTAAATCTGTTCTATTTTTTACTTACTTTCTTTTGTTTCTGTAAATATTTATAATTTCTAGTTCGTGTTCTACTTTATGAATTAGTATGTGATTTATTTAATTATCATTGTTTCATGAATATTTAAATTTAGAGAACTTGTGCCACAAAATGAAATATACAAATTGTAGGATAAAAATTTCTTAAGTTCCCTGTTAAATAATTTTTTTTAACTATAGATAGGAGTAGGTCTGTATGTGATTCCTACTTTCCAGGATGGTTATTGTAGTCTTAACTTTTAAGAATTTAAATTTTGACATTTGTTTTACATTTCATGATGCGCCGATTCATTTTCTCTCTATTATTGTGAAGTTCCTATGAATCACCGACATTGGTTTTCAGTATAGACAGATTTTGATTTGGTGATTTACAAATTGAAAGGATTGCAAATTGTTTGCAGATTTGATTTATTACTAGTTAAAACAGATGCTTCAAATTCACTGAAAGTTACAGGTTTGAGATTATGTGCACAATTTTTATTCGTGTTCTGAATGTGCTTATCACAAGGGCTTGTTGAAGGAATTATCTATGCACTAGAATAAGATATTCTGTGGGATGTTACACATTTGAATTAAATATACAAATATTGATGTAATGAATATGTTAATTCCAAATTAGAAACTTGTTTCTTTTTTAAAAAATTTCATCCTGACAGAATTTATTTCTACCTCAGTAAGGTAACTACTTGTTTCTTGTAAAGACATATCAGTAATTGTGAAACCTAAAAATGATTTCCAGTCCAACTCAACATTTTGTTGTCCTTACTTTCTCACCTCACAACATTTATGGAAGGAAATCAGAAAAATATAATTGAAGTTTGAATTAGGTTTACTACACCTGTAGTCTGATTATTTTCTGTGTTCTTGGAAGACATTTTAATTTTTGTTTCAACCTAACATTCTTTCTCTCAATTCCACATTTACCTCATGTGAAATGAAAAATCTCAATAAATCTTTATCAAGAGATTTTGTTTTATTATCTGTTATGTCACACATACTTTTTGTTGTAAGTGGTTTGTTTGTAAATATATAATATAACTACCAACATTCAACTTGTGAAAGGGTCCCATATTTTTTTAAAAGGAAATAAATACTTTACAATTATTTCAATAATTCAAAACTTTACACTAATCAAATTATGTAGGCTGATTTAAATTTTTAAAAATGTTTCTTACACACTATAATGTAGCTTTAAATGTGTACCCATTCATTTTACTCCTTGAATTTTGTTAAGATGTTATATGGAAACCTTCACATAGTATTGGCGTTTTTTTCCACTTTCCTGACGGATATCTGGAAATTTCATTCTTCCAAGGGTTTTTATTATAATGTTATTGTTTTACTGTCATTATATTCAAAACTTTAAAATTTGGATACATTGGCTAAGCAACACATGGCTTTTGTATCTGCAATTCGGAAATTTGATTGAATGATTCAATTTTCTATCTGAAACATTAGATTAATTACGCATCTTTGTAGGAACCGTTTGTAAATTATTCGCTAATGGGCCAGCTATCAATTTTAAACCTTAAAATGAGTTACATTGCATGATTGTATACAGTGCAGTAGATACATTGCATGATTCTATACAGTGCAGTGTCTTGTATTTACGTAACCATTTAAGCTGTGTCTTTTACTGATCCACATGTTCAAACATTATGGAACACACGCAGTCTAGCTTTTGTGCGACTATTTCGACAGTCACGCGATTGTTTTTCGCATCTGTAGAATGTCTAGAATGAAGATTAACCGGTCATATATCGTCGCACTATTCCTATAAATTAAGTTGTAATTTTTCAATCGTTTGTTAGACAAAATGCCAACTTGTTAAGTGTAAAGACACAGGCGATGAGCTTTCTAGTATTAACCGTACGATGACAATTTTCTGTTATCTCAGTTATGTAAAAACTATAATGAAAGTTGTGGCAACCCTGTAATTCTCCTTATATGGTGTACGGTTGGAATCGCGAAAGACCAATTCAAATTGTTTCTAGATTAAATTATTTTTACTACGTGTAGGTACAAATCGTTAAGCGTACTACATAGAGTTCCCTTCAGGCCTCGATTTAGACCCCGGCGTTGTTTCCCGATCGATACTCGATTTTCGAAGGAGCTGCCTGCGGCCAGCTTCCTCGAGCACTAATTTCTCAACACCATTTCGTTTGCGTTAGCGGTTGTGGAATCTGTACACTTAAGATTAGATTTTCATTTTTGTGGGATCTGTAGTACGGAGCCCAGCAAAATGGCGCAGGTCGATGAACCTCACGGGCATGAATGACACTGGAGGGTGGGTCGATAACGGAGTACTACTCAAGGCCGCGCACAGATGTCTCCAGATATCCTACGGAGAGGGAGAGCTGAGACTGGGTTCAACTGGTTACACGCTAATTCATGTTAGCTATACTTATTTCGGAATATTTTTTATTATATGTTTTGTTTTAATTAAGCCTGAATCTCAAGAGAGAATGAAACCACGTGGATCGTTTAAAATAATATTTTCAAAAAAGAAAACCACAAAATATGAAATCAAAATAGAACTTGGTCTCTTGGTATTAGGGTACCGGCGATAATGCGTGAGCGTATCGCGTTTAATTCGCGGAATGTAATAGTTAATTTAGAGAGAATATTTGGTTCTGTTTTTTGATTTGGAGAAATCTTAAATATTGAATAAGTAAAATATATTTTGGATATCCAGGAAAATCTGTATGTGACTCGTCGGACAATAATTCCGAAATCTGATGCCATTCTGTAGTCTATAGATATTTACGGGTCCTCTGTAGCCTGATTATAATAAACTTGGTAAATTATAAGAGGAGAAGCCAAATTTCGTACTCGTGTTCGTTGCGAGCAGGAATCACACTGTCGGGGTGAGACACCTCTAGGAGCGGGGGTGGAAATATTCAAACATGCTGAAACGGCCGATATTTGGGTCGGAAAAATATTTCTGGTGTCAAAGAGATTGATATTGTTTCTACCGATGTTATCCAAGTATAATTTCAACCCCTTACATCACGGGAAAGGGGGTGGACGGGCGTTACAAGAAAATAACGCTGATACAATCGAGATTGGAGTCAAATCCAGGGTTATGGATGTCGCTGAGATTATGACATTCAACTTGCAGTTTAACCCCCACGGGTGGGGCTGAACGGAGTGGAAATTTTCAAACATGTTGATCGGCCGATATTTGCGTCCAATAAATATATTTCGGTGTCATTTAAATTCATAATATTTCGGTAGATATTCTCTATATAATTTCAACCCTTTTCGGCATGATAGGGCAGCACACTTAGGGGTGGTGTTCGTCGGAGCGTTACATGAAACTAACGCGAATAGGCCGAGATTCGAGTCAATTCTGGGGTTCATTGTGACAAGCTGGACAGTAGATTGAGAAATTAAAATGAATTTGATAATATTTTCTTATTTGGTATAGCTTCTAAAAATGCGAAAAATTTATAAATTACCATATTTTGCGTGAGGTAATTTAACTTTCATACTCTGCAAATATTTTCTGATAGTACGTAAATAATGAGGGAAACTTCAAAGCGCATATTGGATTGAACGTTATAGCAGTGTATCAACAACCCACTTTGACCTATAGGCAACTAACGAATCTGAATAATTTACTGTTATAATTATGATCTTGTTATAATTCCTCATTTTATTGACATCAAAAAATGGGTACACATTTTTTCCAAACGTTTTTCTGTATTACGAATTCACCAAATTAATGCAAGTTAAAAAATGATGCACGTCACATCCAGAAGGTGGAATATTTTGCGAGTACTGATATAAAGATTTTTATACAAAGAATAATTGCTACTATTTTCATAGAAAGGTTCAATTTGCAATCTGTAGGAAGCATGATAAAATTATTGATATTTATAGAAGTAAGGAAAGCCCTGTTTTGTAGCGCAGTTTCATTCAACAATTTGTTGGTTTTCTGAATGGGAAATATTTACCTAATAACAAATATTATTGTCCGACTTTACTAATGCCGATGTTTTTCGTCGTATGACTCCTGTCGATAACTTAAGCTTTTAAACTATAATTTGTATGCAGTATATACTTTCTACAGTCTAAAATGTATAATTTCTTAACCTCGTTGTACGGTATTATTGAAACTGCCCAATCCGACATAGTCACTAGAGAAGTCCATGCAGAATTTAAGGAAATGAATCTGTAATGTTGTTCATAATGTCTGCTAACAGAATGAGAGAATAGTTGCTAGAAATAAGGAAAAGACCAGTAAAAATTATAATATTTGTTGGTTACTGATCTGTTTGCTCCTGAAATGCTAAATGTTGCCGTCTATTTGGTAATTGAACAGAATATTGCGAAAATATCTTCGTGGAAATTATTTTTTTAATCAACAAGCTGACTATCCGACGCTGCATAGGCATTCGTGTAGTCCAATTTTATGTTGGACAGAAAATGCATTAATTCGACACTAATTACGTCATTTCGAATATTATATAATTAACACCTCCGGATACCGATGGGGGCTGAACGCGTGACTTTACCGGCATCGGGAATGTCACTGTTTATCCCATTAACGCCGAAAACTAATTATTCGACACAAATATGTCGCATTTTGGATCTTTTTCCTTCCGATGCTGATGGTGGCTTAATTACAATTTAACCGGCATGTCAAATGTCAGTATAAACTCAGCGATCCCCCAAACAGAGGATTCGACACCAATCCCTATAGTTTTCGCATTATTTTTTACCTCCCCTTCCACCACAATCCATAGCATTAGGGGTTCAAATAGATTTAAACTACAAGAGTGACACACAATCTCAGAAGACACGACAACTATTTCTGCGACACAAATATCTATCGTTTTCTCATTTTTAAATGGATTTTTGTTGTTACTTCAACAGTGTTTTTTTCTTTGATTGTAAGTCATGTGTATTTGGTTTCGTTGAAATTCCTCCGTGCATTTATTATGAGTATGCTGGCTATAGTCGTGTGCGCACGCCCACAAACACACACACACATGCATTTCTTTTTAATATTTTCGAAAAGTATAAGATGAAAAAATGTTTAATTAAATTATCAATTGATAATATATATATATATATATATATATATATATATATATGTATATATATGTCTGCCAATAATTATACTCTCTGTGAATACCATTTTTTTTAAAAAAAATTCTGGTATTAATATTGATGAACTCAGCGTTTCATGCAGTACTTAGACAATAAAGAATAAATAAATTTCATCTCTATCGAGTGCATCCAATTTTGTGCAATAGGACAGTTTTTTTCAAAATTCACGTTTTTACAAGTTTACGAATCGATTTGTGGATTAATTAAATTTTCCTTGAAAAATTTCTCTTCATTCAATTTTGCTTCTCAGAAAAGTGCTATCTCAAGAAAGATTATTTATTTATTAATTGCTGATTATCCAGCGTTGTCCTCGTATTTATTGATCCGTATCTTATACTAGACACGAAAATGAATTAATTGGACTCCAATCACTCATTTGGAATATTTTATGAATAAACACCACATTTTGCTGTATGCCGTCGCGACAAGCCACATATGGATTGGCACTGTTTACCTGAGCGACACCGAAAACGATGGACTCGGGTCTAACATGGGCATTTAGAACATTTGGTTTCACCGCTTCTCCTACCTCTCCCCATGTCATTGTTGGCTGAACTTCAACATGCCGGCACTGGCAGTATCTTTGAGACTATGTATCGACACCAGTCTGGGTCATTTTGGACACTTTATAATTAAACCTTCCCACAGCCACCCACATGTTGGAGCTGAACTTGGCCTTAACCGTTATTTGAGGTATTACTCTTACTAATCAGTGATCGCAAAAATATCGATTCGCTCTCAATCTCGGTATTTTTCGCTTTGTTTTTACATGACCCCCTTACACCCCCACTATTTATGGGTTGAAATTAGAGGGAAAGTATTAATCGCACGTACACCGGAAAGTATTTATATCGGGTAAAACTAGAGTTTTCTGAAAGGATCAGTTTCACAAAGAAAAAAAAGTACTTTTGGGACATTCTGTATTTCTGTTGGATATATAATTCAATTGCACATTTCTCAAAACTATTAATGTCAGAATTTTTTATATGACCTCTTCCCCCTAATGCTTTGTTACCAACTAAACTCAGACACGGCACATTAAAGCGTGACCGCAGAAGTAGATTGTATTGAGCATGTCATAGGACAAGTGTCTAACTAGAAGTACAGGCTTGCTTTCTTGTTTTGCAGGTAAGACCGCTTGGACGAGATGCGTGGCCCCATCGACCCACCAGCTCCCGCCACTATTAATAAATCCAGAGCTGTCTCGCAGCAATCGGTCAATATGTAGTAGCGTCGTATTGCGAAATGCGACTTACCTCCACCTTGATAGGGTAAGTGTTGACGCTTCCGCCTCCTTGTTTTCAGGTTCCAGGATACTCCTTACAGTCTGCGGTGATCGTTAACGGAAAATCTGCGGGTATTTTTGCAATCATCTAGATTCGAAGCACCGGGACACTGTTTTCGATCGATCATTTGCTTGATCCTTCAATTTGCCCCATTCTTGCATGACCTGTTCATTTCTGAAATGAGTTACTATGCTGGCATCCATAAATTGCCCTTTTATATATATATATATATATATATATATTGTGTACAATTCACGCATGTGTTCTATCATATTTCAACAATTTCTTTTGCGTTTCACTAGTCAGAGAACTAATTTTGTGTGCGCGCGCTTGGAGGGGGGGGGGGGTTCTGTATGAGAACACTCAACATCGACGCCCGCGCCGTGATTCGAACCCGGGACCTCTGATATGAGGTAGTGACGCTGGCCACTACACCACAGGAGGTCCGGCATTCCAACATTGTTTTACGGCCAAGTGTGGCACTGTTTGGAATGTTATATGATTATCAAAATAGAGGAACGTAATAAATCAGATCATTCTGGTGGTCATGTAATATGGGGAAAATGAAATCGTCATTGTTTTCTTTAATTTTTTTTACACAGGAAGAGAATGTAGTCGTTTGGTATCGTTTATATGTTAGAAAATAACTAAGAAATCATATTTGAAAATACCATCGAATAACACAATTCTGGATAATGGTAATCTTTGTTTTATTTTTCTCCCAAAATTTGGGAAAGCATTCGTCTTTTACATCTTTTACTGAATTAAGCCATCATTAATTATTTCTAATTCACTTAGTTCTAATGTCTTCTAACGGTATTATTGAGTTAAACTCGTAGATGGATAGAAGCTTTTTAGGGATTCCAGCCGGGTAAACTCGTCGATAGCACGCAACGTTTCGGTGACTGTCCACATCAACATCATCGGCTGGAATCTCGAGAACCTTCGTTCTACAAACTCTTAGATACCTGCTGCAGTTTTGTTTCCATACGGTCGCTTTTCAAAATAGTGATAAATGTATTCCGTGTTTTTATTTAGACGACGGTTGGCGTCTTTTCGACTATTAAGGTTGGGTGCATGGTTCCAATTAGTTCATGTAGTGAGTATTATGAGCTAAACTTCGGTAGGTTTTTGGAGTCTTTTGCTTCTAATAATTTCCGTGAAAATCACGTCGATTCAATAAATTTGATATAACGAATATTTTTCGTTATGTGTATTTAACTAATCTCATGTTTTGAACATAAAAATTTCATTGCTTCTACGCATCTCCAAACCGAAAAGAATGTCAGTAAGTTCCTATTTTTCAATGAAAGTTACATAGTTCCAACAGCCAATATTTCCACGGCAGCCTTACGATAGAATATGTATTTCGAATGCTCAATATACATTGACCCCCTAAATATTCATTCGTCATACAATTGGTTTCAAAAAACTTCGACTGATTATCTGTGCAAACTGAGACATGATTTTGTGTCGATTGTATATATTTTAGTATTTTATGGGAATTTTAAAATTATAATCACACTACAAATTAGTGGATATGATCTTGTTAATTATTGCTTATAACTGTATCTACTAGAACACAGAATTTTTTCGTTCATGTAGACACATGTCATGCTCCTGCTTCGCTCTACATTCTATCGCACGCCCTCGACGTGTGTGTTTCTCATTGGTGTGACATGATACTTCGGGATAAAGATTAACATGGTAGGTCTGATTGCTCAGGCCTCTGCTGTGGTTTGTTTTTAATTTTCTCCGTACACTGGTACAGAATAAACCCCATTCCATATATAATGCATTCATAGATCTCAAGTGGTTGACATTGACTTTCTGATTAGTGGCTTTTACAAAATACGTAACCAATTTGGTCTGCAGTCTACAGGCCAAACATTTCGGACCCCGAACACCGATGTTGGGAACATGAGACGTTTATTCAATTAAAGCGCTCTAATTTACGTACACAGGTTAGGGTTTGAGGGAACTGAAAATTTGGACAGTACAAGTAGATATCGGAGCAGTGTTAATACTGAATTCATAGTCTTGAACAACTACATGATTAATGGCTTTGAGCTACTTAAATCTTCTGGCCAAAATAAGGAACGGCAAACTTTGGTACAGCTAAAGCCAATGAGAGCCTCAAAATAAAAACTGTCCGGCCAATCATAGCCCGCCACGTTAACGCTGCGCAGTGGAAAGTAGTGTTACGTATGACAACCACGAACTCGGCATGACTATGGATGAGCAACCCGTCGAAACGTTTTACGATTATCTGACTGCCCGGGTTGACATGTTCGACTGGAAAGCATTCTGAAAAATTAATTTTATCAATCTGATTCGTACGACAAATAGCGATGCTTTGGTCATTTTAAGGTTTCGGTTGCAGTTTCTGACTTATCGTTTGACTAAATACCGTAGTTATAATTCAATTATTGAAAAATATCCCTCAGCTACGTATGGATCATGACAGTGGAAACTTGAAAATGGTTGACTTTGAAAATAATTGGTCAGTCAACATTCAAAGTAAAGCGCATCCCTGGTACTAGTTTTCGAGTTTGAACACGTTTTGGCGATCCAGATCCTTAAATCGTCGGCAATACAATTTTTCTGAAAGATAATGCGAATTTTAAGATAATACTGCACTAGTATCGGGTCTCATTCGTGACGGAATTTAAAGAAAGGAGTGATTTCTAACTTAATTTTCTATCAAATTTATTGACGGGTATGACCTTTATGGTTCTCTTGAGGAAATTAAGTGAATTATAAGCATACTAGTATTGTGAACGATAAAGATAAGGGTGAAATCGTGAGTCCATTTTAAAGAAACCCTCAGAAATTGTTATTGGCAGGCACATAATCGCCAAATTCATGTTCTCGCATTAGGTAATAACAAAAAATATATATACGTAGAACGTAAAAACATATCTACTTGTCCTTCTTATGGCTCTACAGTGAACCTTAAGTCTCTTTCATGACTTTTCAGACTTCATCACTATCCTGCGTCTTTTTTTTTCCAACCCCTCACCCCCAATTGTTGTCCACTGAATTGATTACACGTGGCAAATGCCCTTCATGGACCACCCAAATAAGATAAGGGACAGGTTTTATAACCAAGAACGAGGTTTAAATTAATTTCCTTAAATCATCATTTGTAATTCGCTACTTTCCAGGAACAGAGGTTTATATAACTCAATATACCGCGGCTGCCTTTTTCTGCAAACACACACAGTTGTAATAAATATGACATTACGTATTACGATTTGTTTTATGGGGTAAGCTCGCTTAATATTTCGCATATGAGCAATCAGCCCCACTGTAAGAATGGCGAACTGATGCTTACTATCTAAAGACGAAGACAATTTTTTATTGTTCGGTACTCCAGTATATCACTACTTCTTCTCTTTACCGTATCGCATCGACACATTCATATTCTCTCAGACGATTATATTCTTGGAGGCATACAGCGCTGGATTGAAATTTACTGTAAACCGATTGTTCTACAAATCCGACAGCTGAAAACCGCAACAATATTCTCTCCGAATTAAATTCATCATTGTTATTGAATTATAGTTTTAGTTGTATCCGTGAACTAGTATTCTCAGATAAATCCTTACTTAGTGTCACCTTTGTGTCATCGCTAAACAAAAGATTAACGTTTAAGATATTTTAACAATTAAAACGTTTTGGAATAATAATAGTCGGGGAATTACTGAATAATGTACCAAAGTATAATTTCGAAACTGGATGTAGCGAACGCCGGTACGAAACCAGACCGTAAATATTGTAACTACACTTTATTTTCTCATTCCGTTCAGTGTCTTAAAATAGCAATGGCTGTATTGACGGTGTGCGACCCAGCTTTAAGTCTACCCATTCTTTCTAAGAATCGAGGCGTTAGTTAATGCTTTTGGCCAGCTGTAATATTGAAGTTAGGTTTCTTCTGGAGGTCCAAATTTTCGTTACCACTCCGGTCTTCATCCTCACGTGAGGTATTCTTTTTTCATCGTCCAATGTCTGTGTCTAGTTTGTTCTCTTTTGCCTCCAACTTCTTATATCGTCACCGAATCTCGTTTATCTAAAGATGTGATCCACGTCTTCTACTAATCGTGCATATCCCTTCTATATGTGCCCCGACTAAATTGTCTAATTTTTTTTTCAGAATGATCCTGAGGCTGCTTCCCTTGGCCTTATCTTCAATATTGTTATATGAGAGAAGTTATTTAAAAAGCTTTGTCTTATATTTCGGTCTTTTCAATTTTACAAGTGTCATTTCTGTAAAATGATGTCCATACGAATATCTTCCTCAATAACGACTCGACTTTATAGGGGGAAACTATTTACTTCTTGCAAGCTATGCTTTTGTTTGATGTTTTCCTAGCTTTTCCAAAATCTGCAAAACTTTTTCACTTCTTCCAGGCCATCAAAGCCATTTTCTTACATTCAGTCTGCCAGGTTTTACGGTTTCGCTACTAATCATAGCTTTAGTTAATTTCAAGCCGAATTTCTTTTATGGCTGGTTGTTACATTCTTTTAACTTATTCACCAAATTTTCCTGTTTTAAAAATATTCCGCACAATTTGGAGTCGGTCTTTCTACGCTTATTGTCTGTGATTTGCATATTTTTTTATCTACCTTCATTTCTTCAGCTTACGAGTGCTGATAAATTAGCGCTCTTTCCAAAATCTTCTAACTTTGATTTCTGCATTTGCTCCACTATTTTCCTGTAGAGTTTTCAGAGGATTTTCTTCTCAATATTTAATTATAATTTTTTAAAAATGCACAACGTTATACTCTATACATTTTCCTCCTACATATTTATGCTTCTAACATCTAATTGTTTTTTCGGTTGTGCATTTTGCTGATAACATTGCGTAGTAGTGGTTATAGACTGTTTCCAAAATTCATTTTTGTTGTATGATGAGAACGATAATCTCTCTCTGGAATTTTCAGGAATAAAAATGCCTAATTTAAAGTACAGATTAACTATCAATTGCTATTTTTCTAACATATAGACAATCTTTCCACAGCTTATAGCGCGACCAAAGGCCCGTTTATTGAGCCAATCTGTTGGAAGAGTCGAAGATCTGTTCGGCGGACATCACGTCGACGCAGAACCTGGCGAAGAAGCGGTGGTGCTGGTCAACTATAACCCATATAAATGTATATGTTACGAAAGGAAAAAAAAGTTCAAAAATTAAACTGAGAATTAAACAGAAAAACTGTTCAACGACCTTCATTGAAACCTTTTACAAATTGAAGTTTTTAGGCTCCATTTTCTGACACTGTTCTCAAAGTTTCTTGTTTGGTATTGCTTTGCCTGAGAAAATATTCCGAGGCCAGGATTTAAAGAGCAGCCCTCAATTAATAACAGCCATGTTTAGATATTCTAACATTTTTTCGATTATATCGTTCTGCAAGTTTTAAGAAATTTTGTTATTCTTATGAAAAACAGTATGCTTAATAGAATACCCTCTTTGCAAGAGTCTTATTCTTATAAAAAAAAAACAGTTTGCATTATAGAATGCCCTCCTATCAAATTTCCTACCAATACATTTTCTGCTTGATTTATACACGTGCAGGCACAATACAAATATTTCGAATCACTTCCGCTGCAGTTCGAGTTTAACTCAAAGAACATCCCACGTGACTAAGCCGTGAAATTTGTACTTTTTCCAAATATATAAACTGCAGGCTTGTCCATTACAGTGATCGCATTACTGTGAACCGGTTTTTCCAAAGTTACTGCAAGTTATCCGTTCTGCATTCATTCATCGTTATGGCAGTTACACATAATTACAGCTACATGAAAAGTCTTAACATTAAAACAAATATTAGGTTGATAGTAGTACATGTATAGAACATGAATTATTCTGTCTGTTGTCCGCGCACGCTCGGCATGTCAGGACATAACGTGAAACAAATATCTCTGAATGGGATGCGGTTCGTCAGGGATGGCATTGTGTAGGCTCAACGTACAGCGATGAGAATTCTTCCGGCTATTCAGTCGAGTTTTTGATCATGAACTTAAGTGTTGAAATCATTCTGTCCGTTGGCGCATACTTGTCGTTACACCACTCACAATATATTTGTAGTTCTATTTAAACAAAAATAAAATTTTTGTTTCATTACTGAAGCTTTAAAAACTGTTTTCCCGTCTCAAATACACGGATAAGAGTATCTGAGAGGTACAGAATTTAATTTAAATTATTTTCTAAAGCGTCGTTCCCGCAATGAATAAATTAGAAATTCCATATTGCTACCTACGTGATGAAAACTGCTAAAATGTCAAAAGATTTTCATCAAATCTTGAAAATTTATTTGATTCTGCGACGAAACACTGTATTCTTAATATTCATAGGTCGAACAACGACTTAAAAGTGAAATACAATATGCAAATATAACTTCTTATTAACATTTACTCCAAGGAAAGTACAGAATTAAAAAACTACTTCAATTGGCAGGCCTATTTGCGTTCAGCCGATCAATTCCACCGAAAGATTCGTTATTCGTGCAACACTAGTAAAATATTTTCTTTTCGTTCATTAAAAAACTGAATGTCAAACTATTTTTTATGCAGAATTAATGTATGATTTCGGTTATTCTGTATCTCACAGCACTTTTGTTTTACGGCACACGTTTGAAAGTTTTATAATGTTAGAAACTCATTACAGATGACAAATACGGATAATTAACGATAAATAACTTTACTTGTGGTCCTTTTAATCACCGTAAGGCACGGTAATTGCGGATGACGTGAAGTGTACTATTTTCCCTCCAATGGAGCAGCCTTGCAGATAAAATAAGCACATATTGCGGTTTTACAAATCGCGAGAACATTCTGATTACATATCTGAATTCAGGATGTATTAATAGTCAAAGTAAACTTCATGCATTACACTTCTTAATCGGCGTTAAAATCTGTCTGCGACATTTGAAGGGCAGTTAACCTCAAATATTTAGCAGATATACAGGGATAAGATTTTCTTGCCATGAAAAAGCAGAGGACACAGTTCTCAGTAGAAAGGAAGCAATTTTTCACTGCTAGACTCCTACTCTGCTCACTGTTAAATTAACATTTTAGAGTGTAAATAAACCTGAACTGTCTTGTCTTCTGGTGTTTCACTTTAATACGACATCTAATGCAAACTAAATAATAGTATACATATAAGTAGATAAATGTAAAAAAAACCTAAAAAACACAGGATACATATCTGAATTCTGCAGGAGTACTTTTATTTCTTCTGCAACTTCAGTTTCAGTCGTTGGTCCACTTAGTCTTGTATCACTTACACCCGAATAAAGAAGTATGACTGGACCTGACCAATGTGATGTAATATCACGACTGTATCTTCAACAATGGCTGATTTCAGTGTTGAAATAATTCCATACGAGTGTTTGTGCCTGCCAGTCGTATTTCATTAACAACGTTTATCTTTTACCGTCCGATTCTTATTTTTTTTATATTCTACTCAAATCCGTATACACTGTCAGCAGAGTTCCAAATCTATTAAATACACAACCGTTTCCATGTGCTTAAGGAAAATTTCCTGTGAAACGTATTTCTTGTTTTACATCCACGATGAGTCATACAATTTTTGCTACGTTAAATTTCTATTTAACTATATTCCCTGTCGAATTTTTGTAAGTTTAATAATCAAATTTAAAGGATATTAAAATGTTTCGTACAATATTTAAGTTGTGTTGATGGGACTTGGGAGTTAGAAAGTAAAATAGCTGTGTCTATAAGATAATTGAGAACACGTCCAGAGTCTGTAGGTTTCTGGACGTGTGCACAATTATCTTTCTGATCGTTCTCCAAACCAAAAGAGAGCTGTGCTATACAATCTTGTGGACAGAGCTATTTTACTTTCTAACAAGTCCCATCAACTCAAATTAAATATTTTCCAAAACTTTTAAATCTCCGATGAATACCCTTTAAATTTTATTATTAAGCACACAGACGACCGAACGAAATCCAATATCCTACTGTCAATCGTCCCCAAACACCTCAAGCCAAATTTTTTCTCGTACTCCGTTTTTAGAAATTTTTACATCATAAAATTTGTCTAAATATTCAAAGAATATCAAATATCTATCATTTACAGATCCACTAATACCCTTTCTTACTTGATTAAAAACCACAAGGACCCACTTGACACCTACTGCAAAAATTGTGTTGTTTACAAAATCTCTTGCTCTAATTGTAATTCCTGCTACATAGGGCAAACAAAACGTTCCCTTAATACACGTATCAAAGTACATGTGTCTAATAGCAAACGTCCCATTGATAAACAATCTGTAATCTCCAAACATGTAATCAATTCTAAACATACATTTGATTGGCGAAATGTTAAGATTTTAGACGTTGACACCAGGTACAATTCCAGACTCATTTTAGAGATGATTCGCATTAAATCTAACATCACAGCTATTAATTACAAACAGACACAGTGAAACTCAATAATTGCTATGATCCGTTATTATTACGCTAAACCTTCTCTTTTCCTATTTTCGTTGCTCCCTTATTGTTACGCCAACCCTTCGGCTCTCTCTCATTGTCGTTCCCTTTTTCGTCGCTTTTGAGTTTTGTCAACTGACAAGTGTAGTTGTGTCGCTCTAGGCTCTTCTTCGCACCTGACGAGAGGAACGAGGCTCCCAGAAGCGTTGTGTGATATTTATATTACCCCTTTTTGTCTGAATTGGCTAACTTTCTTATTCATTATTTTCATTCAGACGTAAATATTTTCATTTATATTCCCTGTCATTTCCGAACCCAAGAAAGTTTTCTAATTCTTTTTTGAGATGGCTCTACTTCGCTTCTTTGAAATTTTTATATAAACCAATTTTCCTTTCTAGAACGGCGACGTTCGTTTGTATCATACAGAATTTTCTTTAACCGACAACTCCCAACCACCTTTATAAATACGGTCTATTTAAAATTTCTATAGAGGAAGCCCTAGAACACACCTATTTGTCCCATCTTCATTTTAGCAGAAAAGCTGCTTAGTATTTTCATCATCTCCTTCATTCACAGGAAGGAAGAAATTTATTCATTGATTCTCAGATAGAGAATTGATTGCCCATTAATCGGGTCTGATGCGTTTTTGTTTAAATTTCTATTTGTGTGGTGGGAATGCCGATTTTTTTTTTCACAGATGGAGGGGAGGGGGAATTTTCATAAATGTGGTTTATATAAGTAGTTATTACTGGAGTGGTCTAATTATCTATTTCACTGCGACCGATTTGGCTGCGGAGCTAAGAGAATCGATGAAGTTTTATTTTAACACATAAAACCAATATTTGCAGTCATAACAATTATATTCGTAAATTTGTGTATAATTTTTTGATTAGAATGAAAAAAATTACGTATGGTAGAAAATAATGAATAAGAAAGGTAGCCAATACAGACAAAAAAAAGGTTAATATAAATACCAGACGACGTTTCTGGTAACCTTGTTTCTTTCATCAGGCTTGAGATGTTTGGGGATTAAACAAAATCCAATATCCTACTGTCACTCGTCCCCAAATTTTTTATCGTACTCCCTTATTTCCAATTTCTACATCACAAATATATCCAAATATTCAAACAATATCAAATATTCATCATTTACAGATCCACTAATACCTTTCCTACTTGATTAAAAACCAACAAGGACCCACTTGACACCTACAGCAAACATTGTGTTGTTTTAAAAATCTCTTCCCCTAATTGTAATTCCTGCTACATAGGGCAGACAAAACGTTCCCTTAATACACGTATCAAGAAACATATATATCTAATATCAAACTTCCCATTGATAAATAATCTGTAGTATCAATTCTAAACATACATTTGATTGGCAAAATGCTTAGATTTTACACAATGACACCAGGTACAATTCCAGACTCATTTCGGAGATGCTTCACATTAAATCAAACATCACAGCTATTAATGTACTCACCGTTACTATCAAACTCAATAATTGCTATGATCCCTTATTATTACGCTAAACCTTCCGTTTCCCATTGTCGTTGCTCCCTTATTGTTGCGCTAAACCTTCGGCTCTCCCATTGTCGTTGCGTTTTCGTCGCTTTTGAGTTGTCAACTGACAAGTGCAGTTGTCTCTCTCTAGGTTCTTCTTCGCACCTGACGAAAGACTCCAGGATCCCAGAACCGTTGTGTGGTATTTATATTTTCACTTTTTTGTCTGAATTCGCTATCTTTCTTGTTCACTATTTTCAATGAGACGTAATTTTTTGT
This sequence comes from Zhengitettix transpicula, assembly GCA_037074705.1. NCBI lineage: Eukaryota > Metazoa > Arthropoda > Insecta > Orthoptera > Tetrigidae > Zhengitettix > Zhengitettix transpicula. Next base: position 5,978,380 of record CM073595.1, read on the forward strand.
TCATTTATTTGAATTATGACTGAGTTCACATGATTTTAGCCGTTATACATGCCACAGTAATACATTCGTCGGATCTAGTAGGAGCATAAGTGTACTGGGAATGAAATTGTTTTTTTTTTGTTTGCGACCAATTTGTCGTCCAGGATAACCTATGATATTTGAAAACTATTTCTCTTGTGACGATATTTCATAGACGGTTAAGCATGTTTTTGTTGCAATGTAATTTAGTGTCGCTGACAGTCTGCTTAATCTTTTGATTGAAATGTTCCAATTTTTGTCGTTTTTTTTTATAGTAAACTGATTGCGCTTATTTTGAGCATGCGCCACTCACACCAGACCAGTTCATCCTCTAGTGAGCGGTGAAATTGCGGTTTGATCAACCGCGTTAAGCTCGCCCAATTACACATAATAGAAGCGGGCCGAGTCTTCATTACCTTCTCGTCTGACCCGATTGCTACCCTGGGAATATAGGCTCGTTGATGTAAAGCGTCGGTACACGTAACTGAATTTTCCTTTGAGCGCTAGGAAGTGTAAATATATTTTTAACCTCAGCACCAGGACTCTGCGGTGTTTGGCGCCTCAGATCAACTGCAAGCTTCCGCGATTCAATCGTCGCCGAAGGGTCCTTTCGCCTTTCACTGCAGTCTCGGATTGACATAGTTCGTACGTACGTTGTCTGTCCTCAAGTAGTCGTCAATTAAGACTGCTTCCAAGGAGAGTTGATGGAAATAGTCATAAAGTGCCTAGAACGTCCAAATGACTCACCTAAGCTTTTTATCATATGCCAAAATGTCCTACAGTTTTTTTTTTTGGCTTCATAACGAACTATTAAGGTAACATGTTTGTTTGAGAACACCGGGGATTAGGCTCCACGGAGTTTGTCTCCTCAGGAGGGGTTTTCGCCCACTTGGCCCAACGGCTTTTCGTCAACGAAATTCTATGTTATGACACGACTCTTCATTTAGCAGTGGAATAAGGTCTTTTTTTTCGTAATTTAATTAATTTTTTAACTCACATTGATCCTATTTGAGATTTGTGCTGTTTTCCATTGCTCCGCTAGACTTTACTGTGGCCATTTTTTTTCTCGAGTGTTCCTTGCCCAGAACAATGTGTACCTGCAACCATTTCGACATAACTGTACTGACTGTAAAGTGTGCCTACTAATTAGAAAATCACACTTGGCAATACACACTTGCTTACACAAGTGTTTTCTTTGTAAGATTGAGAATTTGGACAGGCTGCAAGTTCAGGTGTTCCATCGCCTGACGTGAACCACAGATATATGAAGTCTTCAATCCGCCATAGTCGATAAATTTCAAATCCAAAATATCAGACCACTCTCTCACGGACGGCCTACAATTTCATTATTCTCAGTAAAAACTGATTTCCGCTTCTTTTCTACCTCGTTTGGTTCAATTTTGGTGGAATTTTCCTAAATTTATTGACTCATATTAACCCCACACATTGCACGGGTCTGCTAGTCACGAACCTAGAGACTTTTTACCTTGTTGACCGCCGTCTGCGCAGACCTGGTCTGCTGACTTTTTATCTGACGCGTGTGCGGCCATTTAGCGACTTATCTACGCTTCTTTTTTATATTAATTGAAATGATTAACTTACAAAATATATAGTTAACTAGAAACTAAAGCCGTTTGTCACGTAACTCGAATGTTGAAGGTATTGGGAACAGCCTGACGTTATGTCAACATTATACGGCCTTTTTTAAAATTATTTTAATTATTTTTATTATTAACTTTTAGTCCGGAGACTTTACAGTTGTGATAATAATATAATAAAAGTATTTACAATTGTAAAGATTTAACAAATAAAACATAAGGTATTTACAATTTGTAAATATTTCGCATGTAAAGTTGTGGTCTTGGATGTGACCCTTGTCATCCGAAGTTAGAGACGAGGGAAACCGACTAACTTGTTCACCACATATTAACATATTAGCCGGCATGATGTTAGCGATCGATCTGGTCATTGGGGAAACTTCATGTTTGAAGAGCGTTAAGGAGGTTATGGGGGAAGATGGGAAGAACGGATGTTTAGAGAGTATGTAGTGCCAGTTGGTAGGAAGGGGGCTAGAGTAAGGTAATTTCGGAGTGATTTAGGGGGAGGACGATATCAATTGGGAGTTTACAATTTCGTCTGCGATTTTGTGAAGGTGGAGGCGGGTTACTTAGCAGAGCTCAATGGTGGGATTTGGATGGTTGATGGAGCTATTTATTAGGGACTTGGTAGATTTATGAATTATGGCAGGAATTAGGGGAACTTCAGGGTCTTTGTGGATAACTGAGTTGCGAAGATACCAGGGGGAATTTCAGATTAAACGGAGAATTTTGTTTTGTTTGTATTTTATTGGAGTGGGAATAGGCAGTGGAGCCCCATACGGCACATGAGTACGACCACATGGGGCTGATTAAGGATAGATAGTGGAGTCTTTTGGTGCTAAGGGATCTGGGAGATTTTCTGTTGATAAGAGGGAAGAGTTGTTTTAATTTGTTGTTGATTCTGGAGGTAATGTGGGCTATGTGGGGTTTCCATGATAATTTGGAATTAAGGATAACGTGTAGTTTGTTGGAGAGGAAGTTTGGTGCTTTATCCGGCATATCATGTCGATAAAGATATCTCATTCGCTGAACGTTTGACAGCACCATTTTTCGTCAAGTGTGCAATTTCCGTCTGAATCTTCGGAATGGTGCCCAATAAGGCGGCGAAAATTCGGTATTTTGAATTAAATATTTTATCCAAATGACGTGGGTACTGAGGAAGTTAAAGTGATAAAAATGTGATGGTGTTGTTGTACCATCATTTAAATCGACTTAGGTGATATTGGAAAGTAACCTGTCATATAATGAGTAGATAAATAAACTTAGTCCATCGGTCTGACGTATAGCGGTACGTCGAGGACTGAATGGTATAAAAACACGTTTCCGAATTTAGAAACAGGGGTAGAACCCACCCAGTCTTTGCCAGAAATAGAAATGCGGACGCAGAAGCTGGAACCAGAAAGGAACAGCCGTCTCGGACGATGAAGTCGGTTATTAGCTCTGTATACGGATTCAGTTGAAACAGATCGGATTTATTTTCCTCAAATTAAGGCATACACATATACACATTACATATACATAAAATAAATGCTGAAGTAGAAATATGCTGGGACACACGATACACTTTGGCTAAGGTTTCATTGAGCTCCACTAATGTTCTTAGAAATTGTACCGTTAGCTCCGCTAACACCTACGCAATTAAGCGCGTTTCACGTGCCGATGTCACTTTATTTGAAGTCGGTGACGCTTAGTTCGACTTAGACGAACCGGCACAAGCTGTTCGACGTTTTTCTTTCATGGGTTTTCTGTCGCTCCGCGGGCATCATTCTCCATTGTTATTCCTCGTATACATTCATGGTTTACCCTTCAAGTTTTATCTTAAAATTAGACCCATTTTTCTGAGACTGCGTCGTTTATATAAATAATTAAGGTTTTTCGAATGAGTTGGAATTGCAAAACAAACATTAATATTCAATAACTTACACGTTGAAATACGTTACTATCTCGAAATAAGTGTAACGAAGAAGCAGTAAATATTGAGTTATTCATCTCGGAAATTAAGTATAGGTAAAGGAAAATAAATTGCATCTGAAAAGTCTCCATTTTGTAATAAAAATTTGAATCAAGGGCAGTGACTACGAGTCCTTCCTCTTACAACGCATGGTTGATCCTACGATCGTTTTGTATGATGGTTGTTGAGATAGTTATAAGAACGTGTCCAAGACGAGCATAGTAATTTCTAATATAGGTACCAAGTCTCGAAGTTGCAATTGGGAAAATTTAATCTGTTATATGTGGAAGGAAATAATTTATTCTGTCGTCCTCTAACCCGAACAGTATTCTCTCTCACTTAAATCCTCCAAAGCCATTTTAAATTCATTTTATTTGGCGCCTCCTTCATCTCGTCGGTTCTTATCATCTGCAGTGAATGTGTATATGGATTCGTAATTTTTCAAAATTATTGTATGGACTAGTTTAGGCCATCGACGGTGTTAGATTCTGAAAACTACCATCACTAATATTTGTGTTGATTTTTCTTTTCTCTAATTGAAGACATCCATAATGAAACATTCTGAATACATATGTTGTAACAAAATTGATAACATTGTGTATGGGGTCTAATTACATATTATTATAATTAAATTAAACACAATTTTATAGTTAACAAAAATGTATAGAATCGTTGTGTCTCGGGGTTTGACCTACAAAATCAAGTAATGAAGAATTTAAGGGAAATCATTAACTACATACACTAATTTAAAATTGACTGTTGACTCAGACCAATTACAATCTCGAGAATCAGGGGATTGGGGTGGGGGGGCATTAAATAAATCTGAATCTTCTCTGGCCTGGATAAAATCTAATTGATACTACGTAATAATTTATAATGAAATGAAATGAATATACGTGCAGGAAAGCGGTGGTTACAGTGCGCGGCACCTATGTTAACGACCCATTTTATTGTCCTTCGCAGGCGTCAACCTATCCCCGTGCGCTGATAAATTGATCGGGAAGCGCTTAGAGCTTGACCGTGTTAGTTGTGCACGTGTTTATTCCGCGCTGCCTTCCCACCCTCAAAAGGCCACCCGCCTTCACTGTTAACACGTTCTATAGTTGTGTTTCAGTATTAACGTCACCTCAGCCTCAACTGCAGGATGACTCTCTTCCTAAGAACTGTTTCCTAGAACGATTCCTCTCGGACACTGTCCAAATTATCCACATCGTCTCTTTTTATCTCATAACCGAACCAATAACGTCAGTTTTGCAGTCACCTGCCATAAATGTACACAATAAATTCGCCACATCTAACAGATACAGCTGCCTCTCGGACGACCTTAATTAATATTGTTATCGCGTTTGGCTTTTGGCTTCGGACGCCTTTATGGGCCACGAATTCGCACATTGTGAACGTTAGTAATTAACCGCCCGTTAGGTTCACAAAATGAAAGCTAGCATTTTATTCCTATTAAAACTAACCCCCTGTATCTTCAACGTGCATTACAATTGATATTTCTCTTTTTTTTTGCGATACTTATTCGTGCAACCATCGGACGTAAAATTTGCTCGGCGAACAAGTGCCTGCATTTATTGATTTAGTCCAGTTTCAAATGTGGATGAAACATTTTTAGAACTCGTGAGACACTGTTGGCGGTTGATTACCAGGTCGTAGTGGATTTTGTGATACTATTAAATCATTCACGTATCATGAAACGTCGACTTACTATACCCGAATGAGGATTGAAACAGACCATCGATCACAGATTATTGAGGAATATGACATCGGTGTACGTGATGATTATTATAAATTTAAGTCTTTAACGTGAAGAGCCTTAGCAGTTAGCTCCACGGAAGGTTGAGCTATTTACTCTTCGGACTATAAAGTTCTTATGTCCACAGCTTCCGGTCTGCACGAATTTCATCTTCTTACCCGATTACAGTGCTTGCGGACAGCGCTGAACAACACTCGCCTCAGATTTATTAACCTTGGTATTTGTTATTTAATAAAGCCGTAATAAACGATATTAGTAAACGATTCATTTTATATTTTGTACTCTAATTCTTATCATATGTAACAAGGGTTTCCCGGCACTAGTAACGCTACCTTAATGTTCGTAATTCCCCAAACTATCAAGATTTAATGTAAGAATATATGCATGCATACGTCGGCGGTGTAACATTTGAGGGAGCGGAAGTGATACGGGACATCCGAGATGGAGCTGGGAGCCGGAGCGGCGTCTTTAGGCGCCAATATCGATTTGTCTTAGGCGAAGTCACAATTGTGATCGTGCTCGAAGCCTGAGCGGATGGACGAATGTATCGGTTTAGTGTCTAACTACGCGTACGTTCCAACGACCCTTCAACACCTCAGCTACTCGCCAACTTCCGCGTTCCTGGTTAAACTAGGGTGTGTTCCAAGAGGAAACCATCGCTATATTCACGAGATGTCTCCGTAGAATCGCCATGGGGGGGGGGGGGGGGTAGAGTGGACGTCTTCCAAAGATATCAACACAATTACGTGAAAGAATCGAATTTTTACGAGTTGAAATATTGTTCTAAATTCAGCCCGTAATTTAGGTTCCAGTCCAAACTGCTTTGGGTGTGCTATGGAAAGCATTTACAGTTTAAATTGATATAAATTGAAAGAAATCAAGGAAAGCTTATATTAAGCTTCAAACATAGTAAAGTTTAGTCGACCGGACTGGGAATCGAACCCATGTGCTTACCAGGCGGCTGCTCAGACCACTAAGCTAATAGTGGTATCGACGACTTACGGTTCCCGTGGTAATAAAATAGGGGTTTAGTTTTTTTCATAATAAATTATATGGAATTTATATCACGTTTAAAATGTAAGATTATTTAAAAAATGTTTACATCATTAAGGAAACTACAGACCCGCAGAGATCTCGGTGGGTTCCAAAATAGCACCGTTTATATTAATGATAATAAATTAAAGCTATTTTTACCTTCGATGGAAAATTAAAAGTTTATTAAGCAGCAAATTAAATGGCAAAATCGTTAAGCTGTGTTACGTGATTGTGTATTTTTGTAACTCACAAACACTTGAACCGTGGCGATCTTTAAGCTGGCTTCTGGGGATTCAGTAACGAATGCCAATCATGTGTCTTCTTGGCGATGAATTTTCGAACCTGCTTCTTCAGTGACTCATTTTAACTTTGAATTTCGATAGATCTTAGACTTATATATACACTATCGTTTTTAATTCTCTATGCCCACTCCAGAAATCATTCTCTCGTGGAACTCGTTAACATCTCACATTTCCAGATCCTCGATTAGGTCAGTAACGCTGTGAAACATCTGGTGCTGTATATATGTTTTTGAGATAATAGAATATATTTACTTATGTTTCCCCCTGTCGATACCAGTCATCATAAGTCTCAGTTGTAGCTATTTCTTCGAAAGTGATTAACTGCGCTCTGCCCCCCCCCCTCCCCCTATTTCGGCTCTGTAGCCATTCGAATGATTCTCTTAGTGTCCATATGAATTGAAATTATCAAAATGTTGAATAGTGAAGTTATATATTAGACCCGACGAAGAAGATTTGAATGAAATTAACATTTGGACTACATTGAAAATCAACTAAAGGAGTAATATTATCTTGTTCACCGCATAGATTACCCTGGTCTGAGGTGATGATACGAATTGGCGGTGGTTGTAAATTTTAGAAATCTGAAACCAAATTTAATCGAACACCAAGAATACTGTATAATACTCGACTGAGTTGGCATGCTTTCAGAAGAACACGTTCGAACTGAGAAGAATACAAAACACACGTACAAAAACGGGAAGAAACTGAAAGAACAGTCGATAATTAGAAAAGGCAGTTAGGATTGGTTTTGTGTTTTTAGAAGCCGTATATTGGAATAAATTGACGGCCTGGTCAGGAACTGGTGTGAAATCCTTAAAAAAAAGTCCGCCCTTGTTAAATCCAACAGATAAGCTATCGAACAGATGTGTGAAGATATTGATGTGTTAATAGATCAATAACAGAATGGAACTTCTTTTTTACCAAAGCTTTTGAGGTACTTTCGGGGAACGTTAACATCTCTAAATGAGTAAAATAAGCAGTCGTCAATATTCCAAAAATATGATGGCCGAGTTTAGTGATTTATATCGCCTTTTGGAACCGTGGTTATTATGTCCTAAGTGCAGCATTAATGCTGAAGAATCGTTTTACTATGTAGCTTTAATTTTTTTTACATTTATTATATTTTTATTGCCTTGTTCAAAGCTTGATTTTCGTTTTCAGCCAGGCGGGGATTTCTGTTCCATCCTTTTCGTCCGCGTAACATTTGTAATTCTCAGCTGCTACAGATCCGTGCGCCATCGCTGTATTAAATATATTTATGTATATGATGTGTCGGGACTTGATGGTAGCTGCAGCTCGCGGCCTGTACTAATACTCGTAATAAAGTGAAACCTGAGGTATGCCAATTTGTCGCGCTTTGGCCACGCCCACCACACTGCACTTCACCCGGAGCGCCGCCAGAGCGCAGCACCTCCCTCGCGACATCGATTAGCCATTGCCACCATCAAGACTTGAGCTTTGACGTGCCGCGACAATTTCGGATTTTGATGAGCAGTAATTTCGTCCTAGAGTTAAGTTCTATGTAATTCCTTAACATCTTTCGCTGTCAGTTCTGTCGCCTCGTCGGATTTTTTCCCCTGTCGTTTCCGCTTTCTTTACGTCAACTCCTAAGCTTCTATCGACTTATGCTTCCTGCTGACGATACTCGCCGAAGACGTCAACGCGACGATCCACGCCAGAAACTCTTATTTCCATTCAATAAATAACACCGTTTGTGTCATTTATCTTCCCCGCGGAGATAACTTAAGTAATAACGCTAAAAATTGTAGATCCTCGCTGCTCCTTGTCGAAATTTTAAAAAAAATCTCGATTTAATGTTTTAGTACGTCGAGTGGTATTAAATAAAGGTTGTATTTTCTCCTAATTATTACTTAAAATTGTTTCGTAAACATATTGTCCCGTCTAAGCTATTGGTGGTCCTGTTTCTCCCAAGATCAACTTTTCGTCCTAAGAAATTTCTAAGTAAAGCACACAACAAAACTGAGGACCCCATGAATGATGTGACATCAACTTCCAAACTTATTCTTGCGTTGATTCATGTCGTTTATGAAAAACATTAACAATGTAAATCGATAAGACACATTTTTTAATCTTTTCTCAGCTTTCCTCAGTTCCAGTAAGAATTATCTGTGTATTAAAAGTATTAACTTTCGGCTTTGGAAGGTTCCATTTATCAACAAATATCTTCAACGTTTTATAGATAAATTCTTTTTAATATCATGGTAGATTTATAGAGGAGTAGCGAGCGCTTGTTTCAAAAAGACTCTAAGGCGAAGTTCTTCGGTTTGAAGCTGCGAACAATGTCTAGTGTCGTCGAGATGATTTTCTTTGCATATGTTGCCGTAAACTAACTTAAATGTTTCGAGAATACAAGTACAATAATGCTAAAAACATCAGGTTTTCCGAACAAAGGTTTTCTGCCCGCATTCCAATCCACAGAGAATATAATTCTCACGCCTCGCCTTCGTAGTTGGACATTTTTATAAGACGTGACGAACGACTCCAGAAAGACATAATCCGAATGAAAATACGCGGGTGGTAATATCGCTCCCTCTCCTGCTCTTAATAGTCTTAACTTATGCTAGATTGAGCTTACTTAGGCACGTCATACAGCTCCGAATTAAGGTTTATATTCTTCTTCTTTGTTTTGTGAAGGAGTCTTCCAGTTAAACGTTTGAAAATTATATAACTGTCTCCTCAAACTTCTTCAGTAACGCAATGACTTCCAATTGTTTGTTTCATCGTGTTGGCAAGTCATATGTCACTATCGTTACGGACTAAATATTATAATGAAGTCGAAATAAAACTGCCAACAGAATCGGGAACTGGCGGAACGCCTTACGAAAACGTACGACTTCCCGGTCTGAGGAAAGGGTTACTGGGGAACAATATATTTGATTTATTTTATTCCATTAGTCCTCGTATGAGGAAATAGGACACGTCAATACATAAAATTACAATATAAGAATTGAAGGCTACAATCTAATAAATAAAGCAGTGTTTGTTTGTATATATGTATATATGTTTGTATGTTCCTTATACAAATCTAGACCGGTGGAGCAAAATTTACCAAATTTCGTACACGTGTTCTTTACGTTCAGGAAACAAACACTGTAGGGTTGAGACGCGTCTACCACCCCCAGGAACAGGGGTGGAAATATATAAACATGCTAAAACAGCCGATATTTGAGTGGCATAAATATATTTTGGGGTCAACGAGATGTGATGTCAACCCCTTACAGCATTGGACAGGAGGAACGTTAGGGGTGGGGGTGAACGGGCGTTACAATAAAATAACGCGAATACAACCGAGATTGGAGTCAAATCCAGTGTAATGAATGTCGGTGAGTTTAATTATGACATTCAATTGGCCATTTAAACCCCACGGCCGGGGGTGGAATTTTTCAAACATTGTCGATATTTTCCTGGAATAAATATTTGTCGGGGTCAATGTCGTTGATATTATTTCTACCGATGTTGTTTGTAAAATTTCAACCCCTTTCAGCATGGTAGGGGAGCACCCTTAGGGTGCGGGGCGTTTCATATCATTAACGCAAAAACAACCGAGATTCGAGTCAAATCGGGGGTTATGGATATACGACATCCCGGGCAACGCCGGGAACCCAGCTAGTTATAAATAATTAGAAGTTAACATAAAAATGCTAAAATTCGGGAACACAATTTTCCCTGTCCAACAGAAGTAAAATAATATGAATAATAACAAAAATAATAATTATTTAACTATACTAAGGGTTTTATATAGAGTTCTACTTAAAAAAAAACGGTGGAAAGACATACGAAATAAGCTTGAAAAACCAACTAATGTTGGGAGAGGTGGTCATAAATTTAAAAACAGGACGAGTCTGGACGGACGTAGGAAAATTTTAATTCTTAAACAGATCGATAAGTGATTGGAACAATTTACCTGCAGCACTATTCGTGGAGAATCTTCCAGCAAGAAGGAAGTTTAAAAATAATCTGAATAGATTCGTGAAGTGAATAGAGCGGAATATTCTTCTCTTTTAGTGAAGTGAAGTGAAGTGATAAAAATTGACATTATCACGAAAAATTTTTGAGACTTTTTTATTTAATAATTATTATTTGTTTACACAATATTTTATATATTTATTCTGAAACTGCCGTCGGGATCTATCCCATTCGCAGCAAATTATATATAACCGTCCTCTCGCTTTCCACAATTTGGCACGTCAGTGGCTTTTTACAGGTACTTGGCGGGAATACCGCGTCGGGAAAGTAATTGAAATTCTTTCAAATGAAGCGGCGCAGATATTACTTTCACAGTTACACGAAACCCAGTTAATTTTTCGGTTCCGAAATGTGTCTCCAGGCTAATTTCACACTTGCGGTGTAGCTTTGATTTTAAATTGCAAGCCCGAGCGTATAAATAGTTTTTTTTTTCGGACGTCGAATGCTTGAGCTGTACGCAATGAATATAAATATATTTTGTTCAGGCTATGAGGCTTGTCCCATGACGAGCTTCCTATAGTCAATGGTAACAGCACTAAAAATGAGCACGGAATTGTCGAAATAAACAACATTAATTTTAGGAATTTATCTCAATTTTTGACATTGTGCTACACGATTTTGTTGAGGTTCGTGATGCATCAAAGAATTTTTGTTGTTATCTGCATGGAGGTGTTTAAATGCGAGCGTCAGAAACACAATACAAATTTTAATGACAACAGTGAGTTTGATTCAAAGATCGTAATTTTGCGGAGGATAAGGAAAAGTGAAATATTTTTTTTATATGGTAGAGTTGTGACAAAAGAAACAAAATCCCGTGATATATCTTATATAGTGTAGGTATAGATTTTTATTTACTGATTCCATTTGTCCTGTGAAAGTGGGATAAATAAATATTCCATTAGATAAATATGAAATTTATAAATGAAAATTACATAGAGATATACAAAAATTATATAAATGGGAAAGTATATAAATGGTGTCGTGCGATGGCCGCACGTGGCATGAGTGGACAACCTTCCCCCCCCCCGCCCCCTTCCTCAATCATGACCGCATTCGTGCAGGTACACAGTTCCGGAAAGGCAACTTTATTCCGTAAAGAATCAGTCTTGGTTTTAACATTAAGTGAATGTAATACAAGTTTAATGTACAACATTTCTGAAATTTATCTGGATTTATAATTTCTATATCTATCTATAATATGGAAACTGGTCCAATAAATATACTTATAAATGATCAATTAAGATACAAATCTTTTAACAGTTATATTTATCTGACGTCCTTAAATAAATGAAAACGTCAACCTGTATAGTTATAAATTAATTATAAATTTAAATTTTTAAACATTATAATAGAAAAAACATTCTCAAAGTTTCATTCCTAATTTATTAAGACCTCTTCAGGTGTTGTAAAATCAATTAAAAGATCTAATTTCAAAATCCGTGTTTCTAAAAATTCCAACAAAGCAGGATTTTGCAAACATGATATTTTATAATACAATTAATTAAAAATTTACTGAACGTTACTTACAATTAATTGCATAAAATGTAATGTTCGTTGCAATGATTCGACCATTAACGTAAACAAATGATACTAATAATTTAAATACAATTTATGATTTTTTAATGTTTTAATCCATGTATGTATTTAAAATAATTTCATTTCCAATGTTTCTTTAAACTTATACTTTCAACAACTGTAAACATAACAGAATTTTCGCCTGCAATGTGTGGGCAAATCGAATCTAAGAAATTTATGTCCACTACATAAATTTGAAAGTTTGAGAATGTTTTTTTTCAATTATAATGTTTAAAAATTTAAATTAATAATATATTTTTAACTAAACACGTTGATGTTTTCATTTATTCAAGGACGTCTGATAAATATATCTGTTAAAAGATTTGTATCTTAATTGATCATTTCTAAGCATATTTATTAAACGAATCACTACCAATTGGAACAGTTTCCATATTATAGAGAGAGATAGAAATTATGAATCCAGATAAGTTTCAGAAATTTTATACATTAAACTTGTATTACATTCACTTAATGTTAAAACCAAGTCTGATTCTTTATGGAATAAAGTTGCCTTTCCGGAACTGTGTACCTGAACGCTCAGTGGTAAGATTGAGGAATGGGGTGGGGGTTGTCCGCTCATGCTACGTGCGCTCAAAATACGGCGCCATATAAATTAATCCTATTTAAATGAGAAAAATGAGTGTATAAAAACACATATCCTCTTCATATCTCACGATTTATGACAGCCAATTCCATGCTGTAACTTTGGAATGATGTCAAATTATACTTTATTCTTTAGGTAAAACAAACCTTTTACCATAATAAAGTTGAATAGTAACACACGGAATGTTTCACTTTAGAAATCCATTAGAAAATATAAAAAGTGAAATTAGCCTGAGACAATTGGAGGGTCTTCATTGACCAACAACGTATCTGAAATCTGTTTTCATTCAAAACGGTAACCAGTAAGTTTGTATACAGGACGGACATTTCGATCATTTGAAGGAGAGGCTCGAGAATTTAGGTTTTATCTTGGCAAGGTGGTTTTAGGGGACCTACGACGCATTTGTTTAAATGTAATATAGGGAAACCCTATACAAACCAGTATCAGGTAGGTCGGCCGTTTGCTACTTGTCCCACGCCTTTTTCGATAACATGAGATCAGGGTTTGTTGTGGCGGACGCAATTTTCCCGACTCCATGCCTCGACCGGATTTGGGGTCGAATGTCCAACGAGAACAGGGAACAAACCTTACCGTAGACGCAACGCCTGCGAACCAGCCCAGGTGTCACGACTTACGGGAACCTTGACTTGAAACACCAAGGGCAGGAAAATGTCAGAGGAGGAAGGAAGCCCATTCGGGTTAGCCTATCCTGTTCTTCCATCAATCAAAGAGAGAAAGTTTGTGTGGAAGAAATTATTGATAAATATGAAAACGAAAACTATGGCATACGAAGCCATCCTTTTTTACGTTCGAGGTTCTTCTGTGAAGTTATTACTAGCTATTGAAAATTGAGGTAGTTGCAACTAAGGCTGAGCGTGTGTGACAGGTTGCAACTACGCGGTCAGGACCCTTCGAGGATCGATGTCTCCGCCGCCAACGACGACGACGACGATGTCGACGTAGCGCGTAGTGAGACGTGCGGCGCGGACCGCGGCGGACGCTCCTTCTCAAGTAGGCTCAATATTTCTGGACTGGGTTCGTGGTCTGCGCCCCCGAGTGAAGTCGCGATATTCGTGAGTTAGTTTCGCCCGAGGGCACCACAGCTGTTTGGGCGCGGTCGACTGTGCGCTTCCGGAACCGCGATCGTCTGGCTTGTCGGCAACCACACGAAGTTGTGGGTAAGGTAGATACGAGGTGCTACCCACAATTAATTCGAAAAAGTTACCACAATACTTTAGTTTCTAATCTCTGCCGTCAAAATACTCCCTATTTGGCTGGTATACAACGATTCGAACAGTTTTCCTCAACTTTTGGAATTAATTCTGGAAGTCTTCCGGGTTTAGCTTTCCGTTTGAGTCTCTTCAGTCGAGCCTATACGTTTCAATTTTAACGGCTTTTTTTGTTCTAGTGAAGGTGTCAGAATAGGGCGTTTTTATTCTTCACGAACTTCCCTAAAATTATTCAGTCCTTTCACATTACGATACCCTTAATGGGGTATCATCTAGGATCTTCAGTCGTCTTCCTCAGATTTGAAACTGCTCCTGCGTGGCTTGAAACATTTAAACGAAAATTCTTAGCTTTGGGAAAATAAATCGAAGAAAACGGGCAAGTTGGCAGACTGATTGCCGAGACCTGCACCGTCGTAAAGTGTGGTCATTGTTGGGTAGCACGTCGTGGACCTGCCTCACGTCCCTGTATGTTATACAGCCTTGTCAGCGCACCTGCACTGCGTGTTGTAGGACCGGACTCGTCCACGATCTCGAGCAAATACTCGCCGATTCAGAATATTTAAACGCCGTGTGTGGAAACTACTGTAACCAGGCTGAAATTAGTGTCACTCACGTTCGTGTTTCAGTAAAGCGCCACACGATCGAAGCTATCGCCACGCAGGTTTCACGGAACACAGTCGCTAATTGCAGCCACTGCGTTATGGATTTTACGGACGTTATTCTTTTACCTGGATTTCGAGGCGAATAACAGCCTACAATTGATCGAGATTTTATCTGGACAAACCGCTGTGCAAGACGCAACGTTTGGAACAGTAAAAAAAAAAGAAACGGTAATCGTCCTCGGAAGTACAGGTATGAATCCGAGCCACTTGACCAGATTCTGAACATTCATACAGGTATGGACCCGACATACTAAATTCATTATATCCATGACAGTCTCTTTTTTTTGTGATCTGGCAACGCACCGAGCGTCCAGGACTCGTGCACTGTAAAATGTCAAAACACCAGACGATAAAACAGTCATTGGATAACCAATGAACGCAACAAGAGGAGTTTCCGGGAAAATAAAAAATAGTAGATTACGTTTCGATAACGAGAATATTGGGGTAAATTTGTGTAGTTTTAGGTAAGCGTCACGCAAACTGCGTTGGTGAGGATCTTTGAACAACGTTTCATCGCTACGAATATCCTTAGTCATAATTACAACGACCAAATTCAGTCTTTTTTTGTGTGCCTGTGGTTAAAGGTTATCTCCCTCGCTTACAACACTCACTTCAACGCTTTAGATTCACTAAGTGGCAGCCGTAATAGCGCCTCTTTGTCCTCGAATAAATTAAGATGATACTTGCATTCTTCGTAAAGACACAGGCTGTGGAGGCGTTCTCAGTTGTCGAAACCTTGTCAATTGTTAACCGACTGTCAGTTATTCCCGCAACAGACAACTCAGGAGGCCTCAAACAACATTCGAAAAGGCAGACAGAATTAGGCAGATCCTGGTGATTTCGTAGGGACAGAAGTATTTATGCTAGACACTGTTGGACGTTCATTGTCTATGAAAAAGGGATATGCAAAAAAAAACAACCGACACAGGCGTCTCCGATCAGGTCCAGGAGCCGTTGTTCCTTTTCGCAGACTGAGTTGTTTCTTAACTGTTCCAAACATCTGTCTTCTCTCACGGTAATCGTCCTCGGAAGTACAGGTATGAATCCGAGCCACTTGACCAGATTCTGAACATGAACCAGAGTTACTCTCAAATGGAACGGAAATAGAGACCGAGGCGACCACGAGTCCAGATTCCGTTTGTGTATTGAGTGCGTGGCGCAGTTGTGTCGGATGCAGGTCCAGGCGCCGGGCGTCGCGGCGCTGCTGCAGGCGCTGCTTCAGGTGCTAGTTCAACTTACGCGCTCTCCACGTGCACATATCAGCTCGTTGCACTACACTTGGCTTCAGGTGCGACGTTTTCTACGTTTCTGCTACTTCAGTCGGTTCCGTTCGCTATTCTGAAGAATGAGACCGAGCATCGCTGCTTGAATCAAGGCGACATGCTGGAAAATCACCATCCAAAGCATTGGTCTCGGTGACCACGTGCCAATTTTGTCTGTTTCGGGTAGACCCCCCCCCCCCAGAATTCTAATATTGAATCGTTAAAAATTCATCAACTTCAATTGTGTTTTTGGCTGCTTACACAGTGCTACTCACTTTAATAAGTTTCACTCTAGTGGGGAAAAATTAAAAATAAACACGTGATGCATTTATTAATTCAAACCTTGCAAAATACAAATCTAGTAAAACTATATTATGCAATAACTACCCAAAAAATAAATGTTTTTCATTGGAGGGATGAGCCTGATGTTTTAATAACAAATTTTCTTTATTTTTCTTCAATTTAGTTAGGTTTACTCCTCGATCGATGATTTCCAATGTTTCTTTGTTTCGTAATAAGATTGGCAATCGCGCTGAAACCCCTTTTCACGTGGTATGAAGATGGAAAAGCTATCAAAGACTTTCTCGCGATAGTCCATAATTCAGGATAAGCAATAGGTATGTCTGTCTCAAGCCTAAATTGCTGATATCCCTTTCTTACATTCTTCGTAGGTTGTTATTCCGATCAGTTCTTCTTGTAATACGACAACCGTGTCTACAATGTCACTGTGTTATTTCCATAGTCAAAATATCCTCTAACCTAATTTTAAAGCATGTGTGAGGCATATGTAAGTGTTGAACGTAGGTTGAAACATCACCATCCTAGCAGTTCGTCTGTGACAAGTTGGGAAAAAATTCGCGTCGTCCAATATTTTGCTTCTTCTGACAAGAAAAACGGAAACGATAGCCTTTGTTTTTATCAAATTTAGCCTGTCACCCTGTAACTGCAAGTTAACTTCATTAAAATTATTGAAGAAATCTGTTAAAGAGGCAACGTCTGGTTTCCACTTCAGTAAATTTTATTTTGAAATTGAACCTGTAATATTAAAAATCTAAAACTTTCTCAAAAAGTGGAAAAAAAAAATTGTCAAACATAAGCCTTTTGTCGGCCAGCTAACTTCAGTGTGAAGAAGCAATCGATGAAAGTTCTCGTCATTTTCTTCACAAAGCTGTGCAAATAACCTAGTATTCAAGGCGTTTCTTCGAATTTTCTTCACTGCCTAATGAGAAATTGAAGTGACTGATGCAATGTACTACTCCGATTTTTAGCAACGAAATGTTGTCGATGTATGAGACAGTTGTATCTCATTTTACTGACGATAATTCTTTAGGATTTATAAAAATTGAGTGTTTGTATGGTACAGTCTGCTATATCGGTCAAACGAAGCGTAAGCTTCGAACCAAAATTAAGGAACAATTTGCAAATTTTAAACAACCTTTGGATAAACAATCTGTTTCAATAAAACATTTATTCATGAATAATCACAGGATTTATTGGAATAATATAAAAAGACCGTACATAGGTACTATATTTGTTATGTGAATTATTCCATTTAAGGAAAGCTATAATTTTTGGTCACGACATGCTTAGATGGGATCCATTCTCGTGGACCACCCATTCACATCTCGTGAATCCGTAATTTTTGTCTTCTCTCACATGGACCCCTTGCAGTTTGGAATCGACAACTAGGGGTCGATATAGACCACTTTGGGAATCGGTGATCTAAAGCGTCGTGGAAATATTTGAAACGAAGTACCCGTTTAATAATGTTAACAAGTTGGAATTGTTCCCATCAATTTCTGTGAAATCTAATATATTTTTATGTCTTGGACAGAGTTATGAGACTGGCGCCGGTATACATAGTAATCATTTGATATTTTTGATCCTTTCCTACGATTTTTAGACGAAATGTTCCAAGTATGAGATCAACGTCAGGGAGGCGTTCGCCGTTTGTAATGGAGTAATATTGAATGTTTTTATACACATAGATTTAGGTAAAAAATGAGTGACCAGGTGGTAGCGGTCCACTAGTTTCGTGGATCTCACCCGATGAAAATACACGAAATCGAGAAGGCTCTGACTGCCCTTTTAAAAGTGCGCGAGGAGATCCACGCTGGTTAGTCAGTGAAAACTATTTAGTCTGATCTGGAGAAGTTAGCCTGAGCTTGAGATTAAGTCCAGAGTACGAGAAGCTGCGTACCTTCGTCGTCCTTGCCGCCAAAGTAGCAGTCGCCACAACGACTCGGTGACCGGATTATAAATCATAGTATATCCCGGGACATTCATTTAATGGCTCACCAATGCTGTGTCTAGAAATTCTCACGCCCTAAGCCAAGCATTTTAGAGAATAAATTCAACGATTTATTTAAATTTGTAAGCCTAAGACCTGCTACACGTTCCATTAACTTAGTTTTACTTTGAGTATTTAAAGCCTATCTTTTACTCTATGCCAGAATCTCCAAAGTAAGGATGTGGTAAAGCGTCGATTGTACAATTTTTTTTCAGTGTCGATCCACAAAAATAAAATATAAGAAATCTTTGTTTCAATATAATTTAAATACAATTCAATTCAAAATATGTATATTACTCCCGACTCTCTTCATTCTGATTCGTATCAATCGTTCAGAATTTCGCAAAAGAAAGGTGAAGCAGAATTTCATTTCTCGTTCGAAAAATTAGATATTTTAAATCTTAAATAATTCCAGAAGGATTTTCGCTAATTTTGTCGCTTTCTTTTTACAAAAAGACGTTACACTGTGATGTTAATATTCAAAGTTTTATTCAAGCGAAAATTATTGAACTTCATGGATGAGAATTCCCTCTGGCGTCCTACAAGGCAGTATCTTAGGCCCTTTCCTCTTCAACCTCTATTTTCTCGACCAATCTACTAAAACAGTACGTTTTGCAGATGAGCTTGCCATACTCCTCCAAACATCCTCTCTAGACTCAGGCTCCAGAAAACTACAAATCGCCCTCAATTATATTGAAAGCTGGGCTAAAGAATGGAGATTCAGCATAAACCCTACAAAATCCGCAATCATTCCCTTCACACTTAAAACCAAACATTCCCTCAACCACTACTTCTTTCTGAACGGAACCAAAATACCTATCCAAAACATTACACCATACCTCAGCCTTATCGTCGACTCCAAATAATCATGGAAACCTCACATAGCCCACATTACCTCCAGAATCAACAACAAAATAAAACAACTCTTCCCTCTTATCAACAGAAAATCTCCCATATCCCTTAGCACCAAATGACTTCTCTATCTATCCTTAATCCGCCCCATGTGGTCGTACACATGTGCCTTATGGGGATCCACTGCCTATTCCCACTCCAACAAAATACAAACCAAGCAAAACAAAATTCTCCGTTTAATCTCAAATTCCCCCTGGTACCTTTGCAACTGAGTTATCCACAAAGACCCTGAAGTTCCCCTAATTCCTGCCATAATTCATAATAAATTCTAATAAATAGCTCCATCAACCATCCAAATCCAACCATTGAGCTCTTCTACAGCAACTCGCCTCCTCCTGCTTCACAAAATCGCAGACTAAAACGTAAACTCCCAATTGACATCATCCTCGCCCTAAATGACTCCGGAATTACCTACTCTAACCCCCGTCCTTCCAACTGGCACTACATACTCTCTAAATATCCGTTCTTCTCATCTCCCCCCCCCCCCCCAACGCTTTTCATTAAACGAAGTTTCCCCGATGATCAGATCGATTCCAAATATCATGCCGGTAAACCTTCGTTAATATGTGGTAAACAAGTTAGTCGGTTTCTCTCGTCTCTAACTTGGAATGACAAGGGTCATATCCAAGACCCCAAGTTTACATGCTAAATATTTACAAATTTTAAACAGCGTTATTATGGTTAATTTGGTAAATAGTTACAATTGTAAATACTTTTATTATGAATTATCACAACTGTAAAGTCTCCGGACTAAGAGTTAATTTTAATAATAATAAATGGACGAGAACGCGTTAAAGACAAGGCGCAGGGGAGAACTATTTTAATGCATCTTTTAACTGTAAGAAAATTTTAAATAAAAAGAAATGTTTGCAAATTTATGAAAAACGTATCTTTGCAAAACAAAAAATTGTTCTCCGCCCCCCCTCCCCCCCCAACCCGCACAATACAGGACAACTTTATCTTATGTAAATTTTGTAATCGATACTTAGAGTTTCAATACATGAAGTCCGGATTAATAATGTTTAAAAATGGTTTCTTTCGGTAAATAATGGTTTTATTATAATTTATGATGAAAATTGGAAAATGTACTTACAGTGCTCGTCATCAACAATTGACGATTGTCTAATTGCACAATCTGTAATTACTTTAAAAAGTTTTTATTTCAATTAAACTATTTATTTGTTTTTCATTAACGGCCGCTGAAATGTGCTGAACTACCGAATGTGGCCCTCGGAGCGATACTTTGTGAAATACTGGTCTTGGACACATTCACTAAATAGCAGACTAATAGAAAATCTTTACATCTATTTATTTACATTTCATTGTACTGAATTGTGAACCGTTAGCAGACTTTGGGGAATTGGTGAGGGTAATTTGACCTACAGGCCGTAGGCGAGTAATTTTGTTTTTCTGATATATCTTCTAGGTTGCTCATTTCATTATAAATAAGTTTTCCGTTATGTTCATGACGCAATTTCGAAAAATTTCCTGCAAATCTCTTTTTCTTTGAACAACGAATTTTCTGTTCGTTTCACAGTAAAAAGAGTTATATCGACTTATTTACTACTAGTAATCTGTATCACTTTTTATTAACTTCATGGCTTCGTGCAATGTAAGTGAAGTTTTCTCTTTCCTACATAATGTTGTAGGTACCGGCCTAGTCGGGAATGATGCACGTTCGTACTTCAAAGTTACAACAATTCTTTTACTCTCTTACATATTTGTCCGTTTCATTCGTCAGAGTTTAGGGGAAATACCTTCTCACTGCACGTGCTTGTAATTGCATATTTCTTGATCAATTTATCGTGACATTTATCTACATAAATTACGCGAAAAAATTACTTATTTTTACTGACAATATTTCACTTTTCTTTTTGCAGGAGTTTGCTACCTTGACAAAAGAACTAAACCAAGCACGCGAGCATCTTCTGGAGCGCGAGGAAGAGATAGCGGAGTTGAAGGCCGAGCGAAATAATACCAGGGTAAGTTGAAACAAAGAGGTGGCTTAAGACTGCAACAAGTTGAGGGTTCGCGTCAACGCAGTCGTGCGACAGATTAACAAAAGTATTTTTGCTCGTAGCCTGTATTAGTACTTCCATATTTCGGTATACACCGCCAGGCCAGATTGTTAGGACCACCTCATGTTTTAAGGAAAATTAGCTATGATATCGCACTCAGGTCGCTAGAGGGCCAGACTGATATATAAAGGGAAGTAGATTGTTTACCACGCTAATAGAAAGTGTTTTGTTTATTAATATATTGGTAAAAACGACGTGATTTAACAGCATTTGAACATGGTATGAATGTTGGCGCTCGGAACTATGGGACAGTGAAACAGCTTTATTTGTTAAATGTTCAAAGGCAGCTGCTGTTAAAGTGTTTAAAGACTGGACTGTCAGCCAGAGAAGTGGATCTGAACGTGCGAGTTGCGACCGTCAATCTCGGGCTGAATGAAGAATTGCAACAAGGCAACGAAGGGCAACAGTGCATCAAATTTCTCATCTTAATCAGAGACTTGCTTGAATTATCACTGCATCACATGGAATATGAAACCCCTCCTTTTCTGCCTGTATTTAACTAAAAAATGTCTCCAATCACACTTGAATAACACAGGGATTGTCAGTCAGTCATTGACAATAAATCATGGGTCTGATGAATCATGTTTCCAGTTGCATTATATTCATGGTAGAGTGAGGACTTTGTAAAAAAAACATTAAAGCATAGCCCCCACATGCATGAGTACAACATTTCAAGCTGGTGGGGGCAGTGTTATAGATTGGAGAACATATTCCTGGCATGATTTGGGCCCTTTAATTTGTGTAGGACAATATCTGAATAGCAAACATCAATGTGTTGTTTCTGGTGAAGATCTTCCTTTCATGTTGATGGATTATCTGAATGGAGATGGCTACTTCCCACAAGACAATGTGCGGTGCCATGTTTCTTGTATTCTGCAGGAGTCATTTTGGGAACAAGTGAGACTTTACCTCACTTATGTTGTTTCCACAATTAACCAGATATGAATCCAATTGAGCATTTATGGCAAAACTTGAAAGCAGCATCCAGCTGGATCCACAACCATTAAATCTAGCCCAACTGGACAGTGCTATTCATCAGGCATGGTATCACATTCCTCATTTCAATTTTCAACGTCTCATCAAGTCAATGCCAAGAAGAATTGCTCTAGAATTGAAGGCAAAATGTAGCCTAACAAAGTAATTAATAGGGTGGTCACAGTAATCTGGCCAATCAGTGTATATTATTCATGAGATTGGCTATGTTTATACTTATCGTACATTTGGTTATTTTTATTATATTTTTATATATATTTTTAATATTTTTCGTTAACTTATCTAAATGATTTTTTTGTTGTGACATATAATAATTATAAACAGTGATTTGATATGAATGGTTTAATCCTTTTGATAAACCTTGGTTATAATTAGTCTTTAGTTATTGATTATAAATATTTTTGTTATAAATCTGTTCTTTCAAATACCCTATTTGCAGCTTCTGCTAGAACATCTTGAGTGTCTTGTTTCAAGACATGAACGATCTCTTAGGATGACTGTAGTAAAGCGACAGGCAGCTGCACAATCTGGCGTATCTAGTGAGGTTGAAGTGCTAAAAGCATTGAAGTCTCTCTTTGAGCATCACAAAGCACTTGACGAGAAGGTAATTATAGCTGAAATATAAGAAACCATATTTTTATATATAAACAGTTCTGATTTTCATGTTAATTATAGTATAGAGCTTTAATGTTTTTGTTATGTTTTATTTGTTATAATTAAGAGAATTGAATTTTACTGCCTCAATTTTTTATGGCTTAAATATCCTTGACGAGACATTTTTGGGTATTTTATTGCATTAAGAATTTATGATAAAACCTGGGAAAAATGTGATAAAGTTGATGATAAGAAAAATAAGTGGCATAATCCAACAATTAAAATAATAAGAAAAGGCTATTAATTTTGGGGAACTGTAAAGTCTCCGGACTATAAGTTTTATTACCAATAAAAAATCAGCGTTAGTGGATATTCAGAGTTGGAATGTGGAATCAGAGGACTAATGTGTTAGGAAATCAAAGTCTCATGTTGAAAATATTTTTCTCATAATTTTCCACTATTTATAGTCTTATTTTCATTTAATTCCTGACTTACTATTGGACTAAGTTCATGTCTTGAAATGATGGCCCCAGTATACAACAATCCCTATACTAAATTATTTTGTATTTAATAAAAGTGGCAAATTATTACACAAATGTATTTGGCTGTAAAGTCTATACAAAACTTTCTACCACTTCTGCAAGATACATAACATTCATTAAAAGTACATGTCATTTTCATTGTTACATTGAGAATAACAAGCATATCTAATTTTCAGTTCCAGAATACTAAAATATATAATGAAAAATTTTAATATATTTAATCTTTGACTTTATAAAACTTTGAAAATTGCCTGCAGAAATCAGTGATTTCTTAAACTTTGTTGTTACAAACAGGTCCGAGAAAGGCTACGTGTTGCATTAGAAAGGGTTGCCACACTTGAAGAGGATCTTTCAATTGCCAAAGAAGAAGTAAGTAATGAAATTGTATTACATCACATATATAGTTAATAACATTAATGGACCATAGTGTAACCCATATGCTCTAAATTTATGAACATTAAAATGATCTTCTGTCCCTTAAAATTTTATTACTCTGGTGTGGCATCTATTTATATCTGTATAGTATTTATTTATGTCTATCACCAACTAAGCTTTTTTTTTCAGTTGCACCAGTACAAATTAGGTCGTATCATTCCAACAGATGATGAAACAAATAAACCAAAAGAAAATGGGCAGCAAGAAATAAATGAAGATCATAAAAATAATGAGTCGCATTTACCTGTTCCAAAGGTAACGACCAAGGTTAATTTCTGTGTTTTTTACTGTTGATAAGTATTTATAGTACCTATATTAAGATAAATATTATTTGTATGTCCAATCACTTGAATGTATCTGTCAAAGTTTTGTATGTCTGTGATTGACCATCCCAGACAATTTTTCTGAACTTTTTGTCAGCTAGTAGTGTTGTTATAATTCTTATTACTCCTCATTTTATAGGTACCAGGATTGATTATTTTTTAAAACCATAATCACTACTCATATTTAATCACATTGTGTAAAATTGATAAAGATGAATAAGAGAGAGAGAGAGAGATATTATGTAACATGCCTTGATATGAAAGATGGATTCTATGAAGTAGAGAATTATGAGAAATTTTTGGAGGTTTTATCCCACCATTTTCAGCACACCAGTCGATTCTTCAAAAGCTGAACTAACTCTATTTGCGGGAAATCAATTTCCAACATGTAAAGTGTGGGCAAAGTGTGTAGCTTACTTTTCAGTTAATAGTTTCCTTTTTTATTTCTATTTCCTTCTCTATTTTCTTGTTGAAACTTTTCCTTGAGAGAAAAAGAGATAATTGTCTTTGTTATTTGGATATTGTTGCTAAATAATGGCCATACCTGCTTTGGATTTCATTGGACACCGCCCAACCTGCAAATAGAGGAACCCTTTTAACTGCTGAAGAAGGGGAATTCCTCCAAAAATTTCTTGTAATTCTTTACCTTATGGAGTACCTCTTTCATTTTTAGGTAAGTCATTTAACAAATCATAATTTGACTTAATTATATTGCCCATATTTATGATATTTAAGTGCATATGTTTGTAATCATCCAGATAACCACCCAAAGTTTATTTTTTACAAACCTCCCACTTACCTCGTATCTTATAAACTCTACTTAGTCCACATTTTCAACTGACAGAAACCTACTGCATTAGCACCCTACTCCACTCAACATTGAAACACCCACTGCCATATGTTCTCAATCTCTGCCAAACCTCTAAGCTTTTGACCTTTCCCCACCCTTCTACCCTCTATTCCCACAGACTTGTCTACAGCACCCTAAAATTATGTGGTCACTAGGTTTGGAAACAGCATTGAAGTAATTATAGATTGGCTGTCATCACACTCATAACTGGGATTACATGTAAATGTGGAACAACATACTCAGGAAAAACAGGAAGAACTGTCTCTATCAAAGTAAACAAACACAGATTACACAAATACGAAAGCTAAAATGAAAACATCAATTTAGCAGAAAATGTGTAGTGCAGTAGTGACATTTAATATTGCATAGTTTTCAGTGCGGTGTTCCATAACCTACATACCCCCACACTCCATTTTCAATATCCAGGACTCTTAATTCCTGTTCCTTTCTACAGTCCATTGAATGTATATAAAGTACCAAATTTAGTTCCCATCCAATCACTCAACCACAGAAAGATATCGTTAGCAATCTCCCTGGACTGGGCTGAACTGAGTAGGTCCATGTTTGTAACAGTTGCAGATTTACATGCCTATGTTCTGAATTGATGCTCCTCATTCCCTGCAAACAGACTGTTTTTTACTGTTTGTGATGTTGGTCTATCATTTTTTCCTCTCTTTGAATTACCTTTTCTTCTTTTCCTTATCTCATTTATCTCTTTTCCACTCAAATTTTCATATCAAAACCATGCAATGGAATACCAGGACAAAATTATTCCAGTTTTAAAACCACCAATATCATTAAAGGTCAAATCCAAATAGTATTAGCAGAGGACCACAAATGAGCCATTCTAAGATATTCATGAGAAATAACCATTCATACCCTTAGCCATGCATTCAATAACTCTGACCATTGATTTACTCTTTCTCTCTAGCTCATAAAATATTCAAACTTGATACATCACATGCTGAACTCAATTCTTCATGTATGTCATGAGATCAACAACTTATAACCTTATTAATTTAATCAGGGTTATCTTTCAATCTTTGTTCCTTTAACAAAGCTTTCCCTTGAGTGAGAGAGACTTTACTGTGCTTTACTGTGTGTGGTTGTAGTCATAAAATTGTTCACTCCTTCATGCGCCTTGAACAGGCTCTGTAAACTTTGAAATCAGAAGGAGATAATCTACTAAATTATGAAGACAAGGGATAGCATCCCTGAAAATTTCAAATTCTAACCTTTCAAATCCAGAAAACCAGTGTTGATACTCAGGTAAACCATGTCTTCTTTCTCTCTTTTATGTCTTTATCAATTATATGACTGTGTCATAATCAATATTATATATATATATATATATATATATATATATATATATATATATATAATATCCAACCATTGCTTTATGTATATCAGAGGTACCTATTTGTCATTAACATGCATGTTCCTATTGCACTGTTGCGAGTAAAATAACTGAAGAACCTACTTATGTTACTTAATTTTGTGTGAATTTGTATTTAGTAATAATTGTGTTAATTCTGTTTATGTTTGCTTAGTGTGTCTGTAAAAGAATCCCTTACTGAAAAACACTCTTTACTGGTCTTTTTTCAAGCTACTTGAGTTACTTTGATGATGATTTTGATTCGTAATTTATGTTTTCAAATAATGCTAAATAATTGAACTTTGTCATTTACTATTACATCACATTGATAACATTTATTTCCTTTATTCATAATATGGATAACAAGCAACTGTATATTTACATTTTTTATATAATTTAAGCAAATTACAGAAAAAAAAAATTATGAATGAATATTCCATTTAAAAAAGTATTGAATATTCCATTTCATAAATAAATTTAAATTTCTATTTTGTTATAATGATGGTATTGATTACATGAATTCTTCTTTTGATTATTCCCATTTCTGAGATCATCAAATTAATATCAAATGCTCAGAATAGTCTTGTTGCATTGTGTTATTTATATAAATGAAATCTTTTGAACATGTTTTATTAACTGTGTAACTATTAGTTATGTGATGTGCATGTCTATATTGGTTTAGTTATGTAGAACATAGTTTCAGTAGTGTATTGAGTGAGCTTTACAATGCATAAAAATAATATTTGCCTAAACAGTATTAGATTATGAATCATCTTCAAATAGAGATCAAACATTTAATTTACCTTCTAAATAACTTAATTAACCAGTTTTTAAAAACTTTAATGAAATATTCATTATAATATTGATCTACATTTAAAATGTTTAAGTTTATAAAATTAATGTTGAGATGAAACAAAGAAATTAACCAAACAATTAATGAATTTTTTAGCAAGTTTTTTTTCACCTGCCCGTACATTGAACTCTTATCAGATGTTTTTATGATTGTGAGGAATATGTATTTTTTGTAATATCAGCTTTACAAAGATAGTGGTTCAAATTATATGTTGTTTTCAGATGTATGAATCCTATGATTTATTACATTAAATGCACAGATAATTGTTGGTATTGCACTTGTTCAATTTATGACTGTGTATTATATTTACAGAATAACACTCCCTACTAACAAAAATGAATGAAATGATAAT
The DNA here is from genome assembly GCA_037074705.1 of Zhengitettix transpicula. NCBI lineage: Eukaryota > Metazoa > Arthropoda > Insecta > Orthoptera > Tetrigidae > Zhengitettix > Zhengitettix transpicula. The sequence continues at coordinate 6,005,959 of CM073595.1, forward strand.
TCCTAAACAGTTGAGTTTCTATCATGAAAATAGTTTTAATGTATGATATGATAAATCAAGTAAAATTGAGTTTGAGATTGGCCTGCTCATTTTAGAAATAAAATGAACGAAATAAAATACATGTTTTCATTGTCAAGAAAACTATGTTTGATATTTATCACGCTTTTTAATGTACAAATAGAGGGTTACAGTTCAACTCTACCTTCACAGGGAAATTGGTCATTGACTTAGATCTGTTTACAGTTTCAACCGTATAATTTAGATATATTGAAATATCAGTGTTGATAGTTACTCTTCCCATAAAATGAGACAGTCTCCTTAGCTATACATATATATTTATTGTATACTCCTAAGAATGTTAGAGAAATTCCTTCCTGGTTTGTTTAATTAAGTTCTTCAGTTTATTTTACAATATAAAAACAGATTTCCTGTATAAGTAAACGTATTACAAAGATTTAGATAAATTTCTTTCAATTACTTAGTTAAAAGTATTATTTCTCAGAAATAGCATTATAACAAAATTCCATAATAAATGCTTGCATTTCAATGGCTTTTCATGCAATACACATCAGACATGAATATAAATAGTTTATATAGAAACCTTTTAATTCTATATTGCTCATATTGCATATTACTTAACTAGTATTACATTGTCAGTTTAATTTTCCCCTTATATTTTCATATTAGATTACTTTTAATGTGGGCTGGCAATATGTTTACAATTAATTGAATGGTTTTTTTTTAAATATGGAATAATACTAAAGTACAGGTATTAAAAATTATTTACAAAATGTTAATTTCCCTATTTAGAATTGACACAGGAATATTTGCTTTATTCAGAAATTAATTATCAATCTACTTAAGGATATGCACCCCAACACAATTTTTCTTTGACTTAGTTCCCAACACATTGCATGTGGTAGTATTACATTATACTACTGAAATATGTTCATATAATTGGCAATTTTAAATGGGTGTGATTGTTAAATGTGTGTTTTGTCCTTACATTAATTGATACCTATTGGCTAATTTTAGTGCTATTATTTAGAGAATTTTACCGTACCACATTTAAAAAAATTAATTAATTTAAATCACAGTTTGTATTGACATACACTTTTTCACATTTTTTCCGGTAAAAAGAAACACTATTCCATGTTTTATTAAAACTAATCATGTTCATACATATTAATTAAACTTGCTCAGAATTATGTAACTAAAATCATGACACTAGAAAATCATACTCACTTCAACTTAAAATTTGAATAATTGTATTTCATTTTATTGTAAAAACCAACAGGAAAATATAATTGTAGATACCTAATTTATTTTTGAAAATATATAAACTTTAAATATTAAAGCACTTTTTTACAAATAAAAATGGAATGCCAAATACTTATATTAGTGTAAGCTATGTGAAATGGTATGCAGTAGTGATTGTTGTGTCGTTGTCATGTTTCTTGCACGCAGCGTCTTTCTAATGGGGCCATCGAACCTGATTCAGAGATAGCAAGAGTACTAGAGCTGCAGAATACAATTGAAAAGCAGGTGAGATTTAATTATGTGCATTTAGATTTAGGAAAACAAGAACCTAACATTCAGAATAACTTTGTTATGTAGTTTTCAAAGAATTTTTTCTAATTTCTAACGAAATGGTTAGCTAGAAGTAATTTACATATTCCAAATTAGTCATTCATAGGATTCAGGTTTATTATGATTTGTTCATTAAATATGCTTTATAATAATACTTTGAATACACTTTGCTTGAATAATATTCATTACTGCCCCTTGATGAACAAATCTTGATTATATAGAATTAGCCTTTTTTTTTTTAAGTAGTCTGCTACACTGTAAAATTAGACTAACCCTCTCTCTCCCTGAATAGAGAAAGGATTTTTAGTATGTCTTGTATGTGACAGAAATTAGACTGCAATTTCAGAATTGTAAAATACTTATTCAATGGGCATGCATTTGTGGCAGCAATAGTATGAGATTGTTTCTAAAACGAATTTCCGTAGGTTTTCCTGGTGAATAAGCTGCTGGAATTGTTGTCGTGTAACTGGGTGGGGTTTACTAAGCCCAATGTTTTATTGACAAGCATTTTCAACATCTAGGTGAAAGATGTTGTTTTGGTGCTAGTCAAATAAACGTTGTTTAGTAGTGCCCCCCAGTTGGGAACCTGAGAACAATTCCAGCTGTTTCTAAAATGTTAGAACAAATATTGGTATATGAATTATATATATAATTAAACTAATTGGTTTGTAAAGGAAAGAGAAAAAATGGGTAGCTTACCTGAAATTGAAGTTTGGCATAACTATTCAAACAGGAGGAAGTTCATCAAATTTACGGAGCAGTTAGCCTCTTCCTTCAAGAATAGTTTCCTTTAGGAGGTAGTTGTGCACTTAGAGCTAACAGACCACACAGTTTTGAATTCAGTCTTTGATGGGAACAGACGTTAGACTGCAACAATACACACCCAACAACACCACTAACTCCCCCCCCCCCCCAAAAAAAAAAAAAAGAAGAAGAAGAAGAAGAAGTAGTAGTTAGTTTCACAATTTCATCACAAATAATTAAGTTCATTTCCCAATGTGGTAATTTTTCCAAGAGAGAACCCACATGAATTTCAACTCAACACATAATATGAAACTTCACATTTATCAATTTGCCAAGAGACACTTTCTAGCAGACCATTTTGCCCGCTGAATATGACAGTTACTTTTGAGTGGATGCAGTTTTTGAATTGTAATTCAAGTGAAAACTTACATTTTAATATACTGCATCCTTCATATAAAACAAACTTTAACCAATATATGTGTAGCTCTGCAACAATTTTGCAGAAGTATATTATATTCAATTTGAAGAACTATTATTGTTCTGTGAAAACTTGGTTATTGTTATCAAACATGCATCTTGCACTGTTGCTTAATTTATTTTTGAATACATGACACTTTTTTCATTGGTGTACAAACATAAAAGTCTGCATTATCAGAGTTGGAATTATTGTATTTTTGCTAGTTGTTCATGTTAGATGTTTTGCACTGAAGTAGTTAGTGTTACAGTAGTTTGCAGTGCTCATTTTTAAAATTGTAACTCTTCATAGTTTGGCTTGCAGTGTAACTATACATTATGCACCATTTAATTGCTAACAGTGATATGTTTTTCTCATTTAACTGTAATTTAAATAAAGTGTTGTATAACTCATTGTTAAACGAAGTTAAAGAAATGGAAAAACTCTATTTTGAGAATTAGTACAGTAAGTTAAGGTCTTTTTATACAAGATTATTAAAAATATATATTTACTTTTCTTCCTTTTTCTTCAGTTTTGTGACACTGTCATTAATTTAACTTCAACTTTCAATATGTTTTTATCGTCTTTATTTTACTGAACACAAACTACATTCTATGCTATTGTCAAGTAACTGTTCTGTTTAAGACTTCTTTTCTTGTCATTTAATGTTACATTTGTGGCTAACTACTTAATTTTTATTATTATAAATGACAGCATAGCAACTTACCTGAAATCAGTAGGTCATCCACTCGGGCTGTGCAGAAATTATATCCAAATTTTCAAGAACTTGATCCCCCTTCATCAAGATAGTAGATTTGAACTGCATGCTGACCAGGCACAAATTATATATATTTGGTATCGAAAGGAAAGATCAATTTTAGCTGGCTTACCTGAAATTGAGGGCCAGTGCCACCTGTTGGACAGAACAGTTCTTCAAATTTTCAGATGTGTTAGTCCACTTCCTCAAGCTACAGTCTGCCGGCATCTGTGTAAATCTCTTATGAAAATGGAGACTAAAACTTCTGAAAATTTGAGGAACTTTGTACTCTCTTACATGATGTCACCAACTCAATTTCAGATATTCCATCTACTATCTTCCTTTCCAGTCCTTTCCAATTATATTCCACACCATTACTTGCTTCTGTATATATATTGTTCTATGGAAATTAATGCCCTCGATGGAATTAACAGTTTTCTGCATATTCTCAGTGTCATACATCTGTAAAAGTTTTAATTCACCCATTTTTCAATTTCAAGTTTGATACTTAAGAAAGGATTTATTTTTTAAGCACTGAGAATTTGTTTGTAAAATCTAAACAGCATGTTATCTTAAACATTTCTTTATTCATTACCATAACAGTATTTGGATTGATAAGACTATTATTCATTTGAAGTTCACTTATGTTAGTTCAGTTCACATATTATGATTCAAAAAATATCCATGCCAATATAAACATCTGTTGATCTTATTTTTGTGGTTTGTTTTGTTATTTTTCACAGAGTATTTAATTAATTAATTTTAACTATACAATTTACTTTTTATATATTATTTTATCAATTTGTGGAAATAGTTGGAAACTTTCTATTTATTTATTGTCAGTTATAGAATTTTTTTTTAATTTTACCATTACTACTATTTTGTTTTCTAACTAAATGGTGATTCTATGTTTTTTATATTATTGTTATAGTTATTTTATGTAATCATGAAAAATGTTTCCAGTTTAATTTGATAAATTCAAATTATTTATGTTTCAATGGATAGAGTGCTGAACTTAGCTCATGGCAGAGAAGAGTGTCTGAATTGACGGGTAGAGTATCTGAGCTTGAAGAGTCTTTGTCAAAGGCACAAAAAGAGTTATTGAAAGCCCAAGATACAAATGCTAAACTTCAGCGTGACCTACGTGAGAATGTAGCTCAGAAAGAAGATCAGGTATGTTTCCTTTACAACTACTAATTCAATGTTCATTGAAATAGATTCTTTGATGAAGCATGCATTACATTTAGTACTTTTTTTTAAAAAAAAGCATTTGGCTTACATACATATTAAAGTATCCTTTAAAAATGTACACTTAAATGAAATATGCTTTTAATATTCATTAGATAAATTATATTTTCCAAGTTTTTAAAAAAAATTATGTATAAAAAACCAAACAAAAAATGATTCAGTAAACATTCAAGGTTCCCTCGTTTGTAAAATTGAGATACTGTTCTGTCACCAACAAATTTTTCACTTTGTGACTTATGAAATATAAACTATTATGTATCTTATTATTGCTCCATGTGTATTAGTTTTCACTTAATATTAAAACAGCAATTCAGTTATAAGATTTATTATTGTTACTTTGAAATAAATGTTATTTCAAAATAATACTTTGGTTTTAGGAGGAACGAATAGCCACTCTAGAGAAAAGGTATTTAAATGCTCAAAGGGAATCAACATCTCTGCATGATCTTAATGAAAAACTAGAGCAAGAATTGCAACATAAAGAGGCACAGTTGAAGGTGAGATAAATATATGTTTATTCATATTAGGATTAAAAATAAAAGCAAAACAATTAATTATATTTTCTTATATTTATTTTCATTCTTTGCTTAAGAGTGTCTTTGAAAGACAGTTTCAATAAAAGTAAAACATCCGTACAATCTTTTTCTTCATATATGTAGTGTATCACTTGCCTCAAAGGTTCATGAAATTTGTATTTAACTGTATCACTTGTGTATTAGTAGCTTCACATCCAGAAAATCTTTGTCCTTTCAAAATAATTTTCATTTTACTTTTGGAAACTGATAGGTGAGAAATGCTAATTTGCACATAGAAAAGTTTTGTAACAAAGTTTTTGCCAATGTTATTAGCTATTACTTTGTTTATATACCAATCAAACCTGGCAAAAATAAAATGTTTTTATAAATCAGTTTTTTCATCTGCATTGGTTTCATACTCACATCCTCTATCACATAAATATTAATTCTAAAGGAAAATAATCACTTTGAAAATTACTTGTTTCAGAATGTACCCAATCAATCGAGAATTAATCAAAAACTGCCATTCTTCTGAATGTATTTTGTGTATTCACATCAAACATTTGCAATGTTTCTCATTCTCATTCTGATTGGACTAATATAAAAATATTCTCTTTTTAATATTTTGCTCATAAATATTTCCATTTAATTTAGTTGAGCATGGAGAATGTGTGTATGTGATATGACATGGATCCTGGCTCAGATTTTCATACATAATTTTAGTATTGAAAATGAATTAGTAATATTGCATTTGGAGTAGTGTATTTTGTAAACAGTCATTATATATCTAAATAATTATTCTGTGAGTAGGACCCCTGAGCTATAGTTTAAGGATTCTACTTGGCATTCGTCTAAATGTGATTCAGGGAAAATCCAAGAGAAACCAGCATCAGGTAGGTCAGGCTCTTGGTACTTATCCCACACCATTCTGATAACAGGAGAAATTTTTTTAAATGGCTCTTGGTACTTATCCCACACCATTCTGATAACAGGAGAAGTTTTTTTAAATGTCTACATGTTTTCTGGCCCTTTTCCCTTGCATTAAGATCACTAATCTTCAAAGCAGCTATTGAATGTTGCAGCAATTAAATGCTGCTTCCTACCATCAGTAATCTGTGATTCACAATTTAACTTAAAATAAGTATATCCAGCATTTTTTCATATTTTTGATGCCCTAACCTTACTATATCAACAATAAGATTCAATGGTATTCTTGAAATGTGTTAATAAGTAATCAGCGTTAACAAAATTATTGAAACCAGTGAATATGTATTTCATTTTGCAGGTACACATTAAACTTTTTTTTTGTTCGTGTTTTCTAAAAATTTAAAAACAGTGTGGAAATCTAATATTAAGGATTTTAGTATAATTTTTCTTAATTACTATGAATATTTAACACTAACTTTAAAAATATCCTAGGACTGAACTGTAAAACAAAGATTGCTGGATTTTAAGTTCTTAGATCATCTTCAAAGTACAGTACTCTCCTTATGCACGAGTACAGAACTTCCCATATTTTTGCTATGTTATGCAGAGAGTCTTAATTTTGGATCTGAGTCAAGTATCCATTGTGATTCTCATAAATCTCTACAATGGTGTCATCTATGTATTCTACATATTTATTACTACAAATGGGCAGGTACTTGGTTGAGGTATCAATAATTAATCAAAATAGAGTAATAGCAGAAAAATATGAAAATGTTTCAAAAAAGCCAAAAAATCCATAGCACATTAATGTTCATCAATACAAGAACAATATCCAAATTTTATTAATCCTAATACTAATCAATTTTATATTTTTAGGGAAAATCAACAGTATATTTGTTGACAAATCATTCCAGTCTATTATTGATTGTTCTCAAAGTAATGTTTTCCCAAGACTGTTGTTTGTTCTCTCTGCAACTTGTTATTACTGACATTTTGGACAAAACATGGGATGATTTAGTTGATCTTTAATGCATCTCCTGGCTGATTCATCAGAGTTGATATTACAAAATAAAAAAATAAAACTTGTTATTTCTTCTTACAGAGAGGAGTTCCCATTTAGTTGTTAATTCCTCTCAAATTTGTGAATCCCACAATTTGGATTTGAATAATATCTAATGTAATAATATTGATACCAATTTCAGGTTGGAGTAGTATGCTCCATATTGCAAGACCATTGAAACAGGTGATATACAGGCAACTAACTTTGCTTTCCCTGTACTTATCTTCAGTATTTCACTTTCATGCAACTGAAGTAACTATTTTTGTTGGTATGTGTTACACCATAATTTTCAATAAAGGACACTGTTTCACACAAATTTTATGTTATGTAGGAATAATGCTTTCCTTCATAGTAAAAATAATTGCCGTACTTTTAATTTGAATGTAACATCATAGTAAAAATACTTGCCGTACTTTTAGTTTGAATGTAACATCATAGATATTTACATCTTTCAATAAAAGCCACAGTTTCACATCAATTTTAAGTTCCATGAGGATAATATTTTCCTTCATAGTAAAAATATTTTCCTGACTTTGGTTAACTTTGTTTTAATCTATATATTTTCATTCTTCATCTGAAGTCTCAGCTCTGGGAAGAGGAAACATTTGCTAGGGGCCAGATGAAACAATTTAGTGTATCACTTTCATGATGTTCTTGATAAAAAAAATGTGAAACTTTATGGGACTTACAAGCTAAAGCATTGTCACATTGGATGGTACTGATGTCGTTTTGGCCTCTAGTACTTCACTTTTTCACATAACCTTAGAAGATCAAAGTAGAAGTCTGCATTGAACGTCATACCCAGTGGGACAAACTACCTATGAATGATAACTTTGGTGACTCATTCTTCGATTGCAAAGATTGCTACTTTCTGTTTGGTTGTAAGCAAAATTTATGCTATCTGTTTGTTACTTTTGGATTCACCTTCATATGTCTACATTTTACAACTGGTTAGCTCTAAAATGTCATGTGTACATTGTTGTACTCAATCATTTTGAATGTCAATCTATTTTGCAAAAGGCGGTTAATTTGCTATGTTACCAGCTCCAGGAGGAGAAAATTCGGGCTATCCAGGAGAAACTGGAGTTATCTGAGCAGAAGTTGGCACAGTTTTCAAAATTGCCTGAAATGGAAGAGGAACTGAAACAAAGAATGGAGGCGCTGACGCAGGTGAGGGTGCAGGTACGCTCTCGGCCATTGTACGTCATTGCATGAGATTTGTTACACATCAATTATTACCATTAGTTCAATTTACTTACTACAAAACATTAACTTTAGGACATATCCGAATATTTAATGTGGCAACTATTTTTTTTTTTGCTTTTTTAACAAAATGCCAAATACAGAATGATTTTCTCTAATACTGGTCAAAACTTGTACTTATCAGCAAACCAAAGGAGAAAAAGTGTAATGTTATCTTTTTAAAAAAAACATAGCTGTGTTCTAAACTAAAAATTTGTATAAATGAACATTTTCATTTTGATAGGACCAAAATAATCTAGAAAAATTTATACCAGATATTTTTTAATATGGAGAAGACAGATTGTATTTTCATTGGTACACAATGAGAAAATATTTCTAAGTGTTAAAAATGTATATCTGAGAAATAGTATACGTAACAGTTGACTATATATATATAAAACACATTAAGATAGGAAAGAGAGATGCAAAGTCGACTTCCCTAAAATCAATAGTTGGTCCAGTCGGGCTGAGGCGAGTGAATATTACAAATTTTTGAGGGCTCAAGCCCACGTGGTCAGGAGAGAGGGTCTGACCTCTTCAAGTGTTATTAAGGAAAGTGTTATTTAAGGAAAATGTGGCATGGTCAAATTAACACATTAGGATAGGAAAGAGAGACAGCGATGTCGACTTTACTTGAAATCAGTAGTAGGTCCTAGTCTGGCATAGGTGGAAGTTCAAATTTTCGAGGGCCTGAGCCCTCTTCATCAGGAAGGAAGATATGAACTGCATGCCAGCCAGGCACAAAATTATTTATATCAAGTTAACACCCATATATCATGAATTAAAAAAATAGGGAAAAAGAGAAAGAGATTGCAGATTATAATTTTACTCAATTTAGAATAGACTTTCCTTTGTACAGTTTGTTGACTTCTTTGACTGCTGCCATTAAAGTAATGATTTCTTTAATTTTTATTTATTGTAATTATTTTTACAATCTTTGTTATAGAATATGTCAACATTGAAATACTTCAGATATATTCTTAACATATTTTAGGCACAAGAACGCCACGGGTCTGCAGAAGACAGAATACAGCGACTTGAAGCTCAGTTGGAAGAAAAGAATGCTGAACTGATGCGATTAAACCAAAGACTTAAAATGAATGAAGAACACAACACTAGACTATCCTCTACAGTTGATAAACTTCTGTCAGGTAATTCTCAACTAAATCAAAAGTTGTACTAAGTTACTAATTTGCGTGTTACCAGAGTACTGTTTAAATAATGGCTTTCATTTAATTACCGTTCTGAGACAACTATTAGTAAATAATTGATACTTAAAACTATACTATGCGTATGTATAATTAGAGCCTTTTCAAAAATATAAATACATAGATAAAATGAATTTTTACTCTGCACTACACTGATTGTTCACTTTATTTTAGAATCTAATGAACGATTACAAGTACACCTCAAAGAAAGAATGCATGCACTAGAAGAAAAGAATGCTCTTACTCAAGAACTGGAGAAAACAAGGAAGGTTGCTGAAGATCTGCAGGGTGAGAAGGTAAGATTTTTCACTCATTTACAACCTTTTATATTTTTTATATACTTATTAATTGATATACCATTAGACTGTTTGTCATTACTCATTTGTTAATCTGTTTACTAATTTTCTATAATTTAATTGGTTTTTCATGGTTGTTTGTTGCCAAAGTGTATTTTCAGTTTGTTTAAATAATGGGACTCCTATGTGAAGAACATGAGACAGTTAATATGGGTTGGTAAAATACTATGTTTGTTTTGAACTCTCATATTCTATTATTAAATCTTAAGTTTTTTAAAAATATTCAATATATCTAATATCAAACCTTCGAGAAGGAGGAACATAATAAAGTTGCTTTAGTATGGTGATAACAACATATCATTTTGTTGTGTAATATTCTTTTGAAAGTAAACCTATTTATCTTTTGTAACCATATACTACAAACTGTCATAAATTATTTTTAAAGTATTAAGTTGTTTTTTGTTTGACTTAGAGATCATACTTTAAAATTCAAGATATATAATGTTATAAAACTTTAATTAAAAGTTTTAATCTTCCTGTAATTTTTTATCTTATGTAGGGTGATATTGTGAAAGAACTGAGCAAGGCAAGGCTAGAAATTGACAACGTGAAGAGGCAGATGCTCCAACAAGAAATAGCCTTTAACATTCAGCAGACTGATGCATTAACAAGGTTAGATAACTTGCAAAAGGATCTGGAAAGCAGAAGGTATTAGGAAAACAATAGAGACAATGTAACTGCATGCAATACACAAGCCTTTGGTCTTCAGGATACAACCTCTTGTCAGCTTTATTATTTATCTTAATTTTAATTTTGTTCGAAAGTATAAATTTGTAATAGCTTGCTCCTTTTTTCATTAATTTTGAGCACAATTATACTATATATTATATTAATTCAGTCCAGTATTAAGAAGTGATTGACTAAAGGAATTGTCTTGTTGATGACAACTGAGGTGTCTTTTAAGTCTCCATGTAAATAAAAATTTTAATTTACTTGTTACTGGCAACTTTTGAAAATCTCTTTCAATATTTATATTCTGTTGTTTACTACACACCCATATATGTTTGCCCATATATTACAGACTCATTTTTCTCCATTGTCGTCTAGACTGCATTATTTTCATCCAGTTATTCTCTGCAATTTTTGTGTTGTCTTGCCCCATATATCAAATGGCCTCCTTTGTCTCTTATGGTTTTGTGGAACTTTCTATAAGCTGGTCGCCCATTATTCATGGCCAAGGGAAACCAACAAAAGTTTAATTGAACTAGGTTCTTCAAAGTGTGGGATTAAATCATTGTACAGGCTAATCAGTACAACAACTTCTTGTTATGAGGAAAAAAGGACGTAAGAGTAAATCAATTACAGAATCAACTAATGCACAGAAATAAATCCTGTAAAGTAAATAAGCTTGAATTGAATTTACATTGAATTCTTTTGATTTTGAAAATATCATTAAACACTAAATATTCTTCAGGTTATTATGATATTTTGGAAATTATTTAATATATTATTATTTCTGTATTAAGTTAACTTTGTAATAAATCAATACTTGGTGAAATGATCCCTGATAGGTTATAACTTACAAAAGTGACACCCACATCCAAGTATGGCTGTGTTCATACTTTAGTAAACTATCATCAAGTTATACTGTTGCCAGTATTTTCTAAATTATTTGTGAAAGTTTGTTTACAACGGGATTATTAAACACTTAAACGAACACAATTTTCTAAATAACTCTGAATTTACTCATATGACATTAGAATCGCTCAACCAAAAAATGTACATAGTAGGAATTTTCTGTGATCTTCCAAGGGATTTAATTATGTTGTCCACTGTATTGAAAAATTGAAGTACTATGAAGTTACTGAAAACTCATATTCTAGCAAAACTTTGCATTCTGATTGGGGACAAATAAATATTGGGGTTTTTATATGCCCATTATTCTTTTTAATATTTATTAATGATTTATGAAAATTAAGATTCCATTTTCTCAGGTTTTTCAGACAACACTTGTTTCTTAGTAAAGAGTAAAGGATGAGTCCTTATAAGAAGTAGCCAGTGCATGTAAGCATTTACTGAATTGGTTTTCAGCTAATGACTTATAAATTAATTATGAGAAAATTTTTATGAAATTTGTAACAAAAAATGTAACATTAAATTCTGTAGCCTTAGTTTAAAAGATTTAGGATTATCTGTGTATAATAAATTAAATTGGAAAATTACATAATGCACTTGCAAAAAAATTAACCTCAGCTATCCATCTGTTAGAATAATCTAAAAGTGCAGTGATTTGAACATATGTTCAGATTACTTGTATACTTTCACTCCCTTTTTACATGTACAATTTTCTGGAGTAACTCTCTAGAAAAAAAATCATTGTTAGACTTGTTTAAGAGGAGTACTTTTCAATTTGCTATAAAATGGAATGAAATTACTGACCTGTTATAGAAAATGGTAATCTCTTTAACATTTCAAAGTTATCTAAAACAGTCAACTCTCAAGCTTCATATTAGGGTATATATGTATCTGTAAGTAGATAATATACAATTAACCAAGAGTGAAATACAAGCAATTATTATATGGTAGCCTGCAGTTTAATAAAGATTTTAGTGTACTTAGAATTGGTTTGTGCTTATGGTCAGTAGTGAAAGTGCACAAAACCTTTTTGAGCTCATTGGAAGATTATTTTCTGTGTATACAGACATTGTATAGTCAGTTAGCATAACAATTAGTAAAACAATGTAAAATTGTGGGTGGGTGACTGTTTTCAATAAATTAGGATGGCTATTGAGGCTATGAGTGGTATATATATTAAAGAAATATAAACTTTGTAACAGAAATTTAAGAGATTTATTGATTGAGGCAAATGTACTTTTAATAATACTATATATTTTTCCGCATTGCAAAACTCACCCTCATTGTCATTAAAAACCAAAAATGTGCTATTTTTGCCCTATCCATCAATAATCAACTTTCCACAACCCCTCTCAGAAATATCCATAAAATATTCAATATAATATATTTCATAGGAAAAACAAAATTACATTATCCCAAATATTTTTCCAATCACAACAGTGCAAGCTATTTAAAGGAAACTTTAACAGCTTATGTTCAAAGTCAATATTTCAACAATTACAATGATTGCTATATAAAAACTATTACAGGCACAAACCCCATAATTTCTTTTATGTCAAACATAATTTGTGGGAACTCTCCTTCTAGATAAATTCCATAAGTTTGTAGTATTCACAGTAAGCTGTGTATCTGCCAGATGTTGATATGCTTGAAGATTCTAAGTTTCACCCTTAACTATCTGTAAGTGTGTTCATGTTGCATGTGTTTATGGATACATGGAGCTTGTTAATAGTCTCCACCCTTTTCCTTATCTTGTAACAGAGAAATCATTAGCTTTATTTTGTAGCAGTTGTTGCTGTATAAGAGCCTTGACTTTGATTTGGCCTCTTCCTGTCTGTAGTCAATCCAAAGTATCTTAAAACAGTGAAATCTTAACTTTCATATTTTGGCACCTGTGTCTTTTTCCCATCCTTGTAATTTGTAAGATATAGCCACTCCACACTACAAACATATATATATATATATATATAACGAGGTCAAATTAAATAACCAATTAAGTTAGGAAAGGGAGACAGTGAAGTCAATGTACCTGCAATCAATAGTTGGTCCAGTCTGGCTGAGGTGAAGGAATATTATGAGTTTTTGTTGAGGAGAGAGGGATTGAACTGCACTCCAGCCAGGCACAAACTGATGAATTCAAACTTTTCAAAAATTTGAATTCATCAATTCATAAGAATTGCACTTCAGACCCTCTCTCCTGACGAAGGGGGCTCAGGCTCTGGAAATTCAAATTATTCCATCAGCCAGACTGGACCAACTATTGATTTCAGGTAAGTTGACTTCACTGTCTCTCTTTCCTATCTTAATTTGTTATATACAAATTATACACACACAATTATTTTTATTTAGAACTGAGTTTAAATTACAGAATTTGACACACACATACATTCATCTCTAAAAATAATGATCCCTGAATAAAAGTACATTATGTGTGCAAATTGTCTCAACTAATACTAGTTCACCTCATTAAGTTCTATTTCTAATCCATAACTGTCCAATTAAAATACACATTTTTGAATGTTTATATCCAAGTAGTTAATATTTTTCTCTTCCACACTTGTTTATAAATTTTTAAAACTGTTATAGCTGCAGTACTCTACAAAGCTTTCATTAACTTTCACATATATTCTGGCAATAGATTTCAAATACAATAAAGGTACAAAGTTGGCAAGTAGATTTCCACCCCGTATGTTATTTTGAAATTCGTGGTACTGAATTTAAGTGTATTGTACACATTTGTAGATATGATGTGGACTTATGAATTAATTATTTAATGCAGTTAAGGAAAGCATAATTAAATGGGCTATCATTCTAGATTTCTCTTTGATATTTATATCATGTAACTCATATTTCATATTGTACATACAATAAGTGTGTTTACAGGAGCCTTTCTCCAAGTGCAGCAGATCCTAGTTTCGTGAGAAGCTCAAGCCATTCAAGCTTTGATACCCATTCTCTGCCTCGTAGGACACCTAAAACAAGAGTTTCTGCTCTGGATGAAGACCCAACTAAGGTTACAACAGATAATTTAAATATCAATAGTAGTTTTATTTCTTGAGAAATATTCACCACGAACCATGTATAATTATTCAGGAATGGGAGAAAATGCAGCAGGCTCATGTTTTGGCCAATGTACAACAAGCATTTGATGTTTCAAGTGATGCTGAAGGAGATGATAATGAAAGTATCTTTAGTGCAGCAGAAATGTTGTCTCCATCAGGCCACACAGATGCACAAACTCTAGCTATGATGTTGCAGGAACAGTTAGATGCTATTAACAATGAAATCAGGTACCAAAATAAAATTTTAACCACAATTTTAGATCCAATTCATTCCTGACATATATGCTATGTATAATGAATTATTCACCTTTCTTTATCTTATTATTTACTGTGGGAAATGGGTATTTTTCATCTTATTCAATTTATTTAAAATAGCTTCATTTAAGGTAATCAAACCCATTTGAAAATAAAATAAAGAATAACACAGATGAAGTGATTTGTTAATTAAAAGAAACTAAGTTTATTAAATGTTATCAAAATTATCTATTATGTTTAATAAATTAATTGTAAACTTGAAGGTGGTATGCACTTACTGTAACGCTTACATTCATGTTATGTTCTTTATTGTAACACACTACAACATGTTTATTCTATTGAAAGGAAATATGTATTATTTGGAATTTACAATTTAGTTTGCTTTTGACTGATGGCACTAATTTGGAATTTGAAAAAGTCTTCTTATAAATTGGATAAAATTATGAAGAAAAATAATTTTTTACTTGATTACACGTTGATTTTGGTGAAAACATACAATTAATTTTTATCTTACAAATTGATTAGTGCACTAAACTATAATTAAGAGAGGATTTAATCATTGGAAATATCTGGAAATAGGATATGTAAGAAGAATAAGGTGTATGAAGAAGAATAGTGAGAGTTCCAGTGTTTGTAAAACAAAAAAATTGTTACTCATGAGTTTTATTCAAGATTGTGAATATCTCTTGCAGGCGCAACTCTATTATGATCATGCCAGAGAAAAGAGTATTGTCTGAATATCAGTTGAGTTTCCATTAGAGTCATTTTATGTTAATTTAGTCCAATAAAGTATCAATTTCTTCTAGTCATGCATTAAAATAAATTAATTTGTGATTCTTATCTATTCATTGTTCTTTGAAGTTCTGACAGTTATTGCTCAATTAAAATGTTAAAAAAATCATTAATAAAGAGAAACATTTGCATTTAATGTTATATTGTTACATAACCAGATTAAAGTGTGTTTTTATTTCATATAGGACATCATAAGTATCACCTGCTATTAATAACTTTACTTTCATGCCTATATTTGAATAATTAGAAACTATTTACTCATTCTCATATAGATTATATGTTTCTCTTTATTGAAAGTTGCTTTTACTTATGTGGAAGAAAATTAACCCTGAAATAATTATTAGTATTAAAAAATTGTCGTATATTACAAACGAATACTATTTCAGGCTAATTCAAGAAGAGAAGCAGAGTACTGAAGCTCGGGCTGAAGAGTTGGAATCCCGGGTTGGCAGCCTTGAACACATGAATTTATTGGTGCGCGGCCGCAGCTTCGAGCGAGCGTCGCCTCCTCTGAGTGGACGCTCTACCCCAAAGTCACACCATTCCCCGCAGCGTGACTACCTGCACAAATACCACACGGTCAGCACTTCCTTGCATGAAAAAGCACATTTTCACTGCACTACATCACTTGTGTTAGGGTCAGGGTCTCCTTTAAATTGTTATATGCACACACACACATACATATATATATATATTAGTAAGGATATGACATTGTCAAAAATAATTGTGATATTGGAATGGAAATGAAAGAGATATAGCTTGTGGCTTACCTGAAAGTGAATTACAGTGTAACCATAGGGAACCGAAGGTAGTTCTTCAAATTTTCGGAGGCTCTCAGCCTTCTTCTTCTGGAAGGAGTGTTACACTATTTTGTGCACCAGCCGCATACACCGTACTTTAAGGTAAGCCACATGCTATCTCTGTTTCCTTTCCATACCAATATTGCAATTACTTTATAAAATGTTATATCCATACTAATATACACACATATATGTGTGTGTGCATATCTCAAAGTTAGTGTTCAATAAGCTCACATTGCTTTAAGTCCACTTTTTAATTACTTTTGAATCTTTAACACATCACATCTTATTATTATTAATGTAAAATAAATACATTCAGCTTTATCTGCTAATATTTGCTGATTGCAGTAGTTAATTTTTGAAGAAAATATACAAACTGTCATTAAATATGGCTTATATACGTAATAAATAAAATTTCATTTGCCAAATTGTGTTTATGAGCTTGCTTACTGGCATTTTTTCATTGATCAGAAAAGAAATATACCTCCCATTTGTGAAACTAATATTTTATCTCATAAAATATTTCTGCTGTTAATTACACATGATTTTTAGTGTTACTAATATTATTCTTGCAAGTCACTATGTAAAGAATATATTTCATAATTATCTGCACAAATAATAAGAATACTAATTTTAAGAAAAACGCACATGGTTACTTCATTTTCAGATTGAATTGATACATATTTGTGACATTTAATTCATAACGACTTACTGGGTTATCTATGTACTTTTGTATACAAATTTACATTTGAAGAAATTGTTATTGAGGTTCTTATATTGCAAATGTGGTAAAGATCACATTTTATGTCATTCAAAGCAATTTCTGTTATCGATTTTAACTTCATGTTCATTTTGAATCTGATTTAATACTTACGAATTAATACCGTGGTGTCTTTCATACAATTAGGGAGTAAAACGTTGTTTATTTTCTTACAAGCTTTTATTGGGTGCAACATGCAAAGCAATACTCTCACTTGCAGGAAAGGGTAATATCAATTAAATTAATGATTTATGTAATAAAAAAACAAAGAATTTATTATCAGAAAAAGAGGATCTGCCCACACATGAACAAGAATTCGTACTTGCCAGCATGCTCGGGAAGGCATGTACTCCCTCTCACAAGATTAACTGTGGTTTTTGTTGTCATAAACCAGCACGTTACCCAGAAACATTGATCACAGCTTACCAGCACTGTAGCACAGACAGGGGTTCATCTCTTGTCCTCAGTGGCATAGGCTGCAGCAGCAGACAGCCGAGACACAATGTAGACAGCAGACTGCTGACGAAAACTGACTCCCCTCTTCCGCTGATGGTAACAGACTGTGTCATCTCGAGAGATGTCTCTCGAACCCTATAAATCAGCGTGTCGATATTGGTTACCATCGACACATGATTAATAGTTTATTTCAAATTTAGGCCCCACCATTGGGTCATACCTTGCCTGGTAAAGATTTTATGACCCTGTTTGCGGTCCATGGATTTTTCCTAATCCGGCCCACAATTGTCTACTGTCAACTTCTCAGCTCCGGCAAGTCTCGTTTCCATGTCTCTGGGCAAAACTTTAAATTAAAATTACTAAAATATTCAATATTAAAGGCAAGTGCTAAAAAATAATACATTAAGTAAATTATACTTATAAGAAAGACAAATGGCTTCTATTTTTATTACCAATTATTTCTATTTCTCGTAACATAGCAGATAAAAGGAAGTATATCATAGGTTCTTGAAAATTGATTTGCCCTAAATATATTTAACCAGTGTAACTTCTAATCGAAGTACAAATTCGTATGCATTCGTTGCTACATTTTATACTTAATTATTTAATGAAAGTGCATTAATAAGTGGCATTAAATGAATGAGTCACTTAATGCAGACTTGTTGAATTTAACATGATTGTAAAATTAATTTTGGATGCTTCAATTTGTGGACTAACTAAATGAAGATATTGTAATACCTAATCTCCACACATTTCCTTTTTTCATTTTTGTATTACATAGTGTGAATTCATACAGTATTGTCATTTCTTTTCCAATATTTAGACAGACATGCACAATCAAAAATTCATGTGGGACCATTCCCTAACCAGCTTTAAATTGTTATATACCTTCTACTTTTATTCATCAAAACTCTTGCATTTGTTCATAGAAACACTCCTTTAATCTGCCACCAACCCTAGACTGATCAATCATCTATGAACCTAAGCTAGTTTAATAGTTGAAGGAGAAGAAGGAACACATGTCATTATCTAGCTAGCCATTCATATATTGTAATACATAGACACACTAAATATAACCATACAATGCCTGTCAGATTACCAAAAACATAGCTGTAACTCAATAATCAGTTTATTCATATCGCCAGGAATCCTCTGGTAACAGGAAATTGTTGGACACTAGTAAAGTGTCTAGCCATGATAATAAGAGTGGTATAACGTCATCACTAGGGAAACATTACAAAAATAACCAATACCGCCTTTCTTGGCATTGACAAGTGATACTAAATAAGATACCTTACAAATTGATGCACAGCCGACATGCAATTCAGATGTTCCTTCCTGACAATGGCCCTCAAAAATTAGAAATATTTTCACTCAGCCCGACTGGATCAACTGTTGATTTCAGGGTAAGTTGACATCACGTCTATCTTTCCTATCTAAATGTGTTATTTAATTTCACCTCATCACATTTCCCTTAAGTGTTATATATTTATAAATAAAGTAAGGAAATGTGGCATAGTCAAATTAATTAACTCATTTGGATAAGAAAGAGGAACAGAGAGCAACTGGTTTACCTTAAATCGAAAGTGGGTGTCTACAGGCTGAGAACCAGGAACGATAAATTTTCAAGGACAGTTGGTTGGAATGTTAGAATGAAAAGAGAAAGTGAATGGCTTACCTGAAATTGAGGGTCAGCATTCTCATGCAGGGTAAGAGGAAGATCTTCAAATTCCTGGAGGCATTAGCCTTCTTCTTCAGGAGAGTGTCACGCCATGTGATGGCCAGCCACACAGTGTGGAGTTCTGTTTGTCCTGTATGGTGATGCTGAATCTCAATTTCAGGTAATTTTTTCTCTTTCCCTTCCATATAGTTTATTTCTCTCTCTCTCTCTCTCTCTCTCTCTCTCTCTCTCTCGCACATTCACACACACACACAATCAATTTATGTGGATATGGAAGAGAAAGAGGAACTGACATGGCTTACCGTAGCCTGAAATTTGCTACCAAATGTTTATAATTACATTATTTAAAACTACATGTTGAAATTTCCTTGTAAAAACAACCTTGTCTTAATTATGCAAATATTGATTTAATTGGTGATTTACATAGAGAAATATTGTACAGTGTTAGTACTTTAATTGCTTAGGTATTTTAGAGTATCATTACAGTTATAAACATTACATTTATTTCATAATTCATAATAATAATAATTTATGCAATTCTATATTTTTCAGTAATGGCTCACAATTATTTTTCTGAACACATTAATATATTTCATTAAATCTTTTTTCCTTTCTGCATATTTATAGAACAATTGCCAGATTATTTCCTTAATATTTTGTTGTTTTATCAATTTTTGCAATTTATATTCATAGACATTACTTTTGGTTTAAGTGCTATGTATAAGAAAATTAAAGTTTACATCAGGGTATGTTATTGGGATTTCAACCAGGTTTTTTTAATTTGTGGTAACTGGATTTAATTTTCTTCAGCAGACACAGAAGCATTATTGCCTTCTCTCCAATTTTCACATTTGTATTCTAGATCATTTATCATACATCACATACACTCAGTTGATCTACTATCATCAGAGTTATTGTTCTACTTTGATCTACTTAAATAGTCGTGAAATCACCATGTCCTAATTTTTAATATCAGTTTACCATACTATACATTCAAACTCTGTAATTTGAAAGGTTAACCACTGTCATTGTCTGATGTTTGTATGTGAACCTTGTCCTGTAGCTTTGGAATGCCAATTGTGAATGTAGCTGTCTGTATTGTTTACTTATATAACCTATTTTATGTATTCTGCATTGCATGATTTGTCTGGATTATTCCCAGCCTTGCACAATCATCTTAGTGCCATAGTTTATATATCACAGAAACATTTTGCAGCTGTTCATATTCTTAATTTATTTCATGAAGATGTTTATAGCAAGTCCTGAAATACATTCTAAATTTTACAGGTGTATAGTTTTAGAGAATTATGAATATATCTGCTGAATATTATTATGCAATTTGGTCTCAACAAAAGGAATATTTATTTTTACTATTCTTACTATGGTATTTAATGCTTACAGGATTTTTTTCTACTTCAATTACTAACATTTAATTTATTATCATTCAAACATAAATATAACATTAATTAATTCATCTATTTGATTTGTTGTAGTAAGTGATTAAGTATTTAAAGAAATACCAACTGACTTAAATATTCAAGACTTTTAGTTGCTGTTCTGTTTCCAATTATAAATTACCATTAAGGATTCTCCAGAGTGACATATATTCTATGATATTTCTTCATTTTTTGCAGGCTTGCTTAAGAATCTTTTTATTTCAAGGTTTTTTCTTGTGTTTATATTAACTCATTACGTTGTCAAGTTTTGTGCAAGACTCTTTTGTTATTTTGCCCCTTTTATTTAAGTAATGTGGCATATAAATTCTTTTAATTGACTTTGACATGAATAATATCAATCTAGAAATTTTATTTTTTTTAGTTTGTTAACAATGGTGTTGAGTCATTTTGTAAGTAAGTTATATGGTATTCCATTATATAATATAGAAAATTATGAAAGAGTGAAAGAAGGAAGAAAAATCCAACATTTAGCACACACTGTTATTCTTCTGTGAGAAATTGTTAAGAATCAAACCCAGACACAAAGAGTATGAACACACTAAAGAAATATTAAACTCAATTTATTCCAGAGAGTAGGCAAATGATGCATTCACAACTGACTGAAGAATTTTGAAACTTAGTGAATGTGTGTGGTCAGTGACAGGTGGTGATTATTTTCTGGAGAATTTGCTTTTGTTGCCATGAATTAGAGACTTCCAGGATGTGAAGCAGAATTGTTTGATTCTGTGTAGATAGTTTATTTAAATTTTTATTTAAAGCTATGGGGTCATTTGACCCAACTTGAATAAACTTAAAAATAAAATTTAAGATTTAACTCCCATGCTCTGCCAGTTTTAATTTTGAAATTTTTGTGTGCTGCTAGTTACTTTTAAGCTTGTTGATTCTGTTGTTAATGTGACATGTTGTTTTAGCAGTGAACTCTTTTCCACATTGGAAGAAAATAGAATAACATGAATAATAGGAAACAGTTATTGGTGTTGTTCATATTTTGGTTGGTTTGGGGGGGGGGGGGGTGCAGTGGCTTTTTTGTGTTATATAGTTATTGTGTTATTGCTTTCTGTAAAAAGTCTTTAGATTTTAGACCTAATACCATACAGTCATGAAAATTTTTTAGGTCTGAATGAAAATTAATAAGAAAGATAGCCAAGTACATACATAATAAGTGATAATATAAATACCACACAACATTTCTGAGATCCTTGTCCCTTTCTTCAGGTGCTAAGAAGAGCCTAGGTGACAACTGCACTGTCAGTTGACAAAGAAAGGGATAAGGATCCAAGAAATGTTGTGTGGTGTTTATATTATCACTTATTTCGTCTGTATTTGGCTATTTTTCTTATTATCATACAGTCATGTTGAATTAGTTTATTATCTTAAATTTCATACTTGCACACTTTCATAATTTTCTCATCAGTTATGATTTTTAAATAGTTCAGTGTGATTCAAAACATTTTCTAAGAACTAATAAAAAAATATTTTCGTAAATAATCATTTCATAAATTCTATACTATTTTGTATACACAAACTTACATCTGCATTAATAGATTATTTTAAACACCTTTTTTTTTTAGCTCGGTTAATAATTTTTGAACAAGAATAGTGATGTTTGACTTGAAATTTGTTGCATGTTTAATTTTTTATATTCTGGCCTTTTCTATTTGGGCCACTAAAAATTTATGAAAGAAGAATTGAAGCTGGCCATTAAGTTGCTTGCATGTTTCCTTTTCAGACTTTTGCCCTAATTCTGATAATTCACAAATTTGTACATATTACAGTTTGTAAAGAATTTGAACAATCCCATTCTTTAATGAAAAATTTATTTTCTTCTTAGATATACAAACAATACATAGATCCTCCCTCCCCCACCTTTTTTCAATTAAAGACTAAAAGCTTTGTGATCTAATGTCTATGAATGAGAGAACAAGCTCTTCGCAAACAGTATGTTGGTTATTTGGCATGAACATGTAAATATATCCAACAGTAAATGACATACTGAAATTAATTTAAAACAACCAATCTTCTGCTTAATCAAGTTGCTGGCTTACTTATAACTTAGAGTGAGAATTAAATAATGTCTGCATCAATTCTGTGGATTCAGGAAACTTGATTCCTTGATGACATGCATATTTCCATTTATATTCTTCTCCCAATTATATCTCCATATTTATGCTTAAACTGCTTTCCCCATCGAAATAACACATGATTTTACATGTTATTTAAATAATTCTAATAACTTGTTGACTTAATTAATTGTTTTCTTGACACTATCCAAAAACTTTTGAACTATTTAATATTTTGATATTTTTATTAAAATATTTTTTATTTTAGTAATAATTTATATATATATATATATATATATATATATATATATATATATACACACCATGTTCTAAATTAATATGTGACCACATTAAAAGTTAAACTAAAATACACTAATATATATTAATTAAAGTTTTTATTTTTAAAAATAAGGAAAAAACTGAAACAAATTAATATTTTCAGCACAGTAAATATTTATGTTTTTTTTATATATTCATCAGTGAATTGAATACTTCAATATTTGTAACTTTTTTCTTTTCCAAAGTATATATGAATAAATAATGTTCTTGACTCAAATTATATCCAAATTATTATGATTTTCAAATATATCAGCATGCTCAACACTCGCAAGTAAATAGATACATAATTTTTTAAAGTTAGTTTTAATTTATTACAAGAAATGACGAGCATTCAGTGTGTTCTAGAAAAAAAATTAAAAATACTGTGTGTTGTTTTGATTGGTTGAAGATTGGGTATTTATAATTATTTTATAAAATGTAACCCTCAATTTGGAATACAACAATAATTTCTGTCTTAGAAGAATATTTGATACAGCTTTTATTTAATACACATCTCATGATTATTGCTTAGATTTGGATAACATGTATTTATGTTCAAAATTGTGCTTATTTTCAATATATGGGCTGATAGTATTTACTAAATGAATATGAACAGCTTATTTTTGTTCTTTCTGCTAATGTTTAACTTAGACAGTTTAATCAAATCTTAAGATTTTCTATGAATATTAGAAATGCCCCTTAAGGAATTTTGTTATTTCCAACTTCTCTCAAATAACATAAATTTTTTTGAATAAATTAAAATAGTAATAATTGTTATTATTATAATAAATTAAATACTTTCCACTTGAGCTTTGACTTCTGTATTTATGCAACATAATTAGTGTTGGGATGATTTTGCACGTCTCTCTTTCTGTCCATCTTTCGGCACTGGGTGTTGTTTTTCTAGGCTCCTGCCTCTATGTCTCCGGCCCATCTACATCAGTATGCTTCTACCCTGAGTCCGGGCCAACTTTCAGAGTCTCTGCCTGCTAGTCAGGTTTGTGCCTGTAGCATTCAGTGCATGCTATAATGATTTTTATGTTACAGTGCTGGTATAAATAACAGACTAACAAAATTCGGAAACATCTTATGATGTGTTATTCTATTTTCATTTGTAACCTACTACAAGTCTTATCAATATTTTGTTAATAAGTTATTTAATTTTTTTTGTTTTACAATCAAAATAGTGAACATAATACACAAGTCACAACTGTAATTTTAATTATTCAAGTTTTTATAAAGAAGTTGGTTTAACAAAACTATTAAATATTTAATAACTCCAATTTATAATTGCACACTGTTAGGATTACTAGAAAGTCACATACTATTACTCTAAACTTATTTTTGTGAATCAAATAAAAAATTTAATATTGTTGAGCTATAAAATAACACATTTATTTTTCTATATATTCCTTCAAAATTAGCAAAGTTCAAATGTATGCCAGGAAATTAAAATTAATACATCACTTGTATAATTTTATAAATTCTTTTTTTGTTGTTTTTGGTAATCTGACAATGAAATTAAAAAATTTCTTTACGTTGAAATTTTATTTAAATAATTTTATAATGGCATATTTGTCAGAACAGAGTTAGACCTGGTGTAATTCCTACTTATTTATTGGCTTGCTATCTATTTTTTATTTATAAATTTGGCTGAAGTTATGGCTTTTTGTTATTTTGTAATTATATATCATAATGATGTACAAGTTGTATGAGTGATATTTTCTCAAAATATTTCAAAATGGATTAATAGTTATTGCAATTTTTTTGGTACCTACAAACATATTGCAGACAACTTTACTTCAAGAAGGTTTTCTTAGTTTATCTTATGTTACAGCTACAGCTTGCCCCTCTGTCAGCAGAACTATCAAAAGAAGAACTTCATATTGTGGGTGGAGGTGACAGTAGTGGAGCAGCAAGCCCTCTCACAGCTCGCTCTCTGCGACTTGAACGTGTTGCACAAGCTTTAGCCCAAAGCCAGGAAGAATTGAGAAGGTACAGTTATTTGGAGGAGAAACTATTTTTAAGCAATATTATTGAATGTAGACAATTTTAATGTGATAAAAATTTTGTTGTCACAAAACATTTAATGTTAATGTATTTAATGCTTATCGAATATTTAGTTACTACTATGGTCAATGTTAAACTCCTTTTGTAACTAATATAAATAATTATCTACTAACTTTCATCCTAAGATATATCTTTACAGATCTTAAAATACTGTAAAATATTTTCTGTTGTTATTTTATACTACTGCATAGGAAGTACACTACAGATACACAAATGAATTTTATTTATTTTATATAGCGCATTTTCTTTTTGTTGGTCACAGACGCACTGGATCAGCAGCAACATTACCTTCATCTGGTTTGGCTCTGAGGTAATTTTATAATCTTGTTTGCATGTCTTAAAGGTGCTATAGCTTGAGAAGGCATGATATTTATAATTTATTTAATATCTAAAATAATTAACCATCACTAATTTTAATATATTTTTAGTTGAATGTTACGATCTTGGAGAATAAATTTTATTTTGTGCTTCGTATCATTTATTGTTAAATCTTTGGAATATAAATAATAATAATAATAATTTAAATAATTTTTGTAATGAATTATAATATTAGAAATTGCAGAATAGTTGGTGCATCTGAAGTTATTGTTTAACAAACCTACATATAGTGTTTTGGTGTATATAGCTGATTAAGTACATATTTTACTTAGTCTAAATTCCTTCAAAATTATTTCAGAAGCAACTATTTAGTGGATTTCTGTGTATCTTCTTTGTTTCACTATATACCCATATTAATTAGTTGGGATGTTTGCACAAGCTAATTATGGAGACCAAAATGTTAGTGTGTATAAAGTAGTTACAAAATACCTGTGAGTACAAGGAAATATTTGATGAACAGAGATAGGAATTGATATGTTTAAATGTTTTTTCAGATTATGGGGTTATATTGTATTAGTATTTGATGTAAAATCAAGTAAATTGAGAAATTTAATACAAATTTTAAAGTAATCTAATTCCTCTTTTGCATTCTCATGTGGTGTTTTTTTATGTTCTCCATTGTATATAATTTCGTAAAACATAAGACAATCAAATATTACTCGATAAACAGTTCTCAGTTTTCACTCGGGTGTAGCATATTTAAACGCGATGTTTCGACAACTAAAATCTGTTTTGTCATCTTCTAAATTAACGTTGCTTTTAAATATGCTACACCTGAGTGAAAACCGAGAACTGTTTATCAAACAAAAACACTGGGAATCAAATATTAGTTTTTCCTTATTCTTTTGCTAACGTGACAAGATACACTTTCAAATGCAGTAAACTGCATTAGTGTCATTTTAACAGAAAACCATAAATACCATATATTTGAAAATAAATTTTCATTTGAAACTCGGTATTATACTGTTTGTTTATAAAATTATCTTCCTTAGTGTGTTCTGTATTCATACTGATTTCTTTTATTATTTTTATTTGCTTTGTTATGTCCTACACAAAAAGAGCACTTTTCCTGATACTGAAATTCAAAAAATTGAGTCTAATTGAAAAGGTAGAGTCTTGGAATATTAAACTGCTATAATTTTTGTTCATGCTGTTTATTCATGAATTTTTGGCTGCTGGTGCTTTGTGGGTTTAAGTGGACATAATTAAGGTTATTGCTTTTAAAGTAACAGAAATGGGGGCAGATTCTAATTCATTTATCCACAGCAGAAAAATACCATCTTTGAATTGAACAAAGTAAAAAGGTGTATAGTAAATAAATAATAACACTTTTCTTCTGAAACTTTTTCTGGATGCCCATGAACAGATTATATCATCATATGCAGTAAACTAGGAAAAATTTATTGTCAGAATACAATGTCTCCTTATGTTCAGTGGGTATGCAAGTGGGTAATGAGAAAGCAATTTAATTATCAGAATGTCAGGAAAATTCTTGGTCAGGTATTGTTGCACGTGTGGGAAGAAGAGAGAAAAATACTTTTAAAAAATGGACTCACTTACATGTTCTTGTAAACCAAAATGTTGTTCTGTATTTTTTATCTACCATTTTCATTAATTGCAAGAATTGAAAACAGAGATATAGCTTGCAGTGTACTTATGTGTGAAAGTTGGTCTCCACAGTTTCATAGAACGGAGAAATTTTTATTCATATGTTGTTATTCATTTCTTTGGGGCAGATGTTGGCAGCTAAAACTTGTTCAGTGTTACAGCAACACTCACCTACAATAAAAGTTCTTTCTTACATAAAAAAAAAGGAAAATATTTTTGTGTGCACACAGAATATGCTGTAAATAAACACATAAGTTTTGTTTAGGAAAATTTTACACGTGTCTGTTGAGACATTTATCATTTTCATACTTCTGTATCTAGAGATTGTTAGCCCTGGACTTCTAGATGTTTTAGACTACAGAAAGTTTGTTTTGTTCCTACTGAAATTGCTTATAGATGTTTTTATTAGTTATGTGTGACATGAGGCACCCATATGATATGTATAGAAAGTCAATAAAACTTTAACCTGTAGCCGTTGTACTTCTATATTATGCGGAAAGTGTGTTTAAGTTTGTTAGGTTTCCAAAGCTAGGACAAATGATTCAACTGTATGACACTATCTGATACCAGCTACATAAAATTGAAAATTAATATTGCTTGTTTGGATGCAAGCATTATGAAGTTGTCACTCTCACATGACTGTTCATGTATTTTTATACTTGGTCTATGAAATTATCATAGTGATGTTAATTTCATTATGACTGACATTTCCTTGATGACCATCTATTTCTTGTTTGTTCTTGTCATAGCCTTCATTATGAGCAAATATTAGAAACACTTTAATATATTACTTACATACATAGATTCTTCTTCATTTATAATATGAGATATACAATGTCAGAATTATATTCTTATTTAAGGTAAGTTATACATTTTTCTTGTCAGTTCCAAGTTCTTGTTTATGGGAGTGAAAATATGTTCTATAATATTAAAAAGGTTTAGGTACAATTGTTCTATTATAATTCATTAATCCAGTAAAGCAACAACAGTAATATTGATGGCGGATATTGACATTTGTAAATACACAGTTTTTAATAGCAATTTTGTTCATTTTTCACATTTATAAGATAATATCTTGCAAGAGGGTTGCATTATATTTGCATGTTTTTTGTTTTGTTTTACTGCACTAATTTGTTAGAATAATCTAGAGAAAATAGCACAGAGCATGAACATTTGGGTAGCCATCACCACTGTACATAGCAAATGAACAGTTTTGCACATAATAGTTTATCTCATTATGCACAAAGAAATGCATCTGTTCTCAAAAGACTGAATAACTGAATACATCTTAATTCGTTACCATTCATAGTATCAATTTAAGTAATAAAATACAGTGTAGAAATATTAGAAAGAATTTAGTGGCATTAATATCTGTCAGGTTTTCATTTTCTTCAAGTTAGGAGTTATCAGAACTGTTACATGCAAAATGTTTAGGGAAAAATGATAGAATATTCAGGCAAAAAACATCCAATCAAGAAACAAAGTGAAAAAAGAAAGAAACTGTTAATGTTTAGGCAGAATGTTCCAATTAGTAGCATAACAGTTTTCTCAACCAAGAGTTGTTAATCTACTCAGTTTAACCAAATACTAGAAAGACAGTTATCTCAGCTTTTGCAACCGAATGTTCATGCAAGCATTTCAGTGAGACGTTTAGGACAATGGTGTGGAAAGGCTAGATTTCAATGGTTTTGGATACTTGGTATTCTATGAGACTGTGTTGCTAGTATTGGATGTTCAATGATTGTAATGGAGTCATAGTGAAGATATTTACTACTTCCCTTTTCCCCAAGTAATGTGGAATGTCAAATGTGAGTGGGGTAAATTCATGTTTGGCAGAATATCTATACTAGTTTTTCTTAGAAACAATATTGTTAGGTGCAGAGTTTTGAAAATATTTCAAAGGATTATTGGCGGTCACTGCCCTGTGCATGCTCTGCTTATTTCAATTTAGAAGTTAAATCTGATTTTTGCATTTTATTTGTGCACATTAAACTACATAAGAATTCTATATAGAATGTAAACTTTAAAAAAAATTGATATTTTGTTTATAAATAAAGCACATAACATCTATTTTGTTAATTAAATCATACAATTCACATGGGAAAAGAACATAGTACAATTTAACAATATGTATATACATTAATATATTTCTGCATGCTTGGAAAAAGTTGGTGTTTTATTGCACAAAGTAGTCCATTATTTATCAGTAAGTTATATGACAGCCAGTCCCAATCAGCTATGTGAGAAGAAATTAAATAATGTAATTTTTTTAAAATAAATATTACTTATTCATTTGATGCCAAATTTCTTCAATGTAAAATCATACATATTTTGAAAATTTAATATCTTATATGCACATCTTCAATATATTGTTCTCGGAGTTCAACCGGGTTTTGCATAATTATATTAGAATGCAATGTTTCTAATATAATTATGCGAAACCCGGTTGAACTCCGAGAACAATATATTGAACAACTACACCGGGAAAGGCTTCAATCTTTGATTATGCACATCTTCATTTTGTACATCTTAATTGCTCCAATATATTACATGTCACAAAAAATATATAATCTTATTGTTGCCAATAATTTCTCTTTGAAATTGAGTTTTATGTAGTTTTGTTTGGTGGTTGTGTGTTGCAACAATGCATATGTTAATTTTTAGGGAGAAATGTGACTGGTAAATAACATCAGGATTAGTGGTTGATTGACAGGAATGCCTGAGTTAAAAAGTTTTTCTCTACTTATTCAAACTTGTGTATCATTCGCACGCCATCTTATAATTTCTACTGTAAAGAAGAAATTAAATTTACATTGCATTTTGTTGAGGTAATTGTGTTATGTCACTGGTGGTGTGTCACTCCTAATTACAATATGTGTCATGTAAGATGACAGTCTGGTAGTTGTTCTGATGACATTTTCAAAAATAATTGTGATATTGGTATGGACAGAAAAGAGATACAGCTTGTGGCTTACCTGATAATGAAGTACAGTGTAGCCATTGGGAACCAACGGAAGTTCTTCAAATTTTTGGAGGCTCTCAACCTCCTTCTTTATATATATATATATATATATATATATATAAAGAAGGAGGTTGATATATATATATATATATATATATATATAAAGAAGGAGGTTGATATATATATATATATATATATATATGAATTCGTGCCTGGCCGGCACGCAGATCAGATATTCCTTCCTGACGAAGGGGGCTCAGGCCCTCAACTTTGAACTTCCTCCTATGCCAGACTGGACCAACTATTGGTTTCAGATAAAGTCAGCATCGCTGTCTCTCTTTCCTATCCAAATGTGTTTTATATATATGTATGGAGAGTAAAGGGAGATGGTGGCCTACCTGAAATTGAAGCTTGGCGTAGCCACTCAGGGTGGAAGAAGGATGTTCTCTGCAGCCAGCCAGTGTACAGAATGTAACACTCCTTCCTGAAGAAGAGGGCTGAGAGCCTCAGAAAATTTGAACAACATCCTTCTGTCCCAATTGGCTATGCCGAGCTTCAATTTCAGGTAGGCCACCAACTATTTCTCGTTCCTTTCATACCAATTATCTCAATTATTTTGACAATGTCATATACACACA
The DNA here is from genome assembly GCA_037074705.1 of Zhengitettix transpicula. NCBI lineage: Eukaryota > Metazoa > Arthropoda > Insecta > Orthoptera > Tetrigidae > Zhengitettix > Zhengitettix transpicula. Next base: position 6,036,932 of record CM073595.1, read on the forward strand.
TGTATATGTATATACATTTGTATGCCAAGTCATGACATTTTAAAAATAATTGGAATGGGCAGGAAAAAGAGAGAGATGATATCTGGTGTCACAATGTTGGACAGGAAACTTCACATTTTCGGAGGCTTTATCCTCCTTCCTCAGGAAATAAGGGTCTGCACCTCATACTAGCTAACTGTGATGCCTGAGGATAATAACTTTAATTAAATGTTAATAATTAGTAAAGACATTTTTGTGTATTCCATTGTCTCTAGAACTGAAGTGTATGAGATGAAGAGAGGATTAATGAGGAACTGAGTGAAAAAACATACAAGATTACTGTAATTGGCAGAGAACTAAGTGCGAGCAATATTGTTCAAAGTAAAGCAGTAGAATCCAACATTTTGTAAAAATTGGGAAAAAACTGCCTATCTGCAGGAAAAGGGAAATTCAGAGCGTGCAGAAATTTATAGTATCAGAAGTGAATGTGAGGAGGATGGTGTATATTATGGGTTAGCAGAAGGCTGACCGATTATGGATTTCTGAGATATTGACACTTTGTTGGGAAATAACATTGCTTAAATGTTTGTGAATAATCTCTTTGCACTTTTCTTTAAAACTTAAGGTTTCCAAAAATATACTAAAAAATTTACAAGACTGATCAGTAAATTTGAAATTTTTTTTTTCTTTGCTTTCCTTTTTTTCTTTGTTCACAAATTCCTTAGAGACAGCTCTTCTCGTTTTGCCAATGTTTATTCATATGGTATCTACAGTGGCATGGCACTACACAACTGTGAATAGTCGTGTATAAATGAAAATATGATTTTTGTTTAAATGGCCATACTATGTGCTTTTTATTTACAAGTAATACCTAACAATGCCCCACTTCTGCAAATGACTTATTAAAATAAAATTAAGTTAACTATATAATATTCAGTTACATATTAATATACTATAAATATTTTCATCATTTTAAGATACATTTATATGAATAACTCTAATCAAAAAGTCTCACTTGCAGGAATTCTAAGTACTTATATGATTTATTTTCTGTCAACTTTTGTTATACTTGAAAGTATATATTTTATTAGTAGTGTAGTTCTGGTCTTAATAAACATTTCACAACTGTATTAAATAAAAGGACCAACAAGGGAAAATTTTCAATCCTTGATTTTGGCAAACCAAAACATTATGGTTTTAGTATAATTACATAATAAAGAACTCCACTTTTTTAAGTTTCACTTGTATATCTGTTCAAATTGAAATAATTGTATTTTCACATATTAATTCATTTTTATTTTTTATTCTGATTTTATGAATTAATCAGTAAAACAGTTCATAATATGACTAGTCTTGACATATTTCACGTTATCATCAGTCAGAATATATTAAATGGTTATATGAACCTGAAAAGCCAGTGTGATATCTGTGGAAAGTATAACATGGATTCACAGTTGCTTCATTATTATGTTATTGTAGTATCATCAATTGACAAGGGATGATGACTTGCTGTTATCATACTATGTGTGGCCTGTTTTCCCACCAAATGCATATAGTTAAAAATATACCCATGTATTCAATATGTAATATATATTTTTAAAAGTTAATTGTGTAACTCATCACATTTACCTAATCTTCAAATTCTCAAATATAATTGCAGATAACCCACTATTTTTCCATGGGTGCTGAGGAAGCTATCATTGTGTTACATTCTTCATTTAATTCCCCCAAAACTATATACTATTGAAAGTTGTATCTCGCATATTAGTAAAATGAGTATGGCAGACTTATTATTTGGTGGTGTTTAAGTTCAGAAAACACTGTTATACAGTATATCTCAATTTTTACATGTAAAACCACAATTTTATAATTCTGTCAAATAATATTGTTACAATGCATTCCAAAACTATTGCATAATACTTCAGTCTGAACTAATCACCTTTATTAAAACTGTACCTTCTTGTAATTATAAAAGTACTCATATACACAGTCACAATTATCATTAAATTGCACTCTAACAAAGTCACTAAAAATCATGTTGCAATAAATTTTGTCATCTGATATGAATGAACAATTGTTTAAGCTACCAATTATTTTTAACTGACAAACATTTAGACTGTTAATGAATAGTTCAGGTACATTATATTCATAATATATAAAATACCTATAAATAGTTCAGGTACATTATACTCATAATATATAAAATACCTATCATTACCAATGCATCTTCTAAGGTTTTTTTCTGGAATCATGTTTGTTTAGAAATTATTGGTATTATTGAATTCCCCTCAGTTTTATGTTTATTAAATTTGTAAATATTAATATTGATTTGTTATGATAGAACAATTATTTTGCTATATAAAATGTTTAATAACTTACATTTCTGATTCAATTTATGATATGTAATTTGTATTTGGAAAAGTACACTCAAATATACATATAATAATCTTTCTTATATATATATATATATATATATATATATATATATACATACATACATATATACATTTAGTAAAGTGAAATTGTGTAGGAAATTGTATAATGTTGGCTGTGGAAAGGGTAGACTTATTAGCCAGTTGGTTGTTGCATGATGCTTGCGTGGTGATGGCTGCAGTAGGGTAGCGTGTGTGTACAGGCCCGGAACAGGCTTCTCCACACCTCCCTCTCCTCTGTCTTCTCGCCACAGCAGTCAAGATTCCCTGCACAAGAACACGGGTGGGGTGGTGCAGGTGAGCTCATCAGCAGTGACTGCAGCGCAGAAGAAGAAGGGCATCAAATCTTCATTGGGGAGATTCTTCAGCAAGAAGGAAAAGGTTTGTTTTTCATGTGTGCCTAACTTATATTAAGAAATAGTTTAGTCCCCTTAAATATATATGTATGTACACATACATACAAAATGTTCATGTTTATGAATGAAAAATGAGTCCAAGATTGTGTCATTCATGAAGATGAATATTGGTTTATTTGGTCAGTAATATTCTGCTGAAGTAGTGTGACAGCCTTGAAAATTTCAACTACACCAAATGTATACACATAATTTCATTTAGGTATGGCATGTTCCGCTTATGAAACAATATTTTCAATGATTAAATATTTTTTTTATGTTTAAAATATCCTTTATAGGTTTTAAAGTTTTGATAATAGGATGATTTCACAGGGGCAATAATGTACTATAACATTGCATTGTGACAAAAATACTCTGACAAGCAGTGAAATTTGATTATCGTGACATGAATTACAGTGTATTCAAGGAGATTTTGATTCTTGTTGACTTCATTCAGTAGTGTTTATTTGATGCCAGTTTTTTCATAAGAGGTTAGGAACAATTTTCCAGACACATGTTTATGACCAACGCATTTCAAATTTTTCTTGCTTATGAGCCATTATATTAACATCAGCAACCTCTCAGATAGTGATTCATTGATTGTCGATAATAATTTCTTTACTTTTTCGACAAAATTACTTCTTGATGTGCGGCGCTGTCCAGTTTTGTGATTTTTAACATCATATTCCTCTTGAAAATATTTGTACTACTTAATTGCTTGTTTTATTATTAAATGAATTGATATGAACAAAGCAAAAATATGACATTTGGACTTCAATCCTGTGAAATTAAACATTCTGCAAGTTAAATGGTGTGTTTGTAAATAAAGTAAGGATGGTGTCAAATTGTAAAAATAATTGATATGTGCAAGAAAGAGAGACAGAAAATGAATGGTTTACCTGATATAAAAAGTTGAATTTGTCATGCCAGCAAGAAACTGTTCAAATTTTGGAGGCCCAAGCCTCCTTTCTCAGGAAATAAAAGAACTATACCATACTAAGGAAGGCACCTCCAGTTTCCTGCCCATCATGGCAACACGAGCCTCAATTTCACTTAAGGAAATCTTATTGAGTTATAATAGCACGGAGAATGTGTTGTTTTTTAGTAAGCAGATACTAAAATAATGAAGTCCTTCAAGATGCAAAGACCAATATACAGTTTCAGTCCTTGTAATTTATAAAATTATTTTCATTTTTGTATTATTTTTTTCCTAAATTCTACCATCACACCAGAAAGAATATATTTACAAGTCACAGAAAATTACATTTTATAATGCAAACAATAAAAAAATTAAAATCATTGGAAATTACATATAGAGATTAAAATTAATTTGATTTAATAAATTACATATATATGTGGTGCAAGAATTGTCATTTTTGAGGTTGGCTTATTTTCATTAAAGTTTATCTTATATTTAATTTAGTTTAGAATAAATCATGAGAAATTATTGGATGAAAATTACGTTGTAATATTAAATGCCATATATTTTACAATGATTGTAAAATCATCAAAATAATAATGGTTTTCCCAATTTTAATTTTTAGATTCAAATTCAAATTGCTAAATCTGTTCTATACCAAATAAGGGCAAAGAATTTTCCTGTAAGACATGTGTAAAATTTTAAGTAAATTAAGAAAATACATAACCATTCTTTGCTGGTAAAGGTCAAAGAAACTTGTTAATTGTAAATATTAACTTAATTTTTTGATAAAATAATCTATGCTATGAATGTTTTAATAAATTAGTTTTCCATAATGCCTTTTAATTTAATATGTAACATTTCATATATGTTTTAATCTCCCACTTGTACAATGAATATTTGGGAGTGTATTTAATATATAATTTAAATGCATATTTTGATTCATATCTATCTATCTCTATAAAAAAAATTTCAATACAGGTCAAGTCAAAGGAAACTGCAATGTTAGGTCCTTCTCCTGGGGAAACTGCTGTCATGTCATCATCATATGGAGACGGAGACATGGCAGGTGCAGACACTTTGAGCTTGAGTGGAGGTCTTGGCCAGAAGGGTGACTTCGACCGACGGAAAAAGAAAAAGTAACATCGGAGGTTTACATGGTTATAAAAATAAAAACAGTACTGTACAAGTTGAATACTAATATTTTTCCTTTGATACAGGCACGAACTCCTAGCAGAAGCTATGAAGGCAGGTACACCATTTGCTTTATGGAATGGCCCAACTATAGTCGCCTGGCTGGAATTGTGGGTTGGAATGCCTGCGTGGTATGTAGCAGCTTGCCGTGCCAATGTAAAATCAGGTGCTATCATGAGTGCTCTGAGCGATACAGAAATTCAACGGGAAATTGGAATAAGGCAAGTATACATTGCCATTGGGAAAAGATATGATCCCTTATTTGATTAGTAACTAAGTAAAAGTTGGCTGTTTTTAATTTTTAACACCTTTGAAGACATATCTCTGTCAAATAGTAATGATTTTCAATAGTATTCTTAAAATATACATAATATTGTAGTTATGATTTATATCCCCATTTTTCATTTATACAGCAATCCTTTGCACCGACTGAAACTACGGCTTGCAATCCAGGAAATGGTGTCTTTAACGAGTCCGTCTGCACCAAAAACATCTCGCACTACTTTAGCATTTGGTGATATGAATCATGAATGGGTTGGAAATGCATGGCTGCCAGCTTTGGGTTTACCTCAATATAGGACAACTTTTATGGAATGTCTTGTTGATGCTAGAATGCTTGATCATTTAAACAAAAAGGATTTGAGAGGACAGCTGAAAATGGTGGACAGCTTTCACAGGTAGGATCCATGCATTTTCACAGCTCTAATTTTAAACCCATGCACTTCTTAACTATATTTTCCTATCCCATATTCATATAATTAACAAAATTATCAACCATGCATTTAGTATTTTAATCATAGTCTCGTTTACAATTGATTAGAGGTACACCTTGTATTTTGTACAAGATAAATAGTCAGAGTATTTAATTATTTTCTGTTTCTTGTTTTTTTTATCATAATAACTAGATTAATTTCAGTCTCCTAAGCCTAATAAAGTGTCACAATTTTAAGAGTGGAATAAATAGAGTTGAACACAGTTCCAATTCCATACTACCCTTTTATAATTTTGACTTTCATAGTTTTCCTAGAATAACAAGGGTAAATATTGTGTTATAGTCCTAATAAAATAACAGGGTCATTTTCTTCCAAAGTCATAATAAGTGCATAAACTCTCATTTCATGAAGCTTATAATTCAAAGTTGTAATGATTCAAAAATAAAACATCAAAGGATTGGTTAACGTACTGGAACATAAGAAAATGACCCATATGAACCATAGAAATTAGGTTCTTGAATTAATCAACCCACTAGATCAGCTGAGTGTGATTAATTTAAGTACTTAAAACTAAATATTACAATCTAATAATTTAATTTAGTAGATCAATATATTTTTAAACAATATGTAAAACATTGTTTATTGGTATTTACAGAACAAGTTTGCAATATGGAATTTCCTGTCTTAAAAGACTTAATTATGACCGAAAGCAGCTGGAAGAGAGGAGGAAATCTTCTGAAAATGAACTAAAAGATGTTCTTGTCTGGTCAAATGAACGTGTTATTCGATGGGTTACAGCCATAGGCCTCAAGGTTCATGATTTGTATTATAATTTTAATAATCAGTGCCTTATGGTAATATTTAATGTTTTATATCCATCAATTCTCTGTCTCTCCACAGGAATATGCCAATAATTTGCTTGAATCAGGAGTTCATGGAGCATTGCTAGCATTAGATGAGAGCTTTGATTCTAACAGTATGGCTCTAGCATTGCAAATTCCTACTCAGAACACACAAGTAAGATAGTGAAATTGGTAGTTAATTCTTGCTCACAATTGATATCTAGTTATTAAAATATGTTTTAGGTACTAATTCTATATTACTTGAAAGCTGAAAATTATTTATATATGCATTAATTTGACAAATATTGTCAGTTGTAGTTAACTATTAGTCTTCAATTTAAATATGCTAAACATTGTGGAATAAACCGAAAACAATTCTTTTCTGGTTTTGAAGTTTTTTTGTTTATAATGGTGTGCCATCAATTGGTACAGTTTTTTTTTGTTTTTTTTTTGGAAGGGGAGTCTGTTGTCTAGAATTTTTATATGGACAATGCAAGGACCATAAAAACCTCTCCTTTTATAAAATCAATACATTTCTATAATTCTAGACAAAATCTGAGCTTAATGTAAACAGCCCCATTTAGAATTATAGCATTCCTTAGACAGAATATGAATGTGAAACTACATTCTATGTACTTTTAATTCTGTAACATTCATTATCTTAAAGTTGTGTGTATATTTTATTAATAATTATAAATTTACTCAAAAAATTTGAGATTCACTATTTTTTTCATTCATTAGTAGTTGAATTTTATGTATACAAATGTATATTTTTGACATTCATCAAGAATATACCATTCAGTTATAACAACAGATTTTTTAACAAATTTCTATTATTCGTATTCAGATCAATTAATTTTAAATTTTGGTTTATTATCCTTATAATTGTAGTAATGCATATAGTGGGTTGAATTTTGTTCAGGTTCAGTAATTATTTGAGAATATATTTTGAAATAATTTCCTTTTTTTAATTTCAGGTTCGTCAAATGCTAGAAGTTGAATTCAATAATTTACTTGCTGTAGCTACAGAGCGTCGAGTGGAATCAGAGCTTCCCAAGTCTTGATATTACACCACAAGACACCCACACACATAAGCTGTTGCCAACATCTCAACATATTATGCCAAAAGTGTCAATAACAAAATGATTGATGTTTTATAAGAGCCTGCACTTGCATATTTGTTATAATGAGTAAGTATGAGCTGTTGCTAAAGTTAAAATATTATAGAACATTGTATTGTACAATTCTTGTATATGTACTGTTACTTATTATGGTATGGCTGTGTGTTTTGTTAAAATGCCTTAACAAGTCTTCAAATTGATTGTAGTCCTTTATAATATTTCCATAAATTTATATATGAGAATATTGTACATTAAGAAACTGTTGAAACATTATATCGTGATATTCTGTTCAAGCACAATAGCTGTCTAACATTCTCAATTTTTTAAAAAAAATTTATTATATTTTGATTTTATTTCCAGCGAGTGCTGAATCTCGTAAGTCCCGCTAGTCTATGTTGTGTCAAGGTGTCAAACACAGTCAAACTGATGTAAGGTGTAGTGTCTCTGTACAGTATGAACCCTACGCTACCTCCATCCTCGTCAAGAGAACAAGTTTTAAGTTTGCATATGAAATATATGAGAAACTAGTGTTATGTTCGTCGACAACAAAGAGCTTTAAGATAATTATTAAGTAAAATAAATGCATAATTGTATGAAATGGTGCCATTAAGAGACACAATTGCGGAGCCAAGTCAGTATTTCCGCTTTTCACATTGTGTACTATGTAACAACCTACCTGTAACATTACTCTAAAATCAAAAATCTTAACCTTGTCATTTCCAGTAGTTGTTAAACCTTTGAGTGTCACCACGTCGTCACTGTATTTCACGAAAATGGTGCTCTGTTGCTCAGAAAGCATTCAATTTAGAGAAATGATGAATGATAAAGTGTTGAAATTCATAGAAATTTATGAGCCTAGATAATTGTACAAAGTGAAGATAATTCAAAGAATTGTGTTGCATGACTTGATATTCGATTCTAGTTAAGTGAAAAGGTTACCAAAGTTGTTGGAAATTTATAAATAGTGTGTACAAATGTGTTGGAAATTTAAGATGTAAGAGAACTTATGTCAAGTACCACAGATATTCAATGTCTCCAGTATTATTTTATACTCACATAATGTCCCAAATGAAGGTATTGGAAAAAAGAAAAAATGGCCTTTCTCTAATTAATTCCTTGGCTATAATCAGACTGTCTTGCTACATCGTTACTAGATATATTGCTGATGAAGGACCAATCAATTCATGATAACCCTATATGAATATGTTACTCCCTATCACATAGATGTTTCTGTTTTGATACATTGCCACAGTTGCTTACTAAATGGTTGCAGGCCTAAGAATTACTGATGTTAATGCCCAAAGCCAAATGTTCTTTTTTCCAGGTTTATGACAGCGATTTCTTTATATGGTAAATTTATAACTTGTTTACACTAAGTATATAATCTCTGTCTAACATTGTTAGTATTATAATTTTTTGATGTTTCTAGTATTTACTTTTGTACTATAGTGTCTATATTCTTACTTCATTTGAAAATATTCTATTCTATAAGTTATTAGTTAGAAATTGAGTAATGATGAATGTGTCTGTAGCACATGAATTCATTTTACTCACTACCTGAAACATATTTTACTTGTCATAAGAAATGTTTGAACCATAAATTATGCTCTCAATCTGTGAAATGATAAAATTAATTTTTTGTAAGTGGCAGGTTGGAAATAAGAAATTTTAATGACAGTATTTTAATTATTTAAAATCCACTGTTCATATAGTATTTAGAACTTCATGCTTCATGAATATGAAATTCAAGCACATGAAATTTATCTTCTTGACAAGTATGTGTTATTTTAAGCCAAATATTACAGGCCAAAAAAAACTTTTTAATAATCAACTCCAAAATTATTTATTAATTTTAATTAATTCAGAGATTTCGGTAGATCAAACAATTTTTTATTATTTTCCAATCTAATATTGGAAATTTGTCAATTTTTTGGAAAACTCCTTTTAATTGTAAAATATTGAAACTACATATTGAGCAGACTTAAATTGGCACATATGCAATATTCTTATATCAAGTTGTGAATTAACGTTTCCACCATAACCAAATCAATGATAATCATGTAAAGCCAGTTTGTATAACAACATTGCTCTTAAAATTATCTGACATAATGATTTCCTGTTGTCCCTTATACAACATGTGACATAAACAGAGCAGGTCCACGGGGTTCTACTTTTTCAGGCTAGGTCTTACCTTCTTTAAGAGCTTTTATGTGGACAAATCTGCTACACTTGCCTAGGTATACTCTCTTCCTTTTAGACTGTCAATTCCAGTATCTATAGTTTTCCTTCCATTTACGTCATGATTACGAATTGATAACACAGTGTCATCCTTTCGGTATAGACAATTTTTATACATAGTTAATTGTTTGAAATTATTTAGAAGAGTGGTATGTATTATACAGATTATCTATAATAAATAAGTTTTATATTTTCATTAAGAAAATACTTATTTGGTGTGAATTTTGTTATTGGAAATGTTAGTTGGTTTGTTTTTTCTGTTGTTTTTTTTTAGATTTTGTTTTACTGGTGTTTTCGATTCTTTCACAGTCTTTAAAATGAATACATAAATTACCACAAATGTATAATTTAGAAATATGAACTGAACTTGGAGCATCATTTTCTTAAATTTGCATCATCTTATTTCATTGATATGCCTTCAAGCAATATTTTCTAAGGAAATAATTTCATTGTAGACACAATTTCTGGATATTCCATTCTATATAACATTAAGTGAGATATGAAGAGACCAGTGAGAGTAATTGAGGAAAAGGAAGACAATAGTTTGACAATACATAACACGGTTGCTCAGGGCACCTTTTTTTATAGTTAAGTTTACAAATAATTTTTGTATTAACAAGTGAGAATACTTTTGAATGTTAACATTTGTCGTTGTTATTTAATTGTCAGGGTTCATAATTGCTGTATGTATTGTTTCTCTTCTAGCACAAGCCACTGTTAACAATGACATAATTGTATCTGAAATGTAAAAATCCCATTCAAATGAAAAATCTTACAGTTCCACTCTTTCGGGATGAAGCTTGTCATATTATTCAAATATACTTGAAATCAGTAATTGGGATATTCAATAGAACATTTGGACTAAATTTTAAATTCAAAACTTATAATTTGTTAATTAATAATTGATATAGAAACCATGAGTAACTGAAGGTAATATTTATTGACACTATGATTTGATATTTAAATGACACTAATATATATATATTTGTATAGTTGTATTCCAATTTTAAAATTCAGTTCATTATTTTTTTGACGTGTAGGAGTAATTTTGGCTTATTGTGTGATCTGTTTAAATTTGTATTAAACTTCTTCCTACTTAAGTATCATTAGTGGTACTTTGAGCCAAATTTTCTGAACGTTTTCTTTTGACATAAAATTTTTTCATGCAGCCTTTTTAATGTAACAAGGGACTTCTGATCATCTTATTTACTTACAAGAAAAACTTAGTGCATAAATGACTGAACCGTGAGAGTATACATTTTTCACTGTAGTTGTTTTCCATTTATAATATTGGTGTTCACATGAGTATCTATTGAATGTAGGAATAGTTATCTGTACCATATTTACTATCTGAAGAACTTGTATGGTATTAATATTTATTTATTCTTCCTACCTCCTCTACATTTCTATTTTACTCAATAACAGTCTGCATAACTTACTATGTATAGTAGTGTTGGACTAGGAAGTTATTTTGAAATTTATTTGTGGCTACAGATATCGGATATAAGGAGATTGAAGAATTCAGTGAGGTACTTGAAATCACTTGTCATCATTACTTAGCTTGTTTCTCATGGCTGTGATAATTATAAGATACAAGGTGGTCCATTGCAACTCTATAAAATAAGGTTTTAACTGTCCACATCTTTGTAATGTACGGATGATTACTGTCCTGTGGCTGAATTTTTCTGTATCTGTTAGTAGTTTGTTAATAAAATGGCCAGAAAGTTAATTTGGTTCATTTTTTAATTACAACTGAGTAGATAGGGGATATCATAAAATTACCTTGCAAAACTGCAATCAGAAAAAATGTAATGCAGACATTTCACATGTTATATTCAAGTGTGAGGTTCACTGGACTTCACATTGATGGCTATCTGTTTGGCTTGGATGTAAGAATTTTGTAGGGGGGAAAAAGTGCCTCATGGGTGTGTTTTAAGGACAACTTACTATATGAATGTATTGATAGATTGTTAGCTGTAGATAACATGTGATCATAAGAGTATCTCCAAAGCAATAAATGTATTCCATTCTATAAAGTATTGCATCTATACAAATTTATTAATTTTCATTTTTATGCAATATTGTACTTCTTTGTAATGGTAATTTCACTTTCATATAAATGTTAGCTTCCCACCTTAATCATAATTACTGTTGAGTGCTAATAAGATGTCTCTTTGATTAAGAGAAATAATGAATTAAGAAATTTTTTGTTGATGTCCTGAAATTTCTTGAACAGGCTGTGAACAGATGAATCTTCACTCAAATGACAAATTCGTTTCGCCTCACCTCTATTTTCTTATGATCATTTTAACCACACTTACTAACTTGTATAAATGTATATACTGTTGTCATTAACCCAAGAACTTGAAATGTTACTTTCATGACCTGTTTGTGATATATTCCTTTTCTATTAATGTATGCCTCTCAGATCTTCTCTTATTTTTCATAGTTCAGTGCTGCTGATAAATATTTCACTACAGGCAACATTATTTCTTTTATCTACTCCTTCAGTGCTATTTATACAATGCTGAAGGCTTCAGAGTTGTGGTACATCACAGGATGATTGGCCTCAAATTATAGACAACCTGATACATATTAACCTATCGTTTTTTTAACTCGTGCTGTTAGTAATATATTTTTTAATCTAAGTGCAGGGCCACTTTATTTCCTATGTCATAATAAGACCAATATATCATGATACAACTGGAAGACTATTGGCATTTTGGCCATTTGCCTCTCAATAAATCAGATATGTCTAGAAATTTAATTCAAAGAAATGTGGAAAGTGTATGTAAGTCTTCTAATAAAATTTCTTGGCAGCTTTTACACTTTTACACAATTTATCCCAAAGACAGTTTTAGTCTTCTTTCTTTTATCCGAGATATCTCAAATCATAACGGTGTTTACATATGTGTCTGACCATTGATTTTAATTTGTCTGAGTTATAAAGTATGAGTATTTTCAGTAGATAAATGAATACAAGCTCTTTTTAAAATTTGTAATCCCCTTAGTTAAATACTGACTATTTTAAACAATTTGTGTAAATAAACTTGTGCATCAGTATAATCATACAATATTATCCACTACTACATAATTTATAAATCCAGAATTTATTAATTGCTTATGTTTCACCTATAACTCAATACAAAATTTTGTGTATGTTCAATCTTATATTCCATAATGTGTTTCTCCCTATTTATTATCTGGCTTTATAAGCAGTGGAATATAAGCAACATAAATTGTATTCTGTGAATAAATTTAAAAAATTGTTTTCAATATATCAATTCACAGATTTGAGAAAAGTACCTTGTGTTACCTTTATAGCATATATAAAGAATATATTACACAAGAAACAAATGGTTCATTCATTGATATATTTTTACCATTATTGTAAACATATAATTTTAGCACAATTGCTTACCTAATTATATTTCTAAGGCCACCAGAATGTAGTGGCATTGTGGAACATGCATGGAAAAAAATTTGTTGATTGGTATTATAATAATATTTTAATCTTACATATTCCATGCATCATCAGGTGTATTTGAAGCATTTACCTTTTAAAGACATTTACATACAATAACATCATGTTATTTCCCTCATTTTTCCATATCTAGATTTCTAGTTTCAAAATCTGGGTCAGTTGAACAACAGATTTTGCTACAGGCTGTGATTTTCATAGTAATAATTTTCATTTATATCGGTAGTATAATTTATCTTAGTTTTAAATTTTACCTTAAAGGACAACTGTGTAATTATTTGTTACATTACAAATAGAAATTTCAATACATTTCCAAATAATCAAAAATAGTGAATGGAGCTTTGATGTTTTGTTAGCTATATGTTATGTTCTCCGTCATTGAGACATTTTAATAAATTATTTGTGCTCCTATATACTTGCAAAGTAATCTATTTATTATTAGTAAAGTTTGAAACATTTATACATAGGGGTTAGCAGATATTTGTTAACATTTGTCTTCAATTGTTAGGGTATTATAAAAAAAAAATATTTCAGTTGCAATAAATTGCGGTGAAAATTTTATTTCCTTGTAATCTTTTGTCAATCAAAGTAATTTGCTGACTGCTAATGAAGAATGCAGCATAAACACATTTTCTTAGTTACGTTAAGTGTATTTAATTAAAATTTGTTATGGAATTATTATTAATATTACTAAATTAAATGACAATAACTGCAAATTGGGCCATAATGTCTTTCAGAATCTTTCCATATATATGACCTTAAAAATATTCTTATATATAAAAAGATATTTTGCTAACATTGTTGATTCTTTTTATAAAATAAATTATAAGTTATTTCTGTTGTTAAATTTTAGTTTAAAAAAGAACTTTCTTTGTAATGTAGTGCTTGAAAATTATCATTCCCTTCAAATAATAATTTTTTTTTTGCCAGAAATTATTTTAATATAATTTGTGGAATCAATATTCATTGTTAAGAAAACAATTTTTAAGGTTCAATTTCTAAAGTTTTTGTAAAGGGATATCCATTTGAGTTACTCTGCAGTAATTTGTTTAACATTATTTATCAATATACAATCTGCTGACCCCTAATTAGTATTGCAAATGAATACAGTTTGTATTTTATCATGTTTATCTAGGCTATGCATATTTATTAATAAATTAAAATTATATTTATGAAGTCAAATATGTTGAAATTTGAGTTGTATGTTAGTCTGTTCTGTAAAAAAAACTGTAAAACTGCCTAAATCAAATCAGGATAAATGAATCAAAAAATTTTACTGTCATAATCCTTGGAAATGTACCATTTTTAAATATATGTTTTATTGATGATTTACCGATTTTTGCTTACTGTAAATTAAATTAGCAGAGTATCCCTTTTGACAGAGATGATTAATTTAAATATATTAGCCGATGAAATTGATTGCTATTAATACATATAATTTATAGTTGTAGCGTTTGAAGGTAACTGTTACAACATAGTTAGTTGTAAAATTATGTAGAATTTGGAGACTTACATAGAATGTTTTCAATTTGAACTAAAATTATTAAATCCCCTTAAAGTGAATTCATAAAGCATACTCCCATAACAGTTATGAGTGTGTTCAAAATGCAGTACTCAAAATGCATACTTTCCAAAAATATCACTGCAGGTTACTACATAAAAGTTTATTGCATTACTCACTAATTTCTTTGTAGTTCAGATTGGTCAGATAGAGACAGTGAAGATCAATGCAATATAAACTGAACATCAAAGATAACAAACAACTATTATGATTCCTAGCTTCATCATTGTCAGAAGGTAAATAGCATTTCAAAACATTTAATCATTTCACACAAAGGACTCCATGAGCACAGCCTTTGTGATATTAGAATTAGACCTTCTACATCTGATGGACAAGCAGAATTGAAGTGTCGGGATTGACTTGGTAAGAAACTAACCAAAATTGTCTTCCATCATCAGACAAATTGTCCAGATATAAACAGAAAAATATTCAATTTCTGTATTCTTAGTTAAACTTGCACTTATGATTTTGATATCATGTCATTCAAATTTTGTGGACAATAGATTTTCTTACTCAAGATTGTTTTATATAATGAAATTTACAAGACTTACAAAATTAAACATTTGAGCAGTGGCTCGATTTGTAGAATTACTTTCTGCAGGTGCAGAGTTCTTACAGATTTTTGTAGTTACCTGGTGATGAAAGAAAACAGATAGTAAACAAGAATTGTATGAATTATCAAGATCATATATATATATATATATATATATATATATATATATATATATATATTCTTCTTCCATCCTTCTCTCTGCTTTGAACATATGCTTTTCTATGCGCGTAATTCTTCACCCGAGCATATGAATTCACATAAAGCGTAATCCTCCTATTTATTTCTGACCTTCCTCACTATCCAAGTTTGAATGTGACTTTGTCGCCAAATTAGTTCCAATTCCTTAATGGATTCTCCTAATATTGTATTTATTCCTTAATGGATGCTCCTAATACTTCATTCCCTCACTAAAAACAACTAATTGTCCTCAGTTAGACTGAATATATTTGTCTGGTCAGTGACTTGACCCGGTGGCCGAGATGGTTAAGGTGTCTGTGGACTGAGCAGAATATGTGGGTTCAAATCCTGCCTGGGTCAAATATTTTCAGTCTTTCCTTCTTCTTCCATCCTTCTCTCTGATTTGAATGTATGCTTTTCTATGTGCGTAATTCTTCGCCTGAAAGTAAAGTGTGGTGTCGCCATAAGGAACTGAAGTTTGTTCTTCAAATTTTCGGAGGCTCTCAGCCTCCTCCTTCAGGAAGGAGTGTCCGCAGCCGGCCAGTCCAAGGAATGGTGTAAACAGGTGGGTAACATTCGTAACTTCTGAAAGTATCTTATCACACGAAAATAAAATTTGGGAAACCAAAGCGAGTCTGATCACAAGTTTACATTCTCGTCAGGTAAAAAATAGTTTCAATTATTTTCTCAAACCGTTTGTTGAAGAAAATAATAGATTGCACATAACGCATGTTGCTGTTAGGACGATTTATTGTGTGCGGTAAAATGTAGGGTACTATTCGAAAAACAAAAATTCTGTTATTGAAGATTTCTGAAATTGATATGGTATCTATGGGGACAATTTTTTTTTAGGTTTTTGTTACAGTACGCCAGAAGGGGAAAAACTAAACTGAAGTTTACTTTCATCCTGAAATAGAAAAATAATTGTTTATTTTTAATAGAATTATTGTTAAGTTCTCGGTGATATGAGCAGCATATATTTATATATTTTTTACCCTTTGTAGCTAATATTGATAATTTCAAGAAGGTTGAAAGAAATTTTTGTAGTTAAAACAATTTTATGTAAATAAAGTGTGTGGTAACTCCTTCCTAAAACTATGTCAAACATGTAAGTTTTGACTTGAGATTTCATATGTAAATATATTAAATCTCTATGTCTTGTTTGATGTAATTTACTTATGATTCCGAAAGATTTGCTGAAATTAATGAACAAATGGAACATTTAGGTTTTCACATAGATCCATTATATATCTTGTTAACAAATATTCAACTTTGATAAAGAGTTTTAGTGATTGTGATTATTTTCATGGTTATAATTTATCTAGGAAGTACATTGATTTTCTCGTGGTAATCTTAAACAGTTAAGCAGGGTTTTTAATATTTTCCACTATTCCTTTTATTATGTTAGTGTTAAAGTGTGGCTCTCTTTGTATTAGAATGCTCTAAGGTCCTATCAATATCTTTCAACATTTCCTCAGTCTGCATTATTTCTGCCCATGTTAATTTTGTGTTCTTGGGAATAGAACATTAATCAAATATGCTACTCTGTAATTAATAATTGAATAGAAGCCTTTTTTCTATGTTTCTGTCATTTGAATTACAGTACTCTATTATATGATAAAGCTTTCTGTAATTCCCCTACCTGTTAGATTGGAAAGAATTATATCATGATGAACGCTACCAAGTACTTTGGTCAAATCTAAGAAAAACCCAGCAACGTTCCCCCCCAAGTATCCAGTTCAATTTTATTAATTGTGTGTCAAAATAACTCCACTTCTTGCACTGCATTTAGTGATGGAATTGATTATAACAATAAAAAATTCTGTTTGCTTAATCCATTTTTTTAAAAAAAACTAATTGGGGTAAAGTTGACACAATTTGTGTTACCCAGTAATATTTTTTTAAATAAATTTTTAATGTCCAATTCTGCAGGATTTATGTTGTGAGATTGATATATGTATATACCCTGAGAAAAAGGATATCTAGTGTTGTTTTTTTTAATAGAAATTGAATGTGCAAGGGGTGATCAGAAACTAAGGTTACAAAGCATGCAGTGAAATGTGTAAATTTTATTTCACATATTTGTTAAGCCACTTGTCACTTTGTGGGATGAGTTTGAATATTCCCTCCTGGTAAAAATCCTGCCCCTGCATGTTCAGCCATATTGTCATGAAGTGTTTCACCTCCTAGATGCTCCTTCAATTAAGGTAAAAAGGTTAGTCTCTCCAAGGGTGTCATGTATATATTGTTGGGTGGCTGTTCTGGTTCCATGAATATTTTACTGCAGGCTTTGTAACCTTGGTTTATGATCACCCCTTGTAATTTTTAAACCCATCAGAGATGATTTTGAGCTAGATATCCTTACAATATATGTTACCCACAACAATTTGTTATTTTTTCAGTTGATTGCCTCCTCACTTGAAATTGTGATAAACTAAATCCCTGTTTCACATTCCACTGTCTTATCATCATTTTAATTAAATCTTAAACACAATTAAATGACACATTTCAACGGAAAATCTTTCTCAGACAAATTCTAAATTTGGATGTATTTATATATTTTGGTTAATGTTTTTAATACTAGGTTGGACAAATTGCATAAATTCTGTTATGCTTTGTACTGCCTTGTTTACTTGTTCATGTTTCATTGACCAGTTAATGGGAATAAATTCTGTAGATCAGTTGTCTAATAGTATTATCCACAAGAGCCTTTCTGGTTTCATTTCATTCTGTAAAAGTATGGCTTAATTTGATTGTATGCATATAAATTATTATAAAGCTTATAAGGATAAATGAAATAAAACGCATTTATGGTATAAATGATTTGCACAAATGATGCAATCTAAAATTTAAGTAGTGTAAACCATTAAGTGGTCTAAGTCACAAAATAGTCTATGTCCCAACATCCTGAAATACAACCTTACTAGAAAAATTATTCTTCCCTATTAGCATTTGGCTATTCCTTAACACCTTGTAACAATTTGAATATATACCCTAACATTATTCCTATCCTAAGAGACTAATTCCTGATTCTTGAGGACGAGGCAGACTAGCACATATTTTTTAAATTCAGCAGCTACGTCGTAAAAAAATAGACATTGTGATTCACCAAATTAATTTTATTATATATTTACTTGAAAATATGTATCATATGTTAATTAACTTTAAAATGTTTTATTTACCGATATGTAACGTTATGCATTGTTAAATTACTTAGAAGTATGCTATTGATATTTATTCTTTCTTATTCCTCGTTATGTTCAAAATATGATTTCATATCTCTATGATTAAACAAAGATCAAATTATGTTCCTTGTTTTTCTGGTAATGGCTTCCGAGAAATCACCATTTAGTACATCACTTGAAATCACAAGGCTTACAGCCAATCACAGTGTGTTCTATATCATTCGACCGAGCTCCAAAAATATTACATTTTATTTAATCATTATACATTTTTAGGAATAAATCTTCTAGGATGATTTTAGGAATAAATCTTCTAGGATGACAGCAAGCAGATGTATATTTATAATACAAATAGCCTATTACAAATAATTTATTTGAAAAATATACACACAGTATAAAATGTGTAACTCTTGACATCAATACTGATCAATACATTTCAAACACACAATTTATGTTAAAACTAACATCTTCAATTATGGTAAAGGCAAATAGATAACTCATTTTATCAAGCCAAGTTTACAAATAGGCCAACATTTAACTTTTATTTAAATTTACCTTATTTACTCGTGTAGGCCTATACCGTGCACCTTTATTTACCTAAAATTTGAACGAAAAAAATGAGTTCAAAATAATACACAAATTACAGACCGTAGACTCTGAAAACCACACGAATGAAATTGTCATGGGTTTCCAGCCAGATAAGCTCTTCAAAAACATGGAATGTTTCTACGAGTGTTCGAAACGTTGCATCTTTTCAACGAGCTTACCTCCAGAGAATTTTATGCACTAGCTACACCGTGAAAACCTTCCATCTATAATTTTAAAAACATGTTAGCCATGAGTATTTGAAAAGTGATTCTTCCAAATAACCACAATGGCTTGCTTTTTCCTTATATGTTGCTACGATGGATTTACCCCCAGCTGATTGCTAGACGATTCATGCTTTTTTAGCCTTTGAAATTACTTGTATCATCAGCATAGTCTATGAAAAAATGTGTGAATTTAGGAAGATTTTAGAGTTGGTACAAAAAAAATTTAGGATATTTTCAGAAATAAATGTTCTTAAACAAGATGAGAAAAAATATGCATCTTACACGAGTAATTAAAGTACTTGCATAATAATGATTCAAACATAGATCTTTTTATGGGGAGGTTACATTAAATACACTGTATATATTCCTAAAAGAAATTGGATAACTTCACAGAATATACAGAGTTGTCTGTTGAAATGTAATAACTCACAATCACCAGAGAAAAATAGCTAGTTGTGTTACGTGCACAGTAGGAGAATATAAGATATGGTAATTTTGTTGTCATCCCCCTTGGAGATGAGCTGGAGCACAGTTACTATCATTCTTAAAAACCTTCAATGTATTCTTACAAACAGGATCTACAGACACCAAGGTCTTTTTATAACACCCTAATTTTTACAGATCAATTTATTGGCATACAACATACTCTGAACTGTACAAATTATACTTCCAATCTGTCAATATTTTCAGAATATTTTATACCTAACAACAGTTCATGATACAGCTCAAGGTGACTGGATGACTGTGCATCTTATTTTGACATGACTAGCTATTTCTTTCCAGTTAAACTTGATTTCCATTATGAAATGTCAATGTGGAGAACACAATAACTAGTGACTATATAACCAATTATCAGTCGACTACATCAAATCTAAATATTGCCAGCTATATTCAGTTAATTAAAATATACTGAAATAAAGAAATTAAATAATTCAGAAAATAAGAGAAAAGTTAATACTTGGAACTAATGTTTACAATATTGGGTTTAAGGACTAGAAAGAATGAAAATTATAGAATAAATGAATTGAAAAGTGTCCAAGAACCTGAATTAAAGAAATTCGTATTGATTTTCAATCATAGAGCTGCAGCTTCCTTTTCTGCTAATACTTCACGGTATTTAAACCTTTTTGAATATAGTAATAGGTAATTTATAATTGAAAACAATACTAGAAGCCATGACTAGACATTCACCGACTAAGCCTTGTTTATAATCATCATACACATTTTGTTTTTATTCAAAATTATGGTGAGTTCAAGTAACTAGAGATTTGAAGCTATTGTACAGTTTCAGGAGCTGTGATGTTCAGTTCTAAATTTTTAAATGTCTGAAATAAATTAATATAAAGATTTTAAAGGGAAAAAATAAATGTGCAGTGTGTGTATATAGGATTTGACGTGCTGGAAAACAGCTCATTAATGAAAGAATTTGGCACAATTCCATCGTTCAAGTCAGATATATATTGAACATTTTTTGCAGGTAACAGAGTAAGAAATATGAAAACATTTGTACGAAAAATGTACAAAAAGTCCCGATTCACATTTTGTCAAATAATTCTATGTTCTTGTCACGATAGTGTCAGCAGAAAATGATTTTCATCACAAATACAA
The DNA here is from genome assembly GCA_037074705.1 of Zhengitettix transpicula. Classification (NCBI taxonomy): domain Eukaryota; kingdom Metazoa; phylum Arthropoda; class Insecta; order Orthoptera; family Tetrigidae; genus Zhengitettix; species Zhengitettix transpicula. The sequence continues at coordinate 6,058,136 of CM073595.1, forward strand.
ATCAGCATATTTGGAAACGATGCAAATATAAGCTTCAGTTTATTTTGACGTCACTGCCACAACATTTCTATGCTGTTAAATGAATTTGAATTATATTTTGCCTTACAGCTTAAACAAACAATATCAAGTTATTTGTGAAATCGTGTGTATCACAGAATATGAAAACTTCACAAATATACTTTTCTTACATTCATTTCTCACTGTTGCTTACCACATGCATGTAAATAGATTGTTTATACAAGATTGGAAGAAAATGACGACACACAAACTCTACAAATACATGCAATAAGAAAAGGGTTTTTATTAGAAGTATTGATCTAGTGTTCATTCAGTTGTCAAATAATGCTAGGCCGAATACAGTAAATCTTTTCCTCCAAGAGAACTGTTTGGACTCTCATACACTTGTTCCTATTTTCCTGAAGACTACAGACTTCCTTTGCAGTTCAAAATGTTGGAGTACTCTACTTTCACTTTAAACTATTATTTGCTTAGATTTCATTTTGACACTTTCTAACTTTTCTGGTTTAATCTTCTTGTTTTTAAATCTTTCTATGTTTAACTTCTCTCTGCTCTGACACTACCATTTACCTTGTTAATCTTAGCTATTTCTTTGATTTTAAGGTTCTGATTTTTACTCAAGACAATGGAATACATGATCAATATTTCTAATAACATTACTACATCATAGTCAACAAATTACAAAACTATAATAAATGTGAATGAAGTTCTCTCGGGATTCCAACCGGGTAGCGTAGTTTTGTAAACACAACGTTTCGATGGCTTGCACCGCCATCTTCTTCACCTGAAGAAGATGGCGGTGTTGTGTTTACAAAACTACGCTACCCGGTTGGAATCCCGAGAGAACTTCATTCAGCAACTACACCGGGAAAACCTACGTTCCTTATTATAATAAATGTGTTTTGTGTAAAAGAAATTAGATTGTTTTCAGTGTTTCACATTTGCGCCAAGAAATATATTTGCACTAAAATTGATTATAGCATCTTATGGAGCAGAATAAGTAAACTAATAAAGTAGTTTTCGTAAAGAAAGAACAATTAACACAAGCACATGAAACTTAGATTAGTGGGACATAAATAATATTAGACATTCATGAAGGTATATTAAATAATTATGTTCTTAGACACGCCATTAGTTACTTCACTCATATAACTGTCAAACCACATGTAACATTATTAATCCCTTCTTCAGACACTACAACTTAATTTGGAATGTTTCAACAGATAAACTTTTGTATGGATAAGTCATACAATGGAATAATAGGAAACACCTGGAAGATAATTAGGAACTGGTGAATTACATAAAGAAGTTCAGGCATTTTAGATATTCATTACTGAGATTAAGTTAATAACTAACCACACATTCAATTATAAGAACTAAATATGTCAAAACAAATATAATTACAATTAATACTATAAAATGTGCATTATTAAAAATTAAAATCTTGACCCTAACACTATATTACAAAACCCAGTTCTTAAGAAAAACAACAAGATTATAAACATTTGATAAATAAAAGCACAGAAGTAGTAACTTATCAACAATTAAACATTCTAATGGAACAGTTACAATAATATTAAATGCATAAATTGAGATTGTATTAGGAAAAGATTTACATTCATATGTAAATTGAGATTTTATCCTCTGTATGTGGCTTACTTAACTTTGGAAGACTGTTGAATATACCAATAATAGTGAAACTTCACATTTCTTTAAACTTAGCACCAGGCACAGTTTCAGAATGAGCAAAATTTTTCATTTAGTTTTTCTGTGCAATTTTTCACTTCAACAGGTAGCAAATCTGTAACTTGTATCAGCTTTACAACTTACAAAATGAATTACATTCTTATTTTAATATATCTACAACTACTCAATGTTTGTATTAGCACCAAAAGTCATAAATTTGTACTTGAGTTTAAAATTACAATTGGCAATATCTCACTCCCTTTTAAAATTGCTTCACACCGGAATTCTTTCTATGTTTGGCTCAACACCCCAAAAGTCACAAATATCTGAAATTTTGTTATGACATACACACATTGTTAATAAAACAATAGTTTGTACAGGTGGTATGCATCACTGAATGAAGAAATTCTACACTTTATAAGTTTGTAGGTACCGTGGACTAATCAGTCTTAAAATTCTCGTCATTGATGACAATACAGGACCTGGCACGGCCACTGGAAACTGGAGCCATCTGAAAAGTGAATTTCGAAACTAAAGGCAAAAGAGCTATTATAAAAGGATAATAATAATTTGATATGTCTCTGAAGTTAAATGGTTTGGAAGCAGTAAATGGAATTATGAACTTCCAAATCAAGATTCTTCTTAACCAGGTTGTGGTGCGATCATTTTCCTGAATCATAATTTGGTCCAATAAAATTATACATATAATTTTACTTAACACCAGCATATAGAAAGAGCGTAACAACAGAAATTAATTTGATCGCGTAAACAATACTGTACGCCGGGAAGTGGAAAGGACCATATTTTTTGTCACTGGGCAGTAATGGACACCCAGATGTTGAGAAAGGACAGTCACGCAGGAGACGGCAGGGAACGATGTATGTAAAACGAACAGCACAGACGAAAATGCGAGTTGGCGTCTCATAGATACACACTGAGGACAACAGCAATGTACCAGGACACGACAACTGGCTGGCGACGGAGGCTTTCGGATAGCTGCAGAAGAAGAAGTGAAGCTGCCCGCTATTTTCTGGAAGCCACAGGTATATTTACATGAGCAAATCCTGCGATTAGTTTTCGTAACATGTCTTTAAAAAGATTTCAATTGCCACTTCAATTTATTATAGTTTGTTTGAGTTCCACTCCAAGATTTTAAAATGAAATGTGCGCACTTTGTATATGCCTGGTTGAAATGTGCACACTTTGTATATGCCTGGTTGAACTGTGCAATATTTGGTATAAAGGATAATAAAGTGAAATAAATGAACAAAAAAAAATTAATGATAAATTAAAAGGCATTTAAATGGAAATCAGGAGTCTCAATAACCAACCTTACCACAAGGTTGTCCGTATCTACTGACAATATTATACTTATACTGTATAAGTGAACACACTGAAAAGCACTCAAATGTCATTTAGTTCATTCAGCTTGAAATGTTATACGGGAACATCATTTGCAAACAGATATAAACCATCTACCCTGTAAAACAGTTTCTTGAATTAAGGATAGTCATCTCAAGAATTGGACATAATTAGGACTCACCATGGTTTTTAAATTACTTTTTTTTAAAAAAATCTATTGAATTTCGAAGGAACCATGAATCCTAATATAAAACAGTCTCACTGTAATCATAATTGGTAATAACCATGTCTTTGATAACAAAACAAAAAAATAGAGATATATAAAAACAATGAAGTAATTAAGCTAGACACACTCTTTAGTGAAGTAGGTGAATAAGGCTGTACGCCATATCTCAGTGGCAAAACTACTTTGGAAGGGAATACAAAATTATTTTGATGGTGATTTAAACTAACTATTTTTAATTAAGCTTACACAAGAATATATATTAACAAAGTGTCTGACTAAATTTGGATTTAGGTATTGAAAATATAATTACTTGTACTCCATTTAAAATAACATCAATTTTTTTAAAAAAGGTAAAACTTTAGTTTTTGACTTACTATGTGCCATTCATTTGTCTGTGTGTCATATGCCTCGACAATATTAACATACTGTTCTCCATCATAGCCTCCAACTGCAAATAACTGGTGCCCCAAAAGGCAGACTCCTATTGCATCTCTTCCCATACTTAACGAAGCAACCATTGTCCAGGTATTTGTTTTTGGATTGTACCTAAATTTAACACACAAGTAAAATAAAATGTGTTTCTATAAAATATGAAATTGAGAAGAAATCAAATAACTATTAAGTAAAACTAGTCAGATTTTAATTAAAATCAGCAAAACAAAGTAGGTGTGTGTGAAGGAGGAGGCTGAGAGCCTCTGAAAATATGAAGAATATCCTTTGGTCCCGTGTGGCTACACCATGCTTCAATTTCAGGTAAGCTCAAACTATCGCAATTTCTAACAAATTTTTCACAGTTGAGCACCAGGTTCATATTTCTTCATAAATTTGCCATTAATATTTCTGCAGTAATTCTCACCACTGTCTTCAGATATCATCATATCTGAAGACAGCGGTACAGAATAACCACAGAAACGTCAACCTTATATAGAAATCTGAACCAGGCACTAACTTTCTCTCTCAAGGGAAGGTTGCCTCACTCTACACCAATATCCCTCATGCGAATGGACTAGAAGCAGTTGAATACTTCTTGTCCCGCAGGCCATGAAATTCTTTCCCCACCACCAATTTTCTGATCTCCTTCACACAGTTTGTCCTCACCAGAAATTACTTTTCCTTCCAAGACAACATCTACCATCAAATAGGTGGCACAGCTATGGGCACCCACCTACACCAACCTGTTCATGGGACTCCTAGAACAGGTCCACCTAAATTCCTACCCATTAAAACCCGTTCGTAGCCTGGTTCAGGTTCATAGGCATCTTAATGCTATGGACACACGGTCCAGACTCCCTATCCAAATTGTTCCTCACCTTTAACTCAAAACACCCTGTAAAGTTTTCACTTGGAACAACTCCTCAACCAAAGTCACTTTCCTCGACATTGACATACAACTGAGTTCTGGCATAATCAACACATCTGTCCACATAAAACCCACGAACACACTCCAATAACTGTACTTCACAAGTTGCCACCCACACCACACAAATTGTTCCCTCCCATAGAGTCTAGCCCTCATCCGAACACGTATTAGCTCCACCTGCAACAGTCTGGCCTCTTACACCAACTGGTTCCTCAATGTCTTCATCAATAGAAACTATCCCAGAGACCTCCTCCAAAAACAGATAACCCATGCCCTATCAAATCTCCAAACTCCCACACCCATTATAGACCAAAACAAGAAAATTGTCCACCCCTCACAACAACCAACTTCCCTGGACTACAAAAAGTCAATTCCATTCTCCACCTAGCATACACTGGGCTGCAATCCAACCCTGGCCTTCCTCCCCACTATACTCATCACCTGCCCAAGAGTTGACTTCAGACACCCACCCATCCTGCGTAATTTACTCGTACACCCCTGAAAAACCCACCCGCCCACCTATGCCAGGTTGCAACAGGAACAGATGAGCCATGTGTGCCCTAACTTACAGCCCACCACAATCTTTCAGAACCAGCAAAGATATACAAAATTAAAGAAAACATCACCTGCCTCTCCTCCCACACACAAATTAACTGTAGATTCTGCCCTGCATTTCATATAGGCAAGTGACTAAAGCATTAATTTAACAGTCAGTAAAATATTAAAATATGAAATCTGAACACTGAAATTGGACGATAAAATATCATTTACTGTGAGGCGCACACACACACACAATTATTAATAACACTTTATAAACAGGCCACAGAATTTACTAGGCAACACTTTCTGCTTGCTGAGCTTACTTACAACACTTGCTTTGCTGTTCTCTCTATCAATAACTTGTTACCATTATGAAAGTTTGGTTATTTACTGGATACAATAACCTGGCTCCCAATAATTGAAGAAATGTATAACTCGTGAATGTAGGCTAGACTCCAAAAATATTCGGCATCAGGAAAAATAACAGTCGGCGTAGTACTGTCGCAGTTGATTGCTCAAAACTGGAAACTATAGATTGTTTTGAATTTTAGAGCTGTTAGACTACATACAGCCTTGCCTCCCCAAACACACTTTCTGAAATTTTGTCCAAACTGTTATTCCTCTGTCTCCTGTCCACACACACTGCCGCTCTGCACGTCTAGCAAATTTTTTTTTGACATTACCCCAGCAAGCAGGCATTATAGCCCCATATTCTTGTACAAACAACTCATGTTTACACCGCCAACGATACAAGTCCAAAATTTTTGTTAATTGATTACATTTCCTTTTAATTACTACAATATATATATATATATATATATATATATATATATATATATATATAATTGTGATATTGATATGGAAAGGAAAGAGAGGTAGGTTGTGGCTTACCTGAAAGTGAAGTGCAGTGTAGCCATAGGGAACTGAAGGTTGTACTTCAAATTTTCAGAGGCTCTCAGCCTCCTCCTTCAGGAAGGAGTGTTACACTATTCCATGCACCGGCCGGTTGTGGCTTTTGTTCCCTATGGCTAAACCACACTTCACTTTCATGTAAGCCACAACCTATCTTTCTTTCCTTTCCATATCAATATCGAAATATTTTTGACAATGTCATATCCATACTAATATATATATATATATATATATATATATATATATATATATATATATATATATATTGTAATAGTGAGAATGTGACATTGTCAAAAATATTGGTATGGAAAGGATAGAGAGATAGGTTGTGGCTTACCTGAAAGTGAAGTGCGGTGTCGCCATGAGGAACTGAAGGTTGTTCTTCACTTTCAGGTAAGCCATAACCTATCTCTCTATCCTTTCCATACCAATATATATATATATATATATATATATATATATATATATATATATATGAATATCATTTAATGTATCAAATAAATATTGTCATATCATGATGTACCTTTCTACACAACTGAAGCGAGATTGTTCCCGAGGAGCATCGTGACCTCCCAGTGCATATAGAAAGCCATTAGCTACTCCCAATGCTACTCCACCTCTATTCATTTGCATTGGTTCCATCAGTTTCCAATTATTAGTGAAGGGGTTGTACTGCTCTACTACATTCAAACAAGAATTGCCATCTCGGCCTCCGACAGCATACAATCTATAAAACAATCCAGTAATTTATATGTTTAAAAATACATCCATGCAATTATTAATATATTTCTTTCTACAAATATCAATAAATGAATTATACTAATAACCCTGTGAAAATAAACTAACAGAATAAAATCTTATACAACAAATAGTTATGCATGGCTAATTAAACACAAATAGTAACATTTTCTAGCGAGTAATACATTTATTCTATGATCAAATCAAGCTGTAAGATACTGTCACATGTGGTATATTTGATATTGCGTTTTTTTGTTGTGGTATTATGGTTTATATATGCTATTATTAGAAAACTGATGATAGTAAAACCATACTGCTCTCATTTTGAATTAAAATTTCAATTAAAAAATAAGTTGAGGTTTTGTCTGGATTAGAAACTGGTATACACACATCTTCCTGAATGGAAAAAAAAAGAACTGAAGAAAATAAATTGAAAAAAGAAAAGATAAGAAACTAGCAGTTCATTTCACTTAATGTTCCTTCTTTCTGGTTACCTGATTAAATGATATTTCAATCTGTTTTTTGCTTTCATTTCCATTTTTCTTACTTCCACTTTTACTTGATTGTTGATTACCATACTCTTTTTTTCAAACCACATGCAATGAAATACCAAAAAAACTTCTCCCATTTCTGTCAATGTGAAATCACTTAATGGTTAGTCTTGAGACCATTATTATTATATCATCTAATGACAGTTGTGCATTTTTTCAATGACTGTGTATGGTGAAGGTCAAGAAATGTTTATTCAACTTATTTATTATAAAAGCCTTCATAATGTAGGAGTAGAAAAATATTAAACCAAATAATATTTTCTTTGATCTACAAATATTTTAAAATGAAAAAGTTGACGCTTGATTGAAAATTAATAATAAGAAAGATAGCCAAATACAGACAAAATAAGTGATAATATAAATACAACACAATGTTTCTGAGATCCTTGTTCCTCTCATAAGGTGCTAAGAAAAGCCTAGAGCAACACAACTGCACTCGTCAGCTGACAAAACTCAAAATTCTCATTGTTTAGTTAGTTAGAATTTTAATTCAACATTTTACTATCATCATTTTTCTAATAATAGTACTTATACCACAACAAAAAAAAAAGGCTTTTGAGTTTTGTCAACTGACGAGTGCAGTTGTGTCGGTCTAGGCTCTTCTTAGCATCAGAAGAAAGGGTCATGGATCCCAGAAATGTGTGGTATTTATATTATTAATAATTTGGCTGAGTTTGGTTATCTTTCTTATTACAAACATTTTAATTAGGTTTTGTAATATATATGTGTATGTATTCATATATATGTATGTATTTAATATACAAATGGTTTGATGTAGGATATGATGATGATTTCATATTCATATTGTAAGGATTTCAATGCTGTCCATAATACAGGGAATTGTGAAACAGTGAAAGAAATACAATGATTCAAACAGTAAAAATCTGTTTCTTTTCAGATTTAAAATGTTTACAAATTAGAGTTGGGCACAAGAGTCTGAACATACCCACATAAATAAATTCAGTCTTTCCAGACAGTAGGCTATCAAGGCCATTACATCTGTGTGTGTGTGTGTGTTGTTTTTTTTATTTTTAGACAAAACTTTTATCTTACGATTATTTGTTGTTACGTAAAGTATTAGAGTATATACAATTAAAACTTACATCTGATAAAAAAGTTTGAGGCTTGCAATTAAATATATAGAACGTGTTGTGCAAATTTTATTTTCTGGAGTGTTTGTTTTTGTCCGTGTGATTTATGGACAAACAGATTGCTAGGTCTCAAGGCAGAACTGTTTGATGCTATGCATAAAGTTTTTTTAACTATTAAGATAAAACCGTGGGTCATGGTTGTATAACTAGATGTCCAGGTAGATTCAGTACTTTTTTTTCTCTACATTGTATCCCGGGATCCAGACAGAAACAAAGCAAAATATTATGGATCCAATATGATATTTGGTCTTAAATTTAATCACATCCCAAACTTATTTTGAGGGTGCAAAAAACCTTGAGAAAAATAAATATCTCCAGGTCATTTTTCTAGCCCCAAACCTGATTTTGACCATCTTATGTACCATTTCCATCTGGTGTTTCCACCACACGCTGGACTTGTTAACAGCCATAATTGCCTACAGGTGTCAAAATTACTACACTGCTAAACAACAGCTCTTCACCTGTGTCCCTTCCAAAATATTCTACCAGTCCAAAACATAACATAATTATTTTCAATAATTATAACAAACTTAGCAAGTATGGTGCATAAATTAAAATTGTAAACTCACCTATTATCCAAGCAGGCTACACCGACAGTAGAGCGGTGTCGTGATAGTGAAGCAACAAAACTCCATCGAGATGCTTCAGGATCCCAACGTTCCACATTGTTCAAATAACTCCATCCATCATGTCCGCCAACAGCATACAAACATCCTTCCAATACAGCTGCACCTAAAGCCGATCATATATTTCAAAACTGGATTAAATAAAAGCTCAATATTCTTAAAAACATTTCCTGATTTCATCCAAACAAAGGTTGCAGAATGGTGTTATTTCCAATCCTGGCTATGCTGTCAAATTTAGGTAAATCAGTCCCTTTTTTTCCTTCTTTCCTGTCCAAATGAGTTAGGTGCCTGGGCATTACCCAGGCATTTATTTATATATCCCAGTAAAAATATTTAATTCTACATTAATCTTTTAGTAAAAAATTGACGTAACATACCTACACAGACAGAATGTAAATTTCATCATAACCGGTATGTTGACACACTGTACCTAAACCTAGGATTACCATGTGCAAAGTAAAAGATGGATCAATTATTAGTGACCAACAAGGTATACTTTCACGATGGATAGAGCATTTCGACGAAATATTGAATAAAAGCGAAACAGGAAGAAAATAAATCCATAGATGAGCCTAGAACCATAATTAGAAAGAACGCAATGCATGAGGAACCACCTTCCTATAAAGAAGTGAACAGAGCCATCATGAAATTAAAACACAAAAAATCGTCTGGTGTAGCTGGCATCCTGGCTGAATTTTTAAAATACGGTGGTTCCGAACTTAAGAAGAGACTATACCAGATACTCCTCGATATCTGGACTAATGAGAAACTGCCAAAAGAATGGAACCTTGGCATTATATGCCTGATCCACAAGAAAGGAGAGTTATTGGAATGTGGAAACTATAGAGGTATCTCCCTTCTGAATGTGTCCTATAAAGTATTTTGAAAAGTCTTGTACTCCTGACTTCAGGAATATACAGAAAAAATTTTGGGTAGCTATTAAGCAGGATTTCGTTCTGGAAAATCAACAATAAACCAGATCTTTACATTAAACCAAATACTTGAGAAAACTAATGAATACCAAGTGGGAATCCATCACTTTCAAAGCTTCTTATGATAGTATAAACCGGCAAAATCTTTACTTAGCAATGCAAGAATTTGAAATTCTGATGAAGCTAATAAACCTGGTGAAGCTCACATTGGCGGAAGAGCAGTGCATAGTATGAGTCCAGTCACACCTATCACAACCCCTTGTGGCAAAGAACGGATTAAAGCAAGGTGATGCCCTCTCATGTCTCCTCTTTAACATTGCTCTTGAGAAGGTGATGAGAGACTCTGGCATACAAACAAGAGGAACTATATTTTACAAGACTGTCCAATTATTAGCATATGCAGACGGCATAGATCTGATGTCACGAACAGTGAAAGACTTGAAAGAATCATTTCTATGTTTTGAAGCAGCAGCAAAGCGAATGGGCTTATCAATAAATCAAGAGAAAACTGTCTATGTTCTCTGGAAGAGATCAGAATACTTCGGAAATATTGTCTGTTGGAGAATATATTTTTAGAAGAGTCGACAGCTTCCAGTACTTGGGCTGCATTGTAAATAGAAACAACGACCGGACCCAGGAAATAGACGCCCGCAAGACACTAGATAATAAGGTGTTACTATGGCCTTATAAAACATATGAGATCCAAACTCTTGTCAAGAAGCAATCAAATTGCCCTATACAAGACACTAATAAGACCAGTGCTAACATATGGGGCAGAAACCTGGGTTCTATCAAAAGTGGATGAAGATTGAGATAATTGGTATGGAAAGGAAAGAGAGAGAAATGATGTTCTTCAAATTTTCGGAGGCTCTTCAGGAGAATTACATTCCGCGTGCCCCCCGGTACAGAGTTCACAGCATAGTCAACTTACCTGAAACCAACAGTTGGTCCAGTTGGGCTGAGCAGAGAAAATATTTCACATTTCCGATAACCTGAGCCCAGTTGGTCAGGAAAGAAGGTCTGAACTGCATGCCAGCTAGGCATGAATAGACAAATTTAAACTAAGGTGCAGCAATTGTTAGACAGCAACAATTGACACCCAACAAATCCAAAAAATCTCTCTTTAAAGGAAAGGTCACAACAGAAAATATGGAAATCTACATACAAGCATGCATACATACATACACATACAGTGGAAGGTATATAGAAAATAAAATAAAGTTAAAAGGTGAATGAGAGAGATTGGGGAAAGGATTACACAGTTAGTTGTAATAATAATCATTAGTATTATTATATTACTATATTGATGCAAGATTGTTATATAATATTATAACTACGTCAGGAATGAATATTATAATAATATTAGAGGATGTTGAGTCCTTAGTTCCGACCTTCTTTTGAAATTTTATTTCCTGCATAGCAAACTGGACCAACTGTTGATTTCAGGAATCAACTGAGACCATGCTGTCTCACTTTCCTATCCAAATGTGTTATTTAATTTGACCTTGTCACATTTTCCTTAAGGGCTATATTTATATGGCATTCACAATAAGGTACACCATCTAATTCTCTTTTTCCAATACCAAAAAATCATGTTAACACAACTGAATCATTCATTTACAAAGCACACATACTAGTGTACACACACACACAACAGAACGTAAGGATGATGTGACATGTCAGAGAGACACTGAATTAATAGTTTACCTGAAACAGATGGCCAGTGTTGAACACTGTCATGAGATACACAACTATCTCATGAAGAAGGAGGCCTCTGAAAATCTTAACAGTTTCCTGTCTGACATTATATATCAAGAATGTATGATATGACATTGTAAAAATAACTGCCAACTTTGTGTGCATTTTTTATGTTATTATCTACTGCCAAGCACTAATAGTACAAACAAATAATAGAATACATTAATTAACTAAATAAGTCATACCTAACCCATGGCGTTGAGTCTTCATGGGGGGAGCTGTGACCCAGGTTTTTGAAAGAAAATCGTAACATTCTACTGAGCTGAGTGTCTTTAGACCTTCTCGTCCACCAACTACATATAATTGTCCTTTTAATAGTGCTGTTGCATACTGCAATCTATTGCTCCATACATTTCCAACATAATGCCAAGTATTTGTACGCACATCATATTTTTCAATAGACGTCAAACCTATAAGATCAATTTAGTTAAATTAGTCAACGGAACACTACTTTCAATCTTATACTACATAATAAAAATAATATGCATCAAAGGGAATAATCAGTTTGCAGATATCATTACCTATTTAAAATTCATAATTCAGTAATGCAAATACTGCATTATTAAATAATTGTGATAAAATATCAAAGTGTTGTAAGGTATTTCATAGGGAATTCTCACTGGAAAGGGCCATATTTCTAAAAGAAAAATTACTGTACAGCATTATGGTACAATCCAACACACAAATCATTGAAGGCACATTGTGTACAAAATAAATAACCGTTGAATATCATTGACCATGAAATCTTCCCCAAAAACTTAATAACTAATCATAGATTAGCAGTAATATAATTGTAGAAGGAGCTGCTACAACTTGCTCCTAAAACAACTCTCTTGACAACAGTTTTAGTATTATGCAACGTAAGAGTATGACACTAAATGGAGTCAAGTTTGACAGAAGTATAGAAGATTACACCAATAATTTTAGTTTCATTTCAAATTTCTCAATAGTCAATTATCTGAATATTTTTTTCAATTTCTGTAATCAAATAATGATGTTTCCTCATATTAACAAGCATAATGGATATTGAGTTGCCCTAAATTAACAATCTTAACTCCTCTTCTAAAATATCAAAATTTCCAAAACCATCCAACTCACAATTTACCCTCTAACTCTACGTATATCACTACTTTCAACACACTAATTTTTAACTACTCTATTCATGTGTACAATGTATTAAGTTTTTTAAACCTTTGCCTTCTCAACAGAAAAAAATTTCTTCTGTATGTTGCCGTCTCTATGGGTAAAAATGGCCAAAGACGACAGCAGATTTTATGACACAAAATGACAAGTTATTATTGCCTAAATGTTCACTAAAAAATACATCTATGCATTACTTCTGTATACAAAACTTTACAAATCTTAATCAATCGTCTTCTCTTAATAATTAAAACTATGCATTTGTATGTGTGTATGTTCTGCATAAAAATCTACATGTGTGGAGAAATTCAACCAAATTTTGGACACCTGTTCCTTTTGAACCGGAAATAAACACTGTAGGGGTAAGAAATGAATACCATGCCTAGGAACAGGGATGGACAGGAGAGAAAATTTCCAGACATGGTAAAACAGAAGATATTTGTATCGAAGCAATATTTTTTTGGGGTTAATGAGATTGATGGTGCTTCTCCAGATGATTTTTGTGTAAAATTTCATCACAGAAATCTTAGGGATGAGTCGGAGGAGGGTACCATAAAAATAACACAAAAACAACCAAGATTGGTCTCAAATCTTGGTTTTTGGAAGTCACAGAGTTCAATTGTGACATTCAACATGCTGGTTAAGTTATAGTTCTGCCCCTAGGAGTAGAGGTGGAAGGGGAAAACAAGGTTCTGCTAACAATCTAAAACACATGCAGTGAATTCTACAAAATACAATATGAAACAAACACTGGATTGGTAAAACACCCCATATAACCTGTAAATGTGGGGGTTGACAAGGGTTGTCATTTTAAAGACATTAGAAATTATAAGGAGTATTTTTTACTCTTAAAGTACTGGGATATTTGATTCTCTTAAGGTACCAGCAGTATTTTATACTTTTCTGATACCGGGAATATTTTTCATGGTACCAAGAATACTTTTGACACACGGAAGGTAACGGAAATAATTTTGTCCTTCTTAGGCTAATGGCAATATGTCTGATTCTCATAATTTAATGAAAATATTTTTGACTCACACAAGATACTGGGTGTAATTTTGTGTCTCTAAAATACTGGGAGTATTTTTTACTCTTTTAGAGTAGGGAGAGTATTTTGGTGTTTCTTAAGGTATGGTATTTAGAGTATGTTTGGCTTCCTTTAGGTACTAGACATATTTTTTACTCTATTAAGGTACAGGAATCTTTGTTCTCTCTTTAACATAATGGACGTATTTTTGATTCTGTTAACCTACTGGGAGTGTTTTCAAACTGTTCCTTAGGAACAATTTTGACTCTTCCAGTATTATGAGTATTTTTTACTCTCTTAAGGTATGGCAAATAATTTTGATTCTCCTTTAGTACTAAGTTCGTTTTAGTCTCAATGACACTCTTAAAGTACATGAAGTAATTTTGACTTGCTTACGGCACAGGGAGAGTAATATACTCTTTTAAGGTAGTGAATGTATTTTTTACTGTATTAGGGTACCGAGTATATTTTTAAGTCTCTTAGGGTATCAAGTATATTTTTGACTCTCAAGAGACAAATATTTTTTATGCTCTTAAGGTACCAAGAGTATCATTTATATTTGATATACTATTTATGTTTCTCTAAATGCAATGGAAATATCTTTGACTCTCTTAGGGTGTTGACAATATTTTTGAATATCCTATGGGACTGGAAATATTATTGTCTCCAATAGGATACCAGGACATTATTATAATACAGAAATTATATAGAAATTTTGATTCACTTATGCTACCAGTATTATTTTACACTTCTGTAAGGTACCAGAAGTAATTTTGACTTTCCTAAGTGCCAGGAGTATTTTTGGTTGTCTAAAGATACTGTGAATATTTTTGCATTTCATAACTTACCGGGAGTACTTATGTCCCTCCTAGGGATTTCTTAATATACTGGGAGTATTTTTTACTCTTTGAAAGGTCTGGAAGAATTATTTTTTCTTAGGGTACAAATAGAATCTTTAACTTTCTTATGGTACGTATTTTTGACTATTAGGAAACCGGGAATATTTTTTAATTTTTTAGGGTAACAAAGGTATTTTTTTACTATTTTAAAGGGCCCGGACTACTTTTTACTCAATCATGGTACAGGTAGTATTTTGGAATCTCTTATGGTGCCAGCAGTATTGCTTACTCTATTGGGGTACTGGAAGTATTTTTTACTCTCAAAGTCCCTGCAATAGGCTAACAGAAGTATTTTATATTTTATTAAAGTTTGTGGATCCATGTTTACTTTTTTAAAGTATGTGGATTATTTTTTTACTTGTTTATGTTACCAAGAGCATTTCTGACTTCTTGTGGCACCAAGTTTATTGCATAACAGGGAGTGTTTTAGGTGATTTCGTGTACAGGGAGTATATTGGACTCTTAGGTATTTGCGACCATCTCAAGATGTGTGGCCTCAATTAAGGTGCAGTGTGTCAACATACCAGCTATGACGAAATTAACTTTTTCTATGCATAGGTATGTTAAATCACTTCTTGACTAACAGATTAATGAAAAATTAAATACTTGTTTGGGCTAACATAAATAAATACCTGGACAATGCTGGGCACCCACCTAGAAAATAAATTACTTCAAATTGTTATGGTATTCCTGCTAAAATTGTGCACTCACCAGATGAGGTACTGTAGCCTCCAATAACATACATAGTCCCTACTGTTGATTTCCGTGGTCTAGTTCTTATACTTTGCAACAAAGGTTGTTGGAGAGGTAATAGATGGTATGTGAGAGCTTCTATTACAAGTTTTCTGCACAAGTCATCAGACACAAACAATGGATTATTCTCTATCTTGTCAATTATAAACTGAAAAAAAAAATTGTTTAGTATAGATGAGGTATGCGTTAAAAAATATTTACACACATCAATACATACTTCAGGAGATAAAAGTGGTAGCCTTATAGTCCTTAGAAGGTCACCCAAATCTTTCCGCCTATTTTCTTCATTATGATTCACCCATGATGTAAGAGCCTACAAAATTTAATTCAATATGTAAAAAAGACTATAGCTTGAAGCAAACTATAATAAAATTGAATATTTAGGATATCTTGTAATAACTTACTTGGAAAACAACCTCTTCATTTGGTACATTCAAGTCATCAGAATTCAATATCTTCTTCACTTCATCTGGAGGTAAATGAATGAATTCTTCATGTTGTGTTACTTCTGTGAAATGTTCCTGCAGATTGCCAAAATTTCAGTTAACTCAGACTAAAATTCAAAATGATTATGTGCTGAACATTTTGAATTATGTATAACCTAAAACAATATTTAAGTTATGGTATCTCTTCCATCTGAAGAAAAGTAAATTTTGCAGCAAAGGACATACATTAATTAGGTTAAGTGAAACTATTGATGAAGTGTTGATCTAAGGTGTATATATGTATATACTTATCTGAATAACTGGTGATAATGATCCTAAGTAGCAATAGCAACATTACAAATCTACTTTAATTATCATTCAATTTATGAAACAAAACAGTTGTAGGAAACACTAATTGGTTCACACATTTTTACAGCTAAGTAGAAAAAACATTTTCTTCATTGATTATGGTTTTAAAATATATCTACACAAATTGTGTTCTGATCAGATCCTCAGTGATAATGCCTGGAATTGGTATAAGCATCAGAAACTACATTTTAACCATTTTCAGTTCATTGCTTAATAAAATTTTAACTAATAGTAACAACTGGTGTTAGCACACTACATTTATAATTAACAACCCATATATATGTCTCAAAGAGAAGTAAGGATCAAGGAAAACTATTTACCAATATAAAATCCAAAGAAGCTTTCATTAAAGCCTGACAACTCTGCATATCTGCAAAAAGGTGGACACCAATACAATTGGACGGTTGCAGTTGTTTAATCATGAATTTGCTGCAAGCATCAACAACTTGATTCAGTTGTAGCAGACAAGCTGTCTGCATTACAGCTTCAACATTGTCATTCCTAAGGTCAATTGTTCCTGAAACAGTTCCTGTACTGTTCTAAACTCTGACATATGATTATAATAAAATGTTCATGCAGTGTATAATTAGTGGATAAGTCAGTACATATTACTTTATACATACATACATAATGTATGATATTATGTACTTCATTATTGTACAGTATTTTCTGTTCAGTGACCAATATTCATATTCAGGTAAGCCATACTATTTAATCCCTCACATTATTTCTTATAAATGTCAATTATATATATATATATATATATATATATATATATATATATATATATAATTGCAATATTGGTATGGAAAGTAAAGAGAGATAGGTTGTGGCTTACCTGAAAGTGAAGTGTGGCGTCGCCATGAGGAACTGAAGGTTGTTCTTCAACACTGACCGGAATATGAATATTGGTCACTGAACAGAAAATACTGTACAATAATGAAGTACATA
Source organism: Zhengitettix transpicula (assembly GCA_037074705.1). Lineage (NCBI taxonomy): Eukaryota > Metazoa > Arthropoda > Insecta > Orthoptera > Tetrigidae > Zhengitettix > Zhengitettix transpicula. The sequence goes on from CM073595.1 coordinate 6,075,560, forward strand.
TGATGTTGCAACAGTTTACAAATTTGTTTTAGACCAGTTACGATGTCTGTTACATTAACTAACAGTATGTAGATACAATTCCATATCATATGGATGAATTATTTAAGTACATGAGAGATATCAAACACAAACATTATTATTAAATTATGTTTTTTTTCCATAAATGATGCTATTAAATGTTGAAATGCTTGGCTTGAAGGATAAATCTAAGCATGTTCAACAAAAACGTCATATTTCAAAAACTAACATCATTGTTATTAGAAACAAAAATTCAAAACCTTAGCAAAAGTAGTGGCACGAAACACATACAAGAGTAATCATATAAATAACTGTGATAGGATTGACTATTTTAAAAATGATATATTTTAAATTAAAGATACGTTGATGAAAACAATATAATTTGTGCAAAGTATACCTGAGTATAAAAATCGTATAACAGCCCACAAACACTCTCCATCCACATTCTTTAATTCAACAGTTTCCTCTTTAGATTCTTTCATGCTCCCAGTGAACATAGCAGCAAAATATGGTGATCCAGCACTGAGTACCAACCGATGAGCAGCTATCCGTTTTGAGCCTATAACGTTTGGAAGTTTTTATGTCAATATAATAATAAAGTTACATATACTGCTTTAGTTGAACTGGTCTAGTAGTTAATTTTCATTTAGATATTGAGTAGGATATATGAAATTCAGAAATCTCCAAAACTCCATCATTACCCTTCCATCCTACTAACACAAGTAATGTAATATATAATTCTAAACCATTAATGATAAAACTAATGAAAATTATACAGGTAGTGATTAATTACCTGCTATTAGAATTACATCTGTAAGTCTTCCACTCAATAAATAAGATTCCATTTTACTAAGGCTACATTTAGCATACTGTTCCAAGCTTAAAGCATCCTCTTTTAGACTTGAGCTGGATAGACTAAGCTCTGTTTCCAGTCTACTGAAGCTTGAACTGGAACTGCAACTGCTGCTACTGCTGCAAGTGCCATTAGTATTAAGTTGGATATTGATCAACATAATCACAGGATAGATAATTTTATTGTAAAATGTGTGCTACACAGAGGTGTTTAGAATTCTTTCCTTTAATATCCTTATATTTTAATGAAGCCTCAGCATACAATTATCACAGGAGGGAGGGAGACAGGAATCCAACTAAGATGACTACATTATGCACATGCAGAAATAGTTCACCAAAGTTTCAAAACTGGACTCTAACCAGTTTCTTTGTATTTTTAACCTACCTTTTTAACACTAATCTCAATGAGTGGTAATACATAATTTCACATGGATTTTTTTAGAAATAGTTAAAACAAACTGATTAAATTTCATTAAAATCTTTGAAAGAATAAATTAGATTTTCATATTCATATTATAAAATTCAGGAGTGAAACTCACAAAGATCTATTTGTTATAATTACATCATTTTATAGGAATTTACAGGTAAAGAACCATATTTCTGCTTTTAATCTTATCACATTATAAATGTATAAACAAAGGAACTAGGTGTTTCTTGTATGATAAAATAATGTAAGTGAAGTTTGTAAGAGCTCATAGTAAATTATTTTATATGGTAAAAAATCTTTAATGAATCTCAATATTCTTTATGTAGACACTGTTAACAATCAAGCATTCAAATACTGATCTTGAAAAAAAATAGTCCATCAAGTTCATGAAGTGATATTCATTATAACATTTTCTGCCTCTGTTAATATGTTTAACTGGAAGAGTCAAAATTATCAATCAACTGGTCAAGAGACCAGGAGTTTTTTTTCAATCCATAACCATACTATCTACCTCATAAGATATAATCTTGCCAACGAATATTCTCACAATTAATTGCTTATGTATGATTTTCAAAAATAATCTCAATCAATAATTCCCAATTATTTGTCAACAGTCATTAAGACTAGAATACCATACATAATGCATACAACAATATGTAAATAAAATAATTCCAATATGAACTTACCAAAGTTGAGGTTCATCTTTGCCCGAGGATGGCTCCGAAATCATTTCAATTTCTAAAAAAAAAAAAACTGTATGTATATAATTCTGAGTATCAATTCCTTTGGTCCAAATGGACCTTTGGTATGTATGCTGAGGCAAGATTTTGAAAACTTTCAGTACAAATACAATGTATGTCTAATTAAAAAATTAAAGACAGCAGATGACAAAATTGTTGTGCATGGAGTATAGAGCAAGTAGACGATTGAATTAAATAAAAGTTATCTACTGACTATTCAGTAATTATTATAAAACAATATTTGTTTTTAATTTATGATTATTTCATCTGTATTTCATATGATCTATAACTATATAAATGATCCAGTTATTTATAATAAAAATATCCACAAATTAGAGTAAATAAATTTGGAAAAATATTTATTCTGATATGTAACACATAATACAACAAAATTTGAGAAAAAAATGAGTGTATTTGAAATGTACACTAATATATATATATATATATATATATATATATATATATATATATATATATATATATATATATATATATATATAATCTTATTGACATTACAGAAATTATGATTGCATTGATGTGAATTCTAAAAAGCAAAGGTATGTCTATCAGCAATTGGATAAGTGTTTATTTTTTGTTAAAAATACAAAAGAATTTGGTTAAGAATCAAAAAATACAAATTGGCAGTTTTTTCAGACTTTGTCTTAGCTATTGTAATATAGTGAAAGGTTAACTTAAGACTTTTAAGACACAAAATACTGCTTCAACAAACATACAAAATAATAACTCACAGTTCATACAAATACACGCATCACAACAAATATGTTTTGCATATTAAAAATAAAATATGACTGCAAGACAATTAAAAAAAATTATATCATTTGAAACAACCAATGGTAGTATAATTCTAACAGGAAATTATTATAAACTGTCGGAATCTGGACTATTATAAATTGGCATTTAAAATTTAATTTTAATATTAGTAAGTTAGACCTGTCAAGTGATTTTATGTTAACAAAAACGTTAAGGAAATCGTACAACACAGTGATTTGTTACCGACTTCTATAATGTTGGTTTAAACTAATACAAATCAGTTTGCTATAACTACACTTTCTGTGAAGTGGAAGACAAAAAGATTTAAGTGTAACCACTCTTTTCATAACCTTATTTGCTGAAATATACTACTTACCTTCAAGTATGCGTTATTATCGGGCAATATGTTAATCTTCCCGATTTTCTCCTTCAAAATGATACTCAGTTTATTTCATGATTCCGTTAATTGAAACGCGCCAGAGGCAAACAAACACCTACTGGAATTGGAATTAAATGTCTCGAACAAACATACGCACACCCCTCCAAATGCAGAACGATTTAACATTGCATCTATCGATATTTACCTGTTCTTCCTATAAGTTTCTATCATATTATAATTCATATTAAATGAACTTGAAGTTCTGGACACGATATTCAAGAATATCGAGATAGATATTAACTCAGTCTCAGGTTCGAACAGAGGTAAAAAAATGCAATATTAATTGAATATTTTTGGAATTGAAATTTAATGACAAGGGTTCATTTAATACAAAAAATAATATTGTTCGGATTTTCGATTGTATTGTTTCAAGAAAAATAAAATAAATATTAATGATAGCCGGGACAATGATTTTTGTTCCTTTCTCCAGGTCGCTGGCAATAATATACAAACTCTCGAATATCCTTCCCAAGCTATAAGATAGAAATCCGTATTTACTGGTAGCGATGACGTCTGTAAGGGTTGCGGAATTGCATACTTATGGTCTGAATTAAAACTTCCTTCTTCCTGAAAACGGACGTAGTAGTTCACCGTTTAAAACGCCATTCTATCAGTACTTCCTCTCTTTTACTTAACTTTCTACTCTACCGACATATAACAATATCAAGTGTTTTAGATACACCATTTTCTGACCCAAATTATTTCTCCAGAACTCGCAATATTATTAACGTATATTATTCCACTGTTGCATGACGTGCACTGACAAATAATTGCTAGCCCAAAAAAACATATAAAATGAATACGAGTATACTACATTTTGCAACCCGTCCAACTGAAATTTATCCACACAAACAACCATATCAAAAATATTTCCACAACAATCACTTAAAAACTTATATCCAAAATTAATTCTCACTGCCAAACTTTATCGACGTTCCCAGCAAAATAGCAATAAACTCAATATTCTGTGTATATAAATTCCATCGACATGGAACAGTACCTAAGATTTTAATTCGAAACACCAGACAGCATAAAAAATGATAATCTCATCCCATAACTAACCAAATGTGATCTAGAACTGCAGGAACCATAATTTAATGGCGTAAACGACGACCTGAGACCTATACGATAACAAAGTATTAAACACAATTGTTTAGAAAAAACTAACAAAAATTATTTATTTATTAGCAAAATTATTACATACATTGTAAAACAGTCGGGGAAAAACACTTAATTCCTAACGAACTTAATGTTTGAAATAAACTGCCAAATTTATCGGTCAAAACCGAGGTTCTATATACTATAACAAGCAAACATTTGATAATAAATGTTGGTTTAGACAAGAGTAAAAGAACCAGAGTATACCTAAAAAATTGTAGCTAATTACACAATCGAGATTAACAGAATACACTTGGAACAATATAGATTACTTTTTGAAAAGTCTTCAGACTTGTATGTTTTTTAGCAAAATTCAAAGGCACAACTCAATAAATCCAATCAACCATTCACTGATTTCAGCCGCAGATTTCCCCCGTCATCCATTATCCCAACCCATTTTTGTAAGGGTTGAGGAAACGTCGGTCTATAACTCTTCATGTGCCAAAAGTTTCGAACAAATGAATTGCAACCGTTTTAAATTTAATGGAATTTCGTTGTTGTATGCCGTTTAGAAAGTAAATATTAATTTAAGTTACTTCATGAGTATTCACTGCTATTGGGAGTAATAATATGACATGAATCGGTACATCGCGAGTGACAACCAAAATTCACTCGGATTTCAGAACGTTTATATAACCTTCGTAATCAGGAAAGCGGATTGGATTCTTTCTTGTAATACAAAAATCGATAGCAGTAAGTTTCCTTTTTTAAAAAACAACAACAGTTATGATACGGTCATTTATTGCATCTCTGGTGCTAGCAGAAGACTTTCAATAGAAAGCGGCATTATGAAACAGTAATCAGCCGTTTCACGGAGTGAATCATTATTTTCTAATTTGTAATTTATACTTACAGAACTATTACAGTAGGAATGAAGGAAGAAACAATAACGTTAAGATATGGTAAATATTGCTACAAGTTTCATAATTAAGTGCTTCTTACTCCGTTCGGTAAAGAAGAAATACTTAACACTTTATTTGATTTGGGAGACGTCTGATATACGTGGTTGAATTGAAAAACAAATAAATTAAAATAATTTACTCTATTCGTCGCCTGAAAAATGCCAGATAAATTTAGCATAGTATGACCTTTCTGTAAAAATTTTTTTCTTATAGTAAACTTTGAAGAAGTGCGGAGGATGGGAAAAATGAATGATTAAAGTATTTGATGAATATCACATTCCAACTTGTTGTAATACGTTTTGCATGATTAATATTTTATTTATTCAATAAATTATGTTTTTGTACAAACTCTGGGTAGCTTACGATTTCTTTCTTGAAATATGCAAGAACAGGCTGATATTTCGTTACAAGTTCTACAACTCTTTTTTTTTTTTACTTATCTATTATATATTATACAAATGTCCGGCTAATATCCAACAAATGTAAACCGAATCAATTATGCTGATATGATGAAAACCATACACCATTTACTTTTTTGTTATAATTTTGGCTGAGGACTAAAATGTCTACAATTATATGCACTCTACCTCATTATAATACACTTAAGATTTTTTAATAAATGAGAATTTTGTAAAAACTACTTTTCCACTTTTATGTAAAAATGTATTTGGTATGAAATTGAATTCTTAATTTGTTATGTAAAAAAATCTTCAAAGTTGATATTCATAACAGAATGTAAATTTATACATGTTTTATTAGCTTGAAGTATTTCTGTTGCTCATTGAATCAAAATATTATGATTTCTTCCAGGTACAAAGTTCCAATATGATCCTGAATTTAAGGGCCCATGTAGAAATCGTTCCTGTACAGATGTGATATGTCTTCTATTATTTGTTTTATTTATGATTGCATGGATTGTAATCAGTATTTTAGGTAGGTCTCATGTTTATAATGTAATTATCAGTTTGCACTTATTGAAATATTGGTTCAGAATAACGTTTGATATGAAATTATTAAAACATATGTTTTTTTGAAAAAAAAATATTTATCTGTATATAGCTCTTCAATATGGAAATCCTGCCAAACTACTTGCTCCTGTTGATTCCCAAAGTTTGAGATGTGGAGCTGATGATAGTGTTTCTGACAAACCATTTTTATTCTTCTTTGATATTACAAGGTGTTTATTGAATCCTACATTATCCTTACTGAAAGGATGTCCTACAAGCCAGGTATATTATGCAGTTTTTTTATGAATTCAATATAAATTTGTGTAATTGGTTAATGAAGTTATTAATTTATAAATTTATAAGTGCTAAAACTCTTATGCTTAATAACATAAAAATGTAAATCCAATTGTTATGTCAAGATTTGATTCATCCCATGTAAGAGTCCCCCAATGTTGAAGTTAAAAAGATGTGTGTGAAGAATTAACCAACAATGTTGAATTCTATTAGCACAGTTTGATTATATCTACATGGCATCTGTATCTGTTATATAGATACTGCTTTCCATTCAGAGAAAGGAAATCTGCCATATATCACCATTTCTCATTCAGTAAATACATAAATAAAAATTCCATTAAAATTGGAACATTATTGTTATTTAGAAATTTTCTGGGTTCAACTAATTACATACATGTTTTCAAGGGTTTCTGACTGTAAATTTTTGTTCAAATACACTATCTTTCCATTTTTTTAAGAACCGTGTTTATTACTTTGTGAAATATTTGTTTTTTCGTTTGTCCCTTCTGTACCTTGCAATTATTTACTCTAAAAACACAAATTCCTTTGTATATTTAAATCTTCCCAATCATTGATGGGGGTGGGGGGAGGGTAAGAAAGATATTTAGTAGATGGCGAACATTTTTGCCTTTATATGAACTTGTGAATGTCAAGTGAAAGGGTTATTCTTGAATTACCAAAATGCCACAGACTGTTTGGAGAATTTTTGGAATTGAATATACGAGAGCTAAATGTTTGTATTGTTTATAACTATGTCTTGTTTAGATTTGGTTTGTGATAAATTAGAAGAATGGAACCCTTTGTGGCTCATTGGGTCTTCGTGACAACCACTTTGGTGTATCACAACTGTCTTCAAACTATGTTCTGCTAATAGGTTGGCACAAACAGTTGCAGAGGATTTCTTTTGTCTACAACTGAAATGCACTTAAAAGGGGTAAGGAAAGAATAGTGGTGGCAACAGTTGATTGATACTATAGAGGTTTCTGCGTGTGTAGACTGCACGAGCTCTTTCATCCAACACACATATATATCATTGCACTTCCTTGAAGATGAGTAGTGTTACTTCTGAAGATTTAAATTTAATTTTTCTTCAATATTCATTCCATATTATAATAAAGTCTTTGGATTCTCTTGACATGGAACCATAAATTTTGTATAAATGCTTCAAGTTGCATGAAAATTTTTATCAAATTGCTGGTATTGATATTTGTTATGATAAAATGTAAATAATTTCTTGGTTGACTTCAGGTTTGCATTAAAAAGTGCCCCAATGAGACATTTATTTATAATCCACTTCATAATTATGATTCAAAATATGTCAGAGACAAATTTATCTGTAAGTATGGAGTTACAGAAAATATTAAAACTTCTGAAGAAGCCCATAATGCTATTTTAAAAGGACTATGTGCACCATGGTTTTTGCCATCTGTAAATGGTAATATATTTATTTAACCTATCTTCAATATTTGTAATTACAGTAATACCCAAAATTATCAAAACTTTAATTTAAATGTTAGGTCTTGATGGAATTTTGAAAGTCGACAAAATTTTCAATAGAATCCCTGTTTTTTTTATTGTATTACTTAGTTACAATAAATAATTTATTAAATTATACATGAAATAAAAACTGTACAAATAAGCATTCATAATAATAGCCATGCATCTATTTTAAAATGAATAAATGTTGATACATCATGTATTACATTGGATGTCACACAAATAATCAGCTGTTGTTAGTATATAATGAAAAATATAATCTAAAACTTGAAGAATTTTCAAGATTCGAAGCGCAAGTTGCTTCAATTGCTGATGATATTATTTACAGTGTTCACAACCTTGATGATTTGCTTAGTGAAAATTTGATCTCTTTCCAAACCAATATCACAATTATATATATTATATGTATTATTAATACTGAATATAAATTTTATAATATTAATATAATTTCATCACAGTTGCTGAACGTTGTCTTCCCAAAGCAAATGGAGATTTTAAAGCATTGACATCGTTAAATATTACTGAAGAAACAATTGATGCTGCAATACATGTTGTAAAAATATTGCTCAAAGCTAAAAATGTAAGTGTGTTGTTTTTACTTCTATTTTTTAATTATATCATTCTATATAGAATAATTTAACATCATACAACTTTTAATGATTTCTTAAATAAAAGTTTACATATAAAAATCCTTACTGTCCTTAAATCTCCATATAATACACATTATAAGGACAATATGTTTTTAACATAGGTTGCACATTGTATGACTTTATACTAGCCAAGAATGTTTTTGCTATTTCATGGCATTGCAATAAATGAAGTTGTGAATGAACAATTCTCTGATGTATTTATGAGTTTTAAATAATATTTGTGGTATAATATTTATAATTTTCTGTATTGCAGTTAAAATCCATATATGATTTACCATTATTACCACAGATTATTTTAGTAACTGCTTTTGAAATGAATTGTCATTGAAACCTATTAGGAACCTAGACAATGTTAAAGATGCCCATCAGCAAATATTTGCATTTAGAGATTTATATTTTTCAGATTTTTACAATGATAGCTGATGATCTGTCCAGGAGTTGGCCTTGGATCGGTTTTGGATTGTGTGTTGCTGTTGGCGTGTGTTTCCTATATATTGTCCTTATCCGCTTTTTTGCAGCAGTAATGATATGGACGTCTCTTTTTGGAGTTGTTTTAATGCTTGCTTATAGTAAGTTTGTATTTGTTAATATATTTTAACCCTTTAATAACTAATCATTGAAATACATTTTCTTTTTTGTATTTAGTATTGTAAAGAATAGTAAGTTATTAATTATTTACTGAACATTAAACATACCAAATTGAATGAAATTTTATCTTAAAATATTGTGTGATAAATTTACAAAATGTAATGACTAACTATAATTTTCAGGCTGTTATGCATCTTATATGAAATATATTGAAACGGAAAATAGTAATAGAGTATCATTGGAGAATCCAAAATTTAAAGAAAAATTTGATCAGCTCTTGGCTAAGAATAATTTTTGGCTATACCTTTGTTGTCTCTTAGCAGTTATGCTTGTGCTAATGTTCCTAATCATAATATTCATTTGCAAGAGATTAATGTTGGCTATAGCATTAATAAAGGAATCAAGTTTGTAAGTAAATGCACATTTAAAATAGTTTCGAATTTTGCCCTGTAGTTAGTTTGTAAATCTTATTGTATGGGTTAATCACTTGTGACTGTAATGAATATCATGTCCAAAATTTGTACATAACTAACTTATTATTGTGTGGAAATATTGTGTTTACTTTATTTGTACTGTGTAATTCTTTTCACAAAATAAAATAACTAGGCAGTATTATTTGATTAAACACATGTTGCATAATTTTTTTGTAAATAATTTAACAAATTTTGAGTATTTGTATTTATTTGCATGTTATAACAATTTTATTAACTCTAAATGTAGTACTTTGTTTCAGGGCTGTTGCTAGTATTCCTAGCACTTTGGTGTTTCCTTTAACTGTCATCATTATTCAGGCCATTTTAATTGCATGGAGTTTTATTGTTGGACTTTATCTAGTTTCTTCAGACAAAAATATTAAAGATTTATTAAATGTGACTGCACCGTGCTCTAACATAATGGTAATCTAATAAATGATCAAATATGGTATTAATACTGCCAGTTATTTGAAATGTTACATATTAAACTTGTTACCTGCAGAATTATATCCCATGCCTAATGAACTAAGGAATGCTTCCTTAAAAACATTACCACAATGTCCTTTTTTGTGTCTCTTAATTTATTGTTTTAAATGATGTGAATAACTTACCATAACATTCAATAGTTATTAGTAGTATTATTGTTGACATCTGCTAGTAGTTCTTGCCTTGATTTTTTCCTAACAAAATTGAGTATAAAAATGGATTTTACACAGAATTTTGCTAATAAACTGTATTAAAAGAACAAGAAGACTTGGATTTATTGCTTTGAATAAAATGCTAGTGTTCTTTACTCATCTGAAAATGTAACTCTGAATACAAATAGCTTTTTATTGAGATATTTGCTATTTACCATGTTGTGTGATTGAAATTTATATTTTCATGCATAATGTATTTTTCACTTGTAGCACATCAGAATTATTTCTTTTCAAATATTACTTTACTAAATTTGATTTCAGGGTGACCATGAATGCCTGTCATTACAGCTTGAATATTACAATGCAACTGGTAATTGGTACAGCCCTGGGAATATAGAAATACAACCTACAATAGTTTCTTTCCATATAATTAATATTTTTGGATGTTTTTGGGGTATTTGTTTTGCATCTGGATGGGGTGATATGATTTTAGCTACAACATTTTCAAGCTGGTATTGGACATTCCAGAAGACAACTTTACCATTTTTTGTTTTATTGAAAAGTATATACATAACATTGAGGTCAGTAAATAGTTATCAAACCACTGTGATTTATTCATTGTACGTATAATAAGATAATGTGAGAATCAGAAATAGATAGCTTTTTTCTGCTACACATTTATATAATATACATAGCTGCAATGATTACTTCAAGTCTGTAAACTTATTTATGAGAAATAATATACCTTCTACAATATGATTATATTCTGTTGTGAACTATGGGTCAAATTGCTCTACCTTCACTTCACATTCTTTTGAATCTTGAGATCAGTAATAAGACTCCTGTCCAGAGGTCAAAATAATACTTTTTAATACAATTCAAATCTTATTCCGTTAACAATTGGCTATATAAATTTTAGTCAAGGATAAAAAGTTATATTGATCAAGTAATTGTAGAAAATTTTGTAAAAATTGTGCTTTTAGAACATCAATTTAATAAACTTTTTTTAATATTCCAGATACCATCTTGGCACAGTTGCCTTTGGCTCACTTATCTTGGCAACATGCAAGATGATTAAGCTTTTATTGGAATACATAAACAGGAAGCTAAGAAAATATGACAATTTTGTGGTTACTTTGATAATGTGCATTTGTCGATGCTTTTTTTTCTGTTTGGAGAAATTCATCAAATTTGTTAATCACAATGCTTATATTATGTGTGCTATTCATGGGAAAAACTTTTGCACCTCTGCTAAAGAAGCTTTTGAATTGCTCTTCAGAAATATAGTTAGAGTTTGTGTTCTAAACAATGTAAGTACTCTCTAATTATGTGTTACAATATTGATATTAACACTTAATTGTAAGATGAACAATTTTTATGATTAAAATAAAGTTGTTACAAAATGCAACAAATCAATCAATAAGTCAATAAAACATTTTCAGGTTCTTTATCTTGTATGTGTATATAATGCTTGAAATATTACCAGAAAGTAAAGTAATCAAGTGTAGAATACATTCCAACTGATGCAATAAATTTAAAATGTTGGTACTTTTCATTATAATAAATATCTCCTCCTAATAAAGTTTTCTTATTTTGTTTAATGTGCTACACTTCTTTTTGTACTGATAAAATCTGGAACCTGTTCATTAAATAAAATTACTTGTCTTAGGTTGTTGGATTTTTGCTGTTTTCTGGAAAATTATTAATTACAGTTGGAATGATGATGCTGGCACTTTATTTTTTTAAAGAAGGAGCCCAAGAGTCTCAAAGTATTTTTAATTTCAAAGAGGTGCCAAAGTTAAATTATGCTATAATTCCAGTTGCAGTTATTGGAGTTGGCACATATATCATTGCATCAATTTTCTTTTGTGTTTATAATATTGCAGTTGATACCATTTTCTTATGCTGTTGTAAGTATTTTAATATTTTCTGTAATTTCTAATATATGATATAGAAACCTATATTACCTTTTTGTTATCAACATTTTTACAAAATTCAATAAATGAAAACTTGTTTTACTTAATAATGTCATATATTAATTGGTGTGATAAAAGTATTAAAACATACAATTTTACAGCAGAGCCATATAGATGTTTATAAAGCCTCATTTGGATCTTGGATGTGGAATTGATGTAAAGATATAGTACCACAAACAATTTTATCATTTTACTACTTTGTTTTCTCTGATTTTGTATTGTCTTTTCAGTGGAAGACTTTGAGCGTAATGATGGATCAAGTGAGAAGCCTTACTTCATGCCTAAGAATCTAATGACTATTCTTGGAAAGAAAAATAAGAATGAATGATAAGAATGAAATATATTGCTCATTGCATGTAGCTGCTAATTATTTGTATGGCAATTGGTTTATCAAGTGTCTGCAAATGTATTCTTTACAGAAGAGTAAGAAAACGGAGAGTTACATGTTATATGTACTCTTCATTTGGATTTTTATACTTTTTATATCAATGTTTTACAATATGAACATTTTTTCACTCTTCAGCTCAAGTTGCTCAGATATAACTTTGTTAATGTTAAAAATAATAAATATTTAAAGCTAAATACTGTTTTAATTATGTTTACCGTGATTTTCAACTCTTAGTACCCGGAATTCCTGCCCAAGTTCCCTGAAAAGGGGCCATTTAAACGATACAAAGTAATTAATTCATACCCTCCTAAAAAAAAGTGATCTGTTCATTCTGTTATTAGTGCTAAATTTAACTTGTTGTTTAACTAACAAATATTTAATTAATAAAATTATAGGTTTTTTTCACAAAAAAAAGTCACGTGTTCATATACATATTTTAAAAGTGATATGAGGGTTTCGCCGTCAACTGGAGTATTATGATACGAAGAATTAGGCCTACAACTTAATTTGTTTCGTTCTACAGGTTATTATGATTCAATCTTCAGAACGATTCTGAAAATATGTCCAGAGTTTCAATACATACCTACGCCCGTCCATGTCTCCGTCGTCTGTTTAATGTTTGCCGCGTTTAAATTTTCTGCTGATACAGCGAAAGAATAAAGTTACAAACGTTTTAAGTGGCGTAAAATATGGGCTTCGTAAACGTCTAAGTTTATTTCTTTTTCCGCAGTGGACGTCCACCGTGTTTACTTTCTAGTTTCAAATTGTGAAATAAACGTGAAGAAACCGAAGCCTTCGACTCCGAAACGGCCTCGCTTGACGATAACAGATCCTCGTAATCCCAGAGACACAAAGGCAGCAGACAAAATAAACTGTCAGCGCAGGAAATTTACACGCCACGGTAATGTAACTCCATCAATTGACTAGTGAAGAGCAATAAGTCACCTGAGACAGACTTTATGGTCGGTCAGCAGCGCTTTAAGAGACGCGTGCAGGACGACGGGGCTGACACCAAAATGCGTCTGCTGCTAGGAATAGGATTGCTGCTGCTCCTGGCTGCTCTCCTCGTCTCTGCCAACGTAAGTTTCAAGGGCGCAATTTCATCTAGAGATGCCCGAATTAAAGAAAAAGAGGTAGAGAATCTGGGAATTTAGAAGAATTGATTGGTGAACAGCTTTACAGTAAGCATGGGTGTACTCGGTCAGCCCACCTCCGTAGATATGTTCGCTATTCTGAAAGTTTTTCGTTTGAAACACTTTTGAGCTATATTAAAAAACAAATTTTTAAACCTACTGATCAGTCTGAAAGGCGAATACATATTTTTTTACTGTCCACGTCTTCAATTTTTTATAAGTACTACTGGTGTACTTACAATGATGGTATTATGTTGATAATGTTTCCATTTTGTGTACCTTACTCACTCCCATGGACATTTATATATTTAGCTGCATCAACAATCCTCACCGTCTTGAACGGTGTTCTGCAGCTACAATCTTCTCCACATACTCCTTCGCTTGATTCCACCACCTGTCTTGATCTGCCACGGGATAGTTTTCCTTCAGGATTACTTTTCATCACCTTCTTCATCCCACCAGATTCTTCTGCACTTTATTTCACATTTTTTAGCACGTTCCAAACACACTTTCATGAAATTAAATATAATCTAACCGAGCTTTCTCTCCATCGCGCAGAAAGTTAATCATGAAGTGTTTTTTTTTTTGTGCGCAACTTTTGACGGCATTTTGGTTAAGTTTTTTTTAAAAAAAGGTTTAATTGTAGCGTTTGTAATGCAAACCGAAATAGCTTCTTGTAATCCACATTTATGTTAAATCTATCGCCTGCTATTATTGATGATAATTACATGTTGCAGCGAGAAAAGAGATTCTGGTTTTTACGACCTGGGTCCAACTCGAGCTTCTTGGTACGTTCAAACACTATAGTACATGAAAATTATTTTAAGATATTCTTACGCAATGAATTTTTCATTTTTTTCAGCAGCCTTCGGTTGGGCAAATCGGCTTGTACAACAATGAATTCAACGCGTACAGTTCGTCGTCATATGGAGGAAAGCCGGCATGAGCGTCAATTTATCTCAACAGAAATGAAACACACTTGTTCAATCCTTTTTAAATTATGAATAAATAAATTATTCATGTATACATTTCCTACGTGAATATAAATATACGTTTGAGAGATGGCGATTTTCAATTCATTTCTTGTCCCGAATTGAAAACTAAAGCACCATTTTCTGACCCCGCCGGAATTATCGATACCATATTTGTTATAACAATTATTCTAGACTTCAGTGCGAATTTTTACAATCTTAATAGTCTTGTGCGAATTATTGTAGAACTCATCTCTTAGTGTAAATGCTAACTACGTTTAGTTATAATGATGCTCCTGGTTTCTGCCGCTGATGTGTAGAATTATGTGAAATTTTAGTGCGGAAATTAGGAGAGTAGAAAACCAAAAGTATAAGTTAGAAAGTGGTAACGGGAATTTTGAGGGAAATAAAAATAGTTTTAAACAGTAGAAAACCACACAATAAAGAGATGTAGGTTTCAACACTGACATTGGTAAAGCGTACGTTTCGAAAGGTAGCTCCATCAGCGTCATCAAATACCTAATGGAGAGTTTGTTAAAGTTTTATATGTTACTTTTAATTAGATAAATTTGTTAATATGGATTATAACCAGTTACCTTAAAAATCCAATGTAAGTGGACAGTGTGATAAAAAGTATTAATTATTTTACCTGGTTATTATATATAACCTTTGCTGAAGTGATAAATTGTATTATCATCGGAAATATGTTAGAACATCTTTACAAAATATACAATTCATGGAAACAGTTTTATTAAAATTTTAAACAAACTTCTAATTTATTAGAATAATTCAAACTAGCAGGACATTAAGAATTGGCTCTACATTTTGTTGAAAGTAATTTTCCAGGGTGCAGGATATTATTCACAACACATTAATATGATAAATACTTAAATTATTTATCAAACAAACCAGAATTGTTATGCATAATACACAACTTTACAAATTTATCAAAATTAATGGTAACATATAATTTGTTTGATCAATGACAATATGGCTAAATACCCAAGAATTTAATGATCAAGTAAGCAAGCATAAATGTTTCATATTGATAATTTTAGTAGTATACTTTATTGTAAAATTAGCCAAGTGCCCAGAATTACCTTGTTTATTATCTATTATGACTGGCACCTTTGTATGATCCAAAAATACTCCTGATAACTTAAGGGGATCAAAAATATACCATGTACTTCAAGGGACTCCACTTAAAGGAATGCAAAGGAGTAAAATAATACTCATCTCAACTTCAGGGAGTCAATACTTCTGATATTTTAAATGAGTCAAGAATAGTCCTGGTACTTTATGGAAGTAAAAATATTTTAAATGACAAACCTTTAGTAACAGTAACAAAGCATGTCTGAGTGGATTTAACTACTCAATTTAGAAAATTGAAATATAATGGGAGGCATTTGTATATCGGCAATATTAGTCTATTAAAAAGCTTTCAGAGAAAACCATAGTCGGGCAATCACATGAAGGAAAATTCCTCTTCCAAATTTCAAACCACGACTGCGTATAGCAGTTACAACACAAAATCCAAGATGAGCTATATACTAATAATTTCAATTATGAACAAAAACATTTAATATACATCATTAGCTTATACAATCACTTGTAATATTGATCAGGAAAATATTTGATTAAAAATTACTTCCTTTTTTAATTGTGTCATAGTAAACTAAACCAAAATGTGGGAATTTTTTAACAGTAGACAATTACCAACATGGTCCAATTAAGGAATATTTATTGTTCTATTTATTTGGTGGTAAAAAAATTATAAAAAAACATTACATAATCAGGTTATACAGTAATAGTCTTATACAATCACAGCCTAGTACAGTAAAAAAATAAAATCCAAGAAAATGCACTTAAATATGACTTCCTCTATCAAAGAATCATTCAGTCTCATGGCCATAAGGCTGAGCTTTACTGGAAAGTATTTACCCTGTACTTGTTGACTTCCTATTTGTATTGTTTCAAGGTGAATTAAAACATAATGTGAAAAAAAATTTAACGGTAGACAATTATCACAGCACTGAATATAAAGTTGAATTAAATATGGCTCAGTTTGTTCTGTTCAGTTCAAAGAAATTTATATACAAGAATTAATCTGAAATTATTTTCTTTTCAATAAGAATAGGAACTTGAACTCCACTTGCAGTAATGCCACCTACCCACAGGTAATGCCTAATGAACTTAATTAATCCCTTTAAATATAAAATTCAAACAAGGTTTTAAATCGGAATACCCTGAGGATATGCTTCTGATGGTAAAAATATTTCAATCCACTATGCTGGCAATTACGTACATTTTGCATTAACTTTTTTCCACAGTACACAACATTTCAATTCTTAACAAGCTTCCAAATTTAGATGATTTAATATCTAATTGGCACAAAACTGGTTATGGTTATGTGTAAACTGATTTATAGCATGTCAAAAATGTTGTATAATCAAAAGAGAAAACAAATACAAATTTAATTCTGAGTGAAGTGTAAAAAATCTTATTTTACTATATTAACAGAGTAATATCAATATGGGTTAAATGAGCTAACAAAAATGGATCACATTATCATTTAAATACATGCTTGAAATAATCACAAAACTTTGAATAAAGCTGAATAATTATAAAGAAATTTTAAGCATATTGTGATGGCAGTGATAGACTTATCAAGGGTATTCAATTTTGACAAAAAATTTCCACTTTTGTATCATTCCTATAATATATGATGCTTTACTAAAAGCATTAGCAGTAATGTTTTTAATGTCACAGAAATTGACATATATTCAGATAATACTGTATACAAATTGAGGTAATTTGGTATAAAATACACTTTTAAATATATGTTGTCAGCAGGAATTAAATAGAAATAATGAAAAAGAAATGTATGGCTTTTTTCCAGCATTTTCAGAATTAAGCACACTTCTCTTCTCTGTTTGAGGAAGAAATTTTTTAGTGACACGACTCCACAGCTAGATTTGGTGTAAAAGCAACAAGACAGGAACATGCCGTGGAAAATATATGAACTTATTGATCAGGAGATAAAAAGAATACAGATAGCATGTGCAATCATGGTGAATTTAGCAGTCGGTGTGCATATAGTTGCTTGGTGTTAGGATAATGAAATCACATGACAGAACTAATTATTATACATGTGGACATAAATGATGCTTTGTACTTTCTAAATTGGATCTCTATTATACAATTCACATAGCATTGTAGTAATTAGAGCCAAGTCCACTTCAGTTTAAACATAAGTGTGGAAAACTGTTCAATGCAAAGTCAAAAAATTGTTACAGTTACATGCTAAGATCAATTTTTGAAGTTGCAGGAACTATAACACCTTCATAAAAATTTAATTATATAGTAATTTAAACACCAAGTATCACCTATTACAATTTTGGCACATTAATTTACACCAAAACATCTTCACATTTCTAAATCATGTCTCACAAGGCATCTCTGTGAACAAAATATACGCTCCAAAATCAGATAATCTCCAGCCAAATCCTCTGAATGGACAAGATTTGTAACACAAGGATATTTTCTTAGTTTAAAACAACTTGCATACCGTTCGTAGACATTCTTTGAACATCGGAAACAATGCTTGGCACTTCTCAGGACCTTTTGGAGATTGATGGGTAGTCCACGAAATAAGTGACTACACATCCGAGTATCATATCTGCAACATAAACCATTGTAAAATAGTTAATATTTATCAATCATGTTATTTGAATAATAAAATAAACGTTGAAAACTTATGGAATTGCTGATCTGAAAATATATTCACATAACCTCCTACATAAAGATCACAATCCTATATAAGAAATCAATGTAAGAATTTAATGCCTAGTCAATTCCACACGAGCACATAAAACTAAATGATGTATTATATATAACATAGAATTAACTCATTAACTGACTAGGTGTAAACTAGGAAATGACTCAGATCCCAATATATTAATACTACTTAATGATAAGATTTTATCTTAATACTTCAAACAATTTAGGAATTTGTTATCAACAATTATGTTAATTGAAATTTAAAATTACTTCAAATGGTTAAATGAAGCATCATTTAGAGGACAGTAAAAAAAACTAATAATTTAAAGTGCCATTGCTTCCACTTTTTACCCTTTATTGGCAAATATATTTGAAATGTTAATATTGAAACATGTTTAACAATATGACTGAAATATATAACAAATTGTTTTGTCATCAATTCTCTCTTTCCACAAAAAATCAATTCCATCCTCCATATAGCTGGAGCTGGGATATAGCAGAACTCCAGAAATGAAGAACTACTAAAAAATTCTTCCTACCTGCTCCAGGAAAACCTGTGCAAACTTATTTGTCCTACTTTGCAAACTTATTTGTCCTACTTTGCAAACTCATCTCATCAGCACAACCCAAAAATCAATTTTTCAACAACCACTAATCCTTCTCTCCCCACTAAGCCCTATATACATTGAACAAATCATTAGATAAATGTCCTTTAAAATAACATATAAAACATAGATCAGCTTAAAAAATTGATGAAAATTAATAAAGCACTGTAATGGTTTTCAAATGGGAGCCATTCTGGTTGTCAGAAAATGAGATCAGAGAATTAGATGAACATTATCCCATAGTCAATCATGAATGACACCTTACTGCAGCTGGGTGGGAAATTTGATGTGACATCAGATTCGATTCAATAGCACAAATAAGAGCTTCAAGGTCAAATCGACTCCTATTTGAAAATACCTATAACCAAACAGCACTATTAAAATTAAGTAGAAGACATGTCCAGTACCAGTTCATGCTCTCAACCGTAGTTTCACTTGAATGCTATCACTGACCTTGTTCTAATTATTCAAGCACTAAAATTCCAATAATCTTGACACTTAATATGGCCACCAGTCAAATGTGCAAACCTACAACAGTATATCATCTACAATTCAAATATTGTGATCAATATGTTGTTTTAGTATTGCACATTAACTAGTTATAGGTGGCTCACAAACTGATCCATTTATTTTCTCCCTTGCTACTTGAATGATTTCTTTCCTTTTCTATTAGTTTGTAAGTCTTCTTAATTTTTCACATTTCAAAAGCTTCCAGACCTTTCATTTCATAGTATTAAATTTTACAGATTCAATCCCTTACTCAATATATATAGCTGGAGATATTAAGGAAGTCCTGTCAGATATGCGGTAAGAGTGGAGAAGTTGGAGGGTTGTATTGTAGCCAAGTGGGAGCCCTCTTGGAATAACAGCAGTATCGTTCTTAAAAACATTGATCAGATTCTTTTGAAAAGGGTATACAAAGAGTAGTAAAGTATTTTTATTCCACCCTGTACTCGTAATCTCTTAACTTATGGACGAGTTTTTAAGTGTACAACATATCCTGACTTGAACATAATATATTACCTAGCATAAACATTTTCAGAATAATTTTTACACTACCAAGTTGCCAAAACATAGGCTCATGCTGAACTGAGCTCTGTAATACCCCCACTACACATGGGCCACTGTACATCTTACATTGACACATCTTGCCAGCTATATATAGGTTTAATTTATCTACAATACAAATTTTATGTTGAAAGCTAGGTGTCCCTTCTTAACACTTTCTTATCTAGTTGCCTTATTCTTTGCTTATCTATGCTCTGAAAATAACAAATAATAATTTGATGTATAAGTAGCTTTAAAAATTGAAGCATTTTACTGCATCATAAACAGATTTAGGGTGGCGTTAATAATAGAACAATGTTTTAATGACCTGGTTAATTATCAAAACATTGTTTTCTAAAAATTATTTCTTACCGCTCTTGAAGGCAAATGCTTCTTACACAGGCTTCAACATCTTCTGTTGGCTTTTCCCTTATACCATTCTCTATTTCAAGCATTCGCTTGACTGTAAATTCAGGATAGAAGACTTTTCTGATATGCACAGGTGTAACTCTACATAATCAAAATTACAACAATAATTAGAAAATGAAGACTTAAAAGATTAACATTCATAATTAACAGTTCTTGTGTTTCATCAAATGTAGTCAATAGAAAATCTTATCTACATTTCAACAGCTGCTCATCAGGTTTGAATGCCATCAATGTTCTATCCTTTTGTGTTACAACTTGAATTTTAAGGTTGGGAATAAAGAGATTACAACTTGCCTGCACTTGGCACGATGGCAGTGAATGTCATCAAAATGTCGCAAATACAATTGTTTATTCGGTTAGAAGCCCAAGAAGACTATTCATTCTCAGCATTGAGAAAGACTACATTTTTTATTAATAAAGTGGAGATATTTATCAAAAAAATTTACATTTTCATAACTTCCCATAGTAAAAGCAAAGAACCATTCAATCACAATATTTACTGAATTTCTTTTAGGCTTGTTTTTTGAAAAAATTGTCAAATTCTCTTTACCTTATCTCAACTGCTTAAGATATAATAATAATAATAATAATAAAGAGTTGAATGATGTATAAAACTCACATGAATTAAAATTATAGCACATTATTGATATATATATATACAGAAATGGTTTTAACTGAAACTAAGATTAATTATGACATAAGATGGAAAATGCTCAACAGAACCACAAATCCAACCTGGAGCCATTGGTTAATAAGCACATGCTCTAACCAATGAGCTACCTTAATCAAGTCATGACTCTGTGCATCCTTCCGCAATTTACCCATACCTCAGGCTACTGACACCTGAAAATATTTGACCTAGGCAGGGCAGGGCAGGACTTGAACTGCTCAGTACACAGACGCCTTAACTATCTCGGCCACCAGGTCAAGTTCCTGACCAGACATATATACAGTCTTGTTATGGATAAATAGTTATTTGGAGGAGGAATGGATAGAGTAAAGGGAATGAAGTATTAGGAGCATCCATTAAGGAATAAATACAGTATTAGGAGCATCCATTAAGGAATAAATACAGTAAATTGGAAGTTGTTGACCAATTTCATTCCATAAACGTTCAATATTTTACAAGTTTGAAAACAAACGTGCACAATGTGAGAAACATATTTGACTCTCCTCTGCAGTTAATATGTAGCAACTAAGATTGTGATTGGTAAAAAATGGCACCTCATACCATCACATTTGGTGTTCAAGTATGATGGTGGACAATGCAGTCCGAATTATACCAGTTATTACATTATTTAATGTATATATAACTACCATTGTAGTCTACATTATGGTGGGGC
This sequence comes from Zhengitettix transpicula, assembly GCA_037074705.1. Lineage (NCBI taxonomy): Eukaryota > Metazoa > Arthropoda > Insecta > Orthoptera > Tetrigidae > Zhengitettix > Zhengitettix transpicula. The sequence goes on from CM073595.1 coordinate 6,097,626, forward strand.
TCATTTTAAAAATGTCCAGCTTTTGTATATTAGCTTCAAAACATGCATTAGAACTCAATCTTTATGATACTAAATTAATAGTGTAACTAAATTGGGAACTTACAATGTATACTCCAATGCTTTCAAAGAACATTCAAGCAAAGAAGGAGCATTGTTGTCAATAACTCGAGGAATCAAAGACTTAAAGTCCAATGGTGGGTTGTGTGAAACATCCAGAGTTTGTAACTTAACCAAATTCCTCATTGTAATTGGAAAGTATTGAATCTGATTGTAAGACACTCCAAGTTCTCTGAAATTATAAGTACAGCATAAAATGATTGTAAGACACTCCAAGTTCTCTGAAATTATAAGTACAGCATAAAATGATTGTAGTAAAAACCTAACACTTTTGTATATGTTTGAATAATATAAGTCATTAACATAATATTTATTCCAAAAACTGCACACTATGGCATAATCTAGCCAAATATATTATATGGGGTAGAAGTCAGGGGTTCTTGTGCACATAAAAATCTACACATTGCTTACCCTACAGAAAGATGTATTAGGGTTATATATAAGAGGAAAACACTAGATAATTTTAGATAAAGTTTTAATGAACAAAAAATAGTAACAGTCATTTCCCTATACATTTGCAGTCATTATTACTCAATTGCCTATACATTTGCCAAGTCATTATTACTCAAGTCAAAGTGCAAGACAATTCTTACAAATGAGAACATTCACAAACACAACACTAGAAATAAGACTATTGCCAAGTAGAATAAAATAAAAAATCTTCAAAAAAATGACCCATATGTAATAGGCACCGTTTTACTCTAGATAAAATTGCCTTCTGAAAATATTTTCAAGGAAAAATTGAAATATTACATACGTGACCTTTCACTTTACAGTATAAATGATTTTATTAATGGATTGTTTCTCTAAATAGCACATGAAGTGCTACTTATAAATATGTATTTTAAACCAAATTATTGTCTTTATGTATTAGGCATAACTGACTCTTCAAAAATATTTGTACATAAAATACTACTCAATCTACTAAATAATATTGTAATTAAATAAGAAAAAATGTAACTAAATTATGGTTAAATTTTTATTATGTCTTCAATTGACTATGCTAAAAACACACATATTCATGCACTACTGGCAAAAAAAAAACATTATTTCTTTGCATATAACTAGTTATTACAAAAAATGAAAATCAACCATCATATATATATATATATATGATATTATTAAGCATATGACATTGTCAAAAGTAATTGCAATATTGGTATGGAAAGGATAGAGAGATAGGTTGTGGCTTACCTGAAAGTGAAGTGCAGTGTCGCCATAAAGAACTGAAGGTTGTTCTTCCTTTCAAAGAATTAAATTTGAAGAAAAAACGAATATTTTAAAGTAAACTATAATTCAATGTAGTAAATTATCAGACCACATATTATCAGAAATATTGTTGGGCATTAGATCAAGATAATTTAATATTTAAAAACTGCAACTTATACTTTACCTGCCTGTGTATAAAAAATAAACAAGATTAACAATTATGGTTCTCTTTTTGTTGAAATCTCACCTTGGCTTTTTCTATACTTATTTTGATGCCTTTCTGATGCACTTCCCAAAATGACAATTTCTTCTCTAATCACATTGATAACAATTTTAGTATTAAATAGATCGTTATTTCCCATTTTGATACAGCCAATAATTTAGTATTAGCGATTTACTGTCATAAAACTTCTTCTTAGTTTGTAGATTCATTTTATTATTTAAATATTTCATTTCAATTCACAGATTCATTATTAACGGAATATCAGATAGTTATCAATGTGCAGCAAAATTAGGTACTGACAAAATTCTGCAAGATTTATAAAACCATGTAAAGTTTCTTTGAAAAGTACTCAATTCATATAATACTTACATTAAACGCATTCTTCCAATTCCATAGGGCAATGTTTGCAACTTATTGTGATCAAGCATAAGCTTCTCAAGATTATGAAACATTGTAATGTCATTTGGTAGCACTGTTATCTGTCAAGTAGTAAGACAACAAAATCAGCAGATCCAAATATATCAACAAAACAATGAAAAAATATATAATTCACTTATGATTATTTTTGAGAATAGAAGTGTATAAATGTGAATTAGAAGCATAGATACCTTAGGAAAAATGTGTATATTAAATTTAACATCCAAGGCAATTGCAATAATATGTTTATTTATTGATTTAAAAAAGCAATTTCAACTTTTATAATGAAACCGGAGTTTAATATACTTCCTTAAATAAGAAAATATGCAATAAAGCAATTTTGAAACACAAGTACCAAGGTAATATTAAGAAACATTAATTCAATGTGTGATAATTGCAACAACACAAAGAGAGTGAACAGACATCAGGCCAAGTGACAGGAAAAGATTACTATTTCAACAAAAGCATATCATTAGAAAGCATACCGTGTACAGCAATAATTGTACACAACCAAGACAAGAATCTCTCTTAGAAAAGATTGCAAAAAAATGCAAATTAATTTATGCATTTATAAAAACCACACACACACAAATATTTCTAAATATTAATAAATTTCTCACGGTTCAGCACCAGGTTCAGATTTCTTGATGTTGACATTTCTGTGTTAGTGCTCTACAATGAAAAATTTATTAATAATTTACACCCGGAAAGCTTACAATCATTTATAAATATATTGGATTTAGGCAATAGTGGAATAAAAGCAATTGAAAAAATGTTGAGAATAGGGTTTCATTTGGACTTCTCCCATGAATGACCACTGTTGACAAAATTCGTAACTAATTTGTGTTATGACCCAAATTCTAATTACTTATGGCAACATTACAATCTTAACATAGGTTGATTCAAATAAACATAAATAGAAATTAATAATAATTACAATTAAGTTTTAGAGGTATTTATTATCGCTAACTATAGGAGTTAATATTATTCTGTTACACTTACATCATTGTATTGAAGATCAAGAACTTTCAGAGAATCATGCAAAACTTTACTCTCCATAAATTTCCAGTCTGTTTTATATCCAAAGGAATTATGGTTTAATATAAGTTCAGTAAGCAGAGACAGTCTCCCCAAAGTAAGTGGCAAGTCCACAAGGGAATTGTAGCTCATATCAAGAATGTCAAGATCTTCAAATCTCATTATTTCAGGATGCAAATTTTGTAAATCACAACCTTTAACCTTTAACAGAAACACAAGTTAAGGAAAACATATATAAAGTTAGGATAATGTGACACTGTCAAATTAATTAACTCATTTGGACAAGAAAGAGGGATAGAGAGCAGCTGACTTGCCTTAACTCAACAGTTGGCCCCACAAGGCTGGGAACCAATAACCTCTCATATTTTCAAAAGCCCAAGTCTCCACCCGCAGGCCAGTAGGACTGAATGTCATGTGGCTAGCAAAATCAACTGTAGATTTAAGAAAAGTCAGCCACTCTCTATTCATCTTTCCTTTCCCCTATTGATTTTCCAGGGTAAAACAATTGTACCATTATTTTGATTTCTTGTAGAAATTATATTTTACAAAGTGATCATGGTACAAATTCAAATTCATAAAATAAATTAGTCTCTTTACAAACACAAAATGAGAAAAAGCAAAATGAGAACGGGGAGGGACAAGACATATAGTATTACATGACAGGATGAGGCTTCTCCCGGCTGTCCTACAGGCTCAGTGCCCAATTATCAAGCATTCCGTCAGTCTGCCTTGATTGAGGCCTGAACACAGAGTGTTCTCTCCTTACACCAGCCTTACATCAGGAAGCAGTCACTGCATACACTGGACTGCAATCCAACTCTGAACTAAAAACCATCCTTCCCACTATACTCCCCACCTGCCCAAGGGTTGCCTCTAGACACTTACCCAACTTCAGCAATTTACTAGTCCACCTGTGCAAACCGCACACCCCCACCCGCCCACACATGCCAGGGTTTAAATCCTTGTGGTAGGAACAGAGATGCCATGTCTGCCCTATCTTACAGCCCACCACAACCTTTCAGAATCACACACAAAATCAAAGAAAACAACACCTGCCTCTCCACCCACCCACAACCTTTTACCAAATTAACTGTACTCTCTGCCCTGCATTCTATATAGGCCAAGCCAAAAGACCCCTCCTTCACACCCAGAGCCACAATATAAATAATTTCGACCAATGCTTCACACTCGCCATCCTTTAAAGCTCTACCCCCCCCCCCCCAATTAATCAGAGGCAGAACTCCATCTGTGGGAACTCTCCTTCCAACATATCTTACAGTCCAGGCAAAGTCCTGGACTCAACATCCTTTAAATATTGCCCTTCCTACCTGCCACAGCTACTTGCACGAGTCCACGTATGTTACAGAATGCTTATGCATGTATGTCTGTGTATGCATACATATGCTCAGTATACAGACACCTTAACAATCTCGGCCACCGGGTCACGTTCAAGAGTGTGTGTGTGTGTATCTGTGCTTGTCTCTAAATTTATAACAATTTATAAATGAAAAATTCGATACTTACAGTCAATGATACAATCATTCTTGGCAACTTTGATAATTCTGAAGTTGATAATATGGTAGCTGCAGTTTTTTTTGGAACTTCCATGACACAATTTGGTGGAATTGGCTTGATATTTGTTTTATTGCCATCTGCCACTTCTTTAAGACGCTTCATAAATTCTTTCAAGCGTTCAGAACTTCCTCGAATCTTAATATCCTTATGAGGGTCCAAGAGTCTTATTGTTACCTTTCCCTGACCACTAAATTTACAGAACAATTTTTCTATATTGTTCGTAAGCTGTAAAAATAAATTATACGAGAAAGTTTCAAATTCGATAACTGGACGACTTAAATGACTTTACATTGTTAAAATTGTGTAGATACATTGAAAAATTATACTTTCAAATTCATATACATTGGGATTATACGAGCCAAGTTCTTACAGGTATGGCAATCATCAGGAAATACGTAAAATTTAACGGGGAGACACAAATTTTAAACTGACCAGGTTGAAAGAAAATTATGCACTTTTTTTGTCAAATAGATATATTTAAGGCTCGTCTATATTAATTTTGCTACAATACCAGTCACTACGAATCTCCATACAACTTTAATGGGACAAAAGTAGCAACTTACCATTTATAGAAATGGAGAACTTTAATATTATATTCTGCAATTCCAAACAAAAATTTAATCGTTTGAGTGCAAAAATTAATTATAAAGAATAAATATTGGTCCAAAATTAGAAAAATAAAATAAATCTTACTTTGTATCTGACTCCACCCTTATTGCTAATACATTGGTGTAAAAGTATCGCTTCTCCATCTTCAGTGCCCAAAATTAGAACACCGCGTCTTGAAGGAAGATATATACTGCTGTTCTTTATGCCACAAATTTCGATAAGGCCAGTCACTATCATGATGCACGAATATCCGATAGATGATCAAGCGCAACAAGTTTCAGTTCGAACAACGTCAACAGACAAAAGTCCTGTCAGCAGTTAAAATGATTTCAAACGATAGTACAGGGACAATCGAAATTAAAATATGAGAAATTTTCAAGTCAATCTTTTATTTAACGAGATGCATATAAAGACGGGGTTTTCAATGTATATTAAGGCCCCATACGCACTTCAATTTCTTGTCCTACTTGGTTGTGTTGAATTTTATGTGGGAAATTTGCGAGATCGAATCAGAAATTGAACAACCACGTTGATATTTGTAGACGGGGCAAAATTTTGAACATACATGTTGGAATGTGAATAGGTCAGCGAAGTATATATATATATTATATGAAACTCCTTAATGTGGGTAAGCACACACCCACAGTCCATTTTATTAATTAGATAACCATAATCTCTGTACTTATACGAATTAAATTAGAATATAGTCGTAAAACAAGGTATAGTATATATGAATGGTGAATATTATAATTTGACGTTTACTCAAAATTACACATCCATAAGGTTTTAATTAAAGACAGAAGTACTATTTTAATTCTCTGAATTTTTCAATAAAAAGTATATATCGTAACAATATCATTCCCGTTCTAATGTGTAGTCGATTTGTGTTTTATATACTATTCGCTGTGTGTAGTAATATCTCAATCTTAAATGTCATAAATCATAAATGTTGTGTACATATCAATAAGTGGCATACGTGTAAGAAATTGTTTTTATTATATTATAAAACATACAAACATCACTTATTTATTTGAATCCTGTACAAAACAAAATTTATTTATGTAGAACACGTTTGTAAAATTTCTGTAAAAAAAATTCTGTAAATTTTGGATTTAAATACCTACATAATAGAGCAGCGTATTTGGCCTACGCCCCGAGCGTCTGAAACCAAAGCTACACCAGTGTCTTTACATCATATTTCTCTTCCATTACTTGGCTATTTTCCCCCTCAACATCATTCGCATTGCATAATGTGGTCCTTATGACACCCGTTCACGCCAACACTATTCTGACTAATGGGGAGTTTTCCATTTTTCCCAGTTTGTAGAAGAGCCATATTAACACTAATTATGTTAATTATTTTATTTGTTATTAAATATTAATTTTAATATATTATTTACACGTTTAAAATTGCTTCTCTTTTCTAAAATTTATTTTACGAGACTTAATATGCAATTTCTTTATTATGAACTTTACTTTCATCTTAATGATCCGATGTTACTATCTATGTTATTAAATTTAAATATTTAAAATATTCGATCCAATAGTATTGAAGTAAGAACAATAATTACTTCTAATTTTATTAGCATCAGGCGACGGGTTTCTGCTACTCGTTTGTTCCAGGGGTAATTAATGTTCCTTTTCCGAACACCATGGACCAAGCAGATTCTGCCACAAGTTGATAGATGTCAGAAAAAGACGAAATATGCTCGCCAAAATTACAATGCTATTTCTATAATGTGACTTTCTCTCCATAGTCTGTCATTAAACGTTTCGTGCTCATTAGTCACTGAATCGCTAAAGGCTTAATTAAATATTCGGAAAGTGCAAAAACATCGTCGACTATAAGCACAAAAGGTATTTCACCATTGTTTCCTAGAGTAGATGTTCTGGATCAGATGAACATTTACGACCCTGATCATAGAATGAATAAAATTTGCGGTTAGACAGAACTCTAGCCTTTACCATTATAAATTCATAATTTTGTATTTGTTATTGCGTGCTGAACAATGATGTTTTTGTAGTTGAATTAATATAAACATGAGACTGCTGGTTTTCGTATATAAATGTTTCCTATGTATTGCCTCAACGAAATGCGGAAAATTCCACATTATTTCCAAAGATTTTGAGACATTCTTCCATTATTCACGACTGTGAGGCAACTATATTATGAATAAATTAAATCATAAAAACCGTGCATATTTCTATATGGCATCATATCCAAGATTTCAAATATCTTACCACGATAATTATTTTTTATAGAACACAAATTATTGCTTCACGGGTTTAATTACGATTTTCCATAATTGTTTGACCGCAAGTCTTCAAAGGACTGACTTGTAGCTAGAAATCGAAATGTAGTGGAAAAGTGTAAATTTACCTTTATTGCGACCTTTATTCTGGTGAGATCATTTCCACAAGATCCTGCTAAATATAATTCATCCTCAGGATATTTTCATAATCTTCCGGATCACGTACTTTAAGTTCCTACATCAAATTGCTGTGTGCAAATTTAAGGTGCTTTTGGAGATACTCTTGCCAACATATTTCTTTTTCTAATTTTTCCTTTTACAATCCTTGCTCGATGCACTAAGCATAAAGCGATTTCATCAGTTTCCGATATTTTTGATATTGAGAAACTGTGGTTCGTTGAATTATTGTTCTTTATTTACCGATAACCGGTCAACAGTGAGGGTAAATTTGTTTCTGTTATGATCAACCAGGTACAGAGTCGCGGTTGAGCAAATTGAACTGTGTATTGGACCCTTAACAGATACAATACAGCATCAAAATAATCTCCTAATAATTTAATTCAGTTTAATTAAAATTAGCTTTTAGTGCTGAGCTTCGATTGAAAACATTTCTTCTGTTCTTACACTAAACATTTTTTAATTTTTACAGCGGAACATGAGTTACTTCATAGAATCAAGTTTATTTGTTGTCATTTATAAAGTTCTCTCCCACCCCACTAAACAATGAGTGCCACTTTCCCTCTTTGTTGCACAAATGTTATATCGTCCTTTGAAATGAGCATTAATAAAAAAAGATGCTTTACTTTTGTAATATCTTTGACATAGAAGAAATGTGACAAACGTAGGTTACTTAACAATCTGTCAAACAGTATTCATAAAAGCAAACATTAAGTAGGCTCTGTGTGGTCCTTGAAATTGTACACCTGATGAGGTCATGATTAGGAATTAAACGTTTTATTTCTCAAGTATAATGTTTTAAATTTGATAATAATTTTTTCTAACTAATAGGCAGACGTTTCTCATAATTGTTTTAAAGAAGGCATGTTATTATAATTGTCATTATTTAAAAGACTTGTAACAAGAATTTTTAGTGAAACGTCTCTAGGTCTTCAGTCCAGTATAATTACTATTTAATTTTGACGTAGACAATGAGCTGTATAAATTTTATTTGACTGTATTCAGTTATTTATTTTCGGTAGTTTTAATAAGTTATAATAAATGGCTGATGAAAGTACAAGCGTCAAAAAGAGGTAAGTAGCGAGAATTTATTTTACCTCGACTAAATTCTGTAAAATTTAAGAGATATACAGTGTATGCTGTAGAACGGCCACTATTTAATCTAGTACATGCTTTGTATTTGTTTTGCGAACTTATTACTACTATTTGTTTTATTAATACCATTAGTGTGTTGCATCCCAATTAATAACTTATTTTGTTTCAGCCAGTCTTTATTAGATGAAGAAACGATTAGAAAATTGAATAACGGTTTAATTGTTATGTATCAACAGAAACTTAATGAGGGAAAGTATCAGCTAGATGAACTAACGTATGTATTTCACCTTTATGTATAATAACCTGTTTTAAGCGAATCAAATATGGTGTTGTTTCCTTGCAGGAAAAAACAAGTGTCATTAGTCTCTCAGCTTCAGGAAGAAAATGAAAAACTTAATAACATACAACATTTTACCCATCTACAAGAAATGGTAACCTATTTCTTTCATTCCAGAGAAAAAAATTACATTTCTGTAAATCTATTCCCACTATTCTATCATTTTGTAACATGAGTTTAATCTACTTAATGATATAATAGCCATTGAACTAATAGTACCTTACAATGTTATGTTTTCAAGTCGAGAAAATCATTATACAAAAATAATTTCATAATTTATATTGAAGTCCATTGTTTAAATACAATATGTAAAATATCTTTGATTTTTTCAATACAGTTTTCTATTAATTTTTTCCTTTTAGTTTCTGATACTAAAGGAATACCAATCAAAACTGGCAGCTGTTAAAAAGGAGATGACACAGTTGCATGAAAGAAGCACAAAATTAAAAGTAAGAGATTTCAGAAGTGTTAATATCTTATTGCAAATATGTCAACATAGACTGCCTGTGGGATATATATTGTAACAATAATATTGATAAAATTAGAAAGATTATATTTTTATCGGAGCCCAGTTAATATTTTTGAAGTTGTCAGTTTTATTGTGTGTGTAATGCACAATATCCGTCATCACCGTATATTGCTTTTTTTTTATTAGTGGTGAAACAAATTTAACTAAATTCTATAATAATTGTTAACCCATTTCAAATAGATTTTGGTAATCATGTAGGACTTCAACAAGTTCACAGAGTAGTTTCCAAAGCATGTGACTTCACTTTATCAAGCATCTCATGTCCACACTTGTTTAGTCTTATTAAGTTCCATAGCCAAATGCAAACATTTACTGAGAAATAATTATAGAAATGGTTCATCCTCATAGAAATTAAAACCATAAATTTATTGATGTGAGGCAGGCTTCAATTTATCACCCTCAATAATATTGAAGTTAGTAAGGATGTCACATTGTCAGAATGATTCAAATAATTACTGAAAGGTGGAGGTTTACTTGAAATATATAAAACACTGAAGGAAAAATGTGAAAAGGTCAATAATTTATTAGAATAAGAAAGGGGATGTGTTTTCCACGAGGTTGGACATTAGAGACAAATTTTTGTAGCCGTTATCTCCTTTCTGCATGTCGATATTCTGTGTCATATCCTAAAATGTAGAAGAAATTACTTTGCAATATTAATTGTATAAGTATACGTTTCATGATTTTAAAATGTACCACATTTAAAGGCAGTAGAGTTTTGTTATTATACAACAATAATTTTTAACCAAGTATTTGCTTCCTATAAAGACAAATTTATCAAATTATTTAATAGTATTCTTATTTTTATTACAGAAGAGAGCATTAAAAGTCCAGCAGTTCAAGCAGAAAGAAGCTTTGCAGCGGCAGGCTCAGATACAGAAAGAGCAGGATTTAATAGCCAAGCCCAATCTTACCAACAGAAACTAATTGTTTTGTCACAGTTTTATACCAGTCTGATGTGTATTTATGTTGATTTTAATGTAGCAAGTGACTAAAAGCAGAAATAGAGGACGGGATATTTCTCAGTGTATCGTCCTTTTGTAAATATGTTATATACAATAAAGAAATATATTTATTACTGTTTATCAATATTTTTCAACTTAGAACAGATATAATTGGTGAGAGGAGGAATTGTCAATTTCACACACATTGATGACATTGAACCATATGCAACTGTATTGATGCTGCAATTATATGAAAAAATTTGATTTTCAATTACAGTTTACTTAAAATAAATTTAACTATGATATTTTATGGTGCTTGTATGTATTCATTTTAATGCCAAAACCTACACACACTGAAAATAGTAACAGGTCAGTATAGAAGAAATGTAAAGGATCACTTATAAAAACACAATTTAACAGTAGCAATGTTTGTTTGTATTTAAACTTTCTGATTTGCAGCTTAATTTGTTTATATAGTCCACATTTCAAATGTTATTTTCTATTTCCTAAATACTCAACTAGATATTTTATTCCTGTACATTTATTGACGAGAGACTTTCTTGTCTTCACAATAACTTACAACTGCAAAAGTTTCATTTATTTCACCTTTAAAACATTATCCAGCATTTGTTTTGCAATAACAAAATAATTATAAAATATACATACCAGAAATTAAATTATAGCTGCTACAATTTTGGCAATTGTGAAAAGTTCAAGTACGCCAATAGAAAATAAAATTTAAAATGTAACTGCATAGAAATTTTTACAAAGTATAATGTTATTTATATATATATATATATAAAATTGTGCCAGAAAAATACAGCAAGCACAGTGGCAGCTAGAATTTATATAAATCTATATTTACAGTTAGAATACAAGGGTTAATTTCTCACTTATATAAATTAAATATGTTAATATACACATCTGAATACCCTGTATCTGATATTAAGCATTAAATAATAGAAATGATATATTCATTAATAAAGCATTAAATCAAATCTAGATGTTCTAATTTGCATTACAAACTAAATGACAATGGTTGTTTATATTCAGAGAGTATATTATGGCTATTTCTTTGCTGTTATGCAGGTAGAAGTGAATTCTGAATGTATTGTGAACAAATTTTACTAAAATGATTAAAGCTAGAGAGAGAAGAATTGATCAGCTTTAGAATGATGACCTGAGGAAAGTGTTCAAGGCTTTAAATATTAACAAATGGCAGGGAGAATGAATAATTTTTAATTTTGTGCCTGATAACTGCTGTGATTAAGTACATTTTTAGGAAGTTGAAATTCAAGTATATGCAAATAACAAGGCATAGGATGTGTTGTTTTAAGTCTACAATATAATTTCATGGACTGTATCTGGGCAATGAACTGACCGTGGTTAGCAAAAATAAGTTTGCCCAAGATTTGCATTAATCTTTGGTTGTGAGATTTTGTGGTTATTTATAATTAAATGGTTTATTTGAACTTTGTTTTGTGCTGTATGGATGATTCAAATACAAACTTAAGACAATGACCACAGTGTGCCCTGTCTATCTCTATTGTTAATTTACATTTATTTATAGAAATCATTTATTAGATCACAAATTCAAAGAATTGCAAACATATAATTCAAATTAAATTAAATTTAAAGTTTATTTTTGTACCATCTCTTTCTCGTTGGAGCATTGAGCAAAAAATATATGGCTCTTTCAGCATGTTCAATTGTTTCTGATTTCAGTCATTGTTTTGTGTGTTCTTTTAATATAATGTAAATCTTCGTGACTGTTTTCCTATATATATAGTTGTTCCACACTCTCAAAGCACAAGTGATTATTTTGAATTGTAGTTCTGCAAATTTCTCACAAAGTTTACAGATGAACAGCATAACAGGATAGTTTGGAGATTGATGTTTGGTATTGTGATTTGTTACATAGCAGTGTTTACTTCAGTTCAATATGAAAAAATTATTGGTTGCACAGATTGAAATAGATAAATTATTTCCATGTAATAAGATAGTCCAAGATCTTTAGAACACAATTTTCCATCTCGACGGCTGGGAACACGCAGTCCATCCATCTCCACATAATCTGTTGAATGTTGTTTTAGCTGGAAATCCCATTATCTCTCGTTCTTCTTGGATACGAAATGAAAATGTTGACTCATATGAGCCAATAAAGTGCCTGTAAAAAGATTAATTTTTACTTTTTAAAGTTTATATTTCTATAAACAATATACCTATATGCAATTACATTTGTTACTTGCATGTAATTATCCACAAACAGACAACTAAAAAGAAAAATTGTGCAATGTTTATTCTACCAATTGGCAAACTTTCTCAAGCACTGAATGTAAACTAAGTGGGGGTGAACCTGTCAAACAGACCTCCTATTGGGTACATGATATTTTTGGCAGCTTTTCTTTGTTCCGTTTGATGGGTTACCTCTTATTTAGTTTGTTTACGTTCAGTGCTTGAGAAGGTCTGCCAGTTGGTAGATAATGTTGCAATAATTTTCTGAATTAGTTGCATTTTGTGGCCAATTACATGCAATTAGTTCTTGTTACAGACGTTAATTAATATTATCCAATTACATTTGACTTTTCAAAACATACATACTTCTATTTCGTTATAAACACAATAGCTAATTTAACATTGCTACTTTCAAAGAAAATTTTACAATACCTTGCATTCATAAGTGAATAGTATGATTATTAAAATCCTAAACATATATAATCTCATAGATTTAAAGTACAGTGGACCCTTGGGTTACAAACTTAATTCCTAGACTAAGGATAACTGTATCTGTCATTTTCCCCTAACTTTCTTGAAAGGGCACGACATTGTCATTCAAAATATTAATCGCTCTATTTACCACAAATTTGTGTATAAGGTGCAGTCACTACCACTAACTGTGTAAAAGAAAATTTTACTGGATTCTCTCTCTCTAGACATACTTAAAGAAGGTTAGGTCAAAGGAGGGGCTGATCCCAGATTTTTTCATTGATCCTAACAAGTCCTAAAAATGCTTTGTTTATGAGAGGAGGAGGAATAAACCGGGGGGGGGGGGGTTATAAGTAGATAGGAATTTAAAAACGGAGTTAGCAGCGTGTGTTCATAATTTTGCAACCAAAAGTTGTTCATAACTCAAAGGTTTACTGAATTATGGTAATGGTGTGGGTATACTACAAATATTAATTGGGATATCAAATTTTATGTGTAAAATGTATTTTCTTGTTTATTACTTCTCATCTTAATATTTCAGCATGTTTCCATACTCATAATTTTATTTTTTAATTAATTTATCTCTGTATTTGTCTAAAAGAAAATATTGTCATATATATGAAAATTTAGAAAATTAAAATAAAACTAGAAATGAATAAATCTGACCAACAAATATAAATATAAAGGTAATTAATAAATGTGGATTAAAGAGAACAATACCATATAATATGAAATTGTTGATACTGAGAACAGGAGAGGTAGCACTGTGCTTTCCAAATTTGATAAAGCAACAGTGAAATTATCCACAAATATAGAAATTTAGTTGATAATATAACAAAATAATTTACCATGGAAAATTAAAAGTCACTAAAAAGTTTAAACAAACATGTAACAAAGTACATTCATTTATCAGAAGAAGAAAAAATCTCAGAACAATCATAAAGGAAGACTGACATCACAAAGAAAAAATTAAGAACAGTATACACATATGAATTACAGGAAAGTAGAAGTACTCAATGAGCTTAATTTGGTATAGATGGAATTCATTGAAGGAAATAATTAAAATTTACAAAACACAAAAAATACATATGTAAAAAAGTTACAGTAAGCATTTCTCTGTCAGAGGAGGAGGAAAATTGGGAAAGAAACTTCCAAAGAAAATAAATCTTATAACATAGTAATAACACATACAAAAGAATTAAAAGAATTTCAAGGATTAGTTCAGCATAAAAAATGTGTATGTAATAACTTAAGTACTGCTTAGCACTAAAAACACATACACTAATATTAGTCCTGATGGAGGAGGGAAAGAAGTGAAAGTAAGTGAGATGTAGACAAGAAGGAAGGTGGTGGAAAAGGAAGGGGGGGGGGGCAAAGGTTAAGCTTATTGGAGAGATGGCAAGTGTGAGAAATTTGCAAGTTAGGTATCGTCCTGTTCCACAAATGTTTGCTCCCCTTGAATGCAGTGTAGGCAGGATGTTACAATTATAGAACAAACCATTTGATTTTGTTTTTGGACATTGTTTTAAAAAAAACATTATTACAGGACCTTGAGTGAATACTATTGTGTTATTTTCATCATCAGAAAATAATATCAGTTGTTTGCAAACATACAACACTTACATAAGGAGTGAAATTACCTGGCATGAGAACAAATAATTTGATCAATGATAGCCACACCTCCATCCTTTACATCTTCCTTCACAGTTGCTGTAGGCATATAACGTACAACATTGTATCCACGAAGCAGAGTTTTAAGACTAATGAATTCTTGAAGAAAGAAGAGAATATTCTGAGCATTAAGTTAAGCAATAAATAAGTAAAAATATTTATACCTAATTAATTCTATTCTACCAAAATCATAAGTACATAAAAATATTAGGTTTGGAGAGACAAATGACAAAGTGAACTGCCTTACCTCAGTATTCTTGGCCATTCATAGTAAGTAGGGAAAGAAGCAGAACTGGCCATCAATTTACTGAGTAATTTGTGGAAACCAGAGAAAAACAAATCAGATTGACTGTACCCTATTCGTTAACATTAAAATCCCCAAATCTTATTCCAGCACCACCTTACTGGTTTATATACTGTATATAATTAAAATAATTGTAACAGTCCAGTAATTGAAACTATTGTAGAAATTAAATTTGCATGAATTTTAGAACTTAAAACACTTAAGGAAAATGTGATGAGGTCAAATTAAATAACACATTTGATAGGAAAGAGAGACAGCAAAGTTGACTTATCTGAAATCAACAGTTGGTCCAGTCTGGCTCAGGAGTGAAGATATTACAAAGTTTCGAGGGCCTGAGCCCTCTTCATCAGAAGGTCTGAACTGCATGCCGACCGGGCATATATATATATATATAAAGCAAGTAAAGGTCAAAGTAAAATTGTCAAAATAATTCAATTGGATAGGAAAGAAGGGGGCTCATGCACTAAACGATTTGACATTACTGGCTCTCAGCCTCGACTTAAATTGAAAGTTCCTGTGCCGGATAGTACAGAGCATGTCTAATTTTCAAGGGCCTAAGTCCCCTTCCTCAAAACAAAAAAGACTGTGCAGTCAGGTGACATGAGGTGTAGTCCTGTTATGTCATGAGGAAGGGGACTTATGAATTTGTCATGATCTTAACTTTTATGCATTACTATAATTCATGCCTGACTCACAAAATCAGTAAATTCTTTTCAAATTCTTGACAGAAAAGAGGTTCCCAGAAATACATTTAACAATACATTGAAATTCAAAGCAGTACAACAATAATGAAACTTCTACATACATAAGAAGACAAAGTTTAAGTTTCTTTGGGATTCACCAGGTTTTACATTATATATTTGAATGTATAACAAAAAAATTTGTACCTTCATCTGGAGCATCTGTTGATATGAACAAATTTTGTAATTTTAATGTTTTCATCAAATCAATAATTTGCTTAGCTGCCCACTCTAGGCTTGGAGTTTCTTTTCGACGTGCCCAAAGAAAATCCCTGCGTCGCAGATGAGCACAAATAAAGGGACCCCCCAAAGTGTGTGATTTAGGCTGTAAATAAAAGTTAATAATACATCTCATCATTTTCAGGTAATGTGTTAGTTACTTAAATTATTCAAGAGATAAGTCTCAACAAAAATGCCAAAATGATTAAATTTTTTTAATAATAATATTAGAAACAATAGATTACATGTTCTTGTTGCCAGTCACTTGGCTTCACTGTACCATCTTCTTCATCTGTTGAGTTAAGTTCCTCTTTACGAAACTGATTTGCGATAAGTATGAGATGATTGGCAAAACGCATACTTCTTCTTACTTGCCAGTATATTCTATCCCCATAGTTATCATGAAGAGCAACTTCTGCGTGACCAAACATCAGTTTTCTGGAAATAAGTATATTTTGTTTAATGTTTGGTAAGAATGTTTAATACTGACGTCAATAATTTTACATTATTTGACATTCTTGCTTCCCTGTTAAGGCAGAGTCTATGAAACCTATTAAACTAGTCTTAACTCTTAAATACTTTGTTAATATACAGTTTCATACTTATAATTAATTACTCATATTTGATAAACTGTAATAAATAGTCTAATGATATACAAAACATCTTACCTACCACCAATATCCTTAATAATTTTTGTAAGTAAAGATGCATGCCCATGAAAGGTTACACAATTTACTTTTGCTGCAGATATGTTATTATAACCCCAAAAAAATCCTTTGAATAAATTAATTGATGATTTTCTGAAAAAAAAAGGCATGAAATTGATAAATACAGCCAATAGTGTTGGAAAGAAGCCTTATATTAATTCACATATATAGAGTATATATATCCAAGTATCTAGATAATTAATACAAAACTTGATCAATGAACTAATTCCCATAAATGAATTTTTATTTAAGTTATGAATAATATGTTAATTATGAATTTAAACTTTCCTGGTGTAAATTGTTAATGAATTTTTATTAATTAATATTTATTTATATACTGCAAGTGATAATTATATCACAGTGTCAGTTACAATATGCCAAATAAAATAGAACATTAAAAGAAAATAAAGAAGCCACCGAAAAAGAGAAGAAATATAAGCACTCTCCACAACACATTGTTACAAAATGTCATTCACTAAAACAGTTTCACTTGCTGCATTCCTTCTCTTTGAGAGAAACATATATAATAGAAAATGTCAAAAGTTTCTGCAGGAAATTTACTTGAATCAACATTAGTTCTACTTAAAAAATATATTGTTTTTATGTTTAATTTTCTGCAGTCCACTCTATCAAAAAATGTATGTTCATCATATTGTGTCCACATTACTACTACAACTACTATCATGAGTATTAAGGAATACAAAAAGTATCATATTAATGGCTTGTCCTGAAGAACACCATCCAAAAGAAAAATTGAATGGATCATTATCTGTTGACACTAAAAATAAAAAGTATGACCATTTATAATTCAATGTTGGTGTCACAATGAATAAACATTCCTTTACATCAATTCTAAATAATATATAATAAATATAATATTGCCGTCTATTAATTAAAAAAATTGTAAATGTTGTCTTTACATTAGCAATATGATTATGGCGATTTTTCAAAATAAAATTGGGTGCACTAAAATTATTTGTAGAAAGTAAAATGCCAGTCATAAACTAAATAAGATAATGAATCTTGAACATTAAATAGGTTCAATACAAATATGCAGTTGTCACAATTTGGTGACAATAATATCCAAAAAATTTGAGCTTATTAAAATTAACTGTAAATAAATAATTTTTACAAGTAAACTTATAAGGATTGCTTGAAATCAGTAAGTGTATACTGAAGAAGCACTTTCTTTATTCTATCCAATAATCCTCACTCATGTCAGCTACTTTTAAGTTGAGTCTTGCTTACTTATAATTGTGATGTTTATGACACGAATCAAATAAATACTTCTCCTCCCATTTAGGGTTATCACCTTCTTTAAAATGCTGAAGAATAACAATGTGATCCAGAGTGGAATTTTTGTGTTCTGAAATAAAAGACATAGATTTTAATTCTTTCCCTTAAAGAGAATTATCCTTACTGTTTATATAGTTTTGCAATCATTACAATATTTATTCTGTTCTGAAGCATTTGTTATTTTATACAATAAAAGTTCTTAAATATTATGTAGACATAAAAATATTCACATTTAAAAAATTCATTGTGCAAAAATAAAAATTCTCAAATAAATATTGATGAAACAAAATTTAAAATGCGTATTATTACTACATTCAACTATTGTAACATTAATTAATTTACTTGAGTGCATCATCAATTTTGAATGATAGGTTCATAATTAAATTATGAATAACATGTTATTAATTAATTTAAACTCTCCTGGTGTAAATTGTTAATGAATTTTTCACAGTTAAGCACCAGTTTCAGATGTCTATATAAGCTCGATCTTGACATTTCTGCGATCATTCTCTACCACTGTCTTCAACTGAAAATTTATAAACTCAACGTTGATGTTTCTGCGGTCATTCTCTTCCGCTGTCTTCACCTGAAAAGACAGCAGTAGAGAATCATTGCAGAAATGTCAAGATAAAGTTTATATAGAAATCTGAACCTGGTGCTTAACCGAGAAAAATTAATTAATTAATAATATGTATTTATTACTGCTTTCCTTAACTTGTAGTTAAATAAAAAGCATGAATGTGGAAATTTATACAGTTACCTTGAAAGAACTCATATAATTCCATGACTGGAGCAAATTTCTTTAAACTAGGAAGATCAAAGAAAGAACTCCATGGATTTATATTTTGTTCAATATCTTCTGACTGCCAATGTTGCAACCTATTCCAAGGTGGTAAAACCTACCAAAAAATAAGTAGAGGGAGACTATTAGCATTTACTTAAATATCAGAACAATACAATAGCATATTTGAAAATTTATCCAGTTTATACTAGTATAAATGTAATTTGCTGAAAGAGTAACAATAATTTACAATACCATTATCTCTAATGGCAAGTCAAGCCTATTATTTCTAGTTCTGAAAGATATTTAAGAGTATATGAATTTAAAATACTTAAGATCAAGAAAATTTGTTATTCCGCCTTTAATAACACAGGAAGAATATCACAAAACATATCTATAAATATATTTCATAACATTCAAATACACTAAAAGGTAAATTGGGTTATGAGTACTTTTCAAAATGAAAAATTGGTTAGAAAATAAATGGCAGAGTTCCTATCTGCCTAACAAAGATGTCATGCTATTTAACCGTGTCCACAGAAATTAGTATTATGTCTTGTGTATTTTTTCTGCAGTTCTTGAACATACACTAATATAATTTTGAAACAAATTTCAAAGCATACCTTAAAAATAACCATACCTATTTCTAAAAATTATATATTATTCAGTAATGATAGATTATTTGCAATTTAAAATGTATTCATTTCCTTGGCTTCAAAAAAGAGTATATTAAATTGAGGCAGCCGAAAAAAACACAAACAATTATCATTAATTTTAGAGGAAACAATAAACCTTCGCATTCCAATTATATCCATCAGAAAATGGAAAGCCTAATTAATAGTTTTTTCATTATGTCACTGTCACTTAATAATTAGTCAAAACACTTATAATAGTACATTTTTGTTAAAATTTTAATATTTAAAACTCAATTGTAAAACAACCTATACATGACATAATAATGAATTAGATTAGGCTGGGGATAGATAAAAATAGGAGTTGCTGGTTAAAAATTACATACCAAATGCCAATCTTCAAATTCATTCTGCTTTTTCACAAAACTTGCCAATCTCATATATACATCACGTCTCAAATTAAAACCTTCAGGCGAATTCACATCATAAAATATATACCTTTAAAATATTACATACATGTAAATAAATATTTAATAACAATAAATGAAAACAAATATTTGCATTTTATTTTTAAGAACCAATTTCACAAAATTATTTATTTATAAATCAATCTTAAAATATTTATTTATTTCAACTATATATATATTTATTTATTTATTTAAACTGGAATTTACGTTGCAATTGGTATATTAATGTAGATATTTCTCTTATACTTATTTTATTCACAAAGTAGTTAGGCATACCGGGACAAAATCATTTCCTAGAATTTTCCTGTGCATTTCTGTCATTGTGAAAGTACTTAGAATGTTAAATAGAGCAGTTTCTTAACAGTAATAAATGAGTTACTGATTTAATGAAAACTTAAATTACTAAAAGCTGAACAAACAGAATTAATGATTCGCATAAATAACAGATGTCTACATGGAAAGAAAAAAATAATTGTGTATACTCAGTTATGAATATCTAGTAATATGCGAACAGGCTTCCAAAAGTAACATTTATGCCAGATGTATCTTAATAATACTTTAGTAATCAAGGTCTTTATTCACCCTGGCGTCCTGGTAGCTGACATGTGACAATTTAACTTATATTTATTCTTACTACTTTGTATACTGCAATTTTCAATCTCTTCATCCTGTGTATTGATCTCACGAACAAAAATTAAAAAATATAAATGTAAAGTATATTTCATTATTTGAGATTAAAACTAAAGCAGTAAATCGATTTCATAAATAATAAAAGGAAGGCAATGTCATTTGTAAATAGTATTATTTGAAGGTTATGTACATAGTCAAGAGGTATGAAAATTATAGTGTACAAATATTGGTCGAAGAAGAAATATTTTTTTATAATTTGCAAGATATTCCAACATCTTGAGCAAAACTCAAATCTGTTTGAGTTTATGACAGGCCACTCGAAACACACGAATAACGTTGCTCTACAGCTTTCTAAATACTGATAATTATTATTAATAAATATGGGAACACGTCCAAATGTAAAGGCAATATCTAATAATTCTTCGTATATTACATTTTATTAATCATTGTCATGTTTATAGAGTGTTCGTGTACTGAATTAAATACAATTTCATAGTGCAGATAAATGACAAGATTCATATATGAAAGTTTGAGATTATTCACACCCAGGAACATCCCACTGCATGATGATCTAAAAGAAAAATGACACAGGTCTAACAACCCTTTTTTTTCCTGTAACACAAGGTGAATCTATTTCCTTATTTCTCAGGTTATATTTTGTTAAACAGATTGCAATTATCTTGTTCGGTTTAGAGATATTAATAGCGACAGCTTATCAATTTTTTAGACTAAACTCTTAATGTTTCAGTAATAATTTGTAATCAATAGCACTGTGCAGACGACATACATTTACGATAGAATTGTCGAGGGTCTATCATAAGTTTCATTGTAGTCTTGCTTCAATCTTGTTAGCGTTAAGCGAATAGTGTGCCTCGGATCCCCTTTCTAAAGGGTGTGAATTTAATAACTTGTGTTAATTTGGTAAATACCTGAAGAATTTACAAAAAGGCATGGAAACGTCATAATATAAAAAATAAAGTGTCTCTATAGTTATCAATGGTTTTTTATATATAAGTTTCTTTCGTTATTGGTACTATCGCCATGTAAACTACATTTAAATTTTGCAAATATACCAAAGTAGGAAAGTAATAAGATTTTATCGTCTTAATGATGTTAATTTTTGTTCAACAATACTTTTCGATTCCATTCTTCTTTTTAGATTTTTGGGTACTCTAGATAACAAAATTGTTCCATTATAAAATTTACATCTCATGAATCTGACTTGATTTAAAATGATGCTTAGAGAATTTCAATCTGATTTCAAAAATATTGGTCAAATTTAATAATTTAATTGCGCCCAGTGTTGAGGTAACACTACGGCACACTCGGAATCCAATTGCTATTCGTTGGTAACCGTAACATATTTGTTTCCAAAGCTTACAGATTACGCACACAATATATCATGACACCTTCGCATGAACGCCATGTTTCAAAGCAATTCCAGACCGCCATCTTGCAAGGACTGTGTTACAGGAAGCACATATAAACGTGGCAAATTCCATTGTTATCCAAATATGGACTCTTCAACAATGTGGAAAACAGAGGAACAAACTGTCTCATTACAATTTATTAAAAGTAATTTACTTATCATGAATAATTAAAACAGTAATTACACACTTAAAAACTGAAACTTACACATTTGCTTTTCAATACTTGCAAGTTCTAAAGTACATTATTGTTATTCATTGCTGAGGGAAAACTTGGGTGGGATGCGAAGGTACGGTCATTATCCATTAAAATATAATATTTACAAATATGTCTATTAATTGATTTTATTTCATCATCACTTTACAATTCTACTAAATTAATCTGGACCATAAATATAAAAATTGGCTTGCCTGAACAGGGCTCATGGTAACATTAGAAAAAAGTGTATCCATAAAACATTTGAATTTCTGAGCTGATTGTTTTGGTACCAGATGACAGTCAAATATGAAGTAATGATTACTATTACCCATGTACACAGATTAGGTGAATTGAATCATGTGGTTTAAGACAATATATTTCATACATTATTTATACTTTAGCAAATATTGTAAACCTCTTAACTTTTCCTCACTTTACAAATTGAAATTTTAAAATATGCAAAACTTAATATTAGTCTATTCTTAACCGACAGTGATATCATGAACACAATACCAGAAACAGAATAGTACTTGGATATTCATAGTTATGAAATCAGTATCCATTGTTTTAAAATAATATTGGGTGATATAAAAATATTAACAACCAGATTACAAAAGTATTTAAAATTCCTCTGATACAAGTCATTTAATACATAAGTCCTGTATTAATTTTTTCTTACAATTGCCTCTGTCAAATCTGTAAGCTTTTCTGAATATCTATTTTTTATCATGATTTTCAATGTTTTGTGTTATGCAGAAAACAAACTTATTTTAGAACACTAAATTTCCATACTTGGCAAAAATAAGAAAAAAATGTCTTCTTGAAAGTACTACTTCTTTGATTGGATGTAGGACCATGATGACATATCATTGTAATCCTGAAACAGTTTTACATTATTTACTAGTTTGATAAACTATTTAAGCTGAATATATAAATTGCTATACACATTATGCCCACCATTACTCAGAAAATACAATATGTACATAATAAGCTACAAATGTTATGTTAAATGCACAAACTCTTAATATATATATAAATTTAGATTTGACATAATCAGTTTGGTACTTGTGAACATGCCAAATTATCAAAAAAAAAGAGAGAGAGCGAGAGAGAGAGAGAGGGAGAGAGCGAGAGGGAGGGAGCGAGAGAGAGGGAGGGAGCGAGAGAGAGAGGGAGGGAGCGAGAGAGAGAGAGAGAGAAACAGCAGCTGACTTACCTTAAATGAATTGTTGGAGTTGCCAGGCTGAGAACCTGTATTGTGTCAAATTTTCAAGCCCCTGAGCCCACTTCTTCATGGCAGTAGGTCTGAATGTAGTTCCAGCTGCACAGTATCGAATTCAAATCCTTGTGTGCAAGCCATTAGACAACAACAATTGACAACCAACTAAGCAAACAACTCTCACTCAAGGGAAGGTCTCGACAATGGAATAGTGCATACACACATACATATTACACACACACAAACTAGAGGTGGAAGATAAAAAGTAAAGTCAGTGTGTGAGATTGGGGAAAGGTAGTAGTTCGAGGATGTTGAGTCTGGTACTTTGCCTGAACTGTTTTGGAAATATACGTCCTACACTACAAGCTCAAAACTCAAAAAAAAAAACTTGTATTGAGTGTAAAATGTTAGCAGTCATTCAGCTAAGTCTGAGCTGAAACAAGCGGGAAGTGGGGTAATACCTGTATGACTGCAAATACTCTGACAATATTCTAAATGCTCCAAGTGTGAAAATATACAGTTTTTCTTTAGTTTTTGAAAGTAGATTTTTATTTTTATTCACTTTCTTGTTTTACTACATCTCACATTAATAGATTACCATTTTTAAACTGTATTCTGTTCCCTATTAGCTTTATCGCATGAATAATTATGCTACATAAAAGTAGCTTCTGATGATATATTACTTTCAATCAGTTCAATTACTTGAACAATAATTAGAGGAACCATTCATTATAGGAATAACTGTTAATTTTTCTCTCTTAATATTAATTTTAAGTCTAAATTGAGCTCCAAATGAAGTAGGGTCTTTACCTGAATTATGATTCCTTCCTTCTGCATAGAATTCCTTAAAGAATCACAAGCATGTAACAAGGTCATATTTCTATTTCTTATAGTGGTTAACTGTAAAATTTACAAGAAAAATATAAACATTTCATTATTGACTAAATAACTTATCTAAAGAATGATCAAAACACTCACATCACAATATATATTGTTCTACATTTATTCTGCAACACTTTGATGCCATTAATTTTCAATAAAATCCTTTCAGAATTTTAAAAAAATTATTGAGGTATAATTAATAGAATGATTAATTACAAGTTATTTGTTTGTATCTTAACCTTTATCCAGTATTCAGTCTTTAGTCAAATGGAGTATGATTACATACGATTGAGATTTTATAATAATTTGAAGAACATAATTGGCAAGCTCAACTAAACAATTGGTCCTTGCTATGGTAGATAAGTTTTGAAAATAATGAAAAATTTGCAAAAACAACACTTCTCTACACCTTTTACATTCACTGCTTCGTGAAATTGTATTAATAACTCAAAATTGTTAATATCTGGGCCCTATTACAAAACAAAAGGAGCAAATTGGGAGAACATTAATGTTTCTGATTCAACAGTGTGAGGAAATTGACTCACTGTGACAGGATTTTAAACACTAATATTCTACAGGACACTGGAAACTAAATTACAATACATGGTATGAAATAACATCCTCAAAATAAACCAAAGACACACTGGTTCGGAGCACTTTTAGGTCCTACACACAAAATATAGACCTTGTGTGTATATATGTTGGCCAAACAAGCATTATGACTTGGTTATCAACAAAAGTTCCATCACAGTTTGATATGAATATCAAAAAAATGAATAAAAATGTGTCAACTTGGCAGAAAACATGGGTCACTTCAGCTTACAATTAAATGTCTTGTTGCAGGAAATTTTGTATTGTTTTAATTAAAAACTTATTCTCTGCATGATTATTAAAAACCAGATCAGATAAAAACTGAATATACACTCCAGAAATATGTCTACAAAGAAAGATAAATAATGTACACAATATAGTAATAACAAAATATTTTATATTAACTTGAGCAACATGGCAATATAATTTTGTTTGATATACCAACCATCAAGGTTGTCACAACATAGTTGTCAAGAACAGAGCAAAATATAAAGAGACAAAGGTTCACTGAAGAAGGCTAATACCATATTAAAGGAAGATCATTAATTTAAATATTAATTAACTTATTAAAAGAATCTGAGAATATAAAGCTATAAACTTGCTTACCTCTTCATTATTTTCTGTCTTTGCTTGTTGTCGTACAATATTCCGAAACTGTACAACATTATCCAAAATATTTTTAAAATTTTTTGTTTGTCCAATCTCTTTAAAATTAATGGCCTGAAAAATAATTCGAAATTTGATGCCAATAAATAGTCCCAAATAATAATATTACCTATGACAGATATAGAAAACATGTTATCAATCATTTAGATAGCTATTATTCACAAATGCATTGCTATATGTATGTAATAAGTAAAAAAATAACCAATTTTTTTTAAAAAAAATACAGAAATTTTTATTTAATTCAGAGGGTTAGATTTATAGTAGGAAATATTTGCTATTTAAAATGAAGAACAACTAAATTTGGGAATTAAAAAAATAAAAGAAACTAAATGTACAGGATTCAAAATGTAGTTCTCCTTTTTTAAAGCTATAACTAAAGCAATTGCCAGACAACTTGCTTCATTAATCCACAGGTTGACTAAACTAAATTATTGGGTACATATGTCGTCCCAGCAATATATTGTGCAATATTATTGATGATCTAGGGGCACCTTTAAAGCAAATCTTTAAAGCACTAATCTTAAAGTAGGTTTATTAAAAGAACACATTGCACCATCATCATCAATATTCAATCCAATTGGCACATTCAATACATAATTTCAAATCTATAAAATTATATGTGTATGTAAATACATACATGTATGGTTTATTTAATCATTAAAATTCAACTGAGTATTGGAGTGCAGGAAGGCATATGAGAAAAAAGAGAAGATTAATAACCACTAAGAGAAAACATTACTATATATATAAAAGAAAGTAATCTATTAATACTAGTGATTGATTAATTTTTAATAGAATCTTACTTTATCATGCCACACTGTACGCTTAGAATCAAAATAATTTATCCATATATTTCAATATTCTTTGATAAAAATATTATTGCGTTAAGTTAAATATAAATAATTCAAACCCTATAAATTGTTCTGTACCCTCAAATGTGATTCATTTCCAGGAAAGGAATTGTATTATGCAGAACATATTAATATTTGTCTAATGTTTAAATTTATAGCACGTATATCCACCCTGCCAAAACTTTTTTACTATTTTAAACAAATGATGATAATTTTTGATAAATTTATGCATTTAATTTTCATAAAAAATTGAAAAGTTGTCATACTTTTCCCTAGTAAAAAGTAATATTAGCAAAAATATTTAAAAGTTTGGATTTCTATTTAATTTATCTTTCCATCAAATACTTAAAACATGATTATTGAAACTATCTTTCTAATCATACATAATATTTGATAGTAATAAATAATTAATATATTATCTTCCTTCAATTCATGATTTATCCCTTGAAACATATGAACGTGTCTAAGATTTTATTTATGGTAACATTCTATATTTTGAGTAACTGAGAAGAATCATTAATTAACCACTGAAAATTATCATTATTGAATTATGTAACTTCTTCTCAGATTACCTGATCATGAGTAAACGATAAACCAAGAATTTCACAATTTTTCTTCACAAATGTACAAGCAGCAGATACGGCACCTGAATTCTGTCTCATTTCCATGACCTGTAAGAAATGGCATGTTAGTTGTGACATACTAAACAAAAGACCAATTTCACACATAAAAATCAGTAACTTGCATAATACTGAATGTTAAATATTGATTCAATCTTGATAATATTTATTTTGTTTCAGAATACTGGACAAATATTTTAACCAGTTGTATTTGAAAAAGCAAGTTTAATTTTTATGTTTCTTGCAAAAATTATTCTTACTTTCCCTTCATAAAAAACATAAATACTATGTTAAAGTACCACTTTCTGAAATCAAAATATTTTACAAAAAAAGAAAAAGTAAAGAATCAAAAATTAATTTGTAACTAGTCATATCTAAACTAAATGAAATATATTGATATTAAACTAAAATGCATGAGCCAATAATGAGTATTGGATATAAAAGAAATACAATGATTTTAAATATGTAAGAACAATACATGTGAGTATACTTACAGCTGAATTATTTGGAGACAGCATCCTGTTAACCTTTGTAATTAATTTTAATATTGTACTTATTACATTAGGAACATCAAAGTCATCAGCTAAATACATGTTTATTTTCGTTTTACTTTCAAGAAGAACCTAAAAAATATATATTTATTTAGACTGTGTAATAATTACATACAAAACTCCATAAAAAAAATAAAGACCTTTGATAAAATGTAAGGATGGTTTCAAATGGTTTTGCAAGCCCACTTAACAAGTTAATTTCCATTTATTGACATCCAATAAATGAACGTTTAAAGTTTAAGCAAAGTTTGTTTAATTTGTTATGGCTTGAATAAAAAATGTTGGGTGAATTCCAAATAATTTCATGATTAAAAGTTTTGTGTTAAACAGAAGTTATATTATAAAGGTAACACTTCTGTGCATATTGTCTCACAAAATATTAACTCCTTCAATGTCAACAGTTTATGTGATTAAAATTTATGAGCAGTAGACAAAAATTAACTGTTTATAGGACAGAGAGATAGAAACACATAGAAGGCCAAACATACAATGCTTTTAATATAGGCAATAAAAACAATAAGATTTTTAAATGTATATATTGACTCAAATAATCGATTAACAGCAAACTAAGTAAAAGAATATTCATTATTATATAAATTAAATAAATAATTGGAAAGGAAAGGGAGATAGTGTGTAGCTTATCTGAAATTGAAGTTTGGCATCGCCATGCAAGACAGGAGGAGAAGTAGCATAGCTTAATGGAGAATGAAGATTGGTTAGCAGGTCAGTTAGAAAATTACATTCACATTTTTGGGGGTGATATCCTCCATCTGAAGGAGAATAACTCTTATGAATATTTGTACTATATATCCTATCACACAGGATGATCGATCTTCATTTTCAGATAAGTCACAATTTCCTTCACGAAGAAGGTGTATGACGTACATCTCCTTAGGAGAGACAAATAAGCAAGAGAGCTAGGATTTCTGTCTGACATGGCTACATTATTTCAGGTGAGCCATTAATTTTCTCTCTCTCCCTCTCTTTCCTGTCCATATCTATTTTATATATAGTAAAGAAAAGCATGTGTTCAAATCATTTAGAAGGGTTCAAGTCCCTCCCTGGCTAAATATTTCAGTCTTTCCTTTTCTGCCTTCCTTCTTCATGCACTGAACGTATGCTTTTTTTGGTACTAAATTCTTCACCGGAGCATATGCATTCACATAAATGCAAGTCCCGCCTTTCTCCTTTTTATTTCTCTCTTTCCTCATTATCCAATATCCAATGTGACTTTGTCACCAAATTAAAGTTCCTTACATTGTGTGAGTATATTGTAATGAGACTCCCCTGAAAAACTGTGAAGTGTGAAAGATGAACACTGTGGAAGGGGGAGAGTCTTGTTATTTTAGGTGAGGGCAGACAATAGGTGTTTTGCAAGAAGCAGCAGTTGGTTACTAGCTGGACTGGAGAGATGGTGGCTGTATTAATGTGAAAATGTGGAGTGAGACAGTGTTGGATGGTGATATCTGCAAGAGTTCCTGCATCCTGACATTGCGGCCACTTCTATTGACTGTATATAATAAAACTTGTGTATATGCACATCAATGGTTTTTTGAGAGTTTCCAACTTTGCTTGATTTGTATAAAAATAAATTAATTTTTACAAGTTTATTAAGTAGAGCCCTGTGCCAGCAAAGTTGAAAGCTGAACCCACACAATTTTTGTATTCTGAGATCCCACAAGGGTATGCATAATACTTTCATCTAATAAGTAAATTTATAATTTATCATTCATATCTGCAAACTAAAACTGCATTTGTTTATTAAGTAGCCTTAAATGAACCAACTTCAATTAGTTTCTGATGTCTTAGATGAGAACACATGATAATATTATGGTGACAGTAGTGACAAAGATCACAACAGCTAATCGAAATGTATACTCACATTTAAATTTTATGGTTCAAAATTAATTTCGGTTATACGGGTTGTTAATTTATTGTGTTTAACATATGATATAACTGGCTGTCATCTGTTAATGAGATTGTTTTCTTCCAGTATCTACACTCAAATACATATTGAATAAAATGTATTATTTGTGTGAATTGGTCAATTTAGTTTTATTTAACAATACACAAATTAATGAAATTTTAATACTTTCCCTTATTTATAAATTAACACTGATTCATGATTTTCGGGCAAACTAATATGAGATTATTTTTATTTATGTAATTGAAGGAATTATAAAAAGTGTTTTAATAATATATTTTTTATTTAGCTGAAATTGATTGAATTATTATATCTTCTTATATTAGTATAAGTAGTTCTACACACAAAAAAGGTTACCTTTAATAATTCTATCTCATCAATTACACCATTAGTTTTATACCCATTCACATATGCTTCACAATCCCTATAGAATGCTTCTATTTTCTTACAAACTGCTTTAGCTTTTTCCATAGATGCATTTGAAAACTCTTGAGCTGCACAAAACAAAGATAATTGAATATAAATACAAATTAACTTCCCAATATAAGTAAGAAAATCATGTTGTGTGTATCTCAGTAAGCATGAGCAGTGAAGTAATTTAGTTATTATTTTACAATTTTATGTGTAAGTATAAATAGCATGTTTTTATTATTAATAATATTTGCAAGAGATATACAATACACAGTGGTAAGAAATGTTTTATTCGTGGTTTGATGTATCACTTGCTTTTTCAGGTGTCAAGTTCTTCAAATCTTGACCATGTATTTCATTATTTCAATTATACAATGTGATTGTGGACTTCCAGTAATATTTACTCTGTAACAATTGTTTACCTGCTCCAGTTTACCTGAGTTTATTCCCAACTAACTTTTGTGACCATCTTTTCAGTATGTATACTAATATTTATCAACATTCCACTTTCTTTTGTCATCTATTCATTTTATCTTCAACATTGTTTCAGATCCATAAATATGTTGCAATACTTCTTAATCCATCATGAATAAACATAAACCTATTTATTTCATATCATTACTTTTCCTAAATATTAAATTTATATTTAACAGCAGTTTAACTTTGCTTTCAATTCTCCTCTTTATTCAATTCTCAATAAAACTTTTATCTTCCTGATGTCACTCATTTTATCTGCCCTTGATATGTTGGTACCAATCTGAAGTACTTCTAATGTGAAAATTAAATTCCAGATTATTTTATTTATTCCATTAGTCCTCGTATGAGGAAATTGGATATGTCATTACATAAGACAATATACTTATTGGATGCTACAATTAATAACAATTAGAAGTAAACATAAATAAAATACGGAAACACAAATTTCCCTGCCCAACATAAATAAAAGTACCATATAGTAATAATAATTCTTTACAAGTGTGTGTGTGGATTAATACATAGTCAACTCCAGAGCACCATAATAGATCTCTGAATAGTTTTATGCTTTGCAGTCATTTGTTATCCTAATATCAACATAATTAATTTTTAACATGGAATGGTTACTTTTTTTTGTAAGGTATAATGCATCTCTTTCTAATCTTTTCCATTTCAAACATTATTTATTTGGTATTTTACATTTTTTATTAAATTAATTCCTATAAGATTGATATATTTTTCTTCCTTCATTAATCTGTGGTTTCTTCCTTATGTACTTCTTAGAACACCAAGTTTCTTCTCCTGCTCTAATGATTTTATTACACAGAAAATTCTATTAGTTTGGCTAAAGAAGTGGTTATTTTCACCCCCTATGGCTAGTCTCTATGGTATTTTGTGAAACATAGACTCAAGAACAGCATGAAAGAAATTATAATATTGGATCAAACAGTTTGAATAAGAAACTTAATACATTGCAGTTGCTTTGTGGTCCTGAGAAAATAATATCCTTCTCTATGATTGATAACTTACAGCAATTACGAAGAAAATGGAACATTATTTGCACAATTGAGTATAAAACAACTTGTTCTTATTTGTTTCACAGTACAATAATTTTGTGGTCACTATATTGTATGGAAACAAGTTTTGAAGTATTACTACATTTACTTACTCCATTTCTTGAAATTTAAGTTAATATCACATGACATAGCTTAAGAAAAAAACTATAGCTAAACAACAACATACATTTAAATAATATTCAAGCCAGGAAATGAATTAATAATAAATAGTAAATTTAATTTTACTGAATAAGAAATAGAGATAGAACCACGTGATTCATACTTACAGTTTCTATAATGGCTCAAGAGACAAAACATTCTGAATTCATTTGCTGTAAATGATTTCAATAAATCGCTAATTTTGATAGTGTTCTTGAGTGACTTTGACATCTTCTGATCTCCTTTTAAGTGCAAATGTCCTACAAGCCAAAAAAAAATAATTAAATTTTTAATTTTCAGCAATCAGAAGAAGTTCTAAGAAAAATAGACTGCATTATAAACAATATGACATGTCAGAAGTACTGCAAACTATATAGATCTCGGAAAGAACAGAAGAAGCTTCAGAGCTCAGCCATGTAGGCCATAAAATTGAATTAAAATTCTCAACATGACCAGGTTTGATTCCTGCTCTATAATTGTATACTTATTGTCCAGTAGAATAGATATTATTGGTTGAAATGTTTTAGTTGTGTATTGTCTTTAAAAATACAAATTATTGTGCATTGTAAGCATGAGGATAATTATATAGGAGGAAACATTTTTTATGGGAATAGTGAAGGCATGGGAAGTACAAATACTGGTTTATGGGTTTGATGTGGACAAAAGAGGAAAATAACTCTGAATGTAAAGTCATCATGAAACATGCCTGCTGAAGAGTGATTTGGTAGAATACCAAGTACTTTGATTGTCATTGAGCATAATAGAAGACCTAAGTGGTTCCAAAAACCCATTTACTATTAACTGTATATGATGAAAGTGACAAAGAAGTTAAAAAAGAACTATATGAGGAATGACCTCGACAGAGAGTGTCATGAATAATTGAAATTGCAACAGGAAGGGCAAACACAATCAGTATAAGAAAAGATTGGATCAACGAAGTAATGAACATTACATTAGAAATATTAAGTTGAGAATTTCAACACCATCAGAGTCAAATTTAATGTGAGAGAAGGAAAATTTAAGAATATGATTTAAAAAATCTATGAAAACTTCTATAATTGAGTGTTTGTAATGTCTAAATTCCCAATCAGAAATAAAATAATGTAGGCAAACCTACTACAAATATTTTTTCAGCACATCTATATTATTTGTGTATTTTTAAAGTTACTCTTGTGTTATACAAAAGAGTTTTTGGAGCAAAAGAATTCATTTATTCAATTAAATTGAGTGTTTTCAGGCCTCTTTAATGATTGATTGAAATTTTCACTGAATTTACATTTAAATACATTAAAAGCATATTATAATATAATTTAAACCTGTTATAAGAGATTGGTCATTTCAAAGTAAAAATTTTCTCATAAGTTGAAATCTTTGTAGGTTAGTCACAGAAATAATTATAACCACAAAATTTAATGCTTAAAAATATTTCATATTAAGCATTACATACTTAATTATAGTGAAGGGATAATGTTCCAAAAAAGGAAAATTATATCAGCCACTTAGATACGAATATACTTATACAAATGAAATATAACCCTTATGCATTACATACTTAATTATAGTGAAGGGATAATGTTCCAAAAAAGGAAAATTATATCAGTCACTTAGATACGAATATACTTATACAAATGAAATATAACCCTTATGCCCCAAAATTGTCATTAAGGGGCATTTGAAAACACGAGCAGTATAATATTAAATATTCTATACTTGTGGATACAAGTTTGGTATATGAATTATCACAATACATATATTACAAATAATTTCCTGTGATGTAAATATACCTGTGTGTAGCCAATAATTCACCCATTGATCAACTTCATGAAAAGAGCAACATTGAGCTTCTTCATTTTCATGATGTGGAAATAATAAATCTATTCCACCAGAATGTATATCAATGTTTTTTCCTAGATAGGCGCTAAACAGTGATAATTTTTATGTAAATGTGAGTTAAGTACATACCAATTAATATTTAGGAAAATACAAAACATTATCATGAAAACATTTAAAATATAAATATATATATACTTTGTCACCAAATTAGTTCCAATTCCTTATGGATTCTCCTAATATTGTATAGTATAGGTACAGCCAAAATGACTTAAAAGATCAAAGTTATATTTAAAATTACACAAAAGCACTATGTCACTTCCAGCTACTTATACATATCTTTATATCTCAAAGTTCATAATCGAGCACATCAAATTCAGACTTTTTTAAACAGTTTTAAGGCAATCTATTTTTTCTTTCTCCTTCCCACTACAGCCCTGTTTAGAGCCTCGGACTACCAGGACGACTGCCGAGACAGTCACCCTTTTCATGACACATTCCAGATTTATTGGAGTCACACAGTTAGATTGGCAATTATCCTTTAGGCCCCTTTCACATGGTGATTCCGTGTCTGCGAGTCACGTCTCCATTACCATCGGTGGTACAAAAATGTAAGGCCACAATCACCTCTCCTCCCCATCAAACTCCCATGTGCAATTGTTTATGATTTAATTTTTTTACATCATTTTATAAGTTTTGATATATCCGCAAATAGAGGAATACAAAAAAATGGAGATATTTACAGATAATTCAGAACAACATAAAATTATTAAATAAATATTTAATATACTGCTACTATTAAAATCTCATTAATTTTGTTCATTTATATTGTTTAAATATTTAATTCTCTGTTTGTCACACTACGTCAAGGGGACTAACACAATTTAATTTCTTTGTTATCTCCAGAGACAGGTCAGATGCAGAGATTAACATCTCAGAGGAATTAGTTTACAATAATCTGCCACTCTAGAGGCAACAGTAGTTTCTCAGAAAATGACATTTGAATCAGGAAGTCCTTCCTGCAGTAGTACAGAGTGACAATATACTTTCTTTTTGTACAAATCATTGACAATTATTCAGTTTTAGTATCAAATATTTCTCTTTTAATACTTAGATTTTTGTCAGAAATGGTTATTATATTTCTTGCTTCTTTATGTAATTATTATATTTTAAAACAAACATATTATATTTTCATTTCAATGAGTTTCTAATATAACGATAAAAAATAGATCCAAGCATCATCATGATCGAAGGACGAATATCCAGATGATTTATTTATTTTAACCATTATTAACACTACTAACACACTGACATTATTAGACATATTTATAAAAATTCAGGATAGATATTAATGATACATTAAAAATTCTTTTTTAGTTCTCAAATAAAATAAAGTCGAACAGGAGCTTTCGGTTTTTTCTAAGCCACATTCATCTGTTATTTATATAAATAAATTATACATGAGATGAATACCACACACTGAGGTATTTATCAGGGAAATATTTATATATTTTTATACCTATTTATAAATTTATTTAATAAAGAAACTGAAAAATAAATTAAACAATATAATAAGAATGAACAACAAGCACGAGGATACACAATGAGAGCATGGAGCGGGAGCAAGAATCAGATACATAGACTCGCTGTATGAATGTCAATGGTCCATCAGCTGCCTCCAGACTTTAAAGACTCAAGGCGGCAGCCTTGAGCTACTCATTTCGATAATTGTTCATAGGCAGTTTGACAGCTTCAGACATGGAATTGTCATGTGAAAGGGGCCTTAGTTCTGACCCGAGTTTTCGTTACCATGATGAGCACAAAAATTCACGCCCATGCCAGGATTCTAACCCAGGACATTATTTAATAAAAATCAGTGTTCCTCACAAAATCATCTATGACAGTATAAAATAATTGACAGTATTTTTTTTATCACAGAAGTAAACATTTGTAGTAAATTTAGAATTTTATAGTTAGTGATTATTATATACTTACCTGGCAATAGCTGAACACTCTATGTGCCAACCAGGTCTACCCTTTCCCCATGGTGTTTCCCATGATGGTTCATTTGGCTTTGCACCTTTCCACAGACAAAAATCACGAGGATTTTTCTTTTCTACACGATCCTTGTCTTCAAATTCATCATGTTCTGATAACAATCTTAATTTCCCATAGGTTTTAAGCTTCTTCGTATCGAAATATACTGAACCTGTTATGAAATATTTGAAAATGAACAATTTTAAGGAATAATTTGATGTTCCTGATGCATTAAATGTTGCTTTAAAGGTAGGAATTCAGATAGTAAATTTTGTTGATTATTATAAAAAAAATTGTAATCTTAATAGTAATTAAAAGTTTTAAAATCTTTTTAGATAATTATAATATACTGTTTAAAACAATGTAACCCATACTAACACAAATCTAACAGTTAAATATATACTTATTTAATAAAAACACTTAACAAGCACAAGTGAAACACTTCCATTCTGGTATCTACAGCTTGCAGATAGCAGCAGGGCTATTAAACTTCAAAACTTGAGAGAGAACACAAAATTAAATCTACCAGATAAATAATAATTAATTTATAATCATTATGTACAGGTAACTGCTTGCACATAATGTTTTGAGAATAAAGATGTGTATTTAATAACTATAAATGAAAAGTAAATAATTTTATATTTCTTCAAATATAAAGAGTTAACAATTTAGAAGAACTAAACTCAGCATCAAAATATTTAAATAATTGTTTCACATAATGAGAACATTGTAAAAGAATTATCAATAAACTATATACCATCACTCATTGTGTATCCATATCCTTTATCAACAAGTCTCTTCACAAATGAAATAATATATGGCATAAAATCTGTTACACAAACCACTGATGTTGGTGGCAAAATGTTGAGATCGGACATATCCCTAAAAAATTCATCTTCATAATGTTTACTTAAAACAGTAACATCTTCATTGGCAGCAGCTGCTGCTTTAATGATCTTATCATCCACATTTGTAACATTCATTACTACATTTACAGTAATATTGAAATTACTTTCAATAATCCTCCGCAAAATGTCAAATTTCATGTAGCAACTGGAAACAAGCCACAAATAATGATTAGAGAAAGGCACAGGTGAAAATACCTCATTGAGAAAAACCAATCGTTTTACAATCAATAAATATTAAAGGCTTATTTTCTGACTTTAGCTAAGTAATACAGTTTCTTTCTAACACAACTCAATATACTAAAATTTCTTAAAAAGTATTTTACACACACTAACATATAAAAGCCTCTATTTTAATTTTTATCCATTTTATTATTGTCCAAGAACATTCTTGATCTTTTAATCTCTATTTCTATTAACATATTTCTATGAATTGGTCTTTATGAGAAAACAAAGTTTATATATAGGTGTCATACACTGTAGTACGTTGAGAGACTCAAACAAAAGGTCCTACCCTAATGATGTGATGTTGCAATGAGTCATGAGACATGTATTTGGAAGGATTCAAATTCCTGACTTGGGATTTTCCTGGTTTCTCTACATCATTTATGTAAATGCTGGGATCAAGTCCCAACATAAAGTCAAAAATGCTTTTTTAAAAATACACAAAAAATAACTAAGTGAGATCAATAAGCGGACCATGAGCCTTCATTAATCCA
Source organism: Zhengitettix transpicula (assembly GCA_037074705.1). Lineage (NCBI taxonomy): Eukaryota > Metazoa > Arthropoda > Insecta > Orthoptera > Tetrigidae > Zhengitettix > Zhengitettix transpicula. Next base: position 6,134,821 of record CM073595.1, read on the forward strand.
GAATGTGTCAAGTAAGTTAGCAATTTTCTTGGTAGGTAAAAACCAACCTAGGAATCTATAAAGCATAACAATTAATGTTTCTCAAACCCCAACTAAATGTAGCATGATGACATGCATGGAACAACTTCCATATACATTCCTTCTGAGTTACCAATACACGAGGGCATATAAAATTAGAGAAACCTTTGATGATACTAGCATTTTTTAAGAATTAAAATTTATCAGAAGTTAAAACATAACACATATTTATAGACATTAACCCATGTTATTAGTGCTTATAAACTAAAACAGAAGACATTAAAGTGTTGCTGCAGCTTCATTTTGGAGAAAACAAAAATAATTACAATTCCACCCGACTCGAGAGTCAATGTTGCTGCAAAGCTGGAACTTTTTATAATTTGCGATGACATGTTATAGAATAGTTTATTTGTTTGTTAATAACAGTAATGATACCTTGCGTGGCCTATATGCGCTGAATCGTAGACGGTTGGGCCACAAATGTACCACGCCACATAACTAGGATATTTCGTAATCAGAGGGACCTTTGTTTTCGTCAACGAATTATAAACAGTAATAGCGGTTTTGAATCCTTGTGGAGCAATCCATTTTGATGTATTAGCCATTTCTAGTATTATGAAATAATTTCTGAGTATTACACTTCTTAATTACAACATGCCCCCCCCAAGTTCCTTTGAAACCGGCTCTTAAATGTTTGTTGACAAATAGAACCAGCTGTTTCTGGAAACAAAGTACGGTCTTGTACCAACATTGCAAAAATTAAGTTGTAGAACATCACTTGAAACCATAGGCGTATTGTAAATAGTTCAGATAGTTCTGCTGTGCACGATGCTCCTCAATATTTCCCCATAAACAAATTGAATATTACGTTGAGAAAACAAGATTTTAAATTTATTGTTAGCATCGATGAAATAAATGACTATGACATAGGAAGGCACAGTTCAGGAATGTTTCTTCACGGGTGGCTAACCTGCTGATTGTTTAAGCGTTGGATTTAATACATTATTGGAAACACAATAATGTTAGCAGTCTGTTTGTAATTGTCGTTTTCATTTTTATTTTCGTAAAGTAGTTGGAACATCAATAACGTTTGGTCCTTGGTTCTTTTACAGTTCATACTATCTAGTTAAATAATTGTAAGTATTTTATATGCTTCTTCAGTGAACGATTTATTTCTACCGTTTTCTGTTAGTTAATAAAGTTGGGACATGCTAAGATACCAGCAGATTTAGTGAGATTTCAGAGTTTTGAATCGGTCTTCAAATTAGTGGTGTGGGCTCTGTAATTCTGTGTGTGGAATATTTTTCTCCTTACCACGAATGGTATGAAGCAATAATGAATACTTATGGTTACAGCAATAATAATGTCTGAATATCTCTAAACAATATATTACCCAGTTTGTTCTTCTTTAAGTACTCAAACTCGTCTCCGTGACTTCAATATTAACTGATTGACTTTTCATTCAAATGCTTTAATTTGGGTACCCTTAAACAATGCACAGAATATGCAATTATTTGACTCTCCTTTTGTCATTTTATTCTGTGTATTTAACATATTCATTTATTTATTTTATTATGTGCATATTTACAAGTTCATTCTAGTTTTCATGATTTTGAAATTATTTTTAATATTTCATGCTCTTATCTTTTGAAGTAACAAAATCAGTATGAACAAAACACACGTCTCCTATTTTAATTTAAATACAATTTATGCAGCAGATTTTATGATACTATAATAAAAGGAAATTTGCATATCTATGCATCATAAACATTAAAAAGTTAATATTCCACAGTAGAGGAAATGAGGATTTAGACCAAGTTATATAGGCAAGAGAAAAGAATAATAAATGGAGAGAGTTATAATTTTACTATGTATGATGGTAAAGACAGAAAATAAGTCTATTAACTGACATTTCAAAAAATAGAAAACTTCATCATCAAGGGAAAATACATCTAATCTCTTATAATTATTAGCACCTATTCATAAAAACTTACTTAAATTCATTATTCCTCATCTGCAAGCCTCACTTGAATATGTGATTATTTTAATGAATTCATTTCAAGTCAACAAAAATGAATACCAGTTTTAGTATCCCTAAAGAAATTTTAATTATTTTATTGATAGGGAAAGTAACATTCCACTTTTAAAATGACTATCCTTTATTCATTTCAGGAAAAAATGAAGCATAAACATAAGAAACACAAGAAAAAGAATCAGAAACATGAAAGCAATCACAAGAAAAGTGTCCATAGAAAGAAATTGAAAAGAAAATTGAATAATCAGGTAAGAATAATTAAATTTTTTAAGCTCTCATTTGTGTTATATCTTTTATTTTTCTTACATAATTTATCACCACTATTTCTGACTTGGTTACAACGCCACTTGTCAAAGTTGATTATTGACACAACTTTTGATGGATTAGTGGTACCAGTTATGGAATTTTTAACCAGATAATAATTAATGGAGATACACAATAGTACTTACATTGACTATGTTATTGACAGAATTATAAAATATACTGTTCCTATCCACTACATATTTCACGCAAGATTTGGTATTATTTCAGTACACAGCTTTCATACAGAGTTATAAGTTTTATATTTCCTGATTTAAGTAAGAAAAGAAAAATAAGGTAAATTTCTGAATGTGTATAACGAATGAAGATTTTCCACGTGTATGTAATGAACAAAATGCTCTTTGGATTCCAACTGGATCTATAAATAAATCATTTTTATACCCAGTTGTGATCTTGATAGCTTTTTGTTCAGTCCAAAGGTAGCTGTAGGTATTATTTATATCAGTATTTGCTGCAGTTTTCTATAATCGTGTTCAACATTTTAACAACGTACCTGAGCATAAATATATTTAAGGCTAGATAGGCATTTATTTCCAACCCTCTCTGAATACAGCTTTCTTTGTCTTATGCATACAATATTAGATTGCATCTAATTAGTATTATAGACCACTCATAAAGAAATTTAAAAGGTATGTTGAAGTTTATTTATTTAGTGAGTTAATCTACTTAATCAATTCATATTTGAGTCATTATAAAATAAATGTATTTAGCTCATATCTTAAAATTAAAAACTTTAATGTTGATGACACTTAAGCTTTCATTTCAATATTGTTTGAAATTAAATTTTCTTTTATAAGTGAATCTAGAAATTAGTTTTTTGAATAACTAGTATATTTGTCCAATTTATTCTATGAATATTTATCTTTATTTAATTGCAAATAAATATGTAGCACATCTTGATACAGATGACTTGCAAATATAGTATTGTAACAAAATGAAGATACTTGATGTGTCTACTTTCTATAATTTTAGGACAAAATAGAACAACTGAAAGGAGATTATCTGTTAGAAGTTCCAGAATTGGTACCTGAACACATATTACACATTATATCAGGTAAGTTATAAATTATTTATGTTTGATTAGATATTGCTATTAAAATTTAAAAATCTTTTTCAGCCAAATTTCCTTGTATTAAGGTCTTATTTTATGTGAGCTTCTAGATTGCAATAATGAATAGTGATATTCCTGATATACATTGATATTGTGTTTTCATATTTCATTTTAGATAGTTTAGAGACATAAATTAATGCAAATATGAGAAGCTGATAATTATTATTTTTTCTTTAAAATTGTATGTATTGTTGAAGTTGACAAATGTAATACACTGCTGATATCATCAAATTGTCATTTACCTGCATTTAATCACCTGCATTTTAGTTTCTAACAAAATGTTTTTTCTTGTCGCTTTCACACATTGTAAAAGCTAAACGTTGTAACTAACACTCACTATTGTATATTATTTATAGTGATGGATGAATGTGATAAAGAATTGTAGTTTCATGTGGGATGGTTATAATATTTTTATTTTGTGTTGTATGCTTTAAATTAATATCTATTTATCATTTGAATTAGGTTTTCCTTCTGTATTACAAGGGAACATAGATATGAGTTTTCATCAATGTTAAACTTGCATAGATTTAATAAAATCTGAACTTCTACTCGTAAATTGATGAAACATTTTTGATACACTTTCATCTATAATAGACAACATAAAATAGTTTATATTTTTAAAACAAGCCTTTCACTTACACATTTTGTCTGTAATAATCATTATGAAATTTCATGACTTCTTCAAAAACATTATATCATTTCCATCTCACCCCTCTGTGAACCCATTTTCTGTTTCTCCTCAAGAACTTTTGATTAATTATATGCAACTTATTATAAATGTGCAGTGAAAAATTTATCAATAACTCAGTGAATTAATTAGGTTTATAATTTGTCTTAAAATGGGTATATCGATTACTTTGTGGTTTGATGTTGGTATCAGATTCAGTCATTCTACATAAAGAATGTGGATGTATCATTATGAATGGTAGTTATTATGTTAGAGCCACAGGTGGCTTTTTTTGTCAGGATTTTCAAGGATCTAACCATAGATTGACAAATGTTCAAATTGTAGAAAGTTTCTCTCATTTTACAATAGTTTTTTTTAATAGAGAACCAAGTCCAAATTTCAGTTTTGTGCAAATAGATAATCACATATTTATGATTCAGCTTTGTAATAAATGTTTATACTAGATTCAGTGATTTTTAATTGATAAATAAAAAATGACATCCTCAGTATAACTAAATCAATGTTATGAATACTTGCCATATACTGCAGAAAAGGGAGGAAATGTACATGAATCATTGAGGACCATATTATTCTGAAAATTTAATTTAGCTTTTGGAGTTTGTTATTTGAACATTTTGGTTTATGTTTGGTGTTTAGGAAAGGCAGACGTGGCAGTTTATTATTTTATTGGTGGGGATGGCGTGACTTACATATATGAACAAGTGTATTGCAAAAAAACCTAAAAAATTTTACACATTCATAGCCATTCTTCATCAACATTTTTGCCTATATATTTTATTAAACTCAAAATAATGCTTTTTTATGTTCTATTTTATTTATTTAAAAATTTATATTCTTGTCAACTTATTTAAATTTAATTTCAAACTCTTGTGTGTTGAAAATGCCTTGTTAATAATAGTAATTCAAATAAGATGTTTTGAAAACTATTTTCATGTATAATTGTACTTGGAATACTGTGAAACAATGTTTACATAAAACTTATTTTAAAATACAAATAGTATAAATGCTTTATTTACTTATTTCAGATTCAGAACTTTCTTCAAGTAATGAAATGGATAGCTCACCAACGCCAACACAAGATCGAGAAACAATTTATGCTGAGATTTTAGAACTTGAACTGAGGGCACAGGCAATTCGTTCATTGCTCAAGGGAGAATTGGAGGATTTAGAACAAGTTGAGGCAGATTGTAATGATCAATTTGATGATTTATTGAAAGGAAACCAGTCAAGTGAAAACTTTCATGTAACAAAAGATGCAATTGTTCATAATACTGACACTGAGAAAAATGCAGTGCATTTGAATAGTGAAACATTTAAATTGAAACATTTGCCTAAAGGTAAAAACACTTTTCAAGTGGAGCATTTGCCTAAAGGTAAAAACACGTTTGAATTGAAAAGTGATTTAAAAACACGTGCATCAAATCGGAAAACAGATGAACGAAAAAATGCTGGTTCCTGTACAAAAAGTAATAAGACACATAATAATATTAAATATTCAGCAGATTGTAAGCAGAAAAGTACAAGTGCCAAACAGAATTCAATGACTGAAAAAAAATACAACATAGATAATACTGATCATACTCATAAATATGACTTTTCAAATTATTCTCATGTAAAGTCATTATGTGATCCCTACCAAAAAGCAAAGAAGTATGATAAGAATTATGTTGTCAAGTTACAAAATTGTAAAAAAGGAAATGTTGAAGCTTTAGTCGACAGACAAATAAAGAAGAAAATTATTGATAAACATTCAGATAAAGAAGAAGTGGCTCATAATGAAGTTTGTGACCAAAAAACAAACCAGAATACGGATAAATTAGTACAAATAAAGTACCTGAAAGGAATTAAACCAAAAGTTACTAGTGCAAACATATTTGAGAAAAGAATAATACAAGATGAAAATACCAAAATTCATGAAACTGAATACATTCAGATACCATCACAAAATAAATGGTCTGACAAAAATTTGAAGAAGATCATTATCACAAGTAAGATGTGTGCTAAACTTCGCAAAAAGATGCAAAGTAATAAGCAAGTAATTAAAAAACTTGAATAACAGAAAAAAAAGACTTTTTAAGACTATTTAATGATTATCACACACTTGAAAACTGATACATGTTTAATCAATTAAACCTGTATTGTTTGCATTAATTATAGTTGAGTCTTTACAATTATTTAAGGAATTAGTATGAAGTCATCCAGCATCTTATTAATTCACACTTATTTGTTACTGTTGAAGTGCAGAAGTTAATATATTATTCTAATATTAACTTTGAAGAGAATCAGGGAGGCTGACTTACCATAATCTAAAAGTTGTTGCTACACCAGATAGTAAGTAGCTTGTAAGATATTCAAGGGCCAAAGCCGTTTTCTCAGGACAGAAGAGGACTGCAACTTGTGATGGCTGACTGTCACAAGGTGCAGTTCTGTCCTAAGGAAAGGGGCCTACACCCTTGAAAATTTGGCACGCTTCTTATTATCTGTCGTGGCAACATCAATTTTCAATATAATGTAAGACAGCCACTCCCTGGCTCTCTTTACTGCCCATATTAAATAATTTGACTTGTCTCATCATCTGTTGCTTTAATAATACCTTATTCTAATTTTAAGTGTCCTCATGTTTTACTGTCCTATAAAACAAACTCCAATTTGAGTTAATATATATAACACTTCATTGCTAATTTTTGAATGAGCATGGTAAGGTTCCTAATGATTTGAAGATTCAAATGTAATAATTTACATGTTACATAATTAATATGGAGATATTCTGCACTCCACCATATTATAAATTCCTGTTGTATTAATGTAACTAATTTAACAAATATTAATTAACTGGAAATGAAATGTCAAGAATTGTGTGGTATTATTTGCAAAATTACAATGGATTAGTAAAAAAAAATTAACAGTAACAATAATTGCACAGTGCCTCAAATGTATGAACTTTGCTCCATTCTAAAATCCCTTACTGATATTTGTGCAAGAAAAAAATAAGTTTAATTGTTTAGTAGATTACCTGATTTTTTTTAGTGTCACTAATGTATAGGCCTATACTGACTTATTTAAGGAAGTTTTTACACTGCTTGTTTTTGATAATTTAATCAGTTTTTGTTCTAAGGCAAATATTACTTGTTACATATATATTATAATGGCCTGTCTCATTCTAAGTTTTCTGTTATATTTTCTTTCTAGGTCACAGTTTTCTCCAAATTTAATTTAATTTTGAACACTTAACTTAAATAATTGAAAATTATCATCATAAATTTATAGGGAGATATAATGTATTATGAACCTGCTTAGCTGAATTGCCCATAACTAATAGAACATCCCTCCTTGCTATAGTGGTTGGGAGAAATAGCAATCTCATTTCTTACATACTTTGGATATATGAATGTTAATATTGTATGATTAATATTTAGTGCCAATTGTTATTAATATAAATTTTGCATTTGAGATTATTGATTATTTTCATAGTGCAATTGATTTATTGGGTAAAAGAGCCTCTTATTCAGTTTTGATTGATTGTGGTATAGAATGTTGAGAATTGTTTTACAATTGAATTTAAACTTCCAAGTTATCTTTTTACTACTTCATTAATCTAATTGGAAAATGAAGGATTTCAAGGTGCTCAAAGTTATGAAAGATCCGTCCATTACTAAATATATATGTAGAAATTTTTAATGAGAAATGTATAGTCATAATATATATTTACTATCTTCTTATTAATATTCTCACTAGTCATATGCTATAAGTTAATATGGATGATATGAAATAATTGATAAGAATAGGATAGAGAAAGTTGATGTATTTCATGAGGTAGAGAAAGCAGCTATTCCCCTTATTCAGCATAGGACTGGAAACCCTATCCTAATCAAATATTTGATATCGTAATGTCCATATTAGTCTCACAAATTCTGTATTAGAATATAACTTTGTAATGAACAGTCTGTGATAAATATGGATTCTCTTGTATGTGTAAATATAGATATTAGACTAGCATCAAATACTGATAATATGACCAAGAATATATGTGAAAAGACGGTATATTTTATGAATATTACATATCACTGAACATGAATACCAACATCAAGACTATTGCATTTTTATTCAGTATATCAATCATATTTGTGGTTACTGAAGTGACAATTCGTGAATTTCACTGTGAGTATTATAAGGAAAAAGATTAAAAGTTAATTATCAAATTACTATTAATATAAATCATAGATTTGTTATTAATGATTATGTAATAATATGCAATTGAGGAAGTTGTCTAACACATTGGAATCATAAAATTCTGTTATAAAAGATTGACATGTTATTTTCATCATTCACAGCAGTAAACATATGTTTTATATAACATTGAATTAAAACTAGAACAGAAAATGTGATGGAGGCTACTTGAATATTTTTATAGACTGAAAATCTATTTTACCTAATAAATTTGTCAGCTGTTGTTACTGTGTTACAAAAATAAGAATTGAAATAATGAGTTGAATATGGAAGTATAACACATTAAATGTTTTTTGTAATTAAATTGTAAACAAAATACTGTAATACAAATAAACAATTCTTATAATGCTATTTACATGCCTTATTATTATGATATCAGGATTAAATGGATTCGATTCTTCCTTTAACTTATTTTGTATCCGAAAATTCTTATTCATTTAGATAAAACATAGTTGTTATTGATGAATCTAGATCATTGTGATTGAGTTATCTCTGGTTTTCCAGCATGGTGAAGTCTATTATATGCCACAATATTTTGGATTAGTCTATATGATTTCGAACTTGGATAATTGTCTGCAATGTTTCTATTTGTACTTGGCATATGTTTCATGGTACCAACATTAAACATTACCAATTCCTCACACCTGTAACAAGGATCAAGGTAAATGTGACTAGGGGCAAAATAAACTTTTTTTTTTTTTTGTAGTGATCAGCAATCTCCCTGATTTACAGAAATTAGTTTCAATGCTGCAAAAATTGTACTACCCCATTTAGATAGGTTACCTGATGATTTCAGACATGGCATTGTTTGATTTGGACTTAATTAAAGACCAATTTTAAGGAAGCTTCACAAATCAGTTCATTTTCTAATAAATCATCACAATAGCACATTTACGTGCGCACTTGTACACGATAGTTGTTCTGCAATTGTGATTCCTACGTGTAACCATATATGGTGACAGTACCGTCATAAACGCAGGCACAGCATTCTATGCATAGTTAGTCTTAAGAGGATCTGAAGACCAGTAAACCATTCATCTGGAAATTTTTTAGGATTTGTTTGAAACTAGTTCTTTTCTTTGTACAGATTAAATTCTAATTTGGTTTTGTGTGTTACAGGTCACCTATAAATGCCAGACTACTAAGAATAGTAGCAAATATTCAAATAATTTTTTCCATAATTGAGAGTCGTGCAGATACAGGTAAATTACACTAGATAACGTTTTTAAATTTAATGGCTATGGTAGATTTAATTCAGTTCAGGTGGTCCATTGTCTAATTCAGAAAAGAAGTGGATTGGGAGTGTATATGAACACGGAGAACACTTCCATTAGAAATTACCTGTTACCCAGTTAACCATTTTCTGTATAATATTGATACCTATATTTTATACTGAGTATACCAAAATATGGAATATGTAGGCTATGTGGTTTTAATTTAACAGATGGTACAGTTACTCGATAAAAATGAATACTAGATGTACACATTCAAAATCATAAGAAATATTTCATGATAAACAGTAAGAAGTTCAATTCTCTTAATTATAGTTACGTGACATACTCTTAGATTACATCAGTGTCACCACAGTCTCCCTGAAAATTGCCGACATTCTAATACAATAATTTTTTGTATAAATTGTAATATTACCATTATGCCGAAAAAATGCACCATCAGTCAACACAGATTTTGTGGCATTATACAACTACAATGACCAAAGAGGCAGAAAGTGAGTACAGGCTGAGTGAAAATTTTGATCTCATAATAATTGGAATTGAAAGGAAAAATGTTAATAAGATTGGGAACTTGAATTCTAACGATAGTAAGAACTAGAAAACGAAGAATAAATCTTTGGCGTTATTGATCATGCTATTGCCATAATACACGAAACCACGTTCTCGTAACTTTTTTAAAAATATATTTATTTACAGTCACATCAACAGCTCTGGTTATTAGCGACTCAGTATGGGAACTCATTTATACTTGTCTGAGGACTGATTTGACGAGAGTTTCTCTCACGCACACAAGCATCCATGTCTTCGTCGGGATTCGAACCCGGGACCTCTGTGATGTCAACTTGATCCCTACACCACAGGAGGTCTCGTAACGTTGTTGACTACTTCGCGTGATGAAAAGTCCTGTTAATCGGCAGCGTCAAGCACCAGGGAACTAAAGTGCCAGAATACTGGATAATACCAGACATTCGATTTTAAATTATAGTAATATTAATCACCGTCACCGATCGCAAGAGCAGGGTTTCAAATTATTAAAAGGTACAATTCATGAATGTGCCTGCGGGTGTCTATATTCAAATACGAGTATATAAAGAAGGAATTATAATGAATTTTACGGTGACAACTGATGAACACGCAATATTAAAATACAAGTAAATATAGTGGTATTTTAATTCTCAGTGAAGCCTGTAGTTCTCAAATATTTCGTGTTTCAATATATTTATGGAATAAGTTGTGTCCTTGAAGAAACAAAAGAAAAATCCATCCACCCCCCCCCCCCCCAAAAAAAAAAAAGTTGTGATCATAAAAATTTCAGTGAAACAGCATTACAGTAGATAGTACTGTGATTGCTTAATCCCCATGTTCAGTGGATTGGTCAAGTGAAGCTGGCGCAACTTCCTTAAACCGTCTTACAAGGCTTTACTATGAAGGGTACGGAGTGACGTCACAGAAGAACATGCAATATTCAAATCAAAGTAATATATAGTGTTTTTCTGTGGTACTCTTATTAATGCCTTTGGTCTTAAAATTTCAAAGTAAATGTAGATTTTTTTAATGGAAGTAATATAAAAACCTATAGTTAGTTAATTTTTCATGTTTCAATATATTTCTACAACAGGAATCATAGAAATTATTTCTCCCTGAAAGACGATGTTAAAAAATTAATTAATTTTTTGGAAGATAACAGATTAAACTCACCACTTGCTATTAAATAACTGATTGCATATATTTTTGAAGGAGGTAATATTATTCATCGTTTCGTAGTATAATTGAGTGAACGGATGAGCTTGACCTTTCCCCAGTTTTCGGAGGAGGGTAGTGGCCTTTCTGGAAAGAGGCCACACTTCCGTGCTTGACGTGCATCGCTCATAATCCTGCTTCTTTAAAGCGGGTCGATTCCTACGGTGAACGCACAAAGCCCCAAGTTGCGTGATAGGAGAGTACGGGGCGTTTTTATCGCCAAAGAAACCACTGGTGGTTTCCCTCATTCTTTCTTGCCGCACTCTGCCCGCGATCATAATTATGGTTGCACACACAGGCCGACACATAAAGTAATAAACAAGAAGGAATTGAACAGAGCGAATTAAAATGCACTTAGTATTATATTATTTATTAACGTCTAATACACGTGGCCAGTGCTGTGAACAAAGACACATCGTAGCAGGAAGTGTTCGTTAATTTCGTGAGGAATCTACTAGTTTCATTTATCCCATCAGGCGAGGAGAAAAGCTATGATAAAATTTGTAAATCATTCTGCAGAATAAGAAATCCCTGTTCCAAAGACCTACAAAGTAGTGGAGAGAAAGTAATAATTGATAGGCTCAAAGAGGAATGCTTGTTGTTGAGAAAAAGAAGCTTTCCGAATATTTACCAGCATAAGTAAAAAAAAAATCCTGCTCATTGAGAAATGGCTGGCGATAAGCGCAAAAAATTAAAACAAATTCTCTTGTGTACAGTCATGCCAGCGGCGCATTCTGGAAAAACAGGACTATGGCAGTGACACAATATAAATATTGGCGTAGGGATTAGGTTAATTCTTCAAGTTTTCTTCGATGCCACTGTCGAAAAAAGTCTTAGAACACTGGAACAAATTCTTTTCAATTACGAATAACGATATTACCACTTATTTTGGCGCCTGTACATCCAAAGTTCCATGACGGTGGTACACAATTTCGGTCGATTTCCGACTGGATCTGGGCTCTTGTCTCATCTTCATTGGATGCTTTCATCATCTTAAAATTCGATGTCCTCTTCCCGAGGCGGGCTACGCCAGACGAACCAGCAAGACTCCCTCTTGACGTTTTTCTAGTGTCACAGAGATTTCCCGGCAGCTAGTGAAGGACAAGAAATGGGAAAGACGACAAAAATTTAATAGTATGACATTTATTCGTCAAAGGAAGAATTTCGGAGCACCGCTAGTGCCTGGGATACCAATAGACGATGAGAGCAGGTCTGCTATGGTGATCGTTTATTGAATATTAGTTATTAAATAATACAAGCAGTTGATGGGTTAAATACTCCTGAGTTTTGCTACTCTGAAGAAAATTCGACAAATTAGAAATGGAGTAGTGAGTAATCCCACGCTGATTGACAAAAGAACTCTCCTGTTACTATCTTGATTTTGTTATGGTTTATTTACTGTTAATGTAACATATATGACTCTTTCCACATCCTTGATGCTTTGCTTCTAATGAGGATCTATGAAAAGTGATTTTATTCTATTCTATATTTTGAATAAATTTGATTTCTAACTTCACGATCTGGGCTATTTTTAAAAACTCTGATTTTATTGATAAAGGGAAAATGTTAAACAAAATTTCTGGGAACAGTTACAGAAATTGGGGGGGGGGGGGGTGAGACTACATCGGAAAAAATAATTATATATCGCGACACAAATGCGGAGAAGTTATGGTTTCTCCGTACAAGTTGCCGTGTTGGAAATTGAGCTTATAATGCCGCTCTTTCTGTAAGTTGCAACACGCGAATCCGTTTCTGATGAATCCGCTGATTCATTATTTTTCCAAAATATTTCACCTTTTGTTTAAGAAATTGTCTCAATTTTTGGGAGCAACGTATCTCATAAATTTCTAGAAATGAAATATTGTTCAACTTGTACATCGTTTTCAATCCAACCCTTTCAACAGCAATGTCATCCGTTTAAGGTGGAGGATATGAAGACGTTTATTTGTAATTAGCCAGTAACGTGGAGTAGTATTTTGAATTTAATAACATTATTCCTTTATGGGGTAATCAGACTAGTGTGCCCGTTTCTGATTGCTAGTCTTCTTCTATGAACACGGACAGTTTTTATGAATTTTCGAAGCGTCGGACTCTTTCGAATGATAGAATCACGACCATATTAACACACCATTGTCAACATTCAAATCTAAGAATCGTAAATACACTCGAAAGTGATAAGAATAGGATTTAATTACAGAAATCAGGTTTTAACATACAATTAATACCTTCTGCATTGATCTATAATATATTTAAATATTAATATTGAAATTTGTTCCACCCAAATTTGAGATTGGATTCCACACCGGTGTTAATATACTTAAGACTATTTTATCCTGTAAAATGGATATTTAGGTACCGGAAAGAATTCTTTGATTATTACGTGCGCCAGAAATGACAAAACAGGGAGAAAATTGCCAACCAAAATTCTAAACTTAACAGTGAGCCTTTTCTGTTAATAGTAAACATTATGAATCACAGTTTTCAAATATGAATTTTCCAAGCTTAGTAAAAATAGAGAATTTTAGTAAATACTTAATAACAGTGGCGGCTGGTGCACATTTGCTCACGTGCTACAGAACGTAAATTAAGTTAAAAATAATTATTCATAATTTTTTTCAAACTTTATAAAAAAATGTTTTAACAGTGCGGATTTCTGCTTCGATATCGAAGAAACTGCCTTACGGTACATTCGCTCCCGCTAATGCAGCCATCTGGCTATCTGGATGCTACTCACGGCTGTAGCACACGATTTCTGGGTGTAATGAGAAACGCTGAGTTTCATCTTCCTGAACCACTCGTAAAGCTCAACTGACAGTCTCTTATTGGTGCTACAGAGTAAACAGCACAGGGCCATGCTGTTCTATGATACAGAGGCATCAGGCGACATAAGCAACAAAATCAAAATAATTTTGAACCATTCCATAATTAAAAACTTATTTTAATATTACTTATGTTTTTAAAAAATAAACATTATTATTACGCTATTGGGTAGTATTTAAAAATAACATAATCGATGGCTACTTTAAAGGAAAATATATTTAAATGAAACCGTAGTGCGAAAATTTACCGCACGACCCTGGATACAATACTGCCATCATGTGTTGCTTTTTTTTTTTTTACAAAAATTGGCTTTATTTAAAAATATGTACAGACAAAAATTACTTTCGTGTCAGAAATGCGTGTCAATCGGTTGCTAAATTATTCCGCTTTTAAAAATGAGATACTAGTGGAAACTATGAATTGGAAATGTAAACATATTAAGGGTCGAGTCAGAGTATTGGTAACAGTATCGCTGTATTATTATTATTATTATTATAAGGCATAGTTATACTCGTAAAAACGGTTGCGTTGATGTAGAACATAACTTCTAAAACTCACGAGCCACCACCGTTTAAGAAAAAATATATTGGCATTATAAAAAACTAAGTGACATTTTACAAAATTATTATCCAGTCATTTACATTTCGTACTCATTACCGCAATAATTATCAAATTTGCTGGCCACTTATTCGCATTGCGGCTCACGGATCTTAGTCGTCATGCTTCTTTCTTCGAGCAAATACAGAGCGTGGTTGTTTTGCCAGTCTGGAACGTTGAGGCCAATCAATAGTGCATTACTCTGGACATGCAAATTCTAAGCTCATGGTTCACGTGTTTCAAAACAGAGGTCCTTAACTTTCCAAGTACAATCTCATTATCTTCAGATAGAGACTCTGATTGTGTCGAAGATTTTTTCAAATTTTTTTTATCGCCATATCAGTGAGAAACAACCGTGACAGTACAAATTGAGAAGAATTCAATTTTCAAATAAAGTCACCCATAATACATTTAGGAATATTTATAAGTATATATTAAAAAATAATAAATCTGAATGTTTTGTAGCACTGTGGTTTTTTATCGGTCCAAAAACTGGTTTATTTTTTATGAATGTGTGTGACATTGCTTTTCGTCGTTTTATGTGTAGTGTCAGAATATTTTATTTTACTCACAGGTGTTGCTCCGAAAGAAATGACCTCCTTCCTTCTTAATGCGGCCGAACACGATTTCCTTTAACCATTTCGGTTTGGAGGCAACGCAGCATCCACGGAGCTGAACAGCAGCATACGAACGAAATATTAATGTAGGATTTTTGTTTTAGTAGTGCGATAGAAAAATCTTCGTATTGAACAAGAATGAAAGAAGAATCAATGGAGACATGGGCGTTATTCTACAGAAACTTCTTACTCGTAAAACATCGTGATACTTATGTCTCTCGAACGGAATCTCTTGCAGAGTTTTCCATGCATTACTACACATCGATTATCACAGTGTTTACAAGAATATCTTGAAAATTCCAATGCTTTTCATGAATTGCTTGATTATAAGGCATTTGTTCGACCATAATTTTTGGAATGGTGAATTGATTCAAATTAAATACATAGATATTCTGACTCGATGCTTTTCGTATTGACCCACCACGTTCTTTGTCTTCTGAGTTTCCCTACGTCAGAACCTCACCGTAGAATGACTCACTTCTAAATTTTCCTGCTCAATCCATTATACATGAGCAGACTAAACCTGAACCTTCTTTATTCCGTGACAATGGATTTCCTCTGGATTTTTTTATCGCATTCATATTGCTGCGAGCTGTAACTCATTCTAAACTTGTACAGAAATATCACCCCTACCGTAATTTACCGCAAACCGAACCGATTAATTTCTTCGTCGGACACTTTGCCTCCAATTTTGCTGAGAATGTCAACATCTTCAGTAATCGAATAATAAATTTCTAAAAGCATTGCTCCGAAGTTGATTTTTTGGGAAAAATTATTATCTTAAGTTTAATCGGACTGTCTATCACACTGGATAGTAACAGGATTAAAAACCACTGGTTTTACTGGATTTAGACATTCATTCTAAAAAAAAAACCACACAACTAAGGAAATATACAATAAAAATCTGTAAGAAACCTGTCAATGTCGTTGGCATAAAATCACACTACATTTAAAAATTTAAAAAAATATATTCTTCAGAGAAGTTATTAACTGGTTTCAATTACATCTTTTTTTCGTGACGTATCTGGATGATACGAGCCAATGAGAAACGAATCCGTACCCCCACAAATCTCAATATTCGCGATAGCATCTCCCTCCCACGTGGTTACATAGCTAATTCCTATTTCCTCGGAAGTCACGTTCTTCAAAGCGCCAGGATTCCTGCGAACGTGTTTAAAGTCTTGGGAACACAGCTTTTTATTTGCCTGATGTTTACAACTCATGAGCGCCTTCTGGACCACTGTTAATCCTCTTAAAGGAAGACCGCTGCTGGCGGTTTCCTTTCGTTCACTAACCGAGTTCCGTACAGTGACCAGGCCAGTCCAGACGCGAGAATATTAGTTGCATATTTACGTAAAATCCACACGGACAGGGGTGGACATTTTTAAACATGCTAAAATGGCTGATATTTGCGTCGAATAAATATTTTTCAGAGTCAGTGGAATTCTCCCGATGTTGATTATGTATACTTTCAACCCCTTTCGGAATAGGGGCGGAGCACCTTTAGGCGTTAAATAAAAGTAACGCAAAATCAACCGAGATTGGAGTCAAATCCGGGATAATGGATGTCGCTGAGTTTAATTATGACAACACGGTAAAGAATAAAAATAAACTCCAACTGATTAATTTGGCCTGTCCATACTACAATTGACACATTACTTGTGTTCTTTTAGAATAAATATGGCGTAAATGTCGAAAGCTCTCTTATGTTTTAATTCAGTAATAAACATTTCGGGACTGTTTTACATTGTTTTTAATCTTGTTTCTATCTAAAGAACTATTAAGTGTCGGTTAGTTATGGGGTCATATTATTTTATTACATTATTTAAGGCCGTTTATATTTGTTTTTCTTATAGATGATGTCGCTATCATTTTTTTTAGGATTGTATTTCCTTTCAACTGCACGTTGCTTGACAATTTCGCCTTTATTAAAGCCAAAGTATATTTTTATTATTAATGTAATCTGGGAATTTAATGAATGAGATGATTGCGGCTACGGGCTTGAGTATGTACTCTATAGCGTGGACAGCAATCGAAGAAAAATTGACCGAAGAAGAATTCCCACCAGTGGCTGGCTCACGAACGATGGCTCCACGGAAGATTGATCGCTACATTTTCATACAGATTCGTGTCTGTGGGCGAGAGAGACAACCAAGGTCGCGCGGTCTAGCGTGATCACAGACACAATAAACTTGATCTACTATTTTTATTCTGTTTACTGCAGGAAGCAATCAGATCCGCTGGAGATTGAATAAGATCCCTCATTACTTGAATACGGATTTCAATATCGTAAGTTCTTGCTCAGTTCAGATATAACGCCAACGAACGTCAGGATCTCACCTGAAGCTACTGTAAGCTTCACTTGTAACTTCTTATTCTACCTACAGTTGTCCAATACTAACCAATTTCAACCATAATAAATTAGGTTTCTTGTGCATAGTTTGAGAAAATCATTTCATTCTTCAATTTTAGAATAAATGTTTTATGTCGTTATGGAAAAAAAAGCAGGAAGTTCAATTGAGTATTTTACATTGTTATGAGGGCGGAGAGTATTTCTTTGCCTCAGCACAACGTCGTCTTTCGTTTCACTCCTAGCCATCTCCGCTAATGAAAACTCTTAAGGGCGTGGCTCCCTCAGGCACTTCCAATGATAAAAATAAAGGTAATGCGACCCTGAGGGAGGAGTAAAACAGAACTCCTTACTAATAGACGTGGCTTCACGGGGACATGATAATTAATCATTATAATTTTCACCAGTACGTCATACATGGTCGATGTACCAGATATTATATTATTTTAGGGATGAGAAGACCGATGTAGCCTGGTTGAGAGACCTCCAAGAGGTGGATCGCGGGCTGCTGAAAACAGTTCAGAAAATGGCAGAGATTGGAGAACACAAAGTTGGCATATATATATCAAAGGCTTCTTCAATGGCAGAATGAGAATCCTCTGTTTATTTTCGGTTTAACGGGGCAGGCAATGTGCCTTCTTTTCTCTCTCCAGATGAAGAAGTCAAGCGCCTCCAAAAATTTCATGAGGTCCTCCTGAGTGGCGACGCCGAGCATCAAATTCGTGTACGCCACCACTGTTCTCTCTTTCCTGTCCATAGCAATTGTTTTTATTATTTTGACAATGTATCCTTACTCGCGTTTATATAGATATATATGAGAGCGAAGCAACCTTACCTATCGAATTATAGAAATAAACAGGAAATTTTGTAAGTAGCCAGCAAATGAGTTGTTTCAACAGCTACCGTAAAAATGTGTAAATTAAATTAAGGGCCAAACGGAATACAGCATTGATGAACAAAGAGTAATTTAGTTTAATATTAGATTAAACATAAGACGATGATTCTGGCGTAAAGCCAAAAGCTTTGGCGACTACTAAATTAAATAAATGCTTGAAGATTATAAAGTTTTTATTTATTTTGTGACTGATTTAAATTTGTGGTTTTGAATCAATTAACGGTATTATTATTATTATTAGAAAATTAAACGAAATAATAAATTAATATTCTTAAACTTAGTACAAAAAAATTATCGAATCGAATTTATAAATTGAATTTCAGGGAACCGGATGAAAAAATTTTAACCGAACCGGGAATCGAACTTGAAATGTAATTTTATGTGACAGGATGGAAAATTTATGTCGAACATAGAAATTTACTTTTAGGGAACAGGATGGAAAACTCTGAACCGGATCGGGAATCGAATTTAGAAATTAAAGTTCAGGGAATGGGGTGAAAAAATCTCGACCCATCGGGAATCGAACTTGTAATGTAATTTTAAGTGACAGGATGGAAAATTTAGGCCGAACTTGGAATCGAACATAGAAACTTACTTTTAGGGAACAGAATGGAAAACTCTGGACCGAATCGGGAATCCAATTTAGAAATTGAATTTCAGGGAACCGGATGAAAAAATCTCGACCGAACCTGGAATCGAACATAGAAATTTACTTTTCGGGAACAGAATGGAAAACTCTGGACCGAATCGGAAATCGAATTTAGAAATTGAATTTTAGGAAACCGGATGAAAAAATCTCGGCCGAACCTGGAATCGAACTTGAAATGTAATTTCAAGTGACAGGATGGAAAATTAAGGCCAAACCTGGAATCGAACATAGAAATTTACTTTTAGGGAACAGAATGGAAAACTCTGGACCGAGTCGGAAATCGAATTTAGAAATTGAATTTCAGGGAACGGGATGAAAAAATCTCGACCGAACCTGGAATCGAACTTGAAATGTAATTTTAAGTGACAGGATGGAAAATAAGGCCGAACCTGGAATCGAACATAGAAATTTACTTTTAGGGAACAGAATGGAAAACTCTGGACCGAATCGGAAATCGAATTTAGAAATTGAATTTCAGGGAACGGGATGAAAAAATCTCGACCGAACCGGGAATCGAACTTGAAATGTAATTTTAAGTGACAGGATGGAAAATAAGGCCGAACCTGGTATCGAACATAGAAATTTACTTTTCGGGAACAGAATGGAAAACTCTGGACCGAATCGGAAATCGAATTTAGAAATTGAATTTCAGGAAACCGGATGAAAAAATCTCGGCCGAACCGGGAATCGAACTTGAAATGTAATTTTAAGTGACAGGATGAAAAGTTAAGGCCAAACCTGGAATCGAACATAGAAATTTACTTTTCGGGAACAGAATGGAAAACTCTGGACCGAATCGGAAATCGAATTTAGAAATTGAATTTCAGGAAACCGGATGAAAAAATCTCGGCCGAACCGGGAATCGAACTTGAAATGTAATTTTAAGTGACAGGATGGAAAATAAGGCTGAACCTGGAATCGAACATAGAAATTTACTTTTAGGGAACAGAATGGAAAACTCTGGACCGAATCGGAAATCGAATTTATAAATTGAATTTCAGGGAACCGGATGAAAAATCTCGACCGAACCGGGAATCGAACTTGAAATGTAATTTTAAGTGACAGGATGGAAAATTTAGGCCGAACGTGGAATCGAACTTGAAATGTAATTCTATGTGACAGGATGGAAAATTTAGGCCGAACCTGAAATCGAACATAGAAATTTACTTTTAGGGAACAGGATGGAAATTTCTGGACCGGATCGGGAATCGAGTTTTAGGGAACAGGATGAAATAATCTCGACTGAAGTGTGTATTTTTTATTCCTTGGAGAAAGTTATTTATGAATAGTGATTAAGTTGATGCTTCCACGGAGCTTGGCCAAATCAGCTGGACTAACGAAGGAATTAAATAAATAAACTTCAGTAATTGCCCTTCGAATTGCATCCACGTGCACCATATTCGGTAGATTTCCACAAAGAAATGGAGTTTGAGGTGTAACGATGCTGGTAAAGCGACAGGGCGAATGTTTTCGTTTAAAGAGGAGACGTTGAAAAGTAATAAAAGGAGCATGCCGTGATAAAGCTGTAGACAGCTGGATGGACACGGAGGGGCATCCTCGTGTAGCTTCCACTATTCGGATTGGTGGTCCTCCCCCTCTCGGAGGGTTGCTGGTGGGACTTGGCTTATCTCCAAAGGTTCGTCTGGCTGTGCTTTCCTCAGAGTTACGCTTCTGAGCGTACTGGTCAGACCTAGCCTTCCACTTGATACGTATCTGAGAAAGTGCTACTTGTAACAGACATTGTGAATTGTTTGCAGCTCGTACTTGGCGCTGGAGTGGAGGGCAGCTGCAGCATCGCTTATCGGTCGCTGGGGGCGCCAGGCCACGGACTAGCACGGTATCGACTCAGAGTCTCAGTCGGCATGCAGCTGAGGTGGGCGCTGTGCCTGCTGCCGCTGTGTCTGGCTGCGCGGTCGCGTGACCAGCCCCGTGTCGACGTTCCCGGCCAGGGCCCCATCGTCGGCCGCGACGTCGTCGTCCCCAGGGGCCAGCGCGCGCTGCAGTTCCTCGGCCTGCCCTACGCCGTGCCTCCCCTGCAGGAGCTGCGCTTCGCGAAGACCAAGACGAAGCCTCTGCCTTCCTGGACCGAAATCCGCAACGCCACGTACTTCATGCCCGCGTGTCCGCAGGACGAGAAGCAGCTCCTCCAGAACGAGGTCATCTTCTCCGAACTGCTCAAGGACGTCCTCGCCAACATCAAGTTCGACGAGGACTGTCTCTACCTCAACGTGTACGCGCCTGGGGACGGTGAGTCTCCTTCACTCTAGCCCCAATTAACCGGTCGACACGCGACAATATAAATTAACATCTGGATTACATTAATTTTCACTTAGTCCTCGAAATACGAAGTAATTACATCATCTCATACGACTAACACACACGCCAATTTTTTTTTTTAAAAAAACGCAAACAAGAAAACAGATAAATCTACTTGAAATGCGATATTACATAGGCATAGTAATTAATATTGGTGAGTGGAATTAAATTTTGCCATACTCTGCGGCGCTTAATAGGCTATGAAATATATTATTAAAATAAAAGGAATGTTGCTTATTTTCTTACATAATTAAAAATTTATATATAATTCGATATTAAGAAGAATGAAACATTTACTTAACCGTTATCCTAAACACTTAGCTGTTCCTTCAAGAATTTTAAGTTTAATATGATTAATTTTTTTCGTATTCTATCCCCAATATTTTCAGTTGGCCGTCATTTTGATAAGGAAACTAATTAATAATTTTCTAAATATTTCATTACGAAAATTTGGAGCTTTGAGTAATATTTCCGTAATCATATTGACACACAAAAAAATTCTATTTTCCGTGAAAATTGTTAAGAAAATACCACGTTGTCCTTATCTTGATTAAAAAAAACTCTTGTATTTGAGATTAATTGCATTAGGAACTTTCGGCTTCTGGAAACCTAAAAAATACATTTTACACCACACCAAATATGTATTTTTTCCCCTAGTGCGTATTCTATTTGTCTGAATACTGTAAATATTATATTATACCCTTAGTAACGTTAAAGAATTGTTATTATTATTACTATACAGTACTTTTCGTTATATTGGACAGGGAAATTTGTGTTCCCGATTTTTAGTTATGTGCATGTTAAGTTATAATAGTCATTAACTGTAGCTTCTAATGATTAAATTGTAATTTTTTGTAATGACGTATCGCTTTTCTTCTTTCGAGGACTAATGGAATAAATCAATTCAAATATTTCAAAAATGTTTTTACAAAGAATGAAATCAACGTCAGGCAGACATAGTTTTCCGGGTCTATTATTTGTCAATTAAAAATTACTGTTAAATTTGGTTACAGGACGACCCTGTTCTTTTTGTCCGAGTCCTTAGAAAACCTGACTTTGCTCCGACCCTCTCCAACCGTATAGACATCAAATGTTGTTATAGTGTTCCAGAATTGAAAATTTCCAGGAATTATTCACTACAGTGATTTAGAACCAATGAATAAACCTTCAGTAACTTATGGAAACTATCATTCTATTCCATTGCTTATATTCTAGTGCCACTGACAGAATTAAGCAGGTTACTGGATCGTTAATTCATTCATTTCCTGTTACTGAACTGAAAGTAATCGTGTAGACAGTAGTAACAGACGAAAAAAAGAGCATTTATCATGGTAATTATTTCTAGATTCAAACATTCCGTGAAAGGAATTTATTAAGTACAAAATGCACTTGATATGGCTATAATATTGTTGCCCGATGTGACTCTTTCTGGTTCAGATGATGGCTGTATCATTTGGAGGTTTATAAAAAATTATTATGAAAATATTTAGATATATTTGATTCTAAAAATTAAAAAAAAACTATTACAATTTAGTTTTTAATTATTAGCATTGAGCTCAGGGTTTCATGGGGAGATATATACAAATTTCTGTATATATCTATAAGGTCTCTTTATATTTTTAAAATTTTTCAGACACACGATGATGATTCTCATCTGTTGCCTCTGGACTGTTGTTTCACATCAGACTGGATTAGTCTATGGACGAAGGCTGTACGCCATCTACTAAGCCAATCTCAACTTTCAGCGTTTAACTAACTTTTAGGTTATCGCGACTAACATCTCTCGTCTAACTGCCCTCCTATCTCAACTGGCGATAGCTAACTTCCAACTCCACTAACTTCTCTAAATTCCCTACCAATTCTCTACTAACTTTGTTGTTATCCGCAATAAAACTCAACTACATTCTCTCCGCTATACGTAACAACTGAATTTTTTTTAAAAATATATCGTACTTGTTCCCTCACTTCACCCGATATCAATGATTTTCAGAACAGAATTATTATAAATAGTGGAAACAAATCCAGCTCTCCTTCCTGTGAGTCGTTACACACGCAATATATTTTTTTAAGATAAACATTCGTATCCGGAGGCTTTAAAAGAGACATACCACTGTGATCAAAACGTAAGGTGAAATTGTCATTTTAAACTCCCTGGTATTAGGAAGGCAGCTTTTTTTTCCTAGGTTGGTAGGACTGTCTATAATATTTGACAAGCGTCTGGTGGTTAAAAGGTTTAATTATCTCCGAGTTACACGTGTTTTTGTAAACAACCAAAAGTGAATTTTTCGACTTTTGCAATGGGTGATTTTGTTGAGCAAAGAACTTGCATCACATTTTGTTTGCGGAACGAATATTCTTGTGCGGACACGTTGAAAATGTAGCGGAAGGCCTTTGGTGATCAAACTATGGCACAAAAAAAACGTTTATAAGTGGTACAACGAGTTCAAAGAGGGCCGAGAACGCGTTGAAGACAAACCGCGCTCTGGACGACCATCAACGTCTACCGACGAGGGCCCCGTCCAAAAAATCAAAGATTTGGTGCTTGAAAATCGTCGACGGACAATTAGACATCTCGCTGATAGTGTTGGAACATCATTTGGCTCAGCCCAAACCATTTTGAATAATGTTTTGTGTCTCAAACGCGTGAAGTCTCGATTGGTGCCAAAATCGCTCAATTTTTTTGGAAAAAAAAGCGTCGCGTTGATGTGTGTGAAACTTTGCTGTCTGATTATCAGGACCACTTGGAATGCATCATTCCTGGAGACGAGACTTGGATTTACGCATACGACCCTGAAACCACCGACCAATCCAGCGAATATCGTGCAAAAGGTGAAGCAAGACCGAAAAGACTACGGCAAAGTCAAGGTCGTGTTGACAGTTTTCTTTGATTATCGTGCTTTGGTGCACTATGAATTCCTTCCGCCGGACCAAACTGTCAGCAAAGAATATTATTTGAGCGCTATGCGTCGTTTGCGTGAAGCTATTCGTCTGAAACGGCCGGAATCTTGGTTCCTTCATATCACGATAATGCACCATGTCACACTGCATTGGTTCTTCGCGACTTTTTTGCCAAAAACTCGACTTATATCGTTCCGCAACCACCGTATTCGCCTGATTTGGCTCCGTGCGACTTCTGGCTATTCAGCAAACTCAAAAGGCCAATGCGGGGACGCCGTTTTGACACGGTTGAGGAGATAAAAACCGAATCGAAGAAGGTCTTGAAGGCTATACCGGAAAAAGACTATTCGGACTGTTTCGAGGAATGGAAAAAGCGTTGGAAAAAGTGCGTTTTATCGAACGGGGATTACTTTGAAGGGGATGAAATTGATTTTGAAAAATAAATGAAGAATTTATATTTTATAAATAAATTCACCTTACTTTTTGTTCACAGTGATATGTTAACATTCTGCGGTTCCACCATCATCCAGGCTAGGTACGAACCCTCCCAACAATAATAAAACTTCCAAGGTGGGCAGGCAGTTGATTCTACGACGTGTCCTTCATCGCCTAACTGGATAATTATTATAAAAAATCTTAACACTTACAATAATGTCTCGAGAGACAGAAAATAGTAGTTATGAAAAATGAAATCCCGATTTTTTTTTACAGTGTGTAAGATTACAATGTATCACAACAAGAAAATAATTGACCGTAGCGTAAAATGTCAGTACAGTAGCTGTGATTTTAATTAACAAAATATGTATATCTTTAGACACACAACAGTAATAAAACTAGATTGTTTACTTTTTTATTACTAATGGCTGAAATTACTGATTTGTTTTCTGTTCCATTGCATTTACTAATTGTTCAATTTAACGCCAAACGCACACTTATTTACATTTAAATTTTGGATGTATTTTAGAAAATATTTATGATTTGTTCAAGCAAAGCATTAATTGAGTATGGGAAATGTTGCACATTCGGTTTTAATAATTAATAAAAATAAAAAAATTGAATTACAATCAAAAGTTTTGTTAAATTAAATGTTTGAATAGCAACTGATGTATTTAAAGAGAATTTGTCAATAATTCAATCTTTATGTATATATGCAACACAGGTGCCCCTCCAGATGAAGGATGGCCTGTGATGGTGTGGTTTCATCCAGGGAAATTCATGACGGGAGCTGCAGAGCTTTGGGACGGCTCGGTCCTGGCTGTTAAACAGAAGGTATAGTTACCACGCATAACAAAGAACGTTCGTATGAAGAACAAATTTTATAATACTATTAAAAAAATCCAAACTTACATTATTTAATGCATTTGAAATAATATGTTATGGATTAATTAACGTACGAAGAGCTTCTGAACGGGTTTTCCATCGCGGTTGTCGAACAGCTAAAATATCAATTGAATCTCATATAATGAGAAACGAAATGAATGAATAATTGCGGGGCTTGCTTACATAAGCAACATTCCGGAAAACAGGAGACGCCGTCTTCTGCTTCTTTAACCTTCCAGCCCCGTAGTTAGTTTTTCCTTTTTGCTGCTATTCTTTCTCCGAAAGAGCCGTGAGACAAACTTTTGCACCTGTTCCTCTCGGTTTTACGTGCAGACAACAACACTAACTACACAAAAAGCCTCGCAAGCCTTTTCCCCTGGCTTTCAATACGTCGTTCCCCCACCTCGCAAACGTCATCTCTGTTATCCCACGTAGTTCAGACAATAAAGTCGTTGTAGATTAAATTCTCGGGTCTCAACCCGGGCCAATTGTACGGTGAATAACGACGTTTGGACGCAATCTCCGCCAGTTAACCTGATGACGATGGAGGATATTGCCGTCGAAACGTCGTTATTCAACGTACGGGTTGAGACACGAGAATTTTATGTAGAACAGATTCACCGGGAAAATTGTCGCTCTCTAATAAAGTCGTTATTCACTGAGTGTGGGGTTTCCGGGGTCAGCACGGCTTTTGTTACTAAAGCAAACCATTCTTTTGGAAATGTGGAGGATTTACGATGTCCTACACTTCGGTTGCCCGTGTACTTATTTATATAAATCCAAAAAAGTATTTAATTCTATTGTAATAAGCAAATAAATAGGTCGTTTAATTTATTTTTAATTTAAAGAATTTGCCTCACGTTGAAGCGCCAATTATGTAATAATCAACAGGTTAACCTTTAATTGTCGTTTGAACAATTAATAAATAAAATATTTATTTTATTTTGTGGCAATAAATGATAATTATAAACAAATTTTGAGATCTTTCCCTCAGGGCCTCTACAGGGTTTGATAATGGACACAAAAAAATGATTTAAAATTTTATTACCAAAACAGTTCACAATTTACCTAAACAATATGTCGATAGAAAGAAATTGAAAGTAAGAAATTAACTTTGATTGACAATTAAAAGAGAACGAAATCTGACTTTATCCTTTAATTAGCGTTTACAATTAATCATTAGTTTTGGTTTTGTTACTTACATACTGTCCAGCTGGTACCAGCATTCTTTTTGGTTTCGGAAGTACACTATTGCAAAATTATACACTCTAAATGTCGACTCACAGATTTTACACTATTGAAGTCAAAATTGATAGGCTCCCAGGAACTCGGATGATCCTCCTGAATGTCAGCTATCTGATGTCTGCTTGCCTTACAGGAATCATATGATTCGTAGATTTATTAGTCTTTTACTAATTTGGACTTAAACTGTAACGTATATCCTTGAAGAGTTATTTTAACTGTTTATTCTTTCGGAGCAAACTAACTTTTCTTTAGCTCCTTGCTGTAGACTTAAACTGTCAACTTTACTATTCCGCTCTTTGCTGCTCACCAGAAAAACTTCATCCGTCCACAGCAACCTTTCATCACCAGCTCTATCCTAGCTGGCTGTAGACGTAAAAAAAACTGACTTCCTTTCCTGGCTGGCTATAGACGTAAACTGTTAGACTTTCATGCGCGCAAACGCCATTTTGACTTTTTAACAAAAGCGGCTGAGCTGGCTCTTCCATTGTCGCTTTGTTCGATCAGACCGCTATAATGAATTTATCAAACAATTCAAATTTTATGTCCAAACAATTAATGGCCTAATTAATTGGCATTACACTATATTAATATTTAGTCATGAAGGGGTTTATTCTAAAACTAACTGTTCCTAGTTCTGTACATACTTTCCACCTATAGTGCATTGATTGAACGGCTGTAAAATACATTGAATTCGAAGGGCAATTTGGAAAATTTTGTCGGCAAATTTACAATGATCGATCGTACCACATTAAACTGACCTTTGATGATACTGTTTGGATCACTTATCAATATTACAACTTAAATCTGAATTTTTATTTATAGTAAGAGTACGAAAATAGGAGTGGAAGACATGTTTATTGGTGTCCCATCATGTATTTTATTTTTCATTCACTCGTAGACTTTTCCGTTTCAAATCACCTGTAATTCGTAGCCCAACAAAATTTTCTGGAATTCCTAAATGCCATAGTATTATGTAAAAAAAACCATTTGTTCTTCTAGGTAAAGGCCAAACTCGAAATATTATTTCTGATAGTATCCTCGACTGTGATCGTTGAGACTCTGTGTATGTTATCTTTTCCGTCAGTAATCTTGGAAACGCAACTCCATCGCAAAGGTCGAGATAAAAGAAAGTGTGCGGAAGTCACGCTATTTCGTTGAAAGGAACCATTAACAATTGGTAAACATATTTAAAATGCTTTCGATTTTTTTTTCTTCCACTGGTGGACAGTGTCTCAAAATGAAGCGTGATAGGCCTTCATATTATTTAGCGTTAGTCCACGCTGCGTGCTCAGAATTTATATGCGGGTTAACAAATTGTTCACGTCGTACGGCCTGATTTGTATTTTCCTTGAGAAGATACTATCGCGCGTCGCACAGCGAAGACGATAAATCAAGTCTCGTGATACAGTACTTCGTAAAGTGTAGCACACAAACCTAGCTTCGTAGAATCGCTGCGCTACGTCAGATAGTGTCACTAAGTAAAGATCTTAAGACTTTCACTTACGTTAACTTTGAGGCTGTACAAATATAATCTTCTGTCGGCACGAAACCGTTTGGGTAACCAGATTAAATTAATTTATTGAATCATATTTGGAACTAGGTCGAATGTCAAGCTAATCAATATAACTTTTACTTCTTGAATATATAGTAAATGTTAAGATCACTGTGCCACATAAGGGAGGAACGCTTCAGTACTATGGACTAAATATTATCTCTAGTAGAGAATCCTATTCAGTTACTTTATTGGTGCCCGGCGTTGCCCGTGTACTTATTTATATAAACCCGAAAAGTATTTAATTATAATTACTCTTAAGTCGTGAAGTGATTTAACCTAAATCTAACTGTTCCTAGTTCCGTACATACTTTCCACCAATATTGCATTAATTGAACAGCTATAAAATCCATTGAATTCTATTGCATCAGTCCCAACAAACACACCTCCGTAAATCTTCTTAAATACACTCCTTGAGTATTGCAGGATATAATTGCCCTGAGCTTCCCGACATTACGAAAGATAATTTTATGAAATGCTTAACTAGATTCACAATGTAAACAAACAGTCGCCATATTGGACTCAACTTTTATGGCACGAAAATTAACTTACATTTCCCGCAAGGATCGTAAAGTATTTCGTATTTTTTTATTATCAATTGGTTGAATTATTGCTGCATATTTTTTCTATTTTTCTATTATATTATATTATATACGTTTTATTCAATGAAAAAATTTATGCCTTATATCATTACGGAAAAAGGAACTATTTCCTTTGTTCGTCGCGTAGTAACGTCTCTCTTTCTCTCTCGTGTGACGTCACGGTCTAGTAATTTAACACAAAATTATCACGTTTTTTCAATTACAATTCTTTCCACCTTTATGCTAGATGTTTCTCACCCACACAGTACCGTTTCTCGAGTTTTGAAGAATATGTGTACCAAATTTTGTTGCAATCTGTCCACGCGTTCAAATTTGTATAGAAATTAACATAAATACAAACATACATACAAATACACATACTTTTTTATTATATAGACTAGCTGAGTGCGCGGCGTTGCCCGAGATGTCAATTATCCATAATCCGTTATTTTTATGTAACGCAACTCGACCTCTATCCCTAAATGTGTTATCGGCCAGGTTGCATTGTTTGAAAATTCACTAAACTAAATTAATAATGTGGTACTTAATTTAATAATTTTCGAAATTAAATAATTAAGTTTTATTTAAATTAAAAACTATTTGTTTAATTTTATTTATTTTTCTGCAAATCAATTTTTTTTAAGCGGAATGATGTTGGTGTTCCCATATTCATCTTCATCGTATTCCGGAATTATTTTTTTAAAATCAATAATTACTATACTTACAATAATTACAAATGTAAAATTATAGTCAATCATTTTTTTATTCGTTCCATAAGTTTACATATAAAGTCCCATAAACACAATTAAATGGCTTTCTATAATTTGAAGTAAATAAAGTAGGTGTCTAATGCAATTTTCGCCCAGTTCCCAATATTCACGTGCATTTCTTGTTCTCATTTTAAAGATATGCATCTTAAATAAAATAACTGATAAATTTAACTTCCTAAATAACGCACAGACTCTCACAACGAAAATAATTTTATTAAGAAAGACAGCTTTCCCGGTTACGCACTAGGTTCTGGATGTTAACGTTTCTGTGGCCATTCTCGACGGTTGTCTTCAGACTATGTGGCACTGCGTGACGTGTGCGTGGGGTATTTATAGTGGTCGGACATGCTGCGACCTGATTGGCCGTTGAGGATCGCCTGACATTTACTATGCGACATGGAAAAACGTGTGCCCTTGACGCTGTGGTCAGGCGATCCTCAGCAGCCAATCAGGTCGCAGCTTGTCCGGCACTATATATAGCTCGCACACGTCACGCAGCGCTACACAGGCTGAAGACAACTACAGAAACGTCAACGTCGAGATATCTGAACATGGTGCGTAACCGTGAAAAATTTATTAAACATAAAAATGGTTACATTAGAAGACGATATTAGCAGTCATAATATACCACATATGTCACATAATGTATCAATATTTAAATTCGAGATTAATTACACTGTGACCAAGAAGATATATTTAATGATCATCAACACTAAAATAAAAGCAGTCTGAGCAAACGTTGAAAACATCAAAACAAACCTTTCTTCCACTTACACAGCCTGAATATTTTACAAATATGTACAGAAACTTTTTTGTGTTGTTAATTAAAGATTTTATGATTAATAATTATTTTAAATCACAAAAATTGTCTGTATTTGGCTATATTTCTTCACTTGTTCATTCTTCATGATCATGGACATAATTTCTTTGTGACTCAATCTATCTAACTACATTTATAGATTTAGTTTGTTACTTCTCTTATATCTAGGAACATATATGTATGTTCTGCAGATTCATTCATGATTCATCATTACTGTTTACCATTTTTTTCTGTAACTCTCATAAAAATAGGTTTGATTGTAAAAAAAATCATCTGATTTAGATGCAAAATTTGAGAAGTCTTTTAAATAATTGTACGGTCAATTGTAACCACCTAACATCAAAATTTGGCTCACAGTTAAGATATATATTTATGTTATCAGAATTATTCCCAATTTGGATATATACGATTTTTTTTACTGGAAATAAATGCTTAAAGAAATTCAGAAATTGAAATACGTTCCCTTAATCTTTACACATTTACATTCAAATATGTGAAATGATAATGATATATACACAATTTTTTTCACAAATATCGACTGAAGAAATTCGTCAGTTTTTATGATTAATAGCTCAGAAATTGTACACTTACGACGTCCTTCCCAAATATGAAATATAAATTAGATGATGTACTATTACTCACATAATATGAAGAAAAAAATTCTGTTATCCTACTGAAAAGCCAACTCTGTTTAATTACACATATTACACGCACTAATTTGTTTACATTTATACAACTTTATAGAAATACATTGCATAAATTGCAATTAATTGTTCTCTTAATTCAATCTAAATGTTCCTATTTCTTTACATACCTTTGACTGACAGTGCATTAATTGCATAACGACAATACCAAAATCTTATTGGGGGTTCCGTAAGTCATTTACAATACTTTATATACATATATCTCATCAGCCGTACATTATACAACTCTTATTAACTCCTTAAATATTATACAGGATACAATAGTACTATATGACCAGCAGTAGAGAATGAAATTTTATAAATCTCCGTCGATATTCATTTGAAACGCAGAATGTAAACAAATGGAGTCCAGATTGGCGTTATTAAAGATGGCAACAATAATTATTTTTTCCAATTAATTTTGCTCAAGGATGCTAAAGTATTTCATATTGTTCTTTATTATCATTCGACGGAGTATTACTGAATAAAATTATACTTTTTATTGAATCAAAACATTTCTGTTTTATTTCATTACGAAATACGGAACTATTTCCTGTGATGTGCAGTATAGGTGCGTATTAACATCTCACTCTCTTGAGTCCGTGTGCTGTGAAGTCACGATAGCTGCGCGCGCAGTAATATTTAACTAGTTCGCAAATATTCGCATTCACTCGTAAATTATATCAACTACAATTCTTCCCATCTTTATGCTAGGGGTATCTCACCCCCACAGTACCGGTTCTCGATTTTGTTGCATTCTGTCCACGCATAAAAATTTGTATAGAAATGAACGTAAATACATACATACAAATATACATCCTTTTTTATTATATAGAATTATATTTTATTTTAGAAAAAAATTAAATATACTTAAGTAGAACTTGCTTCATTTTATAAGAAAGTTTGATGGTGTAACGGTCTCGGAGCCGTGATCGATTCCATACGATAATTTACATGCAAACGTATTCAGATGAAATTCATTATCATCATTTAATCAAATACTAGCCGGGTGCCCGGGTAGTCTTTATTAAAATCAGCGACATCCATAACCACGGAAGTGATTCCAATTTCGTTTTTTGGGAGATTATTTTTAAGTAACACCCGTCCACCTCCGTCCCTACATGCGCCCCCTACCCATGCCGAAAGAGGTTGAACTTCTACACAAAAACAGCGGGAGAAACACTATTAGTCTCATTGACCCCGTAAAATATTTGTTCGATGCTGTTTTAATATTTTTAAAAATTTGCATTCCTGTCAACCTCAGCCACTGGGTGTAGTAGTCGTGTCTTACCCCCACCGTGTTTGTTTCTGGTTGTAAAGGAAGTAGTGTATGAAATTTGGTGAAATTTTCTCTACGGGTGTGGATTTGTAAGAGGAACAAAGACAGTAACATAGTGATTTTTATTTATAAGAAAGATTATGTCTAAGGTCCCACGAGTAATAATTCAGCACACTATCTGATTTTTTACATTTATTACGTTTTTGGACATAAGTTCCTATTCCAAACATGAAAGGATAATTGCCGAGTGCCCTGTATGTAGAGGCTTATGTCCTGAGGTATGTCTCAGAAAGGTCTCAAAACCGATTCGGTATGAAGACCAAACTTGCGAGTAAATTTTGTATTACTGATCCCATACGTTACGTGTATTTTTCGCAGGTCATCGTCGTAACGGCCTCGTACCGCATCAACATCTTCGGCTTCCTCGCGCTGGCCGACGGAGCGTCCCCGGGGAACTACGGACTGCACGACCAAGTCGCGGTTCTGGACTGGGTGAAAGCGAAGATCGGGGCCTTCGGCGGGTCGCCGGACAACGTGTGCATCTTCGGATCGGGCGCGGGAGGTGTGAGTGCGGGCCTGCACACGCTGTCCAAGCTGTCACGAGGCAAGTTCGCGCGCGCCATCGCCATGTCCGGGAACGCGCTGGTGCCCGCGGCCGTCGGGGAAGAGCGCCAAGCGGACGACGTCGAAGTGATGGAACTCGCGCGGCTCTTCGCGTGCTCCGTGACGCCGCTCGCCAGCCTCGTGGAGTGTCTGCGACACGCAGAGGCCATTCCTCTGGCCCGCCACGCCGCCACCATGAGCTCCTGGCTGCCCGTCGTCGACAAGCCCGCCCTCTTCACCGCCAACGGCACCACGCCCTTCCTCGATAAGAAACTCAAGGATCTCATCGCCGAGGAGTACACCAACAACGTACGTAAAATACGTCCATTGCTTTCAAATATGTTTTCTAATTTTTCAAAAACTCGGTATTCGATTTCCGTAGACATTAAATTAAATAGAATACTTTTCCGTAGTCTGATATAATTGTTACATTAAAATGTAGAGGTTGACATAAAAACAGAGTAGCAGAATTAGTGTTAGAATAAAAACATTAATATGAAAAGTAATAAACCCAGATAGGAATAAATAACAGTAAAGAAAACTGGCTTCAAGTATTCGCGCATGTTCAGAGCATCCGTAGTCACACGAGGGTATTCCCAGAAGTACCCGAACTGACGTAAAGATGGCGGGTTATGTGAAAAACAAAAAATGTCTAAAGTACCATATTTATAGAAGCTTAACTTTGAAGAATCTACATTACTCAGTGTTTGTATGACAGCCATTAATAGTGAACGCTCTCATTGTATTTCTAAGCATGGGAAAAATTGATAATCGTTAACTGCTACAATACTTTTATTTGGAAGGTCTCAGTCCAACCAATCTCAAAGTCGAAATAGATTCTACTCTGCTCCTTCGTTTACAAAAATAAAATATTGGGTGGCAGAGTTTAAACGAGCTACCAAGACGAACATCGCAGTAAATTTACCACGCCAGAAATATGTTTAAAATCCACTAAATGGTATTGGATGGCCATCGAATGAAAGTGCGAGAGCTAGAAGACAAAGTGGATGTTTTAAAAAAGTGCAGTACATCGCATATTGACTGACATGAGAAAACTGCCACCAAGGTGGGTGCCGCGTTTGCTTTCAATGGAACAAAAACAGCGTCGTGAGGATGTTTCAATCGAGTTATTGGCGATGCATCACAGCAATGAATTCGAGTTTTTGCCATCATAAGCCATCTCTTCACACTTGAGACAAATGAACAACCGAAACAATGGAGTGAAAGAGGAGAATCGGTAACGAGAAAGGCGAAGCCAGTTCAATCTGGGTATGGCGTCAGTTTATTGGGATTCGCGTGGAATATTTTTCACTGATTATCTTCAAACAGGAAACGAAATGGACGGCGAGTATTTTAAATTCAAGAACAGAATAAATGTTTTCCATCAAAGCTCCGCTCTATGGCTATGAAACTGAACTATCGGATTAGGATTTAAAAATTTCGACTAGATCAAAAAATCAATAAGGTCTCAACTAATTGGTGGTTTTCTGAATTAACAAAATTGTAGGTTTAATAAAAAAAATTTCTGACTTGTTCAGTTAATTTACTTTCATAGAGTTATTGCTGACCTTTAATTAAAGCATTTATCGCGCCTTTGAATCAATCAAATATACCTATGATCAATTTAGAATATCTGAAGTCCTAAAATTATGCCACGGAGAATGTAATTCAGTAAATTGTAGGTCAATCTGTGTTCAGGTTTATACAAGGAATAGAAAAAGCTGGCCAGTGACCGGGAGGCGATAAGGATAGATCAGTGGTTAGACAACATAGGTTCGATTCCCGGTCCGTTTCAAATTTTGAATTTTCCAATTCCCTCCGATTAAGCTGTGCAGGAGTAATGTCGATGATCGTTCTTGAGATGAATATAAGGGAATGAACGGCGGCTGTGAATAGTTGAGAAAGTCTTTACTCCTTTGGATTACATCCAAATTGTGATTATTAATTGATAAACGTATCTGAATAACAATCGTCAGTGGGTTTGCGATTTTTGCTTCCAATATACGGAACTCCGTTCAGAACTGTTTTCATATAAACCAATATATTCTGAATTCACAGATACTGTCATCCCCGAATTTGCTCTTTCATCCTTTACACTTTCGACTCTACGTATACTCCTAAATTTGCCTGAACGTCTGCACTTCCAGAGTCAAATTAAGATCAATATTGTAATTTTAGTCGGAAACTATCGTGACAGCATGAAAATGTGTACTTTAACATCACCTTCATTTGCATTTAACAATTCGCCTGAACTCAAATAAATGTGACATTATTTGCTATAACTTTATTATGTATATGCATGTGTATATATTTACGGTTATTCTCATGAATGTGTTGTCACCGCACGTAACTGTTATTTACATATAAATTACAACAGAAGTAGGTTAAGGAACTATCTGTCCAAGTAACTAAAAAAAATTATAAAATCACACTAGTGTTCACGGATAATGGTACTCACAGAGACTTTTCTATTTTGATCGCAATACCTGAGCGTTAATTCGCAAAAATTATGGACACAGAATTTATAAAATAGTCCGATTCGATATAAATTTATTAATCATGTCGCATCTTTAGAAATCAGCAACACATTTCGAGATCGAACTTTGGGGTATTGGGTCGCGATGCACGATTATTTTTTTTAAGATGTTTTGACTGTAAGCAATGGGAAATCTCAATGTTTAGTTGTAGACTATAGCTGACATCTTCAAACACAAAAGCAAATTTATTTGTGTCACATTACTGGTAAGTCTCAGCTCAATGTCAATACTGTTCCGGTGTACAATTGCCTGATTTGTGGAAGAAAACAGTGGTAAAGAGAGAAATTACGAGGTAATTAAAAGAGAGAACGGAGTGATGGTAGTTTCGAATACTATAAGACTGTATTCCTCTTCAGAGAGAGAGAGAAGAAGAATAGCAACGCGAGTTCACAACCATAGACCTCGGTCCATTAATACAGCTTATCCAGATGTAATGTATCCATATCAGGCAATGGATCACCCGAACAATATTATCATACTATTAAATTCAGCCAGCATCGTGGAACTTAACATTCATATCACAAGACATTAAATCGAGCAGGAATTAAATGCTTCTGTCTCATTATTATTACGAGCATATACGGTAACAGAAATGTGATGTAAAGCCCTGTGTAAACGGAGCTACTCAAAAGAAATTTGAATCTCTAGAGTCCGTCACAACCTTTGAAATTAAATAGGACACTATAGACGGGTACATGCTACTCACGTCGAGTCGCTTTGGACTTGAATCACCCCAGTTCTTCAGACGATAATACAATGAGTTTAAGTATGAAAATGATCATGTTTAACGATTTCAATCATTATTATAGGTATAAAAAATAATTATTTCTAGAATAATTTCATTTTTGTTCACAATTATGAACGAACAAGTGAATATAAGATTTTGCACCAACGAATAATCAATTAATCATATTTAAGCATATATTCTTTGTATTTTTTCTTCTTCTGTAATGATTGTAGTTGACTCGACCCTAGAATCCTGCAATGGTGGTTGTTCCACGATGACCACACAGAAACTATTGGTTTTGATCACTTCTGAGTCTCTTCGTGTGCGGACTGCACCACTAATGTATTAGTAATTTCAATAACAAACCAGTTCCGATACTTTTTGAGCAGCTCCGTGTGCACAGGGCCTAACACCCTGACAACGGTTTCAGTTTTCAGCAGCTACGAGAAACATGTTTTTTATATAAATTTCTGTTAAAGGTGGACTTTATGGCTGGATACACGGATATGGAAGACGCGCTCAAGTATTCGAGCAGCGACGACAACGATCTCACCAAAGGTCTACAACCATACAGTTTCGAAGCGATTATTACGGACATGGTGCTCGAAGACATTAGCAACCGTTTCAACGATTCGTGCGGCTTCGATAACGAATTTATAATAGATTCCATCAAATTTTACTACAGCCCGCACCCGCAAAGTTCAGATCCCACAGTGCTGAGGGACAAATTATTGGATATGAACACGGATAAATACTACGGGGCTGGAGCTTTCTCTCAAGCGATGTATTTCAGCAAGTCGAGCACTACCTATCTCTACCGATTCGACTACAAACCCAAGAAGAATTTGGTCCCGATCAAGGACTGGGTACGAGTGCCGCACACTTTTGACCTGCCGTTCGTATGGGGAATGCCTTACTGGCCAAACCTCGCGTCCATCGTATGGAACGGCGCGGACAAGAAGATATCCGACGTAGTCATGAACCTGTGGGCCAACTTCGCGAGGAACTCGAACCCGGTTCAAGGAACCCTAAACATCAAGTGGGAACCTTTCACGGCCGAAAAGCC
Organism: Zhengitettix transpicula; assembly: GCA_037074705.1. NCBI lineage: Eukaryota > Metazoa > Arthropoda > Insecta > Orthoptera > Tetrigidae > Zhengitettix > Zhengitettix transpicula. The sequence continues at coordinate 6,172,518 of CM073595.1, forward strand.
CGGAGTTATGATCCTCGACCGCTTCCTTAACATGAGCGACGGTTCCAACATAGACTACAAGTCGTTCGCGTTCTGGAACGATTATTACCCACAGGTGGTCCGGGCGTCAATGTCATGCTGTAACAACACCAACACCGCCACGAGCGTGCACCAAAATTACAATATTGTCAAACTTGCATTATTTCTGACTGAGGCTTATTTTATAATCATTAGATAATATCTGTAAATTATAGATTGCAACTGCATGAAAAGTAAGATAATTATAAACACATTTATTTGTACAGAATAATTATTAAATATATGTTTCAATACATTTGATTTGCATACATATTAAAGAACAGTACATTCCCTGCCTCTTCCACAAAGTTAATTTACTATTATCCTTTGATTCACATACTAGCTGGCAATGGGGAAGATGAGCACCTAAACTGTCTGACGAAACATAATATGAGGTAAACATGTTAGTCTCATAACACTCCACAGATCTTTAAACAAAGTAAATCTAAATTAAATACATCACTTGTATTATAAGTTTAATTTAAACACTTTGAATACTGGAGAGAGAAACAGTATGAAACAATGAAACTGCATCATATTAGCATATTACATTAACAATTCAACAATCTTTGTTATCAAATATTTTTCCACCAACATTTGAATACTTTTAAAGAGGTGAAAATATTCAAGGAGGCTGTAATTTGTCATAATTTAGAAGAAAAAGAATTTAAAATTTAAAGGATGTGTATTAATTTATGAGTAAAAAAAATTCAGGAAATGCAGTAATAGGTAATAAGGTTATCTATGATGATAGAAATTATTATAGGGCAAGTTGTTACACATTATGAAAGTAAGGACCAACATTGCAAATTGAACTGAAACAATACAAAATAAAGGGGCCAGTTGCTAGATAACCAAGAATTATAATAATTGCACTAAAAGAATTGGAATATATTGATAATTAAAAATTGGTAGGGGTTAAGCAACATTGTTCTCAAAGTGTATTCATAATTATATCAGTAATAAGGGAAGAAAGAAAAGCATAGATTAAGCAGGTATGTTACAAATTCTATATTTGTGAGCAGTTGTATAAAATGTTCTGTCATGGGAAGCAAGTGTACCAATAAAGAAGTATGAGGTATGATAAAGCATAAACTATGAAATGGCAAATGAGAAAGACAATTTCAAGTGACGTTAAGCATTTGAACTTATTTGTATTGAGTCAGAAGAGCACTGAAAGAGTCATTACAGAAAAATAATTAATAAACAGAAACAGTAGTTCATCATTATACAATTTTTACTGTGCCAAAGTCTTGGACTTATGTCAAATATATATGACATAAAAATGGAGACTCTTACTGTAGTGTTTCATGAAAACTCAGGTTGTGGATATAATATACACTGCCACAGATGGTGTAATAAGTGATTTCAGATGTGGCTAATTTATTAAATTTGTGTGTTATATATCAAGCTGGTGTCTCAGCATCCAACTGTCTCAAAATGTCTACCAGTGACAAGTCAAATGTGAGACACACTAATTGGAAAACATTCATAGTATGCAAATAAGTCAAAGCAACAGGTTTCCTACCACCACATAAAACGTGTCTTGATCTCAAACTTTATAAAATTCAAGGGTTGTGGAAGAAAATAAATAGTTATAGAAATAACATCATCGTATGGTGGATAACAGATCAGAAAGAACACTGAACGGCAGAGAGGAGAAAGAGTTGAAAAGTGTTGGTTTAAGGGATACAAGGTGAACAGCCAGTGTAGGACAGCCGAGTTCCCTATAGTAATATGAGATTCAAATATGTATATTTTAGTCAAAAATACATCCCTATTATTTGTTTAGATGTTATATCTTTCAAAGAAACTTGGTAACCTGTTCAAAGTAAATAAAACAAAATTTAACACGATATTTACAGTTTAATAAAGATAAGTTTTCCTCACAATTACATCAATACTTCAATTAACATAATTTTGTTTTGGGTAATGTATAAAATTTAAAAAGTAAAACATAATTACACTGACAATTAGCCAAGAAAGTTCAGCCCACTTTTAGCTTTTTCTAATTCATGAAGGAATGCATAGAACTGAGGAAGTGTTAGTTCCACATATATATTTTTTCTTTGGCCTGCTCTAGCATCAGTCACTATTTGCATATGAAGATATGTTGTTCCTACTGCTTTTTGTTCACCACTCTCAGCAGCTACAACTGTAAAAATACAATATGTGAATAATAAATTGTAATACAACAATATAAAAGATTTTAATTATTTCAAATCAATTCAGTGATATTAAGTTAAACCATAGCATGATAATATTGTTTGTAACTTAAATTTAACATTAGCATGAATAAATAATTAAATTTTAATATTCATTTCATTTCCCACAAAAAATTCCCAAATATAACTTTATATTTATGTCAGCATGTAATTGAAATGACATGGGAAAATAAATAATTAAATAGCTTCATTGACTTCAAATAAAATCCAGTGCCACTTAAAAACTTGCAAAATGAACTGTAAATTAATTATAAATTACTGTTTTTACATCTTAAAACTGGTTCAAATTGAGTAATTGCCTGGAAATTGTGACAAAAACTGATAAAGTGAACTTTTTTCTTTCAAATTACAAAGATTCTGTAACGATTTAAAGGCAGAGAAACCTTTTGGATGAAATATTTTATTGAAGTTGTAGTTTTTTCAGCAGATTATTCATGGCCTGAGCACAGTTCCCATCAGAACTTCCAATGTGGTGACACCGCCCTTATTTCTAGAAAAAGTAATCTAATCTCCTCTGTCTATTTAATCAATCATAACCCTTGCTTGCTTTTATATATGTATATATATATATATATATATATATATATATATATATATATATATTTAAATATATATATATATATAAACAAGTAAGGATCAGACACTGTCAAAATAATTAAAATAATGGGTCACTGTAACAAACAAGTTCGACTGTAATTGTGATAAAATAAATTCATTTCCAATAACAGCTTCTATATCCTTTTTACATTGGAAACGTCTTTATTTATAGGTTATGACCATATACAAAAAATTATATGAAAAAGGCTTAAATTTTATGAATAGTTATTCCTTTGCATATTACAACAGAAATCATAGCTTGTTGCAAACAAGCGTGTCATCAATATTTAAATTAACTAGATTAAAAATGTGAGACACTTATTAATATGTTATTGAGGATGTTTCATAATTGTGTAGTTAAACATATAAATCTTTTGGGAAAAATATTATGCAATGTATCATAAATGGATTATTGAGGTTAAAATAGAAGCACTTGCAGTGATAGATTATTTTCTATATATATCAATAATTAATGTGCGTCAGAGTTTGTATGCAAAATTATAATTCCTGTAATTGCCTGCATTGACTCCTTAATTTTTTTCATGGATATATATTTGGAAAAAAAGAGACGACCTACTAACATACCAACTTGTCATAATCTTTAAAATCACCTTATATTTTCTGCGTATAAAGAACAAATAATGCGTTAATGCGGTGTAAGTGATGAAATTTATGAAGTTAAAATGCCACTACTTTAGTACAGCAATATAAGATAAATTATCTAGTATGGTTATATGTTACATACACATTCTAGTGCACTAATTATGCAATGACCGATACATTTATTTCGTCTTATATAGATTAAAATTTATAACAAAAACTTAGAATCCGTAATAATCAATTAAGTTAGCGCTGTCATTCCTGACCACTTTATATAATTGGAAAATTCAGATATGCTTTACGTAAACAATAAAATGGTTAACGTAAATATCTAAACACTGAGGCGAAAAGAATTACATACACTAATAGTATATAATACGAACCACCAAATTTCCAGTTTATATCTAAAATTTGTGACATTTTAATATATACACTTTGGTTCCAGAGACTATTTAATTGACATAAGACAAACTTAAATTTATAAGAAATCAGAGTATAAACGAAGTCAGATCACTTTACAGCAATTTATCGCTTTAATTTAAATTATTCTTTGTTACCGTCATTAAATTATATTTAAATCACTCTTCAATCGAACATGACATTAAATATTCTAGACACAATGCTATTACTGTTGTTACTTTATTCTCCCAGTATTTTAATTCGAAAAATTTCTGTGTAACGATAAAAACACCAACCTTTCTTTACTATCTTTAGAATACTCCTTAATCCAACGGCGCGGGGGCGACACGCCGCCAGCGGCACTTTTTGGGGACGGCAGAATTTTTGTAAATTTTGAATTAATTTTCGTAAATAAGGGGACAGTGAATTTGGCTTCCACACCGGGCAGCTGAAATCGCTTCTGCCTTATTACAGCAACATAGAATATACTTACCAAAAAGTCGTGATAAAAAACACCCAGGAATATAAATGCAGATCAAATAAAAATAATTACTTCAAAAAGTTGTAGACATTACTAAATTTGAAATCTTAACAATAATAGGATTAATTAAATCTCACTGGAATTAAAAGTGACTTGTTATAAAACTAATTTAGCTTACCAAAACATTTGGACGTGATGCTGCAAATTTTTAAAAATCCTAATAACTAATATGCAATTTATCTTGTATACCCTATTATAGACAGCACCGATTTAAACAAAAACAAAATTATATAACTGATAAATTTATTGACAGTTTATACCTATCCTGATCAGCGAAAACATTATGATACTGCCAATGCAAGATTGCTGTCTGGTGAAGTTGCGGGCACATGACGCAGAAGTATAGAAATGGAGCAGAGATGGACGAGAAATCCTCTGACATAAGTGACTATGACAAAAGGCAGATTACGGTCCGGCTCCTGGGAAAGAGCATCTCAGAAATGACGAAACTGGTCGGTTGTTTGTGAGATACTGTCATGAGTATCTATGGAAGTGAAGGACTGTGAATCCACAACTAGGCAACAAGGTGTTGGACATCCACACCTCATCAACGAATGTGGGTCAGAGACTTGTGGATCTGTAGGATAAACTGTGATCTGTGGCAGAGTATAATGCATGTGCAGGTACAAGTGTTTCAGCACACATTGCTGAACATCCCTTCATGACGGTGACTGCATCATCCAACAGGATAACTGTCTGTATAACAAAACCATAAACATGCTACAGTGATTGGAGAAACATATTAGTGAACTCACGTTGACTGTACACACGTGCAAGACCCGTAACATGTCCACTAGCCCATAATTAAATGGAATCGTGAGATCTGTGCAAGGACCATCTGGTACCAGATGCCTCCACCAGACTCATCAAATCCATGCCATGCCAAATCACTGCTGCATTACATTTGAAAGGTGGACCAACATACTATTAAGCAGGTGGTCATAATGTTTTGGCTCATCAGCGTATATATCATGAAACATATTCATGTATATGTCAAAGGACTGTTCTTCAAAATTGGTTACTTCATTATCATCCAGATTTTCTTTACATCAATAGTTTTTCAGCTACTTAATTTGAGTGTACATGATATTAATTAGTTCTCTATTTTATAGTAGTAGCAGACATAGGAATTATCATTGAATTATTGTGAAAACTGAAACATTTTCAAATTGTTCTTAACAAAATGAAAATACATTTTAGAATCTCAATTGCATCAATATTTAGTTATCAATTAGTTCTTTCAAACACAAGAAAATATAAGCCATTAAATATTTATAATTTTGATGTATAATTGTACTAATATCATCCTTTTTAAAAGAAGTTTCTGTCAAAATAAGTAAATAGTTCTAAAATGAAATTCATGAGATCAGTATTACAAATTTATTCAGAATAAATTATTTGAATGTCACCACTGGGAAAATTTACTAATTAATAACTTCTGCAATCTATTACAATTTTTGAATATTTTATTATTAATTTCTAGTGCTTTTCCAACACATTTCCCTAATATATCAAGCACATTAGTATGTACACCTTTAAGTTGGCAATAGAGCAGATTTTATTGAAGTAAGTACAATGAAGTGCAATTTAAGGTATCTTTCTTTCTTTTTCAAAAATTAATAATTGAAGCAATACATATGGTCCATTAAATTTTTTGTATCCTAGAAGTGCATCGACTGACAATCATGAAGTTCGAAAAAAACCTCTCATCATAAATTCATTTCTACAAGTGTGAACAGGACACAGAGGAATATGTACTTTAAATGATGTAATATAAGCATAAAAAATATGTACACTCTCTTTATTTCCCAGTATTAAAATTTTTACAAGTATGAGATGCACATATAAAAATAACTCAGATATGTTTACTTTAGTTATTCATGGAGTAATTCTTGAAATATTTAACCTCCAATGACTTTAATACAAGCTCCATTCACAAAAGAGCTTCTGTCTGATCCCAAAAATGCAATCACTTCAGCTATTTCTGTAATTTACAATACATGAATGTTTAGTAAGTGATATCTTTTATAAATTTATATAAAAAAATTATATTACTATACAAAATCTAAATATACGTTGACAATAATGTAAACCATATAAATGTAACAATATTTAAATGGAATTTCACTTTGAGAAACATGTATTTATGCTTAGACTAAGGAGATTAAGATATGATAAAAGCTATAGCAGTTTCATAAATATTTTTTCTGTAAAAAAAATTATTTGTATATGCTTTCCCTGTTTACTAATTTTTAGAATGATAGAGGCAGTTAATGATAGAGCAGCTGTGAAAACATAAATCCAATGGTAGAGCATATTGTGATACACCAATTACATAACTAGTTCCATTAAATGAATAATTACTTTCAGTATTCCACAGAAGAGTTTCTGATTTATTTTAGAATTTTGAATACAGGGTTAAGTGTCCTGAACTTCATTATAAGAATTATACTTGTTTTTCTTTAAGGGTATTGACCACTCAACATAAAAAACACTCCAGAATTAGATCTCAGTCATCAGAAAGAAGAATCAAACCTCAAAATGTCAACTGTAGTACCCAAATGTACCTGCAGAATAACAAGTTCTCTGAAGATAAACATCATATCAATTTTAGAATTGAATTTGAATGCTTCGACAATGACAAAACTCCAGAATAAGCATAAAATTAATTTAAACCTTAAAGCCATATTACTTACTTTTAGAATATAATATCTATGACAATATCTCAAATTTAATAATTTGGTGATATGTTAACATGTATGTAAATCCCATCAAAACATAACATTAATTTAGAACACAAGGACAAGAATCCAAAACTATTACAGACAGTTCATCCAAGTTCAGGAAGATGTGATGACCTAGGAACTAAATTAAGGGCTTTATATGTGGTCATAATATGGAAAGGGGCTGTGTGGAATATTGTGCTATACAAATAAAGATAGAGGGTTTATTGCCTGAAAATATTGGTCAGTATTGATGCTCCCTAATCCCTGAAGATTCAGCAAGTTGTTTACTGTCAAAATGTCAGCTTATCACTCTTTCTGTATGTACATCACCAGTGGTGTAGGGTGGCGAGGGCAACCCACACTGGCCAGAATTATTTTGTGGGCAAAATTTGAGAATTTCTGTAAATTTTTGAGTGCTTGGATTTAAATACCTAAATAAGGGGCAGCACCACTCCACTTTACTTATTCAAATTATCATCCTCTGAGTCTATTAGTTGTCCCTTACTGTCCACCACATCACTCAATCTAAATATAAATAATCTTTCTAGCACTTTCAGTTTATGTATTTCTTATCAAACGTCACAATGAACCTATTATTTATCATCAAATCCATCCTATTCATTGAAACTCAAATAAAAATGTATGCCAGACATTTTTCCTAATCATACAATGGGAAATCCGAACAATATTACTGGTATGAAATTGAGGTTTTATATGATAATGTATCTTACTCTTAATAAATATTACTCTAGGGAGATTAAATCTGTTTATGAGTTGCTGCTTAAAAGATACTGCAATTAAAATTTCTAAGCAAACAAGTTAAAAATAAATTTCTTAAATATTTAGATACCTTCAGGCATGCCGAAACGTCCCAAAGCTATACCAGAACGAAATTTCTCCTTCAGTTTATCTGGAATCTTGTCAGTCATAGGAGATACAACAAAACCAGGAAGAACTGCATTACACCTTATTCCAAATCTGGAATGAAGTAATGTTATATTATTTATAATATAAATAAATTGAAAACAAATGGTGCTGCAAGATGAGATTTCAAAAACATTTTCTACAACTTTAAGATTAACACAGTGTCTGTGGATTAAAAATGAAGAACTTAGTTTAGTAATAAATGTTTTGCTCTCTGATACTTAAAATATGCATAAGAATTTTCAGTTACACTGGGATATGGAGATTATGTACCAACTCTTAAAGGAGAAAACACCCCCAAGTTTAACTAAAAATCTTATCTTTTTGAATCTATCAGTCAACTCTCAGTTTTACAATGTTTGATCTGGCATAAAATTATATAAAAAATAGAAGTTTGGTCACAGTTAAAACTTCTTTTAAAGAATATCTTATAACACATGCTTTCAATCCAGCCTTCTATTGCTCCACTGGATTTACAGCAACACCTCCACCCTATCCATGGATGATTCGGTGACAGAATTGAAACCTTTGTAGCCACCCAGAAAAGATCATTATCAATACCAGCATACTTTCTAGTTCTCTTTCTTTCACATATAACGGTTAAATATTGCTAGGAATTTTCTCAGTTTTACACTGCTTAAATAACAGTAGCAGACTGTCTTCAACATATTCAAACATCCCTCTTTGAATGTGTGATTCTGCAAGATGGTCCAAAAACTCACACTTTCATCAATCCCTTTTGATATTAATAAGATCAACAGAGGAATTCCAAACTCCTTGGGAATTTTTTTCTTTCTATATTCTCTAACATAATTTAAAGCTTTAATTTTTTTTTTGGTGAAGCTGATGCTCTTTCTCTCATACTTTAATTGTATATCACTATTCAATATTTGAAACATGGATTCAATTTTTTTTCCCTTATACATACTTGCCAAATTCTTTGGCTGCAGTTTTGGTGAGTGCTTCAACACCTGCCTTGCTAGCTGCATAATTTCCTTGGCCAATATTACCAGTATCTCCAATAATACTAGCAACATTCACAATAGAGCCATGAGTCACTTTTGAATCAGTCATAGCCCTTGCAGCTGCTTGAAGTACAATGAATGAACCCTTAAAACATAATTACATTTAAAAACTGGCATTAGACACAATAAAATGTGTAAATATAATTTCCCAGCTCATTAATTTGTTCACTAAAATTTATAATTATAAAGTGTAATTTAAAAAAACATTTGTAAGTACTAAATATTTTGAAGTGTGCATTCACAGTAAGTACAATATAAATCTCAATGGAACTATGCAATTATTATTGTGGATTAAGTTTATGCTTCTTCAAATATTTCTATGGTGAAATAGGAACATATAAAATTAATTTGAGTTACATTAAATTCCAGAGGTGTTGCAAAGTAAGCGATGCTCAATGTGGGCCAGGCAAGGTTCTTGACATTTTACTATGGCCAAGTCTTTAGATTTAAATGCTTTTGTAAGAATGCTTACAAGGTATAGTAAGTTCGGCCACTAATTTCCTGATTCAGGTAAAGAAACTGCTTCTGGCCATCTATTTCACATGTTTGTTGGTCTGGAAAATCGTTAGTTACTAGTGAAGCTATGTAATTACATGAAGGACTCTTAAAAAACATCAGTATCTGGTATTTAGTTGTGATTCAGCTGTCACTATCTCAATAGTAAGCATTGTGACAACTCAACAAGAAATTATTCGAATGTTCTCACTCTTGTCATAGTTATACCTCATCATACACACATTAAAAATGGAGTACTATATTACACCTGTGCCTTGTGGACAAATACAAATAGAGACTTTACACTATGACAGAAATGTTAACCATAGCATTCTTCAATGACAAAACATAGCTTCTTAGAACATATATAACTTATTAATAGGTCTATAAATGAATTACAGGGATGAATATAACCAATTAGTTTGTACAAAAGTCACTACAAAAGTAATCAAATTAAAAAAATCCATACTTAAGCAAGTAATTAAAATAGTACTTTACTTATATTTCTTTTTTGTAAATATTTTCATCATTACAGCAATAAATATATCTGATTAATGGTCCCTGTCATACTGATAACAAATATAAAAATAAACTGATTGTAAAATTGTAAATTTTCAATATCAAGTAAATTCTTCAAAATCCACAGACATGGTTTTGTTGTAAGGGAATAATTTCACAAGAACTTTTACATTATCATTAACAAAGTACAAAAATTGATAGTTGCTTTAATTTTGCTAAAGTATTGTTAAAATTATTGAGATACATTTGCAATTATTTCCTTTCTTATGTTATCATAGGAAATTAAAATTACAACAAATTTATTAAAATCACAGATAGTGATATGTAAACTTTCAAATTAGTGACAAAAAATCTCATTTCACTGCACTCTTAATTACATAAACTTTCTAATAATAAAAATAGATGGAATGTAGTAAATTCAAAATGTAAAAAGAGACTGTAATACATAAAGGCCACTAAAGTGTCCAATCTAGGATGGTTAACAAATTCCACTGTTAAAGATATTTCTTTTCTATTTAAGAAAACTATTGGATTGAAAATAATTAAAAGATAATTATAAATTTTAATGGAAACTTGAATTCTAATTATATATTTCATATGATGACAATCAGTATAATATAATGCATTTTTTTTAGTATACACATTGATATAATCTGAAAATTACTAGTGTATTGAGAAGGAATTTTACCAAGAATTGTTTTTTTCACTGGTTCTCTGACAAATTACAAACAAACTTGAGATGAACAGTTGTACAAGTATACCTTCTACATTTGTTAACATTCCTTGTAATTATGCTTTGAATTATGTTTGTTTTCAAAAACTAAAACTTAAGAACACATTATATGCGAGAAATTTTTACAGAAAATAATGGATATTTATAATTTAAAACACTTGTAGCAATTCAAATTCTTTGCTGTTCAAAATGTTGGAGTAATCTCTACTCTCTCTATATATATTTACCTAGTTATTCTTCTTCATTACTTTGTCACTATCAACTTTGCTCAATAAACCTGTCTAATTTATCTGTATTGCTAGCTTTATTTCTCTTTTTATTATTGAGTTTTTCACTTTGTTGCACATCTACTGTTTCCCTTCATTTTTCCTCTCTTTTCTCATTTTGTCTTAATCTTTACTACAAATTTTTTTTTATAACAATTTACCTCACCACTGTCTACAATTTCTTTTTAACAAAAGAAAATGTATTCATTACTTAAAGTTACTTCAATTATATTTAAGGTGAAATGAATTCGTAAGCATAAAAGAAATCCATTGAATAACTAGAAATTTGAAAATGAAATAAAAATATTATTATTAAGAAAAATACCTATTTGGACCAATATTAGTAAAGTCTATTAAAAGGAAAGGGCTTTCCTTTTAAAATAATAATATTTTTCACCTTTAAGTTCACATCAACTACAGTTTGGAAACTATTGATGTCCATCTTCAACAATAAATTATCCATTGTGATACCTGCACTATTAACAATTACAGTTGGAGGGCATTTGAATAATTTCTGTGCAGATTGAAATATTTCAGCAATGGCCTTTTGATCACAAACATCAGCACCAAAATGAATATGCCTTTGCTCTGAAACTAAAACAAGAAAAATGTCTTCATTTTGTAATGAGGTAACATTTATTCACATATTGAACAAGATATAAAACTCAATTTGGAAAATGATTATAAACAAAAACATAGGCACTGAAGAAGTGCACATTAATTTTACAAACAAAAACTTATCATGCAACATAAACATAAATTCAATTTATATGCTGAATTTACTAATAACTATTTTTAAGAATCAACTTGGATAATTTATATATTATATATAGTTTTGTATTCACTAGTATACTGCTATTCTACTTGCAAACTCCTTGTGAACACCACTGTAATCGACACTGCAAGATGCCTTCTAATTGAATAAGATTACAGTGTCAATACTGAACTGAACCTGTAAAATCATTTATCAGCAAAATGCCTAGAAGATAGATCTGTGGTTGAAAAATACTGTATTCGACATTGCAAGATGCCTTCTAACTGAAGTAAGATTACAGTGTTGATTCTGAACAGAAGCTGTAAAATCATTTATCAGCAAAATACATAGAAGATAGATCTGTGGTTGAAAAATACTCTTGTTATGTTCCATTTAGGAAATTTTCTTTCTGGATGAGAACCAGGAAGGGAAAACTGAACCAAAGGGACCAAAAACATGTTTCAAATAGCCAGGATTTATGTTCCTTTCTCTAGTTCACTGACCATATATAAAGCTGTGAATTGTCTTTTCAGACTCAAACACAGAAAACCATAATCAGCAGTCTCCGTGGACTAGACTGAATGGTGTATGTCCAAGGATTGTATATTCATATCTATGCTCTAAAGTGATGATCTTTACACATTGAATGAGAACAGAGTTGTTTATCACACATTATTCTCTTTTAATTAACTTTTGTTCAGTACCTAAATGTTATTTCTCCCTACACCACACTTATTCTCTGTTTCAAATCAGGTGATGGAATACACAAACAATAACCCAGAATTAAACTTCAACCACAAATTATATTGTAGTTATTGAACAAAGTGTTCTTAGAATTCCAACCGGGTGAAAATGTTATTCATGATGTATAAACATCACCTGTTTGGAGTTGCTGGTCTCCCATAAGGTGCCTCCTCAGGTGGCGGATAGAGGAACGCTCACCAGATATGGCAGGTACCGGGGAAATAAAATACCTGGGCAGACCAAAACCAGCTGCTGCTGCTTTTTAGCATAGGTAGTTGGATCTACAAAAGCTAGGGGAAGAAAACCCTGATTAAAAATTACCCACTCCTCCAGGTTGGGGGTTGGTCGTAGGGCTAACAACCCTACACCATAAAAAGAATCTCGTTCAGAAAGCCATACTAAGTGAAGCCGGACTGATGGAATGGAAACGACTAAAGCAAAGAAGAAAAGGACATGATTTAAGATATGAAGGAGTTGGACATAAGAGGATGGAGGAGGAAAGCAAGAGATAGAAGAGAGTGGGCTTCGATAGTGAGGCAGGCTCTAGCTCTACAAGGGCTGTAATGCCATGGTGTATGTATAAACATCGGTCACTGCTATCAACTTTAAGTGAAGTGCCAATTCCGACTCCAAGTAGGAAGAGGGAACACCTAGTGGGGCAGCAGCATGTGGTGACAGAGTTGTGCACCCTGCAGGCAGGAGGATAATCCACCACGACCGCCACCTTAGGAGCACATACTTATCAGAAGGAAACTTGCTGATACTAAATCGGCAGAATAGTATATAAGACAGGGCCCAACATAGCATAGACACTTCACTTGAAGATGATGGCAGCGCACACTGTCAAAATGTATTGGAACATTTTCTCCCGGTTGAAATCATGATAACTCTTTGCTATACTATAGTTGTTTACAAATAAGAATATGATATTTAAACTTGGATTCAATATAACTATTTAAATAACATAATATTTAGGGGAGGAGGGAGTATTACAACAAACTTAAAATAAAGATTTTGGGAATATTTTATACATAATGAACTTCATGACACTGTATCCCAATACAATTTTCAACCATCAAGGCGTATCAGTTTTAAAATATTTTATATTTGATAATTCAAACACAACAGAGATAATATTTAAAAGTGTGATAAGCCAATGCACATGAATCCTTTTTATATTTCTGTTTATATATATAGCCCTATATGCTTTCATTTGAGTGTATTACGACGCCTAAGCATATGCATTCTTTAGTGTGTATTCCCACCATTCACCCATATTTCTATCTTTCCTCTTTATCCAATGTGACTTGGTTACTTAATAATTAAAATCCTTAACATTATATATATGTAATTATATAGCTAACCAGCTATGTATTTGACATATTGTTGGGTATTATATTCTGCTTATTAGTCTGTGAACTTATTTGAAATAAGATGAGGTATTATGTCATGCAATCAATAGTATATACTAGATAAATGACTAATAGTGCCACCGAATGTCCCAAGAAATTTAGTTTATCATATTACTAGAGTGATAGTGCTAATGCTACACAAAACCATATTGGTTAACCTCACCAAGTCAAACTTTTAAATGTCCATACCGTGTGCAGCATCACTTGCATAGAAGCAGATTTTCACTCTTTTTTTTTGGCTTTTTCAGGCACTCTTTGTTTAACAGATGCTGCTGTTAAAGCTGCACTCACAAAAAAAGAAACAATATTACATTCCTGACACAAAGTGATGGATATTTGTAGCAAAATTTATGTTCTAATGAAATTAGTAAACATTGGCATGCACTTTTAAATATATTCTCCAATTATTGTATACTTAAGTAATATGAATTACAAAAAGTAATGGTAAATCACACAAAGTAACTAAATAATAAGTATCTTAATTTTTGGACATTTTAAAAGATTATCTATGTCACTTTATGTCAGTGGAAACACAGAATACAACATTAAGTCAAGGTCCTCTGAATTAGCAAGTACAGTACTATATTTTAGATTACGGCAATAATTATTAATAAATATGTACATCACCTATCAAATATTACAGTATTCTGAATATATTACAGTATTCTGAATATATTACAAACACTTGCAAATTTTATAGGAGGATATTAATATATGAAAGTTGCCTCTCACTTTGGATAGCAGAAAGAAATTCAAATGTTGGCAAATTGGAAACAATTCTGAATTTACAATGGAATGTTTACAATACCAGTAAATGAATGAGTAATATAGATAATAATTTGAGTTACTTCTTTATATGTAGTTTGGATACTGAAGTATCTAAAATAGGAAATTATTATATATTTAGAGGAATATATTTTGTTTTTGGAACCAAGCTGTATTAATGGCTAATGCAAGTGAATCGGTAAGAACATGAAGAATTGATCTATTATTAATACAAAACACTTTTCAGGCTTAAGATGTGCATAAAAGCATTCAAATTATTTTCAAGACGTCTAAAGAAGTAATTGGACTTTGGATGTAAATATTTACATTGTTGGCCAACTTACTTATCAGTATGCTCACCAATTACTATCAGCTTGTGATTAGAAACTATTATTTATAAAACTAATTTACACTAAGCAATTAATTATATCCCATGCCATCTTCAAAAAAAAGACTAAGTCATGCAACCCAAATTATCTAAGAATTTGAATTTTGAGGTAATACCAGCATTAGTCCAAAATAGAAACTACAAGTGTAGGTATTACCAATCAGCTACCAACTAGTGTGGTATGGGTATAAAATTAGAGTTAACATTCTACTTAACAATAAGTCTTGTTGATGGCAGTTGTCAAAACATTTGCATATTTTACGTCAAACTCAAGAAATCTGCAGATGAAACCATCAAATGCAACAGGAGGCTTTTGATAATAGTCATAAGGCAAGTAAGAACGTTACACCTTAAGCTTTTCAATAACTGGGAACTGGTTGGGTAGCATATGAAAAATATTATATTGATTTGCAAATTTTCAAACAAATGGAACTTAAATTGGTGTCTATAAATATAATATATAAAAGATATGAAACACTCTAACAACTTACATTTAAGACACTGGATAGTCTCTTTAGCTGCATCTTCATTTTTGTCAACTGCTATGACAGATGACCCCTCTCTTGCCAATACTTCACAAGTTGCACGACCAATTCCACTTCCAGCTCCTGCAAATTAAATTAATAAGGTTCAATAGGTAAAAATTCAAAACAGATAAACAATAAATTTGAGATAAAGTCCATTGGAAACTTAAATTAATGTGACCATTTTATTAGTTACTCTAACATAGGATGAAATCACGATACATTTGAAGTAAGAACAATGCATTACCAGAAACATTTCTGCTCACTAAATTCAAATATGTACAACATGCGAAACTAAATTTTGTAAGTTTTTCTCTTAGAGTGAAAAGACTAATATTTATTTTAAGATATGCTATTTTTCACTGAAAATTAATGACACATTATGATTTGGCACAACAAATGTTCTCATCAATCGATAATTACTCAGGATACAATTGTAAAATCATAATATTAAAATACAGTATGATCAAAAGAAAATCGTTTTATAAACATGTTGCAATTTATAAATAAATCATCAAGTGATCCCAAAAATTGATTTACGAAAACGTTAAATATACTATTGAAATATAACCTAAATTCTTATCTTAAACATTTCACGAATTATTTTTGCATACATACAAACGAGAGTCCCACTACCTGTTACGAAAGATACTTTGTTAAGTAAAAGTTTAGCTGCCATTTCAGTTTTACAACAGATACAAAATATATGGGCAAAGTACAAATTAAGGTACGGATGTTATTACATAAAAATGAAGAGAGATTTATTATATTTGAATTCTACATTTTTATATCGACTATTGATATTATGAGAAATTTTCATAATGAAAACATAAATGGCAATGATATTAAAATCAATTAATTGATTCAGGCTCCTAAATTGACACGAATGCTTAGCGATTAAAAAATGAAGGAATACAACTAATTTTTACTGTATTTTTTTTATCCTATTCGTCTTTTTAAACAAAAAGTATAGCAAACATCGCGATGACCCCGTACTCTCCCCAACAAAAACGGAATGAGGAGCGAGTTTTGTTAATATACAGAGCACAACTAGTCTGTCTGCGGATATGCCACAAACGTTCGTATACGCGTTGTAATAAGAAAAATGCAAATTGTATTGTGAAGAACGTTTCTGCAGTGAAGTCGCGATTATATATATACGTATATTGATTTTTCCGCATTCCCCCTTTCAAATCCCTTCCTATGCTATTAAAGGGGAGTTGCCTAATGTGGATCACCCTCATGTAGCCTGTTGCCCTAAAAAAAAAAGTCAGAACACGTAGAATTCATTCATTTCTCGGATATTTTATGTACCCTTTCCCGGATCTCCGATGCCCGCTCACCTAATCAAATGCTTCTATACACACCAGTAAACCTGAATTAATTTCTATAATCTCTTACGTTAATTCAGTCATGGATTTGACACTTTATACATTTAAAAGGTCTTATTCTGCTACAAAATATTTTTCCAACAGTTATCAATTGTTTGAAACATTTCGTCTACAGTGTCTCCCTCTCAATTAATTAGTATTTCTCCTTTACTTACATCAATTTTCAGTCTTCACACATTACTTTTCCAAATTAGGCAACAAAATGCCTGAACAAACATATACACCATTACTGTTAAATTTCAAAGCCATTGTGTATGGAAAAAATAAAGGAATAACACATTTAACTACCAAAATTCATTCCATATTAGACGACAGAAAATTGTGGTGTTCAAGAGTCCCAAGGATAATGGTGTCTCCATATGTGGTAGCAATAAACTTGCCATACAGTGAAATTCCATCAACTCATATTTAGGTTTCCAACCTTATACAATGTACCACATTTCCTATTTTGAATGTAGATACACACAACATTCTCATGGTTTTGCCCTATTTTAATTCCTAAATCTAGTCAAATCAGTTTCAATGAGGTGCAAGTTACATACCGTTAAGTAATTAAATTGTAATTAATTTATTTTGAAAGGTTTGTAACCCAAAAATAAAACTACACATTATGCTTGGGAAAATTATGAAGGAGAATAAGGATTATCAGTTATCAAATCAGTTTCAATGAGGTGCAAGTTACATACCGCTAAGTAATTAAATTGTAATACATTTATTTTGAAATGTTTGTAACACAAAAATAAAACTACACATTATGCTTGGGGAAATTATGAAGGAGAATAAGGATTATGTTTAACAGATAAATGTGGTTCATTATTTTTGACGTTTTATCAACTTGTAATGGCTCTTAAGTAACATATATTCTATCTATATGTTCAGTTCTGCTAAGAATCCATACTATTCTTAGCTAAATCAGTCAGAATTTGTCAGCAATCAGTGAATGGATGTGGCCCTAGCTACTAATCATTAAATAAATGGATAATATTGTCCCTTTTGTTGGACAAAAATAAAAGTGTAGCAAGTTGTTTGAGAAAGCAGATAACCATTTTTAGTGAAAAAATAAACAAAGGCTAAATTTGTTTGTGTCACATCCATGAACTGTGGATGTTAAGTATTTAAGAAACAAGAATACCAAATATGTAGACACAAAATATTTCAAAATTCGGATAATTTAAAAAATTTGAAATTTTAGCTTAAATATAATTTTTTGAAGTTGATCATAAGGATTATAGTACTGCACAGAAATAAATTCTGTAGAAAGGTCGAAAAGAGAAGGCTAGATGAATACATAATTGAATATAAATATGGCACTAAATTAGAGAAATACAGAAGACAAAGATATGAATAAAACTAGTAATAAAAGTATAGTTTGTGGAACAACAAATATATATTATATGACACTCATCAAATTGGATACATTAGAATATCCGTTTTAAAAGTAACAATACATATATATATATATATATATATATATAAACATCTTTGGAGAATATAATATTATAGATTAAACATAGTGTTGAAGAGCAATAATATCAAACTTACAGGAAACTCCTAACATGCTGAACCAGATTCTTGCACAAACTTTCCTACACGAACAAATGCCATAGATAATGATGTATAGTAAGAAGCTGTAATTACCACCAAAATGCTATCTAATGAATTATTTCTCTGGGGATTAGCTTCATGAAAACAACTGAAAACTAGGTTTTACTAACCATTCTGGAATATTTACAACAGACAAGTAAATGTTATAACAACAATACAAGATTCACTGCAATGGTCTCTCTTTCTTTAATTGTTCAAGTTCTCTTTCAACATGCTCGTTTAAGTCTTCCAATGGTTTGTAATACATATGCACTACTTGAGCACCTGCCATCATGGATAACAAAGCAGCTGCTGTAAACTTTAAATAAACTGGCCATGAAACTCCAGCTGGCATTGTTTCTGATTTTAGGCATTCATTTTAGCTACAATTGATTTGGCTTGAGATTTTTTATAAGTCTTATCTGGGGAAAAAAAATTAAGAAATGTAATACACATATTTGAAGTTATATATTCAAGTTAAAGTAATTATTCGAATATCACTAACTGACTCATGCCTTATACAGAATTATAATTATTTGGAAAATGAATATTTCTCAATTGTTTGTTATTCATAATCTAGAAGCAATAAATGTAAGATTGAACAAAATTAGTAAAACATACAAATATTTATAACAAAATGTTATTAATCCATACAATATAGGTTTAAATGGAATAAAATAATAACTACGTAGATACTTACAAAAATTTGTCTGTCCCACATGCCAATTTATCATAGTAAATTCCAAGGCTGCACCAAGAAGGAAAAAAACAGGTAGAACTCGATATACACCAAATCTTTTCCCTGGCCACTTGGAAATAATACGTTTTAATAGCTTACTATAAAATATCATTTGTGAGCAATGGACTCGTTGGTGAATGATAGATTTTCAATATAAATCTGTTTCTATATCAGAAAAATGCAAGAAATAAAATTGACATAATATTATACAGCAGGGATATAAAAATATTAATTTTAGCAATACAAGCTTCAATATAAAATACATTACATAAGAAATAAAAGTCACTAAATTTAGTCTGTTGAAATGTTCAGATCACACATTTGTTTCTTACCTACAGTTTTATACATGTATCATCACAATGTTGGGAAACAAAGTATTTGTATGCTTAGATTTGCTCTTTTGTAACATAGAATGAAAATATCTTAATTCAGCATTGGAAAATATGTTTAACAATTATCTTGATAGTAAGTAGAGAATTTTCTGTCACATCATATTTGTGCCATATGATCTTACTGTTTGTATATTCATAATGAATTTTTTTGATAAATAATGCTAAGTAAACATTACAGTGATACTAAAATGCTACTAACTGAAGAAATTATTATTTGTTACTGAAATGTTTGGTTCAGCTAAACAATTTTACAGACGATAAATCATTTCCACTACCACTAAAAATACAAACACCAAGAAATTGGTTTTGCTAAAATACTTTGGTGTCGGTCACAAAATTAATGACTTGATAAATACATAAACTAATTTTCTATGAAATAATTGTTCACTTTTGGATTATCCTTTAAGTTTCTCTTACTAATTTTACTGCAACCTGCTAATAGCGTAATTAAAATAGATTTATTTTTCATAAAGTACATTTATTGCGATAACTGACAATAATGAACAATTTAATTCATATAATTGTGAAAACTGTATTTAATAAAAAGTAATTTGATCCTAACCTTTCATTAATAGCATAACATTAGTTAATTATCCAGACAGATGTTTAGAAAATTTACTTACTTAGTTTCAATGTTTATTTTAAGAGCTGTTCTGAAATAATACAAACGACCACAGCAGACCATTAATAAATGCCAAAGCAATTAATAAGAAGAATGTAAACTTCAGGTGTGAATATTAAAAAAAAGATTCCTAGTTCTATTAAGCACCTTTCACAATTACGCCAATGATCTCAACTCCGGATTTGTCCGGCCAATGTATTAATTCGTACAGGCCTGCGCGGACGGTGTAATATCGCGGTTCTTGGCCAGTCTTTTTCGAGATGCCGATCAGTGATGAGTTCTCTTCAACTAAAAATTATCTCCTGGTGTATTCTTTAAAAAAGAAAACCGTAACGTGAGAGAATATTTTGGGTGCATCCTCTTGTCTAACAAAGACTCACAAAAGGATCATTTGATCATTCATCACTTTGTACTCCAAACTCCGAAGCAAGTGGACAGCTCTAAAGCAGGAATTTATGCCTGAGCCTTCCGTAAAAAGAGAGGAGATAAGCGACAGTTTCCTGAAGACATTTTCCCAACTGCATTGGAGCCCTCGACGACAAGCACCTCCGTGTGGTAAAACCGACCAAAAGTGGGTCTCTTTTTTTTTTTAATTACAAAAATTATTTGTCCATAAATCTGATGGAAATATGCGACGCCAATTATGTTTCACATTTGTTGACATTGGAGCGTACTGGAAAAACTTTGATTCAAGTATTTTTAAAGACAGCACGTTTTGAAAAAAATTGGAGAACGGTTCCTTATCACTACCGGGTACATATTAACCAGTGCTGCCATTTGTAATCATGGCGGATTATGGTTTCTCCTTACGGGAACATGTTTTGAGGCCATATGCACGGAAGAACTTAAACTACAGGAAAAAGGTTTTTAATTATCGTTTGAGTCGAGCTGGGCGGTACATTGAATTTACTTTTTGAATTTTAAGCAACAAATGCAGAATTCTCCACCAGCCTTTGAATGTAAATCTGGAATTAGCCAAGTCTATTGTCAGAGCAAGCTGTATTTTGCACAATTGAGTAGGGCTAAGAGATGGGTATAAATTTGAGAACACAATATATCTTTTCGGGTTTGGAGATGAAACTGCTCCCTTTGCTAGGACGCACAGTACTGAGCGAGATAAGTTTGCAGATTATTTCGTTGGACAAATGGGTGTGCCTTTGGAGGATTCAAAAATTCACTGATTTAAGAGTACTATTCCAAAATTGACAATTTTTTTAACTAAATCCATTGAGCCAAAGTTAAACTTCGTAGTTCTTCACCTTTCTGTATAAACTTCTAATACCTAATCTAACTAGGTGTTTTGCATTGTAGAAGCGTATGAATTCAAATTGATTAACCGTATATATTTCAATGTATAAATTTCTGAATTTTAGGTTTTGAACTTCTGTACATCAATTTTGAAAATCATGTAATTTAAATAAAGGAACATGTTATTTACCACACTCCTTTTGTTTTTATTCGTTGAAACCCTCCAAATCAGGAAATATTATATAGCTGATAGCATGTATACCTTTCAGGCGCAAGTCTCGATTTATGTAGTTTTCGTGAGATGCATCCAACAGGGGCTTTCTTTTTTTAAATTCGCAAATTAAATGTTCTGTGTCATGACTATACTAGAACAATGCAATCATCTCTGCAATTACAGGTGAACGGATATCGCTTAAGTCTGCATATTATTTTTGTGAATTAATGTAGATTGTTTATGAGTTTTTACCCCAGAGTAATTGAATATAAAAAATAATTGTGGGCTTTCCTTTAAAAAGTGCCATTCAGATACTTCAGGGTTTGGTGATTGGTAAAAAAAGTAGTACCATAAACATAATTATTGTCAATTAATGGAAGCATATTTTGTAATCACAAATATATTAACGCAATATTTCTCTTAACAATAATAGTATTAACGATATTTGTAAAATTATTTTTACATACAGTAATAACCTCTGTATAATGCTACATTAATATATATATATTTGACTATTAAATTACTTTTATACATAGTTACAAACTCTGTAGAATCTTACATGAATATCATTACATATATGACTATTTAACGTGCTTCATCGTTGAGCTGCTATGATGAAGAGTTAGAAAATATGGTAGTTTTGTTATCACTACTGCCACTAATCCCCATTCGTATTTGTATCAGAACTATTAAATACGCAAACATTGCTGTAATTATCTGTAAATAAGAATGGAAACGCAAATTTGAATATATCAATATTCAGAAATATATATAATTTTTAAAATGTATGATACAATTACATGATCAATTACATTAACATATCATCAATTCCTATGTATCGTAACGTCTGTATCAATTAATGCGTCTATAAGTCAATCTGATATCGAAACGTTTAATGTTACAATTGATATAATCCCAATAAGAAGCAAAGTTTCAGGCATTTGCAAATAATCATAAGTTTATCATGGTATTGGATGTACAATTTTTAACTTAATGTAAAATGTATAAGCTTTTTTACATGTAAATTAAGATTTAAGTTATCTTGTTATATTTCTATGTTTATTGTAAAAATACAGACTGTACTAACCGTAGTTATTAAATGCGAATTTATAATCAGGTAACCTCTTAAAGAAATTTCTGTTGAGCTCATGGATATTGCAAGCAGGAATAATTTTATCTGAAATTGTAAAGTTCAATATTAGGAACTATTTCACCCACAATGTTAAAATCAATTAATACTTTGATTCCTGCACCTCTTCACGTGCCTCTTCTTTATCTTGTAATAACTTTGATCGCAATAAAATATAAGTGATGTCAGTTTTAACCTGGAAATAAATTTGTTTAATTAAAAAAAAATCACCAAAATGACGATTTTCATCACTATTTCGACTAAAATACTTGCTTTAAAAATGATATACTTAATTGAAGTTAGTTTTAACAAAACTAATTTACGACCCGCACAACAGACAGAAATAGAAAATAGTTTTGAAGCTTACAAAATTTAAAAGTGAGTAGACGATTTTATCAACTGTTGTGACGATAGATACTTTGAGTAATAGTGTTGAAAAAGATCACAACAGACGATTGAAATGTCTACTCACTTTTAAATTTTGTATCGTTCAAAATAATTACTGTCTATTATACGGGTCTTTAATGACTTGTGTTTGTGTTTAGAGACGTTGTATTATTTTTGAAGTTACTTTTATTGATTTTAGTTCTCTATGTCAACTGCGGTCAAATTTTCCTCTAGCAATTTAACATATTATGTTATATATTAATACATTACATATAATGCAAAATACTACGAATTATAAAATTTACATGAATGCATGTATAAAACTTTCTGAAGAAGATAATGTACTTTAATGTAAAATAAAAAAAATACATCTTAATCATAATATTTTTTAATATCATCGAATTTTACTTGTTTTTCAAAAAACTCTCAGCATAACATGAATGAATTAACTAAATAATTTATATCTTCAGTAGTGATCAGATTACGATAGTATTGTATAGCACTATACTTAAGCTTTGCTTCATGGGGCTAGAGATATAAATTGTGAGGTAATTGATAATGTATTAGGTAAAATTTATAATGAATTGTAATCCTAACTTTCCTACAAGGAAGTCGAAACAAAGTAATGGTGACAATCAGTTCAATTTCTTGTTATTATATTACCCTGTTTTCCATAATCGCTTAAAATTAAGAATCTCTGGAATGCAGTTGTTATTTTTAAAAAAACATTGGAATGAAATTTTTATATTTCAATACAGTTCACATAAATCCCAATTGCTTGCTGTTGGTTCACCCTAATACAATCATAGACGAAATTGACTTTTATTAAATACTATGTTTGTAAATTAAAATTGGTTTACTAATCTAAATAAAGCATTAATTTTATTTTTACTAGAACTATTCAAAATACTTGAGCAATTCAATATACATTCACTATTTTAGCAAAGTACTTTAATATTGTTGGAAGAGTTCTAGGGTGTACAAACGGGTGATGTAAATACACTACGGTTCGTCGACAATCCCCACCGACATCTTGCAAGAAACCCAAAAACTTTTCCAACAACAAATTCACCGGGAAAGACTGCGAAAGTTACTTTAATATTATTCATTTGTGCTAAATATTCTACCGATATTAGAATGCTTAGATACAGAAAGTAATACTATCAACTCTCTATACTTACTGTTTCTATTACCCTTTCGGCACCTAAGCAAATGTGAAATATTGCTGAAAAACCAAAAATTGCGATGAAAAGTAACATGTAGGGTTCTGTTTGCATTGTGCCTGCACCGTCGAATGTTAAAAGGGCATAAATACTGGTAGTTTTCATTATAAATATGACAGTTATAAAGTGCAAATATGTCAGATGCAACGAACTTCCCAGCATAGTTGTGAGCTTACTAAGCGACAACCAGAGTCCCATACATCTAGGAATACTACAGCGCTTGTCTTCACAAAGTAGAACCTACAAAATGGTTCAGATTTTTTAATATTGTGCCAGTCATTAAAGAAACACGTAAAATTTAAGTCACTCACCTGTTCTAAAAATGTTGTCAACATTTTTCCAGCATTTATTAACGCACGACAATTAGCAATCCAGAAATAGCACAACATAAAGGCACACAAAGAGACGTACGAAATTAATAGCGCCGTTAGTATTGGTGAATTGAAAAACAAAATACGTAGCGCTGAAGCTGTTATTACTATTAGTAGAACAGTGGAGGTTACAACTGTTACTTTCCGTTTCATCCCCAACTTAAGAGAAGTTCCAGATACCTTGAAAAATTCGCTCTGTAAAACAATCGAGAAAAAATCGACTTGAATAGAAGATTAAGCTATATACAAAGTGTTTAAAAGACGAAACTTAAAACAATATATATAGAGAGAGACCGACGCACCACCGCGCCCTACTCCAATTGCAACACTGCAGCAACCGGTACGCCCAATACCTCCTTCCAGGATCGGTCGACAGCCCGATGCGACCCCGGCAACACGAGCAGGTCGCCGAACACGTGCGCCCGCCCGTTATTCTCCTTCCCCGCCGTGTATATAATGACATTTTATTTTATTTATTTTGTGTTTGTTATTTATCCCTTATTGTACATATGCTGCGGGGCCAAAGATACGGCCCACTTTGTACCATGCACTTGGCCAGACCGACGTTCTTTGTGGTGGCCACGAGGGCTGTAATAAACTCGAGTCCCGAGCATAGCTCTTACCTCTGGTGGAAGTTATGTTTTTAAAGATGGCTTGCCTAATTGTATTGATCAGGCCCAGGCGTGCCCTAAGTAATCCTAATCTGAATTTAAAACCTAAACCTAATTATATTAATCCTAAACCTAAAACCTAGTGCATCTATCTCTAAGGTTGCTATCTCTAGTCGAAATTATATTTATGTTGTCAAATTTTGAATATTTTGCCCTATCGTAAAAAGTTCTACTCTTAGATGTTAAATAATCCCTAATCATATCTAATCCTAAAGTGATATGAATATTTAACATTCTACTATATCTAGGTGCATCGGTAATTATTTTAACACATCTATTTTGCACTGCCTGAGCCTGATCAATGTGAGATTCGGCTGCTACACCCCAGACATCGCTACCGTACATAAGTACAGGACGTACCATAGTCTTATAAAGCAGGAGCTTAGTTTTTAGGCTAAGACCGCGGCTTTTAAACATCGGGTACAAGCTTCTTATTGCTGAGTGGCATTTCGCTTTGGTCTGTTTGATATGCTCCCCAAAGGTCAGTCGCTTGTCCAGCCTTAGTCTTAAGTACTTTACAGACTTTGTCCATTGGACTTTGGTTCCCCCTGCCGTTATATCAACAATGGGGAAGTTTCTTTTCCGCGTAAAAATTATGGCCAGGCTAGGGCCGCAGATAAAAGTAGCGTTACTACGGCAACAAAGATATAAACACCTGAGAGAGAGAGAATCCGTTACTTCGTCACTAGGTGTACGTGCCACGTGGTCCTAAATAGGCATATAATATGATATGCGAGTCATGCAGACATAAAGAAGAAGAATTTAATGTGTTTTGCTCCTTTACATTCATTTACTTTGACCTGCTTTTCGATTCGTAACTGTGCTGGTAGGATGTCTTGACCATTGATTTGATGTTCTTGAAGTCAATACTTGAAATGCTTTATACGATTTATTTTAAACATTAGACTTTTCTATTCAAACGAACGATGTAATAAACAGATTTCTATTCCCAACATTCTAATAACTGAAAAATAATTTGATCAGTTCTGATGGTGCCTTATTTGTAAGACTCTGTGGACGGTTTACTCTATCCTTAGCTACTTTCCTATTTAGGATTTTCTGGTCTGCATTGCGAACGAGTAAATCTGGAGATAATTAAAATTAAATTATGAAAATTACACTACCATATAGCAAGAAATAATATTTCGATATTTCATTATGCACAAACAAACTGTAAAGGTAGGTATTCGTAGTCAAACTATACAAGTGCAAGAAATTCACAAACCTCAAATTTTTTCCATGTGTTTAAATATATAGCCAGCCTTCCTTTATCTTTCCAATGTATTATAGGCATGAGGTATACTTGCAACAAAAGGAAATGCAAACCTAGATCAATTATATACTCAGCAAACGTTTCGTTCATCACTTGTTTGATATTTTCATACCAAACAAATGAAACAGTAGTCAACAAGATCAACCACATAAGAAATGAAAACATATAAGTGAACGAACATTTAGAAGATCGCCAGCCTTCTGTAACAATAATTTCACATATAAATATCAATAAAAATGCAACATAATTCATTCTAATTCGACCTACCATTTTTATGATAATGCAACGGGTAGATTGACATGAGACGGAAAATAAGTAAAATTATATTGACACTTTTTTCAAATTCTGAACAGTTATCAGAGTTAGCTAGAGGCATTGCCAAGTGCTCCCGGACGACAACCATCTTTGCTTTCTTAACAGATTTTGTCCTCACCCTGTACTAAAAGACAAATCTTAAATTAATACATATTTCTAGTAAAAGCAAAGGAAAAACTTTGGTCAAATTCCTTTTTACGGGTAATTTTCAATCCCGTTTTAATTTTTTTTAATAAATGTTAACACTAATTCATAAAATAAATAACGCTTAAAAGGCACGGAATATAGCCATTGAGATTACGCGATTCACACAGGTCAGTAATAAATGACCAAATACTTATACTTACACTCCAATCCCGTACCCCAAATTCGACCATTTCATTCTAATACGTTACCATAAAGTGCAGTTCACTGAAAATCGAAGTTTAGATTAATTCTTTTTATGTTGGCAGCGTAGTTGTAAAACAATTGTATTAATTTTTTATGAGCATTGAGTAATTAATGACTAACCCTTTTCACTTGTCAATACACTCGTGATTAAAAGTAGGGAAACATAAAGTAAACTGAACCGAAGGATAATCGATTATATCTTTAATATTTTATTTACAAAATACCATATATCTAAGGATTGAATTGTGACGTAAAATATAAATTATTTTATTAAGAAGGGTTTCCCGGTTAATACAAATAAGAATACTTTCTCGAACTTCAACCCGGTTTAACTCCGTGAAAAGTGACGTCTAGCACTACCATTTTCATTCCAAGTTATGTGCAGTTATTTTCAACATTTATTTAGGAATTTATCAAATGTTAGTAATAACGGGAATAATATAGTTAAAAGAGACAGATTAAGTAAAGAATAGAAATAAGGAAAGGTAAAAAATATTCGACAATTTACCGTGGAAATATATATATATATATATATATATATATTCATATATTGTATAGTCTGACATAGGTGGAAGTTCAAATTTTCGAGGCAATCCGAAATTGTCTGTGTTATGAGATAATAAATTAGTTTTAAATGTAATATAAATGCCAATTAAGAACAAAAAATGGACAACTCTTTTATTTCTTTGGAGGAGAATTGAGTACTGTTAGTGTTTTGTCATATGGCGGCTAGACGCTAGTTTAAAAATTGTTATGTTATGATATTTGATTGTCGAAAAATGGTGCCGCCAATTAAACGCACGTTTGACGGTAAAACCACATCTAAGGAAGAAAGGTTATCTTTTTTTGTAGGATGTAATTTTTTTTTCGAATTTATAATGTTGCATCTCATTCGTTAATTTTATCAATTGCTAACATTACAATAGTTTTCCACAATGTGTTGGTTCTTTTGTTTAAATTGATAGGTCATTTACCATGTATAGTTTTTTAGGTTCTTAAGTTATTAAATTGCTCCCAATACCACAGCAGAACCTACCTATCCATTGAAGAGTATGATGACCTACAATATATACTTTAATGAATAAGAAAGATAGCCAATACAGACAAAAAAAAGGGGTAATATAAATACCACACTACGTTTCTGGAATCCTAGTCCCTTTCGTCAGGTGCTAATAAGAGCCTAGAGAAACAACTGCACTCGTCATTCAAAAGCTTTTATATATATAGCATTTCCACCTATGCCAGACTATCCAATATATATATATATATATATATATATATATATATATATATATATATATTGGATAGTCTGACATAGGTGGAAGTTGACAGAGTTAGGACACTGAATACTTCAAAGCAACAAACTATCCAAAGCTTTTTGAGTGTTGTCAACTGACCAGTGCAGTTGTGTTTCTCTAGGTTCTTCTTAGCACCTGACGAAAGGAACAAGGATCCCAGAAACATTGTGTGGTATTTATATTACCCCTTTTTTGTCTGTATTGGCTATCTTTCTTATTCATTATTTTCAATCGGACTCAATTTTTTTCATTTTAATATATACTTTAAAGTATCTAAGTTGTTTCCAAATTGCGCCCAAATTGTTTGCTAGTATTAATTTTCATCAATTATCAGTAATGTATATACATTATCTCCACATCTCTTGGTTTTTGTTGTGAATTAGGCATATATATATATATATATATATATATATATATATATATAGCATCTAAAACTTTGCTGAAATTTTTCAATATTTGTTTTCATTTATGTTAGTGTCAACAATTTTTATATTCAAGACTAATGTATCAAACATGCATAATCCTTGAATATACTTTTTCCATGACATTTCAGTGTATGATCATGATGATTTTGGAATTTCAATTCAAATAAGTTGAATAATTTGTCATTCAAAATACGCTTTACAAATGTGCACTTTGATTATATATATTATTGGAACAAATTTATAATTTGTTAACTATAAAGAAATATATTATAATTTTAGACTACCAAAATGCCAAAAGTGTCTTGAAGATGGCCATTGGACTTATGAGTGCAAAGGGAAACAAAAGTTTTTATCAAGAATGTCACGCAGTATGCTTTTGAAGAAGCGTTTAAAAATGAATGAGACTTCAACAGGTTCTACAGCTGTGTATGTATAGTTCAAATGTTTGATTACATTTTAATTATTGTAGTTGACAGAGTTAGAGCACTGAATAATTACTTCAAAGCAACAAACTATCTCTGTTAATGGAAATAGAAATCTCAGATTGTATGTGTACATTACACCAGGAAACTAATTCTATTTACCCTTTTGCCTATGATTTAAGATACAACAATGTGGTCCCAAAAAGTAAACAGAACTGCCAAGCCTTTAAAACATTCGACGGCTCGGCAAATTTGTCATTATCGGCATCATCTCATATAACTTATTGTTTACAACTTTTTCGTACTGGATGTACAATGTCACTACTGTCATTATCACTAACTGAAATATCTATCAAATCTTTGAATGAAATGTCAACACAACTGTTACTGTCTATGCCTGTGATAGGCAGTTTTGGCTCAAAAACCTGACCACGAGCCTCACATGTTGTAGGCCAAAGGGTTAAAATTGACATATGTAACAATTTCTAATATTCTATCACTACAAGGTTCCTTGAATCAGAGAGTGATGTTTTGAGTATAAAGAATTTGTTTAAATTTATTTACTTCAAACTATAACAGAAAAACATTCTGCACATTACTGTTCAGAGGAATGTCCAATATTTTGTCTGTAATCCTTTAGGTGATATTAACTCAATTCAATTGCCTGCCCATTTCTAAATTGTAGTTCATATCCTGTCACAAGTCAGCTGTTGCCTAGTAACAGAATTCTAAATATACCCTTAATCTTTGTGAAACCAAAATTATCGCAGCAATGAAGTCGGTAACTTGAGATTCATTAACACCCGTGTGGCAATATATATATTTTTTTATGTTTACTGTGTTATAAATTATGTTAATGTAGAATTAGTGCAAAGTAATGGATCTTGGACTTCCTTTTATCCACTCATGTGTAGAAAATACGATATGGTCAAATTAAAAAGCACATTTGGTTAGGAAAGAGAGACAATAGTCAGCTTAAATATATGTGACCTTCCCTTGACACAGAAAGTTATTGGCCTAGTGGGCCTTCTTTTGTTTATGGGTAACAGTTAGCTTCACGGGAGTCAAAACACTTATAAGAAATATGACAAAGTCAAATCTGTACCTGGTCGGCATGCAGTTCGGTCCTTCTTTTCTGATGAAGGGTGCTCTGGCTCTCGAAAATTTGAATTATTTTCACTCCTTAGCCCGACTGGACCATCTGCTGATTTCAGGTAAGTTGACTTCTCTGTCTCTCTTTCCTATTTAAAATTGTTATTTAATTTGACCTCATCAAATTTTCCTTAAGTGTTTTTTTTTTTTTTGCTTCACATTTGAAGTCGGATTACAGAATGCTTTTAAAAATATTATTTGACCTACAATATTCACTGTTTTGGCATGTTTTCAGTACAGTTAAGTATGTTTTCTTCTTCGAAATAAAGGTTGTATGATTTATTAGATAAATAAGCAGACAATTATTATTAAAAGATTGCAAAAACATTGTGTGGTAGTTATGTTATTACTTAATTTTTCCTGTTAATTGGCTACTTCTTAAATAATTAGCCTACGTCTAACATATACATTGTAGTAGATTCCTTTGGGCCCCACAAGTTTGGGCAACAAATGTAGTAATCGGGTCACTCGCCCACCAGTTTTTGGGCAAGCTTCTTGGACGATTCTATGCCAACTTGTTATTTCCATTATGCAGAACAATTTCTTAGTCTAGCATACATGTACGAATCATAAGATTCGTCATTTCTTGGGCGCCAGGTTACTTTGATGGTTTTGATAATTTATTTATCAAAACATGAAACAAATTCTTCAGGTGTGGTTTTGACTTACACAACACATGGCTTTAAGTACACTTTTGTAGAGCATCTGCTCCCTTCTACTCTTGACTTGGAACTGCCCTGTCAAGGTGACAACAATAATGTTCACATGCCTGCTCCAAATGTTGAGAACTCAACATTACACAAAAAACCCAACAACACACAAAATTACGCTCTACCATTGAGCTACCCTGCCTTTCCCCAGACCTAACGATATAGCCAGTCTTTTTAGGTGTAGAGGGTGGAATGGATAGAGCAGAGTGAGTGACAAGTTTGGAGCATACATTAAGGAATAAATACAATTGTTAAGGATATATTTGGTGGCAAATATATATATATATACGCCTTAACCATATCGGCCACCGGGTCAAGCTCCAGACCAGGCAAATATAGACAGTCTTATTATTGACAAAAAGTTGTTTAGTGGAGGAATGGATAGAGTAGAGGGATTGAAGTATTAGGAACATCCATTAAGGAATAAATACAATAATAGGAGAATCCATTAAGGAATTGGAACTAATTTGGTGACAAAGTAACATTCGAACTTGGATTTTGAGGAAGGATAGAAACAAATAGGAGGATTACGCTTTATGTGAATTCATATGCTCAGGCATAGATTCACGCACATAGAAAAGCATATGTTCAAAGCAGGGAGAAGGATGGAAGAAGAAGGGAAGACTGTAAATATTTGACCCAGGCAGGATTTGAACCTGCGTTTTCTGCTCAGTAGACATATATATAATTGCAATATTGGTATGGAAAGGAAAGACACATAGATTGTGGCTTACCTGTAAGTGAAGTACCTTCACCCACACCCTAGTCTCCCACGTTACCTCACCATCCTTCCTTAACTCGCTTCCCAATCAACCCAACCTGACTCATAACCTCAAAACTGATAATGAAATTGTCATTCTCCCAGCTGACAAGAGCTCCACCATTGTCGTCATGGACTTGGAGAAGTGCATGGCTGAGGCACTTTGCCAGCTGGGAGACGATGGAACGTACAAGCCTGTACCCACTGACCCCAATCCAGCCATCAGTTTAGAAATAAACAAATTTGTCCATTCATTAGGAAAAATCCAAAAATTGTCATCAGCCTCCATTGAACTCCTCACTCCAGAAAACCCCAGAACACCCACCTTCTACCTGCTCCCCAAAATACATAAAACCTGGTATACTGGACCGCCCCATAGTTGCCGGCTACAACTCTCCTACTGAGCAGATTTCTGCAGTGGTGGATGAGTCCGTCCAACCAATAGTAGAAAAACTACCCTCATCCAATACACCAACCACTTCTTCCGCTGTCTCCATGAACTCCCAAAACCTCTTCCACCCAATATCAGTTTTGTTACTATAGATGTTGTCTCACTCTACACCAATATCCCCCAATGCCTAGCGGCACTTGAATACTTCTTGTCCCGCATGCCACAAAATTCTTTCCCCACCACCAATTTTCTGGTTTACCTCACACAGTTTGTCCTCACCAGAAATTACTTTTCCTTCCAAGACAACATCTACTATCAAATAACTGAAACAGTTATGGGCATCCAGGGGGCCCCCACCTACACTAACCTGTTCATGGGACTCCTAGAACAGGCCCACCTAAATTCCTCCCCATTAAAACCCCTACGTAGCCTGGTTCAGATTCATAGACATCTTCATGCTATGGACCCACGGACCAGACTCCCTATCCGAATTTCTCCACACCTGAACTCCGAACACCCTGTAAAGTTCACTTGGAACCACTCCCCAACCAGAATCACTTTCCTAGACGTTGACGTACAACCGGTTCCTCAACGCCTTCATCAATAGAAACTATCCCAGTGACCTCTTCCAAAAACAGATAACACGTGCCCTATCAAACCTCCAAACACCCACACCCACTCTGGACCAAAACCAAAAAAAGTAGTCCACCCCTCACTACAACGTACTTCCATGGACTACAAAAAATTAATTCCATTCTCTGCTTAGCATACACTGGACTGCAATCCAGCCCTGAACTAAAATCCATCCTCCCCACTATACTCCCCACCTGCCCAAGTGTTGCCTTCAGACGCCCACCCAACCTCCGAAATTTACTTCTCCACCCATTCAAAACCCACACCCCCCCTGTGCCAGGTTGCAAACTGTGTGGTAGGAAGTGATTCTATGTCTTCCCTATTTTATTGCCCACCACAACATTTCAGATCACACAAAAACATACAAAATCAAAGAAAACATCACCTGCCTCTCCTCCCACACCATCTACCAAATTAACTGTAGACTCTGCCCTGCATTCTATATAGGCCAAACCAAAAGACCCCTCCCTGAACGAATAGCCAACCACTGCAGCACTGTCAAACTTTCTAAAATTCAATTCCCAAAAGCTGCTCACGCCCAAAGTCACAATATATACAATTTCGACCAATGCTTTACACTCACCATCTTTGAAGCTCTACCCCCCGATTCATCAGAGGCAGAACTCCATCTGTGGGAACTCTATTTCCAACATGTCTTGCAGTCCAGGCAAAGCCCTAGACTCAATATCCTTTAAATAGTGACCTTCCTACCTGCTATCCCCACTTTCACGAGACCATGTGAGTATGTATTGAGCATGCTCATGTATGTATGTATGTATGTATGTATGTGTGTGTGTGTATGTCTGTGCATATTTATATGTATATGTATGTTTAAGCATATATGTATATGTAGGGAGCTTTGTATAATGATCACTATCAGAACCTTTCCTATGCCACGACCTTCCCTTGAGAGAAAAAGTTAATGACCCTTGTGGGGTGTTAATTGTTTATGGGAACCTGGTGGGGTGTTAATTGTTTATGGGCTACTAGCCGTGCAGCGGTCAAAACTCCGCAGCCGGCCGGTGCACAGAATGGTGTAACACTCCTTCCTGAAGAAAGAGGTTGAGAGCCTCCGAAAATTTAAAGAACAATCTTCAGTTTCTTATGGCGACATTGCAATTCACTTTCAGGTAAGCCACAACATCTCTCTCTATCCTTTCCATACCAAAATTGCAATTAAATTTGACAATGTTTTATCCTTACTAATATAATATATGTGTATATATATATATATATATATATATATATATATATATATTTATTTATTTATTTATTTCTTCACTACCCAATTATCAAATGTGACTTTGTCACTTAATTAACATTTGTGTGTATATATACAATGAAAGGAACTTCAATTTTTTTCAGTAATATGAAAGCATATGCTCAGGCATAGAATGTTGCACTTAGAAAAACATATGTACCTGCATATATATATATATATATATATATATATATATATATATATATATAGCAGCTAAAGAATAAATCTTACCTTTATAGTCTCAGATGATGTTGAATTCGACATATGTTAAAATTCAGGACAAAGGATAAAGCTCATATTTTTTAGTACCAAAAATTCCGATCCTCAGGCCATATAAGTTCTAATTTCAGTAAAATATTAAAATGGTTATATCTGTGGAAGGGTTCAGGATATTTAGTTGCATTTTGTTTTATTTGGCAGATAT
Source organism: Zhengitettix transpicula (assembly GCA_037074705.1). Lineage (NCBI taxonomy): Eukaryota > Metazoa > Arthropoda > Insecta > Orthoptera > Tetrigidae > Zhengitettix > Zhengitettix transpicula. The sequence continues at coordinate 6,207,637 of CM073595.1, forward strand.
TACATTTCTGATTAAAATGATGTGTTCCATTTAATTTTTTTTTGTAAAATGCGAATCCCAAAAATTTTGATATTTTACTGTTGAACGGAACCTTATAGTACTACAATCACTGAAAAGGAGTACTTCCACATTTAAAGGTAACATGTTTTATAAACAATTTAAAAGCTTGTCACATTATCCTCCTCGTGTTACCACACTGTCATATACTTGATATCAAATTCTTTGCCTATTTGTCATAACACATGGGATTATTAAGCAATCAAACTTTCAAAGACAAAGCAATTTGATTTAATAGAATTTTTACTAGAGAAGTTTAATAATGTGAATTTCACGAAGATAAAGTGCGTATCATTAAGGTACATTTACAAATTACCCATCATGGATACAATTCTGTGTGTTTCGGTTACGTTTCTTCTGCGATGTTCATCGATTATGATATATATTCTGACATCCAAGAAGGATGTCTACCTGCTTTTACCGAAAATTGTCTGTATGGCCTTACACAGTTTTTGTTGTGGGGGAATACTTCTTTCTGTTGTTGGCTGTGCCTTTTGGACACCTTTCTTCCCCAGTAACATTACTGGATAGAAATCCATATTTATTTTGGTTTTGTTACAAGTGACCCAGTTTTTTTGTTCATCCATGAAACTGTGACTTATTCCAACCACAAGATGATGTTTGTCCACAGTGAATCATCTATTTCCATTTACATATTCATCAATCTTGGTAATAACAGCAGAGTGGTGACGTGATAAAACTGTCTCACACCTTCATTGTGGAATTTCCTGTTTCTCTGTTGCTATTCAAGGACACACAATCATGAACAGTTATCTTTGTCATAAACAGACATACATTGATGGTATTCTTGTTGTCCTCCACCGTCAGCAGTCAAAAATCACTGAACACCTTAGTGTTCTGTTTTACTTGCCTTTACACTAACTAATTTCACTTCTAGATAAAGTAATGACTCTTCTAAGTGAACTGGTGTTCATACATACATGCATATAGAGGTAGTAAATAATTTAAGAATAACAGATTCCAATTATAAGAAATTTAAGTGTTTACAGAAAACAATATTGAATATATTGATATTGAACAATATTCCTCATATTGAAGAACAAGAAGAAGAACATTAATCTATAAGTAATTTTAATTTAAATTTTCATGCCGTTTGTCACCTTCCCCTATAATGCCAACATTATTTTTTGCTTTAGAAAGTATTTAGAAATACAACTTATTGGAAGTTATTTCTCTGTTAGAACTTATTCTACTGTTAACGTGACAAAATCACAGCATTAAATCTAAAAATCTCATTCAACACTAGGTTTTTATTTTACAGGTTTTATTGTTTCTCAAAAAATTTAGAAATATTTTAGGAAATCATTTCTCTTGTATACTATTGTCACCATACTTAATATAATATATATACAAAAATCTTGATTTTTAACATTTATATATGCATTACATTCGGTATACTGATCTGTTATCAAAATGTCTTTTTATGGGAAAACACCCATTCTTTTATAACAATATAAAAATTAGTTTTTGATGTAAATACTAATAATATTTTATTTTACAAATCTTATTTTAGCAAGGATAGGGTAGTTACTGGAAAAAACATGAAAAAAAAGGAAAAAAGTGCAAGCAATACAAGTTCTGGAGATACCAGTGATAGTTCCGTAACTGATTCAAGTGACAGTACAGGTAGCAGCAGCAGCTCTGATGACTTGAGTGCCTCCTCAACAAGCTCAAGTGATACTGACAGTTCCTCCTCAAGTGCATAGCAAATTGGAATCCTAGTTGTAGCAACTTATTATTCAAAATATTTTGTGTGTTATTTTCTGTCGATAATATTTAATATTATAAATTTTATTATAAAGTTTTTCATTCCATATTAGTTCTAATTTATGTGATAATATCTAAACAAGTTAAAACATTTGCGGTTCAAATTTTATATGTCATTTATTCCAATGTTTGGTTTCTCAAGAGTTGAACTCAGACTGATTTTTAACTATTTATCACTACTAGCCTTGTTTGTTCAATTAATGTAATACAATGTGTTTATAAATGACAAGTTCATTATATTTCATTTATGATGATATGGATTTACCTGCAATCATTTTTTTTCTAAATCAGACCCATTTCCTAATAATCAATGAAAGGTAGTCAAATGAGACAGGTGTATAAAATGCTTCTTGTGCCGTTCCTTTGGTATTGGACTATCTAAATATTTGGTAATATTAGAATGTCAAGAGAAAGGTTTACAGACAATCCATGGAACTTTGAAGAAGTCAATTGCATGTAGTTTCTAGTGGGAGTAGAAATAAAGAAACAGTTAAAAGGAAGGTTCTTGTTGTGGATAGCAGTCATAGTTCAGTTGATTCAAAATAAAACTAAATTTCTATTTGTCTCTTTAGGCCCAGTGCAAGGCTTAGTGATGTGGTCAATAATCTTAAATGTTTGGGGAAAGGTATTACTAAGAGGGACCTTGTAATAATTGGGGGGGGGGGGAGCAGATGACAATTTGAGCTGTGACTTCTATTACAATTATCAAATACTGAGTTGTACCCCTTGCAGAGTGTATTGTCTCAATGTTTACACAGTTGAATGAGCCTGAATGAACTTCCTGTGAAGGTAAATGCAGAACTGGCTAGGTCGCTTCATTATGAGAGGTTTTATGTTTCTGTTAATGGTGCCCTAAATGACAGCATCACACACTTCAATTGAATGTTGAGGGTGAGTACAGAATTTTTACAAGCAACACCAAAGACACTTGTGGTGTAAAACCATTTCTGTGACTACCAATGTGTTCCCTCACTTTTTTATTAAGTTAAATAACACTACTTACAGAAATATGACACATTAAATTTTTTAAAAAAGTGTTATTAAAATAATAAAATAGAGTTAAGAGTAGCTGGTAGGTTCTCCGTCAAAATATAGGTAATAAAATATAAACATTAGCTAAATAATCTTAAAACAGAAATCACAAAGAAGATGGTTTCCAACACAGGAATGTATGGTAGCCAGTTTTATGAAACTGATCACGAATACTGACTCACCTTCCTTGGCAAGCCCGGTATTTATAACAATGCTCAGTGGAACATTGTTGTCCTTACTACTTCAGATCTTGAATTTTAATAACATGAAGAATTTTGTTCTTAATATGATGTGCAATTAACTTGACTAATAATTCAATGATCATAACTCAAATTCATTCATTAATTAACCCAGTTAACTGAAGCAGAAAATGAATATTTGACATCATTTCGTTCATGATATGAACAAATAAATGCATGCCGTAATATTAAAAAGCTATGATGCATATACACTTGGAAACATTCAACTTCAGGGACATGTGCTATATGATGGACCCTGATGCAAAAAATATGTCATAATAAAACAGAGGTCCTCACTGCCTTTGACAAAATATTTTGAATTAATGATTCACTATCATCTGTAAATATAACAAATTGACATATTAAAAGGAAGCATAATCAACATATTGAGAAAAACACACAGCCAGAAGTACATTGTAGAAATCATGACTTAGAAACAGCCACCCGACTCGAGTACTCGTATAAACATTAGATGTGGTCAGACGGCTCCATTTGCATTGTCTTAACATTGATGGTTTGGCTATTACACACTGTAAGCAGTGCCCCATACTAACATAAACCCAAACATCAATTATATAAATTTATAATTTGTTTGAAAACATGCCAACAATCCCAATATCTTTTTTTTTGAATTTATGGCCATATCTAAGATCTTAAATATACTAATGCCTTCTAAAAGGTGCCTTTTATATTTATGTTCTTCTTTATGTACAATTTTTATATCATTAGGTCTACAGAATATTTAAGCATGTTTACGTGTAGGGACAATGACATTATTTTTTCTGTAGTCTTTAAAATTACTCTTATGATCATACATACATTTTCATTAAATTTGTCCCAGATAAATATCATTACAATCACAATATTTTACTGAATACACCACATTTGCTGTGTCATCCATTTATATTTTTTCTTTCACATTATGTAATAATTTTGTGACCTTATTTTCAGGAACACAAACAAACATCATTGAATGTGGCAAAATTTATGTTTTTCAATTTCTACATTCAAATTAATAATATAGCAGTACTGTGAACTTTCCTAGATGGTCACTATATTATAAGATTAGACAGTTGAGTATAAAATGATAGAAAACTAAGATATCCCATCTTTAATGAGAACACACTAACCCTAAATCTATGTTTGTATGTAACAGCCAGTTGCTTTGTTCATAATAACTAACAGATAAAGTTGCCAACTAATCCTGTGGTCCGTCTTGAGTTTTACCTGTAAAAGTTTATAATAAGGTAATGACTATTTATAATTTGCAGGCAGAGACATGATACAAACTGTAGAACGAAGGTTTTCCCGGTGTATAAAGTTAGTAAAAGTTTCTCGGGCTCCTATCCGGGTAAACTCGTCGAGCACGCGACGTTTCGATGCCATGCAGCGTCATCATCTTCTGGCGAAGTGCCGAGTTAGTCCGCTGATTGGCTGGCGCCTCAGTCTGTGGTGGGGTGTCGGAAGGAACGGAATAGGTGTGCGGCTCCAGGAACCATCCACCGGCAGAAGCGCCCACCAATCGGAGACGATTGTACCCACACTCTGTTCTTCACCAGAAGATGACGACGTGGGCAGTCATCGAAACGTCTCGTGTTTTCGACGTCCATTATCTACACCTTCGTTTTGTCCAATCGGTACCAGAAGGTTGTTTATGACGACTGAGTCATGTCATGGGGTACAAGATTCAGTTTTAAGCCCAGTACTTTTCATTATTTATATTTTAGAATTGTTGAACGTAGTTACATGATTTGCTTTCTTTCAATACGAATAAAAACCAATACTTGGATCTCAGTTCTGCACGCGGTAGGAAAAGCTGTTTTATTGATATGCGTGGTTGATTCATATAAATGCATACAAAATAATGGGTTTAAAATAAATTAAGATAATTATTAGTTAAGTCGATTAAAAATCTACATTTGCTACTAAGTTTTCCGAGCAATTTACTTTATCCATGTGCACTTTAACAAAATTGAACGTCGCTTCCTAAATCCACACACCAAATGTAAAATATGTAGCCGAAATTTAAAAGCCGTGAAAGAAGGATATTGTTTAGTACTAGATTGTAAAAAGTTAATAACTAATAACAATAAATATTTTTGACTCCTGTGGTAAACAAACCCCTTTCCATTTCATCCAGTTTGGAATAAACCTAGTTTTTTATTTATTATGTGAAACTATTGCCATGAATTGTAAACCATCATTGTACATTCAACAAAGAGGAAGTGCCAAATATAATTTTTATTTGATTAAAAATTAAATAATTTCTGAGAAACTTCAGCTGTCATCAACCTGTGGCTAGCGCTTCCAATTATTATTGGGTCAATTAATTTATACTACTGCAATAAAATAATATAAAATAAATGCTCGAATAACAGGAATGGGTTGTTCTTTAATCAAAACTATTTTATCACAGAATCTTTATATAATCTTATAGTTACAATTTTTATCAATTTCGATAGGCTACTGTGAGGTCGCAGCATTTTAGTGGCAATTAATATTGGATATACGCATTCAATTTCACCTTACCCGTACCTGAATTTATGATACGACTCTACAGTATCCGTCCTAGTCTACCTGTTGACAGTAAGACTTATTTGCGATTTAATGTTGCTGCCTGTTAAGAAATTATAATCAGCACGATGAAAATATGTTTGTACAGAGGTATTTTAGAATATTTAAAAATATTTATTTCGTAAAGAGTCGCGGTTTCATTCTCGTCAACTAATTAAATTTGATCATCATCTTCAGCCTTAACGAAATTGTGTATCGGAATATTAAATTCAAGAGAAATTTTAAGAGTTTCAGACTTTCTTGAAATGGTGAAACTTGATTTTTTAGCTAACAATTTTAATCGTTAGAGAGGGTTACACTCAAACATTATTATTTTAATTTATTTATTATTTATAATTATATAATATATATACATATATATGAACAGGAAGATTAGATGAAATTATTCTCATTATATACTATCTCAGAAATCAAAGAAACAGATTTTTATGAATAAACAAAGATCGAAAGGTTTTTATTAATTACTCTGATAACGAAGTTATTCAGATTTTTTTCGCGTGTCATAATACTTTAATCTTTTTATGAGGTAAGACGTCAACATTCTTAGGCCGTAAGTATAATTGTGTATTACTGACAAATTTGCATTTTCTTCAATTTTTTATGTAATTAACTATAATTTATAATTATAATTACAATTTATCAGTATGCAAACATGCGTCAAATATATCAGATCAAAAATTGTCTTACAGTGCATTCGAAAAAAAAATTAACTTTACGTTATATGGTCTGTAATTAGACGATCAGATTTACAGATAATAATTTAATTTGCATATTATTCTGTAGTGATATGTATTTATACCTTTATTGTATTAAAGAAGATTCCAAAAAAAGGCGCGCAATTTCTCACATGTCTACAACAATGCCGTCCGAGAAAATATATTTCACTAGACGGTACCATTGATTTGAATTTTTCATTTTAAAAAGGAATAAATAGTTATTAATTTAATAGCTTTAATCCTTGGACCAATATTTATTCAAAAAGATGTTTTAATTATTTCGTATTGAATGTTCGTTTTATTAAAAATTTCATATAATTTGTGCAGATGATAGTCCTGGAAAGTGTTCATACAAATTGAAACAAAATTAAAAAAATGTTTTGTTATCTACAATTTGTTATTATAAATGCATATGTTCCTCTACATTATGTTTCAATACGTTTCCTTGGTTCACAATTGTTTTTTTACATATATGACGCCAAAAGCTATATTAAAAATAATTAACAAAAAGTCAAACTCTATGGCAGCTGGAACAGACTTCATACCTGATTTTATTATTAAACACATTGGACCTCATAGGAGCTCCCTTATGAGATATCAATAACGACTCACTAACCACTGGTGAATTCCCACAAATATTCAATCAATTTGATGAATTTTATAAACTTGTTCAGCATAAAATGGATATTCAACATTCTGACTTTTCTTTCATAGAAGATTAATTTTATTTTTAAGTATATCGCAGTACCAAAACCAAATTGAATTACTTATTTTTTTTAAGTGTGTAAACATAATAAAATTTATTGATATATTATTAGTGTGAACATTTCGTTTCAGTTGCCAAATTTATAAACAAGTTAAACGAGACTTAAATCAATTACAATGAAGCCAGAAGATCAAATATGTTTGCTAAGCACATTCTTAAGTTGGCTCAAGGGGTACAAAACTGAGATTATGTAAGTATATATTACAAATGTAATACAGTGGATGCCTCTTATTGTTATCACTTTGGGACACAGGTAGTATGATAACATTAACTGATTGGTAACAATAGACAAAAAATTATAATTGGAGATTATAAATTAAAAGATAGAATTACCGGTACTTCTGTAGTTTACTACTTGGAATGCATTCATTCATATGATTCATTTGTGTTTACCAGGAAATTAAAATTTATTTAATAAATAATACTACATAAACTGTATATTGTAAAACATTCCAATGTTGGGCACATCAATTATAATTTTAAAAGTACTCAACTACGGTTTGTTTCTGGATTCTGTGAGGATTCCATTAATGTAAACCTCGTACTCATAATGTTTTTGAAAATCAACAGATCTGTGTTCTCCACCATGTTAATTGACAAGTCTTTACATTTAGGCAAACTTTTTACATGCTATGCGTCACTGCTGTATAACTTTGCGAATGAATGGGAACTCTCAACTTCATGAACCAAACTAAAGCCACAATTAGGATTCAACAATACATGTTTAATGTTGGTTTTCTATTAAGAGCTGGAAACAAATTCTTCTGTATTGTTTTCCATGAGACCCTCGTAATAGTGTGTGCTGGAGTTGGTAAAAGAATGATAATATAAATCGAATAAATGACGTTTTATTAATATTATAATATTTGTCTGGAAAGGACTCAATAACAATGATAATATTAACAGAATAATAACATTAACTATGATTACAATAATCAGTATACACTATATTTATTTTTAGCCCATAAAAACAATAGTATTCAGAATTTACAAATGTGTAATGAATTGTTAAATGCACAGAAAAATAGTAAAACAATTTATTTAAAATTTATCTATTATAAAATAATTTTTCTTATTATTAATAATAATTCTTATCGTACTCACATATCACCATTCCACACCAGGGTGTATCGAACATTATATTAAAATAAATTAGTTACTTAGTTTTGATTTACATTAGGTTTTATTAATTCTTAACTTTGTAATTGTATACGGCATTTTGTTCACTATAGCGATAGCATTATATTGTATTATTTTTCGTGTAATAGGGAATGAATTACCATGTTTGATTCACGTTGTATTAAAAGCTGTGTATCTGTATTTGTTACTGATTGCTAGTCTATCGAAATATGTTATAGAACTCTGCTTTATGTCCTGACATAGTCAGATGTGTATTTTTCCTTGGATAACTTTTAAGTTTTTATAAAATCAAAAGGAGAAGTAATTGTAAAATAAAATTTGCTTATATTTCACACTGCAGTATTTATTTATAACAGAAAATCCACTCAATCAATTGTTGATTTAAATTATTTACCATTTATATTTTAGCCGATATATATATATCGATGCCGACTTACCTGAAATGAATAGTTGGTCCTGTCTGGCATAGGTGGAAGTTCAAATTTTCGAGGGCCTGAACCGCCTTTATCAGGAAGGAAGATCTGAACTGATATATATATATGTATTATTATAATACTAATAATATTATTATTAATAATATTATTATAATGCTAATAATATTATTATAATACTAATAATATTATAATTATTATATATGTATATATAATACTAATAATATTATTACTAATAATATTATTATAATACTAATAATATTATAATTATAATTATATATATATATATATATATATTATAAAAGATTTATAGAGAAACATTTGAGCAATATTATTGTGTATTGTCTTATTTTATGTCATAACTTAAGCAATATTAAACTGGGTTCAATCATTCTATAACAACTAAAAAATGTTAAGGGTGCAATTTTCCATTTAATGATCAGTTGCCAATTATACATTGCACATGGTATCTTCTTTGCTGTATGTTATATATAAAACAAGAAAAATTAACTGTTACAACTCCTTAATATTAGGAAAGTTTGTGCCGACCTTGACATTGTCGGAAGAGACATGAATCTGAAGTACGATCCTTCAAAATCATTGATGACCGAAATTGAATGTATGGAATCAAAAATTGAGGACTATTATAACCATACACTGCAAACAAACAAAACATGGTCAGTTGGCCTGGTGAGTAACACGTCCAAAATATTCAATGAGAAAATAAATGTTTTTTTATGCTATTAATTTTTTATCTTATTTTCAGTTATGTATACTTGCAGAGAATGTGTATGTTATCAAATTACAGGTGGACTATCTAGAAGAGTCTTTTAAGGATGAGTTTTTATGTAATGTGGGATTAGTGAGACGTTGATTAATATTTTAAATGTTAACATAAAATTACAAATGTTCATACATAAGTCAGATGACATAGATTTTAACTCTGTTCTACTTAAAATTATAATAAAGTCAAACATATTCCTGTAGCATTGTATTGTTAATATTTAGCCACAATAAACAAATTTTTCCTGGACAAATTTCCATGCATCATTTCGATATTTCATATTTTATTGAAAATGAAATCCAAAATGTTAAATAGGGAATTGAAGTTAAAAATTTACAAAAGACTTATAAGACCTGTAGTGATATACAGTTGTGAAACATGGACCCTTAATAATAATGATAAGCACTTACTCAGAATATTTGAACGCAAGATACCGAGAAGGATATACGGACCTGTATGTACGAATGGAGAATTAGAACAAACAGAGAACCAGAGCAGCTAATGAATAATGAGGACATTGTTAGGTTTATCAAGAGCAGAAGGTTAGCCTGGATGGAACACATACTTAGGATGGATGAAAGCAGAACACCTAGACGGATTATGGACTGGAAGCCAATTGGGAGGAGGAAAAGGGGGAGACCCCGGACAAGATGAGTAGATGACATCGAGAAGGATATACAAACCATGAAAGTAAGAGGATGGCGGAGACTGTCACAGGAGAGGGCGGAATGAAAGAAAATTGTTAATAAGGGCAAAACTCACATTGGGTTATAGTGCCAATAAAAGAAGAAGAAGATATTTTATTGAAATGTTGACCATGTTTTCTCGTGGAGGCAGATCATATTTTTTGTTCTATCTGGCTTTGAATAACATTAGATGGACATGTACCTGCTGGAAACACGTCAGCATCACAATGTGTAGTAAGTACACCAGTGACTTCATTTGTATGGTTACAAAGTGCAAATTCTGCAACATCTGATGCCGAACTACAAACAATGCCAACAACAATTTGATATGTATATACTACAGTGTATTGTTATGAAGAACATGGCAGGAAATTGAATACACACTCAATATTCTTCGACCTACAAATGCTTCACATGTAGAAGTGTACTGATAATTATTAAATAAATTATTTGAGATGCTCTAGCATATGGTGCAATTTAATTATCATTTCTACAGTAGTTTTTTTTCATGGGCATTTGAAATGTGGGATGTTCGAACGGGACACCCTGTATATATTGTAATATACACCAATGTCTGAAAAATATAAATTTTAGAATTGTTTAATTATAGAGTTTGTTGCGTACGATTGTGGCCATGTGGTTTTGAGATAATTTGAAGAGTCGTGCTGTGATGCGTAAGAACGGTTGTTTAATAATATTCCCAAGTTTATTGTTCTATTTTTTGTATTGATTCTGATGGTCAGCCGCTCAAACGTCAAATATGGCCGGCCGAAAATCGTATGAGAACCGGTTTATATTTAATTTTTCTTCACTAGATGGCAGTAATGCGAGTGAATTGGATGTAGTAAAGCAGCTGGTGTCCTGGTGGGGTTCGTGACGTAAAGTCGGGGCAAGCCAGGTTGCCGTGACCTTTGGCCACAGAAACAGGCCTATGGTGACCAAACAGTGTTAAAGTTTAATGAACAGTCTGTCTGTGGTCGTCGAAACTAAAGTATTAAAAATGGTTAGTCTTGCTATCGTCGTTAAAGAAGAAGGTCACAATTGGGCAAGGTTTTTTTGGAGTTCACTAGGAGTAGGAAGTTTTATAAAATATTTGGGATATTGCAACTGGCTGGTGACCAGCGACTAACTACCTGGTGGTTTATGAATTATTTCAAACAAAATTCAAATTATTATTTTCCCTGGAAAAAGTATCTTGGTGAAACATGATTCGAACGTAAGCGAAATTTTATAGTATAGGGGAATACTTCTGTGAAAGTGGATTCCAAATAAAATGCCAATTTTAAAAACTAAGAGTTTCATTTGCTTTAAAGTTTGTGGATTTGTAAATTCAGTGAAAGAGAACTTGAAGATTTATAATAAACTGGTATGTAAATGTACTTATTTGAAATTTGGTTATTATTTTTCAAACCTTGAATAATTATTGGTAGCGTGAAATTTCATGTCATTCAGTGTGTGTATTTGGAGATATTTTTAAGTTGGTGTTTTGTAAATTTGATTTAAAGCTTTTCTTGTAAATTTTATAGTTCATTTTAATCATATACTGTTCCGAGGCCCGATGAAAATTAGATTCTCATTTCAAATAAATAGCCGCGGAAAACTGTATGTAAAACTTATGTAAAATTAATATTTTGTCTTAACATATTCCTTATATTCATTTAATTTATTATTTTATATTATTTAAATTTCAGTTTAATGATTTCTAAACCTGTCGCTAGATATTAAGAATTTTCATTAAAATTTGATAAATTGAAAATTTCATTAATTTGGTTTAAATTGTAAAATAAAGTATAATTTAAATTTCTTTTAAATATTTCAAAATTTCATTATGTAAATTCAATAAATAACTAAAGATCTTCAAGTTGTATATTACAATATATGTGTTTGTGTGTGATTCTTGTTAAAATTCAATTGGTTTTTCGTTTATTTGTACAGATGGATATGACAAACCTCTGACATATACAAAATTCTTAATTAAAGTTTTGAAAATGAAAAATAAGTTTTTTGATTTAAATTTCTGTCTGATAAACATTGTGCTAAATTATGAAAATTTACCAATTTATTAATTAAATTTATTGCAAATTTTATATTGTTGAAGGAACATATAGCTGGACATCGTTTGACACATATTGTGATCAATGTTTTCGAATACAATTATTAAATAGGTGTTATGTTATGTACTCGTCTTAAACAAATTGCGGTGAAAATTTCAATATTTAATGATTCTGCCTGATATTAATTTATTTTAATACAGGGAATTTTAATTGATACGGGAAAAAGTATATTTGACGGAAGTATTTTAAATATTTAATGAACGTTTTAATGTGTATCAGTTTTATTTCATAATTCTATAGACTTCAGCTTGATTTTGACCACTTTCAAAATTAGTTTTTACTACAATGCTCTCTTTAGACAATAAATTTTGGAATATTAATTTGTCAATTAATTATCAACGTACTTCTTGCATTTCAAAATCAGTTTCTAAGAGTTATTAACTCAATTATTATGCAATGGTGGCATTTCATTTTTTAACAAACAATTTTAATCGTTAAAGTTCCCTCTGTGTAATACACACATATATCAATCAAGGAAACAATTATAATTAATTTCCCTGATTATAAAGTTTTCATATTTTTATTCCTATGTTACAAGTATTTAATATTTTTATATTATTAGACGTAAACAATCCTAGGTAATAAGTATAAATTTATATTCGTGATATATGTTCAGATTAAACGATGTTTAATAATATTAAAGTTTTGATAACTTAGTACTATATAAGAAATCAAGGAAACCATTTTAATTAATTTCTCTGATTAAGAAGTTATTCAGATGTCATAAATATTTCATCTTTTCATATCATTAGGCGTAATCAATCCCAGGTAAAAACTATATATTTATATTCGTGATATATGTTAAGTTTAAACAATGTTTAATAATATTAAAGTTTTGATAATTTAGTATTACATTTTATATTAATATGCGAAAAATATTTCGTACTTTTTATATAAAGTTAACTGGATTACATTGATCCAAAACACCTTAAGTCGTTTGTTCTTGAATTTTGCATTTCAAAATACTAAAGAATTGTTTTATTTATTTAATATTCTTTAATTATATATGTTAATACTATCATTGTATTAACTAATATCAACTAAGACACATTGACTAGGAGCACAAAGCGGTCAAAAATGGCACCTGATGAACGAAATTTCAATAGTCATATGCATTTTTTTTCTGATTCTTTAAATATCAACCTCGAAATACTTGCAAGCTATTATTACAGTTAATCTTTAGATTATTCTTAATTCAAATAAGTCCGTCAATAATTCTTATTTAATGTTCGATTTATTATTATATATTATACACATTTTGTATATATTTAAAAATAACTCCATGTTGGTTTCCCGAGGCTTAATTGCAGTTGCAAATACCGTTAAAATGGTAATGTTTATATCCATTTATCTAGTATAAAAAATACTTTTTTCTCTCCCTTATTCTTCCAGATTTGGATCAAAATAATTTTTCAGTGAAATCTCAACTTTTTCCCCTCTTGTTACCAATTAGTTTCAAAGCATTATTACCAATAACATTTTACTTAATAATACCTGACAAAATGAATGATATAAATTAGTATAATTTGTATGCTACTTTTGTCTTTCTTAATAATATGTAAAGCTAAGGAAAACAAAAATTATTGACCTTAGGGAAAAAAGGTACTAGTACGGTGTATTAAAAATTTAGAACACAATGTAAAGAAATTAACTGAATTTGATGAGAGATGTTTGAGAATTGTAAGTGATTATAGCTTCATAAACTGGTAGGAATCTGCAGATAAAAAATAATGAGATGTCCGTATGATCTGTGTGGTATGAGAATGTTTTACTGTTGTGAGTGTACAGTGATATTTTCCCCCTCCCTATTATGTCATTGGTTGTCTAATATTTATATTGATATATAGCACAGGCCTGATTCAGTTTCTTTTGTGTACAGCACAGCATATTATAGACATATTTTGTTCAGTTTCCAGAAGCAGTCTATGAGAGGCGACTAATTACTTGTTACAAAGCCCCTACAGCAGATCAGGTCAAAAGGGAAAGTTTAATTGCTGTTATGAAATTTGTAATATTTCATTACCATAATAATATACTCTCTTCTGGAATTAATAGAAGACCAAAAAATTGTATTATCTCCTGTAAACAGATACCTCAACTTTCTGACATTTGATTATGATTACTTAAATTTTGTAGTATTTGCCAGTAGCAATAGAAATTTTAATTTTAAAATTTTATTTTTAAATATGAAATTTGTGCCAACATTTGTTTTCAGCTACCAAATTGATAAATAAGTTAAGTGAGAATAAAAAGCATTGCAATTAAATGGAAGATTTAGAGCAAGAAAGGTCTGAGGTAAAGAAAATATTAATTGAACTCAAGGCTTGCAAAATGAAGATTAAGTGAGTATTACAAACAAACAAATTTTATTATCAATGTTTAAAACAATTACACTAATAATTACAAATAGAATTTATCTCGGGGTCATTTTACTGGGTTTGATAATGGCTAATCATTTATTTAGAAATCTTATCAACACAAATTTCAATAAAAAGATTTACTCGTCAATTAACAAAGACGAAATTTACTTGTCGACGAAATTGTACTAAAAAGATGGATTCTACTTAACAAATTTTATCAAAGGAAGAGAACGAAATCTGACGACAATCTTTTAATCCGGTTTACATAATTATTTATTTTATATTGGTACTCACGGCTGCCCAGCATTCCAGGATACTTTTGACTCACTAAGCACTATGACGGGTTTTTTCACAGCTTCTACTAAAATCACTGATTCTAAAATTAATATTTTTAGATCAAAATCAGGAACCAGGAAACTCCTTTTCGTCTCTCCCTCGGTTGACATCTGCTCGGCTATGTGCACCAAAAACTGTTTGTGTTTAGCAGGTTTCGTAGTTCTGCTCAAATGAATATTTCGTCTTGAGCAAAATGTTCAGGGACCAATCAAAGCTGTTGATTGGTAATTCTCGATGTTTCTCTGCAAATTTCCTTTGAATATTTGAAATTGTCTTGTCTATTTCAACTCGATCAACTTCTGTCGTGTCTGACTGCTCACTGCTTCTACTTAACTTTACTTTTCTAAAAGAATATCTCGTCTATTTTAATACGACCTGTACTTGACCAAACCTTCCAGCCAACTGAACTACCGTCTCGCACTTTTGAGCGCGCCGCGCATCTTCCGACAAAGGAAACAATACCTGGCTACATTGTTGCTTTGTTCTGTACCGCCATAAGAATATATTTCTCAAACAATTTATATTTTCAAATTTACAATTAATGTGTTAATTAATTGGCATTACAACATAAATAAACGTTGGTGAATATTTCTTAACATTTGAATGTGAAGTGTGAAATTTTCCATGCAATTATCACTCGCTGATTATGCTATGCACATGGTTTCTTCTTTGCTGTATGTTATATGAAAAAAACCTAACAAGCCATGTTCTAGAAACCCTGTTGGGTGTGTCGACGACAACTAAACAGTTAAGTCGTTTTGACTTTGCGAGACAAACACTTTCCCTGAAATGTTGGTCGTATTAACAATTGTTCGTAAGGTGAACTACATTCTTACCAGATCTTATACATACACCTAATTCCTTTCTTTGCTGTTCATAAAATAAAAACATAAAAGTAAGTAAATTTCAATTTATGTTTTAATTCTCCACTTTTAGTCAAATTCGCCACGG
Source organism: Zhengitettix transpicula (assembly GCA_037074705.1). Classification (NCBI taxonomy): domain Eukaryota; kingdom Metazoa; phylum Arthropoda; class Insecta; order Orthoptera; family Tetrigidae; genus Zhengitettix; species Zhengitettix transpicula. The sequence goes on from CM073595.1 coordinate 6,223,611, forward strand.
ATGTGTTCTTCCGACTCACTGCGGAAATGAAGAAAACCGTACATCGTCATATGAACTGGTGAGTTTACTTCCTAAAACATGATAAAATAAATGGGTTTTGTGAAATAATTAATTTTTTGTCTCATTTTCAGATTCAGACACTTATCGAGACCGCTGATTTGATTGAAGAACAAATTGAACTTCTGAGAGTTTCTTCTCAGAAAGACTAAGTTCTTTAGACTCATTCAGTTGATGAATCATTTTATCAAATCTAATATTCCCTGATGTGTTCATACGTAAATTAGATGGCGTGAAATTATATATACGTTTATAAGACTGTTTTTCTAAAAATTATAATAAAGTAAAAAATGTACCTATAGATTTTGCTTGTTATTTCTTATACACTATAAGCCTTTTCTCCAGAGGAAATTTTCCATACATCAAGCTGGAAATGACATCATATATCCGATGCTGGTGACCGTTAGATAACTTGTTTATTGTATATAATTTTCTGAAGTAATATTCGCTGGATTAAATACAATTCAATAGTTTCCGTCATATAATCTACTTCCCTAGTGAATACATATACTTCCTTGCTTTTGTATGTTCGATCAACTTTCTTTTTATTTTAACACGTTTGGTAATATAATTCGTAATCTATTTTATTGTTACACTAGTCGGGTACCCGGCGTTGCCCGAGATGTCATTTATCCATAACCCCCGATTTTTTCGTTATTTTTATGTAATGCAACTCGACCCCTATCCCAAAATGTGTTTTCGGCCGGTTACATAATCCCCACTCAACTCTGAGAAATACCCAGTTTGTCACAATGACATTCTAAATATAATTATTAAAAGCAAATCTTGTCCTCAGTTGCATGTTTAAAAACGTATACATAATGAAACTACAGTATTAAAATCACAGGTAGAGAGTCTGGACGTTAAGATTAGTATACTGTTCTCAGTAATTTAGAGCGGAAGCATCCATGATCGCTCTGCTGTCAACAGTGGGTAGCGATCTTGTGCTGTCGTACTTTGAATTTATTACCAACTTACTTTTGCTGTTATTATATAAAGAACACTAACTATTTAATTACAGTTTGAAATAGAGATTTTGTCATAAACAATGCTAAAATAAAATAGATTTTTATGCAACTTTAGAGTTATTAGTTTATTGTTCTAAGTTGAAAGTTGATTCTATTAGAGAGTTTTGTTTGGGCACATGCAAAATGATAAATGTAAACTCATATGCATTAAAAAGATTATCTGCATTTTTTAGTCCTTCATACCTACTAAACATATACTATAGCTTACTATTTCCCCACATCAACTATGCCATTGAAATTCGGGGCGCTACTTCAGAAAAAAAATGAAAAGTTTGCATTTGATACAAAAAAGAGTTATTAGATACATAATGGGACAAAAATTGGCAGAATCTTGTAAGAAAGCCTTTGTATCATATTACATACTGGCTTTATGTATGTATATATATATATATATATATATTTATATTGTAATAATTAAAAAAGATGGATTTCTAAATGAATGAAAGATTACAAACTTTAACAAACAATAGATTTATTTTTAATACTTTAAAATAATTACACAATTTAAAAATATCTCTCAGGGTCTCTACTGGGTTTGATAATGGCGAATCATTTTATTTCTTAACTTAAACACAAATTCCAACTTTAAAGAGAAAAGATTTACTCGTCAATTAACTAGGACGAAATTTACTTGTCAGCTAAGTTAAACTAAAAAGATGGATTCTAATTAACAAATTTAAATCAAAAGAAGAGAACGAAATCTGACGGCTATCTTTTAATCAGGTTTACATAATTAGTTGTTTTTATATTGTTACTCACGGCTGCCCAGCATTCCAGGATACTTTTAATTGACGAAACACTATGGCGGGGTTTTGCACAGCTTCTAAACCTCACAGATTCTAAAGAATATCTCGTCTACTTTAATACGACCATTTCCTGTCGTTTCTGCTTGCCAACTCTACCTTCTCAATATCTTCCTGCGACCTGCTAATGCGACCTGAACTCTACCATATCGTAATGTGAACTGGACTCTCTCGTAATTTTGAGCGCGCATTACTTTTTCCGACAAAGAAACAATGCTCTTCTTGCCTTTTGTTTTCTGTTCTGTACCGGCGTCAAGAATAGATTTCTCAAACAATTTATATTTTCAAATTCACAATTAATGTCTTAATTAATTGACATTAAAAAATATTTATAATGTTAAATATTAATCATGTTATATCAAAATATAAGTTCTATTAATTCAATTGTATTCATATTATATGATTAACGATTTCCCATTTTGTATTGTTGCAAAATATGGAAATAAACATTATCTATCTATCATGTTGGCTATGCTGACGGCAGAAAGCCTTATCAGCTGATGTTTTAAATAATCGCCTTGACAATTTGTATGCCGCATATTGCGGTTTGATGATGTAATAGTAATCTGATTGTCAAAATGGTAGTAATGGTTGTCCATAATTTAGAAACAAATATAATTTCTAGTGCAATTGGTGGTCCAGATAGTGTAATGTATTATGAAGGTTGTGGACATGAAGGACCTGTTAGATGTATATTTTTTTGTGAATTCCATCCTGTCGTTGGGCCGAAAATTACTTGCCAGGTAATATTCGATACTTTCTTCCCCTTTAAGTGTGAAGCTTATACATCAAAATTAGAAATTTAATTGTGACAAATATTAGTTGTAATAGAACAAAGATTGATTTACTTTATGAAGTGAAATTGTCGTTTGATGTGGAATAATACTTGTGGGTAATTATTGTACGTGGAAATATCACGTAGCATTTTTTTTTAAAATATTGAGTTAATTGGTGATTATTTTGTCAAGATCTTAAATGTTTATACATTGTCATCCTATTCATTTGATTTACATCATTTTTATTTACTGTTCACACCGAATAATCGTACAAGTTTTACAGATACACGCAAAAAAGTACATTGTACTAAAACTAGGAGATAGTTAATCCGTTCTAATTTTCCTATACATAATAAAGAATTTATTAAAATAACACTAATTCAAATTTGAACTGATAAATTTCTCCAGTTTACAGGAATAATTTGTATACTAATTTTTGCCACTATAATTCATTATTGATGTATTTTTAAGCATTATGTATATGTTTTTATATATTCTGAATTGTTTAACATGGATTCTAAACACAATCTATATTATATGGCATCACATAACAATATGCATTACACATTTTATATTCACCATCTGAATGTAATATGTTACATACTGCATTTTTTGTAGCCTTCATTTAAGAATGCCAATTAATGTTTGTTATTTCTTTAGCACCTAATATTCTCTCATTTTTTACTTTTTAATCCAATATTACTTCTTTTTTACATCTTTTTATTTGGATATGTTTAGTAGTTTTTAAGCATGTATTCTGTGACAAGTTTGTTACGTTTCAGACCCCAGACGATTATGTGTCAAAGGAAATATTTGATGCAGTTAGTGTGTACATTATACCAAAACCTCAATTGCAGCGAAGTATTCTGACAGTGTAAGTAATATTTTTATACATTTGAAGAATGTAATGCACAACTTTAAAATTATTTAAATACTATATTATTGGATAACCTTTTAAAAGCTATAGTCAGTTTTTGAGTTGTTAGGTCTTATTGTTTGTTGGCAATATTGCTAATATTTTGTCACACAAACATCAAGTGAGTCTCAACCATTACTCCAAAATACTCTGATTTTGGGAGAAGACCACAAACAGATTCGGTCTAGAAGTCCAGTGGCTGTAGAAAACTGCTATTGATAAAGTGTAACAAAATCTGTACAGAATTGTTTAAGTTATCTGCTCTGTATTCAAACCATTTATTAGTGTTATATAAAAGAACTACACTTCATTAAAATTTATAAATTTTACAAACTTCCCACTGGTAAATAGTTAGAGAATTAATGATTTTAATATAGTAAAAAGCACGTTGATTCCAATTGAAATATTGAATGGGTTGAACTGATTATCCAATATTTTTCAAATTGTCTGCTCCCAAACCAAACTTTTTATAGATACCCAACACTACCAATGTGTTAGAGGGTGAAAGCTTAAAAAGTCGTGTATTGGTAGCATTCTGACTACTGGCTGTCATCACTTTGTTATTGGCATTATTTGTGAATTGTCAAAACAGCATATGCATACATATATCAAGGTATTTTGAGTTTTGTGTTAGATGCAAATGAGTGCAATTAAAATAAGAATTACTTTACTATACATGGTGTTTTACATACTTTAACCAAATTACAGCATACTATTAACTATTATAGTGAATTTTTGTGTTATTGGAGCCTAATTGGTACAAGAATTAAAATATTGACAAATAATATATAAATAGACACCATTACATTATCCAGTTTGCAGATTAATACATTGGATCTGTTATTCTACATAAATTTCATTTTTTGTAAGGCTTGTCCTCTGTATATCTTTTCAGATAACACATCTTATTTTTATTTGTAATTCTTATTGCACTTTATGGTTATCGTTTAATTTCATTACATTCACTCTTAAAATCCTTCTGATTCTTTTGGCCACATTGTTTACAGATGATTTTTACTTCATTGATAAGACCATCTCTTGTTTTTGTAATTATATCATTCCACTGAGATGGGTTTGTTAACCTCATTTTAAAATCCTATCCTTTTCCTCTTCTTTGATGGGATACGAATAGTGTTCATTGCTATGACTTGCCCTTCTGTGTGACATGATTCTTAATATAACTTAAAATATTTTGGATAATGATTTACATATTTTAATCACTGAGATGTCTTTATATAATGACTGTCTGTTACAATTTTGTCATTTATTTGCATTATATTTTACATCAGATATTAAAAATATTTCATACTTATACAGTATAATATGTTATTTGGAGTTGAATTCTAACAATCCAAGTTAACATAGAAATTAAATTTCTGCATTTATCCTGCAACTCTTTTTATTCTGTTGATTCTGCTGCAAGGATCCCCCTTAGTTATGTGTTCACTGTTTCCAAATGTATTTATGCTCTAAGAAACGTATTTCTATAAGGTATCTCAGGAATGCTAAATAATTAGACACAGCAACAAGATCAAAAAATTGAATTTTTTTGCATCCTTCATTTTTTAATTGTTTCTTTAGTTTGAAGAATACTCTGCTCCAGAATCAAATAAAATGATAGTTTTTATAGATAGATGATATATTTTGACATTATATTCTGTAATATATTTTACATAACATAGTTATTTCAAAGTTGTATTTCATAATTCTGAACTTATACTTGTTGAAACATTACACACCTGATTGTACAATAAACAGTTTTTGTTCACAGTACACATTTCCAACACTTCTAGGGAATGATCAAATATAATTATAGTTATATCAATTATATTCTTTTGTTTTATATTTGAACTTGTTCTAACATTAGCCTTATTTATTTATTTTTATACGATGGCACCAGTTGGTTGGAATGCACTACCCACAGAATTGAATTGAATTGAAATGCAATGAAGCATAAAGATTCTCTATTTTATCCAAATGTTGGTAAGAATTTACATATTGATTTATCATATTAAAGGTATTTAAATCTATGTTGTATTTGTATTCCACCGTAAAGAATATATTCATGATTTTGTAAAACTGTACTGATACTATAACTAATTTAAATTATTTATTGTAACTGCCTTAATTAAAATTTTGTCTACCCCTCTTGTATTTAGCCACAGGGTCACAGTACAAGACTTTTTGTGCCTATTTTTCTTAATTCTATTATGCAAACCTTCATGAACTAAAATATCTTTTCAATGATAATTCAAAACATTGTTAAATTTCAGTTTGTTGATTCTGCAGATTTTATAATTCTAGCCTCTGAATTTGAAAATGTCTGGTTTTATCTTTGCTTCAAGTCTCTGAATTTGATAATGTCTGGTTTTATCTTTGCTTAAAGATGGACAACTGGGAATATTTTCTTAATATGAGTTTGCAAGTTGGTAATTTGTTTTAATTAATTAATTGATTGTACTTGCTATTCCACTTGCTTAGAAATTCAGGATTATTCACATCTCAATGGCAAGCAAGGCTTGTTACTTTGAAACACTAAGCTCATTATATTTTCATGTGTTGAGGTTTCTTCTTCTTAAAGGATGTCTATTATTTATGTAGAATTGATTGTTCTGTTACTCCAACTATTGCTTATTATTATTATAAATACTTTTATATTAGAATTGATTTTTGGTCATTATATTATCTTTTATTAATTTAAAAATGTGAGTGTATGCAAGAGGAGCAGAGAAAAGTCAATAGGTCTGTAAATGATGTAATGAATAAGAATGCCAGGATGACTAGTTATGTGAACTGGGCACCTTCCCCTTTTCATCCATTATGTTATCTTCTTGCTCATGTTTACTGGACTTATCATATCTTAAACAATGTACTGAAATAATTAAAAAAACATTATGATATGAACACTCAATTTCATTAAACTTGCTTTTTCACTGAAAAATACAAAAACTTATTATCGCGCCATTCTAGAATAATAATAACTTAAAAGAATTCATTGAGAGGGTGAGGTTAAAAGTCAACAACACAATCTGAAGCATTGACACAGAAATAATTAAATGGCAGAGTTCATATTTTACAAGTTTGACACATTTTACCTTTTACTTTTCATTCTTTACTTGATTGATAATTTTAAGCATTAAACAAATCTGGTAAATATACTTAAAATCTTTTATTTAATTTTTTCACTAGAAATAAATAACCTTTTTTAAGTTTGCAATTTTTCATGATTTTCATTAATTATTATTACATTTCCATTTATTTTTTTCCATTTAATTTCTTATTCGGAACAATGCTACATTGCAGGGCTTCTTAGTCAATGCTAGGGTGTTTATCTTCTTGAACTTGAAGAAACCACACAAAACTTTCTGTTAATGTGAAATGGTGTTGTCCAATTCATAGATAAATTTGTACAACCACAGTAACAAAAAGTAAATTCATTTTTTGTATTGTTGACTAAAATTCACTATCTCTATTATTGATAAAATTTAATTTTGTAACTTAAATATTTTTTTGTAACACCATAGCAACTGAAACCAATTAAATGAATTTAATATCAAATTAATTAATGTTGGCTCATAAATTAGAATTTAAACATTGCTATTATAACAAAAGTTTTCTATAACAGTTTCTTTTAGAAAACATATAATTTCTGTAATTGGTAATGTTATAATAAATAAGGGGAGACTTGTTTGTGCACCTTATATTGAGTACTATATATATGGAATACTGGTAACTTGCATGTAGTAAACTGGCCAAGCACACTGTAGCCCAACATTGTTTATTTTTTTATATCAACTTTGTTGGAGAAGCTTGGATAGTTAGTGTTTATTATCAGCACTGGCTCAATAATTACATGATGTTAATATTTGACGACATACAATTTTTCACAAATAAAATTTATTGCCAACTGCTAAAAGATCTTTCTGTATTTGGATATCATTTCTACAGTCTAAGATTATTATAGGATTTGCAGAAGGCAATTTGTGAAAGATATCTGTTGGCCGTGTCAAACCAAATAACAATGACTTATCATAAAATAATTCAATAATCTACTGTTCATTTGAACATAAAGCTACTGTTTTGAATTTTGTTGAACATATCAAGCATAATTGTATTTTTGAACTTTAATCAGAGTATACAGAATTCTTCTATATTATTTTATTTTGCAATGTATTATTGGACTAATTTATCTTTTTTAATGTCGATACTTTTGAAGTGATTTGTGGTTCATTGATTTGTTGTTGCATCTGGTAACCTATGGGAAACTTAATTTTTCCTCTATCGAATATGTTTTTGTGTAAAGTACTTGTTTATAATACTAAGGAAATATGCAGAATGAATACTGATTACTACACCAAAGATTATGTTGTGTGTTGGAATGTAATTAAAGTATTAATTCTGTTAACCTTTTATAAGGAGTAATATAGATTGTCTGTTGGCTGTTAATGGCAGGCAAAAATGTGTTAAACACTGTTTTTCAGTTATAAATTTCTTATTTCTCTGAGCAGTTATTTATTTCTACTAGCATCTTTTATAAAATTGTTGCTGCAAAGCTATTACTCAATTCCTAATTCACTGATATGATCACTGAATGTACCTTGAGCTTGATGTAGCTGTTGTAAGAACATTGTTATTCATATATACGAGTAATTGAAATCTCTACATATTACAAACTACTTCTAATATATTTTTTATTCACTTCACTTTTTAAATTTGCAAGGTTCATATATGTAAACTGATAAGTGTTTCTTTTTCTAATTGACAATATTAATTCAAATTTTATTCCATTCTATAGAAATTATTTGTATTTAAGTATTTATGAGTCCAGTTTTGAATAAATTATATTTTATTATTTCAGGAATGTATTAGGTTACAAGATAACTGGCTTCCCTGTCAGAATAGACAATTCTAAGTATGCAAGAAATGCATATTACTTTAATTTATGTTTTGTGTGTGATTCATGGGCTAGAACAGTTCAATATGAACCTGTGGTTAAAAAGATTTCAGATTACTTGGTAAGTTGTTCAGTTTCTGTTTCAATTCTTGAAGTACTTTAAAGCAATTATATAATTTTAATCAATAATTCAATTTTGTTTTATAATGTAAGCTATATTGTTTGAAAATAGTAATCAATCTAAATGTAATAAGCATCTCACCTTGAATTTCATCTCTTATCCATGTTGTAAAAAAATTCAGAGGGGCCTGATTGTCCTTTTTCTGGCATTCATAAATTGTTGATTGGTTGAAATTTTTAATGAATAATGATATACATACATTTTTTGACTCATGTTTTAAGAAATTTATCAAAGTTTAATCTTCTTACAACCAAAGATCATATCTAGTTTTTTCTCAAATTATTAAAATCACATGGACCGTGTATTATGTTTAGTTTTTAATAAATATTACCGTAAAATGGCTGATATAAAAATGATTTATTATATTTTTTTTGAAAATGTCTGTATTAGCTTCAAATGAACTAATGATATTGAAGTGGCAAAACAAAACAATTAACATTAGGTGATAAAATAAATATGACAATGTTTTTGCAAAACTTGTTGCTTTTTTCAGGTATAGATAATTAGAGGTAATTGAAATTCACACAGTACAAACCAGACAATGAAAAACAAAAGCTGAGTAAAGTAACAAGGTTTGCATAAATATTGTGTGGTATTTATTTTTACACAGTTTTGTCTGTTTTGTTTGGTTGCTTCATTATGTATGTTATACATTTTTTGTTGGACACTAGTTTAATTTGATTATAAATATACAGACTATGATGGAAGAAGAGTCTGGCTTTCTCTCAGAGGGTAACTTTGAAGATTCCTCTCACAATGGGCTGTCTAGTATGTTGCAGCAAATTATGAATGATATGAATGCATATCAGATTTCAACAGTGATAGGTAAGGTATCACATAACCTTCTAGCTATTCTGTGTTTATCTTAATGATTGTCTTTATTTGATTTATTGAAAGAATAATGGCAAATGATAATGTCGAAAGTAAAGTAGCATTATGTCAAAGGTCAAATCCTTGGTTTTGGGTGCACTTAGTTGATTGCTCACATTGTTGGTTAAGTTGAAGTTCCATTGTCAGCGTGGTATGAAAAGAGGGTGGGGTGGAAGAAAATATGGAAAATGGTCCTGTTCCTCATGTTGGTCAACTACACTAACAAATATTTTATATTTACCATATTATAATTAAGTATAAACAATAATGCATGTAAAAAACCTGTGTTGTTTCAGAAGGGACTACAACAATGAATCTGAAAGTAGTTAAAAGTGCCCCTGACCCTTTTCTTGTTATGGATCATCTTGTCCCTATTTTTACTGTTGATAAGAACAGTTTTCATGAAGATCAATGGGATCTTACCACTCAGCAAGTATGTATGATTCTTAGATAATAGAGTTTGGAAATGTAAATGGCCTTTAAATAATTGTGCAACCGGACAAACAGTTCTCAGGCTTCCAACTGGGTATCAACATTAGTTAGCCACAATGTTCTGATGGTTGACAGCACCCTCTTTTTAGCTGCCAGCCATTGAAATGTTCTGACTGACAAATGTCGATACCTGGTTGGAAGCCTGAGAACTTTTTGTACACCGGGAAAACCAATGTTCCCAATTGTGCAACTATTCTTTGCACACATTTGTGTTATAGCAGGCCATAATTCATTTTGTTATTGGTACATTCTTGTACCATTGCAACTCATTATGTCATTGAGAGTAGGGGATGAGGGAGGAGTTAAAGATGCATTTCACAAAGTTCACAGTGGAGAAAAATTAAGTATATAATACCTCTTCATCACCTGTCAGTTAAACACTATTTTCCAATTTTATGCCTCTTAACACATTGGTAGAATTGACTGCAACCATTAAAACTGGTCTTATATTCTGCATAATTTATGCTCAGTCCCCTTGTTATCCTTTTCCATTACCAGTGTTTTTAATCTAGAATATAAAATCCTATAACGGTAATCTTCTTTTACAGGAACAAATATGTATATATGTATATAACATATACATATTTTTATATTAAAATATTGAATTATTTCCTAAAGAAACCTAATTTCAACTTGTGTATAAAAGTTCTTCTATAGTAATAATTCTGTACATAAACAAAGTAATAATTTATTTTAATATGAGATCACAAAACCTATTGCCCATTCAAGCTTTCATATAAAATTAAGTTATTATTTCATTTAACTTGCAGAGTTGGTGCTAGATTACAGTAGAAAACAACTTAATGCATACCATAGCAATTATCCAATATAGTATATACTATTTCTTCACCATACACAAACATCCTACTCTCTAAGTACATCATAGTTTATATTACTCAAATCTTTCAAGTGTGGCTCTATAGAAAGCACCAAACTTACCAAATGCTTATTTCAAATTGAGATACCAACAATTTTTCCTTTTCTATAAGTTAAATCATACCAGGTGGTTTTTAAATTCTAGATAAGCTCATTTTTGAATTGGCCCCCTCAACATTCAAATTGCCCCCTGTGGGGTGGGGGCCTGACATTGGGAAACACTGATTTAGACCTTGTAGTATGTCTTTTAACTCCAGCCAACTGTCTCAGACACAGGCCATATTGGTTGCCTAGAATGTCAATATTAATCTGAGGAAATTTCCAAGTCCCCCCTAATTTTCTTTGTTTTAAAATACTTAAAACTTTCTTTGTCAGATTATTAATATGCAATAATAATGTCTACAGAAAAATAGTGCTTGTTTTTTGCAGTTTACTAAAGTAAATATCTTATACCTCTTCAAAATGATTAATATATCCATATATTCTGCACTTAAATGCACTTTTACTTAATCTAGTCTTCTCTTGCACTCTTATTCATTTTGTTACTTATGTAAGCATTTTGTGCTGCCTTTCAAACATATCCATTCCTGTACCACTGCAATTTTCAGTACAAAAATCTTTTTTATCTTCTATTGTAGGTATTACCTTACATAGACGGGTTCAACCATGTGGCAAAAATTGCAGCAGAAGCAGATGTGGAAAATAACCTTGTAAAGGCTTGTGTCCAAAATCTTATGTAAGTACTTTTGACTATTATTTCAACTATCAATTGTGTCCAGGTTCTGTCCCTTCCTGTGTCCCCTACCTCACCCCTCACCTATTACAAGGGCAATTCAGAAAGTCTTTGTCCCTATTTTATATTAGCCAAAATAAGGTACATACAGGTAGTTACAAATATACGTACTACTCTATGTATTGTACACTATTTTTCCACATAGTCCCCACACTGGTTGAGCTATTTCTCCCATTGCAGCACTAAATTTGAGATCAAACTGTGGTAGAATTAATCTGGCTGACTGTGGAACAACCGTCAGACCACTGTCTTAGCATTATTGTTACATGTGAATCGCTGTCCTGCCAGGAAATTCTTCAGCAGTCTCCATTGTATTACTGTGATATTTCTTACTTTTGATTTAAAGTGATCTTTTATAATTCTTTCTGACTCTGGGTACTCCAAGAGGCAATTCTTTGCACTTCATATTTGACTCTGTCTTTCTCAACTCCTGAATATAAGAAGGTATACCCATCTTTCGTTCTTAACTCTCCAAAAATTTGCCTTCTTATCTCACTCGGTCCTAAAATATCTCATTTATATATCTGCATTTCGAATACTGCATGAACCCAATTTTGTAATCCGTTTCATAGCAAAAGTTGTCTTTAATCATTAGTGTATTTAAGATATCATGGGTGATTGGCCCATGAAATCCGAGTACCTTGGTGGGGGTGACACCTCTTGGCTCAGGTACTTGCCAGGTGATTGGTGTTTTCACCCATTGGTAGGCATTTCCTCCTGTCAATATGATTATAGTCTGGTTATCCTGCCAAACGCTCAGTTGCCATTTCCTCATTTGTCGTGAACGGGGTGCACCACAAGAAGGTGAGGCTGGCGTTTGGGTATTAGAGGCTATATTATACCCCTTACACCCCTGTTTTTGTACTGTTGAAGAATTTCCTGGCAGGACAGCGATTCACATGCAACGATGAAGCCATGACAGTGGTCTGACGGTTTCACAGTCAGCTAGACGAATTCTACCACAGGGTCATCTCAAATTTAGTGCTGCAATGAAAGAAATGTCTGAATTGGTGGAAAAATAATGCAAGACACATAGAATAGTACGTATATTTGTAATTGCCTGTATGTACCCTATTTTGGCTAAGACGTTCTGATTCAAACCTTCCAGATTTTTCATATAACACAAATGGAATCTGTTGGATGTGTTTGTTGTATATGTGAAAATTGTTGATTAAATCTATTGTGTTATTTCATTTATAATATTCCTGATCCATGAAAATTTTCAAGATCAGTAATCTACTTCTCAGACATGATGTTATGTATTTACCTTACAATTACATTTTTTATATCCACATCTAGTTAAATATAATTGATTGTTTTTCATAGCTATTATCGAGTTGTCAGCCTGATTCCAATATTTCAGTACAGTAATGTATACACACCAACACCAAAAATAAGGCAATTGACCACAAATGTCAAGTTGCAAGAAGAATGCCTGAAGTATGTGTCAAATTCAGGTGAGTATTTTTTGTTATAAATCACATTTAAAGGATATTAACAATTATATTATTCTAATTTCTTATTTATTTTCCATCAAACTTGGTAAATTCTGAAAATGAATATTACAAAACTTCTTGATAATTTTTCAGAATACATTATTCAGTTCTCAGATACAAACTTCATTTGTGATTTCTATTATGATTGGATTTAATCCAGTTTGCAATTCACTCGGTTTTCCCTTCTGCTCAGCTTATACTAGATTTGAATAAAAATACAAAGATTCTTACTTTGTTGATTCCGGCATTCATTTAAATATTTTAATTCTAAATTAAAAACTGCAGAATAGCAGAAAGGATAAAGATTAGATTGATCCTTGTTACTGAATTGTACAAAATATCAGTCTAGAAGAGTGTGCAAAAGTTAGCAGATTATTGTACTCAATGTAGTTTATACATTACTTGAGTTGGCACAGATCTAAAATGTCTGACAAGAACCAATATTAATTCAAATTTTTTATAGTCTCTTCTCTAGAACAGTTTATATGCTGGGAAAACCTTTACTCTTTAATTAAAATTCTAACAAAGTTTTCAAAATGTTTGACATCTACTCCTCATCTGTCTTTAGAGCTATCATATACAGTTATATAATTCACAATTTCCTTTAGTGTAAAAGTAGATTAGGATGTTATGCTACAAATTGTACTTTGTGAATGTATGTGTGATTTAATATTTTAATAGCATATCTTACATTCAAAACTATTTGTTTGATCATGGTTTGTTATAATTTTTAAAATATAGTTTCCGTCTTCCTTCATGATTGTTTAAGATGATTCTTTACCTACTGTGCGTGATGTGTTTGTATTGTATACAAAGATGACCCATGGAGCGACAATTCGAGACCTGTGTATACGCTATAATCCTCGTGAACACTGCATTGATGAGAGAAAATTGATTCAGTTTGGCTTGCTCCAAAAAATTATTCGCCGAATTCAAAAAGTAAGAGAAAATTAACGTTGAACTGTGAGAATTACAACAATTATGTTGTACTTTTTTATTTCCACTTTATTTATTACTCCTAACACTATGTTCCTATTGATTCTTCCATTTTGATATGTCTAAGCTTAATGTTTAGGTAAAGACACATTAATTGTGCATTCATATTTTAAAAAATGTTTATGTGAACTTCAAAATATACATACATTTTTGTATTTCCTTGGATAAAAATGGAAGATATTACAAGAGAAATAACAATCTTTCTTAAACAGCAACATTTTGTATTACAACAAATAAATTGAGTCTGCATTTGAAACATAAAAATGTTCTCTCGGGCTTCGTTAAATATTTTTTTTTGCTAAACTATATTTCATTTTCATGTATAATAATGATAAAAATATCATTTGTGAACTTTCATATTGAGAATTTTTTAAAAAAAAATACAAATTGGTATGATCTGATCTGTAAAGGGAAAAATTACCATACACAGAAAAATAATTTTTATCCATTTTTGTAGTAAATGAGATAAAACATTCCAAGATTATCTTTCATGTATTAAGTATTAATTATATGAATAAATATAATATGAATATCATGATATAGATTGTAGATAGGTAACTAAAGCTTCATTGTATTGTAGAAAATTGCAAGTTATATTAAGATCTCTGTAAAATTCTTTAATCTGAATTTCTTTCTGTTCCGTTTTCTTCATTAGTTCACATAGAAATAATAATCTTTAGATTTTGAAATTTCTCTGGAATTTTTTAAAATACATATTTAGAATTTTTGCTTTTAATAATAATGCTAATTATAACAATTGTTCAATACCTTTCACTAATACTACTTAATGTTTTTTTACTTAACTACACCATGTACATAATATATCTATCTAATTTTGTCTTTAACTTGCTTCCAGTACCCTATTTATGTGAAACCAGTTAGCCAAACACACAAACCCAATACTCTGCAAGAAAGTTTTACTGGGCTTTTCTCATTTGATGAAATCTGCTGTAACACTGGTTTGATTTATACACAGTTGGATGAAATAGTTGAGTCTGACCCTGATGTTATTGTTATTTGGAAATAATTATTTACCAGTGAGTACATATTCAATAAATAACTAAGTTATAATATTTTATATATATATATATATCACTTAAGGAAAATGTGACAAGGTCACATTAACTAACACATTTGTATAGAAAAGAGAGACAGCACAGCTGGCTTACCTGAAATCAACAGTTAGTCCAATTAGCTGTGCACAAAAGAAAAAAATGAACTTTTATTTTCTACACAGCCACCTGGTTGTTGATTTCAAGGATGTCGGCTAAACTGTCTCCCTTCCCCATGCAAATGTGTTATGTAGCCACCAAATATCTCTTTCCTTTATATATATATATATACAATATACAATATTGGGAGAATCCATTAAGGAATTGGAAGTAACTTGGTGACAAAGTCACATTCAAACTTGCGTAATTCTTCGCCTGAGCATATGAATTCACATAAAGCGTAATCCTCCTATTTCTCCTATTTATTTCTATCCTTCCTCACTATCCAAGTTTATTTATGTATATATAAGAATCCATTAAGGAATTGGATATATTTTGGTAACAAAGTCATTCGAACTTGGATAGTGAAGAAGGATAGAAATAAATTGGAGGATTATGCTTAATGTGAATTCATATGCTCAGGCATAGAATCATGCACATAGAAAAACATATGTTCAAACAGGGAGAAGGATGGAAGAAGAAGGGAAGACTGAAAATATTTCACCCAGGCAGGATTTGAACATGCATTTTCTGCTCAGTACACATATGCCTTAACCATCTCGGCCACCGGGTCAAGTTCCTGACCAGGCAAATATAGACATTCTTATTATGCAATAAACAGTTCTCGGTTTTCACACGGGTGTAGCATATTTAAACACGACGTTTCGCCGACTAAAATCTCGGTCGTCATTTTCTAGGCGAAGTCAATACCTTTCACTAATACCTTCAGCAAGATCCCCATAACTCCACAGTTCCCTGCTTTTCCAAATTTAAAGAAGCATCCAAACTGCCACTTTGCCTAGAAGATGACAACAGAGATTTAGGCTGAGAGCCTCTGAAAATTTGAAGAACTTCCTTTGGTTACCTATGGTTACACTGTACTTCACTTTCAGGTAAGCCACAACCTATCTCTTTTAGCTTTCCATATCAAAATCACAATTATTTTTGTCAATGTCATATTCTTACTTACATTATATTAAATAAGACATATAGATTAGGAAAGAGAGACAGCGATGTCGACTTACCTGAAATCAACAATTGATCCGGCTGGCACACAGTTCAGACCTTCCTTCCCGACAAAGGGGGTTCAGGCCCTCGAGAATTTGAAATATTTTCACTCCACAGCCCGACTGGACCTACTGTTGATTTCAATGTGTTTTATGTATATGTATCTTTATTTGTAAAACATAATTAAGCATTGCCACACCCATTTTACACTTTGCTATCCATAAAATCTATTTGATTTTATACAATTCTACTCTTATTATCTTTATTACAATTATAGTCATACATGATTCTGTATGGATGATTTAATTCTGATCTTAAAGAAGTCAAACTTCCCCTTTGAGAAAGTTTGATATTAATTATTCTCTTTTACCTCGTGGTATTTTAAATTTATTTTAATTTATTAATTGATGAAAAATGACATCTAGGTCATTGATGTCAGTTACATAGGATAAATTTGCATAATTAAGTACAATAGTTAATTGCAAGTCACGGTTACATTTGTTGGGGCTTTATAGTTCGGTGCAGTATCTGATTTGTTTCATATACTCAATGATTAATTCTTGTTATGCTGTGGAGTGTGCAATCGAGTTGAGGGTATGTTCTGCCAGTATTAGTTCTCTGTAGTTTGTATATATCAAGATATTGTTTGTACTATCATTGATCAGAATACAAAAGCCTAAAGTCTATACATGTAGCTTTATTTGTGAATATTTCTCTGTAGTAAGAAAATTTTGTAATTGGGATTGATGGTCTTAATAAGTAGTCATTTCCTGTGTTTGTAGCACAATAAGCTGATTCACTAATTGTAAAATATGGTATTATTTTTACAGAAGCTGCAAAGGTCCAAATTAATTATTGATGCTTCGTGTATAAAGCAGATAATCTTTAAAGTATCATTCTGTATCCATTTTATTGAAAGAAGTACTTGTAAGGATATCATTGATCTCTTTACTAAATTTGTTGTAAAGTCATATCTTTTAAAATTTACTTTACATAGTATTCAATATATAATTTTTTGAAATCTCAACCTGAATCAAGTATTATACAACTTGAATTTTTTAAAACTGAGATTATATTTAATTTATTTTTGTTTAATTTTTTTGAGCTCTTATGATTTACTAAGAATAATTGTTTATGTAATATTCTTTGTAAAATATAAGTTGTGCCTACTTAATGCAATTTAATGCCTCTGTGATATTCAAAGTAATAAATTTATCAGTATTATTTTGTATAAGTAATTTATGAAGTAAAGAGTATTAAACATTATTGAAATGACTGGTTGTCTTTATTAACTTTTTTATGGATTGTAACACCTCATTGACCTTTCACGAGTCCATTTTATTCAGAACCATTTTTGTTATACTTTATATTGGTTGGAAATTATTTGCACACCTTATATATTATTTGCTAAAATAAATAAATAAAGAATTTTCTGATTTAAACTGGTTAATTAATTACTTAAAAAAAATTATAAATGCAATAAACTTTAAATATATTTGAAGATGATATGTAACAAAATATTGAATCAAGTTTCTACTTTAAAATACAGTTCATTGGTAGCAAATTATTATGGTAAATAAATTGATTAAACTTGATGCCAACATGGTTATAAATTTATGACATCTTGTTATTATGTAAATTATAGTAATTGTTTGCACTAAATTTCTAGTACATTTGAATAGTAATTAATCTTATAAATAAAAAAGAGTGTATGTATGTTTGTTTGTATGTTTGTATGTTTGTATGTTTGTATGTTTGTATATTTGTATATTTGTATGTTCGTTATACAAATCTACACCGTTAGAGCAAATTTCACCAAATTTCGTACACGTGTTCTTTACGACCAGGAAACAAACACTGTCGGGGTGAGACATGTCTACCACCCCCAGAATCGGGGGTGCACGGGGGTTGAAATATTTAAACATGCTAAAACACCCGATATTTTAGTCGGATAATAATTTTTAGGGGTCCAAAATATTGATGGTGTTTCTACAGATGTTTTCTGAATATAATTTTCATCCCCTACACCCTGGGAAAAGGGCACCCTTAGAGTTTGGGGTGGAGAATACAAATCTATACCGGTGGATCAAATTTCACCAAATTTCGTACACGTGTTCTTTGCGACCAGGAAAACAACACTGTCGGGGTGAGACGCGCCTACCAACACCAGAAGCGGGGGTGGAAATATTTGAACATGCTAAAACAGTCGATATTTCAGTCGGATAAATATTTTTAGGGGTCAAAGGTATTTATAGTCTTTCCACTAATGATATCTGAATATAATTTTCAACCTCTACACCCTGGGGAAAGAGCAACCCTAGCGTTTGGGGTGGAGAATACAAATCTATTCCGGTGGATCTAATTCTTCATACATGCTAACACAGTTAGATAAATATTTTCCGGGTAAAAGTGATTAATAGTGTTTGTACCAATGTATGTGAGTAAAATTTCAAACATTTTACGGCATGGGAAAGTTGAATTGTAGGGGTGGGGGTGGAGGAATATTACAAAAAAATAACTCGACTAAAAACGAGACTGGAGTCAAAAGCAAAGTTATGGATAACGCTGAGTTTAATTATGCTATAAACTAGCAATTAACCTCCCAGGGACGGGCGTGGTCGGGAGTGGAAATTGTCAAACATGTTAATCAGCTTTGCAACTAAATATTTTTCCGGATCAATGAGATTTCTCTACATTTACAGAGATTATAACTTCAACCCCTTTCGGGCTTATCAGTAGAGCTCTTTTAGGTGTTGGGTGGAGGAACGCTGCAATAAAATAACGCGAATACAACCGAGATTGGAGTCAAATCCAAGGTTATGTATGTCGCCCAGTTCAATTATAGCATCAGATTGGCCATTTAGCCCCATGGGGCGGTAGTGGATGGGATGGAGATTTTCTAACATGTTAAATCATCGATATTAGCGTGGAATAAATAAATGCAGGGACCATTCACGTTGATAGTATTTCTACCGATGTTGTTTGTAGGCATGATAGGGGTGGGGGTGGAAGGGATTTCCTTGAAAATAACGGGAAAATAACCGAGATTCGAGTCAAATCGAAGGTAATGGATGTCACTGAATTTATTTATGACAATCTGGGCAACGCGCGGGTATCGGCTGGGTTGGGATGAGTTGACCGGCTGTTTTTTGCGTCAATTAAATATATTTCGGGATGAATTAGATTAATAAAATTTCCCTACATGTTCTCTGTGTATAATTTCAACCCCTTTCGGACTCATAAGGGTGCACCCTTAAGGGTGGGCGTGAAGTAGCATTACATAAAAAGAAACCAGAAACTATCGGGATTGTCACTGAGTTTAATTAATTTCCTTGAAAGTAACGGGGAAACAACCGAGATTCGAGTCAAATCGAAGGTAATGGATGTTGCTGAATTTATTTATGACAATCTGGACAACGCGCGGGTATCGGCTGGGTTGGGATGAGTTGACCGGCTGTTTTTTCGTCAATTAAATATATTTCGGGATGAATTAGATTAATAAAATTTCCCTACATGTTCTCTGTGTATAATTTCAACCCCTTTCGGACTCGGAAGGGTGCACCCTTAAGGGTTGGCGTGGAAGTAGCATTAGATAAAAATAAACCAGAAACTATCAGGATTGTCACTGAGTTTAATTATGACATTAAACTTGACCGTTTAAGTCCCCGAAGCGGGAGTGGTCGGGGATGAAAAATTTCAAACATGTTAAACGGTCGATATTTGCGATAATTATTTCCTGGGGTTAATTACTTTGAAAGTATTTATACCTATGTTGTTTGTGTATAATTTAACCCCTGTGAGGGGAGCAAGCTTAGGGGTGGCGTGGAGGTACGTTAAATAAAATCCCGCAAAAACAACCGAGATTTGAATCAATTCCGAGACTATGAATGTCGCTGAATATAATTGTGACAACCTGGGTAACGCGACGGGTTTGGGAGGTGTTGGTCGGGGGAATAAATTTTCAGACAATGTAATCGGCCGATTTTTGCGTAGAATACATTCTTTTTCATTATCGCATATTTGTGGGGGTGATCATCTTCTAACATGTAAAAACGGCCGATATATTTAGTCAATGACTTCATCCCCCTTCGGCATGGGAGGAGAGCACATTTAGGGATAGGGTTCGAGGAGCTTTACATAAAAATAACGCAAAAGTAACCAAAATTGGAGTCTTATGGATGGTTATAGATAAATGACATCTCGGGCAACGCCGGGCACCCAGCTAGTCTTATAAATAAAAAAGAGTGTATGTATGTTTGTTTGTATGTTTGTATGTTTGTATGTTTGTTTGTTTGTATATTTGTATGTTCGTTATACAAATCTACACCGGTAGAGTAAATTTCACCAAATTTCGTACACGTGTTCTTTACGACCAGGAAACAAACACTGTCGGGGTGAGACATGTCTACCACCCCCAGAAGCGGGGGTGCACGGGGGTTGAAATATTTAAACAAGCTAAAACAGCCGATATTTTAGTCGGATAATAATTTTTAGGGGTCCAAGATATTTATGGTGTTTCTACCGATGTTTTCTGAATATAATTTTCATCCCCTACACCCTGGGAAAAGGGCACCCTTAGGGTTTGGGGTGGAGAATACAAATCTATTCCGGTGGATCAAATTTCACCAAATCTCGTACACGTGTTTTTTGCGACCAGGAAAAAACACTGTCGGGGTGAGACGCGCCTACCACCCCCTGAAGCGGGGGTGGACGGGGGTGGAAATATTTGAACATGCTAAAACAGTCGATATTTCAGTCGGAGAAATATTTTTAGGGGTCAAAGATATTTATAGTCTTTTCACTGATGATATCTGAATATAATTTTCAACCTCTACACCCTGGGGAAAGAGCACCCCTAGCGTTTGGGGTGGAGAGTACAAATCTACACCGCTGGAGCAAATTTCACGAAATTTCGTACACAGGTTCTTTGCGACCAGGAAAACAACACTGTCGGGGTGAGACGCGTCTACCAACCCCAGAAGCGGGGGTGGACGGGGGTTGAAATACTTAAACATACTGAAACAGCAGGTATTAGATTTGGATAAATATTTTTGGGGTCAAAGATATTGATAGTGTTTCTACGGATGTTATCTGAATATAATATTCATCTCCTACGCCCTGGGAAAAGGGCACCCTTAGGGTTTGGGGTGGAGTTGCTTTACAGAAAAATAACGCGAATACAACCGAGTTTGAAGTCAAATCGAAGGTTATGTATGTCAGTGAGTATACTTCGGATAAATATTTTTAATTGCCCATTTAACCCGAAAGGGTGGGGGTTGGAAGGGGAGATAAATAGTCAGTTCTTGCGCGTTCTTGGAGGAGAATTACGTGAATACTATTTCAACGGATGTTGTTGAAAATATAAATCCCTTTAGACATTAGGGGTGAGCTTGCTTAGGGCTGGGGGTGAGAATTGTCTATTATTCTAAAACTGCCAAAATGTTATGTGTTTATGGGTATAGTGTTTCTACCGATGTGATATGAGTAAAAATTCAACCCTTTCCACCACGGGAAGGTAGCAGATTTAGGGGTGGTGTTGTTCATACTATTTTAACCGATGTTGTTTCCATTAATAACGACGTTTAATCAAAAGTAAAAGTGTTTCAGAACCATTACTTTTTATACTCTTTTAAAAAGTTTTTATATTATAAATTGTTATAAACATAATTTTACATTTATTCCGTAATTGAAGTTGTATTATTGAGAAGAAACAAAGCAACAAATAATCACGCACAAATACATGTAACAAAAACTCTACATCCTAACATAGTTTATAATTTAGTTTACTACAACTTCAATGAAAATATTATCCACGTAATCTACATTATTAGAACAATTTTTCTCAAAATCACGTGTTATTTGCGACCAGGAAACAAACACTGTCGGGGTGAGACGCGTCTACCACCCCCAGAAGCGGGGGTGGACGGGGGTTGAAATATTTAAACATGCTAAAACAGTCGATATTTCAGTCGGATAAATATTTTTAGGGGTCACAGATATTAATAGTGTTTCTACCGACTGTTGGGGTGAGACGCGTCTACCACCCCCAGAAGCAGGTCGGGATTATCAGTAGAGCACTTTTAGGTGTTGGGTGGAGGAACGCTGCAATAAAATAACGCGAATACAACTGAGATTGGAGTCAAATCCAAGGTTATGGATGTCGTCCAGTTCAATTATAGCATCAAATTGGCCATTTAGCCCCGAGGGGTGGGAGTGGATGGGATGGAAATTTTCTAACATGTTAAATAATTGATATTAGCGTGGAATAAATGAATGCCGGGACCATTGACGTTGATAGTATTTCTACCGATGTTGTTTGTAGGCATGATAGGGGTGGTGCTGGAGGGGATTTCCTTGAAAATAACGGTAAAACAACCTAGATTCGAGTCAAATCGAAGGTAATGGATGTCGCTGAATTTATTTATGACAATCTGGACAACGCGCGGGTATCGGCTGGGTTGGGATGAGTTGACCGTTTGTTTTTTGCGTCAATTAAATATATATCGGGATGAATTACAGTAATAAAATTTCCCTACATGTTCTCTGTGTATAATTTCAACCCCTTTCGGACTCATAAGGGTGCACCCTTAAGGATGGGCGTGAAGTAGCATTACATAAAAAGAAACCAGAAGCTATCGGGATTGTTACTGAGTTTAATTAATTTCCTTGAAAATAACGGTAAAACAACCGACATTCGAGTCAAATCGAAGGTAATGGATGTTGCTGAATTTATTTATTACAATCTGGACAACGCGCGGGTATCGGCTGGGTTGGGATGAGTTGACCGGCTTTTTTTTCGTCAATTAAATATATTTCGGGATGAATTAGATTAATAAAATTTCCCTACATGTTCTCTGTGTGTAATTTCAACCCCTTTCGGACTCGGAAGGGTGCACCCTTAAGGGTTTGCGTGGAAGTAGCATTACATAAAAAGAAACCAGAAACTATCAGGATTGTCACTGAGTTTAATTATGACATTAAACTTGACCGTTTAAGTCCCCGAAGCGGGAGTGGTCGGGGGTGAAAAATTTCAAACATGTTAAACGGTCGATATTTGCGATAATTATTTCCTGGGATTAATTACTTTGATAGTATTTATACCGATGTTGTTTGTGTATAATTTAACCCCTGTGAGGGGAGCAAGCTTAGGGGTGGGGTGGAGGTACGTTAAATAAAATCCCGCAAAAACAACCGAGAATCGAATCAATTCCGAGACTATGAATGTCGCTGAATCTAATTGTGACAACCTGGGTAACGCGACGGGTTTGGGAGGTGTTGGGCGGGGGAATAAATTTTCAGACAATGTAATCGGCCGATTTTTGCGTGGAATACATTCTTTTTCATTATCGCATATTTGTGGGGGTGGTCATCTTCTAACATGTAAAAACGGCCGATATATTTAGTCAATGACTTCATCCCCCTTCGGCATGGAAGGTGGGGCACATTTAGGGATAGGGTTCGAGGAGCTTTACATAAAAATAGCGCAAAAGTAACCAAAAATGGTTATAGATAAATGACATCTCGGGCAACGCCGGGCACCCAGCTATCTTATAAATAAAAAAGAGTGTATGTATGTTTGTATGTTTGTATATTTGTATGTTCGTTATACAAATCTACACCGGTAGAGCAAATTTCACCAAATTTCGTACACGTGTTCTTTACGACCAGGAAACAAACACTGTCGGGGTGAGACATGTCTACCACCCCCAGAAGCGGGGGTGCACAGGGGTTGAAATATTTAAACATGCTAAAACAGCCGATATTTTAGTCGGATAATAATTTTTAGGGGTCCAAGATATTTATGGTGTTTCTACCGATGTTTTCTGAATATAATTTTCATCCCCTACACCCTGGGAAAAGGGCACCCTTAGGGTTTGGGGTGGAGAATACAAATCTATACCGGTGGATCAAATTTCACCAAATTTCGTACACGTGTTCTTTGCGGCCAACGAAAACAACACTGTCGGGGTGAGACGCACCTACCACCCCCAGAAGCGGGGGTGGACGGGGTTGGAAATATTTGAACATGCTAAAACAGTCGATATTTCAGTCGGATAAATATTTTTAGGGGTCAAAGATATTTATAGTCTTTCCACTGATGATATCTGAATATAATTTTCATCCCCTACACCCTGAGAAAAGGACACCCTTAGGGTTTGGGGTGGAGAATACAAGTCTATACCGGTGGATCAAATTTCACCGAATTTCGTACACGGGTTCTTTGCGACCAGGAAAACAACACTGTCGAGGTGAGACGCGTCTACCAACCCCAGAAGCGGGGGTGGACGGGGGTTGAAATACTTAAACATGCTAAAACAGCAGGTATTAGATTTGGATAAATATTTTCGGGGTCAAAGATATTGATTGTGTTTCTACCGATGTTATCTGAATATAATATTCATCTCCTACGCCCTGGAAAAAGAGCACCGTTAGGGTTTGGGGTGGAGATGCTTTACAGAAAAATAACGCGAATACAACCGAGTTTGGATTCAAATCGAAGGTTATGGATGTCAGTGAGTTTACTTCGGATAAATATTTTTAATTGCCCATTTAACCCGAAAGGGTGGGGGTTGGAAGGGAAGATAAATAGTCAGTTCTTGCGCGTTCTTGGAGGTGAATTACGTGAATACTATTTCAACGGATGCTGTTGAAAATATAAATCCCTTTAGACATTAGTGGTGAGCTTGCTTAGGGCTGGGGGCGAGAATTGTCTATTATTCTAAAACTGCCAAAATGTTATGTGTTTATGGGTAAACTAGATTGATAGTGTTTCTACCGATGTGATATGAGTAAACCCTTTCCACCACGGGAAAGTAGCAGATTTAGGGGTGGTGTTGTTCATACTATTTTAACCGATGTTGTTTCCATTAATAACGACGTTTAATCAAAAATAAAAGTGTTTCAGAACCATTGCTTTTTATACTCTTTTAAAAAGTTTTTATATTGTCTTATAAATAAAAATGAGTGTATGTATGTATGTATGTTGTAAGTTTGTATATTTGTATGTTCGTTATACAAATCTACCCCGGAAGCGGGGGTGGAAATATTTAAACATGCTAAAACGGTCGATATTTCGGTCGGATAAATGTTTTTAGGGGTCACAGATATTGATAGTGTTTCTACCGACTGTTGGGGTGAGACGCGTCTACCACCCCCAGAAGCGGGTCGGGATTATCAGTAGAGCACTTTTAGGTGTTGGGTGGAGGAACGCTGCAATAAAATAACGCGAATACAACTGAGATTGGAGTCAAATCCAAGGTTATGGATGTCGTCCAGTTCAATTATAGCATCAAATTGGCCATTTAGCCCCGAGGGGCTGGAGTGGATGGGATGGAAATTTTCTAACATGTTAAATAATTGATATTAGCGTGGAATAAATGAATGCCGGGACCATTGACGTTGATAGTATTTCTACCGATGTTGTTTGTAGGCATGATAGGGGTGGTGCTGGAGGGGATTTCCTTGAAAATAACGGGAAAACAACCGAGATTCGAGTCAAATCGAAGGTAATGGATGTCCCTGAATTTATTTATGACAATCTGGACAACGCGCAGGTATCGTCTGGGTTGGGATTTGTTGACCGGCTGTTTTTTGCGTCGATTAAATATATTTCGGGATGAATTACATTAATAAAATTTCCCTACATGTTCTCTGTGTGTAATTTCAACCCCTTTCGGACTAGGAAGGGTGCACCCTTAAGGGTTTGCGTGGAAGTAGCATTAGATAAAAATAAACCAGAAACTATCAGGATTGTCACTGAGTTTAATTATGACATTAAACCTGACCGTTTAAGTCCCCGAAGCGGGAGTGGTCGGGGGTGAAAAATTTCAAACATGTTAAACGGTCGATATTTGCGATAATTATTTCCTGGGGTTAATTACTTTGATAGTATTTATACCGATGTTGTTTGTGTATAATTTAACCCGTGTGAGGGGAGCAAGCTTAGGGGTGGGGTGGAGGTACGTTAAATAAAATCCCGCAGAAACAACCGAGAATCGAATCAATTCCGAGACTATGAATGTCGCTGAATCTAATTGTGACAACCCTGGGGGGGTAACGCGACGGGTTTGGGAGTTGTTGGGCGAGGGAATAAATTTTCAGACAATGTAATCGGCCGATTTTTGCGTGGAATACATTCTTTTTCATTATCGCATATTTGTGGGGGTGGTCATCTTCTAACATGTAAAAACGGCCGATATATTTAGTCAATGACTTCATCCCCCTTCGGCATGGGAGGTGAGCACATTTAGGGATAGGGTTCGAGGAGCTTTACATAAAAATAGCGCAAATTGGAGTCTTATGGATGGTTATAGATAAATGACATCTCGGGCAACGCCGGGCACCCAGCTAGTACAAAGTATAATTTATATTAATGGGAATGATGTCTAGAAATAATTACATGAATTAAATATTATTTGCAACCGTAACTTGAACTGAATTCTTAATAAGAAGAATGATAGCCAAATACAGACAAAAGAAGTGATAATATGAATACCACACAACTTTTCTGGAAGCCTTGTTCCTTTCTTCAGCCAAAAACGCTTTTGAGTTTTGTCAACTGACTAGTGCAGTTGTCTCTCTCAAGGCTTTTACATTTTTTCTGCACCTGAAGAAAGGAACAAGGCTTCCAGAAACATTTTGTGGTATTTATATTATCACCTCTTTTTTTCTTTTTTTGGCTATATTTCTTATTAATTTTCAATCAGACATAAATTTTTCATTTGAATTGAATTCTGATAAGTTTATGTAAAGACAAATTTATATGAATCCTGTATTTCATCAAAGCTGTTACAATAGGAAATATTTGTTTGCTACTTCTCTTAATTATTGTCTCCTACCTGAAGCAGTGCGATGCTCTATTGAATAAAAATTTCTCAGGTTACAACGCAGGAAGTTGTTGGACATATGCACAATGTTTCAAATACAGACATACATACATTTGGTCAAAGACTGCTTGGGTTTTAGCTCATTAACTTTTTAATCGACATAGCCTCTGCAAAAGCTTTTATTCTCCAAATTTCTATTAGTTCAATGAATGGGAGCCTGAATTGTTTTTACATTATTCTGTTGATATCAAACACATAGGGTATTAAAGATCTCACATCACTGTTGACTTAACTGAAGGGAAGATGGTATTTTTATTAAGACAATTCTTGATTATCTTTAGTGTTGCATTCATAAGCCCACAAACAAAATCAAAAATCATACAGAACATCCTTTCAAATCAGTTGTCACAAATTTGAGTAATTTGAGATGATTAAATGTGGATCCCTTTAATGATGACCAATATGTATATATGGTATATATATGTAAATATGGTATAAATAAATTGTTTATCAACTTAAAGTTCTTTATGCAAGTATATATTTATCACTCAAAATAATAACATTCACATGATAATAAAAACCCATTTAAAAACTAACATTTTATCACAGTATGCTATTTAAACACTTCATTTTCAAGCACCATAATTTCATTTTTTTAAATAACATAATTTTGTAGATAATAGGTATTTGATATTAACAGGCGCATGAAATAAATGACATATAAAAACTAAATACAAAATATACATAAGACATTGTTTTAGTGACTCAAAATTAAGCCTCTTTGGATACATGTCCAACATAAACCATGTTGAAGCATTGAATTTTGTTAATCAGCGGAAGACACAAAATTACCATAATAATTATGTTAACCTATTCAAAGGTTTCACATAATTTTTGGGGTATGTTTGAGATATGTCATGAATACAATCCAAAAGTATTTCTTCCCTTCATTAAGTTCCATTTATATAATATTAGACGATATATAAAACATTTTTCTCTGTAAAGGAATTAAAATACTGCACTTTTCACAGAATTCACTAAGAAACATTAATGAAGACACATATTGCTTGGAGACTATAATAGGTACAAGTTATTTGTTGAAAAAAGACCAACTCTTCTAATAAAAAATACTGGTAAAAGATTAAATATTATAAACTGCTCTGGGGTTTACAATGTTTCTTTTATCCTTGTCAAGTGAAAGCTTTGAATAAAGTAGTTCTTCTGAAGTTTTCACATGAAACTGTTTAAACGTTGTGCTTTAATAATAATAACTGGTTATAAATAAACCTGAGAGCTGTTTATCAATCATTTACATTATAAGTAAAAGTTATGACAGCTGAAAGTACCATACAAAACAATAACTTCTTCATATTTATAAATTAAATAATGATAAATATTCAATGATACAGGATGTATAAATCAAGCAGATTCTGTTAGTTAATTTTAGAAAGTTAAGGGCTTCATTAAATTATCAACCATAAACTTAATTATATATAAATTTTTAAATCATAAGGATACATATTTCTTCAATGTGCATTAAAATATATAATAGTGCTCCTTATTGTTCAATGAAAACATAACCTATTTAATTATGAAATTGTTTATTGCTTGATATTCAGCTTTTTGAAATAGTCAACAGATTCCTTCTACTTTCACAAATTTTAGGTAGGTCCTTTTAAATCACCTTACAGTTCAAGTGAAGAAGAATTGTCTTGTTTAACTGTTTCTATTATTTCATCCTGTAAGAAGAAATTTTTTTGTAATGTAAAAGTATGATAAAGTAAATGTAGATACTGATGCTGTATGGATTTTAAAATGAAAATTGTCAACTTATTTGGATACAAGTTTACCTGTAAACTCCAATACTTGGGTCAGTTGCAAATAAATATACGTGTATTAAAACATTTTAGTTAGTTACAGAGTTAATACCTGTGGCAAATCATTAATATCCATAAAGTTACGTCTTGGAATTCTCTGTTTTGCAGACTGAACACGTTGATTTAATATCTGTAAAAAATAATAGTTAATTATTCCTGAACATAGTTGAACAGTTATATTAATATTGGTTAATATAGCATATAACGGTAACAATTAACGATAATGAACCATTCTTACTTCAAATTTAGGTCAGATATACTTTACAATATTACTGAATAAATCATATTTGCTTGTTAGTTAAAAGGAAATAATCTATTATCAATTTTCAATTTCAACAAGTGTTTATTCAATTGAATATATACAAACTTTAACAAAAGCAGAGTACAAACATCCATTAAAAGTAGTCCCTGCTCTCACTCAACCTACTATTTATATCTGAAAATCTAATCTTCAATTATTACACAAATATGGTTACCTTGTTATGATATGCATATAAAAGTAATATTTTTGAGTTATATATAGGAAAATAGTAAAAAACCTATTGTTGACAATGGTTATTTATATAAATTTATTAAAATTGACATAGTCGTCTCAGTTAATCATTCTCATGCTACGTGAATATTTGTAATTTTTCATATGGTAATTTATGTTTCCATGCAGTATTGATGTTATTATATCTGATCTGTGATATGGTTTTTGTTAAATTTTTATTTCTTAATTGTGTTGTGTAGAATTTGTTAGCAATTTGTTTTATGTAGTCTAGTATTCTGCTTACATTGGCTCCTTCGTGTAAGATTATTAATTTTGTGTATCTATCTGCATTTAATATAAGTCTAAGAAGTTTGTTCTGTAATCTTTGTAATATATTAATATTGATGGTGGCAGATCCACACCAAATGGGCGACGCATAGAGCATGATTAGCCCGATGATCATTGTGTATATTAATCTTTTATTTTTTGTGTTTAATGCTAAACATTTGGTTAGCATTGGATAAAGATTTTTCATTACTGCATGTACCTTTCTAACACTCTCTCTTATATGTTTTTTGAATGTTAAATGTGGAATTAGATATACCCCTAAATGTTTTACATGATTTTGTATTTTAACTTTATATTGTGCAATTTTATTTTGAAATTCTAGTATCAATTTTCTTTTTTGTAAAGTTGATTGTTTCTACTTTGTCTGCATTTAATTTAATTTTCTACTTCGATTATTATGGGTCCAAAATATTTAAAGGAATTTTGATTTGTTTGGCAGCAACTATTGTGCTGAATGAACTTGCATATATGGCAGTTTCATCTGCAAATAGTGCTAGGTTGGTTCTTGAAAACTGGGGGATATCATTTAAGTAAATATTAAACAGGATTGGTCCAAGCACTTAAACTTGCAGTACCCCTGCACGAATTCGTTTTTCAGTTGATTTTTTGTTATTTACCGTCACTTGTAGGGATGTGTTATTTAAATACGAGTAAATGTATGATATAATTGTACTGATGAGAGTATTCAATTCACGAGTATTCTCACACTAACCTAAACATTTGTTTTAAGTAAATTATTCGTCATAATACATATATAATAATACAATTTAAAGCCTACATGTAACAAAAAAATATTTTGTTATTAATAACATATAAGTATCATTTTTATTATTAATCTGGAAGAAAACTATTAACAAAAAAAAACACAATACTAACTGTTGTAAATATAAGGAAAAATAAAATTTAAATATGACAACATTAGGCAACAAATGTTAAATTCTGTTCAATAATAATAGGCTCACATATTACTAGCATTAAAAAACTATTGTTGTTAAAGTTGATACTCAGTGATGTAAGGAAAACTTAAAAGTATGAGTTTTTATATTACAATTTTGTTCATATTGTATGCCAACTGTCCTGCAGAGAACTTTTGACTCTATCTGTTCCAAATCTAAAAATCATATTTATCTGACCAAGAGTCTGTCAACAGAAAATCGGGAGTACAAAATGTACTCGGACAGTAAAAATCACAAGTTTCAAGGTTGGAGTGGGAAAAATTATATACATTACGGAATAGAACCATGAAGGATGTTATTGGAAACCCACCAGAGATAAAAATTGAATTTGGAGGACTGAATTGTAAACTCTAATTTGACATAAATCCAGAGAGGAATGAGATGGGGAAGAGCATGAAACTACATTAAACTCTTGTTGCTACCAACCACAAGTTGTGTGACATTAGAAGAGCCTACTCCAGTGATGGCTGGTGTATATGTGCTACAGCACATAAATAAATTAAAGGGGATTTTCCTTATTTTTAAGAACTTTGATAATAATTTATGTAATATAATAGTAATAATAATAGTGTGAATTCCTACTTTGATTTCTAAGACTTCAAACTGTGAGTCTTGTGCTGAAATCCCTTACCCCTTTCCCACTAAATCAACTAGCTGACTACCTCTGTGTTTAGCACACAAAATGTCGCTGGAATGAGTATTTCAGTTTCATCTCCATAAAGCTCAACAAACTGATTGCATTCTGTGCTCTAGAGCAGTGAAAACAAACAATACTGCCAACATGCATCAATTGTTTGTAAAATTATCTTTATTACAATATATATAAAATACTGTTACATATTTTTGCCAACTTGCTTCTAAATTTGTCTGCTTTTTAAAATTAAACACCTTTGCAAACTATTTAGATGGAATTAGAAATTACGATATTACAGGTTGGTTCATTTGTTGCAGAGTATTGGTAACACTCACTTTTTTAGTATCATTAGTATTTTACAGGTTTTTTTCATGAGATTTTTTTTTGGTGAGGAAATATCAGTTTATTTTTCAGGACAATTGGCTATGGTGTCAGGGTTGAATTATAATTTTGACAAAATAGAGTTGTTCCAAGGATAACCCAGGATTAGGAACTCATTACTTAGTTGTTTAAGATTTTCAAATTTTGAATCTTTGTTAATAGTCCTTGTGAAGTATAAATAAGAAAAGTATGTCCAATAAAAATAAGGTAGTAATTTATTACTTGATTTTTCTGATATTAGTGAAGTTAATTATTACACAATTTGGAACCCACCTTGATTTTTGTTATACTAAATCAAATTAATTATAACAACTTTATTCACATTTTTGTATTTTTATTACCTGCAACCGTCGTTGTTCAGCTTCTGCTTGTCTCTCGTCAAGAAGCTTGTGAGTCAATGGTAACTGATTATCTTCCAATCTCTGCAGTCTTTTTGGGGGATGTCTTCTAATTAAACTATCTGTGCTTACTGGGACTTCAAATGCCAAAGGCTGAGCTGTAAATCAGAATTTAAAAAAACTGTATAACAGACAATGTTTTGAAACACAAGTATCATGCCATATTATTCTCTATTTTAAAAAAAAATCATAGTAAGCCAATTTACTTCAATTAAATTCATAATTATAATTATAAACTTCAAATTAAGAGGGATATTTGGTTTTGTGTCATGATATGGCACTGGCCGGTGCATGGAATGGTGTAACACTCCTTCCCGAGGCTAAAAGCCTCCAAAAATTTGAAGAACTACCTTTGGTTCTCTATCGTTACACCATACTTCACTTTCAGGTAAGCCATAAGCTATCTCTCTTTCCTTTCCAAACCAATATCACAATATTTGATCTTGGGTAGTGAGGAATGATAGGAAGAAATAGGAGAATTACGCTTTATGTGAATTCATATATATATATATATATATATATATATTATAATAGTAAGGATATGATGTCAAAAATAATTGCAATATTGGTATGGAAAGTAAAGAGAGATAGGTTGTGGCTTACCTGAAAGTAAAGTGCGGTGTAGCCATAGGGAACTGAAAGTTGTTCTTCAAATTTTTGGAGGCTTTCAGCCTTCTCCTTCAGGAAGGAGTGTTACACCATTCCATGCACTGGCTTGCTGTGGACTGTATAAAGTAATGTTCACGTGGTTGTTCTGAAGCTAATAACAAAAGCATTAAGTGATAAGGAATTTCAGCAGGATCTGGCCCATTATGATTATATCATTGTCATACAAGGTCCTGAGTTGTTTGCCATAATAGGGCCAGGGGCCCTTTTAGCGTGCAATTTGTGATGGCAATTCTTTTATTAATTTAATAGGAAAGTAAAGTACATAGATATTCTAATTAAATTTTTCCATTAACTGTGTTTGGGAGGTGATTGGTGCAGACTTCCTTTTTTATTGTTTTGGAGCGGGGAAAGTAATACAGTTTGAGCTTTGATTTTGAATAGATCTGGGATGGGGCAGTTATAGTATGGTGAGAAATTGAGGATTATAAGTTTTGTTTTATGTTATGGAGGTTGATTTCCGAACAATACGTGTATTTGAATTTAGGTTTCTGCTCAAAGCTTCTAGGATGGTGGATAAGACCTTTGGGATGTTATTTTTTATGGATCCATGGCTGTAGGATACATGCTGATGGGCTAGATGTTGGTGGACAAGGTGGAAATTTAGAAGGCAATCATGTTGGAATAGGTTGATAGATGGGCATATGTAAAACCCTTTTTTTAAAAAAAAAATTACAAGCATATTTTTTTGCAGATAACCCACCCAAAAGAGCCCCAAGTGTTGTATGTCCAGCAATAATTGCCATCCGTATGACACACAGAGGAATGCTTCTTGTTCAAACTAGAACCTTGTAAACAGACATAATGGGATTTTTGTAAGGGTGCAGCTGTTGAAATAATTATAAAAGTCAGGAGCCTTTGTAGAAAGAGTAGATCTTTATGTGTCAGCAAGAGATGAGACAGGTGCTTCTTATTAAGGAGGGAGAGGTATGGAGGCTATTCGAGACAGGTTCCATCCAATGTGTAGAGCAGAAGATCTTCACTTTGTTGCCGATGAACAAAAAAGGTACCAGAGGTTCTTAAGACGCAATCTGCAGATATTGTTTTGCCAGGAGCACAAATCAGATTAATGTGAGTGACTTTTCTAGTAACTTGAGGACTGAAAGATCTCATTTTTGTATTTATCTTGTTCTTTTACATTTATAATTTGGTTGTTTCAAAAATTTTCCAATTCAGTTGCCCATGTGTGTACCTTGAGATTAATGTTCATATTGTTATTTTATTTTTACTATTAGATGTTTGTGTTGTGAAAAGAGCAATTTAAAAAATATTTGTTTAATACACAGATTATGTTTATATTATAATACAAATAAAACAATTATATTTATTTATATATATAGTCGGAAGACATACAGGTAGCACAGAAGACAATTCTTCCTTTATCCTAAATTATTTAATTTAAAGAGGCAGGCAACCATAGATGAGAATCTCAAATAAAGTTTGTTTTTAAAATACACAAAGAGTTTAATTTATACCATAAACTGCATGCTGTTTTGAGATCTCTCCAGAATTGTCGAGTTCTTCCGCGGGGAGATCTTCGCCTATGAGAGGAATCACAGTTGAAGTGCGTCGTCCTATGGCAGGGATTGTTGTTGTAGATATCATAGCTTCTGTTTCAGTTACTGGAACCACGGTTGTGGTTCGTTTAGATGCACCACAACCCATCTCATGGCACACTACAATTTCAAATTTTATTAACTATCCTATACATGTTCGATTCTTCAAAACATTGCAAAAAATATCTGTAGGCAACTGAGGCTTTATTTTGATGATTATCAATATTTTACTTCGTCTAGAAAGCACATTTAAAGAGACAATTTTTTTCTTTTTCATAATAATAATTTAACCATGGACCATATATATATATATATAGTGAATGGCAAAACCATAGCCATGGCCTGAGGCTTATATATAAGCTTCTTCTATATCTTTAAATATAAAAAAATAGTGTAATCCTAACTTTTTATGTTAATTACAGTTAAATTCATTATTTAACTATATGATATTTTTCATGCTAGACAAAATTATATACTATTTGATATTAAAGTCTAATTATAATTTTTTTAAAAAAAAGATGCAAATTTGTGTTTTTGAAAACTTTTTTGTGTTTTCAAAGGCCAAAGGCAACTTTAAGTTTCTGGATCATATAGAACTTTACTTGGACTATGTGATTGAATTGTATTATTCTGTCATTACATGGACGTTACAAAGCCGCTGCAGTACCATTGTTATGTTTTCTGAAGTATTGATTATGTTGTTACTCTTGACCCAGAAACGTTTGTTGTCGGCAAAGTAGGGTCAATACCCAAAGGGTTGTTAACCGCAACAGTTTTTTGTTGTGCCAATAAGTTTAGTAATTGATTTGCGCACAGATATTTCTAACTACAGACCTATTTTCGCTTCTCGCAAAATATTAGTAAAAGCCATAGGCCTACAGTTGAGGGTTGGGAATTTATTAAAAAGCATAAGAACAACATGGTTTTTCAAGGACAAACCTACTAACACCGCAATGTACGTTATTTTCCATTCCAACTCACGGCTCCCTAGATGAGAAATTAAAAGAGTTGCGGAAATATTTGGCGATCTTTTACAAGAATTCGATTTAGTGTATATTATTAAATAAACTGGATTTCTACGAAATGAGAGGCAATGATTTGTCACTTTTCAAGTAGTACCTCAGTGATAGAAAGCAAAACGTTTCTTAAGGCGACAACTATTGCAAAATTTGTCTCTAACTGGAAAACAATAACTTGTGGGGCCCTACAGGGATCGGTTCTATGACAATTAAAATTTCTATTGTACATAAATGACCTTCCGGACGGCATCAAACAAATTTTATCAGTTCTGTTCGCAGAAACAAGCTTAGTAATAACCGGTACTGACGTCAACAATCTTAATAATAAAGTCGATAGTGTCATTTATTGTTAATTATATGGTTCAGTGCAAACAAATTGGTCCTTAGCTAACACATCGTCCGATATCGGTAACGCTGACTGGGCGGTCCAAAGTTATCTCTTATCTCTCACCATTTTTCGGTCTTCAAGTTGACGGTAAACTACGCTGGGTTAACACTCATAAGTATACTCAATTGATAATTTGTCTGGAAAAACAATATGACACGAATATTTTCACTAAAATATGTGATATGGTTTATCTTCTCGATCACACAGTAGGACTATCCGTAGACAAATTCTAAAATTTAATTGGAAACACGGTCGTCCGATTGGATTTTACTTAAAAAAAAACTTTACTGAAATAATATATTACTAACTGTTTAAATAAGAAAGAATGGGCATCTGAGAAATACGGAACTGCTACATGATAATTGTCAACACTGCAGGCCTTGAAAGCTATTCATCTTCCACAGTGTTTTGTTTTGTCACCCTAAAACAAGAATAAAAGGTCATAAATATATGTCCGACTACCCTTCGTTTTTTAATTTCTTTTTCAAACTTGATGAAATAAATTGTGCTGACAGGTCGTCTTACAGGCTCTGTCTACATGAAAATTAATTCAGAACACACTTCCAGACCTGTTACAGCACGCGTGTTATATGCATGATGAGGTCCCAGCACATTTCAGCCACATTGTACCGTAAAACAGGGTTAAACTGGCTTTACCCTAAAGGGTAGCATTAATGCAACACAACTTTTAGTATCACCCCAGATGCATCTATTGGTTTCTAAGAGATCTAAATTGTGATGCAGATATAAAACAACATGCACTTAAGGAAATGTGGAACTTTTGGTTTCCGTGGTGGGTTAAAACATTCCCGTCTTAGCTTTCTGTGAGTCAACTCCTCAGGCCAGATTGTTCTGCTCGCCGGTCAACTTCAGAAGTTTTTTTTTTCTGTTCTTTTTTTTCCGTTTTTTCAAGAAAGAAAATTTAAGCGCTATTCTCAAGGTATTCTAATTACAATAAAATCATAATTATCCAATTAATGTGATTTATTGATAAATCAGGCCTAATTATATTTGTTGCATATATATGTGTGTGAGAGAGAGCGAGAGAGAGAGCGAGAGCGAGAGAGAGAGCGCGAGAGAGAGAGAGCGAGAGAGAGAGAGAGAGAGCGCGAGAGAGAGCGCGAGAGAGAGAGCTAGAGAGAGAGCGGGAGAGCGAGAGCGAGAGAGCGAGCGAGAGAGCGAGCGAGAGAGCAAGAGAGAGAGCGAGAGAGAGCGAGAAAGAGAGCGAGAGTGCGGGAGAGCGAGAGCGAGAGAGAGAGAGAGAGCGAGAGAGAGAGAGCGAGAGAGAGAGCGAGAGAGAGAGAGCGAGAGAGAGCGAGAAAGAGAGCGAGAGAGCGAGAGAGAGAGAGCGAGAGAGAGCGAGAGAGAGAGCGAGAGAGAGAGAGCGCGAGAGAGAGAGCGAGAGAGAGAGCGCGGAGAGAGAGAGCGAGAGAGAGAGAGCGCGAGAGAGAGAGCGAGAGAGAGAGCGCGAGAGAGAGAGCGAGAGAGAGAGCGCGAGAGAGAGAGAGAGAGAGCGCGAGAGAGAGCGAGAGTGAAAGAGAGAGAGAGCGAGAGTGCGGGAGAGCGAGAGAGCGAGAGAGAGAGCGAGCGAGCGAGAGAGAGAGAGAGCGAGAGAGAGAGAGCGCGCGAGAGAGAGAGAGAGCGAGAGAGAGAGAGCGAGAGAGAGAGAGAGAGCGAGAGAGTGAGAGAGAAAGAGAGAGAGAAAGAGAGCGAGAGCGAGCGAGAGAGAGCGCGCGCGAGAGAGAGAGCGAGAGAGAGAGAGAGAAATATCTGTCCGTCTCTTTCTGTGATTCTTTGACCCATTGCGCATTCTCAGAAGCCGCAATTGGAGTGGATGGTACTCGTAGTCATAGACATAGGTGCACTTGCACCTCCCCCTTCCTTTTGCCATGAAAGAAAATAGACAGAAAAAGATTAAGAAATACATTTTTTATTAAGTCATTGTTTGAATAAAAACTTAAGGCGTCAATTTGGTGTCGAAACTTGTTCGTCACCTTGTCAATGAACCACGTCTTGACACGTCGTAACGTACTAAATATACGTTCAATGATACATGTTGTCGCTGGAGCAGACAAATTTTGATTGCCTCGCATAAAAAAAATGGTAAAATATGATGGATCGAGCAATCAAATCTGCATATTCAACAAGGGATGATTCAATTAAGGCCGCTTCATCCGTCTTCAACATCTCATACCACGTGGTAGCCTCGGCAATGAAATTGTGTAGAAAACTTCCAGTCTGTTCCCGTCGCGCGGCAGGCAGGACTCCCAGAAATGATGCGACCCATGCGCGATTTAAATTTGATATTACCTTAATTAACATAACATAAATGTCTAAATTTTCATGCCTACCTGTAATTATGATGATGCACTATTATAAATTATCTTTCAGTAGTTAAAAGTATAGTGTGCAGATACAGATGCACCTGAAAATACGACCATGTTGGTAGGAAAAACAAGCAAAAAAGTCATAAACAATTTTTAATGAAACTGAATTACGTGAATATTCATACAAGTCTAGTTGAAGTGTCTATATAAGATGCGCAGTGGTCCACTGTCCTGTAATTGTATTAGGAGTAGACCATTGTCCGTAAAATCACTGTTTTTCTTCGACATCGGCATAGAATTTTGTTGTTATCAACACAGACGTGGCACACACACAAGATTTTTCCCTATACATGAGTTGCAAAAATTACCTACGTCTTTTCTTTGAGGTTTAGCTTTGATTCCCTGAAATCGTCCTTTTTTTTTTGTTCGTCCCGAATTCAGACAAGTAGGTAGAAGCTATATAAGAACGTTCAATGCATCAATTAGACACGATTCGTCGTAAAATGAATTTTATACTCGATCGAGGTTTAGATTTGATACGGCATCGATCTGACCATGCTTTTTCTCTGGTAATATATTAAGAAGTTTTACGAACCCATTTTAACGGTCGTACTGATTAACGTGACTTTTGTTCGTGGTCAATAAGTGTTATTTCTCCTACACGCCGGGGGGAAAAAAAAGGGGGGGGGGGATTAACTATTCTCGGAAGGAAAATCGTTTACGTCGCGTGCTATACGACACATACATCACTTAAAAAGGCTGGCAAACGACCTGACATTCAAATTCGCGATTAACACGCTGATAACAGGTCAATGTCCTCTCGTTACTGTCAAATATATTTTTATTTTCAAACGTAACATTAACAGATTTTTCAATAACTAATGATGTTAGCCGAGGGAACGTTCGTCGCATGTGATCAATAAACCACTCAGAAAATCAAGGAAATCTATGGATCGGCGAGAAGTGCAAATATTCTTTCCCCCCATAAAGGTACAAAAAAACACGACTATCGACGTTTCTGTATTTCAGCCCCAATATCAGTCGTCATTTTAAAAAGAAAACTAATTAATAATTTTGATAATCTGGAGATTTCGACAATATTTCAACAGTCATCTGAACAAAAAAAAAATGTGTTCATCCAAATTGAGTCTGAAATACGATGACCCAAACAAATTAGTGAACACTGATGAACCCAATAGAACAATTAAGATGTTTAAAAATATTTAAACCAACAGACCTGTCGGAAAGGTTCTTGTATATAAAAAAAAATTATGTGTAATATAATGTAATAATTAATTAAGAATCATAAGTGGACGTTCACAGGAATGTTCCTTGCAAGCCAATGAAAACAATCATAAGCGAAGTTATTGTCTGATTTCACACAGATTGTTATTATTATTACTCCGTTTGCCGAACAAACGACCTGGAGGATATACTATTTAATCATTTTCCATGAGTAAAAGAAAAAAATGTAATTAATAACAATGAGGACAATTTAGATAAATATAAAGAAATAGTACAAACATAGGTTTGAAAAGACAATTTAAGATCGGTTTCTGAAATAATATTTACTGGAAAACCGTCTGGGTAGTTGGTATAGAGATGAAAGAGGATCAGGCATTGAAAATGATGCGCAAAGCTTCTTCTAGGATTGAATTCATATTCAAATGTTGAAGCTAAAGAAAATAATTCAAAACCAAAGAATTCAAAAACTGTGAATTCAAAAGCTGTGAATTCAAAAGCTGTGAATTTAAAAGCTGTGAATTCAAAACCTGAGAAATCAAAGAAGAATAAACAGAACATCAATGTAGGCAAGGATAAAAGGCAAACATTATCAAAGGAAAATAATCAAAGAAGGGTTTTTGTTAAGAAGATTCCAGAGTCCACGACTGATACATATTTGAAGACTGTGTTGCCAGGTTGCATCTGGGTAAAAATGTATAAATTCAGGAGTTCCAAAAGTTTGTGCTCAGCACTGTGCAAGGTTGCATCCCATAAGTTGGCTAAAGAATTTGTGGATAATCCTGAAAAATACTTAATAAATTGGCATGTTCCATATCCTAAATTTGCAGACAATCAAACACTTAGAGCAGGTAAGAAGAAAGAAAAAAAGGTAAATGAGGAGAAAGAAGAAAAGGTAGATGAGAAGGAAGGAAATCTGGCAGACAAGGAGGAAGGAAAGCCGGCAGACGAGAAGGGAGGAAAACTGGCAGACAAGAAGGGAGGAAAACCGGCAGTCAAGAAGGGACGAAAACCGGCAGTCAAGAAGGGAGGAAAACCGGCAGACGAGAAGGAAGGAAGTAGTGGTCAGCTCGGCAGTGTAGTGTAAGCTTTCTGCAGAATAAATACGCACAATATTAAAACTCAATCTACAATTCTATTATTTTCCCTACCAATATTTCCGGCAGTTTTCAAGTTAACTATTACGTTAACAATTTATGGTCCTCCGTACCGTGAATCAAAATATCCAAACTTAAAAGAAATCTGCTTGTCGTCCATTTTAGATTTGATTTTTGGTACAACATATTGACGGGAATCTTTGTTCTGCAGATTTAATTTTGTCAAGTCGAAACATCATTCACAGTTCACCACTTAACTGTTTGCAGATTTTTTTTTGCAGACAAAAATATGATTTTTGTACTTTTTATTAATAAATATACATTTTTTCATTTAATTTGCATTTTATTAAAAAAAATGTTGACACAATTATTTTCCTTTTCATAATTATATTTTTATGTGTTCTTATATTCCTATATATACATATATATATCATAGCAATCACCCGATAAGCGGGAGGTCCCGGGTTCGGTTCCCGATCCGGTCGACATTTTTCCATCACCTTCATT
Source organism: Zhengitettix transpicula (assembly GCA_037074705.1). Taxonomy (NCBI): domain Eukaryota; kingdom Metazoa; phylum Arthropoda; class Insecta; order Orthoptera; family Tetrigidae; genus Zhengitettix; species Zhengitettix transpicula. The sequence continues at coordinate 6,264,702 of CM073595.1, forward strand.
AACTTAACCATTGTTTGAACCTTATACAAGCTTTCTCTCTATATATCTTTGAATATTTTTTTAATATTCCATTAACTAATAATTTGCCCCGACTACACTTATACAGGTTTAGTGAAGCTAGCTAGACCCAGCTCCGAGTTCGTAGACGCGCTTATACAAAACGCAGACCAAACTGGTGATTATTTACTGAATCATCATCGGCTACGAAAAGCAATTGTTACTAACACGAACAATTTTTCCCCGTCCGTGTACAGTGTCGTAGCCTGGCGGTGGCAAAAAATAATAATAATATCTTCTAATCAGGACTAAAAATTTGAACTCTTTCTTTTTATATATTTGACGCACCTACAATTCGAACTGATTAAAAAGAGCTCAGAACTTTTTATTATTTAATCTGTGACTGAACCGGGGAATCCTCTTTCTTTAAATGGGTCTAGTGATCTCTAGAGACTGGCAACACCGTCTGCACTAACCAGTTCCCTTGCGGTGATTCCTCGTGTTTACACATAAGTTAAATCTTTGTATCTGTTTAAAGAAGTAGTCAATGGTCTACCTCTAGCAATGTATTTAATACTAGATGGGTGCCCGGCGTTTCCAGGGTTGTCATAATTAGAATCAGCGACACCCATAACCCCGGATTCGACTCCAATCTCGGCTGTTTTCGCGTCATTTTAATGTAACGCCCCTCCACCTCTACCTCTAAGAGTGCTCTCCCTCCCATGCCGAAAGGGGTTGAATTTATACTTAAACTACATCGGAAGAAACACTGTCGATCTCATTGTCTCCGAAAAATATTTATTCGACGCAAATGTTTTAGGATGTTTGAAAATTTCCACTCCAGCCAGTCCAGTCCTCTAATACCCCCACAGCGTTTCTTCCCGGTTTGCAAAGAACAATTGCTCCACGGGTGTATATTTGTATGCGGAACATACACACAAACAAACACACTATTTTATTTATTAGAAGAAGAAGATAATACAAAATTTTACTAAACGTCTGGATTTTTATGAAAATTGAGAATAAAAAAACCCGGATAGATACGGCGATTATTCCAATGTTGACTCAATTAACCTTCTGCATTTCATGATTAAGTGCGTGTTGTGATTTGTGGTAGAGTTTTAACGATGATGTCGCATTCACACAATACGTAAGAATTTGTACAAGTATTTTTTTTTCAAGGCTTTTAAGTGTTGAGTAAAGGAAACATCCTCACCTTTTTGAGGGCGCAATTTATTTTGTGTCAAATATATTGAATATATCTCCGTAATTGTTCTCAGAATAATTGAAAATGACAATAACTCAAGGAATTTTATTTGGCGTTTAGATTAGGATATAGTGGCAGTGAGTGACGTAGCGCGACGGAACTTTTAGAGGGCGTCAACATTTTAAAATTGTTGATTTAAATATCTAAATAAGGGGGCGGCGAATTTGGCCTCCGCTCCCCGGGCGGCTGAATCCCACTGGTCTTGCACCGATGTCTACTCACATTTCTATGACTCAATATTCTAACAGACATGCAGGACACATTACAAATACGTTCTGCAAAATATGCCATTTATTATTAAGTCTTACATGATGGTACAAACGAAACCTAAAAACAATGTCAATAAAATAGAAATGTTAACAACACGGATCTGTTTAGGTTTGTCCATCCGGTGAGGCGACATTTTCGACTCCGTAACTGTGAGACTGTTCTCGCACTTATTTCCTTTCCTATAACCACAACGTCCATTGTAATGTAAACTATGGGATTTTATTTAAGCCGTTCTGCGATAAAAAAAAATTTAAAAAACCAACTTTGGAGAGACTCCTGCGGGAGAAACTGAATTCGGTCTGTTTTTATTTCGTCCGGAGGTTACGTAATCGAACCATCGACATGCAATCATGTCCTACTGCTGCCGTAAAGCGCAAATTCTGAAGGTAAAATTATCTGCTGCCGGACACTTTGACAGAAAAAAAGCGACTTTACCGAACCGTGCAAGTCGTCGTCGTGGAGCGGTCGGCCGTTTCAAATCGAAGCACTGAATTGACTTTGACTCCGACGAACAGAGTAACGTCGAAATCTCTCCATACTTACCAGCAAAGTTTAACGGCGTACTTACGTGGGGAGCGTCGCGGCGCGGACTTTTCGCAGGAGGAATGCGGACGCGCCGGCGCACGCACTGCCTGGAGGGGGGGGGGCGGGGGCGGGGGCGCGCACTATTAATTCACATCCCCTTCCACCACACAATAGCAGATTCAAAAGAAAAAGCGAATTACTATTCCTCGTTTCATTTAGGCAGCTCAAATTATTTGCTGTTGCAGGAGAGATACCACTGGAGTTTACAAACTGTATATATTATATTTATAAAAAAAATTAAAATAATCTGACATACTAGGCTAAAATTAGTTGCCGGATAAAAACGGGAAAAATTACGTAGCGTTTCCATTCAGAGCACGAGTGTGTATGATAGAAAACCAACACCGACTGAGATCCATCTATAGTTCTATTTCAAATGGGAGTCGATTTGACCTTGAAACTCTTCCTTGCGTCGTCGAAACGAATTCGTGCGTCCACGCAGTTGTCGTCATTCACTATTGACGATGTGGCAACGCTGTCATTCGCCGACAGCCGGAAAGGCTCCCATTGGAAAAACCAGTACAGTTCAGTCCACGTATCGTATATTTTAATAGCGCAACGAGAAATCCACAAAAGACATTTGTTTCTTCTCCGTTACTCAAAAACAGGTTTTCGTTACGTTTAGTGAATTTTAAGATTTATAAAATATGTGCACTAGGTAAAGTTAATATTCCCAGTTGCACGATAATTCATACCGGATAGTTAACGAATGGCCCGTTTTTGTGTCTTGAAAATTTCCAAGCTGCGTGGAGAATTTCCCCGTACTGCAACACCGTAACATCCGATGTAGTGAAAACAGGCGTGATGTACCACCTTGGCAGTGTCTACTTGCTGAGAAATCATCTTCGCTTAATTTGCCAACAAGTAATTTAACCTGATAATTCCATTTTAACCCGTCATCGATTGCCATGCCTAAATATGGTGCATTGTCAGTGACGTTACAATTTCTCTTAGATGTTGAAAATTTGACTATGATGGTGTTCTGTAGGTTCAAGGTTCACTTATTTGATTTCAACCAGGCATTCGAGCTTTCTAAAGCGTCATCGACTTTGAGTTGAGTCGTGTCAAACGTAAATTTGAGATTATGACGTGTCATCAGCGTGACTGATTTAATACTAGCTGGGTGCCCGGGTTAACATAATTAAACTCAGCGACATCCATAACCCCAATCTCGGTTGTTTATCCGCTATTTTTATGTATGTAACGTCTTGACACCGTAATTTCTAGCGTCAGAAAAATAATAAAATTAAGTAGAAGTAGTAATCATTTTAGTAGAAGTATTTTTAAATAAATTTATTACATTTCAAATAAATACAATATACAAATAATAATATTACGTAACGTAAAGTGCGATGGAAAATTTAAGTTAGTGGGATTTTTTTTTTCTTGCTTGAAAGTAATTGAATATTTGGATCAAGCTTCTTAACGTACAGTCTCTAAATGAGCATCTGTAATTCGGGTTCTTAAACTGGTTTTAATTTTTGGCATGAGAGAAAATGTTGACGCGCCAGCTGTAAGTACTTCCAAAACAGGAAAGTAAACAGCGTGCATGTTCTCGTAGGCATCAGCATTGTTTTTAGCGTCAAAGAGGGATTTGAGGATACTATCTTCCCCCAACTCAAATAACTCCCATTTGTTGTTCCGTAAATGTGGTTCTAGTACCAGTTCAAGTTCACGTCCGACAGCTGACCCGTTCGGACGTGTGTTTGTGTGCGCTCGAGTGTTTACAACACGTGTGCAGACATCGAAGTTCAGTGAGCAGTAAATTTAACGTGAATATAATTGACAACTTAAAATACGCAGCAACAAAATAGTCGATATGCCAGTGAACGAGTGACCTGGACGTGCCAACAATAAAAATGCACAGTTATTCCAGGATCAACCAACACTCTCTGTCAGATGGATTGACCAACAATCGACACAGAGCCAACCGCTGCCAGATCTCTTAAACCAGATAAGTCAAACTCAATCAAATCCTCATCTTTCATCTAGCTACCAAATACTAACTGGTAATACTAGAAAAAATTTCCTACAACCCGTACTAAGTTGCCACAACAATTCTGACGTTAATGAAACTATGAATGTAGACCAAGATCAAGATATTGAGGTTAACAAACACTCCTGGCAAACTATCCATATCAACAAAAAAATAAAACTTAAACCATCCACATCAAGGGCCGAAAATATGCCTACAATTTAAACATCAAATAGATACCAGCTGTTTAATGAAATCGAACCCATCGCTCAAACCGCAAATAATTCAAACCAAACTAATTCGAAAGCCTTGGATCCAAACCAGTCACCGGTATATATTTACGGAGTGAACAATTTTAAAGCAATGACCGACAACCTAAACAAAGTAATCGAAAATGAAAAGTTCTATTCTAAATCATCAAACAACATGGTAAAGGTAAACACCAAATCTATAGAATCATACAGAAAACTAATCAATCATCTACATCAAGAAAATGTAATACACCATACCTACTAAATTAAACAAGAAAGGGCCTACCGGATCGTTATACGTGACCTTCACCATTCAATCCATCCCGAAGACATTAAGGAACAATTGAACAAACGGGGACACCCTGTAAGAAACTTAATAAACATCCGACACAGAGTGAGCAAGGAACCACTGCCAATGTTCTTCGTAGACCTCTAACCCCAACTTAATAACAAAGAAATCTATAAAATAGAATTGATTCAAAATACCAAAGTTAGAATTGAAGCTCCTCGAATCAAGAATACCATAATACAATGTATATGCTGCCAAGTGTATGGTCACTCTAAGACTTGTCGCACTAAGCCCTACAAATGCGTTAAATGTGGAGGATACCATGACAGTAAAACTTGTAAGAAGACAAAGAATACTCCATGTGTAACGGCGACCATCCCGCCAACTACAGAGGATGCACTGTATATAGAAACTTAAAAAACAGAAATATTCCCAAACAATTAAATACCAATCCATCCATCATTAATACCAATCCAACAACATGCAACAGACCTCGCATAACTCCCTTCACAATCCTCCAAGCTACTCACAATATGTAACTGGAAGAACTAACACTTACGATGAAAACACAGACAAACTGACAGCCTTCCTGGACGAATTTAAAAATATGTTCTCGCAGTTGATAAATCAGAATAGCATGATACTAAGCATGCTTACTACAGTCATCAATAAATTTACCAAATAATGGCCAACTCAATAATAGTGGTATGGAACTCAAATGGCTTGAAAACCCATATTCAGGAAGTAAACCTATTCCTAAACCATAACAAAATTGACATACTACTAATTTCCGAAAGCCACTCAATAAGTTGGTTCACCTGTTGACATGAATCTTAGGTTGTTCTGCTATATGGTAGAAAATAGTGCTCGCCCTTTTGCTGAAATTAATCTAGAATCCCACGCAGTATGTTTTGCATTCCAGTCTCTGGTCACTAGAAACCGTTGTTGAAGAGGTAGTAGGAGTTCTTGAAACTCATCGGGTGAAATAGAATGCCTAGGTGGGCAATAGATGCCTTCAATGGTTAGTGGCCAGGGCAGTAGATTAACTTTTACCAAAGCAAACTGGATTTTGTTAGTAGTATAGGATGGTAACTGGTAGTGATCTATTGCAGATCTGATTATAATTGCTGAGCCTGTGTGTGCAGTCCCATCCAGATGGTTTGTATAGTACAATTTATAGTGAGGTATTTTTATTACAGCAATGCCATAGAATAGTCAACCACATCAGGGAGGCCATCGAGGGGAAGAAACTGTGTGTGGTGGTATTCATAGATATCCAGCAGACCTTCGACAAGATATGGCACAAAGGTCTTCTATATAAAATTAAAAAACTACTTCCAAACCAAGTTTTTCTACTCATAACATCATACATGTCGGAAAGATGCTTCCAGGTCCAATTCGAGGGACAATACTCAGCATGCCAAGACATCAACTCTGGCATTCCTCAGGGAAATGTTCTTGGGGTCCCTTCCTGTATGTACTATATACATCAGACATCCCCACCACGGACAACAACCTAATCGCCACCTTCGCAGATGACACCGCAATAATGTCGACAGATATTGATGCGAACCAAATCACATCTGAACCTTTTAGAAAACTGACTGAACCAATGGCGCATCAAAGTAAACTGCAACAAGTCCACACGAATTATTCAGTCAACCTATCCCAGCAAAAACTGAAGTAAAATACCTAGGAATCCACGTCGACCAAAACTGACACGGAAAAACCACATAAAAGCCAAAAAGGAACAACTGAAACTAAAAACATGCACTGGCTACTTGTACGAAAATCCCAACTTGCTCATAATTGTGTTTAGATAAATTTTTAAACTCCTACTAACCAATTTACCAGAAGGTTAAAATGGGATTGACATGGTGTGAATTGAATAAGACCTCATCTCTGACCTTATGAAAACAAACTGCTTCTATATAAAACCATACTAATACCTATATGGTCTTATGGGATGCAGCAAACCATCAAATATGAAGATAATGCAGACTTTTCAATCAAAGACATTGCACACCTTAGTCAATGCACCGTGGTACACCAGCAACCATACACTCCATCACGACCTCCAAATTCCATTTATTACAGAAACCATCAAGATGTATGCCACCAAAAGCAAACACAGAACACTAAACCACCGCAACAAATACATCCCTGACCTCTACCTCCAACAACCCTTAGCGAGAAGATTGAATAGATTATGGCCAGAAGACATCACTGAATAAATCCAGGAGACCTGCCACCGGACGGTGCCCTACGCAAGTCAAACAGCTTTAATAATTAAATGATTTATTTATTACTCTAAGTGTTAAGAGTAATTGTAAATCAGCAACCGAAATTAAAAAAAAATTAAAAAAATACCAGTTAATTGGCGAGTGTACTCCTCCAAATCTTAAACCTTAAGATTATGAACAAATATGGCCAAATAACAGATCTCACAAGAATATAAACAAATACGACGTTTCCTCCACAGATTTGTGGACCTTCTCAAGTAAAAAAAAGGGAAATATCTGCATACTGGTATTTATATATGTCCGAAGAAGAAAGGCCGATATCAAGTGCGGAGCAAATGATCGTAAACTTTGCTCAAAGAGTCAGTGTGACTTTGAATATTAAGAGCAAAGACGTTGTCAAAGACTTATTTCTGAAATGATTTACATCAAAATCAACAACGGTATTAATTTTCCAAGAACTTGAGGAGAAACAATTGCAGAAAAACTTCAAATCTTCCAAACATCTCAATGTTACAAGCATTTAGTCTTTAGCTAAAATAGCTTTCCTCATAACAGTGTTTTAGAAATGGACAGGTTTATTTAATGTAAAAGCTTGTGAAAACATGTATAGTTGACCAATCACAATAAATATTTTATTAAATTATTACAATACAAAGGGTTTTGAAATATAAGAACTTTTATCAAATGTTATTAGATCATACAAATAATTTGTCAGAATGTAAATTATTACCATAATGTTTTAAGAATATTAACCCACTATTTCAGGTACAATAATGACTATTACCATAATATTTTAAGAATATTAACCCACTATTTCAGGTACAATAATGACTATTACCATAAAATTTTAAGAATATTAACCCACTATTTCAGGTACAATAATGACTATTACCATAAAATTTTAAGAATATTAACCCACTATTTCAGGTACAATAATGACTATTACCATATAATTTTAAGAATATTAACCCACTATTTCAGGTACAAAAATATATCTAAACAAAGCCGAAATACTAAAATTATGTTATTTGCTGGATTAACTTAAGTGACAAGTTCCCAGGTTAATTATGTACAGGATTTTATTTCTATAAACTCTAATAATAAGTAACAACAAATAATATAATCAATTGAAAATAAACAGACAACTATCTGAACTTCAGATGTAAGTATATATTATTATTTACTAACAAATTCCTTTAAACAATGTAATGTATTAATATATATCCATATATTATTATTTACTAACAAATTCCTTTAAACAATGTAATGTATTAATATATATCCATATATTATTATTTACTAACAAATTCCTTTAAACAATGTAATGTATTAATATATATCCATATCACTTAAGTAACTATATTTTTCAAAGCAGGAAAACAGTTCATCTATATTTGGATTAGATATATATATCTGAACTTCAGATGTAAGTATATATTATTATTTACTAACAAATTCCTTTAAACAATGTAATGTATTAATATATATCCATATATTATTATTTACTAACAAATTCCTTTAAACAATGTAATGTATTAATATATATCCATATCACTTAAGTAACTATATTTTTCAAAGCAGGAAAACAGTTCATCTATATTTGGATTAGATATATATATCTGAACTTCAGATGTAAGTATATATTATTATTTACTAACAAATTCCTTTAAACAATGTAATGTATTAATATATATCCATATCACTTAAGTAACTATATTTTTCAAAGCAGGAAAACAGTTCATCTATATTTGGATTAGAGGCAGCTGGTCTGAAAAACAAACAAAAAAACAATTAAATCATAACATGAGTTGAATTTTAAGGATCCAAGTGTAAGGTACATGAAGTGTGAAATGTAATGTGTAGAAGAAATATAGTAGGATACTAAGAGTGGACGACAAAATTATTACAATCCTAGGAATGCCTTTTCTATATTTTTTTTAAGAGGTGACAAGTACTAGTTGTATTGGAAAAGCTGTTGGCAATACTAATAATACAGGGCAGATTGGAGAAGAAATTTAGTATATTCCAGAATGAGTTTTGGTAAAATAATAGATTAATCTAAATATAATTCTTGGGTTCCAATGCTAATGTTTGTGATAAAAAGCCTGACAGCAAGTTCTGCCATTACCAGAAAAACATTGGCATGTGTTGAAACCTCAGAATTAAATATCCAATGAATTCACTGGGAAAACATTCACTCTAATAGTCAAGGATTTTTGTCTTTCTTTTCAACTTCTATTGTGCATTTCAGTTTGGGGTAAAAATAATTGTGTTTAGATAAATTTTTAAACTCCTACTAACCAATTTACCAGAAGGTTAAAATGGGATTGACATGGTATGAATTGAATAAGACCTCGTCTCTGACCTTATGAAACAGACTGAATTTATAAGGTTTCTAAAGATCGAAGACATTCCCGGTGAATTGAATTAACAAAAGCTTCTCGGGTTTCCACCCGGGTGAGGTTGTAGAATAGCGACGTTTCGAGGGTTATCACTGCCATCATTTTCTAGGCTGAAGTGCCCTGCCGCGCCCCTTCCCGGGAACCCTGGTCAGCAGTGCTTTGTTCCTCATTGGTTGGCGCGTGGGAGTTGTAGGGGGGGGGTGTCCCCTCCCCGGCATCGTAAGTTGCTTGCAGTCAGGAACGGACTACGGTGCGATGGTCATCCCTCCGTTCCTTTTCACGCAGTCATTGGATGACCGGCGCCCAGTCTTCACTTAAATTAAATATGCGTCTCTGTTCAGAAGTTTGTCCTTAGTCATGATGTTAATGGACTCCATAATAACACAGTCCCAGTACGTCCTAGTGTGTTCTAATATCCTGGTTTTATCAAACACCATTTTATGCCCTGTAGTAAGGGCATGTTCCGCTAAAGCCGATTTAGTTGGTTGGTGGTCTTACTGCACTTTGGTGCTCAACAACAGTTTGACCTACATATTGTAGACCGCGCTCAGAGAATGTTGTAAACCCCTGCCGTCCTGAGCCCTCTATGGTCTTTAGCCGATCTCAATTTTTCCCTTTCTTGGTAGGAGTCTGAAGATAGTTTTAATTGCGCTCTTGACCAAGATACGACTAATTTTGGATGTCGCGGGACCAAAGAATGGCAGAACGGCTATTTTGTCCTGTGGCTGCTCTAGGTCTTTCTTCCTTTTTTCCGTCGATAATGCCCGTCTAAACTGAGCCCTTGCGTAGCCATTGGCCATAAGAGTACCGCTGAGTCGTTCCAGTTCAGCCGGCAGATATTCAGAGTCTGCTACGATGAACAAGTGTTGATATGACTGCCCGTTTATGTGCGGGATGATGGTAGATGGCAGCATTAAGATACAGGTGTGTGTGCGTCGGTTTTCTGTGTACCCGTCCTGCCTAATTTCCCGTCTGGCTTGCGTATAATTAATAGGTAGAGGAAGGGTAGCATTCCGTCCCGTTCAGGTTCCATTGTAAACTTGATATTTTGATGGAAATAATTTATTCGTGAATGAAACTTCTTCGGGTCCATGCGGCCATATCATAAATGTGTCATCTACGTATCTGTAGAAACACTTTGGTTTGAGTGGAGCATTCCGGAGAACCTCCTCCTCAAAGTACTCCATATAAAAGTTAGCAATTACAGGAAACAACGGGGAGCCCATTGCTACACCTTCCGTTTGGTCATAAAAAGTCACTTCATATGTAACATATGTTGTGGTCAACACATGCTTGAAGAGAGCCGTAATATTCGTCGAGTAGTCTCATAGTGTCAACAATGGGTACTCTTGTAAATAGTATGGTGCGCTTTTCGTTATCGTTATCGATTTGTACAAAATATTTTTTTATAACTGTTAATTACTGCCTGGAAGCATGGGAATGTGGCTTGCCGGGGTCGAGCAGCAGACACAAGACAATGGCGGGGTGGATTGGAAAATCCACAAGTCCCGCAAGCAAGGTCAGGGTCGGCCAAGGAAGGGTAGATGACCGGGAGGGTATGGCCCTGAAATAGATGGAAGAGGGTCACGTGTGCACAAGAACCAACCAGGAGAGAGGGATTTTGGAGAGGGAGGAGATGAATGTGGACCGTTGATGAGAGTGGACAAGGAGATGAATTTGGACGGTCGGTGAGAGTGGACAGAGAAAGTTTATCCTGAAAGATTTTGGTTCTGCACGTGGGTCTCCGGTCTTCTGCGAATGCTGATGAGACAGATAGCCGCCAACGGGAGTCGACCCTGTCCGAGCTGCAGACCTGGTAAGTCGCGTTCCATTCTTCCGGGTATCGCGTCGGTTTGCCACGAGAAAAACCACGGTTAATCTTGAGAAAGGGAGGGGGCTACATGCATCCCTGGCAGGCTGGAGAGCTTTTCGTTTTGTATAAATTCTGAGAAAATGAATTATTGTTTTTTTCAATAACTAAATATTTCATTTCCCTTTCCTGCAAGAACAATTCTTGCAGGTGGCGCCCAACAAATAGTTAATTTAACCGTAAGCTCACACCATAATAGAGAAGCTGACTAAAATATCCCCTGGATCCACCCTCAGGCCATCTAAAACCTCCACGAAGTCGCCGGAGTTACGTACATGATGATCACACTTCCCCACGTGCTTCGCTAATTTATTAGCAAGAAACTTGGCAACATGATATGTGGGTGACCCAATCGAGCTAACCATCTTTCCTCTCCTCTTCTCTTAACCCTTACTGTCACGACATTCCAACTCCCCAACATAAAAATTCAGTTTCTAGAATATGCGAATGATACAGCTATAATTATGCTCAACAATTTATATCCTTCCTCCCCTTTCTGGAAGAATCGATCGCACAATGAAGAATAATCGAACCCTTCCAAAACAAGCTCATTTATTGCATACACAGACATGACAAGAAAAAACGATCCTTCAATAAAATTTTGGGACTCATTGCTAGTCACAAACCATGAAACTTCTTACCTCGATATAAATCTCGACGCATCTGTTTTTCAAATCTTGTTCAGAATGTTCGAAAAAGGATCGTTTCAGGCTGAACATTATCAAATGTCTAAGTTCCCGCTCTTCCTTCACATTCTCAAAAACATTTATTCACACCTATAAAACCTTTATTCATCCGCTTTTTGACCAATCCGCGTTAGCAGATATGTTTATACGTCCATCCAGCCTTGAGAACTGGGCCCGTTTAGAAAGCAGGGTTCTATGGTATTGTCTTCGAATACCGCATGACTCTTCAAAAATCTAAATTGTTTCACCTTTTCAAAAATATATATTTATTATCCATAGACTCGCTCTCCACCGCGCTAAATTCACAATGCGAACCATGAAATAGCTCTTCGTCTCAATTTCGTTGGGTAGAAAACCAAAATTCAAGTATACTTACTCACCACACGTTTGATATAGAAACCTTCTGGAATTATCTCCTGACCTCTCCCTACCTTCATACCCAGGCTACTTTGATCGGCCACTTCCTCCCCATCTACTAATTAGAGAATTAGCTAGTTTAATTATTCTTAAGCCTGTATATGCCTATATGTGATATATCTATGAATAATTAACTTGTCACACTTAAACATAACATATGCACACTGTCATGTTATTTTTTCCCAACCACTGGCTCAGCCGTAGGGTGCTGACTAGTGAACTCCGTGTTGCGGACGTAGAGTTCTCTGGCAAAAAAAGGTGCATAGCCGTACCCTACGGAAAGAAGTGTTTTCTCGTGTCCAAGACGAACAAGGCAGACACCCGACGTAAGGCGTAAAGGTGCAGGAAACTAAGAGAAGCCGCCTCGTAAGACGCGGAAACTCGGGCTCGTAAAAGGTAGAACCACGTCCTGATTAGGCGAGAAGCCGTTAATCACCGGAAATTTCTGCCAATGATCCGGATCCAATCCCTTAAACCACGCACTCACACGCACACATACAACTATGTCTAATTCTACTTTTATGTTTCAGGAACGGAAATCAAAGTGTAATCGATTTTAATTCATCTACAGATTTTCTGTTTCAAGTACAGAGAACCCACACATCCGTCTTTCGAACCCTTCCCAGTTACACACAAAAGCAAAATATTTATATATTATTACATTTATTCACATCCCAAAATCCAAACAAAATTGTACAATCCTCAAATTAAATTCTTTCACTTGTCCTTTGCCGAAGAGGGCTCTCAGCCCTATAACGACTCCGAGTATTCCACTCGGATTAAATACGTTGCAACCAACCAGCGGCAGAGCACTTCAGCCTAGAAGCGATAGTCCTCGAAATGTCGCTATTATACAACCTCACCTGGGTGGAAACACGAGAAGCTTTTGTTAATTTATAAGATTTATTTGTATAGGAGTGTTTGGACTTCCAGTGCCCAGCACCAATTCTCGCCCTTTCTGTGAGGACAAAAAAAATTTTTTCACTCTTCAAAATATTGCATTTTTTCCCTTTCATAATCTCCATTGTTACTGACCACAGAATATTTTATAGTATCTTTACCAAAAAATAGTGATTAATCTATAGTACTAGAATTAACAACTTATTTTGACTTACACATGTTCACAGATAATTATGTATCCACTTGTTTTCCATTGAGCCTCAGAAGATTTACTAACTCTTAAATCATCATAATGGTACCAAGTACTCACATGTAAGACATCACAAGTGTAGTGGCCTGGAGAAACAAAGTTTGATACTTAAATTACTAAAATCCCTTTTTACATTATAAGATATTTCTGTTCAAAGTACATTTGGTGTATAAAATCATGGAATCTGTCGTTAAAATATAAATTTTGAGAAATTAATCCAAAGCCATCATCATTGATAGATGTATTTTAATCAAAATCTGAGAACCACAAAACAAAGTAAGATGCAGTTTCATTTGAGCTATTGAGTTCTACTCTTAAAATATTTATGCTGTGAGTATTAGTATTACATTACATAAAATTAAAACTTTCTGTGGAATTAAAATTATTAACTATCATGGGCATAAAATAATTTGAAATTTTGAAGCACATCAATTTAAAATTAATATAAAGATATTTCAATAGCATGAGTATACCTGAATTAGGATTATGTCCTTCGTGGTATATGATTCCTACTGGCTTGTATTGTATTTTAGGTTTTGTGGGAGTAGAATCATCTTTATAAACATCCTAAAATGAAGTTAAATATGATAATGTATTAATTAACATAAGTGTAAATAGTTGTAGAAAAATACTTAGACTAAGAGAATAAATAGTCAAATTTTCAATGTATTTAACATAGTGATCTTACAACAACAATAATAAATAAATGCATGTCTTGGATTTTAAGGTATATAATTTCATAACATATGGTCAGTGGTAGTGTATTTTTAGATGTTTTCCTTGGTGTCTTGAATATCCACTAATGTAGATAATGAAATTAGGAAAACTGACTAAGAATTTATTACAATTCATTAATTCCCAGAAAGGTTGGCTTCATTATCTGTTTGAAAACGCAAAACATTTGTTAATTAAATGTCGAGTAGAGCCAATATTGAAATTATATTTGATTTAGTTACTTAATAATGATTACATGCACATAAACAGAGAATAGGAAATAGATTCAGACTTGCCTGAATAATAAAGGCATTGTGTATTGTTGAGACAAACATACTTTTTGTTGAAACTATGTTCAATCACCTCTATTCAAAATGTGTTTTTAATTGAGAGAACACTGATGCTTACATGGAAGTCTGAAAAACTACACAACAATAATACAAACAAAAGAGAGGTGTCATGATAGTGGCAGGATCCAAAATGAAACACAGTGCAGTCAACACATGCAACAACCAATCTAAAAGACAAGTTTTATTTCTGACACTTCCCTTAAAACTTTACAATTAGCATTAGTGCATATTGTTAATATTCAAGAAATAATAATTCTCACAGTTTTCAAAAACATGTTGAATCAATCCATACAAATATTAGCAACTTTTTGTTTACTTGATACATATTTAAATGACAATTTGCCTAGATTTAACTGCTTGCGGACAAAATGAAATCTCACATCTACATGTTTGGATCGTCTATGAACCTCTGAGGTTTTTGTCAATTTAATTGCACTAACATTATCAAAATATAATATTGGAATAGTTTTCAAACATACAATGATTTCCAGTAATCTATCTAGCTAGATAAATTCTTTAAAATCCTCGCTTGTAGTGATGTATTCAGCTTCACTAGTCGACAGTGAGACACACTACTGTCTCCCGCTCATCCATGTAATATCTCCACTACTATATATGGATACTATTCCACTGACTGATTTCCTTGAAGATGTTTCATCTGCAAAATCTGTGTCCCTGTAGACTGATAACTCACTGGGACAGAACAAAGATTTGTACAAAATATCTAAAGCTTTTGAGCTTTGAAGATATTTATAAACTCGTACAACAAGCCACCAATATACTTCACAAGCCTTGAAACAACAGCCAAATACATGAGGCAGCCAACAACCCCAAGATAAGGGAAATTTGACAGTTTTGAGGGGTCTGTCTCTTCTGGTTGCACATATCCTTCCACTGGTGTGTAGACAGGGTTGGAATTGTCAAATCTGAAACTTTGAACAATCATTGTAGCATACCTCTCCTGATACTGCTTCGTAGTGTTTTGGTTAAATTAACTTTGATTGATGTCTCAATGATCTCTCCCCAAGTTTCTTCTTCATTTTTTTTTTGAGTACTCATACTCTCTTCAACAGCATCCTTTGGAACATCCAAATTATCATCAAAAGACTCATAGGTAATACCCTCATTGTTGATAGATTTTTCATATTCTTCTTCCAACTCCTGTGTACGCTCGTCAATCTTTCTTGCTGCAGGTTCAATCGCGGTCTTCATATTGAAGATTTCCGGCTGTTCCCCACCTTTTTCTGGTTTAAAAACAACATGAGTACTCTGATGAATCTGCTTTCTTGGTTTCATCCAGACACAATAGCCATTGACATCTTCCAAATGTCTAACCTTGTTTTCTTCCCAGTAACAAGTTTATATGAACTCGTGGAATCTTTCCCACTTGGTCCAGTCCAATTGAGTAAGAAAAACACAGTATTAAACTGCTTCTGGCCAAACTGATTATGGTAAATCACTCGACCACAAAATCTAGATCCAGAACAGTTTGATTTGTACACTCAGCACAACCATTCTGATGTGGACAATACAGGTTTGTTATCACAAACTTCACTCTGTATGCCTTCAATACATACATACATACATACATACAAAATTCTTATCACAACATCATTGTTGAATTCCAAACCTCCAACCTAGAGCTATAAACGTCAACCTGTAGTTACTTTTTAGGAGTTTTAACACTCCTGAAACCCCATGCACTGTTCCAGATTTTTCCTTCATAAAAATATACAATCCTATAACTAGAATAGTCACAGGTGAAACACAATAAATACTTTGCAAGTCAGTATGTATCAATACACCTTGTTTAGTATTCTGTTGACTTTGAGATTCAAAACGAATCCTATGTTGCTTTCCCTTGACACAAGCTTCACCAAAAACCATTGTCTGCTGTCACCTTGATGTCATTATTCTCAAGAAATTGCTGTACAAGTCTCTTCTTTTGGTGTCCCAGCTTCTCATGCCAAAACTGAAAACTTTGCTTTACAGCCAGGTTTGGCCTCTATGATGTTTGTGGTCATGCTTACTTTAACTCGAAACATCATCTTGAACAACTTGCCACACAGAATACTGCACTCCTTTACAACTATGGCCTTCAGTATTTCACAATAAAGCGCTTCAGCTTTATGATTGTAATTCTTATCAAGAATTGTTACAACAGACAAAAAGTTTCTTCTAATGTCAGGGACATACAAAAATCTTCCATGACACAAAATCCACATGCTGTTGACTGTGGACTCAAAGTGGATCGTACCTACTTCAACTGCATTCATCTTAGATTTGTTGACAGTTCGAATTGGAATTGGGTTTGCAAAAAGTTTCAAACAGGTAAACCATTTTTGGTGAGAAGTCATGATTCGTGGAACCAGAATCTGTAACCATAAAATCATTATCACATTCTGTATTTAAAATCTGAGCAGTAAAAGCAGTTATTTACTTTGAATCATTTGTCCCACTCTTACTTTTAGACAATGGACAAAAATGTCTAATGTGACCTTTCTGATCACACTTATGATAATGGGAATTACCTTTATTCTTGTTTGTTTCATTGAAATCTTGCCTTGTACTTGAATATCCCAAACTTGAACCCGTTGATTTAGCACATGATTTCATCACCACCAGTCTCCATTTCTTCCTTCTTGATATCCAGTTTAGCTGCTGAGCTTCATTACATGTCAATATTACTTTCAAATTCGAAACAGTTTGTTGATCCTCTGATCTGGCCCACCATGCTTGCCACAGGCATCCATAGACTTCAGCATGAGATGCTTGCTTTGATTGCTGTTTGAAAATAGCAAGAAGCTTCACCCACATATCCCTCACAGATTCACAAGCAAGTAGCAGTGCCATGACCCCAAATTCCAGCATCCGAATGATGATTTGACTGGCAGCTCAATCAGCTTTATCTCACAATTTCAGTTGTGCATTGTAATTAGCTTGTTGCGCAGCAGAAGGTGCTTCCCAGAGTGCAGATAGTTTCTTTAATTCCACAGTAAATACCTTGTATGCTCCTTCTGTTTCAAGCAGCATATTCCTAATTGCAAACTTTCACAACACCCAATTATCAGCACCATGCAGCTTCTCAATTCCATGTAGTTCCATTTTCAAAAAAATAAAAAATGTTGCAATGTGACTGTGTCACTCTTCCTAACAGCAACATATTTCAAAATATCTCAAATAACAAATGTTCCCACTCTCCAATTCACAATAAGTTCAGTACTAGAGATCAATCACAAGTTTCTTTTGACCAGACAAAATGAGAAAACACTTTACAACTCACATGTAGGTGATGACTTGAATACACAGTCTTTAAAACACATTCAATTCAACACACAAAGGATCCACAGTCCGCTATCATGTCGATACAAAGATCCTTTTGTTGAAACAATTTTCAATCAGAAACACACTCACCTCAGTACAAAATGTGTCTTTAATTGAGATAACACTGATGCATACACAGAAGTCTGAAAAACTACACAACAACAATACAAACAAAAGGTGTCACAACAGTAGGGGGATCCAACTAATGAGATTACTATTTTGTTAGATTCATATTTATTCAAACAGAATAATAAAACCTACCTCTTTAATGTTAACAGACTTGTGCTGAGTCAAATTTTCATTAGCATTTCTGTGAACAATGAATAACAATCATCAAACAGATAACAGTATTTAATGTCAAATTTTATAAGGGACAGAAATGAAATGCCAGTAAGTGGTACCCAAGAATTCAGATTTACCTTACATCTCCAACAGTGACATCTGAACTAACACAGTTACTTAAATTGAGTATACTGTCAACAATAATTGGTTGCTCTATTTTCTTACACTGGCCATCATCTGTAGCGTACCTCAGGAGCTGTATAAACAAATACCTGGTACAAACAAACAGTTATATTACTATAAAATTATTTAGAAAATATTACTTAAAATGTAAATGTAATATAATTCTATTTATTGACTGACAGTTTGCAATCTTAGGCCATTGGTATACAGTAATATTAAATTAGGTATGGAAAAGTAAGTACTACAGTCTTATTTTACAAAAAAAATCATCATATTATTTAGTAAATTGATAAAACTTGGGAAAATAATTATATTCAGTGAACAGCATTCTCTCCCATAAATAACTTATCCCCTTGGTTGAAAAATACACACTGTTTCAGTGAAAACATTCTGAGTTCACATTACTCTAACAGAACAGTTAAGCAACAACAAAATATTTCAAATTGAATGCATAGTGGTCTAAGCAAATCAATTAATGAAGGCATAGTGGTCTAAGCAATTGAAAGATATATTTGGACTACTTCAATGGGCAAGTAAAGAGAATTATAACATATGGAAAGTAAATGATAATTATAGGGTTGGTGCATAATTCTGTAACGATTTTTCACGAGTTTATTCAACATGTCAGATACACAGGTTTATCATCAACAATATAGTCTCCATTAAACTACAACAGCCTTCCAATGCTGGAGTAGTTTTTTGATTACATTCTTGTAGAAATAGTGTTCTATTGAGTTAAGGAAGTCATCAAGTCATGTTAGGAAAACATTTTCACCTGGAAAGTATCTAGAATGTTGTTCGAGAGTGGAAAAGGCGGAAAATCTGAGGGCGTGCAAGATCTGGCGAATAAGGTGGGTGTGGAATGACTTCCTAATTCCTGGAAAGGTTTGTGGCCAGGTCAGCAAATGTGCAGCCACAAGTTATTCTGCAAAAGCATAACTTCATCCAGTATATTTGGATGTTTTTCTTCGATTGCATCTGCAAGATGTCTCAGTTGGTGGTAATAAATATCTATAGTGATGGTTTAACTCACCAGATGCATAACATCTTTTGAGGATGTGCACTATAGGGGAGACTTTCTTTTTTGTTTGGGCTGAACCATTCCATTCATATGTTAAGCATAAAGACACTATTTCTTGTCACTAGCAACAATATTGGAAGTTATTTATGAGCTAATTGATGATTAGGAAGTCGATAATGTTTGTGAATTAGGCTAGAGCATGCAGTACCCATACACACAAATTTTGAATGTTGTATATATAATTCCAATGTCACATGTTGGTTAGTTACATTTCATTACATTTACCAGCTGTTTTGTACAATGATGTGGATTATTATAGATCAATGTGTTTAAATGGTCTTCATCTACATTGAAGGTCTTCCGGAATACGGCGTGCTTGTAATGTCGGAATGACCCTCCTTAAAACAAGAAAACCATTTTTTTTTGCTGTGATATCTTTGATGGAATTGTCCCATACATAGGGCCAATGTTTCTGGACTCCTCTGCTGCATCAACCTTCTATTGAACTCAAAGTGAAGAATATGTCAGAAATGTTCCACCTTCTCCACTTGACACTCATTTTCCTAAAATTCAATGTTACACTAACTATCAACATATATGAAGAATTCATCATGTAAACTCAAGCACAGCAATTGAACTTAAAAACAAAACTAGATACACAAACCCATAGGAACCAGAGTAGCAATGCACAAACAGAAAAGCACTATCAATCATGCACCAACCTTAAACTAGAAACATACCTTGGCAGTTTTTTAAGCTTAGAATTTGTGAAAATGAAACCATCACAAGTTTTACAATTGTCATCCAAAATTGTTGGAACACTATACATATCCAGTGCATCTTGAATCGAACTGCAACATTTTCCCGATTCGTTGATGATTGACAGGAACATTATGTTCTCAACTTGATCAAAACTTTTTATATCACACCTGCAAAAATACAGTTAGGTACTCATGATAAAAATAACCAACATTTCTTAATCAATATCAAGCACATATTAATGTCCTAACTATTCTTCTGACAACAAATTCAGTAATTTCTGTTGCTTCATTAAACTCTATGATATCCATTAACTATTGACAGCAACCAATATTTAATTAAGTGATATAATTCCAGTAATTCATATTAATTTAAATTTGAAATATTACCAATAAAATAACACATTGCTATTCAAAATTCAATTCAGTTAATTTCAAATTATTCAGTTTCATTTTTTAACAATATTATAAATAATAGCACATACAATCTAGTATATATAACAATATGCTATGCAATCAATCTCTCAGTCAATTTGAGCTAAAAAAAAAATTTTGTAAAATTATTTGGAATGAAATTACTTCAATTAATTTATGATATAGATGAGGCAACTTGATTAGTTACAGTCTTCCAAATATGATTAATACATATTTTTATTCTTTTACTATTTCCTTTGATATATCAAACAGTGAAAACCAATAACCAGTTTATGAAGACTGAGAGAATGGCTAACTTTTACCAAATATTTGCTACATAAAAGTTTAGAGAGCCAGGAACAAATATGTGAGACAATAAAAAATAATTCAACAAAAAAGGTTAGTTGCACAATCAATTGGACTAATGCATTATTATATGTTCCAGATAAAAATAAGACTTACCCTTCACAAACATGTGTTTCGGTTATTGTAAATTCAAAATTATTTTTTACTGCATTTAAAGGAGAATCAGATTTACATTTTATATAGTCAAAAAAGTTATTAAAAAATTCCCCAGTATCTTGTTGTAATTCATCTCGGTAAATAGGATTCACAACATGTAAATTGTCTGACAACATCCTGGAATATGTAAATGAAAGTTCAGTTTTATATAGCATTTTAAATGATTTGACTATTGCATTTCTGTGTGTTAATACCAAATAATCATAAACTAACAAAAAAATTAACATCATAAAAATTACACTTTAACAACTAAACTATTTCTTAATAATCACTTTTCTTTCTTCAATCTTTAAATGGAATTAATTTACATTTCACTTAAACACAATGTAAAATCGACGAGTGTAACCAAATTTCAGTGCAAATTCAATATGTATAATCCTACCCAAGGACTACCACCTTACCGTGGCGGGGAGGTTTGCGTGCTCCAATGACCATGAGAGCTATGCTGGCAGGAGCTTAATCTCCTGGTAGGGCCACCCAAGCCAGACATGTCAAAGGGTAGGAGACAGACTAAGAGTAGTCCACCAGTCCTCCAAGTTGGGGGTTGGGTGTAGGGCCAGCTCCTCATCACCCGTAAAAAACAAAAACTGCTAACATTCCACTAAGAAGCCTTGGAGATAGGATTGATACAAGGAAATAGCCCCGTCAAGGACAACTGAAACTGACCCAGAAACAGGTGGAGGGATGATTACTCAAAGACATCAAGCATGAAAGTTAAGAACTGGATAGAAGTTGTATGATATAGTAAGAAATGGAGAGCAGTAGTGGAACAGGCCAAAACATTCCATAAAGGAATGTTGTAGTGCCTATAAACAACAACAATAGGTCAAATGAACATGTTTGTGACATTTTGTTTAAGTACTTCTTTAAAAATACCATTTTCCACTTCATTAATTTATTTAATTTATAAAATTAAATTGCAATTGTCATTTGTGGCACAAATTTCCATTACAATTATAGAAGCTAAGCTAACACAATACTGTTACAGTTTAAAAATATTCCTTTGTTAACTCATTAGAGTTCGGATAAAAAAAGAGGAACTGAATTAGAAAACAAATCTTTAAATGGAAAAATATTTTTTTAGCCAATTAAGTTGGTTAAGTCTTTGAGATACATCTCTAATAGGTCTGTGTTCAAGTTAGAATAGAAAGTTCTTACAAGAAAAAAATTATTTTGGTACTTTGTATTGCCTACTATAATTAGATGATATAAAAGTACAAGTGATATATTGAAAGATAAAAGTAATATTAAAAATCTGAAAGTAGGTACAATACTTTTAGTACAGTGAAGCTAAAACAAAATGCCATAATCTACAGTCTGAATTGGCTGCTCGTTTATTTTGCAAAGCAAATAGTTAAGGGAAATTTCCATACAGTAAGACTGTAGAGCTTCGTACACTTACAGTGATATCTAAACCAATAATACAAAGGTATTTGAATAAGGGAATAAATATTTAATCAAATTGAGAGATAGAATTTCAAGTTCACAGCAAAGAACAGTTATTTTAAAAATGCATCATTTCTGTACCACACAATATGATTGTAGTTTCTAAATTAATTGTGGTATTAAATGCTTAAGTTATTGGTGGTTTCTCTCATGCATGACAAAAAAAAGTATTAGATTTAGGGAAAAATGAAAGTTGAATCCAATGTTTTAAAATTTGAAAAACACACTGAAACCCAATTTTTCTCTGTACAACTTATTTCTCCTCTGGTAAAAGGAATAGTAACAGGAGGAAGGGTTACGCCTCTGAAAATTTAATAATATATATACATATATATAAACACACAATGTTAGGACCTTTTAATTTGGTGACGAAGTCACATGGGATCACGGATAATGAGGAAAGATAGAAATAGATGGGAGAAACTCAATAAGACTGTCTATATTCACCTAGTCCAGGGCTTGGCCAGGTGGCCGAGATGGTTAAGGCATCTTCAGAATATGTGGGTTCAAATCTCGCCCTGGTTGAATATTTTCAGTCTTTCCTTCTTCTTTCTTCCTTCCTTCCTTCCCCATGCTTAGAACATATACTTTTCTAAGTGCACAATTGTATTCCAGAGTATATGCTTTCATATAAAGTGTATTCCAACCATTCTCCTATTTATTTCTATCTTTCCTCACTATATATTATCTCTCCTGAAGAATGCTAACGCATCCATAAATTTGAATAACTTTCTGCTTCTGGAATGGTAACACTAATTTCAATTTCAGGCAAGCCATAACCATTCTATACCAATTGTTTTATATATAGAGAGAGTGAAAGGGGCAATAGAAGTGAGATATAAAATTGTGGTACAATGAATTAAAGATAGCATGGTTGGGGTGTATCAGAGAATAAATAAGTAGTAAAGATAAAAGTTTGGTTTTAGGTGAGTGATTCAAAGAGCTGAGTGACAAACTGTTGTTTCAAATAGTGAATACTTCTATTCAACTTTAGAAGTAAGGACAATTAGTGCAGAACACAGGCATGCAAGTTAACTTTTTTTTATGTGACAGGCTAAATGAGGGTTATCAACTTTGATGGCTGCTCACCTTTAATAGCATAGGAAGGGAAGGAAAGTGGGGGATGTGGTATATAGACCAAGGCTTTTGCCTAAATATGATACAAGGAAAACCCCTAGTGACACCAACCAGCATCAGGTAGGTTGGGAACTAGGTACTTGTCCACACCCTTCTGATAATGGGTTCAGGGTTTGTTGAGGCGATGCAACTTACACAACCAAATCTGGTGGGAAGTCTGAGAACAGTGAACAATTCTTACTGTTTGCCCATCTGCAATCTCAGCCAAAGTGTCACAGCTTATGGGAACATTGACTTTCTTTGTTTACAACCAAGGATTGGAATAACCAAAAGGAGGAACTTCGCCCTTTTGGGTTAAGACATTTCCTCTATAACTTATCAAGCCCTTAGGTAGGTGAGTCCATAACCCTAATACATATGGTACAGTGCTGGAGAACAGTTTTTGACACCTTTCCACATTTGAGGTAAAGATACACAATAATAAAATGTTAAGCATAAAATGAAACCCAAGAATTTACAAAAGCAGAAATTTTTAGGCTCTATAAGCATATAGCTGTATTTTATTACTTCAGATAGTTTTTAAAAAATAAATGTATTTCAATTAAGCTATTGTCTTACAGACTAAAGTACTTACTATAAACTTGAGAGTAGATGGGTTTAGTGGAATAAAGTGTTTAGGCATTGTTTAATTATATCTTAACACAGTTTACAAAATGATAATTATTTATTTGTTATATGCTTGTAATCACTATAATTTTTGTTGTTCTTTGTGGGACTATAACTGCCACGTATCATAAGATTATACATAAATAAATAGATTGCTCAAAAATTAAGGCAACCTCCCATTTATTTATTTGATTTTATTCTACAAAAAAAAAACTGTTTTGTTTTAAATAATGTCTTTCAAAGTTTTGTGATTTAGAACAAATTTATTACCTTGATGTATCATGAAATTTTGCGTGATCAACCTGCTGTCTATATTTAAGTAATTTTATAAACAAATTACATATGCCATCTTCTTTATGCTTAAAACTGTTTTCAATATCTTCAACAAAGGAGTAGAGGCCAAATATAACCTGAAGAGACACATTGAACCAACACGTATTTGTTCCAGGATTTGGTAATCTGCATACAAGGTAAAGTTATTTATTTAAAGAAAATATAACAGAATAAATTAAAAGAAGTTGTGTAATAAACCATACCACTATAAAATTCCACACATTAGGGTACAAAAGTCAATTTCAAAATGATTAAATTTTCACAAGCTGCATCATACATTACATGCATATTACAACTTATTATTTTACTATTTCTTCATATAATAAACAGTACTCAAATTCAAAGCAGTGCAGTGCAGTCTAATAGAGTTCCAAAATTTTACTTATTTTGACTGAATCAACTGTAGATTGGAGGAAAGGGTCTACACAAAAACTATTTTATAAATAATTGCTTCATTTTGTACTATTTTCTTTCAAGTTCCACGATCTTTACTCATTTTTCACCTTGTTCATTGTACTAGTTTGTAGATTGTAAAATAATTAAAGTTTATTATACAAGTCATATGAGATACTTCAAATAGTGGAAGGAGTAATTTTGCCCTCTGCGTGGTCTTAATTTCAACCTCTGCAGTATACTTTGTCAGTCTGTGTGAGGTCAAGATGTCCATTTGAGTTATGAATTGTTATGTATTTGAGACAATTCTGACAGCAAATCATTCAAATTCAGTAAAAGAATAAATAATAATTTTACAATTACAATAAATAAATAATAGAAAAAAGTGAGAATAAAAATAATGTAATAACTACATGAGTGAGGAAGTGCAACTTTATATGAATGTAGATTGTCTGAGCCTTTAGCTCAACTGTTTCAATAAATAATGACAGATTACCCAGGTATCTGAAATGAAAATTAACAGGGCAAAGAGCACAGCAAATTGATGGCCGGAGGACAGAGAAAAAATTTGGAAAAAGTAACAGGAAGAAAGCAGTAAAATCGAGCAAAATGGAGAAATATGAACTGTAATATATAATTACAGTAAAAGTGAACAATTGGGAAGGGAGGGGGGGGGGGGGCTGCACCTGAAAATACAGATAGAAATATCTGATAGCGTGAAGATGAGTGGTTGGATTACAATTCGGAAAAAAACAATAATTAGAGTTTATACAATTTTAATATTCAAACATACTTACCCTAATGCATTTGGATCCATAAAGAAATCATCTGTGTAATTACATGTCTGATAATTCTTGAATAAATTATTTCTTTTCTTTTCTAGTATCCTGCTACTCCTTCTTCCTGTTCTAAAATTTGTTCAAGTGACTTGACATAAGATTTGGAAATATATGCATTTTATAACTAATTTTACTTTTTAGATATATTATTGTTCACAGAACAGAAAGACTAAGAATTATCATCATTTTTCAACTTACTTAAAATATTATTGTTCTCAAGTTTTATTTTTTCAGACAATCCCAATAAATTTGCTTAGTTATTTCAACTTTTGGATTAATATAACTGGTTCAAGATTTTTCAAACACTTTTACAATACATATTTCTTAAAATTACAATTATAAGTAACTAACATACATGTGGGAAGAGCTTTTTAAAATCGGCAAAGAAGAATGATTGGACAACAAACGCAGAAAACAGGACATGTATTTCAAAGAAATTTCTTTGAAATGGTGAGACACTACACACTATAAAAAGATGAGGTAGAGAAAGGGCTAATTAAATCATTGAAATTACAATTACAGGTTTTGAGCATACAAATAGTTAAATAGAGAAGTAAGGTGGCTTAAAACAAAAAATAGATTTTCATAACATTGAGAAAGTCAGAAGAAAAATATCAATTATTATGAAAAGGAGATTGTATGAAAGGTTTAATAAGTAAAGTATAATCATTAAGAAGACAGTGATGAAAAAGTTCTGTGATACAACCTGGACAGTCACTGGATAAACACATATACTGGATGTTGGAACTAGCAGTGAAAACTGTATATTAATACAATGACTGCCTGGATTGTAAACAGAGAACCATTTCTTCAACATGTTCACTTGCAAAGCCTTCCTTATCTCAAAACTTTAGTTTTTATCCAATTAGAGGATTACACTTCTTAAAAACAATTTTACATACCTGAATTGATTTTGGTCCACAGTTTTAGGCTTCTTATGAATAACACGTTTTTCAGAATATTGATTTATTCTTTTATTAAGGTTTTTAATAAAAATGGAATTGTTTGGTGACTCTATTGCACTGATATTTACTTTTGGGAAAGAACTGAAATTTATTTTTTCAAGCACAACTTTGGGATTTAAGTCTATATCAGTCTTTCCCACATTTTTTTTTAATCTTCCTTCACAGATATTGATGTTACGTGATTTAAGAATGTGATTTGGCACTTCCCCTGCAGTCTGACTTAATTGTTTGTTAAAGTCATTGTTGGGACAGACGGTATTGCATGTCATAGTACTATCTATATTATTTTCTGAGTACCTTGCCTTAGGTTTCATATGAATATCACTGTTTTCTTTATCAAATTGTTTCAGTTTATTTACAGGGGAATTTGTAATAACTACGCCATTTGATGATTTTATGTCATGGACATGTACTTTTCGACATGTTCCTTTAGGAGTTGTCAAATGTCCGTAATTTTTTTTCAGTTTTTGTTTTACTCTTACTTCAGAAATATGGTTTTTACAGATTTTCTGTATATTATTTGGCACTTTCTCTGCAGTCTGATTTAATTTTTTGTTCATGGAACCGATTCTATTGAATGTCATTGTACTGTCTATATTATGTTTTGAGTAACCTGCCTTAGGCTTTATATCAAAAGAGGTTTTTCTATTTTCATATTGAACCTGTTTCTCTAGAGGGATTTTTGTAATAACTACATCATCTGATGATTTTACTTTTTGAGAAGAATTAAAGAAATTAAATTTTTTCACTGTGGTTGTCAAATCCCCGTAAATTTTTTCCAGTTTTCTTTTCAAGGTATTAGATTTATCACATATTTTCTGTGTATTTGGCACTTTCTCTGCAGTCTGATTTAATTTTTTGTTCACGGAATTGAATGTCATCGTACTGTCTATATTATGTTTCGAGTAACCTGCCTCAGACTTAATATTAATATTGTTTTTTCTTTCCTTTTCTAATTCATGTGGGGAATTTTTTGCAGGGACATTTTCTTTTGGAAAATAGCCGGTACGTAGTGTTTCTACAATAACATTTTGTTTTATCTCATGATTACCATAGTTTGTCGGCCGTCTTTTCAAATGCACTTGAGGGATGCCCAAGTGGCGTCCCTCAAGTTCATTATTTGGCATATCCTCTGAAGACTGATTTAAATTTTGGTTAAATGCATCTTTGGGACTAATTGTATTACATATTGTAGTACTATCTTTATTATGTTCTAAGTACCCCACCTTAGGCTTCATAGAAATAGCACGCCGTTTTTGGTCATATTGATTTAGTTTCCTTAAAGGGATTTTTGTAAAAACTAATTCATCTGGTGAATTATTTTTGCTGGAATCAAATTTTTTAAAATAATTACTTCCACTTATTTTTTCTATGACAACATTAGGAGTTGGCAAGTCTCTGCCAGACTTTTCCTGATTTATTTTTACTTCAGATATACATGCATTATTTGGCACTTCCTCTGCAGTCTGATTGAATTCTTTGTTAATGGCATTGGTGGGACTTGCAGTATGGTATTTAATCGTACCTTCTACATAATGTTCTGAGTAAATCTTATTAAAATTACTTTTTTCTCTTTCAAATTGATTTTTTGGCACTTCCTCTGCAGTCTGATTGAATTCTTTGTTAATGGCATTGGTGGGACTTGCAGTATGGTATTTAATCGTACCTTCTACATAATGTTCTGAGTAAATCTTATTAAAATTACTTTTTTCTCTTTCAAATTGATTTTTTGGCACTTCCTCTGCAGTCTGATTGAATTCTTTGTTAATGGCATTGGTGGGACTTGCAGTATGGTATTTAATCGTACCTTCTACATAATGTTCTGAGTAAATCTTATTAAAATTACTTTTTTCTCTTTCAAATTGATTTAGCTTATTTTCAAATTCATTTGGTGAAGTTAATGATTTCAAATTGATTTTCGGAAAATAAGAATAATCAATTACCTCTACAACGACTCTTTGTTTTACCCTGTTTCTGCCAAACGTTTTCAGAATTCCTTGGAGACTTGCTTCAGAGGCACAGGAGTCATCACTTTCAACAACATTATTTGGCACTTTCACTGCAGTCTGATTAAAGGCATGCTTGGGACTAATTGTATTGTGTAACGTAGTACTATCTTTATTATCTTCTAAGTACCCTGCCTTAGGCTTTGTAGAAATAGTATGTCGTTTTTTGTCAACATGATTTAGTTTCCTTACAGTTCTTTTTGTAGTTTGTAATTCAACTGCTTTGAAGTTTACGTTTCTATGACCATTACTGTAATCTATTTTATCTACAATAACTTTTTTACTAATGAATTGTTTGTTATTTGTTTTCAGAATTCCCTTTAAACTTACGTCAGATATATTGGAATCACAACTTTTGAGTCTATTATTTGGCACTTCCTCTGCAGTCTGATTTAATCTTTTGTTAAAGGCATTGTTAGGACTGATTGTATTGCATGTTATAGTACTAACTATATTATCTTTTGCATATTTAGCTTCAGAAGGAATTGGTGTGTGTTTATTGGTCTTTCTTAAGTTTTGTGATGCTTCCAGCATCTTATTACCATCTGTTTTATAGGTTATTTGTGGTGGTATTTTTTTATCAGTCATATTGTTTGGTATCACAAAGACAGGAGCAATTATGCTATTCATTATACTTCTGATTTTCATAATTTCTTCTGTAAATTTGTCCGACCTGTTAAAAAATGTTTGTGTCATTAAAGGGTTACCATTGGCATTTTTGTGAAAAACTAATTATTATTTTCCAATTGAATATTACATAACAAAGAGCATACCAGTAAAGAAATAAAAAACATCAAGTACACAGCGAAGCAAATATGAATACTTTGTAATCCAGAACATGAACATCTGTTACTTGATCATATATGAATAAATTTTACATATTTTCTAGTTACCTCTGAATGCACAAGTAGATATTTGTGAGTCAAGAAATTAGTTGGCTAAAGAGATTACTATTTCACACAACCACTTACTTTTTCAAAGACTTATGATTCCGGTAAACATTAGTTAAGCGGGTTTCCAAATTATTTACAACTTTCCAATCTAAATCTCCACTTGGTTCCTCCCTACAAAAACACAAAATTAAATGAACTTTACAGAACTATTTCAATCATTTTAACAAATCTTCCTAAGTATATTTTAATAAAAGGATCTATCGGAAAGCATTAGGACATTAAAGCCTAATACAAACTCATTATGTGCTAACATTTTTTCCAATATGAATGTTAAAATGTTTAAATTATAACAACACATAAGTTGTTCAGACACTATATATTGACATCATAAAGCTTGTAATGCGTATAATACATACAAAGAGAGTACTTGTTTAAATTTATATATTTAAAGGTGTCATTATAGTAAGGACAGAAATACAGTTCAGCCAGATGTACAACCGTTTCTCCGGACTTCTAGCGTTGAGACAATTGACTGGTCAGCAGGTAGAAATTACAAAGAGTACTTAAAATGTGAGGCTGGCCAAGAATTGACACAATTGTCTTGAGTGAGCTATGAATGGTTTGACAAACTTGAAGCTGATAGGTATGTGAGGAGTTGACTGTCTGTACCACAGGTAAAGCAAAAGCACATTTTTTTGGTAAATTACTGGACAGCTGGTTGTGGCATCAAAACATCACTGCTACTGACAAAATATCTCTTTATATAGCCAAAAAGTCAATGTAAACCCTCTTAGAAAGAGGAACATCTCTAGTCTTTTTTATTAACAAACCTGTACATTGATGCCTAACGTCAATGTGATATATGTGAGCAGGGGTTAGAAAGAACATATCTCCCTCTATATATTTTTATAAGATTTCAAAGTGGCGTCACACATTGGCTGCCACTTTGATGTGCCCTGTAGTTGTGAGTTTATTTGTAATGATTTTTATTGTCGTGGGAAAGGAAAATAAGTGATTCTACACAAAAAACTATTTAATTTCTAAGTTACATTTACAGATGAGAACATACATTATACTGATATTAGGCATCAATTTAGATGTTAAAAATAGAGACAACAGTCCTATTTAACAGGGTTCACATGGGGTTTGTGGCGATGAGCAGTGATGTCTTTATGCCACTTTCTATCCTGTAAATTATGAAAAACCTGGGCTTTTCCCATGGTACAAATGGTAAGCTCCT
Organism: Zhengitettix transpicula; assembly: GCA_037074705.1. Taxonomy (NCBI): domain Eukaryota; kingdom Metazoa; phylum Arthropoda; class Insecta; order Orthoptera; family Tetrigidae; genus Zhengitettix; species Zhengitettix transpicula. Next base: position 6,295,530 of record CM073595.1, read on the forward strand.
CGCATTACTCTGAGCTTCAAGTTCATCAAACTCTTTACAATGATCACTCAAGGCAATTGCGTAATTTTTCTACCGGACTTACCATTAAAGCTTTTTATCAATTTAATGAAAGCTTTATTGTTCAACAAACATTACAGTTTTGTTAATGGTGTATATCAGTAAGCCAACACCCTAATTCACTTGGGAGTTGGCTTACTGATATACACCATTAACAAAACATCCCATTGGCTGCCCTCTCAGAGATTTGTTTTATTCTGATCAAAAATAAAATATCAATTAGTGATAATACAACTAACAATTGGTTAAAATAACAGATTAATAATTTCCAATAGCTCTGGAGGACATTTATTTTTAGGCTGAGGTGAACTGGTTCTGGAGGAAGGTCTGTGCAGATGGCAAAGGGGCATTTATGTTTGCAACTTGGAGTACAAATTCTGGACTATTTCCTGTACAATGGGGGTTTGGTAATTGGTGAGAAGATATACTACAGACTAACTAGAAGGTTGGAATAAGAAATGCTGGTACAAATGTGACATACTTCAAGTCCACATAATAAGAAACTGTATATGTACGAGTACACCATTTCATATTTAATTCAGGGGTGGATTGCCAGTTTTAAATAAATGTCATAATGGAAAATGAAAGTGAGTGAAACTATTTACACTCTTCACTAGGATGCAGTAATTCAGCACTAAGAAAGAATAAATATTAGGAAACACAAAATTAAATTAAATAGTATAAAGTAATTGGCATGGTCCAATCCTGGGAAGCAAAAGAAATAGTGGTTGAGAGGAAGTGGGGGCAGCTTTACAATATTGTTTAGTTATCAAAATATGAAGGTGCAAAGAAACGCTTCAATGTTACTTTGAGTAGCAATCCCCGAAATTAGTATTTACATCCAATAAATTGACATAACATTAAAATCAGAAATAAGTACCTTAAGATTTTTGTCATTCGTCTTCTGCGTTTCCTCTTGGTATACATCGTAAGGCTTCACAGGTTCGAAGATTCCGTCTTAAATAGGTGTCCTGTAATGAGATTTGCTTTTTCATACTGTAAGTTTAATGTTATTTAATTAATACGGTCTCCATGCAAACATGGTGTTATTGTTACGGAAATTCAAATTGAAAAAATAGTGTTGATCATCAGTGCTTCTACAATAAAAAATTAAAAAACATATTGTTCTGCTCTGCTCATATTGAAAGTAACATATCATCTTATGAGTACTACTTAGAACACTTGTCTGCATGTTTGGCATTTTGAACAGGAAATAAAAACCTCCTTGAGCGAAGATAATCGCCAACTACAGTGTTCCCACTACGCAACAAAATATTTCTCATTTCATTTCAAGTTTTTCTTACAAAAGACGCCTTACTTTATTTGAATTAGTTGCTGTAAAGTTCCTTCCCATTTCTTGCCTGTGAAAATGGTAACTATTAAAAAAAAGGAAAACCCGACGTTTAAATCAATAAAAAAACATTTTTTATGACTTTATTAATGAAATTAAAACAGTAACAAAGCAGTAAAATGAAATGAAATCAATTTCATAAATATTGCAGTGATATCGCATCAGATGTGCCAAAAAAGAAGTCTCTAATACGCTGTACCACCATTAAAAAAAAAAGGAAATAACTGATTTTCAGTATTACCAAGGTCAAACTCACTCTCAGTGGCGGCTGTTACGTATGTGCTACAGCACATAAATAAATTTTGGCAGAATTATTATTTCTTAATTTTATGAACCATTCAATGATTGTGAAAGTGATAATTTCTGCTTCGATTTCGAAGACTTTAAACTGACCGCACTCGCTTCCGCTAATACAGCCAGCTGGTTATCTCTGCTGAACCTTCCACATCACAGAATATCTGTCTGGAATTAGAAATACGCATGTTCATTATTCCGTCTCACTATTTCTGCACTTGGGTAGGCGGCAGGATAACAAACGTCTGAGTTATCGTCCTGGGAAGCTGCTCCCCACGATAGTATTCTAATCGTCCGGCCCAGGGCCACACAACACGGCGCATACCCATAAAACTGGCTACAGTGTTTCTAATCCCACGTACGTGGGTAATAGTCTCATTGATTCCAGTAGTCATGTGTGGGAGATGTATGCGAGAGCAGCATCGATTTGTTACTATTCTCAGTTGAGGGAGGAGGTCCTCTAATAATAATACTCTACGGAGGACTCCCCTACGGTGCGGCATGAAGAGAGGCGTGGGTAAACAGTCGCTTGTGGTGTCGCCTTTATGGGCCGCTAATGGCAGACGAGACTCAGGGCAGACCACACGTTGGAGTCCTGGTTTATCTTCCAAACGCACGTTGGAGTCGGACTCGAGGGGCTAATGTTTTTTTCGTGGGCACAATTTATCTTCTGTTCTTCCCTGAGTGTAGGACCCAGCCCATCGGGATTTAGGCAATCATGTATCCCTGTTCCCTCCCCGGAATGTTCGAAAAAAGACCGCTGGGAAGCAAACCTCCACTATCCGCAACGCTCAACAACCTGCCACTTTTCCTTGTTCACTACAGGTTACACATACAATCAGGTTCGTGCCGTGCTTTGATACAGAACACTAATGGTAAAATAATGGCATAAAAAGCGATATCAAATTAAATTTTAACCATTAATCTATTAAAAGACTGATTTCTAAGTAATTTATATTTTCAAAACGAAAATAGTATTTATACATTTTTGGTAGTGGTTTTAAAAATCTCAATCAAATGTTATTTTAAATAAAAATCATTTAAGAGGTGGTACTTCAAAGATCCACTGCATGACACTGCATAAATATTGCTAATGTGTGGCTTGTTCTAAAAATTAGCTTAATTGAAATATAATTATGAAAAATACTTTATGTTAGAAATGTGTGTTAACTTGGTGCTAATTATTCCTTTATACAGAAAGTTCTCGGGTTTCCACCTGGGTAACAATGCGATTGAAACGCGACGATTCGACGGACAAATGCACTGCCGTCATCTTCTAGAAGAAGATCGCAATGTTACCCAGGTGGAAACCCGAGAACTTTTTCTTCAACAAATACACCGGGAAAGCATTCGTTCTTTGATTCCTTTATACATTTTTAAATAAAGTTAATTTTAAGAATAATCCACACATGTTGACACATGCTGAGCATAAAAAGAAGGCAGTTAATGATAGTACTGCCAAGTGCAGTATTCATTACTGACAGATATTGTGTGTATAAACAGTTATTGGACTTCTGAATAGAATTAATGTAGAGTAACATTTCAATCACTTGCTCCTTGCAAGAAGATGGTTAAGATTTGACAGAGGAATTCATTCATCAAAACGTCATTCTACTCGGATACAGTTATGAGAACTTATTATACAAACAATACACTGAGAAGAACTTCTGTAGTTATTTTGTGCTCAGCAAATTGGCTGATTTAGTGAGAAACATGAGTTATTGATTTCAAATGTGAATGTGGTATGTCCAATTTCAACTGCCACAATTAATTACAGGTACATTACTGCAATTACTATTATTTGGAAGAATCATGTCATTCTGGAAGGACCTTAAAAAGCTGAAGCATTTAAATTCCAATATTTTTATTAAATTGTTGTATCGATGGTTTTTCAAAAAAAATTCTTATTTTTGGATTTAGAATTAAATTAAACTCAACATAATTAGAAACTTCCAGCGATCTCTCAAAAGCATTTTACTGCATTGATTGAAATTATCGCAATTAGTATAATAATATTTTTAAGCAGAATATTCTCTTTCATTACTCAATTTATTGTGGAAGAAAAATTAAATTATATGAAATTACTAATATGCTTAATTTATGGTTTATTATTTATTTATCATACATGAAAGTCAGGGTCATACTGAAAAAGTTATTTGGATTAACATTTACTCTGAATCTGGGACACTGATACTGTGGTTTCACACAGGTCTATTTTAAATTAACTGTATTCTGATTGTAAATATATCCTCATAAACCTTGCATTTTTGCTGATAACACAAGTACATTAATTGAAAACACTAGTGAAGTCTAGAACATACTATGAATAGTTATGAATTAGTATTCAGTAAATAAACTAACAAACTAGTGACAAAAAAATAGAAAAATGAATTCCAAAGATCTAATTCCTCTTTGGAGACTATTACATCATGCTAGCCGTACAAAGACTAACTATCTGATGTCATTTTATGTATTAATTGATAAAAATTATTTCAAAGAATTATAATAATTTTAACTCTGAAATGCAATCATTAAACACGAAAAGTAAACATAGTTTACATATAAATTTCAAATCATTATCAGTTGCTCAAACAGGAAATTTGTACTCAGGAATAATTTATTTAATAACATTAATAAATTAGAAATAACTACAGTTAAATTCAGATGTTCACTTCAAAGGTTTCTTGTACAAGAATTTATGCATTATTAAAATGTAACCTTAATACTACAATCTACAGAACATGGACTATCGTTATTTAAATTATAATTTTATGAATTAAGAATAGTGCAATTTACTATTATTTACTGTAAATTAAAAATACAATATTTTACTGAATTAACACTTAATATACATAATAAGAAATATTGCCAAACACTGACAAAACAGTGATGACGTAAATACCACACAACATTTCTGGTAGCCTTCAGGTGATATGAAAAAATAAATGAATCTAGAGGGGCACAACAGCACAAGTCAGTTGACAAAACTGAAAAGCTTTTGTGACTTGTATAATTGTGTTGTGATTTTAGTTTTCTTAGCACCTGAAGAAAGGAAAAGGCTTCCAGAAACATAGCGTTGTAGTTATATAATCAAATCTATTGTCTGTATTTGGCTATCTTTCTTATTGTTAATTTTCCAAACAGACATAAATTTTTCACTCATCATAAATATTAAAAAAAGAGTAAAATTACACTTTTCTATTTATAAGTTAACTAAAACTGCATAATTTAACACTCTCTACATCCATGTTTAGATTACATAGAATGTGAAAAATCTAATATACTCTGCTTCCCATTCCCTGCCATATTTAAGAGAGAACTAACAGGATCTGGCTAAAAAACTTGCAAAGTTTAATAAACTTTGTAGACAAAATCAAAACACAATGGCATGAAATTAAAATTTTAACCAACAAAAATGTTGCACGATAGAGAGTTTTATCTCTGGGAACAATCTACTATGCAATTTTTTTTATCAGTATGTAAGGAAACAAGTAAATGTAATTCATTGACAACTAAAAAATGGGGAGTATAGAAAATATAATACCATAAATCACTTTTATGTTAGATCAGGTTAGATTGGCAAAACTTTATCTAAACACTATTCATTATGATGGAATAATACTATTTAACACGCTGCTGACAAATTTAAAAACTGCTAATAAATTTGAAAGATTATTTCTTAAAATATAAATATTCCATTATATAATGTGAACTCATCACTACTCTGAACGGGACGATAAATTCTGTTGTGAAATGAGTGGCACCGTGAATTTGTTCTCATATATTCATCTTTTCCTATTCTATATATATATATATTATACAATGTGTAGTTACTTTTCTGTATGAATCATATATAACATGTACATATATCTAAAATTATAGCATATTAATGCACTTATGTTTCAGTATAACTTTTTCTCTCATCGAGAATTTCACAGCTATGTACTATTTTCTCTTTTCTATTTCTCATTTATGTATTAATGATTATGTTTAGGTATTTATTATGTGCATATACTTGTCATTCTGAATTGCTTCTACATAAAATAATAACATATGTAACAATTAATGCACTGTTATGTTTGAATATAATTTGTTAACTCATCGAGAATTTCACCCTTATGCTTGCGATGTATTTTCTATATTTCAGATTTCTGTATTAATCATTCATATTTATGTATTTTCTTCCATTTCTTGGTTCACATATTCAAGTAACTAATAATTATATTAAATTGTCTAAATAAATATATGGATCAGGTAGATTTTTGGCATATTTTTGTTTGTAGTTTCCATATTTGTGAATTGTTTTTATTTGTGTTTTTCTCGGTGTATTATTCTAATACAGAGGTGTGATACTTGTCATCTCCTCAGTAGAGAACTGATTAAATTAATAATTAAAAATCAATTGAAGTCTGTAGTTAATGCAATAAGTCTTTAATGATTTGTTAGTGATTGGTACATTACCAAACCAAAGGAAATTTGAAGATATTATCTTTTTTCTCTAAATATTTGAGAAGATAGAGCTATAAATATCTGAAATAAAAACTTTCTGTGTACAAGTTTGCTTGTAGAAAAGTTAAATTGTTAAAAATAATTTTAATATAAAATTCAATGACACACCATGTGAATGAAGAGAAATGAGTATAAAACATTATAATTACACTGCCATCACTATTTGTTAAGAGCCAACTGATTATTTTACAATTTTCCTTTCAATTTATTTAACATAGAATAGCATGAATAGAAAGTATCCATTTTCATGTAAGGGTATTCAACAGGAAAATATATATATTCTATAACGGAAAACAATATAAGAATAATTTATAATAAACAATACTTACTAGGAATATTCTGTGAATATAAGCAAATACAATTGGAATTATGTAGATTTCCTAAAAGTTCTAACTCGTGGGTTTTCTGACAATAGTCAAAGAAATAATGAACGGCGGGAACACGGGGAAGATATCCAACTACACCTCCAAAGATGTGCCTTTGCAGGTGACACAGATATATGAAGAAAAAGCAATCGATTCATCTTGTAGGAAAATGCTGATAATATCATTTCATTCAATTGAAAATTAATTTTCAGTAAAAGGTTTAACTTTAAAATTTGATAAAATACAGTATGGTGTTTAATCCAATAAACACAGTGTGTTGTTTAATTCAATAAATTCTACGTTAAAACGTGAAACTTGCGATGCGGTAAATGTTTTTGATGTTGGCGACAATTCTTACATTTTGCTTTTTAAACGGATGGGAACAACCGTGAAAGTCCCGGTCAATTTCAGAATTGCTGCAGTTCGGATAATTTCGCTAACTTTATTTATTCTAACTGCTTTGTGTAATACCGGTGGGCAGCGTTACATAATAGATTTACTTCTTTGATGTTTAGGAAAATTCAATTATTGTAAAAAGTACAATGTTAAACTATCTTCCGCTTACTCATAAAACTATCGACATGTTAAAGGTGACTACCGAATTCACAAACGAGAATTTCCTTGTCTTTGATTTTTGCTTCCTACATCTTACTTGGTAGGTCGGTCTAAGTAATCGATAATTTTTTCACTCTAAGCGGGATTGGATTCCTCATCAAATCTTTGAAAATGGCGTATTAACCCGTTTCCCTCTCTAAGAATATACGTAATACTATTTTGGTGAATTAATTTTAGGGCTACATCTATTCTGCTCCGACTTGTCCTCTTTGCAGTGAACTGATAATATCTTCTACGATTTGGGAGTAATGTGTTCACCACGGTCGAATCCGTTTAGTCCTAGATATCTGCATGTTTCCTCTCGAGATAAAATGTCCTCCCAGACTATATGACCGTGCATGCGTGACAATAAAAACTTAACTACCGCTTGCCGAAATTAGGCCCTGCCTCTTCCAATAGATATTTCGTTATTGTTTTGCAAAAGTAGAATAAATATCAATTAATTCAATTTTCGATTTAAATCTCGAATACATATATGGATGATGAAGTAGAATGTTAGGGATTCACATGGTAATAAAATTAAGAATGTGGCAATTCTCAATAAATAAACTCATCTTAGAAACAGTTGTAAACAGAGTTGTCAAATTATTGTATAATAAAGTGGCATATTGTCATTCATTGAAGTTGCACATGATTACATTTTATCGTGGTTCAACAGAAACAGACGATCTTTTAAGTTCAGAAAAATGTCATTAGGGCATACCAAGTTAATTCTTGGATATTATGAACAGGATTAATCAAAAACTTACGTTCACTTACTTCGCCATGTATTTTTATGGTTTTTGTAATAGCAATTATGTTAAATTTTGTGCCAACTATGACATACATTCATTTAATAAAACAAATTCACGTAAGAATTTTACATCAACATAAAAGTATAGGTCGTGTGATATTGCAAGTCATGTCAGAAAAGCTGTAGAAAAAGGGAGAATGTGGTGGGGAGCACTGTCGTCAGTTGGGAACTCCCTCTTGTGGGGAAGCTGGAATATCCCTACTACCATTCTTTGAAATGTTATCTATATTCTTAAGAACGGACAGTAATGTATTTTCCTATTATCACGCGTCAATGTTTTCAGTATAGTTTTTACACTAGCAAGTTGTCGTAACAAAGGTTCATGTTTAAAGTTCTGGACTACCCCCACTACAATTACAGGAGAGTTGGCCACTGCGCTTCTTATCTCGACATGACTTGCTATATTTCACGACCTATAACTGAATTGATTCATTTATCTAAGTAATATTTTATTTTCAAAATTTTCGCCATTAGGTCACATTATCATAAAGTAAACAGCTGAACAGAGCTACCTCTTAAAATAAAAAAATATAATACATCTGTTCTGAAAATTAATAAGATAAAACAGCCAAATACAGACAAAAGAAGTTATTATATAAGTACCACATAATGTTTCTCGAAACTTTGTTCTTTTCTTCAGGTGCTAAGAAAACAAAAACACATGAGCAAACACTACAGTTGACAAACTCATAAGCAAAGAAAATGCAACGAAAATGGGAAAGCAGAAGGGTTAGCGTAACAAGAACGGATCTTAGCAATTGATGACTTTAATAGTATCTGTTGGTACATTTATTGCTGTGATGTTGGATTTCACATGAAGCATTCTGATATAATTCTGGAATGATACCTGGTTTATGTCTAAAATCTTAGCATTATGCAAATCAAATGAATGTTTCGAATTGATGATATGTTTGGAGACTACAGATTGTTTATTGTTGGGAAGTTTGATATTAGGTATACGTTCCTTGATATGGGTATTAAGGGAATGTTTTATTTGATCTATGTAACAAGAATTACAATTAGAGCAAAAGATTTTGTGAACTACACAATGCTTGTTAAGGTGTCAAGTAAGGCAGTATGGTATTTCATCAAGATGTAAAGAGTATTCGTAGGTCTGTAAATTATGGATATTTGATATTCTTTAAAAATTTGGACGAACTTTTGATGTAGAAATTTGTAATAAGGGAGTACAAGAAAAATTTGGATTGAGGTGATTGGGGATGAGTGGCAGTAGGATATTGGATTTTGTTCCATCTACAGTTTATGTGTTTATTAAGAAAATTTAAAGTATACTCATTAGAAATGAAATTTTTACAGTTATGTACTTTAAATTTATAAATTAAAGACATACATTCACACATTTATTCATTAAATAAAACAACTTGTTTCTCATGAGAATTTTGAAACTATAATGTCGCCTGCCAACATTTATAATAATTCTCCAACCCTCTCATTTAATCAAATATCATTTTCGCTCACCTAAGGGCAACTGGAATTAAGAAGTTTAATTTTCTATTTAACAAATTTTTACTCCACACATAACAATTACAAAGACAATTGGTTCAAAAACCTCAGTTACCATTTTATTCCTAACGAAGTTATTCATCTTATATCTCTTGGAAACAAATTTAGTTTACCTACCACATCAATTACCAAATCTCAATCCATTCCTCTCATAAAACATATTGAAACCAATATTATAATTATTCCCAACAAAACAACACAACAAATAAGGAATCATATCACTCAAACATTACTTGAAAATTCAATGAAACAGAGTATAAAACACCTTTCATTTTTTCACAGCAATCTTATAAAAAAAAACATCATTCAACCAAAGAATTCTTGAAGTTTCATCCCAAAATAATTTTTAAATATGCTGAAAAAGGTTCTGTCACCGTAGCCCTAGACCATAATGAATACAGTATCACCATTAACCACCTTCTTTCTGATACTAGCTCTTACAATATTTGCAAACCCAACGTACTATTAGAAAATGAAAATATATAAACAAAGAGATTTTTGCTTTTATTAACTAATGAGTGAGACTACATCTTGCACATCAACAACCTCGATGTGTTGCCAATCTCTACCAACAAAAATCAGTGTATACGCATCCATATAGTTATTGCCAAATTAAAAACTATTAATAAGAGGTGGAAACAAAATGAATTTATTGAACCTTCCACATTTGACTCATTAACAGTTTCAAAACCAGATGCCCCATTTCCAGTCAATTTACTAAAATTCCACTTCATGAAATTTTATGTATTTTAAATATTATCCTCAACTCCACTTATTTTAAATTTAATCAAGTTCACTAACATCAAATCAAAGGTTATCCAATGCAGAGCTCCCCTTAGTCCTTTTTTTGCTGAGATTGTCATGAGAGATTTATAGAATTCTTGTCTTTTTCTACTTCCTGTCCAACCTTTTTTCTACCACAGATATGCAGATGACACTTTGTATTGTTAAGTTCTCTCAAATCAACCATATAGTCAATACTTCCAATAATTATTATACCAATTTGCAATTCACCCATTAACTTGAATTGAACCATTCTCTTAATTTCCTTGATGTCACTGTATCTATTCATAATACTTACATTCTCACAAAACAAAATTCAGAAAACCTACATACTCAGAATGTGTTCTCCATTTTCTTTCTTATAATCATCCTAATGAAAAGAGAGCTTTGGACAGAGCTATATTACTTTCTAACTCCAAGTTCCATCAACATAAATATTGTCTGTGGCATGTTAATTTCTAATATTCTTTAAATTTTATTGAAATCACAAAAACATTAGATTAACTTGCAAAAAGGAGGATGCATTGCAATCTTTGCAAAAAATAATTTACAATCTAAACAGATAAAGGAAATGAGCTGCTATATCATTGAAAAGTTCTTTGAATTTTCAGGTTTAAGTTTGAACTTTAGCTTAGGCATACTATTATCGATGGGCTCTATAGTTCAACAATTCAGCTATAAATATCATACATAATGTAATCAATCTACTAGATGAAGATAAAAAATTAAGCATTTTACTTTGTGAAGCATGAATTACTAATTGCAAAGTTAGAAACATGTGGTAGCAGGGGCATTAAAAAAACCCTACTTACTTCATATCTAAGGAACAGGGTACAGTATACAGAAATAAAATACATTACTAGCAATAACACAAGCAAAATAAGATCAGACAGAGGACTTGTACACTGTCGCAAGAAATAATATAGGCCTTCTATGGGGAAAGCAAACTAATAAAATACCATAAATCACGCTTATGTTAGATTGGCTAAACTTTATCTATCCACTGTTCATTATGATGGAATAAAGCTATTTAACACGCTGCTGACAAATTTAAACACTGCTAATAGATTTGAAAGATTATTTCTTAAAATATAAATATTCAATTATATAATGTGAACTCATCACTACTCTGAACGGGACGATAAATCCTGTTGTGAAATGAGTGGCACTGTGAATTTGTTCTCATATATTCCTCTTTTCCTATTCTATATATATATTATATAATGTGTAGTTACTTTTCTGTATGAATCATATATAACATGTACATATATCTAAAATTATAGCATATTAATGCACTTATGTTTCAGTATAACTTTTTCTCTCATCGAGAATTTCACAGCTATGTACTATTTTCTCTTTTCTATTTCTCATTTATGTATTAATGATTATGTTTAGGTATTTATTATGTGCATATACTTGTCCGTCTGAATTGCTTCTACATAAAATAATAACATGTAACAATTAATGCACTGTTATGTTTGAATATAATTTGTTAACTCATCGAGAATTTCACCCTTATGCGTGCGATGTATTTTCTATATTTCAGATTTCTGTATTAATCATTCATATTTATGTATTTTCTTCCATTTCTTGGTTCACATATTCAAGTAACTAATAATTATATTAAATTGTCTAAATAAATATATGGTTCAGGTAGATTTTTGGCATATTTTTGTTTGTAGTTTCCATATTTGTGAATTGTTTTTATTTGTGTTTTTCTCGGTGTATTATTCTAATACAGAGGTGTGATACTTGTCATCTCCTCAGTAGAGAACTGATTAAATTAATAATTAAAAATCAATTGAAGTCTGTAGTTAATGCAATAAGTCTTTAATGATTTGTTAGTGATTGGTACATTACCAAACCAGAGGAAATTTGAAGATATTATCTTTTTTCTCTAAATATTTGAGAAGATAGAGCCATAAATATCTGAAATAAAAACTTTCTGTGTGCAAGTTTGCTTGTAGAAAAGTTAAATAGTTAAAAATTCATTGACACACCATGTGAATGAAGAGAAATGAGGATAAAACATCTCACAATAAGGATATTATTTAGGAATCTCAGGAGAAACTTACTTGCAGAAAAGGATCAACTGACCTTAAACAAGCAGAAAAATGACTAAAATTATTTGGAGAATTGTCTGAAAATGGTACCACCAAAAGAACCACCTGCTGTTATCTAATTATTGATGGACAAGAAATGATATTTGGGTATTTGGAAGGAAACACTAATCTTGCCTCAGCAGTTTGGAAGATGATCGTACCTTTTTTGGGTGGTGTGAGAGAGGAGATAGTTAAAAGAGAATGAAGTTGTTAAAGTCAGAGTGTAGATCTAGTTTATTTATCGACAAGTAGAGCTAAACACTGCTACAACGGTATATCAGGCATATTTTCATTCCATCCATAATGTGTTATGGTATTGCAATATTTAAAGATACGATCACAATCAATTAGAATACTAGCCAAAAGTATTAGCTTGGAATACTGACTTTACATATTGTGTAGATTTAAAATATTCGAAAATTTGATAACCAAATAGCCATCACCCAGTAAAGTTCCATTATTGACTCAGCTATCATCAAACAACATATTTCACATAATCACGAAAGGAGCTAGGAAGCGAAACCGACGACCGCAGATTCTTTCCTCTTGGAAACATATGTTCGGAATAAAGAATCAGGTTAATATTAGTTACACGTTCAATTAATATATCTCGAACTTAGCTATTTTCTTTTTGATGTCTTATTGACAAATTATTTCTCTCATTATAGTTCCGATTTACATAAGCATCCTGGGATGTCTAGAATTACGTTCGTTCATTTATATGCTTTTAATTACACTGTCATCACTATTTGTTAATAGCCAACTGATTATTTTACAATTTTCCTTTCAATTTATTTAACATAGAATAGCATGAATAGAAAGTGTCCATTTTCATGTAAGGGTATTCAACAGGAAAATATATATATATTCTATAACAGAAAACAATATAAGAATAATTTATAATAAACAATACTTACTAGGAATATTCTGTGAATATAAGCAAATACAATTGGAATTATGTAGATTTCCTAAAAGTTCTAACTCGTGGGTTTTCTGACAATACTCAAAGAAATAATGAACGGCGGGAACACGGGGAAGATATCCAACTACACTTCCAAAGATGTGCCTTTGCAGGTGACACAGGTATATGAAGAAAAAGCAATCGATTCATCTTGTAGGAAAATGCTGATAATATCATTTCATTCAATTAAAAATTAATTTTCAGTAAAAGGTTTAACTTTAAAATTTGATAAAATACAGTATGGTGTTTAATCCAATAAACACAGTGTGTTGTTTAATTCAATAAATTCTACGTTAAATCGCGCCCTCAGACAGCCCCTGTGCTGACGACGGCACACCGAATAGGGATCTACTTGGCCATTTCCCGGAGCTCGTCCGCCCAGCCGGCGCACCGCGGCAGACGCGGCACACAACCTTGCATCACATACGACCGACACCAGGTCCCCCGGTGTACTGCAGATCCTGTCGCCTGGCAACCGGAACGACTGCTGATCGCCCGCGCGGAGGACGGCACTGCCCGGCGGTTGAAGAGTCCTTGGACATCGCCGCTGTACGTCGTCCCCAAGAAGAAAGACGGGAAGTTGCGCTCGTGCGAGGACTACCGCCCTCTGAATGCGCGTACCATCCCGGACAGTTGCCCGGTACCGCACGTCCAGGATTTCTCTGCGAGTCTCAAGGTGCGTTTACACGTGAGAGCAACTCGCAGCTGGAGCTCTCGAGAGTTACTCTCAGAACTATAGAGAGCTGTGAGAAAATGTTTACACTGGCGAGAATGAAGCAACAATGCAGCTCTCGGAGAGCTCCCCCTCCACTTTTGGCGAGAACTCTCAGAGGCCTTTACACTTGCGACTTTTTCTCTCGAGGGGATGTCTGACACTCTCGAGAGTCAAAACCTCGCACCTTTAGATTATACAATTTGGTAGTTCTTTGTTTTCTTGGTATTGATGTTTCCATCGCGCTTTCTTGTATTGCAGTCGTATATTTCATTATTGCAGCGTCAGTGTTTGTTGAATTCTGGAGTGGTCCCGTCCAATTCAGTTTTTGGTCGTGCACTTTTTGGAAGTTTTTCCAGTCAGTTATGCCATCAACCAATCTTGGTGCAGGGGTCTTCGCTCGAGGTACATCATAAAATGACATTATTACAGGTAGATGGTCAGAATCTAGTTCGTTTGTTGTATTGTTTTCAAATTATTGTGCAAGACAATGTCTAAGATGTCCGGTTGATGGTCAGCCCTGAACGGGTAGAAGATGTATTCATTTGGGGCCGATAAAAGTATGCAATGGTTTGTCATTATTTGGTTTAATCTTAATCCCTCAGCGTTATTAGTTCGGCAACCCCAAATGGTATTTTTTTGCATTTAGATCACCTAATAACATTATTGGTTCTGAATTGTCGAATAATTTTTCTATTACGTGGTCTAATAATCTTTTATTAGGTTGTTTGTATGCAGCTATTAGTTTTTGGGGGCGATTGTTTTACATGTATAGTTGTATTGAAACAGTTTCTAGATTGTCTGTATCGCCAAGGTGAAGAACGTGATGTTTTAGCTTTCTCTTTATTATAATCGCCACTCCCCCTGAGGCCTTATCCACTTCTCTGTCTTTTCTGTGTATTTGGTATCCACGAATACGAAAAACTTCAGTCTTAATTAGGTGCGTTTCAGATACGCAGGCAATATCTATATTATAGCGTATTAAGAATTCGATAAAAATGGAGCGTTGTTTCGTAAGCCCATTGGCATTCCAATTGGTCAAGGTTAATTTAGAGATTATTTGCTGATTATTTAGATCCATTCTTTAGGATGGTAGGAAGTATAGTTGCTAATAATGGTGAAAGTTTGTCTATATGTGAAATGATTAGTTGGATAAACTTTTTTAATATAACTGTGATTAAGTAAGTTGCTGTTTGTGGAGTGTCTTCCATGTTGGCGTTAGTTGGGCAAACTGTTTCTTGGAGTTGATGAGAAGAATGTCTTCCTCCTGGGATTTTGTTGCTTGTGCGTATGTTCTGTTCGGTGTTCTGAGATTTCTGATGGTTGACTGTTTTAGTTTAAGGAAGTAACTGCATCCTCTGTAGTTTGCGGGGTGTTTTTCCAGACAGTTCACGCACTGTGGGTCTTCGTTTTGTTTTTTTGGACAGCTGGTGTAAAGGTGGTGCATTTCACACATCTCGGTTGTGATTGGCAGTAGTTTCACGTGTGGCCATTTCTTACACTGCTGGATTTCTGTTGGTTTCCTTCTTGGTTTGACCTCAATTACACTGTGACTAAGTCTTGTTAAGTTAAAGATTTCTCTACCTTCTTGAGTATTTTCAACGTCGACTGTGCATAGGGGGAATGGGTATTTACTTTTGTTATACAGTCGCCTGATTTTCCTAATGGAGTACATTAGAATGTCTAACTCAGTTTTTATACCTTGTTCAGTCAATGAAACAGGAATATTCCGAATTATTACTGAGAGATTGTTGACTGTGGAGTCTTTGAAGGTGTGATAGCTTAAATTTATTTCAGAGTAAAGTTTTGTGATACATCGATAATCCTCAGTGCTTGTTAAATTTATTCTTAGTTGATTATTTTTGTAGACCATAGAGAATGCAGCTTTAGCATTATCTTTTAGATCCTAAAGTATTTCTTGGTAATTAAGTTTATTTGCTAGACTATCATGAATAAAGTATCACCGTTAACCAACTTCTTTATGATACTAACTCTTACAATATTTGAAAACCCACATGCATCAATATAATTATTGACAAATTAAAAACTATTAATAAGAGGTGGAAACAAAATGAATTTATTGAACCTTCCACATTTGACTCATTAACAGTTTCAAAACCAGATGGCCCATTTTTAGTCAATTTCATGAAATTTTATGTATTTTAAATATTATCCTCAACTCCACTTATTTTAAATTTAATCAAGTTCACTACCATCAAATCAAAGGTTATCTAATGCAGAGCTCCCCTTAGTCCTTTTTTCGCTGAGATTGTCATGAGAGATTTATAGAATTCTTGTCTTTCTCTACTTCCTATCCAACCTTTTTTCTACCACAGATATGCAGATGACACTTTGTATTGTTAAGTTCTCTCAAATCAACCATATAGTCAATACTTCCAATAATTATTATACCAATTTGCAATTCACCCATTAACTTGAATTGAACCATTCTCTTAATTTCCTTGATGTCACTGTATCTATTCATAATACTTACATTCTCACAAAAAAAAAATTCAGAAAACCTACATACTCAGAATGTGTTCTCCATTTTCTTTCTTATAATCATCCTAATGAAAAGAGAGCTTTGGACAGAGCTATATTACTTTCTAACTCCAAGTTCCATCAACACAACATAAATATTGTCTGTGGTATGTTAATTTCTAATGAGTACTCTTTAAATTTTATTGAAAATCACAAAAACATTAGATTAACTTGCAAAAAGGATGACGCATTGCAATCTTTGCAAAACATAATTTACAATCTAAACAGATTAAGGAAATGAGCTGCTATAACATTGAAAAGTGCTTTGAATGTTCAGGTTTAAGTTTGAAATTTAGCTTAGGGATCTATAGTTCAACAATTCTGATATCATAGTCTTCATGAATCAATTAGACCAGCTATTAGGCAATATTATAAAATCTACTACTAAAATTGTGACCGAAACTTTAACTGTACATTATTAACAAGTATTAGATATGTTGAACTCCTACAATCTAAGGGACACTATAAAAGAACCAACACGAGTCACAAAATATAGAGTTACCACAATAGACCACATAATCACAAATCTAGATACCAGTGAATTTGTTAGCAAGGTAATTAACAGAAACATCTCTGATCATTATGCTCAGTGAATAGATAACTACTCACTGAATAACACAGAGAATTCTGTATTCCATGAGCTTAGAGTTATGTGTGAACATAATATCCACAAGCTCAATATAAGTCTGGGGTGTGAACTGTGGGAGGGGGTTTATAGTACATCAAGTATCAATGAAAAGTAGGAAGCCTTTTACAAGCAATTTACTCTGAATATAAATAAAACATGCCCAATAATTAAAAAAAACAATCAAAACACAAATTAAAACTCTCATTTGAAATAGTAAAATTAAAGAATCAAATTAAAATCCTGCATCTTGTGTATAAAGACACATGTTTACGATTATTCAAGTCTGAAGAGAATGTAGTTAAAAAACTTTACCAGAAAGTGCTTATGGAGATAAAATCTATCAAAATAACAGATAATGCACCCATCATATAAAAAATGCAGCAATAAAGACCTAAATAACTTTAGGCCAACTGTACTTTCCTCGTTAATAGGTAATTTTTTTGAAACAGTAATTTATAAAAGAATGTAGAACTTCTTCTGTTCAATTAATATAATAAATCCATGCCAACATGGTATTCAGAAAGGACATTCTACTATCACTGCAGCTATAGATATCATACATAATGTAATCAATCTACTAGATGAAGATGAAAAATTAAGCATTTTATTGTGTGAAGCATGAATTACTAATTGCAAAGTTGGAAACATGTGGTAGCAGGGGCATTACACAAAACCACTTACTTCATATCTAAGGAAGAGGTTACAGTATACAGAAATAAAATACAGTACTAGCAATAACATAAGCAAAATAAGATCAGACAGAGGACTTGTACAGTGCCCTCAGGCCCAGTTTAAAGGCCACTATTATTCATTATATATGAAAATAATATAGCCTTCTATGGGGAAATCATACAAATTAACTTTGCAGATGAAAACACTATTATGAAAGAGCCTTGAGATTGGTAAGTTCGTTCTCGTTTAAATTGAGCATTTTAGCGACAGAAGTCAGCACAGAATGTCCCTGACCATCAAAATGTGAAAGTCCACCCAAATTTTTATTATTCAGTTATCTGCCAAATCTATTGTCAAAATTTTATTTTAATATTTTTATTATATTAACTTTATAGGGTAGAACTTTTATAACTGAAGGGGTCGCAAATAGCGACGAAACTTTGTATTATTTCTATTACAAATCATTTTCTGACGTAAAAAGGCCGTGCTTTATTTAAAAATCAGATTTTATTTAATGATTTATTGCAATTAGTGAATTATTTTTATTTATTTAATTTATTCGGATAATTGATTACAAAAATGGATTCCCTGTTAAAAAATCTTCTTGGATCACATCAAGCTGATGTATATTGAAAATTAGCTGATTGCCCAGCGTTACCCGGGTTGTCATATATCCAAAAACCCCGATTTAACCGAAATCTCGGTTGTTTATGCGTGATTTTTATGTAACGCCCACTCCCACCCTTAAGCGTGCTCCCCTCCCATGCCGAAAGGGGTTGAAATTATACACAAACAACATCCATAGAAATACTGTTAATCTAATTAACCCTGAAAAATATTTATTCAATACAGATATCGGCCGTGTTTGCATATTTCAAAATTTCCACCCCCGCCCCAGGGGTTAAATAGCACGTTCAATGAAATCAAACTCAGCGACATACATAAACCTGGATTTGAATTTAATCTCAGTTCTATTTACGTTATTTTCTTCTAACGTCACTCCACCCCACCCCTCTGGGTGCTCCTTTCTCAGGCTGTAAGGGGTTGAAATTATACACAGATAACATCGGTAGAAACACTATCAATCTCTTTGACCTCTAAAAATATTTATCCGACTTAAATATAGGCCGGTTTAGTATGTTTGAATATTTCCAGCCCCATCTACCGCAGCTGCTGTTTTGTTTCCTCGTCGCAAGGTACACCTATACGAAATTTGATTAAATATTCTCCATAAGTGTAGATTTGTAAATACATACAAACACTGTTTTATTTATTAGAAGAATAGTCTATTCAATAAATTCATTTGATTGGCAAAATTATTTCAGACGTTGACACCAGAGAATTATATCAGATATGCTTCATATTAAATCCAAAATCACAGCAATTAATGTACAAACAGATACTAAGAGAGCTATCTCTTAATTATTGTACATGCAATTTCTAGGTGATTACTTTTCCCCCCTGCTCGTTGTGCGGTACTGTATTCATACAGCTGAATTAAATGTTTCGCAGTAAAGGAATAAAAAAGTACGAAGGTTAATAAAATATATGGATGGATAATTCATTACTGTAATGTTAGTCTTTTCTGTTTTAAAGAGAAATTTTGGGGACAGTCAAATAAAATATTTTTTTTGTTCGGTTTTACGAGAACATTGAAGTGTATTACTAACTAATGTACGAGGGTGAATCAAATATAGACGAGACTTTTGGACCTGCGCGCGCAATAGTGATGGAAGAACGTTCCGCTGTTATTGGCTGTTAGGTTGGTTTGTCAGGAGTGGGAGAAGCACGTGACTCATCATCATAGACTCGCTCAGTGTCCATCGTTACGATATCCGAGCAGGAGGTACCTCCCTCTATTGCGCAACGTATTGTTATCAAGTTTTTAGCTGCAGAAGGTGTAAAACCGGCCGAAATCTTGAGAAGATTGACTGCACTGTTCGGGGAAGAGACGCTGTCGCGAGCTAGAGTGTTTGCTTGGCATAAACAGTTCGTGGAGGGCCGTGAACGTGTTGAAAATGAGAGCCATGATCGCAGACCCCGCACCAGCATTACAGCGGGCAACATCGACAGTGTTCGTCAACTTGTTGAAGGTGATAGGCGTCTAACAACTTAGGATATTTCAATTAAAGTTGGAATAAGTTATGGGAGCACTTACTCTATACTCTCAGAGGAGCTAGGGTATCGCAAGGTCCTTCTCACAGTTGACCAGAAACTGAATCGTTTTCAAGTGTGTGAGCGTCTTCTTGCACGATTTCGGGAAGAAGGAGACCAATTTCTTTCTCACATTGTCACCTGTGATGAAACGTGGGTGCATCACTACACCCCTGAGTGGAAACAAGCGAGTATGGAGTGGAGGAAGAAAGGAGAAACCGGACCAGTGAAAGCCAAGTCACGATTATCGGCTGGCAAGGTTTTGGCTACCGTTTTTTTTGACCAGCGTGGCCTGCTGCACCTTGATTTTTTGCATGAGCGCAGAACAATTAATGCGGCATACTACTGCCAAATTTTGACTGAGGTCAGACTTGCATATCGCCGCAAAAGACGAGACCTTCCGATGAGAAAAGTGATTCTCCTCCATGACAATGCTCGCCCCCATACAGCAGCCCTGACCGTACAAAAATTGGAGCAACTGGGTTGGGAGACACTGGAACACCCTTCATACAGTCCAGACCTATCTCCCTGCGACTTCCATGTCTTTGGTCCTCTCAACGAAGCTTTGGGAGGGCAAAAATTCCACAGCGATAATGAGGTTGAAGCATATGTGCGCAATTGGCTACAAACACGACCTGACTCTTTTTACGTGGAAGGAATTAAAAAATTACCTATATGCTGGGAAAAATGTGTTTATAAATCAGGAGATTATGTAGAAAAATAAACTATGATTGTTTGTGCGTTTGAAATCAAAATAAATATTTTAAAAAATAAGTCTTGTTTATATTTGATTCACCCTCGTACTTCAATAAATTCGTTTATTCAATATTTCAGTTATCCATTGTCCCATTTCGGCGATTTGAATCCGATATGAATGTTACCTACTTACAAATTATACGTCCAAGTGTGAAAATAGCCGATGAATAGATAAATTGTATTTCACGCGAAAACAGAATTTATTATCTGGAGAGAGACAGAAACTTATAATTTTAGTAATCGGGCAACGTAATAGTTCTACTATGTACACTATGAAAAAATTATCATGAGCAAGAAGTGAATTAATTGTAATTCTAGACATTTTTATTCATCAGAAATTAATTGACTTTTTCTTGTGTTGGATTTAATTACCTTTGTATTATTATTCATTATCAATGATTTCAAATATGGATAATTGAATTTCTAAAACATTGCCATAAAGGAATCATCATTTATTTTCGCTATTACGACCGTAACGGAGACACGGACAAGACATTTGTATAGCAGTTAACGTGGAAAAAGGCGTCAGCATCCGCCCAGCGAAGTGCAGTAGTAGAATAGATGTGGCGAGGTGAATTTTTTTTTTTTGAATGGTGGCCGCGCAGGTGAGGGAGACTTGGCAACGGAGCGACTGCAAGTTCCCACGCTGCGCAGACAGCTGGCGCTGCGGCCTTGAACTACATCATCAGCTCTCACCACCACTGTCAACTATCGCCAAAAGGTCGACGACTGACGGAAAATCGACTACCGATCCCACTCGAGTGCAAACTGTCATCGGGAAGAGATCTCAAAGAAAAGGATTGAAGGTTGGAGGGAGACTCAAGTTTGACGTCTGTCACGTATGACGATGTGTTTACAGTCATCAGTGTGGTGGAAACAGGATGCAACTTTCAATTAAATGAAACGTGTTTGTAAACTAAAATTAAATTTTGGGAAAATTGAGAAAAGTTTTAAGCTGGGGAACGCCAAAACAAAAGGTTACCCAAACTGTCAGTATGTTATTCAAAGTCCTTGTTTATGCGATTAGTTTCAATGAAGAATTATGCTGTCACTATATTTAAATACTCAACTAATCAAAACTCGCAGTTTCAGCTTTTCAACCCTTCTCGAATAATGCCTGCCCTTTTAAAATGTGACCAATGTTGTGAATATTCCTTGAGACGTAACACTAATACGATACTGAAATTATTCGAATAACAGATAAGTAACGTACAATCGCTAAGGAAATGTTTGTGCGATGATCTCTGATTCGGTATCTCTTTAAAATGTATTTGCTGCCTGCGTCGTCGGTTTGTTTTCTCTTTCATGAGGACGAGAAACGAGACGAAATGTTCATTTATCGCTCTGCATTGAATATACTATATTTATTTCGAAACCCCGTTAGTAGTAAACTCCTTAATTTAGTTTCCGGTAACGACTTTCCAATTTAACGAGAAGAGGAACTGGAGAACGGTCATAGAGATGTTCCTTTCAAAATGGATCGGAAGGGAATCCGTGAAATAAAAACATGTTCTTGTACCTGGGGTGAAGTTTATCTATTTACGATGGTATGATTGAAACGTAGTTTGGATAATTCGAATCAGAACAAAGGGAAACAATCGTTTTGAATAAACAGTTGACTGAACATCACAAATTGTGTTTGTATCTTTTCCCTGATGGTCTTAATCAGTCGCCAATTTATGAAAAGTTAAAAACTCCAAAACTAATCAAATGTTAATTTTTTAAAGAGATTCCTGCAATTTGCCGTAGTCCAATTTCTCCGGAATATCGGTTCCTTCATATTTTCATTTAAATAAACAAAAGTCAGTGAATATAAATTAAAAATATCTTGAGAAGTACCTTTCACCGTGTGCTGTTGAAGTGATGCAGTTCTGCTGTTGAGGAAGTAACGATACCCAGGATTGAAGCAGAAAAGACGACACAAGGTAAAGTAATTGAGTGGACGGGAATAATAAGACTCGAAGTCGACGACGAGATAAGTTATACTGAGACATCACTGGTGATAGAAGAATTTTTGGAGGACCATGAATATGAATTGACGGATTGAAGGTGGTGCAAGTTCCGAGGTGACAATAACAAAAACTAAAAATCTAAGATTATTCGAAAATAGGTGAATTTTTCAAATTATTCGACAGTAAGGAGAGTTTAAATGACGTCACCTATGATGAAGTTGTATGGATGTTTTTCTGAGCGAGCTGCGGTTTCGTGAGAGCCTTGACCTTCAGCTGCCGATACGACGTCTGGTAAAATTATTCCCACTGAATCTTGGGCCACGTTTTTTGTGAGCGTCTCATCGGAAACACAACGAACTTAGCTCAGTTCCCTTCCCTTAGGTACAGCTCGTTTATGTGATCTGATCTTTCGTGCATTTAATTAGAAAGAAGCTAACTTGCTCATCCGTCGGTGATGGACGCTATTAAAAAAATGCAGTCTGAAACTTGACAAGATAAAAGGGGGACCTTACAAAGAAAGGATTAAGGCTGAGAGGATCGTGAAAAGCAGTCAATTTTTGAAGAAAGTCGATTGACGGGTTATTACATTTGTTCAAACGTTAGTCTGAATTTTGGATCAGTTACTTTGGCATTCTCACGTCTTACGTTTTAAATACGCATCCAAATAAGATGTTTCAGAAATTATATTTTTCATTTAAGTATTACCAATTTATGTCAGCTAATAAATGTTAATTATTGATGTTTAGATTGATGGTGGCTAAAATGTGAAAACTTAAAATAAATAAGAGAGAATCGACATCAACTTAGTTGTCACTCTGGCGCTGAATGTCTCGACAGCTTCATGAAGTCAAAAAACAGTTTCTTTACCCATATTCAATACTTTTGTTTCTTTGTCTTCTAAGAATTTCAAGAACACTTGGCCTAACCACATAAAAGAAAGATTCAAAACCATTATGTGCTTTATAAATAAATATGAAAATTAAGAGTAAATACTCTTACATTTTCAGAATTTACTTTCACATTTTTTAAAATTTAGAATCGTTGTCTTGTACCTTCAAAGCAAAACCAAGAAATAATCCCGCCTACGCATAGTTGGTAAAATCTCAACAGACTTCAAAAAGATTAAATAGTTTTTTTTTTCAATTCAGGAAAAGAGAGAAAAATCTTACAAAAAGCTCAAGCCAAAGAGGACATGAAATTGAATTAAAGTATCAGGATGGAAAAAATCTTGGCCGGATCAGGAATCGAACCGGGGACTTTCCCTTAGCTCTACAACTGGGCTACCCGTGTCAACTCCAGATACGGTGCGAAATTCCTCCAACCATTAGAACTGATGCAGGCTCCCCTACAATATACTAAATCACAATTCTTGCACGGCCTAAAGAATTCCAATGATATTTTTTGCGTCATATTGTTGCCTTCACAAAAGCTATCGTGGACCAAAATATCGTGCAAGAAACCTGTTTAATAGTTTTTCCAGTTATTTTTAGATTTATACGCGGGATAATTTGTTTGTAACGGTAACAGGGCTAGTCCTTATTCATCAGTATCTGTAAGCTAATTTTTTTTTGTGTTGTCTACAGTACGTCCGTTTAGAATTATATAACCTAAACGGACGTACTCCATTGACAAGGTGTAGACAACACTCAAAAAAAATTAATTTACAGATACTGATGGATATGGACTAGGGACGCCGAAAGCTCCAGATTTTTGTATAAAGGTGTTATGAAAACTTTTAGAACGGTAAGAGATTTTTATTTATATTTGATTGTATTTTGAGTGTATTCATTAATCATGTCAGTAACGTACTCCTACGAGAAGTCGAAGTTTGGGGCGCTCGTTTTCTCATCGCATTTCTCAATCCTTGAGGATTTGGAGTTATTATTCTATAACTACTATTTTATGTAGAAGTTCATAATTTATTCAATGTTTTAATTCGCAGAAAATCCCGAAAGGATTTACGAGTTTTTCGATAGGGTGTGTGTTCAGGTTGAGGGGTTTCCATTGGGTATACAGGAACGAGAAAAATGATACGTAATTTGAAAGACGAGTCGATATTTAAATCTTTATGGTCTCTTTCATTTAACATACTTTCAGAGAGAAGTATATATGTTGTATGAATCATTACGAAATATATGTGCAAATGTATTGACTAGGTATACCCAGGAATATTTCTACAACGATTCAACAGACGAAAAACACAAAATGCTAAC
The DNA here is from genome assembly GCA_037074705.1 of Zhengitettix transpicula. Classification (NCBI taxonomy): domain Eukaryota; kingdom Metazoa; phylum Arthropoda; class Insecta; order Orthoptera; family Tetrigidae; genus Zhengitettix; species Zhengitettix transpicula. The sequence goes on from CM073595.1 coordinate 6,320,512, forward strand.
TTTATTTTAGATTGCACGAAAAATATTGCTGTCAATATTATTTTAGTGTGGCGATTCTGATTGCAATTCCAAACTTTGAAGACAATTTATTTGTTTTGTCGTCCCGAGGATGAAAGAATCGTGCTCACCTTCCGAAGAACCCTATCCTTCTTTGAATATCTGCCACAGAAGGTGTAACGGAAACACGTGACTGCAGTATTGTGTGGTCGCATTTTCGGCAGGAAATAGCTATTTTGTGGACAGAAGCTGCAGCAGCGGTGTGGTTTGCCCTTGAAAACGCAACTGTGTTTCAGGAGTCCATTCACAACAAGACAGCACTCGCCCGTCTTAAGCATCGTGTGAAACTTTCACCGCCAGAACAAAGGAAACATCGAACACAAGTCACCGCAAATTCACGTTGTGTAACAACCCTCCAGGGGTATTGATTCTGTAATTTTGATATATTTTGCCAAACTGTATGTGGAGGAGAATCATCGTTGTTTCGTTACTGTGAACACTCGTATGGCAATGGCTCATATACCCTTTATTTCCATTATAGAGAAGTCCGTCGACGTCTTACTAACATCCTCTACTGGCATCAGTGATTTGCTAATTAAGTTTAATCGAGTAATAATTATGAAGAAATTTTTCATTGAGAAGACTCGCGGTTTTCCAGAAGTATATACAGAGTTTAAGGTTAAAAGACCAATCAGTTGAGAAAGTGTGTAGACAAAATTGATCGTGAAAGGAAAACAATCTGTTGAGGAAGTGTGTAGACAAAAATGATCGTGAAAGGAAAACAATCTGTTGAAGAACTGTGTAGATAAACATGATCGTGAAAGGAAAACAATCTGTTGAGGAAGTGTGTAGACAAAAATGATCGTGAAAGGAAAACAATCTGTTGAGGAAGTGTGTAGACAAAAATGATCGTGAAAGGAAAACAATCTGTTTTGTAGGTCTCTGCCTGTTGGGGGCTGTTCGACTCTCAATCCTTCCTCTATCTCTGAAGACGAACAAAGTTAGTCATTGTGCGATCGTTGGTTTCTTCCTTTCTTCCGTCCTGATAATGTCCTTCCTCTTCACCGCGAAATTTCTACTTGTTTCACCATAACAGCATAAAATCCGAAGTAATATTTGGGCAATTGTTTTGGTCTCAATTATTTTGGCCTCGTTAGCATAGCAATAATAGGCCTATATATATTTATATATATATATCATATTTCAAAAAATTGAAAACAGGATTTAGATTGGATTGGGTTTGACAACTTCACAAGTTGAGGAATTAAATAGTGACAATATGGTTTCAATATATCGGTTTAATCAATAGAATACAGCGAGGAAAAGGTGGAAGCTAAAATGATTTACACGGGAAGTGATGGTTTAAATCGGCATGACGACTGGTGGAGTTTAGTATCGTAAGAGCGAGTAATTACACAGATATATATATATATATATATATATATATATATATATATATATATATATTATATTGATTTACTTAGAGTCGCATCAACAGCTCTGGTTATTAGCGACTCAGTATGGGAACTCATTTTTCCTTGTCAGAGGACTGATTTTGACGAGAGTTTCTCTCACGCACACAAACATCCTTGCCCTCGCCGAGATTCGAACCCGGGACCGCTGACCCCTACACCACAGGAGTTTGGCTTATTATTATTTTAGTTACTATTCTGTATTTGCCCGGTGACAGCTATATCTACAAAATTATACAATTTAATACAACTTCCAAAATATATGAGTAACCTAAACTACTGTCTCTGTAATTTTTTATTTACCTGGAAAAAAACAGGAACGACCCCTGATTTCACCACTCCAATTCACTTTTTTTATTCTTTCTTTTTTTTGTAAATCACTTCACGTCACCGCTTACTACGCTGACCACATAAAAATGTGACAAGAAAAATATATTTATATAGAAAATACCCCATGATTACTGTAGTTTCCTCAGCCTACGACTAAACTGATGAACGCTATTCGGAAAAGTCGTCTGCAGGCAATGAATTCCAGTCGCGAATTGATCTATTAACAAATTAATTTTGGAAAGGGTGATCAATTTTAGTAACAGAGATGATTTTTCTTTTTTTTTTCCAGGACGTTTGACCCGTATAAGCTTAGTAAAGAATTAGCTACATAATATGTATCGTCGAGACTGAAAATGTTTTAAAGGCTGAACTAGTCAAGCATCAGTTTAACATAATTATAATTTCACTAGAGACTGTATTCTGACTGTTGAAATCCACTCTCGCATGTCTGAAAACAGATTGACAACTCCTTCTGTATATTTGCCTTTTTGTTCCACTACATTCGAGTCAGAAAACAATACTTCTATATTCCGATATGAGAAACGAATGTAAAATACGTAAAAAAAATATTTAAAACTGCTGTTTAGACTTCATCGAAGAATGGAGAATACTAGGTCCAGTAGCGCTGAAACAAAAAACGCTATATACAATTATAAGTTTTATCAACTGACTGACATCTAAACGATCATAAAGATAATGATTATTATGCTAATTTTGATAGTATTAAATGGTGTAACATTACTTGAAATTATCTACTGTAAAATTTTAAAAAACCTTAAATAAATAATTTAATATGTATATTGTAGTATTTAAAAGGAAATGATTAATTAAGGAACAAAATTTGTACTCGCATTGTTGGTGGCATAAAACCGCACAAGTCGTATACAAGAATGTGGCAAGAATGCAATGCTTGTGTGTATTGTAGTTGTTGGTTCGCTAGACGAAGAGTGTGCTTGAGTGTGTTCTCGGGAGCATAGCAGTATTGACCAGAAAGGATATAATCCAGAAAGTGTCTGGATACATGTAACACAACAGCTAAAACATTTAGAACATTTTACATGTTGCAGTCTGTGAGCAGATAACTACGCAAATCCAACGCTGGATATTTAGAGTTCTGAGGCTAACTTATATTATCAATTTAGACCACTTTCTTCAATTTTTGGAGCCCAGGTAACTGCATCCAGCATTTAACAAACTTTGGAACGAGTTAAGAAGATTTCTTAAAACGAACAGTGAACCAAGCACAGAAAATCACTTTTGACGAACTAAAACTGTTGATTAGATTCAGTGTATAAAAATTGCCTGTCTATAAAGTGTAATAAGTGTGTGTGTGTGTGTGTGTGTGTGTATGTACGAGCCAATTTCCTGGAATACCAGAAATATTAAGGTAAAATTTCACAAAATTACTATCTGTAAACTCGTAAGTAAAGATATTATCGTCAGATTTTCGATTTCGTTCAGAATTTAAAGTTAATATTTTATGTTTTGCATTGTAATAATCTATTGATGAATTAATCCCATGATAGCTTGATAAAATTTGTTTGTTTAACAAGTATTTCTTTATTAAAGGCCCAGTAATCGACCCTGAGAAATAGTCATTTTTTATTGTAAAATATTAATTAATAATGTAAATTGAAATTTATTTGCCTAAATAACTTTTGTAAAATTTAATTGTTTGTTCGTAATAAATTTTAATTGTTTGTGTAAACTGCTTGTTTTACATTTCATATTTTGAACGCCCAGTTACTACATAATTGTTTGCTACAATGTACCGTTGACTTAAATGTCTTTAATAAATTACTACAAATTGACGCCTTAACGTGCCGACTTTAACAGCCATTTATTTGCAAAATACTACAAATTGGCGTCATCAACGTGGGGCTTTCTTTGTAAATTGAATAATTGTAGTGTAAAAGAAATTACTACAATATATATATATATATATATATATATATATATATATATATATATATATGTGTGTGTGTGTGTGTGTGTGTGTGTGTGTGTGTGTCTGTAACGCCGAAAAGCTCATGAAAATAATAATGAAAAGACCTACCATGCTGTTTTAACAATAAACATGATGTTCTTAGTACTTTACCAGTCTTTTAAAAAACCAAACTACAATTCATTACGATTTAAAGATGTTCCGTAAAGCTTGGAGTTCCTCTTGTAACATAATAAATATTAACGTCCACCGTTGTCTCGCACTTCCGGCCGGAAGTAATTCAGCATCCCGAGATATAGAACGAACAGCGTGGATACGAGCGTGTTCCTGCGTCTGCATACTTGCATTGCGTCGTCGATATGGTCGTAAAAGGGTTACGAATCGAATGCAATATTCTCACTACAGATACGCTGACGAGTAGAAAAAGTCATGGTATTTAAGGCTGTCTGTTATTCTTCTGTAAGCTCGTTGGAAAGATCAATTATTACTTTGGTAACAAAGAGGGTGTTCAGACTGAAAATATGAATCATTTAATAGTATAACATGACAAAAGTTACATACATTCAGGACGAATAGAATCTCTGCAAGTGTATCTGTTGGCTCGTTTTAACTGAATATACTAACTGACTATATATCTATGATTTTTAATATTTATATATCTTCTTTCGCAAGGGCTACGTAGTTTTACGAATTTCAGGTCAAGAGTTTGAATTATTAGCTGCTGTCAACTACATTGTTTTAGAATTTATAAGAATTTCTTAATTAAGTGTATAATGAAGTGTATAAATACTATCTATTGGCTACTAACAGGGATAGAGTGTATTCGGAAGAATTTAAAGGGAATACCGAGTGTGTCATAAGAATTAAGAAAACTTTGGTGGGAATAATAATTGATTTAATTCCGTGATACTTTTGGTATTGTGTTCTATTGTCTGATTGGGAGAAGAAATGTGAGTGGAAAAGAGATTTAGTTAAGGAGGAAAGGTAATTAGAATTAATTTCTCCACAGTAGGTAATGGAAAAATCGAACAATATTAACTATGAATTAAAGAGCTTATTTTGTGGTGCGGCATGTCGGAAAACGTAATTCTAACTTGTGGCCCAAGGTTGAAAATGAAGAAACATCGTAATGGAAATGTAGCAAATTACACTTAGTTAACAGTGATGGTATTGAAGTGATTGTTGTTCTTTCTTTTTTTCTATATATTTCACAATAGGCCCGTTATACGGCGATTATTATCTTCGAGATAATGTATCGCTGCAGCCGTAACCGCAGTAGTTCACTGAAGTGAATGAAAGGTTGCACACTGGGCGGTAAATAAACGTGGCGATAAAATTGTCGTGGTTGACAGCTTGAGCAGTCGCTCTGTGCCTTTACCGCTCAGCGATAAATTTATCGCCAATTGCAACAAGTGGCCTACTTAACCCTATGCATGTTTGCACACAGGGCGGTTTTTCTACCGCTGGATTTATTTTCATTCTTGATTTGAATTTTCGTATGGAAAGGTTGTTTTTTGCCATCCTATCTTTTGTGTCTTTTTGTTTCATATTTGGAATATGAATAATTTGGATGACATCATAGATAATGAAATACTTATTTCATTAATTCAAGAAAGACCTGTGTTAAGGGATAAAACCCTGAACATATTTCGCGTCATCCTGCCTCAACTCTTCAAACAACGTGTAGAAAGTTCCAACCTCTTGTCTACTTTCATTAATTGGATGAACCCAAATTAGCCGATATTTTCTTCTCATTTTCATTAGACGACGAAATAACAGTAATGCCAGAATCTGATTTCTGTTCATTTCGAAATACACTGTTCACAGCACTCTCAACTGAGAATCGTACAACGGAAAATTTCATCAGCGATAATAATCACTGTGTGTGTAACGGGCCGTAGTGTTTTCGGTTATTAATAATATCAATAGATGCTTTCAAGTATTATTTTGTATTACATTGATGTTTTAATAAGGGTAACTTGTGTGTTATGTAGCTGCCATCACAATACTATATCACACGTCAGCAAGGCGAAGGCGGGTGTCGAAGATTGAGGACGTGGAGATGAGGCCGTACACTATAGTCCTGGTGTTGAATGATGTGCAATGATGTCGAGATATTAGGTAAAGATGTTATCATTCTATTACATAGGAAATTAAAATAGAGCGGAAGAAGGAAGACAGAAACCAATGTTTCGAACAGTAAAGAGCTCAGTTTTCAGGAATAAAAAGCACAAGAGTCCATGAACTCATTACAGAGACTCTTATAGAGTCCTTAGGATCTTTAGAATAGTAAACTTTAAAGATATAAAAACAAAATCAAAACTCCGCGTTTCACTTTCTTATTATCGAGTAAATATCCTTGGTATTGGACAACCAAGGTTATTGAAGTCAATTAGTTTAATTCTGACATTTACCCTACTGGCTAAGTTGTAGTTCAGCCCCTAGAAGTAGGTGTGGAAGGGAGTGAAACAAATGTCAGCGACCGCTGTCCAATCTGGCATTATGGAAGTCACTGACTTTAATTTTTTAATTTACCATACTGGTTAAGATGTAGTTCAACCCCTAGGGGTGCGTATAAACGCATGGAGCAATTTCTACCAAACTTTGTTCACTTGTTACTTACGACCCAGGAACGAACACTGAGGGGTGGGGGTGGTAATTTAAAAACATTTCTAAACCGCCATTATTAAAGTCAACTAATACGTTGTCCGGGTCGCTGAATTTGATAGTGTAATTCTAGAATTTTTTAGTGTCTCATTTCAACTCCACAAAAGACTGGAGTGAAGGTGTGAGGGGATTACTTAAAAAGTAATAAAAAAGACCGAGATTAGTGTCGATTCCGAGGTTATAGTAGTCGCTGAGTTTAATTCTCGTATTAACCATGGTGGTTGATGAAATTTTATGTTCCTCGATGTGGAGGTGGACGTGATTGCCTTAAAGTTACCCGGAGTAGTTTTGACCCTCTTAAGGTACCGGGCGTATTTTTATTTTTCATAGGCTACCAGCCATATTTTGGTTTCTCAAAGGTTGTATTCTTTAACTCATTTAAGATACCGGGAGTATTTTTAGACATTATTAAGTTAGCGAATATTTTTCACTTTTAATTCGACGTGATTTTTTTATACACTCTTATTTTATGTAGTACGAGTAGTAGTAAGAGTTGTTAACGTACCGTCAGTCATCATCCTGGTTTATTTGAAGTAAGATGCCGAGGGGTCAGGTCGGGATGGGTAAATGTTCTAAACACTGACGCTATTGATGCTGGTTAAATGAAATGTTTACCAAGAGGTTAGTGTCGAACCAATACTCTCTCCGGGCTAATTTAATTAAATACCCGGGTAACGCCGAGCACTCAGCCAGTAACAAATGTAAAGAAATTTTAGAACATTATAAACATGATACACGCAGTCTGGAGTTTTTTTTTTAAAAAAAGGGAAAGTTTCAGATTTGACCAAAATTTGATACGTTGAAGCACCCTGGATAATAATTCATATAGCAAAGTATTCAACTATAGAAACAAAAATATTTTCCACTCTTCGTTGATCCAATAGAAGTTTTCAGTATTCCGAACCTGTTGTAATTCACCCGATAAATGCATTGTGGATACTTTTCTCGGGTTTCCAACCCGGTTTCGTAGTTCAACGACGAACGTTTCGGCAACATTTCCACGTAGTCATCCTTCAGTTAAGTGAGTAATGGGTAAGGTACTATCATAAAATTGTGTTACTTTGATCTTGTTGGTTTAATATGAAAAACCAATATTGACGCCTAATTATAATTTGATGTAGGTCTAATTATGGCTGCACCCTAACAAGCAGCTACTGTTCAACGGAAGAAACATGTACAGTTTCGTAAGAAAATCCAACTCCACGAAGAGTCTGAGAAGGTTCCCCCTCATTTAACGATCTTTTCATTTATCTCAGGACCACATGGACATGGGATTGACGTTTAAACAACCATAATAGCGGGGAGTTTAATTAGAGTTACACAGAATGGTTATCTGCACTGTGGCTGGCGAAGAACCCACCCTCTTGACGTGCAATTTCATTGTTTGGCAGGTCAAAATCTTAGCTTCCGTGGGCGAGCCCTCGCTACCTGGAAGTGATACCTCGGGCTATTGTAGGAGATGGAGGAAAAAATTGTTTACTTCAGCTTCACACAGAGGTTCATTACGCGTCACGAAACAGACTCAGCTCTCCAGAGATCTTTCCTCTCGGTTTTTTGCCCTTTGAAGATAACTGAAGCGAACAGGGGACAAAAAGTATTGATATCGGCTACTTCATTACCAAAGATTCCTTCCTGTTTTACTCTCCTAAATATATTTCCCGGAGGCATCACTTTTATTCATTAAAAAAACTGTCAATTATCTGAATATGGCCTGGTAAGGCCGATAGATCCAGAATATAGATACGAAATTAAGACTATTGTGACTGTAAGATAGACGAAGTTCCTCAGCTGCATTTTAATTTCTACTAGTTGGGTGCCCGGCATTGTCATAATTAAACTCACCGATACCCATAACACCGGATTTGACTCCAATCTCGTCTCCCCCCCCGTTATTTTTAACTAACGCCCTTCCACCCCTATCCCTATAGGTGATCCCCTCCCATGCCAAAAGAAGTTGAAATTATACCAAAAAAATCTGGAGAAACGCTAACTATCTTATTGACCCCCCAAAACTTCCTTTCCACGAAAATATCGGGCGTTTAAACACGTTAGAAAATTTTCACCCGGTCCACCCCCGCTCCTAATCCATAACCTCGGATTCGACTCCAATCCTTGTTGTTTTCGTTTATTTTTGTGTAACGCCCCTCCATCGCATCCGTAAAGGTGCTCACCACCCATGCCTATAGGGGTTGAAATTATACACAACAATCACTGTCAATATCATAGACCTAGAAAAATATTTATCCGACGCAAATATCGGCCATTTGTTTGTTTTTAAAAATTGCAACCTCTACAGTGTTTGTTTCTGGTTCGAAAGACACGTATGCGAAACTTGGTCAAATTTTCTCCACGGGTGTAGATTGACATGCAGAACACACACACACTCAAATTAATTTATTAGATATATTTCATTAATGAATTAATTGTGATACGCAGACTACAAAGTCAGATTTCAATATTGCTGCAACTTAGGTACTACTTCCCGTGTTCTATGTTGAGGTTACTGTTTTTAATCTTGAAATCTACTCAAAGTGGACGAAACGTTGCATCTTTGTTGATCCGCTCAGTTGTAGTGGGTGAGTTTTGTCGAAGAAACTCGTATGCGAAATTTGATCAGCACGTTAACGTCACGCTCCTCTTCAAACTTTGAAAATCGGCAACAGCTGTGGAAATTTAGGTACGATCCAGAAACCAAGTGGAAATTCATTGGAAAACACAATCTTCTATAATAGGAAAATAATCACGCATGAGTCGTTAAAAGCGTTGTTTATCGTTTTGGAAAATTTGTGAGATCGTATTTGAAAGATGGTCTGTAGAAGAATGGGCATCACTTAAAAAGTAGTCCCTATTGCAACGAAATGGTTTTTCGAAATGTTTGGTAAAGACAAAAGATTAGATTAAATCACATTATTTGTTATTTGAAACTGTTTTTTTTTGGTCACATGGAACCCTTAGATCTCGCGTGTGAACCTTTGCACACGTCTCAGCCTTACCGAAGGTAAGTCGTACCAGAAAATAGTCTGGTTGATTTGATTGTGGAAAGAATAAGTTTTTGTGAGGCAGGCTCCTTGGGCAGACCGGATGCCATAAAGCAGCCTCGCAGACTGGGAAGTGGTCGACGAGTTTTTTCTTCTTCTTGTGATTCAGCCGGTCCTTCTAGCTAGTCCTAATGATAGAGGTACTTCCGTCGTACTTCATCGCAATATAGCTCATTTAGTACCACTTGTATCTTGCTTGATGAAACAATTTACTTTCAAATAAAAGTAAAATTTACCCACCCATCGAATTAGGCGCACGCTAGCTAAGGAACAACCTGAAACTGTTTCTGTAAGCCAATGAGCAACTAAAAACAAGACAGCATTGCATGATACACAAACATCCTTTTCCTCTCTTTCTCTCACCGTCCTTGTTGTTTTTCTCTTTCCTACGCTTTTACGCATCCTCGGTTAGGGAAAGAATCAATGGATGTGTTGGACCAGGACCAGGACCGGATAGGGTGGGGGTTGGCATGACGGTTATTGCAAGTTGCAAAGGTTGTTTAAAAATTTTGTGCAGACAACACTTTAATTAAATCGATATTTTTACTATTTCGCATAATGTTTAGAGATCTCAACACTTTCTTTGAACTTTCGGCCGCAAGCTCCTTGGTTCAAAATTAATAAAAAAAAATTCTAATGGAGTTTTAAAATATCTTATTGAGACTGGTTAAAAATCTGTGAGGTTATATTACATAAATATTTTATTTATTTTATTTTTTATATTTTATAGCGGTGCATACCCGTCATTAACAGCATCTTTCTTCTTCACAAACAATTAATTCATGTTATAAACGTATTAACCACCTTCAAGTGTTATCGATACGAAGACAATTCAGCTATGCCTTTTATAAAGAAGTAGCAATGACATTCCCAGAGAAAGTGGTATTAATCTTTAGGCAACGTTGTAACCTATAGTCAATAATTCAAATTTGTTTTGACTTTCCTCCTTGTCAGGAAATTTGGAAAAGTAGGCATATAGCCTATGTTGTACCATGACAAATTATAAATATAAAAATTCATTGAAATGTGTTTAACAGATTTTGAGCTTATCCGGTTGAAACGGGCCGACAAAAACGTATATAGATACCATCTGGGTGCCGGGCGTTGCCAGGGTTGTCAAAATTAAACTTATCCATAACCCCGGATTTGTCTCCAATGTTGGTCGTTTTTGCGTTATTTTTATTATCGTCCCTCCACCTCCATCCCTAATGGTACTACCCTCCCATGCCGAAAGGAGTTGAAATTATACATAAAAATGTCTGGAGAAACGCTATCTATCTCATTGACCCCCAAAAAGTTTATTTCGACAAATATATCGGCCGTTTTTACAGGTTAGAGAACTTACAACCCCGCCCACTGCCGCCCCTGGGGGTTAAACTGCAAGTTTAATGTAATAATTAAAATCAGCAGCATTTATAAGCACGGATTTGACACCAATTTTGCGTTGCATTCGCGTTACTTTCTTGTAACGCCCGTCCACACCCACCCCTAAGGGTGCTCCCTTCCGAAGCCGAAAGGGGCTGAACTTATACACGGAAAATATTGGTAGAAATACTATATAGCTGTTTGACACTAAAAATACTTATCCGACGCAAATATTGCCGTTTGCGCATGTTTCAAAATTTCCACCACCCTGGCGGTGGTAGACGTGTCAGTGTTAGTTCTGGTCGCAAGGAGCACGTTCCAAATTTGGTTAAATTTGCTCCACTGGTGTAGATTTGTATGCGGAACATACACACATACATACAAACAGTCCATTTCATTTATTAGTAGAAGATATATTGTTACTGAATTGCCTGTGTTTGTCCGAACCCAGTAGGAAAGGAATTTAACAAAAACTAAATGAAAATTAATTATTGTGAAAATGGCTAATTCAGTTCGCATAATGTTCAGTAAATAGAATAAATTCGGTAGTAATTTAAATTTTCTACGTTAAAAATGGCCGTGGGGTTCACATACTGATATTTCCATTTATTGTCGCGAAACGATGAGACTTTCGTGATAGTTGCTAACATGACAGCAGCTATTACAGTAACTTTTGGCTAGTAAATGAGGCCAAAGGAACAGCATGAGGGCGTCGTTGGATGAATAAAGAAGAAGGTCCAATAAATTAAATTTACTGATGTTCCTAACGGAGGTGAGAATAACAATGTGAGTAAAAAGGATGCTGATTTTTGTAAGTACTGAAGAACATGAAGTTGTAACGAGAAAGAGCGACCGTAAATTTATTGCTACAACTATGATTTACCAGAGAATCGAGTATCTTAATATTGGGGTGTGGGATAATAATTCAGTTGGTGTTTTGAAGGTGAAGTGTACAAAGGCCAGAAGCAGGTGTGAGTCGTTCCAGCCATTGTTCATTCAGGTTTCACCATCTGCAGGGCGAGATCTTGCTGGCTCCTTTACAAACCTGTGAACCACCTGATGGACGAATACCATAATTGCTATGATACTTGATCAATGTGCAATGTACCTTTTATTTTCCTTTATCACGTCCTCCTTGTTATCACACCGCGAAAATGTTTCGTTAAAAATCTTTACCTTTTCCTGAAATAATGTTATGCACCTTAAAATGTCAATAAAATAATAATGTGTATTTAAGAAAGGATACATACGAGAACTCGCAATGACACAAGTGTATATTTAATAAAGTATTACAAAATGGCTTCCAGAAATTTTTTATTTACTATTCGACGATTATAAACTTGCAAAAATTCGATTTGTTAGCTATGAGAAGTCAAATTTCTTGTTTCAGCGAGTTTGTACAAATTTTTAAATAAAAGAAAAGGAAACTAAAACCCTGTTCAAAGGCCATCTTCCATCAATAAAATATGTTTGTAGTTGGGCTAAATAGTTCGTGAATTGTTTATTACATTATTATTTTGAAATATGAAGTAATAATAGAAAAATTCGGCGAGGGAAGATATTGGTCACATTTTTATTTAATCTAACTACTCTATACATATTCTATTAATTACTACTGATGATAACAATTGTTTTCCGGGGTCCGGACGTTTGCCCGACACAAACTTGCCAGATGTACGTTTTCCCGACAACAATATCCCGGTTGACGTTTTCCCGACAGGTCATAGTCCCGAAAGGTGTTTTTTTTTACGAAATAAAGCATAATATTAATAATGTTGAACACTTTAAAATTAAGTTATTCATTAATGCGTGGAACAATTTCAAGCAAACTTGGTACACGTATCACTTAAGATCCAGGAACAAACCCTGCGGAATTAAGTTAACGCTAGCACCCCTATAGGGGGTGGCATTTTTTCAAAATGCAAAATATGCAGTAAACGGCCTATATTGACACAAAATAAATAGTTTACGAGGTCGCTCAGATTCATAATGCCACTATGGATGATTTTAGTGTCGAATTTCATCCCCTAAAGGCAAGAGGACAGGTTTGAGGTGGGGTGAAAGAAGGTGACAAAAATTGCGATAACACCTTGGGAGTTTGTGTCGAATCCAGGTTTATAATTATTATAATTTTTATTTGGCGTCAATATAGGCAGTTATCGCATATTTTGTATTTTGAAAATGCCACCTTCTTCTACCCCCACTAGTAGGCGTACTAGAGTTAACTTAAATCCGCAAGGGTTGGTCCTGTATCTTAAGTGATACGTGTAACAAGTTTGGTTGAAATTGTTCCACGTATTAATGAATAACTAAATTTAAAAGTGTTCTGCAATATTAATATTATGCTGCATTTCTAAAAAAAAACTCACCTTTTGGGAAAATGACCTGTCGGGAAAATGACCTTTTGGGAAAATGACCTGTCGGGAAAATGACCTGTCGGGAAAACGTCAATCGAGATAATGTACTGTCGGGACAGCCGGGATTTTGTCATGTCAGGCAAACGCCATTCGGGATATTGGCGGGAAAACGTGCATCGGGGAAGTGTGTCGAGATTTTGTACTAGACCCTGTTTTTCCATATGTTATGCGTACAACCTCCATTCCAAATTTATCTACTCGAATTAAATCTTTAAATGTATATTTGGACTTTTATCCTTGGTATATCTATTCGTTAGCTGTTTCTATGATTACTAATATATTAATTAATTGTAATTTTCTTTGTGACTAGTCATTAATTAAGGTATTTAATTAAAGCCTCTTGAACTTACTCGTTTTGTTCAATGAGAATTTTTTATCTTCAATTTAATTCACAGAACTGCCCTTTATAATATTATTCCGACATTTTATTACAGGTTTATTTGAGTGGTACGTTTGCAGATTCTACATTTATTCCAATGCATTGCTCCTTTAGAGAGGAACGCTATACTGCATTGCATAAAAACCTCTCCCGGTATTTACCATGCAGAAACCCTAATTTTCAATATGATGCGCGTGATAAATGTAAATTGCAAATCGACCATAAAGTCACGTACGTGAAGAAACGCGTTGAGCGTGCGGACTGTTTTCTCAAGAATTTCCCAGTCCTTAGTGAAATACAGTGGATAGAACAAGCAAGGAAGACATCAAATAAACAATGACGAATTTCATGTGCATCATATAATTTACTGTTGAACAATACAGCATTAAATCGTTAGATTTCAGTTGTAATTCATACACTGACCTTTAATACTGAACTGACATGTTACATTTAACACTTTGAAAAATAGTAATAAATTTATTGAATTTATATATATATATAAATTGAAAATGGTATCAGGCCTGGAATAAGATCCTTATGCAACCCCGCCCTTTATCTGCATCAAATTAAAATGAAAATGTTTTCAAAAATATCAGTTATTCTTTGTTTCCTGTTACATAAGTAGGACGAGAATCAGGAATATGACGTATCAGTCTCAATTATTCTAACAGAACACAACTTTGAACTCTATAAATAGATTTTATCTAAGTAAGTCCCAGTGATGTCGAGATACATTTCCAACTTTGATCACTAGTAAAGCACTATTCGAAACGAAATGACGATTGATGCTCTGTCGCAATAGTTTGTACAAGTTCTCTCCTCTGCGCCCACCTTTCCGATGTGAGGTTGTTTGCATTGCAAATGTGAACGTGGGAAAGTCATCTCCGGCGGTCCTACCACTCACTACACGAGGCTTCCGGTGGACCTGTTCCGTCGCCCTTGCATTTCCGTCTCTGCTGTCGGTTGTTGACCTTCCATTCAGCCGGAGGTCAGCTGAATGGGCAGTCGTGGGAGTACACGCAGCGCACTCATCACCAGCTCATTTTCCGATACGTTTAACGGCTCTTATGCACATAATGCTATCAGTGCTAAGTGTTTCCGTTGGCACGCGTTATTTGAGGCAGTCCCAAATACCGTTCTAAAATGCACTTTGCACTCATTGTGAAACACCAGGACTATGCTTCTGAATCCTTGCATTTAATAATTTCCCGAGAAATTCACCCTTTTCCCTTAATTATCCACATAAACACGAGGATGTCCGATTGTATGTTATTTCTTTCGTAAGCCTTACTGGGTGATCGATAAATAAATTAGTGACGGCTCGTTTTACGTCAAGTGCTACATCACCACAATCAACCATTTTTACGCGGATAAATATGTAAAATATAATACTACAACAACGATAGTGATACCAACACTCTGACCCTTAATATGCTACATTTCTAATTCCGTCTACTTTGTTTCCAATAGTGTCTAATTTTTAAAACGGAACAATTTATCACCAAAATTGACACGAATTTTTATCTCGAAATTATTTTTCCTTCGTAAATATTTTAAATAAAGGTAATTTTTGGAACAAGCCATGCAGGATCGTGCAGTAGATTTTTTCACTATAATGAAAATCCACGAAAATGTTTCTTTCTTTGAAATAATATTTCATTGTGATTTTTTTAAAAAATATAATACCCAAAATGTATGAATACAATTTTTTTTTGAAAATATAATATAAGAAAAATATTTTTAATTCCTTCGTAAATATTTTTAAAAAAGTTAATTTTTGGAACAAGCCACGCATAATGGCAATATTTTACGTAGGATCGTGCGGTAGATTTTTGCGCTATATTGCAAATCCACGGAAATGTTTCTTTCCTTGAAATAATATTTCATTGTGATTTTTTTAAAAAAATAATACCCAAAATGTATGAATACTATTTGTTTTTAGAAAATATAATATAAGAAATATATTTTTAATTCCTTTGTAAATATTTTAAATTAAGTTAATTTTTGGAACAAGCCATGCATAATGGAAAAATTTTAAGTAGGTTCGTGCGGCAGATTTTTGCACTATGTTGCAAATCCACGGAAATGTTTCTTTCTTTTAAATAATATTTAATTGTGATTTTTTTAAAAAAAGTAATATCCAAAATGCACGAATATTTACTGAGCGGCTCAAACTTATTTTGATTTCGTTGCTCATGCTGTCTGATTGGACGTTCTGACTGATGCATAACAGTGTAAAGAAGGAGTTTATTGAGTTATGGGTGGTGCAGGGGGGGGGGGTGAGATTAAACAGAATACTACGTCTTTGGCATTACAGACGTAAATTGTATGCCACAGCTGCAGTAGCATAGATATGGCCTTCTGGCAGCATTAGCGGGAGCGAATGCGCTGTAAGGTTGGCAGTTAAAATTCCCACTGTTAAAACACAATAATTATTTAGGTTCTTAAGATTAAGATATTTTTTTTGTAAATTAATTTATGTTCTGTAGCACATGAACACATATGCAACAACCACCACATTGCGTGCGTTTACAAATTACAGTTTAAGTAATCTATAAAATGCAGAAAAGTGAATTTAGAACGAACATTTTATATTTTTTTTAGATTTTTGCACTATTTTTACGAAAACAGCATCCATTGCTCCAGAATAAAACTGTTCAACAGTCTACAAGAAGATACATAAAAATACACGTATAAATACAACCAATTATCGAAAGCCTCGTCCTACACGGTTGTTCTCTGTTGCCAAAGTCATAAACACATTATTACAGTGTTTGAATACATGTGGTATATAAAATAAATAGTAAGGATTATGATCAAATATGGCCACGAATACCAAATTAAAAACTGGAAGTGCAATGCAAAACTTAATACCAAAACCGATACATCTAAAGATCACTAAATTATGATAAACTAAACAGAATCATACTTTAAATAGGAAAATGTTAGAAATTGCTTAAATGACAACGCCACAGTTAATTCAAAGAAATAAATTTACGAATAAACCAATCACTATACAAGTAATATTTCAACAAGTCATATTCAATTGATCAAAATACATGATTACCTGTTTCAATAATATAAATCCTTATAGTCGATTAAGGGTGCTAACTTGTACGATCTGGTACTTCCTTTATAATTCTCCAGACATTTCAAAATAATGGTTTGGTTTAGTAACCAAAGACGTGTCGACGTTGAAAATCCCACAATTGGACAAAAACACCATTATTGCCACGTGTGTAAAGAGGGGGGTGACGTTTCCCTCTTGGTGGCACGAGGCTCCTTCTTCATCTGACACAACGTGTAGCGTTGTTTTTGACGCGTGTAGTAACGCTTCCAGAGGAACAGGGGCAAAGGTTTATGTCCGATAGCTGCAACCAGGAAAACGGACGAGCAGTGGAAGCCGCATCCTATTATCCTGTAGGCGCTAATCACCGGGAAATACGCAACTGAAATCAGGATGGTTATGTAAGCAAACCCCATTTCTTATTATATGGAATTCAATTGATTTTTCTAACTTTTTCTAAATCCACGATTTTTGTGAAAAAAATCCCTGAGACTGAATTATTATTTTGCAGTACAAAACGGTGGCAGAGACTTTGTGTAGGGAAAAAAAATGAATTCATTAATCTTTTAATAAATTTTTTAAACAATTTGTTAATAACTTAATGTTTTTGTACAATTTAACTCCCTCCTTTATATATCATCAGAATAGATAGAAAGACCTTAATCAATGATGATTTAAATTAAAAAAAGGGTTATTGACTACGTAAAACAATTTAATAATTAGAGACTTGTCCTACATGAACGTAAAAATAAATAAAAATGTACATTATAATTAATAATTTAATTACAGACAGATACATGTCATAATTAATATGAATATAGTTTAAATTTTTATATGCAAATATTATATACAATTTTTAGATTATCTTGATTCAATAATAACTATAGTTGTAATTATTATTGATGGAGTGAGTTAAAAATGAAAATTATCGCATAATTGAGTTTATTAATCGTTAAAATTATTATAAAATTTAATACACTATATGTGTGCTAAAATAATTTATTGCCTGATAATATAATTGGCTATTGTAATGTTATCATTAAATACTGATTGATGTTGTTACTTGTGATGAATATGATGATAATGCGTCTAAATCCTCTGAAATAATATATTTAACTGTAAAGAAAACTGGTTTATCAGAAAAAAAAAATTATTCAAACAGCGAAAAAATAATTTTTAACAGTGTGCCGAGTGAGAGTGATTAGTGTGAAATTATGTACTATGAGAATTTTCTGTGTGTATTAATAACGGCATGTGTGAGTATAATTAGACTGACCAAATGCCTGAATAAATATCAAATGCAATGATTGCAAACAGTCGTAGACGACTTGTCTGTGCGATGCTGGGAAGGGAACGTCTCCCGCCCTCAAGCCTCCCACGCCAGTCTGTGTGCTAATTCTAATGCTAATGATATTTGCTCAGGATTTTCCCAAGTGTTTTGTCACACGATAGCGACGAACACCTGGTCACTATTCAAACAAATACTGTTTGTCTTTCGTAAAAATAGAAGAGAGCGTTATATTTCTTTAACTTATTATTTGAACTTTTACACTTACATAGTTGAAAACGTTTTTCATTATTCGGTATTTTAAGTTTCCTAATCTTTAAGGGCTTGTAAATTATCTTCTGTTAAACATGTTTTGAAATTCGGTTACAAATGGTATCTCCGTTGCTGATTTTCCTCCCTTTAAGTTTTCGTCTTAGTTTCTGTCAAAAATCCTTTTATCCTTCGTTCCTTCAGTTTTCGTTCACTGGCATATTGATTATTCTTTATTCCTTACTTATTTTGTTATTCATTTCCTCCTGACTTGCTTTCTGATAAATCATTCTTTCCTTGCTCCTGTTGTTATTTCCTCATCTGTTCATTTGCTTACGTATATGTTTTTATTCTTTCTTTTATTAATTTTTATTTTCTTCGAACCTTCCATCTTTTGTGGTTTTATTTTTTCTCTTTCCTAGATCCTTCTATTACGCACCATAGTTTTTCATTCATTATCTTACATAATTTCGTCCTTGTTTATTTTTCATTTCTATATGTTTATCTCATATATTTTATAATATACACCAATATTAATATGATTTTTAAATTGTTCAAGTATCAGGTTTATTGCATAAGATAATTCAAATAACATTAGAAGAGTCACTATGAAAAGTGAATATAGAGCATTCCCAAACGTTTCTATTATTGTGTTTTTGTATTTGTTTTGACGATCATCGGCACAAACGTCAAATGAATGCGTCTGTCTGGACTGTGGGAGTCCTGACTATATGAATTTCTCATCACTATACAGTGTAATACGAGAGGGAGAATTTGATGTAGTAAAATTATCATTTGATCTGCGTTCGTCAAAGAAGCATGTCACCATTGGGCGAGGTGAGCCAAAGTGGTCCGAGGAGTAAGGAAGTTGTATATAAAAATATTAAATTCATGATATTATATTCACTTTGAAACCTGTAAATCCGATATTTAATTTACTTACAAAGTTTAAAGATAGAATTGATATCCACCATAAATTAACATTGAAACCAATGTTAAAAAGCTTACACTTCATTGTCGTCTCACGATACAATGACTGGGCATGAATTTGAATTCAATAATATAAAATTTTTGCAACAAAAATTACATTTCCTGAAGCCGTATACTTTAACGTAAATAGAAACACGATTTTCATTTGCAGGCTTGAAGGAGGGGAAATAGAATTTCATTATGCAGAAATAATAAACTTAATTGCTAATAACTTGTTTTACGAAACGCAACTATCATATCTTGTGTTTTCCCTTGAACCGACATTATTAATAATGTTAGTTTTAATACTGTATCATCATTGGTATTATAATTTTAATTAATTATATACTTTTTAGCTTTGCTGTAGTATTGACCATAACTCGGAAACCAAAAATTTCCGGACATGTGTTATAATTATTTTTTTTTATTTATATGGCGAATACATACCTGAAATTATACAATAATTTGAATATATATTGTTGTGATGGTCTGAACACGCAGCGAAACCGTTGACAAAGTACAAAATCGAATTGAACGAACTTTTGTGTTGCAGTTTTACTTTCCGTTTACTTGTTACAACTATAAGGTATGTTTTTTTAAAATATAAAAATCCCTTTTACTGTACACTTTTTAACTGCTATTATTCTGGTAACCATTGTATAATAATTTAGGATGAATATGACAAAAGTAGTGGAAAATTTTGTTGCCACATAGGGTTACTATTATTATCTTGAATAGCTCTAGCTGAAATACGTGAACAAAAGATTTAGAGTACTTCTAATGTAGTGTTTTATAATTTCACTTTTTCTCTCGGAAAAAATGTTTTAATAATGCGACTGAATATTATTTTTAGTTTCTTCATTTTTAACGAATATTTTTATAATTTTTAAATATCATTCCCAGTCCCCGCGCTACATCACGTCACTGACTTTTCCCACGGGCCAGCTAATATTTATTTATTTGGCTGGCTTCGTCCATGATTCCTTGCTCCTCTGTTTCTTTCCTTGTTCCTCTTTCCTCGAGTCTTTTTTCATCCTTTGTATCTCCACAACGAATGAAGCTTAGTGCGTCTTTAGACTCAACAGGTGTAAGGGAGAAGACCGAAACTACGCGTGGCCAGGTAGAGAAGAAACGCAGCTGCCTTAACAATTCTCCTTGGTACAGCGTGTAGTCATTTCTGTGGGAGAATGAATGCAGCGTTTCTTAAAAAGCTTAAAAATCTCTGCCGCGTATCCCGGGTGGGTCACTGAATTTATTATTAATTCTCATTTAGTGCTGCCCTCCTCAGCCGGAAGATTTTTGAGCTGAAGCACTTCAAAAGTATCACAATTATCAGAATCCTCTAGCGGACAAAGGCAATAACGCCTGTTATTCTTGACTCCACCGATACACCACCAAATTACAGACCCCGCTGACATTTATTCACGTAGTCCTAAAGACCCAACCACAACAGTACAGGGCGGAGTGAGGCGATTACTTAAATAACACGCCACCGAACTGTCAGTAACTATTAAAAGAGATAAAGTCTCCCAAATCATTAACTTTAAATCCTATCTACTTAGAGAAACCGGTTATCACATTTTTATATTTAGTGTTCAAGCGATCGTATAATTATGTTCAAGGAACAGTTATTAATGAGTAGTTGAGTACTTGTAAAAGTATTTGAACAAAAATGAAAAAAATTACGTCTGATTGAAAACAATGAATAAGAAAGCTAGCCAGTTCAGACAAAACACCACACAACGTTTCTGGGATCCTTGTGCCTTTCGTCAGGTGCGAAGAAGAGCCTAGAGAGACACAACTGCACTTGTCAGTTGACAATACTCAAAAGCGACGAAAACGCAACGGCAGTGGCAGAGGATAAGGGTTAGCGTAACAATAAGGGAGAAACGACAATTGGAAAATAGAAGGTTTAGCGTAATAATAATGGATCATAGCATTATAAATCTAATCCTCAATTCCACTTATTTCAAGTTTAATCAGGTTCACTATCATCAAATCAAAGGTTCTTCCATAGGAAGCCCCCTTAGTCCTTTTTTTGCTGAGATAGTCATGAGAAAGTTAGAAAATTATTGTCTTTCTCTACTTCCTGTCCAACCTTTTTGCTACATCAGATACGTAGATGACATTTTTGTATTGTTAATACCTCTCAAATCAACCTTGTAATCAATACTTTCAATAATAATCATCCCAACTTACAATTCACCCATGAACTTGAATCTAACATTTCTCTTAATTTCCTTGATGTCACCGTATCCATTCACAAGACCTCCATTCTCACCAATTGGTTCGGAAAACCTACGTACTCTGGACGTGTTCTCAATTATCTTTCTGATCATCCTCCAAACCAAATGAGAGCTATGGTTTACAATCTTGTAGACAGAGCTATATTACTTTACAACTCCAAGTTCCATCAACACAACTTAAATATTGTCCGAAACATTTTAATCTCCAATGAGCTCCCTTTAAATTTTTAAACACATAAACAGCAGACTGAACAAAATCCAATATCCTACTGTCACTCGTCCCCAAACACCTCAAGCCCAATTTTTTCTCGTACTCTCTTTTCACAAATTTCTGCAACACAAATTACCCAAATATTCAAAGAATATAAAATATCCATCATTTACAGATCCACTAATACCTACTTGATTAAAAACCACAAGGAACCACTTGACACCTACAGCAAACATTGTGTTGTTTACAAAATCTCTTGCTGTAATTGTAATTCCTGCTACATAGGGCAAACAAAACGTTCCCTTAATACACGTATCAAGGAACATATGTCTAATATCAAACTTCCCATTGATAAACAATTTGTAGTATCCAAAATAGCAAAATGCTAAGATTTTAGACATTGACACCAGGTACAATTCCAGACTCATTTCAGAGATGCTTCACATTAATTCAAACATCGAAAGCTGATATGTCTGTAACCCAATCAAAACTATCTATGCTCCGCTACTGTGCGCTTTTCTCTGGAGTAATGAGTGAAGTCGAGCGCTGCCATTTTCCCCTTTTCTATTTCAACTTCTAATATTGAATTCATTTATATCAAATTCAAATCAGTTGAAAATTCATATTAAAATTAACATTTATTCCTATAAATGTTATAAAAATTCATAGAAACGATATATCAATTCGTCATTAATTTTAACAGTGGTTTTCGTCGTTATTTCGACATATTCATCTGTTTGAGGCTACAGCCCTCGTTATCCAAAAATAACGATGAAATCCAGTGTTAAAAGTCATGACGAATGAATGTATTGTATCTATGAATTTTTATACCATTGACAGGAATAAAGATTAATTTTAATATGATATTGATTTCGTAAACTTCTTTATTTATTTTCATCTATTGCACTGATTTGCCCATTGATTATTTTTACCTACGAGTATGAAATTTGTACAATAATTGTAATAACGTGACAATTGTAACAACTATAATTTCTCATTCGCTAATATTAAAATTAGGCAATCCAAGGGGAACACAAATAACGTTGGTTTCCTAATTCTTCTTGCTATATCTTTAACTTTGCTGTATTTGTTACATCTTATCCGTTTCTCTACTTGTCTACATATTCTCTATCTAGCTAAGAATTCCTTTTCAACTTCTCTTATTCTAAAACTAACTTAAACTAAAACGATCAAGGCAATAGAAAATCGGACAATAATATGTACTGAAGAAGAAAACAATGGAGTAAATGTAGGAAACTATTATACTAGTAGTTTCACAATGAAAGTGAGAGTCCAGTGATATTTTTTCATGGTCTGTTTTGAAAGCAGAAAATCATAATAAGAATTTCGTCAACGTCCATATAAATGGAGAAATTATTTTTGCCGCCGTGTCATTTAACTACTATTATAATTTCCCATGCCCTTGAATGTGAGTTCGAAACTTTTACATGTGTGGAAGTACTTAGTTTCTTAAACCCCTAGATAGACACCTGTCTCGACTTTCTTCGTTTGAATTTCAAATCCAAATAAATACATGTTGTGCTAAAGGAATATCGGTCTGATACGACAGTCTCATTGAATATCAGACATGAAAACAGCCAGACATGCATTTACCTCTTAGTGTAAAGTTAACACTGTGACTTACGCTACTTGAGACGTAGACGTAAATTCGTAAAACGTACATGAGGACCACAGCTCGAATTACCTTCCCTTCGATTTATATTTGTCTTGAGACGTCTCCTCTCCGATTCCTTTCATAACAAAACCTAATTCCGCTTTTCTTAGGGGGCGGTAATAATCCAGATGTGTCTGTGTACTTAGTTTTGATTCACATTTATTATTCATTCCATTTGTCCTCGGTCCAGGAAATAGGATGCGTGAAAATATAAGATTATCAGAAAAGAATAAAATATTACAATTATAATGTTAGAAATAAAAACATTGTATTTAAAAAAACTATATGATTTAAAGCGACGTTCAAGATACTAATATAACGGTAATTAAAGGAATGATAACTCTATTAATCTTCAATTTTCAATCGACGGAGTTTCCAGCAGCAAATATTACTTCGATTCCAGTCGAACATGAAAAAGAAAATAAGTCGGCAATTAAATTCTAGAAAA
Source organism: Zhengitettix transpicula (assembly GCA_037074705.1). Classification (NCBI taxonomy): domain Eukaryota; kingdom Metazoa; phylum Arthropoda; class Insecta; order Orthoptera; family Tetrigidae; genus Zhengitettix; species Zhengitettix transpicula. Next base: position 6,344,275 of record CM073595.1, read on the forward strand.
TTATAATTGTAAAATAATAACAAACTTTATACGATACCACAAAACTGTTTTATTAAAGAGGATCTGTCGTTCCTATCTATGAACTCTTAGTAATATGCTCCATTCATTAACAAACTCTTTATAAATAAATTTTGTAGAATTAAAGTTTTTATTTCGTCCGGAAGACTATCGTATAAAATTTATCCCGGAAAAACGAATGCTTGATTCATAAAGGCTGAGGCTATGTTTTTCAATACGAAGTAGATGTAAATATCTTTCAGTTTTCAAGTTACAGTTCCGTCACAACGCATTTCTACTTACCGTGGTATAAATTTAACAACATTTTAAAAATAGAGTTCCTCCGTCGCGGTGTCTGGAATCAAATGATAACGAAATGGTAATTTAAAGTCGTGGCCCATGAATTGATTAGTAATGGCGACCTTGAGGCAAGGAGGTTAGTTGACAAGTGACGCACACAAAGGAGACGGTCTTCTCCTCTCCTCTCCTCTTCTTCTCTTCTCTTCCCAGGTCCAACACCTGGCCACGACAGCTGCTCCTCCTCCACACACACACACAAAAAAAGCGGAAGGCAATGCACTGCACTCCGTGCTATATAGCAAGTCTGCAACAAATTCGTAGATAGCCCGAAAAACAAACGTAAACAATCCTCGTGTGCAGCCTAAGACAATATCTCTTACCCTGCCAACCTCTGTACCTTCATCTAAAAACACCCTGTGGTGTAGTTTACTTAGTACAGGTGATATTATTTAATCACATCTCATAATATAATAAACAAAAATAGTGACTTAAGTCATAACTCGTCGTATCGTATGATGGTTCACACTTAACGCAGACAAAATTTTAAAACATCAATAGAAGTTAATTCTTTTGAGATTGCTTATTAAAATACAACTGGATGAAAACTGCATCAAACGGTTACATCTCGCGATGTTTATAAATCAAATATATCTGTTCTCACTTCTATGTATATTTAAATTTTTTATTTACTTTGTTTTATTACTAACTAGTAACTATGTCACTTCCTTTAAGTCGAAATAAAAAAGATTACCTAAAGAAAAAAGTTCCTTTTTAATATGCATAATTTCTTAATTATAACAATTGGTTTTTTTTATTATTTACAGCTCATCCTACTGCCTTCTATAAGAATTTCTCAGGTTTCGACTGTTAAGAAATTCAAACATGAAATAACTTTATTTTACTTTGCCACACTTTCTATTTCATTAATAAATTTACGTAATTAGTTATACATTAAATACTCTTTGTGGATATTGTAATATTTTGACAATAAATATAAGTCACGACAACCGTTATTTATTTTTCGGGGACAAGTGCTGTAGTTAAAATGCAATTAATTGCTTTAAAAAAAATTTTCGATATCATAATTTGGAAATTTCCATCCGTACGTAACCCAAATTTCTTCGAACATGAAGAAAATTTCTTGTTCAGTGGAGCATTAATTTATATTTTAATTACTCATCTGAATTACTTATCCACTTTTCTCTAGACTCAATTAAATTTCCGACGTTGAGGTCAGTATTATCAGAGAATATTACAGTGTGTAAATTTGGATAATTAGAAGATCTAATTAACCTGACTAAATCGTAGCTACAATACGTTTGTAACTGTTTACTTGCAGATCGTACAGGCACTACAGATTTTTTACAATTTTGTGTAGATCCGGAATTATTATCCCATAAGTGTGTAAGAACATTAATTATATATCTGGGGGATTAGAATGGCGTGTTCTATAATTAGCATTTTTTATCAACTTCATTAAATAACCCAAGTTTATTGTTTTAATTTATTTCACAATCATAAGGAAACGTAATTGCTTGTGTGTGTGTGAAAATACATTCCTCTAGGTCTTCTGTAACATTCAAATAAATTTTAATATTCATGATGGTTTGTTTGCTATGAACTTTTTATCATAGTTTGTTTCCATGCTGGTTAGTTATGTTAATTAAAATTTGCCTGTTTTCTCAATGTCGTAACAATTTCAAGAAATTCGAAACAGGCGGAGACTAGAACGAACAGTAAAAATAGTCGGTTATTAAAATTAATATTCTTATTTTTTCGGTGGTATAATTTTTAACTTTTATTCTAATAATAAAGTGATACGTCACAAATGCACAGGAACCTAATTTAAATAGAACATGAAAAATTAGATGAGTGGATGGGACCAAATCATTCTTACGAAAGTAAATCTATGAAAACTTATTTTGTTGTTCTTGGGAATATGAATAGAGTTTCAGTCCTGAGTTAAGCTCACCTTATCTTACATGTGAGTCTTTATGTATTATCAGCCTCTCGGTAACAATAACTTTGAAGTGGAGCACGACACAGGTGGCAACACACAGGTTTCGCACAGTTGCCACTAGAGACAGAACAGTTTCCATTTCTAAAAATATCTGCTTTAATGCACGGGAACAGACATTTCGCTTATGCTGATGACCGCTTTATTGGACGATATTTTGAGGATGCCACTTCCAAGCATTTCAAGGAAACTAACAAAATCTGCACAACGCTTGTCCTCGTAGAACTAACTTATCAGACTCATAACAATAAATTTGAAGTGGTCTCACTTGACCTTGCTCCAAACGAATTTTGGTTTCTTTTCTACGATGAAGAATACTTTCCTACGTCGCATTTTTTTAGAGAGCTGTTCTTCTTTCAGCAATTTTCAAATTAAAGAAATTTTTCATTGCAGAAATACTGGTAACTTTATCGTATCCGTTTCGTTAGATCGAAAGTATAACATGAAAATCACTTACGGTTGTCTAACAATTGGCAAAATGAATGAGATTCAGGAAGCGAATATTGTAACGAGGCGTTGTTATTCTGCACATGTTATTCAGTGCATTTAATGGAGTGACCGAAGGTAGCATCTCATTTTGAATACGCAGTTAGTTCAATTGGAACCGATGTTTTCCACTTACAATTGCCCATTTGGAAAATTACTTATGAAAATGATGAATCTGAATATTTTATTCAGTCAATAGTAATGCTTATCTGTAAAAGGGTTTATAGAAATGAGTTTACTTGGAATATATGTTTAAACAAGATGTCATTCCTTACGGAAGCAGCCACGCTGAACACGATTCCGTTGCTAATGATTTTTCAAAGACACATTGTTTGCTAAATTGTATTAAAATTGATGTTATATTAAATCCATTATATTTCACCGCTTCGCAGAAGTAATAGTTTAAACTCTCGATTATTCCCAGAAATAGGTGTAGGCTTTTTTCTGGCGGTTGGATTGGTGTTGATATATTTACTATTTCTTTGCTATGAGTTTCGATCGGTAGGATCGGAGGTTAAATTGTAGAGGCATAAAGCTGTAAGGAGTTTATTGAAAAGCAAATATAATATTTCCGGGTGAGGCGTTGTAAACCAAGAAACAAGAAATTTTAACAGTAAGAGAACAGCTGATTTCAGGATGGAGCAATGAGCATTGAGCGTGTCCAGCCATAATAAGCGAGGATATGCTTGGCTCAGTTCAGGTCTTGAAAGAAAGAAATCCCAGCTTTTGCAAGCAATCGATCCAACAAACTACTACGCTGGGTTTATACTCGTATGGGGAGGGCGAACTGGGAAGGGCTTGGGAATTGGAACAGGACGAGGTCATCTCACTGACGTGACTTTTTAGGGGGAATGTGGAGAGATTCCGGGTGTGGCGAAATTGAGACTGTTCCTCACTTGAGTAACTGTCCAGCTTTCACTTCCATATAATTCTGTAATCCATACGCAAATCGTAAGTATGCGTTGAAAATGGCAGGTTTCTCTTTTAGTTACTCCTGCCATTCTTCTGATGCATATATTTTTTCTGAGGTGTTACGTGTTGCACATAGATAGAAAAATTATTTAAGTTCTTCAATCACACCCTAACTATTTTATTTTCGTCGCTTTTCATACAACTAATCTTCTATTTGTTATTTAGCCCGTACTTTTCCTAAAGTACTTTGCCCAGTCCTGTCAGAATATTCCTCATTAATAATAATGTCGTTTAGGAAATCAGATTTGTATTCTCCAATTCATACAGATATAAGTTAGATAATTGTGACGATAAATTTAATTCCTGACATTTACACACTACTTCACTTTCTCTGTTTACTTTTACGACAGCATTCAACCATACCCGACATCATTTTCCCCAGAACATATAAATTCCGCTACCATCAGCTGCAATGCGGAAAAAAATGTAAGCAAATGTTCAATAATATATATTAAATAAATTAACGACCTTTTTACACACATTTTAAAATATTGTATTCAACACAATGACGTTTCAGTACCATTTCGTGCATCCATCAGGTTATTATGTTTCTACGGTAACCATTTTTTCGTCATACATGGTGAAACGAACGAACAATATTTCGAATAAAAAATTACAACAATTATTTCTTCTTATTCTGCTTTAATAAAATTAAAACAATATAATATTTAACACCAAATCATTAATTTTCGTCATTATTGTAATTTAATAAGAAATGTTACAAATCATAAAATAATTATGATACTAAATTAATATTAAAAATTTTTACTAACAATTATATGTATTTTTGAAATTAAAAAGATATGTACTAAGTTAAAAATTGATTATTAATATAAATTAATTTTAAGGCATCATTATATGAATTTAATCATTTTACAGTTGTTTTAAAAAGAACCATTTCTGATAAATAATGTTTTAATAAATTTTGTTCAATGTCTAAAATTTCAAAATTATTCCAATAAAATTAATAACTTTCTTTTAATTTATGTGTAGTGACAACATTATTAATTAAACTCTTGTCATATTTTTGTGGTGTTCTTGTAATCTAGTTTCAAGAGCACCTTTAGTTTGCCCCATGTAACATTTTCCACAATTATGTTGAAATTGTTGCTTTTGTTTTTAATTTTGATTTTACTTCTGTTTATAATTATAAGTTTGTTATTGATTTTAAAAATGCCCATAGAATTAAAATTTGTTAATATATTTTTTAATTTTTCACTTATTTTACCACAATATGGTGGTATAGATTGTTTAAGCTTTTTTAGCTTAATTATTAATTTTAAAATTAGTTTTCTTATTAAATTTAATATTATATTTGATATGTCGGCAGAAGAGGCCGTTAATTTAATTAATTTACATCTTATTCTATTAATAAAAAAAACTGTACGTTTGTGTGTATATGTTTTGTATACTAATCTACACCCGTGGATTAAATTTTACCAAATTTCGTCCTCGTGTCCTATCAGAACCGGAAACAAACACCGTGGGGGTAAAACACGAATACCATTCCCTGGTGCGGGGATGGACGGAGGTAGAAATTTTCAAAAAGTCTAAAACGGCCGATATTTGAGACAGATAAATATTTTTCGGTGTCAATGAGACTGATAGTGTTTCCAACCAACAATGTAGGGTGAGTATAATTCCAACCCCTTTCGGCATGGGAAGGGGTGGGGGGGTGGAGGTGCGTTACAAGAAAATGACGCAAAAGAAACTAGATTTGAGTCAAATCCAAAGTTATGGATGTCGCTGAGTTTAATTCTGAAAAACCCGGTACGGACACCCAGCTATTTATTATTAAAAACTGAAGTCAAATATAATATGATCATTAATACGCTTTATTAGGTTTCAAACTATGAATGGCCACCATGTTTCAACTTACAAAATGTACGGTTTTCACTCAGTTGTGAGAAATAAAGTCGCTTTATCAACTTAGGGAATCATATATATATATATATATATTTGATTATTTTAAGAGTATTATCGTTATAATGTTTCCCATATATCATCGAAAATTAACGTAAATGTACTATGGTGACGCATGGCCGCGGTCACGGTCACGATTTACTGGACTAAGCCTTACAACGAACCATATTTATATTAAAGAGTGGCTTATTTGATATTGGTGAATTCTTTATCGCTTCTCGTCTTGAAGAAGGAGATGGAATTTGATCTACCGAAAAGATCCTGACCACTGCTACAAGAATTAACGTATCTTATTCTTCTTAACGTAAGATCGTTTTCGATCATCTCGACAAGTTTATTTTCTAATACTTTATATTCTTAGTAGAAAAAAAAGAAAATTGAAGCTTTAAAGACCTCTTTATAAAATAAGGCTCTGCGTTGGTTAGTTTTTATACAATTGGGTTATTCTGCCGTCTCGTCTCTGAAATGTGTCAAGAAGTAATCAGGACAGAGATTGTGCTTTTATATGGAAAAAAAATTCTCATCAGACTTGTAGAGAAATTTGTAATCAAACCTTAGCCACTATTACCGACCATTTTTTTATAAATGAGGCAACTAAAACCTTAATTGTGTTATAATGATTTGTTTTCGTAAATCTGTGATGTTTACGCATATAACTATACCCATTCGCAGGTAAAATACATACGTTGTTGGAAGAATGATGGGAGTTTAGGCAAGGAAACGCTTTGTGGGGCTCACCTGCTCCCCGCGTTTGCCTTTCCCACAGACCTGAGCGCGCGTCGGCCGGAAGGAGATAGCACAGCTTCCGGAAGTGGCCATCTCCGCTGTGATCAGCCAAGGCGATAGGCATTCCTCATTGTTCTTCATGTGCAATCAATGACTGCCTCAGATCCGTTGCTCTCAACTTTCCTTCGACATCTCTGACGTTACGCAATTTATTTTACACTTTGCATACGGCGTATGCTTAAAACAACGGGGTATGAATATGCTCAAATTCGTTTAAAACTAACTACGTTGGATTTTTCAACGACTACATTATCAACACATGTGGTTTAATGTGCTGGAACCGTCATCAGATGTAGTCGTGGACCAGCCGTCGTTTTGTTCACACGTAAATGCACTATCGTGACGCAACGCCGGTCACGGTCACGATATATACGACTTTACTCTCCAATAAAATAAGGCTTAAAAGTAAAACATAACATTATGCAAAAAATAAAATTAAACTTTAATATTTCCACATGAAAAATTAAAACCTTTATACAAATTTTTATTAACCCTCTTCCTATCCTCTAAGAGGGAATGAATCAATATTATTCTAATCGTCTTATAATCTGGTTTGCAGCGAAAATTAGAATTTTTAGGCTTTCTCTGCCGTATTTTGTGATGATGGCCACCATACTGTACAAGTAATGGATAGTAATTCCATTATTTGTGTTTTTTAAAGAACTCTATGACGTGCAGTCGTTTATTCTAAAATATCAAACATCAAAGGATCTCAATAGGCCATTGGAATAGTCGGCCAGCTGCCTCCTAAACTAGTCGAGGCACGGAGAAGGGAATGCTGCGTCCCCACAGCAAACTCCTCTCCCGCTATCGGAAGGGCGTGGGACAAGTACCCAATGCCCGACCTACCTGATGCAGGTTTTTCTAGGGTTTTCCTTGCATTTCTTTAGGCGAATGCCGGGTAGGGTCCTTAAAATATAGCCCGGGGGCCCTAGTAACCCTTGGCTACCTTCCTATACCCTTAAAGACCCTTAAAATTTTACCATACCGAATATGTATATGTGTGTGTGTATTGTATTGAGGCAAAATTAGGAATGCCTCAAACATTGTTTGAAATTAAACACGACTGAATAAAATCAGTAAGTATTTGAAGCGTCTTGAAAAAGACGAAATCTGAGGGTTTCAGGGGTGTGAGTGACAGCGGTCACGCTTTTCTTAGGAGGGTCCTGGTGTTAAAATTTATGGCTGTCACTTTGACACAAATCTGTTTGGCAGACAGAAGCTGCTGAGTGTCGGACTAAAGCGGACGTAAACTAAAATATTGCATGTAAAGTTGTTTTCAGGGCTCCAAGCAGCATATATTTAAAATATAAAAATGTCGTCAAAGTGGTTAAGACTTAAGTAGTCGGGAAAATACCGATCAGCAGACGGTGAAATATTATAGAAGATACATATTATTATGAATTTTATGGGGAAATTATAGTGTAAGGTTGGATTGAAAAGCAGAATATTGTGAAAGAAAAGTGTAAACGGAAGAATATTGGAGTGTTATACAGAAAATAAAAGACAGCTAGACGGCTTGCAGAAAGGCGGACGATAAACGGAGCGGACACCAGCACTTCATCAGGTAAGACTTTAATGAATAAAAATTGTAAAAGATAGCCGTTCATATTGCCACAAACTTTTTGCTAAACATTATCTCTACACGCAATTTAACCCTAATGAAAAAGGTTCAAGTTACTTGATTTGTACAATTTTGTAATCTTTCTGTATTTCAATTCCATTGATTACATATTAATTAAAATATTTTTATTACCAAAAACTTTAATTGTTCATAATAAAATAAAACCCCATTCAATTAATAATATATATATATATATATATAAGAATAACAATGTGTATAATGAAAGGAATTTTTATGAATTATTTAAAATTTGTATAATAAGCGTAATAATGTAGCTCAGGTATTGTAGGCAACAGTCAGTGTTGCATAAGAATGTGGAGTTTTCAGACGGTATTGTTGTCGGAAGCGTTCTGAGGCTGAAAGCTTTGACGAAAGAAACTGTTCATTCTGCTTTCGAGGAGGAGGGAGGTCGCCATTAGGCGAGGTGGGGTATATTGGGCCGGTAGTGTTGAAGAAGTAAAGGAGTTTTGGATGTTGTGAAATTAATAGAGGACGATAGGAAACAGTGAAGGTCGGTCTGAGTGTCTTGTAGGTAGCAGTCAGATCGTGAGGTCTATTTCTTATAATGGTTTCGAAACCAACTTAAACCATAGCCCGGGGACCCTAGTAACCCTTGGCTACCTTCCTCTACCCTTCCGCATCCCCCTTTTCAAATCCCTTCCTATGCTATTAAAGGGGAGTTGCCCAAAGTGGATTACCCTCATGTAGCCTGTTACCCTAAAAAAAAAAGTTAATAAGTCTGCCAGTAAGAGTCGACGAAAACAAAGACAGGCTATTAAAATTATTGGCAAGAGAAATTGAACGAGTAACGTGTGAATTGTAAAGATCGTAGTATTGGATGTTGTTGAACTGATATTGATAGGAATCATACGGAGTTGAATTGAAACGTTATTGGAAAGACTAATTCAATTTTCTCTCTCGAAAAATATTACTGTTCGCGGAAATGTTGGAAAGCGATTGTTGATCGTCTGTGGTAATAGGCATTCAAGTATATATGCTGACGAAGGTTGTGTGAAAAGTGAAATACCATGGCCTGTTAATTAAAATATTTTAAATTATTGATGAAGTGAATAAGTAGTGTTATATGAGAGAAACTCTGATGTTTGGTATGTATGCACGAAATTTGTATTGTAAACCTAGTTTAAAATTCCGTACCGTCAGAATTCGTCAAATTTCTTCAAATATATATATATATATATATATATATATATATATATATATATATATATATATATAGATGTTCTTATGTTAATAATACTCATGTAAATTTAATTCAATATTTTGTTTTTCTTTAATTTGGTTATGTAATTGTGGGTTACTATTATTTTTGAGTTTTTGTTTCATTAAATTGATATATATATATATATATATATATATATATATATACCAAATAAGTAATAAAACTCTGCTTCAGTTCGAATAGATATTGACTAAAATTGGAATCCTTTGGAAATTCATGACTAAATAGTATTCGGACAAAAAATCAATTTTCCCGCGTCAGCTCGTTTAGTTGCCAGCGTAGAAATGTTTACTTCATCAAAAAGCGTGATGAGGCAATTTAGTGGCCTTTCTCATGTTGGCAGTGATTAGGTAGAAGATTTAAAAATAGGGCCTTGATAGAACTATTACTATAGGAAGGCCATCGGCGCTAATAATGGGTGAAATTTGAAGGTAAACAGAGGCGAGCTTCGGACTTCCCTTTCTTAAGATTGACCTAGAGAAGCTGTTTTGCTAGAAGGTGCAAGTTTCCTTTTAAGGAGCAGGGACCGTACCCACCGGAAACTTATTAGCTCCATATATAGCGACCCGGCCCGTAAAATCTGGTGCATATGAATGACATAGCAGTATCGTCCACTCCATTCATCATCGCGCTACTTCGCACCTGCCGCATTTCCCATACTCTCGAAGGCGATGGGGGTGTTGTGTTTCTCGTTTTTACGTGGCGCATTGTTGCTTCCACACCGTTAACGACGGCAAGCCGCTTCTTCACAGAGTTAAAACACATCGTTGCTGGACTGGCCTTACTGTTAACGCAACATAACTCTTGGTGTTCATAAAATAGCAAAGAAAAGACAATGCGTTGAAATATGGAGACAGAGAAAGAAAATCAGAGCTGAGAGAAATATAAAAGTGCTCGAGACGATTAAATAAGATCAATTTAAAAATGGTACACATATGAATTTAATAGAAAGCAGCGTCCGCTACAAAAATACAAATTGCCGCCCCTTAACAATATATATATATATATATATATATAAATGTAGTACACACTACATTTAAATACAATTAAATTTCATTTTAATTCAGCCCACGTTGCGGCTGTAGTACACACTATGTTATAATTATATATTCAATTTAAATAAGCCCACATTGGAGCACTGTAATAATACAATTTAATTAGATAATAAAAAAGGATGTATATTTGTATGTATGTATGTATGTTTTTACGTTAATTTCTATACAAATTTAAAAGCGTGGATAGATTGCAACAAAAATTGGTACACAAATTCTTCAAAACACGAGAAACGGTACTGTGAGGGTGAGAAACGCCTAGCATATATGTGGAAAGAATTATAATTAAAAACCGTGATCATTAAATATTAATTTACTGCGCGCCAAGAGACAATGACGTCACGCGAGAGAAAGACGTTACTACGCAACGAACAAAGGAAATATCTCCTTTATTAGGAATGAAATAAAGAAGAAATATTTTTTTTAAATAAAAAGTATAATTTTATACAGAAATATTCCATCGAATGATAATAAAGAAGAATACGGATTACTTTACCATCCTTGGGAAAAATGTAAGTTAATTTTCGCGCTGTATTAGTTGTGAGTCTAGCTAACAATTTCATCAATGTAATATTTCATAATGTATGAAGACTGAGTGACAATTGACAATTATATCTTGAAATACTCAGGGAATATATTTAAGTATTCAATTAAATACTTTTTCGAGTTTATATAAATAAGTACACGAGCAACGCCGGGCACCTAGCTAGTTTTAAATAAACAAACTAAAAGTTGAAATGATAGGATTTTAAATTAAAAATATAAAACAAAGTTAATTTATTAAAAACAAATTCTTCTCACAATTGAAAATTTTGTTACAAGTTGGTAAAGTGACACGGCTTAATTTCAGGGCCGACTATCGGGCCTCCAATAAAGAATGTTACGACAGGACAATTAAAAACTGAAAAATTCTTAACTTTAACAATCACTGACATTACGAAATCTGACGGTAATTATTATTTACATAAGGTTTACAATTAATAAATTTTCTTTTTAGTTTACATTACCATTAGTTGTTCATCTGGGGCTCGATCTCACTTGATTATTGTTAAAAACTTCACATACAGGCCATATTTCACTGAATTTAATGTGGTTGTAATTTTCAGACACTTCCTGCTCTTTACAATTGATAACGTTGTTTTTAAAACTTTGATACTTGGACTTTAATATATTATATCTCCGCTGCCTCTATAAACTTGCTTGTATTACAGGAACTTTGAATCAGGTTTGCTTTCCTGGTCCAAGAAATTCTCAATTACATCCTCCTCAAAACACAACCTTTTGCCTTCATGGTCCAAGCAACTCTCAATCTCAAGTTCTGACAGACACGCTGACTTTCCACGCGTCTAGCCATGCCTTCTCGACAATGCAACTTTAACAAGCAAGCATTATAGGCTCCATATTATTGTACACAATTCTTATATTTACGCCGCCGACAATGAAAATAGCAAAATTTTGTTGATTAAATAATTACAAGTTTTTTTAATTACCACAATATATATAATGAGGAAAAATTTTTAATGTCTCAAACATCATATGAAAAATTAAATTATATTGTCAAAGGTTTAAAGCGTCTAGGAAACCACGACATCTGGAGGTTGCAGGGGTGTGAGTGACAACAGTCGGTCTTTTTTTGAGAGGTTTCGGTTCTGTAAATTTTTGTAAAAAAATTTATTTGTTTAGCAATCAGAATCATTTATAATTCTATGATATAAATTGCTGACGGCTGCCAGATGTACTGGTAGCAATAACATTATCAGGGAGATATCCAATGATGTCGCCTGTAGAATTTAAAACATGATAGAAAAGAGAACAACGAAAAACTATTACTTAAATTAATTCACTTGGCCACATCTTTTGCAGTCTTTTGCTCATCACTGGTTCTAGGAGTTGGTCCAGTAGCGGGTTAGGATGGTTGTCCAGTGCTACGTGGTGCTTGATGTCTTCCTGCACCGTAGGAACTTGAAGCAGCGTGAGGTTGGTTACATACCTTGGAGCGCTAGTAATTCGACGGAGTATTTTGGATTGGCACCTTTGGTTGATTGAATGTTTGATTTGGATGCACATCCCCATAATTCAAGTCCGTAGGCTCATATAAATTAATATTAATAAAGAAATCTTGATCACATAGCCGCGTAAATTTTACCATATTCTCCCCACAAAACCCTACCCTGAGGTAAATATGTTTTAAATTGTACAAGCAAAATTTTGTATATATTTTCTTGTATTTTCATTTCAAGTATGTCAGGTTAAAAGTACATATATATTTCATATAGTAAAACTTTAAATATCTATAAAAATTAAACCCTGATTAAAAAAATCTCTCATTACAATATTTATGTATATTGTAGTATACACCATTAATACCTTAATTAAATAAAAATTTGAAGAATTCGCCTCTCGTTGAAGCTAATTAAGTAATAATTAAATGGACGGCGTTATTGAAATAAAAGAATTAATAAAATTTTCAAACAATATTTATTTATTTTGCGGCAATGTTTAAAAACAATTACAAATTTAAAAAATTTATTTCTCAGGGTCTTCACTGGGTTTGATAATGGACACATCAATTATATTTAAAATCTTATTAACAACAAATCACATTTACCTAAACAATACGTCGACTAACAGAAAAGAATATAACTTGACAATTAAAATACAACGAAATTTAAAAGTAAAAAGATTAACTCTGATTAACAATTTAAACTAGAACGAAATCTGACTTCTATCTAGTAATTACGTTTACATAAATAATTATTTTGTAATTTGTTACTCACATCAGTCCAGTTGGTTCCAGCATTCCTTTCGTTTTCGAAAATACACTATTGCGAGATTTTACACTGATTCTAAGATTCACAGATTTTACACTGATTCTAGTCAAAACCGATAGGATGTCAGGAACTCGGATGAACCTCCGTTTTTGTCAGCTATCTGATGACTGCTTGCCTTAGGTGAATTTTGCTTGCCTTATGTGAATTCTGTGGTTTGAAGATTTGCTAGTCTTTACTGCTTTGGACTTAAACTGCAATTTTACTATTTCTGGCTGGCAATGGACGTAAAACTGCTTTTACTTAGCAATTTTCGATGTAATGCTTTCGTGAATGTTTTTCTTTGTCCTCAACTCACAACTTTGTTTAATAGTAATACAATAAACGACGGCTAGTCTCTGCTCAAGTATCACTTGTTCCGTCCTCCGGAATGTCCAGGCACCAACCAACTCTGTTAAATTCTGATCACCAACTCTGTTGAATTGTCGTCACCAACTAACAGTTATACATCGACGATGTCTTTCCGCGAACTGACCTTTAATTCACTCGAGTTTTAGCGCGCATACGCCATTTTGACCTTCCGACAAAGGAACAGAGCTGGGCTATATCGTCGCTATGGAGGCTCCTGCCGCAATAATAGATTTCTCAAACAATTTAAAATTTTATGTTCAAATAATTAATGTCCTAATTAATTGGCATTACAATATATATATATATATATATATATATATTCAGAGAAGCTCCTTGGAGAGCAACAGTAGCTGGTGATTGTCCGATGTGAAATGTCGAAGAAAATAATATATATAATATATAAAGAAACATATTTTTAATAAATATGAAATAATTAAATTTTAATTTTTATAAAAGTATTTATTTAGAATGAAAGTCGTAACGTAACGAAACATTGATCATCAAGCAGTAAAAACAATAGAAATTAATTAACTATTATTTGTACCTAGTTAAAAAATTGTTAACCACATAATTTGTTACACGTTTAAATGCTATTAAAATGTGTATTATTGCACAAAGAATCAAAATTAATGCTATTAAAATGTGTATTATTGCACAAAGAATCAAAATTAACATAAACTACGCTAAAATCACAAAATATACAGTGACGGTATCAACAAACTGGTCTTTTGTTGGGAGAAGTGTGTTCTTCGTGACTATGTTGAGAAATAAATATGTAGACATGAAGAATAAAGATGTAGAATGTGATCTTATTTTTTAAAATTCCGCAAAAAGTGTATTTTTTTGTAAATTAATTGATAATCCATTTTCTGAAAACGAGTGCAGTTGAAAATTGTATGCACCACTTCTGTCTGGTGTTTATCACTTATTATTATGCTCGTGTCGCCAGCAAACGGAATAACTTCAGAAAGAAGGAGTCCTAATTTTTGATAAGCTATTTATGTATATGTGAAAGAGCAATGGTCCCAGAATGGAGCCTTGTGGAACCCCTGTCTATATGTGTCCCCACTCAGAATGAAAAGTTTTACCAGGATGTGCATCGCTTACTGTTGCTCAAGTATGAAGCGAACCAGGAATTAGAGATCAAGAATAATACATTAAAAATTAAATACTAATATATGGTAGAAGAATTATTGAAAGTGATACAAATTGAGTCTGCTACACAATGTTGACTCTTTTATTGAAGCAAACAAAAACAATAATTTTAAATTCTTAATTGTTCCATTGTAAACCGCAATCAATTGAGTTTTTACTGGTAGTTCTCGTTTAAATCATGGATTTCGGCCACAGCAGTCAGCGGAGAACGATCCTGACTATTAAAATTTATATTATTATGCTATTTTCTGAAACTTTGATAAATATTTTATTTTAATTATTGTATTTGTAAATTTTTATAGTGTAAAACATCATACCTGAAGAGGTTGCAAAACGACGAAACGTTATGTAGTTTCTATTAAATATAATTTTTTTGACGTTAAAAGGCTGTTGTTTATTTATAATCTATCTTAAATAGTCGGAATACATATATAATTATTAATTTCTTATTGATGAGGTGACGATGGAATTAAATATATAAAAAATTAGTCAATATTCTCCTTTTAGGTATCTTGGTGAAAAGATAGCAGAAGATACATTGGGAGTTTTCACTCCGTCAATATATGAAAATTAACATGTAATTCTGTACAATTAATAACGTCCACTCAACATTATATTCACATCCAATGTACTGCATGATAATTTCACTGCAATTACAGTTGAATTTATGATTACAATTTTATTTTTTTTAAAAAAACTGGATCATCACTCAAGAAGAAAGACACACCTCGTTTATTAAATGTATTTTATTCTGTTTATATGAAATACATGATAACATATTTAGGAAACTATTATCACAGATAATGTCAGTATGTATAGATTTTTTACGGTCACGGTATGTGAAGCCGTATCGGAAAATACTGTTGGGGAATAAAAGTTCCCTTGACTACACTCGTATTTATACAATGCAACACATCTGAACAAAAAAAACACTTCTATACAAATTGCCATAACAATACATAATTGAATATGAAAATACATAATAAAGCATTTATATAAATCGAATCTCAGTAGTAAAAATATTTATCAAACATAACAATGACTTAGTTTACCGCAACGATGACTCGTTCATATTCATTTAAGAATATCGTCCCTGCAATAACTAAGATGGTAACAAATTGTTTTTAGTGCTTAATTGTTTCAGCTGAGGGTAGATGGCACATATCACTGTCCCTTCAGTCACTGCTGCACAATTTCAAACCGTCTGAATGAATGATACAATGTTTATAGCTCAGCACCCACTTATATAGTCGTGGTACAACTATTTGGCACAGACGATTTTAAACATGATACACTGAAAGCTGCAAGCGTCATTTTCTTAAAATTACCGACAGCGTACAAAAATAATGAGACAACTAGTGCTTTAAACAACTACCTTATTTGGTCAATAGAAATTATTTATATACAAAAGAGTAAGAAATACCAAAAATATCAAATTTTGGTTCTCACTTATGATCGCAGTTAGGCGCAGGAAAATATGTGCTCAAAATTTGTAAATATCACACACTACTTTATGCATTAGGTTATAATGATAAGATTTACACATTCAAAAAACTTAATATTTTGTGACTGACAACACCACAGTCATTTGCGCTATATAAGTGGTGGGATTCTCAAAACAATAAAATTACTAACATTAAATTATACTGATAAAAATGGACCGTCTAAGATTAGAAACCAACGAAGATAAAAGAAGAATGGTCGTTTAAACATAAATTGTCTTTTACATCTCATCATTTTTGGTACTGATCCACTTGGAAGAACTTGTGTTCAAGGCATTCGAAGAAGGAACTTTACAACAAGATAAATTAACGAGAAGAAAAGAGAGTATAAAAATGATTTGTGATTCCTCACAAACATTGGTCAGCGAGATTCATAAAAATCTTTTAGCCAAAGGCGAAACAAATATGTCTCCGCCTGTAATAGTGTGTATAAATATGAGGGAAAGTTAGAGAGGTCTAGACCGATATCACGGCGAAGCGCTCGTGGGCTCAGGCTGCCGGAGTGATAGAAACTAAATATTGACACAGCGTAGCTTCTTTGGCGGAACTCTTGAGGTGAACTCGAAGGTACCTTCCCTGGGAGAGACGGGCCTCGCTGGATCAACTTGGGGGTTCGAGGTGGGTTTATCAGAGACGCCGACCCCCATCAGAGACCTGAGGCACAAGCGACGCTCACGAACCGCCATCAGAACTTTTCTCTCCAGCGTGAACAGGTGATCATCGGTGCCTGGAGCGTGCCTGAAAAATATTTGCACACCGGTTAAACGGATACGACAACAAAGATTGAGTGGATCAATATTATGTAAGAAAACTATGACTTCGTCTTTACCAAAATTTCCTGACACCCATTATAGAATACTCCTTAACTACCTCTCCAACAGAACCTTCTCCATAAAAATAAATAACCACATCTCCCAACCCCACCCCATGGCTGCAGGTGTCCCCCAAGGAAGCGTCATTGCCCCCTTCCTATACAACATCTTCTCCCACGATATTCCACAATATCCCGCCACAAGCACAATCTTTTTCGCAGACGACATCGCCATCTCCTACCAAACCTCCTCTCTCACCTCCAATATCCAACCTCTTCAGTCAGCGCTCTGCCACCTAGAACATTGGTCCAAACAATGGCGAATCAGCATAAATCCCACCAAATCATTAACCGTCCCATTCACACTATCCAAAAATCCTCCTCCGCACATCCCCCTATATATAAACAACGCCGAAATACCCACAAAAACAGAAACCACCTACCTAGGACTCCTCTTCGATTCAAAACTCTCTTGGAAACCCCACATTAAACACCTCCTCTCTAAAATTAACCTTAAATTCAGAACTTTATATCCTCTCCTAAACAGAAAATCCCCACTCACACTCAGCACAAAACGCCTAGTATATCTCTCCATAATTCAACCCACCTCGTCCTACGCCTCATCCATATAGGGAGCAACAGCCAAAACCCATTCAGCCAAAATCCAAACCAAACAAACATAATCCTTCGCACCATCACTAACTCTCCCTGGTACCTCAGAAATTCCATCATCCACCACAACATTAAACTTCCCCAAGTCAACTCAATAATCCCCAAATCCGTAACCTCATTAATCAAAAGCACCTTCAACCATCCTAACACCACGATCCAGCAATTCCATTGCAACCCTCCCCCACCCCCACACGCACGTCGCCTCAAGAGAAAACGCCCTATCGACCTCATCCCTTCTGGCACCTCCTAACCCACCCCATCCTCATACCCGCAGACCCCACCCACCCATTCCATCCATCCCATCAAATTCAACATCACCAGCGAACCCTCATAACCCAACAATGTATGCCCCTCAGACACCCAAATTAAAATACATGAAAAAAATCTGCAAAATTATGTTAATTGCTGGATTAACTTAAGTGACAAGTTCCCAGGTTAATTATGTACAGGATTTTAATTGTATATACTCTAATACTTTATGTAACAACAAATAAACTTAAGATAAAAGTTTTGTATAAAAAAAATCCTATTTGTGATACTTTACGTTTGGTAAATATTTCCCCCTATGTACATAATCTGGGAGGAAAAAATTCCGTGGTCCAGAATCATCATATCTTTCTTTCACCATAACACTATTCTACAATTATGCTTTCTTTCCACGAAGACAATATCTGTGAATCCAAGCTACTAAAGAAATCTCTAAAAATAGATGTAGTTATTGACTGACTGATTGTAAGGCTGACAAATAGAGAGATAAGATATAGATAAAAGAAAGTTCTGAATCTTTTCCAAGAATCTGAACAAATTTTAAAATCGTTCAGTCTTTTGTTCTGTTACAATACTTGATTCTGTCTTTCCCGTTCCGCTAAGCAGCTCTTACAAATTTGGAAAGGACAGTATCATATAGGAATATCTATATATACAAATTGAGTGACACTAGAGGACACGGATAGGAGGAACATACACTTTTAATTCCTTTAAGACGCTGCATAGGCCGCTAAAAGAGGAAGGTGAATCTTGGGGTAAGCAAATACCCACAATTGTAATGAAACCATTTAATAAATTAAACACCAGCAAATCAGTATAACAAAGGTTTAAAATCAACCACACTCTACAAGAAATAACATAGAGTAATCCTGGGAGCTCGACCTCCGGCAGCGCGACCCAACACACGTGCGAAGCATCACACCAACAAACCCCTTCTTTAGCGGAAGTACGAAGTGGCGTGCTTATATAGTGCCGCACGCGGAAGGATCGACGCCAACGCATTACCTTAACACAAAAATTTTAATTCTTCACTAGGGTCATGTATTATACTAACGATAACTCCATTACCCAACATATCTACATAATCTTCGTTCTGAGAAGGGCAACTTCGCCTGCGAAGATGTTTTTATAAATCCATAAGGATATTGAGAGCGACGACCGAGGAGATAATGGAAAAAGCAGAATTATTTTCATGCTTCCTCAAACCCTAATCCTACTAACACAAAATTATAACGCCATATCAAAAACCTCCAAAATCCACAATAACTGGAAAATTGCAACGATAATACTAATTAAGAAACCAAATAAACAAAAATCCAACCCCAGAAATTACAGACCAATACTTGCCAAAGTCTTCGAAAAACTACATTTACCACAACTAAAAAAAACAAATCTCGCACTTAATCCCTCACCAACAATTTGGGTTCCGAAACAACCACTCCTGTCCTCAACTTGTTAACATAGTAACAGAATACATTAACACATCCTTTAAAAACAAAAATATATGCCTAGCCAGATTCTTGGATTCTGAAAAAGCATTGGACAAGGTTTCCTATCCCTCACTCCTCTTCAAAACCGCTTTTACCTTGTCAAATATGAAAGCCATTTCTCCCTAATATACCCTATTCACTCAGGGTCCCTCAAGGCAGTGTCATTGGCCCCCTCCTATATTCCATCTATACCCACGATATCCCCAAAACAACCGCAACAAAAACTGCCATTGTTGCTGAAGATATAGCAATACTTTGCCAGTCCCATGTCTACGACTCGGCTACAATTCATCTGCAAACTGCCATGTAGTCGTTTGGGATAATAATTGGAGAATAACCATAAACCCAAACAAATCCATCACAGTTCATTTTTCCCTAAAAAAGATACCATTCACTAACAATATATATATTAACAACACACCCATTCCCAACAAACAAAACCATAAATACCTTGGATTAATACTCGATTGAAAGCTAACATGGCCCCGACACACCAGTCACATTGAAATAAATAAATAATCACCGCTTTAAATTACTAAAACCAATAATTTATCCTAATTCTCCTTGATCCCTTTCAATGAAAAAATTAGTTTATATATCCCTTATTTCTCCATTATGGAAGAACGGCTGGAACATTTGGGTTTCCGCAGCCAAAACACACATCAACAAGATCCAAACATCCCAAAATAAAATCCTTGTTATATCACAAACTGTCCTTGGTCCTGCTCCAATTCCCGCATCCATAGTGACCTCAATATTCCATATATCCACCAAAAAATAACCAAATACATACTTCTTCAATATAAAAAAGACATAATTCACCCCAAACCGTTATTATCCGATACAGCTGCCTCTCCTCCACATCCCATCCAACATCGCCGATTAAAGGAAAAGGACAGAGAGACCAAATTAATAACCAATTAAAAACATAGGTACAGGAGGTGAAACAAAGATATATATATAGTATAATACAACATGTACAAATATTATAACAGTAAAATCAATGCTTCCTCAATTTCTGAGCCAGTTTTAAAATGGTTGTAATTTTCTTTTACCACCAAAATCGTTCTTGTTCTTTATAAATCCTGATCATCTACTATTCCAAATATCCAAAGTTACCTATAGACATCGCGACGGTATTGAGGACGAGAATTTTTGTCTGCCAGTGAAAGTTACCTTCGGATGAAGGCGGACAAACGCAGCACGTACTCCACGTTGTGCCCAGCGGGTCCCGCACTCTCCGCGATCTGGCTGGCCATCTCCTCCATAGGGGCTTCACCGAGCCAGAGGTGGTTGTCCGGGACTGCGATGTACACGAGAGCAGGGAAGCGGCCGGGTTTCCCCTCACACGGGTAGAAGTCGACAATGGCGGTACGGTAGCCCCCGAGGGAGACCTCGCGCTTCTCCAGGTACGGCAATGCCGCGTCTCCAGTCACCAGGAAAGCTCTTCCCCACACTTCTCCCTGCCAAACATACAACAAACTACATAAGTATCGTATTTAATGCATCGTTGTAGAGAGAAATTATGTCAGGCTAGTCTGTATTATAACATTAGAGGCCTGTACACTGACGTTCTTTCTCACACTATAGAGCGCCAAGGACTGTAGCTAATCACGATTCAAAGTGTTTGATCTCCAAAATAACGACACATTCATCCCTGCGCGAAAACGTGTTGAAAGGGTCTGCGTGCAAAGACGAATCCCACATTCATTCGCGAATGAAAGAAATTACCGGCATTGCAGTTCTATGAAAGAAGGAGGTGTTGGATGATACATAAATTCCATGAAAATTATCCAGAAGACAAAAAACTTGCTTAAAGAGACGGTAAACTAAGTCACTGAACGAAATCCTACAGCACGTTCATTGACAAACAAGGAAAAACGATTATATTCCACGAAATATGAGGTCGAGATGCGCTGAGAGGTCACTGACAAGTTCTCTGGAAATCTCAGACCTACAGTTTCCTAGAAAGTTTGTGAAAGACAACCGTGCATAAATAACTAGCTTTCAAAGTGTGGGTGTTTCATAAGTTCCCTGATTTCAGAATCAAGTATTCTCTCTATTAATTGCGCTTCACAGATTTATTTTAGGAAGTTATTTTTGCGCTGCCGTCACGATCCACTTACTTACAGAAATTTTTAATCTAATTTAACTTTGTGTAGTGGGGGCAATATTTTCATGTCTTACAAATGGTTGACGAGGAACAAATTCTGCATGAGGTGTTAAAGTTTAAAGGTTGTTTTAGCTTGGTAAAGCGTGCGCGATTAGGCGCGTGCTTTCCTCTGACCTTCAGTAGCCATTCTTTATTGCGTGAAAGCCTGCGCACTGATTGTTTCCGCATGAAAGCGTCTAAGCGTAAAAGCAGGGTATTGGGTATTAGTATCCACGTCTACAAATAGAGAAACTTATGAGACACGAAAGAAAAAAACAACAAAAATTAAAGACCGCAGTTGATTCAAGGGCGCCGTATTTCGAGCGGCCGTGCCGTGAGCGGTCCACAGTCCCTTCCTCAATCCTGAGCGCTGAGCGAGCAGGTATAAAGTTTTCCAAAGAACAACTTTATCAGTCTTTCACGATTATTATAAATTATCATTTTTGTAAAATCTTGCTTTGTTGGAATTTTTAGAAACACAGATTTTGAAGTAAGATCATTTAATTAACTTTACAACTCCTGGAGAGGTCCTAATAAATTAGGGATTAAACTTTGATAATTTTTTTCTATTAAAATGTTTAAAAATTTAAATTAATAATAAATTTATAACTAAACAGGTTGATGTTTTCATTTATTTGAGAACGTCAGATAAATATAACTGTTAAAAGATTTGTATCTTAATTGATCATTTCCAAGCATATTTATTAAACGAATCACTGCCAATTGGAACAGTTTCCATATTATAGATAGAGATAAAATTTATAAATCCAGATAAGTTTCAAAAATGTTACACATTAAACTTGTATTACATTCACTTAATGTTAAAACCAAGACTAATAAAGTTGCTCTTCGGAAAACTATATACCTGCTCGCTCAGCGGTCAGGATTGAAGAAGGGACATTTGCGGAAGGGACTGTTGTCCGCTCACGGCACGGCCGCTGAGAATACGACACCGATTCAAGAGATTACTGGAGAATGACGACCGCTAGAGTGCAGAGCGAGACTGAAGATGCTGGCGGAACTGAGAACTATAATGGCGATAGAAGAGACCACGACTCATGTAAGCAATGCTATTTTTACACTAATGGCTGTTGGTCTGACTCATCTGGGTCAATGTGTCTTAAATATCACCCAAGACAACTTAAGTACCTAAACAATTGAACCAATTTTATTTATGAAACGTAGCAGTAATGTAGTCGGAATTGTTTAAAGTTTTAAATTTAAATATACAAATATAGAGATTTGTATAAAATAACTTGTTCAAGTTTGCAGTTAACCAATAATTATATTGAATAAAATCTTCTCGGGATTCTGAGTGACGTTCACTGACATCGTCTTCTAAAGTCGAATTATTAAAGAATGCACGTCATCAAAACGTCGGTTAGAAGCTTCTTCACACCGAGAAAGACTGCATTTTATATAATTATATTGTAAGAAAATAATAATAATAAAATTTATTTAATGAAGGGTCTGCCAAATTCTTGGTAACAAATTTACTGAAAGATTCGGAAACATTCTGATCTTGAAAAGGTTGACTGTGGTTGAAACATCGACCTTCGGACCCAGGTGACAACCAAATTTTTATGCCACAGGGCCCGAATATTTCGGAATTACTTCGAAATTTACATCGCGTCTGCTTCTAAAAACTTTTTCGTGAATGAAACGTTATTAATCAATTTTGAACAAGATATTTGTCGGTTTGTGAGATTCATCTACACGCGATAGAAATTTTTTTCAGACTAAACCCCTTTAATGGAATATAGCACGACGCTAAATAAAATCCTTGACTCATAAAACTGCGGTAAAACAAAGAGAGCATTCATTAGAAAATTTCTTCGTTCTAGCTTCAGAGGTTCAAACATGCCATTTAACGAGAAAGGAAAAATTTTAAATATGAAATTTCATTATTATTCGTTTCATTCATGTTGAGGAAGAAAAATTTCTATTATTAGGGAAGAAGTAATGCTAACTATGCGACTCAACAGCGAAGACATCAAGAGTAAAACGAGAGCATTCATTAAAAAATTTCTTCGTTTTAGCTTCAGAGGTTCAAACATGTCATTTAACGAGAAAGAAAAAATTTTAAACATGAAATTTCATTATTATTCGTTTCATTCATGTTGAGGAAGAAAAATTTCTATTATTAGGGAAGAAGTAATGCTAACTATGCGACTCAACAGCGAAGACATCAAGAGTAAAACGAGAGCATTCATTAAGAAATTTCTTCGTTCTAGCTTCAGAGGTTCAAACATGTCATTTAACGAGAAAGAAAAAATTTTAAACATGAAATTTCATTATTATTCGTTTCATTCATGTTGAGGAAGAAAAATTTCTATTATTAGGGAAGAAGTAATTCTAACTATGCGACTCAACAGCGAAGACATCAAGAGTAAAACGAGAACATTCATTAAAAAATTTCTTCGTTTTAGCTTTAGAGGTTCAAACATGTCATTTAACGAGAAAGAAAAAAAAATAAACATGAAATTTCATTATCATTTGTTTCAATCAAGCTGAGGAAGAATAATTTCTATTATTAGGGAAGAAGTAATTCTAACTATGCGACTCAACAGCGAAGACATCAAGAGTAAAACGAGAGAATTCAAAAAAAAATTTCTTCGTTCTAGCTTCAGTGGTTCAAACAGGCCATTTAACGAGAAAGAAAAAAAATTTAAACATGAAATTTCATTATCATTTGTTTCATTAATGTTGAGGAACAAAAATTTATATTATTAGGGAAGAAGTATGCGACTCAACAACGAAGACATCAAGAGGACTATAGAACGAACAGAGAAAAATTTCTTCTGAAGTTTGAGTATTTAATTGGGAAAACGGAAATTTTAAATGGAAACCGTGAGGGAAGGAAGGTTCAGATAAAGTAAAGGCAATGGAAAAGAACACGTTAGTGGTGCTGCTGTGATCCTAAATTTGTATTTCAAGGGAATGGTTTCGCCCAGAGACGCGCTTGGTCAACGAGCCGTGAACTGGATATGAAATTACAGTCCCTTTCTTCTTAG
Source organism: Zhengitettix transpicula (assembly GCA_037074705.1). NCBI lineage: Eukaryota > Metazoa > Arthropoda > Insecta > Orthoptera > Tetrigidae > Zhengitettix > Zhengitettix transpicula. The sequence continues at coordinate 6,368,914 of CM073595.1, forward strand.
AAGATCCCCTCTATTCCCGCATAAAATCTGCAGCACGAAGGCAAGCAATTTTGAATACACATCTGACCTCCGTGGTTTGAATGTTCATTTAATAAAAACCCGAAAATTGCAATCTGGATAAAATACGCATGCTCGGTTTGCGATCTAAATTTGGGTCTTTCGTTTCGGAAATTGCCATTTAAATTTGGATACTTATCAGATTTAATTAAAGGGATTTATACATCAGTCATAAATGTTAACTTGACGTTTAATATAGGTCTAAGAGGGGGAAAAAAGCTAAACATGTGTCAAACAGCGCCGCGATCTATTGCGGAGATCTTTGGAGCCTTAATAGAACGGCGTAGTAAACAACTCTCACTTTCTAAAAATAGACAGGTGGGCTATAAGGGAAGATGTCCGGAGAAGTGAGATTCGCAATATTGTCCACTCCCAAACGCTCGTTGAAATAGTTAATGGCGGAATTATGGATCGGGCAGTTTACTTGACAGGCACGTGAGTTGGTAACACGCCAAGACAGGGGCTAACAGACTCAGACTTCGAATGTTGCCAAAAAGTGCGAATGCTACTTCTACCTCGGATTTAGAACAGTCCTATTCTGACAACTGTACGATGTGCTATCATCAGAAGGAGATTCGTGGGGCGTCACGAAAATAATGTGTAAAATAACTGTATAATGTGTTACTTTGTGGAAGGAAAGCGCCGAAATTGAAACAGAAGGGGGGGAGAAATTCTGCTTTTAAGTGAGGTATAGCGTCTGAAACGACTTTGAAAGTTTATTAGAGATCCCGAAGTAGTCATTAAACTCGTAAACCTATAAACGGAGCGTAAAAGTTTTAACGTACAAGACTGGCAATAAAAACAGTACGGGAATTTTATCTTAATGGACGCTCAATTCTGCAACTACAGTCCAATTTTTTTTAAGAAAAAAAACCCACTGATTTTAGACAGGTTAACAAATAACGGGGTTGTTGCTGTATCTTTGCTTACCCACCGTTCCTGGAGAACTCTTTCAAAGTAGGACCCCCCCCCCCCCCATTGAATGAAAACATTGCCCATACGTGGCACACACTGATAAATTTCTACAGAGTTGATGAATAGAGTTGTCAGACCGTTGTCACATACAAAATTAATTCGTCGTTCTTAAAAGGAAAATTTCCGGATTCTTTAAAAGTAGCTAGAGTTATTTCACTATTTAAAAAGGGTACGCGTACTGATATATAGAATTACCGACCTATTTCCCTCCTTCCAATTTTCTCAGAAATACTAGAAAAAGCGAGTTGTAAATTTCTTAGAAAAACATAAAATCATGTCGGCAGGACAACATGGCTTTCTCAAAAATAAATCCACTAACGATTTCGTACAGTCAATCCAGGACTCTCTGGAAGACAAATTAAAAGTAACAGGGATATTTGCAGATCTCTCCAAAGCATTCGACGTGGCTGATCACTAACAGTCGCCATAGACAACAATGACGGCATTTATGTCTCTGATTGGAAAGAAATAACTTGTGGGGTCCCGCAGGGGTCGGTTCTTGGACCTCTGCTTTTTCTTTTGCACATAAATGACCTTCCAGATTGTATCAAACCTACAAAATCAGTTCTTTATGCCGATGACACCAACTTAACAACAACCGGTAGCGACGACAAAACACTTGAAAAAAGTCATTAAATGTCTGGTTCAGTGCAAACAAATTGGTTCTCAACTTACAGAAAACTAAACTTGTTCAGTTTTCGTCCGGTAACAACGACACTGAATTAGCGACTGATCACGCAACATTGCTCAGTGTTCACGTTGACGGAAAGTTACAAGTAAACTTAGTTCCGTCTGTTATTCTCTTCCATTATTAATGCAACAAGTAGATACTTTAACTGCTATATTGTGCATATTTCCATTGAAACATGTGCTATGGAATTACGTACGAACTGGGGAATTTCTTCTCGCTCTGCGGAAATATTTAAACTACAGAAACGTGCGGTCCGAATATTATGTGGCAAAAATTACAGACAAAGTTGTAGATCTCTCTTTAAAGCTCTTAGTATTTTAACGTTACCCAGTGCATACATTTTCGAAACTATAAAATTCGTAAAACGTAATCGAAGTGTGTTTATTACCAACGGGGAATTCCATGAATATAATACCAGAAACCGCGCGTCATTACGGACCGACAAACATCATCTCTCACTTTTTAAAAATGTGTAAATTACTCAGGAATAAAGCTATTTAATTGTTTTCCTCTTAGCATCAAAGGCGTAAGCAGTTACAGCGTATTTATTAAGAAATGCAAAACTCTGCGTATTACTCTGTTAACGAATTTGTAATCCAAACTCACGTTAGTTCTTTAGAAGATACTGGTTAATTTATGAAATACTAATATAAATGTTTATTGTCTGCATGTCCAACTGATACTTCACAATTGTTTATTTCTTGTCGTTCGCACGAGATTTCCAGCCACTGAGAAGAGCTGCCAGATAAATTCTTCAACACTTTGAAGGCTCGTCAGTACAAGAAGATGATATGCAAATGGGAGTGTTATTTGTGCAGTGCAGTGTTATTTTTGGAAAACTTTTTAGTGCTATTAGTGAAGTGAAGTTCAGCTTACAATTATTTTTGTTCCTTACTTTATATTAATGATTTCTAACTTGTGTAATGTTCTGTAATTACGTATGTAGTATTCCTTATATTCTCCCATATTTCATGTAATTTCAAATATGTACACTTTAAATTATTCATATCACTATTTATGTATAGTCTTAAACATCTAGAGTATTTATGTATATCTCATTCATACATTTGTAAGTAAGATCAATTTTTACTTGTCCTATTTCCTCACCAGAGGACTAATGGAACTAATAAAATCTAATTTAATCTAATCTAAGAAGACACGCAAGATGGAGAATAGCAACAGCACAATAGTATTAGTATCTTTTTTTTATGACCTCATATTGGTGTAGTAGTTATGTCTAAGGTATACAAAAATTGTTTCGTTTACTAAGCAAACAGGAAGTGCAACTTTTGTTTTAATTAGTTTGGGAGTGAATCTTTGGAGACGTTTTATCAGAAGAAAAGGAAAAATTAGTGAGACACCGTTGTACAAGTAGCTAATTTTGGTAATAAAGTGAAAACATTTGATTGGATTATGCCATTGAAGATAAGATTTGAGATTTCACGCTTAATTCATATTTCCTCATCTATTTTTTTTGGGGGGGAGGACAGCGGAATATTTTAACTTCTAATAAAATTTACAAATGATTTTACTGTCTGAAATGCTCGTAAGACTAACGGGTTGGTGGTGTATTAAATTTGAGCTTTTAACGCGTTTAATAGCGGCTGCGTTCTGGATGGTGTAACCGCTTCAGGAGGTAACGATTACTGTGTTTAATAGAAACTTGTTTGACGATTCTTTCCGTAATGATCGGTACGCTGTTCTCTCAGAAATCCAATCCATCGTACCCCCTAATAACGGGCGATATTGAGATCAGTGGGTGAAGCGTTTCAACTTCACGCACCGCAACTTCCACTGAGAAACGTTCGTCGTCTAAGTCATTATACGGATATGTGGAAGTACAGAAGATAATACGAGGATTTCAAAGACATAGGGTGAAAGTCTGTAAGGGATAAACTAGTTTTGAAACTGAGAACAGAAAAAAATATATTTCAGTCTTCTGACTGACAGAAAGAAATGAGAGAGTTCGAACACTTCATTGATCGTAGACATATTTAATTAATTCCAACCTGATCGGACCAGAGTTGAGCGGGGATGAAAGTTTGAGGCTGAAATACTATGCTGGAAATATAAACTTGCCGAAATTCTCTTAACACTGACACTGCCGGTTAGGGATATTTCATAACTTGACGAAAATCTATGTGGTGTTTCTTTAAAATTCCTTTCAAAACTTAGTGGGACTCGTAGCAGATATCGGAATAGACACTGTTCTCAATATAATCTAAGTATGCAATCAAAACAATTAATATAAATGAAATAATGCACGATTATGATCATGAAGCGGTAGAAATATCTCATGTGTTCAATAAGAAACTGTGTTCGGAGAGCGGCGATTTTTATTTTTTTTCTGAAAGGGCAGGGGATATTTTTCTATAGAATGAATTATGCCAATGAACTTTATGGTGCGCTTATAGTTATCGATTCGTTACCAAAATATTTTTTTATAACTGTTGCCTAAATTACTGCCTGGAAGCATGGGAATGTGGCTTGCCGGGGTCGAGCAGCAGACACAAGACAATGGCGGGGTGGATTGGAAAATCCGAAAGTCCCGCAAGCGAGGTCAGGGTCGGCCAAGGAAGGGGTAGATGACCGGAGGGTATGGCCCTAAAATAGATGAAGTTGGTCACGTGTGCACAAGGACCAACCAGGAGAGAGGGATTTTGAGGAGGCAGAGAAAGAAGTCTGCGAACACAAGAGAGATGAATTTGGACCGTCGGTGAGAGTGGTCAGGGAGAGTTGATCCTGAAAGATTTTGGTTTTGCACGTGGGTCTCCGGTCTTCTGCGAATGCTTATGAGACAGATAGCCGCCAACGGGAGTCGACCCTGTCCGAGCTGCAGACCTGGTAAGTCGCGTTCCATGCTTCCGGGTATCGCGTCGGTTTGCCACGAGAAAAACCACGGTTAATCTTGAGAAAGGGAGGGGGTTACATGCATCCCTGGCAGGCTGGAGAGCTTTTCGTTTTGTATAAATTCTGAGAAAATGAATTATTGTTTTTTTTAATAACTAAATATTGTATTTCCCTTTCCTGCAAGAGCAATTCTTGCAGGTGGCGCCCAACAAATAGTTAATTTAACCGTAAGCTCACCACAACTTATTACATAATTATGGATTTTATTTCTCATGAAGAATTGTCTCTCAAAAAAATATCAGTACGATGGATGCCGCGTTTGCAGCCAGCACAGAATAAACGCAAACTTGTGACTCGATTCAATGGCTTGGCTTGGCGCAGTCCTGACGAGTTTCTACGTAACTGTTGATGAAGATTGGATCCACCACTACGCTTCAGTGTTCTGTGGACGATCCACATCGGAAGACGGCGAAATCTGGTGGAAGGTGACGGCCACGGTTTATTTTGGGATGCACGCAGAATGAACCACTTAAGACTACTTAGAAAAGGTACGAACGATAAATAGGAGACTATTGCGTCATTGAAGCTAAGAAATAAAGGAAAACCAAACGCATTTGGCAAAGAAGACTGTGATCTTTATTCAAGACGAGTACATGAAAGAAATGAATCTCAGAGAAATAATTCACGTCGAGCGGGGAGTTAATTACCTAAACAAAAGCTTATTTTGAGGATGGTCCAGAAACCTACTTTGTGGAGGTACTGAAAATGCTCAGTGACAAGACTGAAGATTATGTTGATAAATAAACATGAAATATTTCAAAATAATGTGCTTCTATTTTTTGTAAGTAATTATTTTCCTACCTTTGATTTTCAATATTTAAATATAACAGGACAAAGGGTTATGAAGTGAGATCCAGTGTTCGGTTAGTAGAAAAGTCGATGGTTATCAACACTTATTTATAAATCGATATCTCTGAATGGAACGGGTAATGTATTGTAGGTATTTAGTGAGTCTTGATGTTATCGTTAAAGGCTAACGGATCGGTGCTCGATGAGTTGAGGCATGGCCGGGGTCGGAAATGAGCAGTCGATGTAAGCAGATTTAATCGTACGTAAAACAGCCTTTTCGAGGCTCGATCAATAGATTGCGGGTCTGGCGTCGCATTGCAGATCAGAGAACAACGGTGGCCAGAAGTGATAATTACAGAACCGTTGTTGTTACATTGTTCTGAATCTACGTTCAGGTGCAGCACGGGTTTAAGCCAAGACCGACGATGTGATACGCTCAACGCAAATCGTCTATAACTTGAATTGCTCGGTGCACGCTATTCCGATTTCTCGCGTGGGAGAAGCTGTACGGAACGTGGGAAGAATTCTCCATCGCCGTCCCGAACCGTTACATGGGGCCGTGGACTCGAAATAATTCAGGAAAGTAGACATTATCATCAAATATAGACCTGTCACAAGGCATTAACCTCAACATAAATCACGTAACATCTACACGAATTTTTTCCTTATATTTGAAGTTTGGCTGCTAAAGTGATTTAAGATTTTTTTTTTCCATTAGCAATCATATTACAAATCAATCTTTAAGCTAATTTTCTAGCTTGTACACGGTTTAAATGTTGCTTGTACTGATGTGGAGCACCACATCAGGTTATATTTAAAGGGGCTCGTAAACGAGCAACAAAATTTGCACATTGCCGGCAATATTTTGGGAAACTGTGGCCCGGCAACATTTCCGGCAATATGTTGCCGGCAAGTATAGTCGGGAAATATGTTGCCAGCAATACTCCGGCCACAGTGTAGCCCAAGCATTTTCCGCGTACACGTAGTACAATAATAATTGCCGAAAATGAAGTTCTTTATGCGCGGCGCCGTATTTTGAGCGGCCGTGCCGTGAGCGGTCGACAGTCCCTTCCTCAATCCTGACCGCTAAGTGTTTAACGATTATTATAAATTATTATTTTTGTAAAATATTGCTTTGTTGGAATATTTAGAAACACAAATTTTGAAATAAGATCATTTAATTGACTTTACAACTCCTGAAGAGGTCCTAATAAATTAGGGATTATACTTTGATAATTTTTTCTATTAAAATGTTTAAAAATTTAAATTAATAATAAATTTAGAACTAAACAGCTTGAAGTTTTCATTTATTTGAGGACGTCAGATAAATATAACTCTTTAAAGATTTGTGTCTTAATTCATCATTTCTAAACATATTTATTAAACGAATCACTACCATTTGGAACAGTTTCCATAGTATAGATAGATAGAAATTATAAATCCAGATAAGTTTCAGAAATGTTACACATTACACTTGTATTGCATTTACTTAATGTTAAAACCAAGACTGATAAAGTTGCTCTTCGGAAAACTTTATACCTGCTCGCTAAGCGGTCAGGATTGAGGAAGTGACTTGTCCGCTCATGGCACGGCCGCTCAGAATACGACAGCATTAATTTTGATAAAAAAATTTCCAAGTAATTAAAGAAGAGAAGAACCTGGATTCGACCTTATTTAAAGAAACGAGAAACACTTCACAATTTAAGCAACGAATTAATTCATGACAATTACTGTCATAACTTCACCAGAATGTCGAAAAGTGACTTTGAATATTTGCTTAAAAATTGGGCCCTTGATAGACAGAAAGGACACGGTGATGAGGAAAGCGATACCGATCACCCTTCGATTCTTGGCGACAGGTGGCTCCAAGAAATCTTTGATGTATTTAATTGTAGTATCCGATTGTTCAATTTCGCACAGCGTTCGAGAAGTATGCGTGGATTTAATGGAAGTATTAAATGAATTTATTAAAGTATGTAAAGGCTAGGCCTCTTTATTTGTTAAATATTCATTTTAAAAATGAAAAATTAAACTTTGTTCTTATTTTCATTTTTCTCGTACGTCATAACTGATGTCAAATTTGTTGGCTGTTGCTCGCCAACCATCTTTCTTCACTTTTCGATCTCCATCTATAGTCCATCGACTTCACTTTTGAGCGAACTTCATCTATAAATTCAATAGTTTTCTCGTTTGACCAATTCATAACTGGATTACATAATAATTGTACCGAGAGAACAAAGTGTAATATTAATATCTAACACAACTGATTGACTACAGAGACCTCTAGGTCAGGTCTAGGAACTTGTGGCCGGGCAATATTCCCGTATTTTCGACGCAGGACCGATATCACCGGCAACACGCCGACCAGTACTTAAAATGCTATCAACATTGCCCGGAAATACTTAAATATTGCCGGGCCATATGTATGTATTGCCGAAAATGTTGTTGGATTTAGAGCAATAATGCCCGGTCAGTAAGCTAAGCATCTCTTGGGTCTTCGGTTGCCGATAAGCCTCAATCTTTGTATGAGGTTTACGATTTTTATCCTTGATGACGTATTATTCATGTCACAGTAGATATACTACAATATAAGTTGTTTACTTTCGATAAATACTTTTGATTTGGGTCCAATCAACCAATTTATCCCTTCAGTTATTAAGTCAATCTGTTTACTTTTTTTAAAAAATCTCTATGTTCCCTCCATTTAAGCTTGGTGGAATTTCCTCTTGATTTAACTTGGCCGAATGAGAATATTCTTTTTTAAGCGTAAATGTCATGTTGGAAGATTTCGCTCCATTTACTTTCATTTTCCGTCTTTTCAACTAGGTCTCAATTACTGATAGATGTTCTCGAAGCTTCTGTGATGCGGTTGCAGGTCCTGTATGTGTCGAGAGTATTGTTGTACCATCAAGAAAGGTGCTTGTGTTTGTTTCTATAGAGATTTGTAAGTCAGGTGTAGACTGCATCCCTGAGAAAATATGATTTTCTCCATTTACAGAGGTAAGAAATTCTCATTGGATAAGGTATGACTTTAATAAGTCAGTCAGTCTCATTTTAATCTTAATTTGTAGGCCTGAGCGTCGAACCTTATCAAAGGCTTGGATTACATCTAGCTTTGTTGACTACGTTTACAATTCTTCGGCATTGTTGAATTGCGGAGCGTGACTGACGGAATCCAAATAGATGATCCGGGATCCAGTCTTTATTCCTGTTGTCTGCTGTGATTAGATTCAGTACACGCTTCCCAAGCAATTTGGATGGAGTTGATAGCAGGCTTATGGGAAGGTAGGAAATGACGCATTTACCTGGTTTAGGCAACATAATTATTTTTGCAACCTTTAAGGATCTGGGCCAGTAAAAACAGGTGTTACGTCTAACGGATTCGACAAGCTGATGTAACTTAAATATATATAATTGGAGGTTTGAACAGAGTGATAGAAGTGAAAAAATAATTTACCGAGACTGTTTCGGTCTTTAGTGGAGGATGCTGTCTCAAATCCCAAAATACTCGGGAGAATTGCTCTTTGGTAAAAAAAAATCAAGCGAATAATTTCGTAAAAATGTGTGTATTCATAGTTGTAACAACATCGGCTACGGGGCTTTTGTGATTATGTAATTGAGAATATGAATAACATAGTCTGTGTTGAAAGCAATTGACGCATCTCTGGAGGCAGTCATTATGTGGAAAAACCATTGAGGTGGTCCGATGGGGTCTTGTGGTTTAGACCGTGAATTGGTGAGCTTCTTCTTAATACTCAAGGGAAGTGCGACCTTCTGACGCGAATCGTCTCGATTGAGAACGGGAAACGTGTTTATTTTGGCTGCTAATGTTCGTTCCCTGAAGGAAAATGTGAATCCTTGCTGGATGGAGTGTGACAATTCCTCACTCATTTCTTTAGGAGGGTTTAAAGTAGTTGTTCGAACCGTCGTTGTCTGAAGCTATTAATAAAGACGAGCAAGGGGGACGTCGAGGCGTGGTAAGTATAGATTGTGTAGTTGTGTACTGTCAAATATGCTGAAAAACAGTGGTTTTTTTTCAGTGTCAGCCCGAATATGATCGATATGACACGGTCATGTATGTAAATTTTCTTAATATTAGGAAGCATTTTCAGGTTAAAACTCGTCTTGTTTGTGATTGGAACAACTATAATTTTTCTCAATAATAAATCAATTATTGACTTTATACAGACACTGTATTATTTTATTTATATCGTAACGACGTTTTGATACATGCTCGTAGGCACACAATTCAAACACGAGATTGTAACAGTGAATTGTGACCAACTTTATAAAAACATTGTTGATTTATTAACATTTTACTTGCTTTTAGTGCTAGTTTGTAATAATAATTTGGATAATACGTGAAGAAGATACGAACATGCATCGAAACGTCGTTATGATATAAATAAAAAATAAAGTGTATGTATACGGGCAATAATTGATTTATTAATTCAAAAACAGACGTAAAATTAAAACTTATAATTCTTCTCGTATACATAATTCCATAGGTTTTTCCCAAAAACATTCAACAATAATTGAGACATGCGCTTATGGGTCGAAAAAGGAGAAAGAATGCTTGGTATTCGTACACTTTTGGTTCTGAAGTTGTGATTTGTTAATATTGTTAAACAGAAGAAATATCATTACAACAGAATGCGAAATCGGAAAATGTCGGTTGTTATACATCTGACAAGTTAAGAGTGGACATTCGTGTGCCGGATCGAAACCTTTTGTCAACAGTGTTCTTCGCTATTCGAAACGTTGGGACTTCGTTTTCTCTTCATCTTCCTAACGTTTCTTGATCACTTGGACAGTTTAAAACTAATTTTCCAATTATTCGTATAGACAACCGTACAATAATTTCCTTGCTAAACGTCTTGTCACTCGTAGCACGTTGCGAGATACGGAGTAAAAATAAATAATTACGGTCAGCACCTGAAGCATCTCTGATAAAATTGTGGAGTGGAACCTGGCTTGGGTGATCGTCTAAATTTTTAGCATTTTGCAATCAAATGAATGTTTGGAATTGATGATGTGTTTGAAGTTTACTGATTCGACATATGTTCCTTGATACGGGTATTAAGTGAACGTTTTGTTTGCCCTATGTAGCAGGAGTTACAAGTAGAGCGAGATATTTTGTAAACTACACAATGTTTGCTATATATAGAAGCGGCAAGTGGGTTCTTGTGGTTTTTAATCAAGAAGGAAAGAGTGTACATGTCTACATAGAAAACTTAAGTATTTTGCGAATCAGTTACTGTTTCACGTGTAAGGTTGCGATTTTATTTTTTATTTAATAATGTTTTATGCAAAATCCGAGTAGAATTTCCTTGAGGTTAATATTAGAGTTAGTGGTTAGTACTAATCTCATGAGGAATTTGTACATGAATCAGAAAGGAAACATGAGGAAATGGAATGGTTTGATATAGGAAGTTAGAGAAGGATGCTGATAAGTTAGTCTTCGAAACGGTGGTATATTACATGCTATAATCGATGTAATTATCCTGGTTGTAGCCGCAGTGTAATATTAAAACGTCAGGGAAATGAACCGTCTTTAAAATAACGCGTTTGGCAATCACGCCTTGTCCCACGGTCGTTTCAACTGGAATTGGATAATGGCATTTGTGAGTGCGATGACACTGAACAGCCCATATGCTTTGTGATTCATGACTAATTGAGTGGTTCTTATCGGTAATTACGTTGCGACATACCACTGTGTTGCGATTACAGTGAACACGATTTGGAAAATAGTTACAGTAAAAGAAATCGATAAATATGTATCACAAAATACTGCGCGTGTACAGACGAAGATTGCAACCACACTAACATGCAAACAAAAGTTACAGGTGTTACACTTGATCCGCGATAAACGTAACATAATGTCCCACGTTTAAAATGTTCAAGAAATAAGTATGACTGGACTACTGACAGCTTCAAATATCTACGGCACCTTGTATTCTCCACTCATGGTGACCTTAAAAAATGAAACAGTAAAAACGAGCACGTGGATGTCTCCATCGTATTGAAGGGAATTTCTTATCTAATTCCGGATATAACCGGGTTTAATCTGTTAGCCCCAGAGCAAAAGGTTTAAAAATTTCACACGTCATTTAAGACGTCAGTTGACTTGTTATTGAAATAGATTTCACGTTATCTCTTCTCCATACCTTTGCTATATATAAGCGATAGAAATTTGGTTTTAGCTTATTAACTGTAAATAATTTCCAATTAGTTCTATCACATAGCTAAGTTTAATTTTAAATAATTAATGTTATTAATTTAAATTAGTGTTTCGATTTCAATGTTTATAATAAAAAAGGATGTATTTACGTTAATTTCTCAACAGATTTAAACTCGTCGACAGATTGCAACAAAATTTGGTACACAGATTCTTCAAAACACGAGAAACGGTATTGTGGGGGTGAGAAACCCCTAGCATAAAGGGCGAAAGAATTATAATTGAAAAACGTGATAATTTTGTGCGCGCCAAGAGACAATGACGTCACGCGAGAGAGACGTTACTATGCGACGAACAAAGGAAATAGTTCCTTTTTCCGGTAATAAAATAAAGCAGAAATATTTTTATTGAATGAAAAGTATCCAGCAATACTGCATCGAATGATAATAAAAATCAATACGAAATACTTTACGATCCTTGCGGAAAATGTAAGTTAATTTTCGTTCTATATTAAGTGGCTTCAATATGGTGACCATTTGTTTACTTAAGAATTTCAACAATTTAATCTTTCGTAATGTCTGAAGACTGAGGGATCATTTATATCCTGCAATACTCAAGAATTTTAAGCATTCTAATCGTAAAGAAATTCGGAGGTATGTTCGTTGGGATTGATGCAATAAAATTTAATATATTTTATAGCTGCTCAATTAATGCACTATCGGTCGAAAGTATGTACGGAACTAGGAACAGTTAGATTTAGGTTAAATTACTTCTTGACTTAAGATTAATACAGAATTAATTACTTTTTCGGGTTAATATAAATAAGTACACGGGCAACACCGGGCACCCAGCCGTTTCGGACTTAAAAACACTACTATATTGAACTGGTCACCCACTCAATCAAGTTGTAACTATTCACAACATGGAAACTATTTCTTATGCTATAGCATTTTGTCTCGAAATGTATATTCTTGTAATGGCACTATCATTGAACCCATTGAACATTGTTATTTACACGTCTTATTGCATGCCCGGTTACTATTATGAAATAAAAAGAAAATTAATAGCTTTGTGACAATAACACACTCGTATAACGGACAAAAAAAAGGAAAATAATTTTGAACAATATAATTTGAAATTTGAAGACGTTTCGATCAACTGTTGTGGAATCCTTATCAATACTATTGCCAGACTGAAGGGACATGGCCAAAGTTATAACACTTTGCGAAGATACAAATTAACAAAGAGTATTTAATAATTCATTATAAATTAGAAGTGTCCTGTTTAACATTTAAATTTATTGGTCTTTATGTGTAACATTATTAAAATTACTTTCCTTATCAAAATTGAAATAATTTTTTTTGTCTGTTATACGGATCGTTAATTTCTTGTGCCATTATTATTATATCCACCTAAATGGTTAGCTGGCACACACAAGCTGTCTATTGATTTTCTGACGTTCTGTTACCGCGCGATGTCCTGCAGAAAATGTGGCCACAGTCTATTCTGTGGATTTACTCAAATGTAAAGTAACCACTAAGCAGTCTAATGACTGTTATGTAAAGGAAATTTATTTGCATGTTGTGTGTCTAAAATATTCTTGCGTTTCTGGCCGAGACGACTGCCAATTGGCGAACTTACTTGACATATTCTCCAATTGGGTCAAACATTTACCCGTTGCAAGGGGAGGGGGGGGGGAATGCAACAACAAGGTTCTCATCCAGCACTGTCCGAACACTCAAACCAGTTTTTCCAACATTAATTTACGGGAGGAAACCAGTTTCCTGTCGAGGGTTTTGCTGTCTTAGGTCCCTTTTATAATCAACAGCTTAGCCGGCAACACTAGGCTAATAGCTACTATACTTATTAATTTTAGTAAAATTAATTTTATTACTTACTATATGTATTAAAATAAGTATACAGGAAGATTTTAAGTCAACTTACGCGACTCACTATTTGGCAGTCGTAACTTATGGTTTTCACGTGTTTTTTTTTTCAAAGGGTAATTTTGATTCGCGTTGCTTTGAAATGACCGAAAACAAATACATTTGTTGGCAGTCGATAGGTTCCAGGCAATATCGGGTACTGCTTAAAGCAAAGTTTACAAAGTAGATGAGTCGTAAATCACACAGACGGGGTCAAGTAAAGCGACCTTTCCTAACACTTCCAGAAAAAACGTAGCAGGTAGCAGTCAACGCGAGGAAATACGATCGTATCTTTTAGAGTTAATAATACTCTACAAGGAATAACTTCATTACTAATTCATAATTTTAAGAGAATCCCTTAACCTTTTCCGAAATTATCGTACAAATGATCGATTGGTAGCGATAATACGTTTATATTGTGCCTACGCCTTCCTTTTGACTAAATGCCACAAATGAACTGCATAATCGTCTTCCGACAGGGGTCGTGTATATTTAAATAAATGACTAAGTTGCAATGATGTTTCTTAATAATCTCAGTTATGACATATATACAAGTGGTAATTATGTAATTCACTTAGAATGACATTCTAAAACTTCCATATGCGTTGGCTTCCTGAGTTTTGATAAACGAAAATTGAATATTAAAATTATTATACGTGGTTCAGTCTTTCTTGGGAACAATATCATATCCAATGTTTTGACACCGGGATTCTTTCTTTCCGTAAATACGTCAAAAAAAAAAGGGTGAGCCGTTCCGAATGCAACAAGCAAGACATCTTTGGTATCGAGAACATATCTGACGCTTAACGGATTTGAAAAACAGCAGCAACACGCTTCCAGTTTGTATATTCACTTTTTGCTCTTGTTCAGATTTTAAAATATGTATAAAAAGAACCAGAAAATGTTGGATTTAACTTCTAAAATAATGGGGTCAATAATAAAATAAGCATTTGCGAGTCGTTTAACTGGACAAGCTATTTCCAATATATATATATATATATATATATATATATATATTATTTTTAAAAAATTATTTGTTACGGATGCACCTTACAAATGATTTATTTCTCCGTAATATATCTTCTTGATCATTGAAGCTACAAAAGTTATGCATACTGAACCAGTTTCGTTGCTCATTCAAATAACAATAGTATCTTGTTGAACTTTGTTCCTGTGATATGAAGTTACATCGCCTGTAGCGATAATGTAAATAGACTTGAAAGAAAAAGTTTGGCTTATAAAAATAACTGAATATGAAGAACTGCAACTAGTTGAAATTTTTGCTTAAAATTGGTAAAATATGACGGAATAAAATAAAAAAAACAGGTCCGTCATGAGCAGGATTTCGCGAATGAAAGTGAGATGCGTTGAAGCACTTATCGACAAAAGTAAAGCTTGTTTACAATGTTTGGCATCGCAACAGCAACAACTTGGTGACTGAAAGATTGGCTGACGCCCAGGAACCACCTTTAGTTCTACTAAGTATCGTACACGTGCCTTATCGACTGCCAACTGGAATGTTTATACATTGAGTAACCTTGAGGTTGATTTGTATTATCGCGTGCTAATAGTAAAAGTGTTTTTCTCGCTACGCAAACCTAAGACGTTACGTCTGCAGTTGTTATTCTCAACGTTGATGTGAAATAATTTAAGACTATTTTTTCCGACTGGTCTGAAGTTCGTGTAGCAAGGGGAATTAGGCTCGACAGCTGTTTTCAGCGCGAATGGTCGAAGGATTCAAAATGAGAAACACAGTACTTTGCCTCCATTTTTTTTTAGAATCGGTGGAGTTTTTAAAACAGAAGATGATAGTTTTAGGAGACCAGTGACATATAAAGGAAGAGTTGGTAAGATGGAAGGACAGTTAGTAGGCAAACTAAGTAGTGAGTAGAAAGTTATCAGATAGCAGTAATGAAGCGGAGTTAGTTATTGTAGATAGAAAAGTTAGAAGCGATATGACGTATAGGGGAGACAGATGTCAACTTGGATAAAATCGGAAAAATCAGTGGATAACAGTAAGAAAATATAAAGTTAATTGTTCGAGTTCCGTCGAGAGTGAGAAATGGTCACCACGGTCCCTCGTCTCTAGAAACAATTGCTCGTAACGACGTCAGAAAAATTCAGTTCGCGTAACGTAGATATTGTTAAATTATTCAAAAATTGTTCAAACCACGACCGGTATTAAAAGTAAAGTAACTTGGATAAAATCGGAAAGACAGTGGATAACAGTAAGAAAATATAAAGTTAATTTTTCGAGTTCCATCGAGAGTGAGAAATGGTCACCATGGTCCCTCGTCTCTAGAAACAATTTCACGTAACGACGTCAGAAAAATTCAGTTCGCGTAACGTAGATATTGTTCAATTATTCAAGAAATGTTCAAACCACGACCGGAGAACTTTAGCCCACAATTCCCTTTAAAGGCGACCTACTTAAATAAAATCACTGGGCAGTAGAAAATGAAAGTAAATTATTATTTTTTCTTTTATTATTCTGTTATGTAAAAAAATACATATTAGATTGTTATTAATTATTTATTCTACAGACGCGGAGGAGCCCTGATAGAGAACAGACAATTTCGACTATTTGAGACAAAATGTTGATTACAATGCGATAAATGCAATGCTATTATTATTTATTGAGGTTTATAATGGCCGCGTCGACATCGTGGTCATTGGCGACCCGTATGTTATTTACAATAGATTACACAGCGTTACTATTTACATACATCGATATTCTTATCATTATTAGCGATTCGGTTTCTATATTTGTTCTCTTAGGTTTGCTTCCTCAATAAATTATATGAGGTCCATGGAAGTTTTAGTATAATTTGTATATTATACGTAAAAACTGAGTATCTCCTAAAGAATGTATTCATAAGTGTGCATAACAAGACTGTTTCAAGTGCGTGGAATAAATCAATATTTTAGTAAATTAATGGAAAAAAAATGTACAGTAAAATATTTTAAAAATCTGAAACTGCGTTGTCATTTCGGAAAAAGAAATACTGTGGACTGACCTGTTTCTCTTCCACTAGAGTCGCCACTCTCCCTGGCTGTGAACATAAAATGGAAAAAAACACTCATGACAAAGCAGTAAAGTGATTAAAGCTTATTATCGTAGAATATATAAGATAATAATCTTAGTAAAAATAACTTTACTATTTTGTTGTTTAATGTCGGTTTCTTAGACAGGAAGTGAAAGTTGTAGGGACTAGCCAAGAAATTTTGTATTTAGTGGCCGTAGAGCCTCTTAAAATAAACAAGAAAATTAAAACTACGTTGCTGAGCATTCTATTTAATTACGAAAATATAAGGAAGGCAACCTAGATGCGTGGGATTAAATTAAAATGTAACTTTATAAACAGCTGTAGTTTGGGATCCGCGGGCAATTTATAAGATTTCCTTTTCAATGAGATCAATGACGCCGATTTAAATATATTGTTTCAGAGTCTTCAATTGAGACTAATCAGCGGTCACGTAGATTTGCGTCTTCCTCTGACACAGAGAAGGTCTAAGGATCTGTTTCCTTCTGTGTCAAGGGGGCCGCAGGACCAGAACATCGGCAGCCCAACTCAATTTAAAAGTTACGCAACGTTCATCATTATCATCACTGATGCATTTACGCGAAAAAAAAACTATTACATGTCAGATTTGGAATTGCGAGAGGTTAATTTCTCGTCACAAATCGACGCTGCTTCAAATATTCAGTTAAAAATTAATAATAAGCTTATTCACTAATACACGCAATATCACCTGGAATTGACTACAAATAGTTACTAAATTAATAAATATGGCATGATGACGTTTGTATCAAAAAAGCTAAATCAAGATTTTTTATCAGTTTAATTTATAACTATTATACTTAATTGCAATTAGACACAATTCAGGAAAAATGAGTAATTTTAAGCTTGAATGAATTAAACTATAATTGGTACTTACACGTTGACTGTTACTAGCAAAGGTACGAGAAATGATGTTTCAAAATAACTCGTACCAGATTGTAAAAATAAAAAAGGTCCGATGAAACACACAAGAGCTGAAATTGTTACCCATTATTTTTGAAAAAAAAACACTGTGAAATTCAACGAACACGATTCCATATTGGGAAAGACAGATCTTTGTTACAATATTAAAATATCGCATTCTCATTTCACTTCCTCAAGTTGTTTAAGATTTAACAAAGCGGATGTGAAATTTTTAAATACTTGTGAATTTTTAAAATACTTGGGGTCAATAATTATAAATGTAGGAATATGTAAAAGAGATCTACAAACTAAAATTGCAATGGCAAAGAATGCTACGAAGATTTTACACGGAATAATTTGGAATAAAAATTTAACAAAGAAAACAAAAATCAAAATTTATAAGAGCATAATACAGAACATTCTATATTATGGACGTGAAACTTGGCCCCTGACAGAAGAACAAAATTAGAACAGTAGAATTCGATTATCTGAGAAGAAGTCTTCAAAAAACAAAACAAGATAAAATTAGAAATGAGCTCCTTTGGAATGAAATGAACGTAACCACGTCTGTCGTTAAAAGGATTGAAAATAAAACCCTTAAACGGTATGGTCACGTACAAAGAATGGAAAATGGCCAAAAGAAATATACCAATGGTCACCTCCGGGAAAAAATAAACGAGGCAGACCCAGATTAAAGTGGAAAACCCATGTGAAAACCATAATGCAGGATAGGAATTTGGAAGAGGGAGATTGAAACGACAGACAGAAATGGAAATTGAAGACGGCAAACCTATAAAAGGGGGAAAAGCCGAAGAAGAACAAAGCGGAATGGACGTGAGAATCTTAGCGTTGTTGCCAATAAACTGTTCCAAGACTGGTTTAGAAATGGAAAAAATTCCTAAATCGATTCAAAATTTCATTAAATATACTTCCTCTGTCCAACATTCACCAGTTTCAACTGATACTCTCTTTACCGCGTGGACGATTTAAAAATATAATAGCCAGTCTTCTGTTTTCAGATAATACCAATTACATCGGTTCTGCATATCCCAGTCTCTGAACTACAATTTTCAACCAGAGAATCGCTAATATATTACGCAAAAATACTGTTTACCGTGTTGCTTGTATTACTGACTTATTTAAATGTTTTAATGTTAAAAATGTAAATAAATGAGAGGAACATGATAATGTCCCGTTTTCAACTACTGTTAAAAATTGATTTTGTCCCTCAAGAAATAACATATTACATCACTAAGCCATCCGCATAACTAAACCATGTAGATCGAGATAAGAGTTGAAATGGCTAATTACGTTCCCTTCTAATCGATATCGTGAGCTCAATTCCAACACTGCGCGAGTCTTAAATAGAAGCCTGCTATGTCCAACGAGCAATATTATGCTGTAAAGGAATCTTGGTTAGTTTACTTGAGGTTTTTTTTCTGGACTATTTATAAAAATAAAGATATTTACTATCGTTATAAATCGGACGCTATCAGAGACATTTTTATACGTCCGGGAAACTAAACTTAATGTTGAGAATAAAAGTTGAAACTATCGCTAAATGCCTTGCGAAGTTGGCATCAGGTTAAATAACAGAGTACAGGAATGCGCTTCCAGGATTTTGCCCGGAATAACTCGTCTTAAAACTGTTTTAAACCTCCGTTAGCGACAGGCAAAGTGCGAAGTAAGTTTCTGAATTCTATGCAAAATAATACCTAATTTACTATATAATATTCTGCGTCGACACTGAGAAATTAATACTGTCATACAGTACAGGGAAAAATCATTTTAAAGCAAGGCCTTTAGAAGTTGTTTGGAAGCGAAATGGATGGCACAAAATAAACCACGTAGGACCCTCCGAAGCAAGTCAGGAATATACGACTGAAATCCTAAATAACACAGTGTGGACATTGTGATAATTTAGCTTGTATTCACCATCTGAGATGTTGAAAGCCCTCTGAAGTGAGAATTTAAAATCGAATTTATTGACGTGAGTGGGATTCTCTGTCTGTTCGTGAGATCGATGGAATCTCGTGGAATGAAAACGTCTTTCGCAGGTTGTGACGCAGAATACGTCGTGTGTGACGAACTCTGATACAGTTTCCAGGAGATCAGACCGGTTTCCAGTTGTCCATGGCCGTTCGGGGATTGTTGCAGTCGAGGAAATAAACAGCCAACTCCGAGTACAAACGTCAAGCATTGTAATCACGTTCTCAAGCGTATCTTCCAACCAAAGAAATCGATGATTAAAAATGGTAAACTCTTACATTTTTGGAGCTTAATGGTTACAGGGCAGTTTCATTATATTTCGTAATTAGCATTAACTCACGGTATTACGTTCCCAAATTGCAAGTCGTTTTGTATTATGTTTTTTACTTTATTCATTGCGAAGCATAGTAGATATAAAGCTAATTTTGAAAAAAGTATTTGATTTTATGAAAGAAATTGGAAAAGGTTGTGGCGCCAAGAAGTCATAGCACTAATCTCCCGACATGACCAGAAAGCACGTACCCCGGTTGAAAAATACAAAAATAAGTCCAAGTGTGGTTTTGCTATTGGTGGAAATTTGGGAGTGATCACCTCCAATTTATATATAGCGAAAACAATAAAAAAAATTAAATTTTACCTAGGCCGAATTTAATAAAGTTAGTTTTGTTCAAAAAACATCTCAAAATAAATTTGTTAAATTAAAATATAAATTTATGAACTTGGAAAAAGGTTGTGACGCCAAGAAGTCATAGCTCTAATCTCCAGACACGAACGGCAAGCACGTACCTCGGTTGAAAAATACAAAAATAAGTCCAAGTGTGGTTTCAGGAGACGAAATTGCTATTGGTGTAAATTTGGGAGTGATCACCTCCAATTTATATATAGCGAAAACAATAAAAATATTTAAATTTTACCTACGCCGATTTTAATAAAGTTAGTTTTGTTCAAAAAACATCTCAAAATAAATTTGTTAAATTAAAATATAAATTTATGAACTTGGAAAAAGGTTGTGACGCCAAGAAGTCATAGCACTAATCTCCAGACACGAACGGCAAGCACGTACCTCGGTTGAAAAATACAAAAATAAGTCCAAGTGTGGTTTCAGGAGATGAAATTGCTATTGGTGTAAATTTGGGAGTGATCACCTCCAATTTATATATAGCGAAAACAATAAAAAAAATTAAATTTTACCTACGCCGATTTTAATAAAGTTAGTTTTGTTCAAAAAACATCTCAAAATAAATCCATTAAATTAAAATATAAATTTATGAACTTGGAAAAAGGTTGTGGCGCCAAGAAGTCATAGCACTAATCTCCAGACACGACCGGCAAGCACGTAGCCCGGTTGGAAAATACAAAAATAAATCCAAGTGTGGTTTCAGGAGACAAACTGCTATTGGTGTAAATTTGGGAGTGATCACCTCCAAATTAATTTAGCGAAAACAAGAAAATATTTTTAAATTTGAACTAGGCCGATTTTAATAAAGTTAGTTTTGTTCAAAAAACATCTCAAAATAAATTTATTAAATTAAAATATAAATTTATGAACTTGGAAAAAGGTTGTGGCGCCAAGAAGTCATAGCACTAATCTCCAGACACGAACGGCAAGCACGTAGCCCGGTTGGAAAATACAAAAATAAATCCAAGTGTGGTTTCAGGAGACGAAATTGCTATTGGTGTAAATTTGGGAGTGATCATCTCCAAATTATATAAAGCGAAAACAATAAAAATAATTTAAATTTGATCTAGGCCGATTTTAATAAAGTTTGTATTGTTCAAAAAACATCTCAAATTTAAGTTATTCCTCAAAACACCGAGTAAAAATAGTTTTTATTTTTTGATGAGTTAGAAGACAAGTCCAATTTATACTGCGTCTAGTGCGATGAACAACGAATAAGGATAGTATGAATGTAATTTAGTTTGAAACGTAACTTGCAATCTCACTTAATGGCTACCAGAAGACAGAGACTGTCAAACATCCCTGAAAATAACTTCCAACCTTTTTCGAAAGTCGCAGAACAGCAAATTGCAACCTAGGTGACTACAAAGCCAAAAATAGCCCCGATTCTTTTGCAACGTCGCGCCACACCAAACCAGAAAGAAATATTTGTTTTCCGCGCAGTTTCCGCAGCCTCGGTTTTTCCCACTTATCCTAAATAAAAAAAATTGTGTCTGATGTGACATATCATGTGCTGAGAAAACAAAGAAAGCCTTGTACAGCACAGTCCACAAAGGATTAATTCAAACTCTGACCGAGTTGGAATATTTACCAATCAATTCGAAACGTCGTAATTAATAGTAATACGTCTTAGATATTTACACAATTTGTCTGAGGGAAATCTTTAAAAATTAAAAGAGTTGCGTGAACGACAAAGGTACAATAATATATTACCATATATTATTAAAATTGTGATGGAAGGTAAATAATGGTAAGGTAACCAAGTTTTTGATGTTTTAAAGAATGTATGGAAAATTCTGTGTAAAAAGATGAACCAGTGAATATTTCCATTAATTTACAATTATAATATTGAAAATTAATTCAGGTTTTCTCATCGAATATGCAATGCATAAGGGCTTAATCACATTGGCGACTTGTGTTTTAATTGTGTTGACCGTAAGACGTGACCGAGGTCGGGATTAAGAGAACTTCAGACCAATGCGTATCTCGCGCCAAGCAAACATCGGGTGTTTACGCCGCCTTGGGTGACATCCAAGTAAACTTGTTTAGGTCCCCTCGGACAACATGTTTCTACACCACGGACCAAATAATATCTTTTTGAGGTTAAGAGGAAAATTGTCAACCCCGAGACTGATAAAAAATAAAAACCGACCGGTAAATTGTAGTGTGCGGGGAAACAAAGACCTCATTCTAGCACGCTGAGGCGAGGCACTATTTTTATCATAGAGTTTCCAATACGCTGTTGATTTTCCGAGACTACGGCGAAAAGGATAAAATGATTTTCGGGACAAGAACCAGTCAGACCGAAAGTTACGTTTCAAACTGAATTACACAGGGACTAAAACCATACAGAATGGGAATCCAAAATGACATTGAGACAGATAAGGTTTTAAGTGGAATAGCTTGAATTCTATACGTGTCATAAAGTCTGACGAACACATAAAATCTCTCAGCCTGTAAAAATAACGAGTAAACGCTCAGTTGTCAAACACAACAGAAAACTGGAGTAGAAAAACACACTCACAAATACAGAAAAAAAATTGCGAATATTGTATTGTTTTTAGAGTTTCGTCCGATGCTCATAGTGTTATGAGAATAACTATCTTCGACATTGATCTCATAAGAGCGCAATGATGCCCGAGTCTTATCTCGTGGATTAATTCAGATGTGCGATTCTGTATCCAGAGTGAAACGAGGCACAGATAAGGAGAAAGGTTCAGTTAAGAAGAAGAAAAGGATTGCCGTGAAATTGCGAACGTAAATTCGACAATCTGTAAGTAAGAGGCTTGGCTGTTGAGAGAGATAAGAAAAACTTCTGTAAAACTCGGAAACGCTTTCACGAGTACATTTAAAGACTATACAGTACTGTATCACCATTTAACAGAGTGAAATAAATTAATAATAAGCTACTGAATTAAAAATTGGGTACGAAAACGAAGTTTAAACTAAATGTGTTGACAGAAGCAAGAACAGAATCTTATTCCACATAATATACTAGCGGAAACAATTAGAATCGTAAGTTGAGTTTCTGTGAAGAGAACAGTCGTTGAAGTGTGTAAGAAGTTTCTAAATCTGTACGTGCGGAGTATACCTGGACGCTTGGAATGTTCGAAAAGAGAACACCGGAAGCCGATGAAATGTGGGGCTATAAAGAATGTTGAAGATTGAATGGAGTGACTAAATAAGGACTGAGAAAGTTGTAGAATATATTGGCGGGGGAAACGGGGACATATTCTGTTTCTTAACGCTGTGATATTACAGCCAGAAAGCAAACTTGAATCGCGGCTTATGGAGGTTAGAGAGAGCCAGATACAGATGAAGGAACGAGCACCTTCCTGCAAAATTGATGTAATGAAAAATTATGTGAAATGTAATTTATTACATTCGTATGATACCAAATTACATTGATACAGTGCTCCAAAGATCGTTGTAAAATATTTGAACCTCTGTCCGAATTTGTTTCCTCATTTCTGTGTATGATTTAGATATTTCTACAGTTATTCCTACTGAAGAAGTGACTACTTGCAATCTGTTTTACAAATTAATAACACCGGGAAAGGTTTCAAAGTGCTGGTTTTTTAAATTTGTCCACATAAAGTTCACAGTCAACCCTGGTCACTGATTCGTCAAAATACTTACAAATACGTTTAATAGATTCGACGTTTATATAATTATCATTGGTGTTCTACAGCCTTGGCCTACTAGGACGGCTGCCAGATTGTCAACTTCCATGACACATTCTGGAATAAGGAGTGGTACGTGCTCAGCGTATCGATTCTGTTTTCATGACCATGACGAGATTCCAACCCGGGAACCTCTGTCACGCTGACCGTAACAGCACAGCAGCTGATATCTGGATGGTACTACTCTGATCTCTTGACATTTAACAGAGAAGTTGAGCCCTTGGGGCGATTGGGTTGGATAACGGTATGAGTTTCGTTACCGAGGGAGGTCACTTGGAGCATCTTTCATGCGACGAAATTGTTCCGTTGGGACTGTTTACGATATGGTGTCGAGAATTCAGGTTCTGGACACTTGTGAAATTGTCAACCTGAGAAGGCCAAATTTTCACTTCCAAGTCTAAAAACGAAAATGGCCATGATGGTTACCGCCCTTCTGTCACTCATGATGCAAAATATTTTTGGTACATTGAACCATTTGGATTTTTTGAATGAATTAGAAATATCGTACCTGTCATGAAATACCAATGATATTCCTAAAGATATCAGTTATCCAGAGCCAAGAATTAAGATGCAATTAAACTTTCCTTCAAATCCCACTGCTGACTTGAAATTCGCTCCTTACTGAATGCAACACGTAACACACATTTGATCCGGTTTGTTAATTCAACCACGATTTGCCACGGTAGAAAACACTTTCTCAATTCTCTTGGTCATATTTTATATGTAAACAATATTAACATCAAATTGAGCCTTCAAAATATTTGATTTGACTGCCTTTTACTGGACAATTAACGCTTTTACTGTCAACGGAAAATGTAAAGAAAATTGGTTGGAATCTCTTCACCCAATTTTAGAGTTCATCACTTTCAAAAGAGACACGTTTGCATAGATTCGGGAAGGACGACCTCCGACTGGCATCAGAACGCAGCTTCCAGTTCGAGAACCCGACTTCTGGATCCGTCTTCCCAAACCGCACGTAAACGTAATCCTTTTCTAGATGTGCAACGTTTCCATATGTTGTAGCGCTCGTCGGCAGCCTCGTGGCAATGTTCAAGGAACTCGACATCCGCTATTCTGATAGCCTAGTTAGCGAATTTGCTTTCGGCGAGAATCGAGCCGCAGTGCTTAATCTTCCCCACTTAACGTCGCGCCTAGAAACAGATGGTAGAAATAGATGGGAATTTTTGTTCCAGTTGCAAAGATAGCATAGCGGGCGATTCGCAAACCCAGTTCCTTGACATATATTTCCTCCCACGGCCACCTACATGTTTACATAGACAGTCAAGTACGAGCTCTACACACTTGTCAAAAGGTCAAGACTCCGATCACAATATTCACCTTCACGATTTTTTTTTATAAAAAAAGTAGGAAAATAGTGCAAAGGCAGCTATGCTGAAACATTCTGATTCGCCATTTCGGGAGGAACAATGTTGCAAAAATTTTAATTTGGTGAGTTTATAACAACTATTATTTCTAACGACTTCAAAATGCAATGGATACAGTCTTTACTAATCTATGATGCATTCCCTTGAATTTTTTTTTTTTTACTTATGCACGAAATGAAGCGTAGTGTAATAGAGGGGACGCTGTTAAACGAACCGGGAAACCGAAAAAAAAAAAGTGTGGAACAGCAAATCGAGCGATGGATGTGCTGCGACAGCAAAGACGAATTTTCCATCAGGTACGTTTCAATTTAAAATACGCGTGTCAGATCAACGAATCGAGTAACGGATTCATCGTATTACAGCGACACGGAATCACCACAGAGAATGCAAAAATAAGAGCACGGCATAAGCCCCTTTGAATCTCAGTCCGGATATCCTGATTTAGTTTCTCCAAACAATGCGTACGAGGTCAGCGTCACTTCCTCATTATATGTAACGGTATGGGGGTATTTCTACCGAAATTACAAAATGATTTATAGTCGCTTACTACCGATTCTTACCGCCTCCTCTTAAATCATCGAAAAACTGGGAAAGGTATATATACATATATAATTCCTTTCTCAATACTAAATACGCATCTATTGACACACACACACACACACAAACTGCGAGTAATTTGCGATAAATATTATTTTTTAATGACTAGGAAAATTATTTGAGAAGAATCTCGCGATTACTCTTATATACGTATGGGGAAAAACAATGAAGACAGAACTACCATATTCGAGGTGTTACACGATTGTCACAACATGGAAATATGGTTGACTTGAGGTAAATAACAGGACCGTGAAACTATTAAAGCCGTGGTGTTGAAATTCGTGATTTCCTCGTGGAACGGCCAATATTGGACCTTAAGAGCTGACGTGTCATATATGAAAAATACTGTTTACTTTGAGGCACGTACCTTTCCATGAACGCCCCTGTGCGTGGTGTTTCCCTGCCAGAATCTGCGCGCCCATCCCCTCACGAAGCCCGTGGCGCTGCGCTCGTAGTCGAAGCCCGGGTTCCAGCACAGGGATCCGTAGCCGAACACCCAGAGGCCCGCACAGGTCTCCATGGCTGCGAGCCGCGCTGTGCGAGCCGCGCCGACGCTTAAATGCCCCGGACGGGCTGATGTAACTCCGCCGCAGATTTCAGGCACGTGCTGCGCGTAACCATGGCAACCGACACGTCCTCAGCGCAGCGCCGCATCTCCATCTCGCGCTCGTCAGGCTCTTCAGGACAATAACCAACCATCTAATTCTGGAAATTCGATAATCGAATAGAACAAGTGGCTAAAAAAATAGGTTACTTTCTTCTAATTTTGATTTCGTTTCCTTTTAACGGAAAATTAAGCTGAGCTGCGAAGAAGCCATTAAGAACAGTGATTGTAATGGTTGTTGTTGAGCCGTAACAAGAAAGCTATTTCAATGGCTTGATGTTTCTCTGCTCCCTGCGAATGTCATCAGTCTTTATTGACATGTGAATAAGAAGAAAGATGTACACTGTTACCAAACTAGGAATAAGGAAAATTATTACTTAGAATGTAGAAATAAAAGTAGTACTATGAATACAATATTTAATAAGGGTTTAATCAATTATAATAAGCTACCTGTGGAAAAAAAGGCACAAGGATCAGTCAATTTAAGAAAAGAATCAGAGTGGATGCTACTGATTTATTTATTGTTTTTAATATGTTATTAGCTTAAGCTAAATAAATGGAAATAAATAAATGTGGTATAATTTTCTGGGGAAGGTAAAATTCCTCTTCATCAAGAATCCGTTGCTACATTTTTCCGTCAAGATTATCCACGAACATCGCAACGGAGGCCTTTATATATATATATATATATATATATATATATATATATATATATATATATTTTAAATGGCTCATTCATATTCGAACGTTAATTAATATTAACTGTGAAAGCAATAGATTTATTTAATTAAAAAAAATTAAACTACTTCGCATTTATTCGTGAAACTCATCAGGATAATAAGCAACCATTTAATTCTGGAAATTCGTTAATCGAATTGAACAAGTGGCTAAAAAAATAGGTTACTTTCTTCTCATTTTGATTTCGTTTCCTTTTAACGGAAAATTAAGCTGAGCTGCGAAAAAGACATTAAGAACAGGGATTGCAATGGTTGCTGTTGAGCCGTAACAAGAAAGATATTTCAATGGCTCGATTCTTCTCTACTCCCTGTGAATGTCATCAGTCTTTATTGAAAAAAGATGTACACTGTTACCAAACTAGGTATAAGGAAAATTATTACTTAGAATGTAGAAATAAAAGTAGTAATATTTAATAAGGGTTTAATCAATTATAATAAGCTACCTGTGGAAAAAAAGGCACAAGGATCAGTCAACTTAAGAAAAGAATCAGAGTGTATGCTACTGATTTATTTATTGTTTTTAATATGTTATTAGCTCAAGCTAAATAAATGGAAATAAATAAATGTGGTATAATTTTCTGGGGAAGGTAAAATTCCTCTTCATCAAGAATCCGTTGCTACATTTTTCCGTCAAGATTATCCACGAACATCGCAACGGAGGCCTTTATATATATATATATTTAAAAAAAATGGCTCATTCATATTCGAACATTAATCAATATTAACTGTGAAAGTAATAGATGACCTTATACAGACACTTTTTATTTAATTAAAAAAAATTAAACTACTTCGCATTTATTCGTGAAACTCATCAGGATAATAAGCAATCATTTAATTCTGGAAATTCGTTAATCGAATTGAACGAGTGGCTAAAAAAATAGGTTACTTTCTTCTCATTTTGATTTCGTTTTCTTTTAACGGAAAATTAAGCTGAGCTGCGAAAAAGACATTAAGAACAGTGATTGCAATGGTTGTTGTTGAGCCGTAACAAGAAAGATATTTCAATGGCTCGATTCTTCTCTACTCCCTGTGAATGTCATCAGTCTTTATTGACATGTGAGTAAGAAAAAAGATGTACACTGTTACCAAACTAGGAATAAGGAAAATTATTACTTAGAATGTTGAAATAAAAGTAGTACTATGAATTCAATATTTAATAAGGGTTTAATCACTTACAATAAGCTACCTGTGGGAAAAAAGGCACAGGGATCAGTCAATTTAATCAGAGTGTATGCAACTGATTTATTATTGTTTATATGTTTTTAGGTTAAGCTAAATAAATGGATATAAATAAATGTGGTATAATTTTCTGGGGAAGGTAAAATTTCTCTCCATCAATAATCCGTTGCTACATTTTTCCGTGAAGATTATCAACGAACATCGCAACAGAGGCCTTTATTTTATTTTATTCCTTTTAAAAAAAATGGGTGATTCATATTCGAACGTTAATTAATGTAAACTGTGAAAGCAATTGATGACCTTACACAAACACTTTTTATTTAATTAAAAAAATAAATAAAAAATTAAACTACTTCGCATTTATTCGTGAAGCTCTTTAGGATAATAACCAAGCATCTAATTTTGTAAATTCGTTAATCGAATTGAACGAGTGGCTAAAAAAATATAGGTTACTTCCTTGTCATTTTGATATCATTTCATTTTAACGGAAAATTAAGCTCAGCTGCCTGTGCTGTTAGATTAAAGTCAAAGTACAGTGATGACAACATTAGAAATTTAGTTTACTCACTTAACGACACGCAGGGAAGAGATAAAAATTGAAACCATAGCTTCCACTATCCTTGTCGCGGTTCATCTACGGCCGCAAATTATCAATGATTTTTTCAGAAACAATGGATGAACTGTGGCTAAAAAATTTGACTTTAGAGACACTGCGAAAAAGCAATTAAGAACGGTGATTGCAATGGTTGTTGTTGAGCCGTAACAAGAAAGCTATTTTAATGGCTTCATTTTTCTCTTCTCCCTGGGAATGTCTATCAGTCTTTATTGATATGTGAGTAAGAAAAATGATGTACATGATGTTACCAAACTATAAATAAGGAAAAGGATTACTTATAATCTATATATTAAAAAAATATGTATATTTGTATGTATGTATTTACGTTAATCTTAATACATATTTAAACGCGTGGACAGATTGCAACAATAATTGGTATACATATTCTTCAATCAACGAGAATCGGTACTGTGGGGGTGAGAAACCTGCAGCATATAGGTGGAAAGAATTATAATTAAAAAATGTGATCATTTTGTGTTAAATTACTGCGCGTAAATAAATCATGACGTCACAACACACGCGAGAGAGACGTTACTACGTGACGATACTGCACAACAAAGTAAATAGTTCCTTTTTTCGTAATGAAATAAAGCAGAAATATTTTGATTGAATAAAAAGTATAATTTTATCCAGGAATACTCCATCGAATGATGATAAAAAATAATGCGAAAGATTATACGATCTGTGGAACTCATTGATTGACTTGGCATAAGTATGACACATAGAGTGATGGTAAAATCAATACATAATATTTGTTAAACGTTATAATTTAATAGATATTTAATGTGTTAAAACTGACGAATTATTACAAGTGAGATTCTTGAAAAATGTTGGTTATTTGTGTAATTTCACATATTTGATTGTAAATGTGTAAAGAATGAGTACCCGTGCAACTCTGGGCACCCAGAAACAATAAAATAATTTAAATAAAAGTAGTACTATGAATTCAATATGTCATAATGGCTTAGTCAATAATAATAAGCTTTCTGTGGAAATTAAAAAAAGCACCAGTATCAGTAAATTTAAGAAAAGAATCAGAGTGTATGTTACTGATTTATTTATTTATTTTAATGTGTTATTAGCTTAAGCTAATAAGCAAATAAATTGAAATAAATAAATTAATGTGGTATAATTTTCTGGGGAAGGTAAAATTCCTCTTCTTCAAGAATTCATTACTACATTTTTCCGTCAAGATTCTCCACGAACATCGCAACGGAGGCCTTTATTTTTTTTAGTTTCTTAAAAATGGCTCATTCATACTCGAACATAAAATTAATATTAATTGTGAAAACAATTGATGACCTTATACAGACACTTTATTTAATTAAAAATAAAATAAAAAATATCTGTATAAGGTTAAAATTTTAATTTTATTTATTCACAACAAATTCAGATGTGCACAATTTCAATACGTGAACATTCCCAGACACTACGAAACAGTTATAAAATAATGAAAAACTTACGTCTGTTTCGAAAATTAATAACAAGATAAAATAGCCAAATACAGACAAAGAAGTGGTGACGTAAATATCACATAACGTTTCTCGAATCCTTGTAGCATCTCTGATTTGTCTTCTTATTAAATCCAACATCACAGCAACGAACGTACAAACAGATATTATGAAACTCAACAACTGTTACGATGCCTTATTGTTACGCTAACACTTCTGCTTTCACATTGTCGTTGCGTTTTGCAGTTGTGTCGGTCTTTTATTACTTTTATTTTGACAATTCAGCTTGAAGCTGAATGTTTCAATACAACTATTTACCTATCACTATTTTTTTATCTCCATCTTCGCTCTAATGTTTTTAGTTTTCTTAACACCTGAAGAAAGGAACATTGTGTGGTATGTACATCATCACTTATAAGTCTGTATTTGGCTATTTTACCTTATTATTAGTTATACAATAATAAAATCAAATTTAAAAATATTTTATATGATATTACTATAATTTGTCTAATATTTACGACTCATTCCATGGTCACTGGGATACGACCTGAAACAAATACTTATACATAAATCGGTATGACCCGGGAATTGCATAAATCACGAGAAAGTACTTCAACCGTACGATTTCCATATTGATCTGATGTAAAAATAGTTTTGCCGATATTTAAATTGGATCCCCGTTAGTGTGTAAGCGGCTGGAGAAATTAATTAATTTTTTTCCGCAAATAATGGGACGTGCGGGGGTGGATTCGTGTCAGAGACAATTAGTGCCGGTTTACCACAATCTCTCAGATGCGATCTACAAGGCAAGTAGATGCGATAGTAATTAGCTTTTCCAAGGCGTTCGACGTGGTACTTCAAATTCTCCCCTTGTAGAATTTAAAATACTCGTGTATCTCTGTGGGGCGGACCAACTAAATAAACCTGCCACAAACTAAAATGTTTTCAATATTTTTACTGGACGCATGCTTGAAGTTAATAAATAGACGAATACGATCAAAGACGAGGTGTAAGCCTGAAGGAAATAAAATATCAATGTGATGATTGACTGTCCATATTTTGTTACTAATTTTGGATTATACGTTTACATCGTTTTAATGAAACATATTTTTCTTCATCTGCACAAAAGCCACAAAAGCTGCGTTAGGAAAGAAAACAGTGTCAGAATATTATACTCCAAGTCGGAATAACTGATTGCGTCGTCTGCACTTTCTACTTCAAGCTCTGTGTGATTTCTCTTCTAATATTGCTAACTACGTCCTGTACGAGAATGCAAGGGAAGGTGAAGTGTGAGAAAACAGAAGGGAGGAATTGAGTGATGCAGAAATCTGAGAGGTTGTGACCAGCTGAATTTACTTATGGAATCCCGAGGGGAAGATGTGGACGTACCGCTAATTTAGCTTGACATTAATAAAAGATATCACGTTGGGCATAAAGTTACAAATAAAACTCGTCTCAGAGAGATAACGGGATTGGAAGACGTAGATACTCTTCAGAGCGTCTTAATTGAAATTCAGTAATGGTTTGTAACAAATATGGTCAAATAAAAAACCACTAAAAGTATAGCTATTGTTTTCTCAAAAATAGATTTATATTTCCTGTAGTGTACCTTTGTTGTGTAGATTCGTGTCCTAGCACCGGACAGAAGAATAATAAAATAAACTGCGAATTTCTGAAGCTTTGAGAAATGATGCTTCACTATGTACAAGGCGCACATAAACGAACTGGAAGGATGAAGTTATTAATGGATTAAAGGATGATGCGAGGGAAGGTTTCGCAAATCAATCAGCTTAAGAGGCAAAGAACCCTACAATATTACATTTATAAATGTGTTAACTTACGTAAACTAAACAATGCAAGTATGTGGGAAAATACTCGTTTCTGAAAAAAAAATTCTAGGGAGTCAAACAGTTTGCAGAGACTTTATACAGAAAATCAGAAATCCAAAATTAATGAATTAGTGGATCCTACAAAGGGAGTATGATTTTTAATTTATATAGAGTGCGAATTTTTATGCCTAATGATGAAGGAAATAATAACAGTCGACTCGGGGAAAAAAAATGTAACGCTGGCGTGAGATGTAACGAGTTACAGACAATGCAATATAATGATTAAAAACGCAGAAAGTACTAAATTTTATTTGTTTAACGTTTCGGCCGTTGTCAGGTAATTTCCTGGGACGACGCATTGTTGTCTTTCATTGACCCCGACAAGAATGAACTCAATCGTCGAAACCTGTATTTGACTGAGGGAGCCGTTTATGCATTTTTACGAATTATTCGTCGTTTGGAGAGCAACGAAGCAATATTTTACCGAGTCGCATCTGCAGTTAAATGAATGCACGGAGTCGTTTAACTATTTTATGTAGGTGCAGATTGAATAATAGTTTGAGTTGTTGCCTAACTTTCACGTCATTTGCTGATCGGAATTACAAGATATTCTGTTATGGTTTTCGCTACTATTTCTGCGCGCCCTTGTTCACCGGAGACAACGTTGGAAACACCTTTTTTTGGACGGTTTTTACGTTTTTGTGAAACGAAAATATTGGACGCGAGAAACACGATATGTTTCTGAAGCTCCACAAGAAAAATAAAGCTAAGCAACAGGATTCTGGAACATACTCTCGAAGTAGATGTGTGAAATGAAGGACTGCAAGAATATATACAGTAATCCCTACAACAAAATTGAAAAGAAAGAATTTTTTCGTAATTTATTACGTCGTTGAAATATAATTACTGATGTAAACGAAACGTAACTAATTAATTTTTTAATTTGTAGTCGAAATGACGGTCATAATCTAATATCTGGGCTCCGGTCTTATCGTTAGTCATGAAGATTGTGACTTGCGAGTAGATTTAAGGAAACATAGATACATTTTCGGCTGAGCATCAAATGTAGTAGCGTGAAGAAAATCGTGCGAATGCTTGAACGTCCTTAAAATTTTTAGACTTATTGCCATAGTTGGGTGATAACCGCCACAAGACATTTTTTTCTCCAGACGAGATGTCCAAAACGGCGTAACTTAATATTTGCAAAGTTTTATTACTCGTAAAAACCATACGTCAGTTACAACGTCTGAGTACACAAATATTTCATAAGTTGACACAAAAATAACTCTTAGTAGTTGAGAAACTCGTAAGAGAAACTGGTAAAAACTCGTAGATCGCATTCCAAAATGTTTAAAAATAAGCAGTGGAATTAAAATAAATTTTTAAGTAGATAATTTAGGAAAATTTCCAATGAAACTGTTGCGTTACGATTCTTCAGGTTATTAGCATGCTTATTATTAATAATATGAAAAGAATTGACATTGTGCTTATTTATGATAAGAAACACGACATATGGGAATTATTTATCAGTTCACTTCGATTTAAATGTATTTCATGAGAACGACTTTTATATTTTCATTGTTTGCATAAAAGAAACGAATGAAGAAAAACGGTACAAGTATCACAATTTTGAATAAGAATTTATGATTTTCACATTTTACATTATTGTACAAATCCAATCAGAAATGATTTGCTAAAAAGCGACACACACTTGGGCTATATTACTAAATCTTCTGAGTGGAAGGAAAGCGTAAAGAAGAAAACAACCTTGACAAAGAACATTATATTGATTTTGAGATTGACAGATGTCCAATATAAGACGGTTGACTTACGAGCAGGTTCTTCGCCTCTTGAAGTTTCTAATACCAAGTTGCAACGCATTCCAAGACTTCCACCGTAGACTGACACTTAAAGTAGATTGCTAAACACTTACATCCCGTTACTGGAGGAACTGGTTTCCTTTCCAAGCGGTATTCCTTTCCAGTCGCTTCCTAGTGAATAAGATTGGCCATGTAAACAAGTTCTTGACAACCTATCCATTATCTTCCGCTCACATCTAATGTAATCCGAGATAAACATAGAAAATAACAACGTTGGTGAACTTCAAATCCTTAGTAACATTCAGAAAAATAAAACTGGATAGTGGTAAACCCTGAAAAAATCATCAATTAACGTTGATATTAAATAACGAGATTATTCACGGCTCAAAAAATATTTCGATTAATTTTCTTGATTTCCTCTGCTGTATCTCATGACTTATTTGGAAGTATGTGAAAACGTGAAGTTGATCGAAGCACTAACACAATTTTATGAGAAACTGAGAGCATCTGTAACTCAATACATTCCGATTATCATTCTTTCTTTCTCCAACTTTCGTCGGGGCATGCAAATGGGCTCTCATAAGACGCAAAAAGTCTTCCTTTTAAACGTTAATCTCTCTTGAACTGCGAAATATTTGGATACTCAATATATTGTTCTCGGAGTTCAACCGGGTTTTGCATAATTGTAGAACGCAACGTTTCGACGACTAAAAGCTCTGTCGTCTTCTTCTAGGCGACTTCGCCTAATATATTGAACAACTGCACCGGGAAAGGCTTCAATCTTTTATTTGGATACTAGTTGCAATCCGATTTTAATGAGTAAGGAAAACATTGTATCGCTTTTATTAGCGTATTAATTACTATGACAAAGTTCCACGTCAAGTTTCTACAAAGTTCAAAGCTCATAACGTATTGTCAAAGTGTAAAATTTTAATAAATTACCGTGGTTTTTAAAAATACTTACTTAGCAGAAATATGAGAACCAATACCGTGTATAATAACTTCAAAATTATTTGTTTATAGATGCCCAATTACTAATAATGTTAACAATATCTATGTACGTAAATAATAAACATATTTACAAATATGTAAACTATTGTAAATAACATAAAAGTCGCCAATGACCACGATGTCGACTCGACTACAGGCTACAGGCTATATGAGGGTAATCCACATGGTGGCAAATTCCCTTTAATAGCATAGGAAGGGATTTGAAAGGGGGGATGCGGAAGGGTAGAGGAAGGTAGCCAAGGGTTAACTAGGACCCCCAGGCTATAGTTCAAAAATCCTACCCGGCATTCGCCTAAAATAAATGCAGGACAAACCCTAGAAAACCAGCCTCAGGTAGGTCGGGCATTGGGTACTTGTCCCACGCCCTTCCGATAGCGGGAAGAGGGGTTTGCTGTGGGGACTCAGCATTCCCTTCTCCGTGCCTCGACCAGTTTAGGAGGCAGCTGGCCCACTGTTCCAATGGGAACAGCGAACAACTCTTACCGTATGTCCAAAATCTGTGACCCCGGAACATACACCTCTCAAAACGGAGAGAGGAAAATGTATCCGCCGTCGACGCGACCGTTACAAATTTCAATTTTTTAAAAAAAGTATTTATCAACTGCGGGATTGACGACCGATGCAGGTTGTATTATTTTCTTTTTTGAACAAACAAATATACTCATTATGGTAAAAAGGACTGTTGACGTAGACGTTGATGAGTAGAAAAAAACCAAAAACAGTCTCCAAGTTTATAACTTTATTAATATATAGTCGGAAGCTTTCAACTCATTGTTATAATCATCCTGAATGAACATTAAAAACGTTACCACTTATATACAAAAAAACATCAAGTTACGAATACATTGCAACACCTTCAAATAACATACAAATAATTGGTTACAATTTCTTATTATTTTTATTTTTAGATGTTTTACTTATCAATATTTTAAGTGTCTCTGCATATTGTTTTTCTATTTCTGAACCTTCGTTTCTATTATTAACAATATTGTTTCTGTTTAGATTAATATAAATTGCTTCTGCTATTCTAAGTTTTACTTTATGAATATTATTATGTAATATTTTAATATTATTAAAATCAAATTCGTGGTTAGTCAATTTTGTGTGGGTGGACAACGCTGTGTTGCTTTTGGCTGTGGGTTTTAATGTTTGTTTATGGTGATACATTCTAGTTTTGATGTTAGTTGTGGTATAACCTATATATGTTTTCGGGCAATTGATACAAGGGATGCTATATACCAGATTTGTCTTATACTGTTCCTCTGTCTTGTCTTTAACCTTAGTTAGTATGTTTTGTACATGGTTAACTGGTTTGACGGTTAATTTAACCTCATTAATATCATTTTTCCTAAAGGTATCTATAATTTTAAACGTCAATTTCTCTATATACGTAAAGCTGTAAAACGTCGGTTGTTTTTTGTCAAAGTTTTCTGCAGCAGTCGTCGTTATTTCTGGCAATTTGTAAATTTCTGTGGTATTAACAACGCCCGTATTATTTATCGATACTGGTTTAAAAAAAGCTTTAATATTAGTTTGCGTAGGATCTTTAAAGTTCCCTGTGTCTACAAGTCTTTCTCTGTTTTCAACCAAAGTAGTCTCTTCTTCAATAGTATGCTCCTTTGTAGTTTGGTTATTCAGGTTGAATTTAGTATTATGCCATTTTTTAAAATTACTTATCCATAATTGAGATGTAATTTTCTTGGGGAAAAAACTATTTCGGAGTATATTAAGCATGGTAGTTTTCAATGTGGAGTGCAACATTAATTATCATATGTCTAGGGTGGTTAGAGTAATAATTTAGAATTGTATTGAGGGCAATAGGCTTCTTGTACCAGTTAGTCAGTATACGTCCATCGTTATTAATAATGGTCATTCATGTCCAGAAAATCTATTTTGTTATTAGACATTATTTCCATCGTGAAATTAATTTTGGGATTCATAGTATTCAAGTGGTTTAGGAACGGTAATCGTTCATCTGTATGTAAAATCACCAACAAATCATCAATATATTTAATTAATAGCTTAGGGGTTATGGAAGAAGACCTTAATGAGTTATCTAAAATGTGATTCATGACTATACCAGCAACGT
This sequence comes from Zhengitettix transpicula, assembly GCA_037074705.1. Lineage (NCBI taxonomy): Eukaryota > Metazoa > Arthropoda > Insecta > Orthoptera > Tetrigidae > Zhengitettix > Zhengitettix transpicula. Next base: position 6,406,073 of record CM073595.1, read on the forward strand.
TGACACTTAAGCAACCTCCCATTGGAAGTCCATAAACCTGTTTGTACCATCTATTTTGAAAAGTAAAATAACTATTTTCAAGGATTAACTTTAACCCTTCTAAATAAATCGCTCTGCTCTTAATCGGTGTGTAAGACTCAACTGAAAGCCAGTTATCACTAATTAGTTTAACTGCTAGGGCGACAGGAGTGTTTGTATATAGTGAGGTTACGTCATAACTAACAATCGTGTCGGATGGTTCCAGGCGTAAATTGCTAAGTTTGTGTTTAACTTCAAGTAAATTTTTAACGTCAAAAGCGTTTGATCTATTTAATAAATTCAGTGAAGGATTGAAAAATTTACTCAGATTATATATGACGACCGATGCAGGTTGTATTATTTTCTTTTTTGAACAAACAAATATACTCACACAGGAAGAAAATTGAGACACTAGTTCTTTTACCAAAATTAAATAAATATATATCTGTGTGTGTATTAGCAACAATTTTTATTTTTATTATTTGCGTCTCACTTGTTGCCTTTTAGTGATTTGCATGGACAGCATCATCATTAGGAATGTTTGTATGATTACAAATTTTGGGAATTTTGTATCCCTTCAGTTGAAATTATGATTGGCCTCAAACGGATTTCTCGAAAAATATAAAATTAATTGCGGATATTTGAAATGTGTCCACACGAAAATTGTAAAGGCAAAGTTCAGACACTGATAATGTATATAATTTATTCGTTTCACAGCTGCATACTTTGCTAGAAGAAAGAGACCTGTCCCATACAGGGTTCTCAGTATTCCTCTGGGTGATTAACGCAGATATTTCTAGAACGTAATCTACTGCTGGCATGTGGAGCGGTAAAGGCTATACTTCCTCACTCCTGGCAAATGACGAGGTGGTGATGTGGAGCATAGGAGCTGGACAGGTGCTGGCGCTCTCTCTTGATTTTTTCTCCCACCCTAAATTTGAACTCAGAATGATTCCAAGGTATATGTCTTGAGGAACTTTTTCCCTATTTATATTATAGCCCTATTTATATTCATTTTATTTTCCTTAGTCCAGTTAAGTATTGCAACTAAGCCGTTTTGAAATTCGCATTAATCCGAAGCTCTATTGATCTTTCTATAGCCGATAGAATTAGCAGCAAAACGCCTAATTTCAGAACTGATCTTAAGAGGCAGATCAGGATCAATGAAGACCGGATTGCTGTTCATTGAGGCACCCCTGATGTTTGTTCTACTGATAGTTGTTTACCAATCTTTACCCGTTAAGAAATATTCATCATCAGCTTGATTTTGAACTCAGAATGATTCCAAGGTATTTGTCTTGAGGAACTTTTTCCCTATTTATATTATAGCCCTATTTGTATTCATTTTATTTTCCTTAGTCCAGTTAAGTCTTGCAACTAAGCCGTTTTGAAATTCGCATTTATCCGAAGCTCTTTTGATCTTTCTATAGCCGATAGAATCAGCAGCAAAACGCCTAATTTCAGAACTGATCTTAAGAGGCAGATCAGGATCAATGAAGACCGGATTGCTGTTCATTGAGGCACCCCTGATGTTTGTTCTACTGATAGTTGTTTACCAATCTTTACCCGTTAAGAAATATTCATCATCAGCTTGATTTACGATACTCGTGCTTAAAGCAACACAATCCACAATACGTATTCTACGTGAAATAAAATAAATAATCAAGTAATAAGTCGGTATCATAACTTCAATGCTTTATTTTTCTTAATATGGTTCTTAAATATTATTTCCTGTCCAGTACTGTCCCAAAACGGACCTGCAGGAAAACTATTTCTACTGCTAATAGACCTATTAAGGACGAGGAAACTTCCACCGGTTTAAGATGGTAGAGCCAGAAGCGTTGTAATTTAATGATAATGGCATCCGGTTGAATGAATTACATTCGAAATACTCCACTTTTTCATTTTTACAAGAGGTAGCCGCCAGTATTCGGTGAAATAAATTATAATTGTGGAACATACAGCAGAGCTTTAGATAAAATGTCACCTGAGCGATCGAGTAATTCTTCACGACGGTTAACATTAATACGACGATCCATTTTCGCGTGGGGGTTTAAACACGTGTAATTTGGGCATGTGTACACAATGCAAGCGAGATCTGGCACATTTCTCAGACTGCATGTCTGTGAGAGGCCGTCGAGGTTCGTCTGTGCCTGGCACGGCTCGGCCAATCGTTACGTCCGCGTGACAACTCCAAGCTCAGGTACGCCACCTCAAAGCCACAGAAAACTCTCACTCGACAGAGGCTGACGTAAACAGCCTACGTGGATATTCTTGTGAGGAATCAATTACCGACGGCGCAATCGTTTGGACTGCAGAATAGACGCGACGCTGTTCCATTTTGTGCGTTGACGTGAATCAGTAGTCGATTTTTGCATGATGGATAGGAAGTGGCTTACCTCTTCCTGAAGAAAGGCAAACACACAATACGTAATTCAAATCTTTGGAATGTATAACCCACAGTATTCATATTATATAATTTTATTAAATTTATTTTATATTATGCAATATATATTTTACGTATTGTATTATCTGTTGTTGTCAGTTCACGGATGAGTACCGCTTACTTACTGAAAATAGCTCATTTTAATGATTCACCACTCTTGAACCATCAAAATATAGGAAGTGGCTTACCTCTTTCTGAAGAAAGGCAAACACAGAATACGTAATTCAAATCTTTGGAATTTATAACCCTCAGTCTTCATATTATATAATTTATTTTATATTATGCAATATATATTTTACGTATAGTATTATTTGTTGTTGTCAGTTCACGGATGAGTACCGCTTACTTATTGAAAATAGCTCATTTTAATGATTCACCACTCTTGAACCACCAAAATGATCAACGTTAGTTTGAACTTAGTTTGGCACTGAGCTTCACTTTACAATTATTTAACACAATGACGATAAACATTTTGCGTATTTATACTAAAGAGAGAAGTAATAAATACAAAATAAAAAGTACTAATGGATTCGACTAACGGTTTCGGTGGACCGGACCTATACAGAAGTAACGAAAACTGCTTTGTTTATTCACGTTTATTCATTTTTTTTCCATTTATTGTGATTAATGAGGTCTGATCCCTTAAATATTTATATCAGACCCAGAATCATTTTCAGTTTCCGTATGTCTATTATTAATATTTATTTACATATTTACATTCATTATTTTTAATTTTATTACTCCGTTTACAATTACTTTACAAATTTCATGTTTCCTTTAACATTTTAAAACTTATATTTGGCCTCTTAGCCTCACTATATTTATTATTGATTTTCCGTCCCTGCCACGAGGAGGCGAGCCTCTACTATTCTAGCTTTCCATATTTCCATACACACACTTTTTAAACATATACGTACACATACATATAAACATACACCTATTTCTAAAGAAATTTAGATTTTATAACTTTACGAGTATTTACATTTTGTCATGCTTACGTTTATTTACAATATTATAATTATATAACTATTTCATTTTATCTAATTTCGTTTAAATATGGGTTTGGCATTTTCTTTGGAAAGGCTTCCTTTACTGAGCTGAGTAATTTGAATTTTTCACGATCTAACAATATTTGTCTTATTGGTTTCGACCTTATTTCTTTTATGTTATTGTTTTCCCCAATTTGGGGACACCACAATATCATGTGGCCTGAAGATTAATGAAATATCCTGGACCGGGAATCGAACCCAGACACTGCGCTTAGAACGTGGTGCTTTTACCAATTCAATATACGTTTCGACTCTCCGGTCAGGTGCGAGCTTTCTCTATCCGTTGTATACAACGGGGTTCGATTCCCGTTACTTCAGTTAACCCTTCGAGCTGAGATTTGTATCACAGCATTTCGTATGTTCCTGAGAAATTTCCCTAGTTTAGAAATTCCAAAATATTCATTCTAAATAAAAATATCAAATCGAAATACTATAAAAATTTTAATTATTACAGTTGATAAACAAAAAGTTTCAGAATTTTATTGAACAAAAATATTAAGATTAATTAATCCGCTAGATTCGAATACGCAATGAGTGTTGAGAGATCAGCTCGGATCGGAGTGAGGGGATTCAGATCATTCATTCAGAAGGCCACGAGTCGCCTAGGATTGATCCGTAAAGGGAATCAGTTCACGACCTGATCGCTCATCTATTATATATATTCGTTTATCTGATTGGGAATTAATTACTTGCGGTGTTCTTCAAGGCTCAATTCTTGGGCCTTTACCTTTCATTCTTTATATTAATGATCTTCCAGGATTCGTCCATCCTCTGAAATAAATTCTCTACGCGGATGATACAAATGTAGTGATTGCAGATAAAAATGTTTACAAACTTGTTAGAAACGTAGACATCACTCTGGAGAAACTCAATGTGTGGTTTAAAGTCAATAAATTATCACTAAATGTAGATAAAACCAAGATCGTCCAGTTCTGAGCGGATGGTAGTGACAACCTTCTAGACAAGTTCACGGCTGAGGTCTTCAGATTGATAGTAATTGAATGTGGACTCACCATAAGGATCTGCTTGCTGGGATACTCAGCTCGACTTGTTATTGTCTCAGAACCTTAATGCAACATCTTGACAGAAACACGACTAAAATGGTGTCCTTTGCGTATTTTCATTCCATCTTGTATTACGGCATTGAAAATTGGGGCAATTGCTCCAGGAGCATTGAAATATTCAAGTTGCAAAAGCGTGCCATCAGAATACTTTCTAATACGGATAATAAATCCAGTTGTAAACCGTTTTTCACAAGTCAGCGAATATTAACTCTTCCCAGAGTGTTTGTTCACGAAATTTTAAAGTTTGTAAAGTGGAACATGAATCTTTTTCAAACGAATGACGAGTCTCACGATTATGAGACTAGGAATCGCTCATGTCTAAGATCTTTGCTCTCTACCAGAGAAGTATTCACCATTCAGGGATAGTTTCTTCCTCCAGATGTTAAGAACAATAATAATTAAAATAGTTTTGGAATTCAATGTAAAAATATTCTACTGAAAGACGCCTGTGTTTCACTCAGTGCAGGAGTTTCTTAATCTTCCCCTAATAACGATTTTTTTTAAAAAAAACCTGCAAGAGTGTTCAATGTGTTGCTAATATAACCACTTATTCCATAACTTGCTTATTCTCTGTTGGTCTTTTCTGCTATTTTGCTCGTTTGTTGCATGTACGAGGGCGTGGAGTTTGCTGATTCCTCGTCGCTCTGTTCCGTGAAGTGACTTGTCACTCGTTTGTTTTTCCTCCTGGTGTGCGTGTGTCAAGTTTTGTGTTTATTTTTGAGTGATGTGTAAATTTTATGATAGTTCATTCTCGAATCATTAATTATTTACTGGTAGATATTGAATATTTTTATTAGACCTGTAAATATTAATTTATACGCTTAGTATAGTTAAAGAATTATTAATTTTGTTATTATTAATATATTTTAATTATGTTGGACAGGGAAATTTGTGTTTCCGAATTTTAGTATTTTTATGTTAACTTATAATTATTTATAATTGTAGCACCGAATTCTTATTTATTGTAATTTTATGTATTGACGTGTCCTATTTCCTCATACGAGGAAATGAATCAAATCAAATCTAAATCTTTAGTTCGGACGTTCGTTAAGACAGTAAAGCCGTAACAAAGAGATGGTTTTTGTCGACGTCTGGAAAGAAGAAAGTATTAGTGAATCGTCTATAATAATTTTAAACTTCAACTCTGTGTGATAAACAGAAAGATACTGAAATAGAGAAGCTGGTAGAAAAGCGACCAGCGCGAATTACTTTCTCAAGCTATGTTAATGTCTGGTATTAAAATGTCATTTTTCTGTACTAATGAATATGGCAGTGAAAGATAGAAATTTTCCTGACTCCTCAATTCTGATGGAATGATGGAGGAGAAAGTCGAACTTGTGGTGTTTAAGCGACATGTGACGGGATCAATTAAGCAAATATTATGATTTGTGTCGAAGTATGAACACGGGAACCCCGTTAGTGAAAGTAACAAGGATGCTCCTGTACTAATGATGTCCCCATTTGAGTGATTTCACTACACGCTCCGCGGTCATAACTAGGCCATAAGACAATCCTCTACAAGGCTGTTTTACGCCAGTGAAGTAAGTCTGCTTCAATCCTATCCTCACCACTTACAGTAGTAGATATGTCATGGCAAATATACTACTGATTACTTTTACATATGTGTTTTCGACTGGTAAAACCACAAAACCCCCGGTTCGTCCTTGATAAGCCTTAGACGAGTTCATCCCCCACACTACCTTGCTTCCTCTACTTTTTCTACACATTTAAACCTTCGAGATCACTCTCTAGATCTCCTTTAGTTCCAAGTCCCAAGTCAACTATCATCCCCACGAGATCACGGCCAGATCCAACAGGGTTGAGAAGTTGACCAAGATCCCATGATTTCTTGGAACGGATCCCCGTCTACCTAAATTGACGGGCGAACACGTTACACTGTCGTAAATGAGTTATATAGGTAACTCTCTGGTACTGTTTTGAGAAGAAAACAAGAGTTAATGAAGCATGTCTGTAGGATCAAAGAACGTTTCCATTTTCGAAAAGACAATTATTCTTTTCATATCGCGATTCTTAGAAGTCAGGTAATCAAATAGAATTGGGCATTGTTAGTGGGGACCGGGCTTCCTTATCGCCCTTTGTTTTTGTTGCCGTAATTAGCTTCCGATGGTTTGGCCAGATACGAGTCAACGCAAAAAGGAAGGAAGGGAGGGACTCTAAGGGCAATGTCTGGTGTGTTGACCCCGGTAAAGGAAGTCATATGAAACTGGACAGGTATCCTAACTTTGGCTTAACTGGTTTCTCACAAGACTTTTAGATAAATGCCGTACTCGACTTATAATTCAAGGACAAAATCATTTCCCTTGAGTTTTCTTATCAGCGATAAATCGGTGAGGGCCACTCCGATACGTTATGAAGTTGAAAGGGTTGAAGCAAGTGAGAGAGAATTTTTAACGGAAACAATAAATCTTACAGTTATTCGTGCAGTTAGTTGCAACTACCACTGGAGTCTAAGGCTTGTTATACTGAACTTAACCGTGTAAATAATAAGGCGAGGAAATCCTTTCATCTCGTGATACGAATGTTAAGACGCTAATTGCTGAATTAGGGACCTGAATAAGACATTCACAGGGTCAATGACGCCTCATTTATAATTTTGTCACTAGGCTTTTAATTACAAATTAAATATGCTCTTTTTTCCGTTTCCATTCTAAAGGAAGCTACTGCCAGTTCCTCTGGGTCCTATCCTTAAAATTCTTAATAATAAAACTATATTATACATAGGCAAACACTCCCTTATATGTATTGTAAAGGCCGTACTTCTTCAATATTAAGAACGTATGACAAATACTTCGTACGACATTTCGTTCTATCTGATAAAGGCAGCTGTACCAGCCTGTTCAGTCGATAGAGCATATATTTTAGGTTTGTTGGGGTTGACACACACAATGCTTAATCTCAATTTTCGCGCCGTTTCATAACTTTGGGTTGATGTTTAATATATTTTTAAAAAACTCGAATGATTATGCGTGCTTATATATAAATTTATTGAATGTCACCAAAAAAAAGTCCTAGCGTTTCAAACGTTGAGAACAGAAGAAAAAAAACGGATCTCGGTTTTTTAGAAGAAGGCAAGGATGACAAATTTCAATGCGTCATTTGTTTCATTCCTCAAACATAAACCTACCGCTAATACACCGATTTAGAATTAATTACGTTTAAATAAATAAAGTAAATAAATAAACAATTTTTTTCATGCTTGAATAAAGGTCGAAGAATTTTATTATTTATTTCTGTATTGTTGTTTGAGAAGCGTTGAGAACTGGACGTCTAACAATGTCACGTCGCGTATTGTTGAACAAAAATTAGAGTATAAACACGGAAACGTTCGCAAAATCGGCGAATAACACTATATATATATATATATAAATATATATATAATTTTCTCATTATCCCAATCAACTATGTAATTTTTGAAATTATACACTCCTTCAATTGAAATAAAATATTTGTTCCTCTCAATTGTTAATACTCGTTTAATTAATTGAGTAAAACCATAATCAGCTTCGATATTTATTTTAAATGATTCCTATATGAGCTTTCAACGTCTGTTAGATCATAATCTTCAATAGAGTATTATATTTTTATTAATATGGCGTAAATACGTTTTAAAGTTTCGTAATCGAAGTTTCTGATTAGAACACAATCTATTTAGAAATATATATATACATGTGTGTGTGTAATTGAATCAGTGATAGGTACGTACTAATAAAAGGCGGTTAAGGGACCATAAGGAAAGTGAATATAGGTTAAACAATAAAAAAATGTGCGTACTTGGTTAACCAGACACCAAAGTGACACGTGTTTAATAAATTATTATTTAACTCAGTGATTAGTGTATTAATAATTAAATTCTGAATTAATTTATCTCACTTCTCTGGTTTTACTTTTCTCTATATTTTCTAAAGTGAGACTTTCATCATCAACATCAGTTTGACTCTCCATCGCAATGTCTCTAATTGTTTGCGTCTACGAGGGACTGAAATTCATCTAATTTTGTATCATAGATCTTTTACTATATTTACTTTGTTTTTGTTTATCATTCTTAAATTTTATTACATCGTATTTTCAGTGTTATGTGTGACCATATTTTATTAGTCTCTATAAAGCTTTGAACGAAGTAGATTCTGGTAATATAACGGGAAAATATGAAAGAGTGAGAGAAACACGTCAGAAAACATAGAGAGAAAATGAAAATTCACATGCCAACGTGGTTGGTAGGTATCGACACGCTGGTTTACTATTCAACGGTTCATGCACGCTCTGCCTCTCTCCGTCACCCTCTATTTCCGTTTGCCTCGCAGCGTCACAACGCGTTGCTCATTTATGTCTCGGAATTAATTACCAGCATTCTTTGGATTCACGTTGCGGCGATGAATTGTATTGTGTTTTCGCTTTCTGGACGTTTGGGCGGAAAACAGTCCTACTCGTACGGTGGAATTAAATATACATAAATTGTTACCCTCGGTTAAGGAAGTTATGCAAATCGCTGTCCAGCTGCCACAAATGAGGTAGCGGGCTGACTTTATCGCCTCGAAACACCTTTATCTTGGGAAAGCAGAGATGCAAGTGGAGTGAGTGCACTCGCTTTCGGCTTATCTGATGGAGACATAATTAAGATAAGCTCCTAATTTGCCATAGACTCAGAGCAGACTTTTAAAAGGATGTGAAGTGCGCTTCCTCTAGCTACTTCCGCAGAATCTTGCTGCTCATACAATTACAATAACACACACACACACTCACCACGTTTTCACATACACGCGTGTGAGTAGAAATATCGTAACTTATTCTATTTCACCGATATGGGATTAACCGTTTACTGTTCAGTGACATGCGTTCATGACGGACAAGAAGTTCTATTATTCACAGCTTTCAATTACAGGTTTTCTGAAAAATGATTTTTACTACTGCAGTTCTAATAAGTATACCTATGCCAATTTTACTTGATTAAACATCGTATACTCATCAAAGCATAATTTTTGGTAGCCATATGCACAGGTAATTGTGAGAATATCGGTTTTATCGCATGACTAATTTTGATTTTTACGCTTTACATTCATTATTATTAACGTATTGAGGTAAATAAATTTTAATTAATATCTCTCTCAATAATAAATCAACTCGATTGTTTAAAACAAAAATATTTTTTAGTTACATCTTCAGATAAATAACTACCCGACAAACTTATCAGACAATATTATGCATAATTATAGTTACAGTCTCAAGATTTACGTGGGTGTGGATCCTTCGAAAATTTCTTGTTTTCACTACTCTTTAAAACGAACAGAATTCACCACTTATAATTGTTTATATTTTTGTTTAACGATACCAGGATGTTATAGTACCCTTGTCTTCGGAAGATCCGCCTGGGCTGTGACTTACGCTTGCGAATAGATTTACCTGACGTAACCCTGACGTCATAAGCTGGTGAATGTTCTTCCCCAAGACACACGTATGCATGATATACATATAATTAGCGTAAAAGAAAAACAAATTTTATTAAAACAAACAATTAATTAACGAAAACTTAATAACAATTTCCCAACATAATACTTAATATACTGTAGCAATAATTAATTTGGCCAGTAATTGTTTTGACATAAAATTTGAATTGTTTGATAAATCCATTATAGCGGTCTGATCGAACAAACCAACAATGGAGAAGCGAGCTCGGCTGCTTTGTCGGAAAGTCGAAATTGCGTTTGCGCGCACGAAAGTCTAGGTCAGTTTACGTCTACAGCCAGCCAGGAAAGGAGGCACATTATAACAAATTTTTCACCGAGATACCTTGCAGTCTATTTCAAATCAATAAAAATAACAGTATAAGTCTACAAAGAATCTGCAAATCATCAGTTCCAGTAATAAGGCAAATTCGAACAATTTTACACTGAGGGGAAGAAGACGACATCCGATAGCTGACCAAGGAGAGGTTCATCCAAGGCTCCGGAAATTTGTCTGCGTTTTATTCCCGGTGAGCGTGTAAACTCTGTGAGAACTAGAATCTGTGTAAATAACGATTTTCATTTATCGTGTTGAGTAGGGGAAACAAAGAATGCTGGTACCAGACGGACAATGTGTGAGTAACCAAATTTTAATTATAATATTGTAAACGCTAATTAAAGGATAGAGTCAGATTTCATTCGTTCGTTCGTTCGCTTTCTTCTAGTTTTCTTTCATTGATCGACTTATTGTTTTAATTTTAAGCAAATAATATTTTGAATTGTTAATTAGTCAAATTCTACTTTTATCGTGTCCTAATCATCAAACCCAGTAAAGGCCCTGAGAGAACCGATCTAAAATTTTGTTTGTCATTATATTTTATTCTGTGAAAGCCACAAAACAAAATAAATCTTTTCGTTTGTTAATTGTTAATAAGCTTTTCATTTATATTAACCCATCATATTTAATTATTACATTAAATAGCAACCACAACGTGAACAAATAAATTAGTAATTAGTTGATTATTACAATACTTTTAAACCAACAAATTATTTTAATATTCTCTCCTATAATAACCATGCTCTTTTAACATAATTTGATAAACATAGAGACCATATTGATTTATCCTTTAGTTACAATATGCGGCGGTGTGTATTCAATATATTCTCTTTCTAATATTGTCTCAATACTTCTAAGACCTCTATAAATCCGTTTTCAATCCTTTATTACTTTTGTTTTTTTCTCTTCCAAAAACCTCTTTACAGATCATCCATGTACGATTGTATTATTCTCACCGTTAAGTAAACCCGTAAGCGATAATCATCCATAAAAATTACGCTGTATAATTTTATATTCACTTATGCCCCCCACTAAGTATTATCGCAACCAACTAAATCTCTTTTTCCAAACATTGTCGAATTACGTGATGTTGATGATATTCAATTAATTTTTAATTTTATAAAACAAATAGAAATTGTTAAAATCCCACGCCGCATGCAAATATAATTTCCCGATCAGAGATACTGAACTTATCAGACTTGATCGTCTTTGATTTGTATTATGAATTAATTATTTTTCAAATTTTAACAAACTTGTGACTGGTTGAAAATGCCGAAATAAAGTTTGCGCCGTATAAAAATTATTCCTCAGTAATATTTTTACGTAGAATTTATATTTTATTTGACCACGAATAATATATTCACTCGTCCATAGAAAAATTGAACGCCCCTTTCTGAATGCAACAAGCAGTACACGTTTAATACAGAGAGCATATTTCATTCATACTTTCTATAAACGATTATAGTTGATCACATTGGATTGCGTCTAACTTTTCACACAATTTCCTAATTATAATATTAACTTACCAGTTTTTGTTTTATTTTAAAGAAATAATCCATATAGAAAATATTTAATTTAACTACCAAAATAATATATCTAATAGTAATAATACGTCCATTTGCGAGTTTTTTTTATTAGACAATATATGGAGTGCTAACAATTTAACTGCCAACAAACCTACTTTTACTATAGTGTTATGGATTAGCAACTTCAGTTAGCACTGCGGAAGCATATTTTTTCTTTCCGAAGTGAAATATATTGAATCAAAGTCATAGTACTCGACGAGTGTGCTGTGAAATTAACAGGAAATATTTTCGATACTATGTCTTTCGGTTAAACTAAAAATCACATTTATTGCAATTAAATTATTTGAATTATTAAATGAAATGTCGTCAATTTCTCAGAATACATAAATACTCCACTGATTAAATTTTGGACATAAATAGTATTGTTCTGCTAAGAAGTGTTTGAATATCAACCACAAGAAAACTATTCATTCGGTCTATATGACTTTTTTAATCGCTGGCGAGACTCCACTGATTTTTTTAAACTTTCGTTTCTTTTTCTGGTTACGATTGGTCTGTAGAGTACTGCAATATCTGCGAGAGAATATCTGTGAGTAAAAAATATAATATCGAACTGTACAATGTATTCATGTATATAATTTTTTCTACAGAAATGTCTTAAACGTATTTTAGCCACTAACCCCTGAAAGAAATTGTCTCAAGTTTGTTATTGTTGTTTTTTTTAAAAAAGAATTGTTTGTAAAATACGTTTCATAAATTTTATATAAAAACATTACAAAATTGGCGCCCAACGTGGAGCATTTGTACTGTACTGAAATATCTGAAGAGTGTAAGAGAATATCTGTGAGTGTAATATCTGAGTGTACTGTAACGTCTGCGAGTGCAAGAGAATAGATGTGAGTAAAAATATAATATTAGACAGTGCAATGTGTTTATTATATAATTTTTTGTAAAGAAATGTCTTAAACTTGTTATGGCCCATCAATCCCTGACAGAAATTGTCTCAGGTTTGTTATTGTTTATTTTTAAAAAAGTTGTTTGTACGTTTCATCTTTATTATATTATATTATACTAGCTGGGTGCCCGGCGTTGCCCGAGATGTCGTTTATCCACAACCCCGGATTTGATTCCAATCTAGGTATCTTTTACATTATTTTTATGTAACGCAACTCGACCCCTATCCCTAAAGGTGTTGTCGGCCGGTTACAATGTTTGAATATAACCACCGTCACTCCTATGTGTGCTTAGCTCTCATACCAAAAGGGGTTGAAATTTTACAAAAAAATATCGGTAGATATATTATAAACGTCATTGACCTCAACAATTATTTATTCCACGCAAATATCGACCATTTAACATGTTAGAAAAATTCTACCCCCATGTAGCCCCGCCCCTGTAGTTAACTGGCCAATTGAATGTCATTATTAACTCAGCTACATCCATAAAACTGGATTTGACTCCAATCTCGATTGTATTGGCGTTATTTTTTGTAACGCGCGTCAACCTCCAACCCTAAGGGTGCTCCGTTCCCATGATGTAAGGGATTGAGATTATAGTCAGATAACATCGGTAGAAACACTATCAATCTCTTTTAACCCTAAAAATATTTATCAGACTCTAATATCGGCCGTTTTAACATGTTTGAATATTTCCATCCCCGCTCCTGGGGTTGGTAGCCGAGTCTCACCCCGACAGTGTTTGTTTCCTGGTCGCAAAGAACACGTATACGAAATTTGGTGAAATTTTTCCGGTGTAGATTTGTATAAGGAACATACACACTCTGTTTTATTTATTAGATAATATATATATATATATATATATATATATATATATATATATATATTTAGATAATATATATATATATACTTATGTATACATTACAGTTCTGGCTACCCAGAGACGAACATAAAATTACGTGTCAATTCAAAGAACTATTAAATCAAAAGTAAGTCTAAAGCGTAATATTTATTTTCGAACGTGTTCTCAATCGGAAAGTTCGAGCGATCAATTTATTAAAGTCAATTAAAAAGTTATTTCGACTTGAGTGCTAGTTGTTGTTATGTGGATATAGTATTCGGAGGGGATTAAAAACTCACGTTTATTACGTAGTTTGAGAAGTATTAAAGATATTTTTATTTAATAAAATTTCTTAAAGAAACGCTGACGACCGGTCAGTAACATTTTTTTTTTCGTGAGAATGAGATCTGAAAAGGATAGTTCTCAAATATTACTTACTTCTTGTTCTTCGCGGATTTTCTGAAATATCTACGAAAATTAAGTATCTATTTCAATGTAAATTTCGGGAAGGAAAAAATATTTTTTATAGCATCCGATGATGATGACAACAATTTTTGTTATACCAGTTCTTTCATGTCCGTTTCTGATGCATCGACGAATTTACTTTAAATATCATTTATCATGTCTGTAAAAGTGAAATGTGGCAGCCGTGGGAATTGGTGCCATGAGACTTATTTCTCGCGTGAGACGTCAGCTGACTTCTGGTGGCGCTACCTTCCATTAGTATTCAGTTTGCTTTAAGGTTTTCTCGTGTTACTGCTAAGACTGCATCGTTGGATTGCGTGTGACGGAATAAAGTAAAATATTTCATAATAACCATTTAAATAGAAGGATCATGATCTGAACCAGCTTCAAAGTTTCATCGGCAGTTTAAACTTTTCTCTGAAGGATCCGCTCAGTACCATGCAACATAGCGTTCTTGCAACGAAAATAAATAATCATTATTTGGTTCGGTTGTGCAAGATAATAGCGTTTTTGGCAGTTGTTTAAATTGTTACACAGTCTTCGTCATCCAGTTGATCGAGACAGTGATATTTGTGACTCTCCGATCAATCTGTTTGGAATCGCAGATCCTAGGCGTTTTAATCAAACTCAGACTTTAGTTGATGATACTGACGTCGACAAAAAGATAATTCCGACAGAACATGGATAAACATTTATATTTTTCAGATCTGTCGCATGAACCGAAAATCATGTGAAATGTATTTTCCCGTAAGTCGTTCTTGAATGCTAGACTTCTAAATGCAATAAAAATTAGCATACTTTTAACATGTTCAGCTAATGGCAAAACGATATACCCACTAATTTGGTTTGTGTTTTATAGAAAAACAATTATATAAGAATAGACAAACTCACGGGGAATTTTATTTCATACAAAACTAACAGCCTTTCGGCGGGATATATTTATTTAAGAAATAATTGCGAATACATTTCTAAAGCCAAGTGGCTGGAAAATTAATTTGAATTCGTATCATTTCAGAGGTTACCTGCCTGTATATTTTAATAGCATTAATATTTAAAATACAATTATTTTAATTAAAAATAATTAAAATTAATAGAGGCTGTTACGAGATCACACACCCCACAAAAACTCGGGTTAATTGAAAGAATTAAATAAGTCTCATAAGTCTATAGTTCGCAGCCCAGTTTAGTGTCCTTCTGTGCAGGTACTAAATGCTTCCGTAAGCGCCCAGAACTTGACCACTTTAGATAGTTGTTCTGTATGTGTTTATTCCGCGCTGCCTCCCCTCCTAAATTTCCCTTCCCTCATTCTGCTCCACCCGCCTTTGCTATTGACTGATAGACATGTCACTATTCCCGAAAATAATATTTAATGTATTACTCTTGTTTAATTGTTACTAGATTTGTACACATTTTCCGGAGTTTTATATATTTGACCTCTTGCCGCCAGGTTGGTCAACTCAAGATTTTCCCGGCGTCTATTTTCTTCACAATGGCCTCTCCAACCTCTTCAAGTATCAGCAGTTTCTGGCGTGGGTTGACCAATTTAATTTGAAGCCGCATTTCCTTCAAATCTGCTGAACGTGTTCCTCATATTCCTGGCTGGGGCGGTCTGTTTTATTTTACAATGGGGTTACCGTACATGCTGTTCAGAGTTACCTCGATTCTACTTCCAAATTTTTAACATTTCCACTACGCCATTTCTCATTTAAGTGCCCGTGTTCTAAAGAAATCTATCCGTATTTTGACCCCAGAGAATGGTTTTCTTTGAGCAATTTTGACAACCAATTTTACTTATATGCACTAGTCTTCGTCTGTTAAATCCTTCTATATCTTAACAGCTTCAGGTCATTTCCCCCATACTTTAACTCTTCATATTTACATCGTTAACTATTATCTCTATAAGCGTGATTACTTAATTCTGAGTAGTACAAGGTGTTACATTATCTTTTCTGTTTTCGTTAACTGTTTCGGAAGACCCATTTTAATTCTTTTAATTTTTATCATTATTTTGAGCCTCCGAATTTAAAATGTTCCATGTCTTTTCGACCTTTCTCAGCCATCCGTTATTCACTCCCGCTACAAGACACCCTAACAGACCTAAAAGCGCGTCCTTCCTGAAGAAAGCTCCGCTAATCTTGTTATCCTACTTTGATGTTTTCTTTGCTGCGTCTATCCTTGACATTTTTGTTCCTCAAATAACAGGATTACGCAAGGTAAAATTATGAAAATGCAAAATATAAGCTTGGAGTCATTCGGTGTAATTAGGAATCAATAACGCAACGCTTTTGGTTAAACGTGTACACGAACATGAATTTATTTCTCAACTTTAAACTCGACAATAGGATATTAAACGCAGGGAAATTCTCATTCCTAAACAGATCGATAGGTGATTGGAGCAATTTACCTGCAGCAGTGTTTGAAGACAAACTTCCAGTAGAGGGTTTAAAAATAATATAAATAAATTAGTGAAGTGTATTTTTATTATTATTTTAACTCTAAAAACAAATTTGTCTATATTTTTCTTTAGTGAAGTGAGGACAAATTTCTAAGACTTATTTTATTATTATTATTATTTTATTTTTATTTCTTCTTTCAAAATTGTATTATTTATTTGTTATACTTTTTTTTGTATATATATTTGTTTTAAACTGCCACCGGGAAGTCTGCTAATATTATGCATACATTTCAACATTTGAGTGGCTTCATGCGGTCGTCCAACTTACCGTGCTCTATAACATTTGTTTGCACTCCGCAACTATTGTACAGTGTACGTTTTCAACTGATATAAACTTCTGAACTCTTAACTTTAGTTCGATTGAGGCAGTATTTTACCCTCTGTTGAACCATAACAACGTATATGTCCACCTGACGTCCCCTGTCGCCGTTTTCACTCACATCCTTCCAAAACTGTGCTGAGGATAATTTCAATATTATTTTAATTCCCATTTTTCAGGCTTCAATATTTCATTTTTACCAACAGTAATTTGATCCCATTTTCAATTTTAAAATTTTCCCATCTTTGTTTATTTCTACTTTCGAGTTCTTAGGTCCAATACACTGAGGCATAGAGTTCATGGGTCCAATACACATAGAAAAAATTTATAATTCGTTATTCCACATGAATAATATATATTAAAGTTTTTCGTTAATTAAATTGTATTTTTTAAGCAAGTTTTGACATTTTATTATTTTTCTATTCCGTAACTGCTGAATGCTCTCAGGTTAAATCTCGGTTGTACGTATTGCCAAGTTTTTCAGTATCTGATAGTTCTAGTGGCTTCATAAATAACATTACGCTGATAGGATTGCCGCCAGCCTTTTTTTTCTGGTTCTATATTGACATGAATGAGTAGCAAGCGTTCTGTCGCCCATAAGAATAAAGTTTCTTTCTCACCCAACGAGTCCCAACCGTTCTGGTTTCCTTGATCCTGTCGTTGGAAGGTCTTATTATAGAAATTTTCGGGCCAGTGTGCGTTACTGCACATATTCAATGGAATAAGTTGCCTGGGACGCTGACGTAAAGTCACACTATCGACCAAACATGTCTCAGGTAAACAAATGTTGATAGAGGAAAATTAAGAATGCCCAGGGAAATTATGGATATCCTTCATAGTGACACGCGGACTCACTTAAGAGATAACCATCGTAGCTATAAGGGTCCTAATTAAAGGCCATCGAGCATGAACAGCTTCCTGGAAATTGGTAATTAATTGCAGATAGCATCTTTTACTGGAATGTCGCAAGTAGTTCAAAGGTCAGTGAGTTATAGCACCAAATTGGGGAGGAAACAGATGGCACATATCGTTTGCCGTATAGGAAGCAATTCATAACAAAGAATTTAATTATAACTAGGGTATCTGTTGTCTTTGAATCCAGTTTGAAGTGATATTTAATTAGCCAGCTCGGTGGCGCCTAAACGCACGAATTTACAAACCAGTGGAGATGTACTGCACTATTTTAGCGTGTTAGAGCTTCTGCAAATATACCTGACGATTTACGAAATTTTTGTAATTCATATTTATGTTAAACATATGATTTGCGTTACATTTTGGTATGTTTTAAAGCGTTAATTTTTCTCTTTCCTGTCAAATTTTCTTTTTCGTGTTTTCTTATGAATGTGTGATATGATGTACTTATCTCCAAACAATGTACCTTACGTATCGTTATTTATTTGTTCTACTTCCCCAGAAGAGAACTAAAGGAATCAAAACATCTATGTCTCAGGATTATTATAGAAGCAGTACCTAAGAACTCGAATGTAGAAATAAACAAAAATGGGCAAATCTTAAAATTGAAAATGGGGTCAAATTACTGTTGGTAAAAATGAAATATTGAAGCCTGAAAATGGGAGTAATGTGGCTAATTAAGATAATATTGAAAATAAATTGAGCACAGTTTGGGGAGGATGCGAGTGAAAACGGCGTCAGGGGACGTCAGGGGACGTCAGGTGGACATATACGTTGTTATGGTTCAACAGAGGGTAAAATACTGCCTCAATCGAACTAAAATTAAGAGGTTGTAAGTTTATATCAGTTGAAAACGTACACTGTACAATAGTTGTGGGTGTAAAAAAATGTTATATACGACCGCATGAAGCCAATCAAATGATGAAATGTATGCATAATATTAGCTGCGATTGGGATCGTTCCCGGTGGCAGTTTAAAACAAATATACATACAAAAAAAGTGTAACAAATAAATAAAACAATTTTGAAATAATAAATAAAAATAAAACAATAATAATAAACCAAGTCTTAGAAATTTGTCCACACTTCACTAAAGAAAAATATAGACAAATTTGTTTTTAGAGTTAAAATAATAATAGAAATACACTTCACTAATTTATTTATATTATTTTTAAACCTTCTATTGGAAGTTTGTCTTCAAACACTGCTGCAGGTAAATGTTCCAATCACTTATCGATCTGTTTAGTAATGAGAATTTCCCTGCGTGTAATATCATATTATCGAGTTTAAGGTTGAGAAATAAATTCAAGTTCAGGTACACGTTTAACCAAAATCGTTGTGTTATTGATTCCTAATTACACCGAAGCTGTTTCGAGACTGACTTAAGAATTAGTATACAACACCGTGTTGAGAAAGGCGATTTGACCACCTATCCTGAGTTCGTCCATGGTTTTATATGCTGATCCTTATGATACACTAATCAATTTTTCTCTTATGGTTTCCCTTAACACTGTCTTGCTTCTGTCAGTTTCTCTCATGAATCAACCTTTCCATTATTAACAGCAATTTTTCGTGTTGTTATTGTGTGACATCTTTATTCTCACGGACAACGGTTTCCGATGTAATAAACATTTGTTTGACGGGTTAATATCTCAATTACCGGTTCTCCTAGACCACACTTAAGTAAGAGCCACTTTTGTCTTTTGATATATTTTTTTCGCTAGGTTTTAATCGGTTTCCTCTCGGACGTGTCTGACCCTTTTATACTTGGTCGGTTCATCGCATTCCTGTGAGTAATTACTGCTCGTCTGAGAATGTAGTCCATTCATTGCGGTCATCGGCGATGCCCATTCACGACGAACCGTATCGTATTCATGTGTTGAGCCGGGACATCTTCAATGGTGCAAGACAGAGACCAAGGAATTCCGTTTCTCACGGGCGAAACAATATGATTGGGAGGCGGAGATTCGTGGCGCTGCAGTGGAGCGGAACGTCGGACGCTGCTGCCATCTGGCGGCCGGCGGACGCAGCTGCTCGGCAGCTAGCGGCGCCTGGCGGGTCGCTCCGCAACCACACAACGGCGGCTTTCGAATCCGTTTCCGCTCAAGCTCAAATAAATTTATATAAATCCATCCGTGAGAGCGAGAGGTAATAAACGTAGAAAAAAGGAAAAAATTAAACTATTGTGTATCCTTAGAGTTAAACAAAAATTCTGGAACCTGCAAAATAACACGGAACTTGAAATGCTCGCGAAAATCGTGCTAAGGTTTTAGTGGTAATACATCGAGGGCCAATCCAAAATTAACCACCGGAATCGAATCAATTTATGTCTACGCGTTAACAACCAAACATGAATTGTCAGATGAACGAAAAGTACGACAAATTTGTGAAGAAAATAACAAAATCGTCGCTCTTCCTTAGAATAGATTAAGAACGGTGTCTAAAAGACACGGAAAGAAGCGTACACAACTCGTCTCAACAGAAGAATCGACGTGGATAAGGTTTCTTTGTCATTTCCTGAAGGCCTAATTAACAGAGCCATGCTGAGCACCCCCTAATTAAAAGTAATGGGGTTGGTGTCGTCTCGTCATAAACCTGGACAAATAGTACCTGCCGCACTCCAGAGGCCTTCGTGGAAGGGGGAAAATGTAGATCTCTTAATTAGCATGCGGGTCGTAATAAAGGAATCAATGTAACTTCTTTGGCTGTGAGAGTGGCTGTTCCCAGATCAGTTCGATAGCATTCATAATTTTCCTTTTAGTAAGATGAGAGTTTGAGGTGTAGTCTCAATCAACGGACAACCATTTCAGATTTACTATTACAATACAAAGTTCGCTATCTTCTTCAAAACGATCTCCTGGTATAACACTATTATTTTCTCACAAAACGAAAATTTGTATCGGAGTTACTCGATGGTTGATTGTTAAGTTGCTATTCGTATGTTAAAAACAATTGTGACTGAATTCCACGCGATGAATTAGTACGAAGTTAAAGCTATAATTGTTTTAATCTATTTTCAGTTGTTATTAGCGGAGCTTATTTTATTCTAGAGTTCGGCCGCCTCTAAAGGGGCTCGTAAGCGAGCAATAAAAATTGCACACATATTTTTGGAAACTATGGCCCGGCAACATTTACGGCAATGCGTTGCCGGCAAGTATGGCCGGGCAATATGTTGCCAGCAATACTGCGGACACAGTGTAGCCCAATTATTTCCGGCGTACACGTAGTTCAATAATAATGACCCAAAATGAAGTGCTAATTACCGCAGCATTAATTTTGATAAAAAAATTTAATAATTAAAGAAGAAAGGAACCTGGATTCCACCTTATTTAAACAAACGAGAAACACTTCACAATTTAAACAACGAATTAATTCTTGACAATTATTTACCTAAAACCTTCACCAGAATGTCGAATGGTGACTTTGAATATTAGCTTAAAAATTGGGCCCTTGATTGAGAGAAAGGACACGGTGATGAGGAAAGCGATACCGATCACCCTTCGATTCTTGGCGACAGGAGGCTCCTAGAAATCTGTGATGTATTTAATGAGAGTATCCGATTGTTCAATTTCGCACAGCGTTCGAGAAGTATGCGTGGATTTAATGGAAGTACTAAATGAATTTATTAAAGTATGTAAAGGCTAGGCCTCTTTATTTGTTAAATATTTATTTTAAAAATGAGAAATTAAATTTTCTTCTTATTTTCATTCTTCGCGTACGTCATAACTGATGCCACATTTGTTGGCTATTGATCGCCAACGATCTTTCTTAACTTGGCGATCTCCATCTATAGTCCATCGACTTCACTTTTGGGCGAACTTCAGCTATAAATTTAATAGTTTTCTCGTTTGACTAATTCATAAGTGGAATACCGAATAATTTTTCCGAGAGAACAAAGTGTAATGTTAATTGCTAACACAACTAATTGACTACAGAGACCTTTAGGTCAGGTCTGGGAACTTGTGGCCGGGCAATATTCCCGTATTTTCGGCACAGGACCGATGTCACAGGCAACACGCCGGCCAGTACTTAAAATGCTATCAACATTGCCCGGAAATACTGAAATATTGCCGGGACATATGTATGTATTGCCGAAAATGCTACTGGATTTAGAGCAATATTGCCCGACCAGTATTGCCGGCCACATATTGCCGTAAAAAGTTGTTAGTTTACAGGCCCCTTAAGGACTGACCCACTGACCAGTGGCTCAACATCTTTTTTAATAGTTTAAGTATTTTCGAAAATATTAAATACGAAAACCATAATCTGAACGTATCATAAATTTGATGCGGTTTACAATTCATTCCATATGCCCATATTTTATCCTATGATTTTTTTAAAATTAGCGATTATGTATGTATGTATTTATTTAGTGTATAAATGAGCAGTTTGCCCGGTAGCAGATACATGAAATTACAATAAATAAATATAATTATTTTAAATAAATAAAATAGACGTACGAAAAAATTTCGTTTAAAAATATATATAGAATGATATTTGTTGAAGATTAATTTTTCAATAATTTGACTAAGTTAATATTTGTTTTTGCGTTTCGAATCTTGAGGAGTTGATGTTTTTTTATATATGAATGAGATGTATGCTCCTGTATGTATGTATCTGTGGAGGGGATTGTTATATTTTTTTATGAATTAATAAAATAGTCTACAAGATTTATAATCAGCAATACTGTAAATGTCTATTCATTTGATCTATGTGTGAGAGTGAATCCTCAAAAGCAGAAGTAAGATTAACATTCAAATAATTATTCGTCACGCTTGTATAGTAAGTTTTATTAATTGATTTATTTTGTGACATAATAAAATATGTATTTATCTTCAAAATAAATTACGTTCATGCAAAAAAATAAATAAAGTCGATTATAAGAGTAATTTTAGAAGACTGAAGTGAGATATTGGATTGAAGACGTGACGTCATAAGTACGTCATCACTGTTAGCTGTAAATGGACGATATGTTCATTTTTTTTGTAGAATTTATGTGTTTGTCGTATTCTTAATTGAATAAGTTCCAGCAATTTAGTCTTCCTTAAAGGAACCGTAACTTCTAAAGACATATTAATAATTGTATATTATTTATTAGGGAAATTATTAATATATCATATATAAAATATTCTTAGACAAACATATCAGGGAACATATCAATTGAAGTAAATTCTTCTTCTTGATTTCTCGAGCTGGGATTATCAACTGACATAAGAGAATATTACTATATATATATATATATATATATATATATATATATATATATTAAAATGCTATCAACATTGCCCGGAAATACTGAAATATTGCCGGACATATGTATGCTACTGGATTTAGAACAATATATATATATCAGAATGATATTTTACTTTACGTCTGTTTTATATTAATTTAAATAAACGAAATCAACGGCCTTTTTTGACAGACATTTTGAAATATTTCATTCCACACAACGACGTTTCAGGACCATTTTTTTACTTTCATAAGATTGTTAAATTTCTACGGAAACTAAATTTTTGTCATACGTGTTGAAAAGAAAAAACAGTATTTCAAATCATATATTTACATTTATTCGTTCTTATCCTCCTATCTTAAAAGATGAAATAATATAATATTTAAAATAAAATTTCAACATATGGCTAATTCGTAATAAGTGTTACCATAATAAAGAAATTATAGATCTAATTTTTCTAAATTTATCCTAACATAATATATATATATAATTACAAATTTATACTAAAAGATTAAAAAAATTAAGTAATAAAGTATATATTGAGTTAGAAATAATAGATTATAATTATTACTTAATTTTAAGGTAGCGTGATGTGAATTTGGTGTGTTTAAAGTTTTTTAATATGTAACATTTCTGATAAATTCCTTTTTAATAAACTCGGTTCAATGTCTATAATCTCACCATTATTCCAATTAAGTTATGGTTTTCTTCCAATTTACATGTGTTAAACAAATTTTGATTTAAGCTATTGTGTTTTTTTCACCTGGTTTCAAGACCACATTTATTTTGGCCTGTGTATCATTTTCCACTATTATGTTGACCACAATTAATATTATATATGATATTGATGCTTTTCTTTTTTAAATTATTCTTTACCTCTGCTTAAAATTTTAAGTTTGTTTTAAATTTTATAAATGATCATAAATTAAAATTTGATAATATATTTTTTAATTTAAGAATAATATTGTTCTGCCCTATAGCTGACAATATGGCAAATAATTTTGCTATAATTAATCTAGTCTTCACCTGTATCTCTTTTGATAGTTCACCGTCCAATTATTCATACTTCCGTAAACTAGTTCGTGCTGCTGCAATGAGATGATGGAAAAGACTCGATGAGGCTAAGAATTGTATGGCATATAATCACGTCGTAGAAATTCAGGATTTGAAATTTCTGTGTTTACACGCCGTTGGGTTTCAGCTCCAGGGATCTGGCAGATCGATATAATGTCGAATTTCGTTGTGGGTCTCTCCAGAGAATGAAACTGGTTAGTTAGGTCCGTTGCTGAGCCATTATGTTTATCTCAACATTTACCGTACGTGACCTCACAAGAAATTAGTATTGCGATAGTTTTATTGGAGCACAGAGAAGCGCGTATTTTATATTACGTAGAATAATTGAATTGGTATTTCTAAAAAAAGTGCTGTTAATCCAAGAACAATGCAGTTGTCCGTAGCGAATTATTCAAATGTCTTTTGACTTTCCTCTGACTCCCCGCCCTTTACATAAAATGTTTGAGGAAGAAGAAATACGAATATGATAATTCATTATATTCAGTTCAGCCAATTCTCATGTTATGCTGTGATAAAAAGACCGACAAACAGGCAAAATAGCGTTTTTTAAAAATATTTATTGTTTTTAGTCACGTCAACATAAAAGTCATTGGTGACTTAACATGCCTACTACATGAAATTACTACAATTAGTTCATATTAACTATACATTTTATTCTTAGTCTCAGATTCATTGTCTATTTAGATTAGCTCTTGAATGCCGGTTTCCTTGCTAAACTTTAGTAGGTTATTAATTGCCGCTGCTGAGGTGCATATCTCCCTTCTCGTGTATTTCTGAATTGTGGCTCTCCTAGTCCTGTCGTGCTTTGGGCAGTCGTAGAGGATATGCTGGGATCGTCAGGGCAGCCTTGCGTACGTCACATGTAGATTGCGGTGATATAGAGAACAACCATCTGCTGTCTCCGTGACAGATCGCTAGCGTAGGATATTTCCTTGAAGTTGTCGACTTCCTTGTGTAAAATCTCTTCATCCCTTCCTCTTCTACACTTGTACCTTTTTCTCCAGTTTAATGGCATAGGTTTGTCCCCCATCAAAATAGCATTTTTTTAATTACAGTTTAATGTCGCATTAACCTTTTGGTCATTAGCGACTTACATCTGTTAAGTTCTACATTTGTATAACAATTAAATTACTTTATACAACTCAGTTTTCATCGTAAAGCCTATGAGGTTGTTTATTGCTGCTGATGAGTTGCAAATCTCCATCATTGAATGGGCGGCTATGGTTGATCTTCTTATCTCCCTAAAATAGCATTTTATTGATAAAGGAAATACACTTCCATGGTCCGAGATTCATCCTGGATTATAATTAAAAATGGTAATGAATGAGCCACCTGGTTAACAGTATGATAGTTAACTTTTCATGAACCACTGAACATTCTACATTAACATTAATAATTTATTAAATATCATGCAATCGATGCATAAGTGTACATCATTTTAAAAATATTTTATTATATGTAACTAGGGAAGAAACGGATGAATATGGCCAAATGGTGGCCGAAAGCTCCAATATAAAATAAGTTATTTAAGAATACCAACAACAACATATTATAAAAAAATATTTTTCAAGTAATTTTTTTTTTAAATGTATCAAGTGTTTTTATATTTTAATTTATTTTATAATTAGAATTTAATCATATATATTAAATTACATAACCTCAATATAGGATTAATGGACCAACAAATGAATCTAAATCCCTCTGGACTGACACAAGGCATTGATGAAGTCATTTACAACTTAATCGTGAATCTGAAACGTTTCCTCCATGCCAATGATATCGCTCACCTGTAAATTAATTCTGTATTTTCGAAGTATTTTCAATTCTTCCGCAAGTGTAGACAACAGCTACATGTATATTGACATTCTAAAAATAATTATCGCTCTTAAATAATTTAAGTTAAACTACTTTGCCTTACAGGAAACGAACGAACAATGTCTGCAGTAAACTACGTTCATAGAACTCAACTCTGCAATTAATAGTAAATGGTTCTCAGGTTACTCACAGGAAAAGTCTGAAATTTTTTCTCATTTTCATATTTAACCGCTTTCGATGCATTCATAGGATTTTTATTATTTTTCTTACCTTCTACTCTCTGAGTCGTAAACACATTGTCTTCTTCCGTGACACGCTTAGAAGTTTTGCTTCCCTGCAGTAATTCTACCTATCCGAAATATTTCCTCCTACAGAGTATAGGCAAAATCAATCCATTCCCCCACCCCCTCCTCCCCACCAAAGACTTTCTTAGCTGCACTGTGGGTCCCAATAAAGTGATAACCAACGTGATGTAGATATTGATTGAGAGCCATTTTAAATGTGATCTACTCTGTGGAAGGCGTGTACCCTGTAATTTTTCAAATTAGTCAACATCGAGCTCTGTCGACTAGTCGATTAATTGTTTCGAACTTTCCCCCGTGTTCTATAAAAAGTGTTAATGATTTTCACGTATTAAGTATTCAGACTGGACCTAAGCTGGGTCCGGTACCTATTTATCATTTACAGAACTTTTAATTGCTAGTAAAAATGTAATTATGTTACTTCCCTAAATTAAGCTGTTTGAGGTGACGCATGACTTGTGATTTATAGTGCACTAGCCGTAATATCCGACCATCGTTACGGTGTGTCATAAAAGAAAACTGACGTTTAAATATCACTTATTACAGTTGTGTAAAGAGGGTGAAAAAGTGAAACTATTCTGCCTTGTGTATAAGAGTAGGTTATTCTATTGCGATTCATACGCGTCACACGCATAATATCTGTTTTTAAATCTTATTAATCCAAGGACAATGCAGCTATCAAATGTGCTTGGACTTTCTTCTGAGCCCCACATCTTCACTTAAAAATTCGACAAACGGTGTAGCCTATAATGTACCTTGAGAAAGTACAATCGCAATTAAAGAAATTCAGGAGTTTAATCCTTTCAACCGGACAGACAAACAGACACGTCAGTTTTTATGAATGTATATGGCCAAATATCAAACCTCACAAAAATATAAACAAATACGACGTTTCCTCAACAGATTTGTGGACCTTCTCTAGAATAAAATCTACTCAGGGTCACTTTAAATATTAAATATAATATTATTTATTGATTTGGATGTAAATCACTTCGGAAAAGAGTCTTTGGTAATAATCCGGTTCAACGTCAAGGATCTTAATTTTGGTCCAGTTTTAATTGTGTTTGTTAAATACATGTGTTTAGGAATAACAATAAGTAATTTATAATTAGATATGTGCTCTTTAATCCTCGTCTTTAGAGCCAGTTTTGTCTGGCCAATATAAACTGAATTACAATCCATGTTGCCAATCTTGTAGACCGCAAAATGAGTATCCTCAGGTTGCAACTGATCTGTGCAGTTCTTGATAAAAGATAAAGAATTGGTGGATCTATAAATAATACTGGTACTGGTGTAATAATTTGGAGACGTTTATATGTTGTCCTCTATATTACGGAAAAATGAACTTGACTTTGGGAACATTGCTGTTACGATGTTTAGCATAAGGAGAATGTAAAAGATGTTCGAGTCTATTAGTAATGTTGGGTTTAATAAAAGAATAGGGATAGCAATTTGCTATGAGAATATTCGTGACTGTGGTCAAGTTCTGAGAATTAAAGGAGCCGTTGGACAGTAGTATAGCCCTGTCAACAAGATTGTAGATTTTTCATGCACTTGCGTAGGCTTCACAGCTCAGCAGGATGTGCTTGGTGGTAAGGGTTTCTTTGCACTGTGAACATAGTGGTGGCTCTGTTCTGGAAAAAATATAGTTTTTGGTTAAGTTGGTGTGCTCTGATCTAATTCTGGAGAGGATTATCTGGTTTTTCCGGGTTAACTGTTTTGGGAACTTCATTGAAAGCTGTATTTTTTGTATAAGCTGATGTGTTTATCTTCTCGAGGCATATCTTTGTCCAGTACTCTTTTATTTTTTTATTGCAGATTTTTACATAGTGTTGAACGTTTCTTCTACTAGTCTCATTGATGCTTAAGATATTTTCTTGAGAACTAGTTTTCTCCATTGGCGGGACCTCGACCTGTAGTTTGTTGATAAGGCTATGTAGGGATTCCCGATTTTTGGTTGCTCCTGATGCCTGGTTCTGCTGTTTCGGGGATGCATTTTTCCTGATTATAGGGCAGCTGGCCACCTGAGCCCTGTGAGGTCCACCCTACACCAGATGTTGGGTTGTCCCGCTTCAAAGAGGAGTTTTTCCCTATTTGTTGTACTCAAGCAGCTAGTACAAGAAATAACATCACAGACAGCTGTCATCTATCCGATCTAGTGACATCTGAGCCGACGATCCTATAGATGCTGAAGTTCATCTACCAAGCAAAACTAAGCTACATATTTAAAATAGAACCATAATCTGTAAATAATAATTTATGTAAACTGTTTTTAGGAGTCGCTAATGACTACCATTGTTAATGCGACAAAAATTTATATATTGTAATGCCAATTCATTATGCCATTAATTGTTTGGACGTAAAATTTGAATTGTTTGAGAAATCCATTATAGCGGTCTGATCGAACAAAGCAACAATGAGAGAAGCGAGCTCACTTTGCTTTGTCGAAAAGTAAAAAATGGCGTATGTGCGCTCAAACTCGAGAGAGAACTAGGAGTCAGTTTCCGGAAAAACATCGTGAGGAGCAGAACAAGTAATATAATTTGAGCAGAGACTAGACATCGTCAATGTATAATTAGTTAAAGTTGTAAATTAATACGAAGAAAACATTCACGCCGCAAGTATTGCAGCGTAAATAATTGAAAAATAAGAGCAGTTTAAGTCTACAGCCAGGAGCTAAAGAAAAGTTAGTTTGCTCCGAAAGAATAAAGGGTTAAAATAAATCGTCAAGGAGATACGTTGCAGTTTACGTCCAATTCAGTAAAAGACTAATAAATCTACGAATCATAGGGTTCCGGTAAGGCGAGCAGACATCAGATAGCTGACATTCAGGAGGATCATCCGAGTTCCTGTGAGCCTATCAATTTTGACTTCAATAGTGTAAAATCTGTGAGTTGATGTTTAGAATCAGTGTATAATTTTACAATAGTGTACTTTCTAAACCAAAAAGAATACTGGTACCAGCTGGACAGATGTAAGTAACAAAACCAAAAATAATGATTAATCGTAAACGCTAATTAGAGGATAAGGTCAGATTTCGTTCTCTTTTAATTGTCAATCAGAGTTAATTTCTTTACTTTTAAATTTCTTTCATTCTAGCGACATATTGTTTAGGTTAATTGTAAACGGTTTGTTACTGAGATTTTTAAATCAATTTGTTGTGGCCATTATCAAACCCAGTGAAGGCCCTAAGAAATTAAGATTTTAAATTGTAATTGTTTTTGAGTTAGAAGCCACAAAGTGAAAATAAATAATTTTATGTATTAAATTTTATTAATTCTTTTATTTAATTAAACCCAACCTATTGAATATTACAATATATATATATATATTTATTTATTTATTTATAAAGATTGTAGATGATAGCCTTCTATTGGTTCTTGGGATGATTTGAGAAATAATGAAGGATTCGTCCGGAAAATGATGGTTTTCTGTACCAATTGCTCAAGAGTTTCCAATTTTTAACTAAGATAGTGACGTCAAGACACTGTCATAGTTAAAAATTCCAAACTCTTGACCAATTGGTAAAGAAAACCAACATTTTCCTAGACATATATGTTCATAATCGTTTTGTATACACGTAAATTTTAACACGTCAGTGTTTTATTTAATCATATTATTTCAATTATTTTATTTGTGTGTATTAATTCAATAATAATGGAAAATTAATCGAACATAATCAAAATAAAATGTTAACCCAATTTTGATGTACCGCTGCTACCGTTTCAAGGAAGTTAATGGGCTCATAAATTGACCCTAAAGCTGGAGTAAAAACAAAAGAGTTATTAAGTGTGGTCTTGCACCGAATGCTAGGGAAGTATTTATGCGTTTGCAGTGCGTGGACGCATCGCATTCCCTGGACCGTGTACTCGGACGGACAACAAATCTTCCGCCGTGGGAAAACTTCTCCGGCGACTCCACACACTCGGGTCCTGCGCCAATAAACCAACCCGTAAAATATATTTGTGTATCACTCAAGTTAAGTGTCATCGTGAGATGAATTGTATTTTACCTTCGGTGTACTCCCGGGGGAAAAAATGCAAACGTTTATTCGAGGTAACAGATAACACATGTGTACTCATTCCTTCTTAGTTCAACAATTCGTGTAAGATATGGTGAATGCAAGTACATCTATAATATAATTTTTATCACTTAAGAATTTTATTTGTTCAATTGTCATTTTGGGATAGAAAACATACGATGGACAAATCCTAATGATTTCATTAAACGTCTGAAAAACATGAACAAAATCATTGGGTTCTCTACGCAGATTAAGTCCACGGAAAGTAATCAAGGACGGACGTGGAAGTTGTAAGGTACTACTGTAAAATCCAGGTATCACTTTCAGGTTCCATTCCCTGTTCCAATCTCACGAAATGGCGCTTTTACTTCGCGAATTTTTCCTCACATTTTAGTTTGTGACGAGCGATTGAGCGAAGCTGACACATCCGACTATCTTGGATAGATTGTATTTAGTAGGTCTATTCCTGTATTCCGCTGATTTCGTGTGTACGGAACGTTGGATTCTACTCACTTTCTTACCTCTATGATCGATGGTGGTTAGTTGATACAGAAACACAGGAAAATTATTAAAATTCATTATTAAATAATAAAACTTTACGTTGGTCGTCACTTGTTTGATTACAAATATTAGGATATTCATCTTATTAGAATAGTAAATGCCGTTAGCTCGGCGAAACCGTCTGATCTCTTTTACGTCTCAAGCGAATCTTGGACTTTGATAACCTGCTCTTGGAACGTCAAGGTCACAGAAAACAATTGGACTTAACGTTTGGTCCATTGATCCTCAAAAATCCATTTCTGCTCTTTGAAATTATAATCTTCATTAATCATCGGCGAGTACTCTACATACAGAACGTTGGATTCTACTCACTTTCTTACCTCTATGGTCGGTGGTGGTTAGTTGATACAGAAACACAGGAAAATTATTAAAATTCATTATTAAATAATACGACTTTACGTTGGTCGTCACTTGTTTGATGACAAATATTAGGATATTCATCTTATTAGAACTATTAGAATAGTAAATGCTGTTAGCTCGGCGAAATCATCTGACTTCTTTTACGTCTCAAGCGAATCGTAGACTTTGATAACCTGCTCTAGGAGCGTCAAGGTTACAGAATACAATTGGACTTAACGTTGGGTCCATTGATCCTCAAAAAGCCATCCCTGCTCTTTGAAATTATAATCTTCGTTAATCATTGGCGAGTACTCCACATACTGACGCTTCTCTTCCGGTCGGTCTGTAAATTCCCCCTTTGGTCCACGGATTCACATGATTTCCGAAAAACCTGATAACTGGGGCGCGATCAGCACCCATTCCAGATTTCTGGGCCGTCATCAGTGACACTCTGTAATCAATCCCTGGTTTTATGTCTGCGTTTTTCAAGCGGCGTGTCCGTGTCCGGAGTTTACTGAACCAGACGTCCTGGCGCCACCGAACTCACGAAGAAACTTGCCAAGCTCCCAAGCCTTAATAATGTTTTTTAACCAGATAAAATATACTATTAAAATAATGAAAAAAAGTATCTTTAACGCTATGGCCTTTATAATGAAGATGATAAAATGTTTGTCGCTCAATCCACAACATTATCATTAAACTTCAGAACCAGGATATGTTTATAAATAATCGTATAGGGAAAGAACCATATACTTTATGGGGACATTTTTTTAATGAAACCCTGATTTTAAACTTAAAAGTGATTTTCAACGATTCTCTAGTTTCTTGAGGTCTTCTAAATAAAAGACGTAGCAAAACTCGATGGAAAGGTTTAGTAACATATACGCAGTATGAAAATGAGACACTATTTACCTCGGTTAAATTTAATTAAAATTCTATTCTCTGCTCTGCCAACGGAGTTTTCAAAGAAACGCGAATATAGATACTTTGGAATCTCCCGTCATTGCATTATTTTTATTCGTATACTTAGGCTTTATTTAATCATTAGAATACCAAATTTTTAATGATACTGGCAACTTAGATCACCTTGTTCCTTAAATCATAATTCGCCTATTCTAGATTTTTCAGATCGTCGTTTAGAAAGTTCTCGGCCTGACTTAGATGTGGCGCCGGTAAACACAAACGATATATTATACGCATTCCTTCAACTGTTTGAAGTAAATGTGTACGTGAAAAATAGATTAAACCGATATTCGAGCAGTTTTAAAATTCGACTTTAAACGAATATTCGCAAACGTTTCCAATGATAATGAAGAAGTTCGAACATGCCTTATTTGATTATGTGCGTTCAGGACGCGCTGCAACCGCTACGAAAGAGGAAATAAACGTAACAATCCGCAATGCAGTAGCGAAAGATCGCCGTTTGCAGCTTGGTGAGATTGCAAAGATATCGGTAGTTCGCGAACATTTGGGTATGGGTTGGATGCGCGTATGTTTACCATTGACCGGAAACGCGCTCGATTGAACAATTCTGAACTGTGTGTGGATCTTTTTAAAATGAAATTTTAACTCGTTTCATTAGTTGGTGAAACGTGGATTTATTACTACAGCACTGAGTATGTACAGTGGGTGGAAGTGATCCGAATGAACGAAAATTGTTCCATGTGTTTTGGGATGCTTATGGAGTGGTTCTTTGGAGCAACTGAAGAAAGTTGGTAAGACCAAACGTCATGAATTGCCCGTGAAAAAAGTCTGCAACGTTGCTGCGAAACTCCATAAATTGATCGGCGTGCGACATATTCATGAGTTTTAACTCCAATTGATGATTTCCTGTTCCCAAATATAAATAAATGGCTTGCTGAAATTAAATTTGCTGGGAATAAAGAACTCAGCCGAGACAAACACCTAATTTTCGGACTTTGAGAAATGATTATTGAAGGTATAAAGGAGCTTAAAAACAGTCCAGATACTCACCACAGATACGATCTTCTTGATCTTACACGGAGTTTTAAAACCACCATTTAATTATTTCCTAAGCCATAACCGTTTATTTTATTGTAATCCAAGGAGACCGTTGCGAATTAAAGGGAGCTTATTCTTTGTGTTGGGGATGAATCTTGAGTAAATACTATCTGCATTGAAAGTAAACAAGGACGTGAACGTTTCCTGCAGCGGGAGGCCTCGACTCGTCCTCAGAGTTCAGTCGCAGCTCGATTTGCGTGCTGCTGAATTGAAGGTTGGCATCTGGGGGAGGGGCTTGCTGGTCCAGAATGGCGCCGAGCCCCTAAAGTAGATGTCGCCCCCGAACGAGAGCGCTAGCCGGAAGAAAATTTGTCAAAGCACTCGGCAGTCTGGCGCCGACAGCGGAAATCGCTAGCACGGTCTCCCACGGTGTGTCAAGAGTAGCGTTGGACATTTGCCAAACAGGATTCATCAATGTTGCGTCGTGTCCCGTACAGGCGCGCCCAAAGACGCCGCAACGCGCCTCCACAACACAAGCATCTGCCGAAACAGGTCAATCAGGCCTCAGACATCCTCCAGAGACGGCTCCGATCAAAAATGTCCTGCTTCGTGGCGTGGATCCTGTAGAAACCACTTCCACATGGAACGATCCATCATCAAAGTAGATTAGTAAGACACATTAAAAAAGTAATTTATAATGGGAAACGATAGTTAGACTTTTAACGTTGATAAGAAACCAAACAAAAAAATTATCCTGGAAAGGAAACCATAAGGCTGACGCTTCTTCTTCTGTGCTGGACGAACTAACATTTAACCAAAGATGCAAATCTGGAAAATCCTTTAAATGATTTGTTGTATATCTGCCCACACAGGGAATAATTTTTTAAGTATAAAGCTGGATCAAATATACTGCTTCCTGCTGATAACTCAAAACTTTCTGAGTTTAGATTTAAGTTTCTCTGCCACAATACTGCAGTTGAATCAATCAGGCAAATCGATTTACCATAGTTTTCCTAGAGGTGTAGAGCATTTAGCGAATTATAATGACTGTGGTAGACCATCGAACGAAAATGATGACATCAAGTTGATAATCTCAAGTTGAGTATTATTAACCGTCGACTTAGCTATTTGTGTGGAATAATTTGGTAGACTCTGGTGAACAATCGGGGTGACTAAAAATCAATTAAAATTTTTTCGGAAAATATTTTTTTATTTATTTACAACTAGCTGAGTGCCCGGCGTTGCCCGTGTCTTATTTATATAAACCCGAAAAAGAATTTAATTCTATATTATTCTTTAGTCAAGAAGACACAACCTAAATCTAACTATTCCTAGTTCCGTACACAATTTCGACCAATAGTGCTTTAATTGAACAGCTATAAAATACATTGAATTTTATTGCATCAATCTCAACAAACATACCTCCGAATTTCTTTACCAATACATAAATATACTGCATTAATTTAATAGCTATAAGATACATAGAATTTAATTGCATAATAGCAACAAACATACCATCGTTATTCTTTAGAAATATAATTCTCCGCGAACAAATAATTGTCAGTAAGTCTTCAGACAGTACTTCTTGAGTATTGCAGGATATAATTGTCCATCAGTATTCGCACATTACGAAGAATTGAAGTGATCAAATTGATAGCTACATTCCAAATGTAAAGAAATGGTGGCCATATTGCACTCACTAAATTAACTAACATTTTCCGCAACGATTGTAAAGTATTTTGTATTGTTTTTTATTATCACTCGATGGAGTATTACTGGATAGAATTATACTTTTATTCAATGAAAATATTTCTGCTTCATTTCATTACGGAAAAATCGAACTATTTCCTTTGTTCGTCGCGTAATAACGTCTCTCTCTGTCGCGTGATTGTAAATAAATAAAAAAATTATTTTCCGAAAAAATGGTGTCGACAATTTCTTTTCTTCCAAGCTGTTAAATTACGAGAATAGTTAAGAAGTAAAGAAGTACCCTGGAAACTTGCCATTGTATGCTTAACAACCTATTTATTCCTGTGACGACACATATTAAAGGGTAGCAAATAAATGGAGATGCTTCAAGATGTTTTTAATAAAATAAAAATTCGTAATGGAACTAAGTTAACCAAAAGTAAAGTTCTAATGAAAAATATAAAACTTCTTTTCAACCACGGTATTGTGCCGTTGTGTCACTCTTTGTTATTTTCAATTACTTGACGAAAGGAACAAAGTTGTCAGAAACGTTATGTGGTGTTTATATAATTTAATTTTGTATGTCATTTGGCTATTTTATCTAATTATTAAAGAGTAAAGTTATTGCGTTTGATTTATTTTAGCTACTAGCCAGGTGCCCGGCGTTGCTCGTGTACTTATTTATATAAACTCGAAAAAGTATTTAATTGATTACTTAAATATATTCCTTGAGTATTTCAGGATATAATCGTCACTCAGTCTTCATACATTACGAAATATTACATTGATGAAATTGTTAGCTAGACTCACAACTAATACAGCGCGAAAATTAACTTACATTTTCCCCAAGGATGGTAAAGTAATTCGTATTCTTCTTTATTATCATTCGATGGAATATTGCTGCATAAAATTATACTTTTTATTTAAAGAAAATATTTCTGCTTTATTTAATTCCTAATAATCTCCTTCGTTCGTTGCGTAGTAACGTCTTTCTCTCGCGTGACGTCATTGTCTCTTGGCGCGCAGTAAATTAATATTTAATGATCACGGTTTTTAATTATAATTCTTTCCACATGTATACTTTATATTAAATAAAAATATTTCTGCTTTATTTCATTACGAAATACAGAACTATATTTAGGAT
Organism: Zhengitettix transpicula; assembly: GCA_037074705.1. Classification (NCBI taxonomy): domain Eukaryota; kingdom Metazoa; phylum Arthropoda; class Insecta; order Orthoptera; family Tetrigidae; genus Zhengitettix; species Zhengitettix transpicula. The sequence goes on from CM073595.1 coordinate 6,442,056, forward strand.
GCGTCAATGTCTTGAAAACTTATGACGTCATCGTCTCGCGCAGTAATTTAACACTAATTCGTAACTTATTTCAATTATAATTATTTCCACGTTTATTCTAGGGGTTTCTCACCCCCACAGTACCGGTTCTCGATTTTGGCAGAATACGTATACCAATTTTTGTTGCATTCTGTCCACGCGATAATATTTGTATAAAGAACAACGTAAATACAAACATACATACATACAAATATACTCCCTTTTTTATTATATAGATTAATGGGATAAATCCCAGTTGCGGTCACATAAAAATTGCAGAAGAAATACTGCAAATAATTTTTGAAGAAAGCTGTGGCATCAGGAAGAGGCGGGGTAAGTTTCAGAAGAAATTTCGGGAAGTATTGTTGGATAAACGTTTGTAATATACGGCGAAATAAAATATAGTTCGAGGTGATGATAATAACGTAAGAAAGGCAAGAATATCTTCAAAGGAACTGCCATGCGTAGTATAAATCCCAGTGTAAATGTTCTGGGTCAACGTTGATTTGCTGATGCTGAGATTCTGGCTTTCCAGGTTTTGGTTGAACTGAGTAGCTGTTGGAGGATTTCGAATCTTATCACGAACCTCTGATACGTATACAATGAAGGCGCACAGTTTCCTTGCTCTTTAAAAACGACGGTCTTCTAAATTTCTTTTCGTCGCATCTCATCCAAACTCAGACAACGGCAAACCATATCAATATAACTTAATCGCTGACATTCTACCATTTTCATCCAACTTAGAAATTAATATAAGGTGTGAGTGACGGAATGGTCCTTAAATTCTGCCTAAACAAAGTAATCTTTTCTTCTATGTGATAATCTTATATTTTTTTTTAAATGTACTCAGACTAATCTAAATTTTTTTAGCATAGAATGATTCCACTCTAAACTGTTATGCAGGCCAATTTTTCTTATCGTTATTGATGTATTTAAGAGTGAAGATTTACTGGTTTCCAGATTTTTTCCCCGTTTTGATTTTGAGTTTATGTTCCGTTGAAGACTGCGCGGAGCTGATCTTTCAGCCTTCTGCCTGCCGATGATTTCCAACGTAAAACCTGTTCTGTGTTTTTCAGAACATGGATTAAAAATTTTGCGGCTCTTCTTTGAAGTCTTTCTAAACCCACTTCATGTAGTTTCCCCACAAGGATCTCTACACTCGGCAACAAACTCAAGTGTGGGACGACCCAGCGTTCTCCTCCTTCCAAAACGAGAAATATTTGCCTCATTGGAGTATACTTATTCCTCAGTTTTAATTAATTCCTAATATTTACAACTAGTTACTTGGACACTTTGTCCTCATTAAATACCTTACATGTTGGTTTTTAAAATTTACTCAATTCACCTGAAGCACCACTGAATTCCTATTTTTGCATCCCTCGAGACGAATTCGGAATTTAACTGATCAAAACGCTCGTATTGACCTTTCTGCGTCTAGATCCAAAAAATTTCCTCCAATTGCTGCCTCGTTACCATTCCTTCAACAATAGTTTAATCACCTCTTCTCACTTTCCTTTCGTCCATTCCATTTCTCGGTTCGTTTTCTTAGTTTTTCTTATTTTATATTTATAGAACGCCTTTTCATTACATGATTTGTGTGTGTTTCGTCGAAAGTAAGTCAATAGAAAAGGTAATGTTTGTCTTTTGAGAGATCGTAGATTCGTCATTTTTCTTCTTAATAATTTCAGGATCCATTTAATCTTACCAGATTCGCCATCCAAGTATTTTGGGCGCATAATAGGGTTGTTATCAGAGTCCTTTGTCTTTTACTATTCATATTAATGATCCACCGAAGTAAATGATGCAAGTATTTAATTAATATAGATAGGAACAGTCTGTAAGGACCGGTGTACAAAATAATTGGACCAAACCGAGTCAATAATTTCGACAAAATTTAGTTCTCTAAAACAATTCAGCCTCGCAAATGTTATGAGAGACAGAGTTAAACAGGTAAGACTACTCAATAAACTCTGAACTGGAAATTAAATATTGAAAAAAATTACCTTAAAGGGAACTTAGTTTTTAGTTGGCGAGTGCGAAAGGTTTCTTTTTAACACATTATTTTTAGCGAAAGAAAATTTATACCGTGGCGACGTCAATAAAATATCGGTATCGGGGTAGATCCATTCTTGAATGCGGACCGTACAGGAATTAACAATTCCAGACTTTTATATAGTACTAGCTGGGCCATTCGGCGTTGCCCGGGTTGTCATAATAAAGCTCAGCGACATCCTTAACCCCGGATTTGACTCCAATCTCGGTTGTTTTTGCGTTATTTACTCGGCGATATCCATCATCCCGGATTTGACTACAACTTCTGTTTGTAACGCTCCTCCACCCCCATCCCTATGGGTGCTCCCCTTCCATACGGAAAGGGGTTGAAATTATACACAAAAAACATAGATAGAGAATTGTATGAAAATGACAAGGTTATGGATGAAATAATCGCGGAAGAGGAGGCGATATCTTCGGGGGGGGGGGGGGGTTAAGGCCAATTCGAGAACATTCTGGGCTTCGCTCAAAATAAGTTAGGCGATTATTTTTTTTAAAAAAATTCGAGAACGGCTCTTTAAAAATATTGATTAAGAAATAAAGGATCTATATATACGTGTTCTTAATGTGCTGCATATGCTCGAAGCAATATGAGCGGGAAGTCTACATTTACATACATCTGAAAAGTGTTCAAGACATTCTGAGAATACAAGAATATTAAGAACGGCGATGTTTGAAACTTTAAGGAAAAAAGGTATTTATTCAAGAAACATGGGAACGGGAATTAGGTTTGAATTCAGAACGTTCGAGTTTATAACATGTAAAAGTGCATTTAATGAGGACATGAGTTAAGGGTCGCTAATGATGATGTACCTAATATTAGCAGGATAATTATAGAAAAGGACGGATTCGTCATTTCTGCAGAATATATATTTCGTAATATCATAGAACAAAACGGATAAATGGTAACCAATCCAAGGCTCTGACAGGATGAACTTCCCAGGGAGATGATTGAGATGGTTAACCTTTTCAGATTCTTATCAATTATTGTAACGTGATTTATGTTTATGCGGATTCAGCTTGAGCATGTTACTACGGGTAGAGAATGAAACGAATTTTCCGGTTAAGTGTTGAGCTACAAGGATGAGAACGGATCATGAAGAGGAGTCCTTGCCTTTCAGTAGTTCAATTATTTTTTTTTTGGACTAGAGTCATTTTGAAATGGTTTCGAGGAAGAGAAACCCGCAGGAGGTAATGACGAGAGACTGGATTCGTGGTCTATGGCGTCGCCTCGCATTTCACACCCCGCAGCTACCGCACATAACGCGATAATTCGCGGATTAGAAAGCGCAACTGTCGCAGGGCGAAGAAGACACCTTTCTAATGAAAGTATCCGGGTGACCTCGCACACTTCCAGAAGGGTCAGAGATTCGCTTTCCTCAGACACGTAACCGTTAACTCGAACTAGCGTGCTAATCGTGGCTTCCAGGCGCATCACTCATTAGCGACACTTTGCTCGTGACATAATAATGCGCGCGATTAAATGCTGTTCTACTAATCCCAATCTAAAACGGAATCTTCATTCCGATGATTCTTCTTCATCTGGTGGCTTCAAATAATTAGCCCATAAGCTTTAGTTTCATTAGTTGGGTATTCCATCACCAGAACAAAGAATTTAAAATCGGAGAGTTTCAGAGGATAACGTTTGAGAGCCAAATCCAGAAATTTTGACAAATTATTTAATCACGAATAATCAACCATTATCGATAAAATGAGAGGTTAGCCTTAAAATTTGAAATCGAAAATTTTTTTTATAATAAAAGATTTGCCTAAGACAAAAGTTTTTAAACCCACGTATTCTATAAAGGCAGCAATGGTAATTAATTAAGAAAAAATGTATTAAAATTCCTTTTATTATGCGAAACAAGAAATTTCTACAAAAAACATAGGCATTTGTTTTAGAATTAAATTCATTTCTTTTACTTTGAGTTAATTTTTAATAAATTGTTGAATATTTTCGTTTTGTTGTATAAAATTAAATAAACACAGAAAATACGGGCAAATATTTTAAACAGACGATAAAATATTATGTCATTAATAAAATCACTACAGGTTTCAACCTAGAAACGGGGACTTTGTGAATAATGTTTTTTCCATATGGGAACTGATAAAGTGAGATTATATAACAAAAAATTAAGTTACCAAAAGATTATTATAAATTTTCCTCAAGTAATCCGTGTAAGATTTTCCATTCAAAGAGTTTTCGTAAATTTTACTGTGACATTTATGAAAATAATTAGAATTTAATTATTAATCAAAAAATTAAGTTTCCAGCAAATTAGTATAAATTTTTCTCAAATAATCCGTGTAAGATTTTCAATTCAAAGAGTTTTGGTAAATTTTACTGTGACATTTATGAAAATAATTAAAATTTAATTATTAATCAAAAAATTAAGTTTCCAGCAAATTAGTATAAATTTTTCTCAAATAATCCGTGTAAGATTTTCAATTCAAAGAGTTTTCGTAAATTTTACTCTGACATTTATGAAAATAATTAACATCATAATTAATTTAGATATCTAAATTTTTGAAATGTTTCCTATTTAAATTATGATTATAATTTAATGTTTGTTTAGACACTAGGTTGACATCTTTGGAAAATTTTATGTATTGTTAAATACTTGTAACAATTTTATTTAGCTAGACTGACAGTTCTTACAATTTACAGTTTGAATCTTGAGCTTTGGATTATATATAAGTAGTTTATCTAATAATTATGATATATTCTATCGTCTTCTTCTCATAAATAAAATTGACTGTTTGTGTGTGTGTATGTTCCGCATACAAAGCTACACCGGTGGAGACAATTTGACCAAAATTTGTTCACGTGTTTTCCTTTTCGAACCAGAAACAAACACTGTGGGGGTAAGACACTACTATCACTCCCAGGAGCGGGGTAGGGGATCACCGTTAGGGATGAGGGTGGAGAGGAGTACATAAAAATAACGCAGGAACATCCGTGTCAAATCCGGGGTTATGGATGTCGCTGAGTTTAATTATGACAACCCGGGAAACGCCAGCAACTCAGCTAGTAAGATATAAAGCTGGTTACTTAAGTATCGACTAAATGATAGTAGTTATAAATTTTAGTGTTTTGTACTTGACAATTTTATAAGGCATTCTTTTTTTTAAAAAAATGGACAATTAAAGGTCTGTTCAAATATTGCGTACTATAAAAATTAATCAGAACATCTATTATATCACAATGCTGAAAGCTGTCAAATAGAAAAAAAAATTAGTACCAGAGACTTTGCTAAAGGTTTTTATTCTCAGTCCAATACTACTCAATGGTTATTTCCATTTTTTTAGTTTAAAGGAAAAAGAGAAACCCAATGATACAAAAAGTCTATTCATAATATTAGTATTAAAAAATACAAATGAATAAAATACTTACAAATATTTTTAAAATATATGGAAAACTTTTGATTTCAAACGAGATCAGTGCAAGTTTCCACCCTTCAGTGTGAACAAAGTTTATTTATGAATTTAAAATTGAATGTTGGGAATAGTAAAAAAAACAACAAAGAAATTAAATTTCCATGTTGCTTAAGATATAGTGTCAGGATTTACAATTTAAGTAAATATAGATTGTTTTACATTTCTGAGATTAATATAACATGATAATTGTATTAAATATCTATAGTTTTGAAGTTCTTTCCAATTAAAATTCTGACCTAAGTTGTAGACGACAATGAGCTCATCTTCGGAAAGTTTTTAAACGTTATATTTAAGTTATTTAATACGAGTTGAAATACTTTTATTTGAGCTTCTTCATGGCTATTACAAGTTAGAAACTGATTCTTGAGCACTTCATTATTTGTGATTCATCTCAATCATAATTTTTTAGTCTAAAGCAATGTACATGAAAAAATATTACTTAAGTTTGGAATTAATTTTAACAATATACCTATGTTATATATTTATCAAATTAACATACTATCGACTCAAGACAATCGATCAGAGACATGTATGTTGTTAAACAGTTGGCTACAGTGTGTTCATGTAACTAGTTGTATTGAAATGTGATTGTAAATATGTATGAAACACAGTGAGATTAAATGAATGTATCGGACACATTTTCATAAGTGTGCGTAATGTTTGGCCTAATCTAACAAATAATAAAAATCATTAGAACCTACCACGAGGGTAAGTAGCGATTCAAATGTGCTCTTCTTCTAATTTGATTTCTCTTCCGCTTGTTTCTTTGATTTCGTCCACAACTTCAATTTAAACAGAAGAGCCTCTCACTTTATTTTCTCGTGGTTTTTTTTTGTAGTAACTTTGAGCTCGAAAAGCACGTAGAAGACTCGCTTTATGTCCAGTAATTATAATAATGCTGAAGAATTTTCTGAAGTTTATTAGATCTTCGCGGACCTTTTATTCCATAAACGATCGTAAATATAACTAAATTCGACCTTCGTTTCCGAAGAGCGCAGACTGAAGATGTTTTAGAACTCTGATTGTACTTTTTTTTTGCTTACATTTTGGATAGCAGCCTGAACGGTTACATTTAATTTGATTAATTATTTGTGGCGAATCTATCATCTTTATCAAATAAATACAGCCTCATTTCAATTAGATTGATTTTCTTCAGTTGTTTAAACGAACCAATTTCCGCGAATAATTGTAGCACAGTTTTTGCCTTGTCGTGGCTTGAAACGATTCGCGTCGATTCCCTTCAGGAAAATCAACTGGGTCAAAAGCCAAGGACAGGAACCATTGCTGACACCGTTGCCCACTACGAGCATTAAATACTTGTCCATAAATTTTACTTAGCCGGATGAGCGTCCGTTATCTCACATCCCATCGATTCTTGGCTTATTGTTCGAGGGATGCCGCAATTATGTAGTGAGTAGAAGCACAGGTGACCTCAGAGGCCTTGATCATGAAATCCTAATTGTTGATTTTAGATAATCAGCGTTCGTTGTCCTTGCGAGGCTGCTCTTCGGCCATCGAAGCCTTCGAATTCCTTTTCGTTTCGTCACGGTCCGTGCACTTCGTCGGGAGCACAGATCCCATCATCATTTCATTTTCATCGTTCGAAATACGTTACAAGTGCTTGCGGAGATTTACTTGGAACGTGTTGAACGACCGAGTGCTTACAACATAATTTATTTTTATGTTCGCCAGGAAAAAAACCTTAAAATAATTTCTAACACATACGGTCCAATTTCGAGGCTTTATAAAGGCGTTTTTATATGTTGTTTAATTTTCGTACAACATGAATGTCTCAAAAATACTTTATAAAACATAGTTTCATCTCAGCAAGTGCATAGTAGACGACTAACTTCCAAAGTACTGAGCCACGAATATATTGCGGAGGATACACTAAAGATCCTTGTAATCTTGTAACGTCGACAATTTTGGAATCTCACTGTATTAAGGAACGACTAATTACTCGACACAAGGTACAGTTTGTAATTTAGATCACTTAGACTTTCTACTTTTATTACAATGAAAATTAGCAAACGTTTCAGCGATAGATTAGATTAAATTAGTCTATTTTCCTAGAGGATATGGGAAGTGTCATGTGTGGTAGGGTTGGTTACTGAGACTCTTAATAGCATAAATAACTACTTTAATTTATTATTAAATTTTGATTCATCAAAATTCATTTGAATTTAATTACACAAACTTTACTTGAATAACAAATTAATAATGCCAAAATATTACAGAATTCATCCACATATACAAAGTGCGCACAGTAAAATCGGAAATGTCTCAGGATGGAATGCGAAACAAAACTGGAATGAAAATGACAATTGAAAATTAATAATAAATTTAGAGATGTTAAAAGACGGGATTTGTTTACGTAAAGTTCAGCCGATGTTACCGGGAAATGGCGAGCGGCGTTTCTTCTTCTCTTGTCTCCTACAGAATATCCTCATTCCGAGCATATTTTACGTCCTCTTCCCTCATCATCCTGTCAATTTTAGCCACACGACTTCCTCTGCAGGCTCGTTGCAATTCGGCACCTTCAGAGCTTATTTTAACTGAAGCTCTACAAGCCTCATGCATCTGGATGATCATAATAACATATTTTGTCTGCATCCAGACGCACTCTGCGGATGTCTATCCTCTCTGTCCAACCGTCCAGTCCGTTTTACTAACAATTTCCGCAAGCAAACTGCACATCTGCGCTGACCCTTTCAGTTCCGCTGCCCTGTGACCACCCGCTGCGTGGGCGAGACAAAAAAAAATACACTTTCCAGGTCCTATTTTGTTTTTGGAAGCAAATTCATGTTCCGTTTTGTGCGCACTTTGTATCTGGTATTAAAGAAAATATGGAAAATTTATTCTCCAAAAATTATAAACCTGGGACACGATCACACCTCTCAAGTTATACAGGGTTCTTAACTTACAATTAATTTATGAGTAAGAAAGCAACTGAGTGACTAATTTTAATCATACCACATTTTTTTCATTGCCGTACAATTGCATACTTATAATTTACAGTTGAGCTGCCGAAGTCAAAATTTAGTGATCTCAACTTGGAAAAGTAGTAAAATCTGATGTAACCACTGTGAACAAAAAGTAAGGTGAATTTATTTATAAAATATAAATTCTTTATTTATTCTACCAAATCAATTTCATCCCCTTCAAAGTAATCCCCGTCCGAAAAAACGCACTTTTTCCAACGCTTTTTCCAGTCCTCGAAACAGTCGGAATAGTCTTTTTCCGGTATAGCCTTCAAGACCTTCTTCGATTCGGTTTTTATCTCCTCAATCGTGTCAAAACGGCGTCCCCGCATTGGCCTTTTGAGTTTGCTGAATAGCCAGAAGTGGCACGGAGCCAAATCAGGCGAATACGGTGGTTGCGGACCGATATGAGTCGAGTTTTTGGCAAAAAAGTCACGAAGAACCAATGCAGTATGACATGGTGCATTATCGTGATGAAGGAACCAAGAGTTGTTCGCCCATAATTCCGGCCGTTTCAGACGAATAGCTTCACGCAAACGACGCATAACGCTCAAATAATATTCTTTGTTGACAGTTTGGCCCGGCGGAAGGAATTCATAGTGCACCACACCACGATAATCAAAGAAAACTGTCTACATGACCTTGATTTTCGATCGACTTTGCCGTGGTCTCTTCGGTCTTGCTTCACCTTTTGCACGATATTCGCTGGATTGGTCGGTGGCTGCAGAGTCGTATGCGTAAATCCAAGTCTCGTCTCCAGTAATGATGCATTTCAAGTGGTCCTGATAGTCAGACACTCACATCAACGCAACGCTTGAGCTTGAGCGATTTTGGCACCAATCGAGACTTGACGCGTTTGAGACACAAAACATTCTTCAAAATGGTTTGGGCTGAGCCAAATGATATTCCAACACTATCAGCAATATCTCTAATTGTCCATCGACGATTTTCAAGCACCAAATCTTTGAATTTTTGGACGTGGCCCTCGTCGGTAGACGTTGATGGTCGTCAAGAGCGCGGTTCAACTTCAACGCGATCTCGGCCCTCTTTGAATTCGTTGTACCACTTAAAAACGTTCTTTTGTGCCATAGTTTGATCACCAACGTCTTCCGCAACATTTTCAACGTGTCCGCTCAAGAATATTCGTTCCGCAAACAAAATTTGATGCAAGTTCTTTGCTCAACAAAATCACCCATTGCAAAAATCGAAAAATTCACTTTTGGTTGTTTACAAAAACACGTGTAACTCGGAGATAATTAAACCTTTTTAACAAACAGACGCTTGGCAAATATTATAGACAGTCCTACCAACCTAGGAAAAAAATTTACCTGCCTTCATAATACCCGGAAGTTTTAAATGACAATTTCACCTTACTTTTTTTTTATCACAGTGGTATTCTCGTGTATTTCTTCAGGACGAAATAAACATTTTATTATACGTAAAAGGGGTGTTTAATTTATTGGTAAAGTTTCTTCAACTGTACATCATAAGTTAAGAGATAATAAAATTAAGTTCAAGCAAGAAGTAACCAGCAATTGTTTCTATTAGGTCAATTATTTTTCAGAATATGTAAATAATATTAAGGAAAGAAAATTAATTTAATTTACAGACTTTAATAATTAATTATAGAGTAACATTATAATTTCTGTACAAATCACGATTTATCCCAGCTTCTTGTTGGGGTCTATGGAATATGACATAATACTAACACTAGTAAATTGGAAAGATAAAAATACAGTATATTTAAGTAACAATGGAAGTAATCTTTAATCCTGACACATAAATGTATTTTTTGGTACAATATATTTCAAACCTTGAAAAATAAATTCGCTTATATTCCAAATCATGATTTTGAACTAAACTGGGATAGCACGTTTATAATTAAAGGAAAATCGATTATTAGATAAAAGACTGCTACAGTTGTTCCTGAAATACGCAGAAATGGAACAAAGATGTGAGCAACGTGAATAAAAGTTATTTACCAGTTCAGTTGTTTTTTATGAGTGTTTTTCCTCAAGACTGTCTTGACATCATTAGTCATAACCGAAATGTTTATTTAAATATAGTATATGTAGCTGGGAGACAAAAACAAATATTTCGAGTGCGAATGTGGGCTCGTAGCTATGTGACTGGATTAGCACGACGAAGATTAATAATGCATCTCCAAAATTAATTTAAATGTTTTTCATTTAACCTTATGAGTAATAGCCAGCTTTGAAAAGTTTCTTGATTATGAACGTCACACGCAGGAAGTAGTCGCAAATGATGAATTGTGAGAACGGCAATGGAAGATGTTTATAAATCATACGGGCAGTTTTCAAAACATAAATACGAATACCTCTTAATTTGTTTGTACTTTGGCCTCGAGTACCGTGAAACAAAATTTTCGATCCATACATGTGGTATTGAGGATATTTTAGAATTTTGCTGAAGTATGACTGTAATGCGCGTAACAGGATTCAACAGTAATTCATATTTGTTATTAGTGTCCTTCTCGTAAATATTCATACTGAAGTAATGTAAAAATAGTCACTTAGAAGCCATTAAGCTGATAAGTCGTGCATATTAATGGAAATACGGTATTTCTCGTATATATTTTCACCCGAGGAAAGAAAACTATGAGCTTTCAAACAAAATAAGTCCGATTCTGAATCAAGGCTCAAACTGTTATTTGCCAAAATATAAAACTCAAATACATTAAATTAAACCTTCATTTGCTTTTCATCAACGAAACATGAAATATTGATTATTGCATGTGTCACAAATGACGGTGGTTATTAACGTGCTGAATTGAGAAATTTATTTGAAGTATTTAAAATACATTTAATATTTTAGTAATGCATACCTGATTTTTGACATAATAGTTTATTTTTTCAGTCAACCTTGCAATCTCATTTTCTGCTCTACGTTACAGTACTTTATTTCCCAAAAAATAGTTACAGTTATCTGTATAATGAAGTTATAATTTCTGGAAGTTCTGACTGACATGCGTATTTTTAAATAAGATTTAAGACTCTAGTTATTCTATTAAGTATACTATTACATATTTTGATATAATTGATCTGTTTTATTTCTCACATAAAAATATAGTTTAATAGGATATCGATCTCTCTAAAAAAAATTGAATTTTTGTGACAGCGTTCAGAGGCCTCGGGGTTTTTCGACATTCGACCTAACAACGTACAAAAATCTTCAACTTAATTATAGAGATGGATATGATGTATTGATACGTCGGTAGCTACTGTTTTGAAAATTTAGTTTTTGTAATAAGTTTATAAGGAAGACTGAAAAATGAAGAGTCGATATGTTAAATATTCACTGAATTTAAAGATTAAGTAGCGAAAATTAATGGCAATCGTAGTAGAATCGGTGATTACAAGAGTAGACCGACGAAGAGTTAAGACAACGAGATAAAATAAGAATGAAAGACTATGGAGGAAGCTAGGAATCGCTGGATGAGTGAAAAGGCATGCAATCGTCAGTATTTTAATATATAGTAATATACATTTAAAAGTCGTTAATTTAAATTAATGAATTTGAAGACTTTGCCTCTCGTTGAAGCTATTTATGTAATCATTAATCGGAAGGCGTTATTTAAATAAAAGAATTAATAAAATTTACAAACAATATTTATTCATTTTGAGGCAATAATTTAAAACAATTACAAATTTAAAATATTAGATCTCAGGGTCTTTACTTGGTTTGATAATGGACACATCAATTATTTTTAAAAATATTATTAACAAACAAATCACAATTAAAAGAAAAGAAATTTACTTGACAATTAAACTAGAACGAAATTTAAAATGGGAACGAAATCTGACTTCTATCTTTTACATAATTAATTATTTTGTAATTTGTTACTCACATCTGTCCAGTTGGTTCCAGAATACCTTTCCTTATCGAAAAACACTATTGCAAGATTTTACACTGATTCTAAAATTCACAGATTTTACACTGATTCTAATCAAAATTTATAGGATGTCAGGAACTCGGATGATCCTCCCTTTTTTTGTTGTCAGCTATCTGTTGACTGCTTGCCTTAGGTGAATTCTGCTTGCCTTAGGTGAATTCCGTGGTTTGTAGATTTGCCAGTCTTTACTGCTTTGGACTCAAACGGAAATTTTACTATTTCTGGCCGGCTATGAACACAAAATTGCTTTTACTTAGCAAGTTTCGACGTTATCTTTCGTGAATGTTTTACTTTGTCCTCGGAAATGTCCAGGCACCAACCAACTCTGTTAAATCCTAATCGCCAGTTCTGTTGAATTCTTGTCACCAAACTAACAGTTATACATCGACGATGTCTTTCCGCGAACTGAACTCTCGCCTTGCGTTTTAGCGCGCATACGCCATTTTCGGACCTTCCGACAAAGGAACAGAGCTGGGCTATGTTCTGGAAACTCCGCCGCTACAAACGATTTCTCAAACAATTTAAATTTTTATGTTCAAACAATTAATGTCCGAATTAATTGGCATTACAATATATTAGAGATTTTTAAAGACTTTTGTTGAATTAATAAATATTTTTCACAAAGTTAGCCTTGTATTTTCTTTATTGGTCGCAATTAACGAAAAAAAACATAATCTCTGGTGAATTTGCAGTCCTTTTAATTAAAATAGGAAAGATAGCCAATTCAGATAAAAAAGGTGATACTATAAATACCAAACAACTTTTCTGGGAACCTTGTCCCTTTCCTCAGGTGCGACGAAGCGCGTAGAGCGACACAACTGCACTCGTCAGTTGACAAAACTCAAAAGCGACCAAAACGCAACGACAATGGGAGAGCCGAAGGGTTAGCGTAACAATAAGGGAGCAACGACAATGGGAAAACAAGGTTTAGCGTAATAATAAGTTTCATAGTGTCTTGTTGTGCATTAATAGCTGTGATGTTTGATTTAATGTGAAACAATTTTGAAATGAGTCTGGAATTGTACCTGGTGCCAATGTCTAAAATCTTAGGATTTTGCCAATCAATTTGTATGCTTAGAATTGATTATATGTTTGGATGTTACAGATCAATAGGAAGTTTGATATTAGACAAATGTTCCTTGATACGTGTATTAAGGGAACGTTTTTTTTTGCCCTATGTAGCAAGAAGTTTTCATTTTTACTCTAAATTTGTATTCAGCAAGATTTATTTTTCAAAACCAAAATCATTCTTATATCTGCATTCAGGATCTACGGAATAGAACATTATTATTGTTACCATGAGAAATCTCTATTTACCGTATTTGCCAGCGTCTGTTCATATAGCAGTGCCAATAATTATTTTAGTAATTATTACCAGTCTCAGCTATGTTCTGTATCCAAAGGTGTCCTTCTGTGATTTTGCTAGCATCTTTAAATAGTTAAAAATAATTCGAGCTCAAGCTGATTGTAAATAGTTTACTCTGTTCTGCTCTCATTTATTTAATTCAGATGTTGCGTGAAAGAAGCAAAATTTTTGTAGTCTCTATTGTTGTTTTTTTTCTGTAGAAAGGAACTAAAGAGAATTACCTGGCTCATAATTTTCTGTTACGAAGGATAGATAAAGAAGATTGTCTAGATTTAACCGTTTAGACATCTATTTTACGATCCACACTTGTCTCATTTTATCTTCAGTGTCATTGGAATCCATGAATAATAATATTCCAACTGAGAGCTGTCTAATTAGGGAAGAAGAATTCCGGAAGACGACAGTTAGGTGGGACAGAGGAGGCAACGCTGCCAAATGATTAAGCCATTACCGCCTCATCGAATACGCATTTCCCCGGCGCATTCTTCGGGACAATGGGCGAGCTTCCGAGAATCAACAAACCAAATTCCTCATTACTCAGATTGCCCCCCGCTTTTTATGTGCTTTTTCGCCTTATTTCGTAGGAAATTACGAGTCGCACCGGACCCAGCTCCAAAGTTCACAGTGGGACATATCCACAGACCATGGTTATTGCGCAGACCTTCAAACAAAATCCCGTGAGAGCCGAGGTTTTATTATTCTCCGGCAGACCGGCCTTTGGTGACTGCATTCTGGAAGCCCCATAAAACCATTCTTCGTAATTATTAGAGATTAATTTTAATACAATCAAGTAACCAAACTACGTGCCGCTCAGAGAGTTATCAATAAATACGTCAAATATTAGCCAATCATTGAAAATTCATTGTTTGCGTTGAATTCCACGAATGGAATAATGTTAAAGGTATCCATGATAATCACAACTCATTTCTTATGTTAAATCCACACATAATATGTACTTTAAAGCAGCAAAGAAGACATTTTTATATCCACTTAACGATAAATTTGGTATGCAAAAAAAAACACCACAAAAATGAGATTTAATAATAAAAATAGTGATGTAACTACGAAATATGATTTTATTTCACGGCTCCACTCTGCTTAAGACCAGTGTTCTTCAACCCGAGAAAGACTGGAAACTGTATTTCACTTTTAATGGTTGTGTTACTGACGACAATGTGTCCTTTTTCTAGAAAACATGTTATTAGTTGTATTATATTTAATATTATGCATATTTTAACGCTTAAACTCGTAGCTCTTTCCATTCTCCCTGAAAGTGTCAACTATTTTGCTCCCCGCTCCATTGCTGTATAAACCAAAAGTTTTGCATCATCTCCATTGCTCTCCAAGGATCCACACTGAGTCAATCTATGGCCCACCAATATGTTTTTTCTTTTATTCAGTACTCTATTTCAGAACTGCTTTGCTTTCCACTGCAATCGCAGCAATACTACAACGCATCTCACTTTCGAGTTTAATTGAAAATGATTCATAGACTTCTCACAGACTCAGTCACTACGCCATTAAACAACAGGAAAAGTCATTATTTTAGGTTGACTCATACTTATTCTTTAACATAATCTCCTTTGCCCAGCATTTGTCCAGATTTTTCAAGATGTCCAGAAGGTTGTGGGAAAATCCTAAAAAATAGGCGTTTGTTGATCTCGTTCGACGTGAAGTTTATGTTCCTCTAAGCCATTTGTTTTTTCAGGATATGAAATATAAAAATGTCTGGTGAATACCGTGGATGCGACAGTTGTAAAATTTCAGATATCGAAACTGCACAAGTGCAACCATGCATTGTCTTGAATGAAGAACACTTTCTTCTTGGCCCTAGTGGTCCGACAACGAATCATAATGGTATCCTTTAATTGTTCGTCCTTTCGCTAAATACTCGATGAGGATAATTCCTCGTGTAACCGAAACATCTGTGGTCATCACCTTTCGGGCCCGCATAATCAACATCGCCTTCTTTGGAGCCTGTTCCCCTGTCGAAATACACTGTTTGGATTCGACGTTTGTCGGAACATAGTTAAATAAATTATTTAATACATGCATGTTATGCAAGACATAGACACGACACTGCGACTGGAATAATCTTGACAGTTCTGAGAATTGATTCACTGACATGTCTTCAAGATGTAATTTCATTGCATCTTATAAATAACAACTCTATCATCCCTTCCTCCTTCACTGTTCGTTAGCTTAATTTTTGTAGCATCCACTTCTTTCTATATCTACTTTGGTTACTACTCACTTTTGTCGCACATCTTCCCCATCTCAAACTCGATTTTGGAGCGTCAAGCTATAACACGCGAGAATCCCCATTCATAAAATGCCAGTCCCGTAATTATTTGTTATATATTCCGAGTTAAGTGTCGACCGGAAACTGCGTGAAGTTTTTAGGAGGTTCTTCCTGGCCTCGGGGCCTCTGCTCATGGAGCGTGCAACCTCCTTCTTTCAAGCTTACGCCATTTTATTACTTTCTTGCCCCTGGGACTCGATACCAATATCTGTATCTCATACCCATCAGATTCTTCTCCAATTTAATTCCACATCTAAGACATAATATTTCATCAGTTGACTGATGCTGTAACTTTTTTTTTAGCCTGAAATGAACAATTACCGATGAGAGGGTTCGAAGTACAAACCCAATTGAATCAACATATTTTAGTGCTCGTTTCTTCTTCTCTTGGGTAATAATACCAATATTTCGTCGTTGTATTTAAAAGCATAAATTTTCTCACGACAATCGTGATCTCAGATTCGTTTCGTCCGTGTGATCCGAGATATAAAAATATTTTAATGGTTTAAAATAGTAATAGGCATACATAAATGAGATTTATGTATTACAAAAAATTTATATATAAGTGGAATAAATATATTCTATTTTTCTCCCTTAACTGCCCTTTTGATAAAGCTTCAGATCTACTATAATATTAATTTTCAATGATCGTATATAAACGTCGGGTAAATGTGAAAATATATGATTCTAAACCTAAAAACATCCAATATTTAATAGCGTTATACTTATTTTACGCGGTAGTAAGATATAACAGTCCTAAATCACGGCATAGAAGGCTGTGAATCTTTGAGTTCAGTGTATTTTTTTTTCTCTGCGTTACTTCCGTGACATTTGGGCCGACCATATATAAATCTGAATTGTACTCTTGTAAATTTATTGGATAAAAGATATCGAATTGGGTTACAGTATAATTGTTTTTACGTAATTTCCTAATTTATAACAGAATTTTCCGAGAGCCCAGCCATGTTCTTGATCCCATTTCCGTGGGTCATGATCCGTTTATACGCAAATCAGCATGGCCAGAATAAAAACGTTGACATTCTGTGATAATTCGTGATTTTAGGGAAGGTGTTACAGATTTTTAGTTATGGCTGCTCTGTGGGGTATAAAAACCTCATCTCGTTATGGGGAAATTACGTCTGTTCCTCAAATAAGCAAGTTTCTTCTCATGCAAAAGCTGAAAGCTGACAGTGATGGACGTCGACGTACAAAATGCCCTTAAAATCCCACAAATTGTTTCGAGGATCTTTCCTGCGGAAAGATGAGTGTTTTGTTGTTACTGATATTTTAATAATCTATCCTTAAGGTTACTCAATAAAAAAAATTCTAGCACGTCGGAAATTGTCTTGTTTGTGTATTTTCTTTTTTGACCACATGGGTTCGCCCTTTATCTGATTGATAAAGTGTGTTCACTGATTAATATTCACACACAGTCTCATATAGTGTTAAAAAAATTCAATAGGCCTATTTGGTCATTTTCAACCTCATTGTAAGATTTTAGCCGTAAAGATACACATTTTAAAAAAAAAACATCGCGCAATGAGGTTGGAATTAACCAATCAGGTCTAAAGCTTCTGCCTATTATTATTTTTTAACATCATATGAGAGTTCAAAGATTGAAGTCTTTCCCGGTGTAGTTGTTCAATAAATAGTTCTCGATATTCACACGGGTTTTGCTTATGAGAGTGTGTGTGGGTTTTCCCCCTCTTAATATAATGCCACCTTAATAATAAATTTATTCAATAAATGTTTTAATAATTCCGGTTTATATTTCGTCATCATTAATATATCTGGACGCATACGTGAGTATGCTGGAGATGTATATTTCTGGTCGAAAAAATTTTCTACCACTTTTGCTACCCTGTTTCTTATAGTTGACCGAGGACCATCAATCTTATTACGAAGTGAGAACCTCAGCTGACATCTTTCACCAGACCTAATGAGCTTGCAGGGGTTAATCTCACGGTACCAACACCAGGCTCGCCTAGTCGTTTTGATTTATAACAACTAATGTCATCAATCGCAATATCGTTTGAAGGGGCTGAAATGTTGCAATATCATGGAGCATTTTTCGTCGTTTAGAGCCGAAGTGAGGGTGGCCGAGCTAGGCGCAGGTAGCTCTCTCAGGACGTCGCTAACCAGATGCCACAATTTTAACGTCAGAGCAAGCAAATTTGGCAGAAATATTTCGACCCCATGTCGCATCTGGCCGTGAGCAGTACTGCCAACAAAGGCCACCTGCAAGCTAATTAAATAGGAATCAGGTAACAGGTGGGTGACGAGGTTACCTGGCATTGTGTCCGGGCGCCTCACAAAGCGACGCAAACACGCCGCCGCCGGCTCTTTCCTTTCCACAGATTCTTAATGTTGTTACTATTTACTGGTTCTGAACCGTTTACTGTCTGGGAGCCAAAGCTCCTGTGGGCTCTTCCACGTCGGCCGTTAGCGCCTGTCCAGCATGGAGCAGATCTAGTTTTAAATATATTAGGGAAGGAAGCGGCCGCGAATTACAATCGTGACTCTATCCCAAATATTTGGAGAACACTTACCAGTTTCATCAGAATACCCACGAGAAATATGGTCATGAAACGAGCTGTACACAATACGGTAAAAATCTGATTCATTGAGCTCAGTTGTACCACACAACAATTTCGATGCTCGAAAAATGAAATATTGGGTATAATGGAAAAAAGCTATAATATTCGTCAGAAAATAAAAAAAATGTCACAGGTTGAAAAAAAGAATTGGAAATATTCGGCGCGGAAGTTTTAGGAGTGTTCAGTCAGACTCGTGCCCCCATTTCGGATTCGTCACCATTTTCCCTGACAAAGTTTTACACTGTTATAAACGAAGAATTCCGCCTTGCTTCCTTCTTCCACTCTCATAATTCTTTTTATGACAGACAATGGTGTCCACCATAATTTCTTTAGCAAATATTATTAAAATATGAAGGTTTTCGCAGTTAATGTATTAATTAAACAGTTTTCAACCAGGACAGACAATGGGAAAACGTGTAACCCTCCTACGTTCCCATCTAGGACTTGATCAAGGACTGGGAGAGGAATTCAAAACTAAAACACTCATTCAGACAAAAAAATTACTAAAAAACTACGCATCATCCTAAACATTTTTTATTTTCTCGACAGATTGCGCTAAAGAAGCAAAAAATGGAACGTTTGCAAATCGAAATATTTCGGAAAATATTTGAAGCGAAATACCAAAATAATCGAATGAATTAAATAGGTTATTTGGAATCACGTTTTCGTATTATTTGCACAAAACAGTGATCTGTTATAAAAAGTTAGGATTTTAATTTAATATATTGTAATAATTAACAGGTAGGCTTTAATTACATGAAAAGATAATCAAAATTTAAAACATAAAATAAAATTTATTATCAAATTGTTGCTTCAAACTGAAGAACGGTTACAATCAAAATTTTTATATCTCAGGACCTTTACTGGGTTTGATCATTAGGACACGATAAATGTAGAATTTGACTAATTAACAATTCAAAATATAATTTACCTAAAATAAAACAATAATTCAATGAATGAAAATAAAACTAGAAGAAAGCGAACGAACGAAATCTGACTTTATCCTTTAATTAGCGTTTGCAAAATTATTCCAAATTATGTTACTTACGGACTGTCGGTCTTGTACCGGAACAATCAAATTTTTACCTCGTTCGGACACTTTAATTTTTACTCATCAGGCCTTGGTTTTCACTGACTCTAATTAATACTTTTTAGTTTGCCAAATGTTGGTTCTCTGTTCGTTAAGGATATGTTCTTCACTCGTTCCGACGGTAATTAGACGCTGGATGCAATTACTTGGTCTTCCAAAATTGAAACAATGATCTAATTTGAGAATATAAATTAGACTTCTGCACTCAAAATGTTTATCGATGAATATTTGGATGTTTATTTCACAGACTGCAACTTATAACAAGATTGTTCTAACTGGTCTCGCTGTTCTACTACCGGTATCTGGACTCTTTCTAAATACTTCATCCGTCCACAGCAATCTTTCGGCACCAACTCTATCCTAGCTGGCTGTAGACGTAAAACTGACCCAGACTTTCGTGCGCGCAAACGCCATTTCGACTTTTCGACAAAGCAGCCGAGCTCGCTTTTCCATTGTTGCTTTGTTCGATCAGACCGCTATAATGGATTTATCAAACAATTCAAATGTTATGTCCAAACAATTAATGGCCTAGTTAATTGGCATTACAATATCAAAGCTTACATTGAGTGGTATTTAATAAGTTTAGAAGCAAGTTTTATTTTCTCCAAAAATTCTAAACTTTTGTATCGATCACATTTTTTGAAAACTACAGCTCCATTGGAAAATTGAAAAAAAGTCTTCGAATTAATTTTTGTAGGTAAAATTTTAACCTGTGGTGATGGTGGTTTACTTTTACCACCCTTCAATACAACTTAATAAATATTCAAAACTTTATTATTTCCCCCGTTGTTTTCATTCCAAATTTGTTTTTCGAGTCATTCGGGGTATCTGACCTAATTACACTAGCTGTATGTGAAAGTTACTGTTACAGAAGATTGTAAAGATTTATCAAAATGAACAGAATTGAGATGGGTTAAAGTGGAAGAATAGACTATTTGAGCTCAGTTTTTATTTAAAATATATGTGCTTCATTAGTGATTATTCATTGAACGTAGGAAGTCAAAAAATGACGCCGTTTTGTTCATATTGGATGCACAGATTCATCACAGAGTTAGCCATCGAAACGGTGTCAGTTTTTTTTTCAACGGCTGCCCCGGTTCAAATCCGAGAACTGTTTATTCACGGAGGAAGACGTCTTCGACATGTTGTCTTCACCAGAAGCGAGTCTTATCACCGCCGTTGCTATTGAATCTCGTTCTGCCAATTTCTTTAAGAAATTGACGTGAAAAGTATATGCAAATTATATTAAACCGTTAGCAAAGTCACGAGCTCATTGGCTGTCACTAATCGGAAATTAATTTTCGGTGAACCTAAATTTAAAATGAAATAAAAATATTTTAGTGCTTATTACAATCGCAGCAATCCGTTTCATAGTGTGAAAAATGTTGTGCACTTGTGTTTAAAATATGCCAATGCACCACAGAGGTTCGAATCCCGGTACCGTCATGGATGATCGTGTTTAAAGTGGCCAAATAAAATATCTGACCACGTGTAACTCCAAAAAAAAAAATCCAGTATGTGTGATGTATTAAGACAGTTTGGCAGTTGTCTCGTTAAAATACCAAGGCTATCAGGGGGCCGTCGAGCAAAGGAATAGTAATAAGAATAAGACTAGTGTTTAAATTAAGGTCCATTATACATGTTCACGAGGTAGAGTAGATTCTATGCTTTCGACGAGTGCGTTTATTTCATTAAAACCAATAGATGTTTATATTTTAATTTAAGATATTTCCTCAAAGGACAAGTTTTTCTATATTTCTGGCACATGGTTAGCTAAATTATTTTCGGAAAATTTGTTTTCTAAAATTAAAATAAATTTATATGGTTACCAAAAAATATTTGTAAACTCTAATTTAATTTTAATTATAATTGCAACACATGAAGTACGGATTCTTCGAATGGATTACATAAGTTACACTTTTTGTTTTGTGAAATTAATGAGGTCCTTCATGACTATATTAAATTCTGTGATGACGCGTATTGCGTGACGAAAAGTAGTGCAGCGGAACAATGTCCCAGAAGCCGTTAATATCCACGCCTCGTTTCTATATCATCGTCGTTATTTATTCAGCACGCATCCTTCGGCACGATGGCAAAAATTATAAGCGCTACATTTTAATATTTCCCATGAGGTCATTAATTGCTGAAAGCGAGACATACAATAGCGGGTTACCGTTCGTTGCGGTAGGTTGCTTGTAGTTCCAGTGTGTTACTTATTATAACTGTCGGAGTAATAATGTCCCGCGTCGCATAAATATGCATACGTGGACAGTTACTGTAATTGTTACGGTAGTGACGATGGCTGGGACTCTCATTACGTCAGCTCCGATTACAGCAAACTGGATATGAGACGGGAAAGTTACTGTCCACAAGCACATCGTCCATATGTCACATCCAAAACTGCTACAACACCCATTTCTCAAATCCGGAGAGCTGCACAGTTGTGCTTGTGACCGTAATTCACGAGTGCTTTCAACGTTAATTTTGGTCGTTTATCGTAAATTACTTATCATAACTATTACATTTCAATAGATTTAGTTGGTTGCTGAGATGATTTGGAGTAGAAGTGTGCGTAGTTTACAGTATTCTGCTGAGGATGTAGTTGTAGAGAAATCAAGGAAATTAGTTGATATGACAGCAGCTATAAGAGAATAGTTAAAAATGGTATTGGATTTAGTAGATGGCGGCCAGACTTCACTGGTAGATTCATCCAGTCTGGTTGGAAAACGACGAGCAACTTTTCGTCAGTCGTATTAAAAGATCACCCAGGACATGCAATCAAGGGACGAGAGTCAGAATCGTTGGTTCAGTAACAGATTCTTCTTCGGTGATCCTTGGCTTATTCAAGGATTTTACTCCGTGTTTCTCGGTTGTTTGCTGCTTTCTTTCACCCCCGGTCTCTCCATACAGTTGAGATCCTCTATTACGTCATCAATCCAATCTTCTTCCAGGTCTCCCTCTTCGCCTGGAAGAGTGGATCACACCGTTCATCATTTTCTTTGGAATTCTATCCTGTGTCATTCTCTCCACATGTCCTAGCCATCGTATTCGCTGTGATTTCACACTATGTCCCTACCTTCTGTTAATGCTTGTAATTCGGTGTTACTCGTATATTGAGTTCTCCAGCCATCTTCCTCCTTTATTGGAGCATAGATTTTACGTAACCTTTGCCTCTCAAAGGTTTACGAGTTTAAAACATAAACTGAAGCTTGTTACACATACCATGCCACAACATTTCCCATGAAACCCCGAGAAATGGCAGATTCTTGTTCAAACTTAAAAATAAATAGTAATAATTATTTATTATATATGAAAAATTTTTTTTAAAAAATTTCATAGTGATTTTAAAGTCGTGTAAATGTTACAAAAATTGCTCCGGATGGTTAGCAGAAATTTTACAGCTCTCTTTACATACACCCCTCCCCCCCCTCCACGTCACCTTATTCTTCTTTTCAAAATCAATGTAAGACCCGAACGATATTTTGGTAGAGTTAAAATCCACCATTGTTTTTAAATTTGAAAGCTAATTTTGTTTAGGGTAACAGGCTACATGAGGGTAATCCACATGGTGGCAACTCCCCTTTAATAGCATAGGAAGGGATTTGAAAGTGGGGATGCGGAAGGGTTGAGGAAGGTAGCCAAGGGTTAACTAGGGCCCCCGGGCTATAGTTTAATGATCCTACCCGGCATTCGCCTAAAAGTAATGTAGGACAAACCCTAGAAAACCTGCATCAGGTACGTCGGGCATTGGGTACTTGTCCCACGCCCTTCCGATAGAGGGAGAGGGGTTTTACAACATTTTATCGCCTAAGAAGACAGCGAGAAATAGTATTCAATTTGTTTCAGTAGCTTAAAGCGATTTTATTGCTGAAATTTATTAAAATATTTTCTTTGAAAATAAACCAGCAACTGGTTTGTTTTGGTCATTCTCGAGTCGTGTGCTATTCTGTGTTGCACAATTTTCAGTATTTTTCTTAAATTTATTCACGGTACTATTGGATCTTATACTAAACATTTGTAATCTAGTAAATAACTCTGTTTTCTGGTTGAATTTGTCGGTATGTTTCACTAACACTGTACAGTTCCGTTTAATAAACGTGACGTCTTTAGTAATTTCAATCCTGTATCAAGAATAAGTTAGCCAGTCCTTTCCCATAGTTGTATAAATCATTTCAAGTTTCTGAAATAATTTCTTTTAATTTTCTGTCCTACTTACTTTCTCTCTGCAATTAGCAAACAATCTTCCTGTGTGGTTCTGTTTTTTTTTTGTTCATACCTTCTTTCGGCGGCCACGCCAAACCCTTCATTAGTGTTTCACGGCCAAGTTTACGATTTTAGAATTATACTCCTCACAAGATTGGGAACGCATCGTTTTGTTATTTCTTAACAAAGGGCATAAACTGCTAAAGTGACGAATGGACCGTGGCAGTAATTAATGCAGAGGCACGTCACTGACTGACGAAACGTGTCGCAGTTCTTTATTTTCCAGGAAACTGCGGTTTCCAGGCGGCCAACAGATGTTGTGTGCGAAATAAGTCAACAAATTACCTGCCACTGCTTCCTCGAGGACCAAGGGTTAAACACAAATAGCGAAACGACGATTCATTCAAGCATAGGTATTTGTTTTCCTGTCAGCAATATGTTGCTATCTTCACCTTGCTGTTTTACAACAATTAGGTACAGATAATCTGTCTCCTACTGTGATAATATTTCCTCCATGTTCCTGTCCACTTGTTACTCAACCGTCTAGTTAAGCTCTTTTCCTTTTTTCTCTTCAAGGCTCTCGCACAGTCCACATTTCATTTCAGTTCAGCCCTGTTCTCCTTAAGTGATCCTTCTAAAACTCATTTATTTCGACAATTTATCTTATAACGAATAAGAAAGACAGCCAATTCGCACAAAAAAGGTGATAATATAAATACCACACAACGTTTCTGGTATCCTTGTGCTTTTCCTCAGGTGCGAAGAAGAGCCTAGAGCGACACAACTGCACTTGCCAGTTGACAAAAATCATAAGAGACGAAAACGGAACGACAATGGGAGAGCCGAAGGGTTAGCCTAACAATAAGGGAGCAACGACAATGGAAAAACAGAAGGTTTAGCGTAATAATAAGGGTCCGTAGCAATTATTGAGTTTCATAGTGTCTGTTTGTACATTAATAACTGTGATGTTTGATTGAATGTGAAGCATCTCTGAAATGAGCCTGGAATTGTACCTGCTGTCAATGTCTAAAATCTCAGCATTTTGCCAATCAAATGTATGTTTAGAATTGATGATACGTTTGGATACTACAGATTGTTTATCAATGGGAAGTTTGATATCAGACATATGTTCCTTGATACGTGTTTTAAGGGAACGTTTTGTTTGCCCTATGTAGCAGGAATTACAATTAGAGCAAGAGATTTTGTAAACAACACAATGTTTGCTGTATGTGTCAAGTTGGTACTTGTGGTTTTTAATCAAATAGGAAAGGGTATTGATATTCTTTGAATATTTGGATAAATTTGTGATGCAGAAATTTGTAATAATTTCTTATACATTATTTTCAATCAGACGTAAATTTATTTAATTTTTTTTCAATTTTTTTCAATTTACCTCATAATTAATTATATATGATACAATATATTTACCTACCACTATTTTTATCTTTAACAATAATTTTTTTAATACAATTAAACTATTCGTATTCTTAACTGTTACTAGTAATTCATTAAATAATATTAACCCTCTATCAAACCTTTAGTATTTTAGCTTTTAGTATTTTCTTTTTACAAAAATATTTAAATACTCGGGTAACTGCTCCGTATCTATTCTATAAATAAAAACTAACACATCGTACAAAATTTGGTCCCAACAATTTAACAATTCTAATTTATTTAACATAACCTCAATTACTATACTTACTTTCATTCAAGATAGCTCTCAAATCCACTCCATATTACTTATAAATTATTAATAATATTTCTATTTATACCAAACAATATTGAATTACAATAACGTACATTAGGAACTAATATTCACATAAATACTGTTTTTTTTTATCTTTAAGGGACACAATATTTCTTATCCTAGAGACTATTCTTCTTTTTGCCAATTTCTTATCAGCATAATCTGAATATTTCTCCCTACCACGACGACTTCCAAAACTAATCTTCTAGGAGATTGATTGATATGCCATACGTTATTGAGCTAAGAAGACAAAATGTTTTCAGTATAAATATCTGTATTTACTTATTTTATGTTGTGCACAAAAATCCTGCATTTGTCAACATATATACTGTTTTTTTTTAGCTTTAAGGGACACAATATTTCTTGTCCTAGAGACTACTCCTTTCCTTTGCCAATTTCTTATCAACATACTCTGAATATTTCTCCACATCACTACGACTTCCAAAACTAATCTTCTAGAAGATTGATTGATATGCCATACGTCATAGAGCTAAGAAGACAAAAAATATTTTCAGTATAAATATCTTTATTTACTTATTTTGTGTTGTGCACAAAAAATCTACATTTGATGTTACAATAGATCAGTAGAGATTGATTTTCAATGCATCATTATATTCCTGCATTTTAAAGTTTGTAGTTTCGGGAAAATATAAATCGAAACAAGGGCACTAGTTCGAAGCGCAAAAAATAAATGGTCACATGTCTATCACCGGGCAAGTAACATGGACGACGGTGGGGCAGACACTGGATGACACTCGAAGAACCATCCTCGAAACTGGATTATAGTTATACGGTCTCCGCTCCAGAAGGAATCACGCTCTTGAGCGGATGTTGACTCAATTGGAGCAGTCATGAGGATTTCCTTGGTTGTCTGGTAGCTGTAAATTAATGTTATCTGTTTGTAGGTAGGCAGAGGTAGTAAGGAATAGGAGAAGCACCCGGACTCCTGCAGAAGTCAGTAGGAAAGGAGCTGTTATCGAGGACTCGGACTTACACACACTACTCGAGAACTTCCGAGATGATTTGGACGTTATTTAACACCATTCAGGAGACGACTGGTGAGTTTAAATGGTATTTTTTGTTGTAGTTTCCGAACTTGCCTGTTAGTATACGGAAGATCGATAAACATGTGAAATCAAGAGGCACCGCGAAATAAAATGGTGTGATACAGCGTCGTACACAACGTTTTGCAAAATCATTTTAGAAGGTGTCTGCGAGGATAATTTTGCGAACGTACAAATACAAATGTTTACAGACATATCATTCAAATGCTCGTTATTAAATTTGACCTTTCCATTTTTCTATTCCACGGGGAAAGTGAGACTGCGTTCTCTCACCGTGACATCCTTCCCGCCCGCGTCTACGCGTGCTGTTTGCTCGAGAATAATTGACTGTTAATAACGTAAGCGTAGCTAAGTTGGGAGTCTTTGCTCAGGTTGTGTTTGCGAGGCGCCGTCCCTGCTATTCTTATGCCCTCGAGACGTGTTGCTCTTGAGATAGCGGGCGCCTTGTGTCTGGATGTCTGCACACTAAATTACATCTCAAAATGCCGCACATAATCACACACACACACACACAAATTAAAGACCTTCGAGACTTTTCTCAGTACTACAAATGGAAGGAAAATATTGCAAATATTCTCCATGTAAAAAACTATAATTACTAAGTCTGCTCCAATAGTGTATAACGTCTATTTTTTTCTGATGATTGCGTAATATGTAGAAATAAATAAAAGTGAGATCGCTGAATTTATGCAACA
Organism: Zhengitettix transpicula; assembly: GCA_037074705.1. Taxonomy (NCBI): domain Eukaryota; kingdom Metazoa; phylum Arthropoda; class Insecta; order Orthoptera; family Tetrigidae; genus Zhengitettix; species Zhengitettix transpicula. The sequence continues at coordinate 6,469,522 of CM073595.1, forward strand.
AGATGCAAAAGTTATTTCGGCAGTTGTTAAAAAAATGGATATTAATTGTAACAAGAGCAAGACAATACGTTTTTGTAGGCATCTCGTTTAAACCCCGCTACCCACTATTATTGTTTGTAAACGAAGAAACAGATTCTCTCGACTTTGATATTGCTTGGACTGAGATTGTGTCACATATTGATGTCCAATTGTTCCCTAGTTTACAAATTCCCTGAGAGCGTTCATCATTGTTGGCTGTCAAGCAAACACTAAACAATGTAGCACCTTCAAACATGTGCTTTATAAGGTTTTTACTTTAAACCACTACGCCATCCATACGTCAGCTCGGGCACGTCTGGGACTGACCTCGTTGTTTTCTATAAATCCTTTGAAGGAGCAAGGATTTAAGGATGTGGAAAGTGTAATTTGATACGGAGTTATTATCTATAATTAATTTCTTAGTTCGAAAATGAATGAGTAACTCATTTCAGTCATAGTACGTGTTCTAGCTCCAGCAAAAATTTTTTAAATTACACAAAATAATATTTCAATGTTTTTAAGGATCAGATACATTAAACATTTTTTTATAATTAAGGAAATTATTATTAATAAAATCTTTAATTAAAAAACCCAAAAATACTTTTCTGCCGACAGTCACAGTATGACGAGACGTTTTTGTGTTCTTAATTAAAGATTTCATGATTCATAATTCTTTTTTGAGTTATAAAAAAAAATTAATGGTCGTTAAATATATCCGATTGTTAATTCATTCACATAAAATAAATTTGCAACACAATCGAATATACAATAAATAGTTCACGGAATTCACACGGGTTTTGCATATTTATATTTAGACGCAACGTTTCGACGACTGAAAGCACTGTCTAAATATAAATATAAATATGCAAAACCCGTGTGAATTCCGAGAACTATTTATTGAACAACTTCACCGGGAAAGACTTCAATCTTTGATCAATCGAATATATACTTTGGTTGTTTGGTTTAGATTCCATGCGCGACTTTGTATTAATGCTTATTTTACCTGGAAAGGGACCTGTTATAATTCATTAAATTAGGAAATGTCCGATCCAGTTCGCTTTCCTCCGAATAACATGTTCCCTTTATGGATTTCCTCTCATCTACTCTTCACAGTACCGCTAGATTTTGCTAGCTACCCTGTTTGCCCACCTTATTTTCTGCAACATTTTCTAGCACCATATTTTCCTTGCGTCATAGTTTCCATGATTCCGATCCGCTCAAAATAATATTTTCTTCGTGAAGGATTTCTTTGGCGTGGCTGTCATTGCAGTACATATCTGTGTGTGAGAGTATTTAGGACTGAACATCGGGTATGGGGAGAATTGTATCCACTTATCACACTTGGAGAGTAAAACTGCAATGATCTTAAATTCTAATGAGTATTTTGTTAGAATATTTCTGTAATCACATGATGTTTTCCATACACTCCTATGATTTTCTTAAAAATAAAATAATGTAATTCAATTATACTTCTCACACAATCGTGCACGGTAAAAAGAATTATTTTACAATCGCACTCGTCATCATTTTTAAATGCTAAAAATCGTGAGGCTGCAGTATGCTTCTAAAATTATAGGCATACTCCGGCTTTGTGCCGGATTTTTTGTTTGAGAGACCTAATCCTGTCCGTATCAAGCATATATTAGCTGCAAATGTACTACAAATGCCTGTCAACGAGGATGAAGGCGTTTTGAAATTCGTGCACGTCTCGTGCAAAACATAATGCCGCAGCGAGGAGCGACCTTTAGTGGTGACCTTTGGCCTGGACCTTGGAAGACTTGTATTTTAAGTAAACCATAACCTTTTGGAAATGACCACAAATTCCAAAGTGTACTCTGGTAGGCGAAGGGTGAATCAACCAGGATCCGTCCGTCAGTAATCCAGGTTCCCGTCTCGAAAAAAAAAGGCAGGTAGGGGGGAAATATAAACAGTTAAAAATCACTAACTTGGAATCCGTGAGTTAAGTTCTTTTATTTGTGACTAAGCCTCTCATTTTTTCATGTTAAAAAGAGAACGGATGAAAAGGAGACTATAACTGAAATGGTAATAGGAACGAAGGACAATAATGGAATGTTATTTGGCATAAAGTTAGTACATTTTAAGTAGTTTAGAAGACTATTTATAATTATATAAAATTAAATGGTCAATTAAACTGCGCATTATTTAATTGAGGCTTTCGACTTGTGAAGTATTATTTATGTGTACCATCATAAGCAAAAATGTAGTTTAATAATCTTATAATAAACTGTATTTTATAATAGTAATTTTAAAATTATTGTTGTAATCGTTAAGTTATTTAAAAGCATTATTCTTAAATTTTACAACATTAAAACATCTCTTCCTATATTTAAACAAATTGTACAAGCAATCACGTTCCTCAAATTACAAACACTACAAAGGCTCTTTCAACTAGCTTCAACAATAGCTACTTTCAAGGATTATAGTTGAAAATATTACGTTCATTTAGCTGTTGGTAATTTATTACAAATACCAGAACAATATTAACCCAAATCGTTTCCTCCATTCCAATCATTAACTGTTATGTTCCTATTAATATTTATAAATATGTCTTCTGCTGTTTTTAATATTATTTTCTTAATATAATATCTTAGTATTATTGTTTTACAAGGGTTTGCATAAGGAAGTAACTACTTTAGATTTTGCTTTAAGGCTTAATGTATGATTTTTATTCGACTTTCCAGATAAATTTAAATATAGCCAATTTTTACAGTTAACTTAATATGTAAAAGTTGTAGCAATATAGGTGATCATCTGTATGTTATTTATTTTAAATTGTTTACTAAATTTATAGGCTAAGTTATTCATAAACAATATTTATAGAACACGTTATTAATTCTATAATTACTGCTCGAACGGTTACAAAAAATATATAATAAATTATATATATATATGTATATATTGTGAAAACCTCTATACCAGTTGGTTAATCATATAATTAAAACAAATTTATAGTCAGTTATTTAATAAATAACGGGGATATAATTTTAAAAATAACATTTATTGGGCGCTATAATAATAAATTTAAATTTTTACCGGCTTTTAAAAAGGAAAAAATGTGTCTAATTTTTTCCAGAGTATTGTGGGAGAAATTGAAATCAGAGATGCATACCTCAACGATAGATATTATTTATAGTATTAAATGGCTCAATTTTACCTCACTGTTTTATAGACCAATATGTCAGTGCTTTCAAAAGCAGCCCAGGCAATCCACACGCGGCTCGCCAGGGTCCAAAATAGCAGTTCAGGTCTCCAAACAAATATCGTCCAATCATCTTCATCCATTTATGGAATTCCAAGTTATATCGAATCGTCAATCATTGCAATCGTAGACATACGTTAACTCCAAACTAAATGAGTGATATTCATTAAAAATTGAGAACCATTTAATTCAAATTAATTACAACGCTAGATGTTTATAATTTGTAAAAATATCTATATATCAATCTGTCCTGCAAAGATGTTATCCAAAGATGACATATTCCCCTGTAACGTATTATTTTTTTAAAAACAAAACAATTATATTCTTAACAATTATTATATATATATATATATATATATATTTAAATCTTTGGAATGAATGCAAATATAGATTAAAATTCTTCGACCTGAATGTCAAAATGATCATTTTGATGCTTCATCAATGTAAATAAAATAATATTTTTGTAGAAACGAGTAATTTTAGTTTATATTTGTTACATTACTGTAGGGAACGCGAAACCATTCTAGATTTTCATCAGTCAGATAATGAAGCTAATTGAATATCTAGTATACATTCTCTCGAGGACTATGGGGAAGAAACAAATAAATATCATCTATTATTTAGCCCCTATTTGTTTATTCATGTAAGTACCTCCTAGCACGCTTCTGTATTGATATTTTTTATTATCTAGAATTCAATGTATTCGTACGTATGAAGTATAAATCTATGTATTATTTTATCACGCGCTATTTTATTATATATAGTATTTTATATAGGTAATATTTAGATTTGAAACCTAGAAATGGATTTTTCAAAATTTTGTCCTAGTTTCTCAATAAGGACTACTGGATTCAATAACTCTACAGCTAATTATATATCAGTTATAATTACGACGAGACTCTGTGGTAGCAATATATATATATATACATGTCTGTGCTTTAAAACTCTGGAATATAATAGGTGATTTATACAGGATATTTCTTAATTAATTTTGGATTATTTGTTAATCACATACCGGTAGAAAGTGTTTCAGTTTTGTTCATGCGTATGTTTTCGCAACACATGTTCAGGCGTAACCAGGAAGATGCAGGTAGCTAGTTTGGTAATTCAGCCTCCGATCTAAATCAGGCTGCAACTTTCTCCCACCAATAATAGTGGCTGGCTCATCTTCACTTTCCCTGGCAAGTCAGGGAATCGTTCGTCGGAGTTGACGGGAGCTTTCCCCAAGCAGTTCGCACGAAGAGCAATTAAATTCATTCACAGCGATATGAAAATTTCCAACCTATTCAGTTATTGCATTAGCATTTGCTCTTCATTAATTGTCCTTAATTCACAAATACTCGTGATGGGGCTAGGGCAAGGAAGTGTTTCACTGGGCAGTATAAAAATTACGTCGGTAGCGTGGGATTTGTTGAGCGCCAGAACAATTACTAACAGATCAACGGCTAATTATATCTTACATGTCCTATTGTAAAATACGGACCAATATTCTTAGATAATACATATGTTATATCATTTGATAAAGAAAACGTTGGGAAAAACTTGAATAGTGATGAACATCAAGGTTCAAGATTTTATAAAATGATGATTAGTTTACTTTTTTCCAGTTTTAATACATATATGTAATGGTGTGAGGGAAAGTAATATTTCTGACTACAAGAGAAATGAGTTTTGAGGGAAAACGCGTAATTATAAGCGTAAAAGTGTGGAGTAAAATACAAAGAGAAGTGAATCTGCTTTCCATTACATTTTTTATTTTATGTAGGTCTCATATACGTAATAATATTTTATTATTAATTTTGTATCGACACTAGATTTATACCACAGTCTCTCGTCGTAATTATAACTGATATATATTTAATTAGCTAATAGAAAAATTCATTTCTTGGTTAATTAAAAAATAAATATTACCTATATAAAATCTGAAATAAAATAAAATAGAATACATAGATTTAAACTTCCTAAGTACAAATTCATCGAATTCTAGGTAATAAAAAATATTTATACAGAAGCGTGCTAGGAGGTACTTACACGAATAAAGAAATAGAGGCTAAATAATAGATGAGATTTATTTGTTTCTTCCCCATAGTCCACGAGAAAATGTATACTAGATATTCATTTAGTTTCAGTATCTGACGGATGAAAATCGAGAATGGTTTCGCGTTACCTACTGTAATGTAACAAATATAAACTAAAATTACTCGTTTCTTTGCCTATTGCAGACAAAAATATTATTTTATTTAAATGGACGAAGCATCAAAACGAACATTAATTATGTACAGTAGGTCGACGACATTGAAGTGCAATAATTTTAATTTATATTTGCATTCATACCAAAGATTTAAAAGGAAACCATACATTATTGAGAAGGCCACTAACATGACAAACAGGACGGGTAAGTTTTGTAATGATAATGACATGTTAATCACATTGTATCTTGTTAGAACCGATTCATACTTCAGGAATTCTTATCACAACTGTCGTCACAACGTTGCTTATATTTGCAAAAAATTTTCTTCAGCTTCATATCCATACAACCAGTCGCTCTATTTTTTTTTATTTCACGAATGTGTTGTCGTAGGGTATATCAATTTCATGGTAGACGTCGTAATGATATACATGACTCCCCCCCCCCCCCCCCCATATTTCCGTAAATATTCGGAAAGACCGTTTAAAGGCCCTATGTGTATCAAATTGATTTAAATAGGTCCAACCTATACTATGGTAGGAGCTATCAAGCGTTTTCAGGTTTTCATTAGCTCTTGTTGTCTTATAGACTGAATCACAGGGCCTTCAAGACGCAATGAGATGCTCAATTATTTTATTCAATTTCAAATAACTTACGGCTAATTTTTTTTACGCTTACATTTTTTTATCAAAACTTTTATATATTTTTAACAGTAACAATATAACGTGAATATTTATGTCTTATTTTGTTTTCTTGCTTTCCAGCCAGACACTTACTTTTCCTCTAAATTTTCCTGCTGACTCTAACTGATTAATTAATTAAGGCATTCATTATACCACGCAAGACCATTTTTATATATCTATTTTAATCATTAACTACCATCTGCTTGTTTCATATGAAATTTATTAGCGTTTCTAATATATTATTTTCTATATATTCTGGTAATAATCCTTTTTCTAGTCTATAAATAAAAGTTTATAAACCTTTTTATGCTTCATTTTCTACAGATAAATACCGTAATTGTTCTGTCATATTACTGATAACTTCACCCATCTTTTCATTTAATAGATATTAAAAATTCTTCGTATATGTGTTAATTATTTTTTGGTCACCGTTAATAGAACTGTGGTACTACTATTTATTTGAGGCGTAAATAATATGAGAAAGTGTCGTCAATAGTTATTGCTGTTATTTTCATATTTTCTAAAATACACTGTAGCTAGATAACATGCTAGGTTAATTATTTTTACTGTAAAGAAGACAGGAAATGAGATAGTTCGATTACATTTTTGTAGTTGAACACAGAACTACTTTGTAATGAGATCCAAAATTTGATCATAACAGATGACTTGATATAATAAATCGTAGAAGAAACAAAATTGTAAAATATTGAGCTTGGGTTCGCTTTCAGCGATCTACTTTTTTCCGGCAGTTAAAATCATATCCGTTATTTTAATTATAAATAAAATAGAAAATAATTATCCTATTTAAATCCCATTTAAAACAGGTGAAAATTCAATGTTAAAATTAGCCTTTAATCCTGACAATAAATAGATACAAAAATCCATTCGTTATAATTATTTAACAGAAGCTTTCGTCGTTTATCTTCGACGTACTCATCTTCTTTGAGACTGAAGGCCGTAGATTTTCCTATTATAATAATATTAATATACCTATGGATTAAAAGTCTCGCGGCTTAAAATATGTAATGAAATTTGAAGCGATCAAATTTGTTATATATTCACATTATGATGAAATAAGTTTTAAAAAAAGCTATTATCTAGCCACCATAAATTTGTTTGTGCCAGAGCCTACATAATTATAATGGACTTTATATTTGTGTATATATTTCAACAGTCGTTCAATATCTGAGCGAGGGAAATAAATTGATCAATGCTGAATATAGAGATGAAGGAAGATAGTTGGCAGAATACCATTGATGATAGCAATGTGTGAAAATTTTTTTATCCTGTTGAGTTGTCACGGTGTTAGTTGTTCGCCACGAATTTAACATCGCACAGATTTGCTTTCGTGAAATTTGAGAGGCGAATGCTTTCCTGTCAGGATTTGTTACTTCATACCCGCAATCCGCTTAATGTAATGCAATTCTCTTGTTTCCACGCGTTATTTAGCTGCAAGTCGTATTTTCCATGCGATGCTCAAACGTTTTCCAAATGCCATTAAAATCTTACGCAGAACATTCAGAACTATTTTGTTAACTGCGTAAATAACTATACCAGTATTAGTCTCAGTTTGATCGTCTGTATATGAATAGTTTTTTTTTCATCAGGAAAATCACGTAAATATTCTCAAATATGACAACAAACTTAAATATTAGGAGTGCAAGATATATGACGTTGTAATAAAAAATTATAATTATTTAAGATGTAACTGGTTTTGAAATAAACAAAATATGGCTATTTTCGGAAAACTTCTATGTTTAATAAATTTATTTTAAAAATGCTTGAGCTCGGCGAATAGAGAAATTGCTGTAATGGGATATTTGTGTATTTATTTGTTTGCCCGGTGGTAGATGCATGAAATTAAAATTTAATTACAAATTAAATAAAGGAAGTAACAATAAAGTAAAATAGAGTAAATTAATACAATTATTTTAAAATATAAGATAAGTTTAGGGACATTATTTCAACTATAAATACATGGATATATTAATACAAGGTTAATTTTATAACAAGTTAAAGAATAATTAATATAACTAAATTGTTGTCCACCATTTGAAAAACCTACAATTTTAAAATTTCGTCCTCTCAATTTACTTTTATTTTTATGTGACGTGTATTTGAATGTAAACAACATCGTGATTTTTTCCTAAGTTCAGGCGTGAAGAAAAGCGTACAAAAAGTATTAAAGAAAAACCTTTATGCAAGGAGTTATAAGAAATAAATGAAGACTCAAGTCGTATTCCATTTGTAGACAAATGTTTGTACCAAAAACTAACCCTAACGTTTACAGCGTGTAGTTTTCATTCCCGCGTGGGAATAATTTATATATGATATATAACGTTAAAATTGTTTTACATTAATATTAAATAGAATAAACGTCAACAATGAAAATGATCAGAAGTCTGTAAAAACGGGGTTTTAAGTGTACCTCATATATAGTAGAATAATATTAAATTATTGAGGTACATGAATTACTAAACATGGCACAAGTGATTCGTGTTACTCGTGTATTTAACTATGGATTAAACATGTAATAAATAGGAATGCAGGTTTACCGTTACGTTTTGTTAATTACGTGTCGCATCAGTAAATGAATACCAGAGAAGACTTTATTTAATTTTTTTTTGTACCGAAGCATGCTGCTTGATGAAGAATTAAAAGGACAGGGGTCAGCATAATTGATGAAGATACGAAAGAGAGGATGGGGGCCGTGTCGCGTTAGCTACAATAGACGACCGAATTCCAGCATCTTCAGGGGCGCCTAGGAATAACCTCGAAAAACTCAGGTAAATGTATGCTTTCCTGCCTGGAATCAACTGTGGCCATCTTGAATACAAAACAGTAGCTATAAACAATTCGCTATCTTCCTTTGTACGCAGATGGAATGATAATTGCTATTCTAACCACCGACCCAGTGCTGCCTCCCCCAAAATAAAGCTAAACGACTTTAATCTTGGCGGCTGTTTTGAGGTGGGACGCAGTTCGTGCGAATACACGCAGAATGTGCATCAGCAGCAACATAAAATTAACGATCATTAATACAAATGTCTTGGAAACAAGAACTTACTTTGCCATTGTCTAACCACTGTAGTTAATGTGCTAATCAATTTCTTAACCTGCCACTCACAGAATTCCCAAATAAGAAATATATGAAAATATGGTCCTTTGGACCATTTATTGCTTTTCAGTTTTTGATGGACCATTTTCATATTATTCATATTGCACTCAGCTGTTTTCCCAATTATTTAATCATATACAAACAAAATGTAAAAATATCTTGAAACTTAATATCAATAAATATTATTGACGGCGGTCGTCAGGAATATGAAACAGTGAAGGTAACGCAATTTAAGTCTTCCTTTTCATAAAAAAAAACTGAAATTGAAGTTCTGTATTACTAAATCGGAGATTTTGAAACTCCTATTTAAGATGAATGACCAGAATAATATTCTCAGCTCTTTTTTTTTCTGGCGGGTGCAGACTTAAGTATTATTTAATGACAATCTTAAGTGTTGTTCTTGGTCTAACATACAGTTATTTTCATTTAGATTTCCGGTTAACGTTCAAAATTTCCAAGGAAAAAAACGTGTTTTAATGTTTAGTATCAACTTTTGTTCTGGTTTTTTAATCGTAAAGATGAAACCTTATGGTTCAGGTTTTTTAAAATATTACGCACAGAGTTAACCAAGGGCTTTGTAGTGAATAAAATGATAAGGGACCATTACTGCTTATAAATTAATATTAAGATACAATAATGGAAAATTCAAAGTCACAACCGGAATCGTCATATACAAACGACATGCTATAGAAGCTACTAATAAGAAAATAGATAAAATGGTTTGAAGATCGACCTCATCAACATCCAAAGTTGTTTATAAAAGATTTGGAATCCTATTTCGAAATTCGAAGAATTCCAGATAAATACAAAATCATTGTTATGAGACAGTGCGTTGGAGATTCTGTACTTAGGTGGATGGAAACTGTCATGGTGGATAGTGATGATTACAATAAAGCTTTATTACTTAATATTATAAAATAAAAGAGGGCTGAGAACCACAAAATGGCGATCCAACGTGTGGGGCCCGATACATAGAACGACTAGGTTGAATGGCAATTGAATTCTAAATTGGTGTAGTGGTAAATGTGCACTTTCCTAATTTTAATTGTTTTCTTTACGGGGCCTATCTTTAGGTTATGATTACTGTTTTGTGCTACAGTAGATCTCATTACGAGGATTTGAAATTTTTATTGTATGTTGTTTAGATCTGGGCGTTTGAAAGGGAGTTTTTGTAGAAATCCCGAATCAGTTTCAACAAAAAGTATAACTAGAATGTCGGAAATAGGCGAAACACCGTCTTTGAGCAGTCATAAATAAATTACATAAATTATATAAAAACAGGATTTCAATTGCCATTTAAATTTTTGTTTGTTCGATTTCCACCCCCTGATGATAAATTAACGTGCGCACTTTACGCATGCTGAAAGGTGTAAATGTGTATGTAATATTAACATCAAGCAGTTTCAATAAAGACCGTACCACAAAAAATTACTGAGTATTGGACGGGGATTTTTATAAGAATCTCTGAAACATGTACAAGTGTCGCCATTTATTGAAATGAATACCTATTATTCATTAAAGAAGAGTAAGGGAATAATAATTTAATGGTGTACAAAGGACCATGCATTTTAAGTACACAAATGTCCAGCTTCCACGAGTTCCGGCGGGTGACTTGAATGCACGTATGCACAGCGAGCTTCGTTCATAACACGAAACCTGCAATACATACAAAACGATACTAAAAATTTTTTTCAGCTTGAATTCTCTTGACTTAGAAACTGAATATGTGCCGGCTCCCGTAGTATTTCAATACGCATATAATGGAGAATTTACAGCAATTTCTTTGTTATTTTAAACGGTTGATTTAGAATTCTCTTCACAAATATTCAATTAAATCTTTGTCATTGATAATTTAGAAATTGAAATTTTAACTTTTAAAAGTCCAGACGATAAACAATATTATCACGTGGGAGGAACATTGATACATGAAAGTATACGAGATTATCACTCAATGTATCGTAATGTCATGACGACGTCTTATGTTTCATTTTTTTCCCTGTTAATTAATTTTTTTATATGAATAAATCTCAATTTTTATGTTTATTGGCCGATGTAGACGATCGGGTTTCCAGCTTCATTTTGGTGACGGGTTAGCTGTTGATTGATGATCGTAAAATTTTAATTATTAAAAAATTTGATGGTGGAAAGAAACGTCGTTCATTTTTTGGCAATGGTTCACAAAAGCATTGGAATTTAACAGATGTTGCAAATCTAAAAGCTAAAATATTCGGTTGCCCTGAGCTGATGAATTTTATATCAATGCAGACTCGCTGTTTATGAATTTATACACGGAAGCCAGTTGTATGTAATTTGCGTAGAGATCAAAAGAGTGTGGGAAAATATCCAGAGCTGGTTCGAACCCGCACACCTACTTATCGGTCAAACTGGACCCGGTTGGTAGTCTTATTTATGGAGGTAGTTCAACAGAACTTTTAAGACTGCAAGTTCCCAGCTTAAATTAAGCGCATGTTGTAGAAATTCCCACCTGGTATCTTCCCATAGGTCATGGTGACACGCCACTTTCTATGTGCGTCACGCATTCCTTACAGATCCATACCTGTTTCCTCATTTTCCCTCCGTGAATAATTGATGCGTCAGTAAACCACAGAATCCTGTTCCAGCCAGTTGCGACATGTTGCATTATCCAGAATCATCTCTTAAAAATATTGAGAACGTCGCGGATGTGCTCATAGGTTAAAAGTTCGATTACTAATATGTTACGAGTAATTTAAGCCAATTTAAAATGATTACCTTGCAACAACAATGTATTGCAAACTACAAAAAAAAAGTGTAATGTACGTGACAGGGAACGTGTTAAAACAATGAATCGCATAGCTGGAATCTTTGTGATATGTGAAAGTATTTATCTTAGAATTTCGCAAAACGCAGATTCCTTTCATTCTCACGAACCAGTTATTAAAATTTGGCACTCATCGTGAGTGAATTAATTTCTGCTTATTTAAAAATATTGTATACATGGTTATAACGTAAGTAATATAAAAGTTAGGACACGTGTGTCGGGATTGTATAATATTTACAAAATGGAACAGTTCATTTATAAAACTGGAACTACCACCACACCTTTGACATCCGGTTGTTTTTCTCTGATTTCAGAAGTAACAACGAGTTTCTGATTATTTATTATTCTTTTCGTATGGTTTTCGACGTTAGTTAGCCATGCTAATAAAACCATGATAGTTGGAACTTAGTTACTATTCAATGCAAATTGTTTCAGAAAAAAATTTTTTTTTGTACAACAAAAACAAAAAAATTTCTATAAACTATCATTGCAAGAATAGACACTTAACACAATTAAATATTCAGAAAACGAAAAGCGCTAGGTTGTGAACGAGGTTCAAATAGTGATCAGACTGTGTAGAAGGGTAACGACTTAGAAACGTTCAGAAATATGTTATGGTGTCTGTAGAAACGCTACAGTACGACGCCGGACGTGCCAAACGTTTTAAAGGCCGTCAGACCGAAACGCACGGTCTTATGACCCAACTTCCCGATTTCCAGTTGGTCCTGAGGCTGCCCATAATTCGTAGTAGAAGTTTGTCACACGAGTTCGGAAACGCCCTGAATGCATTTCAGCGTCCATTGTGTTCCAGACTGTACAACGCACGTAGAATAAAAAATATATATATATAATCGTGAATTAAAGTAAGAGTACTATCGTGATGCATCGCCGGTCGCGGTCCTCATAAATACGACTTTACCCTCCAATAAAATAACAAATAGAATAACCGTGTTACGTCGATGCATGTTAATGGTTCCATTATTCGAGGCAAGATCGACCAGTAGAGCCACAAGTCAGAAACGTATTTTGCAAGAATTATGTTCCTTAGATTAGATAGTAATCTTGTAGAACTACAGGTCATCTGAACCAACAGATAATCTCAGAAGACCGGTATTCATATAATTCTTACTATGCATTGGGTTGGATGACCGTTATATGTTGATTATTGGAAGTTGAAATGAACCTATTAAGGCGTAATGACCTGCGTACATACCAACTGCCAGTTGACCTGACGGGGTCTTGTGGAACAAGTGAATTGATTTTAGTTACTACGAAGGACAATGAATGGATTACATTCAAAATTGTTGTATTGTCCTATTTTAAATTTGCAAGGTACGTAAAAGTGTAAAACATAATTATTAATTTTAATTGTTACTTATTTTAAGAGATTCGTCATGCTAATTTATCGTTGCATTTTTTAAGGATGATTATTACAAGTTGCCGAAAGCTACCGAAAAATATATTGAAACTAAAACAAGTGACCGTCTTAATAGGTTTATTTCAACTTCCAAAAATTCTTAGTATTTAATTTTAATGTTTCTTAATCTAAATAAATGATTTTTTTACTGTCTTCTTTGAGTGAATATGGTATCCAGCACTTGGAATAAGTAGCGAATTTACAGGCGGTCACTGTAACGACAAGAATTAAATGTAGTAATAAGTCTGTAATATATTTGCCTGTGACTCTGCTTCGTGCCAGACCACGCACACTTACTCTTGTATCCTCCACTTGCTCAATTCGACGTCCTCCATATTGCCATATAGGGATTCCTCCAATTGCAGTATCTATAAAGTTTTACAAAATTGTTAACAGTCTGAGAAGTTATCCGGGAAGCTAACACATCAGGGGCGTTATAATTAAAATAAAAAACTAAAGCTATTCTCACTTGTATTAAATTTAAATTAGTAGAAATTGGCAAACAGACGCAATATTTATTTATTTATAAACATTTATTTATTTATTTATAATCATTAAAAGTTAAATATTTGAACTAAAATACATCGTAAAGTTTCTTCCCTTGGAAGTTGATGAAGGCGATCTAATTTCTGTTACTGAAACTGCTCATTAAAATTTAAACATTTATAACATACTTAAATTTTTTATTTAATAATATAACGTCTGAAGATGCAAGGGAAGAAACGTTATGATGTATTTAATTAATATACGTAACTTTTAATGTTATTAAATAAATGTTGTGCTGTTAGCTAATCTGAATTAATTTATATAAATTAGAAAGAAGTTGTATTTTGAAGATTTACGATAATACTAACCAGATTTTAGAATATCAGATAATAATTTTTTTAGGGAGAACAAAGCAACAACACTCAATATTTGTTTGGTTGCTCAGAATATTTTCATATTCAATGTGCATTTATTTAGTAAATGGAAAACAGGCAGTGTCTTATATTTCAACAACTTTTTCACTTTTCAACATTAAAAAAGTTATTTTCGGGACTTCACAGTACCTCTAAATATTATTTGTTTTATAATACTAGTTTCTTTGATCCAATAATAAGATGGTAATTGCATTTTTCTATGCATAAATAGAGAATTTAGTGAATTGGATCATCCTGCATTCGAACATGTAATCAAAATATTTAATCTGGCATAGTTTTCCTGAAACATTCAACTTATATTTCATTCAAGAAAAAACATTAAATAATTTTTTTTTCTATTCGACCTTCAATTTAGAAAAAAATTTGAATAATTTTTTAAATATATTCAACAAGGCTCTCGTGTAAAAAATTATTTGACATTATTTCGCATTATCAAAAAGACTTGTGATATGTAATCATAAAAAACTTCAAATATGTCCAATTTATTTGCTTTTTTTTTCAAAAAAACACATTTTTAATTCAACAAGAATGTCATATATAAAAATATTTGACAATATTAATTCTCATTATCAAATGATATAATTATAAAAAATTAAATATGTCCAATAAATTGTTCTTTTGTTCTTTAAAAATACTGGAATAAAAATAAATTACCTGCTTTTATTTTTTAGAATCACTGTTCTTGTTTTGCCAGCTACTAACACTAAATTTGTGTGTGTGTGTGAACGTGACAACAGGGATAAGTCTTTCTTAGTTAAATAATTGTAGTCTTACCATGAAACTCTTAAACCTTGGCAGAAAAGAGTACCAGAGATTGTAAATTTTTAGAAAGCATATTTTTATCCATATCATATTAAATTTATTTCTCGGGATTGAAATTCTAAACATTTGTTGAATGATCTTATATTAGAATCATCATCATTACTATCATTATGCGTTGTTTGTTATATTACGTCAAGGAAATCTCTGTGAAACGACATGCTCCAATACAATAAAGGCTTGTTGTGTCCGGAAATATAAGTTTTCAAAGTTATGGTTTTTGAGTGGAACGTTCTGATAACAGAATCCGATTGAACGGAAAAATGCCCAAAGCAAACAATTATATCTTCAGTTTAACTGGGAAAATTCCTTAAATAATTTATTTATTATTATTATATATATGGAAACGAAAAATCAAAAAAAATCCTCCTGTAATGTTAGCTTCCCGGATAGCTTCTCAGTCTATAAATAAATCTCGATTTGTAGCCAAGGTGGCAATTACTTATTAGGCACGCTGAGAGGCGAAGTGATTTGGAAAGTCTTTTAATATTCCCCGAGGCTTCTCCCAGGCGCTGTGACTAACTGCTCCTCATGAATGTGAAGGAAAGCGTGCAGCTGAGTCCCGCGGTGACAGAGATCCCCGCCTCCTTGAATGAGATCAAATCAATTAGGGCCCATTATCTCGTGTCCAGCTGCCATGTTATTTCACGTTTCAATTACTGACCGCGCACCCGTGACCTGAACATCTCTCAGGGGAAAAAAGAAGGAAGAACTGCACAGATCCTAGTTTGCAGAAGAAAGCTGACCGTTTACTGTAACGAAAGACCCACTGTAGCATATCTCGTTTAGGGAATCTACATGATGAGAATGCTTAGCCAAGCCGATCGTTATACTCCTAAGTCTCCTAAACTCTAAGCCATCGACACCACATCAACGTTAATCAGTCATAATTTAACAACATGTTGATCTATATCAATCCGTTTGGTGGCATTTATTCTTTAGACAGTAAGGAGAACAAAATTAGATAAAAGCATCAAGTAAAGGTCTGATGCAAAAAATGGACTACGTGGTCAGACAAAAATACAACTCTGTTTCTAAACATTATTGAATAAACTCACCACCCTGCAAAATCCAGCGTTAAGGATTATTACAGGATGGCTCAGATCTACACTTTCGATTCGAGTCAGGCTCGAAGCTAATGAAATATCACTCGAAACCAGAAGAGAAATTCAGCTTACAAAATTTGCCCTAAAAAGCAGAGTCAATGAGCAGCCGTCGATAAACTCCATAACTAGAATTTCAACTGAACGGAACCAGTTACGAACAACTATCGCAACCAAATTCAAGGAGATTACCACCAAGATTAATCTATCGGATTCAGAAATCAAACTCAGAGCTACCGTCCCATTGGAGCTGAATATCAACACAAGCCTGACGAAATGGAAAAACAAACCACTATCGGTTAATGATTGAAATTGGACACTGCCAAGTTGATATACGTCAATCACGATCAGTTACGGACGCCTCGAAAAATGTACACAGAATATTCTCAGCATACATATGCAATAACGAGGAACAAGCCACTGAATTAAGAAAATACAATTTTAATAGCGGAATTATGCGCCATCTATATGGACACAGAGATCTGTGCCAACATGGATAATGGCAACTTTACAAAACTTACAGACTTCCTGGAGGCGGTGGATGTTCTATCCAAACCCAAAACTCAAGACGTCCTTATCCACAAACATTTCGGCAACCAATCTCAGAACCACAACCGTTCATCTGATATGGTTCACGGCCATAAGTGAATCCGAGGGATCGAATTGCCTAACAAACTGGTTCAACAAACTTCTAGACTGAATGACAACTGTACGGTCGACCAGTTACCAGCATGGCAAGACTTATTTTAATCGGCCAAAATCTGTCACTCACTATTCACCTCAGGAGCATGATCAACGATCCTGCAGCTAAGAATTACAGGGATCTACCAGAAGGAGAGAATCTATGCTTACCCAAGACGGCTTCCAGAAGAACTCAAGTGGTTATTTAGAGAATACGATCGCCTAATACCTTTTTAACGCATGAGTAACTATATCCAGCACCCCGAAACCAACATGTCTACTCTACAGAACTCACATCCTTCATACACGGAGTCTCGCAACAAATTCCTCATCGACCTGAAGGTTGGCGACTTACCTCCCACCAGAAATTGAACAATCATATCAAGTTCCTGGCAGTCACAAATCTACGGAACCTAATTTAATTATGTTGTAACCATCTATTTTACCTAGTTAATGACTATTGTGTCGCTAATGACTATTATTTCAAAGCGACTATAAACAGTAATTAAAAAAATACAACTATTTTTCCGTGTTGTGTTCCACGGTTCCCGTGTTTCGACTTTAACTTTATTCTCACGAAGTGACAAGTCAAAACTCGATTTATTGACTCATGGTAGTGCGTGATCAGTTGAAAACAAACGAGTTTTAACGCTACGCCGGAAATTACCGGATCAGAGCGCTAACTTTGATCGTGATTTTTCAGGAGTGGAAAATGTTTCGACCAGTGGAAGGGACTCAACCGTGAGGAGCTTCCGTTGACACAACTCCACATTATGAAGTTTCTTTCACGAATCTTGCTTTCTATGGAAAACCATTTATAACAAACGTCTTGGAAACTACAATTAATCAAGAATAGTTTCTATTTAATTAAAAAATTAATTCACAAATTTTTACGTACTGCATAAATAAGTCAGATAAGAAATGAGATCGAATTATTTTTTTGTCTCTTTTATTAAATGTAAAAAATATGTTTTTTATCTATAGTTTATGATATTACAATATTGTTAATATACATTTTGAAATAATTGTTGGTGGTAAAATTGAGTGGGAAGTCATATCGTAAAGTTAATAGTTAGAGTGAATAATTCGTATAGGCCCCCACTAATTTTACTTGGTCTTTGAAAATCCTCATTAGGTTTTTTACATATATTCACAAGATGGTTTACAACATTTTAAAATTATAAAGTGATTTTACTTGTAATATTTGGGAGAAAAACAATTGTATATGTAAAAGAATATCATATTAAGTCAAATATAATTTAATTTCAAATAATTTCTTTATTAACCCGTGATCGAAAATTGACCAATCTTTTGCAGGGTGAATTACAGAAATAGATTGTTTCTGTCTCAACAAAAACCTTTAAATGTAATTAAAAATATTTACCTTTTTGATTTAATATATATATATAATATCCTGAGAATTTAGAATTTGTAATACAATTTTTTTTGTTATTATAGAGTTAAGTGGTTAGTGCTTCATATATTAATAAATAGACTTTCGGAAATCACTCTTTTGTTATAGACTCCATTGATTATGAATTTAAAATTTGCTTGCGCGGGTGTTTATGATGCAAATATGTAAAAAAAAGGACAAGGGACTGTGAGTGATAATCCTAATCGAGAAACTGTGCTAAAAGTTGGAGGAACTATGTTTCATATCCAATCACAACCAAGAGGGTTTAGCGTATTGCATTCAGGAATGGGCGCTCAACATGTGTTACAAGGTCTATACGTGTATAATAACACCGAAATGTCCGTTGGAAACGCTATTATTGATAAGCCCGGTTATTAAAATATTATAAGTTATTTATTAAACGATTGCCCTGAAAATTCCAATTTCTCGGTCATAAAATTAATATCAGTATTTTTTGGAAACGTGGTGTTTTGGCAGTTTTTGAGAACATAAACTTTGCTGTGATAGCAACATTACAAGAGGATGTTTAAGTGTAAAAGTCGTTTGTGACGCTCTGAAGAAGCAATTCGATTTCTCTCCTTTGAATACGTCACAATAAGACTGTTTCTGCATTTACCATGTCGTAAACTCGTTCGTGATGTCAACAGTTAACGCTTTGTGGCGAGTGCATATGACTGGTGAACAATCGCACGAGTTTCTCCTCACAGTAAATACCAAAGGACGAGCAATTACGCATCCTTTCTCCTCCCACGGACGGCAATTATAGCCTTCGGTGTTATGCGTGTTTACTGTTACTGTCTCAGCTATGATTTACTGCCGAACCTGCTACTTTCTACTGATGTCACCGAATGATTTTGTGACGGCAGCTTTAAAAGACCGTATTCCTGAATGCGGAAAGTTTTTGTGGGCGAAATGACCGTGCGAAAATATTTTGACGCATGTCGCGTCCATGTTTAGGATATTGGAGTGCATTAGCCTCGGTGTATTCCTTTGCACTTCCTGAGAAAATAAAGTCTTGTATGGATAGTATGCGACTTGAATTTCGTACCGACGGTTTACCGAACCTTCGCAAAATTCCAAGGGTACATAATATATATATATATATATAAATATACAATTTCGGTGCCTTATAGAGGTAATTGCAGTACTAATACACCATAAAAAATAAATATTTTTCAATAATAATGTTGTTGGAACTTTTAACCGTCTGTTTACGAAATTCTCATTTTTTTTATTCTTCACTACGTTGTGCTTCTTTCGTCCATTTTATGTGTATTATCTCTATCAAAAACTTACACCATTTCTTCAATCATCTTTTAACATTTTATTTATGGTTAAAAATCATTAAATAATTGAGGAGAAAAATAATGTAAATATTACATTTATCAGCATTCCAAAACAATTCCATTTTAATGAATATTACTTTATTCACTAATAATAATAAGTCGTAGACATTTGTGCTCAGAAAATAACATTACTAGAATGGTAAAATAACAACACTGCCAACGTAGCCGTTTAAAATATTAGACCCTTTATTGACAGGTGAATTAAGGAACGGACATCTTGAAACATATTAAGTGTTTATCGAATTATTTACTGTTCATAGGCGATGTTAGAATAAAAAAAATTAAATATGTCTGTTAAATGATTAAATTAAATAAATTGAATATATCAAGAATTTTTCTGATGTATAGGAATAGCTCAGTCGTTTAGCGACCGCTTATTAACCGGTGACCCTGAGTTCGATTTCTGGTAGTGTCGAGATTTTTTTTTATCTTATTCAGTTGATTCATTGCCACTAATTAATATTTTGAAGAAATTAATAATATATTTACTTATAAAACAATTAGTTTTATATTACAGTAAACATCAATTTAAAATATGAGAAACCATATGAAAACTGTTATATTCAGTCCCAATGAATTATATTTATATTCATCCTGATTTTATTTCTGGTGGTCAATGTATCTTGATCGTTTTTCTAAATATAAATTCCCAGTAGAACTTTCCTTTTTCGTTTATGTAGAGTATCGTGTCGTTTTCAAACTTTCTTTGGTGTTTAAAATTTTTGTGAAGTACTGAGAAAGCTTTGTTGCTCTTAATGTACGGCATTTCAGTATTTTCATGGTTGAACAGAGTTTTTAATTTTTATGACGTGTGTCCTGTATCTGATTTCAACTGATTTTTTAAACAATGTAGAAGCTTTGAATTATGTATCAGAGCAATCCTTTTTTATTTAACAGATTCTGTGGCAGACACTGTTAAAATTTTCTGTTAGAAAAATATTGAACAATAATTGTTTTTAAAAAATAAATAAATGCAATTTATTGCGACTGAAAATAAGGATTTTCTTTCAAATATGTTTCCTGAAAAAATAGAGTTTCAGTCCTATAATTTTCATGACTATTATCTTTAATACAATTGATATTATAAGACGTATGTAGAGTACTGTTTTTCTAAAAAATTACTTTAACACTTTAGGTTTTTGTTTTTATTCTTTGTAAAGAATTACGTTATGAATGCTTGGACTATTTTTTAGTTTAATTTCATAACAATTTTTCATCTACAGATACCGAATGGGTTAGACTGATAAATGAAGGGAAATGCTGTAGTCGAGGAGAGGGACAAGTAACGAGAAGGGGAAGGATAGGGGCAAGAAGACAGATAGGGTTAAAAGTCCGTGAAAGGTGCAGGGATGAAGAGGAAATGGGAAAGCTAAGTGGACAGGAGACGAGAGGTAGAACAAAAGGGAGAAGCATTAGCGAGGGCGTGAGATCGCGGGAGTTCCGTGTGTGAGGAAGGAAACGGGAACGGGAAAGAAAAGAGGGGGGGGGGGGGTTAGCTGCAGGAAGGAGACTTCGAATGAGTGGGTGAGAGAAAATGTGGGGTGCATGTGGCGTGAAAAATGGGGAGTGTGGCGAAGATGTGTTGAAAAAACAGGTATGGCTGCTAAGAAAAGTTACATTAATTTAAAAGCTTTATAAATATATTTGGAAAGTGAAGGGTGCCCTTAAAGATATATTCAATTTTATAGTTAATATTATTTTACTTCCATAGCAGACACGTATGATGAAAATTTTTTTAACCTACTTTTCAGAGCACTTATTGAACGCAGGCTTATGATTTCGTGGAGGGAAATGACAAGTTACTGCAAATGACGATGATGTCCTTAGTCGTGATAGGCCGCAGAGGCCTTCTTCAGCATGGGATTGGGGACGGAGGATCTTTTATTATTATGTTGATGGGGATGTGACGGGCGCAGACATTCGAATTATTTTTTAACAATATTTGTTTGGGAGGTGATTGGCGCAGAATTTTAGTGTCTTGCATCCGGGACAGTAATACAAACGGTGGTTTAAGCTTCGATTTCCATCTGACCTGCGATGGAAGGGATATAGTATGGTGCGAAATTCGGGAGTTGTGAGTCTTAGTATTTTTGTTTCAGGTTACGCAGGCTGATTTCCGTGGGATAGGTATATTTGTGTTAAGGTCTCTGGACGAAGCTTACAGGACGGTGGAAAATGTATAGGACCTTTGGGATGTTGTTTTTTATGGATCAATGGCCGTACGATGCACTGAAATGGGCAAGACGTTGGTGGACAGGGAGGAAATTAAGAAGGGGATGGTGTTGAAATAGGTTGATGGATGAGTGTAGAAAGTTTTAGTGAAAGACGGAAACGGAGGATTCTTCTTTCCAGGGCCCTGTTTGAAGTGGACGTGGTGGGAAGACACTAGAAACGATGAGGGTGAAGGAATTTAGGATGTCAGGAGCTGGTTCTGGAGCGTAAACATTTGATAAGGTTGACGCGTTTTCTGAGTAGAAGTTACTGCAAATGAAGATCGGATTAAAGCATAAATAGGAGGAAAACTATAGCAATAAGTATCTGCAAACAGAAAAATACTGACCCATTTCGTACAAAATAGGTTCTGATGTGGTGTAGGAATTGGAGATTTTGGTGTTTGTGGAGCTGGACTATCAAGGTTAAACTGTGAGAAAATATATAAAAAAACAGGGAGCATTTTTCTGTATGTGAACCTAGTGGTGAGCCCCACATAGATACGGAATTAAGGGAAAACTTTCTAAAATTATGTGTGTGGGAAACCGTGAAACGAGTAGACTGGATGGTTTTGAAACGTGGCGGTGCTATATTACGAATGCTCAAGATCAACTGGTCTGCTAAAGTTAGAAATGAGAAATCTTAAGAACACAGGCGATGGAAGAAGTCTTTGGAACACACTGGAAAGAAGCAAAGTTGGTATGGCACACATGTAGACATCAGGATTTGGTCAACTTTCTGATGGAAGGGTGCATTTGAAGATAATCATGGAAGGGGAAACAGCGATTACAATATATAGATCAAGTTGATAAGGATATCGATGTAAGAAAATACTGTGATCTGAACAGGATTGCTCAGGAAAAAGCGAGATGGAGAACCGTATCAAGCATCGTAAAGTGCTTCTATGAGACATGAACAAAGCAAGTGTGTCAGTCAGTTATTTGGATTATGTTGCTTTTAGGTCCTCATATGGTTGAAACATAAGAATAAATTAAAATTACTCAAATCCAGGCGAGGTACAGACAATTTTTTTGGATGCATGAAACAAGCGTTGAGTGCTAGTATATTCTATGATGATAAACATTTCTGACTGATGAGGTGGAATTGTTGATACGTCAGCATTCCTCATCACTCTACGTGGAAAAGTGCAGTGTACCGGACGCATCCTGAGGAGGAACTACGAGTACCTGCTGCATGATGTCATCACTTTCGTGTTTTAGTCACTCCTCCGATTCTCATCTTCCGCGGGAGGGAAGGAATAAAGCTGGAGGTTAACAGTTATCCCACGTGTCCCAGCGACCCTATGACGCAGCTACGACGTGCAACATCTGCCAATTTATTACAGTTACCAACTTTTCATGCAATACACTTAGAAACTTCTATTTGTCTGTGAAAGACTCACGAAACCCAATGTCAGCATGGGAAAAATGAACATATATAACAAAATTACTGTCAGGAATAATTAAAACTTGGTATATTATCGTTCTAATAACCGTAGTAACCCTCAGTTGATTAAATTACGGAAAAGGCGATTTATAAATTAAAAACAATATATAGTTGTCAGCTTTGTAATACTAGATCTGAATTAAGTATTGAACGTGTAAACAAAAATGCGAAACAATTTTTTACTATTCCATTATCTGGACTGTCTGTGCTTATGGTGAATTAATTTTTACAGAATTATCAGTCCATATTTTTTACGCGATTGAGTATTAGCTGTTTTGTTATTTTTTAACTGTTGGAAACATATATTTATAATTTAATTACAAACATACAATCAGCATCTGAATGAAAATTTCTTATTAAGGAAGTTTACTGTATGGTAGTATAAGGTCTTAGGGGAAACATCCATTGATATTTCTCTCTTCTTTCACTTTTCGTTTTTTTGCAATTCTTTTGGCCATTCTGGAGGGGTAGGGTCAGCAATAGATAACTCCTATACAGTTCTATATTTATGTTCAGCAATTTGCTTGTTGAAGGTGTCGGATAATCGTTGCATTTCTTCTAAACAAAAGGGATCAGGAGGTCATTGTGTAAAGTTTAGTTACTGACGTACCGTGGAGCTCCCGTAATTGACCTTAGTACTTTTTGACTGGAACCTTCGTATAATATTCATCGTAATATGTTACTGACATGGTGTAACGGTGAGGTGATGTCCAATAGTAAACATTTATTATAGCGTATCTAATTCTAAATCTGTCAATTTTTTATTGTGTTCTGTGAGAAGAATATTTCATTTCGATACGAACGATTAACTTTCAAACCGTGCGTTCGTTCTCTATTTCTGTAGGTAAATGCATGTTTGAGAATTTATTTTCGGCTTTCACCGACGTTCAGTGGAAAAATTTCTGATTTTTGTCTTGTGTACTTCTTCAAAGACGATTTGCATAAAAATATTTCACAAAAATATTTAAATATTTTCTGACTGTCCAGCGTTGCCCGGCTTGTCATAATTAAATTCAACGGCATCCATAACTCCGGATTTGAGTTCAATCTAGGCTGTTTTTGCGTTATTTTTATGTATGCATCTCCACCCTCATCCCCAAAAATTCTCCCTTACCATGCTGAAAGTTATTGAAGTTCTTCACAAAAATATCTGGAGAAACGTTATCTATCTTATTGACCGCAAATATAGGCCGTTTTATCAAGTTTAGAAAATTTTCACCCCCGCCCCCCAAGGGTGTGCATTTGTGTCTGTCTAACATACTCCCAATACCTTAAGTGTGTAAAAAGAATACTCCGGTACCTTTAGGAGGTCGAGTACTCCAGATAACTTAAAGGAGCCAAAATACACTTTGTTGGTTTTTGCTATCTCCTGTTGGTAGCATTGTATAAAATAAATGCAAAACATAGCGAAGACCGAAAAATTTCAATTTTATGCAACGTCGTTAATTATCAACAGTTTGCTCATGAAAGGTATCCCTGTGTCTTTACACATACATAATCAAATATGTGACATTATGATTAACAAATATTAGGTATTGTTTGTATCAGTATTCTATGTCTCCTCCAGTGCGTATTGCAATATAAATTTAGGCAAAATTTTCGTACGTGAACTCGTTAAATATGACATGTCAGCCTTTTAAAAGTGAAGGTATTTAAAAGAAAATTAGTTCCACGAATCATATTACCTTTCTTATCGTTTTTATTATTATTGGATACAGTATTGGTGGATATGATTATACTTTTTATTCAATAAAAATATTTTTGCTATACTTCATTACGAAAAAAATAAACTATTTCTTTCTTGTGCAGTAACGTCTCTCTCTCTCTCTCTCTCTCTCTCTCTCTCTCTCTCTCTGCGTGTGCTGTGACGTCATGGTCTCTCAGCGAGCTGTAATTTACTATAATAATCACATTTTTATTTATAATTCTTTTCACCTTTATGCTAGGGTATTCTCACCACAGAACCGTTTCTCGTGTTTTTAAGAATATGTGTAACAAGTTTTGTTGCAATCTGTCCACACGTTATAATTTGTATTCAGATTACCGCACGAACAAATTACAGCATTTTATTATATAGATGACGAATTGTATCATAATGGCAATTTTAATTTCAATATATAATCTCAAAAGGTTGAAGAGGCTCCAGAAAAATTTTAAACACTCCTGAAATCGTTGGACGACGGAGCGTTTTAGTGAACTAAAATAGTTCGATGTAAGAAAAACGTTCAGATGACTTTATCTGATACAATTCCGAAAAATTGCTTTCCTAAGATTGACATTTTCACGAGGTATTGCTAAAGATGGAGTTGTTTGAATAGTCACATTGTAAAGAAAGTGCTTTTCGAAGACCCGTGCATAATTTTAAGCTGACACGTGAAAATTCACCTGCGCTGCCTCGTGAGGGAACAATAGAAATACTTTTTACTTCATAAAAGTGCCTGAGTAGCAAAGCATTTATTTGGGTTGCTTCACATTTCCTTCATTACGGCGAGAGTGCACGCGCAGTGGACTTCTCCAATATTTCCGAGAGATTTCAGTATTATTTTTTTGCCTTACAATCCTGCATTTAATTCAGGATTCAAGAAAAAACTGAGCTACGAGCGATGAGGATCTGAACACCGGCCGCGAGCCTCTTCAAACCGAGATTGCGTCATGTAAATTAACAGCCAGACAGTCGTTTCGGCCGCTTATGCCTCTCCAAGGACTGAAGACGGCCAATAAAATGTAATTTGGAAATAAGGTATTTGAATGAGATGCAGGTGGGAGTGGACGGGGATGTTCAGAGGCATCTAGAAAGCAAACGCTTTCCTCGAGTCAGCCTCACCTCTGACCTCAGCGTTTCTCCCGTTCTGTGCACTATCCACTGCACCGAAATCCTGAGTATATCTACAATGACATAAGCTTTGCACAAAACAACTACCAAAGTGACCCCGACGCAGGTATCAGCCGTTTTAGCATCTTTGGAAATTTCCAACTCCGTCCAACTCCGCCCCTGGGAGGCGGTAGACGTGTCTTACTCCCACAGTGTTTGTTTCCGTTTCAACAGGAACACGTGTACGACATTAGGTCAAATTTTCTCCACGGGTGTAGATTTGTATGCGGAGCACGCACATGAACATGCATACATACAAACAGTCGATTTTATTTTTTATATACGCGACATAATACCATATTTTTGTATGGGTATATTTTTGCAGAATCCTATTTCCCCATTGGAGGATCTACAGAAATTACGGCTGTTCCTTTTTATATACAGTATATTTTTTAAGAATAACACCACTGTTTCCTTCGTTCGATAATTTCTGTGTTGAATGACTGTCAAACGAAGAAATGTCCTTCCACATGCTAAAAGCGATTACAAGATTGAGCAAGAAACTGTTTCTCTTATTGTTTTATTAGAGACGTTCTTGTGTCTTCCTGTTGTGGATATTGAACGTGCTCGCACTTTACGTATCAACGCAGCTCGTTTCCGTGCGAAGTAGCAAGTAATAATAAACTAAAACAAACCACAGCAATTTTCGTATCCTGTAAAGTATGATTTGAGAAAACGTGACCCACATTTGAAGTGATTTGAAGAGTGTGAGGACGTAGAGAGAGGGTAAACACGTTACATGATACCGTTAGCAGCAGCAGAAGTCGATACGCAACCTTCGACCCCGGGTCACCAGCTAATTGCTATGGAGGGTCATTTGCGTGAGGGAGGAATGACCTTATGACCTTGACCATGCGTGTTATTGGTTTACTATCGATATCCGGGTTGGTGAATCCTGAAGCCAGGTATATCTCAAGGATAGGTCAAGTTCATCTAAGATGACCGGTATTGAACCTAATCCGTCCATCCCTTCACCAAAAACAATAAAGCACACAGAGGTCTCAAGGTCTCTGTATCATCGATACATTTCCATTGGGAATTGGAAAAAACCAATGTTTCAAGCAAAAACACTAGATTATAGAAATAAACTTAACGTGCGACATGTAAAATAGTTCAAGTCGTGCAACCTTACACAATATATGTGATGAAGCGTGAAATTTTGTATTACATTTAATCTACGTCTGTGAAAATTCTTAATGCGGGAGTCATGTTTCGTAGTTATCACCTTCCTAGTGGAATTTCTGCCGCAATTTCCAAGCGTATCATAAAATTTGCTTTTTATTTTAACTACTTCGTGTTACGAATTTCAGATTTGTGTCGAGATTATCCGATACTTAACGACATATATTAAAATAATAATAATAATAATTTAACGGCTGACAAATATTAATCGGAATAGTAATGAAATTTAAGAAATAATAGAATAATTGATTTAAAATATATTGTAATAAACATTTTGAACTTATTAAATTAGTCCCACATTTTGGCTTCCATTTAATATAATAAACAATTTGAACTTTTTAACTTTATTTAATGCAATACACAAGATTATTCTTTAATATATATATATATATATATATATATATACACCATGTATTATTAATACAACAATATATATATATACAATGTATATATATATACACCATGTATTATTAATACAACAATATCAGTGATGCGACATCCTCACAGGTGATATATATATATATATATATATATATATATATATATTCTGAGTATTGAGAAAACTAATAAAATAAAATAACTTAATAATAAATAAATAAATAAACATCAGCCAATTTTAAGGGAGAAAAAATAATTTATTAAACTAACAACGTTTCATCGCTTAATTTGCGACCTCATCTGGTTCAAGCTTAAAAATAACTTTGATTGACAGGTCATTCTAGGCTGACTGCCGTGACGAAACGTCTTTTTTTTTCGGCCACGGAAGTCAGCATAGGATGACCCGTCGATCAAATATTTTTTTATTCTTGAAACTGATGAGGTGGCAAATAAACCGATGAAACATTTTTAATTTAATAAATTCTTTTACCCGTCTTAAAATTGGCTGATGTTTATTTATTCGTTATAGCATTAAGTTATTTTATTTTAATTTACTTTGAAGCAATTTAATTGCAATATTGAAGTAGTTAAAGAAATTTAAATTTACGGTTTATGATTATTTAATTAAATATTTACTTTGAACAACTCAAATGAAATTTTGAAATTATTAAAATTTTATATCAATTCTTGATATTGAGTGAAAGGTTTGAAATGATGAAACAGGGATTTGATTTCTATACTTTTTAAATAATTTATTTGAAACAGGAGAATGTATAAATTTTACATAATAGTGTCACTAATTTAATCCCTGGGCGTTTTTTCGGACCTCATGAAAGGTATAAAGTTGAAATGAAATATAAAATTTACAGAAAAACAAAACGAAATGAAATTTAACCGTACAACAATTCTGCAAATTTTACATGGTATTTTAATTTTACCAAATTTAATAATATTACTCTACATACCAATTTTGATTAATCTTCAATCTTTTTTCAAAGAAATTAAAATTTTTAACTTTAAAAATAGACCACCTAATTTCACAATAAAACACAAATTAATTCATTTACAGCTCCTGTTTACCGAATTTCGTTCGTCGACTCAAGTTAGTTTTACCGTGATCAAAATAATGGCCAGATGACAATCCGGGCAACGCCAGGCACCCAGTTGGCGTTTAAATAAAAAAAATGAATGTATCAATACGTAAATATTAAAGGAAGTTATGTAAGTGTTTTACAAAATATACGTTAGACGGCACGGAAAACAGTAAATTTAATAAAAAATTTAAAAAGTTGTAGTATAAAATCGCTTTATAAGAGAGTTGGAAGCAATATGGAATTATAATTTATAAACAATAGTTGATCTCAAGATTTTGTCTTATTAATCTGTTAAATACATTCAGTAGTCCAAATTAAAATGGAAAATCGTTACGACTCTTCCGATTTTTATGGGACATAAACTCGATAGTTACAAATTAAGAATTTGTGAATACAAAGGCCAGGTTTATTACAATTACTCGCACTCCGATCGTCCCCCAACTGCCGTGTCCCGTTGTGCTTTTAGATCTTCATTAGAAATCAAACAGACGTCGAATGAACTCTGGGGAACGGAGCCGGTAGACGACACTTCTCGCGAAATGTTTGAAACGTATTTTGAATGTTAGTGGAGCGCCTTTGATCTCCGCGACCGAGCGACGCTAACAGGACGCGCGCACGCCATGTATTATTAATACAACAATATCAGTGATGCGACATCCTCACAGGTGATATACTGCTCTGGCTGCAGTCTGCAATTATTTCTTAATTAATGCGATCATCGGCCAATAAATCTTGGTGTTTTATAAGATCCTCTCTTCGACCACCGTAATTAATATTAAAGTTATCTCAAAGAAATTCTCTGCAATAATTGTAATAAAAGATTACGAAGAAATCGAGGAAGGTGAATGACCTTTAACAATCAGGAATACTTCTAATATAACACAAAAAAAATTACAAACAACTTTATTAACTTATTTAACTAACGTCGTTCAATTACGTGTGTCCAAAATTTCAGGCGGCGACTATAGATTATTATTTTTTAAATTGAAATTGAATGCAATTAATGACTTCAACGGATAATACGTTAACAAAAGTGCTGTCGGAATGCAATATCGTTGAATTAAAAAATCAACAAAAAATATGAATAGTCTTCTCGGGCTTCTAACCGAGTAAACAATTGTATTCGCGACGTTTCGATGACGTTCACTGCCCGAGAAGACTTTATTCATTCTCTACACCGAGAAAGACTACATTCTGTATTAAAAAAATTATGTTTTACATTAGGCATTGATTTGACTCATTATAGAAACGATTAATTTCGTTTATATAAATATACAGTCACTCCGCGAACGAATTTAAGAAGTATTTTCTCTAAAATAAATTTATGTCATTTTGTTTTGTTTACTTCCTTGATCCTCTTTAACGTCTTCGTGTATCTTATATACATTTCCCGGCCTCGCATTTAAAGACTGGATCGAGGATCCTTGTCTGACATTAACATTCTAGGAGAACTGAACGAATCGGCGGGAATGCTGTAAGACGATCAGTTGCAGGAGAGAGTTTGGTCCAACGTCAAACAATAAAATGGCTGATTAAGAAGATTTTTGAATAAAAAATTATAAACTGGTTGTCTAACTGATATCGGTTTAAATAAAATTGCTTTCTAAATTTATTAGTGCGTTTTCAATAATATTTCTCCCCTTCATGCTTTTTATATTAAATTTTATTAATTGTACTCAAATTTAAATAAATAATTTTTTTAAAAATTTGGTGGTGGTATTATAATTGAATACTTATTTGGCTTATAATTACTTAAATTCTCCTAACATTTTATTTTTGAACAATTGTTTGCGGTATCATCAATATAAAACTGTACGGGTTACAAATACATAATTTCTTCTTCCATTTTAATTTTTAAATAATTGGTGATGGTATAATAGTTGAAGAACTATTTGCCTCAAAAGTACACAATTTCTCGTACCATTTTATTTTTTAAAATTTGGCGGTGAAAGGTAATTGAAGAACTGTAAGTTACATAATTTCTCCTAGAATTTTGTTTTTAACAATTGGTGGTGGTATAATTAAACAATTGTGTGGCTTTCAATTACATAATTACTCCTACTATTTCATTTTTTAACATTTGGGGATGGTTTCATAATTAAATAAACTATATTTCTTACAAATAAATAATTTCTCCCAAATTCATCTTTTGACAATTGGTTGTGGTTCCATAATTACTCTATTGACACATAAATTGATATCTCATTTTTGAATGTTGGAAAATTTGTCCTGAGTCATGTTACTTAATATTAATTTTTTAATTTATAAATTATTTTAGAGGATTATTATATATCAGTTTAATAATTTTTTTGGAGTATCACTGAGGGATTATAAAAATTCGTAGGATGACCCCCAATACAATTGCACTATAAGTTGCCAGGCGTCGAAAAATTCTTAATAAATTATTAACAGATATTTGATGTTATTCATGGAATGAATGAATTGTTTATAGGGTGAGACCGAGGAAGAAAACTTCCACAGTTGTACGGATACAGGATTTTACCGATAGGTAATGAATCCGAACGTAATTGAAATAAGGTACGATAAATTGCGAAAAATTAAGGAGACTAAAAAATATTTGGTACTTAACTGAGGGTCATTACTGGAATGTATAGAGTGTGTAAGACAAAGTAAGGAAAATGTGGGTGCGTAACTGAAAGAGGAGAGTCTGACATTGCTTGGTGTTACTGTTTCTTGGAATTGTTGCAGTCTCGGTGGCAGGTGTGAATCGTATTTATGGATCTGAGTGGCTGAGCTGATTACTTTTGGTGTTTGCAGGCCATGGAGGAGATGCGCCGAGCCGTCAGTGGGTCGTGACTGCTTCGTGACCCCGACTGCTCGTGACGGCAGGGTTGTCCACTCAGGACTGTCCAACGTCATCCTCATCTTCCTTCTTCTCTTTAACCTTAAAGAGTGCCACCTTTGTCCATAACATACACGCGTTACGGACATTAAGCGATAAATTTTTTGTTTCGAATTTCCGAATTTCATTTTGACTCAATTGAATCGTAAATAATTTTTACATAAAACACCATGGTAATCCGAAAACTAAAGGTTAAGTATGGTAGAGAAGGTACGGAAACGTTGTTTGTGACTCTATTGACTTAAGGAAGCTGGGTACAGTGGGAAGAAAATTGAGAATTTGGAAACGAGGATCAAATGAGGAGCACAACAGAATATTTATGGACCATTTCTGTGTTAGTTAAGAAACCGTTGGTGCTCACACTGGTTTCTCACCCTGAAGCGAATCTGAGTATCCTCCTATCATTATATCAAACGTGTAAATGTTTTATAAAGAATTACTGACGATGAAATTTTTTTTAAATCTCTTACCTCAAATTTACGCAGCATTCGCGACGGTTTCCAAAGTAATCTATTAATTACGAAAGACAAGAAAATGACTGATCAAGCGGCTTCGAAGAACACGAATATCTGGCACCTTTACGAACGTTTTTCTTATTTTCAATAAAAAGCCATCAAAGTTCCTTGATGTTGACCTTGGGGAGCCGAATAGTTACTCCAAGTTCCCATAGCATGAAAACTTTGGTCACTAAAATTCCATTTATTAATACAATAATATGTTTTTTCTCTGATCCCGTTGGAAGTACAGGCAATTCTCACTGTCATTGTTGATAAATAACGGTGATTAATGTCGGGCCTCTCGAGACACTCAGAATAGTTGTTTTTTGTATTTTTATATTATTATTCAAACACCTGCCGTAATACATGTGCTGTGCTACAGTTTTTCATTGAAGGAAACTAGCGTAAAAATATTTTATACGAGACAGTCGCATAATTACTGTATCCAAGTGTTATTGATACTAAGACAATGCAGTTATCTATACTTCGCATTTATTTGAAAACTTTCCTATAAACGCTCTCTCTCTCTCTCTCTCGACTTGAAATTCGGGAAAGTACCTTGAGATAGTAGAAATATAACTATAAAATATGAGAATTCATATAAATCTCTTCAGCCGTTTTTTAGTTTGTGCCATTCAAACGGGCCGACAAATTTATATAGTAGTTAGAATGATCTATAACGCTGATTGGACATATACACGTTTCAACTTTAAGGTCACTTAAAGTATCGAAAATTGCTGGCCCGATCCAGGAAAGTATTGTAGGTTAGTGTGATGTAGTGAAGGGAAGTGATAGAGCCTCGAGAATCAATAATCAAACGTTGAGTGTTGTTACAGTTTTGTCTCCTCTATTAATATCTGTTCTCAGGTATAATTCATATTTTCTCTTTTTCAGGCCAGAGAAATACTATTCCTACATTTATATATAACCAGCTGGGTGCCCGGAGTTCCCAGGGTCATAATTAAACTCAGCGACATTCATAACTCCCGATTCGACACCAGTCTATGTTGTTCTCACGCTATTTTTGTGTAACGGCCCTCCAAAACCACGCTTGTGTCGGAAGGGGTTGAATTTATACACGAGAAACATCGGGAGAAACAATATCAATCTCATTTACTCCGATAAATATTTATTTGACGGAAATATCGGCCATTTGAGCATGTTTGTAAATTTCCACCCCGTCCATCCGCGCCTCAGTGATTTGTTTTCCGGTTATAAAGGAACACGTGTACGATATTTAGTCAAATTTTCTCCACTGATGTGGATTTTTATGTGGAACATACATACAAAAAAAGAGTACAGTCTATTTTCTTTATTAGGTGTCTTTTATCAAAATTGATCTTCGATTAACATTATTCTTTTTAAATATTTTTATAATTGAAACACTGTCTATCCACTTTTTTATTTAAAATGAATATATATATATATATATATATATATATATATATTTATTGTAATTTCATGTATTTCTACCGTGCAAACAGCCCATCTGTAGATTAAATAAATACGTACATATCAGAAAATAATTTCTCATCCGGGAACAATGTTGGCTGTATTGTGATCTATGGAAGGTGAAAACTTATGCTTTCCCATTATTCGTTGTTGTATGCGATTTCATGAGTTTCTACATCGTACAGCAGCCTTTCATTTCTGAATTTGTGACACGTTAAGCTTTCACTGTTGTCCCATGCTGTGGCGAACAGCGGAAGCCATGAAGCCTCACTGATTATTGGAACGGAGTCCATTTATTCTAAAACAAATTTGTTAATTATAAAGTCAAGTTAAGACGATGTGACTAATCGATTATCAGAAATGCTTGAATAATCTTGACAAAAATAGAGAATTATCAACACTATTTATGATATGAATGATAGAGAAATTCTACTGTCCAATGTAATTTAAAACTGAAGAAAAACCTGTATGCCCGTAGACATCTAAATAAAAGTCAGCCATATTTTTCACCGAAACAAATCAGAGCTCCTGCATTTATTTCTAACGATTCGGTAAATTATCTCGATGAAATATTACGGATACAAGTATATTTTTTCAAATAAAAGTTAGCTTTCCAAGATTACGAGTCAACAAGGGTTTCTCCTAAATGGGGAAGTTCCTTGCAGTAAAGTAGAGACAACACTTAAAAACTCATAAAATATTGTGTTAAATTTTATGGACCGTTAAAACGCAACTTATGGAGCGATTTCGAAACTATTATATAACAAACTTACTACGTAATCCTTAAGCAAGTTATCGATATTTGATATTTCTTAAGTCAAATCGTATCCTATTAAAATTTATCAACATGTTTGTAGATAAGTGTTTTCAGTTTCTGCACGTATAGTGCAAAAAATAATACAATATACATTACTACATTATGGCTTAAAATTTGTTACTTTTAATTCTCATAAATTTATATTTAATAATTACCTTCAATTTATTTATTGACCTTAGACAATTTATTACAACTATAGAGAATAGGATATAATACAATAATATAAATAAGTAAATATACGGCCCTGATTCAGAAAATTGTTTATTAACAGAAGTAATTATACCGACGTTTCATCCTATTTTAGGACCTCTGCAGGTTTAATAATAATTTTGTATATAAATCATTCAAAAAATTTAATGGGAAGGTTTCGCTGCCTTGCCTGTTGCAACCGAAAATGACCCAAGGTTGTATAATTAATTTAAAAAATTATAAATATCAGATATGTTTTCATCATTATTTGAATAGAATTAATTTATTTTACTCTAGCTGGGTGCCCAACGTTGCCCGTGTACTTATTTATATAAACCCGAAAAAGTATTTAATTCTATTTTAATCTTTAGTCAAGAAGTGACTTAATCTAAATCTAACTGTTCCTAGTTTCTTAAATACTTTCGACTGATAGTGCATTAATTGAACAGCTATAAAATATTAATGAATGTACGCTTTCCCGGTGTAAATTATTAATACATTTTTCGCGGTTACTAGTCTGAAGACAGTGGTAGAGAATGACCGGAGAAACGCCAACGTCAAGTAATCTGAACCTGGTTCTTAACCGCGAAAAATTTATGAATAAAAGCTATAAAATACATTGAAGTTTATTACATCAATCCCAATAAACATACCTCCGAATTTCTTTACGAATAAAATACATAAATATACTCATTGAGTATTGCAGGATATAATTGTCCCTCAGTCTTCAGACATTACGAAAGGTTAAATTGATGAAACTGTTAGCTAGATTCATAATGTAAACAAATGGTCGCCATATTGGAGTCACTAATATATAGCTCGAAAATTAACTCGCAAGGATCGTAAAGTCCTTCGTATTGTTTTTATTATCATTCAATGGAGTATTGCTGGATAAATTTATAACTTTTTTTCAATTAAAATATATCTGCTTTATTCCATTACGGAAAATGAACTATCGCGTAGTAACGTCTCTCTCTCTCTCTCGTGTGACGTCACGGTCTCTTGGCGCGATGTAATTTAACACAAAATTATCACGTTTTTCAATTATAATTCATTCCACATATACGCTAGGGTTTCTCACTCGTTTCTCGAGCTTTGAAAAATATGTGTACCAATTTTTTTTTTTTGCAATCTGTCCACGCGTTTAAATTTGAATGGAAATTAATGTAAATACATACGTACATACAAATATACATCCTTTTTTTATGGAAACTTAATGTAACTTATGCAGCGATTTCGAAAATGCATAAAATGTTATATAACAAACTGACTATGTTATCCTTACTCAACTTATAGGTTTTTGATGTTTATAAAGTCAAATATTATCCTATTAAAATTCATCAATATATTTGAAGATAAGTATTTTTACTTTCAGTACGTGTACTGCAAAAAAATCCTCATGAGAAGAATGCTTCAAGGATGTTACATTTTTTTGGTCCTTCATATAATTAATTAATTACTTAATTCACCTATGAATCATTTGTAATAAGATAACATAAAATATATTTTTATAAAATTAACATTTTTACATTATAATATATATATATATATATATATATAATTATTTTGACTGTTAGATATTTAAGTAATAAAAGACTACCAATAAATACTTGCTGCTAACTATTTACACTGAAGAACCAAGAATACTACAATCCACAACAGACTAATCTATAAAACAGTTAATTCCATATAAATTGTGATCGAAAGATTTAAGGCCCATTTGTACATAATGCAACGTACAAAATGTAATGTTTAAATTTTAATAGCTGTCACGTTTACCTCACACACATATTATACATTAAATAATTTTAATAATTTTAATTGGAAAGCTCTTAGATATTGAAAACAGTTACCCTGTCATATAAATGTTAGTTATAAATTTTAATACAAAATTTTAAATGTGAATTCTGTCACAGATTCTTTAATCAACTTGTATCCATTGGAAGCTGTGTTTATTTGTTTCCACTGTTCATTTTATTATTTATAAACAAAAATTTTAACTTGATGAAAATAGTCATAGAAAGAAACATATTGTTGTGATTCTATATAATATTTTAATATGTCCTTTTAAACTGTTTGGCTGTTATTTATTTATATAATTTGTTCCACAAAGCGTAAAATATTCAACTATTTATAATTTATAATAATGAACGGAATATTTCTTATAGCTTATCCATCACGAGTTAAATGAATCATGCACACTACTTCATTAATTAAGGGGATGTAGTTAGAAACAATTGAATAAACTATGAATAATTGACAATTAAAATTTTATTTTATTTTATGGAAAATAGAAAAACTAATAGTTGCGAATAGTTGTAATTTTTTGTTACTTTAAATTGTTAACGTTTTATAATTTAAATGTTATTGAACTTGTGTATTTGTTTAAGAATAACTCTATTTCCTGCCTTAATGGGGCGAAAGTAGGAGAAAGAAAATGTCTTTAAAATTGATAAAAGGGATAAGTATGAAAACGGAACTACTTTATTATTTTTCAAAACGTTTAAATACTCTATTTTATTATGTCTTCTTGAAGGCAGCGGAAGTAATGAGGCACTTGTTACTATTGTTGCTACAGTTTGCTTTGTGCGGTTCCGAATCTGAGAGGCGGATATTGTTTCATCTTGGGTATTAGGCTCGGTCAGGATTATAAGATTGTTTAATTATGCTTCAATTGGCCGTTGTAACGAGGCCGCCAAGGGTGAGATTTTTAGTAGTGATTGAGCAGAGTTTTGAGCAGGTAGCAGCAGCCTGTCGACCTGACATTTGCCCCAGCTTCTCGCTCATTAAACCCGCCCAAGACCTTTCCCGAACGCGCAGGAGGCAATCTGCGATGACCTCCGAAAAATTCCGCTCAGTGGCCTTTGGAATGGAAACTATTCTTTCTCCATTCAGAATTTCCATACTTATTCACTCAACCCCGATCCGAGCGATGTTATTCATTCATCACGTGATAGTTTCCACAGTTTGAAACGATTTACGGTTTGGAATTGAGTCAACGATCCTCAGATTAGAGAAACCTTTCACCGACTGTCCACTACCTGAAGCGTTCGAGACGACTGTCTTCATTTATTTTGAAGACGCTACGTTATTGTACCTTTTACCCTTGAACCACACCATCAGGTTTTTTGGCCAATAATGATGAATACGGAGTGAAGTCGATTAGTAAGGCTCCATCCCAGATGATCACAGTTCATCTGTGAATATTTGTGAAATGAGGGGAAGACAGAATTCAAGATTAAAAGATTGGCGCAAATTGGTCCAATTGGCAAAACTCCAGAAATAAGTGAAATACGACCATTTAATACTAGTCCTGGCTGAATTACTCAAATTATTCACTCAGAAGAATTGTGAATTATACCCTGGTAGGTCAATGTGTCCTTAGTGGAATTACACTAAATATATTTTTATTTTAATATCACACCAATATCTGGGTTCCTGGCGTTGCCCGGGTTGTCATAATTAAACTCAGCGACATCCATAATCCCAGATTCGACTCCAGCCTCAGTTGTTTCAGCATTATTTTTTTTTGTAACGCTCCTCCCCTCGCACCCCTAAGGTTGCTCCCCTACAATACAGAAACACGTAAAAATTGTACAACAAAAAACATCGTGAGGACCGTAATCAATCTGTATGTCTTACCATCTCAGTGTTTGTTTCCGGTTCGAAAGAAACAAGTGTACGAAATTTGCTCCACGGGTGTAGATTTGTATGCCGAGCATGCACACAATCTATTTTATTTATTAGAAGGAAAAGTAGATAATTGTATTATAAATTTTTTGAAATCATGTTTATATAAAATTTGTTGTCTTTAAATTATTAGATATTGACACTTTTAGAACACATGTAAACAAAATTTGCTATTTTAAACTTGTGCACCTGAGGATGTTCCATGACGCCCCTCCACTCCCTAAGGTTGCTCCCCTACAATACAGAAACGGGTATAAATGATACATAAACAACATCGTGAGAAACATTATCAATCGCATTGCCCCGAAATATATTTTTTTCGGCGCAAATATCGGTATGTCTTACCACCACAGTGTTTGTTTCCGGTTCGAAAGAAACACGTGTACGAAACTTGGTGAAATTTGCTCCACGGGTGTAGATTCGTATGCCGAACATATACACAGTCTATTTTATTTATTAGAAGGAAATTATTTATATGTAATATATAAATTATTATACGTAATATTAAAAAAAAATTGAAATCATGATTACATAAAATTTGTTGTTTATAAATTTTTAGATATTGACACTTTAAGAATACATGTAAACAAAATTTGCCATTTTAAAGTTGTGCACCTGAGGATGTTCCATGAAAAGGAACGGAACGTATATTTTTTTTTGATTTTCTTAAATTTTTTGGAAAGTTGGCCGGTTATTTTATTTGTTGACTCAATCGATATCAGATAAATATAACTATATAATTTACCGTCCATAGTAAACCATCTCGCCCTATGCTGATCGACAGAATTTTCATGAAATAATCCTTGTCTTCTGTTATTAAGGGAATTTTACTGTTTGGTGATACGTTTATGAACATACTGCATCTCAAAATTCTATACGACTTACGCTATCTATGGCGTTATTTTATATAATAATAGAAATCCTACTTCAGCTGAGTTTAAAGCTTATGATCAATACAAATCTGGGTAGTTGAAGAATGAATTATCGTTTACTCAATTTCACAGTAAAAATATCTCTGTGACTTGTCGACTACTTTTGTATGATGCTTAATCATTCGTCATTAATTCCGTAAGCAACAGTACAATAGACCTCCTCTAGATTTTAAATGAATTATTAACTGCGGCAAGCTGGAATCCCATAAATCGTATGATTCTGAGAACTCTTCGTTGAGCTTCTGAAGATCTCTGCAACTCCTCATACGGTGGTCCAATCGCCTCTTGCATTTGGAATCACTTCACTTGTTGCTATGCTGCGCAGAAGTGCCAAGTCTGTTCCGCGCGATTTTTTCTGTTTTCTCGTAGTCTTTGGAACACCAACAGCACAGAATTCTAATTCCAGCCATAAGTATTCAGCTCTCACACTCCTTGGCGTTAATAAATGGAACGCCATCTTTCGGCCTCGAAGTAGGACGCATGTATAGAATAGACATAAAATTATATAGTCGCATTCCACGCCGCTAAGTAGTACATATTTTAATTTGACGTTTTTATAAAATTGGAAGTTCTCTAGCAGCTAATAAGGCGACGCCAATGAATCATAGCTGGCAGCAGTAATTTGCATGACTTCCCAGCTCAGTCACTAAGCTTTCATTGTTACTCGGGCCACTTATACTTACAACACTAATACGCTTTAACCTCATTTACTGTGCATGTTAAATGAAAACATGAGTAACCTTTTAAACGTCATCAACTTCTCTCTTTTTGCAGTTTAACAATAAATAGCTTTGACTTCACTCCTCTTTTCACGGCTCCTGTCCATGACACGATCAATTTGTTTCCAATAAAACGTTTATGTGGCTATTTTTGGCCTGCTTGAATAAGACAAACTCAAAAAAACTAAATACTTTTTCTAACAGACATTTTAAAAATATTACATTCAATAAAACGACGTTTCAGTACATTTTAACTTTTATCAAGTTATTTGTTATGTTACTACGGTAGTAAATAGTGTAAATAACAAGAAAACAATATTTCAAAAACCAAAATTATATAAATTTAATTTCTTCCTGATCTTCTATCTTAAAATATAAAACAATATGATATTAAAAATCGAATCCAATAAATAAAATAGACTGTTTGCGTGTATGTTTGTGTGTATGTACGTCCTGCATACAAATATACACCCATTGAAAAAATTTGACCAAATTTAGTACACGTGTTCCTTTCAAACCGGCAACAAACACAGTGGGAATAAGACACGTCTACCGCCCTCAGGGGCGGGGGTCGAAATTTTCGAACATGTTGAAACGGCCGATATTTGCGTCGAAAAAAATATTTTTGAGGGTCAGAGAGATTCGTAGTATTTTTCCCGATGGTTTTTATGCCATTGAATCCCTTTTGGCATAGGAGAGGAGCAACCGTCTGGGCGCAAGTGGAAAAACAACGCGAAAACAACCGAGATTGGAGTCAAATCCTGCGTTATGGATGTCGCTGAGTTTAATTATGTCAGCTCGGGCACCTCCAGGAACCCGGCTAGTAATAAATATTCAACACACTTGTAATTTAATAATAAATGTCATCGCTGAGTTTAATTATGACATTAATTTCCCCCATGGGCAATAGGTAGCCGGGGGTGGAAATTTTTTGTCGAAAGAAAGTATTTCGAGTCAATGAAATACAGATACATAGTTATTCTCCAGATATTTTTGTGTACAATTTAACCCCTTTCAGCATGGAAGGGGAACAACTTTAGGGATGGCGGTGGAGGGCTTTTACTTAGAAACAACGTAAAAATAACTGTGATTCGAGTCGAATTCGGGTTTATGGATGTCGATGAGTTTAATTATGTCAACCGGGGCACCTCCGGAAACCCGGCAGGTAATAAATATTCAACACTCTTGTAATTTAATAATAAATGTCATCAATAGTAAAGTAAATATGGTCCTAATTTTTTTCCAAATTAAAATTACAGCCGTTGTTTCAATATGTAGCATTTCTAAAAATTACGTTCGTATCAATTTTGTTCAATTGTTCAAAATTTCAACATTATTCCAATTCTAATAAATTATGTTTAGAGACAAAAAGACTTTTCGTGAATGCAAAAAGGTACTGAAACGTCGTTGTGTAGAATATAATACTTTCAAAATGCGTAAAATATTATTTAACATATTGTAATTCCAATTATTTAGGCCATTAATTGGTTTTAATAAAATTTAATTGTAGCGGCAGGAGTTTCCAAAGCGACAATAGAGCCAGGCTGTTACTTTGTCGGAAAGTCAAAAATGGGTATGCGCGCTAAAACTCGAGACTACGTTAGTTCAGTTGGTGACGGGACATTTCGGAGGACGGAACAAATGATACTAGAGCAGAGACTAGCCGTCGTTTAATGTATCATTAAACAAAGTGGTGAATTTAAGACAAAGTAAAAACATTCACGGAAGTATTATCCCGTAAATATCGCTAAGTTAGCAGTTTTTACGTCTATCAGCAGCCAGGAAAGGAGTGCAGTTTTTACGTCTGTAGCCAGCCGGGAATAGTAAAGTTGCATTTTAAGTCCCAAGCGGTAAAAAGACTAGCAAATCTATGAATCACAGGATTCATATAAGGCAAGCGGTCACCAGATAGCTGACAAAAAGGAGGATCATCCGAGTTCCTGGGAGCCTATCAAGGTTGACTTAAAGAGTGTAAAATCTGTGAGCCAATATTAGTATCAGTGTAAAAATTTTGCAATAGTGTACTCCCGAAAACAAAAAGGAATGCTGGAACCAGCTGGACAGATGTAAGTAACAAAATACAAAAATAATGATTTATGTAAACGTAATTAAAGGATAGAAGTCAGATTTCGTTCTTTTTTAATTGTCAATCAGAGTTAATTTCTTTTCTTTTAATTTCTTCCTATCGACGTATTGTCTGGGTGAATTATAAACTGTGTGTTAATTAGATTTATTTTAAAAAAACAACTTGTTGTGTCCATTATCAAACCCAGTAGAGACCCTGAGATCTAAAATTTTAAATTGCAATTGTTTGTGAGTTAAAGCAACA
This sequence comes from Zhengitettix transpicula, assembly GCA_037074705.1. NCBI lineage: Eukaryota > Metazoa > Arthropoda > Insecta > Orthoptera > Tetrigidae > Zhengitettix > Zhengitettix transpicula. Next base: position 6,511,920 of record CM073595.1, read on the forward strand.
AAGTGGAAATAAATAATTATATGTTTTAAATTCTTGTTGATTATTTCATGTAAATAACGGCTTCCATTTGATTATTACATTTTAGGTAAATTCATTTAATTAAAAATAAATTAAACGACCTATTTATTTGATTATTACAATATATTCCGGATATTTGTGTATCTACTTTCCTGATTGGTTGTAGAACATTGACTATATAGTTGACCAAATGTTAGAGCAAAACATTTGAATTTTGGTTGCTTGCTGCTGAGATGAAAAATAATTCCGCACTAAATTTGGTTCCACGGATACATCAGCCTGTATTGTGCGACAATTTAAAAGTGAAATCGTATTGCGGAAAGAAAGTGTTGAGCTGAAAATACTCGGGTACCGCATTCCTTTCGTCTTTGCAGAAACCTTTTAACTCATAACTTAAAAGTCATCTGCTTTTAACCGAACACGTTGAAAAAAATCCATTCACTTCTTGACAGTCATCGCTTTCATTCGTAAGGTGTGTTCAAACAGTTGGACTTTTATCACAAAGCGATTGTCGTCTCCTCTTTTTTTCCCCGCCATGGCCGAAGCAGAGGCTAGAGAGTTGCGCGTCTTCAAAAGCCGACGCTAGTGTCTGAATAAATAATTTTAATAATAATCGGGAAACAAACTGGTTTTTAAAAATGGTATTGAGAAAAATTATCAGTACACCAAGGCTTCTGTTATATATACAAATTGCAACGTGTTATCAGTCGTTGAATCCGTATTTTTCCCTATAATCATTTTAAAATATTATGTTTTCTTATAATTTACAGAACAAGTTATCTGGATTATTTTATTATTTCTCAACTTTTTTATTATTATGAACGTATTTTGATTTTGTTTATAATATGATTGATAACACATATTTGCATTTTAACTTGTTCAGCCACTCGTCAGAACGTATTAAAAATATTATTTCTATTACAAATCACTACTAGCTTTATTCTCGAACAAAAATAAATGTAAATAAAATGAATAAATTTGTCAACTATTGTTTCATGTTAAACTAATATAAGAACCAAATTTAGTTTTATTAGATTCAGAAACTTTAATGTATCAGCATTTTTAATGAACTACAATATTATATTTCTTTATTCTATTACAGAAACGTTATCGGTATGTAAACGCTTGGATGTGGGGAAAGTTACCGTCTGAATTAAACGATTTTAGAATAGGATTGTAATGATCCTCTTCCATAAAATTACACATGAAAATTCTAACGTGTTTATATTATTTAAGGAAAACAAAAGAAAAATGTGCACATTGATATATAATAACTAAAAGTTGTACCAGGAATAATCTAAACTATTACACGATTCGGATTAGGTCCAAAAAGGCTCAAAAAATGATTCATATTTAAGGCCCCAATAGTATTCAGTATGCTACATTAAAGTAAAACTGAAACTAGAAGGTAGACTTAAAGCAGAATGAAAAAAAATGCTTTAGCGAAGTCTCTATATTCTACAACAATAAAACTAATTTTAAAATCAATTAAGAACTCTCTTTTATCTAACGAAGTTAGCTATTATTAAATTATTTCCGTACAAAACAAAGGAATACTATACTATATATTTTATGTAATCTTGTTATGTAAAATATATTATTTCACTAGCTGTGTGCCCGGCGTTGCCCGGGTTGTCATAATGAAACACGGCGGCATCCATAACCCCGGATTTGACTCCAACATCGGTTGCTTTGCGTTATTTTTATGTAACGCTCCTCCCCTCCCCTCCCTAAAGGTGCTCCCCTCTCAAGACATACAGTTTGCTCGGGCCTGTTATTTAGTCATATACTTGCGTGTTTACATAAGTAGGACATTATACATGTCACACACAGCCATCGATGGGGCTGTAGTAAAAAAAATATAAACATTACAGGGGGTAGTAGACGTGACGTACCCCAACAGTGTTTTTTTCCTGTTGGAAAGGAACACGTTTACGAACCATAGTCAAATTTGTTTAGATTTAATGTAGTGTTTACAAGTATACGATATTAAGTTTATTTCGTATCTTATAAGGAGGAAATAAAAACATTATTATTAATAATTCTCGGGTTTTTTACCGAGTATAATTAAGGTAGAGCGACGTCTTCTGGTGAAGAGCAACTCATCGAGACGTCGCTCTTCGTTCATTCTAATTGGTTAAAAGTCCAAGAATTGTCTATACAAACAATACGCCGAGGAAACTTCACTCTTTATTACTATTATAAATTGTAATAATAATAAAATTTGAATTAAATTAGTCGTTTTATAATTATCATTAAAACTCATCGTAAATACGTGTTGTTCCACGGTTTGAACACATTATCTCGTAAAAACGAGAATTATTTTCTTATTTCCATAAATTATACCTAAGTACAACGGGAGTAAATGAGAATGAAATACTTTGCGATAATTATTAATCGCTGAAACAGTGAAAATGGCTGCTTTAGAATGCGCATCGTAGACAATATTGTAAAAGTTTTAGTAATTCAAGGCCTCATTTGTTTATTCTAATATTCCTGAAGTTATTTATATAACAGAATTGGAGGCATAAAAATTATTTTCAATGATGGCATTCATTTTTATATTTTAGTTATACGTAGTTACGATTACTAAAGATGCTAAGTTGTTTCCAGAGCACAAAGCTATTCACTAATTTACGCCTTCTACTCAAATGTGTGTCGTAGGACAAAAACGTTTCGTTTCCATTACCTTTATGATGAGAAAGTATCTCTGCGTGCACAAGGTGTTTTTCTCAATTACTATAATTAGCATAATGGTGTGTGGCGCGTTACACTAAGGAAGACATACAATGTGCTCGGGCCTGTTATTTAGTCATATACTCGCGTGTTTACATAACTAGGACATTATACATGTCACACACAGCCATCGATGGGGCTATAGTAAAAAAATATAAACATTACTTATACCGGCCCGACGTTCGTGGGTTTAATCGGTGCTTCTCCTGCAGATTATCGATCAGATTGGTTTTATTCTTGACTCTTCTTTGAAGTCAGAGACTAGACCCTGGAACGGTTGCGTAAAATGAATAATTTGTGATGAATAAAACATCACGTTTGGGAGTTCAATCAACCGCAATCTGAAATTTTTAAATAACTTCTAAGTCGTTCTATTAACGAGGACGTTTGCGTGAAGTGTTACTGTAATATTCGTAAGTTGTCCACGTTGAGAATTTTAATTATGTTACAATTACTGCAATATTTGTTTAAACGAAATTATATCTTTGTACGTGATCTGGTTATAAAGTAACTTGCAAATGAGTAAGTTAGTTCGGTGGACATTTAAAGCAGCATTCTACAATTACTCAATTTTATCGAACCTTCATTACCGAAACTTCTAGTTTCGTAAAAATATAAACCCGTACGTTCTTTTTTTTTTTTAAAAAAAAATACGAGTTATGTTATGAATTTTTATACTTCTTCATACGAAAACGCTTGTAACTTTTACTATGATAAAACCTGCGGTAACTTTTAACTTTCAAAGTTCTTAATTATTCACTTTACTTACGTCATTCTGCTATTCATGTAAATCTTTGTTATCACCCAACATTCCTGATTTCACTTTGACGTAGTTCTAGGTAATTGCAGCCTTAACACTTCTTCCACAACCCGTTTCAAAGCAATGATTTCCCTTATTGAAAAATTCTGAGACTGTTTCATCTTATGATAGATAAAACTGAATACATGTTCCGCATACAAATTTAAACGCGTGGAGCGACTTCGACCAAACACATGTTCCTTTCGAACACTGTGGGGGGGGGGGGGGTGTAAGGCACCACTAACACGACCTAGGGGTGGGGGTTGACGGGAATGGACGTTTTAAAAAATATACGAAATAGCCATTATTTGCGTCAGAAAAATATTTTTCTGGGTCAATGATATTGATATTCCTCTCCAGATGATGTTTGTGTATAATTTCAACCCCTTTCGGTGGGGCCGTAGTGGGGTTAAATAAATAAATAATAATTGTTTTCCCCAGAAATCGTTAAATTTTAAATATATTGAAAAACTCAGAGTGGTATTCAAGAGTGAGCTTGAAAAAGTTCTATTTTGGATCTGTAAACGATTTTATATAAAACTAAACTTGGAATTTTAATACAACAGTGATAATTTTCTGTATTAATTGATTATTAATACATTTAATAAATTCTACTTAAAATTATTCCGTTCTTAATACGAAACTGCACTTTACACTCACAATTACTTTGGATCTATTACTAATAAATCCAATTTTATTACTGAAATAATTTTTCAATGAATTGAAGAAATCGACTAAATAGTTTCGTATACAACTTCAACTAAACAACCATTATAACAGACCTTTTAAAATAACATATTCAACTAAACGACGTTCAGTACATTTGATATAGAAAAAAAATGGTGTTCTTTCCTATTAGATAATTTTTAATTAAGAAAAAATATTACATAAATTGGTGTTTAATTATTTTACTCCCAGAATAAAAATTAAAGTTCCCAGTTGCTGTATTAAATGCAGACAACTTCATGCAATAAATGGAGAAAAAAACAGGAAAATTATTTTATTTCTTGCTCCCTTGTTCCCGTTTACATTGCTAAATGCTGTGTGTTTCATAAAATTATTTAATCCCAATTAATGTTTAAATGATTCTTTACACAACTTATGACCAAAAATGCTGTAGACACATTTCTTGATGGAAGTTTAAAATGTACAGAAACGTCGTTGAGTTGAATAAGATATTTTTAAATGGCTGTTATAATGATTGTTTAATTTATCTAATCTTCTAATGACTATAACAGAGTGTTTGTGTCTGTTTATGTATGTTTCTGTGTAAGTTCGACATACAAATCTACACCCGTGGAACAAATTTGGCCAAATTTCGTACACGTGTTTCTTTCGAACCGCAAATAATCACTGTGGAAGTAAGACACGTATACCGCCACCCAGGGACAGTGGTGGAAATTTTCAAATATGTTAAACGGCCGATGTTTACGTGTATTAATTTTTTTTCGGGGTCAATGAAATTTCATCCGAAGTGGTTTGTGTGCACCTTCAACCACTTTTGGCACGGGAGAGGAGCACCACTGAGGGATGGGGTGGAGGGGCGTTATATAAGAATTACGCAAAAACAACCAAGATGAAGTCCGTGGCTATGGATGTCGCTGAGTTTAATTGTGACAACCCGGGCAACGCCGATACAACCCGGCTAGTATACAACAAATATCAGTCATAATAATTTAAAATATTTTGAGAGAATTTAGGGTTAACATTATCCACAGGTATTAATTATGGATCCAAGTCCATGTGTAATGTTTTACTTTTCTCACATCCTGGTGGCTTTGCTTCTTCTGACAAAGTATGGATTAAAAGTCTTCTGCTCTATTATTATAATTTCCTGATTTTTTATAGGATTATAAGTGATAAAGAGAGAATTTTCATCCGTGTATAATCGAGGGACTAACGCGGAAATTACCGAATGACTACACGATTGATTCAAACTAAAGTTTTTTTTTGGTTAAATTAGTTGTGGGTAAATGTAGTTATGGCGGCGGGAGTTCTAAGAAATAAAGAAATTGAGCGTTTGTGAATGAAGTTCTGTATGTCTCTTTAAAACGGAATAAATTATATTTCAGACATACGTTTATTTATTGTTTCATACCTCTGTTATAATGTTTTGTGAAAATCTTCAATACTGGGCTGTTTGTAATATATTTGTACTTCATACTATCTAACACGAAGCTGACATATAATTGAATCGAAATAATTAAATGATGTATTTGTGTTAAATAATATTTAGAGAGAAGAAACCTTTGTTTGCGGTGAGTTTCCGAACCTCCAGGATATTTGTAAAGTGTAGATGAAGCGCAACACAGGTGATACTGATAAACGTGTTTGCTGTAAGCCGCGTAAGTCTTTGTTTGATGGATCCGGGGGATGAATATACGGGAAATTGTGTGTGTGTGTAACGGAGACGTGCGGATGTGGCGTGGCGAGGCGTGGGGGGGCTTCACGCACGTGCGTTGTGGTCCACGAATTCTACTCCATATCCTCCAAACGCTACAGCTCCATTAAGTACGCTTCACGTGTCCTACACGAAAAATTTTAACGGCAGTAGTTCGATGAAGGATCGAAAGAAAAGTTGACGTCGATGTGGATTAGTACGCGTTCATAATATGAATTATATTTATCTTATATAAAAAATAAATAAATACTATTCTGACTGTAAATGGTTATTCTTTACATAATAAAAAACAAGTTTGCATCCTGAGCTGCAATATTTGAAAATTCTGGGAGTAAAATAATTAAACATTTATTGGGATTAAAATTATTAAACATTAATTGGGATTAAATCATTTTATGAAACACACAGCATTTAGCAATGTAAACGGGAACAAGGGAGCAAGAACTAAAATAATTTGATTTTTTTTTCATTTATTGCAAGAAGTTGTCTGCATCTATCTATATAATAAAAAAGGATGTATATTAGTATGTATGTATTTACGTTGTTCTTTATACAAATTTTATCGCGTGGACAGAATTCAACAAAAATTGGTATATATATTCTGCCAAAATGGAGAACCGGTACTGTGGGGGTGAGAAACCCCTAGAATAAACGTGGAAATAATTATAATTGAAATAAGTTACGAATTAGTGTTAAATTACTGCGCGAGACGATGACGTCATAAGTTTTCAAGACATTGACGCATCCTAAATATAGTTCTGTATTTCGTAATGAAATAAAGCAGAAATATTTTGATTGAATAAAAAGTAAAATTTTTTCCAGTATTACTCCATCGAATAGTAATAATTAAATCATTGCGCAAAGTTAATTTGGAATAGTTAATTATCCCGCTATCTTTGATAAAGCCAATATGGCGCCTTATAATACATTCAAATGTGTGTCGGTCGAGATTTATAAAATTTCATAATATAACGTACTATTGTATCCTGTATAATATTTCAGAAGATAATAAGATTTGTCTAAGGTACGACTGCTGAATTATATGTTTGTGACTATAAAAGTATTGAAAATGACGTACGGAACTCCGAAAGTTTTTATGGTCGTTATTCAATTAATGCACTATCAGTCAAAGGTATGTACAGAAATAGGAACATTTAAATTGAATTAAAAGTACAATTAATTGTTCTTTACGCAACGTATTTCTATAAATTTGTATAAATGTAAACAAATTATTGCGTGCAATTTGTGTCGTGAAACAAAAATTTTAGGTTAGGATAGCAATATTTGTTTTCCATTTTTGGGAACGACGTTATAGATGTTCAATTTATGAGAAATGAAATAAAGCAGGAATATTTTGATTGAATAATAAGTATAATTAAATCTATCAATACCAAATCGAGTGATAAATGAAATTCATTATGAAAGGTTATACAATCCATGGCATTAATTTTCTTTTAAATAACTTGACTTTTGACGTGGAATATTTAACGGGATCAGGGACCAATATGTTTCCCAATTATATCTTGCAATACGCACTGGAAGATACATAGAATTATGATAAAAACAATACTTAAATGTTCAAAATTGATATTTTTTTATTGAAGACAGCGTATTTCATAATGTTTAGCATTAATTTTATACAATGCTACCAACTGCAGATTGCTAAAACCACCAAATAGTTTAATTTCAGATGGAAAAATTATATGTCTACAAATTTAATAATTGTTTTAAATAGTGTATGTATATCTATCTATCTATATATATTATATAAAATTGTCTTATACGGGTATGTTCGAGGAGCGTTACATAAAAATAGCGCAAAAGCAACCGAAATTGGAGTGTATCGGGACATCTCGGGCAACGCCGGGCACCCAGCTAGTTTAATACATAAACTGGGAACTCGCAGGTAGTTAAAACCCATTCATATCTCCGTACTCTTTGGCTTACCAAAATCATAGAATTAAAATATCACGCTCTGTAAAAAAAAAAGAAATTTTTCCAAATGCTGTAAATAAAGTAAAAATACCACGAAAATAAAAATAACACAAAGTTTGATCTTTATTGTGTTTCCATTTGCAAGAAAAAAGAGGAAAATATAAATTAATGAAAATGTAAATCCACGAGAGGAATGGAAATATTGGTAGAAGGAATACATATTCTTACAGTTGGGGATGAAATTGACATAAGCTGAAGTTGAGGTGGGATGAAGATGTTTGAAATATAAAGACACGAAAAACTAAATTTAGAATTATTGAAGCAAAAATCAATTTTTTTAGGTAAGAGGCAACTACAAGTGTGGTTTGTAAAGTGGTAGTTCCGGAAAAGGAAGAAAAGAAATATTTTTTTTACCATTTTGTACTATATTTTCAGTGTAGTCCAAGTTTAGATCAATACAATCATTTTATAACTTACCATTTCCTTAGTAATCCGCGAAATAGGAGTTTCTTAAGCTCTCTTCTTTGTTTTTCGTCTAGTGAACCATTTCTTAAGATTCCGGAACAAAAAGTAATCGCTTCTGACCAACATGGTTCGTGTGGAAGCGATAATCGTGGAGCGACAACAACTGGAGACGTGTGACGCTAAGGGTAAAAAACTTTTCTCTTGGCCAAATGTGGACGTTTTGTCTCAGCGGCCTGCTTTAAATCAACGGTGAATGTTTTGCCTCCCTCCCCCCCCCCTCCAATATTGCCTGTGACATGAGCATCCGAAAACACGGTGGCCGTGACTTTCCCAGCTGTGGGAACAATTTTCGGAGCGCTTCCACCCGCTTCGATCCACTGTTTGGATTGTTGCTTCGATTCAGGGGTGAAATACTCGTTTCAACAACATTAATGAATCGTCCGGTAAAACCAGAGTTGAATTGCGTTCGAAACGAGCCAATCACTGCTGAGTGTAAACGTCAACGGCTAACCAACGCGGCATTCATCGCACCGACAGCTTTTTCACACCTATAGGTGTTTCAAAATACCTGTGCAGGAGGCATGATTCATTTTATTTATTCCTGGAAACAGAAAATAAATTTTATGTTCCTTTTTTATATTTCGTCTTCCTCCATTCTTTTTTCCGTCCAATCAGCTTACGTATTTTCATCGAAATGATTGTCAAAACTTTTACTCCATTAAAAGTAACAGAAATAGCACGTTCATTAAATATGACGTAAGTCTTAAATTTATGTGGTTTATTGTATTTTAATACGAAGAAACTAATTTTCAAATACCAATCAACGTAAGTACAATGTAATCAGTTATCATCAAGAGTTGCAATTTTAATATGACAGATATATGATTTATTAATATTTTTGTATTACATCTCCAATGATTTTTTAACAGTTGTGATTATAATAAGAAAAATTTCTAAAAACGAGTATCATGCTAGAAACCAATATAGTCAAGATTTGATAATTGTACGTAAGAACAAATAAATGGCACATGTTGAACGATTTTATAGATATATAATTACCCTGGTAATTTCGATAATGTAAATTAATTTTGTTAAATATTTATTTCATGTATGGGATTTGTGTCTGAATTTAAAATGTTAAAAAAAACTATATTATTTTTAATCCTTTCCAAGATTTTGGAAAATAATTAAATAATTCAGCAGTGAAAATAATTATTTTATTAAACGGTGTACAGAATACCAAAACCTCGGTAAGTAGTGTTTTTTTATTTGGAAGATTCATAAATCAGAATATAAGCTAATATGATGTCTTTAATACGGCGTGACCATTGAAGGTCTACTTTAATTTAGATCGTTTGAATCTTCTGATGACCTGGTGGTGTGGGCGCTCGTTTATTAAGGGATTGCTGGGCACGGAGATTTTTTTTGACGTGTTTTGTTGTTCTATCAGGAATGACTGTCGTAATTAGCGGATTTGTAAGGTCTTCGTGTAGGATTTGGTTGGTTATATACCATGGTCCTGAGACCTCTTCTCGTTCTAAATTGACAATTAAGTAGGATTCGAGTAGTTTATGAATATTTGAGGTGGTAAGATTTCTTGTTCCCTTTGTGCAAGAGCAACGTCACTGAATGTGTTCTGGAGAATCCGTAGCGATCTGTGACGGCAAATGATTGGAATACAAAATGTCGTTCGTAAGGAATGCAAAATGCCGATAACTTGGTATAATTCTGACAAGTCAGTGTGAAGCGAAAGTGTCTCTGAGGTCTGTCTAAGTGTTTATCCGTCTACTTAGCACACTTCGCGCCTTCGTGGGAGACAATTCCGTCGTTCTCTAGCGCGCGTATGATTCACAACGGCGCGATTAACTTCTGTTACTCTGTAGGAAACAAGTAATCGGAAGCTTTCTGAAGAAGTCCGACAGTCTCGCTGAAAATCAGAAATTCTGTGGTCCATCTCACGAAGGACTGAATCAAGTCAATACCTCTATTGGTTCCTAATTAGGCTTACATGTATGTGTGTGTGTGTTTTTTTTAAAAAAGAGGGAAAACTATAGACCTCAACGGAGTGGGATTTCTACCCACTAAAACCACAAAACCCTTCTTTTGTTCCTTGACAAACTCCACCCTGAGACTATGAACATATTACTTCGGGGTGGTGCCAATATGCCACTGTGACCTTACTTTTGTAAGGTGAATTTATTTATAAAATATAAATTCTATATTTATTCTTCCAAATCAATTTCATCCCCTTCAAAGTAATCCCCGTCCGATAAAACGAACTTTTTCCAGCGATTTTTCCAGTCCTCGAAACAGTCGGAATAGTCTTTTTCTGGTATAGCCTTCAAGACCTTCTTCGATTCGGTTTTTATCTCCTCAATCGTGTCAAAACGGCGTCCCCGCATTGGCCTTTTGAGTTTTCTGAATAGCCAAAATTCGCACGGAGCCAAATCAGGCGAACACGGTGGTTGCGGAACGATATGAGTCGAGTTTTTGGCAAAAAAGTCGCGAAGAACCAATGCAGTATGACATGGTGCATTATCGTGATGAATGAATCAAGAGTTGTGCGCCCATAATTCCGGCTGTTTCAGACGAATAGCTTCACGCAAACGACGCATAACGCTCAAATAATATTCCTTGTTGACAGTTTGGCCCGGCGGAAGAAATTCATAGTGCACCACACCACGATAATCAAAGAAAACTGTCAACATGACCTTGATTTTCGATCGACTTTGCCGTGATCTTTTCGGTCTTGCTTCACCTTTTGCACGATATTCGCTGGATTGGTCGGTGGTTTCAGAGTCGTATGCGTAAATCCAAGTCTCGTCACCAGTAATGATGCATTTCAAGTGGTCCTGATAGTCAGACACTCACATCAACGCAACGCTTGAGCTTGAGCGATTTTGGCACCAATCGAGACTTGACGCTTTTGAGACACAAAACATTCAAATGATATTCCAACACTATCAGCGAGATCTCCAATTGTCCATCGACGATTTTCAAGCACCAAATCTTTGATTTTTTGGACGTGGTCCTCGCCGGTAGACGTTGATGGTCGTCCAGAGCGCGGTTCGTCTTCAACGCGTTCTCGGCCCTCTTTGAACACGTTGTACCACTTATAAACGTTTTTTTGTGCCATAGTTTGATCACGAAAAGGCCTTCCGCAACATTTTCAACGTGTCCGCACAAGAATATTCGTTCCGCAAACAAAATTTGATGCAAGTTCTTTGCTCAACAAAATCACCAATTGCAAAAATCGAAAAATTCACTTTTGGTTGTTTACAAAAACACGTGTAACTTGAAGATAATTAAACCTTTTAACAAACAGAAGCTTGGAAAATATTATAGACAGTCCTACCAACCTAGGAAAAAAAATTACCTGCCTTCCAAATACCCGGGAGTTTTAAATGACAATTTCACCTTCCTTTTTGATCACAGTGGTATGTTAAACTTCTTCTTAAACGTATTTATATCTAAGTGTCTATCTTTGCATCTATCTATTACACCTTACTATATATATGCATCTATTTACATCCGTCTGTATATAAAACAAGTATATATACACGTGAATCTACCTCTATCTATATACATCTAACTAACTATATCACTTTGTCTATATCAGATAAAATTCTCAGGTCTCAACCCGGGCCAGTTCCGCCATAGTCATCAGGTTACCTGTTATGCCGAGACCGCTCCACCCGTACTGAACTCCCCTCCCCTGTATCCTGTGCTACGTACCGATTGGTTTGCTCCATTATTTCCTTCTGGGCTTCTGGAATCATGATGACGATGGCGGAGATTGCCGTCGAAACGTCGTTATTCAACGAACAATTGGCCCGGGTTGAGACCCGAGAATTTTATCTAGAACAGATTCACTGGGAAAGCCGTCGCTCTCTAATTGTCTATATCACTTTGTCTCGTTTTTTCTCTGGATGTAATTTCCTATTTGCGTCCAATTGTCTTCTGTTTCGAGGAGAAGTTTGACCAAGTTCTTCTTGAGGCTTTCCTCGAGTCTCTTCCTCACGTCGTTCCACGCGTCGCAGTGGAACAGTGTGTGTTCGGCGTCGTCTTGTGCACTGTTGCAGAAGTCGCACTTGCTGGTATCCACCTTCTGGAACCGTTACAGGTACGACTTAAAACAGCCGCGGCCGCTTAGTGCCTGCGTCAGATAGAACGAAATGGCGTATGTATGTATGCATGCATGTATATTACCAACTGCGATCGGGATCGTTTCCGGTGGCAGTCTAAAACAAGTATATAAACAAAAGTATAACAAGTGAAACAATTTTGAAAGAAGAAGAAAAAATAATAATGATAAAATAAGTCTCAGTAATTTATCCTGAAAATTTGTTCACTCCCTCCACACTTCACTTCACTAAAGAAAAATATAGACAAACTTATTTAATTTGCATGATTAAAAAAAACACTTCACTAATTTATTTATATTATTCTTAAACCTTCTTATTGGAAGATTCTTCTGGAACACTGCTGCAGGTAAATTGTTCCAATCGCCTACCGATCTGTTTAGGAATGAGAATTTCATTACGTCTGTTTTTCTGCGGGCTCGTTTTTATTTTAAATTTGTGATCACATCTGCCAATGTAAGTTGGTTTTTCGATCTTATTCTGGTTGTCTTTCCACGCGTTGTTACCCGTGTATGGCTTAAAAAGTGCGCAAAGTCTTTCTTCTGGTTGCCAAAGATTCCCACCCTTATTTCTCTACCTTTTCTCACCCGTGACCAGGTCCCCGTATTACAAATTTTGATGTCCCCTTCTGAAGCTTTTTAGGCCTTCCATGTGGTGTTTTCTATAAGGATCCCAACAACTTGCACCTAATGGAACGAACTAGAGATTTATAAGCAAAAACATGTTTCTTTGATTTGCCACTCCCCATTTTTTAAAATTCTCATTACAGTTAATTGCAAGCTTTCCGAGACGCAGAATTTACTTGTTTTTCCAACCCTAGGTTTGAGTTCAAAATGATTCCTAAATATTTGCAGGTATTTGCAGGTATTTGCAGGTAATTCTTGAGGTATTTTCTACCTTAAGTGACCTTAATTTAGGAATATCAGAGTTTGTTACTGTTCAAAACAATTCGTATTACAAAGGTTGTATTTTTAAGTCTGTTTATATGAAATAGATAATGCAGTTTTTGACCAATTACAGACAATATTTATTTATTAAATTAAAACAATGTTTCTGAACGTGTTTGTGCCATCCTCATGTCTTTCCTGTGGAGAAAAAATAATATCATTGTTGTGACGTTTTTTAATATAATGCGAATTAGTTTCCTAACACGTAGTGATAATTAGGTGAGTGTTTCTCGGGTTTTTTCTCCATATTAAAGACCTCAAGAAAGTACAAACACGTACCGAAACGTTGTTTTAATGTAATAAATAAATATAGTCTGTAATTGGTCAAAAACTGCATTATCCAATTCATATGATCTTAATTTCCGGAACACAATTCGCCTAGTTTTATTCATCTATTGTTTCTAATTCCATCTCAATGAAATAAAATAGACACACCACTGAATGTTTCATTCCGTGAAATATACAACATTACAGTTATATATTACATTAAGCATTACAGATAATTGTTCTACATTTTTACGAGTATTATAAACGAATACGCGGAATAATTTATAATTGAAATATGCCTTGCAGTCAGCCATACGCCTCATAAATTAATTCTTCGAGCAATATTTAACGAAGAAGCGATTTCACATATCGTTATCGTTTCACACCGTTAAAATTATTTAATTTGCATTGAGCAAAGCCCGGTGGAAATGTTTAAAATACATTTAATGACTGTATAGGAACATTAAAATAAAATAAATATGGAAAAAAAATAGTTCCATTACACTTATATACCTTTTTACTTAATAGTAATAAAAATTAACTATTATTAAGATTATAAATGGCGTCCTGCATTTCTCCTCACTTGACTTCACTTCATTGCTTTAAGGATTAAGCTAGATTTCAAGAACCAGACCCTCATTAATATTATTTTATTTTCAAATTCACTCAGTTTTTTAGTAGAAATATTTTTTACTGAATTCCTATCATGATTCGTTAACCTTCTTTTGAAGTGTTTTATATTTTGTGGTCCAGAGGTGTGCTAGCACAGATTGGTCTATTCAAGAATGCCAATTTCCCTATATCAATTCACTGTTCGCTCTGTCTAGTCGTGTACAAATGATCGATTTTATTATTATAAGAAAGTGGGAGATAATTGCAGACCGATTCGTTATTGTATGCCCTGAATAATTTTTTATATTTGTCAAAGTCACTAATTTTCCGTAAGACTACCAGATAATTACAATGTATTTTTCTGATTTTTGTCCATTGTGCTCCTGTATCGTATACCAACAAGGCTGCTCCATACTTCTAGGTCACTCTAAAGAGTTCTTTAAGCAACGCCCTTAGTCTTCCTGGAACCCTCCGTACGAAATTTAGGTCTTTCCAGCCTTTATTGGCCACTGAATTTACATCCTCCCCCCCGACCAATGATTACTAAGTGGGTCACTCTTTACAAAATTCTGACATTGAGATAGATCTACTGGAACACCAATATGCGTGATATCTGTCACACACCATTTCACATAATTCACAAACACAATTCACACCTGGTTGATGAAAGCTTTTTGATTTACAAATCTTGTGGTGAAAACCGTGCACGGCGAAACGGGTTACCGTGTGTCGTAGTTCGTATGATGCTCTCCTCCATTCGTTTGTCATCATGGCGGTGATACTGTAGACATCGTCCCATATCTGGTTCTACTTTTCCTTTAGTTCTTGGATCACGAGTTTATATGTAGGTGTAGATGGCAAAGTTAACCCTGAAGTATAGCGTAGGTTCCCTTGTGAGTTCATATGCAAGTCGTGATGGCGTATATTTCGAGACACACGGTATCTTTTTCAGAAAAGTTGCTTTTATCTTTAAAATATCTTTCAGGTTATTTCTATTTAGTTTCTCCCATATTAATTCCAAACCGTATGTGACTATTGGGGTAACTTTTGCTTTGTAGAGGGAGATGGCCGTGTCTATGGAGAGTTGTCGTATCATCCGAATATCTTGCATTGCTCTGATAGCTGCGATTACTTTTTCTTTCACCTGTAGTGTGAATGTGCTTCCTGTCGGTTGTAATGTTATCCCAAGGTATTTGAAGCTGTTTCTAACACTTATTGGTCTGTTTCCGAAGTATAAAGTGTCTTTCGTGCTGTGTCTGCCACCTTTCCTGAATATCACTGCTGCTGTCTTTTGAAGGTTTACTTCTAGTTCATATTTTCAGCTATTGGATTTTGGAATAAATTGGACCCTTAGTTTGTAATTTGCACCCTTAAAATTTTTCTTCGTTGTAAAGCTAAAAGTTTTGCTTTTTGGTGCATTTATTTGCATGTTATTGCCAAGGACTAGTTTAGATCTTTGTCTAAAGAGCAACAACGTCGTTTGCCTGTTTAATTTCCCTATATAAATAATTCAATCGTCCGCGAAGAGTTTTATATTGCCCTGGATATCAGCTAGCAAATCGTTGATATATTCTAAAAACATTTAAGTCCCTATAACGCTTTTCTGAGGCACACCGGAAGTTATTTCCAGAGGATCGGACACTTCAGAATTTTCTTTACTCTTACAAAACCGGTAAAGGAAGGACTGATAATTCGTATCTACTTATTCGTAAACGCTACAGAATCCTGGGAGAAAAAACCTATCACGACAAATGAAACGTTTATTTCACAAAGCCGTCTTTTTTATTTTTTACGAATACAGGCACTTCAAATTTTCACAGTCGATAAGCAAATATTTGCCAACACAGCAGATGGTTTGCGTACAAATGTTGGCCGATGTGGGCTATCGTTTGCCGAAGCCAACAGACAGGAGTCGAGTGTGAAATTTACTAAAGCGCCACAGAAAATTGAATATCAACAGAAGTGTAAGTGCAAATTTATAGCCCGCTAAAATGCCAAGAAGGCAAAAGAGCACTTGTGATTCCCGTCAAAGCTCCATTACAGTCCTCAAATATATATTTTAGCTTCAATGCAAATAATACGCAGCAGTGCATATATATATATATATATATATATATATATATATTGTAATAATCAACAATTTAGTCGTTTAATTTACCCCACGTTGTGGTAACCATTTAATGTAATAATCAAAATGAAAGGTCGATTAAAATAAAAGATTATGAAAAATTAACAAACAAAATAATTTATTATTTATTCATTGGTGGCTTCCAAAAATTAAAAACAATTACAATCAAATTAAGATCTCTTCTCTCAGGGTCTCCACTGGGTTTGATAATTAACAGAAAAGTGATTTAATAAACTGATTAACAACTCAGTTTAAAATTTACCTAACAACAATATGTCGATAAATGAAAGAAAGCTAAATGTAAAGAAATTAAACTTGAACGAAATTTAAAGTGAACGAAATCTGACTTTACCCTTTTAGTTATCGTTTACAAATATTATTATTGTAGTTTTGGTTACTCACATAATGCCCGACTGGTACCAGCATTCTTTTGTAGCTTCAACATTACACTTTAAATGCAAAATTTTACACTGATTCTAATTTCCTCACAGATTTTACACATATGCTGTCGAAATGCACGTACTCAGTTCTCAGGAACCTCGGATGATCTTCTCCTAATTGGTCAGCTATCGGATGTCGGTTTCCCTCAATGCAAAATTGTTCAATTTTTTTATAATGAAGCAACCTTTGCTTCACCGTTGGCTAGTTGTTAGAAAATCTCTCTGTCCAACTATCTGCTTGCTTACAGGAACTCACGATTTGCAGATTTTAGACTGTTACTGATTTATTTATCGATTTGGATCGAACTGCTAAGTATCTCGGTGAAGATGTCTCTCCCCTCGTGGCTGACCGTCGACGTAGACTAACTTTACTTTTGCGCGCACAATCGCCATTTCGGCTCTTCAACAAAGCAACAGAGCTCAGCGCTATTGTCGCTTTGGTCGCTCAATACCGCTACAATTCATTTATCAAAACAATTCAAATTATCCCTAATCAATTGAATGGTCTAATTAACTATTGCTACAATATATATATATATATATATATATATATATTTTCCGGTCATTAAAAATACAGAGCTTATAGTTAAAATGTATTTTAAGTGTTAATTTAATAAATTCACTAAAGGCTAGAAAGCAACTGCACAATCCATTTTGTTACCCGAGAAAGAAATATATGTTGCAGAACAGCGATCTGTTTGAAGTCCTCAGTTTAGATTTAAAACTCCCACAACTTTAAGGAGAGGTACATAATATCTAAATATCAGTCGTGAAAACCAATGGTCAAGGCTTAGAATAAATAATATTCTCCTCAGGTTCTCTAAATTTGAATATATCTGGTAGACTTCTCCAGTCGCCCTATTAAAATCAATATGCTCGTACGCTTCCCCAGATGTCGTGTTGGAGGTGACGTTAAATACTGCTTACAGTCTTAAAACATATTAATAAAATTTACTTTCCCTTTTTGTTTTTTGTAGGAGTAACATTGGCACGATTGTATCTGTAACTTGACGACTCTTAACTGGAATTAGGAAAATATACAGAAAGAGGAAGTTCTAAAGTAAAATATTTTTATTACATGATTAGTGCAAAATTTGAAACAATCGAACTCAAGTCCTCAGTTTATAAACTATTTTAGATTATACAGACGGACTTACAAGAAAGTTCTCGTCGCCACTAGGAAATTTGCTACATCGAAATACATGATCAATTCAGATAATAAAATAAAAGCCACGTGAAATGTAATTCATAATGCTTCTGGAAAACAAATATTTGATGCAAAGAAAATGTGTATTCTCCAAGATGATAAAATCATTTCAAACACGGAAGCAGCTTCTGCGTTTAACCATTACTTGTTAATGTACATGAACAATATCTGGATAATGTTACGACACCTAAAGACAATTCCGTTCTCGAACTTCTTAACAACGCGAACTAAAGGGCCGATCAGTCAATATTTTTATTATAACTATAGTCAATATATTTATTATAACTAGGGGTGACGTATTAAATATAATAAGGAGCTTAAATGTTCTCATTCAAACGATATATACGGTATTAACAGCAAACTCGTTAAGGAATGCGCGGAAACTGTAGCGGAAACAATTCATCACATAATTAATTCGTCGTTCTTATAATGAAAATTTACGGATTCTTTAAAAGTAGCTAAAGTAATTATACTCTGTAAAAATGGTACGCGTACTGATATTCGAATTACCGACCTATTTCCCTACTTCCAATTTTCTAAAATACTAGAAAAAGCGAGTTGAAAATTTCCTGGAAAAACATAAAATCATCTGAGCAGGACAACATGGCTTCTTCTAAAATAAATCCACTAACAGCGCTATCAACGATTTCGTACAATCAATCCAGGACTCTCTGGAAGACAAATTAAAAGCAACAGGGATATTTGCAGATCTCTCCAAAGCATTCGACGTGGTTGATCACAAAATTTTACTAAATAAACTGATGTTTTGCGGAATAAGGGGAAACGCTTCCTTACTTTTCAAATCCTACCTTGCAGCAAACAGTCGCCATAGACAACAATGACGGCAATATTTATGTCTCTGATTGGAAAGAAATAACTTGTGGGGTCCCGCAGGGGTCGGTTCTTGGATCTCTGATTTTTCTTTTGTACATAAATGACCTTCCAGATTGCATCAAACCTATAAAATCAGTTTTTTATGCCGATGACGCCAACTTAACAATAACCGGCAGCGACGACAAAACACTTGGAAAAGAAGTCATTAAATGTCTGGTTCAGTGCAAACAAACTGGTTCTCAACTTACAGAAAACTAGACTTGTTCAGTTTTCGTCCGGTAACAACAACACCGAATTAGCGACTGATCACGCAACATTGCTCAGTGTTCACGTTGACGGAAAGTTACGATGCAATGAACAAGTAAACTTAGTTCCGTCTGTTATTCTCTTCCATTATTAATGCAACAAGTAGATAGTTTAACTGCTATATTGTGCATATTTCCATTGAAACATGTGCAATGGAATTACGAGCTGGGGAATTTCTTCTCGCTCTGCGGAAATATTTAAACTACAGAAACGTACGGTCCGAATATTATGTGGCAAAAGTTACAGACAAAGTTGTAGATCTCTCTTCAAAGATCTTGGAATTGTAACGTTTCCCAGTGCATACATTTTCGAAACTATAAAATTCGTAAAATCTAATCGTAGTCTATTTGTTACCAACGGGGAATCCCATGAATATGTCATCAGAAACTGCGCGACATTACAGACCGACAAACATCATCTCTCACATTTTTTTAAAAATGTGTAAATTATTCAGGAATAAATCTATTTAATTGTCTTCCTCTTAGCGTCAAAAGCGTAAGCAGTTACAGTGTATTTATTAAGAAATTCTGCTGATTAACGGCGCGTATTACTCTGTAAATCAGACTGACCCAAATTCATATTAGTTCCCTAGAAGATACTGGTTAATTTATGGAATACTAATATAAATGTTTATTGTCTGCATGTCCAACTGATACTTCACAATTATTTATTTGATGTCGCCCCCACGAGATTTCCAGCCACTTAGAAGAGCTGCCAGATAAATTTTTCAACACTTTTAAGGCTCATCAGTACAAGAAGCTGATATGCAAATTTGAATGTTATTTCTGCAGTGCAGTGTTAATTTTTGAAATCTTTTTAGTGCTATTAGTGAAGTGAAGTTCAGCTTACAATTATTTTTTATTCCTTACTTTATATTTAAGATTTCTTACTTGTGTAATGTTCTGTAATCCTAACTTATTCTCCCTTATTTACATACGTAGTATTCCTTATATTCTCCCTGAATCTATTTCATGTAATTTCAAATATGTACAGTTTAAATTCTTCATATCACTGTTTATGTATACTCTTAAACATCTAGAGTATTTATGTATATCTCATTTATACATTTGTAAGTAAGATCAATTTGACTTGTCCTATTTTCTCAGCAGAGGACTAATGGAACTAATAAAATCTCATCTACTGTATGATTAAATAAGTAGTAAAATGTAGCACACACAATTTGATGCGTACAGTAGTTCATTAGTCAACATTGCACTGTATTAATATCCAATACTAAGCTATAATTATTAAATATTTGCGAGAATTAATTTCCACCCAGGACAAGTCTGAAATAGTTTGTCAATTTCTCTGAGAAAACTGTCGTTGTTTTTAGAAATAGCAGAAAATGTTACACAATGACTGTTCCTCACTCAATGCTAAATTTATATATTTTAGCTTCAAGATAGATAGATAGATAGATTTATACACCATTAGCCCTCTAAAGAGGAAATAGGATTCGTCACAAATGTACAGTAGATAAATTACATATAAACAGAATTAATATTAACAGGTTACACACACACACACACACAAATTCATATCTGTTCACATTGGTCTAGTCACTACAATCATGCACACTATCTTTAGGAAACACGCACACGACACTTATCTTTTTCTGGTATTCATCTCCTGTCGCTAGGTACGGAGGGATGTCGTCATGGATATTTACTAAAACAGAAAGCAGAGGCAGAAAAAACAGAACCAAAATGGGAAAACTGGCCAAACTATTTACATATTTATAGCATATTCGGCAATTTTGTAGGCAAGGCATTTTAAGGAATGTGAGACCGTTTCAAAAATTCGTGTACGGAGTGTACAAGAACAATTTTACACTCATTGACGAAGGAGTTGTAGTTGTTGATGTTCTTTACATGTTGAGGAAGGCTGTTAAATAGTGCGATACCGGAATAATGAACGCTAGACTCGTAGAGACTGAGGCTGTGCTTGTCAGACCTGAGAACTGAACGGTTTCTTGTGTCGTAGCCATGATTGTCCCCGTTACTTGCAAAAAGGTTCGTGTTGCGTTTAACAAATTTTAGTACTTCTAATATGTAAGCGCTAGGTAGAGTCAGAATATGAAGTCTGCAGCTTTCTCTAGCATCTCAACCTGATATAATTCTAATGGCTCGTTTTTGCAGTTTGAAAACTTCCACACTACAAAAACAATTGCCCCAGTTGGCAATACCGTAACACATATGTGAATGAAAGTAGGCAAAATAGACTAGTGGAGCAGTTTTGGTATCAACTTGTTGCATCAATAGTCTCAATGAGTAACAAACAGAACTAAGTTTGCGCACGAGGCGATCAATGTGGAAGTTCCATTTTAATTTACTGTCGACCTGCAAACCGAGGAAAGTCGCATGATCTGAGAACTTACCCGTTACGATGTTGTTGGTTTCTGTTGTAAAACGAACTAACTTAGTTTTCTGTACATTGAGCGTTAATTTATTGGCGGCGAACCAAGTACTTAGGTTTATAGATGCAGTCACAATCTTCGAATTGAGATTATTTAAATCTATGTCCGTAATTAACAAATTAGTGTCATCTGCGTATAAGACAGATTTCATAGGTTCCATATATTCTGGAAGATCATTAACAATCAAGGCAAATAATACGTAGGAGTATATATATATATACGAGGGTGAATCAAATATTAACGAGACTTTTGGACCTGCGCGCGCAATAGTGATGGAAGAACGTTCCGCTGTTATTGGCTGTTAGGTTGGTTTGTCAGGAGTGGGGGAAGCACGTGACTCATCATCATAGACTCGCTCAGTGTCCGTCGTTACGATGTCCGAGCAGGAGGTACCTCCCTCTATTGCGCAACGTATTGTTATCAAGTTTTTAGCTGCAGAAGGTGTAAAACCGGCCGAAATCTTGAGAAGATTGACTGCACAGTTCGGGGAAGAGACGCTGTCGCGAGCTAGAGTGTTTGCTTGGCATAAACAGTTCGTGGAGGGCCGTGAACGTGTTGATAATGAGAGCCATGACCGCAGACCCCGCACCAGCATTACAGCGGGCAACATCGACAGTGTTCGTCAACTTGTTGAAGGTGATAGGCGTCTAACAACTTCGGATATTGCAATTGAGGTTGGAATAAGTTATGGGAGCACTTACTCTATACTCTCAGAGGAGCTAGGGTATCGCAAGGTCCTTCTCACAGTTGACCAGAAACTGAATCGTTTTCAAGTGTGTGAGCGTCTTCTTGCACGCTTTCGGGAAGAAGGAGACCCATTTCTTTCTCACATTGTCACCTGTAATGAAACGTGGGTGCAGTGGAGGAAGAAAGGAGTAACCGGACCAGTGAAAGCCAAGTCACGATTATCGGCTGGCAAGGTTTTGGCTACCGTTTTTTTTGACCAGCGTGGCCTGCTGCACCTTGATTTTTTTGCATGTGCGCAGAACAATTAATGCGGCATACTACTGCCAAATTTTGACTGAGGTCAGACTTGCATATCGCCGCAAAAGACGAGACCTTCCGATGAGAAAAGTGATTTTCCTCCATGACAATGCTCGCCCCCATACAGCAGCCCTGACCGTACAACTGGGCTGGGAGACACTGGAACACCCTCCATACAGTCCAGACCTTCCATGTATTTGGTCCTCTCAAGGAAGCTTTGGGAGGGCAAAAATTCCACAGCGATAATGAGGTTGAAGCATATGTGCGCAATTGGCTACAAACACGACCTGACTCTTTTTACGTGGAAGGAATTAAAAAATTACCTATATGCTGGGAAAAATGTGTTTATAAATCAGGAGATTATGTAGAAAAATAAACTTTGATTGTTTGTGCGTTTAAAATCAAAATAAATATTTAAAAAAATAAGCCTAGTTTATATTTGATTCACCCTCGTATATATATATATATATTTCCGGTCATTAAATATACCGAGTTTATAGTCAAAATGTATTTAAGGCATCAAGTAGGAAATACCTAAAAGTGTAATAACTTGATTACAATCGTCCTGTGTTCAGGGTCGCTTGCCAAATTAATATTAAGCCGTACACATAACGAAAGAGGCAATTTATTTTGTCACATATCCCACATTAGCATAATAGTTCTTCGGTTCCTTTGGTTCTTCCGTCTCCATTATATATATATATATATATATAACGCTGTGTATGGTTTCACCCACGCGGGAAAACCCGGGGAAAACTTAAGTGGGCCATTATCCCAGTCATCTAGGGTCACCCCCAACGAAAACACACTCAAAGTGTCTCTGCCAACAGGTCACCTGTATCCTAAAAAAGCGGCTTCCCAATATAGGTTCTGCCCATGAAACAGATGTGGATCTGGAGGCTGGCTGGAGCGGTTTCACTTCTGCGGTGGTTGCGGTTGGATGACAAATCTGCGTCACAGATAACTTCTCAACTGATCTCCGTGTGTCCGCGCTCACCATGTCGACAACAAGTCCCCTTTGGAGGAAAATGTGATGTTCCCGGGCGTTTGAACAGCTAACGAAAATCTGTGGTCAAATCTCTCGTATGCAATGACACTTTGCTTACGTTTCAATACTAACGAACTCACTCAGAATTATACAATAAAATACGTCATTGAATCAACCGAAAATTTCCCACACATATTTCGTTGGGAAAATAAACAGACTGTGAGAATTGAATACGTGATTATTGGTTTATCAACAGTATAAAACTTTTGTCATGACAGATTGTTCCCGCGATTGTCAGCATCGCCGTCGTAAGTTAGGATAAATCTAGATTCCGCTCCTCTGAATTATTTGGTGACGACTGCAATAATTGACCATAGTTTAATAAACTTACATTTTCCCGGTGCGTCGTTGAAATAAATTATTCCATTTTTATCAACCGTGTCAAACGTTTGTCAATACACAATGTTTCCGCAATTATCGTCATCACCGTCGACAGGTTGTGACATTTCAGACAGACACAAGTTAGTTAAAAATGTGTACATTAATAGCATAATCAAGATATCAAGGACTATAAAGTCTGATATAGTGCAGTATCTCTGATCTGGAAATTATGTTTGCATGTGGCGCGGGATTTTAACAATTTCCATCTGTTTTACAAAAATAAAAATAAATTAAATATCATTAACCTCGCGGACTTTGACACAGTTTGTAAAATCAGTTTTAGTTGGCTGCGATAATACTGAGTAAAGGCCTTAAGTGAATATAATATGTGACGAAAAGATTATATTGTGAGAGGTATGGAGAATTATCGCTGACGCGTTTTTGTTATCGGTGGGAAAAATGACAGTCGTACATGGATGATCAGTGAAGAATTTGTTCAAAGAAATTATAAAGTTTTGAAAACGGCTTACAGAAGTCTTATAAGTATTGACAGGAATGTTAGAAAGAGAATATTATTGTATATGGCCTGTATGTTTATCAAATTCTCATAAAATAGGAGTGAATATTAAAATAATTTGATGACGTGGTTTTTAATTTTAAAAGTATATTAAGTATTATGTTTGGTAATTGTTATTAAGTTTTCATTATTTAAATTAGTTTTTCTTTTATGCTAACTGCATACGTGTCTTGGGGAAGAATATACGCCAGCTGATGACGTCAGAGTGACGTCAGTTAAATCTTGTCAGAAGCTTAACTCACAGCCCAGGCGTATCTTCCGAAAACAAGGGTATCCTTAAAAAAAGTAAGTTCTAGATGCAGAAAAAGCTTTTGATAAAGTACACCACCAATCTCTACTTTCCAAAATCAAAGACCCACTTAATGATTCCCTCTTCAGAATCCTTACTAATTATCTTAATAACCGCTCCTTCTCTGTCAAATTTAACAATACCATTTCAAATTCCTACCGTATTTCCTCTGGCGTCCCCCAAGGCAGCATCCTAGGCCCTTTCCTCTTCAACCTCTATTTTCACGACATCCCTCAAAACCTATCTACTAAAACAGTACTTTTTCCATACTCCTCCAAACATCCTCTCTAGACTCGGGCTCCAAAAAACTACAAATCGCCCTCAATGATATTGAAATCTGGGCTAAAAAATGGAGAATCAAAATAAACCCTACCAAATCCACAATCATTCCCTTCACCCTTAAAACCAAACATTCCCTCAACCACTCCTTCTTTCTCAATGGCACCAAAATACCTATCCAACAAACTACACCATACCTAGGCGTTATCCTTGATTCCAAATTATCATGGAAACCTCACATAGCCCACTTTACATCCAGAATCAACAACAAAATAAAACAAGTCTTCCCTCTTATCAGCAGAAAATCTCCCAGATCCCTTAGCACCAAAAGACTCCTCTATCTATCCCTAATCCACCCCATATGGTCGTACTCATGTGCCATATGGGGATCCACTGCCTATTCCCACTCCAACAAAATACAAACCAAACAAAACAAAATTCTCCGTTTAATATCAAATTCCCCTTGGTACCTTCGCAACTCAAGAACTTGAAATTCCCCTAATCCTTGCCATAATTCATAAATCTACCAAGTCCTTATTAAATAGCTCTATCAACCATCCAAATCCCACCATTGAGCTATTCTACAGTAACCCACCCCCTCCTTCACAAAATCGCAGACTAAAACGTAAACTCCCAATTGACATCATCCTCCCCCTAAATCGCTCTGGAATTACCTAACTCTAGCCCTCCTACCAACTGGCACTACATACTCCCTAAATATCCGCTCTTCCCATCTGCCCCCCCAACATCCTTAACGCTTCAAACATGTAGTTTACCCAATGAACAGATTGATCGCTAACATCATGCCGGTTATATGTTATTAAACAAGTTAATCTGCTTCTCTCGTCTCTAACGTGGAATGACAAGGGTCACATCCAAGACCACAAGTTTACATGTGAAATATTTATACATTGTAAATACCTTGTTATTTATTAATTTTTACAATTGTAAATACTGTTATTATTATCACAACTGTAAAGTCTCCTGACTAAAAGTTAACTTAAATAAAAAAATAAAATAAAATAAAAGTAAACAGTTATAAGTGGTGAATTTTTGTTTGTTTTTAAGAGCTGTGAACACAGATAAATTTCGATGGATCCACACCCACGTATACCTTGAGACTATAAGAGACTATAACTGTTCTATTCTACTAAAAAAACTTAAATATTGCATAATTTTGTAATGTCTGATAAACTTGTCGGGTAGTTATTTATCTGAAGATGTGACTAAATAAAAATATATTGTAAGTTGATATTTTTCTTTTTAAACAATCGAATTGATATTATTCTCGAGACAGAGATTATTATTTATTTTACCACATATATTACTATATACGAATTTATAAAAGAATGTAAACATTTCAGGAACAAGACAATGACAGAAACATGTTTTGAGTTTCTCGCGTTCCTTACTTACATTGAACGTTGACAATTATTGAAGATGCCGCTATATTATTGTGTCGAAACTCCTCTGACTTACCTTTTTATATGAATAAACATTAAACCGAGGACGTTTTGGTATTATTAAACTGTTATTCATTATTTCGTTTAAAAATCACTTTTTTTAAAAATTTTTTAGATGTTAATCGAAGGCTGGATTTTCGACATTGGAACCTGATAATTGAGTGCGATGATGCGTCACACGTCTGGGAATCGTGTCTGTATAGCTGGCGGCCTATTATTTATCTTCGTCCACTCTTAATGGCCTCTGTTAGTTGAAATTTGAACTGTTGTCCACTTTATTAGGACCGTTGCCATTATTTTCACCTTCAACCGCCAAGATTCCTTGTGCTGATCTAACGTGAAACGCGATTCTAAACGTATTAACTGCTCTTGTTTGTAGTATTAAACTGACGCGTGCGTAATATAAGCACTTTATTTACCTTTGAGGGTGGGTCTGGTAGCTATTTTTCGGCATACTGGAATGCAGGAGAAGCGATCTATCACGCCATCGGTTCAGTGAGCTGCGAAACGTAAAAAATGGGCTGTCTTGCGGCGAAGGTCACGTCTTCCAAATTGCAGCTTTAAGCTGTCATGAACCAACTCTATAATCATTGCTCCGATCCTGCTGAGACGAAGACGGGAACTGCATTCGAAAGATATATTGGTAGGTCATTCCACTGGAAAACAATAATTTCTGTTAAAACGTTTGTATAATTATGACGTGGGACTTCAGTCGGAACAAAGTGCTCAATTATAAAAAAATCTTAAATCTTCTTTTAATGGTATTAAATCCTTATTTAGAAACTGCACATTTAAAACTTTTCTGGGTAATTCATAACGAGTGACAGTAATTAATCGGTAGGTCTACGAAAAATGTAGTTTATATCTGTGTAACGTTTTTCATGTCTTTGGACCGTAAATAATAGGTCTCTGCACCTAGTTTATATCTTAAAAACGATCAACTAATTCTGCATTCATTTCTATAATTTTTAAGACTCAAAGTTAGGCTCGTTAAGAACAGCGCTGTATTTTAAATATATTTCTTTGAAATAATTTATTTTACGTCTGTTTTGGATTTAATAAATCAAATATTGACCTTATACAGGCACTTTATTTTTTATTTATAGCGTAACGACGTTTCGATACATGTTCGTATAATCTTCAGACTTTTTCCCTAAAAAAAGGGAGGGGGGATTTACAAATGATTAAATTTATAGACTAATTGTACAAAGTAAACGAAGACAAACTAAAATAACCACAAAAAAGGGAACAACTTACCAGATTATTGTAACAAAATAAAACTAAAAACAATTAACATGTTAATAAGTTAACAAAGTGTTGAAAAGGGGTCCGAGGCACACAAAGGCACTTGACACCAACGAGATCGTAGCACGGCGCTGGTTTGTTACAATGATTTGGTGAGTTGTTCGTTTATTATTTATTTTAGTTTGTCTTTGTTTACTTTGTACAATTAGTAAATCATTTTTAAATACCTGCTCTTTACGAAAAATACCTGAAGAATATAAATACAAAATAAAGTGTCTGTACGAGGTCAACAATTGATTCATTCTTCAACGTTTTCGTGATTGAAATGTTGCACAATGCATCTAGAATAGAATGTAGTTAATGTTAAAAACGACACTCAAAATTCAAACAGTATTTATGAATCTAAATCTCCGGTTTCTGTCCCGCTCTTACGACTCTGGTGTGTTTTGAATCACCTGACGAGAGCAATCACGATCAAAGATTGAAGTCTTTCCCGGTGAAGTTGTTCATTAAATAGTTCTCGGAATTCACACGGGTTTTGCATATTTATATTAAGACGCAACGTTTCGACAACTGAAAGCACTGTCGTCGTCTTCAGTGCTTTCAGTTGTCGAAACGTTGCGTGTTAATATAAATATGCAATACGCGTGTGAATTCCGAGAACTATTTATTCAGTTTGACTATTTACTTAACTGTGAAGAAATACATGTTTAAGTTAATGTTTATGAAAAATATATATGTAACTAAGAAAAAAAATATATTTAAATTTATTTCTTTCTATAATTTTTATTCTTTGGCTTTCAGCCAGGGGTGGCTGTGTTTTTAAATTTAAATATTATAGCTTGTTATTTATGAATTAATGTCGAAGCTGGACTGGCATATAATGTACTTAGTTTTTTTAAAGGTCAATTAATTACTATATGAAGATGTCCTAATTTAAGGGCGAAACGTCGTGTTAGTCTAATTTATGCGATTAATTTTTAATTTGTTTATTAAGCGTTTTATATTGACTTATTAGGTCGTTATCATTTATATTAAATATGCAATACGCGTGTGAATTCCGAGAACTATTTATTGAGAGCACCAAGGATTGGAGGAATACGTGTGGTATTTAGTGTCCGTTTGACTATTTACTTAACTGTAAAGAAATTATGAATTACATGTTTAAGTTAATGTGTATGAAAATATATATGTAACTAAGAAAAAAAATATAGTTAAATTTATTTCTTTGTATAATTTTTATTCTTTGGCTTTCAGCCCAGGGGTGGCTGTGTTTTTAAATTTAAATATTATAGCATGTTATTTATGAATTAATGTCGAAGCTGTACTGGCATACAATGGAATTAGTTTTTTTAAAGGTCAATTAATTACTATATGAAGATGTCCTAATTTAAGGGCGAAACGTCGTGTTAGTCTAATTTATGCGAATAATTTTATATTTGTTTATTAAGCGTTTTATTTTGACTTATTAGGTCGTTATCATTTATATTAAATTTTTGAAGTTTTTTTTTTCTGTGACGGTTTTACAGATGCTTGTAGTGACATCAGTTAATCGCTTCCGTTTGTAGGTTTTCGGAGTAGGTTGTGTGCGTTTACGACCCCAGCGCCATCGTGTCCTGACACGCACCGTTTATCTGGTATCCCTTAAGGATCAGTTAATAAAAGACGTCTTGGTGAGTGTGGACACGTCAAAGCAAACAGCAATAAACGCCTCTGTGCGAAGAGGCCTGGACAGGAAGCGCTGGCGCCTTCCGGGGAACGCGTGGTCCGTGCTCCCAACTGCGATCTCGGGATTAGCAGGCAACAGCCCCAGGTAGCAGCAGCTCTACCTGCGCCCCCTCTCACCCACACCCTTGCAGACTCTTACACGGATTATCAATAGTCGATCAACTTGATGAAAAAATCACCCAAGAACAGACAATTGAAATGATTTTTTTAAATTAATTATTAAATTACGGCATGTTTCGTTCCTCATGTGGCCCTCTTCAGGCAAGTAAATACAGAGATATGTACAATACAAATATACTATTGTAGGAAAAAATAATTTATAATTATAATTGATACACAATTAAGAAATAGAAACTAGGAAAACATAGTGAAAAAATACTTAAAACTTACGTTTCATAAAATATGGGTCTGTTAATGGTAATGAATCATTCCGTATCTGTTTTTACGCGAATGGTGTTAGGATCGTTTTTAATGTGTAACATTTCAGAAACACAGTCTGCTAATTTTTTTTTTAAAAAAATTAACCTTTAATTCTGTCAACATATAAAATTTAATAGATATAGAATAATTTAATTCTTTATCATCAGCCTCAAAGCAGATGAATATGTCGGAGATAAACGACGAAAGCTTCTGGTAAATAATTATAAGGAATGGATTTTTGTATCTATGTATTGACAGGATTAAAGGTTAATTTCAACATTGAAATTTCACGTGTTTGAAATTGAAAATAAAAAAAATTATTTTTTTCCAGCTGCAAGGGATATTTTTGCTAATTATATTTTTTTAAAGGTAGCAGATTTTAAAAATGCCTTCCATAAAATCCCGTCACGTACAGGTTTCTTTGCAAAATAAAAATAAATATTTTGATCAAGACACTTCCTTATTACAATGAACTAAAGATATTTTCTTTCAACTATCCCGCAAAATTGTTTCTGATATTTAGACACAGTGAGAACTTCTTCTTTTGATTGATAATTCCAACCAAATATTTCGGGACGGACGGAGTGAAACATTGACGATGACATTGAATATAAGTTTTACAACGGTAAGGTAACTTCTCCACAGAATGTTTGGAGAAAATAAGGGAATATTGTCAGTCAGCAACGTGGTGTAAAATGTGCTGAGTGTTTTGTCTCGTCTGTAGATAAATTAACAATCTTACATCATGCAAAACTATTTTACTTCTTTAATTTGCGATTGGATCATTAAACTTCACTATAATACTTTCAGGATTTGTCAAAAATAATGGCGATATTTCAGAAAAATATTTTTTGTGGGTTATCTAATTGAATCTTTTACGGATCTCATAAGAAACGTATATCTCCTGAAGCATGGCTCGTTGAATTTCCTAATGCGGTCGTTCGTGGAGAATAACGTTCGGGGGGTTCTTATACGGGTTTTAATTTCATTCCTGGGTGGATTTACTACATCAGATTTGTATGTACCACAAAGCTTATCTCCCCGTGTGTTTCCCAATAAACTTCTGCTCTCCACCCCCACCCCTCCTCCGCGGCAATCGACCCTTTTAGTAGCGGCATAGCCTTCTAGGCCCTATTTTGTCTCCTTTCCAAGACTTTTGAACTTACACCACCCGTATTTCTTAATCGGTTATCTGTAATCCAGCGTTTCGGTCTTATTTGAGCCCTGTACAACACTTAACACAAGAGTTAATTAGTATGACATCACAATATTAACAAGTCTCTGGCCTGGCCCCGATTCTATATCTATACAAGTTAAAAATAGTCCCTGTACCTTAATTTGTGCGTGTATTTAAGGGTAACAGGCTACATGAGGGTAATCCACATGGTGGCAACGCCCCTTTAATAGCATAGGAAGGGATTTGAATGGGGGGATTCGGAAGGGTAGAGGAAGGTAGCCAAGGGTTGGCTAGGGCCCCCGGGATATGGTTTAAGGATCCTACCCGGCATTCGCTATAAGTAATGCAGGGAAAACCGTAGAAAACCCTGCATCAGGTAGGTCGGGCATTGGGTACTTGTCCCACGCCCTTCCGATAGCGGGAGAAGAGTTTGCTGTGGGGACGCAGCATTCCCTTCCCCGTACCTCGACCAGTTTAGGAGGCAGCTGGCCCACTGTTCCAATGGGAACAGAGAACAACCCTTACCGTATGCCCAAGGTCTGTGACCCCGGAACATACACCTCTAAAAACTGGCCGAGGTGCCTCGGCTTGTGGGAACCTTAGTTCAAAAACGGAGAGAGGAAAAGGCATACCGAGAGGTAGCCCCTTCCTGTCTCTCCTACAAGGTTCTGCCTGCGAGAGAACATCCCTCGCAGGTACTGCCTGCGAGAGAATAGCCCTCGCAGACATATTTATCCAAGAATACATTTTTTTAAGGTGTAGACAGGCTAAGTATAGGGTAATCCTTATAGTGGCAACTCCCCTCTTATAGCATAGGAAAGGGATTTGAAAGGGGGGATGCGGATGGGTAGAGGAAGGTAGCCAAGCGTTAACTAGGGCCCCCGGGCTATAGTTTAAGGATACTACCCGGAATTCGCCTCAAAGTAATGCAGGACAAACCCTATAAAAACCTGCATCAGGTAGGTTGGGCATTTGGTACTTGTCCCACGCCCTTCCGATAGCGGGAGAAGAGTTTGCTGTGGGGACGCAGCATTCCCTTCCCCGTACCTCGACCAGTTTACGAGGCAGCTGGCCGACTATTCCAATACACCGGGTACCTTAACTTAAAAATCTGTGCTGTGACGTCACACACCTGCGAGCGGACAAGATTTTTAGCACAAATCATTACATTTTTTAAACCAAAATTCCTTCCACCTTTATGCTAAGAGTTTCACATCTTCACGTGTTTTAATAATATCAGTAAATTACTGCAATTTGTCCACGCGTCTAAATTTCTATGAATAATATACGTACAAACAAACAAACACATCCTTTTTTTATTATACAGCAAAATGTATTTTATCAGGAAGACTTCTTGAAAATACTTTAATATTTCAGATAAACATTCCTTCTTTATTTACTGTGTTTTCCTATGCTTGTGTGTTCTTTGTTAATTTTTCTTTTTATTTACTATGAGCGACTAAAGCTGTTTTGTAGAACACTAACCATAAAAAATTCAACACTATCGTTCTAAAACTGAATCTCTCATCGATAAAAACGGAAATAAAAATGAGAATTAAAATTTTATTTCAGACATAACGGATATAAATAGAGTAATAACAAATAAATTGCACGTAAAAAGTTGTTATTAATCGAACACTGTCTCTAGAGTGACAGACACATTTGCTTTTCGCAACTGAATTTGCCGCTTCTCCATGTTATTATTGACAATGGAATACCAGCAAAATCTTTGTGACAATTGATCCTCAATGGATGGATCTTTAGCGTTGAAAATTAGAGACGCATTAATTTTTTAGAGAAGGAGAGACAGGTTCAAAGTTACTCGTGAATAAAAATTCTGGGGAACATGAAATTAAAAGGAGTAACCGAACAAAAACTGTTCAAGGGAAACAAAGTGAAATAGTAGAAGACATTCCTTATTTGCTTTAGTGTTTTTTTAGGATCATGTGGATGTTTACTGAAAACATAGATTTCTATGAATAATGTCCTACATTCCTGTGAATCGCGGAAATTGAATTTGATGATGGATGGCGATCAAGGGAAACGTATTATAATACTGGAACGTGAGAGAGTTACAGGACAGAGTGAGGGAGAGAGAATTGATGAATGCTGCGAAGGATATTGAAAGAGAATTGCTACAAGAACATAAAATATAACAGTCCTCATATCCTCTGCCCAAACGTCTATTGTAGTGATGTTTTCCAACGTGGGGTAGTTAACGTTTATATTGCATCGGTACCTGAAATTATATAAAGTGAGGCCGCGGTTACGTACTCTTCTGAATCTCAGAAATTAATGACGGGGGACAGGAGAGCATCGGCGGCCATCACAAACTCACGGCTATTCTATCCACGTTCGAAATGCAGTGTTCGATGGCTGCAGGAGCCGGTTTGGCGCTTCATTACAATTGACTCAATAATCTCCTGGTAGCAAGACTGCACTTAGAGAATACAAAAACGATATTACGTCCAACAACACGGGCGGCCATGAACTCTGGCTCCCATCACGCATTGTCTGCTCGGCAATTAACATAGCATTTTCCAATAGCAGGCCCCACGGAGCCGCAGCACAAGCTCAAGCTTGCTCATTCATCTCCTTCAGCTGCGCATAACCATTTCACATCTTATTACACCGGGTTTTCTAAGCGCCTTTCCGTTTCCACCATTCATGCTACGTCTCGTCGCGTAATTTGGGATTTTACTTTTAACAACATAAATGACGAAACTGGTGGTGGTCAAGACTGGTAAAAAAGGCGTCGATATAAAGAACTTCCAACAGGAGCCGAGCCAGAGCCGACTTTAAGGTTCAGAAGTGTTGAGAATTGGAAATCAATTGGCCGATCTTTGAAACTTTACGAAGACGTTTAAACAGTTCTCTGTGACTCATCATCATCACTGGCACGACAGCCCTTTCTGAGACTTGGTGTTCTGAAGACGTGTCTTCCATTCTTTCCTCTTTACAGCCCAGTTCCTCCAATTGGTAATCTTCAGGATCCTCTCTCACATCTTCTTCCCATCTTAGCTTTGATTTTCCAATTTTCGTGTTTCCTTCCTTGCATCTTCTTCATCATCCTGTCGTGTAGTACATGATCGTACCACTCCAGTCTTCTGATCTTTACACATCTGAAAATGTCTTGTTCTTTGTATAAGTCATTAAATTCGTAATTACATCTTCGTTTCCAGACAAAATTTTCTTCCAATGGACCAAGAATGTACCTCAAGATCCTTCTCTTAAATATGCGAAATTGTGCTTCATATGATTTAGACAGTGTAAAGGTCTATGCACCTTATGCCAATACTGGCCTCACTAAACCTGTACATCATCATCTTAGTTTTCCTGAACGATAATGTTTTCTGAGTCCACGATGGGACTTACTTTCAGAAAGTATCCGCTTCTGCGACTAACAGGGGTCTAGTACAAAATCCCGACAGACATGATCCAGATTGAATTTTGGACGACAGGACAATACCCTGGTTGACGTTTTATGACATTGAAGGAAGACATGGGCCATTGTCTAAGCAAGTTAAGTAAGTAAATTTTAATAATTTACGATTTATAATTTTAATAACGCCACTCAGTCTGTATGAATAGAAGATTTGGTTTTCTTCGAAACAATTTTTTAATACTTTTCGGCCTTAAGGCATCTTTAACTTATAACATTTTTAAATATAATTTTAAGTCAGTATAAATACTTATATATGTATTGTAATACCCAGTTAAGAAGGACGTAAATTTTGTTCATATTTCATAAGATTTGTTTACCAACCCAGACTGGGGATTCTTGGGTGGCTTGGATAAAAAAATAAAAATAATAAATTGATGAGTGACAGCGGAAAAGCGCACAAAACGGGAGGACTATAATTGGACGTTTAGCGGTTCTTAGAGCTAATGTTTTGACAGACGTCGGAACAAAACTCTTAAGGAATAATGACAATAGTTTTGTGGACATCCAATTATATGAAAAGGAAATGTTTATTTTAACAATATTGAGTAGCTCTCTGAGCGTGAGAAAGTCAGATGAGGTCCGACCGTGGGAACTCAAAAACTGTGGGGGAAAAAGGGATATTCTGGAGAGGGGGAAGCAGATAGAAAAGTTAGTTGGACTGTAGATCTCAAAGGAGAAGGACGTGAAGGCTGGAGCAGTGGAAAATAGATAATAGATGCTGAAGTATAACTAAATGTTGGTTTACTGACTTTGTGTAAGGATTTAATCAATGATCGTCTGAGAGAAAAAAGAAAGCTTGGAGATAAACATTATTGAGCATTTCGAAATATTTCAAACAAACTGAACATTTGGCACTGGTGATAAATATTCGGTCAAACTGAATGGTTGCCGTGACTAAAAAAAACCATTTTAGTCCATGCAAGCAGTCAGGAGTCTGGATATCAAAAGGATAAAGTGAACGTGTCTGTGAAGCGTGTGTGTGAAAGTCAGTGCACAGAAGGGCATTGTAGAGTGAAGTGCGTTCCTGAAAACCCAAAAAAAATTGTAAGTAGACATTTAGTGATAAATTCTGTAAATTGTTAACTAAGGGTAATGAGTCAGATTTCGTTTTCATTTTATTTTAACTGCATTGTTTAAATTGTAAATTTTAGTGTACCGTTTCCTTATCAACCTAGTGAAGATCCTGGGGTATAGAGTCTGATTTATAAAATGTAACTGCATTATTAGTGTAATTTAATTGTTGATGTAAAAGAATATAAAAAATATACAGAGATTTCTTGAGTTGTATTCTAGATTAATAAAATTGTTTTTTTTTATAAAAATTTAATAACTTGTTTAATTTAAATTCCTATAATCAAAATTTATCTATAGTTTGGGTATTCAATGGGAGCAAATTAATTAATTTTTAAGTTGTTAATAAAAAAAACAAATTTTGGGTAATAACTTGAAACAAAAATATTTAAAGAAATGTCGATTATTATATTTTGGAGCTACAAAGTTTAAAAAATAAATTTAAAAGTAATTATCAAGAGGTGTATTACAGTATATATATTATTTATTACGAGAACTTAATATTTATATGAATAATTTATGATTTTTAAACGACCTGAATCCCGGCGCCGAAACTAGTCCTTCTAGGTTTCCCTATTAACTCCGAGGAATGAAGTCTGGGAATTTAATATCAACTTGTATAAATTTCAAGAAATAATTCTTGCACATTTCTTTAGCTGCTTCTAAGTAAAAAATAGTTTTATTTTTTTTTCAAGAATATATTGCTAGCCGTAAATGAAATGGAATTAAAGTATCAGGAAAGAAATAAAGTTCTAAAACCGTTGATCAATTGATCCTTTCTTCATTTGACGTCCTAGAATGTAGGTCAAGAAGAATTTTGATTGTAAAAAAAATTGTAGAAATAGCCTGCATCAGGTCTAATGGATGGAGGAATTTCGCAACCTGATTTCGAGTCGACAGGGATAGTGCAGTGGTTAGAGCTGGTTGTCCCGGGTTCGATTCCTGGTCCGGTTGACATTATTCCATACTGATACTTTTATTTTATTATCTATTGTCGCATTCACGTCTGTTATTATTAGCGACTAATTAGTTACAAATGACCGATAACGTTTTTTTTAAAAAAAATACATTCATCATGGCATTACAATTATTTTAAATTTTTTCATAAGCAGTCCATTATTTTCATAAACGGTATCATTTCTGTTGTTACTTTGGATCGTCCACTATTTGGTAGATTTGTTTTCTCCTCAGTGCGTTCCTTTTATGCTGTTCGCACTTTTTGCAATCCTTGCGTATGCTGTATGGAGATTTTATCGTTACACTGATTGAAAATTAGCTTTTTATTATAAGATGAAGTTGAGGTAGTTTAGTATGGTTAGTCCTTGTTCTTGAGATGACGATTTGCACTCGGGTTTGTGGTAATCGGCGACGATTTTATTGTCCTGATTTTGCAGACATTTCGATTTTGTTCTCTGTATTTTGTCCTGAGGTGGTAAATACAGGTTATTCTAATATTATAATATTGTATTGTAATCAGTGAAGATATGCGAATGTCCCATTACACGTAAAACGTCGTGTTATACAATGTGTGAAACGTTGGTTTCAGGAAAGACAAGTTGACCGGGTACAAGTTCAACTTTTATCCGATTGCGACCTTAAAGATCTTGGATGTACGAGAATGTGACAAGTGGCAGTTTACGCGCTTCCAAACGTTTCCCTCAGATATTTACAGATGTAAAGAACACTAAAGTAGCTATTTGATGAGGCAGCTTCAAATGGGTCATCGGCGGAGCGGGAAAAGGCAGAGTCGACTGAAAGTGGGAAGTCAATGGACAGGTACAAATCTTATATCAACACGCCAAGGAAAAGTAAGACCAGTTTAGGGAAATATGCGCTTTGTGCAGTGGGGAAAATCATCTGCCGATCTCACGTTACTCCTTGATATTATATAATCTGTAACTTTTACTCTCTACTTTCTCTCCTTTATATTCGCCCATGGAAGATTCAGCCTGTCACCATTTGCGGCGACTGACAAGAAAATCCACCTGTAACTTACAAAATCGTTTTTTATTTCATTAGAATACTAAATTTTCAGAGTATCAAAATTCTGATTGATACATTTTCAGAGCATTTTAAACAACTGTTTGAATTCCGGTTGACAAAATTCTCCTCTCGTAATTATTTACGCAATTACATCATTAGACCGTAACACATGTGCTATTTTCTACATTTAGACAATATTTCGGAAGATATAATGATTAAATAATAAAATAAGCACAAAACAGACCAATAAATGGGAGTGAAAAAAAATACCAGTGAAATATATAAATAACATTTGTAAGCTTTTGAATAAATATCGTTACAATTACTGACGAAATAAACAAAAGCAAAGAAGTTAGCTTAGAAGTAAAGAATCTTAGATCTGCTCAGTTTCAATGTAGGAGTTTGTACAATATCTTATCTCCAAACATTCTTTCGACTGATGTATCATAAAAAATTGACACCAGATACTCCAATTGTTTCAGAAACGCTTTATACTAATTTTTAAAAACCACTGCAAATTAAAGGGGAAAGTTATATGGAAATCCTAAATTCGAAGATATAAACTTTTGAAATGGTGGGCGACAATTTAATGCAGTTTCAAATTTTCTTCACCGTTTCCGAGACAACCCGTTCAGCCATTTTTTCTGAAAATCCGTGTCGAAGCGGTTAAAATAAATTTTATGAAGCTTATTTTTTTGTCTGAAGATATTTTAAAAAATTATTCTCACGACTTTTGATGTCGACGAAAAAAGTTTTACCGAAATATAATGTAAAGAATTATTTTTGTGGGCTGGGTTTTTACGTTAAATCAAAAAATATTTGACCATTAAAGAAATTTTATATAAGTTCATTACAGTTAAGCATGAAAAAAAACTTCTTATCTCAGATACCTGTGGTTTTTACATAGAAGAGATCTGCTGCCCGTACCAAATACGTACTGCTATTCTGTGTTGTGTTGCCTGCTGTAGCTCTCGTACCGACGTCTCCGTATCTTACAGCCGGCAGAACGGGTTAACTGCAGTGATGACTTTAGTCAGGACCATTGCAAGGCGTCGACTCAGGGGTTGACCACTGGCTAAGGCGTCGGCCTCCGGGATTGATTGCTGGCAAGCCGTCGTACTAAATTGTGTGGCTTCGATGAACTCTTCACTAACAACTTGTGGCCCCTTTCTCACGACGATTCTGCCTCGGACTATATCAGAGACAACAACTTGGAAAAGTTTACAGCAGAATCATGAGATTTGTAGAACGGTGACACTTAAAACGTATACACGTAACGCAATACGGAGCCTCTCATAATCACATCCACCAGCTGCGGATGAGCGCAGAACAACTGTCCAGTTTCAGAATATTATCCCCGTTCCCTCCAGTATAGCCTCACATTCTTTTACCTTTTTCATTATTAGAAAACTACGTCGAAATGTCATTTTCACTGTTTCTTCCATTGTTACAAGAGTTATAGCACGCAGCTGCAGTTCCGTAGTTAACAATGGCCAACTATTCTGTCATGTTGAGGCCAACAATCGAGACAGGACACGAAAATTACTTAGATGGAAATATTTATCTCCTCCACCCCCACGCACGTGCACGATTTCAAATTCTCCAAACCACATCAAACAACACTTCCGAGACAAAGCAAAACTAAACCAAAATACACGCGTTACAATAACGACCATTTTCTTGTGAAAAGCGAACGAAATAAGCGTGTCAGACAGACAGGAATTTAATAATTCTTAATATTATCTGCCGTAAATAAATAAATTGTCTGTAAGTCAGAAAAAAGTAATAGTGCAAGTTTGGTTCTTATTTTCTTATTTTAATTATTGTAAATAATTTGTGCCAAGTTTTTGAATTAATTTGTGATAAAAATTGATTTTACATAAATAAATGATTATTTCATATGCATTCTCTGACGTCACTGCCTGTTGAATCCAAAAGATTAGAACGGTTTCGATCCCCTATTGCGTGTAACGTAAAAGTTAACTGACATTGGTCCAGCTTAAGCCATGCACAGGTGCAACTATTATTTCATTTATAATGATGATCCTAGTCATTAAATACGTTCTTATTGCCGCCTTTGGACTTTACATCTGTTTGTATAAGATATTCTGAAATTGTCCGACTTCTTAACGTCAACTCTAAAGTTGTTAATGAACAATTACAGAATATTTTAATTATTTCAATTTTGCTTACAATTTTGTACATGAACCATGCAAAACAATTTAGAGGCAAGAATTTTGCTGATTTGCCTTTTCCAATGTTTTCCTAATAAACATAATTATATGACTTAAGGCTGCGTATTTGTTTGTTTATATTAATGCTTTTTCCATATTCCCCAATCTTATAATTAATAAAATATACTGTTTGACTGTGTATGTTCCGCATACAAATCTACACCTGTGGAGCAACGTGACCAAATTTTGTACACATGTTCCTTTCAAACCGGAAACAAACACTGTAGGGGTAAGACACGTCTACCACCTCCATGAGCGCGGCTAGACAGGGGTGGACATTTACAAACATGCTCAAACGGCCGATATTTGCGACGGATAAATATTTAACAGGGTCAATAAGATTGATAGTGATACTCCCGTTGTTTTCTGTGTATAATTTCGAACATTTCGGCATGGGAGGAGAGCACCATTAGGGGTGGGGGTGAAGGGGCGTCACTTAAATATAACGCGAAAACAACTGAGATTCGAGTTGCATTCGGGGTAATGGCAATGTCGCTGAGTTTAATTATGACATTAAAGTTTCTATTTAACCAATAATGCAGTTTTTTGACCAGTCAATATTTTATTTATTTAGCAATTCTGCTGCGACCGCACTTGTGTGTAGTTTGTGAATTAGTGCCTCGGAAAAACTTCTAAAGTTTGTGTTTTTTCAATAGGATGTGAAAATAGGTTTTAACATTTATATATATTTAGGAAAGACCTGATGAAGGTACAAACACGTACTGACGTTGAGTTCTCAAAAATTTTTTATTTAATTTTCTGTGAAATACATGATTGCACGACAGTAATCTAAATTATTAATTAAATATATTCCAGACATGAGGATACTTAAGTTTACAAAAAATCTGTTTGTAATTTAATTTTATCTCCTTTACAGTTTAGTATGACACTTTAAAGGGCCGAAAGTAATATTATGAGAACTGTATATCGGGGTTTTCTTTACTCCGAGTTCATGTCTATATTATCTACTGAGAATTGTTATTGAATTTTAGGATTTTTTGGTGTTAATTTCTGTATTTCTGTTATTAACATTATCTCTATTTAGAAAAAGGCTGTGCGTGCCCCACGTTGACTTCATGAAGAAGTCCCAATAATTTTCCTGAACAGTCAATGCAGTTAATCCTGTTTTTCTTTGACATTCTCCTCTTGGTGCAATTCATACGTGTCAGACTTCTAGTGTTACTAATCCAAAGGCACTGCACTACAGAGATATTGTTTCCGAAGAGAATGTTTTCGTAATTAGCGACGCGGCAGGGTCTTGCAGGTATGAAGTGAGAGAAAGGTTGAGCACGTGGCGAGCCCAGACGTTTAAATGGTCGATGCGGAGTGAGTGACCTATTTACTTTATAATAGGCGATGACGGGCTCGAAGCTGGTTGCCAAGGTCGACATCCCGTCAAGGCCGCCTAACACTTTGTATCTGGCAAATACAGAAGCCCGACTAGGTGAAGGCCGCGTCCCATCATTTTTAAATCCCAGTGCAATGGTTCACAGGTAATGAAAGACAATGTGGTGCATGATGACGAGCACACGTTCCAAATTTCCTTTACTGTTGAACATTTTTCACATTATGTACTAGGTCTGTTTTATCAAAGTATTTCAAGCAAATACGGTATATATTTTGTGATAAGTAATAAGTGTCTGACTCGAGAAAAATTCAAACGTAATTATTTATAACAAAATAATCGACAACCTAGTTCCGGCATCAGCATAAATAATTAACCCGACATGTTCATCAAAAAGATATTTAAGTTTACTTTATATAACCGCACGCTACATTCTTTGAGTGTCAGTATTCACGTGGGCGTGGACTATTCGCCATTTACCTACGTCGTTGCCGCTTAAAAAACAGAATTAACCAATATCAACTATTTATTTTTATTTTACGATACCAAATTTTATCGTAATCCTGGCCCCGTTGGTTCTGCCTTGGCTGTTAAGCGAACTTCAGAACAGATTCAACATACGTCACTATGACGTCATCCAGCGAGCGAACATTTTCCCCAAAACACGTCCGCAGAATACACATAAAATTGGAAGAAAAACACAAGTTTTTATAAAATGAACAATTAGTTAATGATTATATGGTAACAATATTCCAAAGATAATATTTCACATTTTTTTTAATCATGACAATTTCAACAATCTACTTAAATATTCTATTAATTAGCGTCCTTGGTCTTTTTAATGAAATATGAAAACAATACAAACCATATTGATATTTATCGTTTCTTT
This sequence comes from Zhengitettix transpicula, assembly GCA_037074705.1. Lineage (NCBI taxonomy): Eukaryota > Metazoa > Arthropoda > Insecta > Orthoptera > Tetrigidae > Zhengitettix > Zhengitettix transpicula. Next base: position 6,554,071 of record CM073595.1, read on the forward strand.
ATATAACGCGACCTCGTCCTTAGGGGTTAAACGGCAACTTGAATGTCATAATTAAACTGAGCGGCATCTACAACCCCCTATTGGACTCCAATCTCGATTGTTTTCACGTTATTTTTGTGTAACGCCCTTCACACCCCCAGCCCTACATATGCCCCCCTCCTATACAGATAGGGGTCGAAATTGTATACAACCAACATCAGGAGAAACTCTATAAACCTCATTGGCCCCGTTAAATATTTATTTTAAGTAAATATCGGTCGTTTGAGCATGTTTGAAAATTCCCTCCCTTTTCCACTCCTGCCCCTTGGGGTTGGTAGTCGTGTCTTACCCCCACAGTGTTTGGTTCCAGTTCGTGTACAACATTTGGTCAAATTTTCTCCATGGGTGAAAATTTGTATGCGGAACATACATATTATTTTTAGCTAGATTTCCATTATCTAAGCAATAATTGCCTCATTGTGTTAGTTTTATCCGTATTTGCAAAATGCAGTCACCAAAATGAACAGTGGAGAAACTTGGTAAAAGCCTCAATAATAGTGATTGAAACATAGATGTCCACATTGTACTGAGCGACGGAAAAGGGCGGATCCTGCAAAAGAACATCCCGCCAACCAAGCAGCGTCTGTCTATACTAGAATACCATTTTTACTCGTATGATAATCGTTGGTATTGGCTTTAATACTGTCCAGTAGATTTTGCATTAGAACCCAGAGAACAGTATATTTAAGAGAACTCCATAGGCGGTCGAATAGAAAAATTTTATCTGATTGTCTCAGTTGCTTTATATAACTTTAATCCCAAATTCTCTCTTTCAATATTTTAAGCTACAGATAACTGAAAATTCGTCTTAATCCTTCTTAACAATTAATGCTACAGAACTTCTAGTTATTAAATATGCTAATTGCATGAAAAATGATTTACCAAACGTATTGAACAGCCGACGGAAACTAACACAATTTTAATCTCGGAGATTGTTATATTTGTTAAGCTACTTAGGTTTTATATTTCATGAAACCTGGAATTTAATATCTTTGCTGATCGTGTTTTGAGGTATTTTTGAATATTTTTCACGAGTAAGTGTACAATGAATTTTGATGAGCATTATCCAGAGCCGATGAGTCTTCGTGAACCTCCATGATCAAGTTTGTGGCTGTGCTTTTAGATTGTTGACCTGTCTCTAACAAGGAAGCATCGGTCCAAAGTGCGTTCCCCTCTCTAATTTACTCCCGTTAGAGGTTCCCATGTGAGTGTGTGTGTTACTTCCCGCGGAAGAATCGCGCTCTTTCAAAAGTACAATTATACAAGTTTTCTGCACTTAATGAGATCGCTGCATCGGTGCAGTAGACGAAAATCGTAGTTGTCAATCTTCAGGGACCACGTTAAATCTAGCACACAAATACAATAAACCTGTATCTAAAATCAGTTGATTTAAATACACTTTCATTACTAATAGTAGTACCGCTGTTGCCACACCTACTTCTACTTATTTATTTGTTCCGGCCTATTGTACATTTTATACTCATAAACAGTAACTAAAAATTCCGTATCTTAAAACACAATTAAATTTATGACATATAATCAAATATTTTAAAATAATCATTCGTAAATGAAAATCTTTATGAACATTAATAATTCAGAAAATTTTAAATCAAAGGAATCAGGATCCAAATTTTTCATTCTGTTTCTGGGATTGTTTAAAGTATAATTATTTCCATTTTCATTCGGTGCTCCTCATTAAGCAGCCTGGAAATCCAACGTGCGCACGATTTGTGAAATTGCCATTTTTCAAAGTGGATGTGCTCTTGATTTTTTGGAGCGATAAATCATAATGAAGCTGATCAATTTTTACGTGTCACAGGGGACGAGACGTGGGTTTCTCACATGACGAGGTGAAAGGAGTTAAAGACTGGTTTTCGCGGCAGACGTCTATGACTGAGGCATACAAAACCTTGTGACAAATGTTTAAACAAATATGGGAACTATGTAGAAAAATAAAGAAAGAGTAAGAAATAATGAAAAAAAGTTGCGTTGAAAAAATCTGTGATGGTTTATGTTTTATATGAAATCGGACCTTACTTATCGAATAACCCTCGCATGTGCTTCAAATGCCATTTAATGGCAAAATAAGGAAGAAATTGAATGACTGTATTTGTTTTACATTTTGATACAATTAATTTCATATAATTTAAAAATATTATTTAAGCTTTCTTGTAGATCAATTCAATCTGTTTTATATTTTATAATTATCCTTATACCATTCCCTTTATTTCCAATACTGCAGCTGTCACAATTACCACTGTATCTGTCTCGTCAGTACTAAATGAATGCACTCGTTTTTCCCCCTCGTGCTAAGGACAGTAATTTTTATTATAAACTGAATGTTACTTGAACAAATATTTTTAGGTTACAATAATTGTGTCACCTGTATGAGGCTATTATACATTTAACAGAAGTGATATTGTGACTTGTCAGAGTGGAAATAGACGTGACCCACGCTTGGTCGCTGATGTAACAGCTTTTGGCAACCTGGGTTGGGCCATCCGATTATCAGCGTTCAGTAGCAGGCAGACGATTCCCGCATCCTGTTTCCCAGGAATTGCCCGATATTGCGAAAGTACTTCCTCCCGGCGGGGTTACAAGATTCGCTACTTCATAATTAACATCGGAAACGGTCCCGATCGGTGAAGTCTGCACACGATTTAGATTCGTGTAAGCATCGCATAGACTGGTTTGAAACGTTTTCATAATTAATACAATATTATGAAATCTACTGAAAAGTAAAAAAAAAAATTAATTTGACTTGGAAAACACACGGACCAAAAGGGAATGTAAATAATTACTATTTATGACGAGAATTCCAGCTACAGGATAATTTAAGTGAATAACGTGCCAGTCGGCTTTTCTCAGCGGGATAAACGCAAATGTGGCTGAAGATATTTCATAGTACCTAATTAAGAAACTAAATTCCCTTTTTGACTATTCGTCTCTAGAATCTCTCGCGCTCGTAAGCCGATCATCATCTTATCATGTGGTAGGTTACAGATTTATCAGTTCAGTTCGCTGTGCTGCAGTGAAGTATTCACAGCTGCGCCACTTATCTATCTGAAGGTATAACAGTATCTGAAATTTTTATTGTCAGCACAATGCTGTGGCAATCTTTTACAACTACAAACAAGAGTGACGGACATCAAGCCACATCAACTGCTGATGACAATATGCAGCAATATTTACGATTGTATATTTTATTAAAGGAATTGGGTCCGTTTAAACGAAAATTTATATCTGTCCGAGATCTGTTTGCCGAACGTATTTGGTTGAGATTGCGGCAGCAATTTCGAATCGCCAATTAAATCGTGCTTTGTCGTGAACTCAACACCATTTGCTGCATCTTTAATTTTTAAAATATTCATTTGCAATCATTTCCTTTCTACTATGTCACGCAGAATAATAATTGTGGACTTGTGGACGTTCCAAACTCAGCTTGAAAATACAATAGATTTAGTTTCTTATAAAAATATTATAATCTGTGGAATACTTGCTTCAAACATTTAAACTAAAAAAGTACAATACTCTTGTAGTTAGAGTTTTATACGAACTTTGTTCTGATTGTTCCGTAGCAAACAACGTCTTTCAATAACCAGCGTTCAATATTAGATTCAAATAAAATTATTGATTTACTGAACTGTGCTTAAGATGAATAATTTTTTACAGGAACTAATTATTCAGATTTTAAAAGGTCAATAAGGGACTGGAATGATTTGCCTGCAATGGCACTAGAGAATTTATCTAAGAATGGAAAAAGATCAGCCCTGCCGAAAAGTGAGGTGCTAATTTAGTGATGTGATAGCGGGATGGTTAAAGATTTTCATGTTAATATTTTTATGAAGGCTGTGAAAAACAATTTAAATAATTTGTTTTTTTATTATCAAAACTGTCTAGGTCTAATATTAAATACAAGCACATATAAAGTTTTTAATTAATATTAAGAATAATATTTTCTGATATTCTTCTAGGCAATCAACTGCAATCGCATGTTACAATTATTACCATGTTTTAACATATCTTCATGCTGTTTTCATGTACCGTTAAAAATGAAGGCAAACGTGTGTCATTAATATTAAATATTAATTGTTTGAACGCAAGTATTACATTTGAAAATATTTCACAGGGATCGCTTTACTCGATAATATGTAAAACCTTTCCACATGTCGTTTATTTACTCGATTCCAGCCTCTAACGAAAGGAAATGAACTTGGATGAGTCGGGTCCTCCGCCATCACGCTTTCCAGCGATGCCTGCAGGTTTTGCGATTATTTGCCGCCGACTGTAAATGCCGCCTACGCGACCTACGTGCGAGTGTGTGTGGAATGGGGGAATTTGAGTGCAGTATTGTGAAAGTAGCGCATCTCTACGACCTAAACCCAGACAGCTACCGCGATCGCTGCTTTCACAACGTGCATGAGAAGATCACGACCCACCAGCTAATGTCAAGAGAATTCTACATTACGTGGAATCAGCACAATACTCTGTGTTATACGAACACAATACAGAAACTTTAGATTCTTCACAGACAATTGTAGTCCAACTCCTAGAACTTTTACCATGACGAAAATAAATTTCCGTGTTCCTTCGTTAATAAATTTGTATCAACCTGTAGCGTGCAATCAAAAATCAACGCCCCATCTACAGAACCTGCTTTCTATAGGTTATAATCTGAATTTATTTTAATACGATATTATCAACCACCTATTTGCGTAAGAGAATTTGTGATGTGAATTTCCCTAGCTTTTTCTTTCCTTCTCATCTTTAAGTACAAAAAATGTCAATGCGTATATTTCCAATCCACACCACATCTAAATTATATTATATTTCTATAATATACAACTAGCTGGGTTACATTTCGGAAAAAAACATTTGTATATACTATTGATCAAATTATTTAAGTAAAACTAGTTAAATTTGTAACATCATTAAGAAGACACTCCATTTTCGAGTTTTTACCGAAAAAAAGGTAATAATTTGTGGTTTATGAATGTAAGAAAATTGGAGTCTACTGAAAATAATAATATCAGTAATCATATAAATAAGTAAATTAAATTACCAAATTAATAATAGTATAAATAAAATTAAAAAACGATATTTTTTTGTACCTGTTATAGAAAATAACAATTTAATAAAATTAGTACTGGAGATGTTCCAGAATTAAATCCAATAATGAATAATTATATTTACGAATGTCAATTTTTAACACCTAAAATGATTAATTTAAAGCTTACAACTAACCAAATAAAAGTCCTTAGTTATAATATTCTTTATTTAAAAAACAAACATTATTAAATAAAAATACAGGAGCCATCAACAATTCTGCCATTAATCTTCTGTTCAATTATTGTATTTTTTATTTAATAACGTTTGTTTTTGAAATAAAGGATATAATAACTGAGGACTTTATGTGGTTATTTTTTAAGCTTTAAATATCGGTGCAACAAGTCTAGATTATTAATATAAATAAAAGATTATTAATATATTTATAAATAGTGATATTAAATATTAGGATTTTAATATTAAACCAAATAATCATGCAATTACTTTGTTTGCATACTGTAAATATTATACTATACCCTTAGTAACGTTAAAGACTTTTTTATTATTAATATTACTGTAGAGTTCTTTTAGTTATGTTCGACAGGGAAATTTGTGTTCCCCAATTTTTAGTTATGTGCATGTAAACTTATAATTTACCTAATAATGGTTACAATGTATTTTTTTTTCATTTGAGGACTAATGGGATAAATAAATAAAATAATTTATTCTGTATCTTTTTTAATTATTATTTAATAATTTAATTATTATTTAATAATTTAATTATTATTGAATAATTTAATTATTATTGAATAATTTAATTATTATTTAATAATTTAATTATTATTTAATAATTTAATTATTATTTAATAATTTAATTATTAGTTAATAATTTAATTATTATTTAATAATTTAATTATTAGTTAATAATTTAATTATTAGTTAATAATTTAATTATTAGTTAATAATTTAATTATTATTTAATGAGTTAGGTTACTTATGGGATATTTTTATAAGATTGTTGCACGACTAGTTTTGTCGATTATTCTTGAGATCAAAAATTTTATGGCCTATTAACGACATGCGCCTTAAAAATATGCCTGACAGACTGACAGGAATATATATGACATCGGTTTCGGATCCCCCATTGATTGAAGATAAATTAAAATTATGCGTCAAACGAGTTTATCACAAATATGGCGCTGAATGTCGTCTAAATAGATGACGTCGAATCTGAGGGTGCCAAAAATTGTTTCAAAAATAACGCGGCGTGCAGCGTGCTGTCAAAATATTCTTCTCTGACTACGGTCATAACTGTTATATTTCCACGTACTTATTTTAATGTATAGGATTGCGCAAGAATATGTTGATATCTCGTTCAGATGGGACTGGTGAAGGTGAAGAAATGAAGAAGTATTTAAGAGGCGCTTATTTTTAACCGTAATGCACTTTCACAATCTTGTTAGAGTGCAGGATCTCACCAGCCTTGAAAATCATTGCGTGGCTCTGACGATTATCGTGAGCGGAGATGATTCACCGCTGAAAACGTCCTCCACAGCATCCTCATCCCGCATTCCTTGCCTCTCCATATCCTCCGATCGGTTGCTATTGTTACCTTCAAGTTAATTGAATTGTTTTTTTTAAATAAACATGTATAGGTATTCTCATTAAAATTAAGTAGATAACCAGAGACTAAAAGGCGGCAATTTGGAAGTGAGAAAACTATAAACACTAAATTAATCGGATGATGAATTATATTATTATATAAAATAATTGTAATGAATACTTTCAAATCGGTATTTGTATTTGCCTATTAAACTATCACTTCTGTCTGGTACATGTCCTGTTGTTTACATAACTATGATTATCTTCAGAATTTTAATTGAGCTGCGTTCAAATTCAATTTTTGATACTTAATTTGAACGCATGGTGTAAATTCTGGAACAGAAAGGACGAAATAAATACTTCTAATATTCTCTTCATAATCGTTTGAAATTTTCAATTATTCCGTCAACTGTTATTTCAACGAATTTTTGGTAAGACTATATTCTTAGATTTATTGAACATTCATTTGTTTTTACTTATTCTGAATATTCTTAATAATGATCTACCTATGCTTGGACATTTCAGTGATTTTAACTACATTGTAAACAATTTTTTCTCAGATGTAACACCATATCACGGTCAACAGGGTTTTCTCACGATAAACCTGTACATACTTATTACTAAACTTTTGTATTCGAATTGAATGTCCCTAGTCCCTTAAATGATTAATGATTCTCTTTACTCTCTACATTCATTCCTATATAATTTTTGGCCGCTAAGAACTTCATCAGGAAATTCAGTGTCTGAACTTTGGAATATACACAGATCGTGCCAACGATTTTAATTTTTGAATCGGCGATCTCAGTGTAAAAGGGGACTGGTTATATGATTTTACAGAAACGGAGCACCGATATTACAATTATTAAAACTGTCAATATGTGGACACGCAAGTGTGATTAAAAATGGGGTTGGCAGGTGGGGTATTACGTCTAGTTAATACCTGATTAATTAATGACTTTTGGAAAAACCTGTACATACTTGTAAAAAGAAAGAAAAACGGTTTTTATGTATAATATTGGGGTAAGGACATGGATTTGAACTTCCGGCTCCGGTAGATTTTTAAAAAAAGAGGGATAGTTATCCTCACCCGCAATACAGCTTAACATTATCCTTCAGACTTCCTGCATTCGCAAAAAAATTATATATGTATAAACCACAAGATGTTGAATATAAAACTCCATTTTAATATTTCTACTGATCGTATTTTTTGTACTGAAGTTAATTTCATTTCTGGTGGTAATGAGCTTCGAGGACTACTGTTCAGGGAAACCGAACAAATAGGATTATTAAATAAAATAACGGTCTCTAAAATTGGGAAATAATATAAAAGTAAACCTTTGTATTTAGGATATTAGAGCTATTTATTTGTCCTGCGAAATATCGTTACTGGTTTTTCCTTAAGCATTCACCAAAAGAGTAAGCAACAGCTCTTTAACGAGCATTGGCATCGCTCGTTCTCGGAACTCCCACCTAAATCCGCCGGACCTTGTCGAGATTTCACAGGTCTTTACCGTCTAGACGGCAGAGAACATTTTTGCCTACCAAAGAAAAAAAAACTGTGCGTTTTCCCAGTGGCCGTGAAGCTGAACGACATACATCGCTTTGAGTCACCGATTTCTGCAATGGCGCGATACATAAAAAAAGGATGATCATTCGCGTGAATTTTACAGAATTCCCGTTTAAGAAAAGTGAGCAGTAGAATTCCCATCGACGCTCTGCGGATTGTATAACTCAGTCGCTATTTTCCATAATGTTGTAAAAATATCTGACATTTAATAATAAAAGTAGCTTGGTCAGGAAATTAATTTTAACAAAATATTACATAAGCTACGTTTCGATTTCTTTTAACACTTCGTCAGGTTTAATCTGCGATTCTGAAATTATAAACATAATTTTTTTAAAAAGCTTTTAAAGAACAATTACAGAATATTTTAATTATTTCAATGTTGCTTACATAAACCATGTAAAACAATTTAGAGACAAGAATTTTGCTGATTTGCCTTTTCCAATTTTTTCTTAATAAACATAATTTTCTGACTTAAGGCTGCGTATTTGTTTATTTATATTAATGCTATAGTCCATATTCCCCAATCTTATGATTCATAAAATATACTGTTTGTCTGTGTATGTTCCGCATACAAATCTACACCTGTGGAGCAACGTGACCAAATTTTGTACACATGTTCCTTTGTGCGGTTAAGACACGTCTACCACCTCCAGGAGCGCGGCTGGACAGGGGTGAAAATTTACAAACATGCTCAAACGGCCGATATTTGCGACGGATAAATATTTAACAGGGTCAATAGGACTGATAGTGATACTCCCGATGTTTTTTGTGTATAATTTCGAACATTTCGGCATGGGAGGAGAGCGCCCTTAGGGGTGGGGGTGGAGGGGCGTTACTTAAATATAACGCGAAAACAACCGAGATTCGAGTTTAATTCTGGGTAATGGATGTCGCTGGGTTTAATTATGACATTAAAGTTTCTATTTAACCAATAATGCAGTTTTTTGACCAGTCAATATTTTATTTATTTAGCAGTTCTGCTGCGACCGCAATTGTGTGTAGTTCGTGAATTAGTGCCTCGGAAAAACTTCTAAAGTTTGTGTCTTTTCAATAGGATGTGAAAATAGGTTTTAACATTTATGTATTTAGGAAAGACTTGATGAAGGTACAAACACGTACCGAAACGTTGTCGTAAATAAATAAAATATTGTCTGGTATTTGTAAAAAAAACTGAATTATTTATTAAATATAAAAAGACGAAAAAATACAATCTTTTTATTTAATTCCCGGAGGCTTGGGTGGACGGGGGTGGAAATTTTCAGACATGTTAAAACGGCCGATATTGCGGCGAATTAAACATTTTTGGCGTCAGTGTGATAGCGTTTCTCCAGATATTTTTCTGTATAATTTTAACCTCTTTTGTCCTTGCTAGGGGAGCACCCTTAGGGATGGGGCGTAGGAATATATATCAGACAAATTTATTTTTGTCGATCAGACATATGTTATTAAAAATCTTTTGTAACTGAATTGTCCAGCTTACTTCCTGAAATTAATTTTCAACTTTCCTCTAAAAATAGAGTAGTTTAAATTTTTTCTGTGTTTATACTTTCTATCATTCAACGTTTCAATTCCAAAAACGTAGGATTAGCTTCGATTTAGTAATCGTTAGAGCTTTAAGTTCTAATTATATGCAATGTCGTATCTAATTTCCCGTGCTGAATTACTGTTGGAAATATGAATCCAAAGTCCAAAGATGGAATCTCTAACGGCTTGGGGGGGGGGGGGGGTTGTAAGTTAACGTGGCACCTGCCTGGCACCTACTTGCCGAGGAAAACTCGTTCTGTTGACATATTGCGCCGGGTCAGCGACCACGACTGTCGCCGGGATGCGCTCCCTGACCCACATCCGCATATGTCAAGGATCACAACGCCCACGCAACGCGCTTCAGCCCATTCAGACAAGGTAAGCACAAAATCAGAACTGGATACGTTCTCCAGCCTGACTGCTTTGACGTCACCAGCGTCTTCATCACAAGGTACTCCGAAAGCAACGTCCGCTGTCTCAAAATTTCTCTCACTAACCGTGAGAAATGTGATTGAAAAACTTGTTTGAATTTGCAGTGTCATTTTTAAATTTAATTTTAGTTCCAGGAAAGTGTTTTGCGGTGGAATAAAATATTCAACTTCATTCTTAAACAAATGCTTGAAAATATGGAATTGTTTTTATTAATAATATAAATAATAGTTGACGTATGCAATAAATTAATTTCTATATTGAGAGTGAGTTGGTTAAGATTTAATTTCCAGGGAAGGAAAAAATTATTTTGAGGCATTTGAATAATATATTTGTTTAAATAAGAGATTCTCGGTTTATTAACCGCGTCAATCGTGTATTAAAGCACACTTTTTTTTAGAGAAATTCATCTGACGACGGCGGAGATGAATTACTCTGAAAAGTTGTGTTTTAACCCGGCTGAAAGAATATATTTTTTCTATAATATTTTAATTAAGATATATTGCCTACTTCATGCATTCTCCGGCATATCCAAGATATTCAACAGACACAATAACTTTAGCTTCCAAAAAAAAACTATGTTTTTCCGGCTGATGAAGTCGACCTTGAGTTTTATAGTCTCTAAACGGCAAGCTCTCGTCCAGTGTTTCGGTTGGTGTAAAATTCTGATTCATAAGTCTCAACTACAGTCATAAATAGACGGAAAAAAATTATTTTACTGCTGTTTAGACGTTCTCATTGAAATGCGTTATGTATGTGTCTCGAGCAAACGCTTTCTTATATTTGTTTATGGCACCTGCAATATAAAGCTGAGTAAATTCGTGAAAAACGCCATTGTTCGCAAAAGTATTTTCAGACACACAGTCACTCCTCTTTCAGCTCCATAAAGCAGAGTTTAAGAAATCATGACTTGAAAGTCTACGGACAGGAAGCAGAGATATGGATTCTAGTTGGAGGCTTCAGTTGTAAATCCTTACTTATGAATAAATATTTCTTGGATCTGGAACCGCTGTACTTGCCAAACACTAATAAACAAGACAATTTAATGCACGGCTGTGACCAGTATCACAATATTTCCCAAGTATATAATTTATAGTTAATACCGTATACAAGTGAAGTAAATGTCTTTTAAGTTTAATATCGTGATTATTTACCGTTGTTGGAAACAAATAATTATTTTTGTAATTAATCAAACACACCAGTTCGTAAAAAAAATTATGATTCTCGGCATGAAATAGTTTTAATTTATTTCGCCTTATTAATAAACGTTTTGCAATTTCTAGTGAAGGTGCTTTCACAAATGAAAGTATTTCTCACACAGAATTGGATTATTTTCCTTATGGTGTTTTCAGAATTATTGTCCACTTTTGAACTGGATATTCATACAAATTAGGATAATGTATAAATCAGCTACAGTGATAAATTACTTTTGTTTATTTAGATGACGTAAATGTCAGATCACTTATCAGTTTATCTGGTTTATTGCTGTCCAATGATAGTTATTTAAATCAAATGTGTTGAATAAAACAGCTGTTAAAACGAATTTTTGTATATTTAGCGATCCCAAAACTTCACACAATTAAATTATACATATATTTATTATAATACTATCTGGGTGCCCGGCGTTGCCCGAGATGTTATTTATTTATAACCCCTGATATGACTCCAATTTTGGCTGCTTTTGCGCAATTTTTATGTAACGCTACTCGAACCCTAATCATTATAATTAACTCTGAAAAATATTTCTTCAACGCAAATATCTGCCGTGTTTGCATGTTCCAAAATTTGCATCCCGCTACCCCTGCATCTGAGGGGTAAATGCCAATTTGAATGTCGTAACTAAACACAGTGACTTCCATAACCTTTGATTTGACTCCAATCTCGGTTGTATTCGCGTTATTTTACTGTAAAGCATCTCCACCCCAAACCCGAAGGGTGTCCTTTTCACAGGGCGTAGGGGATGAAAATTGTATTCAGATAACATTGGTAGAAACACTATCAATATCTTTGACCCTTAAAAATATTTATCCGACTCAAATATCGGCTGTTTTAGTATGTTTAAATATTTCCACCCCCGCTTCTGGGGGTGGAAGACGCGTCTCACCCCGACAGTGTTTGTTTCCTGGTCGAAAAGAACACGTGTACGAAATTTGGTGAAAATTTCTCGACTGGTGTAGATTTGTATTTTATTTAGAAAACGTTTGTATGGGAAATAGAAAAGGGCTGTTTTTAGGGTTTTCCCGGAAATTATTCGATTTTCCTCGCCTTTTAAACCTTCCCTACACCTCCACGAACATTTCAAGACTAAGATAAGATAAATCCGTTCAGCCGTTCTCGAGGTTTAGTGAGACTAACGAACAGCAATTCATTTATATATATATATATAGATATACAATTTGAATATTTTATTTATTTAATTTAATTCAACTTTCATCTTTGTATTTATTTTGAAGAGAAATTCAATGTAATTATTAATTTTAAATTATTTAAAGAATTTAAATTTTACTTTACAGTTTATTATTATTAAAAAAAATTACGTTGAACAATTTAAATAAAATTGATGAAACTATCATGTTATCAAATTTGAATAGCAATTCTTAACATTTACTGAAAGGTTTAAAATGATGAAACAGAGATTTTATTAGTATAATATTTAAACCTCAATATTTCAAATTAAATGTTCTGTGAGTTAACGCTTCGAATAATTTTTTATACAACATTTCTCCTTGTATAGAGTATATTGTGGGAAATCTACAAGCTAAGGCTTCTGGAAATTCCCCGATTTCAGACTTTCTTCCAGCGAAATAAAAAAAAATTAGAAGCTTCGGTGTTTCATTCCGTTGAGTTTAAATAATTGAATTTAGGATGACAGGATGGATTAAGGATGGGTTCCACAGTTCGAGTCACGAAAGCGTGCAGTGTTCGAACGGTTTTTAGCTCATCAGCACTTTCGCGAAACGAGATCAACAGGCTTCTCGATTGCCTGGGGAGATGTTTGTCGAAAGTTAGTCTTGAATAATTGACCAGAAGTTACACCCAAGGTGCTGCGCGATGTTACACAATGACTGCAAACCTTTGATTGCGAAAATTGTCTCAGGACGGAGCGTAAGGTAAAACGAAGACACGAAAGGAATTTTTCAGTCATTGAACAGGGTAAAATTCCTCCGAAAACACAAAAATCCTTTCAAAATAAATCACCCTCAAAGCGGAAATTTAAAAATTTATTGATTCCTTTGATAATTATAATATTTGGGTTACATTTAAAACCTCCACTATTTAAATTTAGTCAAAAATATTAAAGACATAATGAACATTTTGAATAAAAAACTTTATTTACAAAATTAATAGCTTAGATTGCATTGCTTGTTATATCGGTCAAACAAAACGCTCTTTAAAAACTAAACAATGAACATAAAAACAATTTGAAATTTAACATCCAAAATGATTCAGTTGAGTCCAAACGTATTTATTTTCAAGAACATAATTTAATAATACAATGATTCGGCCATTAATTTATAAAATTATACCAATAATTTAAGTAGAATTTATTTTATTTTTATTTTTATATTTATACAGTCAAATTAAATTCAAAAATAGTCTACGGCTGTGTAAATATAATAGTCATTGTTTACATTTTTATTCTACAGCACCTCAAGAGGTTCCAAAAATTTTGGAAAAATTTCGTGTTTGTTTAAACGTTTTTTCCATCATAACATTTTCCATTTAAATCATTTCTGACTTAATAGTCTGATGTTTTTTTCGTTTATTTAAAGAAATCTGATAAATATAATTGTTGGTGTATATTAAAATTTATATTTCATATCGGCTCGAAGTAGACATCAACCCAGAGATCGGTATGTTATTTCTTTCGCCTTCCTTTTCGCAGTTCTTGGATAACTCGTTCCCCTATCTGATTATATTATAAACTTTTTGTTCGAAAATTAGTCAATCGAATCGAGTGATTTAATCACATCCGTTCGCTGCCGTGTTGTTTGATTTTGTCCTGGAATTGAGTCGAGGTTTTCATGCACCACAGAGACGTCCCCCAAATCCCGGAATTACTGTGTTGAAGGGGAGATGTGCGTGTTTGAGAGTATCTGACGTGTGCTGCGTGGTGACGCAATGGAGCAACATCCTCCTCTCCTTGCATAACTCGCCGCATTAATTGAGAACAGCTGACTCAGACACGGTCACTCCCACCTGCGATTGATTCCGTATTTTCACCCACGCCCGTCACCACCAGGTTAACAAATAATTATACTTGAAACGGAAAACCCAGCCAGCGATGTGAAAATAATAAATTCTTTTACAACTGGAGTGTAAATTCTCCGGGGTTTTGATGACAACGATGGAAGGGGTAGAACCAGTTGAACCAGTTAGTGGTTGGTATTCTTATATAAAAAATTGATAAGTGGCTTCTGTACAATAACAAGGAGAATTTTATAACTTGAGAGACGTCCTTTTGCTAAAAATAAAAATATTATTTTAACTTGGACATCATGATCAACATAAGGATATGTTTAATATCTGATATTAGTTGGAAAAAAATTTTTTTTTCTCATTTTAACTTCACTTGTGACCCGAGTGGAAACCCATAAACTACTTATCCGAAATTTCTCTTGTTTAACATGAACGAGTATTTACACCTGATGTTCAATCACATTATACTTTCATGGAGAATATAGATCGGTTAATGACCTTCATTTTATAGATCATGTGAATATTTAATTTCAATTAAGTAACAAACCATGATTAGTTTCTAATTTTAAACATATTTAGGTGATTTGCAAATGAATATTACAAGATAAACTATATTATTTTAAAATATCATCTTCAAAAATAAAACACTTAATTAAAGAACAGATTTTTACAATATTTTCAGGTTTCATAAAATAATATAACTAAGTCAAAAGTGGTTCTTCATTAGCTCAGGAAGGTTGTTATTGTGCTAATGAATTATAATGTTTTCAATTAACCATTGCCTGATTTTGAAGTATGGATCAGTGGAGAAGTTTAAAATTAGAAAGGAAACATGTAACGCTAATTAAATTTACTGAACATAAGATATACCAAGAGGGGGTCCCGGGTTCGATTCCCAGACCGGTAGAGAGTTACTTAATATTTTAATGCGTGTAAATATCAACGCCGTTGTATTTTTGAATTAATTGAGTACATACTAGAAAATATTGTCAATAATTTCGAAACTCTCTATCAGATAATTACATTGCAATAGGAAATGTATTGCCATGTACGAATTGTCCATAGATGCGTAAAAACAACATGATAAAGAATCTTTGGGGCTACTATGGGCAGTAAAAATTGTATGTTTTGAAGAAAACTAGAGCTCGAAAAGAATAAATTTTAAAAAAATATTACTAAAACGAGTAAGGAGAAATAAAATGTGTTTTAATTTTTTTTAATTATAATAACAAAACCGCAAATGCATGCAGTGTTAGCAATACTATAAGGAATTTGCTAAAGTATTTAACTTTATAACACCTTTTGGAAACTTTATTGATTGATTTACGGAGCTTATTTTAGCCTCTTCCCCTTGAAGGGTCTTTAGAGCATCAATAATGTCTTCATTTATTTACTCGCAGCCATATACAATAATATCCACGTGTAGAATTCAGGTCCGGCACGTTCGTAAGGAATAGTAAAGGTTCTACGACGCGCTCCCTGAAGTTACATCTGCTATAATTGCTGATGTCCAACTGTTACCCCCATATTTAAGCATTTGCCGCGGAAATCTGACAAGCACAAAGCGGTTTGGGAAATGGAAGTAATTGGAGAGCCGCAGCTGTGAGTCCTGATTGCAATGAAACGGAATGTGTAATTTGTGGAGTGTCGCGCCGAAGTTGTGTGGCTTCGGTAACCGCAGTGGAATTGTTTCACGGAGCTCGCAATTGCGAGAGCACAAAGGCGGCGGAAGCGGCTCCGGAAGTGGACACCTGAGCTCTGCAAGCCGATACACCACACCAGTCCTCTCTCACACACCCCACTCTCGTCTCCGGCTCGTTTATACCATTCTTTTCGGGATACGAGATGATTCATCTGCGAAGTGGCCGTTTTCCCGCCATGTCGGCATTTCTATTTCATGAACACAATATCTCCGTTTCATCTCTGAGTCTCCTCGTGTATTACTGACTAAGAAGGTCAGGCAAGGTAGAGAAACTGCACGGACAACAATAAAACCACCCACGACTCTAAATCAACCCTGACCTGATTATTTCAGGCAACCATAAAATTCAACACTGTCATCCCTTAGCCTAGACTGATCAAAATTCTGCTGTGATACAAAATTTTTTGTCCAGTCAGAGAATAAGCCTTCACACTTCCACGAAACATCCTTATCATTCTTAAGTTTCCATCGGTGCAACAGTATCAGATGGTTTATGTTTTTTAATCATTCATAAAACTCGTTTGGAAAGATAATCTGCAAAACATCACATGCAGATTCTCGTGCAGTATAAAATTCAAGCACTAAACTACATTTCACGTTGGGCAGACCCAATTGCGCCTATTAGGCAAACCCAAATATCGCTCCTGATCTTGGAAATTCTACGAGAGACTCTGACCAAGTCCTGAGATCCAATTCTCGGCACCGTCGTCAAGAACTCTACGAAACCCTGATACGAAAGTACTTACCCAACTATACAAAACTAACATTTTCAGTTGATCCGTTTGTATTTCTCAACAAAATATCCTTTCATCTTGATACACTTCGCCCAGAGTTTCTACAACAGTTTCAAGCCGGTCCAAAACTCAAGTTTTTGGAAAGTTGTCCAAATAGGCGTTCGTTTTGACGTCAATTTATTACCGGCCAGCCATTATTTTCACGTTAGGAAATTAAAAAAAAATCTCTGGAAGCCTGGAAGCCGAAACTGCCAAAAAACGGTGGATATATCAACAGTTCCAACTTCATTTCGACAATTTTCGTCATCTAAAATACACAGGCGTCTATTTTGTTTATATAAGGCATCAAGCGGTCCTATAACGACGCATAACAGCTTTAATTTATCTTCCGACCGTTCTCTAAATAGTCGATATGAATAATTCCACGTATATCCCCCCAAAAAAACGTGATAATCTCTTTATCTGCCGACTTGTTTTGTGTCTGGAGTGTAGTGGTGGATCTGTTTTTCGTAAACAGGATGTATCGACGAAGAAACTCGCAAAAAAATTGTGAGGCTAACGCAGTCACTGAAGTGGCCGCACGATTAACTTTATTCCGTACAGTTAGTAAACGCGGCTCACATCTTGCCAATATTATTTTTAGACATAATTATTCGTGAAACCACTGAGAAATTGAAACAAACTTACTTCGATGTTTCCAGCGGTATCTCTCGTATTTCCAGGTACGTTGGAGGTTTGTGAGCGTCATGCATGTCTTCACCTTCACTTTGAACAAATATACCTGATAATATAAATGATTGGTGAGAGTGTGAAAGTCCGTAATATCCTCTATGCTTTTTTTTTGGACGTATCTCTTCAAAAAGTAAAAAAGCCTCCCAGTAAAAGAGTCGTAGGAATTACTCGATTGTTATTCAACGAAATAAAATATATTTGTTAACAATATTGGGGGATAAGTATCATAACAATATATATATATATATATATATATATAATTTGTTTACATAATGTTTTATTTTGTGCTTCATTTTTATTTGATTCCGTTTCTTCCAACGACTATAGAGAATTGAAGGTGAGTTCTGCCAACATTGAAAAGCGTACAAAGATATTTATGTAAAGAAACGTAATTTATCGTTTTTTGCAGTAGGTGACTTGGCGTAAACCTATTTTACGTATTCTTTCATTTAATATATATTTAACGATTTGAGAATATATTAATAATTAAATTATGGCGTATTATACATTTAAAAATGAGGTTTATTGGCAATATTAGTTAATGTAATTTTGTCTTAATGGTGTACGTTTTTAAATGCCCTAGTTCCGACTTTCGTCAAAGATTATAAGTTGAAGCTTCATCAGCGACGGGCACGTGAGTGTGCCGTCATATATCGTTTTATCTCGCCGACTCTTGAGTTATATCTATAAACAGTCGACTAGGCGATTTGGTATCAACAACTTATGGCTGCCTCAAGAAGACTCTTTCTTTATGCGTAAAATCAACGCAGTTGCCGCGATAGTCTTCTAAAATTTGAGCGCATTACCAGTCATTTACCAGCGTTTCGTCTGCGTCGGCATTCTTGTAGAATATTGTTCACCATCAATTTCAAAGAAGAAGAAATATGATTCTGGAAATTTAAAGTCCACAAATTCTCGTAGGATATTAACGAAACAAATTTTTTATTTGAAAGTCGCGAACTTAATTGACCTCCAATATTTATTCACGGACGTAATCTTAGATTTAAAAGTTAGTTTCTACTAATTTGAATCTATTTCATAAATGTTATAGACTACGTTTCTGTCTGTGTATGTTCCGCATACAAATCTACTCCTAAAGTGAATTTCGTAGACGTGTTCCTTTCGAACTAGAAACAAACACTGTGTGGGTACGACACGTCTACCAACCCCAGGGGCGGGGGTGACCGGGAGTGGAAATTTTCAAACATGCTCAAACGGCCAATATTTGCGTCGGATAAATAATTTTCGGGGTGAATGTTTCTCCAGATAATTTTTGTGTACAATGTCAACTCCTTTCGCCATGGGAAGGGAGCGCCTTTTGGGGTAGGTGTGGAGGGGCGTTACATAAAAATAACGAAGAAACAACCGAGAGTCAAATCCGGAGTCATGGATGTTGCTGAGTTCGATAAAGACAACCTGGGCAACTCTGGTACCCATCTAGTTTAAATATCAGACATTGTTTTATATTTAACCAGTATTATGAAAATGAGAATTCTGTTTCGCGCTTTGTGTCCACAACTGACAAACGAATTGCGTGAAGTATTTTTTATTCCGACAGGTCGGTGTCACACGTCACACAGCGCAGTAGACTATAGCATTGTTGCACGGAAAATATTTCTGAAAAGTTATTTCACAGAATTGTGATATTAAATGATTGCTGAGGTCGTGTTATCAAGATTTTTACATTTTTTAATGTGAGCATAGTCAGTTGTATTAGTTTTCTACTCCTACTCCTTGGCTCGACAGCTCATTAAGGACCTAGACCTACGGAGTCGACTGCCAGACTGTCGTCTTACATGACACATTCTGGATTTACGACTGTCATCTGGTCAGAGTGATTAGTTTTCTAGGAATTTGAAATTTTGACGCAGACCTGAAGAGTTATTTCCTGGTCTGAACAGAGATAATCCATAAAATGTACTAGTTCAATTTCTGGCAATTTTATCTTAAAATATAACTTCACAAATGGTGTAGTAACGACATATACTTCTTAATATAACTCAAGATAACATATATATTGTAATGCCTTTCAATTAGGCCATTAATTGTTTCGACGTAAAATTTGAATTGTGTCAGATATCCATTATAGCGGTCTGATCGAACAAAGCAACAATGAGAGAACCGAGCTCACTTTGCTTTGTCAAAAAGTCAAAAATGGCGTATGCGCGCTAAAACTCGGGAGAACTAGGAAGCAGTTCGCGGAAAAACATCGTGAGGAGCAGAACAAGTAATATAACTGTTAGTCGGTGGCGGGACATTTCAGAGGACGGAACAAATAATACTAGAGCAGAGACTAGCCGTCGTGAATGTATTATTAAACAAAGTTGTGAATTTAAGACAAAGTAAAAACATTCACGGAGGTATTACCTCGTAAATATCGTTAAGTAAAAGCAGTATAGCCAGCCAGGGAAGGAAGCTAGCAGTTTTTACGTATACAGCCAGCCAGGAAAGTTTAAGAGAGTATACGTCTATAGCCAGACAAGGAAGGCAAGCAGACATCAGTTAGCTGACATACAGGAGGATCATCTGAGTTCCTGTGAGCCTATCAATTTTGACTTCAATAGTGTAAAATCTGTAAGTTGACTTTTAGAATCGGTGTATAATTTTGCAATAGTGTACTTCCGAAACCAAAAAGAATGCTGGTACCAGCTGAACAGATGTAAGTAACAAAACCAAAACTAATGATTTATTGTAAACGTAATTATAGGATAGAGTCAGATTTCGTTCTCTTTTAATTGTCAATCAAAGTTAATTTATTTTCTTTTTAATTTCTTTCTATCGACATATTGTTTAGGCAAATGTGAACGGTTTGTTAATAAGATTTTAAAATCAATTTGTTTTGTCCATTATCAAACCCAGTCAAGGCCCTGAGAGAATGAGATCTCAAATTTTGTGTTTGTAATCATTTTTTTGTTGACACACAATAAATAAATATTTGTTTGTTAAGTTCGATCTTTTCATTTAATTAACGCCTTCCATTTGATTATTACATTTTGGCGTTTCACGTGAGGTAAATTCTCTAAATATAAATTAAATAAAGCATTATTGTTGATTATTACAATATATATATATATGTCTGCAATTAACCGAAATTCTCTTCGAAGCCGCGAGCAACATTAGTTGAAATCTAAAATACAAAAACACGTTGAAAATAGAGTCGTAAACGTTTAAAATATACAATAACTCAAATTTATGACTCAACTCTCCGTTTTCTAACTTTAGTAGTTGACTATTTACTGTTGTTATTTATCTTCACTCTGAAGGAAAAATCAGAAGCGAGGAAGCGCAAAGGGGCAAAAATGCTATTAATCGGATACTAACAGAAGAATTATGATTATTACCAGTTTAATATATTACTGCAGCATAATTTTATGATGATCCAAGTGGCATTTAAAGTTACTTACATTCGTTGTATATAAGTATTTAAAGGTCCTGTACTTAGCTTCCTGTCACATCACATATTTTCCATTAAATCCGATGCAAATACTGGAACTCGCTGGATACTTTGTTTATTTTTTTTCATTTTATTTGCATACCTACTTAAATACCCATAAGAAGTTGATACAGGAGACGGGAAGATGAACACTGTTGTCCGAGAGCTATTTTTACGCAAATTCAGAAAACCTTGAGCGATTTTATTGCACATCACGAAATAAAATAATAGCATATGCGGTCAACCATCTTCAGTTCCGCGACGAATCCTTCATTATAACAAGTCGTCATCTGATTTCCAAACATTATTT
The DNA here is from genome assembly GCA_037074705.1 of Zhengitettix transpicula. NCBI lineage: Eukaryota > Metazoa > Arthropoda > Insecta > Orthoptera > Tetrigidae > Zhengitettix > Zhengitettix transpicula. The sequence goes on from CM073595.1 coordinate 6,575,389, forward strand.
TCTGTCTTCGAGTAAAATTTTTGCCTTCGAGTTTACTTTTTTTCACAATGTTTATTATCCGATGCTGCCCGAGATATATACATCTTTAACTCGTCTCTTGCGTTTATGTCTCTCAAGAGTCTTTCCCTTCACGAATACATAAAAAACTCGTTATTTTAGCAGGAGGTTCGTCGACTCAATTTTCAACCTTGTTCGCAGGTTACGGCCCGTCTCTTTACGACCTTTCAAAGTTTTTTAATTCACTCCCACACATTTGTTCCACACCCACAATTCTGAAATCTATTTCCACATATGAATTCGGAGTTTAAAAGTCGCAATAAAATGTGGTTTATGAGAAAAAAATTATTTACCGCGATCGTAATTTATGCACGAATTATGTTTGCATATGTTTTTACAATCTTGTAACATATGAGCGTTTTTACTTCTACATATTGCCTGCGGTATTTTGTTTATGCCACCGAAATTACTACAATAAACAACTGTAATTACTAAATCTTGCTATCAGATTAAACTGTTAAATTATAAGGCTTTCAAAATTATATTTCATATAAATATTAATTTCATTAGTCCTCAGTTGAGGAAATAGGCTGTGTTACACATGGAAATGGAACATTTATGTGCTAACCTACAATCTATATAATAAAAAAGGATGTATATTTGTATGTATATATGTATGTATGTATTTACGTTGTTCTTTATACAAATTTTATCGCGTGGACAGAATTCAACAAAAATTGGTATATAAATTCTGCCAAAATCGAGAACCGGTACTGTGGGGGTGAGAAACCCCTAGAATAAACGTGGAAATAATTATAATTGAAATAAGTTACGAATTAGTGTTAAATTACTGCGCGAGACGATGACGTCATAAGTTTTCAAGACATTGACGCATCCTAAATGTAGTTCTGTATTTCGTAATGAAATAAAGCAGAAATATTTTGATTGAATAAAAAGTAAAACTTTTTCCAGTATTACTCCATCGAATAGTAATAAAAAAACAATACGAAACACTTTACCATCCTTGCGCAAAGTTAATTTGGAATAGTTAATTATCCCGCTATCTTTGATAAAGCCAATATGGCGCCTTATAATACATTCAAATGTGTGTCGGTCGAGATTTATAAAATTTCATAATATAACGTACTATTGTATCCTGTATAATATTTCAGAAGATAATAAGATTTGTCTAAGGTACGACTGCTGAATTATATGTTTGTAACTATAAAAGTATTGAAAATGACGTACGGAACTCCGAAAGTTTTTATGGTCGTTATTCAATTAATGCACTATCAGTCAAAGGTATGTACAGAAATAGGAACATTTAAATTGAATTAAAAGTATAATTAATTATACTTTACGCAACGTATTTCTATAAATTTGTATAAATGTAAACAAATTATTGCGTGCAATTTGTGTCGTGAAACAAAAATTTGAGGTTAGGATAGCAATATTTGTTTTCCATTTTTGGGAACGACGTTATAGATGTTCAATTTCTGAGAAATGAAGCTGAGCAAAAATATTTTGATTGAATAATAAGTATAATTAAATCTACCAATACCACATCGAGTGATAAATATAATTTATTATGAAAGGTTATACAATCCATGGCATTAATTTTCTTTTAAATAACTTGACTTTTGACGTGGAATATTTAACGGGACCAGGGACCAATATGTTTCCCAATTATATCTTGCAATACGCACTGGAAGATACATAGAATTATGATAAAAACAATACTTAAATATTCAAAATTGATATTTTTTTATTGAAGACAGCGTATTTCGTAATGTTTTGCATTAATTTTATACAATGCTACCAAATGCAGATTGCTAAAACTACCAAATAGTTTAATTTCAGATGGAAAAATTATATGTCTACAAATATAATTTTAAGTCAGTGACTTAAACACCTTCAGCATGGGAGGTGAGCACATTTAGGGATAGGGTTCGAGGAGCGTTACATAAAAATAGCGCAAAAGCAACCGAAATTGGAGTGTATCGGGACATCTCGGGCAACGCCGGGCACCCAGCTAGTTAATAATATTAAGGAATATTCAGTTAAATAATCCTCAGGTGGACACGAAACCAGACTGATCACAACTACGAATATAATATTAATTACGGGTATACCAGAACTTTAAACGACCACGTCAACAACCGTTCTCGAAATTATATCATTTGATTGTTGTTAGTTTCTAAATACAAATGCGTAATGAAGAAATATTTATTAACGGATTAGGATAGAGGACGGACAGGGAATCGATCAGCTACACTGGTCGACTCCCCGTCTCTATCCGTTATATAGTTTCATAGCTTGAGCTATGATAGCATTTCATCTGTTTTTAAATGAAATATTTATTATTACCTGTCGTTTATGTTGAGTCGAGTTTTAAAGAATAACATTGGCAGACCCTTTATTTACACATGTATACAATTAATTTCATTAGAATTTTTCGTAGATGACAGTGAAATAAGAGATAAAACTCAGTGAGCAAGGTAAGTTAAGTTATACCGTGCAGATAGTTTGATCTCAAGCACGAGTAGTCTCATCCACAGGAGACTACGTGCTCGGCTGGAACGTTTTCTCCAATTATTAAGGGAGTCAAACCATCCCCACAATTCAAACACGAAAGTCACCCACCAAAGACACTGCTCACCAACGCGCGCCAGAACAAGCAACATCACTATCGTGATTCTCACGGGAGCCACTGCGACAATTCTCAAGCCCCAGTCACAGGGTTTGTACCTCTCTTATAGTCGTAAGTGACAATGCCGAGTTCCTAAACGTCTACGTAGTCTGAAATCGAGCAAAGGAAGCCTACGAGAGGATTATCTCGCACGTGAACCTTCCCAGAGAGCTCTGGAGGAGGAGGCTACCTTTGTGGATGCCTTCACATCTCTCTGGTTTTTGAACTAAGGTTATCACATGCCGAGGCACCTCGGCCTGTTTTGAGAGGTGTATGTTCCGGGGTCGCAGACCTTGGGCATACGGTAAGAGTTGTCCACTATTCCTATTGGAATAGTCGGCCAGCTGCCTCCTTACCGGTCAAGGTACGGCGATGGGAAAGCTTCGACCCTACAGCAAACCCCTCTCCCGCCATTTGAAGTACCAAATGCCCGACCTACCTGATGCAGGTTTTTCTAGGGTTTTATCCACATCACTTTTAGGCGAATTGCCGGGTAGGATCCTTAAACCATAGCCCGGTGGCCCTAGTTAATCCTTGGCTACCTTCCTCTACCTTTCCGCGTTCCCCCTTTCAAATACCTTCCTATGCTTTTAAAGGGGAGTTGCCACCATGTGGATTACCCTCGAGTAGCCTGATGCCCTAAACAAAATAGTCTGAAATCATAGCTGCTGCAATAAGGAACCTCATTTTGAAGCTGCAGCATCTTTAAAGCGATGGGGATGATCGGCTGTGGAATTGCAGTCGGCTATAAATTGGCATCTAACTCGACCAAGATCAGATATACGAATAGACTGTCACTGACTGGTTCGTGGTGCGATCATCTTGGTCGTCAGAATCGCGGTAAATTGGCAACCTTGGGAATGTGTTGAAAAGTGCCAAGATAACGTAACAAGAACATGACAAGTGAGAAAGGCTTTCGGACTGCCAGGAGATGGGGTGATTAATATCCTACAAGGTGAAGTAAGAGCCGCTCTCGGAAACCACATGGGCGGGGGGTCATGATTTAGTCAGCAGCTTGGACATCAAAGGTCTTTACTCAGGAAGCGCGTACGCATTTTCCTCGATGATAACTGATGCGGTAGGCGTCAAAGCTCTGGGGACCTGAAGCGCCGACTGGCATGTGACGTCATCATCCCAAGACGGCTCGGAAACTAGAACAATACGTCGTATGACTACTTTTATCGACAGCTGAATGAGGGCATTTAAGTTTGGAAGTGTCTGTGGACTACATAAAGGAGGAAATTGTCAGGATTCCGTTAAATAAAGCTCCTGGTGTCGTCGTGCAGCAGAACGTACTCCTCAAGCACCTGCCAAGGGAGGTACAGATCTACGTTAAAGACACTTTTAATGTGTTCCGGCAGGGACCACTCACCCCGGCGCGGGAACACGGGGTAATCACAGCCCACGTGACCAATCTCCCTCTTGGGAACACACACTACAAAATCCGAGGCAACCAATCTCTGATGAAGGGGAAGATGAAATCTCGAAATCTAAATAAATTACTTGGAGGGTTAGATAGAATGCATTTGGAGACCAGATTTCTATTCACTCTGGTTCGAAACGGACAGCCGAAGAGTAGTTAAACAATTAATAAAGACACTATATACAGAAAGGTTCGAGCCTAATAATACAACTCAGGAAGAGGTCGCATTTAAATTTAAAGAATTTTGGCTACGCTTATCTCAGCCCTGAAACGGCGAGTAAATATCTGGGGGTTTTGCGTGGGCAGAAAGCTGACTTGGAAGTCATGATAAGACAGCCGCAGATGTATCCAGTGTTACCAGATGACCGTACACTACACCCACGAGTTGACATCCACGTGTAACAGCCGTTGATAACTCGATAGTGGAGTGTGACTGGCCAATCTTGGCTGCGTGCAGAAACTCGTAAGTTTGGTGATAAGAAGCCTCTAGAACGGACTAGAAAACTATCGTGAGAGAATTAGACCACTGCCAACGACCCGTCCATATTTTTGACGATTTCAGTAATCAGATGACGACTTGTTATATTAATGAAGGATTCGTCGCGGAACTGAATATTGGTCATTGTATGTTATATACGTTGAGGTATCAACCAACGACTTACGTTTCATTGGACACAGATAATGATTTGTAGAGTCAAAACTTGTCCAGAATGAACTTTCTACGTTCTGTGAAAAAGTTGATTGCTGAGGACTCGAATAATTTCCAAGTAACAAAGATGTGGGTTTCTTGAAATATCGTAAAATTGTGCGTGTTGCTGGTAAACCAATTTACTGAACTCCAGACACTGATTAGTCACGATGACATTCTCGTTGGCAGAGAATTTGTGAAAATGAGGTGATTGTGAGTATGCTTGTGTTGGCCTTGGCTGATTAGTGCAGATCCGAGGAATGCAGCCGCCGCGTTCACACAGAGAACCCAGCCGAGCCTTTCTCCTCCACAAATACTCCTAACTCATTACAAAGAAACTTCAATCAACAACGATGCAGCTACAACAGTTTATCTGATAACGAGACGTCCGCCCGTGTCACTTGTGGAATAAAAATACTTTTACTCTTATTCAATATAATTCACGTTGAAAATATTCACGTCAAGATTAATTTAAAACTGAACCTCATCGACACTAAATGAAAGCATTTAATTTCTAAAGCTGTGTCACTTTTTTTACTTGCTGATACGAATATGATTTAATTGAGACTGTAAGCGCACACAAAGACATATATTAATATCAGCCAACATAAATCATGAAATACAAACCAAATTCTTAAATCGAATTTAAATATACGGGAAAACCATCCTTATAGTGACAATTTTTTTAGTAAGCTTTCGCCATGACTAAACATTCAGAATTTGTATAATAAAAAATATAAAAAACAAAATCCAAATATTTGTCGAGAAATTTATATTAAAGATTGATAATGGCTAATCAAATAGAATTTATTTTAGTTAACAAGATTAAAAACTTCCCGAACGTTCATTATCCAAAATGGATATTCGAACAAGACTAGAGTTCAGTCGATACTCTTAAAAACGACGGTGAAAACCCGTTTAATGATGACTATGACTCCTCTTTTATAACCGTTAATTAAACGTCTTTTAACAAAGTATGATTTTTTTTCCCGCAACACTTGTACTAGTTTACTGCTCCTGATTAAAATAATTTAAAATAATTGAAGAATCGTTGTGGAAATTTTAAAGTATGGCATTTAAGAGATCATATTTGAAGAACAATATATTTCGTACCTTCTAGCGCCAACTCTGTATCAGGACGAGAATTTTTCGAACGACCCCGACCCTCATGAGTTTCATTTACTCAGCTGTTTCCATATGCCTGTTAATTGGCGCGTCCTGCGATTAATAATTATAATTTAAAACATATACCCATATTAAATAATTGTAGAACATTTTCCTTCAAATTGCATCAAGGCAAAAAATTATTTAATCAATTGACTTAAGCGCACGTCATCTATTCTTTTTGTTGCAGGTAATTATATGTCTGAAACTCGATGACGAATCATTCTAAAGCATAAGTGTAAATAAATTTTACATACGTTGTAAAGTGACAGCATTATTTAACTGGGAGGTGACTGTTTCGATCGAATACTTCCTCTTCGCAGCGCCCATGAAATCTGTTTATAAATTAATTTCGGAACCGCTTCTTCATCTACCCTCTCTAATTTGCGGCTTTGTTTCTAGAAATTGAGTTTTCTGCTCGTTTTCGCTACCTTGATTTTCCATTCTCTCGAACACACTTTACTGGACATTCGATGAAGACGTTCGTCACTTGTGTTGACAAAATTAAACGAAGCTCAGCCGCTCGTCGAATGTAATTAGGTACTCAATACTATTATTTATATAATACTTGTGTATCAACAATGCCGTCGTCTGAGTTAACATGCACAAGAACCGACGCTTCTTTCGCGATCATTGCCATCGAGGTTTTCCGGTTGACCTTGCATCGATTTTTACAGTTTCTAATAAAAACTGTAGCATACCGTTCCAAGTGTTACGCGTATGTTTGGTATTGGTAACTTTCTACCACGACCTACGACCCAGGGTTCTAATTATGGAGGAGGCGCGTCCACAAGGAGGGAGTGTTCCGGAGACGCCCACAAAGGTCACTCTCGATAAATTCGCATCGTTTCACTTTTGCTGCTTCATTTTGGTGCAAAATGGTCGCAACGTTCGCCAAAATTCACCCCGTGTAATTGAACGAAACTCTACCAAAATTTTGAAGAACGTTTCGCGTGTACCAGTCGCCCACAACCTTGACGGGAACTAACGAGATTTAATAAACGTTGACGAGTGACAGACCGGAACTACGATTGAACGGTGTTTAATTTTGGACATATAACGGAAAGGATATATTTATGAATAGAAGACATGTCGACATTAAATTAATAATATGTCGGAATCCGTATGAAGGGAAGTAGAAGCCTGAGATAATCTATAGGATACAAAACCGGGGCTAAGGAAACTCGAAAACCGTAGAAAGAGATAAATTTGACTTCCAGGAGACATTTAAATCACTAAGTAATTGTTGCAGGAATATGCAACAATTCTGAGAGTTAATATTAGAATAAAAAATTTTTTTAACACTCGGGCGAGTCCCTATTCTTTTATTGTTAATAAATTTGTGATTTGAAATTATGTTCGTTATTTGCAACACTTGCGAAAAAGAATATTGTTGCCGTAGAAACATAACATAAGAAACCTAATGGAAGTACAAAAATGTTCATCGCTTGTTGAAAAACAAAATTAAATTGTCTGCTATGATGGGCGTTACTTTTAAAAAAAACATTTTTATGTTTACATATTCATAAGAAAATTATTGATGCACGTTACAGTAATGTCTGAAAAATTGAATAAGCAACTGGAATTTTAGAGGAGGAACACTTTAAGTGTTAATTGTAAATGAAACGAAGCTGCTCGAAATTCTGCTGCTGGTATTCCACATCTCCAGTACTTAAAAAGAAGCTTTACAAGGTTGTTAAAGATCTTAAAGAAATACTTAAAATTGAGCGGAATGCGAGAATAAAAATGTTCTCCCTAAAGCTGAAGTCCTCGTTACGAGATTATTCACTGTGGAAAACCTAAAAAAAAATTGTTTGTAACTATTCGAAACTCTGGTTGGTTAACAAGCAACAAACATAGTATGGATATGTTTGAGATACGAACATTAACATAATTCTATTACTGCAGTAAACGAACTCAAGTCACAAATAACATATGGATATTTAGGTTATTTTCAACTAGTCGGAGCAGTAATGAGAATCTTGTTTCTACCGAAATCACAATGCGAAAGATCTAAACGTAAATAAGTCATCCGCCAAAACTAGCTTGAGAAACTATTTTCAAATTGAATCAATATTGATAGTAAACCTGAATTAGTTCTTTTCGTAGAAAAGAGTCTGCAAATGATAACGTTGAGTCTGTAAATAAGTAACGGAAAATAAATTGTGTTCCAAGGGAAACTCGAGGAATAGAATAGAATAAAATCATTTTCCATTGATACTACAAGCATTGTTTTGGGCCTACACCTAAGAAATTAATAACTTAATTTACATAAGCATCATTTATAATATAATACCATAAAATCTTTTTTTTTCGTTTCAATTATAAAAATTAAAATTCGAATTATAAAATCAATATTATGAATATTTTCACTAGAAAATAGTTTAGTAATGAAAGACTACCAGTAGTTCGTGATAAATATTTACCACGGTTCCAAGTTTTTTTTAATAAATACAATTTTTTTTTTTTAAAAAAAACTCATTTAGAGAGTGACTGAGTAGGAATTTTTTAAGCTGACTTTTGAATGCAACTGGAGTGCTCCTTAATTCTGTAAAGTCATCAGGAAGTGTGTTAGAAATTAATATTCCGGCACATTTTTGTGCAACCTACAGAGACTCTCATGTCAATTATTTTTATTTCCTTTATTAAATGAATGCATATCCGAGGTGTTACTAAATTTATTCTAATTATTTATTAAAAATACTATCAATGAGTAAATAAATTGTCCAGAGAGAGTACGTATACCTAATTTCTCTCCCAAAGTCCTATAATTATCCTAATAACAGGATTTTGGGTTGGAAACTCTTTACCTTTATGTCTGGAGTTACTCCTAAGCATAATTCCATATGAAAATACGCCAAGTATATTAATTTTGCATTTTTCGTATCAATGTAATTTGGCATAACTCTGGATGCATATGGTTCTGAGTAATTTTATTAAAATAAATCATATTATTTCCAGTGAATCTGGTGAAAGATCTGGGAATTTTGGACTTGAATAATATAAATGTCGAAAGTTACTGAGTTTAAAAGCGAAGCTGCGCTGAATATGTTTTGTTACAGTTCAATGTCAATCCATTTACATGAAACCAGTTTATAAAATGCAACTCACAATTTTGCTCATACGTGATTATTTGTATAAAGGTGACGGGTTCGTGAAAACACTAAGACGTAAGTTACCTTTACTTTGAGGAAAAAAAGGTATTTGATTCCCAGTTGTTAACAAACTTTATTTATTAATTGTTTTATCAACAGCTCAGTTTATTAGCGACTCATTATTGGAACTCATTTTGACTTGTAGGAGAACTGATTTGACACAAACATCCACGTCCTCGGCGGGATTCGAACCCCGGGACCTCTGTTAAAATTTTCGTGACATAATAGTGAATTACAAACATTTCCTAAAGCCCAAGTGACCTCATTCTACAAGAACAAGAAAATTGAACCTCCCTTGTTCTGCTTCTCACCTTCACATAACCGTGCGAATGACGAAAGAGCCGACTGCAAATATGTCTTTTGGATTATCATTAACCTGCTTGCACTGTCTCCGCGAACCCACATTTCACTCTTCTGGTGAACCTTCCGTGAGGTCAGCTGCTGCTGAGACTGAGATTAACTCATTTTGTCCAACTATAACTACATCTAGATCCTGCGACCGTAGATAAAACAACATAAATAAAACACCAGCAGAAAACTCAATCCAATTAATATTGTTGTGCTTATGAAAAAAAAACAATCTTTTTGTTTCCGGAAGTTTATTTCAAATCTGTGATCATCCCTATAAAATATTATATAATGAATAGAAAACAATACGTTAAAATTAATGGAGCATGTGCTGAAGTTTAAGAAGTTGGTTTTGCGGTTCCCCAAGGCAGTAAATTAGGGCCATTGTTATTCATTTAGTACATTAATGAATTACCAAAAATAGTGAAGGAAGTAAAAACTCATCTGTTTGCTGATGACACCCTTATTTTCTAATATGGTAAAAATCGTAAAGACATTGTAAATAAAATTAATGTTAAGCTTTTAAATATTATAAAACTGATGTGTCAATAAGTTAAGTTTGAATACTAAGAATACCAAATGTATATAGGTAATAAATTACGAGACTGTGATATAGTTGTAGGAAATGAGGTTAAACACTTTAAGTACCTAGGAGTTATTATGGACTGTGAACTAAAATTTAATAAATATGCAGATTATAATGAAAAGAAATTTACAAAAAAATAGTAGTAGTCTGTAGGTTAAGAAATATTTAGTTCCTTATAGCTAAAAAAAGTAGTATTTATGTCAATAGTAGTTCGTCGTATACGTTATTGTAAATCATTATTGTTTGATATAAGTAATAATGTTATTAATAAATTAGAAATAATTTTAAATAGAGGATCGTGAATGAAAATAAATATTGTAAGATTCAGGATATGTTAAATAAATTAAAAATTTTAAATATTAGGGACCAAATATTTTATCATGTGTTAATTTTTATTTATAGAATAGATAAGGGTCAGTTGCCCGATTATTTAAATATTTTTGTTAAATGAAAATTAGATGTCCATAATCCTTACACCAGGGGGAGGGAAAAAATTTTTTATTGAGCACCTGAATCTAAGAAGTACAAAAAATTCAATGTTTGATAGAGGATTAATATTGAATAATGTGTTGCCTGTAGATGTAAAGAATACAAATAGTTAAATAGTAATTTAAATAAATTATTGTTAGAGATAAAAAAAAGTGATAGGTAAATAGTTGTATGTAATTAGCTCTGAGCTAAATCAGTACAATAAAAACGGATTCTATACACGCATGGACAGATTGCAACAAAAATTTCTACGTATATTCTTCAAATCACGAAAAACGGTACTGTGGGGGTGACCAAAAGGGTGTAAAGAATTATAATTGAAAAACGTGATAATTTTATAATAAATTACTGCGCGCCAAGAGACCGTGACGTAACACGCGCGCGCGATAGAGAGAGACGTTACCACGCGACGAACAAAGGAAATAGTTCCTTTTTCTGGTAATGAAACAAAGCAGAAATATTTTCATTGAATAAAATGTATAATTTTATTCTCTTTTACTCCATAGAATTGTAATAAAATACAATACGAAATACTTTACGATCCTTCCGGAAAGTGTAAGTTAATTTTCGTGTCATCTTAGTGACTCCGATATGGCGACTATTTGCTTACAGTGTGAATCTAGCTAACAATTTCATCAATTTAATCTTTCGAAATGTCTGAAGACTGACTGCAATAGTCAAGGAGTATATTTAAGTATTCTATTCGTAAAAAATTCGAAGGTATTTTTGTTGGGATTGATGCAATATAATTCAATGTATTTTATAGCTGTTCAATTAAAGAACTATCAGTTGAAAGTATGTACGGAACTAGGAACAGTTATATTTAGGGTAAATCAATTATTGACTAAAGATTAATATAGAATTAAATACTTTTTTGGTTTATATAAATAAGTACACGGGCAACGCCTGGCACACAGATAGTTTGAATGAATAAATAAATAAAGTCATACGCGACAGCATATATACAGTTCACCGTGCAATAAAATTCATTACCGACGTAAATATCCGTATCAAGCAGCCCAATATAATGTATATTTTTAATTGTATCAGTATCAGGACTACAAGGTTCATGTGACTTTTACAGGACTAATTTGCTGGTAAAATCTGAGCAATTTGAGCAAACTGTAAATGGTTGCAAGTGCTCTAGTTTCCTATCCACCCCGTTCAACAGTTCTCGAGGGAAAGAATCGAGCATTCTCATAAACGTAAAATGGAGGAATAAGCTGAAAAGTTGAGAGTTTGGCTTTGCAGCTTAGGAATGTTGGATGCTGCGTCACGCTCCTCCGTCGGGAGAGCACGTCTGATTCTAATTTAACTGTCCGCTGTGCAGGTTTGTCGGCAGCAACTTGTTCCTGGAAAATGTTTAATAAGAGTATTCTGCGCGCTTAGTTGTCGGAGACGGATGTCATAGGCATAACGTGCTTCTCTCTCTTAGCCAGGTGTCTTTCTTCAACACCCTTTTAATTAAAATACATAGAAATCGAAACGTCGCCCATATCGAAATAAATGTTTCTGTAAATAGAAATTTTTTAACAGTTTTAATTTAACGTCTGATTTGAATTAATAAAACAAGTGCTGACCTTATACAGACTTTTTTATTTATATTATGAGGACGTTTCGATACATTCTTGTATCTTCTTCAGGTATTTTCCAAATTAATATAATAAACTTGTATTGCTCCAATCTTGTTAGTGTTAAGTGACTAAAGTGCCTAGGACCCCTTTTTCAAAACTGTGTGAATTTAATAACTTGTTAATCGTTTGGTTGTTCTACTTTATTATAGTAATTTGGAAAATACCTGAAGAAGATACAAAAAGTTATCGAAACTTCGTTATAATATAAATAAAAAATAAAAAGTATAAGGTCATCGATTGTTTTAGTATTTTTTTCAATTATTTCTATCAACTAATAACATTTCTGAAACTTGTCTGGATTTATAATTTCTATCTCTATCTATGATATGGAAACTGCTCCAATTGGTAGTGATTCTTCTCATAAATATGCTTAGAAATAATCAATTAAGATACAAATATTTTAACAGTTATATTTATCTGACGTCCTTAAATAAATGAAAACATCGACCTGTTTAATTATAAATTTATTTTTAATTTAAATTTTTAAACATTATACTAGAAAAAAAATTCTCAAAGTTTAATCCCTAATTTATTAGGATCTCTTCAGTAGTTGTAAAGTCAATTAAACGATCTAATTAAGATACAAATATAGTAACAGTTATATTTATCTGACGTCCTTAAATAAATGAAAACATCAACCTGTTTAGTTATAAATTTATTATTAATTTAAATTTTTAAACATTGTACTACAAAAAAATTCTCAAAGTTTAATCCCTAATTTATTAGGACCTCTTCAGGAGTTGTAAAGTCAATTAAACGATCTAATTCCAAAAACCGTGTTTCTAAATATTCCAACAAAGGAAGATTTAACAAACATGATAATTTATAATAATTTTTAAACAAGAAAAAGTTTTGCTCGCTCAACAGTCAGGATTGAGAAAGGAACAGTTGTCCGCTCAGGGCACGGCCGCTCACAACACGGCGCCCTACCACTGGATAGCATCACTGGTATTACCGACAACAATGTAGTTGCCATTGAAATGCGTACTGGTCCCGTGACGTCTGTAGCACTGCGAAGTTCACAGCTCCGTAAAAAAAATGTTGCTTTTTCAAGGGCAACGAGAGCTAAAATTATTTTTCCAGTCGTTCATATACATTTGTTCGAGACCAATTTAATTCATTCATAAGATAAGCAGATTAATTTAAACCGTTGTTTTAATGTGAATGTGCGCGACTTTTCGATCACTCTGTATAATACGTGGAGGTGTTTCCAATGTCGACAATTTGGTGTGAATAGAGACAAATTCGAAGTGTAATGAATTTGTGTAGCTATGAATTTCCTGAAATGTAATAAGAACTTACCGTACGTTTATGAACAGACGTATTCACACCCAAATTGTCATATTGTCACGTTCCAATCATTAAATCTAGAGTGAATTGAAACAAAAACAAGTATAATTTTTTATTTACACTGCTATCATGCTGTCAATAATCAAAATGATACAAAAACTCTTGGATTGGAATCATTGATACTGTTTTATCTCCCTGACTTATTTGTCAAAATTTAAATTTTTCTACCTGATTGACTCGTATGAAATTAGTGGACCTGACGACTTCTTCAACTTTAAACGTTTGAAACGTTTCTGTATCCTGTTTATGCTTATCAAAATTTAGACAAGTTGAAACAATTTATTTCACATGAAATCATCGATTTGGCCGCCATTTTTGTTTCTATATTTATTATAAAATTCAAATTGATGAAACGCGCATTCACAACAATCAAATTGACCGCATTTTTCGTCATAAAACATTGCATTTGAAACTTACATACCTTTGAGGATGTTACAACTCGAGAGTAACAGTTTAAGTATTGAGTTAATCTACTCTCGGTATTTTCCCACTTTCTACACTTAGAATTAAGCTTAACAAGGTCTTTAAAGAAATGCGTAAAATTAAAAGGAATGCTCGAGTAAAAATGTTCTCGTTAAATCTGAAGCACTCGTGACTATCCTCTGTTGGAAACGCTACGAAAAAAACTTGAAACAATGTCCATGTATTACAACACGGTACTGGAGATGGTAGAAAAAGGGTAAAGCTGAAAACTTAATTAAATTTTCGCCGCACTCGTTCGCGTAAGTATTAATAATAAGTATGGAAGTACGATGTGTTGATTTTGTTTTAGGAAGTTGGTTTTTGTTTTTATAAAGATGAAATTCTCGAAGGATTTGTATTAAATTACTGCGCGTCATGACGTCACGCGATAGAGAGACGTGACTACGCGACGAACAAGGAAAATAGTTCCCTTTTTTCGTAATTAAATATAGCAGATGAAATTCTCGAAGGATTTGGGTAGTTAAAATCGGTAAAACCCTCTCACCCTGAAAATTGGTAGAATTAAGTGTATTTTATACATTCCTATTCATTTTGTTACTTTGAATCTAACAAAACACTTTTAGAAAATTTTCTATTCTTGCTGCAGAAAAAATTTATCCCACGCACGTGGACGACAAGTGACGTTAGACTTCAAAATTGGAACCATCTCAAGTTTTCTTATGTATAATATTTTTGTTTAAATGGATTATCTTAAATATTATTGATGATATTTATATGTATTGTTTCGAAATACAACTCAATGGATATGTAAGAAAAATTGACCTTAACTTACAATTGTAATTTGGGCAAAAATCTTAACATTCCATTCTAGTTTTCATTTTATGAATACAGAATGGATATGACAGTCTATGTCGAAAGCTCGAATTACATTATTGACATATAAATTGCTTTTGGGTGTCTGAATAATAATAAAAAGTTGTTTTGTTTCAACTCTAAACGAACATAACCTCACTCCAATTCAGCTCTTCTAATTTATCCCCATTCTTTGAGAAGGAAACAAAAGACGGTAAAAAGATGGAAACAGCAAGAAGTTATCAGATGAATGAGACCTGTGTACTCATCCACGTAAGTGTACATGTAAAGGGATGTGCAGGATTATGAAGCACGTGCGCTCCTCCGGGTCGAGGTACAAAGAGGCCGCCCATGGCTCTCGTAACTACACAGAGATGCTGTGATAAGCGGATCAGATTCTCCGAATTCGTTGCTAAAAATAAGACGGAAGAAGAAGCTCCTGTGAGAAGGATCGATGGAAATTAGGCCAGCTTTTAAGAAAGAGCCACAGCAGAAACATTCTCATAACAAAATTTCATTTCATTTCGTAAGGTGGCCTTCTACTGAGGAACGCTTAAATAAATATATAATTCATGGTTGGGGTAAGGTAGTGTAACGCTATAATCGCTAATAATCCAATAAAATATCACTGTATCTCTTTCTTTCCACATTTACAAATTATCAACGCTCCTCTGTAAAGAAAAGACCATGTGAACAAACAGCTTCACGTTGTATGACGTTAACTATGAAGTCACTAGACTCACGCAAATAATTATCTAATGTTGTGGGTTCAACCATTGGAAAGATATCCGACTTACTTCAAGATGGAGGATAGTTTACATTAATGCTCTATCAAATAAAATGTTGAAACACTTATCTCTTTGCTACATCAGATATGTAGATGACATTTTTAGTATTGCCAAATCAACCTTAGAGTCAATACTTTGAATAATTATCATCCCAACTTACAATTCACACATGAAGTTGAATTTAATCGTTCTCTTAATTTCCTTCATGTCACTGTATCCATTCTGAAGACCTCCATTCTCACCAATTGGTTCATAAAACCTACGTACTCTGGACGTGTTCTCAATATTATCTTTCTGATCATCCTCCAAATCAAACGAGAGCTATGGTATGCAATCTTGTAGACAGAGCTATATTACTTTCTAACTCCAAGTTCCATCAACACAACTTAAACATTGTCCAAAACATCTTAATGAGTACCTTTAAAATTTTAATATTAAAAACATACACAGCAGGTTGAACAAAATCCAACATCCTACTGTCAATCGTCCCCAAACACCTCAAGCAAAATTTTTTATCATACTCCCTTATTACAAATTTCTACATCACGAATTTATCCAAATATTCAAACAATATAAAATATCCATCATTTACAGGTCCACTAATACCTTTTCCTACTTGATTAAAAACCACAAGGACCCACTTGACACCTACAGCAAACATTCTGTTGGTTGCAAAATCTCTTGCTCTATTTGTAATTCCTGCTACATAGGACAAACAAAACGTTCTCTTAACACACGTATCAAGGAACATATGTCTAATATCAAACTTCCCATTGATAACAATCTATAGTATCCAAACATATAATACTAAGATTTTAGACATTGACACCAGGTACAATTTCAGACTCATTTCAGTGTTGTTTTACATTAAATTAAACATCACAGCTATTAATGTACAAACAGACACTATGAAACTGAATAATTGCTATGATCCGTTACTATTACGCTAAACCTTCTGTTTTCCCATTGCCGTTGCTCCCTTATTGTTACGCTAACCCTTCGGCTCTCCCATAGCCGTTGCGTTTTCGTCGCTTTTGAGTTTTGTCAACTGACAAGGGCAGTTGTGTCGCTCTAGGCTCTTCTTCGCACCTGACGAAAGGGACAAGGATCCCAGAAACGTTGTCTGGTATTTATATTATCACTTTTTTGTCTGAATTGGCTATCTTTCATATTTTAATTAAATGTACTTCAAATTCACGAGGGATTATGTTGTTTTTTTTGCGTTAATTGCGACCAATACAGTAAATACAAGGCTAACTTTATGAAAAATATTTATTAAATCAACAACAGGCTTTAAAAGTCTCTAATGTATTAGAATACTGACGATTGCATACCTTTTCACTCATCCAGTGATTCCTAGCTTCCTCCATAGTATTTCATTCTTATTTTATCTCGTTGTCTTTAACTGGTCGGTCTACTCTTGTAATCACCGATTCTACTACGATTGCCATTAATTTTCGCTACTTAATCTTTAAATTCAGTTAATATTTAACATATCGACTCTTCATGTTTCAGTCTTCCTTATAAAGTCATTACAAAAACTAAATTTTCAAAACAGTAGCTACCGACGTATCAATACATCATATCCGTCTCTATAATGAAGTTGAAGATTTTTGTACGTTGTTACGTCCATTAGTAATGTCAAAAAACCCCGAGGCCTCTGAACGCTGTCACAAAAATTCAATTTTTTTTTAGAGAGATCGATATCCTATTAAACTATATTTTTATGTCCTCTCCTCTGAAGATGCTCTGATCAAAGAAGTTTCATCTGGATAAAATTATTCTTCTGTAGAAAATTCGCATCCCAAAGTCAGCAACACAGCTGCTGGTTTGAACAGGGAACCTCAAGCAAGGGTACAGAATAGGCGCCACAACTAAAACTTCCCAATAAAATATTTCTTTTATTACTAATTATCAGAATTCAATAACACTGGTATATGTGTTATATTTTATTTCTTAATACAATGTATTTTAGTTAGACCGACAGTAATTAATATTTTGTCTTACATTCAAAATTATTTCTCGAACACCTCACTGCTATTTTTTTTACCGATCACTGCTATGACCCTGATTCAACAAACACTTTACTTACAGAACATATTTGTACGTAATTTTCACTCACCTGAAATATGAAATAAAGTATTGAGTACAAATATATTGACTCGAAACAAAGTATTTCAGCAGATGGCTGTGAGTCAATGCAAACGAAAACGTACATATAACATTGTTACAAACGTATGTGTATCTGTATATGATTCCTTGATCATGCATCACCCCACCATTAATAAATATAGCTTTGCAAAAAGGCAAAATTATTTTCCAAAAAGAATTACAGTCTTTTAGTGTCTTAATTAGGCCTAAGTATTACTTCTGTTATGCGTAGTTACTGTACAGAATTTTTTTTTAAAAAAAAGACCCATAACTGTGCTCTTTTTAAACTGTTGGATGAATAGTTTTCCCCTAAATTCTCTTTTACTACCAGTTATAAAATTTCAGAATTTACTCCAACAACAAAATGTATACACAACACGCTGCAATCTCTTTGATGACTTACAACTCGATGTATCGTATTGCAATCATTTCAACACAAGTGCTATGGAACTCTATTCACTCTTCAGTGTATTTTACGCCTTCTAATTATTAATGCCGCAAGGCATCCCTAAATAATTAGTATATTATACCATTTAGAATGTTATATTCAACCCCCTCAATCATATTGGCCTTGTTGACTTTTATTTGCATATGGAAATTTTATTTTTACGCAATCAGAGGGTTATAATTCAGTTGTAAAATGAAGCGCTTTGTCTCAAGAAGGAAGGTTTTCTTTCCCAAAGTTCGTAAATGAATTTGATTCATCTTGCCCGCCGCATGTCTGATCGATGAAGTCACAAAGAGTTCCGCTATTCGTAGGACCAGGGATGTCCATCTGAGAATCGAACCGGGTACGGTTGGCTCACACAGTGAAGTACCAAAATAAAACCGTTTTTGTAATGCCAAACGAATAATATTTGTATCAGATTGTGACGTTGCAGTCAAACATTCGAATTGGATAACGAAACTTATTGCCTCCCTCCACCACATAAAGCCACACCCCTCTCCTTGAAACGGCAATTCTATTTTAAATGCTACTCTAAGTAATTGTGTAATTCCAGGAGGAAAGGCATTCTTTCAATTTTTCTATCCGTGGTGTAGGAAGTTACTGTTCGGCTATTCGTTGATATTTCTTAAACGGAAATGACTGTTTGGTATGAAAATTCCCGTACTGTGACTCCAAATTTTTCTTAACACTCTCATGACAAATTGTAAGGACTTCCTCGCCTTCCTATTTACCTTGTTACTTGGTTTTTCTCTCGTCCACTTTGCAGGTCAAATATTTTCTCACTGACTTAGCAAATGATGACCATTTTGGTAGCTCTACAAATCTTATTACTGTAAGCTAAATTTATTTTACAATCCCACTATTAACTCTCAAGTTCTTGATCACTGGGAAGTTTCTTAGGTGTCTATAATAAATAACATGACCATCTTTCTGTTCAGTTTGTAGAACATGGTCCAATTGATGGGGTCAAAGACCCGATCCTTCGATTCGATTAGTGATCGATTCAGACCACAAAATTCAGTCTTGTAGACCTTAACAAATCCTTCAGTTGCTTATGATGGCGGTAAGTGCCTCTGCTCTATTCCCGGCTTACCTGGAGTCTCTTATTACTGGAATGAACGAGGAAAGTCCTTTGGCTGCAGCCTCAATGAATTGGGATCCATAATGACAAGAATAAATTGATTCGAACGAAATTTTTTTCACTCAAAGTAAATCAGTAGAATATTTATGTGATAAATAAATAATAATTAATTGATATCTGTCTCAAGAATAATATCAAGTCGGTTGTATTTTTACGTCTGTTTATATGAAATAGATAATGCAGTTTCCTGACCAATTACAGACAATATTGAATTATAACAACGTTTCGGTACGTGTTTGTACCTTCATCGGACCTTTCCTAAATATTCTAAATATTAAAAAACTATTTTCACATCATATGAAAAAAAAATTAGGAATTCTTCCAAGTTACTTATTTACTAGCGCGGTCACAGCCCATCTGCATATTTAGGAAAGACCAGATGAAGGTACAAGCACGTACCGAAACGTTGTTCTAATTCAATAATTCTGTAATTGGTCAGACAGTTGCATTAACAATATCAAATCAATTGCTTAAAACAAAATATTCACTTATAATATTTCTTATTTAAACACATCTTCAGATAAATAACTACCTGGCAAATTTACTAAACATAACAGTATTATGCATATTTAAGCTTCGTTTATAGTCTCATGGTATTCGTGGGTGTGAATGCTTCGAAAAAAACAACAAATCACCACTTATAATTGTTTATATATTTTTTAACGTTACCCTTATATTATAGTACTCTTGATTGCGGAAGATCCGCCTGGGCTGTGAGTTAAGAGCTTCCGACTAGACTTAACTGACGTCATCCTGACGTCATCAGCCGGCGAACATTCTTCCCCAAGACGCGTATCCAGGATATACATATAATTACCGTAAAAACAAATTTTATTAAAACAAACAATGAGTACTTAATAACAATTTTCCAATATAATACTTAATATACTTTTAAACCAACAAAATTATTTTAATATTCTCCCATATAACAACCATGATCTTTTAACAGAATGTGATAAACATAGAAGCAGTATTGATTATCTTTCTAATATTCCTCTCAATATACTTATAGGACCTCTGTAAACCGTTTTCAATCCTTTATAATTATTATTTTTTTCCCTTAATAAAAACCTCTTTACTGATCATCCATGTACGATTGTATTATTCTCACCGTTAACTAAACCCGTCAGCGATAATCATCCATAGCTCTCACAATATAACATTTCCATCGCATATTATATTCAGTTATGGCCTTCACTCAGTATTAT
This sequence comes from Zhengitettix transpicula, assembly GCA_037074705.1. Lineage (NCBI taxonomy): Eukaryota > Metazoa > Arthropoda > Insecta > Orthoptera > Tetrigidae > Zhengitettix > Zhengitettix transpicula. The sequence goes on from CM073595.1 coordinate 6,595,923, forward strand.
CGCAACCAACTAAAACTCTTCTTCCAAACATTTCCCAATACGTGATGTTAATTCTATTTAATTTATTTTTATAAAACAATTTAAAAATTATTAAAATCACGCTCCGCATGCGAAGATAATTTTCCGGTCAGGGATACTGCACTTATAAGACGTGATCATCCTTGGTCCGTCGATTTCCTTTACGATTAAGTAATTTTAACATGACTGACTGAAAATGCACAGGCACAATATAGAAACAATAAAATTCTATTGGAGTTCGTTGAATCCATGACCAGCATATGAGTTTAAATATAATTATTTCCAATAATTTTCATGTTCTATTCTCATGCTTAACCGTAAATTGGACTCGTTTTTCATGCAACAACAAATTAACGTTCCCTTAAAATATTTTAGCTATAGAACAAATTCACTCCTGTAGTCCTGGATGACTAATAAAGGAAAACACGTTGGATACTAAACCGATACAAGCAATCCGGTTCCCAGGGTGTGTTTTCCGCGGTCGTAGACCTCGGTCGTAAGTTTAATTTTACACCCACTTTCATTAGGATGGTCAGTCAGAGACACTAGTAATTGGTTATTTCACCCAAAGCACAACCATCTATTCTAAAACCACTAACTAATTTAATAAATCTATTTATTACTCAAGGAAATTTTCCAAATTCTCTAAAGGCTTCAGTAGTTAGACCAATATTCAAGAAAGGAAGCAAAATGGATGTATATAACTATAGACCCATCTCTTTAACTACAACTTTCTCCAAAGTTCTTGAAAAAGTTCTTTATGCTAGATTGATTAATTTTTTATCTCCTAATGACATACTTAATAGCAATCAATTTCGATTCCGTAAAGGTCTAGCTACGATAAATGCTGTAACAGAATTTGTACACACACATTTTATAACAAATTAGACAGGAACATTTATGGACATGTCAAATGCATTTAAGCTAGTGAGCCACTCCATACTATGTGGAAAACTGGAAGCCTATGGTATAAGAGGCTTAGTCCTAAATATTTTCAAATTCGATCTTTAAAATAGGTATCAGTATACAGAAATAGATGGGGTTACGGTAACTAGATCTGTCCATGGAGTTCCGCAGGGATCTATATTGGGGCCTTTGCTATTCTTTTGTTGTATATAAATGTTATGCCTACTATCTATGGATGTAAAATTGTATCGTATGCTGATGCCACAACTATCCTTACCTGGCGTCACAATGAGGATCAACTACGCTTGATCACACAAAATAGTATGGACCAAATAACTGACTACTTGAAAATGAACAAAACGAAAGTCAACGCCTCTAAGACAAATGTTATATAATTTATTCATTCTAAAACCGCTCAATAGGAGGGAAAAAATATAAATCATTCCGACGTCTAGCTTGTTAATTCAGCAAAATTCCTAGGTATTCAACTGGACTTTAAATTATCCTGGGCTGAACACATTGCAAATATATGCAAAAAGTAAACATGAATGTATATGCCTTAAAAAGACTATCTAGAGTATTAGATAGGGACAACCTCATCAAGGTATATATATATATATACATACATATATATTGTAATAAACACATATTTAAAAAATCGGGCGTCCAATAAAGATTGTTACAAAATGACAATTAAAAACTTACAATGCAAAATATTCCTGACTTAAATAATTATTGAAATACGAAATGCTGAAATAACGATAATTGTATTTACACATTAGGTTTAAAATTCCTTTTTTGTTTACTTAACCCTTAGCTGTTCGTCTGGGCTCGACCTCACTCGATTTTTGATAAACACATCATAGAAAGGCCATATTTCACTGAATTTAAGGATGTTCTAGTTTTCAAACACAAATCACTTCCTGCTCTTTAACTGTTGATAACGTTGTTTTTTCAAAACTTTGATAATTGCATGAATATGGCAATAGACGAAATTCTTCAGACTATCGACTTGTAATTCCAAAACCCGGGACTTTAATATAATATGTCTCTGCTGCCTAATCGCACCTGCTCAAACATAGTACCAGGAACTTTGAATCAGGGACTCCATAAACACACCTTCAGCCTTCCTGGTCCAAGCAACTCTGAATTCTCAGGTTCTGTACGTCTCAGTGCTGCCTGAGACAACAATGCAACTCTAGCAAGCAAGCATTATAGGCTCCATATTCTCGTAGACAATCCTTAACCTACAATAAAATGGCCTCATATTCACGTCACCGATAATAAAAATCGTAAAATTTTGATTATTAAACAATTACATATTCGTAATTACCACAATATATTGTAATAATTAAATAATGTCGGTGCTTTAAATTAAGAAGATTATTAAGGGAAAACAATTAAACAAATTTATTAACAATTTTTAAATACACAATAATATTTGGGATCTCAGGGTCTTAAACTGAGTTTGATAAATGGCTGAATATATACAATCAAAATTACATTTACCTTTTATGGAAGTTAATGCGTCTGAAACATAGACGAAATTTGTTGTGGAAGAAATAATACTACAGATTGAATTTAAACAGTTTTAAATTTCATCAGGAATTAACTATCTCATTTTATCGATAATTAAATAATTAAAATTAAATAATTAAAGAACGATCTGACTTTTATCTTTTAAAAGTGGTTTACAATATGATTTTAAAGTTTTTCTACTTACGTTCGCCCAGGTCTCATTTTAGTTTTTTCGTGCACAAAATTTGGGGATATCACTGATTCTAGTACTCACAGACTCTAAATGTCAACAAATTCTAATTGGCGTAGTTTTGTTAGTTGGTCTAACACAAATTGGTAGATTCTCGATGCTTTGCTGCAACCTGGATTTGCAGATCTCGTGAGTTTAGTTGGAAATGTACTTAATTGGTTTGTCTATGGCCAGCAGGTTGAATTTATGCTCGGCCACCGATTACAACATTAGTTTCACTCTCTCCTTCCCTACTGAAGATTGCTTTACTTTTCAATATTTTAGAACATGTTTGTAACTGGACAACATGAATTTTCTGGTCTTTACACCTCGCTGTTCTATGCCCGACTGACTTCCTCGTCTCGTAAATTTTAAACGCATAAAATTCTCAGCCCATCGACAACAATACTTTCTTTGCCTTGCCGCCTTGTTGCCACTCTATATCCACTAATAATGAGTCCTCTACAATCCAACTTTCCAATTAGCACAATGTCTTAATTACCAATTACTACAATATATATATATACTCATAGAAAAATCGCAACTTACAGCGTTACCGACCCATTATCTGATACGCGCGTTCTTGTAGGACTAATATATAGACTATATATACATTGCTCAAAAAAAGGCAATTAGGTATATTTTTGGAATGAAACGAAGCGAATCTTGTAGAACAACCTTTAGAGAAAACAATTTATTAACTGTCCGTGGAATATATATATATATATGGTAAAAACGAAAAAAACTTACCCGCGTCACAGTTTAATAAACCTTAGAAAAACTAGAGGGAGTAATTATTTTCGAGTTAGGACGAATTTACAGAAAACGGAGAACGACCTACTCCTCAAAGGAATTATATTATTTAACATTCTGCCGCATTATATAAAACAATAGTGAACAATTTAAAAGTAGACTAAAACAATATCTATCTGAAAAAGTTATGTACAGTGAAAGATTTATAATCGAATTAAAAATTATGTGTTATTGTATGTAACTTATATATTATATATATTTTTTATATTTTTTCAGACTGACTATTTCTAATATTGTATAAATTCAATTCACACTTGTCTTGTGTAATTTCTCTATCAAAATATCAATAGGATCGACGTCAAATGCTTCAGCGAAAACAGTTATGATGATTTGGTGGCATGTGATTTCCTATAATTGTCAATCGCTGTTTAGAAGCGACAATTAAGCGCCGTGAGAGGAAACAGTTTGGCTGTACCGCTAAATGTCGCATTGTGGTTGATCTGCGATGCTGGAATGCACTTTATGCCGCGGGTCCAGACTCGTCCATGAGTCAGCAAGTGGCACGTTTTCCCACTACGAAAAGCGGCGGACTTTCGACGTTCCCACACAGGTGCACCGTTCTCAGAAGGCTTGCCGGTATTAAAAATAGCTTTCCTTTTACTCATAGAAAAATCGCAACTTACAGCGTTACCGACCCATTATCTGATACGCGTGTTCTTGTAGGACTGATATCACGAATGAAATTAATTCAATCTGTTGAAATCAAGAATTGTCTTTCATACTTCAAATATTCCCTGTAAGAAAACTCTGTGAAAATTATTTATTGACACGATTTATCACAATTTTTCAATCAATGATGATATCAAGAAATGAAAAAACTTATATAAAATACTTGGTTTATCAAGCGGGTCCATTGTTTATTAAAACGCAACGTTTCAGCGAAATTAAACTCCACCGTCATTTTCGAAAAATTATTATACTGACGACGGCGGAGATTAATTTCGCTGAAACGTTGCGTTTTAATAAACAATTGACCCGGTTGATAAACCGAGAATCTTTTATTAAATCAATTCACCGGGAAAGCCTACGTTATTTGAATAAAAAAATATAATATGTAAATTACTAATACGGAATAAATTGTATTTTAAATTAATAAATTCATCTCCGTTTAACGTTAATACCCCCCAAAAAAAGGTTAATTCAACAACGTAACAAGCATCCATAAAAGTGATTTATAAAATATTTTATATTATCACTAAATAAAAAATTAACTATTTCAATGTTATACATTCAGGGTATTTGGCCTATATATTCCGCATTCTGTAGGTAAAACTGAATTCATATGAAGAATATTATGCGAAAATTTCATTTCGTGTCTTTAGTTCACTCTCCGGAAATGGAACTTTGAAAAAAAAATTCTATTTACTCGGCGAAAATATAATTACTTTGCCACGACATGTTATATTAACGGATATACAATTTTTCTTTACGGAATTCACTAACTTTATTGATTGTAATTGTTATTAATTGACAGTTAATTTAAATTTTTAAACATATATCCCATTGTTCACAGGAAAAATGGGAAAAACTACTTTTTTTAAAAAAAATAGGTAAATATTTTGAATCCCCCAAAAACGTGACCTATTATTTTGACATAATTTCTGAGAAATTACTATACATGTGTAGTGTGGTAGAAACAACAATTGAACGCATATTCAACAAACAGACTCACTTCAAATATAAAATCACTCCTAAAATAATTTTAAATTTTCAAAAAAAAATAAAGAAGGATCATTTTTAATAAACGTAATTTTTCATGGTGCTGTTATAATCTTATTATTTAACTCTTTTCTGTTCTGAGAGAGAGTCCATTGATTTTCAGGAAAATCTTTCCGTTTCTTAACTGATCTTTCATTTCTTTGTTTTCCGCGGCTTGAAGCGTCTTCAGTTAGACAATTTCCACTACTGGATACATGTTGAAATTGCAAAACATACTTAAGCTTGCGAAAATAATTTTTTCAGGCATCTTACTAATATTTTTCGGGCATTACAAAGCGTTAACGAATCGAGGAATAATTCTTGAGAACGTCAACAGGAAAATCTGTTGTTGTCAACACGTATTTCACGTTTGTATTAATTATTATTTCTGTTAAATAAATCGCACTATAAGCAAAATTTAAATATATTGCAACACCTGTAGTGATATTAATTAGTTGTATAGAATTATTTGTATAATTTGTTGAATGACGATAAATTTGTCTGACACTTCAGGTTGCCGTTAGGCAACCACGTATACACTCAGAAATAAGCAATATTTACTGTGAGATATGTTTTTCATAATTTTTGTATTTTCTTCTAATTTCCAATTTTCACTCAGTTTAAACGAATTTAATATCACACTAATCAAATTCACGGCCTGAAAGAATTTTCAGTAACCACTATTTAAAAATTATTTATTTATGCATAAATCTTGAATAAATGCGATGAATTTACGATCTGCTTAACCGGATCACGCTGCCTAAGGAATATGTAGAAAATTCGGTAAATTCTTAGCCAGTGTTATACTTTAAGTGTTTGAAAGAATAGAAGAGCTAAATACAATTTGCATACTTAGCAAGTCTGCCCAGTCATAACGTTTTTCATGCCTGCGGGAAGTCTTGTAAATATGTGCGCCCAAACCTTTACAGTAATAAATACTTTCCTCAGTCGGTTCCTTGCCAACATGTGTTTAATTGTAGTTTTGGTTTTCGGGGAAAAGGGAGGTTGGGTTGACCCAAGATAGCTAATATTTCCACACGTAATTTGCGCTTTCATCGTATATTTATAAAAGTCCTCCATTTTTTTTCTTTTACAAACGAGGCCATTGATTTTCACGCCAGAAATTTATATTTCCCAGCATCGGTTTTTATAAATTTATCGTTTGATTACTTGACGTGTGCATCGTCACCGTTGTGAAGTGGCCACCCCTGATCCTGGTGACGTCACGAGCTTCCTCAAGGACGAACAACTCAAACCTCCAGGAATTTATTTCGAATTACAGCAAAACTCAGGTAGAATGCAAAGCAGCCAGCCACGTATTCCTCGTGCGTGGGTGGCATTATGTCTTTGTGAGTAATTGTTTCCTGCTGGAAGCTTTGATGTATTATCAGAAGCCCAGGAAAAAAAAATTGAAGCGGTCCACTCCGAGTTCTTAGCCTCGGCGATTTATATGGAGATTCTTCAAAGTTTTCGGAAAATTTGCAAATTCTTTGGGAAAATGTATCACATTGATACCTGTTAAACACTGAAATTGTAATCTCGGGGACCGAATCACTTCAGGTGTATTGCAGGTAAGCTGATATCTAGGATGAAATGATTTAAACACAATTTATAATTGGATTGTATCAAACATGACGGAATTTAACTAGACAACGATGCGGTCAGGAAAGAAACTATCGATTCCAGGAAGAATTAACTTGCTAATTGCTGTAGCAATAACATTTTTAAACTGCGGTGATAATGTTAATTCGAAGGTTGGCGCAATTCACTATCATGGTATCGAAGAAAAATTTTAAAACCAATCGCCTGACAGATTATGAATCACGGATGTAGTGCGTTGGGATCATTTATGGAAATCAACACACTCGGATAGAAAATATAGCGAAAATATTATTGCTGTTACGTTGATCATAGAAGGGCAACGATGTAGTAGATCAATAAGTATTGGGGATCTATAAGTCCATAAGTTAGTTTCCATGGAGCAAATGTTTAAATACTTTGTTGTTAAATTACATCACTGATAGTCTTACAAAATTGTGTCTCAAAAAAATAAAACAAGATGGGTGTCGCGTTTACTGACAGTGGTCGATTCACTGGCAGGATTGTCGCCTTTTCTTCGCAATCGTGACCAGTTTCTACGTCGATACGTATTTATTGACGAATCATGGACTCCAGAGGCAAAAGTAAAGAGTCGGTTCAGTGAGTTTCTTGTAGGTGCAGCGTCTCGGAAGTTGTCAAAGGCTGTGAAATCGGCTGGGGAAAGGCTCAACCACAGAGTTATTCACGTCGACGATTTACGGGGGAAAAAGAAGACTACGGCGTAACGATGAAATTAATGCTGTTTACAAATGCTTCAACTCATTTCCTGATCATTAAATCCAGAAGTCTTGAAATTGAACAGTAGGATCTTCGATTCTGCATATTCCATTAGAGTCGAATTTTTAATCACTCCAATATTTTGAAATTAGTCCCAAACATTTAATAAATAAAATTATTTTTAGATGTCATAAATTGATATCTATTTGTTCTAAACAGGTTTCAGATACTTGAATTAACGTATAAATTTGGAGAAGTTAATTGATAACCATAATTTTTATATTTGTTTAATGCGTCACTCGATTATAGCACAAAGACAGTTCAAGAAACAGAAACTAGTTAATTTGTCAATATATGTCATTTACGTGACGTAATGCTGCTTAATAAAATTTCATTAAATGCCGAATTACGTAAGGGTGAATTTTTCACTACGGAAGAAAGGAATATATTTTATAGAAATTGTATTAATCGATTTAATTTGTTTTATCAATAGTATTAATGTTAAAACAAAATATTTTAATTACGATTTTTTTGTTTGGTTTCTGTCTCCTACTACAGGCTTAATTTCAGCAATAATTTAATTTATTCATTCATCTGTCTTCCATATTAATTTTATACTGGCAAGTAGTTACAGAGTAATTGTAAAATCATGTAATCACAGTAATTAATGCGAATCCTGTTTACGGAGTGAGTTAAGATTTTTTCTGTATATTATAAATTAACTAGAAATTCTGTTCCTCTTCCCGGAAGAAGTGTGAATCAACTCAACTCTTAGGTATGTAGTAATTTAATCAATTAGGAGGTGAAAGTACCGGGACTGTGTTGAACTAAGCCTGAAAAACACTAAAACCAAGCATAACCAATTACATAATTAGACTTCACGTGCATATTCCACTAAATGCACTTTTTACAAGTTTCAGTAAATTGCTAATGTTTTACACAATGAAACGCTTAATTTTATTATTTTTTTAACAAGCGTTGAGAAAAATAGAGCAATATTTACGAACGTGACATTAGAGAAATTCGTACGTCTACAACTGACGTACTGATAATAATATCATTTTAAAGCCGCGGTCGTAATTTTTAATTTCATGACTTCAACTCTCATATTCCCCCACATTTTTACAAAATTCCTAGTTAACTACTAATTGGAACACGCGACATATGGAGGCATAATTTATTCCGTACAATAGCCAATATTAAATTACATTAAAATTCTTAAAATTGCAACTAGATGTAATTTCTAACGTTGTACATAACAATAACATGAAGGACTGGGTATTATTAGGTTGTCGAATATTAATTGAATTTTTTTGTGTGTGAAGCACACGAACAGTTCTTAAAATAAAACAAAAATCTAAAAATAATTCACCAACATTTATTTCATCAAAGAAACTTCCAGATGTGAAGAAACATAAAATTGAATAACACTCAGATGAATATGTTCGAAAGAACGAAAGCTCCTGATTAGTTTTTATTTTATTAAAGGGATTTTCAAGATATAAAATACTACTTCTGGAGTTCAGTTCTTGATAAGTTCTGGAAGGTTGAGTATTTAGTGAAGTGAACACGAAATATGAGAAATACATGTTTATTTATCGATGAACGTGACGTTCAGTATAAATATTATTATTATTAAATGACATAATGAATAAATCGGCCGGAGAAAGAGACAAATAAAATTAATTCAATAAGGATCGAAAACGAAAAGTTGCTAAAAAATTGTAGTTAATTTGGTCTATAAATAAATTGGACTGTTGACGAATAATTACTGAAAACAATTCTGACGAAACGTTAGAGATAAAGAATTAAAATTTTAAATTTCATGGTCAGTATTCATATGACTTCGATACGTGGTTTCTTTAATTAAATGCCGAATTAATTCCTGGATAATTTTTTTAAGGTTTGAATAATGAAATACTGTACAGTGTAATTAAATTTCTTCAAGACTTTCCCTCATAATTATTTTGAAATATAATAAACTTATATTTTTCTTCAAGAATATATAACATTTTTTTACATTTGATAAATTGCTAATTTTTGTAATTTACTTCAATGTTTTTAATCATTCGGCAATTTAAATGAACAACTAATTATTATTTTTCAAAATTTTTAATTTATAATTTTGTGGAGCTATTGACAGTTTTCCATATTCATCTGTACAAAAATATAATTCAGAACCATTTACATTTTAACAAGGATCCCACATATAATTTTTGTTTATAAATTTGTAAATTGAATTCAAGATTTTGAATAAATATATATTTATTAAAAAAAATTGAGTGTCCATTTTTTCAGAACAGCCAAAGTATTCAAAGAGAGTTTTTTTAGATTCCAAACAACACTTTTTTGTCCGAAAAAAATTAATATTCCGATATTCAAATTTCTGCTATTTAGTTAATATCGTGAACGTGTTTTTAAAACGTTGAATTCTGTACGATGTAATTATTTTCATACGAAACTTTAATCCACTTCACCTTGCTGCAATATAATTTCGATGAAAGTGAAATAATTCGTGTCGCTGAAAGATACTAAAAGAGGGTCAATGCGAATGTTTTGTGTCGGAAATAGTGTTTTTAATCTCACTGTATATTTTTATTATTATTCTAAACATTGAATTTTCTTTTAATCTTCGTCCTGTTGGCGTCAAAATTTACACACAACTTTTCAGTTTCTTCGATCTCTATAAATAATCCTCCACCCCATCTTGACCCTCTGAATGTCTTGTGCTTTCTTCATACTCGTAAATAGTCACCATAATAATATGAAACCAGAATGAAGTTTACCTCCGCGGCATGTTCAACAATTTATCGCAATAAATCGATCGCAGTACTTACTAATTATATTATAGACTTTACTTTTGAATACAGTTCTTTATTTATTATTATTTATAAACACGAATGTCAAAAACATATTCTCCTTCTCATTTTGATATGAATCTATCGTACATTAAATAATATTGTGCCAGAAATGTGAATTTATTCTATTTCTGTCTCGTTCCTCGTAAGTATAAATGGGCGAAATATGTCTTGCAAAGAAGGAAACTATAAAAACCACTTCGGCTATTTCACAGCCCTCATGAAAGCGATTCGTTTACAAATAATCAATTGTTCAAGGGTAACTAAATATGTTCTTGTATAATTTAAGACGTCAGACCAATGACTGACCAGATTTTGGGTTCAATTTTTTTTTACATTCTGCCAGATAGCACTTCATATATTCTCGGTTTTGGTCAAAAAATCATAAGATTTACCGGTAATACCTCTGCAAACGTGTCAGTGAAATATTCCCTCCATCGCGAAATTTTCTATAATTTCTTTATAAAAAAAATTCAGTCCCCGGAAAACGATTTATTGTCAGTAAAATAATTCGTCAATCAATCTCAACAACTTTCGACATAGATTCATTCTATATTCATAACGAGAAAAAGTCAGGACAAAACTAAGTAATGGAATGTTAATATTTTTGACCATATGGTCAAAAACTGTAATATAGTCAAAAATAAAAAAATCATAAGATTTACCGGTAATACCTCTGCAAACGTGTCAGTGAAATATTCCCTCCATCGCGAAATTTTCTATAATTTCTTTATAAAAAAAAGTTCAGTCCCCATAAACAATTTATTGTCAGTAAACTAATTCGTCATTCAATCTCAACAACTTTCAACATAGATTCACTCTATATTCATAACGAGAAAAAGTCAGGACAAAACTAAGTAATGAAATGTTAATAATTTTGACCATATGGTCAAAAACTGTAATATAGTTAAAAATAAAAAAATCATAAGATTTACCGGTAATACCTCTGCAAACGTGTCAGTGAAATATTCCCTCCATCGCGAAATTTTCTATAATTTCTTTATAAAAAAAGTTCAGTCCCCATAAACAATTTATTGTCAGTAAAATAATTCGTCATTCAATCTCAACAACTTTCAACATAGATTCATTCTATATTCATAACGAGAAAAAGTCAGGACAAAACTAAGTAATGGAATGTTAATATTTTTGACCATATGGTCAAAAACTGTAATATAGTCAAAAATCTTAGAATGATTTGCTTGACCATCTATTTTACACTGACACAAATGGTCGTGGTTCAAGTTATCCCTTCTCATTAGGGCGTTTATTTTCATCAAGAATAATTAGTCTATTACAATGAGAATCTGAAGCGATACGCGAAACTATTCTTGAGAATGTTATTTATTGTCCACTGTCGACAATTATTATTCTTAAAAATTTTTTTCTAAGTTTTACTAGTGGTTTTACCACGGCTGACATAGATATAGACTGTAATGTTAGTGTCCCAGCGTCTGGCCAACGTTTCGCCATGTCTGAGTTACTACTTACCTGGAGTTCCAGATTCCCAAGGTCGCTGCGGGGAACACCAGATGCTCGTGTTCGTCGACCCCATTTCCAGGTATTTCCATCTGACCTGAGATTAGGGAAATCTCAAATCCCAAACGGTCATTCTTCCTGTCGGCAAATTTATCCTGAGCGAGTGCTGTAGCCGCTTCCCAAGCCTCTTATCTGCACGTGGCCCGTTCCGGAATCTCGCTATTGTAAACAATTTTCCGCCTATATTGTTTTCGGATCTTAGCAAACGGCACTGGTCTTCATGTAAATATTGACCTACGTTCACAACCCACGACGTAAATATCCGGAAATGAAAATAAAATAAAGATTCTTTATATAGCCTATCATTATACTACGATCATGCTTCGAGTAGGACTCGTGCTGAGGAATTGCGAAAATGTGTAATGGAAATTTTGTGCAGGTAATGTTCCGATCCCACAGGAAGCAAAATTATTTAGATCGGATGCCACAAAAAATAATTCTTCAAAAATAAGGGGAAAATTTTCTGTCTTTCCAAATTAAGAATCTGCAAGAAGTTTCTAAAATATTCCTATGGAATATAGAAAGTAGAATGTTGGTAGTTGGAAACGGAATATTAAATATGACGAGTTGAACTGGACTGAGGTTATGTTCACTGAGAAGAGTTGAAATAAAAAATATTATAATGACCAAAAAAAAATTTTTGTATCGTCGTTCAATAACAAAAGCTTTCGGTATACATTGTCATATTTATTCTATACTAGCTTTGGGGTGCCCGGCGTTGCCCGAGAAGCCATTTATCCATAACCCCCGAATTTTTCGTTATTTTTACGTAACCCCCACCCCTACCCGTGCTCCCCTCCCACATCGAAAGGGGTTAATATTATACACAAATAAAGTCGCAGAAATATTATCAATGTAATTAATTATAACTATAATTATTAAAAGCAAATATTTAATTGCATATTTTAAAATTTACCGGCCCTTGGGGGTTAAACGGCCAGTTGATTGTCATAATTACACTCAGAGCCACTTACAACCATGGATTTGACTTCAAGCTCGGTTGTACTCGCGTTATTTTCTTGTAACGCCCGTTCACCCCCTCTCCCCCCCACCCCTACCGGCGGTCCTTTCCCATGCTGTTGAAATTATATTCATATCACATCGGTAGAAACACTATCAATCGCTTTGACCCCTAAAAATATTTATCAGACTCAAATATCGTCTGTTTTAACATGTTGGAATATTTCAACCCCCGCTCCTAGGGGTGGTAGACGTGTCTCACCCCGACAGTGTTTGTTTCCTGGTCTCAGAAAACACGTGTACGAAATTTGGTGAAATTTTCTTCCCCTGTGTAGATTTGTATAAGGAGCATACAAACAAATATATATACATACATACAAACACTCTGCTTATTTATAAGATTAATAACGATAAAAACACACGAAAAACGACTAATCATTGGCATTCTAAAATTTGAGCCCACATTACAATTTTTTGACCATATGGGCAAAAATCTTAACATCCCATTACTTTGTTGTTTTCCTGCCTTTTTCTCGTTTCGAATATAGAATTATATGACAATATATGTCGAAAGGTCTTGGGATTGAATGTTGAGACACATTATTGACAATAAATTATTTTTTATACACCGATAAAATGTTTTTTTCCAGCTTCTCTTCATCGTGATGATAAAAGTACAGAAATTTTTGCGAGGAACGAAATTTTTTTTTCACATGTTGGCAAGAATTTTTCTAGTAAATGACATTTTATGCAACGGTTACTGTGTTCAAAAGCAAGGATGTAGTAAAGTACTGAGCTGCTATCCGGCAGATTATAAAAATTTTGGAAACCAGAATCTGATGACTCATACGTCTGACGTCTTAAATGAGGGAAAAACATATTTATTTCATCTTGAAAAATTTATTATCTTAAAAAGAATCGATAGGTAAAATACCTGATGCGGTTTTAATACGGTTATTTTTTTGTATTTACGAGGATCGAAACAGAAATTAAACAAAACCACATTGCTAGCAGGATAATATTTATTTTAACGTCAGGTAGATGTTTTCAAAACATCTATCGTAGAAAATTATTGATGTATTTTACAGTCTCAATTTATTGATACTTTAAATACTTTATTTTAATTCGTCAGTCATTTTTCAGTAGCTTCCAGCCTAATTTTCGGCCATAATGATCTGATCTATTAGACATTAAAATAATATTATTGTTTATAGGAGTGAAATTATTGATGTTTCTCAATAATAAATGAATAAGAAAGATAGCCAATACAGACAAAAAAGCGATAATATTAATACCTCACAACGTTTCTGGGATCCTTGTCCCTTTCCTCAGGGGCGAAGCCGAGCCTAGAGTGACATAACTGCAGTTGTCAGTTGACAAAACTCAGAAGCGACGAAAACGCAACGACAACAACAATGGGAAATGGGAAGAAGGTTTAGCGTAATAATAAGGAATTATAGCAATTACTCAGTTTCATAGTATCTGTTTGTACATTAATAGCTGTGATGTTGGATTTAATGTGAAGCATCTCTGAAATGAGTCTGGAATTGTACCCGGTGTCAATGTCTAAAATCTTAGCATTTTGCCAATCAAATGTATGTTTAGAATTGATGATATGTTTGGATACTACAGATTGTTTATCAATGGGAAGATTGATATTAGACATATGTTCCTTGATACGTGTATTAAGGGAACGTTTTGTTTGCCCTATGCAGCAGGAATTAAGTAGGAAAGGTTATCTTTCTTATTCATTATTTTCTATGAAACGAAAATTTTTTCATTTCTCAATAATAACTTTCAATAAAGGCCAATAACCAAGCTGCGAAAAAATGTGTTTCGCGATTGATTAAAATTATTAAAAATATATTCATATATACCTAAAAATTAATAGTATAGTATTGTAACATTTGTGCGTAAAATTAATTTTTGTTATTATCGAGAAGTCAATTATTGACCTTATAAAGACACTATTTTTAGAGCGTTCCATCCAAATTATTTTAACAAACTAGTACTGACAACAATTAATATGTTACGAACATGTATCGAAACTTTGTTACGCTCTAAATAAAAGGTGAAGTGTGTGTATAAGGTCAATAATTGTTTTATTAATTCAAAAACAGACGTAAAATGTAAAATTTGTGTAATTATTTCTAATGTATACGGACGTCTCGTGCTAAATAAACGATCAAACGTCAGACTTAACCGGAAATGAAATTTAGAAGCATCTTTAACAAAAAATAATTTCTCAAATATTTAATGCACACGAGCCAAATTGACAGAGGTTTCTTTTGGGGTTTCTTTACTGAGCTATGTAAAACTAGAAAATAAGAGTATGTCCAAAGTGACGTTTCAAACAATAAAGACGTATTTTGATGCATCATGAGTAAACCGAACTAGCTAGATTTGTAACCTTCAACACAAATGTCTTTACTGATCTCCATCTTCATTACAACAGATATTTTATGTTCAATGACTTGTTATTGTCCATAGTTTTGTTTATATTAGCGTATGTACCCTTGAAATTCTCTATATTATTATTTATGTATAGTGCTAAATGCGTATTGTCTATGTATATTGTAGTAATTGGTAATTAAGACATTGTTCTAATTGGAAAGTTGGATTGTAGAGGACTCATTATTAGTGGATATAGAGCGGACGCCGCAACAATCCGGCAAGGCAAAGAAAACATTGTTGAGGTTCTACGCGCTCAAAATCTACGAGACGAAGATATCAGTCGGGCAGTAAGCAGCGAGGAGAAAAGACCAAAATTCCAAGGCATAAAAATTTGAACAGTACAGTCGGTCAGCAGACAGCGAATAGAACGGACGAAAAGAACTCATTGAAAGTTTTACAGTCGGCAGTCAGAACGAAAGATTGTGGCCCAGTCACAAACATGCTTTCAGTTATTAAAAAGTAAAGCAATATTCAGACAAACCAATGAAGTCCATTGTCAACTAAAGCCACGAGATCTACAAATCCAGGTTGTAGTAAAGCATCGAGAACAAACCAATTTGTGGTAAACCAACTAACAAACAACGCCAATTAGAGTCTGTGAGAACTTAGAATCAGTGATGTCCCCAAAATTGTGCACGAAAAACTAAAAATGAGACCTGGGCGGCCGTAAGTAGAGAAAACTTTAAAATAATTTGTAAACCGTGTTTAAAAGATAAAAGTCAGATCGTTCTTTAATTATTTAATTATCGATAAAATGAGATCGTTAACTCTTGATAAAATTGAAATTGTTAAATTCAATCTTTAGTATTATTTCTTCCGCAACAAATTTCGTCTATGTTCAGACGCTTTGATTTCCATAAAAGGTAAATGTAACTTTGATTATTTAAATTCTGCCATTTATCAAACCCAGATCAAGACCCTGAGATCCCAAATATTTTGTGTATTTTATACTTGTTTTAACTTTGTTAATAAATTTTGTTTAATAGTTTTCACTTAAGTTCTTTCATTTAAAACGCCACATAATCATTTATTCCCATATAAAGAAAGTATTGTAATTTTGTGTTTTTTTTCATTTGTTAAATTCAGCCATTGTAATATTATATATTTAATTGTTACAATATATTATTCTGTTCATTTTGGTAATGAATATAAATTTGACTATTTCCTCAGCAGAGGACTAATACAACTAATAAATAGAATAGAAAATTCTGACATATCTTGATTACTTGTTTCCATGGAACTTTCAACCAATCAGATTAAAATCGTGGCACGGAATGGGACGGATCTTACAAGGTCCTGACTACTACGAAATCAGAGGAGACGAGGGTAAAGTGGCAAAGGAGACTGCGAATACAGTAGCAAAGTTCCAGTAATAAATACGGCCAGTAACTATAAAATAAGTAAGTAGTAGTCTTATTTGGTTCGTAAAGTGGAGTTCACTAATTACTGTGGTGAGGCTGCACCGTTATTTGAAGTGAAGCACATCCGGTGGGAACAGAAGCCGGGAATAAAGGAAGACTCTTCGTACACGGCCTCGGCTTCGAAACTACTTTCTTCGGAGCGAAGCATACACTCACTTAGCCTATTTCGTTCCTCAAAGTCCCCAAGTTTTTTTTTAATAAAGCCTATTACTTTACATGACTGAGACGAAAATATTGGCTTCTCTACTGTTGGTAGCCGAAAAAACGGAAGTAAAACAGCTGAGACATTTATTAAAACCGGAAACACTCTAACCTGTGAAATTCCAATCCGATCATTATTTTTCAATCCTCGCCATTCACAAACATCCACTTCCGTACACAGCCGAAGATTCGTTAAGAACAGAGAATTTTCTAGAATTGGGACTCGGATAATAAAATGAAATTTGGAAAGAGTCACATCGAAATGCATAGTGAGGCAGAAACGAATGCGAATGACTAAGAAATAATGAAAGGACTAATCAATATTTTATACTGAAAAAGAAACTGTTTCGTTAACTGACGTACTTTCCATTTTCTTCTGTGTTAAGAATTAAAACTTCGGCTGCAGTTTGTGCGGTGTCGTGAAAAGCAAAATAGTTCAGAATATTTTATTTTTAAGCATTACTACTACGTCAGCAATGTAACTTTTCAAAAATATTAGTGTAATGCCACCACCCCACCACTGTTATAATATTAATAATTCCACTGTCGCGATCATTATTATCAGTTTCCAACTATTGTTAGTATATGCAATTTTTCCTTGCACTTTTGTCCGAGACTCGTAATCGTTACTAACATCCAATAAACAGACCAAAATATGTGAAAAAAATAAATACAACAGGTTTCTGCAAACAAAGTTGCTTTCTTTAGATGTTGAAAAATTCATTTCTTGTCTTGTTTTTTAAAACTAAGAATTAATTCAAGAACACTAGAAATGCTTTCCATCAAACCTCAAATCTTAATCTAATTATATATATATATATATATATATATATTAGAGTTTATTTATTTTGATTATTACATTATTTGGACCCCAACGTAGGGCTTATTTCCCTTTAATATTTTGATTATTACAATTTGGCGCCCAACGTGGGGCTTGTTATTTTACTATCTTTATTTAAGGTCATTTATTTTGTTTATTACATTATTTTTCACCCCAAAGAGGGATATTATTCATATTTATTTTGAATACCACAAAGTGCGGCTATATTACTCATATTTATTTTGAATATTACGATACCCATACACACACACAGATAGTTTTTATTTATATTATGACGACGAATCATCCAGTCTTGCTACAAGCTTCTTAGCGTTAAGCGAGTTGTGTGCCTCGGACTCCGTTTTCAAAACTGTGTGAATTTAATAACTTGTTAATCGTTTAGTTGTGCTAGTTTATTATATTAATTTTGAAAATACCTGAAGAAGATACGAAAAGGTATCAAAACGTTATCATAATATAAATAAAAAATATATATTGCGTGTCTTCAATTATTTTAATAATTCAAAACAGAGGTTATGTTAAAATTTTTAACAGTATATATATATATATAATTCGCTGGGAATGGTATAAATCCCACTGGTCGTTTGACAAACAGATGTTTAAACAAATAAATGATACAATTTTTTATCAAAATCAAGTTTTATTTAGCTTAGTATTTGATCTTTGATTAAAAGCATTTATACTGTTCTTGAATTAATTCTTAGTTTTTTTAAAAGGTAATGCAAAAAATGAATTTCTTCCACACCTGAAGAAAGCAACAATGTTTTCACAAATCTGTTTTATTTATTTTATCACCTAGTTTTGGTTGTCTACTGGCTACTTCACGATCTTTGTCTGGAATAAATCCCGGTGACAGTTTGACAAACAGATGTTTTAACAAATAAATGATAGAACGTTGTAATAAAAGCATGTCTTAAGTATCATATGTCCTGAATTTGTGAAAAAAAAATCAAGGAATGGTAAACAGAAAATAGTTATAGGGAGGAAAAATTGCACGTCACGAATCTATTCTGGTTATTGAAATTAGCATATAGAACGTCTGTGTTAAAGGTGTAGTAATTTGATAAATAAATAGCCAAATAACAGACAAAAAATATCTGATAAATAAATACCACACAACGTTTCTGTAATCCTTGTTGTGTGGTATTTATTTAGCACTTATTTATGTCCGTTATTTGGCTATTGTTCCTTGTTGTGTGGTATTTATTTAGCACTTATTTTTGTCCGTTATTTGGCTATTGTTCCATATATATATATATATATATATATATATATATATGTGTGTGTGTGTGTGACAGACAGAGTCCAGAAGGATTTAAAAATATTCTGGAACACTGAGTTTAAGTAACTTGTTAACGAAAAATTTAGACCCAAGCCTTATCCTATCAAAACAGCATAGACATATCTTTCTGGTAAAATCTAAGTCTACCCCGGGTGACCAGTTCGTACAAAATTAAAATTCTTCATGTTCTCTGAAGCGTTATTAATTACTCTAATTACAGATTATTTCTGAACGCCTCGCCTATGAATTGAAACAGAATTCCTTTGATCTTTGGCATTTTTCTCCTTGATTGTGTAACGCGTTTAATTTAGGCGTTTCGACACTTTCTTCTCAGTTCTGGGTAAAGTGATAAAAATAACCTACGATCAGATAAGAGGGACTCTGCAATTTGATCAATTTCTCGCTACTAATATTTTGTTTTGCTTACAAGCTTCACGAATAAATGTGTTGGTTTTACTTGCAATGTTGTTGTTCTTGATTGACATCACCCGATTTCCTTCTGTGAGTTATTCCTCCTGGTATTAATTCTCTCAAATCTCAGTTCCCAATTCCACAAGCCTCGGAAGCTCCTCCGTGACAATTTTTACTGGGTCCTGGCCACTTGCGAATGCAGGAGGGGGTAAGGTGATTATGCTTGTATTTCATGTATTGGTTGATTGGTGGATGGCGTAGGACAATGGCCAGGTTTTCCCCAGCGTCGAGCCGAGCTGGCCATGTGGTCGGCACCTGGACCAGCATTGTCCATCTATCTGCACCTATCTGAGGGCCGGCTCGCAGATGTCTTCAAAACAACATCTCAACTCCATCCTTATATGCCAACAATCGGCTGCTGAGTTCGTGGACGTTTGTGGAAATTTACGAATTCAACTACAAGCGTCACAAAATTTACTTTTTATCCCTTAAATGTAATACAATTATCATGGTATATCTCTGATATTTACGAATTTTCTTACAAGTTGCTTAATCACATAAAATAAATTCATATGATTAATTATACAAATATAAAATAAAAAATTTATACATTATAAATTATTTTAAATTAAAAATGAGAAAAAAATAGGTTCATAATTTCTTTATGGTTGGTAATATTATTATTTAATTACAAAATTAACGACAATTTATGATTTGATTTCAAATTATATGTTGTTTTACCCTTTATTATTCCTTTCCACATTAAATATAGAAGAATCTTGTTTTTTCTCTATTATATAAAATTTTACAAATATTTGTACAGAAACGTTGTGTTGAATAAAATATTTAAAAATGTCTTTAATTTAATTTCCATTATAATCAATACATTCATTACAGACGCACGTTCTAATTAAATTTATTTAAAAGTACAAGAAGAAATTGTACAATAACAAGATGAATTTAATGATGCCGCAGGTGTAATTTTGGTCGTTTTTATTAAATAATGTCGATAACTGAATTTCTTATTTATAAATGATATTATTACATATTTATTTTAAAATTTATTATATTGTAAAATTAGATAACTACACAAATAAATTTAATGTTATACTAACGAAATTGAATTTAATTATTCATATGTAATCAAAATTGTTTTTTAACACGAGGAGTCTGAAATAAATGGTTTATTAACAGATATTATTGTCGACTTTTACATTACCTAGATTTGATGCAGTTAAGTGGTTTTTAAGAATAACCAAAAATTGAAAATTTAGTGGAAGGAAATAGGCGAAAGTCAAAGAATATAGTAAGAAGAATTACAAAACCAACGTTGGGAACAGTAAGCAAACTCTGTTCTTCTTCATGGTTGAACGCATTCAGTGTATATGCATGAGAACCCGAGTACCTTGAAACACAACAGAGTTTACTAAATAAAAAAATAAACAGCCAAATAACAGACAAAAATAAGTGCTAAATGAAATACCACACAACGTTTATGCAATCCTTTCCTCAGGTGACTCAAAAGCCGTAAGATCGAAGCACCGCACCGCACGAACTCCAAAGCTTTATAATAATTCTTCTTGATAAATCTTCTCTTTGTTTACTATTTCCAAACGTTAGTTTCCTAATTAGTCTGATATTGTTTTTGTCTTTGGCCTATTTATTTCCGGTCGCAAATAATTTATTTTCAACTTACGTTCTTTCTTAAACCAATTCCAGGAATGGAAAACCCGACAAGAATATTTACAAATGATTCCACACCGTTGCCATAATATTTCAACTCCAAAATTATTCATTCCTACAACAAAATAAGTTCATATAAATTCTTTGAGGATGATGGATCGATGGAAAACGTGTACGCATTCAAACTTAGTAGAATATTAAGAGTTGTGCCGCTGTAGCAAAACAACCTTATCTCTGCAGAAGACTGAATTTTTGTGCCGAGAAGAAGAATTTATATTCATGTTGTGTTTCGTGATATGGAAATACTTTTGTATCTCAAGCTTTAGGCAAACATCTCATCTTGAATTTTATTAACTGAGACCATGAATCCGTGCATTTCAAATTGACTGGTTGGCTAAACGAGGTGATTCATAATAAAACGTAAAAATGATAATAAAACAATTACAAAATTGTTTTCGTGGCCAATGAATCTTCATCAGTAACCATCTGTTTTTGGGCTCTTGTGTCACTTTGTTTTCGGCGAGTTTGCCAATGTTTCGGTTGTGAACACCACGCATTTTCAAGACTGTCCGTCCGCTTGTATAGGCAGCTAGGCGTCCAAGGTCATCTTGATTCTGGCCGTGTATTTGTGTCGCTGAGTTTTTCCTTTGTGTCCCCTGATGGAAAACCACTGGGATTTTAAGGTCGTATCCAGTGTCTCAGTTAAAATCAGCAAGTCTCCTCCTAATTTAAATTCTTTCCGCAATGTTTCGTGTCCATAAAATAATTATAAAAATATTGTGACTTGGAAATTACATCTCATGGAATCATTACCGTTTAGTGGTACTCATGAAACCTAACATTTATCACCATTAAAGAGGCTTATATCGTTGACATTCTTCACAGACCTTTATGGGAATTTTTATTGTCGTGGATTAACGACGTTTAAATTATTATGTCAACTAAAATCGCATACCGTGTTATATACAGAATTGGCTTTAATACATTCAGTAGGCAGTTTGGACTTAATGTCCTCATGCCGTCCCAACCACCAACTCTAACACGGAGATCTCCTCATTCTTTTTATCCCCGTACGAATATATTATTATAGTTCAAATAACGAATAGTTTATGCTATTTAAAATATTATATTAAGGTTATCTTTATAATAGTCCATAAATTCCCGTAAAGTGTGTAGGGATTAATTGATCAGAAATTTTTGAATTTTACAGTTGAGCTGGAGAATCCTATATTTTTTTTATATTTTTTTTTAGAGCAACAGGATACATGAGGGTAATCCACGTTGGGTAACTCCCCTTTAATAGCATGGGAAGAGATTTGAAAGGGGGGATGCGGAAGGGAGGAGGAAGGTAGCAAAGGGTTACTAGGGCCCCCGGGCTATATTTTAAGGATCCTACCCGGCATTCGCCTAAAGAAATGCAGGGAAAACCCTAAAAAAACCTGCATCGGGTAGGTCGGGCATTGGGTACTTGTCCCACGCCCTTCTGATAGCGGGAGAGGAGTTTGCTGTGGGGACGCAGCATTCCCTTCTCCGTGCCTCGACCAGTTTAGGAGGCAGCTGGCCGACTATTCCAATGGGAATAGCGAACAATTCTTACCGTATGCCCAAGGTCTGCGACCCCGGAACATACACCTCTCAAAACAGGCCGAGGTGCCTCGGCTTGTGGGAACCTTAGTTCTAAAACGGAGAGGAAAAGGCATACCCTTCGTATCTCTCCTAAAAGGTTCTGCCTGCGAGAGAAAATCCCTCGCAGGTTGAGTTCCCTATATTTATGGCCTCTAATTTTTTTTTTAAAAAAAAATATTTACCCTTTCATGTGTGAGAAGAAGGAAAGTGAACAGGGCAAAGAAATAAAGGAGAATGCGAAATCTGAGATGAATAATTCAGTAGAGTCGAACGAACTCTGCGTCTGTCCATTGAACGTCTCACATTCTTCATGACGCAGAACGGAGTTCGTTTACCGTTCGAAACACCCTCCTCTTCTTCGGTTCGGTGCCAGGTCAGAGAAAAGCTTCCCATACAAACATCAAAGCAAGTCAAGGCTGAGACCTTTATCGCCTCACAACCTGCAATTCGAAGCGCTTTTTATCCATATTTATTACCAATGGGAAATAGCTGTGAGAGTAAACGCAACTAAACAGGCGAAGCCTGCAAGAAAGAAGTTTATTAACTTCGCACTGTGGAAATTCCTACGCAGACAATATGTCGTCAATAACTAGATTCTAATTCTTTTGACGTCAGAAAGTGACTTGGTATCGCAATAAAAATTTCTAGCGCGAAA
The DNA here is from genome assembly GCA_037074705.1 of Zhengitettix transpicula. NCBI lineage: Eukaryota > Metazoa > Arthropoda > Insecta > Orthoptera > Tetrigidae > Zhengitettix > Zhengitettix transpicula. The sequence continues at coordinate 6,619,349 of CM073595.1, forward strand.
TTGTGATACTAAATTTGCTTCGCATAATTATGCCTCCTTTCAACGGGAGAAAAAGTTATGCCGTGAACGTGATTTCGATTTAGGTTTTATACGGCGTGTCATTAATTTACGACAGTAGTTTAAAGGTTAAACGTGAAGACTAAAACACGCAAAATTGCAATAATTTGAAAAATCGTAGCAAATGATGCACAAGTTATCCTTTGCAGCTTGTAAATTTATATTACACTGTCGAGTCACATATTTCCAACATTTGCTTTCACAACCCGCATGCAGTTTACTAAATAAATTAAGTTATTCTACAGTTTAATATGATCAACTGATTTTCAGAATTGTCAATTTGTTGTTCCCGGTATTTAACATACGAAAATTAACGAAGTGTATATTTTCTTGTTGTGACAGACTTTTAATTGATATGAATTATCCAATATGGAATTGTCTATTAAGAAAATAATGCTTCAAGACAATATACAGCTGATTTATTGAATATATAACCTGTTTATTAGTTCGAATAATAAAATGGTGTTTCTTTGGTGAAGCAGATTTTTAATTGGAATCATATAATACTAAATCAATAACAAATTTTTCATATTAAATAATTTGTTTCAATTAAATCGTCAGTTTATTAATTGAAAAATTGGCCTTTTCTTGCGGAAACACATTTTTAATTGGAATAAATCGTCTAATACTAAAATCAGTTTTTCCTATTAAATAATTTATTTAACTTAACTCGTCTCTTTATTAATTTGAAAAAAGAAACGGCCTTTTCTTGCTGAAGCAGACTTTTAGTTGAAATAAATTATCTAATATGAAGTCATCTGTTATTAAAATAGTTCTTCTACTATAATTTTTTGAATAAATCATCTGTTTATTAATTTGAAAAATGATATAACATTTTCTTGTTCAAACAGATTTTAATTGAAATGTATTATCTAATGCTTAATCACAATTTTTTCATATTATTTAAAGGATTTCTTAATTTCTCCAATTATTATTAATTTCCTTGTATTAAAAGTCTTTTATAAACCACGCCGTTTTATTTTTCAAACGTAAAAACAGTCGATTTATTCAAAAGTGCATTATCCTGTATTTTTATCATTTTTTAAAATTAATACTCCAACTTGTTACAATGGTAATACTAAGGTGCAGAGATTGAATTAACACTAGTAATAAGAGTCATAAATGACACTTGACTTTGCCGTGTTGTCTGCAGCAAACAGGACCTGAAATACACGTTTTGAAAAATGACCAGCATTATTATCCAAGACCGCGCCCTTAATTTGCTGTTGTACGGACGATCCCGAGAAAAACTGGACTCCATTATTGCTTCAGTGCAGTATAAACGAAACCTGGAGCAACTAATACTTTTTATGACCATAACATTTCGGCTGTTCCGGGAACCAACACCGTACGTTACAAAGGAATATAGAAGAACGTCTCAGGCTTCTAACTAAGCAGATTTTCAGCAGACACTTGATCGTTTCTTTTCCTGGACTTCCAGATTAATATTAATGCTTGAAATAGTACAAAAAAATCCATTCAGCAAATGTTTACCACGGCTTGCTGCGTATCTTATTCCTCAGAATTTTTAACGAGCACGTCTCATCAAAGTTAAGACCTTTGAAATTTCCGTCCACCTGTAAACAATTTCATTTGTCCTCAATGTTGTGTGAATAATACAGTGAAATATTTACCTAACGCGTCGGAGGAATAATATTCGGGATTGATATTTTCAGGAAACATTACTAGATAATTTAATAAATCCCAGGACACGATAATGAAGGGATAGGAGAAATAATCTGTCCTCTACAGGTAGAGAGAAGACTCAGATTTATGTGGCATACAGGTCAAAGCCAGATTTGCACAACAAAAATTAGATAACCCCAAACGGGACGATTATCCTAATCACGCTATGACCCTGTGATGCGTTGGCGCAATAGCATCGGTTCCTTCCGCCATTTTATTTCGTACCCTGAACGGGGGATCCTTCCGCTAGAGAAGGGGTTTGTTGGTGTTGTGCTTCGCACGTGTGTTGGGTCGCGCTGCCGGAAGTCGTTCCCAGTATTGCGCAATGTTATTTAACACTTTAGAGTGTGGCTTATAGTAAACTTTGGTTATACTGTTTTGATGGTGTTTAATTTATTAAAGAGTTTCATTACAATTGTGGGTATTTTCTTACCCCTAGATCGACCTTCGTCTTGTAGCGGCCTCTGCAGCGTCTTACCTGTATATAATTTACTTATTATAATGTAACTCTTATAGATTGTAATTTATTAGCCAAATAAATGTTTTTTTAACTGATTTGAATAAAATAACGAATACCTGTAACCCTGGATCCAACTTAAAAATATCTAGCGTTTTCTGCGTCAACGTATGATCCAAAGAATATAGTAACTTCCACCACCACAATTTAGAGCCAGCGTACACCACTGTTATTCCTTTTAATCGCGGTCTCATCCTTTCAAACCGTTAAAGTCCGTGCTAATTACGACATTTGACTTTGACACTGATCGCATCTTCAATTTAGCGACGCACTCGTCTCGTCTGTCTATATTACTGTATTCTACGTCTCTTTATTTGCTTGCCTTTAAACAAGACCCGCATGGGCGTAATGTATATAGACTCACATAGATGAGAAATTTGTTTTCAATGGTGAGTCACAAGCAAACACAAAAAACAACTAGCCTTTGTTCTCTGTGTCAATATTAAATGGGCACGCTATTCAAATGTTGTCCTTTTGTGCGGGAAAGTAATTTTTCAATGGAGGACCGTTCTCCCAGTTTTAATAGTGCTGCAGAGTATTAAAGGCGCCGTTAAGCAGCATGGACATTAGCATTCAATAAAAGCCGGCAGCTGGGAACCTTCAGCATTCAACGTCACTACTTCTGGCTAGGAAAGTAAAAGGAGAACTTGATGGGTAACTGCACCCAGCAGAATCACTCCGAGTTGCGATACTCCCGAAGTAGGTCGTCAGTTCCTTAAAGGATTAGGTGAAAACACATGCATCGGAAGACTGATAGGCAATTAAGCGAGCAAAGTTTATTACGTGGAGCAGTGAATATGTCAACATTCTTCACAATTTCAGTAGCGTGCAGGATAAAGAATTTTAAGTCTAGAAAGAGGTTGAAATTTACTCAGGATTACAGTTCGTAAGCTCGTCGAAAACTCGCGACAAAATTTTGAGGTCCTGTATTCTAAAAAAAAATCCCTAGGACAGTAATTGCATGACTGCCACTAAAAATAAATTCTTGAGTCTTCTACGACAGTCACGGCAAGTTCTGAGGAGTCAGAATTGGAACTTTCTGAGGAGGGTTTCTTTGGGTTGACTCTCACGCCAAGAATTGGAAGCACACAAAATACTGACCACAAAAAAACTGAAATATGAAAAATCTGCAAATGAAGGGTAATGATTCTGTTCAGATGAAACAAAAGTTTTCAAAAAGCTGCAGCCTACTGCAACCATGGTCTGAGTAAGGTCGTGACCCCCTGGGAGAAATGTTTGACCCTGGATGCCGACTATGTGGAGAATTCTTATGGATCATAAAACAAGTTAAAGTTTCTGCCTCGTTTGTTTTATGGTGATTACGAACATTAACGACGTTTACATCCCCGTAAAGAACGTCAGATCGATATAGGAGTTGGAGAGTATCGTCGGATGTGGCACAATATTTAATTGCAATTGCTCGATCTGGCCTGTTTTATATAATCCAAAAATTTGTCCAGAAAACTTTGGTGCTGAAGACACTCGTATCGTCGGTACGATTACTTAAGTATTACACACACCCATAATTCTGTAGTTAAAGAAATCATAGTTACAGGATTTACAGGTCAAACAAGAGCAATTACTTTTGAAAATATTGGAACGTTGATGAGTAGAAAAAACCAAAAACAGTCTCCAAGTTTATAACTTTATTAAATATATAGCCGGAAGCTTTCAACTCATTGTTATAATCATCCTGAATGAACAATAAAAACGTTACCACTTATATCAAAACATCAAGTTACGAATACATTGCAACACCTTCAGCATAACATAGCATCCTTTCTTATAATTAACATCACATTAACTTTAAAAAGAATTAGTACCTATAGGTACTTAGTCACTACTATAGAACTATGTTGTTATTCAACAAGGTTATACCACAACTAACGTCAAAACTAGAATGTATCACCATAAAAAAACATTAAAACCCACAGCCGAAAGCAACACAGCGTTGTCCACCCACACAAAATTGACGAACCACGAATTATTAAAATATTACATAATAATATTCATAAAGTAAAACTTAGAATAGCAGAAGCAATTTATATTAATTTAAACAGAAACAATATTGTTAATAATAGAAACGAAGGTTCAGAAATAGAAAAACAATATGCAGAGATACTTAAAATATTGATAAGTAAAACATCTAAAAATAAAAATAATAAGAAATTGTAACCAATTGTATTTTTTAAATTTATTTTAGGCATCTTTGTTGAAGTGTATATGTTTACATGCATGTATAATCTTATATATGTATAGTTAAATAATTTTTAACAATATGTTAAATCGATACTATAGTTTCGTTACTATAGTATCGATTTTCGATTAAAATGCTACACACTGAACCACCTAATGGAGCAGTTTTAAAACAGACCTTGTTGAATAACAACATAATTTTATAGTAGTGACTAAGTACCTATAGGTACTAATTATTTTTAAAGTTAATGTGATGTTAATTATAAGAAAATATGGTATGTTATGCTGAAGGTGTTGCAATGTATTCGTATCTTGATGTTTTCATATAAGTGGTAACGTTTTTATTGTTCATTCAGGATGATTATAACAATGAGTTGAAAGCTTCCGACTATATATTTAATAAAGTTATAAACTTGGAGACTGTTTTTGGTTTTTTCTACTCATCAACGTCTACGTCAACAGTCCTTTTTACCATAAATTTTGGAACATGTAACGAGCTTCAATGAGTGTCAGACAATCTAATATTCAAACTTCAACCCTCAGTAAAATGACGTTTTGTGCTTGCTTTTAGAACGATAATTACATTCATTAAAGTAACTATGCGACTCCCTCAGTCAAATTAATCTTACTTAGTTGAGTTAGAAACGACAATTAGTCCATTAAAATATAACAGTAACTCTCTCCTCCAATAACACGATACTTCGTTGTTAACCAAACGATAATTAATTCATATAATTATATAAACGACGCCCTCAGTCAATAACATGCATTAACATATAGGCCTTTGGACGAATCTGTCAGTCAAACCACGTTTCTTCGTTGCTCTCCAAACGACAATTGATTTAATTCTCGGCACCAGCTGACGATGCAAAGCATCGGTATTATTTAATATTGTAATAGTATAAGTATAAATCTTTGGGATAATATTATTCGAAGACTTTTAGTTCGTGAAAGATTCGTATACTGCACAAATAAAGTAATAAATAATAACTGACTCATATATTTTATCCCAATATTTCTCGTATAGGTTGAGTAGACTGTTAATCAGTTTTGATCAGATCCACTCATCTGAGCGGCTTGGAACTTGCCCACCGCCCAAACATTAGTGTGGAGGCTGCACTCCTTATATTCTATGATGTCATTCTATGTAAATAGAACCAAATTTATTCTGAAATTTGTGGCTAAGTATATGTGTAGACGAGGTTGAAGCACTCAATGATAACCAGTTATATTCAGAGAAATTATACTGGAGTCCTAAATAGAATATATTGCTGACTACCTCATCGAATAATTTATGAAATATTTGAGATTGAGGAATCAGGTTTCTTTAAAGTAAAAAGCGTTTTAATTTCCATATTGAATAAAGCACCATCAACGTGGAAATATATTTTATTGAAAGGCAGAAAATAATTGTTTCAATCAAGCGCAACTCTATATCCCACGAAATTTTCCGTCCTAATCTGTAAACATATTTTTATTTGTCAATAATGTTGTCTTAATATTATACCAAACAAATTGGTATCATGTGAAGCGAACTCGTTTATGTTGAAAATCCATACGGTGGTTGCTAAACAATTTTAATATTTGGTGTTATTTTAATCGCATTAATAACCGAGTACTGAATACTAACCATAATTTCTAACGGTGATTTCCTTTTCTAATCAGATCCATATTTCGTTGTATGAATTTTAATATAATCATTTTGTATTAAGTAGATCGAGTACAAATTTTTATGAATTATTTATTAGCACATTGAAATTTATGGAAAAAATATATATTTTTCTTCCTGGTTATTAATGTTTACCTAACACAAACGCTCTTCGGATCCAACTTGCTGACACAATTTTATCAAGAGTGAGGAGAAACATGAAAATGAATTAAATCTTTTTCAAGAATATAAAATTAATATTAAGACTTGAGAAATTATTAATTACAGAAATTTACCCCTAGGTTTTGAATGAGTCATTAAACTGAATTGAAAAACTATTTCTTTATTTTCAAATTCTTTAATAATATTTTTGCGGAATTTCGGAAATTTGCGATATTCACCTGTACAAAGAAAAAGTTTTTCAGAACCATTTATATTTTAACAAGGATCCACACATATTTCTTTTTTAAGAAATTGTTAATTTGGCTCGATATTAACGTAACATTATTAATTACATGTGGATCCTTGTTAAAATGTAAATGGCTCTGAAAAACATTTTCCTTGTAGTTATGAATATGGCAAATTGCCGTAAACTCCGTAAAATTCTAAATTAAAGACTTTGAAAATGAAGGATGTTTTTTTTTCATTTCAATTTGATGACTGATTAAAATGATTAGGATAAATTACTAAAATTAACTAAATAGAAAATATATGTTTTTTTTGGAATAACAAATAAATAAATCGGATGGTGGTTTGAATTATGGTCGTTACCATTAAATAATAATAATAGTGTGCAGAGTATTCCTCTATGTAAATGCATAATGGGATTTCTACGTACGATTATGAGAGGGCCTCGACGTTTCGATGGCGATCACTGCAAGGAAAAGTTGAAGTTTTTCTCACAATGTTAACCGTTTGGTCTCTCAAGAAATCTTCGGGGTGATTGGAAAATTTACAAATATTCAAGACATTTATTTTAAAATATATCACATTATTCTTTTTTTTTTTTGGAATTTGTTTGAAGTTGTTTTCTCCTAAAGGGAAACGCGTGATCGATCGCATCCTTATCACCTCACCATCAAAGTTAACCAAACCTGTAGTGTGACGCCTAAAAGTACGTCTTATGAGACGTGGGAACTGCGTGTGCGGGGCCTAACCTTCATCGATGTGATACAACTACTAAACATAACTATCCAGGTGCGGAACCCGCGCTGATTGCCTCAGTTTCTCACCCATACGTCACCAGAAGTTAAATACTGGAAAAACCGCGACAACTTCAAATTTTCCCAAGTAAAGAAACGACAGACTATAAGTGTTGTATTTAATAATCTGGAATGATTGGGTAACCGCAGTCCTATGTTAAACTCCCTACTATACGTTTTACGCAATGTCGCTTCCCACACCTGATCAGTTGATATCGATCAGCTTGGACCGATTTTTTGACTGTTTTCTTGGAAACATAATTTATTAAATATACGACAATATATAGAGAATATAAATCAAGAATATATATTTCATATTTTACTCTACGTCTCTTATTTATTAATAAGACAAATTAAGTAATTTAACGACCAATATAACACACGATTAAAATATTTAATTCAACACAAAGATGTTTCCATACTTTTTCGTACTTCATCATGTTGTTTACGGCAACAGAATTTTTTGTAACAAGAGGTGAAGAGATCAAACTACGAAATATTACTAATCACAAATTTATATAACATATTTTATTCTTCTCAAAATTGATCTAATATGAATAAAATTTCAAATCAAGCCATTATTTTCAACATTCTTGCGATTTAATAGTAATTTCTACCGATCATAAAGTAATTATAAACCTAATTTTTTTGATACAATAAAATAACCGTTATTAGTCCCCAAAATATAATTATATTTTACGGAATGACAAACGTTACTTTATTGTATGATTTATAGGAATTATTTACCCTGCATTTCTACCTAATTTATTTTTTCAAATTAAAATCCAAATTTATACGAAATGTGCAGAAACGTCGTTGTTTTCAATAAAATATTTTATTTGCCTGTTTCAATGGCAATTTTTTTTTAAATTTAGTCTTATATATTACCATCTGGACGACGGCGTTGCCCGGGTTGTCAGAGACATCCGTAACCGCTGATTTAACTCAAATCTCGTTTTTGTTTTTTCCCTATTTAAATGTACCGCCCCTCCACTCCCACCCCTAATAGCTATCCCCTCCCATTCCAAAATGCATTATATATTAAAACAATGTGTCTTACCCCCACAGTTCTTTTTCCGGTTCTAAACGAACACGTGTTGGTCAAATTTGCATTACAGGTGTAGTTTTGTATGCGGAACATACAGTCTATTGTATTCATTGAGAATATTTTATTTAACAGTTGTGTGCATTGATAACCGTTAAATAATTTGCGAGTAATAGTGAAGTAAAACATAATGACACAAAATATCGACTAAAGTCAATGTGAAGAAAAATGAAAGACGCCATAAGATAAACACCAACGCAAGAACCGAGGATACCAAGTCAAGGAAAGGTTGCAAGTAAAAGAGAGTGCATCGACCAAGCGACAACTTCCTCCACCAACATGCTGAAAATTAATGTCACTGCAAAACAAATCGCAGGTGCAGCGAAGAAGATTGTAATGTCGTCGTCGGAGCGACAGAAAGAACGTTGACCAAACTCTGCCGGTACCGTCTACTTCCAACGAAGCGACATGGACTTCAAATAATGTCAACACGTGAAACTCGCGCTATTCTTTATCTCGGATTACGTATCCGACATTTGCATTTCAACCACTGTATGTGGAACCTTTCTCGAAATCACGTTCGCTGACCACATCACCACAGCAACTCTGAGATATAAATCTTATTTTTCGTAACACCGTACTGTACTAAATCTTGTAGTCGTAAGAGACAAATTAAGTTAAATTCTGATTAAATATGAATGACAATCAGCAACAGATTAACACAGTGCATTGTAAAATGGGCTTTGTTTCTTTCATCTCAGTCAGACGTGGTCACTCCAAAAAATATCGTCTGTTGGCCAATTCTACTATATATATATATATATATATATTGGTAATAATTAATTACGCCATTAAATTGTTTTGTTATAAATTGAATTGTAGCGGCAGGAGCTTCCAAAGCGACAATGGCGCCGAGCGCTGTTTCTTTGTTGAAAGCCGAAATGGGAAATGCGCGCGCGTAAGGAATTCATTCTGGAATCGGCGATGATATGAGACGGAGGCTAAAATCTGAGTACGAGAGATATAATACAGTTAAGTTCTCTTTGAGCATCAAACAGTAAAGTTTGCAAATATAAATTGCAAATCGCGAGTTCCTGTATGGAAGCAAGCAAATAGTTGTACGGAGAGATTTTCATAACAATTTGCGAACAGGGAAGCAAAAGGTTGCTTCACGCTGATGGAACAATTTTCGCATTGAGGGACCGACAACCACTAGCAGACCAGAGGGGGCGGCTCATCCGAGGTTCCAGATAGCTGAGGACGAGAAATTCAACCGTGTGTATTAAAATTGCAGTGAAGTAGAGTCAGTGTAACAAAATGGCTTTTTTGTGTGTTAGTTATCAAGATACAAGAGAGAGATCTGGTAGCAGACAGACGGTCCGTGAGTAACCAAAACATTGATATAAATTTGTAAACGATAATAAAAACGGTAGTCAGATTGCGTTCAGTTTTTGTTTCATTTAGTTTTCTTCTGTTTCACTTATCTTCATATTGTTTTAGGTTAACTTTTTATATTTGAATTGTTAATTGTCAGTTTATACATTGATTTTGTTCTAATTATACAGTAGTGACCCTGAGATATAGAGATCCGACGTATTTGATTGTAATGATATAAGAACTGTATGTTCATAGATGCCACGAATTAATAAATGAAAATTAAAGTATTTGTTTAAATGGATGAAATTTGGCATGAAAATAGGTTTTGTAAATTGTAAAATTTATAAACAATAATAAATTTATTTTAAGCTCAATCACTGTTGTTAATTATTCCTATAATTTAATTAAATCTAATTGATCATTACAATATATATATATATATATATATATATATATATATATATATATATATATGTACATAATGTTTTGTTAGAATTATTTGAGTGAAGTATTTAATCAAACCCGGGCTCCATTCCAGACGAGATAAATTTATTTCACGTCTCCAAGTTGGTTTCTGCAGCAGTCATACGCGTTGACTGGCACTTACAGACCGTCACATTGTTAGTTCCGCATTGGACGTGGTTGCAAGCTCGACGTGGCAAACGTCTTACTTTCTATGACACTGCAGTGTCTTCAATGCACAGTCTTCACAAAGCCTTCTCTGCTCTTCAACGTGTGCAGAAGTTACGACCAACAGCGGTCAACCTGTAATAAACTATGTAAATTATTTTCAGGGACTTATGTCGAAGTGAGTGAGATATCTTCAATTCGCGCAAAATTATTCCCCTTGATATTCGGTTGATTTGAGGTTAGGCCACTTTGGTTCACAAAATATAATTTTTTTTGGACAATATAGAAATATGTCATAGCCTACTGGACGACTTACTGACATTTATAAACCATAAGATCATATTATATTGCACAGCATAGAATTTACAGTTGTTATTTTAAGTGGATGGCCTATTATAAAAACTATACTGCAAAGAATACGCAACGCATTTTGGCGACCATTTCCGTAAGCTTACGCGAAGGCAGTGTTAATAATGGCTTTAAAATATCTCATAATAAATTTTATGCGATTTTATTGCACACTTTGTCACGTCAAAACTACAACACATTTTTCACAATGAACTTTCAACCTGTTTGGGCCATAATCATCTGCTTTCCAAATATCCATCATAATTTTTTTTTTGTATTAGCGTTGTGCCCGGTGCTGCCCGGGTATTTATTTATATGAGCCCAAAAAAGTATTTAATTCTATATTAATATATTAGTTAAGAAGTGATCTACGTATGCAGACTAAATGCTAATATCATCAGGAACACCCTCCACCCTTTAGAGAAGCATACACACTCCAGATTCCGAATATAAAAAAGTACTCTTAGTACCGTAAAAGCGTCAAAAATACTCACGGATAGTTGAGAGAGTAAAAAATATTCCCATTAACCCCGAAAAATATTCATTCGACGCAAATATCGGACGATTTAGCTTGTTTGAAAATTTCCACTCCTGTTCTCCCTCGCCCCAGAGGGTTAATCGGCACGTTGAATGTCGTAATTAAACTCAGCGACATCCATAACCCTGATTCGACTCCGATCTCGGTAGTTTCCGCGTTATTTTTATAGAACGCTCCTCCACCCCCACCTGAAAGTATTCTTGCCTCTCATTCCGGAAGGGGTTGAAGTTACACACAAACAACATCTCATTGACCCCGAAAAGTAATTATTAGACGCAAATGTCGGGATAAAAAAGTACTTTTAGTACCTTAAAAGCGTCAAAAATACTCACGGATAGTTGAGAGAGTTAAAAATATTCCCATTGACCCCGAAAAATATTCATTCGACGCAAATATCGGACGATTTAGCTTGTTTAAAAATTTCCACTCCTGTTCTCCCTCGCCCCAGAGGGTTAATCGGCACGTTGAATGTCGTAATTAAACTGAGCGACATTCATAACCCTGGATTCGACTCCAATCTCGGTGGTTTTCCGCGTTATTTTTATGGAACGCCCCTCAACCCCCACCTGAAAGGATTCTCGCCTCTCATTCCGGAAGGGGTTGAAGTTACACACAAATAACATCTCATTGACCCCGAAAAGCATTTATTAGACGCAAATATCGGGCGATTTAGCTGGTTTGAAAGTTTCCACCCGCGCGCTCTGGGGTGGTAGCCGTGTCTCACCCCCCAGTTTGTTTTCAGTTCGAAACGAACATTTGTACACAATATAGTTGTAATAGCTCCACGCGTTCAGATTTGTATGCGGACAAACGTACATACACACATAGAAAGACACGTAGTCAATTTTATGTATTAGTAGGTTATTTATGATTTTGTAGGATTCCTCATTGTCTTGGAATTCTATGTAACTATATCTTACGGAATTCTCAATTTAAAAACAAATACATTGAAAAGAATGATTTGATGATATTTGTCAATATTTACGATCGCTCGATACAATATCGAATTTTAATGGCGACTAGCGCATATGAAATATATTGGGAGGAAATACTCTTACGTGGTGTCTGTTCTAAGCTTTCACGCAGTTATATATATATATTGTTTGTCTATCAGCACTATTTAACTTTCCTAGAAGCTGGAGTTTTCAGTTGTATTAAATAAGAGTTATTATAATTGTGATTTTATTTCCTGTTATAAATACCACATGTAGTCATGATTCGGTCCCAAATATGGCCACATACAAACATTATAGAATCTAAAAATTAAATTAATACAGTACGAATTAAGAAAGATCTTTAGCAGAAAGTAATATAACATGTAACGGTAATATAATTTTAGATATTAACCTGGCATGATATACTATTATTCAAAATCTTAGTAATATCAAAAGCGTGGTTGCTTCAAGTACAGTGTTGTTTATCCTCTAGGAGTTTATTGTTCAACTTGTGTTCTTTAATCCTAGTGTTCACAGCTTTTTTAGTTTGTCCTATGTAAACAGCATTGCAAGAAATTTTATACAGAAATGAATACTGTAATGAAACGTTGACTGTCATAAGGTCTAATAAAAAATGGCTGAACAATTTCTTTAATGAAAAATGTGGCTGGAGAAAAGACGAGTTTTAAGTAGGGAAGGAGCAAGTGCGAAGTTGAGGAGAAAAACAGTCGAAGGAAATGTGAAAAAATTAACGGAAGATCAGCACGGTGTATGAGAATATGTACGACTCGTGAGACCAAAGACGATCTACGACTGAAAGAAAAGTTTTTAACGACGAACAATTCAACTCCGCATTGCCTTTTGTGTGAGAGTACGGTGTTATTTCGTAATGGAGCCTTTAAGTTTATTTTGTGTAAGTGGTGAAGTTGCAGACTTGTAAGAGGTACGAAGTTATGTGGAGGGTGAGCGAGCCGCTTCTGTGATTGAGGAGAGCCCTTGACCCTGTCCTTGTATACCACATACCTCTCCTACCGTCCTCAGAATTCCTACCACACCACGAACAGGCATTCATTTGCCAATTTAACCGCTTTTACGGCACTAACGTAACGTTTCCATGGTCTCCGTTCTCACTGTTAACAGAGAAACGGTTTTTCATTTGCGACTCGTTCGATTTGGTCCTCCGACCCGTAAAGCTGATAATTATATAGCCCTTGCTATTCGTCACCACAATCTTGAACGGCGCTCGTTGGAATTAGGAAATATATTTCGTTTGGTTCGGTTGAAAAATTTCTCCGAAGGGCAATAATCAGTAGTAAATAATCTTTAGAGGACCAGGGCTGAGTTCCCCAGCCTGGGTCGATGCCAAGGGAATGCGGACGCTGTATGGCGCATAGGCTATGGCAGGGCATTATATTTCCTACATAGCTTGCTTTACACACTGCCATTTCATTCTAATAAAAACCTAGCCACTTTATTTATTCATACAGTTGATACTCATTTAACCACACGTGCATTTAATCCGACAGTTTTCGCTAACGACCCACGAAAATACATCCGCATTAATTCTCTACCACACACTTTCCCGCAATTACGCTCACATCAGTTCCTGCAACAATATTACATACGAGGTAGGTTGCAGTCGTAAGCTGACATATGGCTGGTTGTGGCAGACTACAGCGTTATCACTTCGATTCACTGTGCGCCACTCGCCGTTTGCACTACAGATGAACAGCGTTCTGTAATCCGCCTTCTTGAGTGTTGAAGATGTACCTGGAGCTCGATAAAACCGTCGAGAAAGCATAAAGAGTGAGGAAAGAGCCGCAGTTCGTCCAGCCACATCCACTACATACGACAACCTTGAGAATGTCCGTGTCCTGATTCCTATTAACCGACAAGACTATCGATGAGGAGGCAAACAATATGCGAATTACCCATAAGAGGCTCAATCATGAGATGAGCTGATGAAGGAAATACGTGTATATCTTTATTTCTCGGAGTATCTCAATGATGGTGGAATTATGTACTTAATGTCTTGAAGAACGCGGTGACTATGCTTATCAATTGTAATTTTTTCTCACGTTGCTGTGAAAACTAATAAGAATGGAGTGCATTTACTTTTTGACTTATCCTAGGCTACTATCACATTGTCTGGGATCAATATAATTAAATAGTTATTCTCTTAAATGTTTCAACACGACTATATCTCTCTATATATGTAAGGAATAGGAAGAATAGGACAACATATAATTACATAATAAAAGGTATATTTTGAAAGGTAAATTCATTAAAAGTATATAAATAAGAAGATACAAAAGTGAAATGTAGACCATCTGTCGTTCCGAATGTTGAGATGCAAAAATAGCGACTTCAACAAAGTGAAATAAATCCAGAAGTTTCGGTGCTACTTGATACGACGAGAACCATCAAGAAGGACCTCTCTTCATCGCTCTCTCTCTTGTTGTAATAATCAAAAGATTAGTAATGTAATTTATTTAATTTTTTTTCCACGTTGTGGAAGCCAAAATGTAATAAACAACAATAAGGCGTTAATTAAATGAAATAATAATAAAAAATTAACAAACAAAAATATTTATTTATTTTGTGGCGATAAAGATAATTACCACAAAATTTGAGATCTTTCTCTCAGGGCCTCTACTGGTTTTGATAATGGACACAACAAATTGATTTTAAAAAACTCATTAACAAACAGTTTACAATTAACCTAAACAATATGTCACTAGAATGAAAGAATTTTAAAAGTAAAGAAATGAACTCTGATTGACAATTTAAAAGAGAACGAAATCTGACCTTATCCTCTACTTAGCGTTTACAATTAATCATTAGTTTTGGTTTTGTTACTTACATCTGTCCAGCTGGTACCAGCATTCTTTTTGGTTTCGGAAGTACACTATTGCAAATTTATACCCTGATTCTAAACACCAACTCACAGATTTTACACTATTAAGTCAAAATTGATAGGCTCCCAGGAACTCGGATGATCCTCCTGAATGTCAGCTATCTGATGTCTGCTCGCCTTACAGGAATCCTATGATTCGTAGATTTATTAGTCTTTTACTGAATTGGACGTAAACTGCAACGTTTCTCCTTGACGATTTATTTTTACTGTTTATTCATTCGTAGCGAACTAACTTTTCTTTAGCTCCTGGATGTAGACTTAAACTGCTCTTACTTTTCAATTATTTACGCTGCAATACTTGCGGCGTGAATGTTTTCTTCGTATTAATTTACAACTTTAACTAATTATACATTGACGATGTCTAGTCTCTGCTCAAATTATATTTCTTGTTCTGCTCCTCATAATGTCTTTCCGCCATCAGCTCCTAACAATCTTTCTCCGCTAACTAACAGATATATTACTTGTCCTGCTCCTCACGATGTTTTTCCGCAAACTGAACCCTAGTTCTCTCGAGTTTTAGCGACAGAGCAAAGTGCGCTTGCTTCCCTCATTGTTGCTTTGATCGATCAGACCGCTATGATGGATTTCTCAAACAATTCAAATTTTACGTCGAAACAATTAATGGCCTAATTAATTGGCATTACAATATATATCGTACTAGATAACATGATATTTGAATTAACGTTTCACGATAAAATAAACAGAACTTTTAACATCTGTTTATGACGAGTCACACACCCCAACTTCATAGTTAACACAACGTGAGTACTAAAATATCTCCCCACGCATGGTTGAATGCGATAATGAGTTGTCGTTAACCGAAGTATGTGTCGTTAGGCGAGGAATTTTTTCTTAGAGCCCGATCGACGTTAACCGTGTACTCGAGACCGCTGTTAACCAAGGTACCACTGTATATGAACGAAATATACACGTTGAATGAAGAATACTGGAATGTTCCTGGTTGGGGTAAACCAGAAGGGAATGAAAGTTTCAGAAGTAGTAGTAGAATGTACGAGTGCTGAAGTGCCTTAAAATACATTGAATATTGCAAGAGTCTTAGGGAAACGTAATTGAAAAACAACTCATTTAAATTATCACTCATGTATATGTTTATTGTTTATTTATTAAAATACAGTAATTTATTTATAACATAATTAAAAGCCTTTCCTTGTTGTAAACTATCGTTTGTTACTATATATATATGATACAAATAAAATACCGTAATTTAATAAATAAGCAATAAATGTAAGTATGTAAAGAAAGTCCTAGTTGTCTTGGGTCGAAAACTCATGTACATTATACAAAATATTAATATATTTATTGAGGCTGGAAATCTGGTATTTTATTTTTATAAAGTTTATGTACCACTTCATGAATATATATAACACTACGCATTGCTCTGTTAGGAGAACTTCTGAGACAATAATAAATTATATTGCATTTCATCTGTTAAAATAATATTTATAGATAATACGACGATATAATAATACGCCAATATATGTTGATGACTCGTAATGCCTGACCACGAAATCAAAGGTAATTTGCAGTAAATTAATATATTAAATCATTTATTTATAGCTAATTAATTGGCGTTAGAAATTATTGCTACTACATGTAAGTGCAGTTTCTTATCAGAAACTTTGTGAAGTGATGGTACAAAGTATTTTGAACATTTTTCTTTTTTTATGTGAGGAGTTGTGGATTCAAAAAAGGTTATATCAATTAAATACTACACGATGTAGCCGTATATAATATACTATAAGCTGCTCATGAAATATATAATTCAATAAATATCCTTACTGAGGATGAGGAATAACTAAAACCGAGAATATTACATGGAAAAATGGGGCCGGGCTTCGAGCGACCGTGCTCGTAGCGAACAGAGGACTCTCAATCCGCCTTCGACCGGGTAGATTCTTATTACTAGTCTTTAAGCACAGTGCGAGTCTAATAAGCTAACAATGTCCATTCCATAAATTATATGCTATTTGATCATGCGATTACTGCATTAATTCTTGACAAATTTTCTATTAGGCGAAATAGTTAAGACATTAAGTAAAGTTGGAGGACTGGACTGCTGAAAAACAGGCGATTATTTAAACAAAACTGAGTTCAAAATACACATATTTCTGTTCTGACGTTTCCCAGGTCAGGGGAAATAAAGACAAAACTACTAATTTATAGATATAAGAATACAAATTATCATAGATCGTAGTAACTTAAATTGAAGCTAATTAAATGTAAAACTTTTTTGACAAAAATACTTGGAGAATAATTTTTAAAATTAGGGGTTTCTGACTTCTGAATTATAGGATTGTAAATATTGGTTAAAAATTCTGTTTTGTTTTTAACACTACGTGAATGTGTATTGTATAACATGCTTAGTATATAATATACCAGAAATTAATTTGAATTTATAATTACTATCTTCATGTAAAATATTGGAAATTGTGCCGATTGGCAGTGGTTGGTTTACAAAATCTAATTTGAAATGATAAATTATGTTATTAATATTTTATACAGCTACGTGTATTAACTATGCTACGTAAAATGTATACAGAATTTTATATGATCCTGTTACGTAACTATTAAGTTAATTAAGCTTTTATTATTATTATTAATTTTTTATCATAACCATTATAATTGGTAATTTATCAATGATACTTTTATTATTATTATTTCTATTAATTGTAAATTTCTCGCTCTAATATGAGACTTTGCATTGCATATTTCGGCATTGGTGGTTAATAACTGTAGGGGTTTTTTGGTATTTTTTACACGTTAACCACATTGGAATCCTTGAGATTCGAAGAAACGTAGGTTGCAATGACGCCTCTTCTCCAGAAACCAAAGCTGCAGCCAGGTACATCAAGTTTTTCAACTAAAAATAAAACTGTCTCACAATCAGGAAAGAATTACCTTTCCCAGTTAAATAAATTAAATATTGTTTTGCCCGGGTTTTGCGCTGTAGAGTTAATAAAGATGAGAAACCCCCCAGGTTGATGTAATAATTTCTGATGGTACTTAGTGCATCGCAGTAGAGTGATTATTATTTTGAAAGCAACTGTGGTGCTAGGTTTTTGTAGTGTATCGGCGCCTGTCTTCCTGCGAAGTTATCTCTGGACCGCGCCTGCTCCCGGCGATACTGAGGCGACATCCTTAGTTATCATTCGTGTGCTTGCTTTCACGCAAACCCCCATCTTCATCGCTCTGTGCCAACCTTCAAACGCACATGGGAACCAAAATTAATTTTTTCCTTCAAATATTCTTCCCATCTATACGTAGATATAATTACGTTTTAACCTTTTGGTAGCTCGGAGACTTTCAAGGCGGTATTTCCAGTTCTCGCCAAGTGTTGTCCAACATTCCCTCTGTAACACTAATCACCGCGTCTTTCATCCCAGTCTTCAGTGTTCGGATAACGTGAAGTTGTGTGGCAAAGTCTCTGTCCTTAAAAGAACCCACGAAAGAAATGAAGCTGGGGAGAGAACAGGTCGTGACGTTGTTACAAACATTTCTTCACGCCCTCCGGGTGAATTTTCGTCAAGGAATTGAAGAAGTGGAGAGGTACATCATGCTAGTAAATGATACAAGGTTGAAATTTTTCTGACTGTGGTCGCTATGGACTGTTTCGAGGCGTAGTTGTGATGGTTTCTCCGTAAAGAAGACAATCCCGTTGAGCTTGTTTGACCATTAGTCCGCAGCACACATTAACCACTGTTACTGTACCTGTGATATCCAGCATTGAGACACACATTATGCCTCTTACATGAAAGGTCGATGCATTTGAGAACCAAACAGGAAATAAGTAACTTTTGAACGTAGATAGTGTGTCGATAACTTGCATTGGAAATTCATCACGTCTCACACAGTCTTGTAGGTTGCAAATATGACCAAATTTCGTATACGTGTTCCGATTAGGCCGGAAACATTCTGGGGGTAAGACACGACTACAATCCCCAGGGGCGGGGATGGAAAGTTTCAAACATGCAAATACGGCCGATATTTGCGTCGATAAAATATTTTTCCGGGTCAGTGAGATTGACAGTGTTCCTCCCGATATTATGTGTGTATAATTTCAACATTTTCGGCATAGGAGGGGAGCAGCATCAAGATTGTAGTCAAATCCGAGGTTATGGATGTCGCTGAGTTTAATTATGACAACCCGGGTAACGCCGAGTACCCAGCTAGGGTTTTATTATTGCGTACCGTTGTTTTTTTTGTCTGAAGATTTATGTAGCAATCTAAATAAGTACAATGTCTTTGCTCTGAATTGTTTGAATTTTATTAGGATGGTTTTTGAATGAGTTTGAAAGCAATCGAGCTTTTAATTTTAAGAAGGATTTTATTCCTGGCGCTGTGAATAAAGGTTTCTTTTAAACTTTTATGACGCATAAGTATGAGTGTTCACACACACTGAATTGTTTCTGTTTGGAACGTTGGATCGATCTTATTGGATTGGAACAACTGTTTGTGCTCGGCATTTATCCTTCAGCTGATTTTCTCTTTCATGCTGATTATATTCATCTCTGACGTTTCAATCACCCGAATTTTTTTTTTCCTTGTCATGATTCTGGTTTTTAATTACTCTTCTCTATACAGCAGATATCAATATTCACGAAGAAATTCCTACTAACACACCACTGACAAATTAAGTAATTATATTTATAACATTTTTACCTGTTTTGGTGAATTTTCTTTTATGAAAATCACAACAGATAAAGACAGATAATGATGTAGGATCTATGAAGAGGTTCCCGGAAGCTGAAGGACCGAATAAAAGTCGATCATGAAGCTGACGATGGAAAAGTCCGATGCTACAGAACTGAGACAGCCGTAACTCTGTTTATGTTAAAAAGCCTGAAAATAAATATATAATATTACTCCGCGTTGTAACTGGCAAACATTACTTTTTTTTAGGGCAACAGGCTACATGAGGGTGATCCACATGGGGCAACTCCCCTTTAATAGCATAGGAAGGGATTTAACCACCACCATAGAAATGAAATCGTCCAATTATTAGATTTTTTTAGTACAATTTAATTCTTACCCACCAGAATAACTTGTGTGTCGCTATTTTCTAATCCAGAAGTCGCATTATATGCATCAGTAGTTGTCCTCTCATATTTTGCTTCCAGTGTCAGCTTCCCGTTCCTACGTTAATTTTGTTCACGGCGTCCTGATTTTGTATTTGATTCGTCTTTGATATTCTCTCCCTAAGGAGTTTCCAAACAAGCAAATGACAGCATAACTTCATTAATAACTGTTTGTCGAGGTCGTACACACCGTAAGTATATTTCGTTTAGGAGCAAACAAGGAACCAAGATCAGCAAGATATATAGGCTACCATAAAGCTGGTCGCGAGCTTATCCCGCCGACAAATATTTGTCTCTCTGGGCCTAAATATTATCTAAGTTGCCGCAATCTAGTTCTGTAGCTCGGAAGAAACGTGTTGTAATTGTGTGTGTGTGTGTTCTCTGCACCTCTATTTTGCAACACTACGTTTGTCTCATGTGTAAAAAGCAAACTTTTACTGAAGTAGTAACACAAAGAATGTCCCGCAGAAAAATTCTTCATCCTCAAACGTCGTCTGCTGTTTTTTTTTCTCCGTGGAACCTTCACTAAAATAGAAAATTATTACCTTCAAAATATGATAACATTAAATTATAAAAATAAACGGCCCTACATTCACACAAATAAACAGGTTAATAGTCATCTAAACTTTAAAACGCGAATTGAAATAAACAGTTATCGGGAGACTCCTTTTAACTTCAATATCTTAACGTAACCAAGACACGCGTACATTAACTTCAATTTCCGTACACTATTTTACATATAACTAGCTGGCGTTGCCCGGGTTGTCATAATTAAATTCAGCGACATCCATAACCCCGGATTTGACTTCATTCTCGGTTGTTTTTGCGTTATTTTTATGGAACGCCCCTCCACCCCCATCCCTAAAGTTGATCCTCTCCCATCCGAAAGAGGTTTAAATTATACTCCTAAATATCTTGAGAAACGCTATCCATCTCATTGGCTCCGAAAAAATTTCTTTCGACGAAAATATTGGCCGCTTTAACATGTTTGAAATTTTACACTCCCGTCATGGGGGTTAAGCGGCAAGTTGAATGTTATAATTAAACTGAGCGACATCCGTATCCGCAGACACGGATGGAGAATTTTTACCCATTGAAAATTCATCGAATTTCAAGGCTTGTTATTGATAAGCACTGGCGAAACCCGAAACAACATTCTACGATGATAAATGCTTCGCTTGAAAAAAAAGAATATTTTAAGTAATTTTTATGCCTTAGACTTTCTTGCCTTACAAAATGTCAGAAAATATTTTTTTTAATGTTCTTAGTATCATATTAAATTTGAAATTAAGATAAAATCTCTTAAATTATATTTCTCCTGTTAAAATTTTATAGGCAATATGAAGAAATTGTTCAATTGTAGTTGTTAGAAGTTCTATATGAAGGTTGATTACACCGCCAGAACCCTTGGTTTTAGTATAAATAGGGGAGTTCTATAATTAGAAGGTAATTTTCACCAGTGCGCGCGAGGTTCTATTGCCAATTAGCGTCTTTCAAGTTATGGTAGTTATTTAAAAATGTAAAGAAGTGACCCGCAGGTCAGTTAGTATTCGTCTGAACGTTGAGAAACCTGAATCATGTTTGCCGAAAGAAGATTCGTCTCCTTCCTTGTAGTTTTCTTGTCTTCTGACTGGTTTTATGCGGTCCTCCTCCGGGCTTAAGTGCTACGGTATTTTACCTTTAATCGAATGTCTCGTCGTTGGTGTCAAACTATTTCAAAATCTCATTGAACTACATCGTAAAAATTACTTAACTCAACATTCTACATGATTATTAATTGTACATTGATCTGAGCTCTACCAGAAATGAATTTCCAGCACAACGTGCTGCTTATATGTTCTTTAATAAAAACTTTTTAAAATTTGAACACATTTCCAAGATCACCAAACAGTTTTGCTACGAAACATTCGGATGAAGTTGTAATAATCGCAATGTTACTGCATCTTCAGTGTGTTCATTTTGATAATGAGCCATTTTATGTAATTCAGTTTGTTCTAAAGTCTTACATTCCTCAATGCGAATCTCATTATAAAATTAATCAATGACACAATTATTTATGATACATATAATTATAGTTTTCAGAAATAAATAATTATTTGATTAAATATAACGAATACTACTTTCATAATTATTAACCTTATACAGTCGCTTTATTTTTTATTTATAGCGTAACGACGTTTCGATACGTGTTCGCATCTTCTTCAGGTATTATCCAAATTATTATATCAAACTTTGTGAACTTATTAAAATTTTACTTGTTTTTAGTGCTAGTTTGTTATAATAATACCTGTACTAAATACAATTTAATTTTTTTCAAATTCACAAAGTTTGTTTTTATAATTTGGATAATACCTGAAGAAGATACGAACGTGTATCGAAACGTCGTTGCACTAAAAATAAAAAACAAAGCGTCCGTATAAGGTCAATAATTAATTTATTAATTCAAATACAGTCGTAAAATAAAAACCTTTGAATACATCTTCGATTCGTAAGTATTTTGTCATCTCGTAATTCGAATTGTTTATTTTTTTTAACGTACGTAAATATACCCTCCGTAAATATATTAAGTAAATGCAAATATTATTTTGTATTTTTATTTGTGTAAGACAGGCAAATGTGTGTGTCCTGGTTTTTTAGGTATGTATCCGTAACCCTTTAATTATTATTAACTGTACCTTCATGTAATTATTTTGTTATGGACTATCTTGATTCCGCGATCGAGGACTAATGGAATAAAATAATTGAATCGAATAAATCTATTAGTCTGAGCACTGATCAAAATTCTGTGAAAAATTTAAACTATAAACTAGACGATTATACCAAACCTAAAGATATAAATTTTTATTTCAAGTTAGAATTTAGTATATGAATGATTTATTTAATTTTAATAAAACTCCTAAATAAAACACAATACTGAATTCTTATTTAGAATATTTTATTAAAGTTAAGTAAAGTTGTTACATTTCTGATTAATTGGTTAAAATACTTTTAACTCGAGAGGAGACATTGTTTTACCTATTAACTTTCAAGAATTTGGGCAATGTTTTTTAAATGACTGGGACCAACAAAAATTACAAATACTACTCAGGAGGTCCAAATGTGTTCGTAATCTTTCCAGGACGAGGAATTTCGGTATCATTTCCCAATTACTTAACGAAAGGAAAATTAATGACAGAGGTGTGTATGTAAAAATAAAATTACATCTCAACAAGAGATATTTTAATCAGAAATTAATATGAATTTGTTGTAATTTATGAATTATTTCAAAAATGTATATTTTAATTTTAGATTCTATCTGTAAATGAAAACAATATAAGAAGATAAATTAAATAAATTAACGATGAATATAAGGCACATTTAAAAATATTTTATTCAACTCTAAGACGGTTCTGTACACTTTGTAATTTCAACAGTTTGTTATGCTTAAACGGTTACAGAAATTTATTTCATAAGTGGTGTAAATTTACAAAAAAAATAATATTTAAAATCACAAATTTTTCTACCTTTTATTTTTTTTATAATAGGGAAAATACAGTCTTCTTCTATCTTAAATGTTATAAGGAATAATAAAATATAAAAAATAATATATTTAAAATGAATTCATAATTGGACATTCATATAAATTAATAATAAATGTTACCAATCATAAGTAATGAACCTAAACTTTTTCTAATCAAAATAATCCAATATTGTTTTTTGAATTTTAAATTTTTTTAATGAATATTATAAATGTCATATTTTAATTTGAAATAAATTTACGTTGACAATTACTTTGATATTAGTAACACTTTTTTTTATAAAATTATAATATTGTTGGTAATTTAAGATTGGATTTAAAATATCTTATTGATATTTTTTATAATTTACCCCAATGTTTTTAATAGGTCAGAAATTTAAATTAAAAGTAATTCTTAATTGGAAAAATTTAATTTAGAATTTGGCGGACCTTTCGGCAGTTTGCCAAATTCGTCTGTACAAATAAAAAATTTTCTGAAACCATTTGCATTTTAACGATGATCTCACATATAACTTTTCTATATAAATGTGTAAATTAAATAATTTTACAATTTTAAAAGCAATCAAATAATTTTCAAATTCATACATTTGATATCAGATTTTAAAATTCAAAATTTTTATTAATAAAGTATAAAAAAGTCCTCTAGTTACATTTTTGTAGTTTAATAATAATTTTTACCAATCACAAAGTAATTATCAACTTAAATTAATTTCAATTTAATATTACACCTTTATTAATTTTTTTAAAAATTTATCAAAAGCTAAGAAGTATAAAATATTTGAAATAATTTGTAATTTTAATTAAAAAAGTATTTGGGTACATAATTACTGTTTGATATTGATTGTTATTCAATTATAAGAATGCTGAATTAAGATTTGATTTTTACATTTTATTATCACTTTCAGAATCTTTCTTTCTTTCTGAGAGATAACTTTTTAGACGAAGAAAAAGAGTTTTGATAAAATATACTGTTTGTTACTAAATTCTTTTACAGTCGAAACAGAACATAAACAACCAGATGAAATTACAGAAATGTTCAGAAACGTCGTAGTGGTGAATAAAATATTTTAAAATGAATTTTGTGATCGTCTTTAATTTATCTTATTGATAAAAAATCAGACTTAAGGTAAAATATTATATATATTCAGATGATTATGGTTAATTGTCCGAAAATTCCTTAAAAATAAATTCACTTTATTTGAATGATAATTAGCGGTTTTATTAAAATAAATGTGACAGTTACATCCTTGAAATTTCCGCAATTTTATATGGAAGCCATTACATGTTCCTTCGTCCAGATTACGTTTCTGTCTCGCATTAACCCGCGTGTCACAGTCAGCTGCGTCGGGGTCTGCGAATCAATTATTTTTGTTTACGATTCGGTTGAGGCCGTGTATGTAAAGTGTTTGTCGTACTTAGTGTAATGATGTCCTGGCAGAGGCGGGTGACGGGTGTTGCGGAGACAAAGGAAACTCCATGCGGGCGAATGGAGCTGCGTTTCAAGGGCGACATCGCTCACTACGGTCACCAAATGTAAATCTCTTACACTAATAATCCGGAATTAGTAACAACTGTCTAAAATAGTCATTTTGGTAGCGATTTATTACTGAAAAAAATTACCGGTAGTTAATTATGAATTTTTTTCTTCGTATTTATCAATAATTCAGAATTTATAAGTTTAAATTTGGCCAGCGCTATATTATTTATATCGCAGTTCATTCGTTTCAAATTTTATTCGCTAAACATTACATGTTTTCTCGGGCCACAAACAATTCTCAGAATAGAGGGGCGGTCAAAGTAACTAAAATATTTCCTTCTTCATATATTAGTTGCAATTTAGTTGATAACGGCCGATAGTCAGAATATTTATTTAGTAACATAAAAAAAATACTGATGTTACATAATTTAAAATACAACACGACGTTTCAGCCCTCTTAAGACGTATGAAAGTGACAAATATAATGGAAATGAAATCAAAAGATTTGAATCTGAAAGAAACAATTACGTACGATTACATACATTGTTAAAGAAATAAAGGAATAAAGGTTAAAATGTGAATAAAAAATTTAAATGAAAAAGTTCAGAACTCCACTATCGATTTCCCTGGACGATATGAGAGTGACAAAAGTCCTAGACAATCATAACTGAATTTTTTACCCACAAGAATTAAATATTCAAAAGTACAATAATTTAAATCATAACACATAATCCTAAATTGCACTTAAATTTTGTGTATAATTTTTTTACATTATTCCAGTGACTTGTTGAATTGTATTAGGCAATGTTTAATTCAATACATACAATAAAGAACTCAAACTGCAGTAAAACAAGAACATAATCGTTCCATTACGTGCATAAAGCTTGTTAATTATTACTAATAAAGTTTAACTACAGTGCATTAAAGATTAAGCTAAATTATATATCATTACAAATTGCATTCTCTTCGAAAATGACGTAAAATGTCGATTTCTGCCACGTCGTTTGATCGAATTTTGTAACCAGATATATTATTCGGTGCAGAACTCTTAAATTTGTTACTGTTCTTTATCTTCAATAGAATGCTTCACGCAATTTATTTATTTTTATTAGCGTAAAAATGAAAAGAGATGCAAACTTTTTCCGAGGTCTTTCGAATTGTAAAACTTGGTTTTTAACTGAATGCCACAACATATACACGTTGGAAAAAGAAATACCCGACCCTTTGCTCTCAGAGTCTTTTTTTTTTATTGGACACAGCTACTGGGCTAAAATACATTACCAGGCCCCGGAATCCGATCAGCGATTGCAGCAGATCTACTTAATATTCGCGTTGCTAAGATCGGTTGAGGACCAACCGGCGGTGGCTCTGATGTAACTAGCTCGAAGGTGCGTTACACTGGAGAAGGATGTGAAGGATGCGCCGATCCTCGAAGCGTTTCGCGCTGCAGACGGAGATTTACTTTCACCTCACGCATGCCAAACACTCCCATAAAACTATTCCGAAACATTTCTATTTGCATTAGAAAGTTAGCACTTGCTAATGGGTAGTTAAATCTGGTGACGACAGTTTACACCAAAGAGGAAGCACCGTCTAAATCAGTCCTCGCGTTTTCACGGCAGTGGAGATGAGTGACAGACCTTGTATTAAAAAATAATCTTGCATCGGTGTTCAACAATAGAGAAAGGAAAGATGAAGAAATTAATTCGGAGGCTATGGTATTATCGTGTCCAACGACAAAATTCGAATTTACTAAGACCTGAACCTGGTCAGTGGATTTTGAGGACGCGGAAAATCTTTCGTCAATGTTCATCTTCATAACTCTTCAAGTAAGTTTAAACATTGATTTCATTCAACTTCAAAGAAACTGAATTCGGCAGCGAAGAGAGGTAAATTGAAGTGGAAGAAATTAAGACTTGGCCACGTTTTATGACAGTGTAATTTTAATTTCCAATGGACTCAATATCAAAATCTTTGTTACCCTTTGATGTCGTGTGACGTTAATTTCTACGGGTGTTCAAGTAGGTAGAATCAATCTACTAAAGTGATGAAAATTATGCAATAAAATTTGAATTATGTTACTTGATAATTTTGTGAATGTAAATTAGGGAATATCCAACTGGTCGCGGAGGGTTTCTAGAAATTTTCTCACAGATACAATTTTCGAAAGATGCTTTAGTTTATTTATAGTTAAACGTAACAAGGAACAGAGCATAATTGATTCTGTTGCAGGAATTGTTTTATTTTGTTTATTACTCATATTTCTAAACGTGTTGCTTTCTACCTACTCTTATAATATATTTAAAACCACCACAATTTAGTCTCCATAAAAGTGGAACATTGCTACTTCAGTGAAAAATTACAGAAGCTGAAATCAAGCACCGTTTGATTGAAAAAAGATACAAACGATAGAATAGAGTCGAGTGAAAAAAATAAATAAAACTTGGACTTGTTGCCCCGTAGAGCACTAAAATATTGAATAAGACACTTTCATGTAAAAAATATATGGAAATCCACAGAATGTTATAAGTTGGAGGCGCCTGAATCGAATATATGACAGATTATTGTTAATTGAAAACACTCAAAGTGAAGTAGCAGCAGTTTTTGGATGATGTTGACATCTTGAGTTGTGATTACGGAAGATTATAAATCCGAAACCGAAACGGAGAAGACTGATAGTATTAGGTGAAAGTGGTGCCGTTGAACCGAATTGGAGGATAATGTGGTTTAAATCGTGACACATTGGATTATGAAGGAGGCAAAAGTGTAGACTGATATTTGGACTAAAAATGAAGGAGGCAAAATTGTAGACTGATATTTGGATTAAAAATTTTCCGGTAATCAGATACACGAATGATTTCGTGGTGAACATGTTGAATGAACAGTTCTCTGAGGAAGACGCTGGTCATTGTTATATAAGGACCTGAGTCCTGAGTCCTTTTATTATTTTAATGGGGGACGTTCGACGAACGCACAACGAATGGACCATGTCTTACTTATTGACTGGTGCAGGTAGACGTCGAAACGTTGCGCATATCAATACAATGGAAAACAGCATCCTCAGCATCATCTCAGACGAAGTTCAACACGTTGCTTTTCGCTTGACACAATGTACACCCAGTTTTTTTTATCTAATTTTGGGGAAAATTGCATGAACTTGTTAAAAATCGCTCTGAATTGCGGAAGAATGGGTGGAACTAGCATCAGGAGAATGATCAAAGATTGAAGTCTTTCCGGGTGAAGTTGTTCAATAAATAGTTCTCGGAATTCACACGGGTTTTGCATATTTATATTTAGACGCAACGTTTCGACGACTGAAAGCACCGTCGTCATCTTCGCCTAGAAGATGACGACAGTGCTTTCAGTCGTCGAAACCCGTGTGAATTCAGAGAACTATTTATTGATCAGGAGAATGCATTACCGTTCAAGAAAATTTGGCGTGTAAAAATATCACTGCCTCTTACGCTGATGCAGCATCATCCGATTAAAGAATAAAATGGATTTGATGCGACTAGGGGCTGGACGATATGAGACAATCTTTATATTTGGTCGGTGCATCTATTGTTATAGTAGATTAATGACTCAATAAACAAATTAAACAGTACACTTAATGTATTTACGGCAATGATTTGAGCTAGTCTGAAGTAGAATGGCTATGAGAGAAATTTTAGGCTAATTAATATACTGTAAAAAATTAAATAAACGTGTAATTCAAGTTGCGCGATGTTTCCAGAATACTTAAAAAAAATGGTGAATGTCTATCGAACTGTGCATAAGATGTAATTCTGTAGCACAATAGTTCTCTCCACCTTGCCGTGATGATGTACGAGTGTACCAGGGCGATGAAGCTGCCTTATCCCCATCGGTCTCTAAAATTGCAGACGTTGGAGGCGTCCCCGCTGATTGTGGAGTCAGGAATGTCGCCGAGATGGCTGATAGGACCTAGCTTATTAGCTGTGCATGTGGCATATATTCGGGCCTGGTGTTGCAGAGGCGCTGCCGAGGCTGTACTTCCAACCGGTCGAGATGAGCTGGCCAGATTGTGTAAGGACATATCCCCTGCCAATTAAATCCAAAAGAGGAACGGCGGTTGCCAGGAGACCGTGCAAATGATCACAAACACCTCAACAAATAGCATTAAATTGTGAACTGGTCTTACTGTAATTGTAATATTAAGGTACGCGGATAACAGTCGACAAATTGCAGGTAATGCAATGCCGGAATCGAGCCAAAGTCGAAACAAATCATCCATTCGGAACTTGTTCGCACAGCACAGGCAAAAATGCTGTTGTTTTAGTTACATATTTTAAATTAGAAGATGTTTACAATGAAGCAATCTTGATATGGATTATGGGAATGAAACTATTTATAAGATGAATATTTTTCAGAAGACGGGGAAAGAATTCATTAATGCTCCTATCTGATTGGACTTGCTGCTCCCAGAATAAAAGCTACGAAGATCTTTGAAAATATTTGGGGAAGCAATGCCTGTCGTTGAATCTTTTGCTCTTCGTGATGAGAACTTTAAGTAAAGGTACTAATGCAATCCAAGAACAGGCATATTAATCAGTTATGTTCAAGCTCATGTAATAAAAAACCAGTCTGATGTTGATCTGAGCGACCTTCAACTGTACTACAATTTATAAGTCCGGCTCAGTTTCATTGGCTGATTTTACGGCCAGTCTGATGATAAGTGATATACGTAAATGTTTTTAATAAGTGGATGGAACGTATGCAGTAGTGTGTTGACTCAGTGGGGTCCTACTTTGAAGGCGACCACCCGTAATGCACAAGTCAGGTAAATAAACTAAGATCACAATCGTTATTTTTTGTCTGCCTTGCAGTACTTGAATGCGAATATCGAAACCTTTCTTGAAACCAAGACGTTTATAGAAAAGTACTGTTCCGTCCTTGACGCTCATACAAGCTATCTCTCAATATATTGGAATATAAATATAATATACATAAAAACCTATAATCAAATACGTAAAAATCCGTCCTTCATCAGATCCTGAAATAGGCCATGCAGAAGTTGGGATAAGTAAATTGTAGGAGAACTGCATGGGGTCTAAAGATGGAGGAATGTCGCACCAGGTCTGGAGGGGTTAGCAGTAGTCAGAGCAGCCACACAGTATGCGGACGATCTCGGAATCTATTCCCGATCCGGTCGACACATTTCTATCCAGATACCATAAGTACTGTAAAACTTTAGAAACTTTAAAAGGTTTTGAGGATTGTTTTGGGAAGCGTTATAAATCGTTGGATGAACATCTGTTTAACTTAAATTATCGTGTGTCCATTTTCATTGATTCAATAAGATTAATAAAATAAATTAACGACTATTGTAACAGAAATTTTAAAACATTTTATTCAACACAACGACGTTTCTGTACTTTCTTCAGCTTGTTTCTAATAAAAGGATGTTTATAAATATATGTTACAACGTAAACAATCTGATGAGAGTATAAAAATGTACAGACTAAAATAATTTATAAAGTTCGTTAAAATATTGGTTAATTTAATTTATCTTATTATTAAAAAAGACAGTGACGGAAAATATTGCTTATAGACTGAAAAATAACTGTACAATAATAGAAATACATCAGAAAAAGAAAGGAAGCTTTGATTTCAAAATCAGTTATTAATAAAAAAAATTTATGAGTTGCCAGCAGACACTTGTTATTCCATTTTTGAAGATAAATTTTCCAAAGTAAAATAAGAAGTCTCATGTAGCTGATACCTTACCTGAAATTATCTAAAAAAAATTTTAAATATGTGTTTGTATTTTACGTAATATTTTCTTCATCACTTCTTTTCCATTTGATATATATGTACAAAATTAATTCAGTAGGGAATGTCCACATTGAAAAATGTAAACAACAAAGGATAAAAAACTTTTATTAAACCCTCCTTAATTAATTGATATAGATAATATATATATTAAAATAGAACAATAGCAACTGCTGATGAAGTACTTACTCTTATGGGACCAAAGCCGAGGAAAATATCAAAGAGCCTACATTTGTTGAGGCGTTTTTAGTGGCCGAACTGTCTGTGTGAAATGATATAATTTTACCAATATTTTAAAAGTCCTCACAAATCCCCAAATACCGTTTTTCATATCATCAAAAACTCCGAGAACCTCAGGAGATATTTAATAAAAATTATGACATAAACAAAAAAAAAATGTATTGTGCAATTTATGTTATATAGACCAATCTAAAAGATCTCTCAAAATTCGTATTAAGGTACGCATTGCCAAAATGACATTATTGACTCAAACCATTTATTTGACCGTCAAAATGTTAACATTTTAGTCTTAGATCCTTAGTACCACACTATAAATCTCTCCTAAATGTTGTTTATTAAAATATTCAAATTTTTATAGTGATGCTTTAAAATTATCTTCTGTTGACAAATGTAACCTCTCTGTTTTGTTTATATCAGACGCTCTACTATTTTCATACTTTAATTGTAAATTTAGAAGGAAAGACAGTAGGGAGAAACAGTATATTTTTTTTTTGCTTTTAAATATGTTCTGTTTTATTGGCTAATAATTTACTTGAGTATTTAATATATGTTTTAAAATTCGGAATGAAAAATTATCCTTATAAGGAATGTAATTTCAATGGAAATGTTAAACGTAACCAGAAAAATTCCAAATATTCTATTTTATTTAACTGAAAAATTTAAATAATGTTTTCGTAATTACAACTAATTTCTCGGCTTTTTATCGTAATTCTTATTTTCCTCGGTTTGTCACACAGGAATACAGGCAAACGTTAACATTTATTTTATTGTGAGATGTAAATTACTATCTATTGTCTTTCTTTAAAGGTTGTTACAAAACATGTGAAATGTCAGAACAAAGTTTGAATACAGATTTTTATGTAATTTAATAATCTGCTGATTTAAAGTGTTAAGAAACGTGCTGTGGAACATAAATTTAACAACTTTATTATCCTATATAATTTGTGAGTAGTTGTGTTTACTACCTGGAATATTTAGCGATTTATTGACGACAATTCCGAAGTCCGTGACCGAACAAGCGTTTCGCTTTCAGGCATGAAGTTTCCCCGCGTTGCACTGCGACTCGTAAATTCACTTCTTCGATTGAAACAAGGCGCTAAAAGTAAATTTGCTTCGGACAGTATGACGAGGGTTACATAAATCTTGAGAAGAGCGGCACAAAGCAGATGACTCTCTATTTAGGTCAACGGCTTCTTCGCTTTATCGGTACATGTTGCAGTTTAGAAAGTGGCTTAGCTCGCTATAGAAGGCATTCAAATTAATGTTTCATAAGTTTTACCCGCCCATGTAGCGAACACATGTTCGAGAAAAATTTCGAACTCTTCCTATTACTTGGCAAGTAGCCCAGTTCCGAAATGTAAACCAGATATTGTAACTGAACACTATACAAATAATTTATTAATCGATATACATCACTTATAATGTGAATAACGTGAAAATGCACCCCCATTTGAACGTTGCTGAGGAATTCTGAAATTACGACGAATTGAATGCACTGCATACGGAATTATTGCTCAGTTTCGAATATTAAATAAAATATAAAACTCCAATTTAATGTTACATGAAATTCTTTAAATTATTGATTCATTAGAAAAATTTTAAGGGCGGTGTATTGAACTCGGAACGATCCGACAATTTCTAGAACGAGGCTAAAAATTGCAACGGTACGGGCAATGTCATAAATACAATGTAAGTAACAGAAATACAACGCAAACGTAAAACCCACACTCCTCCATTGGAACATATTACGAACACCACCTAGGAAAATCACATTATGTACCGACTCTCACATCCATAATATAACGAATAAAAAATTACATCTGAAATCCCCTAAATTGAACCAACACTTGTGACGACGCCTGGAACCTAAGTAAAAATAAATTAGAAAAACACTGGAACGAAAACTGGAAAAGTTTAAAATTCATACATAAAACCACCACAATAATTACAAACGCGAAACTAAACCACAAAGAGCAAACTAACTCAACTTCATCTTATAGAAAAAAAATGCCCCCAAACAATCTGAAATCCGTGCAACGTTCAAATCACAATGCAGCATACACAAGAATTGCACGAAGTACGAACAGCGGGAAAGGAACCCACTGAAAGGAAAAGCTAAAAGAAGAAATAATATCATTTACGAAAATAAAAAACAGCAATTCAAAATTTTAAAAGTATGGTGTCCAAATACATTGAAATACCACGATAAATGAAACTTTTTGTAACTATAGTTGTAGTCGCGAACGATGGCGTGTGACGTAGATTGAGGCAGTGCGGAATAACTGCGTACACCGCAAAGATCTAACGCGGTCTAGCTCTAGATGTTTACTGAAGTTGAACGGCTGCGCACGGGGAGGCTGTAACACCTGCGTAGAACACTAAACTACGGCCATCGTACCTGCCGCGGACTATAATCACTCGCTAATGACGAAAGAAGTTAATGCGAGTATAAATAAATTTTTAAAAAAGTCTAGAAATGCCAACTCTGAAAATGTTTGCCATGTTCTGCAAAAGGAGACGCATACATGAATTTTATATTTGGTAAATTTCAGTGGAGGATCGTTTGAATCGCTCAGTTATATAATACGCCACTCAATATTTGGAAAAAATTGTCATCACTTAGCCACCTGGACCTGGTCTTCATTTTTGTTTTTCTTGTACCAGATTCAAATTGGTGAAAAACTTTTTTGTCACCGACTCATACTCAAATATAGAGATAAATTCATAGTTGAAGTGTGAGATTGTAACGTCTCTTAGGGATATCGCAGCGTTGCTGTTTGCACACGGGAGATCGAGATGATTGAGAAATCTTTGTACAGGTCTTACACAACCGAGGGAATTACGCTTCACATGTTAACCTCGCCAGAATTTTATCTTATGATATAATTTTCCCGATGCGTTGCTATTGCGTCACCATGCTGCTGTTCCAATAAACTACTTTGTCGTATTTAATATAAATCACGAATCTATAATGGAACAATTTTTTTAAAAAAAATAATTACGGCCACTTACAGCTAACCTGTGCGTGGTTTCCGATTACGATTATAAATAAGACCCTTCAATAATATTTCGTAATCATGTCGCTAATGTAATTTACGCTATAGTTGCTACGATCTTTAGTTCTTTACCAATTTTTCCACATTGACTCCATCTAAGTATTCGCTAAGGTAACGTCCAAATTACGTAATAGTTGTATAAATCAATCGAATAGATTGCAAATCGTTTTCAAAAAATTTCAAAAATAAAATAAATTGAAATTAACTTTATTCTTAGTCTTTAATAGGATTTTTTGGTGTCATTGACGCAAATTTTACTGTTAATATCACAAATAATAATTTTTTCGTGTTTCACGTACGTAAGATTACTTATTTTAATGTTTCATCACTTAATAAATAAGACGCATTCCTTCGATATATACGATTTCTTAAAAACGTCTCGCAGAATGATATTAAAGGATAATTCTTTAGTGACGGGAAAATTATATGAGTGTAAAGATTCAATAAACAATTTTAAAAAGTCGCGAATAGATTGGCGGAAAAATGAATTATTTGTCAGCATTAAAAAAGACAGATGTTCACGTCAGCTCTCCTTTAAAGACTGAAATTAAGTATAAGTTCATTAGAATTATTTCGTCATTCAAAATTGACGGTCGTAAAGAAAACGGGATCATCTCACCTGCCAGTCATTTATTTTCTTCCTGTCTTCCTTCCGCGATCCAATACGTACGCTGGTTTTAAGTTTCTCGTTGTGCGCGTTATATAATAATAATTTGTAATAATAGTAATAATATTTTCATGGTAAAAAGTATGTAATTTCTCGTAGGAGAGAGGTAGCAGGTAGGTAATTATGGGGAGACGGCGCTAGGTGCTGATTAGGAGTTAATTGCACCGCAGGGAAGATCGGGGGCGGGGAAGGTTCAATGCCTTGATTTATTAGCTCAAATCCAATTAAATAAATAAAGCTCAGCCACTCACTGGATCGTCGGCTTTTGTGGCTTGAACAAAGACTCCGCCGAATTCTTTATTTCAAAGAGGAGGCGTGCGAGGTTTCTGTACTTGACACAATTTCAAAAGAGTCTCAACTAGAAGCAGTGCACAACTGCTTATAACAAGACTAAGGCCTTTGTAGACGGACTAATCAAAGCTTCGTTTTATAACTTCCTTTCCCGACATTTATCCATGGTCTACTTGTTTAACTCTTGTTCAATACAGTGAATCTTCCCTCCAAATAATAATTTAAGGAAACAAAATTTACACACGGTTTTGACTTAAAATAAAGGCCATTGAACATTTTCCCTTACAAAAATGTAAAATTTCGTAGTCGGAATTTGCTGTTATGAATCGGAGATCAGGTATTATTTATTAGCTTATGAACCGCTCAGAAATGATTCTTTATCTCCGCTAATATATTGTGATAATCAGTTTAAAGAATCAAGCAAAAGAGCCTCACGTTGGAGCATCAAATAATGTAGTATACAAATTAAAGATCAAATGATAGTCACCACGTTGCGGCCAATTTAATGCAATAAATTAATGATTTGGTGAATTAAGTAATTTAAAAAATTAAATTTTAATTTTATTACAAATTTATTGTAATACCCAGTTAAGAAGGACATACATTTTGTTCATATTTCATAAGATTTGCTTACCAAACCAGACTAGGGATTCTTGGGTGGCTTGTACAAAAAAAATAATAATAAAATGATGATTGACAGCGGAAAAGATCACCAAAGGGAGGACTATAATTGGACGTTTTAGCGGCTCTTAGAGCTAATGTTTTTGACAGACATCGGAACAAAACCCTAAAGGAATAATGACAAAAGTTTTTTGTGGGCATCCAATTATATGATAAGGAAATGTTTATTTAACAATATTGAGTAGCTCTCTGAGCGTGAGAAAGCCAGATGAGGTCCGAACGTGGGAACTCAAAAACTGTGGGGGAAAAAAGGAATATTGTGGAGAGGAGGAAGCGGATAGAAAAGTTTAGTTGGACTGTAGATCTCAAAGGATACGGACGTGGAGGCTGGAGCAGTGTAAAATAGAAAATAGATGCTGAAGTATAACTAAATATTGGTTTACTGACTTTGTGGAAGGATCTAATCAATGATCGTCTGAGAGAAAAGAAGAAAGCGTGGAGATAAACATTATTGGGCATTTCGAAATATTTCAAACAAACTGAACATTTGGCGCTGGTGATAAAATATTCGGTCAAATTGAATGGTGGCCGTGACTAAAAAAAACCATTTTAGTCCATGCAAGCAGTTAGGAGTCTGGATATCAAAAGGATAAAGTGAACGTGTCTGTGAAGCGTGTGTGTGAAAGTCTGTGCACAGATGGGCATTGTAGAGTGAAGTGCGTTCCTGAATACCCAAATAAAATTGTAAGTAGACATTTAGTGATAAATTTTATAAATTGTTAAATAAGGGTAATGAGTCTGATTTCGTTTTCATTTTATTTTAACTGCATTGTTTAAATTGTAAATTTTAGTGTTCCGTTTCCTTATCAACCCAGTGAAGACCCTGGGGTATAGAGTTTGATTTATAAAATGTAACTGGATTATTAGTGTAATTTAATTGTTGATGTAAAAGAAAAAAAACATATACAGAGATTTCTTGAGTTGTATTCTGGATTAATAAAATTGCTTTGTTTATAAAATTGAATAACTTGTTTAATTTAAATTCCTATAATCATAATTTATCTATAATTTGGGTATTCAATAGGAGCAAATTAATTAATTTTTCAAGTTGTTAATAAAAAAAACAAATTTTGGGTAATAACTTGAAACAAAAAATTTAAAGAGTTGTCGATTATTATATTTTGGAGCGACAAAGTTTCAAAATTAATTTAAAATTAATTATCAAGAGGTGATATTACATTATATTTAGTTGCATTTTGTACAAAAGATTTACCTGAATGCCGCAGCTTCTTTGAAAATATTCAGGGTCCTTTATCGGGCCTCTAACAGCTATAGTAATCCGCAATTATAACCGACTTAATTAAAATAAAATAATTAATTAAATTTACAATATAAATATTAACATATGAAAAATCTATAAAAATCTGAAGAAATTTGATGAAATTTTAAGAAATCTGATGGTATGCAATTTTATATTTGGTTTACAATAAAAATTTCGTACGTACGGAATCATCAGAGCAGCTCTCATAAAACACTACTTATTCACTTCACTAATAATTTAAAAGGGTTTTATTTAACTGGCCATGGAATGTCACAGTTCACAACCTATGTCAGCACAATTAATCAAATCTCGGACAATGAGGTCCTTTAGAACGTTTTAGTGGATGAACCGCTGAGTTATATCTCTCTCATCACCTTATCACCTCTTTCCAAAACCTTATTCCATAACTTTAGTTTTACTTATCTAAATTTCCGGTCAACGTAACACCGGACACGTCTTCAACATTCCTTTTAGAAGTTTTTATCCAACCGTCTTTACTGTCCTGGTTCTTAATGCAAACTGGAGACTGTACTGAACACTCGTCAAAGCTTTTCCACATCACAAAATGCCGACAATAATATTCTCAAACACACCGCATTCTTACGCAACGCTGACTATTTTCTACAATACCTGTGCAATAATATTAAGCTGACGATATAAATATTAAAGTAGTTATAAAAAATCCTCTCATTATACACATTTGTGGTCACCACAATATATATATATATATATATATATATATATATGGGGGGGGGGGCTGGGGGATAAATTCTCATATACTGTTTATATTGTTTTAGTAGGGAGATGCTTTTGGCCTATTTGGTCGTTTTAAACGTGTTCGAGCAGAAAAAAAGTACAGGTATGTATCAGTTAACATATAAGTTGGAATTCTAATATTGTTGTACATCACAAAGTCATCAATTAAGTAAACAATTTATTTAAATAACTGCGTACTAATTGACTACAGCGTCTAAGCTTTATTAATTACAATTTTTAATAAATTTTATGTAATTAGATTATTATTCATAATGATACATACGTACCGGAAATATTTTTGTCCCTCTTATGGTACCGGGAGTATTTTTAATTATCTTAACGAACCCGGAGATTTTAAGATTCTCTTAAGATACCGAAAGTAATTTTGACTCTCTTATGGTATCTAGAGTATTTTTAAGCTCTCTTAGGGCACCTCTTGACCGAATTAGGGTATCGGGGAACATTTTTGAATCTCTTAGGTTACCGAGAGTATTTTTGACCCCTTTATGTTATTAGGAGTATACTTGTTTCTGTTCAGCTACTTTTGGGTCTCGGTACAGGCTTATTTTTGAACCGCTTAGGGCTCTGGGAGTATTTTTGACTCTCATAAGGTACCGGGAGTATTTTTTTACTCTCGTAAGTAAGGTGCCGGAATATTTTTGACTATCTCAAATTCCCGTGCGTATGTTTCACTCTCTTTGGGTACCGGAGTATTTTACACCCCCTCAAGATTTCTTACAGTGAGTCAGCATTCCAGGTATGATGAAAAGTCGGCGATTGATACTTTTGATGCCAGTTTAATCACCTGTTGACCAAGAGATTGATGTCGAACTAAATACTTTCCAGGGGTTATATAAGTAAATACCCGGGAACACCCAGATATTCTTTAATAAAAAATGGTAAATACAAGTAGCATTCATCGGCTACTAATTAATCATTGTTAGATTTTAGCCATAAGGTTACTAAATTTTTTTAAGAAAATCTAACACGTTGGAATTTACGATATCGACAAATCTTGATATTGATTAGTCTTTATATCGATTACATTACGAAAAAATAGCCAATTTAACTGTTCTCATGTTCTAAACTCTTAACATGATTAAATTCTAAAAACAATATTCTAGGCATTATCTGCTATTTCTTGTTTTATTTTATCAAAGATCTCAGAAGATTGTGTCTCAATTTCTGAACCTTATTTTCTAGTGGGATCTCTGGCTGCTTCATAAAATCGAAGTTATGGTTACAAACTTTTTAACGACTATATAAGGATGAGTTCACTTTCGATTTTGGTTAAAGGCTGAGTTTATGATTATACATTCTTGTTTTTATACCGGTCGTTGTATGAGATATTACACCCTTTATCAATCAAACCTATTATATACTTGTAAATATAAAAACCAGCATAATAACTAACCCCGTACATAATTTTACTAATATTTATTAAATGGAACGCACAGTAATTAAATGGAAACTACAAGTGTTTTGGAATTCATTAGGTGTAAACTTAAATTTTCTGAATCGTGCATTGCCATTTGTATTTAAATTTTCCCTCTTTAATGATTTAAATTATCCAATTATTAACTTTAATTAAATTTGAAGTTTCTCATTATGATATTAGATGTCTGAAATTTACGAGAAATTTCCTTTCTAATTAATATATTAATTTTATAATTTTTGTATTAAATGATATTTATTATTTGCGTAGTTATTTTTCTAATTTTGTCCGTGGAAGACGATTTTATATAATTGTTTTGCACTTTTGGCTTGTATATTTTCTAATGGAATTATTAGATGAATCACGAGCAGAAAAAAGAAACTATGGTCGTATTCAGGTTATTGACTGGACTAGACTGAACTAAGTAACATTATACATTCAATCTTACAACAAACAAGAAACGACGGAACAGAAACTATGGCTAGATTAAAAAAATTGCTTTTTAATTGTGTAATATACATTCAACACATGTGCTGACAAATGAGTTTGATGTTCGTGTGACGTATCGGGAAAGTTTCTACAGAGGCGTAGCGTGAGTGTTACATCGCTCATGAGAACTATTAAAGTCGTTGACGATCAGTAAAGTGGATGGACGATGATTAAATAACGTCACGTCGAAGAACTAGTAGTGGAACACAAACAGACCTTGGACCCGATACAAAATAGAGGAAAAAGGCGACGTAGCTACATAAAGGGGATTTCTTGGAAAAGAGACAAAAGCTACGCGCCACGCGTTATACAAAACTTACGTTGGTAATCCGTTGCGCCTATAAAGGCATTGAAGGCCTAAACGGAATACTACGGACTTCTAGAAACAAGATCACAAACAAAAATAAAACGATGATCTTAAAAAAATGGTCGTGTCTAAATAGGTGAACGAGATATTCATAAAAAGAACTTGAGGGTTTTTATGAAGACTGCATCATCATTGGGCGTAGCCTAAGAATTAGATATAATTTTCAATCGTGAACCTTTAGATCAAAATTAAGTGTCCTGCACTCGGGAGGGTCCAATAATTTTTCAATATTGTCCTTTAAAGAGTTTCTTATTAATTTGTTCAATATTTGAGAAGAGGCGCAATTCGGTAAGGCTTGTCAGAAAATGTTTTTCCAAGTGTCCAGTCTTCTTATCGTGCACGTGCCAACTAAAACTAATAGCTGTTAAATGAACTTCTGGCTCATGTGGAGTGAAGCAGAAATATAATACATTAGGACCGTAATCGTGTGGAGTCGTTGCAATCTTGAAGTAGTTCTGTCTTAAGGACAGACCAGTTCCATGAGTTGTAATCTTGGGGGCGCCGCGAGCAGTTGAGTCCAGATGAGGACCAGTTAGATAGAACAGACATCAGCAATTAAATATTAAATACGCGTAATTCTGTAGGACTGTGGTCAGCTGGCGTCGGTTGGAGTCAACAATCCAAGGGTATCATCAAAGGCGATGATTACGTGATAGAACACATACGAGACACTGCCATATACGTTTAATAGTTTTATTGATATTATATGAAATCTTTATATGCATATATATACTGTAATATACACCAATGTTGTTATTAATATAATTTTACTTAAACTTGTTCAATTATATAGTTTGGTTGTGTAAGATACTGGTCGTGTAATGAAGATAATGTTGGAGCAGTCGCTGGGTAGCGACTGTTTTTAACTATTTGAAAGTGTAGCATTTCTGTAATTTCAACTGAATAATTTGTTCTGTAAATTTTACATTTCTTTTCAAATATATACTTTTATGAGGCCCGACGAAACGCCCTGGGATCAAAATAAGAGTCTCCCTTAAATTAATAGCCGTGACATTATTATTTAAATTCATATGGAAATGTCATGTACCTGTTTTAATTAATTATATTGATTAAATCTCTGATTTGTCATTTAGAACCTTTGACTAAATATTAAAAATTGTTATTAAAATTTGATAGCTTGTTTTAAATTGTTCAAAGATAATATTTCAATACGGAATAATAAATTGTAAAATAAAAGATAATATTAATTAAATTAAATATATTAAAGTTCAGGATTACATTGAATCATTCATCATAGTAAATTAAAGTAAATAAAATCTATAAAGTTGTGTAATAAATTAAATAATTGAAAAAGCTTCTTTTCGTATATTACAATATATAATCTTGTCTAAATATCAGCGTCCTCGTTTAATAAAGAGCACAACCCTGACGAAAAGAGATCATTAAACGGATTCAAAAGATTATTAAACATAAATATATGTATTGACGTAGTGTAATTCAATTTAAATTGTTAAAGGTAGTTTTGTTTTATTATTTAATGCCATGATTCTGTTGCAGTGCGCGAGAATAAGCTATCTTAGTTTTGCGTTGCAGGAGTTTTGATTGCTGCCAATGTAAGTCGGTCTGGTAACAGGAAATCCTGTCCAGTGAGGAGAGCAGATGCGATAACTCGGCCAAGGATCGTCTCAGGGTCTCGATGCTCGATCCTCGATCCTCCCGCGCTCACGTCTTATTATACTGCACTGCACTCAATTACACGGTCATTACTTTTTAGATAATAGTGTTGTTTCCATAGCGCTGTCACCCATTTAATGCATGGCAATAGAAACCGATGTTTAAGATTTCTCCATCTGTCAGGAGAAGATATTATCATTCGCTCCATTGTCTGTGTTAGAGAGAGTAGATGAAAATCGAGGTAGCTAATGTGAATGGGAAACAGGGTAAATATAAAAAGGATGCGATACGGACGTAAGATTTGTTACGAACTGAAGCCGAGGTGAAGGAATTGCGATGACGGTGATAAGAGTTGTCAGGAAGCAAAGCTAGTTGAATTGTTTGAAGATGAGAACAATTGACGGATGTTACTCATAAAAATTACTCTGTTTTTATCTCGTAAAGAGAGATATCAATATGTTTAATTTCTCTGTGACCACGCTTTACTGAAACGCTTCTGCGGTTTCCGACATTCAGGTTACATATATCAATTTTTCTGAAGACCAGTTTAGTCACTTTCAACAGGCTGGATCGCATTTCTGCTTTTTTCTGTAATTTCTCAAGTTACGCCCATTCATTTTCCTTCACGTCAACCACTTTACTTGATTCAATTTTTATTTTCTTTCAGCCTAGTCATCTCTATCACAACTGCCAATTTTGTCGTTTCGTCTTCCTACAAACTCTGAATACTCTTATATATATAAATAAATTTATCTACATTTTTTTACGGATTATATTAAAACTTTTCATGTAGTTAAAAACTAAGTTCAATAATTATGGTCTTAAAACGCCGTTACTGTTATCTCGACTGCTTTTTTATTGCTGCAGCTTAACCTCGTACCTGATTCGGTAATATGACTCCTGTAGCAGTTTTTGATTGAATCATTTTAGGCTATAATTGAATACATATTTGTTTTGGACTCGCCTAATTCGTAATAATATAATATTCGTACATTTGTAAGCAGAAATTCATTAAATATTTTTGAACAGGCAGACATGATGGTAATAATTACCGTTTGTTCGGAAGATGGGCCACGTTTAATATCAGCAAGATTACCGACGTTTCGCCGGAGAATTCCGAACATTTATCAAGGCTTGGTCTTTACGTACGATACGCTTATATAGGCTGCTGGGCGTCCAAAGTCACTCGAGTCCGGTCGATTTGTAGTGTCGCTAACCTCAGAGGAATTTTACTGTTTGTTGCTGATGCAGGAATACCTCAGCGGTCGCAGGGCTTATCCGGAATCTCGGTTAAAATAATGTGGCCCCTTTTGTATTCCTAAGGCCTCACGAATCTTCTGAGTCCAGAAAGAATTTTACCCGGGCAAGTAGAGTTGTGTCCTTATTCGTGATCATGTGTTCTGCGGCAGCGTACAACTAATGTAAAGCATCTTTCGTTCATCGTAATTGGGTTCTCACTGACCGGCCGGTTTCACCTATGACTCCATGCTATGGCGCAGAACTTTGCATTCGCATTTAACACTAATTTTTCATCAACTACAGCCCAGAAACTGATTTTCATTACTGAAATTTAATCGACCACATAAACCAATAGCTGGTTCTTATTAACGTTATTTTGAGGTAAATTTTAGTTATTAGACAAAAAGATAAAGGTGTCGTCGTTTACTTTTAGAATATTACCAGATGTCTGTCGACTTAGTGGCATATGAAATCGTTTTGCTGTTGTAGGAAATTATCTTCTAACTTCAATGAATTCATGCTTAGGTATATTAAATTTAACGTTATCAGAATTTTTACGGTTTATTCGCGACATTTTACACTTTTACTGGCCGTTATCCTCACAAGGATATTTTCATCGAGTTAGTTCCTGCCGCCTTCGTCATGCCCCTGCCTCACCTATCAATTGACCGCCCCTCTCAGTCGTTTATGATCTCGTGAGCTTCATTTCAGAACCATTAAAGTCGATCGGTCGCAACATGCCGTGCCTTCTGCCATTCTCGGTTACACGTTAATTTCCTTTCGTTAAGTGTAATAGCTAGTTTCGTGTCTATCATCAGTCTCTGCTTACAATTATTGTAACCCTTATTACATCCTCCACTATTTTCTCTTTGTGTCTCCTTATGTTATAACAATATACAAGGGACGTTGTATTCTTACGACCGAGCACGAAACCTTTAATTTCCTATCTCAGTTGTCCCGTTGTGGACTTACGAGGTTGGATTATCAAACCAGGTTATTATTTAAAAACAAACTTCTATCTTGGTTAGGTGATATCGTAATTAACATTCATTCCAATGTTGTATACACTTGCAATTATTTTCAAATATTTTTGGACACATGTTAATCAACATGAATAACTTCTAAGGTTTCACAGCACACGTTAAGT
This sequence comes from Zhengitettix transpicula, assembly GCA_037074705.1. Taxonomy (NCBI): domain Eukaryota; kingdom Metazoa; phylum Arthropoda; class Insecta; order Orthoptera; family Tetrigidae; genus Zhengitettix; species Zhengitettix transpicula. Next base: position 6,663,589 of record CM073595.1, read on the forward strand.
AACCCAGGTAGTTGTGTATTATTTATAAAGATAATTTTTTTCTTGCTAGATAAGTTATAATATTAATGATTTAGTTCCGAATCGCAGGAAGAACAGCATTTGACCCGGAAACATAAAGATAGCTTATCATGGATTCACGTAATAGCTCGATCATGGCTATTTGAGCATGTGCCGCTGCTTCTGCTTCTCCAACAAAACATATGTGGCTCAATAAAAAAAACAGGAGTGAAGTAGTAATTTTTTTACTCGCCTAATGTGTAAAATTACTGGTGGTCGTCCTCAAAGGCGGATCCATTTGGGTCAACTCACTTCTTCTCATTACCACTGGTCAAAACATTTCTGTATATCGCTCCAACGTTTTTGCTAGAAAACATCTTTGGAGTCGATTTCATTTTTGGGACTAGGAAAAAAACTCACCGCACTAAATCAAGGGAATGGGAAGGATGTTCAAGACTGTGAAAGGTTTTACTGGCCAAAAATTGATTAACTGATAACGAATTGTCCTGGTGCATTCGTCGCTTCATTCAAACATGCTCACGTAATGTTTCCTTAACTTGATTATGAAATAGTCTGTTAACTCGGTAACCATTCGTCCATTAGGATACTCTAGATATGGAGGAGAACGATAACGACTACTTTATTAACTCAGGCAGAAAGATGGTGGTTTCCAACCCACGGATTTCTGATTGGATCCACGTCTCGTTGGCTGTGGGAACATTCTTAAACTTTAACGAGCAACCTGATGTTACTGCGACGATCACTTTTCCTGTCCAACATTTTCGGCGCAGCGTAAAACCATTATATTCAACTTATCATTCACTGAGACAATCGAGTTCTAAATTGTGACGCAAAAATACAGTTCAAAGGTCGGACACAGTAAATGCGCAACACAACACGGAAACAGCACCAGTGTCGTTGTTTATTGTCTGACCTTGTATTCTGTATATAGTCGTCCCAGGGTCTCTCCTTCATCAGCGTCAATCTCCAACCCTCACAGACCACTTGTGCATCTCCGGCTGCGTCTCTCAACCTAGCCACAGTTTGTCCACGTACTATAAGTGACAGTGACTCACCACGAGTGACTGTTATTACTTTGTTATGAGGTTCAACACCTTGTCTAGCATTCACATTTTCCTCGTGACTCTTCATCTGCTTTTGTTTACTTTTTTCCCATGGCTGTTTCTCTGCTCTCCGAGAACCTCTTTTATATTCATCCGTGGAGCCTGCCGCAGGCAGGAAACGGGGACACTCTTCTCCTTGAGGGAATTCATTACACGCTAGACCAAAACGCTGCCACGAATTTCCTCATATTTCGACTTGTCAAATCGCTAACAGACACGTGTCCAATTTTAGAACATCTTTGAAATACGACTAATTTTGTTTGATCTGATGAATCGTCGTCCACCCTCTGACTCTCCAGGCACGTTAACAAAAACACTATTGGAGGCACGGTTTTTTGGGGAGATACATTCGGAATTGTGCACAAAGGCTATTTATGTGAACGGTAAATGAGCCACGAAACACAGAAAAAATGTCCACAGAGGCAAAAAGAAAGTGCTCTTACACCGAGACCTGTTTACGATGGCGAAAATTCTTTAAGTAAAGGAATCTGTTGCCTGCTTGTGACTTTCAAATTCCTAACCGGAAATTATGGCTCGCCAGAAAAATATCGTGTGGAACAATTCCAAAAGAAAAGCCTATTTTCTATACCTTACAAAAACTATAAGACGATTAGGACGGACGTATATCAAGTTGAAATGATGTTTTGATGAGAAATAAAAATGAACCGATGGAAAATAATTGTTTCCCTATTTTTCGTAAGTACTCATTGACCTGGTGTTGAATTCTATATCTTTCTTTTAACGTTTTTTTCTCATCAGTTTCTTGGGTATCCGAGGTCATTCACTCTCTGCGGGTCAACCATTTCGACGCGTTCATTTTTTTAAAGCGTTTTCACTTACTGGCTTTTACAAGATTTCAAGTTTCTTACGTCATCTTTCTCTGAAATTTCTCTTGAAGTTGTTCGATTTATATAGTGTACACAGATGGATTCAACTTTTAAAACGTAACGTCGTCGTAGTAAACTTCTGGATTGCTAATTAAGAAAATAGGTCGGAGAATTAATTCTGGGTTAAGGTTTTCATAGAAGCCCTAATACTCGAATTAGGCGCTAATCGACATAACGGAGATTCTTCATTTTAAATGGTAAACATCTAGTTTTATTTAGCAGTGCATAACCAGAAAGGCTTAACTTTTCTTAGAGCCCAGACATATAAATAATAAAAAGATATAATATTTCTGTCATTAAATTTACGAAAAGCGCCGAATGTTCACATTGGCAAATAGATTCATCCATAGACAAACTGTAAGACCTATGAATGGCACCTGCGAAAAAGAAATACTGATACAAGGCCGTGAAAGTTTCCTACAGTCATCTCTAGAGTTGCGAAATCGTGAGCCATAGAAATCTTGAACAAGGCCGTGAGGAGCGATGGAGATATGCAAGTAGCCTCCTCTTTAATATACATTCAAAGTAAGCGAAATGCCATTCAGACGAGACATTCCTTTCCATCTCATTTATGATACGTGACAATTAAAGTTTTATCGCCGCAGAATTCAAACATGTTGATTGAAAACCCTTGAATATTGTATTACATATTTCAACGTAACATGAATTTCTTTTATGCAACTTCCTTTCTGTTGCATCGACAATGAGCAACAAATAAAAGAAGAGTCTTGAAAATATCTATTTTTAAAATTTAAAATTAACGAAATTATTTATTTTACTCGCATGACGCGGAAATCTCTCAAAGCTCCTTACAATTTGATATCGTACGATTGAGAAAAAATAATCAGTCATTTTTTTAAACGTTTCTATTTTGTCTCGAATACAGAACCTAGTTGTTTTGACGTCATGAATTTAAACGATCATTTTAATATAACCCGAGCAGCGACATATGTATATGAACCACGTTGAATTATAACGTCTTTATAGACAGATTAAATACTCATAATTACTTGAATAATTTACATAATTATTATAAATTTTTTAATGCATACTAACAAAAAGTATTTTTATATACATACGTATTTTTAGACATTACCACAGTTTGTATTTAAATATGATAATGTTACGGAGCAATCTAAATAAAAAAAATCAACCTAAATAACATATTACGTGTCAGAAATTGTCCTAATGTTTTTAAATATATTGTATAAATTGTCGGAACAGACAGTACAACGTTTCCTATTTTACACGTAGGTAGACTTCATCATTTGCATAAAATTCACAAACCAAACAACATTGAGTAAAATAAAAATATGTTCAAAGAGATTAGATAAATGGACTAAGTCTAAGCATTGGTATCACTCTGTATTTTCATCGTGAAATTATTTGATTTTATATTAATCATTTCTGAGATCAGTCAGTTTTATATATCAAGGATTTTATTGTTGTCCCAATTAAAGGAAATAATTAACACATAGAGGAAACAATATACTTGATAATTTAAATAAAATATTGACCGTTTGGACTATTTATGCATTATATATAATTAACGAATAATGTTCACAGATATGACAAATATTTAATTACAGCCAGTTGTCTCACACTCAGTTTCTTATCAAACGTCTTCCGTAAAACGAAGTATAATTTTATTGATTAAAAACGTGTGTAAATAAAAAGATAAAGACAATTTGGTTATTTAAATCAGTCTCTCATTGAATAAATAAAAATTTAGTGACAACAATAATATAAATTATTAATCATTTAGAGATTTCATTACACCAGCTTGATTATCTTTATAACATACATGAAGAGTGTTTCATTTTGGGTACAAATACATTTTAAGAGTGGAAGAGTATGACAATTATTAAGAAAGAATCACTGCGGTTCGCTAACAGAATTACAGTTCTCACCTGAAACGTAGCTGGGAAGGAAACTCAGGTTATAAAACAGTACTGTGGGATATAATTATATATCACTCAATATTATCAAATTATTACATCAAAAAATTTATAACTCAACTGTTACATATTAAAACAATGTAAAAATTGAAAAAACTATTATTACTTATTATATATTCTTTGATGATTTTGTTCTTGTTAGCCATGTCAGGTTAAATTTATATTTAGAACTAATAGGTTTAATTTTTTTTAAGACAAATTGGGGTCAGACTTAATTATATAGTTTGGTTTTGTAATATTTTTGTCTGATTTTTGCTCTGCTTGGCTCCACAGCCCCTACCGGGACGACTGCCATTGTGTCATCTGAACATGACATCTGATTTTTCAAGAATGACAATTGGTCAGCGTAGTGATTCTCCATCAGTCTTAACCCCAGTCTTTCTGACGAGTACAATTATTCGTACCCAAGCCGGGGGTTCGAGTCAGGGACCTCTTGTGATGGCAGTCGTCTGATTGATAATATTAAGTCTCATAACGATCTAACATAGACAGAACGGTGGAAAAAAATTTCCGAAAGACTGATCCATGAACTAGTGTATTAAATATAGACGAATCAGATGACCGAAAGCTTCTGATTTATTAAATTTTTTTTCATCATCATTAGTGCTCTGCCTTTAGGAAGGTTTTCACGCGGTAGCTCTCCATTTTCTCCTGTCTTCTGCAACCTCTTCATGATAATATATTTTCCGCTTCCTTTGATGTCATCTATTACTTTCTGTCTTCTCCTTCCTCTCTATATGTTCCCTTGAACTAGGCCTTCCATAGTTAGTCCCGTCTCAGTGCGTGCCCTACCCAGTTATTCTTCCTTTCTCTTATAATTAGCGTTAATCTTCTCCTCTCACCAACCCTTTTCAATACTTTTTCATGTATCAGTCTTTCCATCCTGCTCCACATCCTCATCTCAAAAGCTTCCAGCCTTATCTTTTTTTCTGATCTTCTAGACGATCGTTCACGTCATATCTATAACCTGCCTTTCATGTCTGTTTTTCTTGTTTTCTTTGATTTTCATTCGTTTTTCTTTTCTATGCCTTTTTTTCACTTTTTCTTGTACCTCATAAAATTCAGGCATTCATTAGGAATGGCTTTAAAACACCAGAAGTCTCTAGTAGCACATTTTCAATGGTTTCACGTTTTATTTCTATAGCATCCAGTCCTTGTTCACCTCATGCTTTTTCAGATAATCAGCTTCACAAATCGCTGTTTTAGTTGCAGATATCGACGTGGATAGATCCATTACAAGTCCTGATTGCTCAATCCTGAAGTGAGAATGACGTTTAACTGTACGAAACCTCAATGTCTCTTCTTTCTCCGTTCATTCTTCCACGGTTGATTTCCCCCTTTCTTTCTGGCTTCTTTTCACAATTCACCATGCCGTACCACGTTAAAGTGTTGGAACCTAATCGGTTCTCCATCAATAATTGCACTCTTTCATCATATTATATTGAAGTGAACACTCGAATATTACGTATCGTAAGTTGGGAAGTGAATGGGCACGGAGTGGAAGTAGTATGGTGACATCTGACAGCCAGCGAGAGGCTGACTTGGCAAAATCGTTCAGCAGCTGACATTATTTCAGGCTGCAGCGTCTTAAAGCCAATATTCGTCACAGTGCCAGAGAAATTGCCACACGAACGCTATTCACTCCGCGAAGAATAGCCACGGAGGAATCCCTGGTGTCTGTATGTCGGAATTCTGATTCACTGTCTGGAACTCTCTTCACGCTGACGATTTAAGCGAGATAATCTCGCTTTTCTCGTTGCAAGACGAATTTTAATAGCGTCCACGACTTCCTCTAAGTAAATAACATTTTATGTATCAAGTAGTGCGCACATACATACACAAATGATAATTCACACTGCTTAATTTCATCTTTTAGCATTTCCTGTACGTATATTATAAATATTGTAATATATATGGAATTTAGTAATTACTTTATTTATTATTAAATTTACAAATCCAGATTCAAATTTTTTATTTATTTATAGCCGCAATAATTTTATACAAATAATCAGTAATGTGTATTGTTTTTAAAATTGCATTTATATTGGGTAATATGGGTAAAAATATCTTTAAATTTTTGTAAAAAAAAGCTATTATTTTAATAAATTTCCAAAATAATGTAGTTCTTTAATTATATACGGCATTCAGTAATTATTATATTTCTCATTAACTCTGGAAGTCCAGATTCCAGTTAAGTTGTGATGTGTGCCTATGAGAAATAATATATATGAGTAGTAGAGATGCATTAGACGTGAGAATCGCACTTAATTCTGTTTACACTGTAAGCATGGTGGAAGTATGATGTTGACGTCATCTTGGAGGCAAGCCTATGCGGACTTGGAGCTCTTTTTTTTTTTCATTGCACAAATATTTTAATACTTATCTTGTCTCTAGCCATCTGATTGTACCGTTCTTTTCATATTATTTTTTTTTACGTATTAAGCATTAGTTTCAGAAAACGGGCATAAGTGAACGGCCATGAAGATACGCCTTGACTATGCAATAATGCAGAAACTACTTATTTTATTGTTTCCTAAGAATTTCTATTATCACAACTGACCAATATTGGTCCTAATTATATTTGAATGTAAAAATAGTACTTCGGTTATAGTTTATCAGGTATAACTTTATTTGTACTATGAAACTTTTGAATTTTACCCTTTAATTTTCTTCTCGAGTTATATTCACTTATTTATTTGTTCAATTACCATCCCCCAATATATATATATATTCGGGTTCGAGCTAGAGGAATGGCAACATCCAGAGGGATATGGATGTTACCTACTGCTACTGTTTTCTCTGCCAAATAGATTAAATATATGCACATCATTGGAAAAAGAAGTTTCATTCAAGATCTTCCATATTTATTGCTAGTAATACAAACTCCTCAGTTATATTTAAGTTTTCGAAACGAAATGAACTGGAACCAGTCAGCTCACATGCATCGATCCCCAAATAATTAAACTTGTCTCTAAAACGATAAATAATTTAACATGCAAGGTTCTTTAGTCATCGTTTCTTCTAACTTTACAGGGTTGGACATTGAAATGTATTGTTCAGAGTCAACAACTACATCAATTTCTCGTTCATCAAAAGAAATCTTCCACGCATGTCTACTGAATTCTCTCCTCAATTCAATTCTCATTTAATATATTGTAATATACACAAATGATGGATGCCTTTAATTTGCCCCACGTTGTGGTATTCATTTTGTAATATTGACTAAAGATAGGCTTTTTATAAGAAAGATTAATAAAATTTACAAACAATATTTTTATTTTGGCAAAAAACAAAACAATTACAAATTTATAATATTGAATTTCTCAGGGTGTTCACTGGGTTTGATAATGGACAAATCAATAATTTTTATAATCTTATCAACAATTAAAAGAAAAAGAAAATTTACTCGTCAATTAAACTGGAACGAAATTTAATTGAAAACGAAATTAAAAGTAAAAAGATTGACTCTGATTAACAATTTTAATCAAAAAGAGAACGAAATCTGACGTCCTTCTTTCAATTACGTTTACATAATTAATTGTTTTGTAAATTGTTACTCACGTCTGCCCAGCATTCTAGTATACATTTAATTTTTGAAAACACTATTGCGGGTTTTACACTGCTTCTAAACTCACAGATTCTAAATCAAAATTTTTATATGTCGTCAGGAACTCGGATATTCCTCCTTTCGTCATCTATCGGTTGACCGCTCGCCTTAGGTGAATTCTGCGATTTGTCGATTGGGTAGTCTTTATTGTTCCGGACTTAACCGAAACTTTTGCTATTTCTGTCCGGCTATGGACACAAAAACTGCTTTTTCTTAGCAGGTTTCGACGTTATACTTTTATGAACGTTTTACTTTGTCCTGCTAATTGCCAACCCTGTTAAATTCTCCTTCCAAAAACTGTTATACCTCGACGAGGTCTTTCCGTGAACTCTCTCTCACCAAATGTCCCTGCGAACTGTACTCGACTCGCAATTTGAGCGCGCATACGCCATTTTGACGGACCTTCCAACAAAGGAACAGAGCCGGGTTTCTATTGTTGTTCCAAAGCTCCTGCCGCTACAAACGATTTCTTAAACAATTTAGATTTTCAATTTCACAATTAATGTCTTAATTAATTGACATTACAATATTTTTTACACATTTTGAGGATCTTTGGGTTAAACATTTACCAACATCCGAATTTCTGTATTTCGCATTTTGGGTAAAAATAATGCCAGATTTCTTACCCATAATAAACCACTTAAGTCTATGGGTGAATAATAAAGCACAACAATGATCATTTGCGCCACTCGTTCCTGTAATGTATGGAAATAAAAGTTACCAAACGTCCTGATTTAAACAATTGGTTAGAGGGTACTCTATTTTACATTTCTCACTTAAGCCTTTGTAAAGATTGATCTCAGGATTCTTTACAAAATTTACTCAGGTTATCAAATAAATTTTTAATTTGACTTGAAAGAAGTTATGCAGCGTGACGTTTTGTCCCTCAATCATATAAATTGTACCTCGAAATCTTGAATGCAATTTTCACATCAGATATTGAACTTGAAATTAATGATTCAAAGCAAGATCTGTAAACATATACAAGTATATTTCTACAATACATTAATCTCACCTTTTATACAGCAACCTTTGATCCGTGTTTCACATAAATTAGCAACTTTTGGAAAGGGAAAAATATTTGATACCGCTGACATAAGTTTTTTAGTTACAATATGCGCAAACAAAAACAGCGCACGATGTCGTTGTCTGTCATATTTAAATAGAAATGCACACTGTGTTCCACGTAATACAATTGATTTCCAATAACAAATAACTAAAAGAAAAAAAATTCCATTCGACACAGTGACAACCACAAGCTACTAGCATCCAACGTGACGTCATGCACAGAACAGAACCAAATTCCGTTCGAAGTCCGTCTCACCTTTATACCACTGTCAACAAAAAGTAAGATGAATTTATTTATAAAATATAAATTCATTATTTATTCTTCCAAATCAATTTCATCCCCTTCAAAGTAATCCCCGTCCGATAAAACGCACTTTTTTTAACGATTTTTCTAGTCCTCCAAACAGTCGGAATAGTCTTTTTCCGGTATAGCCTACAAGACCTTCTTCGATTCGGTTTTATCTCCTCAATCGTGTCAAAACGGCGTCCCCGCATTGGCCTTTTGAGTTTGCTGAATAGCCAGAAGTCGCACGGAGCCAAATCAGGCGAATACGGTGGTTGCGGAAAGATATGAGTCGAGTTTTTGGCAAAAAAGTTCGCGAAGAACCAATGCAGAATGACATGGTACATTATCGTGATGAAGGAACCAAGAGTTGTTCGCCCATAATTCCGGCCGTTTCAGACGAATAGCTTCACGCAAACGACGCATAACGCTCAAATAATATTCTTTGTTGACAGTTTGGCCCGGCGGAAGTAATTCATAGTGCACCACACCACGATAATCAAAGAAAACTGTCAACATGACCTCGATTTTCGATCGACTTTGCCGTGGTCTTTTCGGTCTTGCTTCACCTTTTGCACGATATTCGCTGGATTGGTCGGTGGTTTCAGGGTCGTATGCGTAAATCAAAGTCTCGTCTTCTGTAATGATGCATTTCAAGTGGTCCTGATAGACAGCAAAGTTTCACACACATCAACGCGACGCTTTTTTTCCCAAAAATATTGAGCGATTTTGGCACCAATCGAGACTTGACGCGTTTGAGACACAAAATATTCTTCAAAATGGTTTGTGCTGAGCCAAATGATATTCCAACACTATCAGCGAGATCTCTCATTGTCCATCGACGATTTTCAAGCACCAAATCTTTGATTTTTTGGACGTGGCCCTCGTCGGTAGGCGCTGAGGGTCGTCCAGAGCGCGGTTCGTCTTTGAACTCGTTGTACCACTTATAAACGTTTTTTGTGCCATAGTTTGATCTCCAAAGGCCTTCCGCAACAATCTCAACGTTTCCGCACAATAATATTCGTTCCGCAAACAAAATTTGATGCAAGTTCTTTGCTCAACAAAATCACCCATTGTAAAAATCAAAAAATTCACTTTTAGATGTTTACAAAAACACGGGTAAGTCGGAGATAATTAAACCTTTTAGCAAACAGACGCTTGGCAAATGTAATAGACAGTCCCACCAACCTAGGAAAAAAAATTTACCTGCCTTCCTAATACCCGGGAGTTTTAAATGACAATTTCACCTTACTTTTTGATCACAGTGGTACTTCCACAATGACTGTAAGATTGAGAAGTAAACGGCTATTTTTATCAATTGCACCAAAAAACAATTTTTTTAAATATTTTGGGTTTTTTTTATCTCTTATATTAAGTTTTAAAAACTATTATTCTCCTGCGTCGGATGTTAGCTCACTTATTTATTTTTATATAGTGATTGGCTCTGTACTACGTTGCGGTTCGTTTTAGCCCGTTACGTACACTTTATAATTTTTTGTATTTTACAATAAACAAATTTGACGTGTACTTCTATTTCTTTTTGAAATTCTAACGCGGGGAGGTATTAAAAAAATGGCCGTTACACGAATGATTTTGCGGTATGCGAAAGAGGGAGAGTTGCACGCCTACGCGAGGTAAATCACATATGTGCAACAGGGTCACGGAGCCAAGCCATAACACTACAGCTTTCCGTGAGATACATTGCGATCTCATCAGTTCCGGTGAGCGACTTTATTGGCCTGGCCATTGTGTGCACACTTCATAAAACTGAGAACAGTCGGAGTGCGTAGCGCCTAACTATACGCGGCGAATGGACTTAATGAGATATAACTAATGCTGTGAAAAGGCTGTTACTGGTTCTCCGACGTTCAAAAGGTGCTGTAAGAAACCGCCTTTTCAGAATATGCACAATCCAACAGCGAAACAAACTTATTCTGGGAAGAAACGCGGAGAACTTGTCACGCAGAATGACGTCCTCGTGTCAGCTCCGTTAATTGGAAACTTCACGAACGACGACCCAAATTCGACGTCGGATTTCTGATGATGGACTTAGTTCTTTGACCCGGCATTTACAGCCAGTCACAAGTTTGTTAAAAATGTGTAAAGTAACTTAATTCGTAAAATAAATCGAGGGATCGTGGACGTTCACGTCTGATTTCTCTGATCCGGAAATTATCCTTGCATGCACAACAACAGTTTTTTTTATAAAACTAAAAATTTTTTCAATATCTTAAATATCACGTACTTTGACAATAAATAAAGTCTTCTTGGGCTTCTAACCGAGTTGCATTCGCGACGTTCACTGCCGTCGTCTTCTAGATTTGCTTAAGTTTGCCTCATCGAAGCGTCCCGAATACAATTGTTTACTCGGTTAGGAGCCCGAGAAGACTTTATTCATTCTCTACACCGAGAAAGAGAATGTTTGGAAAATAGTTTTAGTTGGTTGCGATAATACTGAGTGGGGGCCATAATTGAATATAATATGCGAGAAAAGGGGTATGGAGGATTATTTCTGACAAGTGATTGTTATCTGAGAATGAAAAATACAATCGTACAAAGATGATCAGCGAAGAGTTTTTTTTTAAAAAAAAAAATTTATAAAAGCTTGAAACCATTTTACAGAGTTCGTATAAATTTTTAGAAGAGTATTTGAAAGAGATGATATGCAATACTCACCACCACATATCTACTTAATAAAAAAGGATGTTTATTTGTATGTATATTGTAATAATCAAAAGTAGCCGTTATTTAATTTATATTTAGAGAATTTGAGAATTTACCTCACGTTAAGCACCATTTAGCTGATAATTAAATGGAAGGCGTTAATTAAATGAAAAGATCGAAATTAACAAACAAAATATTTATTTATTTTGTGGCAACAAAAGATGATTACAAACACAAAATTTGAGATCTCAATCTCTCAGGGCCTTGACTGGGTTTGATAATGGACACAACAAATTTATTTTAAAATCTTATTAACGAACAGTTCACATTTACCTAACAATATGTCAATAGAAAGAAATTAAAAAGAAAAGAAATTAACTCTGATTGACAATTAAAAGAGAACGAAATCTGACCTTATACTCTGATTAGCATTTACAATTAATTATTAGTTTGGTTTTGTTACTTACATCTGTCCAGCTGGTACCAGCATTCCTTTTGTTTCGGAAGTACACTATTGCAAAATTATACACTGATTCTAAAAGTCGACTCACATATTTTACACTATTGAAGTCAAAACTGATGGGCTCCCAGGAACTCGGATGATCCTCCTCAATGTCAGCTATCTAATGTCTGCTCGCCTTACCGGAACCCTATGATTCGTAGATTTATTAGTCTTTTACTGAAATGGACGTAAACTGCAACGTATCTCCTTGACGATTTATTTTAACTGTTTATTCTTTCGGAGCGAACTAACTTTTCTTTAGCTCTTGGCTGTAGACTTAAACTGCTATTCCGTTTCAATTATTTACGCTGTAATACTTGCGGCGTGAATGCTTTCTTCGCATTAATTTACAACTTTAACTAATTATACATTGACGATGCTCAAATTATATTTCTTGTTCTGCTCCTCATAATGTCTTTCCGCCAACAGCTCCTAACAATCTTTCTCCGCTAACTAACAGTTATATTACTTGTTCTGCTCCTCACGATGTTTTTCCGCAAACTGACTCCTAGTCATACGCCATTTTTGACTTTTCGACAAAGCAAAGTGAGCTCGCTTCTCTCATTGTTGCTTTGTTCGATCAGACCGCTATAATGGATTTCTCAAACAATTAAAATTTTACGTCCAAACTATTAATGGCCTAATTAATTGGCATTACAATATATTTACGTTAATTTTTATAAAAATTTTAACGCGTGGACAGATTGCAACAAAACTTGGTACACATATTCTTAAAATCACAAGAAATTGTACTGTGGGGGTAAAAACCCCCTATCATAAATGTAGAAAGAATTATAATCTTAAAATTTGATCAATTTGGGTTAAATTACTGCGCGCCAAGAGACGTCACGCGAGTGACAGAGACGTTACTACGCGACGAACACAGGAAATAGTTCCGATTTCCGTAATGGAACAAAGAAGAAATATTTTCATTGAATAAAAAATAAAATTTTACGCAGAAAACCCCACTCGAATGATATTAAAAAAACTATACGAAATACTTCACGATCGTTGCGGAAAATGTAAGTTAATTTTCGTGCCATATTGGTGACTCCAATATGGCGACTATTTGTTTACATAATGAATCTAGCTAATAATTTCTTCAATTTAATCTTTCGGAACGTCTGAAGACTGAGGGACAATTATATCCTGCAATACTCAAGGAGTATTTTTTAGTCTTCTATTCGTAAAGAAATTTGGAGGTAAGTTTGTTGGGATTGATACAATAAAAGTAATTGTATTTTATAGCTGTATCGGTCGAAAGTATGAACGGAACAGTTAGGTTAAATCACTTCTTGACTAAATATTAATATAGGATTAAATTCTTTTTCGGGTTTATATAAATAAGTACACGGGCAACAACGGGCACCCAGCTAGTAATATATAAAGGAGACAACAATATGGTCTGTATAGTTATCAAATTTTGCTAAAAGACCAAGGTTGATTTGTAAGAGAATAATAAAGTAATTTGTTGAATTGGTCATTGGAATAATAAGTATTAGGGTTGGAATATTGTTATGAATTATTCATTAACTAATTGTTCGTCTTACCGAGAAATATGTTAAGAAATACTAGAACAGTATATATAAGGAATAACGCGGTGAAAATTGGGACAAAATTACGGACACCTTGGAATGTGTGATAATTCGAAAAATTCCTGTGGGAGTTCACATAGCGAGGCGAGTAAATGTCCAATGGAGGGGGGGGGGGTTGAACTCCTGACCTGGGACGCGAGGGGTTCATAATCGACCAGGGGACGGCCGTTTTAATGTGTGGGGCGAGGACATTAAGAAACTAATTGGTTGGAAGCTGAGAAGAACGGATAAAAATGGGTCGGAAACACGAAAATAATTTCAAATTATAAATAAATTAGAATTTTAAGCAATCATCATCTCGTTTCTCTTAAAAATTAATTTTTAATTTTGGAAATTTATACTAAGCTTTGCAGATCAATCAAATCTCCGGACTTTTTTGATAAAATTTCTCAACTTTTAAGAATGAAATATTTGTTCCAAAAAGTATAATGATAATTTTTATGGATTTCAAATAAATATTTTGAAATATTTATGGGTCACAGTGGACACAAATCTGGTCCCTAATTTTTCTCTAGGTATACGAATAACCCATCTATATAATAAAAAAAAATATGTATATTTGTATGTATGTATGCATTTACATTCATCTCTATACAGATTTAAGCGCGTGGACAGATTGGAACCAAATTTGGTACACATATTTCTCAAATCTCGAGAAACGGTACTGTGTGGGTTATAAACCCCTAGCATAAATGTGGAAAGAATTATAATTTTTAAACGTGATAATTTTGTGTTATATTACTGCACGTCAAAAGACCTTGACGTCACGCGATAGGGAGACGTTACTACGCGACGAACAAAGGAAATAGTTCCTTTTTTCCGTATTGAAATAAAGCAGAAATATTTTCAGTGAATAAAAAGTATAACATTATCCAGTAATACTCCATAGAATGATAATAAACAACAATAGGAATACTTTACGGTCCTTGAGGAAAATGTAAGTTAATTTTCGTGCCATATTTGTGACTCCAATATGGTGACTATTTGTTTACATAATGAATCTAGCTAATAATTTAATGAATTTAATATTTCGTAATGTCTGAAGACAAGTGGGACAATTATATACTGCTATACTCAAGAAGTATATTTAAGAAGAAGTTTGAAGGTATGTTTGTTGGGATTGATGCAATAAAATTCAATTTATTTTATAGCTGTTCAATTAATGCACAATCGGTCGAAAGTATGTACGGAACTAGAAGCAGTTAGAATTAGGTTAAGCCACTTCTTGACTAAAGATTAATACACAAACAAATACTTTGTCGGATTTTGATAAATATGTACACGGGAAACGCCGGGCTTCCAGCTAGTTTATAATAATGCTTATATTAGTAATGAAATATTGTATATCAAAATACGTTACTATAATTCTTGTACGTTAACATAAATTATAGTAAGATAATTTGTCACAGTATTTCTGAGGACGTTTTATGATGATTGTTTCCAGTTGCACTCCTTTCTGTTTGATTTATGAATTACGTGACTGCAGTAAGTGAGTCTGTTTGTGGCCTATATAGGCTTGGGTTGATAATAAGTTTAATTTAGTTATTAAGACAAGTACATGTATTCTGTAACTAATCATACAGATTATTGTAGTGACCTAGTTTTGATCGATAAAATAATTTCGATTCCTAATGAATTCACTGAATTAGTGCATATTATTTTTTTACTGTCTTGGAACTGTTTTCCTCCAAATGACGTCAGTGTTTTTAAATTAAAAATAGTTTCCTTAAATGTTGTTCTTAAATTTTGGAAACAGAATTGAATAATCCGTTTTTTTTTGTTTACCATTTATAGTCGCATTAACCTTTGGTCATTAGCGACTTACATCTGTTAAGTTCTGGATTTGTATAATATTTAAATTATTTTATACAACTCAGTTTTCATAGTAAAATCTATCAGGCTGTTTATTGCTGTTGGTGAGTTGAAAATCTCCATCATTGAATGGGCGGTTATGGTTGATCTTCTTATGTCGCTATATTTGCGCCAGTCAAAGAGGACATGAGGAATTGTTTCGGGCTCCTTACATGAGCTGCTTACTGGCTGCGGAGATCTGGAAATCAAGAATGAGTGAGGAAACTGGAGTACAATGTTCTTATTCTCGCTACAACAACCCTGTTGCCTTCGAGATAGTTCTTTCGGGTGCGATATTTCCCTGATGCTGCTGACATTTCTGAGGATGACTCCGCATTCCTCTGGTTTCACTGGTCTACTCCACTTTTCCTCCAGTTCCTTGTAGATCCCTACTCTGCAGTCCCTGCTGGTGCAGATTGGCAGGTTGCAGGATCTTCCTTGATGATCAGCTTCCATCTTCGCCCTGTCGTGTCCTAGTATGTCCTTATGCACCAGGCTATAGTGATCCGGTTTCCGTTTTCTTGGATTTTCAATATATTCTCTCTAATTCGATTTATGCAACCATTTCTGTACACCGTACTGGTTATTCTGTGTATTGCGTCCTTGGAGTCTGTTAAGATGGTATTGTTGGCCTCCGGTGTTTCCAGACACAGTTCCGTGACCATGAAGATGGCGTGTAATTATCGATGCAGTATGGTATAGATTTTTCTTTGCCAGTCGTAACCATAGCGCAGCCAACTCAATTTGAATTTTTGGACCCGTCGGTATAAATGACTCTGGAAAAATTATATCTTTGTAGTAACTGATTGACTTCAGCGTTCCAGTTTCTGATGTGTCGGTTGCTGACTTTAAGCTTATCTAGCTATATATCATTTTGCAGTTCGTTAAGCTTCCATGGTGGTATGCTTGCAGTGGTGTTGTGGTCCATCTCTGGAAGAGTCATTCCTTCCTTTTGTAATATATCCCTTAGTGTAGTGCAGTACGGGGTTAGGTTTCTACGTGGTTCTTTCTCTGCATGTCGAGGAGTGATGGTTTGTTCTGTTATTATTGGGTTCGATGCCTCTCTTTCCTTGATCGCGTATCTAATTGCAATAGCTTTCCTTCTGCGTCTAAGCGGGATTTCGTTTGCCACAAGTGTGAGTCTCGGTATCGGGGTAGTTTTATAACATCCGGTTATTACTCTCATTACCTCGTTTTGGACAACGGAATAATCCGTTATTTCTATATAAATTTAGTGTCTGTAATTATTTTCATATCTCATGGCTTTATTTGTGACGAATGCTTTCCTTCATTGAAAATTCCGACTGTAAAAAAGGAAAACGACTTAAATTTGTTACTACAGTATCAGAAGAAACAACTCTAGATTTTTGACCAGAATCTTGCTGCCCCTGCATTATTGTTGGTCAGATTGTTGCATTTTTTTTCATCACAGTCTCAGAATAAATTCCCATCTATTCCGAGAGAGAAAGTTCTTTTTTTTTTTTTTTAGGGCAACAGGCTACATGAGGGTAATCTACGTTGGCCAACTCCCCTTTAATAGCATAGGAAGGGATTTGGAAGGGGGGATGCGGAAGGGTAGAGGAAGGTAGCCAAGGGTTAACTAGGGCCCCCGGGCTATATTTTAAGGATCCTACCCGGCATTCGCCTAAAGAAATGCAGGGAAAACCCTAGAAAAACTTGCATTAGGTAGGTCGGGCATTGGGTACTTGTCCCACGCCCTTCCGATAGTGGGAGAGGAGTTTGCACCCCTCTCTCCGTGCCTCGACCAGTTTAGGAGGCAGCTGGCCGACTATTCCAATGGGAATAGCGGACAACTCTGACCGTATGCCCAAGGTCTGTGACCCCGGAACATACACTTCTCAGAACAGGCCGAGGTGCCTCGGCTTGTGGGAACCTTAGTTCAAAAACGTACAGGAAAAGGCATCCCCAAAGGTAGCCCCTTCGTGTCTCTCCTATAAGGTTGTGCCTGCGAGAGAATATCCCTCGCAGGTAATGCCTGCAAGAGAATAGCAGTCGCAGACATTCTTCCGAGCCCATAGAGAAAGTTCTCCATTCTTCCGTTATATTAATACAACCCGGAAATTTAAACAGTGCGAGAAAACGCTATAATATTGGATCGACTTATGTAATGCCACGACTCTGTATTGTATTGTATAATTGGTTACTTGCTATCGGGATAGGTGCTTCAGTTTAAGGACTCTGGAGGGAAGAATTTATTCAGAGGAAGAACGGTGTACGGGCTTCATCTAACTGATCAAGACTCCCAAATTCCTGAATGAACAATGAAAAATTCCAGCAAGAAACATAATTAATCATAAATTTAGCCTGCGGACCGCCCAAGTCCACAAATAAACACAGGAAAAGGGAGTGGGCGGCCTGCAAGCGCCGACCCCTGACCCCAGATACGAGTAAACCCACAGATCCTCAGACGCTCAAAATTGAAACATGACACTCGCAACGGTATGGAAACTAAGGCGTTAGGAATGTAAAAAATTAAATGATCAGGAAGTCGGCTTCAACCGGAAAACGGGTCACCGTGTAAATAAATAATAAAAAAAAAGAGGAGACGATCCCAGCGAAGAATCTAACGCCGACTAATTACGAAGCACTTTAATTAGAAAACGTGCGAGACATGATGAGTGTATGAGCCACAATCGGCTGGATACTCGGCGGACATTCACTTTTCCTAATAAGGAAAATGTATTTTGAAGATTCCTTACTTTGTGCGTGTGTTTATGACTTACGTAACTTTGCTGTGGATAGTATAAGCACCAGATCTCTCCTTTTAATTAAGTTTGCAGTAATCAACATACAAATCTCAGTAAATTAATCCCGTTTTATTACATATAAAACCTTCTTTTGATCTAAAATATCAGAATTTGTATTCCAATTTCTGTTAAAAATAATTTAAAAATATTTAATATAAAACAATGCAATTGGAAAGAAGTAAACAGATAGCTTTCTTGTGTTTTATAATCAAAAACCTCGTAACGGAACACCATTATTTATTTCAAAGAATTTAATTAATGACCCATTTATATATTGAATATTCTATCTACTTTAATCGTGTTTGATGATACTTCAATTAAAAATTCTAATTAATTCTTTAAGACTTGACAAATGACACCTCTCCTGTCGGTTATAGTTACTGTAGAATCCATTTGTGTTTTTACGTAAACGAGTATTATCCAAAACATTTCCCTTTAACATTGCAAATGTTACAACGCGCGTCCATTTTAAAGACAACATTGATTTTTCTTATTTATATTTCAGTTTGGAAAGATATACTTCCTACGGACTAGAGAATTTAATTCTTAACGATTCATAAATTGTCTAGTTAGAAAACTGTAAATCGATATTTCATATTAGGTTATATTATATAATTTTATATTATATTTAGCCTTTTTCTGTATTTTTAGGTCGTAAATATTCAAAATAAGAAGAATAGGGGAACTAAGTGAAAATTTCAGTTGAAACCGAGTGAATTATTCTTCATATACCGTGTAGTTGGAGAATATATTTTCTTTTATAGCCGATCCGATCGTAATAAACACTACGAAGCAAAGATGTTTCGCGTGTTGCATTCAGGAAGTCATCAATTTTTTTTAACGAGAAATATACAATTAAATATAATACATGAATGCAGTGTGAAGTAACTGAACTTTTCATTGCCGCAGTGTTCAACAGTACCATTTTCTCATTCATTTTTTTTATACAAAATACGTTACCGTAAGTAGAA
This sequence comes from Zhengitettix transpicula, assembly GCA_037074705.1. Lineage (NCBI taxonomy): Eukaryota > Metazoa > Arthropoda > Insecta > Orthoptera > Tetrigidae > Zhengitettix > Zhengitettix transpicula. The sequence continues at coordinate 6,682,864 of CM073595.1, forward strand.
TATTGCGATAGAGATTGTCGCCGAAACGTGCAACTTGGCTCAAATTCAGAGAACGTTTTATTCTTTTCAACGCCGAGAAAGCTTATGTAATTATTATATTTTCTCTGACATCATTTCCCACTGATTTACTTATAACTAAATAAGTATTTCCTAGTTTTGTCTGTTAGTCATCATTTATCTATAATGCCAGTGTTGGCAAAATAAATCATAATTATAATTTAGTGTTATTGTTTTACCCAATAAAGTTAAAATGCATCATTTGTTGAAAGCACAATACTTTTAATTAAATATTTACCTTTATAAATATTAATAAACAACCAGAAAATAATAATTGAAATAGATAAATAAATCATAGAAATGTCGAAAAAAATATTTAAACATGCTCATGAGTTATTGAAATTATTTACCTGGAAATAAAGAGGAGAAAAACGATTGCAGATATAGATTACCGGTATAATAAAAATGGTTTCCGATTTCATGATTATTAACAGTTATTGCTTGAAATTGTAAGTGGAATGTCTTTATTTTTATTAATTTTCTTTAATACAGAGAAATATTTTATATTACTTGTTAAGTTTTAAATTATTACATGATATATTTCAGTTACAAAGTCATTCTCTAAGGGAAGGATAATTTTGTGTTAACTAAATTTTATGTAATTAAAGTGATATTCGCTATATAATTATATTTTCCTAAGAAACAATTTTTCAAAACTTTCACACAATGGCTGGTTTAATTAATGAAGAGGGTACTGTCATAATAATATATCATGACGTATGTATTTATCTCCTGACTGTTGGATGATTTGAGCTACAGCCACAGTGTTAAATACTCTTGTGTCACTTGAATCACTTTTGTTACCGTGCCGTACAAAGCTGGAGTTTCACAAAGCCTCTAAATACACCTTACTTGAATGAATCCCCTAAAGAGTTCCTAGACAATGCAATTCTACTATTCAAAGCACATTTATTTTTCACAAGCTGGGGACTGATTCGTCGCCAGAGCGGTCCGATTATCTCCCGCATTATTTGGGAGACAATACACTGTGTACTATCATCCTTTCTCAGAAATGGACAAATCTAACGTGCAAGAACTCAGCTGAGATTTTAAATGGTGTGAAAACCTTCATTGTCGGCTGCGTTAGAGGAATGGTGAATCAAATCGTCTTTATTGTAGCTTCTCGGTCCAGAACAACTTCGACAGTATTGAATTACTCAGCAATGCTACAGAATTAAGTGTGGAATTATTTTTTTTTACACAATTTGGAACCGAAAGCACCCAAGGCGTTGTACTGACTAGACTGCATAATTATCAAGGAACTCTACTTCATTAGTACTCTTAAGTGACTACATCAGATGTACAGACCTGGAACTTAACAAACCCATGTAGCTCAAACATACTTAAAATTCTATTAACAGGGAATAAAAAACTAGTTATGCGTATCCTGGAATTATTCAGTGTCAGTAAATACATTTCATGTGTTCTCCAGGTAAGAAAGAATTGATTTAGCCTAGTAACCACTATTCATTACAAAATATATATTATTTACCTGCTCCTATGAGAAAGAAATATTATCCAAAAAATGTGGAAGTATAACAGAAAAGACAATCATGGAAATTAAGGATAGTTCGAAAAGTTCTCAGTCTGACACAGAGTTGGCGCTAGAAGGGTCAAACGGCGATATTAATGAAAGTATCATCTGTTAAATAGCACACCATAATGCTTGGACGATGTCTATTGATTTTTTTAATATGTTAATCAAGACAAGCCATGGAATTTAGGACTTGCGTCGATAATTGGTAAAACCGATATATGATTTCGTTATAACCGCGATAGTTAGAAAATTGTATCTAACTCATTTTTCTAACCATCACGGTTAAGCCTTTTATAACTCAGTATTTTACAGTAGGTCGAATATCGGTTTTTGTTGCGCGTTGAGGACGTCCTGCAGGCGCTGCAACCGAGGAAATAATCATACAAATCTACAACGCAGTATTAAAAGTAACCGAGTTGGCGAGAATGAAAATATATCGGTTGATCCTGCCCGCAAAATTTTGCATGAACGCTTAGGTATGAAAAATCAATCAGCTCGATTGCTTCTGCGTTTGCACTCGAATGAACATCGGTCCTTTCCGTATTTTCAATTCAACTGAGTTTTGTGACGTCTCATGAAACGTGAAATAATTATTACACCGTAGTCCAAAAATTGTACCGAAGCGGGTGGAAAATCTCCGAAAAGGTTGAAACAAGGAATGTCATGGCTCATTCTCATGGTGAGGTTCTTTTTTTTTTAGGGCAACAGGCTACATGAGGGTAATCCACATTGGGCAACTCCCCTTTAATAGCATAGGAAGGGATTAGAAAGGGGGGATGCGGAAGGGTAGAGGAAGGTAGCCAAGGGTTACTAGGGCCCCCGGGCTATGGTTTAAGGATCCTACCCGGCATTCACCTAAAGAAATGCAGGGAAAACCCTAGAAAAACCTGCATCGGGTAGGTCGGGCATTGGGTACTTGTCCCACGCCCTTCCGATAGCGAGAGAGGAGTTTGCTGTGGGGACGCAGCATTCCCTTCTCCGTGCCTCGACCAGTTTAGGAGGCAGCTGGCCGACTATTCCAATGGGAATAGCGAACAACTCTTACCGTATGCCCAAGGTCTGTGACCCCGGAACATACACCTCTCAGAACAGGCCTAGGTGCCTCGGCTTGTGGGAACCTTAGTTCAAAAACGGAGAGGAAAAGGCATACCCAAAAGTAGCCCCTTCGTATCTCTCCTAAAAGGTTCTGCCTGCGAGAGAAAATCCCTCGCAGGTTACCTGCGAGAGAATCCTCTCGCAGGCTTTTCTCTCTGACGTTCGAGTTTGGTGAGGTTCTTTTTTTTTTTTTTTTGGGCAATAGGCTACATGAGGGTAATCCACTTAGGGCAACTCCCCTTTAATAGCATAGGAAGGGATTTGAAAGGGGGGAATCGGAAGGGTAGAGGAAGGTAGCCAAGGGTTAACTAGGGCCCCCGGGCTATATTTTAAGGATCCTACCCGGCATTCGCCTAAAGGAATGCAGGGAAAACCTTAGAAAAACCTGCATCGGGTAGGTCGGGCATTGGGCACTTGTCCCACGCCCTTCCGATAGCGGGAGAGGAGTTTGCTGTGGGGACGCAGCTTACCCCTCGCCATGCCTTGGCCTGTTTAGGAGGCAGCTGGCCGACTATTCCAATCGAAAAATTTAAACAAACCAAACATCCACATTTGACAACGAGCAAATTTCTTTTAAACTATGTTTAAACTAAGTTTTTGCTGTTAAACAACACGATTTGCTTCCACTTTCACCGTACACGTCAGATTTAGCCCACAAGTTTATTTCTTGGGTGTCCTAATCTAAGATATGATTTGATGGGCCAAGATTTACTTTCAATGATGAAGTTGCAGCTAATTAATTTAATTGAGTATGAGAAATGGTTTATTCTGACGGTATTAAGATGACAGTACGAGTATTGAAGCAGAGGCTATGTTGAAAAATGAAAAAGAAATTGGTAAGAAATATATTTTTTCTCGGGCTGAGGAATTTTCTTCCTATCAAATAAACACCACGTACAGATCGACAGGTACAGTAATCAAATTAAATACGGAAAGATCGCATTGATCCCTCAGTGGCAATAAAGAATTTTATTTCTCGTCCTCCGAAGGGTGATAACTGAGCAAGACATCGAAACGTCGCTGCACCAATACCATAACGGTTCTGACCTCAAGAATTGCTTCTTCAATACTAACGAAGAGTCACGGAAATTCCACGTCCCAGAAGTCTCGTTTTGCGGTAAATTTTAGTATAATTGTGTTCGCGGCAGGTTTGATCAGTTGCACTTTCACTGCGCCACTGGAGAAGTCAGCTTTGCAGCAAAATCGAATATTTATGCTAGCTATAAAATTGGTTGAGAAGATTTTATGGTGTTCTGCACGCGATCGTCCGAGTCTCTTCTGCGGACTTCTGTTTTATTATGATCCGAGTTGTGTTGTGCTTTTATCACGCATATTTACATCTAATCTTGGCTTTAAGTTCCGCTGTGGCGTTATAGCTTCAACGTGCAGATACTTTTACACTTAAATACACTACAGCTAACCTTAGCAAAGAATTGTGAATAATATCCAGAAACTTAGATGGGAACGGACGCAGTTCGCCAAAACCTTAACCAATATTGCATCATCGTTCTTGATAACCACGTCAACAATTATTGAAATAATTAAATTTTGAGGAAAGGAAGGAAATATTAATATATTTCAGTTGTCTACAGCTTCAATTTATGTGGAAAAGCTTCACGACTGAAGTAATTGATAAGATAAATATGTACCAGGTGAAATACGAAATATATGTATGAAGTACTAGACGAACAAAATTTCATTTAACTCTTGTTGGAGAAACGGAAGAGGCATCCTCTCTCCGTTTTTGAAAGGTTCCCACAAGCCAAGACACCTCGGCCTGTTTTGAGAGGTTCTGGAGTCACAGATCTTGGGTACACGGTAAGAGTTGTTTACTCTTCCCATTGGAACAGTCAGCCAGCTGCTTCCTAAACTAGTCGAGGCACGGAGAAGGGAATGCTGCGTCCCCACAGCAAACTCCTCCCCCGCTATCGGAAGGGCGTGGGACAAGTACCAAATGCCCGACCAGCCTGATGCAGGTTTTCTAGGGTTTGTCCTGCATTACTTTCAGGCAAATGCCGGGTAGGATCCTTAAACTATAGCCCGGGGGCCCCTAGTTAACCCTTGGCTATCTTCCTCTACCCTTCCGCATCCCCCTTTTCAAATCACTTCCTATGCTATTAAAGGGGAGTTACCCTCATGTAGCCTGTTACCCTAAAAAAATTCATTTAATAGTATCTATATACAATGAGCAAAGCATTAAATCCTGAAATAAAATACGAAAAATTAGGTTTTCTTTCCATAACTAAGTTTTCTGAAATAATTTTTTTCCGGCTTATAAATCGTAGTATTTAAATTATCTGTAGTTTGTTGATTCTTGTTTCATTGCATTTACTCACACTTTCAACAAATCATGTTTATCTTGTAAACCATTTTTTTAAATAATAATCTGTTGGTATCTGTACTGTACTTTTAGCATAACTATATATTCAAAAATGGCTGTCGGAAATTAATGCGTTTTGAATACTTAGGTTGAGTAATTCCGTTCTTAAATTCTAGTGCATAAAAGACCTTTTAGTTAGGCCTATGTAGCATTAAACACAATTTTCAGAATAAATTTCACACACAATCCTATTTATTGTTATTTTATTTAGAGGATCCTTGCGGCATACATATTTATAATATATATAAAATATATATTTATAGTCTATGAATCTCATAATTCATTTTTTAACTAATTAGTTGATTAGTTTTTGGCCATTCCCGGTGGCATTGATACATAAACGTAACCACTACTGTTAAAATAATACAAGAATTAGTTTTAAGTGTTAAATCTTATCCTACATAATAGGAAGTATATAAGTAACTAATAATTGCATAATCCGGAACTCAGCTTCTTAAGAATAACATACGTTTTCCGCTAAAAATTCATGATTTGAAAACTTGTATCATCACAGTGTGATGAAAACCGGTCAAGAAAATAAAATTAAAGTCGACGACTCAAAAATATAATTTTCACGAGAAATAGTATAATTTGTTACAATATTCTTTGATGTAGTTTACTTTCTGTAATAATTTTATAGGTATTTTTATTTTTGAATATATAAATTAAATGAGAATGCAGTAAATTTTGAACAGACATTTTAATAATGAGTAACATAGTAACATGATACAAAAACACTTTGTTACGTTTCCATTAGCAGGAGTTGCTTTCTTTGGCTGTACTGAAAATTAAAAATGAAAATTCAAAGAAGTTTTTTCTTTGATTTGACGTTTTGTACATTTAATTACACGTAACAATTTGCTACAGTTACATATAATTTTCAGCAGGATTTTCATTATTTAAACCTGCTCGTCTATCATGAACTATTCCTGAAACATTTCCTTTAATACCCAGTTGATAAAGTACCATCGAAATATTTTCACTGATTTATGCTCGTATAATCACTTACGGCTGTTAAAAATATTTTTCTTATTTTAATGAATTTTTGAATCGTAATAATATAGCTTCAGATAATTTATTTTTCCACTTTGGGCGTTTAGTACTTAAAATAGGAGAAACACGCACACTACATGTTCTCATAGTCAAGGATGATCGCAAGAATGATATCGTGGAACTTAACCAACAGTTTCATATTTAATCGGAATTTCTTTTTTCTGGAATGTAAGGAAAGGAAACAGAAGCAACGATGTATGGGCTATGAAGGACATTACGATTAGCGAAGGACACTTGTAACAAATATTATTTTTAGTGCTTGGATGGTGTTGTTTTAAATCGATGAATTTTGTTGTATCGAATTTATTGGCATCAGTGAATTCACAGTTAGTGTATCCACAGCAGAGTCCGACGTAATGGAGCTGTGAGGTTTGTTTGCTTAGAACTACTTAAGTGAAAGGTCTGAGACAGAGCCGAGGCGAGGCGAAGACGTTGTTCGCAGTGTGTACGGAACCGATCGCGGATGCTGGAGGTCATCTTCAGTGAAAGGATGCTGCTACACCAGGGCTGCACAAATTCCTTCACATGTGCTTTACCTTAGGCTCACTGCGTGTAACAACTTTGCTGCCCGCGGCCACTTAATAACAATAGTTTGTTCACTAACGTTTAGTCGATGCGAGAATTCATACGAGTTGAAGAAATAGTTACAATATCAACACAGAACTGAAGTCGTCAATATTATATAAAGTTTGACTGATAAGTATGAAGCCCCAACCTGTACGGCCTCGGACATTATAAATGATTGTACAGGAAAAGTGGAGGGTAGCTGTGGCAGGACACGAGGAGAGGAGGAAATAACGGCTTCTTCCATCAGAACCTGCAAACATCAGCAGATCTGCGCCACCTCAGCAACATCACAAGAAAACAATTAATAATAGTCTCCAGAATTAGAACGTTGCACACCAAACTCACACATGAATATCTGTTTTCCAGAACAGATCAGCCCACTTGTGATGCGTGTGATCAAGCCCTCACCATCCAGCATATACTATTTTATTGTACAAAATATGATGACATACGCATGAGGACTTTAGCCGAATACTCAGGAGAAGACTTCTGCATTCACACCACGGATTTCGTCTCCGAAGCTAAATTGTCATCCGCTATTTGAAACGTTGTTCAAAATTAGAAATTTCTAACTTACTGTAAGTTAATTTTGTAAATACTTTTAGAGGGTCGCCAATAACCTATAGGTTGACGCGACCTTAAATCAACAAATAATAATAAAAAAATTGTATAGTTCGAGAGGTTTAGCCTGGCGTACGACCTGCGCGAAGTAGGGGAAATGAGATGATGGGAGGGGAGTTTGGTCAGCGGAGAACTTCTCTTAGGGAAGTTGTTAAGGAGACGCTACTACCATTGTGTCATTACGAACGGGATAAACAGGCACCCTGTACTTATCAGCTCTTAAATTTTACGGATTATCCTGAAACTTTAGAATTCCAGTGGTGGAATGAAGCTTGCAAAGATATTATTCGAGTATTTCATTTTTTTTAACTGCAAATGAATAAGGAAAAGGAATATTGTGCACAGCAGGTTAATAAGTGATTGAAGATACGAAATGGAAGGAGTAGGTTTCAAAATTGTAAGAGTAAAAAATTCTGTGTTTGAATTTAGGTCGCCATTTTTTTACCGTTCGTTTAATGTCGGATTAAATTTGTGATAAGAAATATATATTTTTTTCATGCAACAGATCCACGCGATTGCTTCTCTAGATTTCCACGTTTTGTAACAATTAATTGATATCTTAGCTTTACCCAGAGCAATACAACAACAAAGGAGAAACCGTAACAGGACGGTCGCATTGTTCACATCTGCAGCTAACAATTAGTCCAAGTAGATAGTTAATTATTGGCAGGCGAGTGTTTACGTTATATACGGATCCAATAAACTGACTTCGAATGTAGTTAAATTTACAAAATCATTAATTAAATTTTAATAAATTTCGTATATATAAATTAAAACGAAATTTAAAGACGACAACCAGCAAGGCTGTAGTGTTAACGTTTCGGACCTTTCTAAATCTACGATTCGTTCCGACAAATACTTGAAATGCCCCAGCAACTGAGTAAACAAAGCCTGTCACTCTCACCCCCTAATCCTATAAATTTAACAAGTCCCAAACTCTTTTGTCAGACGCGAAGGCCTGGATAGCAGACTGTGAAGTAAGCTGAATATAATAGATTAATTTTCATAACATAAATAAAGATTAAATTTACGTACACTGAGTACAATATATTTCTTTGCGTCAATGTTTTTAGAATAGTATTAACAGTTCCTAGTTGTCGCAGCAAAGAATCGTGTTCAACTGAGCTCTTCGTTACCCCCACTACATCCTAAGGGGCGAGGACGACTGCGCAGCTTTGGTGGACACGACATAATAAAACTCTCGAGCTATACTTACGTTAGGTTTGAATGTGTAAACCAAACGATGACACTTTAGTAATGACAAAGTATTAGTCTGTTAAAGGTACATTAATCGTCTTCGCGGAGGAGATTCCACGTGGAAGGAATTCCGACCACTAGACTAGGACGCGGGACCTCCAGTTACAAGTCATCGATACGCTGCTGCTAGAAGACCGAAGATTGTATAGATATATTCTTGTATGTTGATGTAATATTGTCCCGAATAGGTGGAGCTTGCCTCCACAAAACTATTGTATAATATTGCCTCTTGGCCAGATTGTAACCAAATGAAGGTTTAATAAATGAAAAGTTTGTAAGCCAATTGCTTTAAATTATTATGTAGCACCTAAAAGACCCATAAAATATGGTATAATGAATGTAATTTTCAAAATAATGCTTGTATGATGGCCATAAGAAAAATATTAACAGGGGGAGTGGTGTGCGAGCTACAGACAATTATATATTCAGAAACAGAAATACATTGACAGTGTTCTAAGTGTTTGCAAACAGTAATAAAGTAGAATCAGTGCAAGTGAAGAGTGGAGTTAAAAAACAAATTGCGTGAAGACCACACAACGGTAAGTAATAAAAACAAATTTTTCATCTGTAAACTTTATATGTAAATATCTACTGTCAGATTTCAATCAGAATCCAATAACTTTATTAAAATATTTCAGATTGGGAATAATTCTTTTGTTGTAAATTAAATTTCATATTTTTGTAATATATTTGTTAGAGGCCCGATAATTGAGTTCTGACAAAAGCCGAGGGATAATATTAAAAAATTGTTAATCAACGACGACTACAATTTACTAAATAAATTTAATTGTTATATTTATAAATAATTGTTCAATTTAAATTCCTTCATTTTCCCCGTAATAAAGAGTGATTAATATATATATATTTGTTAGATATATATGTATATATATATATATATATATATATATTCACTTGTGAGGAAGAGACTTGATATGATTTAAAAATTGTATCGAAGTTTTCTCTAAATTGTAACATTCGATAAATAAATTAACTTGTCAACAATTGCATTTTTAAATGTCATTTCTATTCATTTTTCCTCCCCGCCCCAAATGGACGAGTCGCACGATGAAAATACGTGCAACTAAAGGAACCAATCTGCTGAAGAAACAGAAAAAATGAAATCCGTGAGTGAGGTTCGAACGCAGAACCTTAAGGCTCCAGTTACACTCACTTGGACTCTAACCACAGAGATACGGAATGAGGTGAAGGTTGAAGGCTTTAATCACTTTTAAGAGTCGCAATACACGACAGTGACGTGTGAACAAATACGTATGAGACACAGAAAAATTTAACGCCATGAGTAACCTTCAGCTACAGCGATCTCTTACGGCGGACGAGTGGTCAGATACAGAAAGCGCCTCTAAAATGTAATTATGATGGTCCGAGAATCTCAAGATTGCTCACACAACATCACTTGTGTATTGCGACTCAGTCAAATATAATTAATATATCTCAGTAACTTCCTATTAGTACCTGATTTCTTCCATCGGAATCCAAGCTTTCGTAAAATTATACGGAGAGTCCAAGAGGTACCTTGAAAACCAATATTTTCCTTAGGAACATTTAATACGGATTTTATTGTCGGTCTCTCCTTTTTAGTTCGGCGAATTACGCATTTATCAAAATCGTCCACTTCAGATTTGTTTTTTTTCCTACACCGTACCATGGAGTTGAAAAAGTGGTCCCTCTACTCTGACACTAGTTTCATTTAAAATCCGCTGAAAGCTTCTGATAGATATTCCAGTTGCCTCCGCAACACGATTTTCGATACTCTTAAGTTTTATCGGATTCCCGCTCTCACATTCCCTTCTTATGAATTTGTATACGTTAAAAATAATTTCCCTACTTTGGCTGTGGATAATTTTACTGCCTCCTAATTTTTGTTAAATAGTTTCACTTTGCATCCTGGAAACTAATGAAGTACAATAATAGTACTTACAAAAATTTTCATAACATAAATAAAGACAAAATTTACCTACACTGAGTTCAATATATTTCTTTGCGTCAATGTTTTTAGAATAGTATTAACAGTTTCTAGATGTCGCAGCAAAGAATCGTGTTAAACTGAGCTCATCGTTACCCCCACTACATCCTAAGGGGCGAGGACGACTGCGCAGCTTTGGTGGACACGACATCTGAAACCTCTCGAGCCATAAATGACTTTAAAAAAAACGATGTTATTATTGAACGTGTTACACTACAATCAGTCAGAATACGCTCACTACGACCATTTCACGCAGCCTAATTATACACCCTTATTTAATATTTTAAGCGAAATAAAAATTATGATAGGTGTATTTCCAGTGTATCATTGTCCGTGTTGTATGAAGAAGTATCGAATTTAACGTAAAAGAAAGGTGTATATGAAAGAAGGTAGAGAAAGTGTGTGTTGAAAGAATGCAACGTGAAGGAAAAGTGGAAGCGGTGGGAGTAATAAATAAATCATATGCAGAAAACGAGATAGTGGCTATTACGACGGTCAGCAAAGAATGCGAAAGTTATACTGAGACTGAGTAGATTTACCTGTGTCTGAAACACTTTCAGGCTCTAATTATTGTGTTTTGGAAAGGTACACTTTCGCCCCCTTTAACTTCGAATTTAAATTTCGTTTTCGGTCTCCTGTCTCAGCCATATCTATCCACTCCTCCAAGTGTTTGCAATAATATTAAAGGTATTATAAATTAATTTATATATATATATATATATATATATATATATATATTGTAATAATTAAAGGGCAATTAAGAGTTAATAATTATAAACTATTGGACTGAATTGTTACCGGCAAACACACAAAGATACAATAATGGACGAGAATATTGAACAGGGAAGGTATGGTTTTGACTTGGCGCGCGTAAGTTTATGGAGTGGGCAGTCAGCCACGAGACACTGCTGAGTACGCAAAGAATTAAAATTTAGCAGTCTACAATCAGAAGTGAGAGAAATTAGTTGTATTAGGAATAGTTGTTTAAAAGGGGAATAAACGTTTTTTATTTAAAAGGCCCAGTAAAGACCCTGGTATAAGGAGAAAATTTCAGTTATTTATAATAAATTGTTGTAAAGATCGTCGAGCAATTGTTTTGTAAATGTTAAGTATTTGTGTATAAATAAATTAATTGGGTCAGTTGAAATAAATATTTTATTCATGCTAGTTTTCATCATATTAATTTCATTTCAATTATTGTTAGTTATCAATTCCTTTAATTTGGTATTATTTAGCATATTACAATATTTTTCTCCTCCCGACTTATGAAGAAAAATTATGATTATGTTTTCAAAAAAATTGAACACGTATAATCTAATTTATATATATTTTATATATATATTTTATATATATATATAGATATTGTGGTAAACACAAATGAAAGTACAATTAACAGTGGCCCACGTTAAGGCGACATTTTCTAATATTCTGGTATAATAAACAATTAAAATAAAAGTTATCCCGCGTAATGCATCAATTTAAATAATTTAACCTCTAAATGAAAGGATATTTAATAAATAAGAAATTTTAATTGAACAAACACATTAATTTATTACTTTCACAAAGATTTAAATTTACAAATAGTTATACATTTAATTTTTTACAATAGTTATCACGTACAATTAAAATTTTACTCTCTAGAGAGAGAGTCTTTGGGCCTTTAAACAAATAAATCTATTTGTTGAGAATTTTTATAAAGCTATTCTCGACATCAAGGTATTTTTGACAATGCAATATAAAATATTAACGATATTCGAAAAACCAAAATCTGACGATTTATCTTTAATTAATGGTTTACAATAATAATTTAATGGATACATGACTTACAGTTCTCTGGTACCAGGGCAATTTTTAACTCGTTCCGAAACCCTTACACACACTTTACATTCTAAAACAGGCCATTATTTTCACTGACTCTACACATCACCGTTGGTTTAGCAAGTGTTGGCTATATCTCGACGACGACTTATTCTGCAATAATTCACCAACTTTATTCTGCAATGATTCCTCAACGAAGACTTTACACAGTTATATTTTGACCAAAACTGATATTCTTCGCAATCTTTACGCTGCAATACCTCGATGAATGCTACACTCTGCTTTAATTCAACAACTTTATTTTGCAATACTTTGACGACGTCTGGTCTCTTTCTATAACAACCGCTTTCAGCTGTACTTCATCGCCGACTGACTTACATGTTCCATTCATCGCGCTAACAGTCTACAATACCTTAGACCTATATTAGTGTCCATTCTTGTGTGTAATTCGTGTGTTTTTGCCGCTAACAATTCAAGTCCAAAATTTCTTTAATTATTAATTACTAATTGCCTTTTAATTACCACAATATATATATATATATATATATATATATATATATCAATAAAGAATTTGTATCTGATTTTATATTAACGACAGATTGTCCTACTTTCATATACGACATGTCTGAAATTAATCGTCATTTATTTATAAATTGAGGATTAAACCAATCAAAATAATTATTTGTACGTAAAATATTTTGGCAATATCAGTATATGTATGTATGGGAAATTTAATATCAAATTTGGAATTTATTAATTTCGATTCCTTGTAATACAATATATTGAACTGTCAATTGAAAAACAAAACATGTAAAACATTATAATTTAATTCAATTAAAAGTTAAATTTTTTAAAAAAAATAGTCATTCTATATATACTGGTATGCGTACTTTTAAGGATTTTTTTTATAAAAAAATTCCTCATGTTGTGGTGAAAATTGACAACTGTAAATATGTATTATATAATATATAAAAAATAGTTGTTCTATATGCAAGCCTTTAAGGATTTACTAAAAACAAGTCCTTATATTTTGGTGAAAATTAACAACTATAATTATATATAATATATGACTCAATATTGTTATACAAAATGTTTTAACATCCAAATAATTAATTTGTATATATATAGTAACCATTTAAATATTACTTAAACAATTGACGGAATCTTCCCGATGAATTATGCCCACGGTAGGAAAATTCTGGAAGCAGTACTACGTAGTTGATATTGCAGCTGGTCTCTGTGATTGTAGCTTCAACGCACCAGCACCAATCCTTACGTAAGTAAAAAGTTCATTTGTGAGAATTATTTGCAGAAGACATATGGTGTTCCTGGAGATGGCTGGACCAGATGACCTCCGGATGGGCGCACGGCTCGGCCATTTAACTGAAGGCTACACTTCATAATTATTAACATCTCGTCCTTCACGCGTAGACATGACGCTATGGAACAGGTAGAGAGAGAGAGAGCTAGAAACCGCCATTTGCAGAACGTCTATAAAAAGTTTTATTCATAACTGCCCAGATGCATGCAGTATTCCAGTTTTACAATATTTTAGGGTCTCGAAGGTAATGTGTCGGGAAAACATTCACAGAGAAGCGGTCGTTCAGTAAAGTCGATGACTTATGTTAGAAGGAATACTAGTAAGGACCTGAGTGACTTTTAGAAATACATAGGAAGATAAACGAGGAGGGGCAACTAAATTCCGGTGGTGAAATGCGATATAAATGTGAATTTTTCCAAAAATAAAATACTTTAAATACGGCAAACAAAAGAACGACCCAATATTGAAAGACGAAATAAACATCCAAATAAGCAAATTGTATAATTAAGTTTCGACCCTGGTTTAGATAACTGTCGAACAGTTAAATAATCGAAATAATTTGGTTTCAAACAGAAATTTCTACTGCCGTACTTAGTAATTAGAACATTCATCAAAGAAGTTATAATAAGCCATCAGAATTCAAATGTTCGTTTTCAAACATGTAACTAACAAATTGAATACAAGTTTAGTGTGTAAAATTTCAGTGTGCCACTTTTGAAAGAATTGAAGACCAAGGTAAAAAAAATACGTAACAGGAAACGAAGATAAGACATGCAAATTTTCATTTATAAATAGAAAATCGAATGTTCGAACAATTTGCCTGCATCACTGCCCATATATTAAGAAGCAAACCAAACCAAATAATATTTTGCTATATAAAAATAAAGAAAATCAATTTGTTAAGTTTATCATTTTTTATTTGATGTATAAATTTTTTATAATACAAGCAGTTGGATAATCCAAATAAATAGGTAACAGATTCACAAAATAAAAATAAGTAATGCTTCAAGGATCATCTCAAGAAGATATCAATTAACTCTGTTGTAAGTAAAATTAATTGTAAAGATTCTGCTGTATGTTACACGGGCCTAACTAAACGGTCTTTATGCACCAGAACATAAATCCATAAACTTTCCACTGGTAAACATAATCATATTATTGGACATTATTTTTGTCTATATTAACGTTTTGAAATTGTAAGGATTTGGACAGAGAATCTGATCATCTCAAAAGAATCATGTCTGTGACGTCACCCATTCAAATTAATCCTGCTAATGCAAATCTTTATACGGATCATTTATGCTATATGTAGTTGTTTGATGATTTGGAATGGCAGTTTCAAATTTTTGTAGTTTTTTTTTTGCCGAACACATAAATTAATGTTTTTGTCTGATAATTTTAGTTAGTTAATGTGTAATATATACTTAAAATATGTTAGTGTAATATCGGAAGTGATTTAAATAGACACGGTTTTTTTCGAGAAAACCATGACATAATATTTGAATGCACCGGTTACAACAAGCAAAGAGATGAAACCTTCGAAGAAACTACCACCATCAGACACTCATTACATCAAAACAAGGTACTCTTAAAACCCAAAAGTGTTTCAACAACATCAATGTATTTAACAAAATCTAAAACCTGTAAGAGTTTATGGTAATTTTTTGGTCTTGGTAGTTTAAGCGACCTTAAATAAAATAAATTTCACGTTTTCTAAATGCTACCGGGGCAATATATGCGCTTTGGATGTCCCTTTATAAATTTAAGTGAGTAAATTTATGATTTAATTTTTTATCCATCGCTTTATTACATTTGTGCTACATTTCGAAAATTAATTATAGTGGTCAAACTACGTTTCGAGTCAAAATATCTTCATAGACGTTTTTTCGGTCTGTAATCGGACAGTGCGGCCACTCTTCTCAATCTAAATATAAACCCAAAGCAGAACATAATTTGGGTATGACTGTGTTGTCTATAAATATGGACCAGACAGTGCTGACTAAAGAGAAACGTCAATTTATTGTTATTTTAATTATTTCTAATGAGGCACGGTAATAGTGTGTAGTATATAATAGAATATGTTTTGGATAGTGTATGGTGTGCCGTGTGCGATTCAGCGGTGTGTTGATCTCCCGCGGCGAAGGATGCGCATCCTGTTAACGGCTTCGTCATAATACTTACTCCTCATACCTGTTCGCCGCAGCTTTACTCGTCCCAGATCTGCTTCACCGCTCAAAAATATACTCCCCGTCCCCTGCTCCATCTGTTGCGAAAATTCTTCGGGAAATAAGATTTCATTTCAATTAACATGTATTTCCACATACCACTGTGATCAAAAAGTAAGGTGAAATTGTCATTTAAAACTCCCGAGAAGGCAGTTAATTTTTTCCCCTAGCGTCCCCAAGCGTCTGTTTGTTAAAAGGTTTAATTATCTCCGACTTACACGTGTTTTTGTAAACAACCAAAAGTGAATTTTGCAATGGGTGATTTTGTTGAGCAAAGAACTTGCATCAAATTTTGTTTGCGGAACGAATATTCTTGTGCGGACACGTTGAAAATGTTGCGGAAGGCCTTTGGTGATCAAACTATGGCACAAAAAAACGTTTATAAGTGGTACAAAGAGTTAAAAGAGGGCCGAGAACGCGTTGAAGACGAACCGCGCTCTGGACGACCATCAAAGTCTACCGACGAGGACCACGTCAAAAAAACAAAGATTTGGTGCTTGAAAATCGTCGATGGACAATGAGAGATCTCGCTGATAGTGTTGGAATATCATTTGGCTCAGCCCAAACCATTTTGAAGAATGTTTTGTGTCTCACACGCGTCAAGTCTCGATTGGTGCCAAAATCGCTCAATTTTTTCGGAAAAAAAAGCGTCGCGTTGATGTTTGTGAGACTTTGCTGTTTGACTATCAGGACCACTTGAAATGCATCATTACTGGAGACGAGACTTGGATTTACGCATACGACCCTGAAACCACCGACCAATCCAGCGAATATCGTGCAAAAGGTGAAGCAAGACCGAAAAGACCACGGCAAAGTCGATCGAAAATCGAGGTCATGTTGACAGTTTTCTTTGATTATCGTGGTGTGGTGCACTATGAATTACTTCCGCCGGGCCAAACTGTCAACAAAGAATATTATTTGAGCGTTATGCGTCCTTTGCGTGAAGCTATTCGTCTGAAACGGCCGGAATTAAGGGCGAACAACTCTTGGTTCCTTCATCACGATAATGCACCATGTCATACTGCATTGGTTCTTCGCGAATTTTTGTGCCAAAAACTCGACTCGTACCGTTCCGCAACCACCGTATTCGCCTGATTTGGCTCCGTGTGACTTCTGGCTATTCAGCAAACTCTAAAGGCCAATGCAGGGACGCCGTTTTGACAGGATTGAGGAGATAAAAACCGAATCGAAGAAGGTTTTGAAGGCTATATCGGAAAAAGACTATTCCGACTGTTTCGAGGACTGGAAAAAGCGTTGGAAAAAGTGCGTTTTATCGGACGGGGATTACTTTGAAGGGGATGAAATTGATTTGGAAGAATAAATAAAGAATTTATATTTTATAAATAAATTCACCTTCCTTTTTGTTCACAGTGGTACATACTTTCTTTTCAGAAACGTTCCTTACTTATAAAATGTAAATTTGTCGATTTAGATTTATTAATATCCCTGGTACACCGTCACGTTAATGAGAGGGAAATGTTTCGTGGGTTATATTTACCGATTATCGCTTCAGATGCCTGGGGAACTAATTGAATACGGTTCGTTTCGTAAGGGGGGATAATTTATCATTCCTTAAGTATAGTGATAACGTGGACGGAATTATTGTGGCTCTAATGTTTGTTAGTTCACTTTTCAGGCAGCTGGGGTTTAATAAAATAACCAGATAAGCCAGAAAGAACGTTTATATATTTTTTTGTTGAGGTACGGGAAGTTCAAGTACAACCAAGTACAGGGTCTTACGTGGTCTCCACCTCATTCAAAGTCGACATCATAAAAGGTATTTGTGTGTGTGTTGTTTTAAGGATTATAAATTTAATACAACCGATTTTTAATTGGTGCAGGATTTTGTATATTGTAAATGATTTTATAAAATTATAATTTTGTTTTTCTATAAGAATATGGCCAAATTTTCGGGAGCGACTTGTTTCAAAATTAATACTATCAAATTTGTAATGGAGTTTTAAATTATTTTTGGAGACTAATTAAAAAACCTGTGTAGTTATACATCATTTTATTTGTTTCATGCTTAGGCTGGTATAAATATTCTCGAATATGTAAGACCTATAAATGATCTCTTTCTATTGAAAATAATTTTTCTCCAGACTATGATTTTCTTTGCAGTTCACTTTAGTATTGTGATTCTGTTATTGACCGATAGTATCACATTTATTTTTTCACAATTATTTAATGAAGCTGAGGACTAATGAAACGATTAAAAAAAATCAGATATAAAACGTTAAAAATCAGACAAATATTCATTGAGTATAATTTACAATTCATTCGTTAAATAATGTATTCCTGAACAATGTTTAAATTTTCACAGACACCATGAAAATTTACTTCATAAATTTTATTTAATTTAATTTATATTTTAATTTTATATATTTTAAAATAATACCTTTTATACTGTTATGATTATACTAACTGTGTTCCCGGCGTTTCCCTTGTACTTATTTATATAAACCAGAAAAATTACTTAATTCCATATTAATCTCCGTACATACTTTCGACCGATATTGCATTAATTGAACAACTATAAAATCCCTGAGTACTCAGACATTACGAAAGATTAAATTGATGAAATTGTTAGCTAGATTCATTATGTAAAGAAATAGTCGCCATATTAAAGTCACTAATATGGTACGAGAATTAACTTACATTTTCCGCAAGGCTCGTAAAGTATTTCATATTGTTTTTTATTATCATTCGATGGAGTATTAATGGATAAAATTATACTTTTTATTGACTGTATTTCATTACGAAAAACGGAGCTATTTCCTGTGTTGTGTAGGTGCGTATTAACGTCTCTCTCTCTCTCTCTCTCTCGTGTGCAGTGATGTCACGATCGCTGCGCGCGCAGTAATATTTAACTCATTCGCAAATTAATTCAACTACAATTCTTTCCACCTTTATGCTAGGGATTACTCACACCCACGGTACCGGTCCTCGTGCATTGAAGAACATGTGTACAAATTTTGGTTGCATTGAGTCCATGCGTTAAAATTAACGTAAATACAAACATACAAATTTACGTCCTTTTTCATTATATAGATTTGTAATTTTAAAATATAGTTTGAAGTAGTTTCATATTAGAAACGAAGTAAGTTTATTTTAATTTAATGCAATTATTTTTCTGTCTGCAAAATATAAAGCCGCTTTCTTTTTCATTTTTTGTGATCAGATTAATGTAATAATAGTTATTGATGTTGGACATTTTTTTTTCCTCTTTATCAGCAACTGCGTACCTGTCATCTAGGACATGAGTAAAACTTTTAATATGTGACGATACTGTCATATTTTAGCTGTGAAATTAATTCTATCTTGTTTGCACTTGCATTAAAGAACGTGGGACGTTACACGGTAAAAGTTCGGAATTGAAAAGCAATTATCACATTAAAGAAAAATAAGGAATTATTGAGAATTATGATTTCTTAATAGGTGACTATCAGACTTCAAAACATGATCGAAAAAGCTTCGATGTGCTCCAATTCCAGCCATGTTGGTCACGACGGAACAGAGGGAGACCACGTGCACCTAACGCCACCGGAGTATGCACCCCTCCAAACCTCTGTCGCACACACTATACATATTCAAATGTGAATAAATATTTATTTATGAAAACGTTTAAACTTTATAAGTTTAACATTGAGTTTCTCGGAGCTCCTTGTTCAAAGTATTGTTATTTTACAAGTATGAGACCATTCGCGAAGTATCAGGAAGTTGTACGAACTCTCCAGTAAAATTGAAAACACTCCAAGAAATGCTTCTTATCAGATGATATTTGCTCATACTGCATTTTATTGGGATTTTTTTTCAGGTTAAAAATAGTAATTCCGCTCGCGGTGTTCATATTTCCCGAAAATTTACGACCTTCGTACAACGCTTTTATTGCTTACATATTTGTGAATCTAATTTATTCGTCATTCATTACGGGAACTGTGAGTTACCTTTGGCCATCCACCTTATATTTTCTGCCAAGTTCCTTGTATGCATATGCCAGCATTGTCTAGGTCAGAGTTTATCAAACTGCATTCTTTGGGAAACTCCAAACAGACGTCCTCCCGCAGCCGCTGGAGAATCCTGCTATTAAACTGGGAGTAAAATATATAAATTCCATGGAAAATATAATTAAAATTATTTATTTGATTTTGAGTTCGTCGCCATTTTTTTTGCTAAGTGTCGTTCTAACGGTTTTTGCGTTTCGTGAATCACCTGACGGAAGCAACAAGGATTATAGAAACGTTGTGTGGTATTTAATTAAATTTACCTATTTATTTATAAATTATGTAAATAATACTGATTGTTCTCGCTCCTTATACATATTATATCATTCAATTAACTCTCCAAGAATTTCTGCTAATTTTAATTCTTGACATTTGTTTTAACCTTGCGTTGTCTTTCAATGTTTCTTCTCTGTTTTTATTACTTCAATCTTTGTATTATTCACATCGTTAGCCCAAAACTATTATTGTATTGCTTCTGTTACACTTAATCTAATTTCCTAGAGTATGAAATGCACTCGTTTTCACCGTTTATCTAATATTTCCAAGTTATTTATAGCCAAGACCAACCTCTGTCGGTTTCTCTGTGTCAGTGTCCATCCGTACGATTAGTTTTTTTTTTGTTGAAACAATTTCGTTTGTCAGATGTGTGGAGCGTACGCGCTGCATTTGAGCCATTGACCTTTCTAGCCCCCCCCCCCTCTCGCGCAAACACCACAATGCTACTTATTTGCTTTAATGAATTAAGTGCCTTAACCACGCTCTTCAATCAAGACTATTATTTACGCCGTGATAAATAAATCAGTCGTCACCTCTTCGTGCCTCCGTAATGGCTTGAACAAGTGAAGAGTGGTTTATTTATCACGGCGTAAATAATAAATTACAAATCATCGCATGCGACACGGAAGAACAAAGGAAATATTTTCTCAATAGAGAGATTCGTTTGTAGTCGCCGAATTCATTGTCAATTTATCAGTAAATGAGGAACCACGGATCTGAAAAATACTGAAAAAAAAGCGTTTCAAACCGCAGACGGAGATATAAAAAAACCCAGATAAATTGAGGACATAATCTCATATAAATTTAATAATGTCTATAATTTAATTATTGTCAAACGCTCAGAATTCTAACCATTTAAACTCAATTTATCATAAATTCTACTCCTGAATTATTCAAAAATTAAAGGTGAGATCCACCAAAAAAACTATAACACTCGTGTAGCCTATCACAATAAAAAATATGGGGATTATATTTGTAATCCAGATAGTGAACAAAAAGTAATGAAAATTTGGTAAAAACTATAAAAGCAGCGTACCTTAGAACACCTTCATCAGGCATTAAAAGTTTAAATATATCTCAATTCATTTTCATTTAATCATTACGGATTTCATTACATTCATGTTCCCATTGAGAAGCGAGAAATTTAAACGTTTCTTGAAATTGTAATACCTTTACACTCCCTTGGACTCTATTGATCGTGCTCAAATCAGGATTGAGTTTTAGTTTCTAAAAATATCTACATCTACCGCCTCCGCTATGAAATGCTCGAGTTTTTGAAAACTCAGTGATCTTCATCTGGAAGATCAACTTCCGAAGGTTACCCTTTTCAGGTCAACTATTATTTTTGCAAATTGTGGGGCCAAAAATTTTCTGCAATGCAAACAATTAAAGCTTTATTCTAAACTCATTCAGTCGTTCTTCTAGATAGTGTTTCTGCTCTTGAAAAAGATTTTTGTACAAACATATTAAAATTATTCGTGAAATACACCAGTAATTCAGAATAATGCTTGCACATATTTTTTCACATAGTCAATGTATACAAAAAGTTATTGATCAACTATCCTAAAACGCAATGTAATAATATGAAATAATTATATTTTTACCCGTAACAATTTAATGTCGTGTCTTATACTCGATACGAAATAAGTGTGAGAAAGATTTTTATAGCCAGAAAAATCCTAAACTGTCACTGTAAAAGTTGATACTAAGAACTATAAATTGTTTGCAAATTTTAATGTCCGTTGAACTATGAATACTGAACCACACGAGCGTATAAAGTCATCATCATTTACAGAGTAATTGAATGGCATTAATGATCTGGTTTTAATAGCGTAATAGAGTTAATGTATTGTTTGTGTGCAGTTAATAACAACGTGTCCTGTTTGTGGCGTTGACATCCCGTTGTGCTCCGGGATTTCTAATGAAGGAAGCGGTAACTGAGAAGCCCTGGAATTGATGGCTGCTCATTAATAGTATATGCAGATCCGGAGGAAGCCCTCCGGAAAGTGCAACCATTCTGTACACATTAATAATGCGCCAGTGCTCCGGAGCAGGAATGCTAATGAAACGGCCAGCTTCCGGCCATCTGGACCATGGCTTACGGTCGTCGCTTCCTCTGCAGATTTTCGGTCACAATACAGACGCTGACTCCGAAGACAGCCACCACGTCCTCACGCAGGAAGTGAAACATTGCTACTAAATTATGGGGACGACTTCTCGGTAAATGTCAGTGAATACGTCCAAAACTACCATTAAGGCAGTTAGTGGTTTGTGGGTTATGGCCATTCGTGCTTCTTCGACAGCAGGGTGATTTTGTTTTGAGTTATTTGAAAGACGTTACCCCAACCTAGTATTAAATATTCGACCCAAAATTACCTTAAAGAGAATTGAAAAATAAATTACGTCATTCATGCATTCTGCGTTGTTAGAATAGTATTCATTCTACTTAAATTACTAGTTGGGAGGCCGGCATGTCATAATGAAACTGAGCGACATCCAAATCCCCCGGATTAGTCTCCAATCTCAGTGGTTTTTGTGTTATTTTTATGTAACACCCCCTCCAACCCCATCCCTAAAGGTCCCATGCCAAAAAGGAATTAAATTCTACACAAAATATATGTGGAGAAACCTCGAAAGTACTTATCCGACGCAAGTATCGGCCATTTTATCATGTTTGAAAATTTCCACCACCGTCCATCAGCGCCCTTACGGGGTTAAACGGCAAGTTGAATGTCATAATTAAACTCAGAGACATCCGTAACCCCGGATTTGTCTCCAATCTTGTTTTCTTTACGTTATTTTTATGTAACGTCCATCCACCTCCACCCATAAGAGTGCTCCAATGCTATGTCGAAAGGGAATCGAATTATACATCATCAACACAATATATATATCACTGACCCCGATAAATATTTATTCGACGGATATATCGGGCGTTTTAGCACCATGTCTTCCCGGTTATTTTCTCCACGGGTGTAGATTTGTAGGCGCATCAAACATACAATCAGTCAGTTTAAATTAGATGACAAATTCTAATATCAGACGATATAATGAATTAAAAATATAAATAAATTGAACTCCATTTTCTCATTGTTATAGATTGGCACTTCTTGAGTAGTGTTTATAAACAAAATTAATTGTTTTGGTATAAAATTTAATGTGGAAATTATTTATAGAAATATTTGTTTGTTTTAAAATCATATTTGTCATCTTTGGAACGCCAGTCGGAGTCTCAGGCGGTTTGTAGAAGATACAATAGGAGTGTCTTTGTCTAGTGGATGTCGAACTAACGGCATCTTGAAGAGAAAATAAATTAAATATTGTGATATGTTTGAGTATCACATTTTTAATGTCTGCGTAAATTGAACGCTTCATTACGTAATTTGGTGGGATCCGGAATCAATAAGTTCAACCCCTTACAGCATGGTAGGGGAGCACCCTTAGGGGCGGGGGGATTCTTTACAGGAAAATAACGCGAATACAACCAATATTGGAATCAAAACCAAGGTTATGGATGTCACTGAGTTTAATTATGACATTAAACTTTCCATTTAACGCCCAGGATTGGACTGGAAATTTTTGAATTTCGGGAATATGCAAACAAGTTCGATATTTGTGATGAATAAATATTTTTGTGGATTAATTATATTCATTGTATTTTGAAATTTTTCCAAAAAATTAATTATTCATGATATATGTTTTTATTTTACCAAAAAAATATTTTTCATTCATATATCTTTATTTTTGTTCCAAATTAGAATACGCCGAATCCTAAAAATATTTTTTTTACCTCATAAAGAATTAATTCTTTTTTTGACATGAGATATATTTTATTATTTTTGAGATTCCTATTATTCGTAATTATTTTAGAATGAAGATATAACACGTCTGTTTTACAAAGTTAATAATTTGATATATATCTAACTAATACAGACAAAATAAGTGCCACCTCCTTGCCTCTTCTATATCCTAATGCTTATGACCGAATCCAGTGCATATATATATATATATATATATATATATATATATATATATATATATATATATATGCGCGAGATAAATTGAAGCCCTTCTCCAAATAATCTTATTTTATTTGCTAGAACTACTCCAAAAGCGGTATTTAATTATTTTGACGTTGCTCACCCTAATGAATTCTAATAAGACAACTACAGTAGCATCAGCCATTAATAATTCAGTGGGAATGGAAACTTTATCGAGAAGAAGAAGGCTTGTAGTATGCCGTTTTATTCAATGAATATATTAATCTCAGAGATGTTCGTGCCTAGAATTAATTGAAATGGGTTTTCGTATGTTGTACTTCAATAATTCCGACGATTGAACACAGTACTTTTTGCTCTTTCCTTAGATTCTCGACGAAGGTGATTCAACCATCATGAGACAAACTTTGAGATGTCGGACACCTAACTAAAGCATTCCTTTTTTTATATAGGATGTATGGTCGGAAGTGACACGTTGAGGCACGAGCAAAAAAAAATAGACATAAAAATAAAAACATTGTATAAAATACTCCCTAAATGCTTCTTTACAGAAATGATTTACAATTAACGCTCAAAATTGCGGCCACCCCAGCAATGCATACGTTCGAAGGAGTGATTGGCGAAAGCAGAGCTGCAAATGACGTTTCCCCGCAGATGCATCTGTTGACGGATGTTGAGGCACACTACTGCCCTCTACCCACAGCATTGCTAGACAATCACATCTGCCTAGATTGCATAACTGTTTGTGGTCGCAATTTTGAGAATTAATTGTAAACATAACTGGGGGGGGGGGAATTGAGATGATGATGTAAATAAAAAATGTTTTCCCTTCATGTTTCTTTTTCTTTGTTGGTGCTGTACCACCAATCAAGGTTTGTCCCATGATCATCGAATCGTCCTGTATATTTTGTACTCTACGTTGATAATTTCCAAGTAGGCTTCTTCATAAAAACATGTTTCCATCATAACTTTCGGAATAATAAAAGGTAAGTTAAGGGAAAAAATGAACCTTTAATAATTAATGTAAAATATATAAGTGTATCAAGTAGTCGCTAATGACCTATATGTTGATGCGACTCAAAATAAAATAAATCATTTTTTTTAAAAAAATTTAAGTTGTTCTCTTTATTACTAAAAAAGTTCCTTTTGATTTAAGAATGTACGTTCCCTTTAACAATGTATTTTTCATTACATGACAATTGATTACTGATTAACGGAGTTTTCTAATTCGTTCTGCCTTAAATAGTACTAAAATTTCCAAATATTTATCTAGTTTCAGAATCTATATTATTTTATTATATTTTATCATTCTACTTCTTTTCTTTCTTGTTTCAGAAATCGCATACTGTCAACCTAAGACTTTCGACAGTGAAGAATAAATTTGATTAGTTCTTCTATTTTTTATACATTTGTAATAACCCTTTGATAGAATGAATTATTTTCAGGTTCGGATACCTCCAGTATCATTAATAGTAGAACTTTTAATTTTATTAAATTTTTTGTAAGTGTATTTGTGTCAATTTTTTAATACTACTATTATTTGTATGTGGCAAGTAAACGGCAAAGTGAAAACTCCCTAAAGGGAGTGTCCGTACTGAGATCACAAGTTCATCATGCGATATAGAGAAGCCGACCAAAGACAGCTGCCGAATTGTCACTAATTTTCTAACCGATAGACTAAACAAATTGTCAGGTATATCCAGAGGTTTTCTTACTTAGGGAACCCTTGTCTGATGATACGGTAACCATAGTGTCTAGAGAATGGGTACGATACCGTATAAAAGCACAAGAAAATAATATATTTTTGTTTTTATAAAAGGACAAGGAGAGTATTCAATGCAGTTGACATGCAGATATTAGAGAGTGAGTGAGATAGAAGGGAGATTATAAAGAATAGGTATCATACAGGTGTCACGTGGAGAGATAAGGTGGTAAACGGACGCAGTCAGCGAGACACAGCCGACCATCAACGATTAACAGAGGTGACATCGCATCAAGGACTGAAATTTTGGTTCATCCCTCATGATACTTCACGTACTGTCACTTAAACAAGCTCAACGATTTTCACATTATTTAATACACGATTTAATATTTGATTAGTATTATACTAGCTGGCTGTCCGTGTTACCTGGGTTGTCATATATCCTTAACCCCTGATTTGACTCCAATCTCGGTTGTGTTTCCGTTATAATCTTGTAACTCCCTCCACCCCCACCCCTAAACGTGATCCCCTTCCATGCCGAATGGGTTTGAAATTATACACGGACAACAGGTAGAGAAATATTATAAATCTCATTGACCCGAAAAAATAGTTATTCGACGCAAATACCGGCCGGGTATCATCTTTGTGAAAATTTCTACACCCCACCCACCTCCGCCCGTCTTAATCCATATCAAATGAAATAAACTGCCACACTCCCAACAAGAGTAAAAAATAAGGAAATTAAATTCCCTATAATTATAATATTATTCAAATTTCAACAACTACTAACGAATTCTTAAAAATGATATTTATAATATAACGAGAATGGTACCCAGGACTGTTGCAACACTCAGACCAAGCGATACGATGCAGTTTGAATTCTCGGAAATTGTACTTTAGCTGCTGCAACTATTGTATAAGTTCTAAAGCTATAGTCATAGTCGCAACCCAGTGGCTGAGGTTGTTAATTCCTGAACACGTGGAGCTGGAGCCTCACTCACAGGATTAATATTTTTCTCTTACTTATACGTATTTAATTACCCGTCGCGCTCAGTGGTTTGAGTTCAGGTCAGTGCAACGCAATGATTCTGTGCGTGGCTGGTCTGGGTTCGAGTCCTGGCGACTCCAAAACAATTCCTGTAGAAACCCGCTTCCAATTTCGCTCGGCCCCGATTTTTTCCCAAACGTCCGTTCCCTCGGGTCGGAGAAATTAAGGGGCAGAGTTGCCTGGAATTATGGCTGAGTAAGGATTTTGAAATTTTTCCATTTTTTTTAGCGTATTTGTATTTGTTTTTATATTGATAACTAAGAGTCTGTATCGCCTGGAAGTTACAATTATAACAAGGTTCAGAAATACAAGAAACCTTATTGAATGTGAGACGACGTTTAATGTTAAATATCATTAAAATTGCCGTGACACAATAAGTATTTATGTTTAAATCCACCGCCGTTCAATTAATCATATAATTTATACACGCATTAACAACATAAAAAATAAATTGTGTGTTCATAAATGTGTCAATCGTTAAATAGATGAAATAAAAAAGTGTATCAATGGTATAGGATACGATATCGTTGAGCGGAAGAGGAATATTTGAGGTTAAGTTTTCAGTGTTACCTTTTGGAGTGAATTAATAAGTCGGCCACGCGACGAGTACTGCTCCTGGGAAATCTCAGTTCACAACCTTGTTTCTTTCCTCCATGGAAAGAGGCCACCAGTACGCAGTTTCCTGCCGCCCTACTACTTATGGAGTGTTCAATGTGCTTAAACACGATTTAATATGTCATAAGGTTAATTATTCCACCGCCTCACATTGGCTCGGCCTTAAAGCGAATATTGCACCATCAAAAAGGTACAGTGCAAATGAAAGTAATAAAATTTCTATTATTTATAAAAGTACAAAATATTTTGTTGTAGACGGTATGTTTTTTTTCTTCATAAAAATAAAATTAATGTAAGTATAAACGGGGTAAAAGAGATCATGCATCCACTCAGTTCTCAAGGTTTTCTGAGACTTTAATTTTGACAAATTGTAGATGAAATAGCTTTATTTAATTAAAACTGTCATCACCTTATCTGGTGATATTTTTCTGTAAATTCATCATTATTCAGGTAAATAGCTGCAAGCAGACGTAAATTCTCTCCAAAATCTGATCGCTCTTCTTTGTATATTTGGCAGTATTTTGGAAAAATACGACGGAATCAGCTTAACATTCTTAATTTACTTCCGTATGAATATTCCACGCAAAACGCCTTAAAAAATTATCTGCATTAAAAATTTTGAGCTACCCTTAGCCCTATGTTTCGTATTCTATGAAAGACCGGACCGAACGTCACCACAGCTGCGAGGATCACAAAATGGAGGCTAGAATTCACTATCAGTTAAATTATCAACCTGTAAAATACCGAATTACCTTTATCTTAATACCGCTAAGGTTTTTTTCCCCCATACATGACAGTGTATTAAGAATAAACGAACTTAATTCAATTACTGTTACTTTTTAACTTCTTCAGACGATGAGAAAATTTTCGGCCGTAAGTAGTCAAGTAATTGAAAAAACTGACTTATATTTTAATTACAATTAACAGGTGTCATCTCTAATTTAAAACAGATTCAGTTGTTTTAAAATTGAAAACTGTAAAGATATTCTTTTAAACATAATTGACATTATTTTAAAGTATTCGTACGATCTTATAATTCAAAATAATTTTTTATGATTTGAGAAATTATTTTTCCGAAAATTTAATTGACTTGAACATTTTTGGGTTATTATTTACGCCCAGAAATAAATTTTTGTACTAATGAATTAGATATATTGTACTCAATAAACCTGTTTCAGATTTTTATCTTAGTTGAATATCGTTTCCTTTTTATATTAGATATTCATTGATTAATTAAGTGAAATATTTTTAATAATTTTAAAATATCTTCAATTGTGAAAGACCTGAAAGTATTTAAAATTACAATAAAACCATGTATAACTGAATATTATAACTTTGGTTTATTTTATTTTCCTACCAGGCTATTGTAAATTGTCTTTTTGCAAACGAAGGATTTCACACCTTAATATTTTAGGCATGGAGTGACATAATTGCTACGAAAGAATTTTTGTACATGTCCTTAGCATTTTGAATTTTTCGTGTAACAATATATACTGGAGTTACCCTACCGTAAGTTATCTTAATGTAAAATATTATAAATGTACGTAGAAATTAACTTTAATGCTCTCTGCGGTTCCAAATGTTCCGCTTTCAAGACGTGAAATATACGTGTATATTTGTTGCTGTATTTCATCTAGTTCATAATGTTTTCAGTTCCAATTATACGTCGGGAAAAGTTCAAAGTAGCATTCCTAAAAACAAAGTAACTGTGTTCGCAGAGATACCAAGGACCTTCAGCCAGAGATTCCTGACGAAGTGGCATCTGCGCACTGAGGCATGAATAACCAGACTCTAATTCCATTCGTCAGGCCACGAGATTTCTGTTCAATCCGTATTCCTTATGAACGGCGGAACCATTGCCCCGTCAAGTTTCACAACATTTTGGACATTTTTTTTTGGCACGTTTTCATATTTTATTTGCAAATATGCAGTGGGTGATTAGAATCTTTTTCGGTTATAGGAACTTTGGTTAGGAATCTGAAAAGTGCCAAGTTACTGAATAAATATCAAGTTCGAGAAATTGAGAGAATGAGCGAAATGGAAGTGAAGAATTTTATCTGACCCGCTGCCTCCACAAGGAACGACGAGATATTGCAAACTGAAGCGAGAAAATCAGTAAAGTATTTAACGCATTTACACAAAGATAAATGCATATTTTATTTCTTTTAATATTAACCGAGAATGATTGATATTTTATTAGATTCCATTTCACGACTTATAATTTGCGTTCGGATAACTAATTGAATATTCTATTTTAAAATTGAAAAAATATCTGACTTACATTCAATATAATTAGTGTAAACTGGCCAACATTCAGAATATTTATATATAAACATTAAAAGTTACGTATCTTCTTCTTCTAATAAATAAAGCAGAGCGTTTGTTTGTGTTTGACAAATAGAAATTTACACGCGTAGGCCAAATTTCTTTTCGAACAGGAAACAAACACTGTCGGGGTGAGACATGTCTACAACATGCTAAAACGACCGATATTTGAATCGGATGAATATTTTTACAGGTCAAAGAGATTGATAGTGTTTCTACCGATGTTATCTGAGTACAATTTCGACCCTTTACGGCATGGGAAAGGAACACCCTTAGGGGTGGGGGTGGACAAACTTTTCGGGGTGCGGGTGGAGGGGAGATACTTAAAAATAACGCGAAAACAACCGAGATTCAAGTCAAATCGTGTTTATGGATGTTTATAACATACGTGCGGGTGTTGGCTGGGGTGGGAGGGTTTGAGCGGGCGTGGGCTGGGGTAGAACTTTTCAAACATGTTTTGCGTCGAATAAATATATTTTGGGAACAATGAGATTAATAACATTTCTCTATATGTTCATAGTATATAATTTCAAACCTTTCCGGGCTTGGGTGGGGAACACCCTTAAGGGTGGGGGTGCAGTGGCATTACCTAGATTGGAGTCAAATCGGGGGTTATGGATAAATGACATCTCGGGCAACGCCGGGCACCCAGCTAGCATTATCTATAACACATCGAAACGTTTCTTTGTTTTGGTAAGGGACCTCTTCAAAATTTATCTAAAATCATTTGAGATATATAAAAAGAATAAATCCCCAAAAATAAATAAATAAATTACAATATGGTTACTTACATTATTAAGTAAACAATTTTTATATGTTCTAAATGTTTAAATTTCAATAAGCGATTTACGTGAGAAAATTTAGAATTGTTCTATCGACTTACATGGCCGAAATGAGAGTAAAAAATGTCGGTACACACACTTCGAAAAGCTTATATTGATGTAATTGTATTTCTTTATACAAAAAAAATAACATTCATCAAAAATGCAAGAACACATTAATTTAAAATGAAAAAAAATTACGTCTGATTGAAATTAATGAATACGTAAAAAAACATAATAACAAAGGATCATAAATATGTTGCATTTCGCTCATGAAACGTTAATGAGGCGATATCCTTCTAAGATAAAATCCAATCAATTTTATGATTATTTAAGTAAACATTATTTTATTGTAGATGAAGGTTTCTTTTTGTCTGAACAGGAATTACAATTCCAATGTCCCCAAATTTTGTAATACATCTTTAGAATTTTAACAAAATTTAAATTACTAAATGTTTTAAATATAATCCTAACATCGTAATTGGCAAACAGGTTGATTAATTTAAATCCCATAGTATTATTATTGTTATTGAACATATTTGTATTTAGGGTAATACTACGGTCACTGGGGACTTATTGAGAGATTGTACATACATTTTTTTGTATAGGAATGAATGGTCAGAAGTGACGAACACGAACACACAGAAAAAAATGAGACATGAAAAGAAAAACATTGTTTATTTACAACATCCGAAGTACTTCGTTCCAGCAATGTTAACACGCCAATAGTAAAACGTGCTTGGTTGCGTCGGGGTGATTGGCGAAAGCACAGCTGCAAATGACGTTGTCCCACAGATGCATCAGATTACGGAAGGCCAGGCACACTACTGCCCTCTACACACAGCATTACCAGACAATCACAGCTCGCAAACTTTGTCCCATTACCCTGAATAATTCAGTTTAATATTCTTTTAATATGTTTAATGGTGAAACTATGGGGGATACGAATATAAAGACAGAATTTTTAAAAAATTTCTCAAATTTTCCTCGTGGAATTTGCGGTGATATAATTTAGCAGCCTTGTTAACTATATTAAAACCTGTGTAGCTTTTAATGTGTATAATTAAATATTATGACTTTTCCACTAATTAACTATTTCCCTTAATGTCTCAATCAATATGTACGTAGCTTTAGTAAGACATTATTTAATGTCTTCATTCTTGAGCTCCCGATTTGCCATAGGTATTAGAAAGCTTGGGTGAGTAATTACTCTTTTATGACTGTGGTGTCGTTAAAGATGGACGTATGAGGTGATGATGAAGGCTAAAGGAAAGAAATAAGAGAAAGAGAGAAGTCGCAGCGGTGTGTCTGAAAGGCGATGTGTCGTGGCGAATGCGACAAATCCCACCGGGTTTCTAATTGCATCTAATTTTAATTGACGGTGTGTTATCCGTGAAAGTGAGACGCCGGATTGTGGGTCTGACGAATCCTTTCGCCTCGGGAGAGGTAATTCCCACGCCGCACTAGGCTTGGTCGCCTCGGGACTCCCGTGTGTGATCTACCTTCTCACAAACAAACCATTCCTGGCAAAAAATCACTTCATGCGTCTCCCCGATGATGGCACACTTTCTAACTCCAGATTCATCAATCACCTCAACCATAGTCATCTCATTAACGTAATCCTATTTAAATAAATTCTAATACCATGGAACGTTGCGAGACTACTAAATTTTTCGAAGAGATATTATAAAAATTTAAAGCATATTTCAGCCAATTAAAGTTCAGGTTGTCTCCTATATTTGGGATCTGAATTTGTTTTTTTAGAATATTAAATTAATAACTGTATTCAGCATGGTTTCCGTTATTTGCGATAATAAAATTATGGAAATAATATTGAAAACGTTATTTAGTGTTCCAAATGAATAAAATGTTGTTAGTAAATTTTATTTCTTAAAAAAAAAAATTTTCTCTGTGTGTGGAAATTTATGGACTCCCTAAATTCCTTATATATGAAATTATATAAATATAAATTAATTATATATGAAAGCCAAAAATGTCAGCTGTCAATGAGTGGAGTCTAGTTTTCAGTATTAGTTATTTCGGTTGGAAAACTCTGAAATTAAATTAAGAATATCGATCTCACGTTTCTAATATGAATATGCGGTGATAAATTTCTAATATCATTCTCATATAAATCCCCATTCTTCTGTTTATAGTAGAACGTGCAGTCAGGGAATAATGTGAGTCGCTCAGCTCTTAGTCTCTAGACGCCTTTCTGTAATTCCAATTAGTTAATGCAACGCTGCTCCTCCCAGTTTGCTAATTCACATGTCACGATGTAAGCGAAAAAAATTAGCAATATTTCTGACTGCGTCTTGCCTAAAATATGTCGAGACCTAATAAATTGGTTTCATTCTGCACGAAATCAATTTCTAAATCTAGGAAAGGCGCGTGGATTATAATTATAAAGTAACTCAGTTATTACTGTTAAAGGTCTGATGTACGAATAGAAAAGGAACGAGGCTTCTTTACTATCATGTTGGTAAAGGTTACTAAATTAATAAGAACTAAGAACGTCAATAGTTTCGTAGTAATAGAAAACACTGAATAATTGTTTAATCCAAAAAAAATCTATTATCGTGTAGAAATTATAAACGGAAGAAAGTATTCCAGATTTAACATTTACTATAATTAAAATCTGAAAATAATTTGTGGACACGTGTTTACTCAGTCGCTCAATTTAATAAACACTGACGATCGTAATAATCCGGTGAATACAATAACGGATTGTTCACAGACCTTAATTATTTGTTTAACCAGATATTTCTACTTAGAGCTGTAATTTTACTTAGTGATTTTAATATCTTTCTTTTGTGTATGGATTGGCGATGAAATCCATTTACAACTTAATGTTACGAAAAGAAGGTTCCGATGAGATATTCCTAGCTTTTATGTGAAAACTGCCATTTTAACATTTTTAAAAAAAAATATAAGTGCAGTGAAACTTCTGACTGAAGTTACTCATGTGGATAACAGGTTCAAGACGAGTAATTTTTTCGTATTTGAGAAGAAAAGAAAAGAGTAATTAAGTCCGCTGTCACAAATTACTGTTGTTTAATCGGATTCGTTCTTTGGGACACTTAATATTCCTCAGTGTCATTCTTATTGAAAGTTGCTGGACCAAGCTTTAGAAACGTCGATTTCTCTTTTAGATTCGTGATGTCGGTTCTGCCGTTAAGACCTCATAAATATTGCCCTCCAGTTTGGAAAGATGCATGACTCCGCAAGTGGAAAGTCGTTATGCCAATATTACATCCAAATTACGGCTTTATGGCAGTTTTTCCTTTTTCCGGGCCTTTAATGTGTGTACTGGATTTTACGAAGTCATTGAACCTATATAAAGGAATTATGAATATCTGAAAGCAAAAACAAAAAAATTTTTCTCGAAGATTAAAGAAATCGCGATATATAGAAATGTATATAAACATTAATTTGAATAATTCAGTGAATTTATGTATGGATATAAAAGTTTTCAGTAACCATTTGATTAAATAGTTTTTCTCAGATCAATATTCGGAATTGTAAACCACACAGTCTTATATAATGATGATAATTTTAATAGTAAGAAGCTTCCGACCAGGTACATAATTGGCTAATAATAATGAAAAGCACATCATTGTAAGATGCCTTAATGTTGCAGATATAAAACCATTAAACACGTCGGAAGGTGTGTTTTGGAAAGTCCATCTTTTCTCGCTCACACCCACGCATGTATATTTTGTAATTCACAAAGAGAAAATATTCCCACATACAGCAATGGGAATGCTATGAAATGTCCAAAATGGACAACGAATCCATTACTTTTATGGTCCCTAAGCTGATTTGTCTCCGTGACATTTAACTCGAAGTATAAACAAATAGAACCTTATAGAAGGCTGTGAGTAATGTCTAAGTGACTATCATATCCTCAGATTTCCCATTAATATTTAAAAGATTGTAATTTCCAGTGAGACTTGCGTTATCGATGACGAGCAGAAAATCACACTCTTATGTACTACAGAGTTGATTTTATATCTGTAAATAAAATATCTTCGATTATACACTCAAGTTATAAATTCTTTTGCTGTTTAATGTAACTTCTGGATGTATAAATACTCAAACCACGATATATAATAGCAGTCAGATAATGCCCACCCTATTAACAATACCTCAACTACAGTCTTGGATATATATATATATATATATATATATATATATATATATATATATATATATATATATATATTACAGCAGTTATTTGCAGTAAACGTTATTATTCTAGAAGGTATTATTTTGTAACTAAAGAAACAGTATTGTTCGTACGAGAAAAACGTAATGCAGTTCATGTCTCTACTGATTAAAAATATCCCGAAAAACAAGAAATTTATAATATATTTTGTGTTCCTATATTTTCTATCTAATAAATAAAATAGACTGTACGTGAGTGTGATTCTGTGTATATATGTATGTTCCACATACAAATCTACACCCGTGGAGAAAATTGACCAAATATCGTACACGTGGGGATACTATGGGGATAAGACACGTCTACCAGCCTTAGTGGTGGGTATTATCAAACACGCTCAAACGGCCAATATTTACATAGAAGAAATATTTTTTGGGGTCTATGAGATTGATAGTGTTCCTCCCGATGTTTTTGGTGTATAATTTCAACTCCTATAAGCATAGGAGGGGATCACCCGAAGGGGTAGGGATAGAGGAGCGTTATATAAAATTAAAGACAAAACAACCGAAATTGGAGACGAATCCGGGGTTATGAATGTCGCTGAGTGCAATTATGACAACCAAGCCAACGCCGAGCACCCAGATAGATATTCATATAACTATTAAGTAGTCTTCCGTATTTGTGTTGGATTAATTCTTACGATGCTCGCTTTAAAATAAATTTCCGTTGATAATAAAGAATGTCGTTATTTATAAAACTATCTGGGTACCCGGCGTTGCCCATGTTGTTATTTTTATAAACCCGAAAATGTATTTCATTCTATATTAATCTAACTGTTCCTAGACCCGTACATACTTTCGACGCATTGTCCATTAATTGAACAGCTGTAAAATAAATTGAATTTTTATTGCATCAATCCCAACAAACATACCTCCGAATTTCTTTACGAATAGAATACTTAAATATACTCCTAGAGTATTGCAGAATATAATTGTCCGTCAGTCTTCAGACACTACGAAAGATTAAATTGATGAAATTGTTAGCTAGATTCATAATGTAAACAAATAGTCGCCATATTGGAGTCACTAATATGGCGCGAAAAATAACTTACAATTTCCGCAAGGATCGTAAAGTATTTCCTATTGCTTTTTATTCGACGGAGTATTACTGAATAAAATTATACTTTTTATTAAATGAAAACATTTCTGGTTTAATTCATTACGAAAAAAGGAACTATTAACTTTGTTGTGCAGTATCGTCGCGTAGTAACGTTTCTCTCGCGCGTGCTGTGACGTCATTATTTCTTGACACGCAGTAATTTAACACAAAATGATCATATTTTTTAATTATAATTATTTCCATATTTATGCTTCAGGTTTCTCAACTCCATACTACCGTTTCTCGTCGTTTGAAGAATATGTGTACCAATTTTTTGTTGCAATCTATCCACGCATTTAAATATGCATAAATATTAGCGTAAATACATACATGCATACATACATACATACATACATACCTGGAGATATACATCGTTTTTTATGATGTAGATTGATAGAAACAGATATTTTTATGCACAGAAAAATTCTGTAGTCGGAGATCTAATGCTTGAAATGCCGTAATTAATAAACGACCTCTTGAAGCTCCTCTTCCTGCACCCGATTCCCACGACATTTCGTAATAGGAAGATATCAAATTTTCTTGCGATTATACTTCCAGTATTTCTACGCCTTACTGGTCAGAGCTATAAAAACAAAGCTTTTTACTTAATCTAAATTGTCCGCAATGGAGCATGGCCGAGGAAGCTGTTAAATTGCCTGGACATAAGACTGGAGCATCATTGCTTCCGTAATAAGTCAAACTGTAAGAAAATTATGATGGGTAACGGAAGATTAATTTAATATTCAGTGGGGATACATGGAAACTAAACCTAGAACACTATCCTTTTACTGCAGAAATATATTTTCTGGACGGATATGACCGATATAAAGTAATAATCACATAAATTTTATAAATTATTTTTTATCAAAAGATTGTATTGATTTTCTTTACCTGTAAAACTCGTCAACTGCTCTGTACTGTATTATTCTGAGAAGTGATGATCCTGTTACAGTTCAACCATTTTTCTTGTCTCAGTAAAAACAATCGTTGTGTTCATTCATTTACAGCAGGCACACAAACAGAATACCACTAATGAAATATATGTTTATTTCATGTCATCGTGTCTCAGCCATTTTTATACTGTGCATAAACTATTGTTTATTGCGTTCATTCTTCAGAAAACCGAATAGGATACCGCCTCGATTAAGTGCACACACACACGCAAGGGACAGTTGTGACGACGAAATACGGTGACTGATCGATTATAGTTCCACATTATGTAAAATTTCCCGGGATTCCCAAACTTGTTCTGTGTTCTGTAACGAGTCATGGCGACACAAACTTAGGTTGTTCACACTCTATACACAACATTGTCCGTATCTCGTGAAATAATCGGCTTTAATATCGCGTGACCAAAGACACTGAAGACTGGAAATCCTCTTTACATGACAAATTATGGCTGTTGAAATTGCCAGACAGTTCGGCGTGCCAATGCAGATGTTTGAATGCGTCTCTAGTGTCAAAATATGAATAAAAAATTTTAATAATAGAGACGTGATGCGCTGAATACAACGAATTCATCTTATCACAGGTGAAATAGAAACCCGCCGTGCTGTCATAAATATTTTATATGCTAATCGTAGAATAATTGTTAAATACTGTGCGACAAACTTCGTAAATGTCCTATTTGGTTAGTTACGTAATAGTTACGATTTGCATTCGTGTAGCAAATATTGTTAAAATAGAATCATCTAAACTAATAAAATATAGGTTGAATGTTTGTGGGTTTGTATGTATTGTAATGCCTGTTAAGTGAGGCATTGTTTGTGATTGATAATCGGGATTGTTGGAGGGGAATTATGTTTTCTTTAAGGTCTAAGTTTTTCTTCGTCTTGGAAGTGCTGGTTGTGTGGTCTTGAGAATTCGAAACCGTGCACGTGCGTGTGGGGGTGGAGAAGACAAATAGTCCCACCCAAGTAATTGCGGGTCCTGTCTCGATTGTTGGCTTTGACATGACAGAGTAGTTAGCCATTTGTTGACTACGGAACTGCAGCTGCGTAATATAAACCTTGTGATAATGGAAGAATCTGTCAACTGGCATTTGCGACGAAGTTTTCGAACAATGGAAAAAGTAAAAGACTGGGAGGATATAAGAAAGGAGACAAGCTTTTGAGGGACAGTTGTTCAGCGCTCACCGAAGCTGGTAGATGTGATTAAGAGAGACATTGTTTAAGCAGAGTCGTGGTACGTAGGCTGAGATGACGATGGCATTAAGGTCGGCGGTCAGAAAGTACAGAAAGTTGTCGAAAAATTGCTGTGTAAAGTTGTAAGGTAGAGATACAGCAGAATATATTCAACGAGATACAGCAGAATAAATTTATCGAGATACAGCAGAATAAATTCATCGAGATACAGCAGAGTAAAGTCGTCGAGATATAACAAACTTTCTTTTTCAAACCAACAGTACTTAGTAGAATCTGTGAATTTAATAGAAGCTGTGAAACCCCCACCACTGTGTTCGAAAGGTAAAAGTATCCTGGGCAGCCGTAAGTAGCAAGAGAACAGTAAATTTTTTTGTAAACCGACTTAAAAGATAATGTCAGATATCGTTCTTTAGTGTTGATAAAATAAACTGTTTAAATTTAAAATCCATCTTGTAGTATAAGTTCGTCGATAATTAATTTCGTCTATGTCTAGACGAATAAATATTTCTTTTTAAATTAAATCTAAATTTTGTGTTCTTTGATTATGTTTAAATGTTCTGCCGTTATCAAACCTAGTTGAGACCCTGAGAGTTTTTTTTATTAAATTGTATAATTTGTACTAATCTTTTGTTAAATAAAATTGTTTGTTTGTAAAAGTAAAATAATCGTTTTATTTAAACGTTCACTTTTTTTGATTATTGCATAAATGGCTACCACAAAGTGGGCAAATTAATAAGTAATTAATTGAACATTATAGTATGTTCCGCATAAAAATCTACAACCGTGGAGAAAATTTGACCAAAGTTCGTACACGTGATCCTTTCGAACCGGAAACAAACACTGTGGGGGTAAGACAGTCTATCACCCCAGGAGCGGGGGCGGAAATTTTTAAACATGTTAAACGGTCGATATTTGCGTCGGATAAATATTTTTCAGGGTCAGTGAGATTTATAGTGTTTCTCTCCATGTTTTTTGTGAATAATTTCAAGCCTTTTCGGCAAGGGAGGGGAGCACCCATCGTGCTCGGGATTGAGGGGCGTTACGGAAAAACAATCAGGATTCGAGCCAAATCTCGGGTTATGGATGTCGCTGAGTTGAATTATGACAACCCGGGCAACGCCGACCACCCAGCTAGTTCAATATCAAGGCAGAGGCTATTTTACATTTCTGATTATTATTATTTAAAAATTTTCAGCTCATATGTAGTCAGATCCAGTGATCAACCAAAGAAGCCAACAGATGGCCCAAGAAGTTCATAAATTTGTTTAAAACGGTCCCTTTTCGTTTCCTGTTTCCTTTTCTTGCAATCGTAAAAATTTTGTTTTTTTCGAAAATACGATATAAGTAGTGAAATTTTTTTATCGTAAACGGGAGGCAAATTAAGGTTGTTCTGGTCACAGTTTTTGTCGATAAACAAGGGATTAGATTTGTAATTTGGACCATAACAGATGCGCAGTTTTTAATAAAATGTAAAATTCCTTTATTATCGTTGAATATGTTTATAACTTTATTGTAAAGAGAGAGGGGGCTAGAAAATAGCAATAATTTTAACTGAAATCAGAATCCAAAAAATTACTGCGATTTAATTTTCATTTCGTAAGCTTATATTGTTCATTTTTCCGTTCAATGTCCTTTGTCCATAGAGTCAGCTATTTTGTTTAGCCGAACATTAAGATGGAGGAGTTAAAAATTTAAATTTAGGTATTATGGGCACACTCCGAATAAGTTTTTAGTCACGTTAAGTACCCAGATTTTTTTTATTTGATATATAAAATAATTATGTATTTTTTTTACTTTCCTATATGCGTAGTTTATAACGCTTTTGTATATGTTTCATTCAATTTCATTAACGTATTTTAACTTGATGTATGTAATGGCAATTTTGACTTATCTAATTTCCTCATTGAGGGACTAACCGATTTAATAAATAAATATTATTCTAAATTATTATAACGTAGGATCTATAATTGTGTTTTATGCGTATTGTTGCAAAGGACTAAATTTGAGGGTTTAATTAAGGAGGTAAAAATAAGGTTAATCTAAGCATCACGTCTCCATGTTGTGGACTTTATCAAATCTACCACTACAAATGCACTCGACCACAAGGATTTAATTTATGTAACTGGAAAATATTCTGAGTGGATTAATTGAAATTGATAAAAAAAATATGTACAACATATGATCAGATCGTGTCTCGTCAGATAGTGATCAGGTGGAATCTAAAAGTCAACTTTCACACTTTAATTAACCATTTATGTTCAAATATTTGGGTACGTTACACTATAACTGGGTGGATTATTATTGAATATAATCTTGATATATTATACAATTCAGTATAAATTATGGCAAGTTTACCGTAGTAACACGACTGTCATTTGCGGATCTAAATATGGAACGGTTTTCACAAACCCATTTCCTTAGCGCGTATAGACGATGTGTTCATTTATAAATAAAACCAAATTAAATGCAAGTACGACTTGGAAATACTCTGCGAGTTAATTGAATAAGCACAACGTTTTCTTAAGTCTAATACTAATTTATTGGTTGCGTTGGTCAGGAGTGGTTGTATTTCAGGAAAATGCAAGTCATATAAATAGGTTTTACGGCAACGTTAAGTCACCCTAAGCATTATTTTGGGAATAATGAAAGCCGTATTGGAAATTGAGTAACGAGGTATTGATCAGGAAACTGGAAAAGTTCTCGAATCGTAACAAAGGAGGCTTCGTATTCTGCGAATATAAATGTCGTATAAAAATGCTCGAGCGAAATGAATCGAAAAACTCAACAGTGGCAATAATGTTAGGAAAAAAATGGGGGTAGAGAAATATTTCGATTTCAAATTGGGAAATATGAGCAATGGTTCTTGAGGTTCCAGAACAAGAAATTATTTTAGTGAATTGTTAAGGACTCCGCGTACCACACAATCACATTATTCTTTTGTAGTTGTTTTTCACTTTTGTTCGGTTATAATTTATACGGTTACGTAGGTTGTTATTATTTTACTTTTAATTGAACTGAAACCAAGGCCCAACGTAATAAGAGCAATAAACGTAATAATTAATTTACTTAATTTTGGTGAATCGATCTTCAGAGTGAATTTTCCGTAAATTAGTTATAATACAAGGAAAGATAAAGCAGAAGACCAGGAGGAGTGAAAGTAGCATAATTTATTTTGCTATGCCTGGTTTGTCTGCTGGCGGATGGACGAGAGTGGTCGGGTGAGTGGCCTGAAGTAGGCAAAAACTGGTCACACGGTGCGTCGCGGCCGACATATTAATTACATTCGCTTTACATAGCCAATATGGCGGCGTGGCAGGGAAAAAACATCGTATTGTTCCAGTCCGAACGCTGGAGCGCAAAACCGACATCCCGTGCCGATGGGTTTTCGACAATCTCGAGCTCAAGACAATCCAAATAACGTATTAATTTTGCAGTTATTCTTTGTTAAGTTTATTTCCTTGACTAATTTATAGTGAGTATCAAATATAATTTTATTTCAGTTACAGACTATATGATGTAGAGCACGGTTTTTAATCTAGAAAAGTTGGAACATCCGTAAGGATAAGACTGGAAACTTTTAAATTGAGCTACATTTACATTTAATAGAAAATCAATGGAAGCAGTTCAACTTCTTTTGGAAAACAATGGTACAAGTTCAATCAATAACAAGTGATACGAAGAGGTCAGCATTGGTCAGAAAAATTCATGACTAACGCCTGAGTTAATTTTTTCATATTATTTTAACAATTATTAATTGTTCGATGTAAACTTTTAAAGTATACATTCTCACGTCAAAGACAGTTTAATTGTTAGCGCTCAATAATTTTCCGGTTAGTGAATGCCAAATTGCTGTCTTGTTATAGCCTACATTATTTTGGACGTTTTCCTGGTACGAATATGCATATATATCCATTTGATTGGTATAGACTGTTCAATGATTAATATTGAGGGAGAAAAACCACACATAGTCTCGTATATTAGTAAAAAATTTTAATAGGCGGAAACTTTTGCCCTTTTTAGTCATTCCCAACACTTCGGAAGACCTGTCGTGGTCCAATAAACGAATCGGGTAAAATGTGTGTTGTGTGTTGCATTCAGGAAAGGGCGACTACTTCCTTGACTACCCAAGCTCAAGATCGACGATAAAGTATTACAATGAACACGATAGTTTGCATTAATAATAAATAGATTAGCCGTGGGGAATGTCATGTAACAGACGTTTCCGTTCAACAGAAAAAAACTGTAATACACTTAATTTGAAAAATTATGAGAAACAATTTTTTTTTAAATTCTGAGTTAATATTTTATTGTATTTTTGTGATAATCTCGTTCATGATTAAGTCTTGGTAACATTCTCCACAATGGAGAATACTGTTTCTTGGATCGCCTTTGATGGGATTACTTGGAACATGTTTTTTTCAAGCAAAATGGTGTCATTTCAATGAAGTATTAAAGTAAGACGGATCATTCGTCCTTCCTTCAGTGTCTCCATTCATTGTTAATGTAAAGTGAACGTCGTGGTATATTTAAACCGTCGGTGCGCCTTTATAGCTGAAGTTGAGTCGGATATAGCGTCCGGAGGATTACGTGCTCCTGGGTA
Source organism: Zhengitettix transpicula (assembly GCA_037074705.1). Classification (NCBI taxonomy): domain Eukaryota; kingdom Metazoa; phylum Arthropoda; class Insecta; order Orthoptera; family Tetrigidae; genus Zhengitettix; species Zhengitettix transpicula. The sequence continues at coordinate 6,725,635 of CM073595.1, forward strand.
AGAAGTATATTGTGTAAGAGCTCCCACAATAGTTTGTATCCTCGACTTATAAATGCCAAGGTCTGGCGGCCTCTCCGTTCATCCTCACATCTCCGTAAAAATCTACGAGAAATCGTTACGCAATTCTTCAGATGTGCCTTTGTTTATGACTCGGCGTATTTCGTATTCCAAACACAAAACTTGAACTTTGCTTATGATCGATTCAAGGAGAGATGTCAGATCGACTGCAAAGACTCGTCGTTATCCAATTTACCATTAGTCATTTTCGAATCTTGCTTTAATAAATCATATTTATTTTCATTAAGCACGAAGTGAAGCCGGTCTACCAGTTCATGCAGCACTTTGCTGACCCCACCGACGAATCCTAGTAAACCTTGCCACAGAATTGTTTATTGAGGGTGAAATTATTAACGGATTGGCTGGATTATCTCGTAGTAAGTTTATGAAAGGCCTTTTCTGAAATGAACAAATCCAACAAGTAAAGTATTCAAATTTCGGCTTCAGTTTTGCGTTTTATTCCGCTACATACATTTTCTACGAAAGACAAAATGAAGATTTATACTAGTCAAATAGATTCAACAAATAAAAATAATACTGTTGTGACATTTTAAAGAATCAACAACATAATATTCAGGGAATAACAATTCCAAAATGAATAAAATTGTTTCAAATAAAAGTCCATATTCTTGTACAACAATAAGAGAAGAAATACAAAATAATTAGGATCAAAATGTTAGTACCATGACTATTAATTCGCTACGGTGTTAATTTCTTAAATGTAATTGATGAAGAAATCTTCACACCTGGAAAATAATGATTGTTCGGTTGCCAGAAAAAAATTATTGGTATTCTGTTTTTGCTGCAGTATTATCACAAGTAGCATTTAAAACTATAACAGCAACAGTGAAAACCTTACAATTATTTTCAATCCAGTAGATGTGTCCTTCTGTTGAAACAGTCGTATAAATAATAGACGCTATCGCGTACGAGTAGAAGTGGATTCGAATCCTGGCTGATCCGCGCGTACTCAAAAAATGATTAAATATTCCAACATGTCACCTCATTTTTTTCTGTGATTCAGAATGATTTCTTCACATGTATGAACAATATATTCGATAATAATTATAATTCTTTTGTTGTGTAATTTTCCAATTGTACGGAATAAATGCCGATAACTTTACTGTTTGATGTATATTTGTTCCAGTGCCGCAATTTTCAACATCAGCACAATTAATGATTTCAAGCGCGAGTTCTAAATGTATGAGATTCAGTACCGGAACCGGCAGTCCTCAAGAGCTGTCAAATCTAGTTCACGAAGCATCTCAGACTCGATCATTAATGTAGTCGCGACTGTACGCCAAGTAGATTGGCACATTTGGCGCCGAGAGGGGAAGTGAACAACTTCCGTTGGATTTTCCCTTACTTCCTCAAATCGCGGAGATAAATGCGGGGGCGGATGGAGTCATGGCGAGAGGGCTTAGGCCCCTTTTCCTTTCTGAAACTAGTGACGAAGGCTGCTCAATAGAAACGAAATGAACTCGCCCCTCCGTCTCGTTTCCGAAGCGTATTCAGATCGGAGGAGGCTCTGCACTATTGTTCAAATTACGCTTTGTGCGTTTTCAAGAACAACGTGGTTGCCAGTTGTCAGCAGAGTCGGCTAAATATCTAGTGGATTTTGACTACACACCATTTGCTGTTTGAGTACTTCACTCTGAAGGTAGCAAATTTCTTTCACACTTCGAATCGCGCAGATTCTCTTCATCGTTTTCTTGTTTCTTCGCTATAGTCCCCACTTTCGTCGTCCTTTCACAATTCATCCCTCCACTTCTACCAGGGAAATCCGAACAAATTCATTAAACTTTAATTCAAACCTCCCAATCAGATCCACGTACATACTCAAGTAGTATGTACCCCTTTTTTTGCGAAAAATAAAGTAAAATGTGACCGTTCGTCTGTCCTCGGTGAATATGTCATTTATTCGTTTAACATCAAAGCCCAATGTTGGTTAGAATATATAATTTTTAAATTTGTTCAATTACAAAAAAATTTTCGTTACATAATGACCAAGTAATTGAAATAATATATGAACTGGTCATTGTGGCGTGAGAAAATTGAATATAGAGGATTCGAATATGTTTTTTGTTGTGATTACGTATAATTTGGACGGCCAGTGGTGGCGCAGTAAGTCAAATTGTTCGGTCGGCAGTCGCGTTAGAAAGTTATAGTTTAAAAAATCTCAGAGTGGAAACCTGGGGTAGACGTCGAGGGAGAAGGTCACCATTGGTCGACGTAATCCAAAGTGGAACAAGTAGTACTGAAGTTTTGAAAAAGTATTTTTTTTTTTTTTTAGGGCAACAGGCTACATGAGGGTGATCCACATTGGGCAACTCCCCTTTAATAGCATAGGAAGGGATTAGAAAGGGGGATGCGGAAGGGTAGAGGAAGGTAGCCAAGGGTTAACTAGGGCCCCCGGGCTATGGTTTAAGGATCCTACGCGGCATTCGCCTACAGAAATGCAGGGAAAACCCTAGAAAAACCTGCATCGGGTAGGTCGGGCATTTGGTACTTGTCCCACGCCCTTCCGATAGCGGGAGAGGAGTTTGCTGTGGGGACGCAGCTTACCCCTCGCCATGCCTTGGCCTGTTTAGGAGGCAGCTGGCCGACTATTCCAATAGGAATAGCGGACAACTCTTGCCGTATGCCCAAGGTCTGCGACCCCGGAACATACACCTCTCAAAACAGACCAAGGTGCCTTGGCATGTGGGAACCTTAGTTCAAAAAAAACCAGAGAGATGTGAGAGCATCCCCAAAGGTAGCCCCCGCCAGAGCTCTCTGGGTTCACCTGCGAGAAATACTCTCGCAGGCTTACTTTTGAAAAAGTATTTTTTTTTTAGGGCAATAGGCTACATGAGGGTAATCCACTTAGGGCAACTCCCCTTTAATAGCATAGGAAGGGATTTGAAAGGGGGGATGCGGAAGGGTAGAGGAAGGTAGCCAAGGGTTAACTAGGGCCCCCGGACTATATTTTAAGGATCCTACCCGGCATTCGCCTAAAGGAATGCAGGGAAAACCTTAGAAAAACCTGCATCGGGTAGGTCGGGCAAATGTATTTTAAAGAGTTGAACTGCATTGTTGGACTGTGAGAGAAACATAATTCGGCGGATTTTTGTGTATTTAAAAGAGTTGGGTGGCAGTCAAGTGTTGTTGTTCGTTGCAGTATTTGAAACATTCCAATTGGCTGGTGACCAAAGACGAACTATTTTGTGATCTGTATATAATTGGGACCACAGTAACACTGACAGGTATCCACGGTCATATCATGGACCTTGGCGATAATTTTGGCTGTCTGATTGGGGGCACGGGAAAAAGCTTATTGGGTCCGAAGGTCACATCAGCTATTGTCTGGGCTCTGATAGAATTTAATACAGTGTTTTGTTCAAGTGGTAATGTGTAAGGACGTTTGTGTGCAAATTTACTCACATAATGACCTATTTCAAAGTTTAAATATTTGGAGTAAATTCTTTGGTGTTGATCCGGATAAAAATTGCTAAACTTTGAATACTGTAAAATTTAATTTAATTTTGTGTTTTATTTTAGGGGAAGACTTTAAAGTTTAACATTTCAACTGATAATTTTTTCCTGTAAATTTTATGTTTCATTTCAATTCTATACTTTTCCAGGGCTCGATAAAACGCCCTATGATAAAATTTAAAACTCATGATAATAGCCGTGGCAAACGTAAGTAAAATTTATTTTGTGTTTCAAATAAATTCTTTAAATGTTATATTCATCCAATTTCAGCTTCATCATTTCAAATCTTTCACTAAATATTATGAATTGTTATCAAATGTTAATAAGTTCAAACTTTTATTAATTTGATTTTAAATTGTTCAAAGTGAATATGTCATTGAATAATCATAAATTGTAATGTAAAATTTGAATTTCTTTAAATATTTAAAAATTCAATATTACATTAAGTTGATCATCAAATTAAATTAAAGAAAATAATTTAAAGAGCTATAAGTTGTGTATTACTTTATTTAAAATTTATGAATTTCATGTTGCATATTAAAATATATATTATTCTGTGTTTTTGATGAAAGAATTTGATTCTCAATATATGCACATTTAACGGTAGCTAAACAGGAAAAAATGTGAAATAAATAAAAGTACAATCAATCATTATCATATATTTCACTTAAGTTTCATACGAGTGTCGTGGAGTTTCATTTATATTCAGAGACAAGTTTTTCTGGTTGTTTACGTTACGTACTAAAACCTGTTGGAGCAAACGGAAATTGGTGTGGTCAGAGCAGCACGTTTGATTTCAAGGAACCGAAAGACGAGAGGACATTCACGTCTATCCTGCGCATTCATATATTACTATTACCTTCATAAATTCAGCTACATGAAGATTTTGCTTCTCTTCGGCAGCTTTTTATTCAAGCTGAAAGGAAAGCAATTCTGGTAGGCAGATAGAAATTGATAAACATGCTGGCCGGTTCAAAGACTGATTTATTGAATTACAGTCAATGATATTTAATTTTCTAGGGAGCTGATCTCGGATTATAATAGCGAACAAAAGCATTTATTGAAATAAAATGGGATATTATATGACGTATTACTTAAACAGAAGAACGTAAAATATTCTAAATTTAGAGGATTAGGAGCAAAAATAGTGTGAGAAAAAGAGCCATTGCGTCAAAATGAAATAATAAAATTACACATGCACATTTAAAGCAGTTTCTTTCGTAACATTTAATACGAACCCACGATGTCATTGCTATTCCCACCTCTGGGTTTTTCGTTTAATAACTTTCCCGAACAATTTCTTCGATTTTATGCTTGGAAAAATAAGTAACAATTCCGACGTTAAGTTACGATGAACCACAGATAAATCGGGAAATAATGTGGAAATTAATTAAGAAAATGCGTAGCTATTAAATTAATAACTACACTCGCCGAAGAATATCAAGTATTGCATTATGAAAGAGTGTATTCAAATATATAGGGTGATGGAAATAATGAAACTAAGTAACAGCGTTACACGTTACAGATAAGAACCACTGTTTGCGGTTTCACGCTTGGTTTCTTTCTGATCACTACAAATCGAGCACACAGGATCAGCTACGCGTCGGCTTCAGCCTCAATGTAATGTAATACACTAGGCATTCATATTAAAAGAAGTGAAACGAATTTTAATAAGTTTCTTAGAGTATACAATTAATTATATTATGAAAAAAAAATTGGATTATCCGCTCTGCTAATTCAATTGTACACAACGGAAATTTTAATACAAAAAGATAATTATTCTTTTTAAATTTATACTGAATCTACAGCTCTGGGAAAAGTAATTAAGTACTTCGCTTAGGACGAAAGGAGGTATTAGCCCTTCTTTAAGCACGCAACATGAATATGATATCAATGAAGAGATCCTTTTTCCGCTATCACCGTTTCGCCTTTTCTTTCTCTACAATTTTTCCTACAAATAATAAACTTAGCTTAACAGTGAGGAATTATCAGACACAAAAACGACTGTCATTGAAGGTCCAGAGCAAAAAATTGACGAGAACGAAATCATATTCGTAACAAGACGTTTTGCAAAGTTTCGCCAACAATTATTTAAAAGATATTTTTTAACATAACAATTTACAATAGTGAATAGTTGATGTATTTACTTTGGATCTATGTTCTGTACGTATATATTTGAACTCGACATTTGAACTATTTCAGCTATATTAAAAAAAACTATTTTCTTAGGCTTTAAAACTATAATAATCATTATATAGAATCACACTCTTTTTATGCGGGCTTGGAGTATTTTGCACTGACCAATATATATATATATATGTATATATATATACTTATTATGTCTGTGAAAAAAAATCTCTCACATTAATTAACACAAAAAATTGTTCCCCCTTGCTTTTTCTTTTACAGATGCCGAAAGCGTAACTCAAACACACAAATAAATAATAAATTGCTGATATATTTTAATAACATGAATTAAGTTAACACAGGTAAATAAATACGAGTGTTCATTAAACAATATTATTGACCCACTTAAATTAATTAACTATTCAAAGTAGTCAGGACTTTATTAGAAACTGATGACAGCGTATTGCGGGCTTGTGATGAAAATGTATTTTGTATTATTTAAAGTAGCGTAAACGTAAAATTGCCATCATAAACGTTAAAGTCTTGAATAATAAAAGTAAAAAATATTTTAATTACCTTGTTCCCGGGCTTTAACAGTACTTCATAGTCATTTAACTAGTAACAGACATGCTGAGGATGAATAATAGAATTTATTGACTGCAATTAAGTATACACTTAATTAAATATTCAATTTTATATCGAGATTTAAAATTAAATTACAAAGGAAACAATCAAAAACTGAAAGTTATTACTAACATTTATTCAATACTTATTACCTACTCAGGTTCAATAAATAGTTCTCGGAATTCACACGGGTTTTGCATATTTATATTTAGACGCAACGTTTCGACGACTGAAATCTCTGTCGTCATCTTCTTCACCTAGAAGATAACGACAGAGCTTTCAGTCGTCGAAACGTTGCGTCTAAATTTAAATATGCAAAACCCGTGTGAATTCCGAGAACTATTTCTTGAACAACTTCACCGGGAAAGACTTCAATCTTTAACCTACTCAGGTTTCTTAAAGCAGTCTGTTTTTCAGATCTTTACTATTCTTTGGTACAGTCTCTAGTTCTCTTCCAGGCAAATCGTTCCAATCCCTAATAGTTCTGTTCGGGAAAAAAAAATATTTCCCAACATCCTTACGTTACTTTGTTTAATTTTAAACGAGCGGTCACTTCTACCAATATAATTTGGTGGACTGGAAGATGAAATAATATAAATATGAACTGTCAGTAACACTCAAGTTGCACAAATACAGGAGTGGAGAAAATTTATTTTAATAAACATTTAGGAATTAAGGAATATACTCTGGTTGCAATCCAATGTTGACATCAGAAATTTCTGATTAACCACCCCTACTCTTTACAGGAATTTATGGATGCATGGAAATATGACCTTAATCATTAGCGATTAGCTGTTTCAGCAGTAATATTAAATTAAGAATCCTGTGAATGATCTGCAATTTTTATTTTAAATTAAAAATGTTTGTGTAATCAGCTGTAATCAAAACGTGTAATACGCGATGAGTTACTCATTCACTGTCTTGCAAATAAATCTATATAATAAAAAAGGATGTATATTTGTATGTATGTATGTATGTATTTACGTTGTTCTTTATACAAATTTTATCGCGTGGACAGAATTCAACAAAAATTGGTATATATATTCTGCCAAAATCGACAACCGGTACTGTGGGGGTGAGAAACCCCTAGAATAAACGTGGAAATAATTATAATTGAAATAAGTTACGAATTAGTGCTAAATTACTGCGCGAGACGATGACGTCATAAGTTTTCAAGACATTGACGCATCCTAAATATAGTTCTGTATTTCGTAATGAAATAAAGCAGAAATATTTTGATTGAATAAAAAGTAAAATTTTTTCCAGTATAACTCCATCGAATAGTAATAAAAAACAATACGAAACACTTTACCATCCTTGCGCAAAGTTAATTTGGAATAGTTAATTATCCCGCTATCTTTGATAAAGCCAATATGGCGCCTTATAATACATTCAAATGTGTGTCGGTCGAGATTTATAACATTTCATAATATAACGTACTATTGTATCCTGTATAATATTTCAGAAGATAATAAGATTTGTCTAAGGTACGACTGTTGAATTATATGTTTGTAACTATAAAAGTATTGAAAATGACGTACGGAACTCCGAAAGTTTTTATGGTCGTTATTCAATTAATGCACTATCAGTCAAAGGTATGTACAGAAATAGGAACATTTAAATTGAATTAAAAGTATAATTAATTATACTTTACGCAACGTATTTCCATAAATTTGTATAAATGTAAACAAATTATTGCGTGCAATTTGTGTCGTGAAACAAAAATTTGAGGTTAGGATAGCAATATTTTTTTCCATTTTTGGGAACGACGTTATAGATGTTCAATTTCTGAGAAATGAAGCTGAGCAAAAATATTTTGATTGAATAATAAGTATAATTAAATCTACCAATACCACATCGAGTGATAAATATAATTTATTATGAAAGGTTATACAATCCATGGCATTAGTTTTATTTTAAATAACTTGACTTTTGACGTGGAATATTTAACGGGATCAGGGACCAATATGTTTCCCAATTATATCTTGCAATACGCACTGGAAGATACATAGAATTATGATAAAAACAATACTTAAATGTTCAAAATTGATATTTTTTATTGAAGACAGCGTATTTCGTAATGTTTTGCACATCTCGGGCAACGCCGGGCACCCAGCTAGTTAATTATAAGATAAGAACCCTAAAGCACTGAGGGCTCTTCAAGCGAATATACAGAAATCGAACTAATCTAATTCAGATGACAGGTATTAAATTCTAAGAATATTTGTGAATCTTCGGTTAGAGAAATGATGTTTCGTAAATTAGTTTTAGCGAAGAGACTTCCTGGTTTGACGCAAAGGAAGGAAGTGCGTTATATAAGCGATGGGGAGCTGCAGACTCGGACTGCAGAGATGCACATACTCCCTGGACCGTGACGACTCAGGTTCTGTTCTCACATTCCCACATGCAATGGCAGCGGCGCACAAATACTCGCAAATAAAAGATTCTCTTTTAAATATTATTTATACATCGCCATCATTTGTGTTCTGAATTCAGAACGGTTCTTTTGTTCTAGAAGAACTCTTAACAAAGAATAGTAAAGGTCTGAAAAGGAAGCTTTAGAAAAGCTACTGAATAATTGTAATTGTGAAATGCTGTGAGGTTAAATGAGTTTAAATGTTATACATTTATTTTAAAGCAAATCTAATACAAAGGATTATGTGGCGTTATAAAAAAACTTGAAGATTTTTAAATAATATTCTTTTTTAAAAAAAAATTCTTTGTAATACCTTTATTTAACTTTAAATCTAGATATAAAATCTTATATTTAATTATAACTGCCACCAAGTGTATACTTAATTGCGGTCAATAAATTCATTCAATTTACAAAATGACGGTTTCTATATCCACCACAGTGGATCTAATATTTTCAATGAAATAGGTTATTTAATATTCCTTTTAGCTATAAGAGAAGTAACATAGAAATTCTTAAGGAGTCAATTAAAATAATATATACAGAAATTTAATTCCACTTTTATTTATATTACAACGTTTGCTGAACAATCCGTGAACATCGTCAGGAGTACAATAAACTTCAGTAATTACATTGTATGGTTACAAAAAAGAACACAGAAATAAACATGAGGAGTCCTTAGAGATTAATTAATAATAAAATTATAAATATCACCAAGATTCTTGAGTAAGAGATAAAAAATTGGATTTAATACGTAGAATTCCAGATATTAATCCAGCATAATATTTGATTTCATAATCAAACCTATGGTTAATTACATTTATATGTTTAACGAGAACAATATTTGTCTTAAGGTTAGAAACATTTCTATGAAAAATGATCTTTTTGCTTGACCTATGTATCAAACATTAGTCTTTTCATTGTGTTTATCCAAATTTTACAGTTTCTTATAATAAACTATAAAAAATTAGTGGATTTATATATGATATTGATCATATAAAATTACACAATATTATCTGAAGATTCTTTAAAAATGAAGAATGGTTAATTTTTTTAAATACTAGTTCTAACAGATATGTTGTTTTGTGGATTTGATTCTTTTTAACCTAGTGTTAAAAAATTTCTTAATAATTATCCATCAGAATGACTGTAAGTGTATTGAAGTTATTACTGAGAGATGTAGAGCGAAAAAGTCTAATTTGAATGTAGTTGAATTAATGGATAATTGGAGTTATAACTTTGAAAAATCGGTTTCAGAATCGATTAGTTTGTAATTTAGCACCTTTAATGGAAACAGAGACGTCCAACACAATTCTTTGAAAGTTCATAAGTGAACTGAAGGTTTTCGCACGAGAATTTAATCCATTGTCGTGTAACGCATATACGACTCCCTCAGTCAAAATCTTGCTTCTACGTTCTTCTTTAAACGACGAAAACTTCAATTGTTCAAACCAGCTGACGAGGTAAACCAAGGATTACAATGCCTAGCCTCCGAAAAATTATCCCTGTCATACATATAAAATTTAGTTCTTTCGGCGTTGTGAATAATTAACTACAAAGAATTCTCTAAACTCCTCGTGACGATTTGAGGAATGAAAGGAAATAAAAGGTTGCCCGTGGGTGACCCGTTGATTTTGATGGCAACTGAAGTTGTTAAACGAAAAACGGGTGGAAGTGTAACTTTTCAATAACCTCGAATTTGATGCTTTCCGACCGTTAGACCGTTTCTGATAGGATATTTTGGACGAGCAGAGAAACAAAGCACAGAGACACGGTGCGGCATCCTGTAATCTTGAACACGTTTCCTGTAGAACAAACACGTGTTTAGTAGCTTAAGTTCGTAGCTTTACTGTCCAAATAAGCGTACAAAAGCCCCACATGTCGTAAAAACCCGTGTCAGCTCAGCCTTGACAATGCTCGATGGTTACGTTCAAAACGTAAGTAATTACGTCAACAAACGTGTCCGTATATCCCTGACAGCAATTGAGTAGATCGTCGAACGGCTACGAAAAATATAAGATATTTTATTCTGTCTAATGAAGAAAATTATGCCCAATAGTGATTTCCGACTGCTTCATTTTAACTCAATCATCTGCAATCTGCATGTGTCGCAAGTACTGAGCTACATTGCGCATTTCATTAGCCCTAATAGAGCAGTTTATATCTGGAAAGGAAACTACGAAATCATGAAAGATCATGTCATTATATTAATTTGAATTTCTTTCCTCGACTATCTGGTATCTGGCTCCTTAGATCTGTGGTCAGAACCGGTAGTTGTGAGCTCTCACAGGATGCAATTTATTTACGTTTATGTTACATAACTGCAACCGCAAATTCAGGCTGGACGATAATATAACTGGACCTTTCCATTAAATTATGCGTGAGCAGAAGATATGATGTCCAAACATGCCATTCATTGCACAAGTACACCTGATGAAAAACCTTGATACGAAAATTAAAATATAAAGGCCCATGAGTCAGGGCTTTTTATTAATTTTTTTATTATTATTATTAAAAGTTTATTATGGTCGCGTTAACAACTTGGTCATTGGCGACCCATAAATAAATTACAAATAGTGCTTGTTTACGTAAGTATGCTGCGATTCACATTGATTCCAATACTATACATACAATTGAACAGTTTGAAAAAATAATTATACATTTCAAAATGTAGGTTTTTTATATTTTCATTTTACAATTCACATTTGTTAATTATTTATCATAATAATAGGATAATTAATGATATTAACTTATTTGAAGCTGCGACTGTTGCAAATTCCATTGTACTGTAGTTATAGTTTGTTTTTATTAGGAGGAGGCGTCTGCTTCTGAATACGGATCACTCTCTTGTTTCTTGACTAAATTTACGAGCCTTTTTATTCTACTTTTTGCCGTTTTATCATTTACGTGTGGGTACAAAGAGTCCAATTCATTTATGAATAATGTAGAGGATAAGAAACGTAGGTTTTCCCGGTGTAGTTTCCCGGTGTAGTTGTAGAGAACTTCATTCAGATGTAGAGGATATTTGGTAATCTCTAATAATGGTTCTTGGGTTCTTTGAGTCCGTAGCATTTAGTATAAGAGTCTTTAACTGTTCCAAAGGGATAGGTGGAGCACTGGTTTCTTCTTCATATAATATGTTTAGTGGACCTAATGATTGACTAAGCTCCTTATATTTATGATCCTGAACGTTTTGCTTTGTTTAGTGGATTAGTACTAGTTTTTTGTTCAGGATTACTGTTGTCTTTCTTATCAGCTTGGCTCGTCGAGCTCGTAGATGCAGTTCTTTTTTTTTTGTTTGTTAGTTGGGAATTATCCATGACCGTTTTTTGAGGGTTGCTTATTTGAATTGCGGGCGCCGGGTTCTTACACTGAATTTTGTCATAATTTTCATTTGCAGTCAGATTATTCTTTAGTATTGCATCTCTATTAGGACAATTTATCGCGATATGGTCGGGACTTTTACAATGATAGCAGTTAATCGTTCTCCGCTGCTAAATACACCCTGCAGCTAGTGTCTTCATATTGCACCATCATCGAATCCGGAAGGGAATTTAGCTTATCTGGGTTAATGAAGAATTGTCTTCTGAAACTTTTAATGTGAGAAAATCTTCGGTCGCCAGTACTTATTCTAATATCCGATATTTTAGAGTCTGGAATCATATTTAGCTTTTCCAGTTCTAGCACAATAATCTCGATAGGGATAACTGGGCATACATTTGACAAGATTACACGGCAGTATTTTTGCATTAAAGGTTTATATTGACCATCTCACCGTTTATTGTTATTGATTTATGAACTTTTATTAGGTTTTCGACATCCTCCTTAGATGTTAGAAATGCGCATATTCTGGAATTGGCTATTTTAGAAATGTACTTAATTCTGACGGGGTCAATAATATTAGCTAAATCTATTAGGTACTCATCTGTATTTAAACTTGCAACAGCGTCCAGAATTATGGCACGCATTTTATCCGGTTTATGCTCCGTGGCCATCAGCTTCAAATACAATCTAGCCTCCATATTCTGTGTGGACGTCATCTTCTTTACACTTTCTGGGATTAGTGGACTTTCCTTTATATAGCTTAGATATCATGTACTTATACACTCCTTTACACGATAATAGCTAGCCGGAATCCGTCGGGTCAGCCCCGCTTCAACTACGGCTACTGATGTAAACACACTCGGGCACTGGAAGACTCTCTAGATACTGTTTACCCTACCATGGCTGGAAGCGAACTGATTAAATTTTGCTCTGTTATCCATTTTAGTGTCTTATTACACTTCATGTAATAAAGTCAACAAGCGCTATACAAAGATTAAAATACCTCCCAGATCCTAATTTCTCTGCTCGCGTTCCATGGACACCATTTTAACCAAAATAATTACAAAAATTCGGAATTAGATCTGGCCCAACGTTTTGTGCAGCAAGTGAGATTTGATTTTTCCGGAACGCGCGAATTTGGTCTGGGCCGAGACGTCACTTGAGCGTGAATTTGCAAGTTTTCTCCCACACGATGCGCCGTTTCTCACTGCTTCACTAAAACTTTCTTCTATGAAAGTAGTAATGCTAATTCAGAGTAGATCCGACGACGGCTTGAGCTCATCTAAGATATAATATGTATTTTTTTTTTAAAAAAAAAAGCAAAGCACAACTACAAACGTAGTTACGAAAATATAACAATAAAACGTACACAACCGGGGAGGCGGAGAGAGGAAGATAAGGCAATGAATGACTAAGAACGAGAAATGAAAACCATAAATACTAACAATACGAAAAATACCAAATAAATTCACAAAATTCATAAGACAGACATTTTGAAAATGAGAAAAAATACATCTAGAAAATGGTTAACAAATGTACTTATGTATAAAAATGCTAATATTAACCACTAACTTTTAAAATATTCAAATTGATGATTGTAAAAAATTATACATTTTAAGGAATTTTATTTTAATCAAGGGAACATATGTTATTATTATTAGCAGAAGTATTCAAACGGAAAATGAAAACTAAGACAGTAATAAAACACGGTACGCAAAGTTTTTATTATTTTTTTTATTTTTATTTTTTATTGGGCCAAGGCCCTTAAGGTCTAAGGTCTAAGCATGGGGGTCTACCACTTTCTACACCCCCTCTGCACGTGCTGTTAGTAAACTAACTTGGAACACAAGGATTGGGAACTTGTGTTTGATCCGCACCTGCTTTTTTTTAGGGCAACAGGCTACATGAGGGTGATCCACATTGGGCAACTCCCCTTTAATAGCATAGGAAGGGATTTGAAAGGGGGGATGCGGAAGGGTTGAGGAAGGTAGCCAAGGGTTACTAGGGCCCCCGGGCTATATTTTAAGGATCCTACCCGGCATTCGCCTAAAGAAATGCAGGGAAAACCTTAGAAAAACCTGCATCGGGTAGGTCGGGCATTGGGTACTTGTCCCACGCCCTTCCGATAGCGGGAGAGAAGTTTGCTGTGGGGACCCAGCATTCCCTTCTCCGTGCCTCGACCAGTTTAGGAGGCAGCTGGCCGTCTATTCCAATGGGAATAGCGGACAACTCTTACCGTATGCCCAAGGTCTGAGACCCCGGAACATACACCTCTCAGAACAGGCCGAGGTGCCTCGGCTTGTGGGAACCTTAGTTCAAAAACTGAGAGGAAAAGGCATACCCAAAGGTAGCCCCTTCGTATCTCTCCTAAAAGGTTCTGCCTGCGAGAGAACATCCCCCGCAGGTTACCTGCGAGAGAATCCTCTCGCAGGCTTTTTATGATCCGCACCTGCGGGCATAATACCCTTTAATACGGTCATTCACGGAGATAGCTTGTGAGAGAAACAGAATGAAGAGCGTAGGGCTGAGGGAAAAAAGTGCCAATAATTCAACCTGAAGGGTCTCCTTACCGGGAAAAAAAACCTCAGCGATAGTTAGATGGATTGAAGAGCTAGGATACTGCTCTTGCGCGACAGCAACATGCACATGGTATTGTTGGCAGAAATATGTTAGTAGTTGGTTGTGGGTCTCATGCACGTCGATCCTCTTCTCGTCGTGGAGTCCGGACCTCCGCACACGTCCTGTAAAAACCGTAAGCAAGCGTGGTCAGTTTAATGGTTATGAGCCGATCATGGGGGTTCAGGGAGGAGGAGGAGGAGGTGCTTGGGGCATTTGTGTTTGGTGACGCGGGTGTGGGTACGCAAAGTTAGTATTAATGCTAATATATTTAATTTTGCCTAGTATAAGCTGCGGTTAATTTTAGTTGCGGTAAATAAACTATTGGATTTGTTGAACAGGTGTAACGTTAAAATGGTTTTGGAAATTTATCTATGTATGTATGTATGTATGTATATTACGAACTGCAATTCGGGTCGTTCCCGGTGGCAGTCTAAAACAAATATATAAACGAAAGTATTATAAATAAAACAATTTTCAAATAAGAAGAAAAAATAATAATAATATATAAGTCTCAGAAATTTATCCCAAAAATTTGTTCACTTCACTAAAGAATAATATAGACCTAAACTTATTTAAATTACATAATAAAAAAACTTCACTAATTTATTTACATTATTCTGAAACATTCGTATTTGAAGAATCTCCTCGAACAGTGCTGCACGTAATTTGTTCCAATCGCCTATCGATCTGTTTAGGAATGAGAATTTTCCTACGTCTGTATTTTGCGATCTCGTTTTGATTTTAAATTTCTGATCACCTCTGTCAATGGTTTTTCGATCTTGCCACGCTTTGTTACCCGTGTATGACTTAAAAAGTGCGTAAAGTCGATCTGCTGGTTGCCAAAGATTCCCACCCTAATTCATCTATCTTTTCTCGCCCGTATTACAAATTTTGTTGCCTCCCCCCCTCCCTCTGAAGTTTTTCTAGGCCTTCTATGTGGTGTTTTCTATAAGGATCCCAACAACTTGCACCATATGGGACGAACTAGAGATTTAAAATCAATTTCTTTTGATTTTTCACTCCCCCTTTTTAATATTCTCATTACAAAATTATTAAATAACATAGAAGATTAATATAAAAGCAAAGAGTTAAATGAGTGGTCATAGCGATACAGAAAAACAACTAAACAAAAATTCTACATTGTTCGGCAGAGGTTGAATTGTTAAGAACGCTTGTTGAGAAAGTTCTTACGCTGAAAGTATTGTATATGTGTAGTGTAACTGTGAATTAGTAGAAAATCTATTTCAGTTCTAGGTAACATGCAAATGTATTGATTAATTTGAATATTTAATATAATTAAATAATTATATTTTGATAATGAATGAAATGTCTAAATATATTGTAATACTAATTAGAGTCCAGTAATGATTTTAATAATTGGATTGTTTAGCGGTACCAATTCTTCAAAGACAACAATGTGTCGGCGGGCTTTGTTGCGAGCCGCTAGCACTGTCTGGAACAGTCTGTCTGATATCGTAGGCGGGAGAGGAAGGAAAATTGTTTCAGAACGAGCAGCGTAGCCCAAGTATAAAATTCAACCGAGAAAGTTACAAGTTTTTAAATCCAGGTATAAAATTTGGACAGCGAGATACTTTGTAAAAAACTGCAAAGAGTAATCAAATATTTGCGCCACATTAAAATTCCTACGCCGCGTATTGAGAACAACATTTTCCACATAAAGACAATGTGTAACAATATGTCTGGCTGATGATCCGGAGATGCAGCAGATTCAGTTCCCGGAGGAAAATTCAGTAACTACGACCGTGTGTTTGACAATCAAGTGTAGAGTCAGTGATTCATGGCCTTTTTAGTGTAAATTGTGTGCCCGAGCCAAAGAAACTAAGTCTGGTACCAGCCGAACATTTTTGTAAGTAGAAACCAAGTTAATTAAGTTTGTAAACGATATTTACAGGTATTCGTCAGATTTCGTTCGTCTCATTTTGGTTTTGATTGTTAATTTCTTAATTTATAAATTCTATGATTGTTCTTTACTTATCAAGCCCAGTTAAACGATCCTGAGAGAAGAGTTATCAAATTTCTAAACATTGAAACTTTAAATGTATTTAACCTCAGAGAAAATGTTGTAAATTTCTATTAAATAATAAATGGTATCGTAAAGTTTAAAGTAGTACTTATTTCATGACCCTTCTTGTTAAATAAAATAAATGGTTTCAGAATTAATTATGAATTTAATAAAACTGAAAATTAATTGTTTAAATAATTTAATAAAATTTGTTTGTTAATTAATTAACTTCTATCTATTCATTACATTTTGGCTTCCACAACGTGGGGCAAATTAAAGGTAATTTAACTATTCATTACAATATATCATATTCGACGATTTTCAGAATATTCTGAATTAGTATTTTAATTATTCCTAAGCACTTTCTGATCTAATCTACTTGAGTAATTCTGGAATAATTTTTAATACGTTATTTGTTTGAATTTTCATATACAATTCGCTTGTCGATTGCAGAGTGTGACGTGACCTCATCTGATGACGTAGTTGCAGGACAAAATTTTCCCGTGTGTTTACATCGCAGAAAATTAGTGATTTAGTAACCAGCACACACAAAGAAATACATTGGAATAGGAATGATAAATTTCTTATCTGTTGGTGACAAAACTGCAACAAACAATCGTGCCAAGTGTTAGGGTAATCAAATTTTTATACTCACGGCATTAAGTGAGACAAAGAGAATCAGGCTCGTAATTCTTTTATTTTATTTGTAAGTAATAAAGAAGCAGAAACGCTAAATAATAGCCGGTGTTAAAGAAATATTATGTAAATTTGTTATTTGTTGAATGGAGTTTTAAAGTCATTGTGTTCCCCATATTAAATTTAGGCGTCATGATAAATCGCCGTGGTCAGAGAAGTGATTATATGAAATTCACGTACACACATCATACAAGGATAAGTCTTGATATAATAATAATATCATTAATGCGCTTCCTCCCATTTTTTATTAATATTATGTAAATAATTTTATATTACATCTATATAATAAAAAAGGATGTATATTTGTATGTATGTATGTATGTATGTATGTATTTACGTTGTTCTTTATACAAATTTTATCGCGTGGACAGAATGCAACAAAAATTGGTACACATATTCTTCAAAATACGAGAACCGGTACTGTGAGGGTGAGAAACGCCTAGCATACATGTGGAAAGAATTATAATTAAAACCCGTGATCATTAAATATTAAATTACTGCGCGCCAAGAGACAATGACGTCACGGGAGAGAAAGACGTTACTACGCAACGAACAAAGGAAATATTTCCTTTATTAGGAATGAAATAAAGCAGAAATTTTTTCTTTAAATAAAAAGTATAATTTTATACAGCAATACTCCATCAAATGGTAATAAAGAAGAATACGAATTACTTTACCATCCTTGCGGAACATGTAAGTTAATTTTCGCGCTATATTAGTTGTGAGTCTAGCTAACAATTTCAGCAATGTAATATTTCGTAATGTATGAAGACTGAGTGACAATTGACAATTATATCCTGAAATACTCAAGGAATATATTTAAGTATTCAATTAAATACTTTTTCGAGTTTATATAAATAAGTACACGAGCAACGCCGGGCACCCAGCTAGTATATATATATATATATACAATATATTTTTCTCGGAGTTCAACCGTGTTTTGCATAATTATATTAGAGCGTTCCAATATAATTATGCAAAACCCGGTTGAACTCCGAGAACAATATATTGAACAACTACACCGGGAAAGGCTTCAATCTTTGATTATATATATATATACTAATATTATAAAATTAATTTTATATTATGTATATATATATATGCATGTATTTATAAATATATATTGTAAGCTAAATTTCAAACGTTCCTGAATCAATTCATTATAATATTTTTCAAGCTACAAAAGTACAAAAACTCCATAAATTATTTCTGTTTAAGTATTAATATTGATTTAACCCTTTTTGCAATATTTGATGATGTAAATTATTAGGAAAGAGCGAAAGCGATCTCCGTAATACCACAAGGCATATCATATAATGTCGGGATCAATGCGGAACGTAAAACAATGGGCAGATAACGCCGCTTTCACTTTTTGGTTTGAATTGTGGCAGCCGGAGTTTGTAAACCCCTGGCCGCATCGCTTTTTACCGCAAAGTTAGTTTTTCGGCTCACTGAGTTACATAAGATGTGAATTCTCTCTTCCAGCCAAGATGGTTTCGCGTTTCATTAGACAATGGAAAGGAGCCGGGGAGTTAGCAGCTTCTGCCGCAAATTAAGGTACCACGCCAGGCTATCAGCTCAACGTTTTTGGTAATATCAGAAAATCGTTGAATGCTTGGACATTAGTTCCGGTTGAAAATTGGTTCCAGAAAACACAATAAATTTGTTGGCCGTCCGAAAAAAAAAACCCCGACTGCTTTTTACAACTATTTCTTCTTTGCTCCAGAAATGTAACCACTCAAAAGTGTGCTCCAAACACCCTAGAAAAACATATCAGCGCGTAAGAACATCATTTTGTCTCGACACGATCGTGAAAAAAGAACATGGAAGTCCGCAACCTGACTTCACGTGGCATTCTGTAACAGAGCAACAAGTGGTAATTACTTTACAACTTCGTAACAACCGTATAATGGATTTCATGCGTAACAGCAATTTTGTTTCACAATCGCTGCGGATACATAGAGATGTATATAATTTTAAGACGCTTAACGCCTCTAATGGATTTTGCAGGGTTTAACAATCTCAACGATTATTCAGTGGATGATATTATAAGTAAATCGGAACGTTTCGATAGCAAACAGGGTTTTGTATTGTAATAATTTATAACTAGCTTTTGTTATCTTTTGACAATAATTCATGATATGAATTATGTGGCGTTTTTAAATGAAAAGAACTATGACGTGAAAACTATTAAACAAGATTTATTAACAATTTTAATACAAGTATTCAAATCACAAAATATTTGGGATCTCAGGGTCTTGAACTGGGTTTGATAATGGCAGAATTTATATAAACAAAATCACAAAAATTACATTTACTTTATATGGGAATCAATGCGTCTGAACATAGACGAAATTTGTTGCTGAAGAAATAATACTACAGATTGAATTTAAACAATTTCAATTTTTATCAAGAAATAAAGAATGGTCTGAATAATTAAAGATCTCATTTTATCGATTATTAAAGAACGATCTGACGTTTATCTTTTAAACGTGGTTTACAATGATTTTAAAGTTTTCTTTCTACTTACGGCAGCCCAGGTCTCATTTTAACTTTTCGTGCACAATTTTGGGGATATCACTGATTCTAAGTACTCACAGACTCTAATTAGCGTAAATTGTTAGTTGGTTTAAAATAACTTTGTCGATTCTCGATGATTTACTGCGAACTGGCTTTGTAGGTCTCGTGGATTTTTGTTGAAAATGCACCTCATTGGTTTTGTCTGTTGACTGAAGACTAGTTCAATTTCTGCAATTTTGATATAACAGCGTACTGGTTACTGGAACACTTTCTCGTTCTTTAAATTAGACCTTTTTCATTCTCGCTGCTGACTGACTAAATTGTTCAATTTTTCTTGTATTAGAATTTTGTGGTCTTTACACCTCGCCGTTCATTGCCTGACTGTTCGTTCGTCTCGTAAATTTTGAGCGCGTAAAACCTTCTCGACCGATCAACAATACTTTCTTTGCATTGCCGGTTTGTTGCGGCGTCCGCTATATCCACCAATAATGAGTCCTCTACAATTCAACTTTTCAATTAGAACAATGCCTTAATTACCAATTACTACAGTATATAAAAAAAACACGCTGTGTTGAAATATTAATAAAATCACCAGTCTAGTAGCCTGACAGCTTTTTATGGAATCTGAAGGAAACTACTTGTGATCTGTATCAACAGTTTCCAACTCGGGAGCAGTGGAACTTGTGCTGCTTGAACTGGGTAAAAAAAAATTAGTTTTTAAAAAAATTGCCATAGTTATAGAAATGTGTTACAAATGGTTGGGTATTGCAATATAACAAATAAATTAAAACACTTTCCATTGTTCGTTGTCTCGTTTCACCAGCACATGGGACCATGTCGTCAATGATACGTTGGTATTGAATAATTTTACATTATCTGTGTCAACGGCCACACACGAGCCATGTTTGTGTGTCACTCATGCTCATGCTTCACGATCTTCGTGCGCTTCTGATTTCACCATATATTCCTCTTTATTGAAGGAAGCGTGAGATTATTGCGGATTCCGACTTCGGAATAACCTACAAATTTTTGCAATTACCGTGAGAAACCAAAGTTTAAGTGATTAAATTTTGCAGCATCACGATCTCGAAATTTGTGAAGCTCGAAGTTCAAAATTCCGTTGTGTATGAGTGGGAAATAAATTAAATTGTAAAATTAAAATAATTGAGTAGTCATTTTTCGTCCCGTATTGACGTACAGTAATTTTTTTTGAAAGAGTAAATTATTCTCATGACTCAAGTATGTTAAAAAGGGGCTTTTCAGAAAATCTTACATGTCAATATGTTGAACTATTAATTGTAATCCTGATAAATAATAATCATCTATTCCCAAGGAGTTTGGATGGACACACATTGGCTCCAGGCTACAAGAAAAGACGCTGTAGTTATACAGAAAAGAGTCCATTATAATGGCATTGCTTTATTTAAAAACTATGTAAACAGTAAAGTAAAATCAAATTTTAAAAAAAATTAAACAAAATCAATTTCCGCAACTATATTTGTATTAAAATATACGTTATTACTTAATATGGAGCATTAAAAAAATTAACCTTGATATATAGAGTATAAAAAACATAGAACAGCTAATTATAATTTATGTGAAATTTAAGACTCATTACATGCACCTCAGATCCTCAATAGAGTTACTGGAATATGTTCTATTATTATTACTATTACTTATTCCGGGAAATCGTTAGTGTCCTTCAAGGTTATAGGTTTCCTTTTTTTCTGGAAAACGTTGCTTGTTAGCCTTACTTATATTTCCTACTCCTTCGTTCCAAATTACAAAAACTTTTCGTAGGTTGAAAAATCCGATTACCTCCTCGAATTTTTAATTCTCATAACCATCATGTAAGCGAGGTGATGAAACGGTTACTTGAAAATACTATTATAGATATTATAGATATGACGAGAATATTTTCTTCTTGCGAAATATTGGTTACCTATATTTATTTATTTTCAATGTACCAAAATAGGTAGTTAATTCTGGAACGCAATTTTTGGAATAATCTGTACATACAAAAATAATATTTAGTGCACTTTCAAAAATATTAATTATTTTTTGGACTCTGCATATTTAATATCACACTGTCAGAGACATTTTACATGCCGACGAATACCAACAGATTAATTTTTTTCTCCTCAGTGACGTCAACATTATTTTATCCCATTAGTACATTTGATGCCATACTCATTCCATGCTTTCATTTATTTGCCATTGTGACGATTGTAGACATCCGCTGGTTTCCCATTGCGTGTATTTTTGAATACCAGACCGACGGTTTCTTATCCTTTGTGGATTTGAGTAATTCTGATCGTATCTCATTACTTCCATTCCTTTGTTGAGGCCAAACTAATGACTGAGTTCCCCAAAAGGCCTCATTTTCAACATTTTCGTCTTGTGTTGAATCACTACGCCTATATTTTTTTAATATATTGTTGGTAACCTTATCGCTTAACAGACGTTTTGCATGTTCTGGAATAATTAGGTGTTAACAGTGACGACAACAGGTTACGTGTATATTTGCGTTATTAAAGGTTTCGCCTCGGTATCTTAGCGGATTGCTTGCACTCTGTGAAAGTGCGGAATGCAGCTGGTATCTGCTATATTGTCTAAATGTCAGGAATCGAGGCGGAACGTAGACAGAATACCTTCCATTTCCCACGCCTTTGTTTCTAATTACATAAACTTTTGGCTGGTGGAAACGTCGTCGGATTTATTCTTCTTCTAAGAAAACCCAATTACGTATTTAAATTGTTGATATTCCCCAATATATAATATTTCTACGCGTAAAAATTAGTTACTGGCCTTTTCATAGATTCTCGTATTTTGCTTGTCTTTCGTTTCGTAATGGTTAAAACACTGATATAGAGATTTTCGAAAGAAAAAATAAAGGTTAACCTCTGGTAACAGAATTATTTAAATAATAAGTTTCAGATATCGACATTTTCCGACCTTGTAATATTTCTTTAAAATATTAAGAAGTGAATTTTACAAACAAAATAAGAAAAACAATGACAAACCTGCGACAATTTCTCTCAGGGGTTACTCGGCCAAAATCCGTTTAATACAAAAAATTACAGACATTAATATATTTCACAGTCCAATATTATATTTTTTACTCACAGATATATTCTCTTACACTCGCAGACTTTACAGTATACTCAAATATTACACTCAAAGATATTTATACACTCACAGGCAGAACCTGCGGGGAATGTTCTCTTTCAAGAGAGACGGAGGGGGCTACCTTTGGGGATGCCTTCTCCTCATGTTTTTGAACTGAGTTTCCCACAAGAACCAAGGCCTGTCTTGAGAGGTGTGTGTTCCAGGGTCACAGACTTTGGGCATACGGTAAGAGCTGATCGCTATTCCCATTGGAACAGTCGGTCAGCTGCCTCCTAAACAGATCGAGGCACGGAGAAGGTAATGCTGCATTCCCACAGAAAACCCCTCTCCCGCCATCGGAAGGGCGTGGGACAAGTACCCAATGCTCGACCTACCTGATGCAGGTTTTCTAGTATTTGTCCTGCATCACTTTTAGGCGCATGCCGGGTAGGATCCTTAAAATACAGCCCGGGGGTCCTAGTTAACCCTTGGATAAATTTCTCTACCCTTCCGCATCCCCCCGTTTCAAATCCCTTCCTGTGCTATTAAAGGGGAATTGCCGCCATGTGGATTACTCTCAAATAGCCTGCTGCCCTAAAAAAAATACACAAACTACAATATATTGTTCTCGTATATTATTGTACCATTACACAGTTTCCCTGTGCATTTATTAGTAAAACATGTAAAACTATAGTTTTTACAACGAAAACGTTTTGGAGCGTGTAAGAAAAGTGAAAATATGAAGTGTAGAATATTTGTGAAGCAAATTTAACGGTCAAAGTTTAGTAATAATTGGATAGATAATATAAATTACATTGACTTGGCTTTCGTTAATTCGTGACCCTTTATATATGCTGTGATGTATTAATGATTTTATTTTTGCTTAGCGTCCAAGAATTGAGATTCGGACGATTGAGAAGTCACCATTGTTTTTGCTATTCAAAAATTATGCTTGTCTTCTCGCAGGAATGTAATCATCTATAAATCTTGAAATCTTATATTTCTATTAACAGGAGCAGTGTGTTTATCATTGTCCATATCGTCGCAGGTTGTACGGCCGTCGAAGATAGTCATCTTGGAACAATGAAAAGACCTTTGTTGAGACGACTCATGCTGCCGCTTAATAAGAAAGGAATTAGAATCGCATTTTGGTACAGTAGCCGACGAAACACTGAGTCGTTTGTGCAGGATCCGTGTCAGGAGTTGTTCTTCGTGGAACACAGTGAACATCAAGAAACTATTTTGGCGCATTCCGGGAAGAGCTTCGTTTGGGGTTTATATATCACGTTGCCACGCAGACCTAAAATAACCTACCGGACGCAGGACGTTTCCTTTGGATTCTATTGTAGTGATTGTGTCGCGCGGGACTGTTGTCTGATCAACTCAACACACTAACACACCTCCGAATCATCAACGCAGGCGAGAGCTTGAAATGATGGACTGACTTCAAAATCCAGTGATGGAAATTACTCCAGTCTCGGATTTATTTTGGTATGATTCTTTTAGCTTGATGTCCAGGAACAGACACTGGAACGGTGCATAATCTGAATTTGGGAAACTGAGGAATTTAAATGTAAACGATGGAGACTGTATTTTGTCCTTTGATGCCGAAGTAGTTCCTTCTTAAGAAATTCATCGCTATGACACCAACTTTTTTTTCTAGCCTAATAATTCAAATATTAAAATGCAAGGCTATCATCGACTTCATAATAAATTTTTTTGGATAGAATGCAGTGGTGTGTTGATGTGGGTCAACGAATCTTAATCTCATGTCATGTATTGCAGTTTAGAGAACGTACGACGGTAAGCTGAAAAGTAATGCACACATGAATAAATACAAATAGCAAGATCGGGCAAAAAGTAAATTAAACTACAATTCTTAAAATTTAATAAATTTTTCGCGGTTAAGCACCAGGTTCAGATTTCTTCATGTTGACGTTTCTGCGGTCATTCTCTACCTGTGTCTTCAGCGCGAAAAATTTATTAATAATTTACACCGGGAAAGCTTACAATTCATAGGCTTCCAAATCATATATTTATTTTTCAACATAGTCACACCTTCAAAATCAATCCTTCTTTATATAGGAGAAACCAAATCGTTATCTCCAGTGTCCAATTTATTTATTTATTATTATTCACTCCATTAGTCCTCGGTCGAGGAACTAGGATACGTCATAATATAAGATTACATGAAAAGAATAATTATTACAAATACAAAGTTTAAAAAACAAACATTGTACTTTACAAAAATATATGATTTAAAACTACGTTAAAGATATTAATGTGACAGTAATTAGTAATTAAAGAAATGATACGTGTTTTTATTCATCTTCAATTTCCATTCGACGGAATTTCCAGTAGAAAATCTTAGATAGATTCCCGTAGAACATGAAGAAGAATATAAGTCAGCCGTTAAATTCTAGAATATTATCACCGTAAAATAATAATAGTCTAACTTGATAGGATACCAGCAAACTTTTTTATTAAAGAGGATCTAATCTCAATCGTCACTGCTTCCAAATTTTACAATCAACCATATCATTAAGGAATTCGGCAAATTTCATCTAGAATGGAACCTCATACCCCCCCTCCCCCCGCATTATAAAAAAGATATAAATTTTTAAATGACAAACTTCTATTGCGTAATCTAATGTATTAATGTATAGTTGCTAATTACCATTTGTAGTTGATGTGACTATAAATAAAATAAATATTTATCACTCTGTTACTCATCATACGCCCACAATACCCTGACTAGAAAAATGGGTTATTAATTTCTAATAGAGCCCTGAAATATTTTATTAATTTTAATGGTTTAATAAACACTCGTATCATATAAGGAACGTAGGTTTTCCCGGTGTAGTTGCTGGATGAAGTTTTCTCGGGATTCCAACCGGGTAGCGTAGTTTTGTAAACACAACGTTTCGATGGCTTGCACTTCAGGTGAAGTGAAGTGCCGTTCTTCAAACGGCACAAGAAGATGGCGGTGCAAGCCATCGAAACGTTGTGTTTACAAAACTACGCTACCCGGTTGGAATCCCGAGAAAACTTCATCAAACACTCGTATCCCTTTGCATATGCGGAAATAATTTCGTAAAATTCACAAATAAGAGTCAGGTAAAATTTAAAAAAAATCAGTCGACAACGATCCTTTTATTGCAATATCACTCAAACCGAATTTTTAATCTTCTTTGGCAGGTATCCCATTCCCGTTTCTCTCTCGTATTTCGGACAGTTTGATGAACTACAGAATAAACACACGTAATAAACTCTGATAAATGTCACTTTTCGGGCAATTCATCTGGTAACATTCGAGATTCTGTGCAGTGGTACAATTTTGTATCAAATTATTTTGGGAACCACCAAATATGAAAGCCCGGGTAATGTTTAGAAAAGATGATAAGAAATTACGGTAATTACCGTAGGGCAAATGGAATAAAACAAGGTAAAAAAAATTCCGGCGTAAATGCTTATAACCTTCAGAGAAAATCAATATCAAAGGTCATAGAAAACAAATGATTAAAATGTTTTCCGAGGATAATTTTTATGCTTTCTTCTATTGTTCAGGATATTTACACTGCCGTAAAATTAAATGCTATAGATTTTGCTGCGATTCAGTAAGTTTCAATACGATCGTGAGCTATTAATCGAAAGGCCATTTATTAACATTGTGAGTTTTATCTCGCGGCTACGTGGTAAAACGTGAATATTGTCAATACGTGATTAGCCTCTCGTAGGTAGCTTATCTCTTCCGCTATAATTGCACGGAGGTTCGTCTCTTCACATGCGGTTCCATCGATTCTCAAAGATCCGAGAACAGTTTGCGTGCTCAATAAGCTTAAGCCCCGAAAATGAAAGGTCATCACATGTTCATCGCTATCCCTCGTCATGAAAACGTCCAGTATACGAAGACGGAAGATATTTTCCTACAAAAGAAGCACCCGTTAAATATTAATACCAGGTTCTAACAGTCGGCGTTTGATCTCATGTTAAGGAAACAGTTTCCACAAAAATTTTTGTTTCCCTTTTAAACTTCTAATAAATAAAATAGATTGCACGTGTGTATGTTCCGTGGAGAAAATTCGACCAAAGTCCTTTCGAACCAGAAACAAACACTGTGGGGGTGAGACCGGGCACCCAGTAATAAATTCTACAACTAAATCAGGTTATGTTACAGGATGTAAAATAGCTGACACGTTCATTCAATGATATATTAATAAAGAGCTTCGGGGTAAAGTGATGCTATATGAAAAATAGAATTATCAAATTTATAGTATAGTAGACTCTCGCTTTGCGCTGAACCGGAGAAATATTTTACAGTGGTTTGAAGTTGATTGTGGGTGATCTATGGTGTGAGCTCTAACAGTGAAATAATTAAAAGGATTCTGACGAGAGTGAGGACGAAAAAACAAGTAACTTATTCCTGAAACGAGGATAAGTAATACAATGTGTAATTTAATAGTACTTTTAATAAAATATCGATACCTAATTCAATAAAAATATAATATAACAGCAAACTCTTTGGTGTGAGTTCCGTCATCAGCTTAAATACCAGTGACTTCATGGAAAATTACAGTCTTCAACAGATATTTAAGTTTCTTTTATATAACAGAATCTCAAGATTCACGTAGGACCATTCGGTATTTTTGTACGTCCATACCGCTTAAAAATAGCATTCACCAGTTTCAGTTATGCATTTTTATTTTACAATATATTTATCGTCACATGTACGTTGGCTCTGCCTCGGCTGTTAGGCGAACTTCAGAAACAGATTCAACATGCGTCACTATGACGTCATCCAGCGTGCGAACATTCTCCCCCAAAAAACGTTTGCAGAATATACAGAAAAATAAATTAAAAAAACAAATGCTAATAAAATTGACACTTAATGATTACATAGTAACCGCATCCCAAAACACAATATTTAACATTTATTTTATTCATTATTCATTTTTATAATTTATTTAAATATTGTATTAAATAGAGTCTTTGGTCTTTTTAATAAAATGAGGAAACAATATTTTTTTTAGTGTTACAGGCTACATCAGACAAAATTCCATAGGAAGGGATTTGAAAGGAGGGATCCGAAGGGTAGACGAAGGTAGCCAAGGATTAACTAGGGCCCCCGGGCTTCTTCTAAAAAATCTTTTCGGGTAACAGGCTAAATGAGGGTAATCCACATGGTGGCAAATTCCCTTTAATAGCATAGGAAGAGCTTTGAAAGGGGGGATGCGGAAGGGTAGAGGAAGGTAGCCAAGGGTTAACTAGGACCCCCAGGCTGTATTTTAAGGATCCTACCCGGCATTCGCCTAAAAGTGATCCAGGACAAATCCTAGAAAACCTGCATCAGGTAGGTC
This sequence comes from Zhengitettix transpicula, assembly GCA_037074705.1. NCBI lineage: Eukaryota > Metazoa > Arthropoda > Insecta > Orthoptera > Tetrigidae > Zhengitettix > Zhengitettix transpicula. The sequence goes on from CM073595.1 coordinate 6,753,977, forward strand.
GGGCATTTGGTACTTGTCCCACGCCCTTCCGATGGAGGGAGAGGGGTCTCTGTGGGAACGCAGCATTCCCTTCTCCGTGCCTGGACCAGTTTAGGAGGCAATGGGAACAGCGTACAACTCTTACCGTATTCACAAGGTCAATGGCCCCGGAATATACACCTCTCAAAACAGGTCGAGGTGCCTCGGCTTGTGGGAACCTTAGTTCTAAAACGGAGAGAGGAAAAGGCATTTCTCGGTCTCTCCTAAAAGGTTCTGCCTGCGCGAGAATTTTTTTTTAGGTAACAGGCTACATGAGGGTAATCCACAAGGTGGCAACTCCCCTTTAATAGCATAGGAAGGGATTTGAAAGGGGGGATGTGGAAGGGTAGAGGAAGGTAGCGAAGGGTTAACTAGGGCCCCCGGGCTATATTTTAAGGATCCTACCCGGCATTCGCCTAAAGAAATGCAGGAAAAACCCTAGAAAAACCTGCATCAGGTAGGTAGGGCATTGGGTACTTGTCCCACGCCCTTCCGATGGCGGGAAAGGGGTCTCTGTGGGAACGCAGCATTCCCTTCTCCGTGCCTGGACCAGTTTAGGAGGCAGCTTGCCGACTGTTCCAATGGGAACAGGGTACAACTCTTACCGTATTCCCAAGTTCATTGACCCCGGAACATACACCTCGCAAAACAGGTCGAGGTGCCTCGGCTTGTGGGAACCTTAGTTCTAAAACGGAGAGAGGAAAAGGCATCTCTCCGTCTCTCCTAAAAGGTTCTGCCTGCGAAATAACTTGTTTTTTTTTTGGGCAACAGGCTACATGAGGGTAATCCACGTTGGGCAACTCCCCTTTAATAGCATAGGAAGGGATTTGATAGGCGGGATGCGGGAGGGTAGAGGAAGGTAGCTAAGGCTTAACTAGGGCCCCCGGGATATATTTTAAGGATCCTACCCGCTATTCGCCTAAAGAAATGCAGGGAAAACCCTAGAAAAACCTGCATCAGGTAGGTCGGGCATTGGGTGCATTCCTCCATTGATATTTCTCCTCTACTTATATAATGCGACTGCGAGTTTTCAAAATCTTTTTCACTTCCAGAAACCTTTTCTCTACTCCTCCATGCACGATTGACTTTTCCTGGTCAGAGGTAATCCTTCATACACTTCACAATAAGATGTTTTCTTTGCAATAATTCAATTATTCCACCCACAATTTTTTTTTACAAATCAGTTTCAAAACTTACGTGATGTTAATATTATTTCATTTTGATATTAAAAAATCGAAGTTATTAAAATCCCGCGTCGCTTGCAAAGATAATTTCCCGATCGGAGATACTGCACTTATCAGACGTGATTTACACATTTTAACAAACTTGTGACAGGCTGGAAATGCCATCTCACAAGTGGAAACGTACAGTGTTCTGTATAAAAATAAATTAGGCAAAGACATCACGGATTTAAACGTCTAACGAAGATCTATTACTGTCGTAAAAGTAAGTAAAAGCATCCGAGGGCTGTCCCCGTGCGTTTTTGATTAATTGCCCTTACCCGCGCTAGAAAGTGTTCATTACAAATGGCGGGCACACTTCCCTCTTCCCACAGTGGCCCTGGGTGAACCGCAACGTGAAAATGCTGTTCGGGGGCTGATAAAATTGCCTTTAATGTCGTGCGAGAAGCTACATCGCGCGGTTAGCCGCAGACAGGGCTGTCCACCAAAAGATGGCCCTAAAAATACCAATCGGCAAACGAATTACGAATTAGTAGTAATAAATAGCTCATCACGAACGAAACTTTTTCGTTGTCCTGTCCCTCGATCCTTTTTCGAATGACGACGACCCCGTAAAGTAGCGGCAACGAGATCGTCGTTTACCTGCAATCCCTGACAGCTGCGTTGTAACTGACCACGTAAATCCTTCCATTAGCAGTTGGGTCAGAGTCATTTCGGGACATTTTTTTGGGGGGAGGGGGGGAAGGTTAGAATTTCCTTAAACAATATAATAAATCCCACATCCTTATGGCCGCAACTTGATGCCGCAGCTCCACAGATCGTACACTCCAATAACAAATAACATTTTCGTATCTAAAATATAATGTTCACATAATAAAAGAGTATCCCACAACGAGGCTCTTGACTCGTTTCAGGATCGTAAAAGACAGTATTTCAAGACGACCGCAATACAACATCCAAACAAGGGTTCCGCAGATCTGAAAACTCTCAACAACGTTGCCTTAGGAACATTTTTATTCAAGTCAATCCAACCATGGATTAAATTATATGAAAATATTCTACTGTAATTAAAGTAATAATAGTAAACGATATACAGTCCCCAAGATGAGAATATATTGTAATTCCTCAAATAAAACTACCAATTTAAACTAACAATTATTATTTATTTAGACACAATTTACAATTACACAAATAATCTAATGAAATTTTATAAAATCAAAACAATTTTATTTATCTTGAATACATTTGATAAATTAGACTCGGTACCCCAGGGTCTTTACTGGGTTGATAAGGAAACGGAACACAAAATTTACAATTAAGCAAAACAGTTAAAATAAATGAAAAACGAAATGAAATGATTGAAAACGAAATCTTTGAAACGAAATGATTGAAATGAAATCTGACTTTTACCCTTATTTAACAATTTACAATTATGAATACAGAAAAATAAACTTACAAGCTCTCTGGTCCATGCAATTTGGATCTCTCGCATACCGGCACACACACACTTCATAAATGCTTAAAAGGCACCAGGTTGCGCTCACACTCTGCTTTCACAGCCCCCTCTTCTTGATGATGTTACCCTTACGACGAATTCAACCAACTCTGCTGGCAGACAGATTTCCACGACGAACTCCTACCGACTTTTGATGACTGATGTCCAACTGACTACTCTCGGCCACCTAGCTTGGCCTACCATCCGATGATCTCTCCTTACGTCTGCTGACTCGAACTTCACTCTCCTAGGACTTTCTTGTACAGATTCTGCTACTACACTCCACGACCATCACTTTACAACTCTCACGTCTAACTCGTCTGAGGTCTCCTGTCTAACTGTGCTCAGCTCCCGTCCAGCTGCCCTCTTATTTATATCCCGGCTCCAGAATATTCCCTTGTTTTCACAGTTGTTTTGAATTTCCATGTTCGCCAAACAACACCAGCTGTTGTCTTTCTCCCGCTCCGAGAGCCACTCAATCAATTAAAATAAACATCTCCTTTTAATATAATTGCATCGTCCACCAAACATCATGCCTTTCAGTGTTCCGTCGTCAAGATGTCGGTCACAACCATTTAGCCCTAAGAGCCGCAAAATGCCCAATTATAGTCCTCCCCTTCTCTAAGAGCCACTTATTCATCATTTTATCATTATCTTTTATATGTACAAACCACTCAAGGATCCCCAGTCTGAGTTGGTAAACAAATCTGATAAAAATAAGGACAGAATTCCTGTCCTTCTTTACTGGTTATTACAATATATATTTCTTCTGGAAGCCTGGTGGTGGAGTTCAAAGTCTCATCGACTCAACATCTGCATGTTCCATTGCTAGAAACATTTCTATGAGGGAAACTCCGTCGTTTCCACATGTGCATCTTCAGTTTTCTAAAAATGGGTCCCATTTAGCACCGACTTGATTTCGGCGAATAAGACGAAATCGGGGCAAATGCGGGATGAGTTTCAAGGACTGTGAAAACTAAGCATTGTGGACAGAAGCATTGTCCAAATGTATTTGATTTGATTTTTTTTATTCGACTAGTACTCGTATGAGGAAATAGGACACGTCAATATATAAAATTACAATATAATAATTGAATGCTACAATTATAAATAATTAGAAGTTAACATAAAAATACTAAAATTCGGGAACACAAATTTCCCCGTCCAAAATAAGTAAAATAATATGAATAATAACAAAAATAATAATTCTTTAACTATACTAAGGGTATAATATAATATTTACAGTTCTAATAAAAATATTCAATATGTACTAGTAAATAATTAATGATAACCGAATTAACTATCAGAAAATATAGAATTACACATCAAACAAGAATAAACACAAAGCTTGACACGCGCACACTAGGAGGAAACACAAACGACGGACAAGTCACTTCACGAAACAGAGCGACGAGGAATCTACAAACTCCAGGCCCTCGTACATGCAACAAACGAACAAAACAGTAAAAAATACCAAAAGAGAATAAGCAAGTTATTGAATAAGGAGTTATTATTAGCAACACATTCAACACTTTGGCAGATTCTTAAAAAATTAATTATTAGGGGAACGATCAAGAAACTCCTGTACATTGAATCCCAAAACTCTTGTAGTTATTATCGTTCTTAACATCTGGAGGAAGACTTTTGTATAAAACTATCCCTGAATGTTGAATACTTCTCTCGTAGAGAGCAAAGATCTTAGACCTGAGCGATTTCTAGTCTCATAATCGTGAGACTCGCCAAAAAGATTCATGTTCCGCTTCACAAACTTAAAAATTTCGTGAATAAACACGCTAGAAGGAGTTAATGTGTAAAATGATTTACAACTGAAATTATTATCCATATTAGAAAATATTCTGATGGCCCGCTTTTGCAACTTGAATATTTCAATGCTCCTGGAGCAATTGCCCCAATTTGCAATGCCATAACACATAAGGGAATGAAAGTACACAATTTTCATATGACCCTCTCATTGTTCCACAATTCAGAGCGCTTCTTTCTCCAAATTTAATTGTTGGAATAGCGTAAAAGCACGATTATACACAACTGCTCACCCACTGCAACTGAGTCCATCACTAGATTTGTTACTGGTCATCACCTGAGCATACAGTTCAAGGTCGGACAGAGTAAACGTGAAATACAACAAGGGAAATGATTTCTAAGTCTCGTTAATTTTTATCACGGCATCTTTAGATATCTCGGTATCTTAAACCCGATGACGTACAGTTGTGCTGCCTAGCTCACTTGATAATAAATCCAAAAACTTTTTATACGGCAATTACACTCGAATTTAATAGATACTCCCGTTATATATTTTCAGTAAAAATTCTTAAAAACGCAAAGACGTATTTTAGTACCCGGGTTCCAGTTTTGTTTCCGTGTTTCATAAATCTGTAATTTTCCTTTGCACCTATTTTGTTTGTAACCGCAGCAGAACAGAAAACGACTGGACACGACAGCTTCTTACTGAAATTCAGCGCGGCTCTGTTCTGGGCTGCGAAGAGTTGAAATCAAGATTTTCCACTCAAGTCACAACAGTCGAACAGAAGTGAAAATGATGTCACGGACCGCCGGCTGGACATGATCTCAGTCCATCGAACCGGTAAGGCATCAAATCCAGCGAAAGTGGGCTTCAACTGGGCGAAACTGTCTTCCACGACTCTCCTGTCAATCAAGAGATGAAAATATGTGCCGTAGTTCAGTGACTTTGGTCAGTTTTTGGAATAATTGGAAAATTATGATGATGAAAATATAATATATACTCGACGAAATATTGGAACCATTTTTAGTGTATCTTCTTTACGACGTTCTTTTGCCGTAGCGTCCCCTTGAGTCTTCTTCTATTTTCAGAAATAATTCCTTAATCACCTTCCGATTGTATCGGGAAAATTATGGAAGACGTTTGGACACTGCAGACGAGTTATTTTCTTTCGATTTTTCATTAGGTTTCATTGTGTGAATGCGTCAGCGCGTATTGCTCTAGAAAACTAATTTGCTCAAACTAGTTATACAGGATCGATGACGTATTTCCGTCCACAGACGGAAGTCATCGACGATACGCAATCGCCCACATTTTTCCACCTGCAGATCCAAGCAAATAGTCCTTGAAAGCTAAATTGAGGAAATGACTGGCCTCACAGGCGTGGTCCCATATTTACATCAGAAAAAAACAATTAAAGCTATGAAGCAATAGATATATTTCATTAAAAAATACGTTACGTTCCTTCAGCGTAAAGTGAGCTTCTTGGCATTTGTTTTGGAAGAAGCTCAGCTGTGTATAACGGCGTTGAATTACGGTAGAGCAGAATAAAAACAAATTTAATGAAAAGTATGAAAAGAAATACACAAACCAAAAGAACAGAAACAAATATAATTTATGTGACAATTTTTCTGTCCTTGATCAAGATTTGAATGACTGCATATGTTTTTTGTTTAGTTACGACTCTGTAAGAGCATGCGGCAGAAGAACTTTCTAAGTCGTGAATTTTGTTACGAGGCTGCTCTGAGGTTGACGCGGTTTATTGGGCTTATTTTTGTCACTTTTACTAGTTTCCGTCGCGTAAATTTTGTTTCAATGGGACTCGGCTGCCAAACCTTTGTAACGAACCACTTGATTCATTAAAGTAGATAAGATGAAGATCTGCATTTTTCAAAAAAAAAAAGAAAAAATGTAGTATAAAGTGACCTGAAAAAGTTTTCCTTATATTTAAAGAAACGCAATAAACTAATTTTGAACAGTTAATTTGAATGTAACTGAACTTTGAATACAAAATCTCCTCGCTTTGAAAAAGACGAAAAAAATGACCTTAAAATTAGAAATTCTTTATTCTTGAGGCACTGCCTTCGTTGAACTGCAGCACGAGTCTTCCAACCCTTGATAAAGTAGTCTATATTTCATTATAAGTATAAAATTAAGTATCTTACTGATGTCTTTGTTTTTATTTTTCATGTTACTGCATACGAGAGCAACAAGACTTCGAAGCTCCGAAAATAATTCTGTCGACTGTATAATCGACATTTTATAACATATTCGTTTGAAATTAACATAAATTTTCAGAATTCTGTATAATGTGTTGCCGTTTCAATATCCATATTCTCACCTTAAGGATTTATTTTTATTATTTAAATATTAATATTGATTTAGTAATAACTTTTCCCATTTTTACACAAGATTTTTCTATATTATCCTTCTGATTAATTTTTTTGAGTTAACTAAGTGCAGAAATTAAATCCTGTTGGTTCCATATTGAAGCTTCTCATATACGTAAATTATGTATACATTCATTGAATTGCTTATTATATCCATTTTGGCCTTCATTTGAGGGCAAATGTATCTAAATCTATGCATTGCTGAAATCTTTACACTTTAAGTAGCGTTGTTACTGTAATAATTAAATGTAGGAAAGAGGAGAGGAATCTTCAATCAAAGATCAACAACGTAGACAGTGAATGATACTTTAAATGTAAATGATAAAATTATAAATAAATATTTCGGCCGCAGCAGTCACTATCAAAAAAAAAATTTTTAAAAAAAACTTGAACCTAATGAGGTCGCAAATTAAGCGATGAAACGTTGTTAATTAATTAAATTCTTTTTTAAAAAAAGATTTATGCCATGACAGTCAGCATAAATAATTGTTTGACAAAAAACTTTAACTTGATGAGGACGAAAATTGAGCAATGATTAATAAATTCTTTTAAAAAAAATATTTCGGCCACGGCATCCACCATTAAAAATTTTTTTTAAACAAACATGAACCTGATGAGGTCGCAAATTAAGACATGAAACGTTGTTAATTTAATCAATTCTTTCTTTTTTAAAAAAATAAGATTTTGGGCACTGCAGTCAGGATCAAAAAATGTTTTTAAAAAAACTTGCACCTGATGAGGTCGCAAATTAAACTATGAAACGTTGTAAATTTAAAAAATTCTTTTTTTAAAAAAAAAAATTAAAGATTTGGGACACGGCAGTCAGCATCAAAAAATGTTTTTAAAAAACTTGAACCTGATGAGGTCGCAAATTAAACCATGAAACGTTGTTAATTAAATAAATTCTTTTTTAAAAAAAAGATTTCGGCCTCGATAGTCAGAATCAATTTTTTTTAAAAAAAATAAAATTGAACCTAACGATTTCGCAAATTAAGCCATGAAACGTTGTTAATTTAATAATTCCTTTCTTTTTTTTAAAAAATAAGATTTTGGGCACTGCAGTCAGGATCATAAAAATTTTTTAAAAAAAAACTTGATCCAGATCAGGTCACAAATTAAGCGATGAAACGTTGTTAATTTAATAAATTCTTTTTTTTAAAAAAAATTAAAGATTTCGGACACGGCAGCCAGCATAAAAAATGTTTTTAAAAAAACTTTAACCTGATGAGGTCGCAAATTAAACCATGAAACGTTGTAATTTTAATAAATTCATTTTTTAAAAAAAATCGGCCTCGACAGTCAGCATAAAAAATTTTTTGACATAAAAATTGAACATGGTGATATCGGATATTAAGCGATGAAACATTGTTAATTTAAGAAATTATTTTTTCTGGGTTAAAATTCGCGGTTGTTGATGTATTTTTTAGTTTTCTGTATAGTTAGAATATATATTTTTATATATCGTTGATAAAATTATAGACTTTCAAGAATCATTTAGACTAAATGTTTCGTAGTATGTATATTAATTGTTTATTAGGTTGGAAACTTTTTTAATAAAAAAACAACGCCATTTAAGTAATGAAATACCTGATAATAAATTTCTCAAAATAATTTAAATAACGACATTATAACAGATACTAAAGTAACACTGAGCAGTGGTCAGCAAAATGTATGTACTTTAGGTAATTCTTAATGGATTTTTAAAACTGGATTAAATTTGAAAAATATTTCGGCCACGGCAGTCAGAATAGAATAAATTGTCATTCAAGAATTTTTTTAAAAAAAATTGAACCAGATGAGGTCGTAAATTAAGCGATGAAACGTTGCTAGATTAATAAATTATTTTTTTGGCTTAAAATTGGCTGATGTTCATTTCTCTATTAGTTTTCTCTATAGTCAGAATACATATTTATATATATATCATTGATAAAATTATAGACTTTAAGAATTAGTTACACTAAATGTTTCGTAGTGTGTATATTAATTGTTTATTAAGTCTGAACGTTTATTAATAAAAAAACAATGCCGTTTTAATTCTCATGTAATTAATGAAATACCTGATAATAAAATCTCAATAACGACATTATAACAGATACTAAAGTAACACTGAGCAATATTTAGATCATATCACCACAGTATGACAGCGGACCAGCAAAATGTATGTATTTTAGGTAATTATCGATGGATTTGTAAAACCAGATAATGCGTTTCAAGAGATTTAAATTATCTACAACTCTTTGCTATGACAAATTAGTTTACGAGCAAGCATTTTGGAGATATGAGCAGTAGAATACAGGAAAGTTTTTTCTTTTCGAAAAGGACGTAAAGTATCGCGAACGATTTCCGCGACTTTATTCAACATAACTTTGCAATGCTCTAAAATTTAGCACTGTACATTGTTTTACATAAAATGCTTCAGTTATTAGCGAGAATCTAAAAAAGGGTGCTGAATTCAGGGTTTTCAGGCTAAAGAAACTTTTCCCGGTGAAATACTCCAACTTTTTCGCGGTAAGATGTGTATAGCTGCTGGTCTGCAGACGTACGAGCCTCCGGGTACGGTAACGGACAAAAACAACTTCTAACGAAGGCTGATAATGGGCGGGGAAATCAGTTCGCACCATAAGAAAGATATGATTTGGACATTGGACACGGCGGAGTCTGGGTAAGCCGCAAATTGCTGTCGTATCTTCATTAGACCTTTACGAGGTGCAAGAAACGGCGCCAGCGTCAGGACAGGTAAAGGCTTCATACAAGTTCCTCTGTCGGAAGTTACAGAATAAAAGTAATTCAATAAAGGAATGTTCACTGACTACTAAAAACCCCATTTATAGTCCCAATAACAGAAAATTGCGGCCCACAGGAAGCTGTGGACAGTGTCTCCCAAAGCTGGGCAGGACCGAGTAGGCCAGTGTGTGCAGACTCATTTTTTATCCTGCAAAAAAAAATCAGTGGAACGCCCAACCAAAATTCTGTGGCAACAGAGAACTTTTTTCTTGACTTAACCGTGATCGTGCTCGACGTTACGAGCTGACCAGATTCATACAATGAGAGACTCGCAGCATATACTTATAATAGTTTAATCGCTAGTTTCCGAATTTTATATCGTCCCTAAACATTTCTACGCGACGTTTTCCATAATTGCAAACGACTCAAAAGAGCGTGTGTGTGAGTTATGGCGACAAATACAACGTGAGACATGATTACGCTGGTCTTGTGTATATATTTAGTTCTTATCTAAACCCGCTTAATAAACTTTACCTTAAGATCCGCTGAGATAAGAGCACGTATAAAGCCGTCGTATTTTTCACTAACCAAAGAGTTTACGTCGTCAACACTCTTATGTGTAAGGACCGTTACAGAAACTCATAACCTCCTTTTTAAAGAGATGAATAAAGACCTGGAACACTGAGGAAAATCTACCAACTGCAACTGAAGAGGATGATCTAATTTTTTAACTGCCATTTTTCTTATTTCTCATAAATAAATAATAATCGTGTGAAGTGCTGTATTTAATTTTAGTTGAGTGAAGTGTTCAGGAAATTAGTTGTTAAATTTCTGAAGAATTTTGAGACTATTTTTAACATTCATATTATTCGTTTATATAGTTTGTTTTTAAACTTACAACGGCACCTGTCACGTTGGCACACATGCGTGATGATCGGGTGTTCCGTTGCTCGATTTGGTAAAGAAAATTAGACTAGTAAAACGATAAATTAGTTCTGTGTAAAGGAGGCAGGGTTTATAAATTCAAATGTCATTATTAGGATGTTTAAAGTAACGTGAGACATAGCAAGTCGTGTCAGGTCCGCAGTAGAAGGAGGGAGAATGTGGAGGGGAGCATTGTCGTCAGTTGGGAACGCCCCCTTGTGGAGAAACTGGAACACCACCACTATCTTTCTTAATAAAAAATTAATTAAATTCTTACGAACGGGATATACAGACAGCACCAACCCTGTCCTTACCATCTCTTAACTTTTACGGGTGCGAACTAAACACCATACATTTTCCATGCGTCAATGAAATCAGTATACTTTTTACACTACCAAGTTGCCGTAACAAAGGTTCGTGTTAAAGTGAGCTGCACTACAATTACAGTGCAGAGGACCACTGCGCATCTTACCCTGACACGACTTGCTAGATCTCGAGACCTATGTGTTTGAGAGACTTCTGGGACTTTTCCCACTTTTGTTTCGAGCTAAGGGCTCGATTTCGCTCCACGTCTAACATTGTTAATGACGGTCCATACTCCGACACAAGTTTATTGTTTTTTTGTTTACAGAAAATAGGTTTAAAATTGATTTATAATGAACCAGATTAGATTACTAAATCACCACCGTGAATGTAAGCTCGTATTATTATCATAAAAGCATCAGTGTGCCTCCCATTGAAACTAGTCTTCTTACCAATTATACCTATCCACTAGAGTCCAAATAATGATGTATTCCAGATTTTACTGGTGTGTAAACTTCACTCAGTAACCTTGGTCTGCTTCTATACACTGCAACATTACACAAGATCAGCGGGTCTTCTGATACGGTGTTGATTGTCCAGAAGTTGTCCGTCCAGTGGGTTGAAGCTTCATGCTTCCCAGCATGCCATTTACATATTTATTCTTGAAAGCTTAAATCTGGTGATCCCTATGGAGAACTGTCTTACAGGGGTCATTCACTATGTTTCCTAACACTCTATTCTGAAATTATTGTGAGACGATCACAGCCCCAAAGTTGGATTCCGTAGAGCCACCACGTTGGTTTCAATATTTTATTGTAAATCAGTAGTTTGTTGGAGACTGATTTAAATGTTTTTTCTTCCAATTATTAAATAGCATTGTCTACATTTTATGCTTCTTTTATTTATTTATTTAACATGTTCTTTTCACCTCAAGTTTGGCTTTTAGATTGAAATGTAGGATACTTGACGTTGTTTTCATTAGACTCAGTAGTGCCATTTATTTCTATGGACGGTGGGTCTTCTGATGGTTTATTTGTAAAGACGATCCTCCATTGTTACTGAATTTCTGGTCTTCTATTTGCCAAATTTCGGTTCTCTCCACCGCAAGTGACGCGGTGTCATCTGCAATACCGTCGTTGAAAGCTCGTGAAGCATCTAACAGTCTTGTTTTTCTTCCATGTGCTCGTTCAATAATGTCGGTTATTCGAGGAGTGCTTTTGTCTGAACTGTATTAAACTGTTCTACTTCGTCCGGCGCTAAGAGACTAAATGTAACTCTGAAGAAGACTCGATTGATGGATGACAAATGTAACACATTAAACATTATACTTAATTAAGCGAACATTTCCTCAGTTCACGATTATTACAGACGCGGCAGTCCGTCACGAAACTATGGTGAGGAAATTAAACGGGACAAACTCTGCTTAATCAGCCACGACAAAAATTAACCAGAGGTCAACTAATTGACTTGAGCATTTTTTTTTCTGGACATTTATAAATAATGATAGGTGTTTGGATCATTGTGGCATGATGTGAACTTGTAAAATTAATTGAAGCACCCAGTAAGTGAGGAACAGCAAGAGAAATTACTTAGTAATCCACAGGAAAATATTTATTAATTCTTGCATGTCACAAAAATATTAATACACCGAAGCCATCATCGGTAATTTCTCTCTTAACCGTCAAAATAATAGTAGGATACACTCAACGGATTTTCAAAGATTAATAATAGAATTCCTGAATTTGACTAATCGTTACGATGAAAAATAGGAAAATAAAAACATTTTGTAATTAATATGTACTGAATAACTGTAACCAATAGTCGCTAATGACCTGGCAGTTGATGTGACTCTATATAAATAAAATAAATACAAAATAGTTGTTTTTTTACGGTTACGAGAGAAAGTGATTGTATATACTGTATCTATATACGTAACCAACAAATAATTTAGGATTAAAGGTTTGTCAAATAAATTTTAAAAAAAGAAGAGAGAAATTGCGGATGTGATTCCAAAGCTTCAGTGTATTATTATTATTATTTGTGACATGCAAGAATAAATGTGTTCTTGTGAATGTGATGACTTTTTTTACTTGTGTGACACATTTGCGATTTATTAGCAAGTCCTTCCTGAGCAAATATAAATTACTATTTGAAGCGGAGCATAATCGCCTTTTTTTTATCACGTATTATTTAATTTAAATGAAGGTAATCCATCCTCATCGGAAACACATTATTTCTCTTAGGGCGAAGCGAGGGGGTTTTCCTTTTTTGCGGTTCACGTCTGTGAATAAACAATTTTTCATTTTTGTTGCCACGGCTATTTAATGTCTGTTAACTTCCCTAGAAAAAAAATTAATTAATCGTTGATTAACAGAATGAAAATTTCGGTCACCTTCGAGAAATGAGTAGAAAAAAATTGTAGAGGCCAAATTATTACTAGTAATATTCAGTTTGAAGTAGTATAATAATTTTTCACTTATTCTGTGAGAGATTTTTGGAAATATATATATATATTACGAGAGCATAGCGACTATTGTTTGGAGACGTTCCTATTTACATTTCATGAATGTTCTGTATTTTGTGTGTGTGTGTGTTACACCGTTTAGTGCCCTTGAGGTTTTGTTTGTACTTCTTCTTCTCGTAGCAATAACAATTACAAAACTATACAGTGTAACAACAACAGCCCGATTAAAATGAAAATTGTTAACGGCGCAGTCTTTTTTTTATTCAAATAGCTTTCGTTTCATCCAGACGGGTGTTTTTTTTTTTAAAAAAAACAAAAACCGTCCAACCGAATTCTAACTGCTGTGAATCATCAAAGTCACGATCGAAGAAATGGCACGAGACTCCCTCAAAATTTCGTTAAGACATGGCGAAGTAAAACTTGGAAACATGCGCGCATCGTTTAGAATTTCGTCCTCGAAATCGATCATCCGTAAACGTGATTTAAGTAAAGGAACAAAACTGAAAATATACCGTTGCGTGTGAGGTAATATTATCAAAACATTTGAATGGTCGTCGGCGATTATGAAAAAAAATTCCAACTTTGAAATGGACCATACTGAATTTAATTTGGCAGGTTCGCTTATTCCGTTCTCAGCTTTTAATAATACGGATTGTATTTTTGGAAACCAACGAACTAAGCATATTTTCGTCAGCTGTATTCCTTTGATTTATGTTAGTTTGAGGGTTTGGGGGGTGAGGGTCATGGTGGAGAAAGAAATCAGACACTATTTCAACTTGAATGAACAAAAGTTTTACTAACACGTGCTGGTTTGAACACAACACAATTCACATTTTTCATCAGGAACAACCTCAATACTTGGAAAAATAGCCAAATAATGACATTTTTATTTCAAGGAAAAAAGTGAACAGTTATATTGACATTTTTCAACTATTTACATAATATTACATTTCATTCTATAAATTTACATTATTTTACAAAAAAGGTCTTTTGACTTTTGAAATTACCCTCCCTTCCGCATCCGATTTAAAGTCTTTACAACTCTTAATGTTAACTCGTCGAAATCTTACAAAACAAGTTACAAGTAAGTACAAATTACAACAAGTGGCGGCGTTCCGGTGCGAGGAGGAGGCCGCAAATCTTCTATAGTGACTAAAGCGGGGCCAGGGGGGTCCCAGAAAGCAGCCCCCCCTCCTGTCGCAACGGAAACGCCGCGGAAAATGACTTAGTTTTTATAATGTAACAGGAACATGTATCTTTGTTCAAAAGTGTTTAAATACTCGCTTCACGCTAACGACAATGGCAAATACTTTGTAATTCATACAAAATTACACTATGTTTCATGCAAAAATTACTTCCGCAAAGATTCTCTCAAATTTCAGTCAGCAGGCAAAAAATGAAAAAACTGGAATAGTTTAATAACAAGCCCTGTATTAAAAATTACTAAAATAAATGATATAAATAGTCCGTCGTTTTATATTATTTCTGACTTAGCTTCGTTTCAAAATGATCACAAAATTACGTACGCACAAACACGCACACAACAGAATTTATTTTGCTCAGATTCACCGTCGGAAAGAAAGAGAGACACGTTTACGTCAAACTTTCTCGAGTCCGAGACGCCGCAGCTTTTTATCAGAACGTCCGAATTAACTTCGTCGAGAGCTGAATAGTCGAGGTGACGTTCGTTTCTCTCTCCGTCCGTTGAGAGAAAGGATGCACACGGTCACGGTACGACGGAGCTATATATCGTCCGAGACTAATTACCACTCAGTCGGCAGTAGTAAGTCGTGATGAACCTGCGTCTTTCCCGCGAAGGAGATGAAAGCATATTTTCCGTTTAAGGAGTTCTCAAAAAATAAATAACTGTACAGGTGCTTCGCTCTTCTTCCGCGCAGCGGCAGGCATCACACCAGTCACTCGAGATCACATTCACGCTACGGTTTCGAAAACACACACACACACTTCGAGCCCGGTCACTAGACTTCGGTGGCGAGGAGCCCTTCCTGGCGCCGGAAGTGCTCGTCTATCACGTACACGCTGCTCGCAGTCTCCTTGTGCTTCGCCAGCGTGGAAGGGTCGCTGCAACAGAAAGAACATGGGTGAGCTGAGCCCAGGTGCGGCGGTAGGACACGGGGCGGCGGGGGAAAAGAGACACTTACCTCGCGTTGCACGGCGACGAGTCCGCGGACAGGAGCGATATCCTCTTGTCCGCAGGGGCGGGGGCGGGGACGGGCGTCCTCGCGCCTGGACACAGGTTCTCGAAGTCCTTGTCGGACTTGAGCAGCGACGCACGCCGATGCACGGCGGCCTCCGTGTTGAGCTGCTTGTGCGAGCGCGTCCTCCGCAGCGTGTACACGGGCTCGCACATGTCCCCGTCCGGCGCGTCGTCGGCCGGAGCGTTGTTCACGCACTTGTCCCACGTGTTCCTGATGACGTGGGCGTCGCGCTTGCTGTGCACGGCGTTGCGCTCGTTCTGCATGCGCGCCTCCTCGTCCGCCTTGCGTCGCTCGCGTTCGCGACGCCGCTTCATGCAGGTCGCCACCACGGCGCCCACGAGCACCAGCACGGGCACGGCCACGGACAGCGTCGTCACCACGAGCACCTGGTCGGAAGTCATGCCTTCGGGGTCCGTGGTGCGCATCGCGTGGCGGTGACGAGGCGCGTCGGGAGCGTCCGCGGCGTCGGCACACAGCGGCCCGCGGAAGGCCGACGGGCACCGACACGTGAACGTTCCCGCGCCGCCCACGCACGTGCCGCCGTTGAGGCACGGCGACGACCGGCATTCGTCCACGTCCACGCTGCAGTCCTTGCCCGCGAAACCCGGCCGACACGTGCATCGATAGTCGTTGACGAGGTCTGTGCAGACGCCGCCGTTGGCGCAAGGCTTGGTGCGGCAGTAGTCAACCTTGCTCTGGCACAGCGCGTCCACGTAGCCGGGCACGCACTGGCAGCGGAACTGGTTCACCAGGTCGACGCACGTGCCGCCGTTGAGGCAGGGGTTGCCCCGGCAGTCGTCCACGTCCACCTCGCAGCGCGACCCCGTGAAGCCCGCGGGGCAGTTACACTCGTAGCCGCCCACGCGGTCCACGCAGCCGCCCCCGTTCAGGCACGGCGAAGACGCGCAGTCGTCCACCTGGCGCTCACAGTCGACGCCGTCGAAGCCCGGCGGGCAGCGACACGTGTAGCCGCGAGGGGTGGACTCGCACGTGGCGCCGTTGCGGCACGGACGGTCGTCGCAAGTCTGCGCCCACGCCTCGCAGCGAGGCCCGTGCCAGCCTCGCGGACACTCGCAACCCCCGCCGCCCACGCAGCTGCCGCCGTTGAGGCAGGGGTTGTGCGCGCAGTCGTCGACCTCGCGCTCGCAGTCCGTCCCCGTGTAGCCAGGAGGACAGCTGCACGTGTACGAGCCCTGGCCGGTGTTGTAGCAGGTCCCGCCGTGACGACAAGGCTTGTGGTTGGTGCAGTAGTTGAGGTCCTGGTTGCAGAAGAGGCCGCCCCAGCCTTCGTCGCAGAGACAGTCCCAAGGCTTCTGGCAGGTGCCGTGCAGGCAGCCGGGGTACCTCTCGCACTGGTCGCACAGCCGTCCCTTCCAGCCGCTGTGGCAGCTGCAACAAAGGAGATGGGAGCCGTGTTTAGGGTCCGCGACTGTCCTCATTGAGTTGCGACCCGCCGCCCGCCGTTCCCACGGTAACGGACTCAGTATGCAGGTCAAGGAGATGGCCGTTGCCAACTTGCGTCCATGTGTCGTACCGAGACGTTCGAATTTGCCTGAGGTCGTCGGTTCCGCGATTAAAATGGCGGAAACTGCGTCCGAATCTGCGATTAACACTGCGGCGCATTCCACGACTCAATTCAGAGACTTCATTTCGAATGAAGAATGTAAATCATTTTCTCAACTGATACGTAACCATTAATAATATATTGCGTGCAGCGTGGATATAACCATTACATAAAACACTAAGTTATAGCCCGGAAAATTGTTACAGCAACGTAACAATACTGCATTCTTTAGAGAAAGTTTGCGAAGTTCGTTTACGTAATTCCCGAAGAAATAAAATACGCACACAACAGAAAGACGTCACAGGTTATCTCCAGCTCTGTATCAGGACGTTTCGGAATCACGCGACACACAGACTATGTTATTACACGCTTACATACTCGAAACATTTAATTGGATAAGAAGTAAAAGAAATAAATGTTGTATGTGTATACTTACAGGCATTCGTTGGGCTTGTTGCAATGGCCGTGCTGTTCGTCACACCCTGGCAGACAGCGCGCTGTAACAAGAAAAAACAGGAGAATTAGTGAACACAGTGGAGAGAGGAAGACATGGATAGAAAGAGAGAGAGAGAGAGAGAGAGAAGGAGGGGAGGAATTGCGGAAGTGGCACGCGTCCTGAGGGACGCTTGAGGGCGGAAACTTGCCGCTCCGCCGACAACAATGGGCCCACTAACAATGCAGCGTGCTCTGCCAGGAAGTAAGCACAGACCTGTATATTTAATGAAATATGAAACCAAGTTTCTACGGTGCTCGGTCGGAGTTAATGGAAGCCACGGGAGAGACACGCCTCGAGTAAGAAAAGTCCGTGGTGCGTGCAAAATTGAAAAATTACGAACAACATACACTAAGTGTGTTTATACGACAAAAGGATTTTTTTAAAAAGTTACAGTGTAACTTATCGGTCGACAAAGCGAAATTCTGAAGCAATTACACCGTTCCCGTACGGAAAATAGAGCGACGATAAAGAATCTGATTCCGACGTCTCTATATTGTATGAACGTGGTAAACCTTCGATCACTTTTTGCCTGCATGGCAACTCTGTTATTAATGCGCGAAACCGTCCCTAGTTTCAATATTTGCACTAAGAACTCGGAAACAATGCCTCGACGGAGCTTTTTCAGCAGTTCGATACACGTGAAAGGCGCGCACGATACAATCGCGCGCGCGTTCGTGTCGAGGCGAGACGAGCAGCACGTTGGGAAAACTGTCGTATTTCGTCCACGTGGATGCAATTATTGGCACCTGCATGAGGGACGGACGGGCAGGTGCGACTGCGACTACGACTGCGACAGCTGCCACACAGCCACAGCGCCTCGCAGCGTCGCCCCTTTAAATCCACGGGGACTTTAAACCGTCCTCACCTGGCCTGGAACTAATTGCGTGAGAAGCTAAGGTCTTCAGAAAACCTTCCCCGCTCCGTTAAGCCGAGGACGAACGGAAAGAACGTACAACTAAAAATTAATCGCCTGGAAATAGGCAATCTGCGGAACAGCGAATGATTTCCACGCGGCGGAGGAATTATTTCAAATAGAAGAGTCGAGATAGCGTCAATCTGCAAGCCTGTCTTAATTACGATGACGATTTTGCTTAGGTTCAGAAACTGACCTCTTCCAAAAATGTTTCACGAAACCTGTCTTAATTTAATGTAGAATTTCCCCGTTATAATAAACTATTACTTACGGACGATTAAAGAAAAGGAAATCTGCACCATAAATTAATATACAATCACGTGAATTAGTCACGATATAAAAGGTTAAAACGGAGTAAGGAGAGCAGGTGGGCAGACGCAACGTTAACAGTCCCTCGGATAGAGCGCCAATAAATAATACTTTGCAAGTCACGTCGAACGTTTGATTTACTGCAGGCAAAGGTTTTACGTAAGATCCAATGACGTCGCTGACGTGCCAAATTTAACGCAGACGACCGATAAATTTTAGCTGAGTCTCGGTCGGGTTCGGCCTACATTTACCCTACAAAGGTCTCGAAAATTGTGTGTACGGTCCGCTGCAGTGCGAGTACGAGAGGAGAAACAACAGCTAATCTACAGCTAATTGCGTGAGAAGGTAAGGTCTTTTTAAATCTTCCCCGCTCGGTTAAGCCCGGGACGGTGAAGAAAAAAGGTAAAAATAAAAATTAATCGCCCGGAAAGTGGGGAAGCTAGGTGGTAGCGGCTCGATATGTTAATGCGATTACACGAAGGCCGACGGTCCGCGTCCGCTCTGGCAACGCCGCCGTTTCCCACAGATGCGAGGATGCTGCGCTTCCGACCTTGACTGTTTTGGGGCCGTAACCGGCCACCGTCCAAAATATATGCGCTCGTGTAGATTTTGTGTCCGGACGTGACTGAACGGAGCGCCTCCCCCCGCTTACCTGCGGCGGGGCCCCGTGGCGAAGCACCGGGCCCCGCAGCGGGCGTAAGGAGCCCGCGGGAGCGTGGGAAGAGACTCTGGGAAAGGAATCCAGCCTCCTGGATACTCACGCTTGGTGCAGTAGTCGCCCTGCCAGCCGGCCAGACACACGATGTCGCCTTGAGGCGAGCAAGTGTAGTGGCCGAAGCTGTCGTCCCGCGGACGGCACACGTTGGCGCAGCCCGACCCGTAGTAATGCGGGTCACACGTCACCCGGTACTCGTAGCGCATGAGCGCGTCTGCGGAACGGTGCTCGTCCGGCGTCCAGGCGTCGGACACGTCCAGCCAGCGCTGCCGGGTGAAGCGCGCCACCAGCGCCTCCCCTGCGGAAAAACAGAAAAAACACTTTCGTTAGCCCTCGGACACTTTTCGCGGATTTCGCGGAACGTACGTAAAATACACGCAGGAGTGGAAAGGAAGAGGCGGGGAAGGCAGTGAGGGGAGGGGGGGTGCCTCCGGGAACGCACTCCACCTGGCAGCCTCCCTCCCCTCCTCGATCGGGCCTCCGAAACACAAAAAAAGAGGCAAAAAGGTATATAAACATCCATACGGGCATTGCAACAGGAAGGACACCTGGCGGCTAGGGTTTCAGGAAGGAAGCGCGGCTGGTAACTCACCTCCAGTCGTGGACGACGCGTTGTTATGCAGGGCCTCCACGATCAGCGAAAAGGTGCCCTGGAAAAAAACAAACAAACCACGTTATCTCCTGCAAATGCAGCGGGGCTAAATGTTTACATGCTTTATTACTAGCAAACTTTGTACGGGCGACACGTTTCAACCTTACACGTCACAGAATCATTCTCATTATAATATCTGTCTATATTCACCAGTAGCATCGGGAAAGCCGCTCAGTGCTTTCAACTAACAGTAACAAGTCGATACAAAACGTTGAATTGCGGAAATCTCGTGAGAGAAACTTTAAGAGTTCCGAGTGTCCGTCCCACGGATGCCTCCCGCCTCGCCTCTTTATGCGGCGAGATAGTTCTCAGACTTTCAGAGACGGCATTTGCATTTCGCGAGGTGCTGCAATGCGCTAACTTAGGGTCAACTTGGCTCCGAGCCACGCACCCCACGAAATCCTCCCAATCGATAGCCTCCACGTGCCTAAAACAACAATCCTGGGCATCGCAGGTACGGCGAGGACGCCGGCGACTCCGTGACGTTTCCCACCTGAGACGTCCGCGACGCCTCGTCACCTGCTTAACCTTACAGTCGTCCCGGTTCCTCACGGGAAGGAAACGTCGACGTCGGCCCCGGAGTCGTCATGTGAACGTCTCCCGAGACGCGGGAATGATATCGTAATCGCGTTTCCGCAGAAGTGCGACCGAACTGGAGCGGATGTGAACGGGCTCCCACCACGTGACACGACCGACGAGGAATTCGCCGACATGCCTATACCTGCGATAAATTCAGTTACGTGGCAACGCCGGCGGGATGTACCTCGTTAACTCGGTCCATGGCGGAGGGGAGACGCGCGACAGGAAGGTCAAATCACTGCCGTGTCGCGAAAACTCGACACCCTTACACGAAAATCGCATTTGCAGGCCGAGTCGCGCCACCTGTAGAGATAGCCGGGGTTCCCAGGGGAAAAAATCGGGCGTGTGACGCGAGGACCCGACGTCTACCTGACCTACGTTAACTCGCGCACAAATCACTGATAGCACGGGCTTTCGTTCTCACGCTTGCCCGCTGCTGCCATCTTCCGGCCCGAACGCCAACTACGACGCTGCATCTGCCGAATCTATTGTCAACAAAGGACTTCGTTACCTGGCTGGCCCTCTCATTCTTACTTTATCTGTCTTCACTTCATAACCCAAACGTAAAAAAAACACATTAAAAAAAACGTTTCCGTTTTCGTACACGAGATCAAAAATCGACATCACACGTTACGGCTGAAACAATCGTTCTGGTCTGTTTGGAAAACGTTAATTGAAACTTTTACAACGCTTCAGCAAGCGTCCTTCCTGCAGTATTAGCAAGGAAGGACTTTCAGCGAAAGTCCGACTCAACAATGAAAACTTGAACGGCCCCAGTGTGAAAGGATTGAGACGAATCAGAACTCATTCGCGTCTCGTTATGAAGCCCACAGTAAACACTATCTTGCCGCAAATGACTTCATGAAGTCAGATTTATACAAAAAAAAAAAGCTCTCGTTACAATGACAAATATTTCCGACGTTTTACCGAGATGTGAAACACTGTTTCAGATGTCTTAGTGGCAGACGGGAAGTGAGAATGTTGAAAGCACACAACACTGTCAAGTCCGCAAAACAACCGGCATCAAAGTTCAACTTATCACTAAATAAATATCTTTGACAGATATTCATTCAATTGTACACGTGAACGTTGACATCGGTGAGATGGCGTGGGAAAGTAGGCTAACATTTTTTTATGGGGGAGGGGGGGGTGAACGTTCTGCGGACGTGAGGTAACGGACCACTCGATTAATTTTGGCGACACTTAGAGACACATGCAGGTGATACTCACGGGCCAGGTGAAGTCGAACGGGAAGCGGATGGGGTCGTTCGCCAGGCCGTCCAGCACGGGCGTCGTTACTTCGCCGAAGGTGCAGGGCGACGTGGTGTCGATCTTGGCCTGGTAGTGTTTGAGGCAAACCCTGAAGCGCGTGCGGCACTGCCCGACGCACGGCGTCGCAGGGGCGCCGCCGCAGCACAGGCTCCCGACGTCGTTCACAAAGGACTTGAGGCGCAGCTCGAAGACGCCGATACAGCGTGCCTGCGGACATCCGGGCTCAGGGTCAGGTTCTGTTCTTTCTGATCCGTGCTACTAGAATCTACTCGTCTCGGCCGCCGGCCCAGGAAAAGCTTTATCCGGCGGACGAGGCCTCAGGCTTAGACTAGCGTCACTCGAGCCCGTGGCGGCGTCACCTTTACGCTTCCTCACGGAGCGTCCCACGCTACACACGCCAAATTACCAACGTATCCAACTTCGAGTGCCGCTAGTTTAAAAATCCATTTCTAATTTAAAACTTTGTTGCTACAACCATGTCAAAGCAATAAATAGCAACCTTTTCATTTCATTTCAAAATTAAGAAGAAGTCGATTAACGACGGGCGATGTTTGCAATCCAGCTTGGCGTCGGTTACGATCAGGAGGGGACTTCTATGCAGCTTGGGGAAAATTTTTTTTTATCCACGACTCGGCATGTTTGAACCTGTACAATTGAAATGGTGAAGAAGGTTTCTGTAGAGTATACGTCAGAAGTCTTAATACTGTTTATAAGAATCGCGATTTGGAGTGTTAAGAAGTACAGGTCAATTAGGATGAGAGTTACGTCAGAAGCGTGACGTTAGGACGCAGATTTTCGCGAACGACGATGTTGAAGTTTAAGGCCGGTTCGGAAAGACTCCGAAGGAAGAAAAGGAGCGTGCGTCGTTGGGAGGACGTAGCGTGAGAAAGTAAAGGTCCGCGGCTCCGCGCAGGTAAGCAGAAACAAAGAGGAAATCGCTCAAGTCGGGGTAAACAAGGCAGGTGTCTATTAGATTGCAAACATCGGAGACGCAAGTCTTACCTGGTGCAGAAGCGCCAGCACGACGAGCAGCGTCGCTACGCCCTTGGCGTCGCCGGATGTCCGACTCATGGTGCTCGTCTCTCTCTCTGGGCGATTGCGACGTCGAGGATCCCACTCACCGGTGCTCTGTCGGTTACCGCAAAGAACACCCGGGGTTGGACGCCATAGGCCTCTCGCACACTACTGTCGATTCCGAGTTTCGAGAAAATAAATAAATAGATTCACTCGTGTTAAACTGTCAGCAGGGTATTTGTCGGTCGCGCGGTATCCTCGTACCAACACCACAACACCGGCACTTTTCCTTCTTTCTTTTCGGCAGGAAAACACACTTAATCCGCAAGGCAGACGCAGCTCGGCACAGAACACTGCAGATTTACGGCACGTTATCCCATTCTCTGGCGCACGCACGTCGTGATGCCGGGACACAGGCGGTCGCCGAGGTTCGTGACCGTCCAGATCGGCTGCTGCCCGAAAACTGCCGCGACTGCTTCTAGCTCTCCAGCGCCCCAAGTGGCGACGCACGACGTTCACGAGCTTCGGAACAGATGGCGCCACCCTCAGACCCGCGCACACAACTGATGCGGCCTTCCGCGGCCCCCTACTTATAACATCCTAACCCGGGGGACAGCTGCAAAGCTTTTTAAAACACACGCGCATGTTCCCGGTGGAGGGGGCAGGAGCAGGGACAGGGACAGATGCAGCCCCCTACGTCACACACCCCAGCGCAGCGCCACTGACGTCACGAGAACACGAGAACGTCACCAGGAGGGGGAAGGCCGAAATACGCACTACATCGCATCGTTCTCTGCACGCGAAAACACTATACAAATTACTTGAAGAGACTTCATCCCAAAGTATTACTAAGAACAATACGAGGGACAATAAAGCCCATACAAAGTAAATTGGGATATTACAGTGACATGGAGCAATTTTTCAGCTTCAATCAACAAATGAAAGGACGAAAACTTGGGTAAAGCCGGTTAAATAATGAAAATTTTACACTAAAGGGTAAAAATGCTGAACAAGAAGTAGATATATAAATTAAGGAATTTTTGTGATATACTGACGAGAGCGTGAATCTTACTATGGGAGGCAAATTAAACTCACACGCATCGTGGACAACAAGATTAGTAAACACGATGGTGAAAACATCAATCGTACACACTCTCGTGTGTCGTAACTACATATTATATAACACAGTTCCAGGGTAAAACTAGTTTGTAAGACAAACGACTCAATAATACGTTCAAATTTTCTCTAATTAACACGAAAAATATCGCTACAATGGTTTTAGCTGACGTAAACATGGAACTGACAAGAAATGGGGAAGATCTGTATGGTGAGTTGAATACAAACAGGATCAATTGAAAGAAACGTTTAAGGAAAGCATAAATCAATTTGGAATAGAGAAAAGGAAGTGTGTAGCACAGCCAATTTAGGCGTTACGTTAATAACATTCAGGTATTTGTTGTAATACGAAAATTATACGACACGTGGTAATAACAGAAATTTTTTTAAATTAATCCCAGGAAGAGCCCTGACCCAAGGCTAGAAACTACAGGCTGCTACAATCAGATATTAATAAATCAATTGGCATTTTACAAACACTACTTTTTATTTATAGAGTTACGACGTTTCGATACATGTTCGTGTCATCTTCAGGTACTATCCAAATTATTGTAACGAACTAGTGCTACAAACAATTACAACAGTTTTGCCACAATTTTGTGCCTCGGACCAGTTTTCAAAACTTGGTGAGTTTATCGACATTGTAATTATTTTTATTACTAGTTTATTATAATAATTCGGATAATACCTGAAGAATCGTATCGTAACGTTGGAACTCTATAAATAAAAATAAAGTGTCGTTAACTGATTTATTAATTGAAAAACAGACGTAAAAAAACGTTCAACTATTAAATAATTTTCGATTAATGTTTCATGTAATAATATTAGTTCATTCTGAATTAAATAGGAGTGTTTAAGTTCATAAACCTTTTTTTAAAAAAAAAATACAAAAAAATTGGGATACTTTCTGGACCCAATGTTTGAGATGTGAATCCGAATGTAAGTTTTGACCTGTAGAGGAAGTGAAAAGGTTGAATTGTTTGGGGAGTGAGATTACGAATGTTGAAAGCTACGGACCAGGAATCTGAAGTAGGACAGTACGGACAAAGAAATCTTTCTTCAAGAAGAAAACCCTCGCGATAGTAGTGGGTGTTGTAGAATGTCTCTCAAGTGGTACGGGGGTTTTACGGAAGTGAAACACAGTCGGTTAATGGACAGGAAGTAATTAAAAACGTGGGCATACTAAAGTGTTGACAAAAATAAGGCTTGCGAAGAAAATACCGACGTAAAGAAGAGACACGGTAAAGCTGTTAGTTAAACTCGGCGGAAAACAAACAGCGGAGGGAAAGACTTGTAAAATAAATTACATGAGGAAAGAATTGGATATGAAGAGGTCCGCAAAAATATATACTGTACGAATGAACAGTAGACATAGAAGGCATTAAAAATATTTCATCGCTGAAATTTTTTTTTCGATACATTTAAGTAAACTTAATTATTTTGATTCTATAAATATGAAATAATGACAAGGTTGGCTGTTATATAAAGAAAAAAGACTTCAGTTAAGAATTGGATATTTTCGAATATATTAATAGGTTTTATGAATCTAGTCTGAAATGAATTAGTTTGGATTTTTTTTTAAAGGATTCGTTCCATTTAGAAAGCAAAGAGCTTCGGTACATTTAACTTATATTTGTGCAGAAAATGTTCAGCACTATAGCATTTATTTTAATTAAAAAAAATTATTTCGTGCGTTTTTCCTGCCAAATGAAATCCGGAGAGCCGTGATCTTAGATACCTTGACCAACGTATTTATGCGCAGATAATTTCTAAATATAAACTAATTACACAATGCATAATTATAACTATACTTTTATATCGCTTAAAATAATTGAATTTAACATATATACATAGAGTAATTTTTTATATAAAAATAGTAACTTAACCGACTTATTAATAACTGTCTGCAATAAAATAATGAATATTAATTATATAATAGTTAAAAATATATTCCAGCACGCATATTACAAGGGTTTTTTTACAATTGAGAATGCATTTAGTAAAACGACTATTTAACATTAAAAATTTAATGAAGTTATGCGTATTTAAAACTACAGATATTCCATTATGAATGAAAAATTTGTGTAAATTTTAGTATATATATATATATATGCGGATGGGGTGAACTGGGGCGGAAACTTTGGAACATGCTAAAACGGTCGATATTTGCGTCGAATAAATATTTTACGGGTTCGATGAGATATATAGTATTTCTCGAGTTGTTGTTTGTGTATAATTTGAACCCATATCTGTACTGGAAGGGAGCACCCTTAGAGCGTTTCATAAAAATAACGCGTAAACAAGCGAGGTTGTAGTCAAATCCGGTGTCATGGATGTCGCTGAGTTTAATTACGACCTTCAACTTGCCGGTACAGTTGTACTGCAACCCCTAGGGGTGGGGGTGGAAGGGAAAAACAGGGTTCCGCGTACAATCTTATACATGTGAAGCAATTTTCTTTTTAGTGTATTTTTGGCTCCGATTTTATATTAGCGAGAGTATTTTTATCTCTTAAGGTACGGGGATTATTCTTCATTCTCTTAAGGTACTGATAAAATTTCCGTCTCTCTTAACATACAGAGAGTATGTGTTACTCTGAATGATTCCGGGAGGTTTTTTTTGACAGCCTTAAGGTACAGGAAGAAATTTTAAATCGCTGGAGTATAATTAGCTCTCTTAATGTAGTGCGTGTACTCTTTTTACTGTATTAGGGTACCGTGTATGTTTTTTAAGTCTCTTAAGGTACCAATAATATTTTACTATCTCTCAACGCAACGGGAGTATTTTTGACCCCCTTAAGATACTAAGAGTACTTTATATATATATATATATTATAATGGTAAACTTGTTAGGGTTAATTAAAAGAAATGCTTATTAAAATTATTAATATTTAAAGTTTTTTTTATTTCTTAAAAAAGCACATTATTAGCCCTATCTTTGTACAACGGTCTTTGATCAAAATTTACAAAACTTTACTTTAATTATTTACAATTTATGTTGTTCTAGTGAATACACATCAATATTTACAATCCAATATGTTGAAAATCTCTTAATCTCAGGGTCACTACTGGGTTTGATAATTAGAACACAATCAATGTATAATCTGATGATTAACAAATCAATATATAAAAAAAATTAACCTAAAACAATATGAAAATAAGTGGAAAGAAAGCTGAACGAAATGAACTCTGAACTAAATCTGACTCTACCCTTTTAATTATCGTTAACAAGTTTATCAAAGTTTTGGTTACTCACGGATCGTCTGTCTGGTACCAGATCTCTCTCTTGTATCTTGACAACTAACACACTAAAAAGCCATTCGTAGTTACACTGACTTTACTTAATTGCAATTTTAATACACACTCTAGGATTTCTCGTCCTCAGCTATCTGGAACCTCGGATGAGTCGCCCCCTCTGGTCTGCTAGTGATAGTCGGTCCGTCAATGCGAAAATTGTTTCATTATCGTGAAGCAACCTTTTGCTTCCCCGTTTGGAAATTGTTATGAAAATCTCTCTCTGTACATCTATTTGCTTGCTTCCATACAGTAACTCACGATTTGCAATTTATAATTGCAGACTTTACTGTTTGATGCTCTATGAGACCTGAACTGTATTATATCTCTCGTACTCATATTTTAGCCTCCTTCTCATACCATTGCCGATTCGAGACTGAATTCCTTTTACATGCAGATTTTAGACTTTTTGTTTGATGCTCTCTCGACCCAGGCTCCGTACAGACTTGCCGTTCCTTTCGCACGCGCATTCC
Organism: Zhengitettix transpicula; assembly: GCA_037074705.1. Classification (NCBI taxonomy): domain Eukaryota; kingdom Metazoa; phylum Arthropoda; class Insecta; order Orthoptera; family Tetrigidae; genus Zhengitettix; species Zhengitettix transpicula. The sequence goes on from CM073595.1 coordinate 6,781,848, forward strand.
CATTTCGGCTTTTCGACAAAGGAAAAGAACTCGCCGCCATTGTTGTCTTTGATAGCTCATACCGCTACAATCCAATTTTTATCCGCTACAATTTAATTTACTATAAAATTTGAATTGTTTGAGAAATCCATTATAGCGGTATGATCGAACAAAGCGACAATGGAAAAGCGAACACACTTGTTTTGTCGAAAAGTCAAAAATGGCGTATGCGCGCTAAAACTCGGGAGAACTAGGTCAGTTCGCGGAAAAACATCGTGAGGAGCAGAACAAGTAATATAACTCTTAGTTGGTGGCGGGACATTTCAGACGACGGAACAAATAATACTAGAGCAGAGACTAGCCGTCGTGAATGTATTATTAAACAAAGTTGTGAATTTAAGACAAAGTAAAAACATTCACGGAAGTATTACCTCGTCAATACCGCTGAGTAAAAGCAGTTTTTACGTATACAACCAGCCAGGAAAGTCTAAGAGAGTTTACGTTTATAGCCAGTCAAGGAAGGCAAGCAGACATCACATAGCTGACATTAAGGAGGATCATCCGAGTTCCTGTGAGCCTATCAATTTTGACTTCAATAGTGTAAAATCTGTGAGTTGACTTTTAGAATCAGTGTATAATTTTGCAATAGTGTACTTCCGAAACCAAAAGGAATGCTGGTACCAGCTGGACAGATGTAAGTAACAAAACCAAACTAATGATTAATTGTAAACGTAATTAAAGGATAGAGTCAGATTTCGTTCTCTTTTAATTGTCAATCAAAGTTAATTTCTTTTCTTTTTAATTTATTTATATCAACGTATTGATAAAGTAAATGTGAACTGTTTGTCAATAAGATTTTTAAATCAATTTTTTGCGTCCATTATCAAACCAATTCAAGGCCCTGAGAGAATGATATATCAAATTTTGTGTTTGTAATCATCTTTTGTTGCAACAAAATAAATAAATATTTTGTTTTTTTAATTTCGATCTTTTCATTTAATAAAAAGCCAGCCATTTGATTATTACATAAATGGCGCTTCACGTGAGGCAAACTCTTTTAAAATTCTTAATTTTAAATTAATTAAAACTTCTATTATTTGATTATTACATTTTGGCTACCACAACGTGGGGCAAATTAAATAAATTAACGCTACCAGTTGTTTATTACAATATATATATATATATATATATATATGGCACCGGAAGTATTTATGGCACGGGGAGGGGGGGAGATTCTGATGATATTAGCATTCCATCTGCAAAGGTAGGTTAAATAACTTTTTGACTAATAGATTAATATAGAATTAAATATATATATGTACATATATATATATAAACAAAACTGAGATATTTTTTACTATTCAATTCGGAAACGGGTAATGAAGTAGAGATTCGTGCTGAACCGGTCACCGAATGAAACCTGAGAGAAAATAATTTTTACTAGTCAGTTGTTAAGATGTAAATTGCTTTCCTCGTTTCCCAGCAGGTGAGCTCTATCCTATTCTAAAGATATATCCTGGTGAAAAGTGAAGCCGTAGGTAGGAAATTAATGAAGCCACCTAGGCGGAAACACAGAGGACTGCCGAAAGAGAAATCTGTCCGGTAAATAATTTAACGACTTTCGAAAAAATTGTTTCCCAGAACTCCAACTTACAGAGTTGTTATATAATGCCTTCAATTCCCGATCATTCTCTATACAATGTTTCGTAATACTTGTGATTCTGAAATACGTCCACATAAACACAAGAATTATGGAAATGATCAGGCAACTTGTACAAATTTATTCATCATATTTAATAGTGAAGAAAACCGCTGAAACGGTCCAACTTATACAGATATCATAGTTGTAACATTTTAATTAAAGTCTGTTAATTATATTAATGCTAAAAACGACCTCCGTAAAAACTTAAAATAGACAAAGGAAAAGATAATTCAAATTTAAATGTTCCGGACGTTTCGACGCGGATTGGCGGAATTAATAAATCAGTTAATGACCTTTTATAGACACTTTATTTTTATTTCTAGAGTTACGACGTTTCGATACGTTGTTTGTATCGTCTTCAGGTTTAATCCTAAAGAGCAGATATTTACAGTAACGTTGGTGTAAAGTGAATCCTGTGCCTCGGACCCGTTTTCTTAAACTTGGTGAATTTATCGACTAGTTTGTTATAACAATCTGGTAAGTTGTATAATTTTTTTGTGTGTTAACTTTAGATTGTCTTTGTTTACTTTGTGTAATTAGTCCATATGTTAATCATTTGTAAATATCTCCTGTAAATAAAAATTAAGTGTCTGTAAAAGGTCATTAACTGATTTATACATTAAAAAAACAGACGTAAAATAAAAACTTTGAACTAAGAATTCTTAAAATAAAACAAAAATTAGTCAACTTTTCACATGTCAACACTCTGGAGTGTTTGTTATTGCGAACATGTTCATCTATTTTTACGCGTAACACTCAGATGAATATATTCGAAAGACCGAAACTTCCTGGATAATTTTTTATATCGTTCACGGGTGAAAGTTCTTAAATAAAAGTTGATGAATTTATAAGATATTTGTTTTATTTTAAAAACTGTTTCTTACTCGTCTGCCATAAAAACAAAATTGAACGAAGAACTAAACTTAAAGATAAATATGAGGGCAAAATACCTTAACATACGTCAACTAACATCTTATGATTTTCTGTTCCGTGCTTAATATTAACTGCGTAAGGTTTATTTTTTTAATATGCAGCATTTCAGGAATTAATTTGGTTCTCCGTCTAAAATAGAGGTTGTGTCAAAATCAAAATACTGATTCAATTTCATCAATGTTTAGTGATAGGGTTGTGTTTGTGTTTACAAATTGACGGTTTGAAATTAGATTAATCCCCTGTAATTCTTATATTTGAAGTCCTTTATGTTTGGCCGATGTAACAAAAGCCACAATTTGAACAATTAATTTCATAAACAACATCGGTACTGGAAAACTTAATAATATATATATATATATATATATATATATATATATATATATTGTAATACTAATTAAACAAGCCATTAATTGTTTTAATATAATTAAATTTTTAGCGGTACGAATGCGTAAAGACGACAATGAAGGCGGGTTTCTTTTCCTTTGTTTACCAATGGAGACCACGCGCTTAGAGAACTGAGTATGCGCTTGGAGAACGGAAGTCTGAAATCGGCGACGAAAGGTGAAGGAGTCTAAAATCAGCGTACGAGAGATGAAACAGTTAAAAGTCGACGGGGAGATATAATACAGTTCAGTTCACCTAGTGCAACAAACAGTAAAGTCTGCAGATATAAAGTACAAATGGCGAGATCCTGTATTTTTACATGAAAGCAAGCAAATATTTTTACGGAGAGATTTACATAATAATTTGCACACGGTGAAGCAAGCGGTTGCTTCACGCTGATTGAACCATTTTCGCATAGAGGAGACCGGCATCCACTAGCTAACCAAAGGGGGCGGCTCATCCGAGGTTCCAGATAGCAGAGGACGAGTATGTAGTTTCTTCACTCTGATTGAACAATTTCCGCATAGAGGAGACCGGCATCCACTAGCTGACCAAAGGGGGCGGCTCATCCGAGGTTCCAGATAGCAGAGGACGAGTATTTAAATCGTGTGTATAAAAATTTCAATGAAGTGTAGAGTCTGTGTAAAAATGGCTTTTTAGTGTAGTGGTTTTCACGATACAAGAGATCTGGTATCAGACAAACATTCCGTGAGTAACAAAACTTTTATGCAAATTTGTAAACGATAATTAAAAAGGTATAGTCAGATTTCGTTTTCGTTTCATTTAGTTTTCTTCTGTTTCACTTATCTTCATATTGTTTTAGGTTAACTTTTTATATTTGAATTGTTAATTGTCAGGTTATACATTGATTTTGTTCTAATTATCAAACCCAGTAGTGACACTGAGATAGAGATCCGACGTATTTGATTGTAATGATATAAGAATTGTATTTTTATAAATGCCACGAATTAATAAATGAAAAATTAAAGTATTTGTTGTTAACTGGATGAAATTTGGCGTTCAAAATAGATTTTATACAGTGTACATTTATCAACAATAAATTTTTGAATATAAATAAATTTTCGTAAAGTGATTCATTAATTAACCCTATCAAGGTGTATATTACATAAATGGCTTCCTAATCGTGGGGCTAAATTAATCGTAAATCTTCTTGTTCAATATATATATATAAAGGTTGTTTTCAGAATTATTAGATTTCGTAACTCTAAAACTTTTTGTAGGGGTTTTCCACTATTTTGTGTTGTAAACTACCCGTGTCATTAATTGTAATAAATAATTAAAAATGCGAAAATTAAATAAACAATAAATTATTTCAATGTTCAAAAACAGGTTAAGGAAATAACTCGTGTTAAAAATAGCTCTATTGATTCTACAAAGAGACATTTCAGTATCAGTCCCAAGAAATGCGTTTATTATGGAGACAACTCCAAACTGTAAGAGACTTTTTTTGGGGTAAGGATATTGGATTGCTTTTTAAAGTTATTTATTTACTTTCAGTGAATGACTTGTACCGAAACTGTACCTGAAATCTCAACAACTTTTTTTATTGCTTTCGTTTCTTTCGTTATTAAATATAATAATTACTAACTAATAAATAACATTGACTGTAAGTGTGTGTGTGTGTGTGTGTGTATGTTCCGCATGCAAATGTACATCCGTGGAACAACATTGACCAAATTTCGTACACGTGTTCCTCTCTACCACGGGGGTCATATTTTCAAACATGCTCAAACGGCCGATATTAGCGTTGGATAAATATTTTTTCGGTGTCTATAGGTTTGATAGTGTTTTTCCCGATGTATTTTGTGTATAATTTCAGCCCACTCCGGCATAGGAGGGGAGCACCTTTAGGGTAGGGGGTGAAGAGGCGTTGCAAAAAAAAAAGTCGTAAACAACTGAGATTGAAGTCTAATCAGGGGTTATGGACTTTGCCGTTCAATCCCTAGGAGCGGATATTTGTGTAAAATTAATATTTATCGTGGTCAATGAGATTGGTAATATTTCTCCTGATGATGTTTGTGTATAATTTCTACCACTTTAGGCATTGGAGTAGAGCATCCTCGCGGAAGGGGGTGGCGAGGTGGGTGATACATAAAAATAAAGCAGAAACAACCGAGATAGGAGTCGAATCCGGGGTTATGGATATTAAATCCATTAAATGACATTAAACTTACCTTTTAATCGTCAGGAGCTGGGGTGGACGGGGGGGGGGTTATTTTAAAAATGCTAAAACGGCCGCCGAAATAAAATTTTTCGAGGTCAATGAGACAGCGTTTCTCCAGATATTTATGTGTATAATTTAAAATCCTTTCGGCATGGGAGGAGAGGATCTTTAGGGGTAGGGGTGGAGGGGTGTTACATAAAAATAACGCGTAAACAAGCGAGATTGGAGTCGTATCCGGGGTTACTGATGTCGCTGAGTTTAATTATAACAACCTGGGCACCCAGAAAGTTAGTCTTGATGAATATATTCATACTATACAGTCTTATTCGAGTTGGTTACCTGTAATGAAATTTGATGTCAGTTTATGTTGGGGGGAAAATGTAATACTGTCGTGGAATCCCGAGATTACCGTTCTAGAGCAACTTAGTTACGTCATTCATTGTAGTTTTGATCATATTCTGGTGAGGTAAATCGCAAATCGAAAGTCAAGGAGATGGAAATGAGTGATAAAGCAGCAGTGAAACGTTACGTTACGTGGAGACGATGCGTTCCAACGGCTGCGTTTCTTCACGTGTATGCACGATTTAACATTGTTTCCCCGTACGACGCACACGTCACTACGTTTATTTTCACTACTGTTAAACTAAAAACCCGTAAAAGTACAGAGTGATTTATGGTTCTCTGTTTTCTCTAGAAGGGGAATGACGTTGCGTAGTCAAGGTGAATCAATAAGAGCGGGAGTAGAAACTAATGTTAAAATTCGCCGAGGTTATAATTATGGCTCTTAATGAATTGCGTTGCAGAACTCAACGAGCTGAAAACGTTTGTGATGGAGAGGAAGGGCGGCCATTCATATGGAGTCGCGTGCACAGGAAGTCTCATATGTGGCCTTGGGCTTCAATCAGGGAAAACCGTGCCTTCAACAGGAAACAACGACAATACTTTGCATATCACTTTCTTTGCATTTCATCTACTTGCAAACTTTGATGGCAAATACTACAGTAGACACGTAAATATTTGTGGCCCAGAGAGGGGGTGGGGGAGGGGAGGCTCATAGCCCCACAAAAATAAAGCCGGCCTGAAAATGTGTAGGTCGACATCAGGATTCCAGTGACGATGTCCGTAAACAAAAAGGACGTTTCCGATGGAGAATATAAATCATTGATATTTTGCGCGGCCATTAATTTATTATTTAGTTTTCTTCGGGTAAGAGAGTAGAAAATTGAGCAAGAAAAAGCAAAGAAATCAACAGAAGAAGAAAGATGCAGTGCACAAGAAACCAAACAGGCAAGTTAGGTTCATAGCCTTAGAGTGACTACGTGAAAGATCGTGTAGAAGTTTAGAAAAGGAATTAAAAATACATTGAACACCCTGAAGTCGTCAGAAAATTAAGGACGAAACTTTGTTGTACTTGTATTTTGGTCAGTTCATTTATTAAATATTTTCTGACTAGTGGCCGACATATTTATTTTTCCCAAAACACCCTCTTAACTTTCGCCACCGTTAGAGATTTACTCCAACGTTTCGAACAGTAAGGAAAACTCCGTTCGTCTTCAGGGAGACTAACACTCAGACACGAAACATGAGAGTCCTTACACTCCTTAAGGACAGACTCACTAAATTCAGTGAACCCAGAAAATGGAATACCCGAAAAATTTCTATAAATGTCAACAAATTTCAAATCCATTTATTTATGTTGTGAAAATTCCCTTCAATAAGGGTAATAATATAGTAATTCCTCGTCGTTGTACGTCTTTATGAACCCCTTTAGACATTCAAAATAAATTTACGGCCACTTTACGCCTACAGGAAAAATATGTAGAGTATCAGCAGAATAAAGGAGCCATAGCTTTTCCTTCTGTCAGTGGAATATGTCAGCATGCAGATCGATCCAGACGAATACGGCATCAGCACCTTTACGACAAGTTGTATATCGAAGACCTCTGACGGTAGTGAAGGATAGATTTAGATTTATTTATTAATATCTGAGAAATTATTACGTACGTAGATAACAAGCTCAACAACGAAGTACATAACACGAAAATATACGCCGAAACATATGACGAACACGCATAAAAGTCAAATTGAAAATAATAAAACAATTTAAAATAAATATCAACATTTTTGCAATTAATGGAGGTCATAGATACACAATTCCCGCTCGTGTATAAATTTATTTCAACCCGTTCCCGTGCGTCCTCAAAGAGATTGAAAAATTGTCCATGGAGATGCTGCAGTCGATCCAGGTCACGTGGTGAAAGAGGGCACTCCAATATTCGGGATACTCCTCGCAGCGGCAGAACCACCACAACGCTGCACCAACTACTGATGGTGTGCACAGAGGTAACGTAACGTGGATGGATTACGTGGAAAAATGAAATTTTGCACCTAAAGTATGTATCTATACAGTGTAAAAATAGGAAAGCTGTAGGATGAAAATTTTCAAATACACGATTGTTGAATCTAACGTCTGGAGCACCTAAAAACTCTTTGAGAAATCGAGACAGTGTTCACAGTTACGACGTGAGTCGGAACGCTCGTAAAGGCAGAGACCTGCTCAATTAATTCTTAGTGAGCCGGTGACCTCAACTTGTCGCATCGAAATGTGGTTTTATATGAGAAGAAAAGCAATTCAGGTCATTCCAAATTTCTAGGATATTACAAATAAATTGCACAGCAGAAGTGACAATTTATATACGATAGCGAAAAGTTATATGACGTCACCATTGCAATAGACAAAACTCAGTTAAATACTTTCCACAACGCAGACACGCAGTTCGCGATAACAAAAACAAAATCTTACTTTACAGTCGTTAAATAAATGGGATTTATTTAGCCAGCTAAATTTTAGGTTCGAAGACCTGAGATTTATCTCAGTGTAAGGACCCGTCTGTCCCGAATGCACCAAACTCCCACACAGCGCTAGTGTCGCCCTGGATTTAACTTTCTCCAGCGTTTCTCTAAGCGTGAAACTGTATTCACATTTTCTATTTTAGTTATTTTAAAATATCAAATTGTAAACATTGTATTTGTATTTTCCTTAAAGCCGTACAGTGAGAGGGTAAATAAATTTCTCAAGTTTAATACTAATATAAAAACCGTTTAAATATTAAAAAAATGTCTGAGTTTTTTCAAACTAAGTTGCAGCGGAATTTCAACATCTGAAATAAATTTACTAATCTTCGGTGACCCAAGAAAAAAAATTAGTCTATACGAAACAGTTACAAAAATCTCAAAAAAATATTATGAACTATGTTTTTATTTTCTTCTGTTTTTTATATATTATTATAAAATAAAGAAATAACCGACATTTTCATTTGGTTAATTTCTTTAATAAATTATTATAATTTAATTAAAAATATTATAATAAGTATCTCGGCAATTAACATTTAGTCGTAGCTTTGAAGAAACTATTAACAGAGTTTGTTGCTATATTTGTAATTTATTCACTATATTTTGTTATAAAATTATGCTATTTGTCATGAAGCAAATTCACAAATTCCGAGAAAATTATTGTTTCATTCTAGACGATAATCAGAATTGGGATTGATGTTTAGTGAGAATGTGCGAGCATTTATACAAGAAAAAAAATTTATCGGGTATCGTCAGTGTTAGGTCAAAACTATGCTGCATAAATTTGTAGGAAATGGAGCATGTACAAATTAAAAGTGACAAGAGTCACAGAGTGAAAGACAAATTAATCGGCGACGATAGGTCTAAAAGTGTCATCGATAACAAATATTTGATTGTAAGGTAAAATGGTATAGATCCTGACCTCGGCCGTGACCGGCAATGCGACACATTATAACCATGAGTTGGTATATATTGTAATGAAATGTATATGATTCGCCAATTGGCTAAACTCACGACATTTCTGAGATTATGTATTTCTGAATGATACATTATGGATGATGAAATATATAGTAACGACCACCAATATAGGTAATGAAAGGATTTGATAAATTATTTAATATTTTTATTGTCAGTGTAATATCGTCGCCCTGGTATTGTAGACAACAGTCATCATTGCGTAAGAATGTGGATAGTTTCAGACAGTATTATCATCGGAAATGTGTAATGTTGACATCTTTAAAGGAAAGTGCAGTCTGCGACACAAGCTCACCAGAGAAGGTTCGTCAGTCTCTCCGATACGGCCGGATCGGAAAACGTTTTTGTACATGGCAGTCTGACAGTGAGGACTGCTTATTAGGATTGCTTATAAACCACGTTAAAGAGTCTGCGAGTAAAAGACAGTTCTTAAGGTTGTTGGCGTTAGAGATTAAAGGAGGCAAGTATACGTTTAGTAGTTAAAGTTGTACAGTCTGTTGCGGAACTGATTCCATTGGTATAATTAGTCGAGAGTTCATATGTGTGGAAAGTGTAATTCTATAACCTGTTTAATTAAATTCATTTAAATAAGTTGTGATCTAAATATTAAATTAATTTGCGAAGTGAATGATAAGCGTGATACGAGAGCTCCTCCGATGTCTGGTATGTACAAAAATCTAATGTAAACTTGGTATAATATACCTTGCCGTCAGATTGATTATGTCACTTTCATTGTGTAATAATAAAGTAAATTCATTCCAATATTTTGTAATCTATAATTTTTTTTATTCCACGTTGGTTTCATATTACTGTTTGAGGCTCGATTTATTCAAAATGTTTATTACTTTAAATGGCACCTCAACGCGGTGAATTTGATTTCTCATAAATATATTATTACTATATATATATATATATATATATATATATATATATATATATATATATATATATATGTTTTTAATATTTTTAATTGTCAGCGTAATATTGTGGCCCTGGTATTGTAGACAACAGTCAGAATTTCGTAATAATGTGGAGTGTTTCACACACACACACACACAAACACACACACACACACATGTGTGTATATATATATAAATTATTAATATTTTTAATTGTCAGCGTAATATTGTGGCCCTGGTATTGTAGACAACAGTCAGAATTTCGTAATAATGTGGAGTGTTTCACACACACGCACACACACACACACACACACACACACATATATATATATATATAAATTTTTAATATTTTTAATTGTCAGCGTAATATTGCATTTCGTAAGAATGTAGTGTTTCACACACACACACACACATATGTATATATATATTTATATATATATATATATATTTATTTATTTATTGTCAGCGTAATATTGTGGCCCTGGTATTGTAGACAACAGTCAGGATTGCGTAAGAATGTGGAGTGTTTTATATATATATATATATATATATATATATATATATATATATATATATATATATACTGAGACGACTTCCAAAGTGTGTTGTTATTCGTCATTCTGGACAAACATATGAGAAATTTGACGGCATTTCGAACATTATAAACTTTGTCGTCACAGTAACGGCACGTGTTACTTGAGACACAGCTCATTTTTAAACAAATCCTGGTCATTATGCGTCCGAATTTATTTTGTATCCCACTTCCGCAACATCATTTTTATCTTCTGATTCTAATACAAAACTATGGAAAACCTGATAAATACGAACAAATCGAAGATATTGCATATTAAACCGCGTGCACAACCAATCAGTTGATGATGATGGACTGTTGTAAATCGTCAGTGGGGAATATTGCTGACTACAATGACAGCTCTTAATGGTCAAGGCACAGAAGGAGCCGCTGGCCAGGCTTTTGGCGCAGGTAATTACCAGCAAGGAGAGTACGCGTTGGCCATGTGTCTGGGTTGGTATCTGCAGGCAGGTAAACAGCCAAACAGCACCTGGCCCACAAAGAAGCCATTGTCCCCTGCGGAGGAAGGTGCTACTACGAAAACCAAAATGCAGACTGCACTCTCCGTCATATATTATTATTCGTACAGAAATCTAATCCCTTTCCTCCCCCGAAAAATTATCGCTACGTTCTTCGGAATGCGTGTCTTCCCAAATATCAGTCTGCATTGGTTAAACTGACAGGGACACAATTTACACCTATGATGAAAACAGAAGTGATCACGTCACGTCACATTTCTTTCAAATCGTCGCTCGAGTGTTCCCCAGATTTCCCTCGTCACAAAAGGCAAACAGCTTTCATTGATGTCATACTATTTTTGAATAAATATTAGGAAAAACCCTACTCATTTGATTTTGTTTTTATATTAATTTAAATTTATATATTATATATATCTATTAATATAATAGATTTATGTTTATAATGGTCGTAGAGAGCCAACTATATTTGACAGACGCCTAATTTGCCGTTCTCATCCGCATAGTGCCAAATAATATCCCCATAAATAAATTACAACAACTATGGATTACGTAGATTTCTGTGGGATACGCAAAAATGAAAGGAAAAAACTTCCAAATACAATCCTTCCACTTGAACCGTAACCTTAATATTAAACCCCGAAACTTCGACTTATGGGATTAGGAATGGTAAATAGCCTTTTTATTACTCTTTCACACTTCACGATGTCACATGAAACCATTTAGGGATGAATAATAATTAATACGTTAAAAGTGTTCATTATATATATATATATATATATATATATATATATATTGTAATGCCAATTAATTAGGCCATTAATTGTGTGGACGTAAAATTTGAATTATTTGATAAATCCATTATAGCGGTCTGATCGAACAAAGCAACAATGGGAGAAGCAAGCTCACTTTGCTTTGTCGAAAAGTCAAAAATGGCGTATGCGCGCTAAAACTCGAGAGCACTAGGAGTCAGTTGGCGGAAAAACATCGTGAGGAGTAGAACAAGTAATACAATTTGGGCAGAGACTAGACATCGTCAGTGTACAACTAGTTAAAGTTGTAATTTAATACGAAGAAAACATTCACGCCGCAAGTATTGCAGCGTAAATAGTGGAAAGTAAAAGCAGTTTACGTCTATAGCCAGTTTAAGCCTACAGAAAGAAAAGTTAGTTCGCTCCGAAAGAATAAACAGTTAAAATAAATGTTCAAGGTGATACGTAGCAGTTTGAGTCCAAAGGGGTAAAAACTAACAAATCTACGAATCATCGGATTCGTATAAGGCAAGCAGACATCAGATAGCTGACAAAAAGGAGGATCATCCGAGTTCCTGGGAGCCTATCAAGTACGGCACGTCCTTAATAGAAAACGTTTGTACACGCGACGTCAAAGAAGTGAAGGTGGTTGAAACCTCGGAAAGTAGTTATTACGACTGTATCGCTGCTAGAAGTGTCTGAGTTTATTATAATTAAATATTTTGAACTCCTTTGGTGTTGACTTATTTTTTTCTGATTCATGCATTGAGTATACTAAATATATAAATAAATTTTGCTTCTTGAAATACTTATTCATTAATGAAAAACAAGCCTTTAGTCAGGAATTTAATATGAAAACTTTTAAATATTTTAATAAAACAGACGCCACGTTACGCCTCTAATTTTTAGGAACCTCTTCGGTTGTTGTAAATTTCAATTAAATGTTACATTCGTAATCTAAAAACTCCAAGGAACCGAAATCTTTCATACGTGATTGACAACTATGTAAAAAATTATTGAACCTTACTTACAATTAATTACATGCAAAGTAGATTAACATAAATCTCTAAGCTGCGATTTGTACACGCGTTGCGCCCGTCATGACTGTTATATTTATACAGCTGTTGAATTCAAAGTAACAACGGAAAAAAATAATACAATAAATGGATTTCAATAATAAGGAATTACAAATTGTATTTAAATTCATGCTATCAATTTTTTTACATTAATGACCGAATCAATGTATCTAATATGCAACATTTCAATCTGGAATAATATTTGTCGTTTTCCATCTAAAATTTTTTGGATTATGCCAATCTTAATTAAGAGTATGTGGGCCGTAGGAAAGTAGTCACTATTCCTGCTGGATTAACCGTAGGACATACATGTAATCGGGTTGGAACCAATATGCTGAGGAAATCTTATGTCCGAGTTTAGAATTACATAACTTTTTTGACAAATTGAAGATATGATATTGGAATATAATATATAAAATAATTATATATAATTTTACTAAAAAAATAAATAAATTTAACGTTGTAAAATTATATAATTATGGGATTTTGTAAATTGTAAATGTTTTATACAGATATATTTTGTTTTTGAAGTTGATGACGGTATAACTATCCTTCGAAAGTTATTTGTTCAAAATTGATAAAAAAAAATAGTTTTGAAGTTATAAAATTAGTTATTGAGACTAATTAAGAACGTGTTTGGTTATATTAGAAAATGACCAAACATAAAATCAATGATTGAAAATTAATATTTAAATTTCATCAAAGATATGGTAAGAAAGCTTACATATAGGCCTCAAGCCATATGGCCATGGTTACGTTAGTTAAGGTATATGGATGGAAAAATGTGAACCGGACCGGGAATCGAATCCGGGACCTTCCGCTTTCCGGTAAGCGGAAAATCCTGGGTTCGATTCCCGGTCCTGTCCACATTTTCCCATCCATATCACTACATTTATAATCGTTAAAGATTTGTTTTTATGTTGATTTATTCGAGTTAACGATCGTTTTGTTTAACCGATATAACTAGCAATGCAATCAAAACAATTACTTTTGTAAATGGAATTATGTTTATATAAAATACTCCTTTGTTTTTAATACTAGATAACTATAATAGAAAAATGTGAACCGGACCGGGAATCGAATCCAGGGCCTTGCGCTTTGCGGTAAGCGGAAAATCCTGTGTTTGATTCCCGGTCCGGTCTACATTTTTCCATCCATATCACTGAATTTATAATCCTCAAAGAATTTTAATTTATTCGAGTTAAAGATCGTTTTGTTTAACCGATATAACTAGCATTGCAATCTAAAGATTAATTTTGTAAATAGAATTATGGCTATCTAAAATGCTCATATTGTCTGTAATATTAGATAAATATAATAGAAAAAATGTGAACCGGACCGGGAATCGAACCCAGGGCCTTGCGCTTTGCGGTAAGCGGAAAATCCTGTGTTCGATTCCCGGTCCGGTCTACAATTTTCCATCCATATCACTAAATTTATAATCCTTAAAGATTTGTTTTTATGTTGATTTATTCGAGTTAAAGATCGTTTTGTTTAACCGATATAACTAGCATTGCAATCTAAAGATTAATTTTGTAAATAAAATTATGGCTATCTAAAATGCTCATGTTGTCTGTAATATTAGATAAATATAATAGAAAAATGTGAACGGGACCGGGAATCGAACCCAGGTCCTTGCGCTTTGCGGTAAGCGGAAAATCCTGTGTTCGATTCCCGGTCCGGCCTACATTTTTCCATCCATATCACTGAATTTATAATCCTCAAAGAATTTTTTTATGTTAGTTTATTCGAGTCAGAGATTGTTTTGTTTAACCGATATATCTAGCATTGCATCGAAACAATTAATGTTGAAAATGGAATTATGTTTATCTAAAATGCTAATTTTGTCTTTAATATTGGATATATATAATTGTTACTTTTTTACATATTTACATATTTTGCATTTTAGAAATGTTCTCTGAATTCAATATGTTAATTTTTTTCATGTAGGTATTTTTAGACGATTTTTAAAAAATAATTAAACTATGTTTTGTATGTTTTTTTTTACTGATCTAAGTTTGTATATTTCCGGATAGCCTCAGCTAGTTGGTAACGTAATTCCTGAGAGGCGAATGTGTTCCTAAGGCACTGAGCGATTTATAATATCGTATTCTCCGATCGCTAAATTATATCCCTGGCACGTCTCGTATGTGGGTATTATGTAATGTCAGGCTTTAAAAGCCCCGGAGGCAATCTTTCCGGGATAGAGTCGTTGCCAGCACCCGAATTAAAGAATAACTGATCGTAAGAGTGTAATGTCAGCATGTAGATTTTGCAGAGCGTCTTACAGAGTCCGAGGAGAAAGCGGAGCGGCCGGGAGGTAGGATGTGACTTGCGAATTGAGCAGCTGTTGGCGGAATAGTTGCAGAGCAAAAAGGCCGGGGTTGGGAGGCGCGTGGCGCGTGGCAGCCAGACCACGCCTCCGCCTGGCGCGTGCCGCACTTGCCTCTGGAAATCACTTACATCTGCTGACGTAGTCTCTCACTGGACACACCGCGCTCGGCGACACTACCTCAACCCACTCACACTTAAACCGTGTCGCGGCACTACCAGAGAAGCTGCTCCAATTATAATAATAACAACTGTGAAACGACTCGCCGGTCAGAGACCACGAAAACGATTGAAACGAGTACCTCAGATCTCATAGCGTCCTCGGTTATGTCACGGCCGCTCTTCAACATGTTAATACCTCCGATTGTTTTCTTTCCCTCATTATATTGCACCCTGCAAAATCGGGTGTTCGCTCTTCACTTTTCCTTACAACTGTGGATTTAGGGTTGGGAGAACTGTATTAGTTTTTATCGCGAATATCTAAGTGCGATATATTGAGATAGGGCAGATATTACGCAGTGTTTTAGTATGTACAAAGTTTGGAGCAGATACACTTTGATTTGTAGGAGGGAAGGTGAGCACTTGTTGCATCTGCCGTGGCTTCCGGGAGCCCAGGTGCGGCCACATCTGTCCCAGTCCCAACTGTTGCTACAACCTGCGCCAGATTTGGACCAATCAGAGCGCGCAACACTCCCTTTAAAGCACATTGTTCTGGAGGAGCCTGTTGCATTGCGAGAATAGGGGCGAGGGGTCCGGGGGTGAGAGGGGGGGGGTGCTTCCCGAACATCTTTTATTCGTTTCGATAAACCAGAGGGGTCGTTTCCTAGGCGTCTGGAAATCGCGACCTGGGCGAATGTGCTGGAACACGGTGACTGTACTCGAATTACGCTAAACGTCGACTGGCATCGAGGAGAGCGACAAGACTGCACTCACGAAAAAATAAGAAACGTGACGGATACAGACAGTCTGGGCCTCGAATTTCTTCGATTTCTTGGTCCGTATCCAGAGATTACAGAAAACTCACTTTTGAATGGAAAAGCCTCCCTACTAAAAAGAAGCTATACGACTGTTTCTAAAATTCTGTTATTATTTTACATAACAACTGATTCGTCCATATTAACAAAGCGGCGTTCTACTAAAAGTTCAAAGCTTAAAGAATATAGACATACAAACTATCTCGCTATGAACCATCTGGGCAACAGCAACTCCGCTAAAAGACTAAAAAGGACTCAGTGCTCACTACTGGATCGGTAATAAATGTATATAAAATATTAACTATATTGTAGGAATAAGTTATTTTGGGGAAGCCCTTCACTGCGATGGAATCTCAAAGTACTTCTTTGTATACACAATTTACTCATTGCTCAACAGAGAAGATTGTAAATATAAATTAAAGATAAAAAAATAGTATAGTCTACTAAATGCTTTTTCAGTCTACGAGAATTTCCGTGTTAACAAAGATTTTCGGTCAACACTTTTTTCCCTAATATTTAATAAAAAAAAAATTCTCCAGGCATACTGAAATATCTTTAAAAAGTCATGTGATGTTCCATAATTAAGTATCTGGTTCAATTTATAAAATTAACATCAGTTTACAACTGGGCGACGTGTTATCAACAACAGGTTATTTTTATAAATTTAACGATGTACTTAGTACGGAAATCAAGGAAGCTTTTTAAAGATCTTATAGAACGTACGGAGCATCTTAGAATAAATAAGGAAAAATACTGATGATCGAACTATTTACAATAAATTATTAACAACACCGGTGACTGTTTTATGCACTGTCTGAAATTGTAATTACTTAAAATCTGATTTTCTTATTTTTATCGCCAAATCAGATTGCAAATATATTTTTTGTCTAAAAAAAACTACAAGAGAAAATTGTGTTGGAGTATGTATAGAACGAACCTATGTAAAAATTATTTTCGTCAATATTGGCAGTCAGTCTGATCGTGTTGACGATCTAAGTGATTCGTTATTTTTTCCTGAACTTTAAGTTTTAGCCGAATTCTGATTAAACTTTCCCCATTAAACTATTTTCTCTTCTTTCTTGCCACTTGTAGAGTCAACGTTTTCGGGTATATTTATAATGAACCTATGTCAAAGGTACTTGTAGTCAGTGCGATCGTGTTGATTAAACTTTCCTCGTTAGACAATTTTCTTGTTTACGTTTCAGAACGAACCTATGTAGAAAATGTTTTGCTTAACTTTGACGGCGGCGAGAGATTATAAAAGTGTGAACGGAGTTACACTAAAATTGTTGTAAAAGAGAATACCACGATGCAGCAGTCGTGGCCACGGCCGATGGGAATGTCCTTCAAAAACACATCGCCCAGACTGACGTAAACAGAAAATTGTAACGTAAGAACAGAAACGTCTGCTTTCATAGGGCTTTATCAAGTGTCCTTCAATAAGATATGAATTCAATATGCACTGTCTGAAGTTTTGTGGAAGTTCCGTTTATTTCAACAGCAGTACAATATGGAAGATGAAGTGTGGAAAGTTTAGAATAAAGTTCTGTGCAAATGTTGAGTATTTGTTGGATTAAGAAATTAAGAAAACTAATCGTTCAGTGAAAACAACCTAATTTTAATAGCTTATGCACGCGCTAATCACAGAGTAAATTAACGAGTGCGATACAGAGAGAGCACTACGGATTATCGATAACAGAAAAATCATCAACAAAACTGGAAATGGCGAAGGAAACTGTATTATGGGCCCGGCGTACATGTGGCGTGAGCTTCGCAAATTACCTGGATCCTTCGGGACTCCTACCGGAAGTCCTCCATATGGACGCCTTCCACTCGTCACCTGGGATTACTCCAACACACGCCTGGCCCAATGGACGGTCTCCACGCTAAATTGGTTTCTTAATCAGGGCACAGGGCCAAAACTTCTACTTTGCTCTAAAAGTGGACCTATAAATTAATTATCATATTAAAGTGCAGAACTGAGACGACGTTCGACACATCTTATCCCAGACGACGAGAGGTTGGGTGTCATATTGTCACTTAGGGGAGTGTAAATTACGTTAATAAAATCCCAAAATTCCCGTAACTGCGGCCAACAGGTAACGGAGCCATTTTGCGAAACAATATAGGAAGGCACCTTGCGTCATCCATTTTATAAAGGCCAAACGTGTGATGCAAGTAGCCCGATGCCAGAATTCCTGCGAGATATTTTATGACATGTAGTACAACAAATATCGTGTTCTAATCGAATTTAGAAATTATAAGTGGACCTGACTAGGTAGCACCGTGGTAGTTTGCGAGTCCCGTATTTTAATTCCAAGCGGACCGTACACAGTTTTCCATAAATTGCCAAATGTAATGTATTGTAATATTAGGAAAATCAGTAGGAAAGAAAACAGCCATTGTTTGTTTATTTTATCGTAAATTAATTAAGCGCTTTAATTATTTGTATGGCACTTGTCTATCTAAAAATGTTTTTTTAGGAGTATGTATAACATATTGCCCCAGTTATAGTGCAAGGTGTGTGTCCAGGAATGTTTGCAAGTGTGCGTAAGATGCGCGTAGAGCAATCACGACGAACCGATCCAATCAAGTCTTACTCGCAGCCGTGCTCGGCAGATGGCCTCTACTTCCGGTGCAGGAACCGTGGGACCAGACCCAGGAAGCGGAACAAAGAAAACTCTGCTCTCGCCGGAGTGAGTACCTGCTGCTTCACAACTCTGCCGTTCAATCACGTTTCCACGACAAGGTTACTCGGTTTAAGTCGTACCCGTACTCGTACCCGTACACGGCACCGCAGAGTTCATTAACTGGAGCGCTGGAAGCAGCAGAGCGGGACCTTGCCGTCCAAAGAAGCGACTCTAGGTAATCACTGTAATCGGACTGCACCGTTTAACCCCGGCTACCGACAATGTGCTCATCTCCTTTTAATTTAACTGCTGCGAGACGACTGCGCCTCTCCGCAGTCACGACCCCGTGCCGTGTACGATCTCGGCACGTACGAGAAGGTTGCGGGATATCGATTACTGGCGTAGCTGGGCGTAGGTATTTGTCAGGAATCGGTCGGTGACTACTAATGAAATTACCTGTCGGAGCGATAACTGAGGGGACCAAAGCCAGAAAAACGGTCCAAATATTTTTTATTCATTTTCCAATGGACCCTCCGATAGCGCAAAACTGTGAAAAACTGCACCTTCAAACGCAAATGCACAGGGGAAATTTTCGTTTGTGAACAGAACGGCAAAGGACTACAAATTTTCTAACCAAAAGTTGTAGAATTAGTGGTATCAGGTTATGTGACGTGAAATTCAATGTTGTTCATCTCCGAATTTGTTTCTCTAATTTTGCAACCATATTTTTGTGTTTTATCTGTCCGTATCAGATGATTCTTCGAGTCACCATATCGCGTGTACCGAGTCATATCCACAAATCCATTTCTGTGCTTATAGCCAAAACCACAAAATTTCGTGGTGTGAGCGACGTGCGGTCAATCTTATTAGTGATTAGCTGAGATATCGATTAAACAACTCAACTCTACACACCCCACGTTGCCGAATACGGAAGGGCTCGTGTGTCAGAGACCAATTCTCGCTCCACTCACCCATTCCGTCCAAAGAAGCTACATGGTACTGCCGTGGGCAGTCTTGTCTTAAAATTAAAAATGGTAGCACTTTTTTTTTCCGTCGGGAGGGTTGCTTGCACTATGAAGCACTTTACATCACCAGGGAACACCGGCAGATTGCAGGGAAGGGACGCAACAAGTAGCCTCGCGCAGCTGCCTCCATAGGGTGCCATATGTCACTCACAACCATACAACACACACCAAACTATACTCAAATTCACTACAATTTTCACGCGGACAATAAACAAACACGTACTCAATGACAATTACAGCAAATCCACCAAGTATTAAAATGCCGAGGTCCGAGGATAATACCGAATGGAATAATTTTACAACAGCTGGCTATTTCGTCTCTCAAATTGATACTATCAACCGACTAGAAACTATTTTACCTGTCTTATAATATATTTAGGCGAAACTCTGGTGCTTTTAAATGAATAAAATGAAGACCAAAAAAATATTGGGATAATTACTTCAATAAAAACAAAACGAGCATTTGGTATTTTGATTTAAAAATCAATTTATAAAATTTTCTCAGAAGTTCTTTGAAATATTTTAATGGAATTAATTTGAACATCGCAAAAATCAATTTAATTGCTATTTCCAACCAACATGATATAAATATTTAACGGTTTGTATAAAGACCTATATTATGGTTGACATTTAATTGCATAGGTTTATTTTTCCGTTGTTTAAAATTATTTTGTTTCAATATAATGGTCGTTAAAATTAAATATGTGTGTATAGATACAGACGTAAAGTAGTGCAACCATATTATTACTGAAAAACTGATATTTTTAGATTATGAAACTTATGTATCGTATTTGTTACACATTCTTGAACCCAGCTCAACGAAATATGTCCATGTTATCTGCTAGATAAGTGAGCATAATTTTTTTAAATAACTATCCAAATACCGTATCCTCATTTTTCTGTGCTTCATTTTATATATCTATAAACTCGAAATTTTCGCCAAATTAAATTATATGACTGTTGAAACCGTTTATAGCGATTAGTTGAGTGTTTTGATGGTAGAAATAGGTGTCTGTTACGTTGGCTGGTGTAACTCTCTGTGTGTCTCATGTAGGAAGTGAAGGAAGACCGAGTTCCTTTGCTACAGAAATTCTGATTTTCGTATTATTCAGAGATTAATATTAAAATCAGAGCTACGGGACAAGTGAAACGGCAGGTTATATTGTATAATTATATAAATGATTTTATTGTATAGAGAGGCATCGACGTATCAACGTGGTCCACACCATGATCGACAAACTTGAATAACCAGATATGTTTCGTTACGATCACTCTTCGCTTGTGGCAAGAAACAAATTTAACGGTACAAAAAAAGTCCCCTTACTTTCAAGGAACTTATTTCTGACCCAGTCTAAACAACATAAAATCGATTGAGCAAACATGTCCGTCAGAAAACAGGGATGACGCTACCGCTGGGGAAATTGTGACTATGTTAATATTTTTATAAATCTGTTAGTGATGTATTATGAAATAAAGATGGACAACCATATAACCGGCGATGACCGTGAAGTACAAAAATAAAACTTTGCGTGCTGAGGGCTGCTTACGTTTGAAGCTGAAAAAAGTTACCGGTTTGTGGAAAAAAGTTTGAGAACGATAAGACGACAATTAATTGAATATTTAATGTAAGTAATTTGCAGACGTATATTCGCCTGAAAATTTTGGTAATAATTATTTTGGGACGCTAGCAGGGTTCGCGTGGCAGCTGTAGCGAGCAGAGGGGCACAGACCAGCTGCCAGCAGGGCGTACAGCCGCGTGCAGCATCTAACTCAACACTACTACGAGTAACAACACCAAACAATACCAACTACGTACTACGAATGAACCAACGCGGAGCTGCAATGTAGGAACCCAATGCTATACACTATCAAGGGTGTGGAGCGTGTATTCCTCCACGTTTCGAGGACGAGATTACGGCCAGCTACTCAAGCACCGGATATTATCATCCACCAGATGTTTACCTCTGAGGAGCAATGGATTACAGAAGACTGTGTATCGTGAATTATGAACAGTTAACACGTCAACAATTGTTAAGCAATACTAGTACAGAAGCCTTACCACGGCAGTGGCATCATGAAGAGGCAGAGCAGCGGCTCAACTTGTTGGACATGAGGGCACTCACAAATATTTATAAAAACATCATTGTGCTTGCTGAAAAGTAATTGGGCAGTATGATCAGCCAAATACTATATGGCCAATGCAGAAATAAGCCAGTGATACGATCCCACTTACTTTTCCGCTAGCGGTGACAACGTTTTTCTTTTGGGTATGTTTTGATAGAACCTATGTAAAAGGCATTTTTTTTGTCAGTACTGACAGTCAGTGCCATCGTGTTGATTAAAGTTTCCCCATTAGACGATTTCCTTTTCCTTGTTGTCACATATAGAGTCAACGTTTACGAACGAACCTATGTAGAAAAACTTGTGTTTAAATTTGACAGCACCGAGAAATTATTAAAGTGTGGACGGAATTACACACAAATTTAGTACAACAGATTGTTACAACGCTGCAGTCGTGTCCACGGCTAATGGGATGTGACGAAAGGCAGTTTTTTTTATCAGCTGAACTGTATTATTTGTAGGGAATATGACGCGCAACCCCTTTTCTGAAGGGGACAGAAGGTTTGTTCTGTAGTCTGCTAATCTCTTCCAGGTAACGTAAGTTTATTATTTGTTTATATATAGATTATATTAAGAAAAAAAGAAGAAATATTTAGTAATGCATGTAGGATAAAAATCATCTACGATTGCCAAAAGACGATTTGCGAAGTAAAGCGCAATTAATTCTTTTCAGGTACACATATACATATTATTAAGGTCTATTTATTATTATATTGCTTCTACAGATTTATTTTATAAGTTATCGTCGATCAATTTGCCAATTTTTAGATATGATCCCACTTTTCCGCTAGCGGTGACAACGTTTTACTTTTGGGTATGTTATGATAAAACCTATGTAAAATGCTTTTTTTTGTCATATATATGCCAGTGCCATCGTGTTGATTAAAGTTTCCCCATTAGACGATTTCCTTTTCCTTGTTGTCACATATAGAGTCAACGTTTACGAACGAACCTATGTAGAAAATCTTGTGGTTAAATTTGACAGCACCGAGAGATTATTAAAGTGTGGACGGAATTACACACAAATTTAGTACAATAGATTGTTTCAACGCTGCAGTCGTGCCCACGGCTAATGGGATGTGACGAAAGGCAGTTTTATCAGCTGAACTGTATTATTTGTAGGGAATATGACGCGCAACCCCTTTTTTGAAGGGGGCAGAAGGTTTGTTCTGTAGTCTGCTAATCTCTTCCAGCTAACGCAAGTTTATTATTTGATTATATATAGATTATATTAAGAAAAAGAAGAAGAAATATTTAGTAATGCATGTAGGATAAAAATCATCTACGATTGCCAAAAGACGATTTGCGAAGTAAAGCGCAATTAATTCTTTACAGATACACATATAAATATTTATAAGTTATCGTCGAGCAATTTGCCAATTTGTAGATAGAATATATATATATATATATAAACAGATCCGAAACCCTTATAATAGAAAAAACATTTGTCTTTATTTTCAGGTAGTCGTCCCTGAAATGTGTGGAATATGTAGAATTATTATCAAATTTTATTTAAATGATTTACATCCGCCAGGTTCTAACCGAGATAGACACCCATGTAACCGTTTCACAACTAACTATTTACTATCGAAATTCATGGAATTGTGGGAGAAGGATACTTCTACAGAACGTCAACAGAACTAATTCCTCTTAAAAAAAAATTTGAATCAATAAATTACTTGATGTGGTCAAAAGACTGCGATAATTCTGTTCATTCGATGAAGAAAAAATTACTTGTGGCTACGTCCAATTTAATTTAATATATTCTTGGACGACGACACGTTATTCTTATTGAACGAGTAAAATATCGTTTATCTAACGTTAATAATTTATTACAGGCGACGATCACAATTACAGTCTCAGTTTTTAAAGGACGTTATGTTGAGTCTCAATAACAGGATGATTCTGTGTGGACCAAGTACTGAAGCGCAAAACTACGATTTAATTTCACTTAATCTATTGTAAAGAAGTTAAATAAAAGTTTGGGTTGGTTGTTAAAGGTTCGAGCAATTGTTTTATTTGTTGCGAAAAACTAACTTGCTATTTTTTCTTAAAGAATTCATTAATATTTTGTGACATTCTCCTCTATTTCTCTATAATATTACCCTGCAATCATCAGAAGTGTTCCATATCTGAAACCAATAATGTGCATTTCTTGATAATAGTATAAATACTTCTACAATGACTGTTATTTTAATTTCAACGTTCGTCCTTTTTCTGTGTCCAGAAATTTCAATCTCTAGATTCTTTCTCCCGTTACCGACACAAGACTGTAATCTTACTGATAAGTTCGTGACGTGAGCCCAATAAAACCGATAATTTTCGGATTGGAATTAAACTGTGGCGAGTTCTCCGATCGGGACGGTAACACCTAGTGATCCTGAGGTTAACCGTGGTTTGAAGCCTTTTTCTTCCTCCGACCTGGCATTCGGGTCCAAAACAAAGCTTTGCATTGTGGACCCGCCGTTAGGACTGAAATGGATCCTGCCGAAGGTGCACAAGAACCCTCCTCGTCTTGCAACCTTCTGCACAATCAGGTATTACGTGTATGCAAAGGGCCTAGGGACGTTCCACAGGGAGCCTCCAAAGTTACCAACTATTCTAGTAGCAACCAAGCGAGATTTAAACGACTTGAAAAATCGCACCTGCCCCAACACAGTGGAACTATAAATTCTGTATTAAATAATAAAGTAAAACAAATGTGTAGGGGTTATTAAAATAATATTTGATTAATATTATTCTTTCCTCTCTGAATACAAAAACAAAAATAATTTGTTTGATATTGAGAATTGTAGTTATTAATTTAATTATTATGTTGTCCGTTAGATAAATTTGCAGTTCAATTAAATTTGGGTCAATACTTAATGTATTTTGCCAAATAAACTGAAAATAAAAGTAAATGGAATCTGTAAAAATTATTTAATAATGAGAAAGATATCTAAAGGGAAAATCTGAAAATCTGTAATGAATGTTATGAGACTGAAGAAAATCGATCTTTTATTTTTTTCATAATTTAATAACAACATTTGGGATGCTTGCTTAAATAGATCTCCAATTGTAGGTCTCAAAGAAGACTCAATAGAATCCTAGTAAAACAGTCCAATTGTGGATCGAAGTTTGTGGACAATTTTTTCTGTGGGATCCGCACCCTCTCAGTTCTTCCCAATCATGCGGACTTCGACCGCCTAGCTAGTTTTCTAATCCACTAAGCTACTGAAATGTGTGTGCAGGGTAGATCTCCCCCGGTGCCTATCTGTTGATGGTTATCTAAACCGACTGCTGGACAGATAGGCGCCAATTTCGCAGCTGATCATCGTGTCGAAGCGTTTCGATGTCGCGCATGATTCAAAGGCCATGAGAGGTTCCTGCGAGGGATCAGGAAGTGCGCTGTAATAAGCATCCTCATATGATCCACAAAATGTGGGTTAAGAGACGATCTGCGACGTACTTTCGGGACAGTCGGTGCTTTCTTGCGCAAGGACCCTAGCAGAGAGGACAACAAGACTTCGTTACCTAGGGGAGAGAGTTCCCTAACGTATTTCTGACAAGTCTCTTTTCAATAGCCGAGGCGCCAGGATTCGGTCCCCAGACAAGGAAGGTAAAAAATAGCTGTTTGTCGCGATAACGTTTTATCCCGGTCTTCAAAGAAAGTGAACGTGAATAACGTTGCGTATGAATGTTTAAGCCGAAGGGGGGGGGGGGGAAGCTAACGTGTTTATGAACGACGTAGGTTTGACGCTATAATCGTTTCCACAAAAAGGCCACAAATGAATTTCTGGGTCGAACTGCTAATAACATGGGTTGACTAAATAAAAATTACTGATACACATACCTAGCGTCATTCAACGACTTTTAGCTACAGTCTGGGGATAAAAAAAGCCGTAATACAACTTCCGGGCATAATTGTTTTTCTAAAAAAAGTACCCTTTTTTATTAACACGTTCATATTTGAAAGAGACTTGAGTAGCGGGGAAAAATAGTATCACGAAGGTATAACGATTAAATCGTCGCCAGGAACGTTAAAGATCACTGGTCGTCGTCAGAGATAAAGCATTAGTTTGAATACTCCTATGACATGTCATTTTACGCCAGTCACTGTTTTCTTTATACTATCCATATCTATCTACCTATTTTTGGCTCTACAGCCCTCGGTGGGCCTTGGCCTCCTCCAATATCGTCGGGTCCTGCACTCTTTTCGTCCATGCTCTTATTCCCATCGTTCTCAGATCTGCAACGACATCGTACATCCATCTATGCCTTGGCCTTCCCTTTCTTTCAGGATTCTTTTTGGCATTCGTTCTGTTGCCATTCTCTCTACATGGCCCATCCAGTCAATCCTCCGTGCATTCACGAATCTAACCACATCTTTACCTTCCATCAATTCAACCAGCTCCACATTATATTTTGCTCTCCAGCCTTCATCTGTCATTACAGGTCCAAATATCTTCCTTAAGATCCGTCTTTCAAATACTCTTGAGGATTTTCACATCAATATCTTTAAGGATCCAGGTCTCTGCTCCATAAATCACCACCGGTCGCACCAGTGTATTATATATTTTTATTTTTGTTTTCCTTGTGATGAGCTGATTAGTAAATAAATTCTTATTTGCATAATATGCTCGGTTCCCAGCCAGTATTC
This sequence comes from Zhengitettix transpicula, assembly GCA_037074705.1. NCBI lineage: Eukaryota > Metazoa > Arthropoda > Insecta > Orthoptera > Tetrigidae > Zhengitettix > Zhengitettix transpicula. Next base: position 6,808,353 of record CM073595.1, read on the forward strand.
TTTCCCGGATCTCTTTTCTAATAGAGTTGTCACTGTACAACATAACCCCCCCCCCCCCCCCAGGTATTTGAATCCAGAAACTCCTTCAAATTTCTTATTTCCGATCTCTATGTCCTCAGGTCTTCTTCTACCCTCCGATCTAGTCATTCTCATGTATTTAGTTTGTAATAATTTTTTTTCCTGTTTATTTTTCGCGCAGTAAACAAATAATTCTGTGATACTAACCGTGGAGTATTGATATCGCTAGCAGAGAGTGGAGATTCCCTTCCGCCGTGATTAGTGTATTATTTTTTAAATGTGACGACGCAAATAATTTTTTTTAATAAATGTAAATTACTGCATTTTTAAGCTGATGAGAGATTTATTTCTGCGGAAATACTTTAACAAATAATCTGGTCAAAGCATAAACAAGGGGCTAGAGATTGTCGCTCCTTGGCCAAGAAAAGATGTTATTTTAATTATTATTCACTAAGATAGTGCTGCTGCTGGGGGAGAAATACGTCTGTATTGTATTATATTGTTTCTCGTACCCAATAATAAAGCTAATAGTAACCATATTTACTTCAAACGAATTCTTGTTCGATATACTTCTGATTAATTTTTTTAAAATATTCTTGTTCTTTCTATTATATTGACATATTTTTTCTTAAAAGAAGGAAATAGTATTTCAGTTAAAACATAATGAACTCAAATAATTCGAATTTAGGCTTTGCGTAGTTTAAGATGTTTATTTGTGTTTACATTATATAAAATTAATTCTAATTATTTTTCTCGTCTTTCATATTTTGCAAGTAATTGAGAAACTGGCTGTGACCGCCATGACGTCATGTGCGACGTCATCAGCTCAACCCAAACTCACTTCTGGATCTCGCTGAGCAAAGCCACGCCTGCATTCACGAAGCCTTCAATAGCGGTATTGTGATTTATATTGGTGCAGGTGGCTCGATAGGTAAATAAGAAAATTATACCCCCACCTCACCGAACCCCTAAGAGTAAAGAGTTTTTGAGAAATCGTCGAACTGACAATAGCAAAGTATGTTCAGTGGAATCTATATATTTTTTACTTTGTAAACCGTTATGTATTTGCATAATGCGTGCATCCATGACCACAATTGTGAAGTAAATAATGAGAGTTATTAAATAAACGTCGCACTACTGACATATATCTATTTTACTGAGCAGAATCTCTGCTTTGAAACAAACCCTCCAGACTTTTATCATAATTCCACCACAATCAGGGAATAAGATTGTGATAAAAAAAATTAGTATGTGTACATTCCGGATGATTTACTAATCTGAGTCCCAGTTTGCAAATTTAATAGTCCTATAATTTTTTGTGGTTTGTAGTTATGTATGATTCAGATGAATTACTTTTAGAATTGAAAGAAATTTTCTTTCCTCTTCAAGTCATGTCACGTGACAGTCTCGGCAGCTATTATTCTTTCATGGATTTTATTTAGCACGAGTAGATGTGTTTAATGTAGCCTACTGTGAATGGGGTGCAGTTTTATCAACAAAACATATCATCAAATAATCTAATAAATAAAACAGTGTGTTTGTATATATATTTGTGTGTTTGTTCCTAATTGAATATTCTAATTTAAAATTGAAAATAATATCTGACATATTCAATACAATTAGTGAAAACTGGCCAAAATTAGGAATATTTATATAAACATTAAAAGTTACGTATCTTCTTCTTCTAATAAATAAAACAGAGTGCTTGTTTGTATGTTCCGCATATAATTCTACACCAGTGGAGCAAATTTCATACACGTGTTCTTTGCAACCAGGAAACAAACACTGTCGCGTTGAGACACGTTTACCGCCCCCAGGAGCGGGGGTGGACGGGGGTGTAAATATTCAATCATGTTAAAACAGCCGATATTTGAGTCTGATAAATATTTTAGGGGTCAAAGAGATTTATAGTGTTCCTAAGGATGTTATCTGACTATAATTTCAACCCCTTACATCATGGGAACGGAGCACACTTAGAGTTGGGGGTGGACGCGCGTTGAAGGAAAATAACGCTAATAAAATCGAGATTGGAGTTAAACCCAGTTTTTTGGAAGTAGCTGAGTTTAATAATGACATTCAATTGGCCATCTATGCCCCCGATGGACGGGGATGGAAATTTTAAAACATATTCAAGCGGCGATATATTCGTATTTCAGGGTCAACGAGTTCAATCCCCTTCGGAATGGGAAGCGAACACATTTAGGGATAGGGGTCGAGTTGTATTACATAAAAATAACGCAAAAGCTACCTAGATTGGAGTCAACTTGGGGGTTATTGATAAACTCATCACTTGTCTCAACTGAAAATAATCACTGCATCATATACGATTATTAATTAAGGGAAAATTTTATATAAGAAATAAAAAGGTATCAAATACTCAAAATTTATTTAGTGTATTTCTGAACAGGCTTGCTGCTGGAAGGTTTTCATCAAACAGTGCTGCAGGACATTAATACCCGTTAACCAACTTACAAGGAAAGATTAGAATTTACCGGCATCCGTTTTTGTGATCCATCTTTGATATTATGTTTCTTTTCCACATATTTATTCTCATTATTACTGAATAAAAGACGGGTGTTAGGGAACACGGTATTGACGCTGGTGAAAGCTAAAAGAGGGGGGGAGGGGGGCATTTTCGTTCTCCGTCTCATCTGTTGCTTCCCGATTCACCTTCTGTCGTGTTTCCAGGAGCTCGATCCGAAGAGACAAACGGGAGCAGATGGAGCAATCATATGGCCTAAGATGGATGTTAACGGTACAGGCAGGTATCTCTCCCACAACAGAATGGCAAATCAATTGAATGCGTTATTATATATACAGCACAACACGTTTTAAGTCGTATTCGTATCCTGTGCGACAAAAAAATATTTTGCTTTAATTTATTCGTAACCCCAGGAATTAATCAGTCACATAAAAAAATATATTTAAGAAAAAGGGGTCGATGGATATTTTGGCATGTGCCATATTTCTCGTCAAATATGTAAAATTATATATATATATATATAAACTTATATATTATATATATAAAAAATAAGCACATGCCTAAAAGTATAATATGTACATAATTTTTCATCTAAATAAAACATTTAATTTGACTAATATATATTAAAATTACAGTATTAGAAAAACAAATATAAAAAGTCCGTGGTAACATGTATAATTATGTATAAATATATATACACACCTTCATGGTTTGCTGTTTTGTTCCCTGATAACGTAGACTTAGGTTATTATTATTTACCCTATCCGTACTTCTATAGAAGAAATATCTTAAGCTTCGTCGGAATTCCAGAATAAGTTGATTTTGACAAAATAGATCTAAATTATTCCGGAACATAGTCCGAAAATACAAATTTTTAACTAAATCGTTTCTTTCATATACAGACCGAATTGGATTGCGCCGAAATTTCTGTAAACCACAAATTTTAATACAGTATTTTTTTTTACTCGTCTGATCGATTAAAACCTAGGGTTAAAAATAAACACGATTATTTATGAGTGGTTATCATTATTCTAAAGACTTTATCGACTCTAAATATCGATATCTATCGAAGTTTAGATTGAATAATGTAGATTAATTCAAAACTAAACTATCAGAGACAAGGAGTTTAATTTTTATAAACAACAGAAGAAAACTCAATTTCAATAGTCAAATCATGTAGGGAATATAATAAAAAAAAGTGCGGTAATGAACAAAAAATTAGAATACATTTGCCAATCTGTGAAATGAATATTCAGTTTAGTCGACCACAATATTTTTTGATCGAGACGTTTGCTTATTGACTACCAAATTTATAACTCAAGTCTCGTTGGTGAGATTAGGAATCGGTAGGAATTTTACTTTTTTTTTTTTCAATTCATCCGAATAAATATAAAGTAAAAAACCAGAGGATGACCGAAGGCGAGTCGTCTCACTGGTCACGTCGCTCAGTAATAAATCCAGAGTGAGTCAAGTGTGTTTCAGTTGCCTTTGTCGCGGCGATCAAGGACTGTAAAATCTTCGATCCAATCCTAGCTTCATTTGTTATCTGTTCTCTCTCTCACTACCCTGTTATTAAGTTTTGAAGTAAAGTACTTTGGCGAAAATTAAAATGGAATACGTGGGATAAGTTGGTCATAAGAATTTTCAGTCTGGTATGAGAAAAATGTAGACATCAGATGATGTGTCGCCAGATTAAGTAATGACGCTTCATAAGGAGCTAGAAAATTGAAGCAGTTTCTACGAATAAATTAAATATCCTATACAATAAAAATTAACAGAATAATTTAGTTGAATGGAGCAATAAGATTGACTTGAATTCTAGAGATGCTAGGCATTGAACAATCCAATTAGGATTACAGGCCTCATTCAGATAAATGTGAAGATACAATCCTCAGCGTAAATATTCTAGACCATTGAATTTAAAGACAGACATAATATAGCCTCTAGTTTCTACAAATTATAATAAATCAAATAAGAGGGAAAAGCGAATCAACCATTTCAACGAGTACGAGGCGCGGATATGGAGTATCACAGTTGTTGAGAAATAATGAAGAAAATAAATGAAACTTTCAAGAAGTGTCACAAAGATGCAAGGAAACCGAAAAATGATTTTAAGAAATTCGGACGCCGCTGTCCTGTTGGCGATTGGCCAATTATCCGTGTTTCGCTTCTTCGTTTATAAACTAAAATCCAACGTAAAAATATTAATTTGGTCGCTTTAGTGACGCTTGCTCAAGAGTGAGCGTCATGGCCAGTTTAGAATCACTTCGTGACTAGAAAAATTTATAAGAAAATTAAATGAAGAAATCAATTACCAAATGGGTTTCCGTTTTCACTTTAGCAACTTATCAATGTTGGAAAACACAACCCTCAACATAAATACACGATACAAAATTAACGACCAAAGACATAGTGTGTATGATTGTAGTGACTAGACAAATGTGAACAGATATGAATTTGTGTGCGTGTAACCTATTAATATTAATTCTGTTTATATGTAATTTATCTACTGTACATTTGTGATGAATCCTATTTCCTCTTAAGAGGGCTAATGGTGAATAAATCTATCTATCTATCATAAAAAATAATAAGGTCATAACCGATATCAAGAAAGTTTGCGTTTAGCAATACTTAAGTTATTTAATCCACGTTTAGTTTGTCCAATACAACACTGTAAACAATCCCAGCACTCATTTGGTGTTTTTCATTTATTCAGTGTCTTTATTAAATCTAAAATATGGCAAATTGACATAGTCTTCTTAAACGAAATAATCATTTTTGTGGATCACGATACATTTTTGACCGCTCAGAATTTCTTCCAACTCTCCAAGACGCTTTATTATTATTTTTTTAAAAAAATACATATATCCTTTCGTCATTTCAACCCATTAGGGGTTGAATTCTGAAAAAGCCTCTTTCAGTGATCACGTAAATCGTAACAGAAACCTATATTCCAAGTTTCTAGATCCAGATCGGTTCTCCGTTGATATGTCTGTCGATCAGGTATTTTCTCCTTTTATATATATATTTATATACATATAGATGACAGGTTTTAAAAGCTGTTAAAATATAATGGATAAAAACCAGTCGAACTTAGTAAATTCCAAGTTAATGACAACAGTAGCACTAAATTTGGATTCTATGCAGTGGATGAAATGAAGCTCTACTCAGTTTGGTTGTCAAGGTTCTATCAAAGAGAATAATAAATGGAATAAAAGAGAAGTGAAATCAAGATGATTCAAAACAGGTTAATGGCTCTGAACTTTATTGACAGAGGTTCGGATTTTGTTGCTTTTGAATCGTTGGGGGGGGGGGGCGGCAGAATGATTTCAGCTACATGAGCGGTTTGTCTTCATGAGAAAGGTACTACATTGTTGAACTGCTCGGGCTGTCATGCCAGAGCTGTTATTCCTTCCTGGATCACTTAAGAGGGTCCTGATTTTATCTAATGTTTGAAATGGTGAATTATTTCTCTTCTTCTTATGGACTGTGAAATGTACGGTGAAATCTTGTCATATGGTTGACGACTGTAAAACACTTCGCATTGGTATTTGATCTTTCCCATTTATCTGAAACGAAGGACGCGGAACATGGCATTGGCATTGAAGTTGAAATGGGAAGGTCTGTGAGGGTACAGCTGGTCTCCGGGGTGCGAGTCTCGCATCTGCTGGAGCGGCAGCTGTGCTCAACAGGTCGCGCATCACCTGACCTCAACCTCAACCTGCCTCCTCACAGCTGACGCACCACACTCTACAACTACTCACTATCATATCCTTGCTTCATATGCCTGCCCACACACAACACTGTTCTCCAACGGCATGGATCTGCGAGAAACGTGATCCGATAAATTGATTCAAACTTGTCGAATCTCTCGGGCTCTCCGTTCATTCTGTAGGACAATTTCCCTTTAACCAGCGGATCGACGTGTCCCACACTCAACTGTTGGGTGCTTTATTTCCACTTTATCAAGATAATATATTTCGCCAAATTTCAAATCAGCAGTAAATTGAATTACGGATCTTGATTCATATCGTTGGTACTTCTTCATGTAGATTCTTCACCAAATGAGAAATATTCAAATTTAAAGTAAAGAAACTACATTTCAAGAAGCTATATATATATATTTAATTTCGTCAAAACGTGGGGTGAGCCGGGAAACTAAATAATTCTGGTAACTGTGTGAAACACTCCAGTTCGTAATATTAATTTGTTTAACAAAAGTACAGCTAAATCATGAAGCTCATTGCTTGATCACTTCACATTGTATTAAGGTGCAGGGTGTTGCTATCTTTATATGAAATTAAAAGTATGTTGTTTTGTAAGAATTCAGAGGAACAGCAAAAAAAAACAAAATTGTCATGAACTAGGCAAAGGTGGAATCGTCGGCGAGTCGAACGCAGGAAGATAGGCTCTGCGCTCTACTTAAATTTTACTTGCGAAACAGCGTGCAGAGACATACGTGCTAAGTTGCAAAATCAAAGATAAGATCAAATGCTCAAAACCATGCAAATGAAAACAGCTGTCGGAGGTAATCACACACGGTAAACAGATTGGAACGAGTTACGTGCAACACTGCTCGACAAGAAAAACCCGGTGACAGTTTATTCATAAGTAAACACATGATTATAATCAAAACAAGGTAATTATGTATATAAAGATTTGTGTACTTTAATTATGGTGCACTGTTTGACAGATGAAATTATTTTTACGTTTGATCCAGGTAACGTTTTAAGAACCCAATTCAATGGTTAGTTCTGAATATAATTAAAAAAATAATATGTTCAACACGAAAATAATAAAATTTATATTATAATTCTTATGGAACTATAATTGTATCACTTGCATTTATTAATAACATATTTAACGACCATTTTAACCGATTTTATTGTAATGTAAAAAAAATATTAATAAAGATTGACTTTCCATTAATATTTTTAAATATTGATTTATTTACCGTCGCATCAACAGCTCTGGCTATTAGCGACTCAGTACGGGAAATAATTTTTTTTTGTAGGGGGACTGATTTGCCGAGAGTTGCTCACCACGCCCTCGCCCGGATTCGAACCGGGAAACTCTGAGACGTGAGGCAGTTACGCTGACCCATACACCACAGGACGTCGGCGTTTCCGGACATATTTTCAGTCAAGTCAGTTTAAATATGTACGTCGATTAATCAAAAACAATTATGATAAAACCTGTTAAAACCTTTCGTTAAATATGTTATTAATTAAAGACATCAGTAAAAATAAACTGTTATATTTTAATTTTACTTCATATAAAATTAATATATTTAAATATAAAATTCCATGGATAAATATTTTTAATAATAATTTTAAAAAGCTTAATTTAAATGGTATTTATTAGCTTTGTCAACTAAATTTAAAATAAGAGATATATTTTAAGAAATAAGACAAGGACTGTAAAAAATTCCTGAATTTGTACTCTTTTTTTTTGTACCATAATTTTTGGACGGAATAAAAATTATTAAGATGAATTTTTAAATAAGAAGTAACTATTAATTTCATCTATCTTATTACAAGGGATGATTTTAAAAAATCAACAACGAACCGATAATTTTGAAGGTTCCAAAAATAATGCTCGTAGCGTATTGTAATATATATTTAATTCAATAAAATCGCGGTAAATTCTTAGAAATATTTTTATTTGTAACTCACAGTTACGGCACAATGAATAATGATTTTTTATGTCTTATTTGCATACTCGAAGTATTTTAGATGAATTTTAAAGAACACCGTGAAGCGATGATGCCTGACAGCAGATTGCAGGTTATGTTTAGGAAAACAGTACGAGGTTGGTAATTTTCCGGTGGCTAGAAAGAGAATTAAGTTCGTAGAATGGTAGGTAGTAGTCCTTACTTTTAGATAATAGAGCAAGGTAAATATTCTGCGGGTTCCGAAGGTGGATTTTCGGTCCCGTGCGCTCATCGCGCATTGTGCGTCATTTGAGGCCCTAAGAATCAACAGGCGAACATGTTTGGCAGCTTTTGTTGCTGTGATCGGGCCAGGTAGTGCCTTTGTGGACGACAAGTATCCAGGTGTGGCTCGTGCCACGGCAGATGTACCGCCACGGGACAGATGCGGGGCGTCGCGTGCCCCCGGGCCCCCGGGCCCCCGTGCTGGCTCTCGCAATCTCTGCAATCAAGGCAGCGCACGTGCCCACTGCACTCGAAATTACGTAACATCAATCACGAAGATTTCTTTCATTCATCGGGTATGTCACTGCCTTGACGGGGTCCAGGTCCCAAAATCTCCATATCACCGCACTTGTCACTGACCAGTATCCTATCGAAGCACTGCGATCTCTCCGGTGTTTATTGTTCATCAACTTCCTTTCCAAAAATCTTCCGAAAACGAGTCTACAAGCTGTATTCTTGTTTTCCTTTATTTTCGGTCGCAGGGAAATACGTAAGTGGGAAGCATAAAATAACTTTTCATGTCAGCACAGAAATTGCGTTACCAACTCCTTGACACTGTGCTGACGGCACGGGAGATGATCACAGATCAATTTTGGCATTTTTTTGACACTAAAAGCGCGGTCACAGATTTAATCTCTGACGTTCACATTACTTAGGTTATGGTATTCTTTCCACGAGCTTGTCTCTTGTCGAGTTTGTACGTCAAAGTAATCCTGTACACATGCATGACTGATGAGCCCAACAGGTTTCTCTTCAAGGATGTTTCATTAGCTTGTGTTATTCTACTTTCCATGACTTCTTTCTTGAGTCAATCCAGCTTTCCAAGCATCAGAAATCTTTAATTATAATACAAGTATAATTGTTCTTTAAATATACATTCTCAACTCGTCCAGGGTTTGCAACACTAGAGAAATAGATAAAAAGAACTCTAATTTTCTCAGAGGAGTTTCCAAACTGTTCGTGGTGATAACCAGGACCTGGTGGATCTGGTTCCGAGGAAATGACCGCGTCCGGTGTGTGACAGGAGTGATACCTGTGAAGAGAATACGCACCGTGAAGTGAGTATCAACAAGTTGGCCAGGAGAAGTGTGGTTTTTGCAGAGATTGAGTAAGACCTGCGGTCCCCGGAAACGCAGCTGAGCAACACGTGGGCGCACCTGGCAGGCGCGTGCCAGCCTCGCAGCCACAGCTGCCCCAGTCCAGGTGGCATGGGCGACATCCAAATCAAGGTGCCACAACTGCAACCAAACTGCAGCACGCACACGCGACGCCATTCTACAATTTTACAGACCCCCCCTCCACCGCCTGGTCGAAACGTGTGCATTTGGTGAAGAGGTGATGTCAAAAATCTGGAAAAATACTATTTCGGTCGATTACAAATCCTTGTTCAAGCCAATCTGGTGGGTTCAAATCCTTTCATATTGAAACATCAATACGGCAGAAACGGCGGAGAGGTTAGTCCTGTGCTCCATATTGCTTAATTAATGGACTTGAGACAGTGGAGACAAGTCCGGTGATAAAAGTTCTGAATACATCCGATCATAATTGCATATTTGAGACTATTTATGACGAAAAAGGATCAGTTTTTTGGCGGTATACAAAGCTTACGTGAGAAATCCACAGAACTTGTAAGGATTTTACAATAGTTTGTCGCCTCCTGGAGAAGCCATATTAAATTTTGTGTGACAGACATTTTCTTATCATTCTTATAAAAGCTAAACGTTTGTGTAACTAAAGAAGAGCCGCAATTGTTTGCTTCGCTATATTTCTGTTTACCTATGCTATTATGAAAGTATTGAATTAAGTCGACTGTTTATCGAGTTAGTTCGGGGATAATACGAATATTATGTCGCGGTTAAATGGCGAACACACGTAAAATTTAATGTAAGGCTTATTCAGTGTTGTATTGGACAAACAAAACGTGTGCTTTGGGATAAGTCATCTCACACTATAAACAGACTCACCGCGTATCAACGAATGTAATATTTCTTAATAACTAATTTTTATTATAGATGCAGTCAACTCAATATAACTTTACATATATTTAAATTACTAGCTGGGTGTCCGGGTTGTCATAATTAAACTCAGCGATATCCATAACCCCGGACTCGGTTGCTTTTGCGTTATTTTTTATGATGTAACGCCCCTCCAACCCCATTCCTAAAGGTGCTACCCTCCCATGCTGAAAGTGATTGAAATTATAAATAAACAACATCAAATACCATCAATCTGATTCATCCCGAAAAATATTTATTCGACACAAATGTCGTTTAAAGTATTTCAAAATTTCCACCGCCGCACCTAGGGGTTAAACAGCAACTTGAATGTCATAGTTAAACTCAGCGACATCCATAACCCCGGATTTAACTGGAATGTCTGTTGATTTCCCGTTAATTCCTTGTTTAAATTTGTGTGCGGAACATACACACACACACACACACACAAATGTACAGTTTATTTTTTTTATTAGATTTAACCTAAACTTTTCGTATTATTCGATCTCATAAGACTCGCTACTAACTCCAGTAGACACGGCATTGTTAAATACACCAACAATATGGTCATCCTTAGAACGTTGTCTTCTAAGTGCTACTTTGAGGGCCAGGGCGAAAGATGTGAACTGTAGGTACAGTATTGGCTTATCTAGGTGCTGGTAGTAGTAGGCAGCGTTCACGGTAAGACATTCGTGAAGTAAATCGTTGTCGCCCAATTTATACACAATTGCATCCAAGTCACTGGGAAAAATGAATTTTATAAATTAGGAAAATAATATAGCAATTATTGTAATATCCGTTTATGTTTGTTTGTGTACCATTATAATGCATGATTCTGTTTTGTTTCGCTGCTTTCATTTTATATTTTGTTTCTTATCCAGAGGATAAAATTTTTTCCGTACTATGAATTTTAACGTTCTGCTAATACATCACGTCTCGTCTTACAAAATGACAGTTTTTATTTCCTCCATGTTAAGTACGTGAGTATATTTTTATTACTATTAAGACCACATGACAAACACGAGTCTGTGGAACTTCATTCTGTGGTCTCCGTCAGAAGTCCCCCAAGGATCGGAGAAACTTGTCTGCCACTGACACTGGTACCTGCATTGTTTAGCTCCGTTATAAATTCTGTCCTGGCTTCAAGACAAGTAGGATCGCTTTGGATAAAAAAAGAAAAGAAAGTAGGAGCGTACGTAAAATATGAAACCCTGACAGTAATGACTTAATCGAATTAGTCTTGTTTTGCGAGCGGAACCTTATTTCCTTCCAAAAATATGAATATTTAAATTAAAGTGCAAGGAGTGTCTGTGAACCTTGTGTGTGTAACGGCTCGCGTGTAGTAACGCACGACTGTGAGAGTGACCTGACCTTCGTCACATCCCGTGATTACGTTTGTGGCGAGCATGTGGGTACTTTCTCGGATGCTGGACTTGGCTACGTAAGGCAAACTCTTCGGAGACTCTGGGTAACCGGTTCGTGGTACCCTCATGCTGGAACCTTGACACACATGAGGGCAGTAGAAGGCCTTCCGGGTCGAAAAAACACAATTTTTCATGTCCTTGTATTCTTACAGAAACGGTTTCCATGTACGCAGTACGTTAATTTTATGTTTGAGTGTTTCTCTATGCATACAAACCATTTCTAAACGATTCTGCGAATACCTGTGCTAGCCTGACTTCCGTCCTACTACCAGAGGTAACATATGACCTGACAGTTAGAATGTAACATTCAAATATATGCATATTTCCATTAGCTATATGCATACTCATATATAGTTGCTTTAATGGAAAGTACTTTACCTTGAATTTACAAGGAAGAAGAGGAATAACAAAACAAGTTTGAAACCCCCCAACAATCAGTTGACGAAAGCAAGTCGATTTTCAGAGAATTCGTAGGGAATGAGTATAAATAAATTCACAGCATAATAATTGAAAATTATCTCAGTATAATAATACAGCGGCCTCTCTTGGCTTGAAAATTCCAATCTTCAACTATATTCACCAAAACCCACGCTCTTTCCCAGAGCAATAAAACATACACTCCATTTGAACCTTTATAAAATTTGGAAAGTTTCCAGAATTAAAATATTTTATTTTAACGTCTGTTTTTATTTCAACTAGCTGGATGCCCGTGTACTTATTTATATAAACCCGAAAGAGTATTTAATTTTATATTAATCCTTAGTCAAGAAGTGATTTAACCTAAATCTAACTGTTCCCAGTTCCGTACATACTTTCGACCGATAGTGAATTAATTGAACAGCTATAAAATACTTTGAATTTTATTGCATCCGTCCCAACAAACATACCTCAGGATAGAATACTTAAATATACTCCTTGAGTATTGCAGGATATAATTGTCCCTCAGTCTTCAGACATAACGAAAGATTAAATTGATGAAATTCTTAGCTATATTCACAAATAGTCAACATATTGGAATCACTAACATAGCACGAAAATTAACCTAAATTTTCCGCAAGGATCGTAAAGTATTTGCTATTGCTTTTTAATATAATTCGATGGAGTATTACTGGATAAAATTATACTTTTAATTCAGTCAAATTATTTCTGCTTTATTTCATTACGAAAAAAGGAACTATTTCCTTTGTTCGTCGCGTAGTAACGTCTCTGTCTCTAGCGTGAGCGCGCAATAATTTAACACAAAATTATCACGTTTTTCAATTATAATTCTTTCCACCTTTATGCTAGGGGTTTCTCACCCCCACAGTACCATTTCTCCACTTTTGAAGAATATGTATACCAATTTTTTTTTAATCTGCCCACACGTTTAAATTTGTATAGAAATTAACGTAAATACATACATACAAATATACATCCTTTTTTATTATAGAGCAAAGATCGACCTATTAACAGACAATTTTTATACTTGAAAAACTAATTTATTTAACTTCGCTAAGTTTCGTTTCATAGCCAGTCTGAGGACGCGTTTATCTCATCATCTTTCAGTCGGACCACAGCCTGAAAAGGGTGAAAATAAGTACCGAAACGTAAGTGTTGACAAATATTTTTCTTTAATTAAGAAAGAAAACATTTGACGCTCAGCCATATAGGTCCGGAAATATTTTAATTAAAGGATCAGGATGGAAAAACCCGGGTCTCCCGGTCCGGCCGACATTTTTCCATCCTTCACCTTGTATTAAAATATTTTTCTCGTTTGATTCATAATATTGTGAACTATAAAAAGAGACTGTTAATATGTCGTTAAATATATCTTACTAAAAGAAAGCTGATACACGCAAGCGAAAGGTAAATGGTTAAGATTAATCAAAGTATATGGATGGAAAAATGATGAACTGACCGGGTCTGGTCGACATTTTTCCATTAACATACTTTGATTATATCTTATTATTTTCCAGGATATTTCAATCATCACTACACCATTTATTTTTGCGTTGCTTCGTTACATCGAAAACTCTGATATATTAAAAAGTCGTGGATCAACTGTTTGTCACTTACAGGGAAAATAGATTTACTATAGTTGTTTTCCTCGCCAAATTACTAAAAAAAACCGGGAGTGTACAAATACGTACATATGTATTAGGCCTGAATTGTGTGTGCATTCTCTTTTCCCATCACTAGTGTTAGTTATTTAATATGATGTGTTTCTAAGATTCATGTGTGATTTCTGAAATATGCATTTATAAGACTTTTTTTTCACGGTAATGAAAATACTGAGTAAATAATCATTTTTGTGTAAATTTGTGTTGTTTATAAACTTTTACTAGACTCTTCTGTAATTTTTCAAATTACTGATCATTGAATGTAAATACTTATGACGGAAACGCTTCTTGCAACTAGAGAAGTCGTGTACGAGTGGCTTTGCGTCTCTAAATTTTTATTTTGAATCAAATCTGAGTATTCAAATTGCAGGGTAGCGTCCCAGAGTCGTGGAAGTGCAGTGAATGTGATACACGAACTAGAATGAACGGACACGAGTGCTAACAGGGCGCCCCCATGTTAAAGCACTGCACACCTGCCAATGCAGACCCACGGTCATTAACGATATGGACGCAAATACGAGAGTACTACAAAGTACAAGCCCTTGGGGAAATTCTGACTGTACGATTGTCGTAATCGTGTGGGGGCGATCAGTTATTAGGACGAATTGATGAAGCAGTGAACTCAGGGCATCTCGAACACCTTCTACGGACGACTAAAAGACCCAAAGGTCTCCAAGATTCCGAAATGGAGAGAAATCCGATATATTTGCTTTAATAATATATTTATAAAACAATCCATATAATCACTGTCTGAATAGTCGAAGCCCGACGACATTGCTTGCATATGAACGTTAATATAATTTTTCGAGTGAGGGTTGTTAAAATCTTATGGCCTCGTCAAGGATTAAATTTGTTTACGTTTCTTGGAAACTGTTTCAAACTCCGCGATGCTACGATGAAAAGACTTTTACTAGTCAAAAATATATAAAACCTCAGGAGCTTTCGTTCATTCGAACATAATCATCTGAGTTTTGTACATTAAAAAACACACACCCCGAAGATAAAGAATGTTGGTTTATATAAATCTTCTAATAAATAAAGCAGTGTGTTTGTTTGTATGTATGATGTTCCCTATACAAATCTACACCGGTGGAGAAAATTTCACCAAATTACATACATGTGTTCTTTGCAACCAGGGAACAAACACTGTCGGGATGAGACGCGCATCTACCACCCCCATGGACGGGGATGAAAATATTAAAAGATGCTAAAACTGAGTCGGATATAATCTTTAGGGGGTCAAAGAGATTGTGATAGTGTGTCTACCGATGTTATCTGAGTATAATTTCAAACCCTTACAGCATGGGAAGGAAGCACTCTAAGGGGTGGGGGTGAACGTGCGTTACAATAAAGTAGCCCGAATACAACTTAGGTGGGAGTCAAATCCAGGATTACGGACGTCACTGAGTTTAATTATGATATTAAATTGTCCATTTAACATGGACAGGGGTGGAAATTTTCAAACATGTTAAACGGTCGATATTTCCGTGGAATAAATATTTTTCAGGGTTAAATAGATTGATAGTTTTTCTACAGATGTTTCGGTGTGTAAAATTTGAACCCCTCTTGCCATGAGAAATGCGCACATTTTAGGGTGGGGAAGGAGGGGAGATACAAGAAAATAACGCTAAAACAAACGAGATTCCAGTCAAACCGTGTTTATGGATGTCGCTGAGTTTATTTGTGACAAATGTGCGGGTGTGGGCTGGTATGGGAGGGATTGGGCGGGCGTGATCTGGGTTAATACTTCTCAAACATGTTAACCGGCCGAATTTTGTGTCGAATAAATATATTTCGGAAACAATGAGATTCGTAAAATTTCTCTACATGTTCTCCGTGTATTGTTTCAAACCTTATCGGGCTTGGGAGGGAAGCACCCTTAAATGTGTGGTTGAAGTGGCATTACATAATAATAACGGAAAACAGTCGATATAGGAGTCAAATCCAGGGTTATAGGTGGCTCTGAGTTTAATTATGAAATTCAGTTGGCCAATTAGCTCCTAGGGTCGGACGTGGGTAGAAATGTTCAAAAATGTTAACCTGTCGATATTTGCGTCGTATAAATATTTTTCGGGGTCAATGAAACTCATAGTATTCTTTAAAATATTCTGTGTATAATTACAACCCCTATCGGCTTGGGAGGAGAGAACCATGAAGGGTAGGGTGTAGTTGATAACATAAAATAACGGGAATAGACCGAGATTCGAGTCAATTCTGGAGTTATGGATGTCGCCGAGTTTCATTAGGACAAACTGGATAACAGTCGGGGGAGGGGGGGGGTCTGGGCGGTGGTAGATCTCTTCAAGGAATGTAACCGGTCGATTTTTAAGGGGAATAAATACTTTTCGTTTAAACCACAGCAACGGGATTGGAAATTTTCGAACATGTTCAAACGGCGATACATTCGTGGAATGAAACTATTTCAGGGTCAATGATATCAAAACCTTTCGGAATGGGAGGTGAACATATTTAGGGATAGGGGTCGAGTTGTGTCACATAAAAATAACGATAAAAGAAAAGATTCGAGGCAAGTCCGGGGTTATGGATAAATGACATTTCGGGCAACGCCGGGCACCCAGCTAGTATTTCAATAAAATAAAACAAAAATATAATAGTGTAGAATAATTGAATGTTGTCCCTTGCAATAATATAGTTCATAAGAAAAAAGTGTCCGTAGGAATTGCTTATATCAAAGGTGTGAGTGAATTTATTTAGAGACTTTTACGTGATAATGGTTTTTGTGAAACTGATATCGTTATTAAACTGGATAATAAAATAGCGAAATATATAAATAGTACGAAGGAATTTATAAAATAAATTGTTTAGATTGTAATAAAATATATATTGGTCATATACGAATGCCTCCTGAAAAGAGAATTTACTTCCATAATAATAATTTTAAGTCTACTTCCAAAACTAACACCAGTTTATCGACACATGTAAAAAAATTGGGACACACAATTAATTGGAAAGAAATTATGATTGTACATAAGGAGACAAATGTCTACAAAAGGAAGATTTTGGAATATTCACCAAAACGATGAAAATGTTTTAAATCAGAAAAAGGAAGTAGGTTTAGTGGAAGTAATCTACTCTCGTATATGGAATAGTATTAAATGAAATAAAAATTGATATTTTGTAAACAAATTTATGTAAAAAGAAAATTTTTAATATAATGTATTGTCATAAAATTGCAACAGTAGAGGCGCTAGTGTAGACGGAAAATTCGAGAGTCACGCATGTTCGTGTTGACTCGGTGCTGTTGTTGAGGTTGAGCGGGGCTGTGTGTTTTTTAATGAACAAAACTCAGATGATTATGTTCGAATGAACGACAGCTTCTGAAGTTTTATATATTTTTGACATGTGAAAGTGTTTTCATAAATAAAAAGTTTGCGTAATTTTAAGGTTTCGTTTTATTTAAGAACTGAAGTTACTCGTATAGCCATACAACATAATTAAAAATAAAACCTAATTTTCCTCCCCCGCTTTCAAAGGTTTGTCAATAACCAAAATGTGATGAACATCCTTTTACAGTCTGTACTTTTACTTAATAATCAATCAAAAATTTTCCCATGTTATGTCATCGAGTATTCGACTTTTCTTTCCAAAGTTGTGGCAACATATGTTCTCCTATTTTCATACTGTACCTTCATGGCTTCACAAAAGCCAATCACAATCCATTTTTTCACATTATAATTCTTCACAAACAATTATATCCTTTTATTTCCTGACTTGCTTCGATTCACTGTTATACTTCTCCCCATACAAATAAGTTTATAAATATTTCCTCTATAACCATATTTTTTACTTAAGCTTTATTTGCTTAACATGTCCCTTATTAATTCCAAGATTAGCAAGCCAACGTAAGGCTGGAAAATTAAGATAATTTTCTTGTTTCGCGTTTCCTGTCACGTAACAACACGTGAAGCTTAGACCGTAAAAAATTCTTTAAAAAATCTGCTTGAAGGAATAAATGGAACTACATGAAGAAGTACCAACGATATTTCCAATCAGAGCCTAATTAATCCAAATGCATTACAGTTATCCGTAACAAATAATTTAAATAATAAATAGCAGAACAATTTTATATACAATTTAAAACAGGCGAAAATTCAGTATTAAAATTTAATCATGCCAATATATAAAATTTCATAGATATATCCATTCGTTATAATTATTTAACAGACATCTTCGACATATTCATCTGCTTCGAGGCTGGAAAATATTTTATCTACGTAATTTTATATATTGACATGGTAAAGATTAATTTTAATACCAGAACAATATAATTACGCGTTTCTTTACCTTACTGTATACTAATTTTAGGTTTATTGGTTATACTAGCTGGGTGCCGGCGTCTCCCGGGTTGTTATAATTAAACTCAGCGACATCCATAACCCCGGATTGGACTCCAATCTCGGTTGTTTCCTTTATTATTATGTAACGCCGCTCGACCCCCACCCCTAAGGGTGCTCCCCTCCTATGCCGAAGGGGGTTGAAATAATAAACAAACAAGATCGGGAGAAACACTTTCAATCACTTTGATCCCGAAAAATATTTATCGGTATGAGATATCGACGGTTGGAGGACGTTTGAAAATTTTCACTCTCGTCGACCCCAGCCCACAGTGTTTGTTTCC
Source organism: Zhengitettix transpicula (assembly GCA_037074705.1). NCBI lineage: Eukaryota > Metazoa > Arthropoda > Insecta > Orthoptera > Tetrigidae > Zhengitettix > Zhengitettix transpicula. The sequence continues at coordinate 6,826,944 of CM073595.1, forward strand.
GCTTTGCAAGGAACACGTTTGGTCAAATTTGGTCAAATTTACTCCACGGGCGTAGATTTGTATGCGAAATACACACACACAAACGGTTTATTTTATTTATTATATTGGTATTAGATCCAACAACATAAATATATTTTAAGTATTTTCCCACTCATTTAATTTTTCGTGTTTATTATTTATTTCAAATATTAAACATTAAAATACAAGGAAATATTAAGTTACATTTCATTTATTTATTTCGCTTTGAAATCGATTATTCTTTAGACCTCACTGGAGGAAACTGTTGAACTCAGTTTTTTTCTCAATTCTACTAAGTTCTGTTTTAACTGACGTATTATCTCATTTTCTTTTTATGTATTATAACCCCACAAGTTTTTAATCAATATCAGATTTTTTCTCTACTCCAATATCGGTTGTTTTTGCTTCATTTCTATGTACCGCCCCTCCAACTCCACCCCTAACAGTGCTCCACTCCTATTCCGAAAAGGGTTTGTAATTATACACAAAAATATCTCGAGAAACGCTATTAATCTCATTGACCCCGAAATATTCTCTTTCGGCCGATTTAACATATTATGAAAATTTCCACCCCCTTCCGCTGCCAACCCTTGGGGGTGGTAGACGTGTCTTACCCCCACAGTGTTTGTTTCCGGTTTTAAAGGAGCACGTGCAACTAATTTTGTCGAAATTACCCCACGCGTTTAGATTTGTATGCGAAACGTACACACACATATAGTCAATTTGATTTATTAGAAGAAGAAGATTAATAAGATAAGATTAAATAACTCTCCGGAATATTTGTGCTTCTATACGGTGTGTTATAAATTAAAATGAGATTAAAAATGTACGGCAAGAATGCTGAACATTATAATTCCGTCAGTAAAAATGTATTAGTTATGAGAATCAGTGAAATTAATGGTATTTTGGCATCCAACTCCTTGATTTTGCAGTTCATACGTGTCACACGCAAAATATCCGTTTTCCAGAATCTCTGAACCTCTCTTATAGGGTTGTGGAAGTGATATTCCTGAAGAAAGTGCCATGAGTCCAAAGATAGTGCAGTTATCCGAAGCCAACAATTCAATTTGTGTTTTGACTTTACTCTGATCTCTTCCCATTCTTCAATTGGAATACTAATTCGGAAAATCTTTTCAACGGTTTTTAAGCTGGTCCCAACAGAGACCAATCTCTCTATTCATTCGAGTTCTGTCCGGATTATCCACCAGGGTAAACAACGGAATCTCTACTATCGAAAAGAAAAGTGATGACAATGTTATTCAAAGATGACGCGTTGGTTTTTGGAACGGCACATTGACAGCAATGTAGTTCGATTGGTGACGGTCGAAGGTAGACACAATTGGTTGCGTCAAAACAACGGGAAGAAACTAAATAATTAAGAGTAGAACAATTTAGCTGCTGGAATGAATACGGATTGTTAGTGACGTCATGTAATCCAGCGGCATATGATTTCGTCAGCTCAGTATCAATTTTTTACCAATTCGGCGATAAACCAATAATTTTTTGTGTCCTTGTGTTGGACGCGTGTGTGGCACAAAGAAAGCTTAGCAGGTGTCGCCAGAGGCACCTGCTCCTGCATGAGTGTGAAGGCCGTCTTCAACGAATTACAGCTGCCGTACTCGGTCCATATCAACGATCTGCGACACCGCTCTCGCAGCACGTAACAGAAAAACATACGTCGTCGCAGAGCCCAAGAATTGAACGGAAAGCGCAGCGACGGGTAAAGAAAAATAAGGCGCACAATAACGAAGACACGAGTCCTCAACGTGTTCATTGCAAGTATCGTTTAATGTAACTATGGGCTGACAAAAAAATTAAAACATAGAAATTAAAAATTACTGGTAATCAACATGTTTTGTAGTCATTGGTGGAGAACAGTTCACATTTTTTGGCCACACAGAAACATTAAAAATGAAGTTGACAAAGTGTGAAAAATTTAAGATTTAGGACTAGTTGTCAAAATAAGAGATTTAAAGCTCCATTTAAATCCAAAACAGACTATACAATATCGGATCATAAGGCCTGTATGGAAAAATCGATAAAAAGAAAAATGTTCTTAGGGCCGATTAGTAAAAAATCAGTAGTATTGTGATGGAAACAGTCAGAGGTTAATTGCGTCCCACACACATCAGACAAAAATCTGAAGACCCCGTCTGCGAAGATCACTTCTGGGGCAGATTGACACACAAATGAGTTTAGTTGTTTGTCAGGCGTCCTCACAAGTCAGACTGAAGTCTCAAGGCCGAAGGAAGGTTTTCTGATTGGCAAAAAAGTCCATATAAGCAGAAGTTAAAGTAGTGTTCCCTTTCATCTTCAACGAAATCAGACAGGATTTACACTCTGCAGATAAGTATCCTATTCATGATTACCTTGTCATTTTTATGGACTATGTCCGGATGTCACGCGCAGGATTAAGGAAAGGTCTGTTGGTAATTAATGGGTAGTGAACGATGAGCGACCTTAAAGGAGTGTTTACGGAGCTTGACACGGCGTCCTTGTAATCTCTGCTTTCACCAACTCATCAATCACGCGCTTTCAAATGCGCAATTCCGGTGCGTTCGCAAAACTGTTGCTGCTGTTTCGCAAATACAAAACTCGAAATTGATTTGAAGTTTAATAGCAATATTTGTCTTCGGGCTTTCTATTCTATGCCTGAACAGGTTTGTTGGCAGCTGAAATTGACGTTACAGCAAGATGAAGGGGTTCTTTCATAAACTAATACTGATGAAGAAACTTTGATCGTGAGAAATGTGTGGAAATATCCGACGTCACCAACAACAAAGAGAAAATAGAACTAAAGCCAGGGATCTGTCGCTTCCACATACTTCCACTATAGGAGCACACAGTGACCACATGTTTTTTCCCTGTCCTCTAAAATTTGATCAGCTGTAGATGATCTCTTTTCGAAATAACTCATTCAAGTATCAGAGTCAGTAGCGGAGACATCTTTGAAGAACCTATCGAAAATTGGATTCCAGAAAAAACGCCGAGGCACGTGCATCGTCAGTGACGTGGACTACTTTGAAAAACAGACCGCCAAAAATGGTGGGTGAGCAGAAAGAAGTCGTTAAGAAAAATGATGATCAATTCTTTATCCAACAGCCGTCTTATATTGTATGCCAGGTGATGCACGCTTCACTCGCAAGGAGAAAAATAACTAATGATCAAGTCCTTTTGGCAGATATTCAAGAAGGGGTCCCCTGATACAAAAGTGGCAGAATAATTACAGAACGTAGACGCAGCTGGCAGTGTTTGGACGAATCGGTGAAAGGATTGGAGGAACTATTTCTCAGGAACAGGACCGGAGAATCTTGCATCGATACGAATGTGTGAAGCTTGAGTCCAATAGCGCTTTAACCAAATTATTACAGCTCTTTGTGGCAAATATGTCTGAAAAAAATTTTGTTAGCTAATAATTTCATTCAGGCAAGCGGAAATGGTTTATATTGACGTGATCCGACCAGAAATCTCCGTTTCAAAAATTAATCATCTTGCTGGTGTCTCTTGGTGTGTCAGGAAGGACTTGTTGAAATATTGCCAGTCAGGTATTTGTTATACGTGCAAAACATTAAAGGGAAAGGGATAAATTAAAATATAATAACTGTTCAGGTTCACCAGTCAAAGTGATGATAAAACTTTACGTCTACACATCGCAATCAGCACCAACTTTGCTGAACAATGTTGACGCGCGTCCAACAAACTGAACAGTTCCTTTGATTCGGATGTGAAATATCGACAACGGCGGGTCCATCTTCCCAGTGTGAACGATGGACGCTTGACATCGAAGTTCCGCCACGCGTCCAACGTTGGAAGGTTTTCGTAGTATCGTGTAGCGCCGGCTTTAAGACGAAGCCCTGGAAGCGCCGTGCCGCAGCTGCCATTTGGACCGCTATTTTAAACAGCATGGCTGTTCTCTGCGTATTATCACACTGGAAAAGTCATTCACGTGGATTACATGTCAATCTTAGGCAAATTTCTTGTTGAAACGAGGTAAATTTACCATTTCAAGGCGAATATTCTCAAATAATTTTTTTAGAAAAACACTTTCAACACTTTTATAGATACTACTGAAGCACCTGTTTCTTTATAACTCAAAACAAAACGTATGATTTTTATGCAGTTTATTAATCTTCGAACGGATTATCAGATTCCATGAAATGTTCACGGAGTGTTTTATTTGCATGTTAATATTCTTCGTTTCAGCTCCTGCAGTTTCCTCAGTCCCGAATTCTTATTCCGATCAAAACATACTTTCGCGAGTTGGGTATTATGAATTACAATGAAGTAGATTATTTATTCGTTTGTAGCATGGAGTCGAAGTCAAAGTCTGTGTGAAATGCGAATTATGTGGGAACAGGATAGAGGCGAAAAGTGAAGCGAGTGATTAAAATCACAGAGAATTCCGGTAAGAACAACTGTGAGTAATGAACGGCGAAGAAAACAAAAAGGGTCTCCGAATAAGAGGAAGGAAATGGGCTAACGTACAATAAACCATTCGCGTTTCAATTTTCATCTATTCAAAAACTTTACAGTGGATTTTACGCATTTATACCACAGAAACTGCTCAATTTTGTATGTATTCGATTTGGGAATCTCGCAAATATTTCTAAAGCCGAGAATAAAATTTTCATTTGGAGGACAATGAAGAAATATGTTTTGACTGAGGGAGTCGTTTATATATTTCAGTGGATTGTCGTTTCTAGAAACTTCTATTTGACTGAGGGAGACGTTTAAGTATTTTTTATTGGTTACAGTAAGACCGAATTGTAGCCTAAGTTGCAGGCAACTATCTTTTGGATATCATAATTACAAGTTATTTTCGCTCTTCAGCTGCCTATTTCGGTAATAACGAGAACTGTGTGTAATTAACGGTGAAGAAAACAAAAAGGGTCTCCGAATAACAGGAAGGAAATGGGCTCATCGTACAGTAAACAATTCGCGTTTCAATTTTCATCTATTCAAAAATTTTACATTGGATTTTAGGCATTTATACCAAAGAAACTGCTCAATTTTATATGTAATCGATTTGGGAATCTCTCAAATATTTCTACAGCCGAGAATAAAATCTTCATTTGGAGGATAGTGACGAAACATGTTTTGACTGAGGGAGTCGTTTATATATATATATATATATATATATATATATATATATATATATATCTATCTATCAATGGATTGTCGTTTCTAGAAACTTTGATTTGACTGAGGGAGACGTTTAAGTATTTTTATTGGATACAGTAAGACCGAATTGTAGCCTAAGTTGCAGGCAACTGTCTTTTGGATATCATAATTACAAGTTACAGTCTGAGTTTTGTGGGTGTTTCAGAAGTTAATTATTATACTAAATTTTCAAAGTTTTTTTTTATTACAAGTTTCGGAGTTTCGACGCGAAAAATAATACAGTTTGTAAAACACGCTCTTAAATTGTTTTTTGCAACAGGCAGCGAATTTTTAGGATAATATTTCTCGTTCTCCAGAAAATATTAATTAACATTAAAGAGCGTCAACGATTACAAAAAAAAATTGTGTGAATGTGAGTCATGTCTCGTAATACAGGTGTTTTTAGTTCAGTTTCGTCCGCCGGTTCGTACGCTGAAATAAATACAGAAGAAAATTTTCATCTACCAAACGCGTGTTCCTGTTATTTAATAATTTAATAATATTTGCAAGATCCTGCTGCTGTGTGTTTAAATATTGTATGCCTACGTGTTGCATTTTGCAATTATTTCACTAAGAAATGAAGGTTTTAATATACCATTACAATTTTTGTTATTATAATGCATAATAAACTGTTTATATATTCAATTCTTTTTTGAATAAAACAATCAATTTTAAAATTATTAGGTTGAATTGTAACAAAATACGTATTATACTAGAGTGTTATGACGTGTCCGTGGTTATTACCATATAATTTAAAAAACCTACCGATGATAAATTAAGACAATAACGGCGGTATTGTATTGACGTGGAAGTAGCTGGACATCGTCCTTGTGGAATCCCGATCCACGCGACCACGCACCTGCCTTACTGCCAGCTGCTTTTTCGGAGCAGCAGCCATCGACAAAAATATGGTGAATAACCTTACTCAGCAAGGTTAATTGAATACGGTGTAACAGAACCCTTCAGTCCGGTAGCCAGTAACACTGAAATAGAAATAAATTCAGGACCTACAAAACAAGTATTCTAAGCATAATTTCGGTAGGTTTATACATATGTTATCTGTTCTCGTTGTATATCTCGAATCTTGATTAAAGATTTTAGCTGCGATTAATGAAAACGTTCTTGTCTTTATATATCAAGGGTAACTTTATTTGTATATCCTCTGCAAATTAAGGCGAGGTGAAGGGGTTGAAAAAATTTTTTTCTTAAAAATCTTCATGACGTCGTAGACGACGGGCTTGTGTGTTATACAAATTTATTAAAATAACATGTCCAGAGACATAATTTCCAAAATCTAACATTATTAAAGACATTAATTGATGAGTAGGCCACCTTATTTTTAGAAATAAAATTATCTAATAAATTAAATATCTGCGAACTTTGCTAAGCCAGCAAAACGTGTTTTTCTTTCTTTAGATTTGACACTTCAGTCGTGATATCATGACCAGATACTATGCATTTAATTTAATTTGTAGGATCATTTCACAAACTCGTATACTAAAAAGAATGAAAATAAAAGTTGCATAAATTAAATAAATTAACAACCTTTTTACGGGCATTTTAAAATATTTTATTCAAAACAGCGACGTTTCGGCGCCTTTTCGTACTTTTCATAAGGTTGAATACGGTAACAGAAATGTCATGAATGGTGTAAAACAACCATTTTTTCAATTCAAAATTTATGAAACATTTATTTCTTCTTATTCTTCTATCTTAAAATGTAAAACTATATCATTTTTAATATTAAAAACCTAAATTTTCAACACTCTTGCAATTTAATAATGTTACCAGTCATAAAATAATTAGGAGTATATTTTTTTATATTTAAAATTAAAAATTAATAACTAAAATTTTTTGTTTAATATTTAAGAAAATATATAAATTACATAATTTTATGAGAATTTAGTGGGTTACAGTTGTGAACCGATGAAACTGCAAAAAATGGCACTGAAACGTCGTTGCGTTGAGTAAAATATTTTAAAGTGTCTGTAAATACGGTCGTTAAATTTTAATATACCTTATTAATAAAAAAAAACAGGTGAAAATTAAATATTAAAAGATACATACTTTGGAAAGCATCAAATGAAAAATATTTGTTCGAAAAAGAATAGAGATTTTGAATTTTTGTCGCAGCGTGTGTGGAGTAAAACATTGAGGATACGTTGGACTTACAACTAAATACGGTCAATCAAAAGTTCTGGTTGTTGACAGCTGACCAGCTTAATATTTAAGTGCTTTGGAAGTTTCCGTAGATACAGGCACTAAGACAAACGTCGAAAATGGGATAGCTTAAGTTTTCCGTTCAAAAACGTTGGTTTTTTTTTTCGTACACCACTTTCTCTCTCTAAATAACCTGCCTTTCTTCTCAAAATCGGACAACGGAAGATCGATAAAAAAAATACCATCATAGTGATTAAACTTCAAGTGGAATAATTTTTGCTGCCAAATCTCATGAGCCAAATTTTAGGATCCAGGATCAGGTTTTTTGTGTGGTGTGGAACATCTGGTTAATCCGAGGGTAAAAAAAGATAGTCTAGTCATTAGTTACTGGAACGTCAAGAATCAAGGGTTTATACGAAATAATATATTCCAAGATGACCTGACGAATGAGGTCCAAATGAACAGTTGGAAGCAGGAATTTAGAAAGAAAAAATACCAGGGCAAAACATGAAAAATTTTCGTTCTTAGTGGTGAAGATGTGACCCAATTAGATTTATCAGTGGGAAATATATTAGAAAAACACTAATAAATTTTACCAATATTATATATTAATTTTGAATTTGGTCGGAGCTTTCGGAAAGCCATCTTCAAATAGTCCATAAATTTTGTTCATTCATATTTATAATATTCAAAAATTTAGTTCGTCGGTTTCTTCAAGATCTGTCTTAAGGTAATCGTGCAATTATTTATCGCCAATTTTATGTCGAACATTGTCAATTTTCTTTTGAAGAATATTAAATCTCCATTATACTGATTTAAATTGACACATCCAAGTTGATCCGACACAGAACTGGAAATAAAGACAGATCGTGTCTTACTGTGATAAACATATAAAATTAATACTAGAATATTAGAAATATTGAAGGAACAAACATTTTTTTTGAAGACGCCCATGGCAAATTTCAGAAATTTGAAATTAATACATAATTTCGGGAATATTTTTTTTTATATAAATTGGAGTCTAAAAGAAGTACGAGTCAGAATTGTTTTGAAATATCTTACATCTTCAGCAATACTTATCGGCTTGTGTCAATTAATGATTTTCAGTGCTTACGTAACGACATAAAATTATAAACAAAATGTATATATTTTATTAAGTGAAATCTAAGAACAAGTTATCGATCGGAGTACCGGTATCCTTAGGATTCTGAGTCACGACAAACTACATTTAGCAATGAAATTAGTGACGGAACGAAGGATTGTGATGAAGTTCCAGTTTTCTTCATGTCGAAGTCTGGAAGGATCCAGATTTTCAGAACGAGTGATACCTTCTGAGTTGCGAGATTAATTGCCGAGATCTAGGGGTCATTGTATTAAAAACAACTGGTAATTTCAGTTTGTTAATCTTGTGTTTATATCTGGATCCCCCCCCCCCTTTTTTTTTACGCACATCGTAACTTTTGAAACTTAGAAATTATTTTTGATTGTTGAGTTGTATCACCTGTATGATAAATCTTGGGAGTATTTGCGGGAGATGCGGTGTAAGTTAAGAAGATGGCAGGTGTATCTGCGTACGCACCTGCTTCGGCCACTTCCGGGGACTGGGACTTACACTCGGGTCACGACAATCTTACCATCGACAATAGATCATCACTTTGCCGCAAATAAGCGATAATATATTGCCAGTATTGATCAAATCCTGGCGATCGTGTGTATTATTCGCTATATATATATATATATATATATATATATATATATATATATTGTAATAATTAAATAAAGTGGGTTCTTTAAAATAAAAAGATTATTAAGGGAAAACAATTAAACAAATTTATTAACAATTTTAAATTCACAATAATATTTGGGATCTCAGGGTCTTAAACTGGGTTTGATAAATGGCTGAATTTATACAATCAAAATTACATTTACCTTTTATGGAAGTTAATGCGTCTGAAACATAGACGAGATTTGCTGTGGAAGAAATAATACTACAGATTGAATTTAAACAGTTTTAAATTTCATCAGGAATTAACGATCTCATTTTTATCGATAATTAAATAATTAAAATTAAAGTTAAAGAACGATCTGACTTTTATCTTTTAAAAACGGTTTACAATATGATTTTAAAGTTTTTCTACTTACGGCCGCCCAGGTCTCATTTTAGGTTTTTCGTGCACAAAATTTGGGGATATCACTGATTCTAGTACTCACAGACTCTAAATGTCAACAAATTCTAATTGGCGTAGTTTTGTTAGTTGGTCTAGCACAAATTGGTAGATTCTCGATGCTTTGCTGCAACCTGGATTTGCAGATCTCGTGACTTTAGTTGGAAATGTACTTCATTGGTTTGTCTATGGTCAGCAGGTTGAATTTATGCTCGGCCACCGATTACAACATTAGTTTCACTCTCGCCTTCCCGACTGTAAAACTTTTTATAACATGAATTTTCTGGTCTTTACACCTCGCTGTTCTATGCCCGACTGCACATTTCTGACTGTCCGTTCGTCTCGTAGATTTTGAGTGCGTAGAACCTCAACAATGTTTTCTTTGCCTCGCCGAATTGTTGCGGCGTCCGATCTATATCCTCTAATAATGAGTCCTCTACAATCCAACTTCCCAATTAGCACAATGTCTTAATTACCAATTACTACAATATATATATATATATATATATATATATATTCGCTTTTCTATTCAGCATATTTAAGAAATATACCTCGTCAATGACGAAATACCGTCAATATCGCGCATAAATAAATATAAAAATAGAATCCAATAGTTGCAACTAAAAACCCTAATTTATTTCCACAAAATCCCTGCCATTATTTTCAAATACATCTCGCCGGCTTGAGATTGAAGCGCGTTACAATTAAAACAAAACTTCCGAACCAGCACTAGTGATCGTTTGCATTCCAAAGCTTAGAATGCGAAACGAAGTCGTTGCTAGGATGAATGTTCTGTTGTTCAAATGGGATGTGCCAAATGGCATTCCATGTGGAGCAAGCCCTTCTTATTCCCTCGTTCTGTTGCAATTATATCAAATTTGAGGAAATATCAGATTAAAAATGTTATTTTATCACACACATTCATTACAAGAAACTTCATCTTCTCGAAATAATTGACTTACATAGATACATTATTTTTTTAGAATTAGCTTCTACCAGGTAATAATACAATACGAAAAAATTTACGTCTGATTGAAAATAATGACTCAAAAGGATTTTGAGTTTTGTCAACTGACCAGTGCAGTTGTGTTTCTCTAGGCTCTTCTTAGCACCTGACGAAAGGAACAAGGATCCCAGAAACAACGTTGTGTGGTATTTATATTACCCTTTTTTGTCTTTATTGGCTATCTTTTTTATTAATTAATAATACAATATATTGTCGTTTCGCGAAGATGAAATCGTAGGTTAAAAAAATCAGAACTATGATGTCGTTTTGAACAAGAATATATTTTTTAAAATTTATAACACGTTTTTCAACTGAATCAAAGACCTGAAATTTGTCGGTCTGATCGTTGGTGGATAAATTTTGTAGTAGAAACTCTTATAATAACTACTGGAATTTTTAAATAATTTTTATTTTCGAATGAGAGCGTTCGGTCTACAGTTCGCCATATTCACACATTTTTCTCTGGTTACATACAATAAAAGAATTTAATAAAATAATTATTCATATACATTTACTTCAAAATATTTTATTTGTGAACAATAAACTTAATTGCATAATTTAATGCGTACGTAATATTTAATATTACGTATTCATGTGTACCATCATTTTACGTCATACAATTTCGATCGACGGTACATTCTGACAATAAATGTTAAATTATTTTAACGTCATTTGTTGGTCCTTATACTATAATTCGTGGTCACAAATAATATATTTTTCTTAGTTATATATATTAATAAAGAATGTAGTCTTTCTCGGTGTAGACTATGAATAAAGCCTTACCGAGTAAACAATTGTAATTGTGACGTTTCGATGACGCAAAGACAATTGTTTATTCGGTTAGAAGCCCGAGAAGACTTGATAATATTTTAATTTGAAATATTATATTCTATATTCTCTACACCACTAATAACAAAAAATTCTGATACCGAAGAAACATAATTAAAGTATAAAAAATGTACAGAAACGGCATTGAGTTGAAAAAATATTTTAAAATGTCTGGTATAATGGTCGTTTAATTTATCGTAATATATATATATATATATATATATATTGTAAAGCCAATTAATTAGGCCATTAATTATTTGGACATAAAATTTGAGTTGTTTGAGAAATCCATTACAGCGGTCTTATCGAACAAAGCGACAATGGAAAAGCGAACTCACTTTGCTTTGTCGAAAAGTAAAAAATGGCGTATGCGCGTTAAAACTCGGGAGAACTAGGAGTCAGTTCGCGGAAAAACATCGTGAGGAGCAGAACAAGTAATATAACTGTTAGTTGGTGGCGGGACATTTCAGAGGACGGAGCAAATAATACTAGAGCAGAGACTAGCCGTCGTTTATGTATTATTAAACAAAGTTGTGAATTTAAGACAAAGTAAAAACATTCACGGAAGTATTACCTCGTAAATATCGCTAAGTAAAAGCAGTTTACGTCTATAGCCAGCCAGGGAAGGAAGCGAGCAGTTTTTACGTATACAGTCAGGAAAGTCTAAGAGAGTTTACGTCTATAGCCAGCCAAGGGAGCAAGCAGACATCAGATAGCTGACATTCAGGAGGATCATCCGAGTTCCTGTGAGCCTATCAATTTTGACTTCAATAGTGTAAAATCTGTGAGTTGACTTTTAGAATCAGTGTATAATTTTGCAATAGTGTACTTCCGAAACCAAAAAGAATGCTGGTACCAGCTGGACAGATGTAAGTAACAAAACCAAACTAATGATTAATTGTAAACGTAATTAAAGGATACAGTCGGATATCGTTCTCTTTTAATTGTCAATCAAAGTTAATTTATTTACTTTTAATTACTTTCTATCTATTAGGCAAATTGTGAACTGTTTGTTAATAAGATTTTAAATCAATTTGTTGTGTCCATTATCAAACCCAGTGAGGGCCCTGAGAAATGAATATTTTAAATTGTAATTGTTTTTGAGTTAAATTTACAAAGTGGAAATAAATAAATGATTTTATGTATTAAATTTTATTAATTCTTTTATTTAATTAAACACAACTAGTCGATTATTACAAAATTGCGTTTCAACGTGAGGCAAATTCATTAAAATTCTTTAAATTAAATTTAAATTAATTATTGATGAGTATTACAATATATATATATATATATATATATATATTGTAACAATTATTACTTATTAATTAATAATTTAATTTAGTAAATCTTACAATCGGAATATTCACCACATTCATAATTGTATTTCAACTTATCTTCATAATTTTAATTTTTCTGAAACTTCATTATAATAAGATTCAGTCCCTTAGTTTCAAAAATATTCAATGCATATTATTTTAAGGTTAAATATAAATCCCTTCTGCACATCTGATTTTGTTTGTATTATGACGTAAAAAATACTCTTTTTAAAATAAAAATTCAGGGTTCTTATTTTTTAACATGTGATAATAGTTGCTTTTGAATTTTGGTTTCAATGTTTGTTTATTGATTTTCCATCGGTAGTTGTGTAACCGTTGTATTATTTTTGTCACAGTTATTTCAAGGAACGGAGAAAACCACAGGTAACAATTAATATTTATGGTATCATAAAGAAAAGTCTGGTGCCAGAAATCACTAATTACTCATAAAAGTAAACGAGTTACGTTTTAAACGTCGGAAGTGATCCAATTAGGTGTTCAATAAATTCATTTTTAGTTGCAAATATTCAAATATAAAAGGAAGGAATTCGAGTATTCTCTACAAAATTTAGCTACTCCTTCCTGTCCTATCGAGAAATATTCTAATTTACACTGCCACCTTGTCCACTTCAATTACGTAAATTAACGCAGAGGCCATGATACGTAATTGATAGTCAGTCTCCCGAATGATTAATCATCACATTAACTAACTGCCTAACTTCTACAACTATAACTAATCTCATTCCTAAGCCCGCGACTTCGTATTTCCGTATCATTATAGTGAGAGCAAATTATTGCTTCCGTAATAGTAATATTCTGTTTGCAGAGAACAGACCAATTTCCTGGTGAAGAATCCTAAAACCGGAACTGGTTTAGTGCGATAATTAGGTTTTTTCCCTTTATTTGTGCAGGTCAGAGTGACGACATTGCACCTGCCTCTCTTACAGGTGTCAGAACTTCCACCTATACTAATAAACTACACACAAAACGAAGCATTAGTCATGTGTCTGGCGTCTACACTTGCAATTTTCATTATAACAAATGCACTTCATGAGATTCTATACGTCATATTAATATAGAAAAAATATATCATAATTTCAAAACTGACACCAAAAAAATTGAAAATACAATTCTGGGATTTTTTTTTCTTTAACCGAGCATTTCAGACGTTAAAACAAATATTTTATAAGTATTCACTCCAACTTGAATTTTTTTTTAAATATAAAGCACGTGTTCGAAGTGCGACAGATGAATGTTATGTTCTACAGCGCACTGACGTCAAATTATTCCAATTAGTGCGCTTAATTAACACTTTGCATTCATTCAAGCCTAAACGATCCTTTCTACTATTTCTCATAGCGAGTGGAAGTGAACGTTACCGAATAGAAAATAATTACCCTTTAACAAAAGGACCAGAGAATATAATCAAGACTTTACAATCATCATTTTATGATTACGAGAACATTTGACAAACAAAAAACTAATTGTCTTGGAAATGTTACTTTAAGAAACTTAAATTGGAATAAAAAAAATTAATGGATATAAACGTCAGATAAATTTTACACGGGGCGTTTAGAAGATTGGGAGCATAAGAACAAGCAGAAATAACAGCAATTGTAACCGACGATGTTTTTCGAAACTTATAAGATGCCACGAGAAATGTCGTTACCGTGTTGATTGAAGAAAACTGTTTATGATTAATAGGAGGATCATGAAGTAAAATAAAAATCGACATCAACGACTTTCTCTTGAGGTTTCCAGCGCGCGTAAAGCCGGTTTACTATTCAACGGCTCTGGAGTTTCACTTCTCATCACAAATATTTCACAAAACGTGTAAATAGTGACAAAACTGACGAATCGTAACCGCAGAAAAATTGTTTGGAGGAATCTATTACTTTGACCAGTTTTTGGCATATTACCTGACAATATCTTAGAACATATGTAAAGAAACGTTTTTCTCTTATGAAAAGGATGAGAAATGCAGACGAAAGTTTGCAGTTCTAACGGGCTAAAATATTATTCCCACAAATCAAGATGTATCAATTATGTGTTCCCTTGAAGAAAACCACGTTTAAAGCTTACGGCTATTTACATTGAGAAATGTAAAGAATTAATGTCACTTATTTTATTGTATTTTCCGTATTTTCGACCCCTTCAAATTATCTACAGTTCGAAGATGGCCGTTTACAATTTGCATATCGGATGTGGTTATATAGCTTGACGGAGGTCAGGAAGCGAATTAAGGAGCTAACGTGTTAGGAACCAAGCAATAAAATGGAAATCGTAACGGATATGCTAAGATAATGGAGACGAAGTGAATAAAGAATGGGAAGAGTTTCCAGAATACTCGAAAGAGACGCGCGTAACAAAAGCAGCCACACAAGTTTCATGCTCCTCTCACATTCGAGATTTAAAAAACTTTAATCTACCGACAAAACATCTGCCAAATCTTGGTTATAAAAAGTCTTCGAAAGCTGCTTAAATAATTATGTTTGCGTCCAAATCTACAATGTAAAATCTGTTCGAATGTGCTGCTTCTTCGGTACATAACACGAGACGTTCACAGCTTGTAAAAGAAAAGTTGTAATGTGTTTCATCTTTCACTTCTCCGTATCTTTCGTATGGTTACTTAGAAAAGAAACGAAATTTTAAAAAAAATTAATTTCACAGAATACACAAGCGTGAATAATGTCAAATGATATAAATACATCATTAATGGTATTTTTTGACATATTTACAGAAAACTGTTACAATTCTAAACTTTTATTAATGAAATTTTCACTTAACATATGTACTATTAAAAGTATATACTATATTTAGTAGTATTACAAATCACATGCACAGTACTACTCATTTCAATAGTACGTGTGACTAATATCTGTATCGGCATACTTTGGATTTTCATAAATTTTAGTGTTTTATTTGTTTTTGACAAGTTTTAATTAATTTTATTTTTTTCAATATTAGAGCTATGTTCGAATTTCACCGATTTAAAAACGCGACCAGAATGTTTATTGTATTACGCTACATAATTCAGTACTGTTACATACATAATTCAAAATCGCAGAATGAATAATGACACTGATGTCATAAGCTTTTTAATTGAAGGAATAAATCCGAGGTTATGGATGTTGCTGTGCATTAAACCTGCCGTTTAACACCCAGGGGCGGGGATGGAAATTTTCAAACATGTTTAAACGGCCGATATTTGCGTCGAAAAAAAAATTTTCGCGGACAATGAGATAGATAGCATTTCTCCAGATATTTTTTTGTATAATTTCAACTTTTTCAGCATGGGAGGGCAGCACCTTTAGGGATGGCGGTGGACGGACGTTACATAAAAATAATGAAAAAACAACCTGAGTTAAATTAAAACAACCCGGGCAACGCCGAGCACCCAGCTAGTGTTACATAAAAATCATTAGTATCATATATTATGATTAATATTTGGTTATTGATTATTTGTCCCACTCATTTGTTACTCATTACTTGTCCTACTTTTTAGAGAATAAATTATAAATTTAAGTATGATATTTGCCTATATTTTTTTATAAATATCACATTCATATTTTCTTACAAAGTCTGATTGCATTGATCGCAATTAATTAATAAGGAAATGAATCTGAACCACAGTTGGCGAGTCCCCTTCTGACCATCACTCGCATCAATCAAGTTAGTCTCAGTCTCCTCCCAGCACGAAAATCTTGAAGAATTTACACAGCTCGTGCTTCAAAAAATACAGTCTTAGTTGCTAAACGTCCACCAAGGAATAATAAAAAAAATTTAATCAAAATATGTTTATATCAGTACATTTATGCAGTATCATATCACGATGATGCAACCCGGATTACGCACAATCATTTGATTGTCGAACGATTGTCTTCTCGGGACCTTATTACGAAGATGAAAGAATTATTGTTAACTAAATTCAATATTATTGTTTTTATCCATTTGTTAGTTGTCTGATGAACTGTAATTACGTCTTTATAGAAGAGGTTTTTTTTATTCGCCGTGACATCTCAAGAACGGTGTAATTCCATAAAACATTAGCACTTAAAGGAAAAAATAAAATTCATATATTTATATATATATATATATATATATATATATATATATATATGTTAATTTGCGGTAGTTTCCAGGTCAATTGGTCGTTTTCTTTTTAGCCTTCTGAGGAGTTAGGTGGAGGAGGATGGGATTCTGTAAAATTTACGTGTAGTGAAAGGCAAACAGGAATGAGATTAGCTTCGAACCAGTGACTGAATGCACTCCCGTGCATTATCACAAGTCGCACTAGCACAATCAGTCACCGTTAGTCTGACACGGTTTCCTGAACCTTCAGTGAAATACTTTTACCTGCGTTTCCTTGCCTATAGTTAATGGAGTTTCTCCCAACTATTTTGTAATCCTGGGATACAGTTCTCTTAAAAATAATGTTTTGTAAGGTCATAATATTAAATATTTAAATTTATTCTGAACTGGAAAAATATAAAAACAAAGCACCCAGAAATTATTTCAAGTTTATTTTGAATATATTAAACTGATTTGGAAAAATGGAATAAAACGCACTATTACCGGACACGTCTAGTATGAAAAGTGCGCATTTATTATAATTTTGCACACAGTTGTCTGGAAGCAGATCCAGAATTAATACGACTTATATGAAAAGTTAACGGCATTTACTCATTACTGAACCCGATACGAATGAGTGTCTACTCACTTGCATAAAAGGAATCTCTCTGAAACGGAATCCCTGCAATAAGCGTGCTGTACCTCTGTATCGCATAACAAAACAAGACTTGTATTAGCATACTAACATGGCTTTTCTAAGCTTCCAGAACCATATGTTGGGTAGAACGCGGTCATTTCAGCCGGAAATGAACCAATGGGGAGCTACACGCTCAATACAAAGTCCATGTCAAATTTCAACTGCCTGCAGTACTCTCTTTACGTGACTGACACAATGAAACTGTGCCAATCTAATTAGAAGAAATTAGTTCCGTCCAAAGCAGAACGTAGTGAAGTTATAACGGCAATTGGTCATATGAAAAGGAAGACGCAGATGTAACATTAATTATCGCGGCAACAATTGGAGTCCACATAAACTGGACGGGACTATTGTTAATCCAAAAACTAATAACACCCGTTACCAGGAAAATACCCGAAGCTAATGTCAGCAGTGGGAAAAAAATACCATTTCTTTTTATATGTTTTACCACTAAACACTTCCTACCGTAACATCATTACTTATTCCAATCAATCTCATTGACATACGCACTTACTCGTAAATATTGACATATATCGCGAGTGTTTCACTCAATAATTAATGTTTTCCTTTTCATGAAGGTAAATACAACCTTTATTATTTGTTTGTTCGTTCAATAGAACCCTATTCTGTCTTTACGTAAGCTAACTCACCTTCTAATATTGCATCTTACTTGTCTTTGAACGACAATGGTTTTACTTCAATCCGTTTCAGTTGAAGAAAAAAAAATCCGCGGAAAGAATTGAACTTGTACCTGCATACTAATTGCCGTAAACCACGCGTGTATCGTAACAACTGATTGGTTGAGAATTATAGTGTCAGCACTTCATCAATTGTCCAGTTACAGACTCGTTTAGTTAAAGGCCACATTATTTTATACGTTATATGGACTATTTTTCGGATATTTACGAGGCAATTATTTAAAATAATATCAGTGAATTGGGAAATTATCCGATAAGTTCATTACTTGTAAAGCCACGTTGTGATAGGATTAACTATTTCCAGATTGTAAGAATTGAATAAACCCGTCCAAAACAACGGTTTATTGCTTGTTGCTTTCATGAAGGGACGCTCAGTTTTGCTGCAGAGGAATTTGCATTTAAAAAAATTTTAGTGTGAATATAAATTACTGTAAAATTTCTAGGCATCCCGCAGCGCTATGGAAAATATTCATGAACTCTATATTTTAGTTCTTTAAAAGTTCTGCCTAGAGTTACTGCAGAGCCTTATTACGGAACTGACTTATTCTCGGCCAAGAAGAATTTCGTAATGAGCTATTGCACATGATATTTCTATTAAAACGCAATATATACCGTAAGCATCAGCTCACTATTTTATACTTTATACATTGCTATATATTACTTTATACATTGAAAATTGTTTTTATGGTGTTTTCCTATTTACCTGAAGTGTGGATAAGTTAACGTGTGTAGAATGGTGTCTCGTATTTATTTTACGTTCTTTTTCATCGTTTATTGATAAGGGGAAAGCTGCGGCTTTATCGGTTCCCCCGGCACGTGCTCTCTATCAACTCTTCGGATTTTTGTCATCCAATGCAAAGAAGAAGATTCCAACACAGCTGTCTCCATTCAACAAAGTGTTTATTGTGCTTCTAGTCTCCCACAGCCGCTGAACGATAAGTATCTTGGACGACAAATTGTCTTCAACAATGAATATATATCACAGACTCTCAACCGAAAAACATCAATGGAACCAAATAAAATGCTAAAAGTCCTGTAATAAAAACATTTGAAGTCCTCATTCTGTTAAGACACTTAATAAAAAAAATTGCTTACACATCACGATAATTTTCCCGATATTTATTTCTACTTGGCGGTCATTTCTTTTTTTGAGGAAGGATGGGGTTGTCCAGGGTTAAGAAAAATCCAATAGCCTTATTAAATACGATCTTTAGAACGACGCAGCAATGCTTTCAAAGCACGTAACTGCGTTTTTGATCGACAGATAAACGTTACAAGTCTTAATTACGCAATCGATAAAAGGCAAACCACAATCATAATTATGCCTTTACTGTTTTGCTTAGCTGACAGCTTTCCAGGAGCCCCTAAACAGTTTCCAGTCTCTTTACTGAGCTGTCGTCGCCAGCGTAATTGTAGTTCATTGTAAAATATTGACTCTTAGCATTTGTTAATTAACAGTTACGAACATTATTTAAATATTATTGAAAACAAATATAAAATTTGTAAGCTTGAAACTTCAAGAAAATTTTATTATTTTTAAATAATTGCTGCGGTTCATATCTAGTTCAGGAAACTCCAACTACGAATACATTCTATTTCTTGAAACTAATTAACTAGTAGATAACGAACAGCCGATAAATTGACCTTGCATGGATACTTGAAATTGAGATTTAGGCCTATATAGAAATGAGGTCCAAAATTCTTGTTCGATTACATATTTATATATTTCTGGTGTTTCCTTTAGTACACATGAATTTACAGGCAATTTATTACTGCAATCGAACTAAAAATAGAATATTAAATTAGATTTAATGATCGGAATTGTCTGACTGGATAATATATTGATAGATGATTTTATAATCAACAGAATTTCTCGTTAAATTAAGTAACTGTGACTTGCCCTATGATATTACTAAAATTAATTATTAGACGGTGCAGTGACTTTTAAGTACAAACATAAAAACCGGATTAATTGGTCTACATTGTGAGACACTCGTAATAAGGAGAACCGGAATTAAATACTTATTTCTCGTACGTACCTTCCCAGCTTCCTTAAAGTTTAATCTGACTACAAGTGTGGATAATGATGTAATAAAATTCAGACTTTATATTTCGGGGAACCATGAAATTGTGAGCTACCTCAGAAATGGACATTTTTGCGTCAAAGATTCTAGCAGCATGATTTGTTCGCAGGAGTTTGTCCCTTAGCATACATATTTCTTTAAGTAAAGTCGAATAACCCTTAGTAAAAAGCGTTCCTTCCTGTCATCGGGGAAGAAATAATTGGCTTAGACTCCAGCTGCGAAGTATTTAAGTTGCAGAAACGAGCTGTGCGAATTACGGCGCAGTTTAACAGCAGAACCAGCTGCTAGTCCAGGTTCAGAGACCTCGTAATACTAGTTTACCGTTTATGTACTTTTGAAATTCAATTTTCAGCAAACGTGACACGGATGTTTTTTTCCTTTAAAAATACCATGTGAAAATCAAGACAACAAAATTCGCGCCCATTCTCTACTATTGACAAAAATGCGTAGACTTTAATTTCGTAACAATCTATTCGTCACACTGTTGTAACGATTGCCAGTAAGCACCTTATTTAAGTTTAATAAAACACTACATCTCGCTATTAAAATATGTCCGAGAAGTTCGTAAAAGCCCTAGGTAAATATTTATGTCTTCGTTTACTTGCGACTGGAATATATTTCGTTTTCGTGTGTAACGCAGGAGGCCACTGCTGTAGTTCATAAATGAGCGTACTGGCTAACTGACTGACTAGCCTCACTCAGTAGATGAAACTTCCCTCGCGCTTCTCCCATTGTTGATGTGTCGTTGACACCTCTTCAACGACGATCACGTTCGCCATAATATTTCTCCTTGATACACATGATCTTCGACCTGTAACATCTCAGTCTATCGGACACTGTAACTGTTCAGGTGTCGCTCCCAATTTATAATGTTCTCTATGAGAATAGTTTCAGAATTATTGCGTAATAAATTAATCTTAATCGGAAAATTTAATTGAAGAGTTTTGCGTGATTACCGCATCAATTCTAGGAAACTTTGCACTCTAAATGTTATTATTTCCACGCAACGGAACAAATTTTACGATTTCTTCAACTTCAGCTCGCAGTTCTTCCGTTTCTTTTAAATAAATTTGCCAAATGATTATCCTTCTCTGGAAATTTTACCTCTGCGACAAATCTTAGTTTTATTACGTTGAGGATTCATATATTTTGTTTCTGCGAATGTATAAAAGGTCATTGGCAGTGCTCCCTTCATTTTTAATAAAGGATTATCTCTTTCCGTCCTCGCCCTACGTCTTAGCTTTGTTTCAGTACAGTTTATTAAAATACAGAAGATTTAAATTTCATGTTACACGGTCGACGTAACAATAGAAATTTGTCTGGGCACGTCATCAGCCAATCGATCAGTTTGTTATGATTCTGTATTTTCTTTCAAGCTGATCCCTACTCTTCAAATCAGAAATAGCGTACCTGCGCGCAGATCCTTCTTAATTCGGCTAAATATTTGGCGCAAATGAAAACATGTACCCTTGCGACTCTTCAATCCAAATTTATCCTCCTCCAACAATCCTACTTTTCTTTCCTTTCTTTTGTATAATGATCTCGTTATTATTTTAAAGCGTGTCATCGACCCCCGCTGAGGCAGAAGAGAGGGTCCTCGTACCCTTCTCCTCCGCAGATGAGCAAGATCTATAGAGGATTGCTTTTTCTTCCAGAGTTTTTTGTGGTCCCTTTAATCGCTTTGTCTTTTTTTTCTCTTAATCACTGACGAATAAAAGCTCGAATTTCTTGTGGAAATTTGTTAGGCTAACAAAGGGCCACCACGTATTGGCAGATGTTGAAATCCAATGCTGTGAGGGAAGCTATACAAGGGGGCTCGGCGCCACGTGCTCCAGCTCACCACCTGATCTAGGATACTCACTATTGTACCACTAGTAACACACACCAAGTGTCCCAAAAACGTTCATATCAATTGGTAATTCTTCATATCTCTCTGCAATTTACGCCAACTATTACGGATTTCAAACGAGAAACAGTTCAGTGCAGAATTCAAAGTAATAAACATTTAATATCTTCCTGCAAACGTAACGTTTATAGGAAGTTGTCGTCTCAGAATGGGAGCTGTGAGTTACTCCGAACTTGAATTTTAAATTGGTTTCTAGGTTTATAAATTTTTTCATACAGGTTCAGTATATAAATGCTCAAGCAACGTGAGTAGGTGATGGATATCAATGGGCCTAACCTTCCCTGCCTACAGAAAACATACTTCGGTACGTTATTCAACGCGAGGTACAGCAAGAAACCTGATATATTCTTCTTCAAATTCTTAAAATACTCGAAAAAGGAAAATAAGCTGTGTATGTGCTCTCCAACAGTGGACACTGAAACCGTTATCGCTTTCAGATTGATCTCGTAATAGCATTCTAATGATTGTATTCAGGTTCTAAGGAATCTGCGTGTAAGTCGTATAGTATTGAAATTAAACTCTAGTCGTTCAGAATTTTTTTTTCTTAAGGGGAATAAAATTTCAATTGCCCATATCTCCATCAATTAATGCGATCGAGGAATAATTTTTTTTTTCGAATTGTGCATTAACTTAAAACCATCCAAAGTGTTATAATTACACGAGTTGTAAATATTTGAAATAAACGAGAATTGTGCTATGACGGAGCTCTCGTCGACTATTCGTGTTCAGAGCAGAGCTGACTCTAGAAAATGAAATCACAATGGACGCAAGAGGAGTGATTAAACAATTTTCCGCACATGAGGCGATGCCTTGGATTTGGAAATGCGGATAAATTCCCGAAAGCTTTGAGGAAGAATGAAAGTGCGCATCTGCGCCAGGTGCCGCCTCACCTGCTGCAACCCACATCTGGTCATCTGGGCCGCAACTGATTTACATCATCAGCGTTATTGTTTATAATTGTCAGTCATTACATGCTTTCGATCATGAAAAATGTGTTTAGCAGATTGAAATAACGCAACAGATTGGAGCGTTCCTTCTGCGATGTGCGACAGATTTAGAAGTGTAACTGAAACTGGACCTAAACCAACAAACAACCGGTCTGGGAAACCGTTATCAAGTTGTCATTTTCGCATAATTCATAGGCCGTTCATAAAGGACTGTCGTATCAGCAAGAGCGTTTCAATTTTTCTCCTCCTCATTAAATTTATTTGTCAGAAATAGTGTTGATTTTTCACCACAATGTTACAACGAATATTACAACTGGCGTGTTACGTTCGGATTCTCTGACCCCGTTGGGTTATATTCCTGCGTCAAACACATAACTGAAACACATAAATAAATACTGTTATAAATTATTACATTATACACGGTGTACCAAAACCGGACGGCAAAATTTGAGGCGTATATTCATCATGTTGAGAGAAGAACACATGGGCATAGTTACAAGATTTATCCTAACTTCCGTATCTGATCGGTTTGTATGAAGTTCAACTGACTAGTTGGAGCGCTCTGCTTACATGTCAAACGAAATGTTTAAAGTGACCTCCGTTTGACTGAACACAGGCAGCTGATCTTCTTCGTATTGTTTCCTCATGATACAATTATAACCATAATTTCGCGTTTTAGATCCTGTAACAAGACATTTCGTCGTGACCTAACATTCATAAAAGTTCGAATAACTCAGTAATTATACATGTCTGGACCCATGTTGTAACAAACTTTTTTTTCTTCTCTCAATAAGAAGAATTCATTCTTAAAAGTTCGCAGTTGTTTTGTAAAATCCTGTGTTATACTAAACAAATATCATATTCTTAATTTGTATTCACATAATTTCCACTGCTGGAAATTATATTTTTATATTCGTCGATTTCCTGTCATCAACATATTCATATAACTACTTTCCTTGAAGTCTCATAATATAGTAGAAGGTATCAAAATACGAAACTTATTTCTATACGTCATTTGAACCTAATAAATAAAATTGACTGCGTTTGTGTACGTTCCGCATACAAATCTACACCCGTGGAGACCAAATTTCGTCCACGTGTCCCTTTATAACCGGAAACTAACACTGTGGGGATAAGACACGTGTACCACCCCACGGGACGAAGGTGGACGGGGATGGAAATTTTCAAACATGCTCAAACGGCCAATACTTGCATCGGACAATTATTTTTCGGGGTCAATGCGATTGATAGTATTTCTCCCGACGTTTTTTGTGTATTATTTCAACCTCATATGAGGGGAGCACCCTTAGGGGTGGTGGTGGTAGGGGGAGGGGCGATACATATCAAAAAAAGCAAAAACAACCGAGATTGGAGCCGAATCCTGGGTTATGGACGTCGCCGAGTTTAATTATGCAACCCGGGCAACCGGCGTTATAGTTGGTTGCAAATTAGAGCTATCAATAATGATCAATTAGTGTTGTCGTCGTACTACAACTCACTGCACGCTATCTAATATTTCAGTCCGTTAAATTAATTAATTTATATTTTCCCTAAATATTATTTACAGTAATTGGACAATGTCCAGTGATCAATGAAATAAAATTTTTACCAGCATCTATTCTTCTTCCCCGTACTGTTATTCAGATTAAGGTCATCCCACAAATAAATAAAAATTGTTTTCCATTAAGTTTACCTTTCTGCCTTCTGTTTTTCAATGGTACCGCGACCAACGCGATTTTCCTGCACTCCTGTCACTTCCAACTTATTTAATTTCTTGTGTAGGTTTTGAAACAAACTTCACTGCCCGCCACCGACGTACACAAAAATGTTACATATGCCAGTTATTTGCATTTAATGCTGCACTTTTTTTTTATCATCCTTGCAACGAAGTGTAACGAATTCCAGTTTCTTTCATGGGACGCGGTCAGCTCGTGACTCGTTCCCAAGGTTATTTACTCGGTTGGATTCCCCGATCGTCGTCGCTAATATCTGTAAGATATCGCGTGTAATATACTGTTGCGGGTCAGTCAATATATTTGTTGCTGTTTTCGTGGCAGCAGGAGGAAAATTTTTTCAACTACGGTAAGGTGCCAGCTCTGCCTGGAATCGGAGTCGTTGTAATGAAATGCAGTTTTCGTGTTCTGGAAGTGTACTTCGGACGTATCTCTCCGACCGGAAGTCGCGTGGCCACCATGCACGCGTCCGCGGTACGGTAAAACTCCAAAACGAACGTATCCCTCATTAAAGTGCGACTTTTTATGTTTCCGAACGATGCCGAAAGGAGTGGTCGATGGGGGATTGCCTCGTTCCGAGATTAGTCGGTTAGTTGCAAACATTCAAGTAATTAAATACGATGCTGAGGTTGAAGTAAAGGGACCCGTTCATCACGGATTTAGATTATAAAGATTGGCCATTGAAAGGAAGAGAGCAAGATGAGAAAGAGGATATAAATATTAATTTTCAAATATGAATAAAGACTGCGTTTTCATTTAAAAAAAATAAATAAAAACAAAACCTGGCCGCTTGCTATTTAAGGTTAAGAAGAAAATTGAACCCTTTCAGAAATGAATGGGGGAAAGTGAGCAAATAGTCAAAAAATGGCCGGTAATAGGTGTGAATAAATAAAAACACAAATTTTATAACAGTACATCTTCCATCTGGTATAGAATTAAAATTAGAACTTAAGAAGAAAAAAAAAGTAATACTCAACTGATTTTGCCTATTTTATTATTTGTTTGTTAATGAATTAAATACATGTATGTAAAATAATAGTTGTGTCTCTACATGACTTGGAAGCCATCAGGGTATCCGAAACCGATTAAATATTAATTTCTGTCTCTTTGACACTGATTTTGGTAGCTTTCTACAACAAAGTGGGGTCAAAGCGATTTCGATTAAAATTTTTTGTTCTAATATAGAGCCGAGTGGAGGTTTCTAGCGATATAAATCTGCCATCCGCCGTAGATGATGTACCAAAAACCTGATCAAAGATTGAAGTCTTTGCCGGTGAAGTTGTTCAATAAATAGTTCTCAGAATTCACACGGGTTTTGAATTTTAATATTTACACGCAACGTTTCGACGACTGAAAGCACTGTCGTCATCTTCTAGGCCGACGACAGTGCTTTCAGTCGTCGAAACGTTGCGTGTAAATATTAATATGCAAAACCCGTGTGAATTCCGAGAACTATTTATTGACCAAAAACCTGATTTTTGCCCGCTTGGAAAAGGTTTTTGTTCACTTTACAGATGAACAGCTGAAGATGTAAATAATTTTCTGGCAATCTTAATAAGTTAAAACGTCAAATTTATTACTTGTTTACGGGACAAAAAATCCAGTAGTAGGCAGACTCAAGAAGGACAGTATTAAATAGACTTGATCCTGAAACAAGTTATAAGTAACGCGTTAAACAATAAAACGGACCAAAGACCCAGTAGCATAACCCACAGACTACTCTTTTGTGCCCGGGGCCAAAAACCATCGTACGTGTACACAAATTTAATTAGTCACCTCTGTTTGAACGTGTGTAACTAAATTTAGATGATTTTATCCTCCATGCATGTTATATAGACGTTTCCTTTTTTTCCTTTCCAGAGATTCTCAAATAAAATGAGCTTAACGTTCAGCTTCTCTCTTGACTTAATATCCTGAAACTCATCGAACACTCGCCAAAATAATTCGCTTCAGTCAGATCAACAAAAATGAGAAGTTCTTAACTAGGTACCAGAAATTAATGTGGAGTCGAAACGTCACTGAACTGTGGTATCTTGTTGCTCTACTTCTGAATACACTCGGTGGAAAGCAGCACTACGACGGTCAAAGTCATAAAAAGCTTTCTTGGAAACTGCAATAAGCTGCAAGGCGTTTCGTCGCTGTCCATCCATATGCATTATAGTTACGTAACCGGATATCCTTTGAATAACCGTAAATTCTGCAAACTAGTTGCTCATGGAAGACGTATAAGATTTCAAACAAACACGACAGAATATGTACTTGATTAGTGTGCAGTTTCCGAGCATAGTCAAGAAATCGGCAATGGAACAGAGTTCAACAGGTAAAGGAACAGACACAAACAATAAAAAAATTTTAAAAAAAATAATTACTTGCCATCTATAGGTCGATATAATATTTTATATCTATTCAATCAAACGTCATATTAAAATAAAACACGCTGGCCATATTATTATTATTATTATATATTTATATGTATTTTACTAAGTATACCTGTCGTTTTCCTGTAATATAAACAATTATTTACAAAACTATAGCAGTATACATTTTCCTCTTGTTTTAGTAAATCAATATGGCCATTATAAATCCAAAATATTAGGTTTCTTCAAAAAATTTGATTTTTAGGAACAAACAAAATTTGTTGACGTATTTATGGCTGATTAAAGTTATTAAAATATACTAAAAATAATCTATATTAAAAATATTAACATAGATCTTTGTTCTATCATAATCGCAAATCTCTTCAAAATTCAATATAACTGAGTTAATGGTATTCGGGTTCTAACCCGAGAAGTGGTACAGCCACTCGACAGCTAATTACACCATCTTCATCAAAACGATGTTTTTTCCGGATTGAAACGTAGAACTTTGTATTCGACACATTGGTCCAATGAATCCAAAATTCGCTTTCGCCGTAACTGTTAAGTATTTTACTGTCATTTATACATTAATAATTATCCTAAACTGTCCGTGGTCGAAATTTATTACAAATTATGAAAGTTAATTAGTAGAATATAAAGTTAATCTGGATAAAGATAATCAAAAATAAAGGAACATTTGCCTATGTAATGCTGATTTGCCGAGAAAATAGTTTTTTGTAAATAAAACAACAGTTTTATTGAATTAATACAAAGTGTTTTTAGTTATTACCTTTTAATAAAATTTGTTAAATTCTGCAAAAGCCACTTTTAAATATAATCATTATGTTTATGCGTAACTAATTTACGTAGTTATGGCGAAAAGAACGTTAAGAAGAATATCACGTCCTGATTCTAGTATTTGTGGATACATTGTACGTTTGTACCTCAGTGGCGCGAGTGGCCGGGGGTGAAATTTCCAAACATGCTGCAACGGCCGATATTTGCTTCAAATAAATATTTTTCGGGGTGAATGTGTTCCATAGTTCTTCTACAGAATATATTTGTGTTTCATTTCAGCCCCTTTCGGAATGGGAGGGACGTTACATTAAAATAACGCCAGAACAACGAGATTGGGGTCAAATCCGGGAATATGGAAGTCGCTCAGTTTAATTATGACAGCCAGAGCAACACCGGGCACCCAGCTAGTAAACAATATTATTGTGTCATGCTGTGTGCTCGTATAACATTACAAAACTTCAGAATAATAATATTTAATTTATTATTAACTTATCCATTAAAAATTTGTTAATTCACTGAATAATTGAGACGGTATTTATTGTAGGAGTAGTTTGAACCAAAAATAAGTCGTAAGGATATTAACAAACTTCCTTCTTGTGTAGTTATTACATTAAAATTTCGAGCTTTCGATGTTGAGAATCACTTTCATTTGTCACTACAATTAAGACCATACAACAATTATTAAACATTAAATATACGATCAAGAAAATAACATTTATCTTATTACCGAGTATATAAGTAAAAAAGATTCATCATCTACAAAAAAAGAACTGTTGGTATTAAAATGTATATTTTTGAGTGTGTATAAACAATGTCGACACGTGTTAAAATATAATTTTCTTAAGAGTAAACGTATATTGTATATTTTTAAAAAAATTATTTTTTGTTTTTCATAAATTCGTGCAGAAGATTTAGAAAAGATTTCCTTAAGCGCAAAGAGAATGACCGTTCTTTTAGTATCCTAAACTTGACAGCCACTATTTAATCTATTCCTCCTCTATTTTAAAATCAAATTTCCCGTGAGATGGTATAATAAGAAATTAAGAGACTGTACAGAAAATGAAACAGAAATTACTAAGGATTTATACAGACTTCTAAACAGCTGGTTTTTTTTATATATTAAATTTGTTTCTAAATGGTAACCTTGATATGTGTTTGAATATTTGAGCCGAACGTAAGAGCGCGCTCCGAAGCTTGGTCGCGAATTTTGCGACAATCGGCGGCGGGCTGCAGTGCGGCGCATGCCATTTAAGACTCAGTTTCACACTTAAACGAACGGAAACACGAGAATTTGGAGTCGTCTCAGAGGAAGGTAAACAAAAGACGGAAGGTCACAGATTTAAGTGTCCCGTTAGTGAAGCCTTGCACTGGCCTTGCATGTTAACACTGGTCGGCACTACACAAGGCTATCTTCAGCCTGGGAACGTCTTATCCACCTGTCTTACGTCATCAACACGACTCAAATCACTGCTAAATATTAACTAATGCAAGAGGCAAACAAAAAATAATTCAGCTGGTCCATTTAATACTCCATTAGGACACTTGCTGTGAAAAGTCGGTCTGAAATAATGTCAGGATTAAAAATGGTATGAAACACCCGCGCTCTGCTGTAACAGTCGGAGATACGTGATTGACAACGGCCAGAAATCAGGAGATTAATAATCCATTATGGCTACAACTGACCAATATTGACGCGAACAATGTTTCCTTCCAAAAACATGTCACACAGTGCAGAAAATATTTCAATTTTGATCACACCACCACATGAATCTTTTAAATAGCGAGAATACTCCGTCACAGAGACATATTGAAAAGTAAAAGCTGCCGCCAGTTTTATGCTTCCCATCGGAAATGCAGAACAGAAAATTTAGGAATTTGATACAAATCTTTTTGCATAACAAAAATAAGATAAAAACGCCACAATTGAGACACGGTAGAGAAAAGTGTAGTTCACAAACTGGGATAATAACTAAGCATTTCTTAGGTCAAATACCTGGTTCAAATGTATAATTCTTGATTTACTATAAAATTGTCACTTTTATAGCTGGACTAAATGCTGATGTTTTTCTTTAATCACATTTTTCTTGTTTAATTAATTTTAAGTTAATGTGTTAAGATTGCACGAAGAATTATCGGGATACCAACCTGATGACTCGTGTACCAAATATCCCTTATGCGGTAGTATTTCAAAATGGCTATGCAACCAGGATGAATTCAATTTATAATAATAATCTATATTTGTTCGTTCAAGATGTGAATATTTAATGATTTATAATGAAATAAAGACCAAGGTGCTTCTTTCCGAGACGACCGGAATTTCGTCCATGGCCGTGAAGATATTGTCTTCATACATGTATTTTTTTCACAGTTCTGCGACTGCTGTCCCCAAAAGCAGGTGACCAATGATCTTAGGTAGTAGCGACTGTGAAGTTTAGTGAGCGGGAGGACAGATAAGGAACACCTGGAGGCTTATCTGGCCACAAGCCACCGTCTTCTCAATGGATCATGCTCCAGCGACTCCCTATTTCAGGTCTGCGGTCTTGTATCTGTCCACAAGATTCAAAGCTCCGCCGTATTCCTTTGCTTCAATAACAATCGTATCTTTCTTTCCGCACATAGAGGATCCTTCACGTTGATACTTTTATTCGGTTCGCCGTTTCACTGAGTATCCAACCATCAGTTCAATTTGCGACTAATGATGGCATCATTTCTGGAGAAAACTGACGTGACATTCAGAGTGATGACGTTGACAGAATTACAACAGTATAAAGCTGCTTATACAATCACTTAATTTATAATACTTAGCAGAAAAAAAATGTATGAGATTCCACAGCAATCTGACATTTGTTCTCTCAGTATTCAAGGCCATCGATATGCCTTGTAAATTCACACAGCAACTACAATGATTGTCCTACGTTACAGGCAGTGGCCGTACAAACAACTATTAAGTTTCCCACAGACATTTTCCTTCTTCAGACTAGTTTTCAAGTCCTCATTTACAAGCATGTATTTACTCATTTTTGTCCCATTCTAATCGAGACTTTGCCCAAAATCATGGCTTCTGGATTCCCCTCAACCTTCCCGATAATTACAAAAAAAATTAAGAGAAGCGAAAATATTTAGGAATTAGCCGTTCAAGAATGCGTCCTTAAATTTTGAAAAAGCGAAACTTTATTTTAGTTGGACCTGCTACGTAATAGATCCATTCAGCGTCCAACAAATTATTCCTGTAGCGCCGAATTAAAACAGCTGTTTCGCTACGAAACGATTGTTTTTGTAATTTTAGACTAAGCTGACCTTATTTGTCACAAGTTTCCCCGCAACGCAGAAATTTGTATCCTTACATCTGTGAAAATTTACAATCGGGTATCAGGCCTTGCATACAAGCATTACGGTTTTAAATATCTATTATAAGGCTCTTTTACTATTCAATAGTTAACTACTTCAGTCGTAACTGTAGTTATTCAGAATAAAATTTTGTTCTTTATAAAAGAGATCTCATAACCAAGCCGTTTGGCTGCAGTTTGAATAAGTTAAGTAAAATGCCTGTTCATGTGACTGAAGTGCGGATAATCACGTTCAGCTTTCATTTTGAATGGAACGGTTACTTTGAATTTAAATTTAATCTATTCTATTCCTCATAAAAACATTTTTATTCTTGTCTCATTTCTCAAATTTGGTCTCGTAACTAAGGTCAATATGTGATTCGTGTAACTAACAGCAAGCTAAAGCAGAATTGTCGTGCAATAAATGCATGCAGACAGAACGGGACAGAATTAAAGAAGAAAGTTGACAGTTGTGTTTTTGCTAGGAACGCAGATGAGGTAATAGACAGACTGCGTGAAGGAATGAGGAAGCGTCTCGCTTTCTGCGTGTAACACGGGAAAGCGTGCTCTATGGAGAAATCGGAGCGGCAAGAAGCGATAAATATTCCACACTGCAATTAGTGCGCGAGTGCTCATCTTCCATTCATACGACTTCGCGAAATGCATGGTTAGAAAGCGCAATGTGATTACCTTGTAACGAGTCACCACTCGGAACGCCCCACCAGGGGACAGATACAGAGCGACTGATCATCGTTGGGTGGCTCCTGCCGAAGACGAGAAACAAGCAGGGATAGATACAGAACGACTTATAATCTTTGGGTGCTCCTGCCGAAGGCGAGAAACAAGCAGGGATAGATACAGAACGACTGACCATCGTTGGGGGGCTCCTACCGAAGGCGAGAACCAAGCAGGGATAGATACAGAACGACTGATCATCTTTTGGTGGCTCCTGCCGAAGGCGAGAACCAAGCAGGGATAGATACAGAGCGACTGATCATCGTTGGGGGGCTCCTGCCGAAGGCGAGAACCAAGCAGAGATAGATACAGAACGACTGATCATCTTTGGGTGCTCCTGCCGAAGGCGAGAAACAAGCAGGGATAGATACAGAAAGACTGATCATCGTTGGGTGGCTCCTGCCGAAGACGAGAAACAAGCAGAGATAGATACAGAACGACTTACCATCTTTGGGTGGCTCCTGCCGAAGGCGAGAACCAAGCAGGGATAGATACAGAGCGACTGATCATCGTTGGGGGGCTCCTGCCGAAGGCGAGAACCAAGCAGAGATAGATACAGAAAGACTGATCATCGTTGGGTGGCTCCTGCCGAAGACGAGAAACAAGCAGGGATAGATACAGAACGACTTACCATCTTTGGGTGGCTCCTGCCGAAGGCGAGAAGCAAGAAGGGATAGATACAGAACGACTTATAATCTTTGGGTGGCTCCTGCCGAAGACGAGAAACAAGCAGGGATAGATACAGAACGACTGATCATCTTTTGGTGGCTCCTGCCGAAGGCGAGAACCAAGCAGGGATAGATACAGAGCGACTGATCATCGTTGGGTGGCTCCTGCCGAAGACGAGAAACAAGCAGGGATAGATACAGAACGACTTATAATCTTTGGGTGCTCCTGCCGAAGGCGAGAAACAAGCAGGGATAGATACAGAACGACTGACCATCGTTGGGGGGCTCCTACCAAAGGCGAGAACCAAGCAGGGATAGATACAGAACGACTGATCATCTTTTGGTGGCTCCTGCCGAAGGCGAGAACCAAGCAGGGATAGATACAGAGCGACTGATCATCGTTGGGGGGCTCCTGCCGAAGGCGAGAACCAAGCAGAGATAGATACAGAACGACTGATCATCTTTGGGTGGCTCCTGCCGAAGGCGAGAAACAAGCAGGGATAGATACAGAAAGACTGATCATCGTTGGGTGGCTCCTGCCGAAGACGAGAAACAAGCAGAGATAGATACAGAACGACTTACCATCTTTGGGTGGCTCCTGCCGAAGGCGAGAACCAAGCAGGGATAGATACAGAGCGACTGATCATCGTTGGGGGGCTCCTGCCGAAGACGAGAAACAAGCAGGGATAGATACAGAACGACTTACCATCTTTGGGTGGCTCCTGCCGAAGGCGAGAAGCAAGAAGGGATAGATACAGAACGACTTATAATCTTTGGGTGGCTCCTGCCGAAGACGAGAAACAAGCAGGGATAGATACAGAACGACTGATCATCTTTTGGTGGCTCCTGCCGAAGGCGAGAACCAAGCAGGGATGGATACAGAGCGACTGATCATCGTTGGGGGCTCCTGCCGAAGGCGAGAACCAAGCAGGGATAGATACAGAACGACTGATCATCGTTGGGTGGCTCCTGCCGAAGACGAGAAACAAGCAGGGATAGATACAGGACGACTGATCATCTTTTGGTGGCTCCTGCCGAAGGCGACAACCAAGCAGGGATAGATACAGAACGACTGTTCATTTTTGGGTGGCTCCTGCCGAAGACGAGAACCAAGGCTTTCAGCTCGTGTAATGATTGGCCCTGATGCCGTACATAACTTTTATGCTTTCAGGTTTTATCCAAGGGCTTAGTTTGAATTGGCAACGACTGTAACAATCCCCTCGTGATACTCCAACTTTAGAACGACTTGAATTTGAGTTGTAATGGATTATAGGGTGGTCTTAGAAGTTGGTTTGTCTGTCCATCGCAGTGTGTTACAGATGGGTTTGCTGCTGAACGATCCCTTTGAACACTCCTGACACAAGTGTCCATAAGATTTCAGACTTCTTTTCGTTGACGTACAAGAGCATCCCAGAGAGTCTCTGCCGACTAAGACTAATTTTCTTCTGCACCTTAAGCAAGTAGAGTTGTACTCGTGAGGATAGACCAGGACAACTTGTCGGGAATAGTTCTGTCTCGGTAAAAGCCCGATTGGCAGGTAAGGCAGTGGTCTACTCGTGTCGGTTGGAGCCGTAAGTCGAGGGACGACATCCCACTTCGGCTTCCGCACTCATTCGAGTACATGAACAAAGCCGAGAGTTAACATAGTAAACACGTTGTCCGATGCCTAAAACGTATTCGTTCATTATACATACGGAATTAAGTATCATGTGTCCAGTTCAGTACCCACAACCATCATGGGAAAAAGAGACGTTATATATAAATATTGTGATAAGTATACCTAGGACTAAGATTTCAAATTATTAGTGGAAAACAAACTAAAATGTATCAGTCCTCAATTCTTTAGTGATGAAAAAATAGACACAAGTCAAAATATATAACAGAAGCTTTAACCGATTAGGCCATAATCATCTGTAAAATCAAAAATAAGTCACATTCTTTTACATTAATAAACATATGTAAAGTTTGAGATTTGTAATTTAGTAATGTAAAATATTGTGACTTGTATCCGTATGTTTGTTTTCACAGATGATTATGACCAAAATAGTTGAAAGCCTTTGTTATATATTTTGACTTGTGATTTGTTTTTTTTTCTACATTAAAGAATTGAGGACTGGTAAATTTGGTTTGTTTTGCAATTATATAAATATTGGTATTGCCATTGTAGAATTTAATTTAATCTTAATAAGAAAGATATCCAATTCAGACAATTCAAATTAAGAAAAATTCTGAATTTGCTATCCTTCTTATTAATTATTTTCAATCAGACGAAAAATTTTTCATTTTAATTGATTTGTTGAAGAAAATTTGAGATAGATTATTAATTAATTATTACAACAGTATACACTTTCAATATTTTGCTTGTGATACTCATAATTTTTGTCCTTGGGTAATATATCTTCCAGCAATGTATCCTGCTGAATGCAGGACACTCGTTAAACTCACTCTTCTAGTCAACTCAAATACGATTCAGTCGTGTCTCTTAACTTAGATTAGTGTATTTGAGTTAGAATTTCTTCAAACTGTGCTCTATTCCGGGTTTTTTTCCTCTTTCGTTATTTATTGGTGTTGCCCGGGTTGTCATAAATAAACTCAGCGACATCCATAACCCCGGATTGAACTCCAATCTGTATTCGACACATATATCGACCGTTTTAGGATGTTTAAAAATTTACACCCCCGTCAATACGATCCAGTCGTGTCTTTTAACTCAGATTAGTATTTTTTATTTAGAAGTTCTTCAAACTGTGCTCTATTCAAGGTTTTTTCCCTCTTTCGTTATTTATTGCTATCTGGGTGCCCGTGTTGTCATAAATAAACTCGGCGACATCCATAAACCCGGATTTGACTTCAATCTATGTTGTTTTTGCGTTATTTTTGATTTATTCGACGCATATATCGACCGTTTTAGGATGTTTAAAAATTTACACCCCCGTCAATACGATTCAGTCGTGTCTCTTAACTCAGATTAGTATATTTGATTTAGAAGTTCTTCAAACTGTGCTCTATTTCCTTCTTTCGTTATTTATTGCTATCTGGGTGCCCGAGTTGTCATAAATAAACTCGGCGACATCCATAACCCCGGATTTAACTTCAATCTATGTTGTTTTTGCGTTATTTTTTATTTATTCGACGCATATAATGACCCTTTTAGGATGTTTAAAAATTTACACCCCCGTCAACTCCCGCCCCGTGAGGATGTTAGCAGAGTCTTACCCTCACGGTGTTTGTTTCCAGATGGAAAGGAACACGTGTACAAAATTTGGTCTAATTTTAACCAACGGGTGTAGATTTCTGTGCGGAACATGGAGATACACACACAAATCCACAAACACACACAAAAAAACGTGAATCTATTTTATTTATACGATTAACAGTTGTTCTTTTAGGAAACTAGGCAGACATATTGGTCTTTTTTTTTTAATTTGCTCCAGTATTCGTGAAATAACGCGAGTTATTTTCATCGAGTGCTGTTTTGATTAATGTAGGCGAGATTAAATCACTCGAATAACATAATACAAACGTTTAAATGCAATATTGTGAACACGAGTCGTGCTGAATCATTTTTTGCGTTACGTCCTCAATCCAGAATCCAAGGCGGCGCTCCAGGAGTTCCTGTGCAACGATTGTGAATGTTTATGGAATGTATACTGGTCTTGAAAGCTGAGATTGGACAGTGCTGGTATGAAAGCGTGTTGAGGTGCAAGTCTGGTTTAGGGGAATGAACAGGTGTCCGATCCAGCAGGTGCTCTGCAGTGAAAGTGGGCAGGTGTCAACCTCCCATCACAGATTTAAAAGTCTTTGATATTACAACTCGATAATGCTGCTTCTGTGTACTACGCTGCGTGTTGTCGTAATTGTCAGGTAATGTTTCCCGTGAAGTGTCCCTATCTCTGTATCGCGGAGATCTATCTAGAAGTGACGATAATGTAACGTAGTGACGTGTGTACTGATTTGGAGAAATTAATTGTACTTGGACGTTCCTCATGAGAGAGAAGTGACTTCCCAACACTTCAGCACTCCAGTATTTACTACCGACTACGTTCAGGTCGCTCTTGTCATTTCACATGCGGGCTGGGGTCGGTCATTCCTCTTCATAGGAATTGACTACTTGCTCCTGTCGGCGAATGTACAACTTTCTACGCCAACAAGTTATTGTACCACGGCTGAGGACTGTATCTAGAAATTTATTCATATTGGAAACGCAAGTCGTTCAAGTGAAAATTAAGAGAGAAAAAATTGTAAAAAAATGTATCAGAGGACAATTGTAACCCAAAAAATGTTACTAATTAAAATATTGAAAAAAATGTAGAACCTGTCAAATAACTGAAAATACTGCGAGTGTTTTTATCTTGGATGTATTCACAACACACATGAAACAATTTTAAATACATAAAACCCATATTTTCATCAGAAAATTGTTAATACAATTCATATGAATACAATAATGAATTTTATTGCAGGAATGAAAAATAATTTCCAAAACTAGATTTGGAAAAACTCGTTAAATTTTCAAAGTTTTATTGACAACTGTAGCGATAACACATACGGATTTAATAAAATTAGTCAAACAAATGTAAATACAAAAATATGGAGTACATAATAAAACAATTTATTACCATATTTTTATTTTTAATTTATATGATGACGACGTTTCGATACCTTTTTGTATATTGTTCAGGTGTTTTCCTACAGAGGAAGTGTTTACAAATCATTTGTAAACACCTCCTCTAGGAAAAAAACCTGAAAAAGATACAAAAAGGTATCGAAACATTGTAACAATATAAATAAAAATACTTTTTATTTTCAGGAAAATATCTGAAGAAGATACAAGGTGTCGGAACGTCGTCATAATATAAATAAAAAAATAAAAAATATTTTTATTTATATTATGACTACGTTTCGATACCTTTCTGTATCATCAGGTATTTTTCTAGAGGATAAATAAAAAATAAAGTGTTTTTATTTATATTATGACGACGTTTCGATAACTTCTTGTATCTTCTTCGGGTATTTTTCTACAGAGAAAGTATTTACAAATCATTTGTAAACACCTCCTCTAGGAAAAAACGTAAAGAAGATACAAAAAGGTATCGAAACGTTGTCACAATATAAATAAAAATCCTTTTTATTTTCAAGAAAATATCTGAAGAAGATACAAGGTGTCGAAACGTCGTCATAATATAGATAAAAAATAAAAAGTATTTTTATTTATATTATGACCACGTTTCGATACCTTTCTGAATCGTCTTCAGGTATTTTCCTAGAGAATAAATAAAAAATAAAACGTATTTTTATTTATATTATGACGTTTCGATAACTTTTTGTATCTTCTTCGGGTATTTTCCTACAGAGGAAGTATTTACAAATCATTTGTAAATACCTCATCAAGGAAAATGCCTGAAGAAGATACAAAAAGGTGTCGAAATGTCGTCATAATGTAAATAAAAAACAAAAAGTGCCTGTATAAGGTCATCATTGCTTTATTAATTCAAAGCAGACGTTAAATTCAAATATTTTAAATATGGAGTACAGTTGCTAAAATTCACGGGTGACTACGTCCTGCATTTGTGTTGTAAGGGAGATTTTGAATATTAGTCAGACAAAACTTACACATAATTTAAGAATCAGTAAAGGGAAATTTGAAATCGTGGTTTCCGGTGTGAATAAAAAATAAGAAAAAATCAAAAAATCTATTTTTATCCCGAGGATTAATAGAATTTAACAAGAAGACTGAAATTATTAGCCAAAATAAGTGTTTAAAGCCTTGTCAGAAAATTAATAATACAAATAGTATAGCACTTTTGTGACATCAATGCGTGTCCTTCAATGCGCAGAAAGTTGAATAAAATTTATGGAGGAATGATACGATTAGTGGTGTATATCAAGGAAAAGAGAAGGTAATAAGGTATTTGAAACAATTGTAACAGGGCAAGATTGAAAAATAAGTATTCTGAAGAAAATTGTTCTTGGAAAATTTTAACCTAAAGAAAGTTAGTTTTTGAAATAGAAAATTAACGTCTGGCTTTTGAGTTTTGTGAACTGACTACTGCAATTGCGACGCTCTAGGCTCTTCTCAGCACCTGAATAAAGGAACAAGGATCCCAGAAACGTTGTGTGGTATTTATATTATCACTTATTTTGTCTGTATTTTGCGATTTTTGCTTATTATTAAAGTTAGTTTTTCTAACTAGGCATGAAATGTGAACAAATAAAACATAATAAGTAGCAAGTTAGATAATTTCGGTTGGTAAGTGTTTTACAATATTTTTTTTATTAAAGATATTAACCACGGTTGGGAACTGTGTGTGTTCAGTGGCGCCAAGAAGCTGAGGTACTAATCTCTGTACATGGTCAGAATGCACGCAACCAAGCTGAAGTATACATCTACAAACATAAGGTGCTTCCAGGGGACAAAATTGTAATAACTTCCAGAAATTCAACACTAAGGCTTCAGATGGATAAAGGCGAATTCGCGACCCAGAGGCCAGTTAGTGTAGGATTGGGGAAAGTTAACTTCTTAAAACGACGGCGGTGGGTGAGGTGCTCGAGAAATATGTGGAAAAACTTGAAAAGTCTTCGGCGAGGAAGTTACGTGCTAAGTGGTCGGTGGGGCCTAACACAATGGCAGCCTCTATGCACCAGATTTATCACGAGGGATGGATACACAACGCTTGCTACCAAGTTTCCTCGATCCTTGACAAGCCTTCTCTGAAAACGTAAAAGAGATAAAATTGCCTCGTTGAGGTAATGTCATCTAATAAAATAATTGTTGGCCAAATAAACGTATAATTTTTATATAGTATATCTTAATAATTTTCCCGTTTTTTACTATTGTCTAACCAGCCGTTTAAAATGAAGTGCGTGGAACACGTCACGATCGTCAGATGTTCGGTGTCATCCAACGCTCGTCGTTTGCCTTGAATTGACATGACTGTGTGTGAAAAATCATCAGATTTACTTTATATGTATAAAATATTACAAAAATGTAACGCCAATTTTGGCGTTACTTAACCACAGAGCTGAATTCTTGTTCTCAGCCTCTTAGGCAGAAGAAGGCAAGTCGTCGTAGGGTGTCCAGCCCTTGACCGGATGTTAGATTGCGTCACGGGCCTTGAGCATTGTCTACAAGGACGTTCATGCATTACTGGGCTCTGTACTCAGTACTAGAAAACCATTACAACGATGTGCTATACTTCAAAAACCCAGAAACTACGCTTTTGGCTGCGATTGTTAAGCAAAAACCCTTATTTTATTATATTAATTTCACCTTATTCCCATAAATAATTTACTGTATCTACATAGCTGAACTTAAGTCAGTGTCTGAAGCTAATTCTGAGATGTTGAAACGGAATGTATCAACATAATCACTTAAGGACTGTATTTTATAATGTCGTTCCCATAGTCAGTTAACGCGTTCCTTATCAAACACTTGGAAAATATCCAATCGAATTATTGAACACTGAAAGCACGCTCATAGAAAATTATATATTTGGATGGATCAGATAAAATATAATTGTATATTCCTGAATTTTTTCCATCGATAGCACGCTTTATCGTCCGTATTTTTCACTTAATGGCCACCACCAAACCGTCCTCGAAAGATTCATAGCCTGTCTATTCTTCGTAACCTAAATGTCGAACTTTCTCATAACCATAACAAAATTTTCCGTTCCATTCTCTTTCCAGAGATTTAATCCGAAATTTCCTGTATGAGTTCCAACAGACCGAACACCACTCTAATATCAGAGACACTGGGAAATCCAGAGCTTTCTCTTTTCAGTATACCCAAACGTCAAGTTTTCCACGTCTTCATAGCCATTTGATCAAGTCGAGCTGTTTCATTTACTCCCTGTGTTGCTACTGATGATCATATTGAAGAGGAGCGTCATTAATTTATTATTCTGTTTTGAGATGATTTCGTGTGCCTAAAGAAATGGCCGACAAGTTTTTTTTTATCAAATTGTAACTACTATTAGCATTCTTCGTGGAAGCTGGTTCAAAAAGTAAAGCCTTCTATTTTTCCTCTCTAATAAGTTAGTGTTGAGAAAATTTTGAATTTGGCGCGATTCCTCAAACATTCTTCTCCACTGCAGTAACAACTTCCTAAGTCAACATTGGCTGACTTTGACGTACGTATTAGACAGCGTCCTCTGATTGAATTCTTAAATACGGAAGGTGACACGCCCGGTCGCATTCATGAACTGCTGATAAATAATTATGCAACAGTGGATGTCAGCACTTTTCGGCTATGGATTTGTCGCTGAAGGGCAAACACCGTGCGTCGATGGCTTAGGAAGCAAGACCACGCTTTTTACCGCAGGTAAAAGGTGTACAAAAACTGTGGAAAAGGGCTGAGACTATATTGGAAAGTGAAAGTTTAATCATTAATGTTGAGGGTTTATGCCGTGAAAATTGCATTTAATTATATTGACAAATAAAAGAGGGGGAAAATAGGAGGCATTACAAATTGACTCACCCTCGTATAACGCAGTCGTCAGCTGCTAACTATTATTAAAATAATACCTTCTTGTTTTAAAAGACTTCTATTAATTTTTAATAGCCGACTCGGCCACGTTCTTTATTACGTAATATAATAACATTCAAGTTTTGTGCGAGTC
This sequence comes from Zhengitettix transpicula, assembly GCA_037074705.1. Lineage (NCBI taxonomy): Eukaryota > Metazoa > Arthropoda > Insecta > Orthoptera > Tetrigidae > Zhengitettix > Zhengitettix transpicula. Next base: position 6,868,238 of record CM073595.1, read on the forward strand.
GGAAGACTGTGCTAAATAAGTACTAATTTGTCTAGTAATTCTCTGTGAAGGACAATTTTTTCTGCAAAGTTTAAGGTTGGTGCACGTAGTTTATTACTGACTAATTACGAGCTGTGTTAACCGAATTAAATTCACTTAGGGCACTTATACCGAGTGTAATGCTTCTCTTTTTTTTTCCGCGCACTGTGAAGGTTCCTGTGGCGTGTGTGATTGTTGGCCCAGAAAGCCTTCATGCTCTGGATACAGTACGAGGATTTCGCTCCGTGCACGGTCTTTGCCTTTTGGTTTCTGGGGTACAATCTCCGTAATAGCATTCTACTTTTTTTTAACTGGATAAATAAAACATAGTCCACATTACAATAATTCTTCCAATCAATTTACGAAACTGTTACACATGTCCACGCAGAGCCAAAGATAGCAACTTGAAATTTTGGAAAATATTCCTATTATGATGTAACCGCTAAGTGGGGATTTTTCATAATTTAATCGTTGTTAACAGGAAAGGTTCTCATTTTATGTGGTGATAAATACACGGAAACCCAGTATAGATGCTGAGAAAAAAAAAATTTTAATCGATAAAATGCACAGGTTTTTTTTTCAAGAAAAATTTCTAAGTATTTCGGAGTATGTTTTTCGCCCAGGAAAGTGACGTCACAGCCCGCCACATCAAATCATAAAATTTTAGCTCTCATAAGAAAAATGGTGGAGTAATAGGAAACTTAATTTGAATATAAGGATTTTTCACAGTTTAATAATAAACAAACCACAAACATATTGGCAACGTTAAAGATCTGTTGGATATTGAACCAATTTATTACGAGTAAGAATAGAAGAATCACGAACATTGTGAACAGTGATTATAAACACAAGTAAGAGTCCATGCCAGTCAAAATTATGATTTTGTTTCAGCCGTCTTAAATTTCAAGTTTTAATTTTCCGAAAAAGTGGATGGAAATTCAAGACACACCGAAATGTTATTTAAGGATTTAAAAAATATATCTGGTTGAGCATTTTCTGTCAAATCAGTTAAAATAAAGGTTTGGAATTGTGCTTCAAGATGGTACACTGCTAAAAATATTTTTTTATGGCCACGCCTCTGCTTCATTTTGTTTACGTTGTTTACAGAATAAAGAACAGGATCCCGGTGGGTGAAACGTGCGAAGGCGGGGATAATGTAATCGAACTCGTAGCTATCTTAAAAACAGGATTACCGGATCCCGTATCGTCTTCTCGTCAAATAAATTAATTAATGGAAAAGGCCGAAGTCCATAGGATATGCAGATGTCGGATTGTCAATAGAAGGGTAATGGCAGCTGCGGTCTTATCTTGGGGACGAGGAAGAACATCTGTCGTGGAGACGATGGCAGATAAGGCGCTCACCTACAATCTGTTTCCATTTACACTGACAATCCGAATTCTAACACACAGCTGCGAGCACGTGGCCCACGAACACTTTCCAAATACCTTAGTACGCGTAACGACTGCAACTTTTACGTTGGTCAGCCCTGCTGTTCCACATTGTGCAATCTTTTCGATACGACAGCCAACCCCCATTTTTTAAAAAAATTTACATATCCTCATTATATCGTCCTAAACCATTAGCCCTATATCCTGCTTTACCAATACAAGTTGATTCTAAAGAAAAGACCCATCAAATATTAACAAATCTTTTTGTTTTCTTCCTCTATGTCTCTCCGACATTCATAAGAATATTCGAAAGCGATAATTTGGTTTATCTGTATAAATATAAATATATTATTTTTTGTCTGTGGAATAGTTTCATGCATTAAAAGATCCGAAGTCTCTGTCTCTGTTGGTAACGATTACAAGGCTATTTTTAGTCGTTTCTGTCAATAAAACTGTCAAACCGATTTCCATAAAAAAAATTCCGTTGTTATACAGAGCCCTAAAAAGGTTTCCTGCAATATCAATTTGTAATTTATAAAACAAAATTATTTGTCCGATTTTCTGAAAAAAAAACGATCGGACCAATACAATATTTTTTTTTAAAAAGTTATTTAGTCATGAAATCAAGACATCACCTATTATTTTTTTTAGTTTAGTTACGGCATTACAAATCGGAATTGAAATTACACATTTTCATGTTTAATTATAACCGTTCTCTAATTCTTTAAGTAATTTCTCTCTCTCTCTGTCTTAAGCAGGCCCTTTTTATAGAAATGTCAAGCAATATTTATGCTGCGACCCCACGGCAAACTCCTCTCCCGCTATCGGAAGGGCGTGGGAGAAGTACCCAATCTCCAACCTACCTGACGCAGGTTTTTCTAGGGTTTTCCCTGCATTTCTTTAGGCGAATACAGGGTAGGATCCTTAAAATATAGCCCGGGGGCCTTAGTTAACTCTTGGCTACCTTCCTCTACCCTTCCCCATCCCCCCTTTCAAATCCCTTCCTATGCTAATAAAGGGGAGTTACCCATCGTGAATTACCCTCGTGTAGCCTGTTTACCTAATAAAAAAAATCTTAAATTTTACGACAGTAACTTCTATTTACATACTTTAAAATAACGCTAAAACATTTATAGCAAATATTAACACGAACTGAAGAATTGAAAGAGTTAAAATAACGAAGGTAGCACTATTTTGATTTACATTCAATGTTTAACTGCGACATTAAGAGCTTTGGATAAATCTTTTTCACAACATAAACCGATGCTGTGGGATTGTACAATATTGAACTTTGTCCCAATTATTTTATTGACGGAAGTAATGTTTACTTATCGTGGACAGCAGAATGTATTTTTTTTTTGTAGTTTAACATATCATTATTTTGTCCTCGTCCATTGACCCTATATCCTGCTTTACTAATACAAGTTGATTCTAAAGGAAAGACCCATGAAATATTAACAAATCCTTTTTGTTTTCTTCCTCTTTGTCTCTCCCACATTCATAAGAAAAATCGAAAGCGATCATATGGTTTACGTGTATACATATAATAATATTTTTTGTCTGTAGAATAGTTTTATGCATTAAAAAATTCCAACACTCTCTTTGTAACGATTACGAGGCAGATTTTAGTCGTTTCTGTCAATAAAACTGTCAAACCGATTTCCATAAAAAAATTCCGTTGCTATACAGAGCCCTATAAAGGTATATCAATTTGTAATTTATAAAACAAAATTCGGGGTGGGGGGACATTCAAAATAATCTTTTTTTTGTCCGCTTTTCTGAAAAAAACGATCGGACCAATACAATATTTTTTAAAAAATAGTCATGAAATCAAGACAAAACTTTTTTTTTAGTTTAGTTACGGCATTACAAATCGGAATTGAAATTACACATTTCCACGTTTAAGTATAACCGTTCCAGTATTCTTTACGTGATTTGTCTCTCTCTGAGGCCCATTTTATAGAAATGCCAAGAAATATTTTCTTAAATGTCTCAGAAATAAAAATTTTACGACGATAACTTCTATTTATATACTTTAAAATAACAGTAAAACTTTTATAGCAAATATTAACATGAACTGAAGAAATGATATCGTCAAAATAACCAGGAAGCACTATTTTGATTTACATTCAATGTTTAATTCCGACAATCTTAGGTAGGTATTTCTTGGAATAATATGTTAAGGACTAAGAGCTTTGGTTAAACCATTTTCACAACATATACCGATGCTGTGGGATTGTACAATATTGAACTTTGTCCCAATATTTGTTTATTTTATTGACGGAAGTAATGTTTAATTATCGTGGACAGCAGAATGTATTTTTTTTTGTAGTTTAACATATCATTACTTCGTCCTCGTCCATTGACCCTATATCCTGCTTTACTAATACAAGTTGATTCTAAAGAAGAGACCAATCAAATATTAACAAATCCTTTTTGTTTTCTTCCTCTTTGTCTCTCCGACATTCATAAGAAAATTCGAAAGCGATCTGTATAAATATAAATATAATATTTAATGTTTGTAGAATAGTTTTATGCATTAAAAGATCCTAGTTGTCTGTTGGTAACGATTACGAGGCTGTTTTTAGTCGTTCCTCTCAATAAACCTGTCGACCCGATTGCCATAAAAAAAATTCCGTTGTTATACAGAGCCCTAAAAATGTTGTAAGAAACATCAATTTTCAATCGATAAAACAAAATGGGGGGGGGGGCGGACATTGGAAATCCCGGTTATCTTTGTCGGCTTTTCTGAATAAAACGATCGGACTGATACAGGAGAAACGTTTTTATCGCCGTTAGACGTGTCCGTGAAAATCTCGACCAACGCTTGAAATTATCCTATTTCTCGTACATAACGTGGAAAACGAAATCACACTACACTTATCTTAATCACCTAAGATCCTACGGGTTAAATATGTACCTTACATAATAAAATAACACTGATCTGATATTATTTTTTCTAGTGTTAATATTAACGCTGAAACAGGTTGTGATTTTGACATTATCCATAATATAATGGTCATTTTCGATTTCAAGTCTATAAATAAACTTTTAGAACTTGACGCTCTATAGTCTTAACTTACGTAATCTCTGTGACACATTCTTACCAGAACTTCGTCGCCTTCACAGATTTGCTATTGAATTTACAGAATATCGATATGGCATTAGAGGTATACTAATAATTTTTTTTAAAATTTCTTTAGTTATGAAATAATGACATCACCTATTTTTTTGAGTTGAGGTACGGCATTACAAAACAGAATTGAAATTACACCTTTCCGTGTTTAATTATAACCATTCCAGAATTCTTTACGTAATTAGTCTCTCTCTATTTAGCAGGCACATTTTATAGAAATTCCAAGCAGTATTTTCTTAAATGTCTCAGGAATCAAAATTTTACGACCGTAACTTCTATTTATATACATTTAAATAACGGTAAAACATTTATAGCAAATATTAACACGAACGTAAGACAATAAAATGTTAAAATAACCAGGAACCACAATTTTAATTTTAATTCAATGTTCAACTGCGACAATATGAGGCAGGTATTTTCTGAAATAATACGTTAAGGACTAAGAGCTTTGATTAAATCATTTTCACAACAACATAAGCCGAGGCTGTGGGATTGTGCGACATTGAACTTTGCCCCAGTATTTGTTTATTTTATTGACGGAAGTATTCTTTGATTAGCGTGGCCTGGAGAATGAATAATATACTTTTAAAGCTTCTGAAGGTATAGCACATAGAAGTAGAGCCTGTACGGAAGCTGGGCGTCCACGATGATTACAATAGTATCTCATAATTACACAGATATATTTTACATTTCATATATTTAAATATTAAACTAATCCTGTCAGTTCATTAATTGAATAGGAGGAGTGTCTGATCAAAAACTTCGTTAGTCATGTTTTTAATTTGATTTTATTATCCATTAACTGTTTAACGTTGTGCGGAATCTTGTTAAATATTTTAGTGCCAGTATAATGGACTCCTGTCTGTGTAATCGATAATGTTTGTGAACGTTTTTCTTGTATTAAAATCGTGAACGTCTGAATTGTTCGTGAATATGCGTCTGTTTACTTGTCACAAACAACATTAAGGATAATATGTACTGACATATTGCCCAATTTCTTGCAGCAAACCCCTGAGAGATGTTCTTGAGGAGACTTGACATAACTTTTTTTTTCTGAGAATATATATTTTATCCTTCCCTGAGTAATTACCCCCCAAAAATTATTCCATATGACGCTGACGAGTGAATATATGAAAAATAAACTAAAATTCTGATGACTGAATCTTCTTTTAACAGCTGAGCTTTATTTAGTTTCAGGATTATAAATTTTCTGATGATAAATATTTTGTCCTTCACTGAAGAATTACCCCCCAAAAATTAATCCATATGACGATGACGAGTGAATATATGGTAAATAAACTAAATTTCTGATCACTGAATCTTCTTTTAACAGCTGAGCTTTAGTTTCTTTCAGGATTATTAATTTTCTAAAAACAAATATTTTGTCCTTCACTGAGGAATTACCCCACAAAAATTATCCCATATTACGATAACGAGTGAATATATGAAAAGTAAACAAAATTTCTAATCACTGAATCCTTTTTAATAACGTACGTGGCTGAGCTTTATTTGGTTAAAAAATTATTTATTTTCTGAGAATAAATATGTTGTACTTCCCTGAGTAATTACCCCCCAAAAATTATTCCATATGACGATGACGAGTGAATATATGGTAAATAAACTAAATTTCTGATCACTAAATCTTCTTTTAACAGCCGAGATTTAGTTGGTTTCAGGATTCTTAATTTTCTAAAAACAAATATTTTGTCCTTCACTGAGGATTTATCCCCCAAAAAATTATTCCATATGACGATGACGAGTGAATATATGGAAAATAAACTAAATTTCTGATCACTGAATCTTTTTTTAACAACGTACGTGGCGAGATTTAATTGGTTTCAGGATTATTAATGTTTATTTTCCCATTTAATTTACTAGCAACAGATAATCCTAAGAATTTTGAGCTATCAACTTCGCAAACTTTATCATTCTATTTCTGTTAAGTCCCACGTTTTTTGTTTGGAATAGCATAAAAAAAATCATTAGCTGAAAATCAGTGCAGTAGACGATTGAATGTACCATTAGCTACTTCTTCTAATGTCTCGTGTTTTCTTTTAATTAACTTACATCGTAAACTTTGAATTATTTCTGATAAAATAACATTATGTCTGGAAAACCCGTACGTCGGATTTCATCCGTTCTTCAAATTATAAAAACTACTAATTTTTATGTAATACGGCATAATATATCAGTTAAATTATGACGTTGAACGTACACAAAGTGTTTGAAAGTAACTGTCATACTCACGTTACAGGAAAGCAGTTTCTTCGTTAAGACATGTCTATTTTATTCGAACGCTTTATTTGAGCTCTGCATCAAAGACTGAAGCTAACAGTGTAACAGGCGTAAACAGGAACCCGGGCCCATTTTGCACGAGTGTTACAGTCACTCAGGTTGGCTTCAACATTTTGGAAAAATTTCCCCCAATATTTGCTCGCATGTGGGGACGAGGGTGGCAGATAAAATCACGTCTCATCGGCAGCTGAAACTGTCGTGCTTGACCAACTTATCTTAATAGATCTACAAATGTTAATAAGAGCACGTGATGGCTGTGTTCTAACAACACAACTGCAGCTGGAGCACGTCAAGGGATACATCATATTTACTCGCCACAACAAGGCGGGAAATACGAATCACATTTCTCGTTTTACGTCTCGTGCAGTGTTGCGGTTTCGTTTCTTAAGGGTTTTGGGTCCCCTCGCGAATTAAACCAGTACTGTTTAATTAAATTCCTGTTTTCGGAATGGCTCGCTGACTTTCTTAAGCAAGTGTTACGAATTCCTTTCTAAAATAATCGGATCGTTCAGCACAGTAGACTCTCGACTATCCGGCTCGTAAAAAAATTACCAAAAGGGAAGGCTCTGGACGCTGGAGCAAAACACAACAGCGAATATCTCAGTAAATTTTTGTATCGTGAACTTGTTTACTTTATTAAGAATTCTATAGGTGTCAAAGAAATTATGGTCGCCAGCCTGCGTTCCCGCCATATTACTCGGGATAGTCGAGAGCCTGCTAGTAATTCCATGAAATCGTGTCCTTACTTAATTTGAACCCTACGAGGCGTGGGAATCCGAATGCGAGTATTTTGGGTTCCAGACCCTTTGTTCGACCACCCTGATTTGGGTGTTGTCCCGAAAACGTTCAGGAAAGACCGGAATGGAGTTCTGATACCGTCCAACCAGGGTTAACAGTTGCCCGAACTCTAAAACTGGTTTCAAAAAAAAAAAATACGACTGAAGGGAAGCGGTAAACGGATCTTTCGAATAAGTCGCCATCGTTTTTCCGTTTTAGGAGCCCAAGAAATTTTTAATCTTGTTTTTCTAAATAGACTAGCCGAATTTCTGGAAATCGGTGAATCCTAAAAATCAGTATTTGAGGATAGAAAACGGTCACATCCACTTGTACACGTTTACTGGAATCCCAAAGAGAGAGGTTTCAATTAAACTTACAGTGACTAAAAAGTAGTATCCGAAAATTATGCTCGTGACTTCCTTATACTGGCTTTGAAATGTCAACTAAATTCAAATTTCTTGATTGCAACATCAGTTTTTAAACTTTCAAGCAACGTTTACCGGCCATTAATCAAATGTAAGTTTAACTTTAGAAACGACTGAATTAAAACCAAACAGATCTTACAGTTAACATTTTTGCCAGTGTTATTACTGCGAGTTAGACAACATTTTGTGTAACGAAACTGAAGTCATATAATTCCATATCAATGCCCAAGCACCAATCAAATGCTAATTTCAACTTAAGAAACGAATGAATTGAAACGAAGCAGATCTTATAGTTAACATTTTTGCCAGTGTTATTACTGCGAGTTAGACAACATTTTGTGTAACAAAACTGAAGTAATATAATTCCATATCAATGCCCAAGCACCAATCAAAAGTTGCCACGTCGAATTTATGTCTCGTTAGTTTTTATCTCACTGGAATTTTCTATGATATTTTTATGACCATCTAAGATAATCTGGTCGAGGCACGGAGAAGGGAATGAAGTGCCTCCGCAGAAAACCACACTACCGACATTGGAAGGGCGTGGGACAAGTACCAAGAGCTCGAACTACCTGATGCAGGTTTTAGAGAGGATTTTGCCTGCATCACTTTCTTTAGTCTGGGGATCCTACTTAACCCTTGGCTACCTTGCACTATCCTTCTGCATCCCACCCCCTTTCTTGTTCCCTTCCTGTGCTGTTAGAGGGGAGTGGCCACCACGCGGATTACTCTAATGTAGACTGCCTCAAAAAAAAATATCACTTCATACTTTAACAATTGGCAGGGAATACTAAACGAGCACTTTCTTGAAACAAATGATCACTTTATGTTCTCATATTTTCACTACTTCTGTGCGGTCCCTCCTGGGTGTCTCTTACGATTTCAAACAGTCACCCCTCACAAAAAAATCTGGGAAGGAAGTATAATAAATACATTGAATAAACTATTGATTAAGTCTAGTACGATTTGTTCATAAATAACCCAAATTTTCCTTCAAACAATAATTTTTGTTTTCAACTACTATGTGAAGATTAACTTCTGTCATTGGTATTGTTCTTCCATTCAAATCAATTAGAAAAATTTGTAAGATGATTATGTATTTGTATGGCGTAAATAGTTAATATAAATATGGGGATCTTTCAGTTTCCCTTCCAAGTATCCTCGGGATATTTTATATACACCGCCAAATATTTCGTGATATTTTAGTTTTTACTCCAAACATGTGGATATTTCAAATGTTCCTCCGAAAATGTCTGTATATTTCATTATTACCGACAAATGTTCGGCGACATTTCAGTTTTACCTAAAAATGTTTTACAGTCAAATATCTCGATATATTTCAGATTTAATGGCAACTATCTGGGATTAATTTAAACACTCGCCAATTATTATATCCTTAGTATCATTAGTAAGTGCCCTAACGCAAGTGGGTCACAAGTCGGTACAAAAATATTGTAAAGAATTAGTTTTGACCATTAAATAATTTTTTTATATAAGTTTATTACAGTTAAGCATGAAAAACTCTTGTCTCAGGCACCTGTGGTTTTTACACAGAAGAGATCTGCTGCCCGTACCAAATACGTACTGCTATTGTGTTGTGTTGCTTGCTGTAGCTCTCGTACCGACGTCTCCGTATCTCACAGCCGGCAGAACGGGTTAAGTGCAGTGATGAATTTAGTCAGGACCATTGCAAGGCGTCGACTCAGGGGTTGACCACTGGCTAAGGCGTCAGCCTCCGTGATTGATTGCTGGCAAGCCGTCGTACTAATTTGTGTGGCTTCGATGAACTCTTCACTAACAAATTGTGGCCCCTTTCTCACGACGATTCTGCCTCGGACTATATCAGAGACAACAACTTGGAAAAGTTTACAGCAGAACTCATGAGATTTGTAGATCGGTGACACTTAAAACGTATACACGTAACGCAATACGGAGCCTCTCATAATCACATCCACCAGCTGCGGTGAGCGCAGAACAACTGTCCAGTTTCAAAAGATCATCTCCGTTCCCTTCATTATAGCCTCCCATTCTTTTACTTTTTTCATTATTAGAAAACTTCGTCGAAATGTCAGTTTCACTGATTCTTCCATTGTTACAAGAGTTATAGCACGCAGCGGCAGTTCCGTAGTCAACTATGGCCAGCTATTCTGTCATGTTGAGGCCTACAATCGAGACAGGACACGAAAATTACTTGGATGGAAATATTTATCTCCTCCACCCCCACGTACGTGCACGATTTCGAATTCTCCAAACCACAGCAAACAACACTTCCGAGACAAAGCAAAACTAAACCAAAATACACGCGTTACAATATCAAACTTATTCAGCCATACAAACTTCATTAAGATTATTCTCGACAAATTGACGTGAAGTAAATAATAATAAATTATGTTTCGAAAAATATAGCCTGAGTAGCAGTTTGCAACTGGTTACCGTGCTGCGAACTTACTTTTAATGAATAATTCTCTCTGCTTTGTGTTAATTAGATTTTCCACAAAGCTTTGTTATGTGGGATGTTCTCATACAAGCACATTAAAAGTGCGTCACGCAGTCAATAGCTCCTGAAAGCTAACAGGTCTCGTTAGAAAGTTGCAATTATGTAAACGTTTATATCTCCGTAACTACATCCCGCCTATACCGTGTCTTCTGCAAACTGAAGCAGACCTATTTCTTTGATGTATTTTTAACACGCCGTACTAGAAAACTGTTTGAATAGACGCGATTCGTATACATGAAATCTGTTTGTCGTCTGTTCTTGAGGATTTGCTAAGGGTTAAGACTCTTTGATTGTAACATCTTCTTGTCTGCACGTGTGTACGGTTGACGTTTTGTGTATAAAAAGGGGGGCTATAACATTCTTTCTTATTTGCATTCGATACCGTGTCTGAACACTTTGCAAAGAGAGATTGCCGAGATCACAGAGCAACTTGAGAGATAAATAATTCCACGTATAATTAATCCTCGTTTGTATGCACAAAGAAGACACGTCTTTGAGCCACTGGCGCGATTTCTGTCAAATTTTACATTACACCAGGCGAGGAAAAATATTGGGTAGGGCGGATTTAAATTATGATTATGACTATTTGAAATATTCGACTTTGTCGTTTCAAACGCCCGGCTAAAAACATCACGTACAAGTTATAAAATAAACAAAAGCGAGTGAGAAGTGTGTCATAAATAAAGCTGATTAGCGGCTGATGGTATGCGAGTGCTGAGGATTACTATCTGCGTTTATAGCCATGTCTATGGCATTGTTTATTCAGAACGCCGTTTTCGCAACGTGTATTTGGTATTGTCAACAACTTCAAAAAAAATTATGTTTTATCTACAAGAGGAAAACAATAAGCAATTATTAAAAAAGAACAACTGATGACCTTATACCGACACTTTTTATTTTTATGACGACGTACAGAGTACAGTTATACTATAAATCTAATCAATTCTAAATACCTCCTCTGTAGGTCAATACCTGAAGAAGTTACAAAAAGGTGTCGAAACGTCGTCATACTATAAAAAAATAAAAAGTGTCAGTATCATGTGTTTTTATTATTTCAAAACACACACGAATTTTTTTTTAGGATAACAGGCACCATGAGGGTAATCCACATGGTGGCAACTCCCCTTTAATAGCATAAGCAGGGATTTGAAAGGGGGATGCGGAATGGTAGGGGAAGGTAGCCAAGGATTAACTAAGGCCTCCCCGGGATATATTTTAAGGATCCTACCCGGCTATTTCTAAAAGTGATGCAGGACAAACCCTAGAAAACCTGAATCAGGTAGGTCGGGCACTGAGTACTTGTCCCACGCCCTTCCGATGGCGGGAGAGGGGTTTGCTGTGGGGACGTAGAATTTTCTTCTCCGTGCCTCGACCAGTTTAGGAGGCAGCTGGCCGACTGTTCCAATGTGAACAGATAACAACTCTTACCGTATGCCCAGGGTCTCTGACTCCGGAACATACACCTCTAAAAACAGGCCGATGTGCGTCGGTATGTGGGAACCTTAGTTCAAAAACGGAGAGAGGAAAAGGCATCCGCATAGGTACTCCCTCCGTCTCTCCTGAAAGGTACTGAAAGAGTTGCCCTCGCAGACCCCTTCTCTCGACCTTTCTATTTATATCCAAGTTTTTTTTTTTTGAGTAACAGGCTACATGAGGGCAATCCATATGGTGGGAACTCCCATATAATAGCATAGCAAGGGATTTGAAAGAAGGGTATGCGGAAGGTAGCCAAGGCTTAACTAGGCATCCCGGGCTATATTTTAAGTATTCTACCCGCCATTCGCCTAAAAGTGATGCAGGACAAACCCTAGAAAACCTGCATCACGTAGGTCGAGCATCGGGTACTTTTTTTTAGGTGTAGATAGGCTATGTTTAGGGTAATACACATAGTGGAAACTCCCCTCTTATAGCATAGGAAAGGGATTTGAAAGGGGGAATTTTTTTAGGGTAACAGGCTACATGAGGGTAATCCACATGGTGGTAACTCCCCTTTAATAGCATAAGAAGGGATTTGAAAGGGGGATGCGGAAGGGTAGAGGAAGGTAGCCAAGGGTTAACTAGGGCCCCCGGGCTATATTTTAAGGATCCTACCCGGCATTCGCCTAAAAGTAATACAGGACAAACCCTAGAAAAACCTGCATCAGGTAGGTCGGGCATTGGGTACTTCTCCCACGCCCTTCCGATAGCGGAAGAGGAGTTTGCTGTGGGTACGCAGCATTCCCTTCTCCGTGCCGCGACCAGTTTAGGAGGCAGCTGGCCGACTGTTCCAATGGGAACAGAGAACAACTCTTACCGTATGCCCAAGGTCTGCGACCCCAGAACATACACCTCTCAAAACAGACCGAGGTGCCTCGGCTTGTAGGAACCTTAGTTCAAAAACGGAGAGAGGAAAAGGCCCTTCCTGTCTCTCCTACAAGGAGAGAATAGCCCTCGCAGACCTTGGATATCGAAAGGGGGGATGCGGAAGGACAAGCAATTATGATAACACGTAACAAATTCAACTGAGAGTACAAACGTTATTTTTAATGCATGTATAATTTATTTATTTAAAAATAAACTTTCATATGTATTGTTCAACCTTGGTGAAGTCCAGTTCTTCAGCTATTCTACTATAAATAATTATTTAAATCACCACCATTCTCCACTAAAAAATTATCGTGAAGATATTTTAATTACGTATTTCCACTGATAAATAATCACAGTACAGTGCGACGATCATAATATTATTATTGAGCATTGATTAATTTCAGAAATTTAAAATGGATTTAGGATCGTTTCGAATGAAATATAAACCATACCACATCATTATATACGATCAAAATTATTTTCTTATAATTCTAGTAAATTAAACCTTTATCTGACGAATTATTTCTTCGTATATAATTTATTTATATTTTCAATATTGTGAATAAATGTAATAAAGGCGAAAAGACGGCGATATGCTGACATCGAGTCGCCGCAGTATCTGTTAAACACTTACTGTTATCAAATAATGATCCTAAAATTATTCATATGTGTTACACACAGTCTCCTAATGAATAATTAATTATCTAAAAACGTGTTATTCTTATTACGTCTCTTGATATTACACACATATAAGTAAAAATTTATTCTGTGTATTTCATGTCAATCGCGTAGTTTGGAAGTGATACGTTTACATTTCCCGTATCTGCATACAGTTGCTGTGTAAAGATTGTAATGAACGGGCGTATTTATTCCATTCGAGGAAGCTGCAATCACTTCACATCCAAGAAAGCACTGCGCTACGTTCGCACAAAATATCATAGAAAATTATTACCAACGAAAGTAACGGTGTAATAGTGGAAGTTTATCGTAGCGAATTTATAATTTTTTGTGTCGTCTGTGACACAAACTAGATACTGTGGTAAAATGAAATATGTCATTTTGAATGTTGAAACGATTAAATTTAGCCTTCATTTCTGTATACGTACTGATGGTCCCAAAAATTTTATAATAAATCTTTATTCACTGCTTTCAACTGTTTAAATATTATAATGAACTTGTTTGCAATTTTTTTTTCAGTCCATTTGAAACATTGAATCTCATGTCTGATGTTATGTTAAATTTTGGAAATTTCATCTTTATAATATTCTATGGGTCAGCCGGTATAACTTTAGTTACACTACAACGGAGAAACATCGACCAGATCGTGATATCGACAATGAGGCGCGACATCAATTTCTCCGTGATCTCTTTGGAACGGTCAGTGTGGGATTGACATTTGTGTCAAAGCTTCGTTATCTTTCGTATGTGTATCTCTTACTTAGTCAGAGAATAAGGTTGCTGTAGCCACCGGTTGTAAGTTTCCAGGTTCCCCAAACGAGTATCAGGCAGGCCTTCACTGACTTGATCCATGCGATTTCTCCCTAGAGAGAATGCACGATCCGGCACCGCGGTCCTGGAACTCTCTCAACTGTGTCCTCAGAATTTTCAATAATACCGCTACAAATTTTTAAATGGATGGAAAATTTGAATCCTATCTAAGAAAAACGCGAATGTGCGCAAAAAAAAAGATCACGGGAAATTGTAATAAATTATATTAAAATAGACAACTGCAGGAGAATTTTAAGAAGTTTAAAACGCAGTGAAGTGATCGTTATTGCGAAATATATTTTTCGGAATCCAGTATTATTATACATCATAATTGACATACCACTGTGAACAAAAAGTAAGGTGAATTTATTTATAAAATATAAATTCTTTATTTATTCTTCCAAATCAATTTCATCCTCTTCAAAGTAATCCCCGTCCGATAAAACGCACTTTTTCCAACGATTTTTCCAGTCCTCGAAACAGTCGGAATAGTCTTTTTCCGGTGTAGCCTTCAAGACCTTCTTCGATTCGGTTTTAATCTCTTCAATCGTGTCAAAACGGCGTCCCCGCATTGGCCTTTTGAGTTTGCTGAATAGCCAGAAGTCGCACGGAGCGAATACGGTGGTTGCGGAACGATGTGAGTCGAGTTTTTGGCAAAAAAGTCGCGAAGAACCAATGCAGTGTGACATGGTGCATTATCGTGATGAAGGAACCAAGAGATGTTCGCCCATAATTCCGGCCGTTTCAGATGCATAACGCTCAAATAATATTCTTTGTTGGCAGTTTGGCCCGGCGGAAGGAATTAATAGTGCACCACACCACGATAATCAAAGAAAACTGTCAATATGACCTTGATTTTCGGTCTTGCTTCACCTTTTGCACGATATTCGCTGGATTGGTCGGTGGTTTCAGGGTCCTATGCGTAAATCCAAGTCTCGTCTCCAGTAATGATGCATTCCAAGTGGTCCTGATAGTCAGACAGCAAAGTTTCACACATATCAACGCGACGCTTTTTTTCCAAAAAATTGAGCGATTTTGGCACCCATCGAGACTTGACGCGTCTGAGACACAAAAAATTCTTCAAAATGGTTTGGGCTGAGCCAAATGATATTCCAGCACTATCAGCGAGATCTCTAATTGTCCATCGACGATTTTCAAGCACCAAATCTTTGATTTTTTGGACGTGGCCCTCGTCGGTAGACGTTGATGGTCGTCCAGAGCGCGGTTCATGTTCAACGCGTTCTCGGACTTCTTTGAACTCGTTGTACCACTTATAAACGTTTTTTTGTGCCATAGTTTGATCACCAAAGGCCTTCCGCAACATTTTCAACGTGTCCGCACAAGAATATTCGTTCCGCAAACAAAATTTGATGCAAGTTCTTTGCTCAACAAAATCACCCACTGTAAAAATCGAAAAATTCACTTTTGGATGTTTACATAAACACGTGTAACTTGGAGATAATTAAACCTTTTAACAAACAGACGCTTGGAAAATATTATAGACAGTCCTACCACTCTAGGAAAAAAAATACCTGCCTTCCTAATTCCCGGGAGTTTTAAATGACAATTTCAATTTACTTTTTGATCACAGTGGTACACTGACAGTTCTCTTATGTATGCGCAAAAATGAAGGTAACGGAATCAGCTTAAAAGTGATGCAGATATTAAAAGTAACGTGACGATAAATTGAGGTAGATGCGGGAGACGAAGAAGGAGACCAGAATACAATTTATAAGAAGCAGATTGAGTGTGTTAACGATAGCCATTTCGGAGTGTAAGAAACTCGGTTTGTCACACAGAATATATCAGAAATATACGTGTTGAATATTCTTATTGAATGGTGAACATTTATTTCGGTTTCTCGCTCCAAATATTTCCCAAAATAGTCTCGTTAGCAAACGTCAGCACACCTGCTTTACTTGTCACGATCACGCCATCTGTCGCGAATCCAGACACAAAAAAAATTATTTTAGGTGGAAATATTCACACTTGGTTTCTACGCGGCTCGCAGTATCTTTTCTGCCGCGTATGACGTCACAGACAACAAAGTCGGCGTGGAATATTTTACTTTAATGCATGGCACACGCATTTTATACGACTGAATTGTTTATTATATTGGAGAAACTGAACAAGAGTTAAAGACCCACGATTGAAGGGCATATTGGTCAACTTCAAATTGTCTGATGGTTACTGAGAATCTTCATAATAAAACCTTTGGTGCTCTTTCCTGATATTTAGTGTCACGGTTAAATTTTGGTTTTGTTTTACAACTCTCTTATCATTGGCAATAAAGTCACACCTGAACAACTTTCTACTTATCACCTATTTTTACGTTAGAGGAAATTTGTATGTCTGTTTATTTGCTAACTAAATTATTGAGAATACTTTTGAAAAGGTCTGCAAAATCAGATGCAACGTTGCGGATTTAAAATTTAATAACTTCACTTTGCACATGACCACATTCTCAAAAATCTAATCTTTTCGATAGTGTTTTGGAGTTTTTGGAATACCCTACAGGTTTTTATTCACGCTCCGTAAATAACTTTTTAACTCGAGTACTAAAAGTTTATTAATTTTGAGCTTTAGGCGCATAGTTTAGCCATAATTAACTACAAAAAAATAAATTTAAGTTAATAAAAAACTATCTGGGTGCCCGGTGTTGCCCACGTTGTCATAATTTAACTCAGCGACATCCATAACACAGGATTAATCTCTAAATCGGTTGTTTTGCGTTATTTATATGTAACGTACCTCCACCCCTATCCCTAAAGGTGCTCCCCTCCCATGTCGAAATGGGTTGAAATTAAACACAAAATATCTGGAAAAAAACTATCTTTCTCAATGACCCCGAAAACATTTATTTCGTCAAAAATATAGTGTCGTTTTAACGTGTTTACCCCCTGCCATCCCCGCCCCTTGGGGTTAAACGGCAACTTAATGTGTTACAATTAAACTCAGAGACATCCATAACCTAAGTTTCGACTCGAATCTCGGTTGTTTACGCGTTATTTTTGTGTAACGTCCTTCTACCAATACAGAAAGGGGTATGCAAAAACAACATCGGGAGGAACACTATCAATGTTATTCTGACGTAAAAATATCGGCCGAATTAGCATATTTGAAAATTTCCACAGACATCCAATCCAGTCCCTGGGAGTGGTACACGTGTCTTACCCGCACAGTGTTTGTTTCCTATTCGGAAGTAACACATGTACCAAATTTATTCCACGGTCGTAGATTTTTATGCACACAAACTATTTTATTTATTAGAATATTTACATTATTCTATAATTATATAATTTGTGAACATTAAATTTCTTGAATATTTTTTAATTATAATATTTATCAAAATGAACAATTATTTTATAAATTATATTCCAAAATCATACAGTCAATTGGTCAAAAAATAGTTATCAACTACCAGACTGATTAAATCCCTGTGGGGTTATAATTCAAAAATATCAAATTCAAATTCAGCCATAGTCAATTTATAATCCTTAAGGAATAAATGGGTTTTTTTTGTACAACGACCTAACAAAGCACAGGCATTGCAGGTTCTACATTGTGTTTCTGGTGCTAGGCCGAACTGCTTTCTATTTTACTTCTAGCAAAGTCGCTCAACTTAACTCTGAACCTTATCGATTTTGTTTACACTAATTTTTATTTCGATTTATACTCCTATCCTCCATTTCCATATTCTCTGTCAGACACACATCAGAACGAACATTCAGTTATCATGAATATTCTGAATCAAAACAACACAGAAGATAACGAAGCATAAATAATTCGACGTCAATTAAAGATAAAGCTTAAATATAATTACATAAGAAGGAAAGTGTTCCGAAAATATTAGGCTAGTTATAATAATAGTTGTAACAATTCTCGTGAGCGGATTACTAGATTTGGTGGATGAGTCCTAGTCAACAGCTGAGTGGCACTTATGGCAAGATTCGCACGTGACGGATCCCAAAATAAGAGTAACAGCTTTCAGCTGCTGCGGCATTTCCTATGGGTGACCTAATTCCCGGAGTCACACACGTGCGCCGCACGCGACCCAGAACGTTCGCTCCATATAGTTCCATTCTCGCTACCGGCCGTAGTTTATTCCTCAAGCGATCAGTCATTTCCGCCACCGAGACACTTTTTTCTATACGTGTCTACGTTTTGCGTAGAAAATAAAACGAGATAATAACATTTTGCCGTCTTTTTATTCGACAGCGAGATAAATAATTCCACCTATAATTAATCTTTGTTTGTGTTATATATATATATATATATATATATTGTAATGCCAATTAATTAGGCCATTAATTGTTTGGACACAAAATTTGAATTGTTTGATAAATCCATTATAGCGGTCTGATCAAAAAAAAGCTACAATGGAAAAGCGAGTTCAGCCGCTTTTATTGAAAAATCAAAATGGCGTTTGCGCGCATGAAAGTCTATCAGTTTTACGTCTATAGCCAGCCAGGAAAGGAAGTCAGTTTTTTTACGTCTGCAGCCAGCTAGGATAGAGTTGGTGATGAAACATTGGTGTGGACGGATGAAGTTTTTCTGGTGAGCAGCAAAGAGCGGAATAGTAAAGTTGACAGTTTAAGTCTACAGCAAGGAGCTAAAGAAAAGTTAGTTCGCTCCGAAAGAATAAACAGTTAAAACAAATCTTCAAGGAGCTACGTTGCAGTTTAAGTCCAAATCAGTAAAAGACTAATAAATCTACGAATCATAGGATTCATGTAAGGCAAGCAGACATCAGATAGCTGACATTCAGGAGGATCATCCGAGTTCCTGGGAGCCTATCAATTTTGACTTCAATAGTGTAAAATCTGTGAGTCGATATTTAGAGTCAGTGTAAAATATTGCAATAGTTTACTTCCGAGGCCAAAGAGAATGCTGGTACCAGCTGGACAGTATGTAAGTAACAAAACCAAAACTAATGATTAATTGTAAACGCTGATTAAAGGATAAAGTCAGATTTAGTTCTCTTTTAAATTGTCAATCAGAGTTAATTTCTTTACTTTTAATTTCTTTCATTCCATCGACATATTGTTTAAGTAAATTGTAAACTGTTTTGTTAACGAGATTTTAAATTAATTTGTTGTGTTCATTATCAAACCCAGTCAAGGCCCTGAGAGAACCAGATCTCAAATTTTGTGTTTGTAATTATCTTTTATTGCCACAAAATAAAACAAAAATATTTTGCTTGTTAATTTTTGATTATTATTTAATTTAAAAACGACCTACTATTTGATTATTACAATATATAAATTAATAAATACGTTTCACGAAACCTTTCAGCTGTTGGCGCAATTTCTGCAAAATTTTTGCCTTTCGGCAGCCGACGAAAACTGAGGTCCTGCAGTTCCTTAAACTTGGTTTCAGAAAGCATCGGAAAATCGTACACAACGGTTAGAAATTAATAAAGGGGAATTCTGGCTACAATAAGCACACAGTTGCGACCTAGTCGTCAGGGAGCGAGAGGGGAACAGATAATCAGATCAAAGCTGACAAGGCGAACAGAGAAGGGGGAAGTGTGAAGGGGATATCGTGAAATTACACAGAAAATCAATTTCCAGGAGGTGGAATTAATAAGAAAAAAAATATGACTCAGACTTACCGTTTTACAGTTTGAAAAAGCATTAAAAAAAACCACAAACACAATTTACGACTATCACGTTACGAAACGAAAATTAGTAACTTCAGAATATTATTGTAAGGCAACAAAATTGCAGCAGGATTCAATTATTGATTTTTCAGAATTTAATTGACTGCCGCAAAGCACAGTCGTTTAAATGGCTAGAATCCTTATTTTAAATATTCAGCTGTATTTCAATCCAAGATTATTACACAGTCTGATTTTTTCTGAGCGGTGAAACGAATAATATTCGTTGAATATTCCAATTCTCATATGAAGTATGGATGGCGGTTTTTATCAACACGTAAACGTTCTGTTACGCAAAACTGCTGGAATTAAATATTCAAAATGTCTGTTAAAATATTTGTCGCAATTTATAAATCATTAACACGAAACTTGTTTCTGATAATTTGAATAAATTGTAAGTAGAGTAATATATTCGACAATAAAGTGAAATGTCTGTCCTTGTGTTTTAGCTACAGTTACGTGAAAAATAGGTAAACGGTTCAAAGACCAGGTGCGTGAGAAGGTAATAGGAAGATAAAGGGAATGTAGAATGCGGGTTCAAGTAGAGTGACTTGGACAGGTGATGGTGGAGCGGCCTCTGAAATGTTTATTATTGCTGTTGTCCAACAATACAACTTACACTACGTGCATAAGAATTTCTAGAAACCTATATCCTTGAAGCATTCCTGCCTCATATTGCTCTAATCTTACACGACTTGTGATACGGGCAATTTCCTTACAGTAACTTGTCGAGGGCGCGTCGATCTTGCACGCTTCAGTGTTAAAGGCGTGGATGAAAGCAGCAACGACGGTACAAATCATTTATTTCTTCGTAATCGAATAACGAAATATGGAGGCGATAGCCGAGGGGGCTACATACATCGTAATAGGAATCTATATTACGAATTGCTCATCTCTAGCATCAGTAGTTTCGACAGTCAGTAATAAACAATTAATAGGTCGTTTAATTTAATTTGCCCCACGTTGCGGAGAAGCCATTTTGTAATAATTAACAATGAGCGTTAATTAAATGAAGTTTTAATTTAACTGATTTAATGAATTTGATTTTAGTTTGAAGAATTTACCTCACGTGAAGCGTCAAAATGTAATGATTAAATGGAAGGCTTTTATTAAATGAAAAGATAATCAATTAACAAACAAAATATTTATTGATTTTGTGGCAATAACTCAAAAACAATTACAATTTAAAATATTAAATTTCTCTGGGGCCTTCACTGGGTTTGATAATTGACAGAACAAATTGATTTAAAAATCTTATTAACAAACGAATCACATTTACCTAAACAATACGTCGATAGAAATAAATTAAAAAGAAAAGAAATTAACTTGACAATTAAAATAGAACGAAATTAAAAAGTAAATAGATTAACTCTGATTAACAATGAAAACAGAACGAAATCTGACTTCTATCATTTAATTACGTTTACATAAATCATTATTTTGTTACTCACATCTGTCCAGCTGGTTCCAGCATTCCTTTTAGTTTTCGGGAGTACACTATTGCAAAATTTTTTCCCCACTGATTATAGTATAGGCTCACAGATTTTACACTATTGAAGTCAACCTTGATAGGCTCCCAGGAACTCGGATGATCCTCCTTTTTGTCAGCTATCTGGTGACCGCTTGACTTGTATGAATCCTGTGGTTCATAGATTTTCTAGTCTTTTTACCGCTTGGGACTTAAACTGCAACTTTACTATTCCTGGCTGGCTACAGACGTAAAAACTGCACTCCTTTCCTGGCTGCTGTTAGACGTAAAAACTGCTAACTTAGCGAGATTTATGGGATAATACTTCCGTGAATGTTTTTTTTTTACTTTGTCTTAAATTCACAACTCTGTTTAATGATACATTAAACGACGGTTATTCTCTGCTCTAAAATCATTTGTTCCGTCCTCCGAAATGTCCCGTCACCAACTGAACAATCGTAGTCTCGAGTTTTAGTCATTTTGACTTTCCGACAAAGTAACAAAGCTCGGCTCTATTGTCGCTTTGGAAGTTCCTGCCGCTAAAATTAAATTTTATTAAAACCAATTAATTTCCTAATTAATTGGCATTACAATATATATATATATATATATTAAATCTACAAATGGGCAGTTTTCCCGGTAGTAGATACATGAAATTACTAATTACATTAAATAAATTACAATAAATGAATATAATTATTTTAAATATAGAAGTTAGTTGTAGGGACATTATGTCAACTAGAAATAGATGTGAATAGAATTCTACTAATTAAAGATAGAGTTTGAAATATTCAAAAAATATTTATATGTGTGAAATAATTAATTTTTATATATATATACATATACATATATATATATACGAGGGTGGTCTGAAAAGTTTCCAACACAACAATGATAGAAGATTTTTTTTTCTCCTCGTAACTCTACAAACTTCTCCCAGCGATGCTCCCATCATATATTGTAATGATAAAAGGGCAATTAAGAATTAACAATTAGAGACTATCGAACTGAATTCACACAAAGATACAATAATGGTCGAGAATATTTAACAGGCCACGACATTGTTAGACAATAGCGCGCGTAAGTTGATGGAATAGTTAGTCAGCCATGAGACCTTGCTGAGTACAGAAGGAATTAAAATTTGTCGGTCAGCTACGAGACATTGTGGAGTACAATATAATTAAATTTAGCAGTTGGGGAAGGATTCCAGTCGAGGACGGAACTAAAATAAATTGAGTTGTAAATCAGAAGCGAGAGCATTGCGTTGTGTTACCAGTCTGCAAGTAGAGGCTGATGATTTTGTTGTAGAAGTCTCCAGTTTTCGTCGCAAGTTCCAAATAATTGGCTGAGATCAACAGTTTTAAGTGTTTGCAAACAATAATAAATAAATTCAGTGTTATATGGCCTGTTCATAAGTGTTCGAGGTTAAAGTGCGTTGCAGAATCTTTACAACTGCCCTGGTACCGGTATAAACAGTGAGTAAAAAAGAAACGTTCAAATTAAAATTGTAAACGTTAATAAAAGGTAGAATAACGTCAGATTTCGATTTCATTTTTTTTATTCGATTACATTTCGAGAGTTTATTATCATTAAAAATATTTGTCAGTAGTAAATTGTAAAATTAATTGTTCTTTATTTAAAAAGGCCCAATAAAGAACCTGAGGTAAGAGAAAAGGACATTTTTGTATAAATTTGTTCAGCAAGTAATTTGTTTTGTAAGGTAAAATAGTTGTGTATAATAAACTAATTGATTAATTAAATAATAATAAATGTTATTATTTCGTGCTCCTTTCATTAGATAATTTTAAATTATTAGTTCAATTTAATTAATTATCGTCTTTATTGAGTAACCACATTTTGATGCCTTAACGTGTGGACTATCAAATCATTTCAACTAATTTGATATTTATGTTTATTACTATATATATATATATATATATATATATATATATTAAAAAATAATTTGTTTGCTTTGATTCTACTTTTTTCATACATTTAGTAACAGTTTAATCGTGTTGCAAAACATTTATAATTCAGATAATTTATCTATAATCCTGCAATCATGAGTGAGAAGATTAATTTACGACATTAATAAATCTACGGTTGCCAATTTTCGTATATCTGGATGGGACTCGACAATTATACTTCAGTTGGAAGTTGAATTGTGAGTTCGCTCATAATTTCTCGAACTGTTTCGTCGGAATTAATTGCATGCAGAAGTAAAAATTGTGGAAAATTTGATGTATATCTGGTTCCTTGTCATCGTCTGTCATCAGAAAATCATTAAATTTCCCTGGAACATTTAATTTCCTGATTTTAAAGCGGTTACCCAATCGATTGCAAAAAAAAATTGTGACGTAATAATTTCGCCAACCGCGCAAATTTGCCTGGAAACCTTGATATATTTAGCAACGCACTTTATGCTTTTAATTTAAAGTCTGGAGGAACTAACCGCTGTTTTGTGGACCGAAGTGAAATGTAGTAAGACGCAACCGTTACTAATTAGGATGATTTCAGTACTGATACAATTGTTTCAGTGACGTTTACGAGAGATTGAATATGGCACTTGACTTCCTCCTCGTCAATTCGGCAGCTGCAACCTGATCTCTGTTGGTCCAGGTGCGTACGCCTTTCCCGCCATTCAGCACGCACGCCTCAATGGAAATCCAAGCCTTTGCATAATCTAAATAGCAAATGGTGCTCTAGGGAAGGTTTTCCCGCCACCGGAAGTGCGGCCCCCTCCAGGGCGGACACCTGCCCCTAATCGCTCCTCCACAATAATAACACGCGATACTGCTAATTCAATTGACCATTTAAAGTAACTTCGATACTGATAACTTGGGCTATAAAGGAAACAATTCGGTAGACTCGACTCCTTCTAGGTAAAAAAAATAAAGTAAACTATTTCCATCCTGCACGTCGTGTAAGTTTGAAAGCAGAATAAAAAAGAGCTTGAAACAATAAAAATACGTTGACGCTCAAATATTCAGAAAACGACGTTTCTTCGCCTTCTAACTGTGAAGAGTAGTTCTGTAGCAAACTAGAGGTACTCCAGCAAACTAAACTAACTGAAAATAATTATCACTGCAGGATGTCGACTGTACCCAGGAAATAATAAAATATATTTACAAATGATTAAAAATCATGGCCTGTTTCCTCTGGAACTATAAATTTTTTCATCAATAATACTGATTAGCAATATTTGTCTAACACGAATCTTCTAACTTCCTATAAATAAATCAGTGTTTGTTTGTATGTTTATATGTTCCGCATACAAATCTACACCCGTGGAGAAAATTTCACCAAATTTCGTACACGTGTTTTTTGCGACAAGGAAACAAACCCTTTTGGGATGAGACACGTCTACCACCCCCATGAGCGGGGGTGGAAATATTAAAACATGCTAAAAAAGCCGATAATTGAGTCCGATATATATTTATAGGGGTAAAAGAGATTGATAGTGTTTCTTCCGATGTTACCTGAGTGTAATTTCAGCCCCTTTACATCATGAGAAAGGAGCACCCTTAGGGATGTAGGTGAATGGGCGCTACAAGAAAATAACGCGAATACAACTAAGATTGGAGTCAAATCCAGTTTTATGGATGTCGCTGAGTTTAATTATAACATTCAATTGGCCATTTAACCCCCAGGTGCGGCGGTGTTTATATTGAAACATGTTATCACAGCAGATATTAGCGTTGAATAAATATTTTTTCAGACGTAATTAGATTGACGGTATTTCTACCGATGTTGTGTGTGTAAAATTTCAACCCGTTTTGAGATAAGAGTTGCGCACGGTTGGGGATGGGGGTGGAGAGGAGATACATGAAAATAACGCGAAAACAACCGAGATTCAAGTCAAATCGTGTTTATGGATGTTTATGACAAACATGCGGATGTAGGCAGGGATGGAAGTGATTCGGCAGGCCCACTGGGGTAGAACTTTTCAAACATGTTGCGTCGAATATATATATTTTGGGAACAATGAGATTCATAAAATTTCTCTATACGTTCTTAATGTATAATTTCAAACCCTTTCGGGCTTGGGTGGGGAGCACCCTTAAGGGTGGCGGGGGAGTGGCATTACATATAAATAACGCAAAAAAATCATGTTTTGAGTCAAATCCAGGGTTATACATGTAGCTGAGATTAATTATGACATTAAACTTGCAGTTTAACCCCCACGGATGGAGCTGAACGGCGTTGGAAATTTTCGAACATGGTCAAACGGAGATATATTCGTCGAATGAAACTATTTCAGGGACAATGAGTTCAACCCCTTCGGAATTGGAGGTGAACACATCAGTTGCGTTACATAAAAATAACGCAAAAGCTACCTAGATTGGAGTCAAATCGGGGGTTATGGATAACGCAACACCGGGCATCCAGCTAGTACTAAATATATTAGGCAAACGTCGTTTTAATCTCTAGGTCGACAGGAATGTCTATGTAAAGTAAACTCCGAAACATTTATAAACACTTATCAATCTCTGATGCGCTTTTCTGGTTTTTAAATTATTTTTTTGCCAATTAACAAAGTATTTTGCCTGCAAAATTTCTGCATGAGTTATTTATAACAATCAGCATGACCGTTTTTTATTTACTTTATAACCATCTATACGAGATCCTCTGTTGGCGGTCTTTATGTTTGAACTTGAAGATCAATATTACTCAGGATCCTGGATTTATTATATTTTCCATTCCATATATCATCTATAAACTTATATAAATAATCGTAATGATGGTTGATGAATATAATTCTGAGTAACAGCGTTACTGTTCGGACCTACTCGGTGTACAGAAACCGTCTATCGTTTGTAACGGAATGGTCTTTAAACGTTACAGAAGTGTTTTTACATTTAATTTGTCATCGATATACTTTTATTATACAGACGAACTTTCATTTATAATTTCAGTCACAAATTGAGTGAACCGGATTGATTAATTTCTCATCTGAGAACAATTCTAAACGTTAGAGGAAACATTGCTGGTAACGGTTGTTCATAAAATAATTTCTTTGAGTCTTCCATGTCTTATTGTGCGTCTACGACGTTTGCAATAATTTGTTTAGAATATTAAGGGATTATAAAAAGACCAAATAAGCAAATAAGCGGTGGTATTAACTCCGTTGTCAATACCACCGAACTAATTACAACTTGTTATTCTTTGTTGAAATATATTTATCGTATCGTGTGGAAGTGCTGATAACCAGTAATTATAAATTCGTTTGCCAGGCTATTGTTCTGTCTCTTCGACCTACTACACCTCATTGCACGCATGGTCCCTTATTGGAATTACTTCCTGTCACGGCTGTTCCGCGCCAAGTGTTCTTCCGGTCACGAGAACCACCCCGTTTGTTAACTCTATAAACCATTTGCACCCTAAAATTATTTCTAGCGTGAAGGAATTCCTCGCTCCTCAGGAGCACACACTCTAAATTGTCCAACGGGACAAAAGTTACATTTCGACTCTGTAGTTCTGCTCACATCACTTTTATAACTTATTGAACTCGGTGCGAAAGTTTCGTAATTAGTTTGGGTGATTTTTAATTGAAGACACATCCCCGTTTTGGAAATTATTGAATGTCCATTAATTTATGCAGCAGCAAATGCAGAATATATTGGATTAGCGATGGTGAAGTCCAAGGCTTTGGATGGAGCACATCGAGAATCCATGAATGGGCAGCATTCTGTGTAGGTGTTCATTCATCACTTATTCAACCTTAAACGCCCCAGTCCCGAAACAATGGCTTCATAAGGAACCGCTTCCTTTCGAGCCCCAAGCACTTCCACTATATTAATTTCCTCAGTGGAAGACTGCCAAGGAGCATTCTTCCAATTTCTCGCGGCAGTCACGAAAATGGAGAGTTCGTTTTCTTCCCTGTTCCAGATTTTTTTGTTAAACCCCTCTCGAGTAATAATTCCGTTCTGTAAGGAGTGATTAATTATTATGTGTTGCAATATAACGAAACGGGGGTCGAGTTTTATCCAAGAAAAACCTAATATTTTCAATCATTTTACTATATCACTGTATTTGGTTTAAATCCAAATTAAATATACTAAATAGGGGGAATTATTTTAGTTATGTATTCCCCATATGCAGCCAAAAAAAAAAATTTCAATACCTCATGTGTCCGGAAATGCTTGGTTTCCGAGTTCCGATCTTCAAAACTGTGATGTTCATCGAAACGTTTTTCTTCCTTTCCTTTACAGCAAATGTTCAAAACTTCCACCTCCTGCTTCAATACAGGCCTCCCATCCATGTGTTATGTTTATGAAGACACTCCACTGATCATTCGTACGGTTCGTCGATACTTGGATCGAACGTTTGCTGATCGCTGAATAGGTAGAGGTGGCCCGATTTCTAGGCGTCCGCGTTCACCAGATTTCAACTCTATCGACTTCTACTTGTGAGGCTATTTAAAATTCATTGGTGTATTCTTCTCCGGTGTCTGACATGGAATCCCTTCGGAATCGAATTGTGGCAGGTCGTAAGAAAATACGCAGTACTCGTAGGACCATGACACATCGATGTGAGGCCTGTATTCAAGCAGGAGGTGGACATTTTGAACATCTACTGTAAAGGCAATTAACTACCTGTGGGAAGAAAAACGTTACGGTGAATATCACTGTTCTGAAGGCCATAACTCGGAAACCAAACATTTCCGGGAACATCTGAAATTACGCCCTGTATAATTAAAATTTTAACCTAATTATATGACAATTTAGAAATGGCATGCAAGTTTTTAGAATAATAAGCATACTCAAATTTCGGTTAAATAAATACACGAAACTATTATTTTTATATGTCTGCTTTAAAGTGAGTTTTTTTTAATAATTACGCAACGAAAAATGAACAATCTGACCGTAAGGTGCAAGCAGCATGACACTCATCAGTTATGAAATTCATATCCATCTTAACATCGCAGTTAATGAGTTCTATATTGACCCAAGAACACGTCGTGTGCATCCGAGGAAATTAATAATATTGTCACCCTTGCATAATTATTTTTCGTTTCCGGTCCTTTCTTGCTCTTTCCCATAGGAAGCGGTGTTAAAGATCACTTTTTAGCTCCAGGACTTTGAACTTTTGTCACCTGCGTTACATAAACACTGAAGGTCAACCGCGAACGAACTTAAGTTTAATTACAGCGAGGAGTAATAAAAACTGGAAGATTTGGGAAGAAGATTGAAACAAAGAGAACAGCAATTTTGCCAAAAAAATTTAAGACATTCAAGTGATTCACCAGACTTCATATTTAATTCTTAGCATGGAAATTCAGAGTCCAAAGTTTCGATTCGGATTTTTCTACACTTATATGGATCGCTTTCTGTATATTTGTTATATACTTTTTAACCTACTAAATTCTGTAACTGTTTTAGCACAGGTATTGTTTTCTTTGCATCAACTATTGAGCTATCTTCCGAGATTGTGAATCGAGGAATATATATTTAATTCAGAACCCATCTTCGTTTATATAAAAAAATTGGGCTTATACTTATTTTCAAATGGGAGCCGGTTTGACCTTGAAGCTCTTCCTTGCGCCGTCGAATCAAATTCGTGCGACTTTGTCACACGTTATCGTCCACGCAGCTGCAGTAAGAGTTTTTTGTCATTCATTATTGACGATTTGGCAACGTTTGTCTAATTCTCAGCCAGATCGGCACCTATTTGAAAAACTATTATAGACATTCAACAGGCCAAAACACGTAGAAAGCACATAGTGCAAAAAATGTCATGCACTATTTAAATAATTATTAATTTATACAAATTGTAAGCATACTTTGTAAACATTAAACTGTACTCTTATAAATGTTATATCCGTTTTCTGTAAACCATTGTTATTTAATTATATTTTTCATAAACAAACTGATGGAAGTACAAAAATGTATAGAAACGTCGTAGTGGTGAATGAAATATTTTAAAATGTCTGTCATAATGGTCTTTAATTTATTTAAAAATAGAAAAAAAAACTGTGTTCCTGTTTTCTCTCGATTAGGTGCTTGGTATTAGTATTATGTCATATTCCAGTGACCCTAGCTGGGCTTCAAGGGTGTGGAATGCGTCATGATTTTGTCAAAGTTAATAATAATCTCCCAAAATTTGAATTAAATTTTATCAATTTAACACTATTATTTCCGAGAGGAAATATAAATATAATTTTGCTAATTCATTAATCAAATCCAAGAAAAAGTTTTGTCAGTTGTATTTTAATTATTTTTTGTCTAGTCTAGGAGTGTAATAAATGTAGTGATACCAATATAGTTTCATTTTCTGTATAATTTATTTTTCTGTATAATTGTCCGTGTTTTGCCTTTTTTTAAAATATCAGTTACTTCCCTTTCTTGTATTAAAACACTGAATACGCGATGTTCTGCAAAAAAAATACCCAGGAGACTGACTACAGAACAAAAAAAATTTTTTTTCAGAAGTATTACAGCAGAAAATTATACCATATGCCAATAAAGAATGACAGTACACGAAGAAAACTCATTTTATAATGATCATATTTTACAATATTTAACACCGTCGCCGATCATAATTTATTTGAATGTATAACAATTCAGTCCCTTTTCGCCACATAATCCGAAAAAAAAATTGAAGTTCAGAAATATTATAACTTTTAAATCCTATTTATTCTTTTTTAAGCTGTAGAAAATGTGTTTGAAATTACGTGAAAATCAATGCAGTAAATGGTAACTTTTACTATTATGTTGAAATTTTTTTTATCAAACTGCTACTGTTGTCTGAAAACATTATAAGCTTAAAAAATGGAGTCATCGTTTTGGTTTGTTGTTTCCATATATTTTTTAAAAAAGCTATGGAGCCAGAATAGAACCTTGAAGAATCTCTGTTCTTTATTTGTCCCCTAACAAAATTAAATGTTTAACGGTAACATGAATCTTCCTTGGAGGTTTGATAAATTTTTTGGCTTGAGAGGTTAGTTTTTCATTCCGGGAAAATAAACAAGATTCTTTGCGGTTGTTGATTGGCCTAAGTTTCCTGTGGTGGTCTTCATCGCACTCCACCAGAACATTCTCTGCCATCGATTCTGTTTTCTGGTTCAAAGGCTGGAAATATACGTGGTTTCCTGACTTACTGTTCTGTGTTTTCCAAAGTTTTCGATTATCCTCCTCCTCCTTCGTCGCAGAAGCTACAAATTAAATGTAACGTCTCCCGCCGAAGGTGATGAGCTCGTCCCAATTTAGATCGTTACTCAATAGCTTGCCTTCGGCGACGCAAGTTAGGTTTTGTGTAATTGATTGCGGTTGTTTTTGAAAATGTGTAGGGAATGTTAGTAAGATGTGGCGTCGTGGATGGCGGGCACAAGACAACGGCGTCACGGCCCGCGGCGACGCCAGCGCCCGTGACGGCACGCTCCCTGCACACGATAACGTTGCTGCCCACCTGCCTCACACATCCACCAGGCCTATTCTCCTCAAATACGCGTTTCACCCTCTCTCTACCTTATTACACCCGCGGAGACGCAAATAAAAACTCATAAACATGCCACTTAATTTTCTAAATCTAACAGAAAATTACAATGCCTCGACGCCAACTGTTGCTGCTGCTCTCGCTGAAAAATTTAACACTCGTGATTGCAGTGTTGCGGCCATTAATTAACATACCAATACGTGCCACATTCAAGCCTTGGATCTCATACAAAATAGGTCACCATTTGGCTACGTAGAATAGTAGGAAACTGACTTAAGCTGTGAGACATGGAATATTTTAAAATCCTATACCATCACAACGTATAATTCCTAAAATAAGATAAAATTCTAACGAGGCTAAACAAGAAAATATTTTTCAACTTCCGCGGGTAATTTAAACCGATCCAGGACAAATGGAGATAAATCTTGGGTAGAATTATTTGATAATGACACGTATGAATTGCAAGTAAAGAACAAGGAAGAATAAAGCAGTATTATAATTGAAGTCTCAGACTTATTTTTCCTTAACTATTAGATTCCTTGTCGTATTTGTATCTTATTCGTCACTCGTAAATTTAGACTCCCTATGAAGCATTCATTTTTATCCAGAATCGGTCTTTTTTGTGCTCCTCATCAGTCCACTGTTACCGTTGATCTTACCACACTTTACTACGTACATAGAATCTTCTACGATTAGGCTTATATTGAAAGTAACTCAACATCATGTTCGATGCACCTAATTTTTTTTCAAGAAAAAGTCACATACCACACGTACATACAGAAATTAAAGGGGGGGGTCGATGCCGTAAAGATATTTCAACACAAAATTTAAAAATTAATAGACTACGTCGAATGATCAACTTCGAAACCACTTTGGAAGAATCGCACAGCACTGGATTCGAGTTATAACTTTTTCAAACTTCTCTATAAATTCCACGACAGATGCAGACAACTCTTATTGTCCAATATATTTTTGAATGCTTGTTAAATTGTTAATTAATTGGCAATTTGGCCACATACAGACAGAGTAAAGGAAAAAATTTAACAGCCCAACGTTTCGTCTGACATTGCAGACTTGAAGTGCTTGCTCGCACCCGACGAGATCAATTACATAAATTATTCTCTGCTGATGACGTAAAGGTCTTGAAAGAAAGAAAATGTTTAAAAAAATTGAGCACATATGATAGTTGAGCTACTTTCAATGTAATTATAATCTGAAATGATCTCGACTGTGGAAAGCAAAAAGTCAACAGAGTATTCACGAGGAGCACGAAAACGAGTGAATCAGTTGCTTATAAGACCGATTCTGGAAAAAGGAATGGAGAATAAAATTACAAGTAACGATTAGAATACAAATGCAACAAGAATAATATTTAAACAACATTTGTAATACCATTTTATTGACATTCTTCTTCTTTACTTGCAATCCAAAAAAAAGTAGAAATTATATTCATTAAGGCAGTGTCATTAATCCAACGATAATGCCGTTATCCGTAGCCAAAATTTCAAAAGTGTCTTCACTTTAAACGCCCTACTCTTCACTTGAAATTGAGTACACTATATGGACTCTGTTGTACTTAGCAAAATTAGAACAACAATATATGAAAATTCATTGAAATCTATTCAGCGGTTTTTGAATTTAAAACCTTCGAACAGACAGACGTTTTATTTACAATTATTCCATTTCTCTCTTTCCTTTTAATTATTGAAATATCTGAAAACCCTCCGATAGTTCTAATAAAAAAAAATATTTCGTTCTCCTTATCAAACTGTTGTGTAACGTCAACGATACTCATGATGTCCCCCATTGTTCCACTTACCACAAAGAATAACATATAATTCTGCCACAAATACATACTCAGGAAAAAATAACTAGGCTGATGCTGTAGCATAGTAACTATTTTTTCTGGTTGTGTTGTGCGGTTAGTGTGTTCGACTTTCAACTGTATTTATCCGCGGTTCGACTCAGTTGCTGTGGGTGGACAGTTAAATATAATCGTGTTCATATCTTTGAAGCTGATGCTGACTGATGGAGTTATCATGAATTTTGTAGTACAGGAACAATGAATTAGACAACTTAAAAATTCCTGATAGTTCGTACGACATCATACATTGCTCTGTGACTTATTCTAAATTGTCCTTCCAGGGGAAGCAATTCCAGAACTCATCTAATAATATTACCTATTCACTACAGAACGTATAAACTTGTGCTTAGCAATTTAATTATTCCTCTTCCGTGCTTAACAGCGATTAAAAATCATAGTTATTCCAGTATTTATACTTATGTCGTCAAAGGATCCAGACGGTTGTAACGTTCAGCGAATTTTACATTTAATGTTGTTTTATCATATTAAACAACGTAATCTCTCTCATTAGTAACTTGCTGATGTTTATAAACTCAATGTTTATGAATGGATGGCACTTGACAGTTGCTCTCTTTATTATACTACATTCCTTAAGAAAAAAAATTCCTTCACTTTTGGAAGGTACGAATGGGTTCTCCCTCCACCTTTCCTACTCCACCACACAAGATTTATTTTCGTGGAGATTTGTCGAGGAACGATTTTATCACAGCCCGTGGCAGAACCGTGGGAGTTACAGCAACGGGTGACGCACGAAGACGTGACCCGCACATATCGACAAACTTCTAGACAAAACCTAAAAGAATTAATACTACGGTTTACATTTTAAATTTAAATTTACGACGTAGTCGGGAGAGAAATATTGGAAAACCTAAGATTATTATTAGCTGTAAAACACGGAATAGGAAAATTTAAAATGATAAGTGCAAGTTTATACGTTCTTCAGTCAATAGGTAATATTATTAGATTAGCATTGTTGTCATCCTGGAATTGTTTTCCCTGGAAGGACAATTTAGAACCTTGGTGTGACCGAATAGGTCACAGAGCAATGTATGATATCGTACGAATTATCAAGATCCCTTATTCATCGTTGCTGTACTAAAAAATTCATAAGATATGAACTCAATTATACTTAACTGTCCACCCACAGCAACTGAGTCAAACCGCGGATGAATACAGTTGAAGGTCGAACACACTAACCGCACAACTTAAGCAGGAAAATCGGTCTAGTTATTTTTGCCTGTGGTATGTATTTGTCACAGGATTTTTTTTTATTAAAACAAGAGCTGTAAGAAACCCTGCGACTACGTTGCGTGTATAAAGAAATGTGGGACCATGGAGGACATTATGAGTATCGCTAACGTTCCGCAACAGTGGGAGGACTGTGTCCAAGGAAATGGATGACGTCTGTTCAATGCAATAGTTGAATATGTCTCTATTTTACCCACAGAGGATCGGTATTTTTCGCGTGCGTTTGAACGTAGATTGAACGTAGTTAAGTATTGGAAGTTGTGAGGCGCGGAGTCCATTGAAACTATTGAGAGAAGAAAGGATTGTGTGAATGAGCAGCAGCACGAGTCCTTGAGAGCGCTCGCACGCAAGCAGTTTCTTGAACCCTGCGATGCGAGGCGAGGGCCAGCGTGCCTTAATGTGTGATTAACAAGTTCGCGACCAGCAACCGTGAATGCATTAAAAAAGGCTTCGTCACCAATACCAACATCTACAATATAATACGAAAGTCGACTAAAAATTTTTACCATAAAATTTTTTTCTACCCTCTGAATAAAATGGCTCCAAATATACAAATAGAGGGTGTGAAAGTTCAAGAAACTATAATAACCCACTTCTAAATTTCGGAGACTTATAAGTGAAGGAAAATGGTTTTAATACATCAATTATATGGAACCATATTTATTGCCTGACATTTTAAAAGTGCCAGTATTCTAGAATATATCTTAGCGAATAATAACATGTATTTTATACTTCTGTTTCTAATTCCTCACCCTAGCGTCTCCGACTCATAATTTCCCTTTGTACATTTTTCGACTCTATAATTATAATTCTTAATATTTCGAATGATAATTATTTCGGTTTTGAACCATATTTCTTCAATATTCTTTCGACAAACCCTATGATCTTATAAATTTAATTTGTCCACCCAAGGTTTACTACATGCAGAAATTCATTCGTATTCCTCAGTAGATTTTAAAAATTATTTCTTTTTAATATTCCCTGGTTACAAAAGGCGATTCAAAAACATGTTAATTTCTTATTAGGCAAAATATACACAGTATTTTGGTTTAATTCCAATTCCCCTTATTATGTATCGTTCACAGTTATACCTACTTTCATTCACAATCTCTTCAACCTTTACCAATGTTTTTATCGTGTCCAGTCGCGGGGCGTACGTCACAGCAGTTAAGCCATCCATAAGATTTTGACTGGACCTTCTCCTAAGATTCACACGAATAACCGTTCAGTGACGGATTTGAACAAGTTTATCAACTTCATTATAGAAAATACGCAACCTACATTGGTGCCAACGGGGTTGTTCCCTTTCCACTGACGTTGCTATTCCGTACACATGTCATTTATTCATTCTTCGAACTATAATGACAACTGCTAAGAAAATTCTACAATGTTTCATTCCGTATTTATTTTTTCAATACAGTTATCCTCGTAGTACAGTGAGATTTAAAATTTGGCGGTATTCTTCTAATAAATATAATTGTATCCGCATAGAAATTCAAACTCGTGGAGCAATTTCGCACACGTCTTCCTTTCAAACCGGGAACAAACACTGTGGGTGTAAGACACGTCTGGACGGGGGTCGAAATTTTCAAACATGGTAAACGGCCGATATTTGCGTCGAATAAAATTTTCTGGGTCAATAAGATTGATAGGTTGCTCCAGATGCTTTTTTTGTGTATAATTTCAACCCCTTTCGGCATGGGACGGGAGCACCTTTAGGGATGGGGGAGGGGGTGTAAACAAACCAACGCTGAAACAATCGAGATTGGAGTCAAATCAGGTGTTATGAATATCGCTGAGTTTAACTGTGACTACTGGGGCATCGCCGGGCAAATTACCACCTAGTATTAAATAAAATTTTATAAATATTAGAGCTGTTTATGTTGAATATATATTTATTGGCCTAAGAATATAGCAGACAGCGACAAAATTGTTTGTGCTCAATGGTTTTTAAAACATATAACATTAAATCGCAGTCTATGTTTAAAACAATTGAAGGTTTAAAATATATTTTATTTTGTAGAAGACGACCGACAGGCATTTACAAGTGTTTGCGGAAGAACTAGTACAGTTGTAAATTCTCGTTTATTAATATTGAAATTATTGTGGTCGTCAAAATACGTTACGCCTTGTCCGTAATACATAGTTTTTTTATTACACGACTATTTGGTATTATATAAAAAAACTCCTTACATTAAAAGACACCTAAAAAGCACAGTTTCTCAATTTTAATTTTCCCTTGTTTATATTTTAGAGACATACATATTAAATACCAGGAATTTGGGTATGGTCGATCAATTTTTGCAACGTCAAGTTTGATCATAATTTAGCATTTAAACGTAACGCATTTTTAGCGAATTATTTAAGCTAATAGAGCACATTTGTTTTATCTTGAAAAAATTCCGTAGTTTTTTTTTTTTCGAATGGCATGTATCAGGAGTATTTGAGCACAATCATTCGCGTGCCGCTATCGGATCGCGATCACATCGTCGTTAACCGCTTTCCCTTATCTGTACCGAACGAAGTTACGGGGTGTGATAAGAGAGCGTAAAACGTCGTAGTGGAGGATTGTGCGAAGGTTGGCATGTGTCTTTGAGGGTGTGCTACATGTGGCAACGTTCTGAATAATAAACACACGTGCACGGTGCGAGAGGAGTACCTGCCTGCAACGGAAACGGAATTCCTGCGTGAATATGACATCAGTTCATTGATAAATAAACTAGGAGGAGGGGAGGAGAGCGACTCAATGGAAAGGAAGGGGGCGTACAGGAAGCAGCGTAGCGCGCCCAAGAAATACGCCAAGCAGCGAAGATCCTCACCATTAAGTCTGGAGCATTACGACAAACGCCAAAGGCGCAGAATCGCAGAGAAATCGCCCAAGAGAATTAAAATTACATCCGGAGATCCATGAGAAACTGCCTTCAGCGTCAGTTGCTGGTGAAGAAACGCCAAGCAAGCATAGGTAAAAGCTCTCATTCATGAATGAACGCAGGAAGACGTTCAACAGAATCCCGTGACATTGTATAACGATATGAAATTATTATTAAATATTATAAAAGTGAAATCAAGACCATTGTAGTTAAGTGAGTGTAGAATACAAATTCATGAATAATTTATTCGAAGTAAAAAATATTTTTTGAAGATGTACTTAAAGCGAATCTCTGGTTATAGATAACACTAAATTTATTAATTAGATTCTCTTAAAACTGGATCATTTAACAGAAAAAAATCCAAATACTTTTCAAATAAATTACACCTGAAAACTTCAATTTTTTGGATCATAACCATCTATAAATTTATTCTCAGCAATTTTCATTGCAATATAAAATGGTAAAAACGTTCCACTATGTACCAGTTTTATCCCACTGATAAAGGATATTATGTATTAAGGATATAATTGCTTTTCTGATGTAAAAGGTTTAATAAGAGGTTAATCTGATCAACAAGATCGAAAGGTCCAGAAGAAGTTAAATACGGAAACATTTAGAGGCTGAAATAATTATGTAACATTAATAAAAACAATTGATTGCTTCAATCTTGTTAGTGTTAAGTGAATAGTGTGCGTCGGATCCCCTTTCAAAACTGTGTGAATTTAATAACTTGTTTCGTTTAGTTGTGCTAGTTTATTGTG
This sequence comes from Zhengitettix transpicula, assembly GCA_037074705.1. Lineage (NCBI taxonomy): Eukaryota > Metazoa > Arthropoda > Insecta > Orthoptera > Tetrigidae > Zhengitettix > Zhengitettix transpicula. The sequence continues at coordinate 6,905,914 of CM073595.1, forward strand.
TTAATTTGATAAATACCTGAAGAAGATACGAAAAGGTATAGAAACGTCGTCATAATATGAAAATAAAAAGTCTGTGTAAGGTCATCAGTTGTTTTTATTAATTGAAAACAGACGTTAAATTAAAACGTTCTGTAAAATTATTGCTAAAATTGTGTGGTTCTGTACGAAGACTTTTATCAGGATAATTACGTTATTGACGTAAAACAATATATATATATATATATATATATATATATATATATAAACTATTGGTTGTATCCATTGTTATTAAAGTCCATATCATTGAATATCTTCTGACGGTTATAATAAATTATATAAAAATAATATGGGCAAATATTTGCAACACAATAAAATATTAGTTAAATAACTTAATTTTTTAATACTTTCATAAGGTGAAAGAAGCTTCCTTATAATGCCTTATGTATGATTAAATATTTCTTTTATATATTCTATTTATAAAGACTTAATAGTATTCGACTCTAGTATAAATAAATTGAAAAATGCAGAATAAAGAAACGTACGGTAAAAAATGATAATATTGGTTGAATGTTTTGTAGTAGTTAGAAGGGAATGTATTTATTATTAGATTTTGCTAAAAGTATTGCTTTAGTAATAGTAATGTTTCATGTGTATAATTTTGTGCCTTCTAATTTAATTAATAATAAAATGTATAAAAATAACATATTCCTGGCTTATACATTCCACAAACTATGTTACATTTTTTGTTGATTATATTTTCTAAAAACAAAGTTCTAATGCCGTTAAAAAGTATTAACGGTTTTTACTACGTATTTTAATATCTATAATAATTTAAAGTGATATATTTTACATTGATAAAAATTTGGTTGTAATCGTTTTTTTAATATTATTCGTTAACTTATTACCAATTTTTCCGTTGTGACATATAATGGTTATTTAAACAGTGATTGTAATCATGCATTGTAAAATCTTGACAATCATTAGTCAGAATGTAGAATTCCTTCTTTTATAAATTATTGAAGATATTGTAATTTATAACAACAAGCGAGATTGGTTAAGTGATTGATCGGATTTTAATGCTGGTCGACTGTAATAAGGATTTATAATTATTCAAAATATTTTTTAGAATTAATTAAAAATACGAAACTGCTTCTATTTAGTTCCACACAGATTACAATTTTTCATTGCATTTAATTTCTAACGTGAAGAAGATTCAAAAAATTATTAATTCCAAGTATATGATTATAAATATAACGTGTATTATTTTTAATAATTAAATATATTAAAGTAAAAGGTAAATATAGTTAATTCTAAACTAATTTTTTTATAATTTCTTTTTATATTAATATATATATTTTATATTAATTTCAGATTTTTGTTTTATGTTATGTAACATTTATTAAATAAACCAAAATTTACCGTTGTTTTCTTTGTCATTGGCGTCTGATTTTTCGAAGGTAGAAAAAAAATGGAATACGGTTAATTTCATAAATGTTAGATGTAAATCTCGATAAATTCGCTATTCGTATATAACCACACTGATTCATTTAGCGCAAAGAATCCAAATACTATATACTAGATATTATGTTTATAACAATGTTATATTAAAATTAATCATTTTTTTAAAAAAAAAATTGTAAATACCATTAAAAGTTAAATATTTTGATTTTTAACTTACTTTCTTTCATAATATTATTTGTATTAAAATATGTTTGTTCAAGTTAGGAAAAGAAACATGTGTTATAATTCTATTATATATATAAAATTTAAAAAATCAGTTTCGTTTTTAAGTTGAGACATTTATAATTAAGATGCTTAATGAGGTTAATGTCACGCCGTCGTAGGTTAACTAATGCCAGCATGAGATGACAATTTTGGTTCAGAACCACGCCCACTTCAGTTTACATTTAGTGGACTTGATATGTAATTAAGAACGTCAGTCAATGCAACCCGGCATACTTTGTGGTATACATGAGCGCGCAACGCACCAGTCTTCTGTGTACAGTCGCATTGAAGATAAATATGTAAGCAAAACGCCGCTAAAAAGTGTTGGATGCCTTCGAAATGGCTGCATTCGCAATAAATTGCTGTGAAATAAAACTTCTCTCAATTTAAACCAATTTTCGGGTACAAGGGAAATTCTACAAAAAATATAACATCGATATTTGGCTGATATTAATAGATGAATTTGGCACTGTACAGAAATGATTTTATTCTAGAGAAATAAAATTATGGTGGTCCTAATATTTTGTGTGTTATTAAATTAAGTTATTTAAACGAAATATGAAGATAGATTAAGGACGAGAAAGGTTGTGTCAAATTTTTTACGTTTTTTTATTTTATTAAATTATTTTAGACAAATTCGGATGATTTCATGCGTTCAATCAATCTCAAAACGTTACCGATAGATTTCGTAAATTTATTTCTGAAAGGACCATGACCCGATATTAAACGTCCTCTTAAACTATCAACGCCTTCTTTCATCACTTAATTGTTTTATGACACAGATAAATTGTGTAGTTGGTCAGTTCTTAAGAAATGAAGTAATTAAAACTGAAAAAAAAAGATTTTCACAAATTACAAACTAATTATTTCTCATTACGGAATATTATTGAATTTTAGAATTAAAAACGGAGTATAAACATAGTGACCTTGAAACTTAATTGGTATTGTAGAATTATACCTTTAAATAGTGACCTTGAAACTTAATTGGTATTGTAGACTTATACCTTTAAATTATAAATTGCAGAAACAAAAAGTACATTCATAAATGCTTTCACAACAAACTAGATTCAGATTGAAGAGAAATTTCAGGAAATAAAAAACTATAAGGTAAATATCATAAGAAAAAAAGCTATGTAATATGCATTTACCGACACGCACTTTATAATTCTGAATGCCTTCGGTAGTTATACTGCTAATTACATAAATTTAAGGTTTTAGTTAATTAGCCTGCCAAGCTTATAAGTGACAACCGTTTCAATCAGAAAAGAAAAATATTTTCTTACCCGATATCATTGTAGTTCTAATTTCAACTTCTGAAGAAATCAATCTGTAACAGAAATATCACATTTTGCCATGAATTTTACAAATAATTTTAAGAACGGAACACGAAAATAAACTAATATTAAAAATATAGAAAAAATTATTGACATCTAAATTCCAAATATTGGAACATATTATTTTATTTATATGACGTATAAATTACAATTAAAACCATTGAATGATCTGAGTTTAGGTGTTGCTGTGAATCAAAATTTTAACATACATAATAGATTCATTAAAATTAAGTACGAAATTATCAAGCCTAATGCTAATGACCAATAGGTTAATGCGACTGTAAATTGTAAATAAAAAAAAATGAGATTTAAAGTTATTCACTTTCTTGAAAACATTCAAAATAGTCTTACTTCATAATTACTATATTCGTGTAGTTTTTAAATCCTCCAATAAATTAAACTTAGTCATAACTGTTAAAGATAAAATTAATTAAGTTTTATTTACAAAATTAATTCTTTAGATTGCAATGTGTGTTATATCGGTCAAACGAAACGGTCATTAAAATCATGAATTAATGACAATAAAAATAATTTGTTATTTAACGTTCAAAAGTATTCAGATTCAAACGTATTTATTTAAATAAAAACACGAAGATCAAGATTTATGATTGAAATGATGCACATTAAATCCAATAATTTGGCTATTAATGTGAAAAATAGTAATAATTTTAAAAAATTGTGATTACTTGATATTGTAAATTATTTTTATCATTTAATGTTAAAATTTATTTTTCGTTGGTAATTTTAAGTATCAGTACGCTTAACAGCACTGTGTATACAATAGGACGAGAATAAGTCCAACTTTTCAAACTGTTACAGTTCTTCAGGAAAATGAAAGAATTCCTGAGATTGTGAAGACTCAGTTGTCCAGCTTGTCGCATCTGACAGGTGATACTCTTTATTTCGTGTACTAAAGATCATACATTTCAGTATTTCCCAGTGAACATAGAACTGTTACCCTTGTTTAATATGGCTGAGCACATAAATGCATCTCATCTGTTGGACGAGCTAATCGATTCGGGCTCACAGTTGGTTGGAGCTAATTACTGAGGAAGAGTTAGGAGTGCACAGCACCACCTGAGGGTGGTGTAGGTACCACCACATGTTGAACACTTCCGGCAGAGAGCTCTCCAGCTTCCATTTCCTGTTCCTCTTCCGCACACACACACACACTCACACACACACCCGCCGTGAGACGGATCTTGTGAATGGTCTCAGCCTCCAGCCTTCCAGCTGAGTAAATATGGGAGCCACTACCAATCACTAAGATTCATTATTAGCACTACACTTGAAGTATGATGCTATTTCAAGAATTTCATTCTGGTTTTCCATTGACTATGAGGAGACAAGAAATTAAGGAATGGTGGGAAGGGAGGTTCCACCTTATTATATGTTTCTTATATATAATGAAGTCTGATCAAATGTTTCCAACAATCGTCAGTAAAAAGGAATCAGCCATGGCATTTATAAGAGCTACATTGGACATTCTTTTCTCTCGTCAACAATCTCCACCACTGTCCAATTTCTAATTTTCCTCGACAACAATGAAAAATCCCTATCTATTTATACCGCATCATTGGAAATTGGAACAAATACACGTTATCCAGAAGTATTCAAGTAATTTGCGATCTGAGTAACAGATCCAGTATTACAAAACCGAAAACCACCACAATCGTGTTATGACCCAGGTAAACATGAAATAAAGTTTTATTAATATTTTTTTCATATGAAATCCATTGACTTGTTTTCAATATTTGTCCTTCGACCAATTTTTAATTGGAGTCAACACAACGAGCATCTCACAGCCCCGTTTTTTTTATTTAATCCATCTGTTTCCCGGCTGACACTGATTTTACTGCGCTTCATCTGTCAAGCAGACATGGACATGAGAGGGATGGTGAAAGGGTTGAGAAAAAATATAAATTTATCGAGACTAAGGAATGGTGTGACTCACAAAATTAATGCAAAAAACATAATCCATGCTGTCCGACTCAATATATATTCCGAATGGTTTCCCCGAACACACACAGTTTTGTTACATGAAGAAATTTGTAGGGGATGAAAAATATCACACCCTGCAGTGCGCTCTTGGAAAAATATAAATAACATGAAAAATTAAACTGCAGTCCAAATTATAAAAATTAACTGTAAATAGAGGTAAGTTATATTGTATTCCAAAAGTATGTCTGCATTGGCGTGAAGTACAATACAGTTTGTGGAAGGAAATTTTCTTATGCAATTTTAGAAGCTCAGTCACGAGTCCTGAAACTGCGTGAGACGTCGCATCGTCAATTGTATTAGTGCTTGAGAGTTTCTTTTCGACCTGATTAGTGCGAAACTTTGTGTCTTCAGGTGCTGACGTCCTCGCAGCTGGTTCGGCCGGTGAAGTTATTTACCTGCACCGCGATAGAAGTGCCCGAGAAGAAACTCAAATTACATGGATCAGCCCGCTTCCGTCTTACATCCGGCCTGGACGTATTTCCTAAAAGTCCGCGGCGTAAGATAACGCGGCTGAATGGCGGGCGCGCACGTGTGCCGGAAGCGACCACCTTCCTGCAGTCCTCCCAGGACATGTCCGTGGCCTTCTACCTACACTACGCAAACCAAATTACCTGTAATCAACATTATCTAACTCTTAAACAGTTTGCAAAAGTTTATACGTTTACCTCATTCCGTATAACGGGCACAGAGATTTTATCATTCCATTTTAAAATGTAAAACATGAATCACGCGTACTCCTAAAATGCCGTCTTTATTGTTGTCGTATTTATCGTGAAGTCCATCTCCTTTTGAGTTTCCATCAGCAAGCTCTTAACATTTTCCGGGCTATTTTTCTGAATCATGTTTCATCTGATATAAATTTTCAGTCATTGCAGTATTAAAATTATTTATTCATTTATCTTCTATAATTTATGTATTATTTTTTCTAATTTTTAATTAATAATATCTTACACGTCATCTCTCTCATTAATATATTAGCCACTATGATTAATGTCTTAAATTCTGTTTCTCGTCTTTTTACGTCTCATTTTATAAACATTTTTCATACATATATATTTCTTAAATTTGTTTAGTATTTAATCGTAAATGTACTTTATTATATAGACAATTTGTTTGGTATTAATTTATAGATAAATGAAAGGTATTTTATGTAAATAATATATTTATCACTATCTGGGTGCCTTTACTATCACATATGTTAAATTAAAATGATATACGCAACGAAAATTTTTCAAGAATCTCACTTGAAATAATCCGTCAGTTTTAGCACATTTAAAATCTATTAAATTAAAATGGTTAACAAATATTGGGTATTGATATTACCAACATTCTGTCTCCTCCAGTAGATACAAAATTGGGCAAAATCGTGGTAGGTGCGATATTTATGCAATGTCAGTCACTTAAAATCAATTTATTTAAAAGAAAATTCGTTCCACAGATCGTATAATCTGTCGTATTGTTCTTTTTATTATCATTCGATAGAGTATTGCTGGATAGAATTATACGTTTTATTCAATCAAAATATTGCTGTTTTATTTCATTACGAAAAAAGGAACTATTTCCTTTGTTGTGCAGTATCGTCTCGTAGTAACGTTTATCTCGCGTTTTTTTGACGCGCAGTAATTTAACACAAAATGATCAAATTTTTTAATTATAATTCTTTCCATTTTTATGCTACAGGTTTCTCTCCCCCCCCCCCCACAGTACCATTTCTCGTCTTTTGAAGAATATGGGTACCAATTTTTGTTGCAATCTGTCCACGCGTTTAAATATTTATAGAGATTAACGTAAATACATACATACAAATATACATCTTTTTTTTATATAGATGAGGACTTATATTATGTTGGTTTTTATGGATACATAATAACGAACTTGGTCACAAAATGTAATTAAAGAATTAACGAAAATCTATTGATCAGCTACGTTCATTTTGTGTTCAAACGGATGAAACTGTTGGGATAATAATTAAGTAATAAATTTTAGGTATTTTATTTTTTATACCATCTAGAAATGTTTTATGACATTGATGTCTAGGTAATTAAATTTATTAAAAGCTTTTCGGGATTTGAGCAGGGTAAACTCGTTGATAGCACGCGATTTAAAATAATTTCACTTCTCTAATCCATTAGACCGCTTTTGGTGATCTATTCAGGATTTCATGGCATCTATCAGTAGTGATTTTTTTTTATGATTTTTTCTACCGCCTTTGGGATTGAATATAGGAAGGGTCAGAGAGGTGAAAGGCAAGTTGTTAGCAACGTTCCAGGGTTTCTGCGTCTCAATGACGAGTTAGCGTTACGAAAAATAAATTGTGAATCCATCTGTCATAATGAGGTATAAATTCAATATTTTAATATCGTTATGCAGCTCCAGGCCTCAGGTGAACGTCCCACTCTACGTTTCTCGCGCCTATTCTACAAAAACGAGAAAGTCTTTTTTTTGAGTCGAGCACAAAGCTTTTGCTTTAGGATGAAATGTTTCCGCGACATGTTCCCACTCGCAGTACGAGTAACACAAACAGAATTCGTTCATCTGTTGTCTCCCGTCTCGAATATCTCCATCATTCGCTTTGATCTATTTGCATTTGAAAGGCTATTGCTTCCAGCTCTGTAAATAGTTTATTTTCGTCTCCGTTCTGCACTTAGCCTTCGCAGAGACACCGTCAAAATCCTACGTGTGCACTTAATTCATAAATAATATCATCCAGGTGTCCCATTGGCTGATTTGGAGATGAAGTAGCTGAATTCTATGGGTGGTAGAAAGGAAGGAAAGTAAAGGGAAGTGATCAAATAACGTAGACTTTCCCGGTGCTTTGATTTATTATTAAAACACGTTTCAGCGAAATTCATCTCCGCCGTGGTCAGGTGACTGTTGTTCCGAGACGATTTTGATCACATGATAATGTAGATTTCTGCCAGTTCCGTGTCCAATCAGGCAGCTAAAGTGCAGCTAATTTTGACATTTTCGTGTTGTGATTGGTTATAAAACCTTCAGCGATAATATTTGTCTCAATGACGTGATGGTTCCATGCTGTGCTAATAAATAATTTTTAATGAAAAATTGATCGTGTTGATAAACTGAGAATCTTTTATTAAACCAAAGTGTATGGTGACTTACGGATGTTTCTAACAGTATGAAGAATCTGGACGTTTTCAGGGACGACACGCGTCAACACAGAGCACAAGCTCAAACCAGCGAATCATTGTGACGGTTCATCCCAGACGTCTAACTCGGGTCTCTGATTCTGAATGGCAATCCTAAGCTATTATCTGTTTAAATATTAGTTATCCATTCAATATTTTGGTACCATCAGGTAGCCTTAGACCTCAGCCTCGTGACCAGTTCACGTCGCTGCGCCATGACGAGTGCACGCGCTGGTTGATTTGAGGATCGTTTTGTTCGGAAACAGATAATCATCTTATTAAAACAATTTCCTTTGGCTAACTATATGTCATTAATTAGTAATCGCTCGCAGATCAAATTGTAAGTTGAAGGCAAAAATAATGACGAAGAAAACTGAATATGTCTCCATCTGTTTATGGTTACAGTGACGCTTTGATAAGTCCATCCGACGACGCCATTACATCATCGGACTCAAAACCGCCACAAGAAGGTGCACATACAAAAGGATTGGATTGGAAGACTCTAGTATAAATCACGAAGACGAAAAAAGGAGGACGAAAATTAATTTGCAAGCAAAGCGACGAAAATGAAGAAATCTGGTTGTTTCTCACGAAACCACGAGCGAAAACTCTCGAACTGTCTAAAATGATAACCAAACCAAGCAAACAACAGCAGCAATGAAAATAAAAGTGTCGTGTGAGGAGCGACAGGAAGAAGAACGTTGAAAAGTCGATGCCGGTGCCGTCTAGTTCAAATAAAATGCCGTCGAGCGCTGTTAATTTTCATTGCGTGTCTCACACTTTCGTTTAAAATATTCTCGGCGGAACTTGTCTCGATATCACATTCGCTCAGCAACTCTTTGATATATATCTTATTCCTCATGTCGTAACCCTATTCCAAATCGTATAGTCCACACTCTTAAGTATTCAACTCTTCAACAGTTATCGTGTCAACGTTTACCAGTCACAAATCATTGATCCATTAGAAACGTTAAGAAGCTAAAATACGTGCATCCAAGTAGGACATTTGAGTCGATAATTCCACGAGGGTGGAACTTGGCAACGGATTCGGAGAAGGTGCCTCCGTTTTCACACTCCCGAGCCCATCGCGTGATGACCACAACGTTCTAAAATAGATTTCAATTTCTTTGACACGTTTTATGTGGCCAACAAATCTGCACGCGCCGTCTTGCTCTTCAATCACCATCTCTTAGATGCCGAATCTACACGTTTGTAATTGCGAATTCTACAAGACTGGTACACTTGACGCTAATTCGATACGCAATGTAAAGTAAAACCAAGCGTTTCCGTGTATACCATCAATATTACCCATAATTAGTCTTGAATTGTAATATAACATCAAATTGAAAATTTGAACATTACGTATTTGTCAATTGTATCTTGATAGTTTCGTGGCTCTGATATACGAAATTAAAGCTTACCTAGAGCGTTATTAAAATTAGTTCTTTTCATATACCGTATAACTTCGCTCAGCTCAACTCAAACTCTGACTAATATAACTTCCTTTTAAACTTAAGTAAAAAAAATAATATAGATAAATAAAAATTCTGTAGCACTCGCTGAAAAATTATTTTCCAATCCTATCACTCCGACAGTAGGAAATTGTATTATATACCGTTGATTGTCGTACTATAATAAGGCTATAAGACATCACTAAAATAAACTCAAACCCCATTACGGTTTTTGTATGTCACTGACTTGCAGCACATTGTTTTTTTAAAAAAGGAAATATCTTCACAAAGAAATTGAAGTTTATTGACGATGTCAAAAACAATATATTAATTGTTACATGAACATATAATAATGGATTCCTGACGAATTTATATTTATGCGTGTTTCTAAGAGACACTTAACGACCTTTAACAGGCATATTTTATAATTCAATAAAAACTGATTGATCATAATACTTGAATTTAACATCACAATTATGACGATTCAACATAAAATTCTAGAAGTAATAAAGAGATAATTAAAAAAATTATTTTTCTTTTGATATATGAAATGATTTTATTCGATGTGATTGATAAAAATTTTTAGCATCGTTCTAATTCTTTCAGATGGAAATTCCAAGCTTTTCTGATATTATAGCTCATTTAAAGTATTATGAGAAACAGAAAGTTGCAGTTGTAACGTTAAATTATAATTTTTTTTAGTAATAAAAATTAAATAAATTAACGACCATTATTTACAGACATTTTAAAATATTTTGTTCAATAAAACTACGACGTTTCAGTGTTCTTTCATGCGGTAAAAAAAAATTGTTACCGTAAGAACGTAGCCTGATTAAAGCTAAAACGCGATTAAAGGACATAAAAGATACTGAGACGTCGTTGTTACACTGAAAAAAATAATTTTAAAATGTCTGTAAATAAAGGTTGTTGGTTTATTTAATTTATAATTAATATTTCTTTGATTTTTGTGTTTCCCTCTAGTGTGCGTGTGTCAAGTTTTCTGTTTATTCTTGTGTGATATTTTATGATAGTTAATTCTCGAATCTTTAATTATTTACTAGTACGTATTGAATTTTTTTTATTAGAACTGTAAATAATATACCCTTAGTATAGTTAAAGAATTATTATTTTTGTTATTATTAATATATTTTACTTATGTCGGACAGGTAAATTTGTGTTCCCTAACTTGAGTATTTTTATGTTAACTTCTATTTATTTATAATTGTAGCATCCTCATACTAGGACTAATGGAATTAAATAAAATCAAATGTCTGTTAAACGGTCAATAAATATATGCTACTGTATATAATATAATTTTTATCATAATTAGAGACATGCTTTAATAAAAATAATTGTGAAAACTAAACCGACGGTTAATTGTTTTAAATATTTATTTTACAATTTTTTTAAAAAAAATAGATTAATATGACATTAAACTCTGTTTCGTTTTAAATGCACTTACATAGTAAGACTAAAAAAATATTTTATTTATCAATTGTAAAAAAAGAATAAAACATTACCATTGCTCAATTCCATCTTCTGGAACATTAACGTTTTTCCGTCACTGGAAATAAATATAATACCCAATGGATTTCTCTTATCAAACTAATGGCGTGAAATAATTGTTTAAGTAATAATAAAAGTAATACAAAAGTATATGTATAGTGTTATAAATTTATAATGACGCTATTATAGTAACGAAACTATTTCGTTTCGACACTTGAAATTGTAACGATATCTCCAGGTCGTTTGCAATTAGAGTTCTGACTTTTTCACTTCGTGAAGGAAAGTTTCGAGTGAGAGCTCAGAACGTGTTCTCGGAGTCCTTCTAGGCCCACTAATTTCGCCTATTAGCAGAACTTTGCCAATGAGAGCAATGAACGCTATTCTCCAAATGACGAGTATCTTGTAGCAAGACTATAAAGCAACAATGGCCGTTTATAATTAATTGTCGATTTACTTTCAACTTCGAAAAGGTCCCAGATACACGCAATAGAACAAATTTTTCCCTTTGAGCGTACTTATTCGGAGCCGATATGTTAGGAGTATTCTAGGCATAATTTTTTGCTTATTCCAATAAGATGCAATATGAGAAACACACTCACATACACACACATACCTATAAATATATATATATATATATATATATATATATATATATTGTGATGCCAATAAATTAGGGCATTAATTGTTTGGACATAAAATTTGAATTGTTTGATAAATCCATTATAGCGGTCTGATCGAACAAAGCAACAATGGAAAAGCGAGTTCAGCCACTTTTGTTTAAAAGTCAAAATGGCGTTTGCGCGCTTGAAAGTCTATCAGTTTTACGTCTATAGCCAGCCAGGAAAGGAAGTCAGTTGTTTACGTCCACAGCCAGCTAGGATAGAGTTGGTGATGAAACATTGGTGTGGACGGATGAAGTTTTTCTGGTGACCAGCAAGGAGCGGAATAGTAAAGTTGACAGTTTAAGTCTACAGCAAGGAGCTAAAGAAAAGTTAGTTCGCTCCGAAAAAATTAACAGTTAAAACAAATCTTCAAGGAGCTACGTTGCAGTTTAAGTCCAAATCAGAAAAAGACTAATAAATCTACGAATCATAGGATTCCTGTAAGGCAAGCAGACATCAGATAGCTGACAATCAGGAGGATCATCCGAGTTCCTGGAACCTATCAATTTTGACTTCAATAGTGTAAAATCTGTGAGTCGATATTTAGAATCAATGTATAATTTTGCAATAGTGTACTTCCGAAGCCAAAAAGAATGCTGGTACCAGCTGGACAGTATGTAAGTAACAAAACCAAAACTGATGAATAATTGTAAACGCTAATTAAAGGATAAAGTCAGATTTAGTTCTCTTTTAAATTGTCAATCAGAGTTAATTTCCTTATTTTTAATTTCTTTCGTTCTATCGACATATTGTTTAGGTAAATTGTAAACTGTTTTGTTAATGAGATTTTAAATCAATTTGTTGTGTTCATTATCAAACCCAGTCAAGGCCCTCAGAGAACCAGATCTCAAATTTTGTGTTTGTAATTATCTTTTATTGCCACAAAATAAAATAAAAATATTTTGTTTGTTAACTTTTTATTTTCATTTAATAAACGACCTACTAATTTGAGTATTACATAAATGGCTTCCACGACGTGGGGCTCGAATTCTTCAAAAGCTTTTTAACTAACCTGTTGATTATTAAATAAACTACTATTTGATTATTACAATATATTTCTAACGCCGCATAATTCCGTTCAACTTCCTTCAACTCTAACCTATGATTTTCAAAGTCGTTCTTAATGGGTTCACGTAAGGGTAAAATTTTATCCATATTTGCAGCATTACCTGCTTTTTTAAAAAAATGTGAAGGCTATGGAATCCATGGCTTTGCGTATAATCTTTTTAAATCGTATCAAAATCGTCAAAAATATAGCGAAATTATTTTTAATTCCAATTTAATATTGCATACAATTAAATAAAAAATCATAAATGGTGTCACACAAGGCTCCATTTTGGGTCCTCTACTTTTCATATTATATATATTGTGAGATTCCGTATGTTAGTCCCCGATTTTGCGAACGTTTCAAAGTTTTCTCTGAAGAAGCCAGCGTTTATTCTTTAATTTTTGTTCATAAATACGCGACGTGACATTGTTGCACTTTTCGAGTTCTCAACGCTTCTCAATGAACAATACAGAAAATAACTAATAAAATTTTTTGACCTTTAGTCAAGTATGAAAAAAAAAGTAATTTATTTTATTTTATTTATTTAAATAAATAATCAATTGAACATCTTTTTACTATTAAATTATCGGCAGGTTTCTCATTGGAGAATGAAACAAATGAACCGTTAAAATTTGCCATCCTTGCCTTCTAAAAAAAATAGTTTTTTTTTCTGTTTTCAATTTCTGAAACGCTAGGACGTGCTTTTTGGTGACCTTCAAGAAATTTATAGATAAGCACGAGATTAAGCTACAAAGTGTCCCGGAACAGTACGTCATTCAACAAGTTTCCAGGAGGACATCAGCAAAGTGTGACCGCGGACCTTCTGGTCCTCCATTTTCCCCATCGCGGAAGCTGATCGGATCAATCAACAATTCTTCCGGGTCATCATAGCCAGGACGGATTGCAGATGTATTGAGGTACTGAGTGGTGACTTTAGAACACGAGAATCCATGAATAAAGTGAAGTGGTCCTGTGGAAACATTAACCAGCGCGAGTTTACAAAAAGCGAATTATGTGAATAAGAATTCAGTTGGACGTACTATTTGTTGTTGTTTTTTGCTCGTTTTTCTTTGGTTTTGTTATTATTAGTTAATGTGGTTATTGTCGGCCTTTGCCATCATTCGGCCGCCATTTACAAATAAATATATTCCACTAGTATTCTATTTTTTAACTCTATTTTTTTTAATAGTGTTGATAAAGAAATCGAGTCATTGCTAGTTCAGAACCATAAATATTAATACTGTGACTAATTATTTACATACAACTAATCTCAAGTAGTTGTTTAAAGTAGTTGTCAACGGTTCTCTCTGAAGATTTCTTATAAAATATATATCACAGTGTTATATATCCTCATTGAATTTATTCCATTGAGATACGCGTCTGTGCTGCTGCCAAGTATGTGACCAGGTCATACAGGAAAAGGCATCAAGGTTTATTTTTGTAATGAAGCGGTGTGATTGTTGCAAGCCAATCTTTAAAACAAAATAGAATATGTATCTAAAAGCCTGTAAACTTGAAAGAAATTATAAAAACTTTCCAGTAGTAAACGCACCAAAAATGTACACCACAGGGGGAAGTATTAACTATTTTTAAAGACCAATTTTTAAAAATCTGATAGTGAGCCTTGTTGTTTTTCAATAAGTTACCTCAAAACTTAAAAAAATTAAGGGAAAAGCTTTCTTTGGCTTTAAAAGGGTACTGGATTGAGAAAACTATATGTAATCCGTATTAATCAGATTTAATTGTCAAATAATTTTTTTTCTTTTAAAAATCTGTAAAATAGACACAGGCCACATTATTTGATTGTAACTTTTGATTTTACGTTTCTCTATAACTATATATGTACTAATTATAAATTACGAAGTTTCCAAATTTTGCGTTTTGAAATTCTGGGAATAATAAACATTATCAGTAAACTTTACCCGCCTCCGATGACCTTTAAAAGAATAGTGTAGAGATAATAAAGGATTTGGAAAGGAAGAATGCGCCACGGTAAAAATATAAATAATATTGAAAATGTTTGTGGCAGAAATGAATGGAAATGATTTAAATATGGGAGATAGAAAAAAATTGGCAGATATGAATCAGGAAATTACAGTCATTACTGAAAATGTTAAGGTAGAGAAAATAATAGTAGTGGAAAGTAAGAATGCGGCGTTAGGATACATATATGGAATAAATAAAAATTCCGCTGGTCGTCCATTATTGTTATTGTAATACTAAAATAGTGCTGCATATAAAATCGTCATGTCCTTTTCGACGTAGGCCTACACCATGACAAATTCTTTTCCTCACCACTCGATTGCTACTCGAACGTGTCCGGTCCTCATTGCAGTCACAATAAATATAATTTCACACAACTCTTGTGGTTAGCAAATAAATGGAAGGTTCCATCTCGTGGTAGCAAATTCATCTATGAAGCGTATTTCCGGAGACTTTTGTTTTATCACGTTGGTACTTAACCCTGAAGGTCGGGCCAAACAAAAGGACGTATTAAGGCTTTTCTCATTTGAAGAATCGCATCTCCCCTCTTCCGTCTCCCTGGTTCCCCTTTTTTCCTACTCTGATGACCTTGAATGTCGGCCACGTATTTCACTTTGGCCGAATGAAAATTCTGGAGGAAGGGAGTACAGCTGGGGGAGGGGGGCAGAAATTCGGGAGATTCGGACTGCGTACTAGTATTCCCCGCCAGACGGCGTCTCACGTGCGCTTGTGTATAGACGCTCTGTTTGTATGTGTTCATTGCCAACCTAACACCCACATCCTTCTCAGCTTCCTACTTACGCCAGTGGACTGACTAAACAAATCCTGACAAATCGCCCGGTGGTTTTCCCGGATCAAAAGAACAGGAAATTGCGAAAAAGAGAAGACATTGTTGTCAGATCAGTCGTTTGATGATGATACGGAAAATACTTTGTTTCGAATTCCCGTAGGTACTATTAATGGACCAGAAAATGGAATACGCTTCAACGCCACACTTCTGTTAAACACAGACAGGGCCAAACCATCCACTGAAAGTTGTTAATGTCGTTTAGCGTCGAAACCACACACCCACTGTTATATAATATAGATGCACACATTTTAAAAGTACATTATCAACGTACACAAAAATTTATAACAATTATATAGAGTAATTAATAACTAGATAAACAGCCAAACTTTGAAGAATACCAAAAATTTAATTTCTCAAATATATTATTTTATATAATTCTGTACGACCCTTTTCTGCTCATTTGTAACTTAAACCTTGCGTAATATACATCAATTAAACTTTGATGTACATCAGTTTTTATCAGCCCTCATTTGACTGATTCCATGGGGTTCTCTATTTTTCAATCTTGTGTGCTGACGAATTGAGGACGCAGTAGTTACTGTCATCAACATTTTTATTTGGTTTGTATTATTAACAGGTCAGAAAAATCACAGCACAACCTTTTTTTTGGATTTAGATACAGGCAAGAAAATATAACAATTATGTAAACTCATTTGCGGAAATACAACACTGAGAAAGAAAAATAAAAACACATACAAATAATACGAACAATATATATATAAAATAAAATACAAAAATAATAAATACAGAAATTAGGAGATATATAAAATATTTCATTTAGGAAAATTTAAACGTGAATCAGGATTTGAATATTTTCCCCATACTATGGTTTACTTTTTCCATTTATCGATCACAATAATCGATGTCAACCATGTTAAATAATTCATCATTGAAATCTTTGAGAGAAATTATAAGTAATTTATTTATAAGCTTGTTAAATTTGTAGCAAGTCTTTACTGAGTGAATTGAGATTCAGTGTTCCTTGTAGAATAAGTCTACGTACACATAAAATAATCCTGTTTCAAAAACTTCCTAATGTATTACTGGAACTAGACTCAATAGTCTTTAAGGATTAATTCTTTGCCGTTGAACAGAGAAAGTGAAAATCACATCATTGAAACATCATTTTTAATTTTAGTCAATACGTCATATCTGTCGTTATTAAGCAATATTTCTGTAATCAGACTTATTATTCGTATAGGAAATAAATAAATCAGAACAGAGACTATTTTTCTCTAAAATTTTCTTACTCCATATTTCGATACTTAAACTTATAAGAAAAATCTCAATGATTTCCGGCATTAGAAATTTATCGAAAATGTGGTTTTACTAAGCGGATTTCAGCATTTAGGATAATTATAATTATTTATAATTTACAATATAAATTTAATGAAAAAAAATTTCGTTTCACGAATCCAGCTTCAGAGCCTCCACCCACACTCGTAGAACTGTAGAGATTACGTCCATAAGTCTTCTGACGACTTCCACATCAGGTTTCCTGATGCAGTGAGGGGATATAAAGACTGTTCGAGGGTAGATTAATTGAGGTCAATCACAGTTAATAAATTCATATTGCGTAAGTCACCTCGTGGATAATTCGGATTCGTTCACCATTCACAATGATTCAGCCACCGTTCACATGTGATACAAATCATATAAATTGTGCATTTCTGAATTATTTTATTTGGATATTGTATTACGTAAGGCTTCCGATTGGAGCAGGAACATTTTCTAATCTCGTTGTATTACAGAGTCCTTAAAGGAGCGCTAAAATGATTCGAGTAAAAACCCCTTTGCTTCCGAGCTCTCTTTAAATACCAGGTATAAATATTTAAATGGTGTGCAGGCCTGGAGAACGCCTACAGGATGTAGTAGGTAAAACAGGTTCCGGGAGCAGGTACACTACGCCAACGGATAAGTACTTGCGTTCATATAAAAAATTACATAAAGGCCTGCTGTTGTCCCGTTCTTTTTCCGTTTCAAGTGAAGGTCTCGCAACGAAACAATATTGCACTCAATTTTATATACGGGATCGATCTCCTTTTCTCGATAACTGAAATAACTATTCGACACTCACAGCAAAGAGAATATTTCTACACTTATATACAGGGTTATTCTACGGTCATGATTGAGGGTTCGTACAGATTGCTAAAACATAATTTTTTTTGCATATGAATGGATGGTCGCAAGAGACGCGTTGAGGCACGAACACACAAAATGAGACACGAAAGGAAAAACATTGGTTAATTTATTTAGCCCGATCGCCAGTTTCGACGAGCATCGATTATTTTTTTACGGGGACATCTGAAGGCCGTTATTTACAGAAGCCAGTTCACTCTGTTGCTCGACTATCCATCGCGTCGTCCAGCGTGCGCGAAATGTCTGGCATCTTTGCAACTGTCCGCCAAACACTCCTTCGACGCTACCAAGCACGTTGGTGGTCCCAATTTTGAGCATTTATTGTAAACATTGCGGGAAGAATCACTTTGCGATGATGTTGTAAATAAACAATGTTTTTCTTTTCATATCTCACTTTTCTCGTCTGACCTTCCGACCATACATTCCTATACGAACAATGTATGTTTTATAAAGCTCTACCAACCCTCAAACGTTTGTCGCAGGACCGTAGAATCACCCTGATTGTGCAGAATTTCCCAGGAGTATTAATATATCCCCTACAAAATAGACAATATTTAATTAACTTGAGTGAAGTATAAATTTTATTTAAAGAAATTTTAAAAACGTAATAAAATAATAATTAGCGATCAAGCTTTTAGTTTTATCTCCACGAGCAGGAATAAATAAATTCTTGTGTGAACGCGCACTTGAGGCAACATGGCAACCTCAACTCTCCTTTGAAAAATTGAAATCACTTTATGTTAAAATGCAGATCCGATGGAAGGATAGGTAGTCGCTCTGCCTTAATTGACGCACAGCCTTCTAGATGGTTCTACGGAGCGTATCGTGACTAAATCTGGACCCTGGACTATGGATTAGATACTAATAGCTGCAGTTTTCGATTATTTTTAAGCGTCACCTCCTTTCAACTCCGAAACCTAGAGGTGTCTTTCCGCTGTTTGTTTCTCTTCGTCTACTAAAAATACTTCGGGAGTAATATGGGAGCAATAGCTCTATTAAATTTTTATTTATAACTTTATAGGTTTGCGTACTGTATTTGTACTACTTCTTACCCTTCGTTAACATCGAATTCCACTAATTAGCGTGTCTTATCTTTTTCCCCCCAGAATGCTACATATCACTGTGATCGAAAAGTAAGGTGAAATTGTCATTTAAAACCCCCGGGTATTAGGAAGGCAGGTATTTTTTTTCCTAGGTTGGTAGGACTGTCTATAATATTTGCCAAGCGTCTGTTTGTTAAAAGGTTTAATTATCTCCGAGTTACACGTGTTTTTCTAAACAACCAGAAGTGAATTTTTCGATTTTAGCAATGGGTGATTTTGCTGAGCAAAGAATTGCATCAAATTTTGTTTGCGGAACGAATATTCTTGTGCGGACACGTTGAAAATGTTGCGGAAGGCCTTTGGTGATCAAACTATGGCACAAAAAAACGTTTATAAGTGGTACAACGAGTTCAAACAGGGCCGAGAACGCGTTGAAGACGAACCGCACTCTGGTCGACCATCAACGTCTACCGACGATGGCCACGTCCAAAAAATCAAAGATTTGGTGCTTGAAAATCGTCGATGGACAATTAGAGATCTCGCTGATAGTGTTGGAATATCATTTGGGTCAGCCCAAACCATTTTGAAGAATGTTTTGTCTCAAATGCGTCAAGTCTCGATTGGTGCCAAAATCGCTCAATTGTTTGGAAAAAAAGCGTCGCGTTGATGTGTGTGAAACTTTGCTGTCTGACTATCAGGACCACTTGGAATGCATCATTACTGGAGACGAGACTTGGATTTACGCATACGACTCTGAAACCACCGACGAATCCAGCGAATATTGTGCAAAAGGTGAAGCAAGACCACGACAAAGTCGATCGAAAATCAAGGTCATGTTGACAGATTTATTTGATTATCGTGGTGTGGTGCACTATGAATTCCTTCCGCCGGGCCAAAGTGTCAACAAAGAATATTATTTGAGCGTTATGCGTCGTTTGCGTGAAGCTATTTGTCTGAAACGGCCGGAATTATGGGTGAAAACTCTTGGTTCCTTCATCACGATAATGCACCATGTCATACAGCATTGGTTCTTCGCGACTTTTTTGCCAAAAACTCGACTCATATCGTTCCGCAACCCCCGTATTCGCCTGATTTGGCACCGTGCGACTTCAGGCTATTCAGCAAAATCAAAAGGCCAATGCGCGGGACGCCGTTTTGACACGATTGAGGATATAAATACCAAATCGAAGAAGGTCTTGAAGGCTATACCGGGAAAAGACCATTCCGACTGTTTCGAGGACTGGAAAAAGCGTTGGAAAAGTGCGTTTTATCGGACGCGGATCACCTTGAAGGGGATGAAATTGATTTGGAAGAATAAATAAAGAATTTATATTTTATAAATAAATTCACCTTACTTTTCGTTCACTGTAGTATATATCATCCAATTCTCGTCAGTTTCTCATATTTTCTTATTCCCAGAAGTTTAAATCCATTAAATCTTCTTCAGTCATCTACAGCACCACATTTATAGTTTCTCGCTGTATTATATTTCCGTCAGTTGATTTGATTTTTTTAAAATTCATAGCTGCATTTTTTTAAACTTCTTTTCAAGAGCCTGAGTTATAAAATGGTGATGATTTTATTTTTCTATGAGGCTAATGTGAAGTTTTTATCCCACAACATATAAAAATATGGACATAAATAAGTTTACGTTTAACAAAACTTTATACCGTTGAATTTAATCAGATATCGATTATAATAAAATTAAGGACTGATTTGGGAGATCAGCCATTTCGCGAATTCGATGGCGCTGCCTACAGCGACACACCGACGCACTTCACTATTAGTCATTGAATAGACCCTACACTACTATTATTTTTTTCATCATAAGAGACCACCACATCTTATATAATGTCCAGTTCCTGTGACTGGACATTTCCCAGGAAGATAGTTATGGAGTTAGCCACTGTAACGTACCATCAAAACGAGCTAATTTCTGGAAACAAGGTAATTTTTTTATTTGTAGTTGCAACCGGACTCATTTTGTGAATTCCGTCGTTCTAAAGACGTTTAAGACCAACGACCTGGCGGTTAACCATATTAGTTTTATATTAAACTAAGAACAGGCCAGTTACTTCTGTGCTGTCTGCCCGACTCAAACATTTTAAGAAGTTAAAGACAAAAACAAAACTTTTACAATTTTTATTCGAATCGTCCTGAAATATAATTTATTCTGATTCCAGAATATTCATACTATGCTGCCAATTTAGAGTTTGTGCCATTCCTTCACAGCACCGTGGCCACTTAACGAACCGTGAAAGATAGCTTCGCACTAATTACAAGCTAACAAACTCTTCAAAAATTGAAATATGAAAACTTTTCCTTGCATTCGGGTTGGTATATATTACCTCCGCTCCTATTCACCAAATAGAAAAAGAAATAGACCAATAAAACGATAGACCCATGCTCCGAACGGATATGTTAACATTGTGCACGGTTCTTAGAATTGTTTACGTTGTATACTAAAGGCCTCGTGACTATTCTCTTTCACTAACGCGTTACATATAGCTCATTTATCCGTACTCAGTTTTTTGTATTCTTCATATTGCTTCTTGACCGGTCTTAATGGGTGGCATATATATGTGCAGATAGCGTGAGTGAGGTAATGAGCTGTTTGAAAAGAATCCGTAAGTATTAGAGTAGAATTACGAACATTTTAGACAGATCGTAGTTTCATAAAGCTCCGTAAAAGTAAATAGGGTTCAATTAAGTTAAATCATTAAATTATTGCTTAATTTAAAAGTTTTTAATATCAAATCTTTATTTTTTCCTTTTGAGTTGCACCGAAATCGGTATGATATTCTTTTCCACAATCTTAAATATTAAGTTTTTAAGATCCCAAATAGAGGACGATCATTTAAAATAGTTCCAAAGTTATTTACCCCTTCAGAGAAAAACATATATGCCGAATTTTTGTAAATTAAATAAAATGCATGCCACAGTAGTTAACACCAAGTTTTGTGACGTTAATCGTTTAGTCTCGAGATAACGAATGGAAGTTTGATATGGCTCTATCCAACGGCGAACAACACTGTAATCGAAAACACTCGACTGTAAGGATCATATTTTAATCTTCTAATAAATCAAATAGAGTGTTTATTTGTATGTATGTTTCGCATACAAATCTACACCGGTCAAATTTGACTAAATTTAGCACTCGTGTTCCTTTCGAACCGGAAACAAACACTGAGGGCGGTAAGACACGTCTAACACCACCAGCGGCGGAGGTGGACGGGTGTGTAAATTATCAAACATTCTCAAACGGCCGATATTTGCGTCGAATAAATATTTTTCGGGATTAGTGAGATAGATAGCGTTTTTGCGGATTTTTTTCTGCATTTTTTTAAGCATTTCGGCATGGGAGGGGAGCACCTTTAGGGACGGGGGTGGAGGGACGTTACATAGAAGTAACACAAAAACAACAGAGATTGGAGTTAAATCCGTGGTTATGGATTTCGCTGAGCTTAATTATGGCAACCCGGATAACGTCAGACACCCAGCTAGTTATATATATATATATATATATATTCTTTACTGTTATTGGAAAATTATACACATATATGTATTTGTTTCGTATATTGATCCTTATATAATTTATGTTAGTTTGAAATTTGATACGTTTGTTCATATCACATAATTGAATTTTCAATGTTTTTCATTTCTTAGTAATTAAATAGGAACTGAATCGATTTAAGAAATTAACGACAAAAATATAGAATTTTTGTGTGTTAATTACAACGGTGTCTTAAAGGTGACGAACAAGCATTAACCTTCCCAAGAAATAGAGAATTCTTTTCTGTTCGTTTTCTTTTAGAGAACGTATATCCAGGGATTCCGTGAAGAGTGGATATGGTAATAAAATTTAAGTATCTTTGCCTCAGAGATAACAAAGAATTATACCGTATTGGTAAGAAGGGTTAGTTTATAATTTCGTTTTTGTGGCTAACAGGGTTATTCATTAAGATATGAGATCAAGCGTCTTCTATTACAGACCTGGCACAGTAAATTAGGAAAAGTGCAGGTCACTGACGGAACTGGAATCGATTCTGGGCGTGGACTATGAAAGGGTCTACACGCCCTGCAGCTCTTTAGCGCATTATAATCTCTGTGCTGGACTATCTCAACGCTCGGCCTTCGTTTACGAATAAATATGATCCAATATGCCCTGAGTTTGAGTCACTCAAATCCTGTTCAGATGATATTACTTTATAAAACCGTTATAAACGAGACAACAACGTCAATTATATTACCGTAGAATAATAGGCTCAATGTTGTCGGAAAACTCTCATCCAAAACCTCTAGTAAATATGAAGTAGTCTCTCCATAACATATCAATCAACTGCAGATTACTTTAGATACACGTCTTTTAAATTTTTGAGCAGTATATTTTATAGTTTCAAAGTGTTACAGAACGCAACCTCATGGTGATCATCAATGATAAAACACTCTTCCTCCTTCACTCCTTCCTGTGGCTTCCCGCAAGGAATCATTTTCTCTCGAAATTTTTTCAACATATACTGTCATGACGATGCTACCAGAGTTCTTAGAATTCTCAGTTTGTCGACGATGCCTCTTCTGAACGTCAGACAAAAATCCCAATAACCTCTTTCCTTATCCGTCAACACGTACGTAGTTAATCCTCAAAGTGGAGAGTCAAACCCAACCCTACCAAAACCTGTCTTGTAATATTCCGACACTGAAACAATCCGTATAGTTTTCAGAAACACATCCATCAACCTTCTAAATTTCCACCCTGTCCACCAACGACTTGACCATCTCCGAGCCACCTACGGTCGCGGATCTATAAATGTCCAATCCATCTTCCACCATCTTATAAGCTTTGGACGGAAACGTGAAATCAAATATAGATATTCCCCGGAAATGATTCTCCATAACCTAAAACAAAATTACAAGACTTACAACTCCCCAATATTCCACCACACTACAACCGTCCCAACCGAGATCAGTTGAAAATCGAAGCTTAAACTTAAAAGTACCGTTTGGATTACTTTTCCTGTTGAAAAACAAAAGAAAAGTCTGTGCCAATCAACTCCCAAACACGTATAATTTTCTTTCCCTTTCAAAAGAATTATAGAAAGAGCCACCATCCGAATTCCCACGCTGAAGAGACCCTCTGACCCTTTACCGGCATAGAACTCAGGTCCTTGTGTAACAATGACATCATCATCTCATGGGTTCTGGACTTGTAAAGCTGGAGACTCCATCCGGATATTTTCGTTGTTTTCCCTATTTGTTCGTATGATTACTTGAGACACTGAACATTTCTTCCACAGTAACAAATCGATTTCTGAAAATAAATCGACATTTCAACTCAATGTAAAATTAAAACGACTCGAGGCTAGATAACCTTCGCTGCTTGTGATTTTTATATATATAAAACTAGAATAACATAGCAATCAAAATCAGTTAATTATATATGACAGTGATACAAGTCCTGGCCCCTGGACCTGAAGATACACTGCCCACTTCGCTTCGATGGCTGGACACTGCCTACATTCAAGGCAGCAGAAATCCGTTCAAGCATAGCTGCTTTAAAGACAATCCGCTCTTTACATTCGAATGAACATTTTTAATCAATATGTTCGTCACACGGAATATCGAGAAAAATAGTGGGTATCAAGCTCTCGAATTACCGCCTTAAAACCAAATTCATTATGATTGTTAATAATGAATACCCATATTTATTTGATTGAAGGATAACAAAAAAGGAGTTTTTGACCATTTAAAGGTCATAATAATCCACAGTAAAAACTTACAGTTAGAATAAAATCCATGTTCAATAAAACATAAAAACTTAACAGAATTAATGCGTACCTCTCGGTCATAATACAAAAGGTTACACTATATACACATTATATTATACACATCATTCAGATTTCACTTTTGTAGTATCTCTACATTGGTACTTTAAAACTCTATACTGCGGACATAGGATAGCATGATCCACAAAAAAAAATTTTCGTCTGTTTTATTAAAATTATGAATTAAATATAATAACTCCCATTTCAGACAATTTAAAATATTTTATTTAACACTTAAACGGCGTGTCAAATACGTCTTTTACTTTAATCAGGTTTTTAATGTGTTACATAAAATATTTTCCTGAAAAGGTCTTCAATATATTTAATTTATGATTCACAACTATTTTATAATAACGCATTGCATTAATTACTGATTTTACACAATGATGTTATGTACAAATATGAAAATATATGGTTCATTATAAAACAGCTGTTTAAAAAAATGCTTAAGAATGCAGACGATGATTAAGTAAATGATTTTAACTGGATTCTTTGTAAACATTTTTTTTTATATCCTTCCATCAAATTATATATATATATATATATATATATATATATATTACAAGGTTCTAACTGGGTATGAATACTTAAAAACAGAATTTTATTTAATTTACAAATAAGCAGTTTGCCTGTTGACAACTACATGAAATTATAATAAAGAATTTTAATAAAAAAACCGACGTGTTGAGAGAGTTTTAATTATAAAACAAAGAATATTAATAATAAAATTACCCTAAGATATATTTTGAAGAAACACACCAATAAATAAAATAGACTGCGTTTGCGTGAATGTTTTGCATACACCCATAGAAAATATTTCACTAAATTTCCTACACGTGTTCCTTTCAAGCCCGAAACAAACATTGTGTGGGTAAGACATGACTATCACCCTGAGGGGCGGGGGAGGATATTTTAAAAGAAACGGACGATATTTGCGTCGAATAAACAATTTTCGGGGTCCATGAGATTCATAGTATTTCTCACGGTATTGTTTATGTATAATTTCGTCATAGGAGGGGAGCATCCTTAGGGGTTGGGGTGGAGGGGCGTTAAATAAAAATAAAGCAAAAAGAACCGAGAGTGGAGTCGAATCAGGGGCTATGGATTTCGCTGAGTTTAATGATGACAACCCGGGCAACGGCTGGTGTATACATATAATAATAATATTGTCCTGGCCTGTTAAAACCATGGAATTATACATGAAAATAGGTATTAACTAAGGTAGCAAAAGTATAGTCACACTTCACTTTATTGTTTAAGGGTTGTGAATGTGATGGTTTTTCTATTGTTTCTAAAGCGGCGGTTATCTTAAAAAAAAAGAGAAATAATTATTGTTTTGCATTAAAACTGTGGCTCGCACTTTGCATAGAAAATGAATGTAGTAATTAATTTGAATTTTTTACTTAAAAATTGCCAAAATGCAATTCTCTACATATGTATGATACTTCAACATTTTGCTGAAACGAGTTTTCTTGGAGTGAGTTCATAACTTCTGTACTTTATAGGGTTATCTATCGATTTTTTTGATTTTAAATAAAGTCAAACTTCATTGGATTGGATTGTCGACATAAATCATTAGAGTAGCAGTGTTCGTTCAATATATTGCTAATTATACGAACACTGGTTTAAACAGTTTGTGCCATGAATTATCCATACAAATTCTTGTTCCAAATAGACGCATTGCTTTAAGTTGCAGATTCTGTATGATTTTGCATCGAATTCTGTTAACAGCAAAAATGAAACTCATTTACGATATGTATATAAAAAATATGATTTGAATTAACTTACCTTACCTTACTAGTTTGTCTTGTTTTAGAGAACTTTCTGAGGCAAGAGCTTCATCAACCCCTATTTGAATATTTTAGTTTCTCAGTCATAATGTCGCCACTTAATTGCATCAGCGAAGGTCTAAAATTAATATAACTCCTACTATACATTTTTATTGCAAATATAAACAGATTATATATATTACGATAGTGATTTTCAAAAAACTGAGTTGGAAGATGCCAAAAGCTTCTTTAAAAAAAGAAAATGGTTCGAAAAATTATAGATTTGGAATTACTGCGACTGGTAAAAATACGTGGAGTTGACTTACGCGTTAATGCAATTCAAAATAAAATTTAAATTAATGTATAAGGGGCAATTCAATTAGTCTTAATAAATTGACAGTAGGTGTTGAAATTAGAAATTTATCCTCGTTAAGCCCATTTGGAGGGGATCTTTTCACTAGAAAAGCTGATCATGTACCATATGGTTGCCTAAACGTTCCTCAGGGGGCGGATAATCTGGTAATAATCAATTGTGACGTTGAGAACTTTATTACATGTTTCTATCACTAAGTCCAACTTGTATGCAGCAAGAGTTCACATTTACGCAATGTGTCGTTATTCGATTAGAGTTAATGAAATGAAACAATTCTGACTCAACGAATAACGAACGGTCCATCATTACGCTGACGTTGAAGCTATTCATTCTATAAAACAGATTTATTTGTTTTTGCTTCAAATTTCTTAATGTGATGAACGCTATGGTTGAAGTCATATTTTTCTTTCCCAATTAATAAGTTGGCTGCTAAACAATCACGTGCTGTCTGGTGGATGCTGCTCCCACTAAGGTTCTGTAGCAGGAAGTGTTTTCATATATGTAATAATTTCACGTTAGCTTTGAGTGTGATGTCTGAAGTGGAAGAAGCGCTGGAGTTGTCTTTCTCAACCCCCGCGTGGTGCTAGGATATTATTTCTCTGTTTGCAACTGCGTTTGCACCTTGAGGACCAGCGGTGGTGAGCAGATGTCCGTTTTCACAGACGTAAACAACCCCTTCCCGAAAACAGGAGATCTCACCCATTGACCCAGAAGACGGCGTGTTGCGTGGTTGGGCAGCTGGAAGGGCTGGAACTGGGTTACAAGGGCGACGGCGTCAGTAAACACAAAATTTGAGCACTTTGCAGCTGGACTCGGTGGCAGCTGCGATCGCCAATAATGGGAAGATCATTAGGACACCTATAATTTATAATCATGGGCAGCCACCCGTCGCACTAAAATAGTCTGCCCTTTTTTATGTCTGCACTTTTGCGCCATCATTTCCAGTAGATGATCATCTAGATTTTCCGATTTACTTCCTATCGTTCTACCTCTTACCAAATGCAAACGTCGAGTTTTTCTTATAAGTTTAAACTTATATAGACAACTCGTGCACCCCTTTTTTCATGGGCATTGAAAAGTTTAGGAAATGAAACTCTCATTCGGGTAAACTCGAGGGTTCTCGTGACGCAAAAGGCCCATAAAATGCTTCACTAAATAATATTTGTATTGAGTAAATATTATTTTTTCAATATATCCTGCTGGATATCGGTGTAAATATATTAAAATAATTATGACCGAATTATAAACAGAGCCTCATTCACGAAACAGACTTACAAATTTTACAACAAAGGTCCTAGTTACCAAAACGCATAACGTAATTTTTATACATATTATATCTTCTCTATAATTTATCCATCACATACAGTAAACAAAAAATATACTTCTAAGTGAAACAAACTTACATATTTCGTAAACTAGAAAATGCTCCAAATGCTGAAGTGAAATATTTCCCTTCTCGTTTGAAATATCACTGTAACAATTCAATCATATATATTTAACGACCATTCACATTTCATTATCATCCAAAAAAAAAAAATTCATCTTCACTTAACAACACAACAACGTTCCTGTACATATTTGTACCATCTTCAGGCTTTTTCTGATTGAAAGGTTTGTCATGATATAATAAACGTTTCCTCAGTCTATGAATATTGTTTGTTAGGTTCCTACGGTAATGAAAAATCAGAATTAATTGTTCTTTTTACTTATTATAAACAATAGAATTTGATTTAGCATAATAATAAGATAACTAAAAATTAATTGAAAATATAAATTAAATCTATATAATAAAAAAGGATGTATATTTGTATGTATGTATGTATTTACGTTGTTCTTTATACAAATTTTATCGCGTGGACAGAATGCATCAAAAATTGGTACACATATTCTTCAAAATACGAGAAACAGTACTGTGAGGGTGAGAAACGCCTAGCATACATGCGGAAAGAATTATAATTAAAAACCGTGATCATTAAATATTAAATTACTGCGCGTCAAGAGACAATGACGTCACGCGGGAGAAAGACGTTAGTACGTAACGAACAAAGGAAATATCTCCTTTATTAGGAATGAAATAAAGCAGAAATATTTTTTTAAAATAAAAAGTATAATTTTATACAGCAATACTCCATCGAATGATAATAAAGAAGAATACGAATTACTTTACCATCCTTGGGGAAAATGTAAGTTAATTTTCGCGCTGTATTAGTTCTGAGTCTAGCTAACAATTTCATTAATATAATATTTCGTAAAGTATGAAGACTGAGTGACAATTATATCCTGAAATACTCAAGGAATATATTTAAGTATTCAATTAAATACTTTTTCGAGTTTATATAAATAAGTACACGAGCAACGCCGGGCACCTAGCTAGTATTTATATAAAAGTATTTAAAATTAAATAATGTCAAAAAATAGGTCGCAAAACTTTTTTTGTCGCGTAAGTAACGAATGTAATATAACAAATCAAAAATTTGAAAAAAAAAATTAATTTTCTTTTTAAAAATTACTCGAAAAGGAAAAACAATAGTATTTTTTTATGTTAAATATGTTTTAAGGAACAAACGATGAAATATCAACAATACAAGATTGAAAATCGAACAAATTCTTTATGAACATTATAATTTTTAAATAAAATACCTTAATATTTAATAAAGCATAATTAAAATAATATAATAGTTATTATTAAGATGTATATAATTTTTTATAAAGCTTATAACATTTATGACACAAAAATAGTAGTTTTTTAGGTTTTAGATAAATTTTCTCCAAAAAAATTATTTAAATTTGAAATTTATATAGATTTCTTCCTTACGTCACTTGAGACAAAAAATACTGTTTCTTCATTTTCATGAACCTTTTTTTAAAATTAGTTATTTATTTTTGTAATTTGAATTTTTTCCCTTCATGTCGTGAAAATTTAAAATCTTTCGTTATCAGATTTATTAAGCTAAATAAAATCGTAAGGAAAAGTACACATGTCAATAAGTTTGATGTTCCATTACTGTGGAAACCTAACAAGTAATACTTGTAGCCAGACTGAAGAAATGGTTATAGAACCATGCACAACGTTCAATCAGAAACAGCCTGAAGAAGATACAAACATGTACAGAAACGTTGTTTTTTAATTAAATGTTAATGGTACGCAGATATATCTCATTGTTAAAGACAGACGTGGAAATAAAGTATTATGTAACAATTAAATTAAATTCAATGAGTTAACCAATAATCGTCCACATAAATATTTATCACAAATTATGTACGTAACACTCGCTACACTTTCTCCTCTGATGCGGTGAGAACCTCATCTGTGCTTCAAGAAGAGCGGGTGAACAATTTAAATACAGCGGATATTTCATAAGCGACGGTACGGCGCAATTAGGGACTAACTGCATTTTGAATGATGGAGGAAATAAGTGAAAATTCGTCGAGATGACTAAGCATTCAAAATTCAAGATAAAAATAAAATTCCATTTCTTGATGGTCTCGGCTAATTTCCAAAAACGATGCCTTTTAAAAGAAGTCAAACTTTAATGAAGAATGGAAGCGTCGTTACTTAGGTCCATGACACGGCCGTAGTTTCCTCATGAATGTAGAACACTTCAGTCTGAGATACCATCTAATATTGTAGCGAGTCGTGGCTAATTGCGGCGCTTCAATTAACAGAGTTGCCTGTAACAGTATTCCTTTAATGTGGGTTAGGTAAAATGCTCCTCGTTTTCAAACGCTAATTCCCACAACTAGAACGCGGAACTATGCGGTCTTATATACTCTTATATACTCATGATTTTAAACTGACTCTTAAAACTTAAAAATAGAAAAAAAAAGGTATTTGCTTTTAATAAACCTATATTTTATTAAAAAACCTGGATTTTAATATTTTGAAATTTCATATTATGAACGGGACAAAAAAATGGGGCATCTTGAGAGTTTACTAGAGGCCTGAAAACCAGAGAGCGGTCGTGCTAGAAAGACGTTTTCAAATATTTAAAATGTAAAGTTAAAAAGCAGTCAGCAATAAGAAACGACAGCATTTGGTTGTAACTTTTGAAAAAGTAAAGTTGGACGGTATTCACGCAGTTGGTGACTCAGAAAAGATTTCTGAGTGTTACAAGTTTCGAACAAACAATCCTAAAGTTCTACGAGGAGGAATTTCGGTATCACAGCGAAATTGGAGTAATTGATGGTAAAGTACGTCTACGAGGTGCCGCGAATATTGCAAATCAAAAGTGTAAGAATGGCGTGTTTTATTATTTTTAAAATTGAGAGTGTGTGTCGATGAAAGGATCCAATTGCCTTGGTATGAAGGAAAAACTATGAGTTGTAAATCATTTAAATAATTTTGTAAACGTTAGATTAAATATAGCATCGTCAGATTTCGATTCTTTTTCCCGTAAATTTTGTAAAATATTAATATGTAATTTGAGTGTTTTGAAAAGGGAGTAAAATATTCTTTATTTAAAGGCCCAAAAGGACCCTGAGATCAAGAGAAAAATTATTTGTTTGTATGAAATAAATGTAAAAGGTCGGCGAGTAATTATTTTATAATTATGAAATATTTTGAATAATAATAAATTAATTGTTTGGTCAGTTTCAATAAATGTTCTTATTTATTTAATTTAAAATTGTTTTCATTCCGATTATTAGAATTTGGCGACCTCAACGTGAGTCACTGTTAATAAATTTCAAGTTGTTTATTACATTTTTGGCGTGCCAACGTGTGTTGAAATTTTTATATTGTTCCATTTATATATATTGTAATATATATATATATATATATATATATATATATTGTAATGCCAATTAATTAGGCCATTAATTGGTTTTAATAAAATTTAATTATAGCGGCAGGAGCTTCCAAAGCAACAATGGAGCCCAGGCTCTGTTACTTTGTCGGAAAGTCAAAATGGCGTATGCGCGCTAAAACTGGAGAGCGCTAAGAGTTAGTTAGTGGCGGGACATTACATAGAACGGAACGAATAATACTAGAGCAGAGACTATCCGTTGTTTAATGTTTTATTATTAAACAAAGTTGTGAGTTGAAGACAAAATATAAACATTCACGGAAGTATTACATCGAAACTTGCTAAGTAAAAGCAGTTTTACGTCTATTAGTCAGGCAGGAAAGGAGTGCAGTTTTTACGTCTCTAGCCAGCCAGGAATAGTAAAGTTGCAGTTTTAAGTCCCAAGCGGTAAAAAGACTAGCAAATCTGTGAATCACAGGATTCATACAAGGCAAGCGGTCACCAGATAGCTGACAAAAAGGAGGATCATCCGAGTTCCTGGGAGCCTACCAAGCTTGATTAAAGAGTGTAAAATCTGTGAGCCAATACTAGAATCAGTGTAAATAAATTTTTGCAATAGTGTACTTCCGAAAACAAAAGGGATGCTGGAACCAGCTGGACAGATGTGAGTAACAAATTACAAAATATTGATTTATGTAAACGTAATTAAAAGATAGAAGTCAGATTTCGTTCTATTTTAATTGTTAAGTTAATTTCCTTTCTTTTTAATTAATTTCTATCGGCATATTGTTTAGGTAAATGTGATTTGTTTGTTAATAAGATTTTTAAATCAAATTGTTGTGTCCATTATCAAACCCAGTGAAGACCCTGAGAAATTAATATTTTAAATTGTAATTGTTTTTGAGTTATTGTCACAAAATAAATAAATATTTTGTTAGTTAATTTCGATCTTTTCATTTAATAAAAAGCCTTCCATTTAATTATTACATTTTGACGCTTCACGTGAGGTAAATTCATTTAATTAAAAATAAATTAAACGACCTATTTATTTAATTATTACATTTTGGCTACCACAACGTTGAGCAAATTTAATTTAATTAACGTTAAATTTGATTATTACAATATATATATATATTCTTTAATATATTTTGTCTCCATTTTCACAGGTAAATTTATTCTTAGATTGAAATAAGTGTAAATAATTTT
Source organism: Zhengitettix transpicula (assembly GCA_037074705.1). Classification (NCBI taxonomy): domain Eukaryota; kingdom Metazoa; phylum Arthropoda; class Insecta; order Orthoptera; family Tetrigidae; genus Zhengitettix; species Zhengitettix transpicula. Next base: position 6,938,696 of record CM073595.1, read on the forward strand.
TATTGTAGAAATCCACTGGGTGTTACATGAAACACGATACGAGGGTACCGCGACGATTCATTTCGTAAAGAGTGAAGGAATTCCTTGGATCAGAAACACTTATCCACACCTGCATTGGAACGGATCCAAAATGATGGGCCACAGCCTACATACAAAGAATTGGGACAGGTGGCGAATAAATCAAGATCAGAGTCCTTTGTTTACGGAACTGAGTCGGAGCGTCTATTTCTAGGTGCAATGAGTCCACAACACACCGAGACCGTTCTTACCTTAATTGAATGCAGGTAATATATATTCTTTGCCAGAGTCGTACGGACAATTTCATTATGTAATCTAATGGGCTCTTCCTCGTAATTAGCGGACAACTGTTCTCATTGCACCCACTGATTCTGAATGAACAATCGCGCGAGGGAAAGAATCGCCTCTCTCTCTCTCACTCATACCACCACCTCTCATCAGCCTCTACAGAAATATATAATTACCCAAAAATTCTGAATGGAACGTAAATAAATAGTATATTCCATTATTCTGAAAGGATGACACCTTACTTCGATATGTTGTAATAGACATGTACGTCGACTTTTAAACTCGATAAGTATCGAGATTTAAAAGGGATGTCATCCTAAAGTTTCAAACCCTAAAATTTTTGCACAGTGTTTGGAGTAAAATTGACGATCTGAATTTTTCTGATTTTTTTTCTAACCTGATGTTCTAACCTGAGATGAGATAGAATCGATGTGTACCTATCCCAAGGATTCATACATATGTTGGAACCGATGCAGGGAAGGAAATTCCATTAATTTCACGTTGAGAGCAATGAAATTTTTGACAAATATAAGGTACGAAATTGATGTAAAAAATTAGTGTACATTTTGATCAAATAAAGTTCAAAGAAAATAGGAAGTGTTTTTTAACAAATTATAATTTTGTTTTGCCTACATTATCGGTCGAAACGTCGAAGATTGCAAAATTACAAAAATTTAATCCATGAAATTTTTAATTATTTATTGAGATTTATTAAAAACTTGTGGGGTTATAATACATAAAAAGAAAACGAGATAATACGTCAGTTAAAATAGAACTTAGTAAAATTGAGAAAAAAACTGAGTTTAACAGTTTACTCCAGTGAGGTCTAAAGAATAATCGATTTCAAAGCGAAATAAATAAATGAAATGTAACTTAATATTTCCTTGTATTTTAATGTTTAATATTTGAAATTAATAAACAGGAAAAATTAAATGAGTGGGAAAATACTTAAAATATATTTATGTTGTTGGATCTAATACCAATATAATAAATAAAATAGACCGTTTGTGTGTGTGTGTATTTCGCATAGAAATATAAGCCCGTGGAGTAAATTTGACCAAACGTGTTCCTTGCGAAGCGGAAAGAGTTCAAATTTTCAAACGTGCTCTAACCGTCGATATCTGACACGGATAAATATTTTTCGGGATCAAAGTGATTGAAAGTGTTTCTTCCGATCTTTTTTGTGTATTATTTCAACCCCTTTCGGCATAGGAGGGGAGCACCCTTAGGGTTGGGGGTCGAGCGGCGTTACATAATAATAAAGGAAACAACCGAGATTGGAGTCCAATCCGGGGTTATGGATGTCGCTGAGTTTAATTATAACAACCCAGGAGACGCCGGCACCCAGCTAGTATAACCAATAAACCTAAAATTAATATACAGTAAGGTAAAGAACCGCGTAATTATATTGTTCTGGTATTAAAATTAATCTTTACCATGTCAATATATTATATGACGTAGATAAAATATTTTCCAGCCTCGAAGCAGATGAATATGTTGAAGATGTCTGTTAAATAATTATAACGAATGGATATATCTATGAAATTTTATATATATATATATATATATATATATATATAAATTTAAATATTATAATAGATGAATAAGAAGAAATACATACTATTAATCTGTGATTTGAAATATTGTATGATTCAGAATTATTACCGTAAAACGGTAACATAACAACTTTATTGAAACCTGATGAAAGTACAAAAACGTACTGAAACGACGTTAAATTATATGTTTTAAATTGTCTGAAAAGGTCGGTAATTACATTAATTTATAATTTTAATAAAACAGACGAAAATAAAAATCTTATTAATATGAAAGTATTTCATAAATGTGTTATGCCAGATTTAACTTTTTTATTAGATTATATTGAAAAAATAATGGAATAAAAGTTGTACTTGTCTATGATGTCATTTTTCCGATAATTTTCAGCAAGAATTCGTGGACGGTTGTTACTAGAGACCGGCCTCATTTTAAGTATCTCTTGAGTGGCCTATTAATAATTTATGGCGACGTGTTGGCAGCAGTCAACACAAATTGGCGGGAAATGTTTTATTTTTTACTATGCGTCCATACTTTTTTCAGGTCATGAAATAAAAGCGCGAATTTTCACCTCATTTGGTGGCCAACCACGAGAGTATTTTATTGATGAAAATTACGAACGTTAAAGTCGCAAGTTCAAATAAATGTAATAAATTCGGTATTATAATTGGTGTTTCTCGGATGTCTTTCAAAAAATTCTTTCAAATTTAGGGGTCGTGATAAACAGATTACGTGGAGCTGAAGCCGAATCGTCCGCGTTGTTCGTTGCATCTTAGAGAAAATCTGCAGCGATGCCTGTTGATGTCTGGTTTTAGTTCCGTGGAAGGAAACAATTAGAGCAAGCAGTGGCTAACAACAGGCCGCACAGATGTCGCCCCAGACAGCTGAGTGTTCCGGAAGTGGAAGTGGCCGGCGCCCACATCTGTTAGTCTTCCTCGCTCCAAACAGACCTGATTCTGCGCCACCTCACTTCAAATTTTCTTTCAGGCAAAAGAATCACTCCAATAAATACAAGCCCTCCATACCGCAGTACAAATAAGAAAGCAGGTGGGAAGCCATACTACCGTTTAAAATAATTATACACCGGGGGAGTTATTACGGACTATCACTTTTCTTTAAGAACACAAATCAAGTAACCCAATTGATTACACACCGCTCTTCCATTATCAAACGGTTAAGAGTATCATTGTAATGTAATAGAGATATTTTCGAGAGCATTAGTCACTCCAACAACGGATTTGATTTGATAGGATTGAACAGAGTACTCCAACTAGTCAGCTGAACTTCATACAAACCGATCAGATACGGAAGTTCGGATAACTCTGTAGTTGTGCATTTCCGGACCCATGTTGTAATACACTTTTTTGCATCTCTCAATAAGAGGATTCTATTCTGAAATTCACCCTGCTTGAGCCGTGAGAAGGTTCTTATATATAAACTGGAAATAAAATGGCGAACGTTTGCTTTTCACAAGAAACCGGTCGAACCATACTTTTTTAGTAGATATACAGAGCTTTAAAAATGTTTTAATAACAAAAAAAAGTTCCAGATAAAATGGTGTTCGTTAAAAAAAATGATTTTGTTCGTTTTCGACCAAAAAAAAAGAACCAGTCACACTGTATTCAATTAAACATTTTTTTCTTTGTTATTTTGAGCTGTAAGAAGATTTATAGATGTATAAAACTACCCAAAGTTACGTTACAAAACCTAATTTGGTGTAGGGATTTTGTCAACTGAAAAATAAACGTTGACGTTAAATTCAGTCCGCCCAAATTTCCTTTTTATGTTGTTGGAAGGGAAACAAACTCTTTGATCTCAAGAGGTAGACGAGAAACCTAATGAACGGTGCCAAGGAGTTACAAAAATAATATTAAATAAATAAACTTGAGGAGGGAACAACGAGTTACAAATAGGTCGTTTAAAAATTAGTCCCAATCCCTGCACTATTGCGAAAGATCTAAAAAAAATCCCACCATCTTGATCAACCAAATTGTGAAAAATATTTCCAGGTGTCATAAAGATGTAAAATTGTGCCATCTAGCCAAATATATATTCTAGATAGTTTTTTGGACATAAATACCTTCATATGCCCTCATTTTTGCAATTAAGGAGCGCCTATTTAGTATTATTTTGGCGCTTAATTAGCCGGTTCTCGTCGTGACGGATCATTTGCATACGTGCTTAATGCTGTTTCCGGCCGTCGGGTGCTACCGACTTTCCTCTGGGTTTACAGTTTAGAATTAAAATTACTCTTAACTAACGGTACATTTTTTACACTTCAAGGATTTTTTTTCTTGTTTAATCCTCTACGTTAGTATCGCCGAAGTAAAATCTCATTAGTAAAGATAACGTTCCGTGATGTTGCATTATAACTCAGAATACTATCAATCGTCAGTTACTTTTCCAGGCAAGCAAATTAAGGCTGAAATTTATATAGAAGGAGCCATCTTGAGACTATGGCATCACTAAAACTAAGAACTAGTTTTGAACAAATACATACACTTAAACTGACTAAAGTGTCCTGTATAATTTAACCCATTTAGAAACTGACCAATATATTTCCCAAATTAATTCACAGAAATTTCAGAAAGTTGTCAGTTCACCGGGAATCGTATTTGTGTTACACAGGAAAATTTAATCAGATGTAATTTATGTGTAAATAAGAACTAACTGGGTGAGAATTTTTCCTCGTTCCCTCGTTTCGATTTAATTAGGCACCCACTTAAGCTTTTCCAGCGTCATTAAATGATAACCTTGAAGAAACTGGTCCACTGTATGTAGAACGTTTATGCTACAACAACAATCGTGCCGTTTTAAAAGGTACATGCAAATTTCAACCCACTGAATTTTCTCCACACTTGTTTTCATCCAGATCGTCTATTAATATTCCAGGTGATAGTTGTTCTGTTGTGATCCTTAGGTTATGTTAATTTGGTCAGTGTACTGCCCAGAATAATTAAGATTTCAGTACTTCTGTTACCCTAAGTCATACTATTAAGGTAGGTCGATAATTATTGAATATAGTTTGCTTCTCAATGCTCTGGAGTCATATCGGAACGGTCAGCTGTTTAAATTTCGCACGAAAAATGGTGTGCCAGAAAAAATAACCGCAGAATGGGTGCCGCGTCTGTTCACAGTGAGCAATAATACGCTATTACGTCGGCACATAACCTTTGACTGAATATTGATCCACTACTACGCGACAGTGACACCACAACAGTCGAAACAGTGGCTTTCTGAAGGTTTACGAGCTCCGAGGAAGGCATTTTTCATTGTTTTTGGGATGTTTTTGATACAAGATCATTGATATAGTCTACAGATGTTGATTTTCAACGTCATCCGTTAGAAGTTCATTAGTTACTGGTGACATTTCAACGTTGTTTCGCCTGTAAGTTGTCAACTCATAACTAAATAGTTAAGTCCAGAGTTACTATAGTGAAATAACGGAAAATATATTTGGTTCGACTAGCCTACACTTGTCTTAGAGGAGTAATTATAAGTTCGGTTAGATATCAAATAGAATTCTCACTTGATTGTTCCGCTCATTAGGTTGGAACTGTTAGGGAAGAAGTCGAATATCAATTATAAATTACGCAGAATTTGAGCACGAGCCAGCACGGGAGAAGCTTCTCGGAGCCAACTCGTTAGTTCCAGTACTCCAGCTTCAAGGCCACCGCCATTCACAGCTTCCAGGAGCTCCGACAAACTGCATTTGCGAAGTGTGCAGGGCCGGGAACAACAACTCCCAACGATAACAAACCTGCAACCACTTCAAACCCTCCTCCGTCGAGCTGTGACAGTTCTCACTCAGAATTTTTTTTTATAAGCTTATGTCAAGAGATGAATAATTTATTTCACTGTACACTTATGACGGCTCAGAAAATTAATTTAATTACTTGTTCTTTGAAGTAAAACATCCCTTACGTATAACTGAAATGCAGTCACTGATTACATCGCCAATGGCTGAGCACCAATCAGAAGCCTCCATGACAACGCGCCGATTCCAACATATATTACTAATTTCTTTATATTCTTAATTTACAGACTGATGAAAAGATATCTTCATCATCTTATCACTTTCAATCCTCATATTTCCAACCCTCCTACATATTGAAAGGAAATGTAAAGCATATGGCAGAAGCTATCAAATACTATCTGTTTAATTACCCTTGACCTCGAATTTCACACGTTTTTGAAACTAATAAGTTGAAAGCACAAAAACTATTGCCTATATTAAATACCACAATTATTATAACTTCAAAATGAATAAAGTGAAATGTTTTTTAATTCTTTCGTATTTTTCTATTAATTCCTAAAAAATCTAAAATTAAAAACTATTGAAGTTAACAAATAAGTTTTTATAAATTTAAATTATATTAAAATACAAAATATATTAGCAAAATAAATTTTTATTGTAGTTTCAAGTTTTTCAAAAATGGAATTCATTCAAATATTGTTTCTTGAATATTTATTCTCTGACTTCTTTGTATTACTGGATTATATATAGTATTCAATAAATATCATCGTCATTACTTGCAGATTTTTCACGAATTTATGATTGATACATTTCTTAAATTAACTGGTATTTATACTTGCTCTCTGTGTCAATAAATTCAATAATACACTTTTGTATTTATAAGACTAGCAGTTGTGTAACATCCGAATTAGAAAAAAAAACGTGTTAATTTTATGTAATTAAATATTGTTTTATAATATTATTTTCTGAAAGACTTTTATAGTAATAAATAGTAACAACTATCTTTTGCAGTTACAGTGTCGTTTATTTTATTTATTAACTAGCTGGGTGCCCGGCGTTGCCCGAGATGTCCCGATACACTCCAATTTCGGTTGCTTTTGCGCCATTTTTATGTAACGCTCCTCGAACATACCCGTATAAGACAATTTTATATAATATATATAGATAGATATACATACACTATTTAAAACAATTATTAAATTTGTAGACATATAATTTTTACATCTGAAATTAAACTATTTGGTGGTTTTAGCAATCTGCATTTGGTAGCATTGTATAAAATTAATGCTAAACATTACGAAATACGCTGTCTTCAATAAAAAAATATCAATTTTGAACATTTAAGTATTGTTTTTATCATAATTCTATGTATCTTCCAGTGCGTATTGCAAGATATAATTGGGAAACATATTGGTCCCTGATCCCGTTAAATATTCCACGTCAAAAGTCAAGTTATTTAAAAGAAAATTAATGCCATGGATTGTATAACCTTTCATAATAAATTATATTTATCACTCGATGTGGTATTGGTAGATTTAATTATACTTATTATTCAATCAAAATATTTTTGCTCAGCTTCATTTCTCAGAAATTGAACATCTATAACGTCGTTCCCAAAAATGGAAAACAAATATTGCTATCCTAACCTCAAATTTTTGTTTCACGACACAAATTGCACGCAATAATTTGTTTACATTTATACAAATTTATAGAAATACGTTGCGTAAAGTATAATTAATTATACTTTTAATTCAATTTAAATTATCCTATTTCTGTACATACCTTTGACTGATAGTGCATTAATTGAATAACGACCATAAAAACTTTCGGAGTTCCGTACGTCATTTTCAATACTTTTATAGTTACAAACATATAATTCAGCAGTCGTACCTTAGACAAATCTTATTATCTTCTGAAATATTATACAGGATACAATAGTACGTTATATTATGAAATTTTATAAATCTCGACCGACACACATTTGAATGTATTATAAGGCGCCATATTGGCTTTATCAAAGATAGCGGGATAATTAACTATTCCAAATTAACTTTGCGCAAGGATGGTAAAGTGTTTCGTATTGTTTTTTATTACTATTCGATGGAGTAATACTGGAAAAAATTTTACTTTTTATTCAATCAAAATATTTCTGCTTTATTTCATTACGAAATACAGAACTATATTTAGGATGCGTCAATGTCTTGAAAACTTATGACGTCATCGTCTCGCGCAGTAATTTAACACTAATTCGTAACTTATTTCAATTATAATTATTTCCACTTTTATTCTAGGGATTTCTCACCCCCACAGTACCGGTTCTCGATTTTGGCAGAATACGTATACCAATTTTTGTTGAATTCTGTCCACGCGATAAAATTTGTATAAAGAACAACGTAAATACATACATACATACATACATACATACATACAAATATACATCCTTTTTTATTATATAGATTAATATGATAGCTTAGGGCTAGATTCAGCATTATTATAGGTCTTGTTTTCAATGGCCACACAACTTCCAACCTCAGATGAATTCTTCCATACTGCAAATTATACTTTATACTTATAATTAAAAGTATTACAGAAATCTAATGTTTTCTGTTCTCTGGATAATTGGTAACGGCGAAACCAATCATAATAAGTAAAAAAAAATTAGACTGTATATTTAACAATTAAAATTTTTGAACTCCAGTCAGCAATTAATTTTCAAAACTTTTAAAACAAACACGACGTTTCACCCACAATTTTTTTTTGGGACTTTTGTATGTGAAAATTTCAAATTCGTAATCTGAAAAATCATAATTTATTTTCATTTATATTCAATGTAATTAATTGTGTCATATTATGTTAATTTTTACAAAATTGAATTATCATGTTTGTAAAAAAATTTCTTGGAGTGTTTAGATTACAGAATTAACATTTAATTGAAATTTAGAACTGAAGAGGTCCCAAAAAAAAATAGGGTCGAATCGTCGAGTTTGTTTTATTATTATCCTTTTAAAAATTTTCATAATAAATTTCTGACTTCTTTGTATATAAATATGTAATAAAATATTTTATGTCTGTAAAATTCAAGGCTGTTTTACGTGTTCATTAATTCAATACTACAGACGAGAATATTCTAAAATTTTATTTAATTAACGTGAATTGACTAAATACAGAATTAAATAAACTAGCAAATAAAAGTGACTGGTTAATGAATAAATAGTTGGGGTAAAGAAATAGATTCGTAAATAATGAGAGATTTATCTACTTTTGAAGCAATTAAGATGGTCGTGGGCCGTCAAGCTATCAGACATTCATCAATAGATTTAGGTCACAACGCTCTCTTTCACTCAATTACTTAATGTAAGAGCTTCCATGCTGGACCGCGAAACACATGCCTCGCAACTCTCTCCACGTCGCAGGAGTGACACTTAAATTGACGGCCAGAATGTGACGCTTTATCTGAAGAAGTGAACGGTGGTTCCTGTTCCGCGACGACTTACGACCACCGTTCGCATTTACCGGAATGATATTTATCGGGCCACTCGCACGCTGAGGTTAAATATTCTTGTTCGCAGACTTGAGATGGGAGAAATGTAATTCCGGTGCAATGGGTAGTTCCAAGGAGCGGGTTCTCCTGCGGGGAATTCAACCAAGCATGCTGCGTCGTCTTCTCGCTTCCGGTTAGGTCACCGGAACTGCGTACTGGTGCTCGCTAAGTCGAACCGCAACCAACGAAAGTCAACAAAATAAATGCCAACATATGTTCAAAGCACGTTTCAGACGCTTCATCAAACAACTTCGGCATAACCATTATCGTTTTATCAATATTTAACCTTTCCATATTGGGGCAACAGATGTTAGAATCATAGAGAAACACAAATCGACCACACTTAAACGTCAGATACTGTCGGGTTTCTGTTAGGAATAAAGTATTAATCACTGTTATCCACTTTCTGCAGGCTTATAAAAATTAAAATAATAGATAACAAAACTTCCCTGATTTTAATTCAAGCTGATAAACCATCACGTATACGTCAAACCCGCCCATCAAAACTGTAGTGAACGAGTAGCAATAGAACAGAAAGAATTGCTGTGGGTAAAAAACTCCGTTTATTTCACAATTTTAATTGTCTGTATCATTGAATCACTGAGTACCACATTTTTTTCTGAACCAGCGACATGTATTACGAAGATATCCTCGGGAATTTTGGCAGAATCCGACCCGTTCACACAAGGTAACGGTTTTCCATACATTATTGGTAAATAACCCGTGCGAGTGGTTGGAAACATGCATTAATTATCAGGAGCCAGGTCACATAAGTCAAACTTGAAGCTTGATGAAAGTAACCAGAATGGAGTGACGCGGTTGTTAACCTCAGGATTTTTGGAGAATTTTTGAATCAGAATCAAACGCAAGAGCCGACAGTAAAGTGATTTTTTTTTTGGAAGTGAATGTGGTTATGAGAGTGTATTGAGGGCAGTGATCGTGCAGTCCTGTAATGAGAGTTTCCATGAAGGCCCCGAGAGAGTCAGTTGCCATCCAGAGTGTGAAGCAGATAGACAAGACATCATCCCCGACTTCATCATACTCAGACGTCGCAGAAATCTAATATAAAAATTTCCTTATTTAAAATTCGTACTATATTATTTTTACGTAATGAACAAATTTCAGTCACAAAAGTAGTTCTTATCATATTTGTTAACAGTAACAGGAGCTCTCGACATTACCACTCCGTAAAATTATAAATTACTAGCTGGGTGCCCGGCGTTGCCCGAGATGTCATTTATCTATAACCCCCGATATGACTCCAATTTCGGCTGCTTTTGCGCAATTTTTATGTAACGCTACTCGAACCCTAATCATTATAATTAACTCTGAAAAATATTTCTTCAACGCAAATATCTGCCGTGTTTGCATGTTCCAAAATTTGCACCCCGCTACCCCTGCATCTGAGGGGTAAATGCCAATTTGAATGTCGTAACTAAACACAGTGACTTCCATAACCTTTGATTTGACTCCAATCTCGGTTGTATTCGCGTTATTTTACTGTAAAGCATCTCCACCCCAAACCCGAAGGGTGTCCTTTTCACAGGGCGTAGGGGATGAAAATTGTATTCAGATAACATTGGTAGAAACACTATCAATATCTTTGACTCCTAAAAATGTTTATCCGACTCAAATATCGGCTGTTTTAGTATGTTTAAATATTTCCACCCCCGCTTCTGGGGGTGGAAGACGCGTCTCACCCCGACAGTGTTTGTTTCCTGGTCGCAAAGAACACGTGTACGAAATTTGGTGAAAATTGCTCGACTGGTGTAGATTTGTATTTTATTTAGAAAACGTTTGTATGGGAAATAGAAAACGGCTGTTTTTAGGGTTTTCCCGGAAATTATTCGATTATTTTCTCGCCTTTTAAACCTTCCCTAGACCTCCACGAACATTTCAAGACTAAGATAAGATAAATCCGTTCAGCCGTTCTCGAGTTTTAGTGAGACTAACGAACAGCAATTCATTTTTATATATATAGATATGTAAAAACATTTATAAATAATTTTCTTTGTCGGGAGAAAATTATTGCCACATTTTTAAAGACTTTCTTGTCCTCAAAATATTTACTTATGGTCACTGATGTCTTTGGTAATTTGTCACAAGACGGTTCCGATTCAGCAACATTCCACATTTATTTTAATCAAATAACTGCAAACTGTTAATAGCTCCTCGATTTTGTTTCTAATTTCAACTGAAATATAAATAGTAAACATTTTAATTTTTATTCCGACACGTAAAATCCAAATGGATCCCACGTAATCCTCAGCAACATTCTCCATTGGGCCTTGAAACTATTTCGTTATAAATCACTACGAGAAATATAGTACCACCGCTCTAATAATCCTCATAGCAAGTCACTGCTAACATACTCATCCCAGGGCCTTTCCCACGTTGTCTTATCGATCATTGATCCTTAGGGGAATCGTGATTCATGGCCCTGAGATGCTGGATAACAATTTTGTGATCGGTACTCAATCTCACAATCAATATCAAACTGGAAATTTTAAAGTTTAGCTCAGAATATTCCTGAATAATGGAGGTATGTTCCCGATAAAATTATTTTTGCGTAATTAGTAAAACACCGTTAAATACAATTGTCTCTTCAAAATTTATTTTACTCGAACAAAATTTGTGACCTGCAGCGCTAAGCCATAGTTTAAATATTTAAATTACTTTTTGTTGATATTAAGACACAAAAAGTGTATAATTAAAACCGATGGCCGAAAAAATAAACGAGCACTTAGCTTGAATTTTAAATTATCATTAAAATTTTTAATAACAGTCACAGGTTTTAACAGAAAAAAATCTTATATAAAAAATTTTCTTATCTAAAATTCGTACTATATTATTTTTACGTAATAAACAAAATTTCAGTCACAAAAGTAGTTCTTATCATTATTTGTTGTTAACAGTAACAGGAGCTTTCGATATTATCACTCGGTAAAATTATAAATTATATGTAAAGACTTTCTTGTCCACACAATATTTATGTCATGGAATATATATTTATTTTATAATAAATTTTATAGTGATAATTTAATAATAAAAAGGTAATCAGAAGTTTGTGACAGTAATTTGGCTATTACGCATAAATAAAAAATAAGTCTTGATAATAAAATATTAAAAATAATTCACATTATATTTGTCTGTTAATATTAGAGGGCCGTTAACAAAACTTTTAACTAATTTAACAGACGTACATCATCAATTTTTTTGTTACTAAATTATTATGTTGTTAGAGTTTCCGTTTCTTAGAAATTGGCGAGTGACGAAAATAGGTAAAAGTTGACGGCAGAAAAGTGGACAAACACCACGAATGGAAGAAACTGAAAATACCTACAACAAACGTTTCGACACGTTGTGAATATATTCTTCTTTTCTGAAGGAAGAGTATTGTAAATCTTCCAGGATTTTTACATCTCGATAGTAAAACTTTATTTGCACGAAACAAATTATTTATAACCATAAATCAGCCCAACCTTTAAATACATCAAGAGCACAAGTGTATCCTTTTTAAGGATAAATGAGAATTATTACAGATTGTTCACAATATTTTGAAGTTCTCAATTATGATTCGAAAAATTCAAGATAGTTTCATGAACGACTCAGAAGAAAGGTGCATTAAATTTAATACTTATTTATAAAATTGTATATACCGAGATATAACAAAAAAAATTCTCCTAATTATGTATGATTGCAACGTCAGAGCACAATTAAACGAAAACATTATCATTTTTAAACTTATAATTATGTAAACGAGTGCATTAATAATAATCCGTTCCGCCTTCGTTGTAACAATTTCTGGAAAACAGATCAAGTACAAGCTAGAATTCACAATTGTAAAGTCTCCGGACTAAAAGTTAATTTTAATAAATAAAAAAAAAAAAAAACAGCCTTGCTCAGAAGAATTGTAAACTGAAATAAATTGGCCACTTTACGAATTACACTTTTGAGCGCAGAACACATTTAAGTATGAAAATGTTAATGGTGTGAAGTTCTCTGTCGGCATTATCACGCAACCTTGAATTTGAACTTGGTCACTTGCCCCAGGGTTGAAAAGCCTCCAGTGTATTGACATCGCGACTTCCGTATCTCGCACAATGCAACCCAGTGTTAGATGACGAAGCCTGCAATAGATAACACGTCAACAACAGACGACTCACTTCTTCATGGAATGATCCCTGTTGACTATGCATGTGAGGGTTCGTACAACGATAGTGTCCAAATGTTAAGGTCTCGTCAACGAACTAATTGCTACACCAGAAAGAAAAGGCTTGTGGCTGTCGATGACAACGGTTCTCCGTGTTATTTAAATTTCTTCTTAAATTAGTAATGTCATCTTCTACATGCATGTAAAGAATAAAAGCACCTGGACCAAATTTTGCAATAATACATTTTGGGCAAACAGGGAGGGTTTGTAATTACAGTCACGGTTATGACTGTTTGAAATACATTTGGTTTGATCCGTCAGTTCTTTTAGGAACTATAAAATAAAATTAATAACTCTTGCAACAAAAAAAAATTTGCTGATTCGCGGCTGCTTGTTTCTGAGTACTTGTGGACTACTGTAAGGGTACGTTGGTCATAGAGGCAAAGATATTGCGTCGAGAACGTCGCTTTCCTGGGCATTGCCATTGGCACGTGAGAACCGTTGGTAAAACCAGCGGATTGGTAACGTTTTAGAGTCACAGAATTGCCGTGATGTGAACTCGGGCTCGAAATCAGCGGGGGTCCTCGAGACGGAAATATTTTTAGGTTTAATCCAGAGATTACTCTGACTAGTCTCATCCAAATCAAACGAAAATGTTATCTGAGGATATCCAGAATGTTCAAGATATACGTCGTGTTTGGGATTTTTTATTCTAAATAATTTATTTAAATTCTTTCATATTCCACATTTATATAACTTACACTTCCGTTTCACATCTTTTATTAACATTATTATGAGACACATTACCTCTTTTTTATTTTTATTTTAGTTTAGGGCAACAGGCTACATGAGGGCTACATGTTGGGCAACTCCCCTTTAATAGCATAGGAAGGGATTTGAAAGGGAGGATACGGAAGGGTAGAGGAAGGTAGCCAAGGGTTGACTAGGGCCCCCGGGCTATATTTTAAGGATCCTAGAGAAATGCAGGGAAAACCCTAGAAAAACCTGCATCAGGTAGGTCAGCATTGGGTACTTGTCCCTCGCCCTTCCGATAGCGGGAGAGGAAATTGCTGTGGGGACGCAGCATTCCCTTCTCCGTGCCTCGACCAGTTTAGGAGGCAGCTGGCCGACTATTCCAATGGGAATAGCGAACAACTCTTACAGTATGCCCAAGGTCTGTGACCCCGGAACATACACCTCTCAGAACAGGCTGAGGTGCCTCGCTCGGCTTGTGGGAACCTTAGTTCAAAAACGGAGAGGAAAAGGCATCCCCAAAGATAGCCCCTTCGTATCTCTCGCAGGGCACGTCATAGACACTTTACAAGTTTCTCTACTACAAGTACAAAATCTTTCTAGTAATCAAATGTAAGAAATTACGTCATTCGTGTCTTACGTACTTTCAGTGAGTCTGATCTTTCTAATCTGGTGAATACCAGAATTAATGTGAATTGGAATACAAAACACTTAAAATGCGAAGGAATATTTCCAGACATTCAGCTACTTTCAAATAATGTAATGGAGGATCTACATCAGAATCATTTCAATAAATTATAAATGTATGAACGCACTCAAATTTGTCAGATGTCTTTTCAGTAACAAGAAACAACGGTTCGTAGTCAATGTAGGACTTAATCAAGTGTCAATTTCCATCATAATTAGTAAACATTACTTCACGATAATAAATGGAAAATTTATTAGTAATAATAACATTATTGGATAACAGGTTGAAAAAACTTTTAGAATATCCAGAATTAATTTATTTATACTAACATTCTTAACATTTCTTATAATTAAATTATGAGTTAATATTTGGCTCAATTTTTCAAAAAATTTATTACATGGTTTGTAAAAATTTTAAGTAATCAGTCTTGAACAGTATATTATTAAATTAACTACTATATATATATATCAAGAATTTTTAAGAAGCAAATATATTACATTGACGCTTCATTCCAAATTAAGAAATAGAATTTTTAAAACAATATATTTTTTATAGCACATAAAAATTTAAAAAAATTATTTATGGGCTATACAAAAAAAATCTCAAAACTTCCATTCCAATATTAATTTATTGCTAATAACTGCTTCAAAAATAAAAGTAACCATCATATTCCGTATGAAGTAGTAAGACTAGTAAAATTTGCTTACATAATTCTAATATCATACAATCAATTTTTTTAAAAAAAATAATAAATCATTTATAAGTTCTGAACATAGATTTATTGGAAAAAAAATATTAAAATTGCTACTAGAAAGTAAAAAGAATTCCGTTAATTCAACTAATTATCCTACTATTACTAAAAAAAACAAATTATTAATAAGCCGGAAGTAATTTTTGCTAAATATGATGGAAATTAACTACACCATTATACACCTGATGGAGTCCTATATTAAGGACGGAATGTTGTGAATTTTATTAATAAACTACATCTGACAAATTTGGCTGTGTTCATACATTTATAGGATTATATATATATACAAATATACAATTAAGGATTTTTTTTAAAAAAAATTGTCTTAGATGGAAATGAATAATTTGCCAAATAATTATTACTCGGTGTAAGTCAAGGACATTTTTCAAGTAATGGAAATCAGAAGGTTAACGGGACGAATCGATAGTCTGGAAAGTGAAGGGGGGAACATTTCGTCGGAGCTGAGTAAATGTGGAGAAGAAGGCAGGCTTTGAGGGAAATTCGCAGATAGCAGTTCGAATCGGAAGATCCCAAGTAACCAGCATCACAGTTGACGTTTCACTCATGATTGCTTATCCAGATGTACGATACCGCCCGAAGCCCTTTATTTCTATCGCCAACAAGATAATACGAAAACGAGTAAAACTTAAATGAAAATAAAATATAAATCAGAGTATTAATTTTATTTTATCACAATAAGTGCTTCGATTAATTCGAAATTTGTACACGTAATGCATTTCAAGAAATAATTCAAATTATGCGTCGTGGACTGAGCAGTAAGTTACGCCGGAAGCAAGCATCTTAGATTTTGTTTATTTAGAGGTTTATAATTTCTAACCTCATTTACTTCCTTCAATGTCTTCCAGTTTCCCCAAGCCAAATTTTGTACTACGTATGAAGTCCAAAACAAATACAGTGATTTGAAATCTCAACAAAAGGATCACTTATCCTCTTTTTGCGACAAGTTCACCTCAAATTAAATTAAATATAATTGCTAAAATGGAAAATAACATGGTTTGAGGGCAACAATTTCAATAGTTCCTTCTGACACATGCGACAATTATCGAAGACCTCAAGGAATTTTTTTTTTAGGGTAACAGGCTACATGAGGGTAATCCACATTGTGGCAACTCCCATTTAATAGCATAGGAAGAGATTTTAAATAGGGCCACCGGGCTATAGTTTAAGGATCCTACCCGGCATTCGCCTAGAAGTAATGCAGGGAAAACCCTAGAAAAACCTACATCAGGTAAGTCGGGCATTGGGAACTTCTCCCAAGCCCTTCCGATAGCGGGAGAAGAGTTTGCTGTGGGGACGCAGCATTCCCTTCTCCGATCCTCGACCAGTTTAGGAGGCAGCTGGCCGACTGTTCCAATGGGAACGGTGAACAACTCTTACCCAAGGTGTGTGACCCCGGAACATATACCTCTCAAAACAGGCCGAGGTGCCTCGGCTTGTGGGAACCTTAGTTCAAAAACGGAGAGGAAAAGGCATCCCCAAAGGTAGCCCCTTCGTATCTCTCCTCAAGGCTCTACCTGCGAGAGAAAATCCCTCGGAGGTACTGCCTTGACCTCAAGGAATTTTTTTATTTTTTTTTAGGGCAACAGGCTACATGAGGGTAATCCACGTTGGGCAACTCCCCTTTAATAGCATAGGAAGGGATTTGAAAGGGGGGATGTGGAAGGGTAGAGGAAGGTAGCCAAGGAAAAACTAGTGTTGCGGGCTATATTTTAAGGATTCTACCCGGCATTCGCCTAAAGAAATGCAGGACAAACGACCTCATGGAAAGACAACATCTTGCATTTAACAAATATTTTTCCTTAAGCACTTGCAAGCATAGGTTTGTAATTTATGAAAATGATCGTAGCACTCTGATCTCAGAGCAGAATACGACGCAGCAATGACGATGAAATGTCACAAAATTATTATCAGTTTATTTACTTTCATCTGATGAAGTCTCCGGCTGAAAATTGTTATCAATTGTTATACCTTAAACAAAATATATTTCTGTGGCGGAGTCAGCCCCGGACTATCAAAAGTTTGTAAAACTTCTACACATGAAAGGTCGCAAATAGCGACGAAACGTTGTATAATTTCCATTAATCATCATTTTCTGACGTTAACAGGCTGTGGCTTATTTATAATTTAATCTTAAATACGATAGAATATATCATTAAGTAAACAAAATATTTTAATCGTCTGTTATAATGTTCGTTAATTTATTTATATTATATTGTTATTAAAAAAACAGACGTAAAGTAATATATTATTTATAACTGCAATCGTGTTATTAAACGGTGTAAGGAGTTTTTCACTGAGAACAGGAATATTTGAATTCGTACTCATAATATTTACTCTTATTATGCCAGAAAAATTGTGTTTCAGTACTACAATAGTTTTTCTGTCGGGTTTTTCCTTTTTAATATTTTTCTTTATTTTCTGGATTCATTTGCGACCTTGACTTACTACTGAAGGCCAGATTAAACGTGAAAAACGTTTGCTGTTTTGTGTTTATTACTTCTTATTAAGTTCCAATATTCGTAAATTTTTGTTATATCAATAATTAATTTGTACAGTAATTGATTTTTCGTCTCCTATTTTAAGGGATATATCAAAATATTGCATATTCTTAGGGGAGGATTTTGCGTTCTATCTTATTAATCGCAGTATGGTTTCTTATAACGTTTGTAATTTCAGGCAATTAAATTTCCTTTTCTTCTGTACAGAGGGCTAATGGAAGGAACAATCTAAATTTAGATGCATTGATGATACCTTGAAAGCAGTACACACGTGAATTGCCACTTTTCTCACAAAATTTAAAATTATTTCCACATCACAGCAACGTTGCTTTAGAGGTAAATCCAACACCAACACGGCTTCATACGACTTCGTTCAAAGTGTTCGTGACGCACTCGACGAAAGACTTAAAAGTGGCTGGAATTTTTGCTGACCTTTCCAAAGCATTTGATCATGAAATTTTAACTCCGAAAATTAGATTTCTATGGAATCAGAGGAGTTCCCCTTTCTTTATTGCGATCTTATTTGCAAAATAAGCGTCAAAAAGTTGCGATAGTAAACTCTGATGGAAATGAGCATCTGTCAGGATGGGAAAGAATTACCCGCGGTGTCCCTCAGGGCTCAATTTTGGGACCCTTACTTTTCAACATTTACATTAACGATATACCGAATTATTTAGATCCCTTACAATCAGTCCTTTACGATGACGACACAAATTTGGTAATCACGGACAGCGACTCGGAAACGTGAGAAAGTAGAGGTTGCGATGAGCCGTTTCAATCTCTGCTTCACTGCAAACAAATTCTCTCTTAATATAGAGAAAACTAAAATCGTTACCTTCACTTCGAACAGAGTTTAATTTCTAATTCGGAGAACATTTCGAAGCACGCACCTTAGTCCGTTGATTGACAATAAATTGAACTGGAAT
The DNA here is from genome assembly GCA_037074705.1 of Zhengitettix transpicula. NCBI lineage: Eukaryota > Metazoa > Arthropoda > Insecta > Orthoptera > Tetrigidae > Zhengitettix > Zhengitettix transpicula. Next base: position 6,957,641 of record CM073595.1, read on the forward strand.
CACCACATAAATAAACTCTCGGGAAAACTTAGCAAAATTGGCTTCACATTGAGAGTGTTAGCTCGGGAAACAGATTTATCTACATCTAAAATCGTGTATCATGCATATTTTCATTCTGTGATGTCTTACGCCATAGCAAACTGGGGTCGTTCACGTCACGCGTTGCAAATTTTTAAACTTCCAAAGAGGGCCGTGCGAATCATATCGGGTGCGGATTGTAATGACTCTTGCAAGCCTTTGTTTCGGAATCTTGGGATTTTAACATTGCCTTGTACGTATGTTCTAGAAATTTTAAAGTTTTTGTGGAGAAATTTCAATTTACATGCCGTAAACGGAGCAAATCATTTATACAACACTAGAAATCGCTCTCAAATCCGCAAGAAAAACATCGCCTAAGCCTTTTTGAATCAAGCATTCGTTATTCCGGGGTAAATCTATACAATAGTCTTCCGGAAGAAATAAACACTTTACGTATACAAAATTTATTTATAAAGAGTTGTAAATCTCTGTTAATTAATGGAGCATATTACTCGTTGAACGAGTTCGTAGAAAGGAAGGACAGATTAGATCCTCTTTAATAAAATAGTTTGCTGGTATCCTATCAAGTTACGCTATTATTTTACGATGATAATATTCTAGAATTTAACTGCTGACTTATTTTCTTTTTCATGTTCGACGGGAATCAATGTCAGATTTTCTACTGGAAACTCCGTCGAATGAAAATTGAAGATGAATTAAAATACTCATTATTCCTTTAATTATTAATTACTGCCATATTAATATCTTTAACGTAGTTTTAAATCATATATATTTTGGTAAAGTACGATGTTTGTTTTTTAAACTGTGTATTTGTAATAATTATTCTTTTAAAGTAATATTATATAATGACGAGAACTAATAGAACTAATGGAATGAATAATGAATCTAAATCTAGGTACGAGTAGTACCGGAAGAGGCAGAACCAGGTTGTTCAGAAATGAAGTAAATAATTTTTTTTTCTAAAAGTTAATTCGTGGTATTTTATATTGTAATTGAACCCGGGGGAGGTTACGTAAATGTGTAACAAGTAAAGTGATTTAACACGGAGGCTAGAGGGTGGGATTTGCACTTGCGCTTGCTAATTGGCTGGGGCTGTGCACCACATGTGAAGATGATATCCAGTAAAGGGGTAAGCCCGGTGGGGGAGTATTTTTAAACAGTCGGTTAGCCCGCGTCTAAGGGTGGCTACTGCTAAATATAATCTCACTACCGCACAGGAAGACTAAGTCTGGAATGACTTCCCACTTGTTCTGGCATTTCACATTTCCGTAGGAATCAGGTGCCACTTGTCTGCCGGAAAAACGTACCTTACGACGTTTATATTTTTCTACCTTTCGCGGGTCGTTTCACAATTTGCGAACCCTTTGACAGAATTTATGAAACGTCAAAAACTTGTATGTTCCACAGAAAGAAGAAAAAAATCCCCAAATGTTTGATTTAATTGAATTAAACTCTTTTGAAATAAGTGCGTCCCTACCGGTGAGAATGTGTACTAACTCCCACGAGAGTTCTACATCTGTGCCACCTAAAGGGAAATGTATGAACTATTATGAAGGTGCGACACGTAAAAAAAAATTCCCGAATACTGAATGAATGCGTGGAGGGATGAATGAATGGAAGAATATTACCTCCGGCAGTACTTAAAAAAACCTAAACGTAACGGGAAAAACAAACCAAAACCACTAGCACTTAAAAATATAACAGCAGTAAAAACTAACTGGAACGTTTATAACGAGGAACATTCCAATATTTAGCTCTTTCCATTGAAGTTATTTTCACAGTAACAATATCTTTATTGTTACAACTTAAAACGGAGCCTGCAGCAAGATCGTACTCATCGCTCAAACCTAAATTAAATATATATGTACAAGTATTGAGCACAGTCGTACGCTTCACGATTACTTATTTCTATAAATTATAAAAATTAAACAATTTTGTGATCTTACACTGTGACACACTGAGTTTTACAAATTATAAAAATATATTCAATTTTTTTCTTCAGATGCAGATGCAGAAAAAAACTCAAGTCTCTTATTATTAATTTTCAATCAGACATAATTTTTTTCATATTAAAAATATTTATGATTAATAAAAATGTTTGTAATTATAAACATGTCAGTCATCAATACATCTCATTACTAAAAATGTATTATTTTAGTAGATAAAATTTTCTTTTAACGTCTGTTTTTAGTAATGAGATACTCATATGTAAATGTACATATATGTAGACTTTTAATTTATAATATCTGCATTGTTCCGACTTAAATTATAATATATAAGATTGATATAAAATAATATAAAAATCAGAAATAAGTTACATAAAGTTTAATTAAATATATACGACGTTGCTGCCTACATCTGTGGATATTAAAGTGACAATGATGTTGCGGGAAAAGTTACATATATAAACAACCAATTCTCAATTTAATACGTCATAATATTACATGAGATACTCTGCAAATGAATTTTTGTAGGCAACAGTGTAAATATGCGGATGTATTACTTATATGTAATTATTTTATTCTTTGAATTCTGTATAAAACTATTTTTTGTTGTATTAGTGAAAATGATTAGGATGAAGTGTTATTAATTATGCTGCCATTAATGAGCTATGCCATCAAAGTTAATGACTTTAACATACTATTATTATCAATTATTGGTACTACATTTCGTTTGATTTATTTTGAACTTTCCTCATCTTTAAAGCGTCAGTGTCTGTAGAAAATAATTCAAATCTAATCATCATTATTTATACTACAATAATTTCAGGGGCGTTTATGAAAGAGTAATTTTACTTCGTTTGAGTCAAATACACGAATATATGTACATGGAAACGGATGTATTAGTATTAGATGGTCTACTGAGACTTTTATGTGGAATAAAAACAAAATCGTGGCCATTAGAAATTAATGTTTTATACTCGGTTAAATAACTATGGAGAAGATGATTTGTAGAATGACTCTCTGCAGAGTTGTTTGGAGGTTAATCAGAAAAAAATGGTTTCTGATTTCGTCTACCTCTCAGTATTAGAAATATAACGTGTCCGCCCTAAAATGTCCACGCCTCGTTGGACCTGTTCCGTTCCGGGACTGTAACAGTTTATTATTTGAGTGAAGGAAAGATTTGTGGTTAAATTGTTGAAATGGAAATGATAGCGAGTGCAGGAAGGACCGTTACTGGTCCGTCGCAGAGCACAATGCCAGAATCATTCGCCATGCGTCGCACGCCACGATTCTTGTGTCTTTAAAACGCACAATATGTTGGCTGAGAGAATACTAACCATGGGCAGTGTTTATGAGAAAAACCTTTGTGATCTCTTGTCTCATTCAGTGTGCATTCCCAACTGTATATGCATCCTCAATATTAAAAACGATAAAATAGGTCGTCGTTTCTGTGAGCGACTTCAGAATGATTCACAATACACCGAAGATCCCCATTCCTTTGTTAGTTATAAATATCAGGATTAACGGCACGGTTTTCATTGGCCAACAAAAAAAAATATTTGTAATTATATTTTACGTTCATCTTCCTTCAAGTATGGCTTCAGAAATGGAGAATAAAAATAAATGAAAAAAAAGTCGTCTCATGTGACGTTTACATTATGTGAAAAACACTGCCCACCGATCTTTATAAACAACACAGAGATACCTAAATGACCCTCTGTCAAATATTTGGGTTTACATCTCGACAGCAAACTCAATTGGAAAATCCACATAACCAAGAAAAGAAAACAAATGGACATTAAACAAAAAGAAATGTACTGGTTACTAGGACGCAAGTCACACCTCTCATTAAAAATAAACTACTACTATATAAAACCATAATTATACCAATATGGACCTACGGGATAGAATTATGGGGATGTGCCAGTAAGTCAAATACTGCAATAATACAAAGATGCCAGTCTAAAATATTAAGAGCCATCGTTAACGCCCCCTGGTCATAACAAATGTGCGTGTATGTTCCGCATACAAAAATAAACCCGTGGAAAAATTTGTACCAAATTTCGTACACGTGTTCCTCGCGAACCAAAAACAAACACTGTGGAGGTATGACACGTCTCCCACCATTAGGGGCGGGGTTGGATGGACGTGGAAATTTTCAAAAATATTAAACGGCCGATATTGGGGTTGAATAAGCATGGACGGGAGCACTCTTAGGGGTGGGGGTGGAGGGACGTTACATAAAAATAACTAAAAAGGAACCGTGATCGTAGTAAAATGTCGCTGTGTGTAATTATGACAACCCTGGCACTGTCGGGCACCCAGGTAGTTATTAATAAAAATCAGACAAAATAAAATATCATATTCTAAGTAAAATTTAATATAATAGAAGACGCAAGTATGAAAATCGATATAACAGAACATTACATATATAGTGATATAATTTTCTAATAGAATTTAATATAAATAATAAGTATCCTCCGTTTATAGAAGAGGAATTAATACACAATGACTTAAAAATACCAACTGTTATGGAAACTGCCCGTCAAAAGAGTGTTAGTCACCACGTAAAGCTCAAATCACATTCATTACAACCACTACTAGAAAATGATAAAACAAGAAGACTGAAAAGAAAATGGCCAGCACATCTCTAGAGAAGATTTAGAAGTTCTCTTCGCTGGAGGGGATGTCATCATGCCATATTGTATTATATGTAAATAACATGTCAAAGCTACCACATTAGCTTATAGATTAAAATGTATCTGATTGCTGATAAATATAATATTAAAAAAAAAATTACGTTCATCAAAATATAGTCAGTTTCAAGAGTGAATGTACCATCTTTGTTGTCCGGGGAAAAAAAATATCACAACTAACACAAATCCCTTCAAGCTTAGATACGAGGAGAAAATCCTGAGGTGCGTCCAGATAGGATTTGATGACACAGAGAGTAGGTGGAAGCCATTTCTGGAGTTAAGGGCGGTAGCCATGGAGTCGAGTGATTGGACCATCGGGCTAACGGGGAGCGATAGCCAATAATAATAATAATTTTTTTTTGTAATTTGTAACGAATATTCAAGCCAGTTAACAAAAATGCAAAAACGAAAGCAGCAACGTCTGGAACTGACGCTGTACATTGAATTCACCATTTGAAATGTTACATTTATTATTAAGTATACAGTTGATAGAGAAATCGTGTCAAATTTATTGATACTTGAATTAATTTAAATGAAAATATTTATATAAAAAAAAGAAATACGTTGAAAGAAATATACTTGATTATATATTTCCCCAACAGTTTGATTAATTATTACAACGGCTCTTTATGGAAATTAGTCATGACGGACTGCGAGTGTCTAAGGTCACCGCACTCCGAGTAAACACGGCGTGACCAGTCACGACAGATTTCCACCGATTTGCAGCTGGACGAAGGAGATTTATTTAATCGTCGTCTATTTGTAGGATCAAAAAGACCGAAGCGATTATGCAAGAGGAGGAACGGATTAATTCCTCTTCTATCAAGCAAGCTTTCATGTCATAGTTTTTCTATAAACGGAGGATACTTATTATTTATATTAAATTCTATTAGAAAATTATATCAATATATTTGTAATGTTCTGTTATATCGATTTTCATACTTGCGTCTTCTATTATATTAAATTTTACTTAGAATATGATATTTTATTTTGTCTGATTTTTATTAATAACTACCTGGGTGCCCGACACTGCCAGGGTTGTCATAATTAAACACAGCGACATTTTAGTACGATCACGGTTCCTTTTTCGTTATTTTTATGTAACGTCCCTCCACCCCCACCCCTAAGGGTGCTCCCGTCCATGCTTATTCAACCCCAATATCGGCCGTTTAATATTTTTGAAAATTTCCACGTCCATCCAACCCCCGCCCCTAATGGTGGGAGACGTGTCATACCTCCACAGTGTTTGTTTCCGGTTCGCGAGGAACACGTGTACGAAATTTGGTACAAATTTTTCCACGGGTTTATTTTTGTATGCGGAACATACACGCACACACACGTACAGTCTATTTTATTTATTAGACGAAGAAGATGATGTAATTAACAACGTTTTTAACCGACATTTTAAAATATTTTATTCAACACAACGACGTTTCAGTACCTTTCTGTACTTCGGCCACGTTGTTTTTTCTGTTGTGTTCAATAAAATATTTTTATAATTCCTGTACAAAAAAGTCGTTAATTTATTTAATTTAAGAAAAATAAGTTTCTTCACGTCACGGTGATAATTCAAAATACCAATATTCCCAAAAATCTTACATATTATTCCTAATTTCATTATATTTAAAGAATTATTAGATTGTTATTAATGTAACGGATTTCTTGCAAAATTGAGGACATTTCTTCAACTTGAATTTAAAACTCATCATACTCATACGGCATTACCTTTTAAAAAAAATCTAATTTTATTTCAAAGCTATGTTTGATAAGCACTTTCCTTTGCGGACAGTGTTCCGAATTCGCTGCGTCACTTCAAGCTCAGACCTTCGTGAAGGGGGAAAAAAAAATCGTATTTATACAAAGAAGTAGCCGGAAGCTGGCTCCCTGGCATCGGCCAAGAAAAATATTAAAAATGAAAGACGGCAAACTTCCTTGCCAGACTCGCGAAATCTAGGCAAGTTTGTTGACCCGGAAAATAATTGGGATGTCCGTCCATATTTTAAGCTGAATTTTATTACCGCAGACTCATAAAAATAAATAAAGTTAACTTATGGATACCACAAACGATTACACGGTGTATTTTTGTAAAGATGACCGCTGCTGCGAGGGAAAAAGCAACCTGCAAAAAAAAAGAGAAAAGTTTCCGAGCGCGCATACCTGTCCCAAAAAATATTTGTTTCTAATGTTAAGTAGCAGTAAATATCTTAAATTTTATGTAAATGTAGAGCATGTAAATAACTTATGATTAATTAAAGCTTATAAAAGTATTTAAGTCAAAAGTAATGTAAATGTACGCTAAATAAAAATTAGTCGTTAATGCGACTCGTAATAAATTTTTAATGATAAAAATATTTGTTTATAAATTTTGTTGTTCTAGATCGCTATTACCGTAACGGAAAATCAGAATCATTTTTATATGAGTTACAAAAGCGAATATTGATTTACTGACGCTAACATATAACATTTATATCAAAACAGTGCCAATATTTTAAAAGCCAATTAAAATAAAACTGTTCGGAGGATGGTGAAAGCTTTTTTTTTTTTCAAAAAAAAATATTAATAATTATATATGCATTCCATGAAGTTGTATTATACATTTTTTCTATCTTAGAAATGGTTAATATCATTTGAAAACTATTGCAAGGACGCCACCGAGCTACTCAGGGCAGTCAGGACTATTCAGATTGACTCCAGACTTCGTCGGGGCATTTAATTATTTTATGAGCGAAATTAAATTCTAGGCAGATCCATAAAAATTTAAAACACGTTACGAGCAGAAACATTTGGAGGAACTTCTCCGACGTCTAAATGGTTTCAGCGGGACGATAAAAAACTTCTATTTCGCAGAAAAATAAATTAAAATTGCTCTGGATGCACTGATTCACGAAAATTGGAGTATGACATATTTTTATTTCTCGCATTAATTTCTCACTTTGTTACTTTTAATTATGTAAAACGGCCAAGGTGCGTAGTTTTAGGGATTAGGCTTTTAGACGGAGCAGAGCCACTTGCCAAAACTAATGTTTCCGGGAAGTGTTAGCTTAGCTTAGGGCACGTGGGACATTTGTCTAAAAGGGACTTCCAGATGGACGGGAAGGGATGATCACGTCGGGGAAGAGTGTGATATTTCAAGTCCTCCACGTCCATTCCTGACAATTAAATAGGTTAGCATCCAAGCACAGGTAAATTCGTGAAATAACTGATAATAAACGTGTAATTTGTAAGTTCGTTTTTATAATATTTTTGACCATTTCGACAGCCGTCCTTTTTTTGTGTGGGGGAAAAAGGGGGGGGGAGAGTCGCAGAGCAGATGTATTTATAGGCTATAACTGTAAATGAGGAAGGCGACGTGCGTTTGCCTTATGGTGAGGCTGGTGCACTTTCCTTATCTCAGCAGGACAGACGCCATCTGTGGAAATATCACAGCGCCACCAGAAGCCACTCTTACCGTATCTTTGAAACAAAAAGCGGGCATCACCCCGCCAGGAGCTGGACGGAGCAGCCGCCCTCGTTACTCCCAGATAATTGCAGAGAAGGCGAACACGAGACCTTCGACACATGTGCACCCACTATTCAATAAGAACTGTAATCACGACGCATTCAACGAGTCGAATTTCACGATACCTTAGCCATTTACTAGTAAGATGAACAAAAAATACAAAATAAATTAATTTGATTGATAAAGACTGATCACAGATTACTATTCAGGGATAAAAAACACACACAAAAAGTCTCGTGTATTTATTATATTAACAATGCCACTGGTTTTTCAAATTGTAACTAATATAGCTTAGATATACACTGCAGTAAATTAGTAATAATGACAGACTTATTTAAAGGGTTTTCTTAACTACATCGCTTAGGATGTAGAACAATATTATTACACCAACTTGTGTTAACTGATACATAAACGTATCGTTCCTCTGCTTGAACGTATTGAAAATGACTAAATAATTTTTAAAAATATAACAACTGTGCGCTGGTTTTCTCCCTGAAACAAAATAAATTTTATTTCCGTGCAGGGTATGTGCCTTCTTTTCTTTCTCCTGATGAAGGAGGCAAGCGCCTCTGAAAATTTGATGAACTTCCTCCTGTTCTGAGTGGCGACGCCGAGCTTCAATTTATTCTCTCTTTCCTTTTCACAACAATTGCTTTAATTATATATATATATATATATATATATATTGTAATGCCAATTAATTAGGCCATTAATTGTTTGGACATAAAATTTGAATTGTTTGACAAATCCATTATAGCGGTCTGATCGAACAAAGCAACAATGAGAGAAGCGAGCTCACTTTGCTTTGTCGAAAAGTCAAAAATGGCGTATGTGCGCTCAAACTCGAGAGAGAACTAGGAGTCAGTTTGCGGAAAAACATCGTGAGGAGCAGAACAAGAAATATAATTTGAGCAGAGACTAGACATCGTCAATGTATAATTAGTTAAAGTTGTAAATTAATACGAAGAAAACATTCACGCCGCAAGTATTGCAGCGTAAATAATTGAAAAGTAAGAGCAGTTTAAGTCTACAGCCAGGAGCTAAAGAGAAGTTAGTTCGCTCCGAAAGAATAAACAGTTAAAATAAATCGTCAAGGAGATACGTTGCAGTTTACGTCCAATTCAGTAAAAGACTAATAAACCTACGAATCATAGGGTTCTGGTAAGGCAAGCAGACATCAGATAGCTGACATTCAGGAGGATCATCCGAGTTCCTGTGAGCCTATCAATTATGGCTTTAATAGTTTAAAATCTGTGAGTCGACATTTTAGAATCAGTGTAAAAGTTTGCCATAGTGTACTTCCGAAACCAAAAAGAATGCTGGTACCAGCTGGACACTACGTAAGTAACAAAACCAAAACTAACGATTAATTGTAAACGCTAATTAGAGGATAAGGTCAGATTTTGTTCTCTTTTAATTGTCAATCAGAGTTAATTTCTTTACTTTTAAATTTCTTTCTATCGACATATTGTTTACTTTGTTGTGTCCATTATCAAACCCAGTTACGGCCCTGAGAAATTAATATTTTAAATTGTAATTGTTTTTGAGTTAGAAGCCACAAAGTGAAAATAAATAATTTTATGTATTATATTTTATTAATTCTTTTATTTAATTAACGCCTTATTGTTGTTTATTACATATTTGGCGCCCAACGTGAGGAAAATTCATTAAATTAATTAAATTTAATAAACGCCCAATTATTGATTACTACAATATATACCATAATATAAATTTTGTCGTTACTACAGAAGAATCTGTTCGTTATGACATTAGGCACTATACATTCTCCAACGTTATATTCGTATAAAACATAACTGAACAAGATTTCAATATTATTCAGTACTTTGTTGAAATTCATAATTAGCAAAGATGGGTAAGCGTTTTAAACTTCTTTGTATCTCCATTTCACATAAAAAGGTGTGAAATTGTCAACATTTTTTTGTTGTTGCTTCGTATTATATTTTCGTCGGTTTTCTTTTCGTGCGTAAGAGACGCAAAGATGTTAACTCGGAGACCTAACTCGGTAGTTTGGCACCTAATTTCTGACGAATATTAAATGTTGTATGTAACGAGAAATTTTTATTGGTCTCGTATATAATTATACTCACGTTATTCACTTTATAATGTGATATAAACAGTGAAAGAGTTTTTGTTCAATTTGGTTCGTTCCTGTAATGGTCGACAAGTAAAAACCTACGTCAGCCACTTGGAAGATATAATCACATGACCGAATCGCCGGGCTGAGGCTTAGGAGGATCGTGAACGGCCATTCTCACATACGCAATTTAAGATGCCGGTCGGATCGAGACGAACCTTTGACTTGCTCACGTTAGTGGTCCTGAGGTTTAAATATGGGATTCCCCTTCTGGATTATGTCTTGCGGTTTGTTTCTCTTGGACCATTGGCTGCGGTTTGCAGCAAAGAGACGAATTCAAATATATCCCGCATCACCTCTCACCGCATCTTCATGCAATTTATCGCTTTCAATAAGCACATGTACTCCTGTAATGACCATGTACACCGATTTTATGAAATATTCTAACGTCTATTTGCTCCCAATGCTAAATATATAATATTATTTAATTTAGAAATTAAATTAGACCCTCAAGAACAATATTCAGTATAGAAATTTTTATCGCTTACGTGGAATGTAGCGGTAATGTGGTAAGTCACGTCAATACAGTCACATTACTCTGACTCTCATAGTTCTTGCGCTTGATGTGCTCACTGTATCTCCGCCATGATTACGACAACGTTCAAAATTAATTTTATACATCAAACAATTTTCTAAACTTCTTTAAGACCCAATTACCTTACTCAAACCAACTTCCACCTCACTAGTCAACTCTCTTCTAATCATTGATCTTAAATATTTAATTGCTATTAAGATGAAGACCTGTAGTTTTAAAATCGTCGCCCGCATTGTTCCAGAATCATCTTAATTGTTTGGGATCTAATCGTTTAATTGTTTTTTTGTATACTACTTTTTTTATTATTATTATTAAAGTTAACTTTTAGTCCGGAGACTTTACAGTTCTGATAATAACAATAACAGTATTTACAATTGTAAAAATTAACAAATAACCAGGTATTTACAATCTATATAATAAAAAAGGGAGTATATTTGTATGTATGTATGTTTGTATTTACGTTGTTCTTTATACAAATTTTATCGCGTGGACAGAATGCAACAAAAATTGGTATACGTATTCTGCCAAAATCGAGAACCGGCACTGTGGGGGTGAGAAACCCCTAGAATAAACGTGGAAATAATTATAATTGAAATAAGTTACGAATTAGTGTTAAATTACTGCGCGAGACGATGACGTCATAAGTTTTCAAGACATTGACGCATCCTAAATATAGTTCTGTATTTCGTAATGAAATAAAGCAGAAATATTTTTATTTAATATAAAGTATACATGTGGAAAGAATTATAATTAAAAACCGTGATCATTAAATATTAATTTACTGCGCGCCAAGAGACAATGACGTCACGCGAGAGAAAGACGTTACTACGCAACGAACGAAGGAGATTATTAGGAATTAAATAAAGCAGAAATATTTTCTTTAAATAAAAAGTATAATTTTATGCAGCAATATTCCATCGAATGATAATAAAGAAGAATACGAATTACTTTACCATCCTTGGGGAAAATGTAAGTTAATTTTCGCGCTGTATTAGTTGTGAGTCTAGCTAACAATTTCATCAATGTAATATTTCGTAATGTATGAAGACTGAGTGACGATTATATCCTGAAATACTCAAGGAGTATATTTAAGTAATCAATTAAATACTTTTTCGAGTTTATATAAATAAGTACACGAGCAACGCCGGGCACCTAGCTATTTATAAATATTTCACATGTAAACTTGTGGTCTGGGATGTGACCCTTGTCATTCCAAGTTAGAGACGAGAGAAGCAGATTAACTTGTTTAATAACATATAACCGGCATGATGTTAGCGATCAACCTGGTCATTGGGGAAACTACATGTTTGAAGCGTTAAGGAGTTTATGGGGGCAGATGGAAAGAGCGGATATTTAGGGAGTATGTAGTGTCAGTTGGTAGGAGGGCTAGAGTTAGGTAATTCCGGAGTGATTTAGAGGGAGGAGGATGTCAACTGGGAGTTTACGCTTTATGTATTCTTCTTGAGAAATTAAAGTATTATGGAATTATTGAAATCTCCAATTTCTCATGGTATTTAAGAACCGCCGTTGAATCAAAATTTCCAGAGCCACAAAATAAACTTTTACTCTAGACCAAATAATAGTATCACTACTCCCAAATTAATGCCGTCTAAGTGCTGAGTACATCATTTTCGTTCTCAAAAATCCTTCCAAATTCAACAGGGTCCCTTTTTCTAGTTGCATCTAGGTAAATTAAAATTTATTCAGTCTTGAGTTTAAACTTTGAATACACGTAATCAATTAACCTCATATACTTTTGTACAGCCTCAGCGTCGACCAAAATTTCCCACACATACCGTAGATAAATCACTTTAAAAACTTACTAACCCCAAAATATAATTCTAGTGTTACAAAGCTGTGTTAATTAAATCAGACGGATGTTACAATAAATTTAATTTGAACACTGTCTCCATGTCCAACATGTCCACATCGCAGTAACGTCACTCGAACAGGGCTTCCATTAAACAAAAACATTTTTTGGTTTGATGTGATATTGAGACAGCTGAATTTTAATATCTAGGTAAGAATAAGAAATGTTTTGGGCAGACGAAGTAGCACTTTGAGGCTCAGCTGACCTTTCTGACACAAGTGTCCGGTTCGCTCTGCCTGTCTTTGTGCTTGTAAAGCAGAATAATATTACTCTCGAAGCGCGAAGAGGCGTTTTAATCTTGTAGGTGCCGCGGACGTCTTTATGACGAAACTGTGAGAAATGAAAGTGATCAGCAGTTAAGCATAGGAGACGTTCTTGCTGTTGGACCGCGGGTTTCTGGCGTTCGTTGGGGCCGGTATTTGCGTCGCTGTACATCGCGGGATAACGCGGAACGTCGTGGGAAGAGCGATAAATACAAATTTATTACACCTAGCGAATAGGTTGTGCTTGCGTAATATTTTTGTAAATAAAGAACATTTAGAATCTTCTATATATATAAAAATGAATTGCTGTTCGTTAGTCTCACTAAAACTCGAGAACGGCTGAACGGATTTATCTTATCTTAGTCTTGAAATGTTCGTGGAGGTCTAGGGAAGGTTTAAAAGGCGAGAAAAAATCGAATAATTTCCGGGAAAACCCTAAAAACAGCCCTTTTCTATTTCCCATACAAACAGACTGATAGTTTGTATGTTCCTTATACAAATCTACACCGGTGGAGCAAATTTCACAAAATTTCGTACACGTGTTCTTTGCGACCAGGAAACAAACACTGTCGGGGTGAGACGCGTCTACCACCCCCAGGAGCGGTAGTTGACGGGGGTTGAAATATTTAAACATGCTAAAACTGTCGGTATTTCGGTCGGATAAATATTTTTAGGGGTCTCAGATATTGATAGTGTTTCTACCGATCGGCATCAATGAGATTCATAAAATTTCTCTACATGTTCTCTGTGTATAATTACAACCCCTTTCGGGGTTTGGAGGGGTGGACCCTTAAGGCTGGGCGTGTAGTGGCATTACATAAGAAGAAAGCAGAAACCATTGAGATTGGAGTCGAATCCGGGGCTATAGTTGTCATTGAGCTTAATTACGACATTAAACTTGCCGTTTAAATCACCGAAGCGGGAGTGGTCGGGGGTGGAAATTTACAAACATGTTGAACGGTCGATATTTGCGACAATTATTTCCTGGGGTTAATTACTTTGATATTATTTATACCGACGCTGTTTGTGGATAATTTCTACCCCTGTGAGGGTAGCCAGCTTAGGGGTGGGGTGGAGGTAAGTTAAATTAAAAAAACGCCAAAACAACCGAGATTCGAATCAGTTCAGAGACTATGAATGTCGCTGAGTCTAATTGTGACAACCTGGGTGACGCGACTGGTTTGGGAGTGGGAGGGCGGGGGTAGAAATTTTCAGACAATGTAATCGGCCGATTTTTGCGAGGAATAAATACTTTTTCATTATCGCAAATTTTTGGGGGTGGTCATCTTCTAACATGTAAAAACTACCGATATATTTGGTCACTGACTTCAACCCCCTTTGGCATGAGAGGTGAACACATTTAGGGATATGGTTCGAGGAGAGTTACACAAAAATAGCGCAAAAGCAACCGAAATTGGAGTCATATCGGGGCTTATAGATAAATGACATCTCGGGCAACGCCGGGCACCCAGCTAGTAAAATATAAAAATTAAAATGAGTGATACAGAACCTAAAATCTGAACTTAAAAGTCCAAGTTTACAGCCAAGCTGGTAATACTGCGCGTCTGGAATTTGAACTCGCGACCCCTTGTTAAGATATATTGCTGGAGTCTAAATGTCGCCTGAGGAATGTGGAGGATATTATCACGCCTTCGCGCATCGGAACTTGCACATCGACCTTGTGTATCAAGAAGAGTTTCGTGTCCATTGTGTCGAAACCACGCGCCGTGGCCAACGGCTACAGAAATATCTTCAAACAAACTTTTTGAACAATTGAATAAAACGGAAGGTTCCGCAAGAAGTATTAGACGGTATTAGGGATTTGGAACGACTTCCTGTTTAGCAGGGGTCTGTTTCACTGTTTCACGCTCCGACAATGCGAACAATCTCTGGCCGGTATCTATCAAAACTTCATGTGATGGTTTCAAACAATAAAATTTAGAGATTAATAATTATTTCATAATTGTAATGAAGATATTCTGCGAAATTTCAGCACGTGCTTTGGTTCTTACGCCGCAATTCGTCGTCAGCCGATGTTCAGTGATTAATAAATGGCGCACTAGTACAAGTTACTTCTTCAGGTATTGTTATGTTACTTCCATTATAACTAATTACTCTGTAAAGTTAAATTGGTTTGTTTTTTCATTTGAAAATCTCAAAATTAATGTAAAAGAAAACTGTCTAAATTTTACTATTTTTATTTAAAATATGTTGGTTCTGAAATACCAGTGGAATATTTTAATGGAAAAAAATGACAGAGACAGGCAATTTTTATTATTTAATGCAAATAAATTATGATTTGTTTATACTTAACATTATCACATTTTATTGGTTTGAAACACTACCATAAAATAATAACATCGACTTTTGCAAGATGGTCGAAAATTCTTCCAAATTAAATTGCTGCAAGTTTTCATGATTTCATTCAAAATGAAAAACGAATTTACTATTTTTAACTGCCCCATTTAATACTGATTTTCACGATTTACCAAAATTTTCCTACAATCATCAACCACGAAGGAGTTGATTCTAAATAATATATGCAAAATTCGAGGAAAGCTCAAAGTAATTGAAACGTATGACAGACAATAACAGAAATTGATTTCTCAACATGACTATAGTTAGAATTAAACTCATTAAGTAAATTGAAAACTGGAATTTAATACCTGGAACCCATCCAGAAAAAATTCATCATCTGAAACTGTATGCCTTTACAATTGTAATTCTTTGGGATTCCACTCATTGTTGGGAACAATCAAGTATAAAAATCATTTGTAGATGTTGTAGGGGTTTCCATTGCTCTAGATCGGTTTTTAAGTAAAGGAGGTTAAGAATTGACGAACGGTTAAGATGGAAGAGAATAATAATTTGATGTTTGTCATTATGGACAATGATCAATAAATAATGACTCAATTTATTTAGTAATGATAATTGTAAAGACATAGCTATATATATTTTTTAAATATTTTTTAAAAGAACATATTTACTAAAACATTTATTAAAATATATATTTTTTAAAATTGGTGGTTTCATAATATTTAAATAATTTGTTGTTAGAAAAGTAATTAAGTGGTTTATCAAAAATAAATAAATTGAGTAATGAAACGAAATTACAAATCAGTCAATGACTAAGTGACGAAGGTTGATGAACTACTGTGGAGAGAGAGTTTTTAATATTTTATAATTATATTTACCCTGGATTGATAATAAGGTTTTGATGTATTAACATATATGGATATAATTGTTGTTTTTTTTAAAAAAAACATTACTTCTTGTTGTTAATTTGACGATTTGAATAAAAAATGATTATTTGTCGACTTAATTGTGGTTCTTTCAAATACAGTCGTATTAAATTCTTCACATAAACAGGTTTTTATTCCAAATGAATTCTTTTAATAATCATACCGTTAGATCCAAAAGTAGGCGCTAAAAATATCAAAGTGAATGTTTAAACCATTATAATCTAAGAAAAATGGTGAGTTTAAAGACTAATCAATGGTACTATTATTTTCTAGTTATAATGGAGTTTCTTGGTCACAAAGCAGTCCGTATGGAATTTGTAAATAAAACAAGTATATAAAGGTTTAATTAGTTTCTTAAAGAAAAGATAATAACTCTCGTTACTTTTCACACTACGAGCATTAAAGTTGTAAGATTTCTTTAACAAAGTCCATTTCTCTTTCTAATGGTAAACTTTGTAAGTTGAAAGCAGAAGAGGCTTTTCACCTTAACACTCAACGACCATTCTAACAATGAATTTTTTTTCTAGCTCCTCTATTAAACAAATTAGGAATGGAAAATTCGGTTCCAGAGCCCTCTTTAATATGCTATGCAGTTGAAGAGCTCAAAATCCCTAGCACAATCGATTTAATGAGTTTCACGTTAGCTTGCCTGCACTGAACAAGACTGTCATTAAATAAGCTCAATCTACTTTCCTATTTGGATTGTTGAGAAAGATTGTCCGCGGACTGTCACAACGGCGCCGTCTCTCCCTTAATGAGGTCTTTGTTTCCCTGACAATTAGGAAAGGCTTTCTCTTGCTCTCGTTCACTTCACTCGTTGTGCTCTTTCCCGGTTTTTGTGTGAAATTGGTAAAAAGTAAAATAATTAACCTAACTCACTTTGAGAACTGAGGCAGGAATTTTTTTAATTATTATATTTACTTCTTACATAATATCAATCACAAAATTGCTGATATTGGTTTATAATAGCGAAAAGGTGTTTATATAGCCAATCTATTAACCCTTAAGGTTCAACTCCAGTTAATGTGAAAACCGCAGAGCTGTGATTCAGAACAGAATCGTACTGCAAAAGGTAAATGCAATACGAAAACTGAAGAAATATTTCACGGAAAGCTATTACACTTTGCTTTCTATGAACATAATTTGAAATGTAAATCGTTAGACATTTCACTGCAATGAACCCTCATCCTTATTGTCGTTAATAGCATTTATTTCATTTTTTTTTAAAATCTCTGACTATATGTTCAATAATGTTAAATTTTTTCACTGTCTTTAATCGTTTCAGCTCATTGTTGTTGTATAATATACGACGTGTTGTAAACATGAGACAAATTTTATATAACTAAGTACGAAGTACGGAATAACACATCTTATAAAGTATTTTTAGTATACATATGTATAGTTCATTAGAGATGAATATGGCCAACTGACGGCCGAAAGTTAGCACATAAACATAATCTCGTATACCAGTCACCGTCATAAGGTTGTTTTATTTCAACAATATGAACCACAAATATCCCTTGACGCAAGAGCCTCGTTTAACTTTGCGCCATTTGAAACGAAAAATTATATGTATATATTATATAATAATATATATTATATATACATATATATTATATTATATATATATATAGTAATATATATTATATATACATATATAAATATATTATATTATCATATATAATAATTATATATATCATATATAAATAATAATAATTATATATATATATATATATATATATATCATATATAAATATTATATAATATATATATCATATATAATAATTATTATATATAATAATATATATTATATATTATATATATATATATATATATATATATATTATATATAATAATACATATTATATATACATATATATTATATATACATATACATATATATATATAATATATTTTATATATATATTATATTATTATATATAATTATATATATAGTAATATATATAATAATATATTATATATATTATATTATCATATAATATATATATATATATATATATATATATATATTATGTTATTATATATAATTATATATATAATAATATATTATATATATTATATTATCATATATAATATATATATATATATATTATGTTATTATATATAATAATATATTAAATATATATATATATATATATATATATATTAATATATTATGTTATTATATATAATAATATATATTATTATATATATTATAATGAGAGAGGGGGGAAATGGTACAGTTACCTAGAAGCATAAACAACACTACAAAAAATGAATACTATTTAATTAGTAAACATGTACAGCAAAAATGTTAACTTTAGTTCATTATGACTTTTAATACTTTCTCTAACACCATTTTTATATAGAACGATAAGTAAAACAAAGATCTAAGATCATGGATATATACCGAAATACAGAATAACTTAAAAATAAGTTACCATATAATTTGTTGAGATTTTCGGTGTCAAGTTTAATACTGGCAGTGGACGAATGATTATTTTACTATAATGAGGTTCCCTGTCTTATGTAATGGCGTTTTCAAAATCAAATTTATGATTATATTTATAGCAGTGTTTAGTAATTCGATTGTGTTTTCAGGGTGTAAACTTGAAATTAGATTTGAATTCCATAACCCTTGTAATCAATGCTCTTTTAGTTTGTCTGATGTAACATGACCTACAATTATAACAATACATTTTATAAACTTAACTATTTGTGGTGAAAAACATTCGAAGGATATTTTTTTAAAAAAATACGAAACGAAAGTTTGTAGTTGTAAATATCAGAAATATGGAACCTATCAAATAAATGTATAAGAGTTCAAAGTTCCAGAATATGGTAGTACCGGCAAGAGAATGGGATGCACCTTAAATGCTGAAAACACCATCCTATTATTCAGAAAAAATTTCTTATCATATTTAAAACAATATTTTTCTTAAAAAAAAATCATATCTGATTATGACCTCATCCGGCGTTTAATTAGATTCAGTTATAATATGTTATGTGAAAACTTAGATTAATAAATTTCTAACGTGAGGTTTGTACACACGTTTCTGATGAAACATTGAGTTTTTTAAAACATTCTGTTTCAAGTTTGATAATAAATTTTTACTGACTACTAGGCTAATAAATTTTACAATTATTTCAAAGAAGTCAGACTATAATAATTGTTAATAAAGAATGCACTTTTTCTCTGTGTAGAGAATGAATAAAATCTTCTCGGTTAGAAGCCCGAGATGATTTTATTTATTACTACCTGAGTGTAGGCGTTGCCTGGGTTGTCATATATCCATAACCCCCGATTTGACTCCAATTTCGGCTGCTTTTGCGTTGTTTTTATGTAACAGCCCTCCACCCCCACACCTAAGCGTGCTCCACTCCCATTGCGGGTTTAATTTATACACAAACAACATCAATAGAAATATTATAAAACTAAGTAACCCTAAAAAAATTATTCAACGCAAATATCTGCCATGTTTGCATGTTTAAAAATTTCCACCTCCGAGCTAGGGGTTAAATGCAAGTCGAATGTCATAATTAAACTCAGCGACATTCATTACGCCGGACTTGTCTCTAATTTCGGTTTTATTCGTGGTTATTTTCTTGCAACGCCTTTCCACCCCTCACCCCTAAGCGTGCTCCCTTCCCATGGCATGAGAGATTGAAATTATACACCCATAACATCGATAGAAACACTATCACTATCTTTGATGACGAGAATTTTTTATTTCCGAATCAAATATCGGCCGTTTTAGAATTTCCACCCCTGCTCCTGGAGATGGTAGACGCGTCTCACCCACGCAGTACCGTTTCTCGTGTTTTGAAGAATATGTGTATCAATTTTTGTTACCATCTGTCCACGAGTTTAAATTTGTATAGAAATTAACGTAAATGCATACATCCTTTTTTATTACATAGAAGATAATTGTTGACAATAAATTTTTCTCACTAATAGGCTGGAGTTTTTAGAATTTATTTAAAAGCAAGTCACATTATTATAATTTTTTTTATTGAAGAGTCTAGCGCCAACGAAAATTTGATGAACTTCCTCCTGTCCGGAATGGACACGCCGTTTTTCAATTTCAGCTAATTGTTTTATTATTCTGACAATGTTACATCCATACTCGCGTTTATATATATATATATATATATATATATATATATGTATATATATATATATATATATATATATGTATATATATATATATAGACCCTTGTCTGTAATCAGTATTTCTAGATTATAAATTCTCGAGAGAAAATAATGAGCTTTGTTTTCCGTCGATAATTTAGGAGAAGCAAATTATTTCATAAAGTAAGAAGTGACAGGATAATTGAAGCTCTGGCAAGTTTTGCGTCTTCAGATGGTCGACTGGAATAAATTTCAGCTAATCTAAGGACGCGTGAGTGATAGTGAAATTGCCAGCATTTTTTTTATCATAAGGGAAGAAGAATTTCTATGAAGATGAGTTTATTTTTCGCTTCCGTGTGCTATAGTTTCCAGTACTTTACTGACCCCATTTCAAGACTTAACGGCAGCAATAAAGATTTCGTCACAGATCCACCGTGTGGGATCGTATCGGTGAGGACAGGGGTTTGATTCATCCTTGAAAGCAGGCCGGGGTTTCCCACGGCACGCCGAGACAAGCCTAGACGTGAAGTGTGAGAAAAACAGGCCAGCCTAGTAGCTACAGATTTATGCCACATTCAAATAAAACTTCCCACGACTCGTGTAAACTCAACCGATTCATTAGCCCAACTGGAGATACATAAAGTTATCGCGTTCAAGTGTCCCAGCCCCGCTACCGGTTAAGTGCAATTAGCCACCCACACACGGAGCGACGACGAACTAATAACCACTTCAAGATACTCACGAGGGTCCTCCGCCTCTAGATATCATGCATTGTTAGTAGAAGCCTTTCAGTGTAACAACTGTGACTACAATTTGTTCATGTTCCTCTGCATGTAAGTGGAACGCGAACATAAGCGTCACAGATTTACGACACTATTTTAAAATTCGAAACATAAAAATAATAATACTAACATATGTGTTCTTAATCCTCTTAGCATAAAATGCAAAATTCTCGTCATTACTCTGTTAATGAATTTGTAAATCGACTCATTAGTTCCCTATAAAATACTGTTTAATATATTGTAATGCCAAATAATTAAGCCATTAATTGGTTTTAATAAAATTTAATTGTAGCGGCAGGAGCTTCCAAAGCGACAATGGAGCCAGGCTCTGTTACTTTGTCGGAAAGTCAAAAATGGCGTATGCGGGCTAAACCTCGAGACTACGATAGGTCAGTTGGTGACGGGACATTTCGTAGGACGGAACAAATGAGTCTAGAGCAGAGACTAGCCGTTGTTTAATGTATCATTAAACAAAGTGGTGAATTTAAGATAAAGTAAAAAACATTCACGGAAATATTATCCCGTAAATATCGCGAAGTTAGCAGTTTTTACGTCTATCAGCAGCCAGGAAAGGAGTGCAGTTTGTACGTCTGTAGCCAGCCAGGAATAGTAAAGTTGCATTTTAAGTCCCAAGCGGTAAAAAAGGACTAGCAAATCTATGAATCACAGGATTCATATAAGTCAAGCGGTCACCAGATAGCTGACAAAAAGGAGGATCATCCGAGCCTATCGAGGTTGACTTCAATAGTGTAAAATCTGTGAGCCGATACTAGAATCAGTGTAAAAAAAATGCAATAGTGTATCCCCGGAAACAAAAAGGAATGCTGGAACCAGCTGGACAGATGAGAGTAACAAATTACAAAAATAATGATTTATGTAAACGTAATTAAAGGAAAGAAGTCAGATTTCGTTCTATTTTAATTGTCAATCAGATTTCTTTTCTTTTAATTTTCTTCCTATCGACATATTGTCTAGGTGAATTATAAACTGTGAGTTAATTAGGTTTTTTTAAAAACAAGTTGTGTCCATTATCAAACGCAGTGAAGGCCCTGAGAAATTAATATCTTAAATTGTAATTGTTTTTGAGTTATTGCCACAAAGTAAATAACTATTTTGTTTGTTAATTTAAAATTTTTTCATTTAATTAAAGCCCATTAATTGTTTATTACAATATATAATGCTAATATAAATCTATTTTTTTAATATGTCCAACGGTTACTTCGCAATTATTTATTTCATGCCGATCGTACATTTCCTGAAGACCTGCGTGCTAAATTCTTCCGGAACGTTCATTATGAATTTATCGTTCTTTTATTAGTCAAAGTGTAGTGTTATTTGCGTAATTCAGTGCTTCTTGTGAAGTGAAACTTATAATAGATATAATACGTTTTTTCCATTTCTTACTTCTGTAGTGTTTTTCTTGGTAATGTTTTGTAGCCCTTAAAAAAATTACGTATATAATATTTATATTACTGACAATATTTTCTCAGTCATCCTATTTCATGTATTTTCAAATAAATTACCATTTATATATAGTCCTAAATATCTATTTAATATAATCTAACAATTATCATTTGATAAATAAACAATTCAGTAAATTATTATTACTATTTTATACTCGAATTACAAAAAAAAACTAAATAAAAAAACTTAACAATTGAAAAATGTTAAATGAAAATATTTCTGTGGCCTAGCATCAGAAATGTAATATTTAGATCATTCTTAAAATTCGTTAAATCACTTAAATAACATAAATCTGAACACTATTAAGATCAAATTTTTTAACAATAAATTTGACATCAGATTCAATGGAAATATCATGTCTATATAACAAAAATTGTTAAATTTTCGAATTAAAGACTAATTAATCAATTTCTGTGGCAAATCGGCTGAAGTGTTTATTTACTAAATATCTATTTTGTTAATGTATATGTTATTCTCTTCATTTCTGTAATTAATATCAATATGATGTGTTCTATTTACTCAGCAGAGGACTATTATTCTTATATAAACATGACTGTTTCATGAATTGTTTAACTTATCTGCGGAAACGTGGGCTGCAAACGTATTTTTTTTTCCAGTAGTCCTTATTTAAAACTATATAAATTGCGGATACAGTACTATAGTATATATCATACTATAAACAATTTAATCTGGGCAAATTTCCAGATACTAAACTTTCATTTATGTAACAAAAAACGGCCGTCTAATTAAATTACATGTCAAACACAATTTATATCCTTTACGCATATAAAAAATTATACACTGATTCCCTAACATAACGGTTCATTTGTCTCCAAGAAAATAGGACGATCGTCACGAGTAGGCTTCCTCGTAAAATAACCCATAATAATACTGGATTTTTACAATGAAGAGAAGATTTAGAAGTTTAATTTCTAATGATCTATAAAAGATACAACACTAGGTAGAGAAAGGTTCACAGCCAGAAACACCCAAAAATTTATTTACATTCAATGTCTAAAACGGTGCTGTTGTTTGTTTACACGGAAATGACGCCACAGGAGAAGTTTGTTGCAGTTTGCGAGGATCGAATCAATTATTTAAGTCCAGGGTTCATCCCGCCAGGTATTTCAGCAAAGAACCACCTCATCATAAAAGATTCGTACAAGTTTCCTTACAGCACAGAAGCAGTAAACTAAAACACGTGTTATATTTAAATGCTGAACAAAATAATGATGTCACAGGAAATCTAACCATACTCAAAACACAAACAGGTAGTCTCAAATTATTTCAACTTTACGCAGGTACAAGTGACTTTAATTTTGATTTCATCTTATCTTTAATATCGTATTTTTTTTTTACATTTCATAGTAACAAAAATTTAAGGGTTTCCTTAATGATACATTCAATACCTGAGGTAAATGTAAATTAGTTTCATTTATGTTAAATTTTATTTACCATAATTAACAGTAACCATATTTTGGTTCAATTCAAATCTGCAGCATTTGAATATTTGATCTTCATATCTCTTCTAGTTGTAGCTTAACAACGGTATATATTTTTCAGTGAGTAGATCTGCTTCTTAATTACTGTTAAGGAATGCTAAGCAGCAAACGACCACTTTGTTACTTCCCAGGAGGTCCTCACTCAGTCCTGCACTTCAGATAAAACTCTGGTTATTAAATAATGTAGCAGGTAGCTCACTTGTGTACTGTCACTTTACTTGTACTAGTGTCTGTTGATGGACAGAACCAATGTCACCTGCGTTAGTCATTTCCTGTGAGACAGGCCTTTTCAGCTGACTATATTAGGAGGTTCAAAAAAATAATCCAATCATGAATACAGGCTCTGAGAGTCGATAATTGTCACTCTGCTGAAGATAACATCTTATTTTTTAGGGTTGTAACAGCTCTTGTATTCTTACTGGATTCTCATCGTAACATACTTCAAAATTTCATTAACGTCATTTAAATTCTTCAGAGTAAATATTGTATTAAATACTCAAACTGTGAAGTAAAGTAAAATTTAAATCTATTTAAGTACTTCAAAATTCAGTATTACATTGAATTGCTGTTCAAAGAAAATTAAAGAAAATAATTTAAAAAGCTATAATTTGTGTATAACGTTATTTAAATTTAAAAGCTATAGTTTGAATATTACAATATATATATATATGGAGTGATGTACAAATTAATAAAATAAATATACAATTTCAAAGGAAATGACAAAAATAACACGTTGTGGCGTCAATTAATGTAGAAAACAAATTTAAAGACAAATATACTTAATAGGATTTATACCTGAATTTTAAAAACCTTTTAAAGATAACAAAAAATTTAATACATATTTAGATTTTAATGTAGTTTCTGTGCATATTTTTTAAAAAAACGCCACAGTTTTTAATGAAACTCAATTTTTGAGGGCCGCTTATCGGGCCTCTAATAATTGTAGTAATTTGAAATTAACAAACATATATATATATATGCACAGAAACTACATTAAAATCTAAATATGTATTAAATTTTTTGTTATCTTTAAAAGGTTTTTAAAATTCAGGTATAAATCCTATTAATTATATTTCCCTTTAAATTTGTTTTCGACATTAATTGACGCCACAACGTGTTATTTTTGTCATTCCCTTTGAAATTGTATATTTATTTTATTAATTTGTACATCATTATATATATATGTATATATTGTAATATACAAATTAATGAAATATAACAAAGGCCACCACGTTGAAACCAATTAATGTAATTTCTTGGAAATGATAAAAAAACACGCCGTGGCGTCAATTACTGAGAAAAACAAATTTAAGGGAAAAGACAATTAAAAGGATTTATACCTGAATTATAACAACTTTATAAAGATAACAAAAAAAATTTAATACCAATTTTGATTTTAATTTAATTTCTGTACATATTTTAAATAAATGCAAACAGCTTTAAATGGAACTCAATTCTTCAGAGCCTCGTATTGGGCCTCTAATAGTTTTAGTAATTTGCAATTATCACAAACTATATGGAAATCAAAAGAGTTACAAAAGAATAATAATTAAATTTACAATAACAATTAATATAAAAAATCTAAAATCTGAAATCCAGTGAACTTTACAGTAATTTAAAGATCTAAAGAAATCTAAAGGTACTCATGTTTATATAAGGTTTAACAATAGAATACCAGTTTATTAGAGCTGCTCTTGTATCATATTACTTATGCACTTCACAATTTTTCTTTAAAAGAACGCCACATTTTAGTGAAGTGCATAAGTAATATGGTACAAGAGCAGCTCTAATAAATGGTATGTAAACATCTACTATTGTTAAACCTTATATAAACATGAGTACCGTCATATTTCTTTAAATTTCTGTAAAGTTCACTGGATTTCAGATTTATTTAGATTTTTTATATCAATTTATATTGTAAATTTCAGATTAATTATGATTTTTGATATTAATAGTTACTGCAAATTTAATTATTATTCTTTTGTTACACTTTTGATTTCGATACTATTTTGTAATAATTTCAAATGACTATAATTATTAGAGGCCCAATAAGCGGCCCTGAAGAATTGAGTTTCATTTAAAATCTGTGGAGTTTATTTGAAATATAAATGAAAATCGAAATATGTATTAAATTTTTTGTTATCTTTAAAAGGTTATTAAAATTCATGTATAAATCCTATTAATTATCTTTCCCTTTTAAATTGTTTTCCACATTAATTGACGCCACAACGTGTTCTTTTTGTCATTTTCCTTTGAAACTGTATATTACGTTAATTGGTTTGAACGTGGTGACTTTTATTTTATTAATTTGGACACCACAATATATTTATATATATATATATATATCCGTCTATTTTTTAACGGATTTATGAAACAGTGGTATGCAATATGCAAAATTTATAATAGATTATTGAACTTTTACGTCGTAATTCCTTCAAACTCAAAAAAATTCTATTTTTCGAGACGCAATATCTGCTTTATAATTATACTTATGCATTTATCCATATCCACGACTATTCCAACTGAGATACTGTCCTGATTTAGCGTTGAGTAAATTCAATTTTGAAAATTGATTTCAGTATGAGTTTCTAATGTATTTTCCGAGCTCTAAACGATCCTTGGCCACTCCTAGACGACAAATTCCCGGTACCAGGAGAAATGATGCTGTTTATCTTCTACAGCCAATAGCAATAATAGGTACTCAAATACCTTTTTTTTCTGGACGGAAAGTATAAATTTCTTTCGGCGCTAACTTGTTTTTCATCAGTCGTGTATTCAAATCTTTTTACTTTGTGCTGAATTATTCAACTTTCCCGAGTCCATAACCAATCGCAGTTGAAAAGAGTATGTTTATGTTGATCCAATCCCAGTCTCCGCCTGCCTCGGAGAGGTTCCGTATTTAAGTTTCTCCCACGGAAGAGTGTAAGCATGTACCGTTACCAAAACCAGAGAGAGAATTTTAACGGAAGTAATCACACTTACTACGGCGTACCAGTCGTGAAAATGCCGTTCCGTGACCTGCATTTGCGTAAAGTCCGAGACTCTCAATGGCTGAATCGACTAATCAGTCAGTGATTAATAGTATAAACCTGTTATCCGATTTTAATTATTACCATTGAAACGGATACATTTTACTACGGTGCTATTTTATGGGCCCTCGTCGTCTTAATTGACCTCAATACTCGACCAAATCTCCAGATTTCAGTATTTTATACAGTTAAAAACATCCTCGAGAGACCTAAGTAGATTCTTGACTACACTAATAGCTCGCTGGAACTCTGAAATAGTTGAGTAAATCCTGTCTCCTTACATGTACGACGTGAATGGACGCTACAACTGCGGTTGAAAATCACGCTGCTTCGTGGAAGCCATAAGATCAGTGTTTAGTTCACACCCTAATCATTTTTATTATGATGAATTGTTAAAATTTATGTACAACTATAGTAACGTATAATTTTACTTTCAGTTGTCAGTGTTATAAATTCATCCTGACGAAGTGTAAACTGAAGTTAATTTCTTAGTATAATTTTTTTAGACGTCTCATCTATACATTCACTTAATGCAAGAGTTCCCCAGGGCAGTGTCTTAAGCCCCCTGTTGTATTTGTTGCTCACCTCTCATCTCCCAACGGTCGAAAATATTGTCCTAGGATACTGTGATCCTAACCTCACATTCGGATATAAACCAGGCTTCATCACTCATTCAAGTATGGCTTCAGAAATGGAGAATAAAAATAAATGAAAAAAAGTCGTCTCATGTGACGTTTACATTATGAAAAAAACACTGCCAACCGATCTTTATAAACAACACAGAGATACCTAAATCACCCTCTGTCGAATACTTGGGTTTACATCTCGACAGAAAACTCAATTGGAAAATCCACATAACCAAGAAAACAAATGGATATTAAACAAAAAGAAATGTACTGGTTACTTGGACGCAAGCCACACCTCTCATTAGAAAATAAACTACTACTATATAAAACCATAATTATTCCAATATGGACCTACGGGATAGAATTATGGGGATGTGCCAGTAAGTCAAATACTGCAATAATACAAAGATGCCAGTCTAAAATATATATTAAGAGCCATCGTTAACGCCCCCTGGTCATAACAAATGTGCGTGTATGTTCCGCATACAAAAATAAACCCGTGGAAAAATTTGTACCAAATTTCGTACACGTGTTCCTCGCGAACCGGAAACAAACACTGTGGAGGTATGACACATCTCCCACCATTAGGGGCGGGGTTGGATGGACGTGGAAATTTTCAAAAATATTAAACGGCCGATATTGGGGTTGAATAAGCATGGACGGGAGCACCCTTAGGGGTGGGGGTGGAGGGACGTTACATAAAAATAACGAAAAAGGAACCGTGATCGTAGTAAAATGTCGCTGTGTTTAATTATGACAACCCTGACAGTGTCGGGCACCCAGGTAGTTATTAATAAAAATCAGACAAAATAAAATATCATATTCTAAGTAAAATTTAATATAATAGAAGACGCAAGTATGAAAATCGATATAACAGAACATTACATATATACTGATATAATTTTCTAATAGAATTTAATATAAATAATAAGTATCCTCCGTTTATAGAAGAGGAATTAATACACAATGACTTAAAAATACCAACTGTTATGGAAACTGCCCGTCAAAAGAGTGTTAGTCACCACGTAAATCTCAAATCACATTCATTACAACCACTACTAGAAAATGATAAAACAAGAAGACTGAAAAGAAAATGTCCATCACATCTCTAGACAAGATTTAGAAGTTCTCTTCGCTGGAGGGGATGGATCTCATCATGCCATAATGTATTATATGAAAATAACATGTCAAAGCTACCACATTAGCTTATATATTAAAATGTATCTGATTGCTGATAAATGTAATATTAAAAAAAATTATTGACGTATCACATTTCCTCTTTCGAGGATAATGAAATAAAAAAAGGAACCTAAATCTTAATGTTCGGGCAAATTCTGAATTTATTCTTAACAACTATTCCATTCTCCAGCGCCTCTATATATTTAATAAATTTATTGACCATTTGACATCCTTAAAACACGCAACAGCCGTAACAATTTATAAAAATTTAATTTTCAATTCTATACACAGAATAATTCAGAGATTGAAGTCACAAGTCTTCTGCGGAGGATTTGCATAAAAAAATTATAGACTCGTCTAAAGAATGATTTTTGTAAACGCACGAATTTTTTATTATAAATTCGAAACCCTGAGGGATTTTATGACCAAATTCGCGTAACTACGGAACATTTTACAAGTATATATGTTACTGTGGCCAAGTAATCGAACGCAGAATTCAAAAGATTATCAAATTAACGTTCGTGAATTTTGTCACTTTATGATAAATGTGAAAGAATTATTAAAGTATTAGTAAGATAAATTATACGACCATTATAAGACACATCTTAATTTTTTTTAAAACTCAACGACGATTCTGTACATTTTTGAATTTTCATCAAGTCCTTTACGTTATGTTTCTGAACATAATATTTTAAAATGACTGTTACAGTGGTCGTTTAATTTATTTTATTAATAAATAACAGATGTAAAGTAAAATATTTAACTGTCGAAATATTCCCCTATTGAATTAATCTACTTAAAAAATTAAATACGGTTATTATGGAAAAAAAATAAAACAAAAAAGTTCGCTGATAAAAGATTCTTACACAATTTCAAAAATTTGACGAAAAAAAGGATTGTTCAGGTATTTATTGTACGGTTCCGATTTCTCAGCATCAAGATTTTGCTATCTGAGGTAGCTTAAATTTTCAATTTTTTTTTCACTTTTACTAACAATAATAAAAATGTCATCTTGATATTTATATCTTCTACACGCTCTCTTTTCTTTCTTTTCCAATAATCTCAATTTATAAATTCCATTAAGCCACTGTAGATGCAGAAACGTCATGGACAATTAAAAAAAAATAAACAATTACCTAAATTGACAGATCGCAACCGACAAAAATATTAATTTTATATTAATAAGTTTCATAGCATCATATTAAGATGTTCAGTACGGAAGAAACAAGAACAGTCACGCTTTTCACGTGAGACAGTTTCAAGTGGAAAAATTAATATTTCCAGAATATCTTTGTAAAATAACAGACGTAAAGTAAAATATTTAACTGTTAAAATATTCTCCTATTGAAGACATTTATAAATTAATCTACTTAAAAATTAAATACGGTAATTATGGAAAAAAAAGTTCACTAATAAAAGATTTTTTACACAATTTGAAAAATTTGGCGAAAAAAAATTGTTCAGTTATTTATTGTACGGTTTCTAATTTTCTAATTAGAAGCGAAATGTGTTAATTAAGTCTGTGAGATTTAAGTCGGTTCATTTCATTGTAATGTGTAGCATTAAGTGTCATGGACATTATTGTGTTGTGTTGCTAGAATAAAAATATTTCGCACGGATATTGCCGTGTGTTTTGTCCAATACATTCACTCTGTGTCGTGTAGAATGAAGCAATTAGTGTGGTGTTCAATCCGTCGACCGATTATTCGAGTTCACCGTTCCCGATGATTTGATGGCTCGCTTCAGCGGCGATCGATAGTACATCCACGGTACACGATCGTGGAGACGTTTATATCACTTGTCGGTCGAGAAATGGTCACAAAAACAGGGACTGGCACGAAAATTGTCGGCATCGACGGAGCAGTTCACGTGCTGCGATCCGAGAAATTCATCGGCTACACACAACAAAAACAAGAGCGCTCCATTGGGCACCGATGCGATGACGTCATGATGCGTGCCTTTATCATTGGCAGTTTACTTGGCACGAACTCGCGTCGCCATTGGTCAACGAGCCGGAGGCTGGCCTCATTTTTTGTTCTTTGTGATCCATTGTAATATGAAGTACGAAAAACAAGAGCAACGATTCGACCACGAGAGAGTATTTCGTAAGGCTACTTGCACGAGGATATTACAACCTTTGCCCTTCGGGATGCTCCAAGGTCGTCAAAGAGCTCTAGCAAATCGTGGTCCCGCAGAAAAAACCGGGACAGATGTGAAACACTTTTTAGTGTCATCGCACGCGCTTTTGTCACGCTGCATTCGGAACGATTAAAGCTCAACGAGCCAAACATATGGACGGAAAACTGTGAGGTAATTCCACTTTCCTGACGAGCAGTACGCACGTTGAGAAAGTCAATCGAGTCCGTGTTAACAGACACCCAAAAATCAATTAAATTAAAGAACGTCCTGTTGTTTATTTCGTACATGAGCGCATTTATTCTGACGTTGCAGATAGACACAATGACACATTGCGCGCTGAGGAAGCGTTTGGTCGACAGTTGGCAATGGAAAACCTTTAAATTAAAGGTATAAGTATTAGGTTAAATTCCATAGGCCCTATCATATCATCATAACTTAAACAGAAATTACAACAATACCCTATAATTATTTATTATACACTACAAATTACAGTACAATTTTTTTACGAGCGCTGTATTATTACTAGTGGTTTTATTTTCATTTTAAACAAAAATCCAATAAATTGATTAAGAGAATAGAAGTGACTAAGAAAATTTCGGGAGGTTTCTTAACCTTATTTTATTAAATTTGTATTCAATTCATTATATTAAATACAATAATACCATTATAATTTACTCCTTTCTTTGTGTTTGACAGCGTTTCCTGTACCTGATCAGCCATTTTTGTTTCTTCTATTCAAAATAAGCAAATCTGAATTGTTTGCGAATTTGTTATTAATTATCACAAACGGTATAAATTAATAGTGATTATTTCAGTTCTTTGTAAGCACTCGAAGAAACTTGCCACACCCCTTTTTCGAAGGAAATAAATTCTCTCTATTCAAAATAATTACCCCAGCGCCTTTATAATCGTGATGACGATACAGCGTTTACGGTTGAACGTGTAACCTGTCATATTCCGCCGATCATCTCAATGTATTATATCGAAAAAAAAATACGTTGATACAAAACACACGGATATCATTGTTGTCGGAGAAGTACAATATGATACAGTGATGACATTATTTTACACGTAATAATTACTAAACGGCCTTTAAATGAGACAACGAAATAATGAGTTTAAAACAATATGCTATTTGCGAGTATCATGGTAATTTACAAAAGCAGCCATGCATGGCGGGAGAAACGAAAGCTTAGTCAATATTAAGTATATCAACCTAAGGTCACACGGAATCGAAAATTTAAAATATTAATCTCACTACTCCAGCGAAATTTCCGAGTCGTCTTCAGACCATTGAAAACAAATTAAAGGAGAACGCATATAATAGACAATTAAGCATCACTAAGGATTATGGGATTTTTATAATATTATATAGAAAAAATTAATTCAGGTAGTAATTCCGAAAGCTGCCTCAGATTAATGAACATCACGTTAGAAGCATACGATTAATCTTATAATTGATAATTTTATAAATATAATGCAGTGTAGTGAAGGTTTAATTTCGTGTTGTAAATGGTTAGTGTAGTATTTAAAGCTATTGACACTTAATTTTATTTTAGTCATGAGTTAATTTATTGGATAAAGATGCTGAATGTCTGCCCAATTAAATTTTAGAATGCATTTTATTTTAAGGCCTGTTTTTAATAACAACACATATTTAGCAACATTTTTTATAATTAAAGAATAATCAAATTTCTTTAAAAATGTATGAAACCAGCCAAATTAATCAGGACTAATTAACTCAATGTTTCGTCCTCAAATGTAAGTAATTTACATACATTGCCGAAATTATTATATAAATATTAGACAAATATTGATGTTGTATAAATAAAATTTGTTTATAATTTCCAATACATGCTCTGCCCGTTGACCGAAAATATGTATATGTATTTCTATTTAAGAACGCTTCTTATTTACGCCCACTTTATGCTGTGGTCCGACTGAAAGTTTTGTCTTAATGGTTACTTTATGAATTATAAAATAAATCTGGCGTTAAATCTAACTTATTTTAGAATACAGCATCGTTAATAGAAATGATCCTTAGTACACCTAAATAACAGTTATCGTCTTCAAGTGGAGAAGTACAGTACAAAAAAAAGAAACAGTACCTCGTTGGACTAGCATATTTACTTAAAGTGAGCGCCATGGAAACACGACGAATGACAAGAATAATTTGCTTCGATTCGGCTGGTTACTCTGATACGCAATTTTCCTCCAGATGAGGCATAGGTCCGCCATAGGCGTCTGAAATATGACTAGATATTAATAATTCTGTGTTTTAGCTCAGTTCTAAATGGTTTTTTTTCTTTAATTTTCAGATTGGTCACACATTGAAGAAGGTGGCTCACAGACCCGACTAAAACTCTCGCCACTGCCTTAAATTCAATGTCGTTGAACTAGCTTCACTATCGGACTAATTATCTGAACTAAAGAACGAAATGATAAATTAGCAGATTTTAAATTAACGTTTTTTTTGGGTTCCAGGCTACATGAGGGTAATCCACATGGTGGCAACTCCCCTTTAATAGCATAGGAAAGGAGTTGAAAGGGGGGATGCGGAAGGGTAGAGGAAGGTAGCACCCGGGCTATATTTTAAGGATCCTACCCTGAATTCGCCTAAAGAAATGCAGGGGAAACCCTAGAAAACCTGCATCAGGTAGGTCGGGCATTGGGTACTTGTCCCACGCCCTTCCGATAGCGGGAGAGGAGTTTGCTGTGGGGACGCAGCATTCCCTTCTCCGTTCCTCGACCAGTTTAGGAGGCAGCTGGCCGACTATTCCAATGGGAATAGCGGACAACTCTTACCGTATGCCCAAGGTCTGTGACCCCGGAACATACACCTCTCAGAACAGGCCGAGGTGCCTCGGCTTGTGGAAACCTTAGTTCAAAAACGGAGAGGAAAAGGCATCCCCAAAGGTAACCTCTTTGTATCCCTCCTACAAGGTCGGTGGAGGAAGGGTTTTTTTTTGTTGTTTTTTTTAGGGCAACAGGCTACATGAGGGTGATCCACATTGGGCAACTCCCCTTTAATAGCATAGGAAGGGATTTGAAAGGGGGGATGCGGAAGGGTAGAGGAAGGTAGCCAAGGGTTAACTAGGGCCCCCGGGCAATATTTTAAGGATCCTACCCGGCATTCGCCTAAAGAAATGCAGGGAAAACCCTAGAAAAACCTGCATCGGGTAGGTCGGGCATTGGGTACTTGTCCCAGGCCTTCCGATAGCGGGAGAGGAGTTTGCTGTGGGGACGCAGCATTCCCTTCTCCGTGCCTCGACCAGTTTAGGTAACCTCCAGTTGTTTAAAAATCTTTATCTGTGTAATAACTGCGATTGAAGATTGAAATACCTCTCCTTTCAAGTTTTTCAAGATCTTTACAATTGTATTTCGTATAAAGTATGTGACCCTTCGTTCGATTTCAGCCGTTCATAATTTTGAAGTGACTTTCAGATGAACACAGATTAATTTTTAATAAGAAAGAAAGCCAATTCAGACAAAAAAGTGATAATATAAATACCACACAACGTTTCTGGGATCCTTGTCCCTTTCGTCAGGTGCGAAGAAGAGCCCAGAGCGACACAACTGCACTTGTCAGTTGACAACACTCAAAAGCGACGAAAACGCAACGACAATGGGACATCCAAGAGTTAGCGTATCAATAACGGAGTAACGACAACGGGAAAATAGAAGGTTTAGAGTTCTATTAAAGGATCAATGCAATTATTGATCTTAGCATTTTGCCAATCAAATTAATGTTTACAATTGATATGTTTGGATACTACAGATTGTTCATCAATGGGAAGTTTGATATTAGACAATTTTCCTTGTTGTGTGTTTTATAAGATCGTTTTGTTTGCCCTATGTAGCAGGAATTACAATGAGAGAAAGAGAATTTGTAAACTACACAATGTTTGCTGTAGGTGTCAAGCGGGTCTTTGTGGTTTTTGATCAAGAGGGAAAAGGTATTAGTGGACCTGTAAATGATGGATATTTGATATTATTTGAATATTTGGATAAATTTGTGATGTAGAAATTTGTAATGAGGGAGTACGTAAAAAAATTGGCTTGAGGTGTTTGGGGACGATTGACAGTAGGATATTGGATTTTGTTCAATCTGTTGTTTATGTGTTTAATAATAAAATTTAAAGGGTACTCATTGGAGATTAAAATGTTTCGGACAATATTTAAGTTGTGTTGATGTAACTTGGAGTTAGAAAGTAATATAGCTCTGTCTACAAGATTGTATACCACAGCTCTCTTTTGGTTCGGATGATCAGAAATATAATTGTAAACACGTCCAGAGTACGTAGGTTTTCTGAACCAATTGGTGATAATGGAAGTATTGTGAATGGATACGCTGTCATCAAGGAAATTAAGAGAATGGTTAAATTCAAGTTCATGGGTGAATTGTAAGTTGGGATGATAATTATTGGATGTATTGGCTATAAGGTTTTCGTATTAACAATACAAAAAATGTCATCTGCATATCTGATGTAGCAAAGAGGTTGGACAGGAAGTAGAGAAAGACAAGAATTTTCTAAGTCTCTCATGATTATCTCAGAAAAAAAAAGGACTAAGGGGGCTTCCCATGGAAGAACCTCTGATTTGATGATAGTGAACCTGATTAAACTTGAAAAAAGCGGTATTGAGGATTAGATTTATCATGCATAATATTTCATGGCGTGGAATTTTAGTATATTCACTGAAAATAGGCCACCAGTTTTTGAAACTATTTCACTGGGAATGAAGTTGAATAAGGAAGCGACATCAAGAGAAATTAAAGAGTGGTCATGAGGGCCGGTAAGGTCAATAAATTGGTAAGAATATTTAACAGAATAATGGTTTTCTTCATTGAGGACTTTAGAAAACATGTTACGAATGTAGGGGGAAATGCTGTGTAAGGGACTGCCAGTAGGAGCAATAATAATTCTAAAAGATAGGTCAGGTTTGTGTATTTTAGGAAGGGCATAAGCTTTGGAAATGTTGGCTGAGGTGATGAATAAGGAGTAAAATGTGAAAGCTTCAATACAAACGTTTTGCTTCCACCTCTTGAGAATAGTTTTTAATTTGTCAATAACTGTGTTGGCGCAGGTGGGTTTGTAAATTTTATAAGAGTTAGTGTCAGAAAGTATTTGGCTAACAGTGTTGGTGTCAAGAGCTACAATGACAGAACCTTTGTCAGCGTGCGTGGATGAGACTTCAAAAATTCTTTAGTTCTATGGAGGCTTTTTTATAAGATTGCTATGAAAAAGAGGAGTGCAGTTGTGTCACTCTACGCTCTTCTTCGCACCTGACGAAAGGTACAAGGATACCAGAAACGTTGTGTGGTATTTATATTATCACTTTTTTGTCTGAATTGGCTTTCTTTCTTATTCAAAATTAATCTGCGTTCATCGAAAAGTCACTTCAAAATTATGAACGGCTGAAATCGAACGAAGGGTCACATGGTTTATACGAAATACAATTGTAAAGATCTTGAAAAACTTGAAAGGAGAGTTATTTCAATCTTCAATCGCAGTAATTACACTGATAAAGATTTTTAAACAACTGGAGGTTAGACCGTCCTACAATGCCCGACCTACCCGATGCAGGTTTTCCTAGGGCTTTCCCTGCATTTCTTTAGGCGAATGCCGGGTAGGATCCTTAAAATATAGCCCGGGGGCCCTAGTTAACCCTTGGCTATCTTCCTCTACCCTTCCACATCCCCCCTTTCAAATCCCTTCCTATGCTATTAAAGGGGAGTTGCCCAATGTGGATCACCCTCATGTAGCCTTTTGCCCTAAAAAAAACCGTCCTAGACGAAGCGTCTGCGAGGGTTATTCTCTCGCAGGCAGTACCTGCGAGGGATGTTCTCTCACAGGTAAAACCTTGTAGGAGAGATACGAAGGGGCTACCTTTGGGGATGCCTTTTCCTCTCCGTTTTTGAACTAAGGTTCCCACAAGCCGAGGCACCTCGGCCTGTTCTGAGAGGTGTATGTTCCGGGGTCACAGACCTTGGGCATACAGTAAGAGTTGTCCGCTATTCCCATTGGAATAATCGGCCAGCTGCCTCTTAAACTGGTCGAGGCACGGAGAAAGGAATGCTGTGTCCCCACAGCAAACTCCTCTCCCGCTATCGAAATGGCGTGGGACAAGTACCCAATGCCCGACCTACCTGATGCAGGTGTTTCTAGGGTTTTCCCTGCATTTCTTTAGGCGAATGCCGGGTAGGATCCTTAAAATATAGCCCGGGGGTCTTAGTTAACCCTTGGCTACCTTCCTCTATCCTCCCACATCCCACCTTTCAAATCCCTTCCTGTGCTATTAAAGGGGAGTTGCCCAACGTGGATTACCCTCATGTCGCCTGTTGTCATAAAAAAAAACCTTCCTCCACCAGCTCCGCATCCCCCCTTTCAACCCCTTCCTATGATATTAAAGGGGAGTTTCCACCATGTGAATTACCCTCGTGTAGCCTGTTACCCTAAAAAACCGTTAATTACTTTTAATCAGACGTGAGTTTTTTCATTTTAACAGATTAATTTGCTTGTTGATTTCACAGAGACGTAATAGAAAATAATTGTTTAATTTCACTTTCTCCTGAGAAACGTAGTAATGTAATTACAGAAAAAATCGTGGACTGTTAATGGTAATTTCGGAATATTTACAAAGCCTCACTGCGATTATCATCAAGAATTTAGAGATTAATTCTGAACCGTACTACATCGTACCACTCCTTATAATATAGAGAATAGAGAAAAATATTTCACTAGCTAAAAGCTGTAAAGCCCAGGGTTAAATCGAATGAAAGTATCCGGATAGAGGAATTTCGATCCTGATTGGATGTGAACAGCGACAGCTCAGATGGTGGAGCGTCCGCCCGGTAAACGGGAGGTCCCGGGTTCGATGCCTGGTCTAGTTGACATTTTTCCATTCTGATACTTTAATTCAACTTATAATGTTTTTTTTCCTCAGGTTCAGAACAAGCCTGAAGTTTCAATGTGCTTCTCGTTCACACTTAAAGTTAACTGAGAAATGTCAGATTAACGGATGGTTAATTAAAATTCTAAAACGTTCAATCATATCTCAGTCTTATATAAGAGAATAAAAGTGACGGAACGGTCTTGATAATATATACACTGCTCTAAATTAGAATACAGCGAAAATAGAAGGCCAAAAGATTTTTTTAATCCTTCATATCTTCAATGGCGTTGTGTTTCACACATAACTAACACAGGATTACTGTGTATATTTATAAGATACTATAGTTCTAAATAATTCTATGTTGTTTTCTATATCAAGTACAAGAATATCACACGTTCGAAAAAACACAATTTCCCAGATCAAATTTCATAAATTAAAATATTTGCTAACAAAATATATTTTTTTCAAACCTGTATTCATGGTTTTTTACTGAAGAAAGTTTACAGTATTTTTATCAAATTTCTTGAATTATGTAACGTTTTGGAACTATTCACAGAGCCGAAACTCAACTTCTGTAGAAATTTTGTTGAATAAGAAAATCTATGACGAATCTGAGCTAAATGGTAGAATTACGTCTGTTTATATTTAATAAATAACGCAGTTTTTAACCAATAGCAGACAAACACGTACCGAAACGTTGTCGTATATAAATAAAATATTGTCTGATATTGGTAAAAAAAACTGCATTATATGTTAAATGGTACAATGTTTTTTACTGCCACGAATCGTTCCGCTGATATGTGTGAGCAGCTATAAAGTAAAAACTGCGGTTCTTACCTTGAAACAATCTTCTTCTGTAATCTGTAACAGAGAAAGAGAAATTTCCATTAGTACACTACGTCATGGCCTTGTTTGCTAAATAAATTCAGTCTGTAATCTCGGCAAATTTTTGCATACTTCAGTGTAGTCGAGCACTTTCCTTTTTTTAACTTAGACCAACGACTGTTTTAATCTTATATTTCTGTTAGGACGCGAGATTCAACTTTGGGAATCAAAAAATTTCGTGACGCTCTGTGACCTGCAAAAAAATTCATTCCGTTTAGCGAGACACGTTCTAAGTCGATGTCAATCATTTTTCTTTGTTTCACATTCCTTGAGTTAATTTTATGAACTTAATTCGTATATTAAGAATTTTTTAGTAGACTGGTACAATTAAAAAAAAGTTTCAGTCTTTCTAAAAAAAATTAAATTGGTGAACGAATATTTTAGGAACAATCAATCTCTTTGGCGAATAAAATATTAATGTAATAATTTTATTAGTTACGGCCAGGTATTTTATGGGTAGTGAGCGAGGAGATATAAATATCTGAAGATAATTATATAAATAAGAAGATTAGCCTTACGTAATAACAAAGTTTATCAGGAATATAAATTGAAAGTGTTTTTTATCAGAATGGGTATTTTGGGGGAGTTCAATTCGATAAAATGGAGACAGCGCGTAGGAAACTGCTCTACAGAAAAATTAATAAAATCGAGAGCCAACGAAGGACGTGAAAATATTTGGTATTATAATTAGAGTGAGTTTTGAATTAGAAGACCAATGGCGGTTAGTTGCCGATAGGGGAGTGTCCAATCACAAAGATTGAAATAAAGGAGCGTTGACGGACACGCCAGGAGACTTATAGTTTAAAACGGACTATAGTAAGGATTTCTGCTCTCCTTCCGGACTGATTCAAAGTACGAGGGTGAATCAAATATAAACGAGACTTTTGGACCTGCGCGCGCAATAGTGATGGAAGAACGTTCCGCTGTTATTGGCTGTTAGGTTGGTTTGTCAGGAGTGGGGGAAGCACGTGACTCATCATCATAGACTCGCTCAGTGTCCATCGTTACGATGTCCGAGCAGGAGGTACCTCCCTCTATTGCGCAACGTATTGTTATCAAGTTTTTAGCTGCAGAAGGTGTAAAACCGGCCGAAATCTTGAGAAGACTGACTGCACAGTTCGGGGAAGAGTCGCTGTCGCGAGCTAGAGTGTTTGCTTGGCTTAAACAGTTCGTGGAGGGCCGTGAACGTGTTGAAAATGAGAGCCATGACCGCAGACCCCGCACCAGCATTACAGCGGGCAACATCGACAGTGTTCGTCAACTTGTTGAAGGTGATAGGCGTCTAACAACTTAGGATATTGCAATTGAGGTTGGAATAAGTTATGGGAGCACTTACTCTATACTCTCAGAGGAGCTAGGGTATCGCAAGGTCCTTCTCACAGTTGACCAGAAACTGAATCGTTTTCAAGTGTGTGAGCGTCTTCTTGCTCGATTCCGGGAAGAAGGAGACCCATTTCTATCTCACATTGTCACCTGTGATGAAACGTGGGTGCATCAC
The DNA here is from genome assembly GCA_037074705.1 of Zhengitettix transpicula. Lineage (NCBI taxonomy): Eukaryota > Metazoa > Arthropoda > Insecta > Orthoptera > Tetrigidae > Zhengitettix > Zhengitettix transpicula. The sequence goes on from CM073595.1 coordinate 6,998,013, forward strand.
TACACCCCTGAGTCGAAAAAAGCGAGTATGGAGTGGAGGAAGAAAGGAGAAACCGGACCAGTGAAAGCCAAGTCACGATTATCGGCTGGCAAGGTTTTGGCTACCGTTTTTTTTTGACCAGCGTGGCCTGCTGCACCTTGATTTTTTGCATTAGCGCAGAACAATTAATGCGGCATACTACTGCCAAATTTTGATTGAGGTCAGACTTGCATATCGCCGCAAAAGACGAGACCTTCCATGACAATGCTCGCCCCCATACAGCAGCCCTGACCGTACAAAAATTGGAGCAACTGGGTTGGGAGACACTGGAACACCCTCCATACAGTCCAGACCTGTCTCCCTGCGACTTCCATGTCTTTGGTCCTCTCAAGGAGGCTTTGGGAGTGCAAAAATTCCACAGCGATAATGAGGTTGAAGCATATGTGCGCAATTGGCTACAAACACGACCTGACTCTTTTTACGTGGAAGGAATTAAAAAAATTACCTATACGCTGGGAAAAATGTGTTTATAAATCAGGAGATTATGTAGAAAAATAAACTATGATTGTTTATGCTTTTAAAATCAAAATAAATATTTAAAAAATAAGTCTTGTTTATATTTGATTCACCCTCGTATAATGAGAGTCTGAAACCCACACTGGAAAGGTCGTATTAATTTAATCCCAGGTCTATAAAGTCGACTTCTCATCGTTTTACTTGTGAATGGTGTATGAGCCCCTCAGCTTTTATACAAACAGCTGGTTGGGAAGAACGACAAAAAAGTTTTCTGTCGGCATTACGTCAAACAGGAGACGATAATTTATTGTAATTTATCAATTAAGCTCGACAGCCGGCTTCAACAATTTATTAGTATTAGTATTTTACTAACTGCTTGTTCTTACTCTCTTCAACAAGCAACGAATTATACGTCCTTTTGTGCGAACACATTAGCGCAATTAAATTTCATTACCAAAAACGTCTGGTGCTAAAGCAGCACAGAATGAGAGCGTGTCGGTGACACGAGGAAGCCAACGGCGGCTTGTAAGAGAGTCGGGGCCAGATGTAGGAGGAAGGAAGCTGCAAGAGATCAGTTATCCGATCTGGAACACATCTGCCAAGAATCACATCGCCCGCTCTTTCCACAATTTTTTTTTTCGGTTGTTCTCAGCTGCAAAATGCAGAGAACTAACTATTATAACTGGCAGTACCAAGGATTTTTAACAGAAACTTACTGTACTTACTACATGTTTCCCCTGAATAACGACTTACTAAAGTTGGTTGAACCAAATTGATGTTTTTTTCTTCATAACGACTGCTCACTAAACAGTATACGCTTATCTTCTTATAAATTACTGTCAAATTTATAATAGATAGCACAGACTTCGACTTCAAACTAGTAGATTACGTTTATAAATATTAAATAATAGCAACTCTGGTACAATTAATTTGTCCCGTTGCACAGGCCTTCGATCAGGTTAACATTATCGCTCTTTGTTATAAATAAAATTTTGAGACTGACGTAAGTCGTCCGTACTAACCCGAGCTTACTCGACCTCCAACCTGAACGCACACAAGTCGCGCATTGTGATACAGATGTTCAGAAGTGAAACGTTCTCGACTTTTGAACTGATAAATTGGGGAACATAAATTGGCAAGAAATAGTTATGTTGTCACTGTTTCAATATTCATTTGAAAGTTTATTTTATAAATACAATGCGTGACAAATAGACAAGTGTTTCAGTTCTAAAAGATCCTGGACCGATTGGGGAATATCCAAGTCCCAACTCGGCAGCTACGTCCTTGTTCACAAGGTAGTTTACATAAATATCACCCGTTATGTCACGAGATACTAAATATACAAGACATAAACACTATTTATGGGTGAGAGTGAAATATGTACGGATTTAATTAAAGGTTGTATATCGATGAGGTTGATTGACAGCCGTTAGATAGGTGCTACTTCTCGAGACCAGAGATTTGTGAGACATAAATGGGCCATTTATAAGCGCGACGTCGCGTCCTGGTATGCAATGTGTGTTAGCAGTGAACGAGGCCTAATTTTAGTCGTCTGGTCGTAAGCACGCCAACTTTATTTCCCTACAATTAACTACGAACACTTTACTCATTTCAATTACATGCGCTCGCTTTCGAAACGATTACAGCCTGTCATCCGTGAATAAAGATTTTCATAATCGGCTGGTGATAGAGTGCCACGTTGGTTCGACAACTAAGCTTCCGTTAGTGTAAATAAAAGCAAGAAAGAACCACTCAATTTAGTTGCGTTTATCTTATAATGAACTCGAGAATTAACTGTTCCTATCTTCTTAAGCCATAAAGGATAACGGAGAAATGGAAAAAAACAAATATTAAAGAAACAATAAATCATAAACTGAAAGTATATCAATATGTAATGTATTAAAGGGTAAGGGGTGAAATAATGACATTACCAAGTTGAAACATATTTTTTATAAATATTATAAATGATTAAAACCCTTTATTAACAGTCACATATAAATTTACATTAAAATATGCCAAGATCAAAATTCAGTCTGGAGCTTTCGATTAATTTTTACCATATTCACCAGTAAAATTTTGAAGTACAAGAATAGTTTAAATTATGTGTAATTTTATGCTAATACACTACGTCACAGAGATTCAATTATATTTCACATACCTCACAAATTTAGTTAATAAATTTACGTAGCCGACTGATTACCAAACATGGTTCGTATAACAGTTTCTATTGATTCAAAATATAACCATCATGTTCTGTGGCCTAGCACTGATTTGTCGTACTGCATCGTAATTAATACGGTAATTATACAAGTATATATTTTTTGAAAATTATTTCAACGCCACACTTAAAATTATTATTAAAGAATAAATTAATAAACCAGCTAAATTTGGCAGAAATATATTTTTTATAAAATAAAAAAAACTTATAACGTATAAATATAATAAAAATTGCCACGACGTTTCTTTCCATTTGGAACCTCTTCAGGTCAAAATATTATCGGCTGCAATGTGTGCGTGAAGAACACACGTTTAGAAGTTTTCATCACTTAATTTTAATTATGTAATTGATGTTTCAAGAAATAAATTATATTCCGATTTTATTGTTGGAATTATATTTGCACCTGAAGAAACCATACGTTATGACAATTTTGATCTTATTACTATGTTCTAATTTTTTATTTTATGAAACATATTTTTCTGTTAAATTAGGCTGACTTATTTATTTATAATTCAATAAAAACATAACTGTTGTTCAAGTAATTAACTTAAAATTGATCGGTTGAATCTACCTAAAATTTGATATTCGAAATTTTCATTTGGATCTTGACGGTAATAACTACAAATATTACGTTAGGTGTCTTACCTATGGTACAAATGATGCAATCTAGCATTTAGTTTCAGTTTCTGAATTATTCCCACCTGAGGAAAGGTACAAGGATCCCAGGAACGTTGTGTGATATTTAATTATCACTTTTTTGTCTGAATTGGCTATCTTTCTTATTCATTATTTTCAATCAGACGTAACATTTATTATTTTTATTCCCACTCAAGTTATTAAGAAGCATTACGGTCTTTCATATTTATGAATTTAGTTCTCCAGATTACTTCCACGAATATTACAAGCATTGACAAAAGCGTAACGAGGCGGGTGATGTACCTTTGTTTGTTCAGCTGATATGTACAATTAATGGTGGTCGTCTTCAAAGTAGGACACCATTGAGTCAACACACACACACACTTCAGCAAACGTTCCTCCCACAACTCAAAACATTTCTGTAGATCGCATTCATCAACTGTTGAAAAATTGGTCCCGACTTGATTTGGAAGAATCTAACACACAATTTAAAGCATAAGCTTTCAATAACGTTTGGTGAACCCTCTGTGGTCAACTAATTCAATTTCACTGGTCACTTTTCGTATCCGACACTTTCCAACGTATCTAAAAAATACTATAATATTCAACGACAATGGAATCGATTAATCTAGATCTAACTTCAAGGTCGAACACTAAGAGCGCAACATAAAACGGAAAATAGTCTGGCTATATTTTCGCCTGACCTCGAACGCCAGCAGGTCATCCCCGCTTTCGATCGAAAGACGCACCAACGTCTAAGAATTTACTTGAAATTCAAAAAATAAAACGACTACATAATATTTTATATAATTTATTTAATTTTACCCAAACTGTTACAGAAATCAATCTCTTCTGCTTGAATAATGACGCTTTTTTTATTGTCAAACTGTATGGAAATGGTTTGTTTATAATAGGCAGGCTGATTACCCAGTCGTAAACGGGGATTCATTAAACTTATCTTATATTTTAACAGTAAAGGAATTAGAGACATCTATTGGTAATTTCGAATATTTTATAACTATCAGGGTGGCGGCGTTGCCCAGGTATTTAATTCGACATTCATCTCTTGACCAACACCTGATTTAACCGACATAGAGAGCGTAACATTTTTCAACAATAACATTTCACTGTCCCTATGCCGCAATCTTAATCGAGACAATAAATCTAGAGACAGTCAAAAATACTCTGGTACACGAAGAAAGTCAAATATACTCCCCGACCTTAAAAAATCAAACGTGATCCTGTTACCCTAAGAGAGAAAAAAATACACTCGGTATCTAAGAAAGGCTAAAATATTTACGGTACCTGAAGAGATAAAGAAATATCCCGGTACCTTAAGAGAGTCATAAATATTCCCCGGACCCAATACTCAAAAGTACTCCCGTTACCCCAATAGAGTCTAAATACTCCCGGTACCATAAGAAAGTCAACATCGCTCACAGTACCGCAAGTAAGTCAAAAATAAACCCGATAACCTAAAATGTTCAAAATTACTTTCGGTACCTTAGGAGCTTCTAAAATAGACACAGTAGGTCTACCTTTAGAGAGTCAAAAATACTCCTGGTACCATTAGACAGTGAAAAATATTTCCAGTTTCCTAATGGAGTTAAAAATACTCTCGGTATTTTAGGAGAGTGAATTATAATCCTGCGGTTTAAGAAAGTGAAAAATAATCCTGGAAAGTTAGAGTTAAAAATTTTCTCGTTATCCTAATAAATCCAAAATATTCCCGGTACACTAATAGTCAAAAATATTCCCAGTACCTTAAAAGGGTCAAAAATCCTCCCGGTGAGTCAAAATATAATCCGAGAAGTTTGAGAGAGTCATTAATACTCGTGGAACATTAATACTCGAGAATCATTACTTATGAGAATCAAAAATACTCTCGGTACCATAAAAGCGTCAAAAATATTCACGGTACGGTAGAGTGTAAAATAATACCGGTAATCTAAGTGAATAAAAAATACTTCCGGTATTTAAGGTTCCCTAATAAAGTCGAAAATTAGCTTTGTCGTTCAGAGAACTAAAAATACTTCCGGAACGTTAAGACATTCAAAAATATTCCCGGTACATTAAGAGTCAAAAATTTTTTCCGAGCCTCAAGATAATCAAAAATATTCCGGGAACCGTAAGGATGTCAAAATTAATCCCTTCTCAATTCATCGCATACAGACTGGGGATGAACTCGTGACTTAACCGGCATCGGAAGCGTCACTGTTCTTCTCAACGACACCGAAAACAGTAATATGGACCATTTATTTCCCATCCGCCACCCGCCATGCAGCTGGGAACTGAACTTCAACATAACCAGCTTGGTAAAAATCAGTATCAACACAACGATCCCAAAAATTAGGGATTCGACACCAATCGCGTTCGTTTTGGCATCAATTTTATTTCATCCCATTCCAACCTCGGTTTCGTGTTCATTTCATTTCATTTTACAAAGAAACAAGTCAGTAAGTTTTAGTTAATGTGTTCAGTCATGAGTTCCAATATTCGTGACGTCTCTTCTTGTTCCTACAAACAACGTAATCAGCCTTCCTCTCCCCTCCCTGAAACAGTATAAATAAGTTGGGAGTCAAGCAAAATCTGTAGACGGCAGTGCTGTCGTGACCTGCCTCGTGATATTTTACGTACAGACACGCATCGAAGAAATGAATCTAAGCTAACATACGCGCATTCGCGTTCCAACTAACAGTTTTACCCCTGCGCGATCGTGGAGTCTTTCTATTCTATCGAAGTCGTGCGTATGAGTCATAAACGTGGCCGAATACGTTGTCAGTTAATCTGTGAGATATTGCGGCTGTAATGCTGGGAATAGCCCTGCCACCAGGATTGATCTCCCCCGGCCTTGAACACGCAAATCCGCGAGACGTCATATATTCACCTGTCAAGTATTTAAAGATCCACTGACATTCATCCTCCATTTGTTTTTCCGTTCCGTAACTGTTGGTTCACTCGCTCTTAATACGGAAACGAAATCCTTCCCTTGTTTAACGACGGTCTGGCCTATCGGTAAGAATGTTGCCGATTGTTTCAGCTCCTAAAATATTAGCGATGAAGAGTTAAAGGAAAGAGGTGCTCAGCATATTTGCGATGATGTCGAAGGTGGGTCGAGATATTTTCATCCCGAATTTCGGTTTCACTTCCCAGGGCGGCCGAGGACTATGCTGTGCGGAATCAGGAAATGATTTTCAATTCTTAATGTTCATTCAAAGACCGATCAAACCACAAAGAGCTGATAAATGCTGTAATCTCTTTAAAAGTATAGGAAAATAGTTTTTGAATTTAGAATAATTGCTAAACGATGGCAATCAAATGAGTGCTTTAAGGTTACCTGTTGACTAGCAGAAAATGAAATTTAAAAAACTTGCAATAAAAATTGAAAAATAAATGCCTGATTCATGGCTCCTCTTGGCTCAGGGCCAGTCAGATCACGCTCAATATCTCCAACTGTATGCACACCAGTTGGGGCTTGACGTGAAGCATTTTAGTGTGAGACCTGTTCACAATTGTTCCAAACGTTTCTCCCCATCAGAAATAGGTTTTCTGTGTAACTGGTTTCCAAGTAGGGATAAACTAATTCCCCGCACTCCAAAAAGAAAAACGTGGGGCCAGAGCTAACGAGTTACATTTTAAATCTACTCTCAGCCTCGTTCTGTCTCTTTCAACGGTGTTCAATGACAACATCATAATCATCTTCGAGAACAAGATGGAACCATGTTGTCTTCTAGAGCAAAATCATCTACTTCTTCACTGTAACAGCTTTGGTTCGGACGTGACCAATCGGCTATTTCAGCACGTATCTCATGATCCACTTCCCAAGCACCGTCTAAGGTATCATTGCAGAATTGTATTCTCCTTCCTCACGATCAAGCCTGACCTGATTCACCGTTTAACCGTTCATCATATCAACTTTTACTGTCTGCTGTAGAATGATTTAATTAAAAAATTAAGCTGCCATTTGTTCTATGAGTACAGAACGTCACATTCTCGTCAATGGCCTGATGAAAGTGGAATGATAGACGTGTAACCATCCATCTGATAATTCTTGTACGAAAATGTATTCCTGAATAGCTTGGCATGGCTTGACGTTTCCGCGCCATGATAATATCACGTCAAGTTCTACCGAGGGTAAAGGCTAATTATTTTGTCATCTTACAGCTGTGCCTGGCGGTTTTGCATCGCCACGCAGGTCCCCCGCAAGTGTGTGTGTGTGTGTGTGTATGAGTTTATTATACCATCGTGACGTACCGTCGGTCACAATTTAAACGAATTTACTCTTTAATAAACCATATTCATCTTTAAATAAAATTACCTGCATTACGTCAAAATACCAATTCACTCCACTGGACTACCACTGTGAACAAAAAGTAAGGTGAATTTATTTATAAAATATAAATTCATTATTTATTCTTCCAAATCAATTTCATCCCCTTCAAAGTAATCCCCGTCCGATAAAAACGCACTTTTTTCAACGCTTTTTCCAGTCCTCGAAACAGTCGGAATAGTCTTTTTCCGATATAGCCTTCAAGACCTTCGGTTTTTATGTCCTCAATCGTGTCAAAACGGCGTCCCCGCGTTGGCCTTTTGAGTTTGCTGAATAGCCAGAAGTCGCACGGGGCCAAATCAGGCGAATACGGTGGTTGCGGAACGATATGAGTCGAGTTTTTGGATAAAAAGTCGCGAAGAACCTATGCTGTATGACATGGTGCATTATCGTGATGAAGGAACCAAGAGTTGTTCGCCCATAATTCCGGCCGTTTCAGACGAATAGCTTCACGCAAACGACGCATAACGCTCAAATAATATTCTTTGTTGACAGTTTGGCCCGGCGGAAGGAATTAATTGTGCACCACACCACGACAATCAAAGAAAACTGTCAACATGACCTTGATTTTCGATCGACTTTGTCGTGGTCTTGCTTCACGTTTTGCACGATATTCGCTGGATTGGTCGGTGATTTCAGAGTCGTATGCTTAAATCCAAGTCTCGTCTCCAGTAATGATGCATTTCAAGTGGTCGTGATAGTCAGACAGCAAAGTTTCACACACATCAACGCGACGCTTTTTTTTTCCAAAAAATTGAGCGATTTTGGCACCAATCGAGACTTGACGCGTTTGAGACACAAAACATTCTTCAAAATGGTTTGGGCTGAGCCAAATGATATTCCAACACTATCAGCGAGATCTTTAATTGTCCATCGACGATTTTCTAGCACCAAATCTTTGATCTTTTGGACGTGGCCATCGTCGGTAGACGTTGATGGTCGTTCAGAGGGCGGTTCGTCTTCAACGCGTTCTCGGCCCTCATTGAACTCGTTTTATCACTTATAAACTTTTTTGTGCCATAGTTTGATCACCAAAGGCCTTCCGCAACATTTTCAACGTGTCCACACAAGAATATTCGTTATTCAAAATTTGATGCAAGTTCTTTGCTCATCAAAATCACCCATTGCAAGAATCGAAAAATTCACTTTTGGTTGTTTACAAAAACACATGTAACTCGGAGATAATTAAACCTTTTAACAGACGCTTGGCAAATATTATAGACAGTCCTACCAACCTAGGGAAAAAAATTACCTGCCTTCCTAATACCCGGGAGTTTTAAATGACAATTTCACCTTACTTTTTGATCACAGTGGTATATAACTCAGACTGCAGCGTCGAACACGCTATAGACACTATGTTTGGAAATGTTTCATCTGCCAGGAGCTGACAGCGATTTGAATGTACGATTAAATTTTCCAAGAAACTGTTGTAAACAGGTCGAATGGTTTCCGCACAGCACATAAACTTTCAATATCAGATCACAGAATAAACAGTGAAGAAGAAATTATCGACGTGAATGACAGTCATTCAGAACTAAAATGCAATGAGATTCTGTTCTGTATCTTCTAAGTTATAATAACCAAAGTCCGAATCAATCAATTATTATCATAACGAGATCGTAAAGTAATTTTTTTTCTGGTTAGAGTTTCGAATGAAATGAAGCCATGTGAATCCCATTTCGCCCTGAGACGTAGCGTTTATAGCGATACGTGCCAACAGACAATACACCAAGAAAAATGTGTATGTATCTCTAAAGTTTGTTTCGTCTAAGTAGCCCATTCCGATCTTATCTGATATAAAGTTTCAGCAATTCAAACTCTTTTTCCGCGCTCACCCGAAACCCTTCACGCGTTGGCTCATCTTTGTTAAGAATGGCAGAAAACAAAAGTATTTCGGAACACGCGAACCAATATGAATGTAGTTGGATGAGGCCAGCCAACGCTGTAGACGGTGGCATCTCGACAAAAAAAAGACAAATTAATTTTTATCTGTTTCAAATTTTGACGACCTTTGGCACTTGAAGATGATAATGAAAAATATAAAGTTACAAAATCAACGACAGCATGATTTTGCATAATTATTGGTACATGGATAGGAAGTACAGATAGATTTTCAGACAATAATTTTGCCTATAAAATAATATTAATTTATGCCTTAGAATCGTGCAAGTAATATCCTGATTGTTAACACTTTAACTGCTCAAGTAATGTTAAATATAGCTCCACCGGGTACAAGAAAACAATCATTTTTTGAGTACAGTCATGCAAAACTTCGACAATGGCTGTGACGAAGTACAATTATTTATTAATGTAGCGATTAGTTTGGTTTCCAGTATGTTCCACGATGTACCTGACAAAGCCTTAAGTTGATCCAACACATTGTCTCCATCAAGAATAACGAAATCACCGACGCTAGTACAGTCAAAGCTCTGGATTGGTGATCTCACTGAAGTACTCAATTGTACGTTTTTATCACTATCTTCAAACAGCGAATAAAAATATTATTTTTGATGTATGACTTCAGGAAGAACAGACGTGAGTCAAACGGTCACTTCCGAGGCGACATTATCAAGGGTTTCTGGCAGTCTGGTGAAAGGAAATAAAATGGAAAAGAGGACAAAAAGATAATCGAATAATGAAGAAGCCTGCGAGAGGATTCTCTAGCAGGTAACCTGCGAGGGATGTTCTCTCGCAGACAGAACCTTGTAGGAGAGATACGAAGGGGCTACCTTTGGGGATGCCTTTTCCTCTCCGTTTTTGAACTAAGGTTCCCACAAGCCGAGGCACCTCGGCTTGTTCTGAGAGGTGTATGTTCCGGGGTCACAGACCTTGGGCATACGGTAAGAGTTGTCCGCTATTCACATTGGAATAGTCGGCCAACTGCCTCCTAAACTGGTCGAGGCACGGAGAAGGGAATGCTGCGTCCTCACAGCAAATTCCTCTCCCGCTATCGGAAGGGCGTGGGACAAGCACCCAATGCCCAACCTACCTGATGAAGGTTTTTCTAGGGTTTTCCCTGCATTTCTTTAGGCGAATGCCGGGTAGGAACCTTAAATATAGCCCTTGGCTACCTTCCACTACCCTTCCGCATCACCCCTTTCAAATCCCTTCCTAAGCTATTAAAGGGGAGTTGCCCAACGTGGATTACCCTCATGTAGCCTGTTGCCCTAAAAAAATAATAATAATAATCGAACTATCTCTACTGAAGGAAGACATTCGAAGGATCTATTGCGTCTGGGAGGAGAACCAAAGACGATGAAGCGGTTAAAGGGTTAATATTAAAATTACCTGCAAGTTATATTTTATGTTCAGTCTATCGGAATTCCAAACAGAGTTGAACGAACATTCAGGAACATCATAAACTGGTATATCCACGTTTAGTCGTGAATAATTATCAATAATTTTTATATAGATATTTCGAAAACCTCTGTAGGTGGGGGAGTATTTTCAAGACCGCGAAAAACAGTTGAGTTTGAAGAAGGAGCGGCGGAGGCGGACGCTTCTCTCGGTTTGTAGTATTTCTAATATGGGCATTAAGGACGCAGCTGAAAACTCGACGGGAAAGGAGAAAAGTAAATTCTTATGAATTCACTGCTCCCATGAAGAAATTGTGAGTTACAAAAAATCGTAGAACGGCTGGTGGGAACTCTTCCCCGTTTCCTCATCGGTTCTGAGATTTGTACTCACGGAAGCTGTGAAGAGGACGAGGAAAATTCCCGTTGCGGATCTGTTGCGTATTTCTGTATGAGTGTGGCTATTTCTAGTCCCTATCATAACAGAGCCTGCTCTATCACATGCCATTCATGAATGTGTGCTCGCGTGAGTGTATTTATAGTTACTATGAGAGGTGATCAACCCTGCCGGAGATGAGATGCAGATTCTAGTACTCGCTGGGCTTACATGGTTCCTCCGTCAACTCCGCTCACATATTTCCTTCAGTTACAAAAACGAGTGACTTCTGAAAAACATTTGAATGACTGTATTCCACAAAGGATGAAGGATCTGGCGTGAAATAGATCAGACACTATTTTATACTTACCCTTTTTAAAGTATACAAATAGCGACCAAATTCTGAGTTATTTTTTAAAAAAATTATTGAATACAAGAACAAAAATAGGGATACAATATTACGTTTTTAAATTATATTAAAACTTATATATACATTTTTCACAGCGTCCAGGAATATTATAGAACCCATTTTCATTGACAGAAAAATTCTGGGATCATGACGGATCACACTTAACCCCCTATACACTCAAATTGGTCCACATCATTTCCTCCAATTTTTGTTTTATTAAGGCCGGTGTATCAAGTATCACATTTCCGATGGGAAAACCACATCTCTTCCGTCGGTAAACAAGTCTCAACTCGTCCAAATTTATTGGGACTTTATGAGGGAATTTTGTACATCGACTTCCTTCACGAAAGTCGTGTCGTGAAAGCTGCCTACTTCTTACTGTCAGCTTGTGACCTCTTTGGACCCCTGAAAGAAGTGCTTGGATAGCAACCTCTCATGATTATCATTATGTTGTGGGGTTTCTCTGCGAATGACTCATAACTCAGCCATACTCTCTACGGAAAAAAAATTAGAGAACTTTCCTAGACGCTGAGAAAAGCGAATTTATAAATTAGCGTATTGCGTAGAAAAAAAAATATGATATCGTCATTTTTGTAGTTTTGTCCATTAATTTTTAAAAATAATTCCTGCTTATATTTGATAGCAGCGGGACAGTTTTTATGAGCCGTTTAAGCGGTAAGTGTATAGGCTCATTTTTACATGGTGCTACTAAAAATATATCCGTTAAAGTGAAAAGTATTCCTTCCCTGGTAGAGGATGATAATTAAATGACATTATGAGGAATTTCGTTGCCAATTAGCAGGTCCCGTAATGGTGAGTTGTCTAATCCAAGCCGTCCGTCCCAATTATGATTCCTCTCATCTGAAAGGAACACTTCAATATTGTGGCTTCCAGTCTGCGTGTCATTTTGCTTCATCAAACAGATATTCATTAACTAAACCTACGCAAAAATTATAAAGTGAAAGACGGTGGTCGTTGCCCAGAAATCATCTCAATGGCACCGTATTTAGAGCGGCCGTGCCCTGAGCGGACAACAGTCCCTTCCTCACTCTTTCCGAAGATCAACTTTATCATTCTTTAACAATTATTATAAATTACCATGTTTCTAAAATATTGCTTTGTTTGAATTTTTAGAGACACGGATTCTGAAATAATATCATTTAATTGACTTTACAACACCTGAAGAGATTCTAATTAAATTAGGGATGAAACTTCCAGAATGTTTTTTTTTCTATTATAATGTTAAACAATTTAAATTAATAATAAATTTATAATTAAACAGGTTGATGTTGTCATTTATTTAAGGACATCAGATAAATATAACTGTTAATTGATCATTTATAAGCATATTTATTAAACGAATCACTACCAATTGGAACAGATAGAGATGGAAATTATAAATCCAGATAAATTTCAGAAATGTTATACATTAAACTTGTATTACATTCACTTAATGCTAAAACCAAGACTGATAAATTTGCTCTTCGGAAAACTTTATACCTGCTCGCTCAGCGGTCAGGATTGAGGAAGGGACTGTTGTCCGCTCAGGGCACGGCCGCTCAAAATACGACACAATCTCAATTGGTCCATTGACACGACTTATCACACCGGATGCGATCATTCCTCAGATGGACGTAATTCTTTTTCATTCTCCTTGGCTCTGTAAGACACTGAAGGCCTGGGCCTACCGGGACGACTGTCAGACTGTCATCTACCACGACACATTTAGGAATTTTTTGGAGTGTCACGTAGTCAACGTAGCTATTATCCTCTGGAATTAACATCAGTTTTCCACTACCAAGATAGACGTAACAACTGTCTCAAGTTCACGTGATTCGGTATCTAAAGACTTTATTTTTATATTTAATATATAAACAGTTATTCAAATTAAGCGAAATTTCTGACAAACAATGTACATAAGATTTGGTCATTATTCCCGACGGCCAAATTTTCATGTTTAATCGCATGTTTAATCCCTTCGCGAACGTCCCAATGGCCACATGAGTCGACACGAAATGGAAGTGGCGGTCCGACTGTATCTGATATTCACGATCATGGAAGTTCAACTGATTTAATTCACAGAACATGCTTGCCTGGTGTTCCGATGTCTCATTCTCTGAAGTGAATTCTGAGAGGGGTAGAGGACTGATAGAATAAGAAACAAGGGAAGTAATATTGGTGAGAGAGGATAAATTGGTAGACTGGCGTTTCATACAGAAAAAGAATTGACCATGTTCAGTGAAGTGATTTATTAGTGTCTTCATTCAGACGTCTTTAGAACATAATCGTGAAGTTAGAAACATGGACCTGCTCCGTCCTGGAGAGACTACAATCTCAACTTTCCGCCTATTAATGCAAAACTAATAGGGAAATGGATGTAATAGACTGTTATGGTAGTAGTTTCTGGAGAAGATGTCACCTTCCATTGAAGAGGAAGCCCGGGGAAGCAGGAAGCACGGCGCCTGGCCCTCAACAGAGCGAAGAAGACCTTCAAGCACACCTGCTCCTGCCACTGCTGCTGGATCATTCCTTAATATCTACTAGCATACACTTATTCACGACTTTCAACACAACTTCTTCTACAGTGTATTGTGATGTGTTGCACAGTAAAACCATTTTTCCCTGTATATTCAAATTATTACAAATTTATAAATTCTCAAGGATGATGAATCATGAACCTTTTAAGATTTCACTGAATAATATTCACTTTCACAGAAAATGTTGTTTATGTAACCAATAGTGAAATAAATTAAGGGAAATTAAATATGAAAACTTTGATACTGTATTAAGAATAAAGCAGCAATCTTTGACACAACCAGGATCTATGAAATCTTCCTGGCTGGTGGATCTATTTTCAGTTGACATGGTTGGTTATATAGATGGCGGATTGATTAATTCAAGTGCGGAATGATTGATGGCTTGGTTACAATTGAGTATGAATGATGAAATAAACATTTGTGAGAGTAGCCTAAACGTATGAGTACAGCCGAGCCATAGAATAATATATATAATTTAGAACGTGACTTAGCTTTTCCAAATATTTTATCGTTCGTATTGTAGTAAACATTTCAACGCAGACTTGATTTTTAATTACACCTGTTGTAAGTTTCAGTTGCAATAACTGAGTTAGTTGATTTCTGGTCAGGTCAGTCAGACTAAAATCTGTGTTTCTTTAATTTTCCGAATCCTAGATTTCCTTATCACTCAATATTTCTTGGTTCTTTGCTCGTCAACTGAACAATCTCGTAAGTCTCATTTAAAAAAATATGGTTTATTCTCCTTACCGTTCCAGCTTCTCTACAATATTTTAGATTCAAATTCCACTGGTAGCCTCAAAACAAGTTCGTTTCTGAAGCATACGTTCCAGAAACACTCCGCTGACATGACTTACAGTTCAGTGGATTCAATTTTTCATGTTCGTGTCTCAAAAAAGAATATACGCAGGATGAGTGCCGCGTTCTCTCACAGTGATCTATGAAGTGGCTAGTTTGGCGACCATTCGTCGCAATCTTGCCAAATTTCTACGTCGATTCCTAACATTTGATGAAATATGTTTCTGCCATTTAACTCTGGAGACAACATTCGGTAAAGTTGGTTTCTGATACGTGAATCTGCTCCGGAGAAGAGGGCGTCGTGAAAGACATGGAAAGTGATGTCCACGGTTTTTGGGATGCAGGCGGAATTAACCACATCGACAGTTTAGAGAAAGACAAAGGATACATGAAGACTATTATGACTCTCGCCATTGGACAGAAGAAACCACCGGATAATGTAGTCCATCCAGACAGTACACGCCCAGTTTCGACGAAAAACTACTAACTGTTGCCGCATCCACCGTATTTTTCTTTTTGACTTTACTTTATTTGCTAATTTCCTAGCCTGAAAAATTGGTCGCTTGGAAAAAAAATTCCCGCCGAACGAAATCAATGCCGAAACAAACGCCTATTTCGAGGACTTTCCGAAAAAAAAATACTTTATTGGATGGCTTCGAAAAGTCGGAGATGCGCTGGATAAAATGTTGAGAAATTAAAAAGATCAAAAAGAGTGTTTTCTATATTTTTGATCGTATTTATTTACCTGCCCTCGTATAATAATAATAATTATATATATATATATATATATATATGGGAGTGTTATTTGTGCAGTGCAGTGTTATTTCGAAATTTTTAGTGATATTTGTGAAGTGAAGTACAGTTTACAATTTATTTATTCCTGACTTTATATTTAAGATTTCTTACTTGTTAAATGTTCTGTAATGCTAACATATTCTCTCTTATTTACCTATGTAGAATTCATTATATTCTCCTTGATCCTATTTCATGTAATTTCAAATATGTGCACTTTAATTTCTTTATATTTATGTATAGTCTTAAACATCTAGGGTATTTATGTATATCTCATTCTATTCACATTCGTAAGTAATATCAATTTGACTTGTCCTATTTCCTCAGCCGAGGACTAATGGAACTAATAATTCTAATCTAATCTGATCTCCTTCTCAGCAATTTGAAACCTGAACACACTGAGGACATTTAATAGGTTGGGGAATAATGCTATTATTTTTCTCAATTGTTTTATACGTATGTGAGTATTCGATAATGCAGCCAAATAAGTATGAAAGGAATATTAATTAATTAAATATGTATATTACACATATCCGTAGAATGGTACGTTCAACGGGAAGCAAAGCTTAGTAATCGTTCAGGGGGTCCGGCATAGTAAGATTTTCATAGGTATTGAGTAACTGCAGAGCCGGAAGTGGAACATAATAGACGTAATCGTCAATCTGAACGCGTACGGGCTCTGCCCTCTTTTACGTCTTCGTATTCATTGAGTCACTTCGTTCAAGGCTTTATCATTGGACTTCCTTTTACACTGTTTACCCAACAAGTAATCAGATCCGATTGCCGAAGTCGAAACATTTTAAGCCACGAAGTCCAATTACAGTTTATGGACCTATTTATAAAACAATGGTCTATTTCTCGAGCGTGGGTTCGCACTTCGTTAATAAGACGAGCGACGTTCACGCATAGGGAACATGGCGGGACTAATAGACGCAACGCACGAAGTCTGAGTGGATTTCCTGTTGCAGCTCGCAGACCGTAAGGTCATCTGCAAGCAATCGTTTCAATAGCGCAGCAGCCATGAGAGGAAGAACAGGCGACGACGCAAAGACAAAACGAAAGGAAGAGAGTAATAGAAGAATGCGTGGAAGATCAAAATCAGGAACGGTAATAAATGCAAAAGGCGTAAAAAATTAAGAGATTTTATGAAAAATAAGGAACAGGTAAGAGAGAAAATCGAGGAGGTAAAGATAAGAAGTTAAAAAAAACTTGAATAGGAAATCACTAATTATAGACCTGTGTCTTTCTCACTCAACCAGAGGAAGAAAAAACGGACAATATTCACGTACCTTATTTATATTATAAAGAATAAAATTAAAAGTGGAAAACAGATGTAACACAAGGATGAAACCATTTTTTTTTGCATTACTTATGCTATCCCCCTCCAGCAATTTTGGAGAAGAATAAATCATAAACAAATATTGCAGCGCAGCGTCTACTTAGGAAACAACATTGCAGTACCCCGCACATAGTAGCGGCTATTTACCTCAAGATATTTAGGCAGCCGGGGCAGTATAAATATTAATTAAAGGCCGCAAAGTGTGCGAACCGAGGTTTTTCGTTTCCTCCGCCTCGGCGTGCCTTCCGGCGGCTGGAGCTGTCGTGTGTGCTAAGTCCCTGATTAATTCCTACGATCGGTTCCTAGGAACTGGGTCCAAGGTCACTACGGTTTTACAACACAACTTGCACTCACGCTGACGGTATAACTCCAGAAAGACATCTACGAACATTGGCAACCGAAAGTCACCGTACTCCCATTTTCTATGAATCTCATAACATTAATTGTCCAGCAACTTAGAAAACGCTTTTTCAGGAACTTGAAATATTGTTGTATTTTTTATTTATTCCATTGTCAGAGTAAAGAGGAACATCACAGAAAAATTGTAGATATACAGCAGGGAGAAAAATAAAAGGAGAAACAAAAAGGCAGAGAGATGCAAGAAACGAGACAGATAAAGCAGACAGATAGATTTATTGAGCGAAGTTGATAGCGACGAAGTAATAAATCGTAAAGAAGAAGAAGTAGATAACAATGTAAATGTAGACGTTAAGAACCGCAAAGAAACTCAGTTCGTTACCATAGAAAAACACATGGAATGGCCGAGAAACACTTATAACAATAAATTTAGCTAGAGCATACATACGATTTGTCAAACGTAATGTTCCTGATCAACGAATATGATATTATAAATATCAAAAATCAGTCTACTCTTTATTAATCCTGTATAAAGCTATTTAACAACCTACCGACGGATATAAAAACAGCTAATAATCTTAAAATATTTATTATAAAATGTAAAAAAAATTCTACTGTCTGGTTCATTTTATTTAATTACTATCGGGGTGCCCGGCGTTGTCGTCTATATTACCCCAGAAAATTATTTAACTCCAGACGTTAACACGTGATTTAACCGGCATCGAGAGCGTTACTTTTTTGAACATTTACCTTTTTACGCCCCCTACCATACTCATGCCAACGGAATATTAATTTCAACATAACCGGTATGATGGCCCACTGCACATTAATCGAGTCATGAAATATACTGGAACCTTAAATAAGCACAGTAACTTAAAAAAATAGTGTAAAAAACTGTTCATTTAATAATTAGGCACTTAGGAGAGAGGCGTAAATACTCTCTGTAACCTAATGGAGTCAAAAATACTTTGTAACCGAAGATAGTGAAACGTACTCTCCTGATATTGGGGGAGACTAAATCATTCCCCGTACCCTAATAGAGTCGTAAATACTCCCGGTACATTACTCCCGGTAATAATCCCAGTAGCCTAAATAAGTAAAAAAAAATAATCTCAGTAATCTAAAAGAGTCAAAAATACTCCCGGTACCTTCAGAGAATCTTAGGCAATCCCGGTACCCTAAGACAGTAAAAGTAATCTAAAGGAGCCAAAAATACTATCGATACCTTAAGAAAATCTTAAGCAATCCCGGTACCCTAAGACAGTGAAAAATACTCTCGGTAATCTAAAAGGGTCAAATATGCTTTCGGTAATCTAAAAGAGACGAAAATACTCCCAGTTCCTTTCAGAGAGTCAAAATTCTCTCGGTGCCTTGAAGTTTGAAAAACACTCCCGGTACCAAGAGAGGCTCTGAAAAACTCTCGGTACCGTAAAAGTGTCCAAAATTATCTCTGCACCTTACGAGAATGTAAATTAATACCGGTAGGCTAAGGTGGTGAGAAATACTCCCGGTACGTTAAGAGAGTCTGAAAAAATCGCGGTACCCTCAGACAGTAAAAAATACTCTCGGTAATATAATAGGGTCAAATATACTCTCGGTACCTCTAAGAGAGTCAAACTTCTTTCAGGTATTTTAAGAGAATCTGAATACTCCTGGCACCTTTAGAGAGTCATACATACTCCCGGTACACTTGACGAGTTCTGCAGTGCCAGAGGAAGCTTAGTTCTTTACTTTATTTTTTACATTATATGTATTTCAATTTCACTTGTGTATTTAATGTTCAAAAATTTTAATCTGATTGGCTGATTGCTTTACTATTTATAAATAACTTGGTCTCCGCAGCGTTTGGAAGTTGTTACGACGAACTCGCCATTCCCTTGCCGTGCTGCCTTGCAGTCTCGGCCACACAATGAATGTTAATGAAGCATTAACTGCAGTGCTTTGAACATTGGACGAGGAGAAAGTGATGGGATCATTGTAGCTCAACCCAGGTAGGAGTAACGATTCTTGAAGTTGCATTGCGGTGACAACGTGTGCTAGTGTCAGAGATTAATGGCTGCCAGATAGCAGGTAGTGCTGTTCTTTAGAGTTCTCATACTACGTTTAATCGTGTATCTTTTCATCTTGTCATAAAAAAAATGGAGCAGTTTTGGAGCAGGCTATTAAGCGGGTTGTCTACCTGTACCATCGTGAGAGTTGCTAGAGGAAGTGATACCGCACAGGAGCAGATGGCTGGATATCCATCAACTAGCCTCTTCATCGGGCGTCGACGAGGATCTGGAGAACAGGTAGCAGAGTGTTGTCCTTGAGGACAGACCCCAGCAGAGCACGGTCCTTGCCCCAGAAGCCTCCCGGGCGGCGAAGGAAAAAGTGCGCGGGAACTGGGAGACACCCACACGTGCCCCGCTCGTGGGCGACGCGCGACTCATCCCTGACAATCCACACGTATATCAGATCATTCACATAGAGTGATATGGGGGCATCATAGATAATCAACCACGGATGAAGAAAGAAATTAATTGGCATTCAACTCAAATACTCCATTATAACGTCAAGGGTCAATCCAATAACCAGCGTCAGGATCAGAAACGTACATAAACCATTGCATGATTTATTAGGATATGCAAATTTTGCTTAAAGACTGCAGCTAGCCGTGTTCAGAAAAATACGAAGGAATTAACATGATATTGGCTACAGACATTAATATCTGATTAGGGAGTTGATGAATGGACGAAAAGGGTAATAATAACTACGATTGTAATGGAGACAACATTCTGAAAAAAAATTGTTAGAAACAGCTAATGATGATGTCATCAAATTAGTCGTTCCCATTCAATTTTAAAATGAAAACTATGATTTTTTTCTCAACCGATCGTCGTCACAAAAGAAAATCCGCAAACCCGGTTTGCAGATCACGGTTTGGGACCAGTTGATGCAGTCGAGAACCCAGACAACGTCAGACTAAAATATCAGGACCATGTCTGCACTGACCGAAGTAATGTTTTTCGATTCACACAAAACTTTTAGGCCTGGTCTGCGCAGACGTCTCGACTCTTGACATATGTGAGGCCATTTATCCACGCGATTCATGGCCTAATTCGGCAGATGCAATTAGTCGTTTAAGAGGCGTCCATTGGTTTCTCTGCTAATTAATTTTATATTTAATTGGAAATAGTTTCTCTGCTCGTATTTTTATTCCGCCGCATTCCGTTAAGTCGACGACGGTCTCAGCATTATCCCTTGTCGTACTAATCGATTGACGAAAAATTTATCTCGATTGTAAACAAAATTGGTTTACATTCTGCAGAGATCAATAAATTACGGATCACGTTCAAAATCAATCTTCAATTTCAGTCAAGACTAGATTAGAAAAAAAAATTACGCGTCTGATTCTGTTACTTAGTGACTTGTTTCGATGTAACTGTTACGCGGTTACTGCGTTCGACCTTGAACTGCAATCATAGCCTATGGCAAGTGCCAACCCGATTGGTAGACTCGGTTGTAGCGGGTGAGGACTTAATTATTTTTTTGGTGTTGTTGGAAAATGTCAGATACGAAAATTATCAGGTTTCCCGTTAAATATAAATGGTCAGCGACAGATACTTATCAACCGTTATTGCCCAATCCCTCTAATACTAAAAATGGACCAGTTTTTTTTAACTGGTGAAAACGGCTGATGTCCAGGGCAGCCTGACGGATAACGATTTATTTCAACGAATTTTCGCAATGAAGGAAACTTATTCACCAGTGTGTTGACACAATGTGGTCCTCCTTTGAAGGTGGCCACCAATAATTGTACATAACAGGTGAACAAACAAAGTTGTTTTTTCGTCGACCTGTGTACCTTCCTTCCGTATTATAATTTCTTCGAGATCGTCCATTACCTGTCGAATTCACGACACGGCTTTGCGAAACAATTGTGCCAACAGCACGGATGCAGATACATGATAATATTGTCTATTATATTTATTACTTACAATCTAACAATAATAATCCATTGTCCTTAGTAATATTTATACCCTGAAAAAAGGAAACACTGCCTGAAATAATCATTTTCTTGAGCAGGACTTTCCCCAAACACTCTCACAGGTATTCCAGTTGTGGATCGTCCTATTTATGAATGAGAATTTTTTGTTTCTGACATCTAATTTGGAACTCAAAACCCTACTGGTGGCTTTTGGAGCTGATTCCAACCCGTGGCTCTTTCCCCACATAATCTTTGCGTTCTCTCCCTCCTTTGCGATAATAATTCGCAATATAATTGTTCCCTATTTCCTTCCCATGATCTGGCAGTACTCTTACAAATTTATTTACCCTTTTTACAACGATTGTACATGATTTTTTTTCTATAGGGATCCCAAAAAGCTGCCCCGTACCTCAAAATTGGTCCCACTAAAGCTAATATTTTGAGCTTCCTTTTTTTTTAGATCTCTCATTATGAAATGTAAAGCATTCCACGTTTAAAATAAAATTCTCTATGAATTTTTGAACCCCGCTTTAAACGTAAAATAAGACTTTCAACTTCGAGGTTGATTCCGTCTAGAACCAACAGCGACTAGCAGTGCATCGATTATTAAAAAATAGTTTCTCTGATAAACAGCTTCGTGTTATTAAACAGGCGATATTATTAAACCACGGCGTGTTACTCCAAATTTAGGCGACATGCAACATCGCGGTGCATAAAATGTCCATTTGGAAGGTGTCGTGAAAGATTTAATATTTATTTGTGTTTCCAGTTGCTGATGACCCTCAATCGCAGAGTAAATTTTTTTTAAAAAAATCAGGTGTTTATATTTTCGACTTAGCGTTGTTCTATACATACTATATTCACAAAATACTTGTTAAATAGTTACGTGTATGTAAGGGAATGAGAAACTAGGAACTGCGGCTCGTGCCATGGCACTCACTACTTTTCGGATTTATCACATTAACGAATAATACAGTTAATGATTTAATTCTGTTAGCGTATTGTGCAGCTTTGTCGTCGAATATATTTCATATATTCCATATTTCGATTATTTATATGATAAACATTCGTTTTCTGGTTTTATTAGAGATCCTACGAATGTTTTCACCACTAATAACGTAGTTTAAAAAATTGATTCTAATAAATTCTAATCGTCGTTCTTGTTACATCGGACAAACCAAACGGCATTTATTACGAGAATTAAATAACCTAAATCAAATTTCAATCTTACAGCCAACAAACACTTTTATAAATATAATCACAAATTTGAATTTTGACAATGCCACATTATTTTGGTAAAAGGATAATTTCAGATAAGGTTATTAATTAAAAATCCGAAAATCTCAACAAGTCACGAGAAGACATTATTTTAAGCTCCTCGGTTATACACATTTGTTTTATTTATCAATCTATGTTCAAATGCTGTGATTAGGTCACAAAATAGGGTCGAAACGTCCGATGTTTCTCATATTGAATTAGTCTGGAAACTAAGGTCTTATTAATTTTTATTATCATTTTTGAGTTTATATTCAAACACGGCTGGCTTTATTTTTCAGGCATTTTCGTATTAGAACGAATGAATGAAATAATTTATCCGTAATCACAGGACGGTCAGTAAGAAGCAATTTCCAAACGAATTTCGCGAAGTAATGGAGAACGCTGAGCTGAATCACGATTAAAATCTCCGTTCCCATCTCCCGCAATCTCAGAGTGATTCGTTTCTATTGGAGACTCGTCGCGTAATTATTGAAAATATATCCGCTTTTGGATCGCTGAGTAATGAAAATAAGAAAGAAAGCAAAAAAGCTAATTTATCTAATTTGCCTCGTTCCATTTTTTAGTATTCACAAGAATATCGCAAATTCATTTCCGGGTAAAAGGAAGAACAGTGATACGTATTAGAACACATATTTTATTTGTAAGAAGGTTGTGACACGAGAATTCTATCATCTCAAACTATTTACGAACATCCAAAAATATATTACGCTGATGCACATACATTATAATTTTCAAAAGATTCACATCCACTGTTGGGTCACGATTAGGATAATATCAATCATATTATGGAGAAATGCCGTAACATCAAATTTTTCATCCTACAACAGCAGACGCCGTATATTTTGAAAATATGTATGAGTTAGTTCCTATGATTAATGAAAAACAGACAGGAGTGTTTTCATCAGTGAAACGATCTCCTAATAAACCCGAATTAATTAATCGAATTTGATTTTATAAGCGGGGAGTAACATGACGTATTCTTTCCTAAAAGTTTTCAGATCTTAGTAAGGAAAAGAATAATCGCGATGCCACACTGAAACTTACACAAATCCAATATTTCAATGTAAGGCCAGTTCATTAGCCTTAGGCACCCCTTGACCTTCGGATATTCTGGACTCCTCGAGCCACCAACTGTAACTTCCCGGGAAGCTTCCTGTGTCTCCCCCTTGCCCGCTGGTCATTCCTTAGGCCTTGAACCTTTTCTTCCGGTCACCACGCAGACGCAGAAAACAGGGAAGCGAAATTTGTCATCGTCTGCGCGAACTCATGGGATTGTGAGCTGAATTCAAAGCCTCCCTCTCTTTGAACACGGACAGAGATTTTAATCGTCTGCTGTCACTCGTTGCTCCGTCACGTCTGAATCATTAGCCTTTCCACCCCCTTGTCAGAAGCCAGATACATCTTCTCCATGGTACATGTCCGAATTCAACCCACCACTGACATTAAATTTTAAATCCCAATATATTAGGTTTCAACGCGTCACGATTTATTTGGCGGGCCGCCCGAATTTCCTCTGACTGCGGTAACACTCCTGCTGCCAAAGATTGCGCGCGCGCGCGCGCCCAAAGATTGAATACGGCGTGGGCGTGGGAGGAGAGGAGCGGACGCTGCAGGGGGCGGCGCAGCTGGGAATGAGCGCCATGTGTAAGGCCACGTGGCTTTGGGCCCGCACAAGCAAAACACTCCATTATACCCAAACAATCCATACAGCCGACGCTCAAAAAATTATCACTTACTCTGTTACGTTCCGCTGCTCAATTATATATGCCATATACTTCGTTAAACTATCGTAAAAGGAAGTAACTTGTACGCGACCACAGCTTCAGTTTGGGGCGACGTGTCATTCCAAAATAGGGCAATAACATACAGACAAGGTTCTGTACTCTGTACTTATGTTAAGAGGTTTGAGAAAAACATAATCAGACGACAAAGTCCATAAAGAAAAGACTATCAGATATACAGATCCGGAAGTATTTAATTAAGTCCATGCAATAACTATGATACCTTTTCCAATACGGACACAATTTTCAACATCTTCATTCCTTTGTATTTTTTTTTTAGCTACCATCAAGGCATTACTCGATTGTAACCTCAATAATGTTATTGCAATAAATCATTGCGTGGGAATCCATACATTGACTTTTATTTGTAATAACTATACTTTGCTGTACGGAACAACAAAAGCAGCCATATTGCCATTTATTTATATATTTCAATATCAAATTTAGCTTACTCTCTATTAATTTTTAAGGCCTCCTCATTCTTTTTCATGTATTTACTACGATCATTATTATTTTATAGTGGCCTCAGACGACGTTTTCCTGGTAAACAATTATCAATATTGCACTTCGTTACATTTAATAGAAATCTTAAGTGGAAAATTGATGCTTCAAAATTTTACGTTTGAATTAATCTTTCCTCCCGTATGGTTGATTCTACCGTTATTTTTGTTGTATTTAAAGTCGTATCAACTTCAAATGGTCATCAGAGAATATACGATTGTTTCCATTAGAGGTTTTTGTTTTTTTAAGGTTTTTAAGTCCTTTTAATAATATTTGGAGGAGTAATCAATGTCGTGGAGGTTCCGTTCTTGATTAAATTTGCTGTACTGATGGTGTTGCATTGGGAGCAAGGTCCTTAGTGATTACGTGAAGTTGAGTCATTTCGGAGTGACCCCTTAGATATTTAATATTTAAAGAAGCGTTGATTTTTATGGTGTTGAAGGTAGCCTGATTGTGAATGGTAGTTTATTAATTTCATTTATTTCCATTTGGATTCCCAGTATTGTTGAAGTCTGGATTGTGCATGTCTCCAGATGTCCCGGACGGCATTTATTTGGTTTGCAGTTGTGTTGGATGGGTTTTATGGTGGCGTTCTTGGCTTATAATTCTGCGATTGCGTCTCGAAAGATGTTTTGGAGCGAAGGAATCCACGGGGGGGGGGGGGGGGTTATTTTTCACCTTCGGTCATTGCATTTCAATTTCATTTAAGGATTCAGTTTTGGAAAATTTCTGGATGGTGACTATATGTTTACTTGACGTGGTAGAAGGAATGTTTTAGGGCCAAAATGATAGCGTACAGATTGATATTTCCTGAATATTTTCATCACATTAAAAAGTAAAAATCAATTCTGCCATCCAGTTTTTTTCTCAGTGGTAGCAGTTGTTTATTTTAATGCCGAGAAATTTCGTTCTCATCCACGATTATTACGAAAAAATTGTTACAACGCCTTAATTCAATTAAATGAACACAATTTGTGCTGTTTAACCCGGGCTTGGCGTCTGTTGTAAAGGGTGTGGGGAAATAAACATTTCCTCCTACGCTGCGTCTTGTTTTCTAACACAAGGGTGAAGAGCGAGAAGGCTGAGAAATCTGTAATAGAAAAGCCGAACATTGTATCCTTGATTAGGAAACAATGCCGCATTAAGGGAAGTAGGACGTAAGCATTACGCAAAATGTGTCGTTAGAGCTAAATGAATCAATTATCATGAATATTGATGTAAACGTCTCATAAGGACGTAGCCACAAAGAGGAATTTACCAATTTAATTTTTTGCTACAATATACATAAATTTTAGTCAGTACGATTGAGTAAAGAAGTTTGAAGAGTAAAATATTATTCTGATATGGTTGACGCAACGGTCAGAGGGTTACGATAACAACAAACCGAACCCTTGTCCTAAGTACACAATGCAAAATTATAGACCTACAATAACAGACAAAAGCCTAATAAAATCATAAACATTGTCAAGATGCTCAATAAGCAAAAGAAAGTTTCCAATTGGAAATTTAATCCTGTTTTCAAGGCTGTGACGTCACTATCGTAGGGGGAAAAGATACTAAAGATTACTAAACAGTAAATTTTCTCGAAAACGGTGTATTATTTACCCCGAAAAAATCGTCCTCAGCGTCCCGAATTTTTCAGCACCCTTTTGCGACAGTTTTTTTTAAAATCCGTTTATGATATA
Source organism: Zhengitettix transpicula (assembly GCA_037074705.1). Classification (NCBI taxonomy): domain Eukaryota; kingdom Metazoa; phylum Arthropoda; class Insecta; order Orthoptera; family Tetrigidae; genus Zhengitettix; species Zhengitettix transpicula. The sequence continues at coordinate 7,024,802 of CM073595.1, forward strand.
TAATTTATTAGTGGATACATCGTAACTGAGACCCCTATTTCAGCGGTTTCGGCGCTGTGATGATATTTGACAGTGTGTTGCTCCTTAAATATTCACATGAATCAATCTCTAAATAATTTTAATCTGTAAATAAAAGTACTGGGTGTTCCCATAATTATATTGAGGACCGTATTTGAATATATTTTGAAAAATCAGAGCCGAGAATATTAGCCATTTAAATTCGGATTTTATGGAAGTTTAATGTTGATCACCCCAAAAAGTGTGATTGGAATAATTAGAAATTTGCTTCGAAACGTAGAAAATTGGGTTAGACAAAAATTACGAAGATAAGTTCTACATATAATCAGGTTTCCCAGAAATCTGGTTGGTAGTTTAATGGGCATGTATTACGGTAACAGGACTAAAACACACTACACGAAGAGACCGTGATCAAGACGGATGGTCGCAAAAAATATAATAATCGTGATATATCAATAAAGTTTTCTTAATTTAAATCATAGTGGTGAGAGAAGCTCAAGCTCGATGTGGTCGTTCAGACGAGGCGAGTAAAAACCTGTAATCACCACAAATACTACTTCTTGTGTAAAGTGACGCATGTTAACTGGTTGAAGTTTAATTCCAGAATGAAAATTCATGAACAGTCCGTGAATATTACCTTTATTTTTCAAAAACTCGTACTAATGTTTGCCTTTACACCCGAGGAAAGCAACAAAGATTACAGAAATGGAGTGCGGTTGTTATATATTTATCATGTGTCATTTGGTTACAGGAACATAATCCTACACCAGTTTAATTCCGTGGAGAGTGAATTGTTCGTTGTAGTGGATTTCGTCTTTGATGAAAGTAATCTTCAGGTCGTTGTTGACATGTTTGGTTATTTATAGATCTTCCAAAGGTTTCCTCAGTTTGGATTTGAATGTTACTTTTTGAATTATAAAAATGTCTGTCCATAGCCGTTAATTACAACTTATCTTAATATTTATGTAGTGAGTGTCGCTTTTTGAACTATATTTCTGGACTTATCTTGTTATCTCCGAGGTCCCAAACCATATCAAAACAGTGCTTATTTTCTAGAAAAAATACTTATATCTTATAATTGAAATTGGATGTATGTACGTATGTTCCATTCGACCCGGAGACAAACACTGTGTGGGTAAGACACGACTACGACTCCAAGGGCCGAGGGTGGAAATTTTAAAACATATAAAAGCGGCCTGTGTTTGTGTCGAATATGTATTTTTCGGGGTCAATCAGCTTGATGAGACGTTTCCAATTGATTATTAACTTCTTCAACTGACATCTATTCACGATGGTCTTTGTATATCACCACAGTTGACGTCCATACAGGTTTCAGCAACGTTTTGTATGCAAGTGTTTTGTTTCGAAATGCATATTCTTGACTTTCCACCCAGCAGTCTGTACATCTGCCGGAACTTGAGGTCAAGTTGTCTTCTTTTGTTCTTTATGTTTCCTCCAAGTTGGTCGTTGGTCAAGATGGAGACCCTGGTACTTTACTTCTGTTGCGGTAGGATTATTTACAGGCGGACAGGTGGTTTGTCGTATGGTAAACGTTGAGTCAGACGTGAAGGTCCTGATAGCTGATTATGGAATTTAGCTGGAGTGTTCGTACTCATGTGCCAGGGTCTGATTCTTAACCTTCTCGCTTAACTTTTATTTTTTTTTAATTTTATTATTTTAAAGGCGAAACGTTTTTTTTTCTTCGAAACACTGAAGTCCGTCTTCTTTCTTCCAATCTCTCATGATATCCTCTATTATTGACAACATCTGTACATCATCGTGTACTTCCTTGAGAACCAGAATGATAAACGTAATGAGTTCTGATTTGGTATTTGTAAAGTATGACCTCGGCAGGTCCGAAGCGACTACCGTTTGAAGAATTAGGCCTGTCTCGGGGGAGAAACGCGCCTCATTGGCCACGCCTGTGAGCGACAAGCCTTCACAATGCGACCAATAAATCAGCGATGGACGTTCCTCAGGTCCCCAGGTGGTCTCCAGCCTTGTCAACAACGTCCACTTACAGCTTCTGCTCATTATTATGCAAAGCATTTGTACCTCCTGGCAACGCTTCCACATTTTTCAAGTCAACTAGATGCTAGAGTTAAAGAATCCGAAAACTATTCCGTTCCGAACACTTACCGTAAATCTTTCGGGGCATTGTTTTGTTTGATACGCTCCTGTTGTGCCGCATCATCTCCAAAGTGTTTGAACGAGATCCTCCAAACAAATCCATCTGGAGCTTAGACCATTACATTTCTAACACATACAGAGATTTATAATGCGTCTAAAATGACTTCCAGACTTTTAAGAATAATTAGATTGTCTGAATTTTAAAAGCTAAGACAGCCCCACCTAAAATAATATAAGAAAAACAGTCATGCCAGGCTATTATTATGTCAAGATGTTTCAATGGCTCTGCCACAATTTTTGTTAATACCTGAAGACTCATTTACTAGTCGTTGTCGTCAGAACATTTTTTTCCTCAAAAAATCTCTTTCTGCAACTTTAGGAATTTTATTATTTCATAATCATCAGTGAAATTAAAAAGAAATTATTGAAACAATTAAAAATTAATAATTCGTGGACTATAAAATGAACATCACCGGTAAACCAACAATACTAATGTATGACAGCATATTTATACAAATTGTAACAGTTCACTGTTTAACAAATACATTTTTAATCCAAATAATCTCTTTCTGCAACTTTAGGAATTTTATTATTTCATAATCATCAGTGAAATTAAAAATCAATTGTTGAAACAATTAAAATTAATTAATCGTGGACTATAAAATGAACATCACCGATAAACCAACAATTCGAATTTATGACAGCATATTTATACAAATGTTAACAGTTCACTGTTTAACAAATACATTTTTTCCCCCAAAAATCTCTTTCTGCAACTTTAGGAATTTTATTATTTCATAATCATCAGTGAAATTAAAAATCAATTGTTGAAACAATTAAAATTAATTATTCGTGGACTGCACCGGTGAACCAACAATTCGAATTTATGACAGCAAATTTATGGAGAGTTTTAATTGAATTTTACAAGGTTATTTGCAGCCGCCTTCTTGAGAATTTATCAATTGTGGATCTTCTAATCCTGTCGTGCTACTTTTTTTTTCTTAATCATATAATTTTTCTTGAACATCACATTTCTGCACGTATCCTCTCCAGGCTGACAGAAAGCATGGTTTATCTTGATCTCACTTTGGCTTTGAATGTTACTTTTTGAATTATAAAAATGTTTGTCCATAGCCGCTATTTACATCGTATCATTTATGTAGTGAGTGTAGCTTTTTGAACTATATTTATGGACTTATGTTATCTCCGAAGTCAAACCCCAGAAGGTTTGTGTTTGATTTCCTCAGGAAATGTAATCGATGTAACCAATGATGTTACACTAACACGTTGAAGTAAGATTACCTTATGACGAAAGGGAAATTATTTTGTCTGGTAGCTTTTGGATTTAGATGACCATATTCATCCGTAATAAACTATACACATACGTACTAAAATACTTTAAAAGTCGTATCATTCCGTAATACGAACTTCATTATATCATTAAATTGGCATAGTGATTATAATGCAGGCCTATAGTTTATTACGAATAAATATGGCCAACTAACGACGAAAGCAACCACACAAAATAAATTTATTTGTACCACTGATCGTCTTATTTCCGCATCATCCATCAAACGATAAGATTGACCTAATATACTAACACGTTTGAAGTACTTGCATATATTTTTTTCTATATCACAATCGTCTCCATTTAAGGCTTTGTCTTGGTTTTCAAATACATAAACGGCTTCCAAAATCGTACTTCTATACAATTTTTTGATATACCCTCAACCCAAGGGGGTTGAAAATATACTTAAACAACATCGACGCAAATACAGGCCGGTTTTTGAATGATTTAAAATCTCCATCCCCGGCCCTTGGAGTGGTAGTCGCTTACCACATCCGATCTAACAATTCTTGTAGTACCAACTCTATCCTAGCTGGCTGTAGACGTAAAAAAACTGACTTCCTTTCCTGGCTGGCTATAGACGTAAACTGCTGGACTTTCATGCGCGCAAACGCCATTTTGACTTTTCAACAACAGCGGCTGAACTCACTTTTCCATTGTTGCTTTGTTCGATCAGACCGCTATAATGGATTTATCGAACAATTCAAATTTTATGTCGGAACAATTAATGGCCTAATTAATTGGCATTACAATATATATATATATTGTTCGCTGTGAACGACATTCCATTATAAAATTATTGGCACATGGATAATAATTTGGCCCAAAAAAGCGCATTTCTTAACCTACGGGAAATAATTTTTATTACTATAATGTAACTGATCAATGTGAAATACCATGCCCTTAAGAAGCAACTAGTAAATTCAAACCTGTGGCCTAGTGTGGAGGTATTCCTATTCTATAATTATTTTTTTTGGAGAATTTATTATTAAGCCGGTAAAAATTATCGTCACGTCCTGAATAACGAAACACGAAATAGTGTTAATTGACAATACCGTGATATGCTTGGAACTGCACCAGTGGTCCGATATGATGAAGTTATTTGCTAAACGACTGTAAGTGGAAACTGCCTTTCTCAAATAATGATTGAATTGGCGTCCAACTAGAACAAAATAACTGAAATCAATTTTTTTCGCTGTAGTGTGGATTACATTAAGGAAAATAGTCTTAAAATATTTGCTTCTTATAAAGGTTGGAATGAGATTTATCTTTCTGTTTCGCCAATAGGCGGCGACGGCCGAGGCAGAAGTTCGCAAATTCCTTAAGCGGTCGAGAATCCACCGGATACTACATTATAAATCTTTATTCTTTGTCAGAGCGTGTTTGGTCCATTTCAGTCTAATGCATTCTTACACCACGACCTCCACAACAAAATGAATAACATTCTCGGTTTTCTCCCATCATAAAAACACATAGCTGGGATGTTTGCTTTCCCAGAAGTGGACTGCAGACTCCACAGAATAAACTCACCACGCATTGTGGAAATAGTTGCGTATCTCTGATTATCTACCTTTAAACCGTTACCAAATTGATTACGCCCGAGAAGTAATTTAGTGAAGAATGCACGGCGAGTGAAAGTGAAGTCGCACGTTCAAATAAGTGACAAATTTGTTACCTGCTTCAAGGCGTAATCTTATGCATTAATCTTTTCGTTTAACCGACGCCTGAGACTAGAAATTGTTTGTTTTATGGGGAAAGTCTTCACGTAGAATCAGAGGATAGTCTGCTACATTTAATGCCGTTCAGAAACGGTTTTAAATATTCTTACAATTACTAATTACTAATATCACATTACGCGTAAGTATTTAGATTTCTCCGCTTAATTTCGTTTACATTTAATCATTTTGTTTTCACCGTAAAGCGGAAGCAAGTTCTATTCAAAAATTTATGAAATATATTATTTTAACGTCTGTATTTAATAATTAGATATAATAAGGACCATTAACAGCATTTTTTAAATTTATTTATTTTTAGTCGCATCAACATTACAGTCATTGTCGACGATCCATAACTAATGCATGAATTTATTACAATTGTTGCTTTATACATACATATTATTCTTATCCTAAGATTCATCATCTAATTAGATTACGTTTTGAGTGCCAGTTTCTTTACTGAATTTTACAAGGTTATTTACTGCCGCCTTCTTGAGAATTTATCAATTGTGGCTCTTCTAATCCTGTCTTGCTATTTTTTTTGTTACTCATAAAAATTTTCTTGAACATCACAACATTTCTGCACGTATCCTCTTCAGGCTGACCGAAAGCAAGGTTTTTATTGATCTCAGTTTTGCTTTGAATGTTACTTTTTGAATTATAAAAATGTTTGTCCATAGCCGTTAATTACATCTTATCATTTATGTAGTGAGCGAACTTTATTTATGGACGTATCATGTTATCTCCGTATCAAAACAGTGCTTATTTTCTGAAAAAAAATCTTATCTTTCCTATCTTCTTATAATTGAAATTGGACGTTTGTATGTATGTGTCAGTCCCTCATACAAATTTATGGCGTGGAGGGATTTCGACTAAATTTTGTACACATGTTCAATTCGACCCGGAAACAAACACTGTGGGTGTAAGACACGACCTACCACCCCCAAGGGTCGGAGATGGACAGCGGTGAAAATTTTAAAAATATTTAAAAGCCACCTGCGTCAATAAATATTTATCGAAATAAATTTCGTGGTTAATGTTTCTCCCGATGTTGTTTGAGAATAATTTCAACGTCTTAGGGGCGGGGGTGGTAGGATGTCAAATACAAATAACGTGTCTCTAGAATAGTACAGAGAGTTTGTCATTTTAAAATAAATATATATTGTGTAAAGACGTAAATCCTACGCACAGTCGAACTTAAATAGACATTTGTCCCCTGCAAAATTATGGACGTTTACAAAATTAATGGAATGATTATTCTGTATATGGGTGTTTATACATAAATTTTTCTTAATGTGATGAGAAAAATAATTTATCAGACGCATACATTAATATAATATTAGTTGTAAAAATTCAATGTTAATGTTGATTTGTAGGATTTTTCGTCAGTGTTTATAAACTACGTATAAATATAATGGATAAGCTGCAGTAATAATAAAAATGCATCAAGGAACCTCTGACTGTAAACGATTAAAATTAAATAATTTACAGCAAGAAACAGTCTTATGAAGACTTCATTCTAAAAAGCGTAGTTGCATTTTCTCTCTATTTAAGGATGTGAAATTAACTCTCTCCTCAGGTTTCACATCTTTATGTAGGTAATGATGGCATAGGCTTTATTAAGTTGAGTGACGCGAGACTTGTAGCAGGTGTTTTTTTTTCTCCGTGGCTGCTCCATTGTTCAGATAAATTCTGGAGTGGAGTCAAGGAGATTATGTCCACTTGCCTAATATTCAATAGCAGTCAGTCTAACCTGCGATCGCAGCATTGGAAGGCGTTTTGGATGTATTTTAGTATATAATTGTGGTTTTTAAACCTTGAAATTACAGAAAAAGAGTCTGGAAAATCCACGTCATTCCACGTGGGCAACGGATCTTCGCAGAGATTTATTTCCTTGCAGTCGCTCCGTGAGATAATTCACGAAGAAGATCCGAATGCAAGTCGTCGGAATATGTTGGATTTTTTTACCTCGCGGAGCTAATTATAATATATTATAGCCGGTCCTTCTATTTAAATATTTTCACGCCGTGGAATGCTATCAATTCACCCTAATTAGACCTCAACGAGCTCTCAAATTTCTCTAAGAATCTTTACCACCACGAACCCGATCAAAAAGAAGAACCCCCAAATTTTGATAGATATTCGGCTTCTTTTCCCATTTACTCGACGAGTGGTGGCGATGATCAAAGTTAGATTCTCTTCTTTTGAGAATTCCTCCCAGACGTCGGTGTTTCAGTGAAATAATGAGGGTTCCGGCGGTTTCTCTTCACAATTCCCACTGGACGACACAATCAATAACGGTTCAAGGAGTAGAAGAGGGTACGACGTTTTGAAAAAAAAAATACGGTAAGAATTTGTATCATATTTATCAGAAATAATGTGAATATGGACAAATACTGACAAATTTTCAACTTACGACGTTTGTTTCTGTCAATCGGCAGACCTTCTTCAGTACAAAAAATAAAAATTACTACCGGCCGGCCAGCGGACGACATTTATATGAAACCAAAGATCTTGATTTAGAATCTGTGTATAATTTTGCAATAGTGTACTTCCGAAACCAAAAAGAATGCTGGTACCAGCTGGACAGTATGTAAGTAACAAAACCAAATCTAATGATTAATTGTAAACACTAATTAAAGGATAAAGTCAGATTTCGTTCACTTTTAAATTGTCAATCAGAGTTAATTTCTTTACTTTTAATTTATTTCATTCTATCGACATATTGTTTAGGTAAATTGTAAACAGTTTTGTTAATGAGATTTTAAATCAATTTTTTGTGTTCATTATCAAACCCAGTACAGGCCCTGAGAGAAAGATCTCAAATTTTGTTGTAATTATATTTATTGCCACAAAATAAAATAAAAATATTTTGTTTGTTAATTTTTGATTATTATTTCATTTAATAAACGACCTACTATTTGATTATTACATAAATGGCGCTTCAACGTGAGGCAAATTAATTAAAGCCTTATTGTTGTATATTACAATATATATATATATATATATATATATATATATATATATATATATATATATAACTTCATAGATCCAACTTAGCGTATTTGTATCAAGTGAAGTCTGATGTTAATCATTTAAGCGATTATACTAGAATGGTTTGATTAAACGTCAAGTTTTCTGGCATTAGTCCAGTAAAAACTATGATTATGGATTATGTCAATATGTTTACTTAACACTATCTTCAGGCTCAAATGCGTCTTTACGATACTTAATAAAACAAAACAGGGAATTGGTATGTTTATAAAAAGAATTCCCTATATTAAATAACTTGATCAAATACGAGACTCTGTAACGTTTATTTCTATGAAACGGAAGAGGAATCGTAATTTTGGGGATGTTATTGTCTCTGGGATTCACGGGTGTTGAATGAGTAAAGTTGTATTAGTACAAAATTTGTCTGTATTTGGGTATATTCACATTGTAATATATTAATAACACGTTACTATTGAACAATATTTATTTATCAATTGTTGGAAGATAAAACGATGGTGTTTTCGAAGTTCCAGGCAGATTTCTTGAATGCCAAGAAGTGTTCCAAGATGAGACACCACTCAATCATAATGAGTTAGTAGCAACTCTAGTAGTAGTTACTTAGTACATCTGAAAAAACTCTAGTAGTAGTTACTTAGTACATCTGAAAAAATACCCGCTGTAGTCTATATAATAAAAGATTATGCATATTTGTATGTATGTATTTACGTTAATTTCTATACAAATTTTAAACGCGTACAAAAATTGCTACACATATTCTTCAAAATTCGAGAAACGGTTCGGTGGGGTTGAGAACCCCCTAGCATCAATGTGGAAAGAATTATAATTGAAAAACGTGATCATTAAGTGTTAAATTACTGCGCGCCAAGAAACCATGACATCACGCGAAAGAGAGAGACGTTATTACGCGGAAAGCAAAGGAAATAGTTCCTTTTTCCGTAAAGAAATAAAGCAGAAATATTTTCATTGAATAAAAAGTATAATTTTATCCAGTAATTTTCCATAGAATGATAATAAAAAAAATACGAAAAACATTACGATCCTTGCGGAAAATGTTTGGTAATTTTCGTGCCATATTAGTGACTCCAATATGGCGACCATTTGTTTACTATGGTTGAATATAGCTAAGAATTTCATCAATTTAATCTTTCGTAATGTCTGAAGACTGAGGGACAATTATATCCTGCAAGACTCAAGGAGTATATTTAAATATTCTATTCGTAAAGAAATTCGGAGGTATGTTTGTTGGGGTTCATGCAATAAAATTCAATGTATTTTAAAGCTGTTCAAGTAATGCACTATCGGTCGCAAGTATTTACGGAACAAGGAACTTTTAGATTTAGGTTAATCACTTCTTGACTAAAGGTTAATAGAGAATTAAACACCTTTTGGGGTTTATATAAATAAATAATCGGGCAACGCCGGGCACCCATCTATTAAATAAGAACATAGAAAATGTCAAGAAACTTTCTGGTAAAAATAACTACTTGAATACATTTCATTGGAGCGTAAACTATTGTAAATTGTGACTTACATAGTTTAACGATGATACCATATACATAAATCACGATATTGGTAAACAAACAGTATGTTATACGTTTCTTCATATATATATATTGTAATGCCAATTAATTAGGACTGTAATTATTTCAACATAAAACTTAAATTGTTTGAGAAATCCATTATAGAGGTCTGATCGAACAAAGCGCGAGCTCTGTTGCTTTGTCGGAAGGTCAAAAATGGCGTACGCGCGCTAAAACTCGAGACGAGGATAGTTCAGTTGGTGACTAGAATTTAACAGAGTTGGTTGGTGCCTGGACATTTCGGAGGACGGAACAAGTGATACTAGAGCAGAGACTAGCCGTCGTTTATTGTATTATTATTAAACAAAGTTGTGAGTTGAAGACAAAGTAAAACATTCACGAAAGCATTACATCGAAAATTTGCTAAGTAAAAGCAGTTTTACGTCCATAGCCAGCCAGAAATTGTAAAATTGCAGTTTAAGTCCAAAGCGGTAAAAGACTAGCAAATCTACAAACCACAGAATTCACCTAAGGCAAGCAGTCAACAGATAGCTGACAAAAAAGAGGATCATCCGTGTTCCTGACATCCTATAAATTTTGACTAGAATCAGTGTAAAATCTCGCAATAGTGTATTTTCGAAACCAAAAGAAATGCTGGAACCAACTGGACAGATGTGAGTAACAAAATACAAAATAATGATTTCTGTAAACGTAATTAAAGATAGAAGTCAGATTTCGTTCTCCTTTTAAATTGTTAATCAGAGGTAATCTCTTTACTTTTTAATTTCGATCTATTTTAATTGTCAAGTTAATTTCTTTTCTTTTAGTCGACGTATTGTTTAGGTAAATGTGAATTGTTTGTTAATAATATTTTAAATATAATTGATGTGTCCATTATCAAACCCAGTGAAGACCATGAGAATTTAATATTTAAAATTTATAATTGTTTTAAATTATTGCAACAAAATAAATAAATATTGTTTGTAAATTTTATTAATTCTTTTATTTAATTAACGCTTTCCATTTAATTATTACAAAAATAGCTTCAATGAGAGGAAAATTCTTTAAATTAAAATTAAATTAATTAAAGGCTTTCTTTTGATTATTACATTTTGACTTCCACAACGTGGGATTCGAATTCTTCAAATTCATTCAATCAATTAAACGACGTATAAATTGTGTATATTACAATATATATATATATATATATATATAAACGAAAAACTACGAGTCCCATTTAAATCGAGCTCTGGAAATTATAAAGTTGAGAGAATGGATACGAATACATTATTGACGCATTTAAAGAGACTGTTGTCAGTCCGACCACAACGCAACACATTTTCTGAAGATGAACGGTGTTTCTTGTCCATTACCTTCGATTTCTGTATTCTTTATCCTATCTCTAAATTTTTTGTACATATTTTGTATTTGTATTAGATACTGACGACGCCTGGTTTGAATTCTCAAGTTCACTTCCCATAGTTTGTGCTTCTTGAACTACTGATATATGTTTATTCTGTCAGGTGTGTTTTGTAATTCAAATCTCTACATTCAAATAAAATATCTAAATATTATTCTGTAACAATAACAATTTTTTTTTAGAAAATTTCACTTATGTCAGATTTAAGAATTGTTAAACTACACATTTGAATGCTATAAATTAAATGCATTACGTATTATGTCATATTCGTAGTGAGATTGTTTTGGTAAAGGCCTGACAATAGTATATTTTAACATCATTAATTTAACATTTTCATGTACATATTCCCACATAAATACAACGCAATCATCGACAAGTATGATTTTAAATTGCACGGTAAAACAGCAATGTGATGGGATGAGAAATAATGAGTCGTGTGGGAGTCACGAGATACACTTTCGAAAATTCTTGTGTCAATTTTTGAAACTACCTTTTATTTTCAATTCAATCATTCTCCGACGTCTGTAGCCTGATCCATGGGGAAGAACCAAAGTGTTTTTTTGATAATCCTCAATTCCACAGAGTTAGAATCTCGAACTTTTTATGGTTTATTGAAGTCGATGATTTTTTATTTTCAAGGTTTCCTCAAGCTGATGTGGAGAAGAAGAAAAATGAAATGATGCCGAAGGTCCAGGCGCTATGGCAGAATAATGGGAGATCTCGAACGGCCATCGAGGCGAGTCGGCCGAGATCCATGTCGTGAGATGAGAGCAGAGGGAGATATTAGATCGCGGCACCGTTACGATGACTTCTGCTTTAGCGGGAGACAAAAGAAACAGGGTGCCATGGCGTGTTTGGCATTTCCGTTAACAAACCGAAGCCATTCCAGACGAGGACTCTGCGGGACCAAAGCGACCACAGCACGTGCGGAAATGCTCCAAGTGCAGCCGAGCACAACACACCACACTCAAAGGACACTGACCTCTGCCGACCCAAAGTCATACAAGGGCTTCAACACTCTGATAACTGAAAACTATTTCACAGAGGAACTCCTATGCACATTTCCAAAATAAAACTGAGCTGCACATCTCCGATGTATGGCCCCGCGCCATCGTGTCTATTCTTAATTTCAGACCATGTTCCAACTCAGCTCAAGGATTTGTCCGGAATTTTAATAAATTGCATCTGCAATTTAACAAATTTGGTTCTATCCTCGTTACGTGATTGAAGCACGTTTTTATTGACTGTAGAGTAATATCTGAAGTTGATTTTGCAATCAATGTACAAAACTCGTTACTGATATATCAAGCTATTTAAGAGGAACCCTTTCAACCACCACAAATATTTATTTATATATAAATATATATATATATATATATATATATATATATATATATATATATAGAAAATAATATTCATCCTACCTACTGATCGAGTTACTGGAACATAATTGAATCCAGTCCATCCGCAACACGAATTCCAAACTATTCACGACATACAATTGAAATTAGTGTATAATGAAATTAATTCTTCAGTTACTTTCTACAGACAGTATTGCTTTATATTTTCTGAACTGAATAATAACACGTTTATTATTAGGCCATTACATTCGGGCGAACGCTTCTAGCGGTAGTTGTGGTCGCATGACACGTTTGGCCTTTCTATATAGATTAGTATTTTATTATTTAATCAATGAAATGACTTTTAAAATAATCGACAGAACAGGGAATCGAACACGGGATCACTGTTAAATACGCGGCTGCTCTAACCATCAATACCATTCTTATTTCATTAATTCAGTTTTTCCAAATTTTTGAGCTGAGTTTTGAATAAAAATTTCTATTCAATATTACTTCAATAAATTAATTGGTTGTTGTACAGGTACGTGTTTTTACTAGATCAGACCATAAAGGTGTATCTTTTATTCCCAATCAACTGACACCTTAGAAATATTCAAACTGCAGAAAGTAACAGGAAGATTAATGGAGTGCAGAATCGGATAACATTTAACGATCATGATGCTTCTTCTAAGCGATATAAAACCTATTCATTATGAATACAATACATATTTTATTTACCCAGCCATTCTATTCGATTCTACGAAGACGAACTATAATGATAGTGCACTTAATCTAGCTCTAGGCTTGATTTTATTAAATAATAATGAAATTTCTTTAACGATATTAAATTTAATTACACAATACCCATACAGATATTTATATTTCCTAATATTATGTATGGGTTTAATGATCTCTGTTCCTCACTGTCGAGGTTAAAAAATGAATTAAAATACAAATTTTATCAATCTAGCCCTTCTATTCGATTCTACGAAGACGAACTATAATGATGGTGCCCTTAATTTATCTCTAGGCTTGATTTTATTAAATAATAATGAAATTTCTTTAACGATATTAAATTTAATTACACAATACCCATACAGGTATTTATATTTCCTAATATTATGTATGGGTTTAATGATCTCTGTTCCTCAAAGTTGTGGTTAAAAACTGAATTAAAATCACGATATCTATGCAATTTCATATATGAAAATTTTCCTTTGTACCATCTATAAAATATGACTGTGTATAATGTGAACATGGGATTTTTGGCACGAAGTGTGTCTGATCTTGCGGTTCGTTGACTTGTTGCGACGTGTCAATTTTTTCATATGGTCACAGCGAAGTTGGTCATCCAGGAAACTGAATGCATCTACATGTGTGTGAAACCATCTCATTGAAGCAATGGCTCTGCTCCTCCAGTTTGGCTGACGTTTCTCACAGGTATACTGAACACAGAAAATTTCAATAGTGCAACACTAACTTCTAGAGCACCGCGTGAAAGTCTCCGAAACAGCAATTAGTCTTGTTTGTCAATGACAGACGTTACCGAATTCCCAACCTGATCCTCTTCACGTGCTCGAAAGCGAGGCTCAGAGACTACCTGGGAACTTGTGTCAACGACGTTCAGTCTTTATTGCGTCTCTACCGTCAAGTATTGAATAAATGAACATGAAACACTTGAGTTCTCAACATTATTACACTCGTATATTTTAATTTAATTTTTATATTCTTTCCTGATTAAATTTTAATCCTTTCGAATGTTTCAATCAAAACCATGTGATGATTTTGTATTAATTCGTTGTATGAGTCGAAACGTATTTACTTTGTTTTGACTCACGTCTACTTTTTAAACGCTCGAGCTTCTAAATTCGTTTCTCACCAGGCAGAAAACAGCGTATTTTTCCCGATATAAAATTAATTTCCACATTAAATAAATCTAAATTCAGTACCACTGCACTTAAATGCTAAGCTAACATTCGACTTATTTAAATATAAGAACTGTACACGTGAAGAATATTCGTGACAGGCACAAGTCTTATTTATTTCACCATCACACGAGCATTCATAATTGGAAAAACATGCCCGTTGAATCTGCTGAAACAATAAATGATTTGTGCGTAGACCAATTCCATGAAGTTCACTCCGTGACCTCAAAATCATGAAAATTAGTGTTTATAAGAACATAAGATTCCTGTCTGCTTCGTATTTTCCAGCCGGATGATAAATATTTAGCATAAGGTTGTTGTATAAATTTATTTTCCAATTTATAATTTACGATTACTGGTGCAAATGCTGTCTGGAAGAGTCTTCAGCGTTTTCTGCACTCTGTGAAATGCTCTCGATAAAAATAAGCTTGAGAAAATCGCAGCTAAAGCCCGCGCAAGAGTTTAATTGCCTTCGTCTAATGACTGCACACTATTCAGTAGCTGCAATCAAGCAGGAACAATGCAGAGGAAGCGTGGGCTGCACCAGATGTTTGCTTTCCAAAATGGGTATTTAATTGAATCGCAATAAAAAGTCCCAGCGGAAGCTTTTGTGGAGCGATTTTGGGTCTCCCGTCCCGCTCAAATCAGCGTTCACGCAATTGAGTCGAATCGTTTGCGCTTAATTTCACTTCCACTCGGCGTGAGGTCCTCTAAAAGTGCACATTGGTCGGTCTTTTCATATCTTAAATCCAGAATATTGAACATTTTCGGCTCTGATAAAAAGTAGAACGAGTATTAAATTTTAAAATTGAACAAATGATTAATGGAATGCCGTAATAAAATTAAATATTTGTAAGGTAGTCCGACAAACATTAATATTAGGGGAAAATAACCACACACAATCTCATATAGTTACAGTAAATAGGCAGCTTTAGACCAAATTGGGTCATTTTCAACCTGTTCGTCGAGCAGAAAAACAGCATGTGGCTTGTGATGAAAATCCAATTATGGAGTTATTTAACGATAATCGGACAAATTGTTGTAAACTGAAATACATTAAATCTAAAAATATAGTTTCAAAGAAACGTACGTTATATGATACGTATAACATTATTTTAATACTCAGTTTTATTTTAATTGGCCCATAATCGTTTTACGGCTCGAGGAGACGGATGAAAATGACCATCTAGGTCGAAAGCTTCTGACTGTATTTTACTATCACTACATGGTGATTTTTCAGTAATATTGATCTGGTAGAGTCTATATTAATCTTCTTATAAATAAAAATGAGTGTATGTATGTTTGTATATATATTTGTATGTTCGTTATACAAATCTACACCGGTGGAGAAAATTTCACCAAATT
Organism: Zhengitettix transpicula; assembly: GCA_037074705.1. Classification (NCBI taxonomy): domain Eukaryota; kingdom Metazoa; phylum Arthropoda; class Insecta; order Orthoptera; family Tetrigidae; genus Zhengitettix; species Zhengitettix transpicula. The sequence continues at coordinate 7,040,598 of CM073595.1, forward strand.
TCGTACACGTGTTCTTTACGACCAGGAAACAAACACTGTCGGGGTGAGACGCGTCTACCACCCCCAGAAGAGGGTGTGGAATAGGGTGGAAATAATTAAACATGCTAAAACAGCCGGTATTATATTTGGATAAATATTTTTAGGGGTCAAAGATATTGATAGTGTTTCTACCGATGTTATCTGAATATAATTATCATCTTCTACGCCCTGGGAAAAGGGCACCCTTAGGGTTTGGGGTGGAGTTGCTTTACAGAAAAATAACGCGAATACAACCGAGATTCGAGTCAAATCGAAGGTAATGGATGTCGCTGAATTTATTTATGACAATCTGGGCAACGCGCGGGTATCGGCTGGGTTGGGATGAGTTGACCGGCCGTTCTTTGCGTCGATTAAATATATTTCGGGATGAATTAGATTAATAAAATTTCCCTACATGTTCTCTGTGTATAATTTCAACCCCTTTCGGACTCGGAAGGGTGCACCCTTAAGGGTGGGCGTGAAGTGGCATTAAATAAAAAGAAAGCAAAAACTATCGGGATTGTCACTGAGTTTAATTAATTTCCTTGAAAATAACGGGAAAACAACCGAGATTCGCGTCAAATCGAAGGTAATGGATGTCGCTGAATTTATTTATGACAATCTGGACAACGCGCGGGTATCGGCTGGGTTGGGATGAGTTGACCGGCTGTTTTTTGCGTCAATTAAATATATTTCGGGATGAATTAGATTAATAAAATTTCCCTACATGTTCTCGGTGTATAATTTCAACCCCTTTCGGACTCGGAAGAGTGCACCCTTAAGGGTTGGCGTGGAAGTAGCATTAGATAAAAATAAACCAGAAACTATCAGGATTGTCACTGAGTTTAATTATGACATTAAACTTGACCGTTTAAAACCCCGAAGCGGGAGTGGTCGGAGGTGGAAATTTTCAAACTTGTTAAACGGTCGATATTTGCGATAATTATTTCCTGGGGTTAATTACTTTGATAGTATTTATACCGATGTTGTTTGTGTATAATTTAACTCCTGTGAGGGGAGCAAGCTTAGGGGTGGGGTGGAGGTGCGTTAAATAAAATACCGCAGAAACAACCGAGATTAGAATCAATTCAAAGACTACGAATGTCGCTGAATCTAATTGTGACAACCTGGGAAACCCGACGGGTTTGGGGTGGGGCGGGGGAAGAAATTTTCAGACAATGTAATCGGCCGATTTTTGCGTGGAATACATTATTTTTCATTATCGCACATTTGTGGGGGTGGTCATATTCTAACAAGTAAAAACGGCCGATATATTTGGTCAATGACTTCATCCCCCTTTGGCATGGGAGGTGAGCACATTTAGGGATAGGGTTCGAGGAGCCTTACATAAAAATAGCGCAAAAGCAACCAAAATTGGAGTCATATCGATGGTTATAGATAAATGACATCTCGGGCAACGCCGGGCACCCAGCTAGTCAAATATAAAAAACAGCAACCAAATGAAGCTAGAAAACTAATGAAGCCGAATTAAAGTTAAATTCTGAATCTAATTTTTCTTTTACCGTAGTTCAGTTTTCGTTTCCTAATTCCTGCAATGACCATATCAGTTATGACGCGGAACTTGTAATGGTGATTTGAAACCAGTCACCTTCGTCCTCAATTCGGATTTTCCAGGTTTCCTCTATTTGTGAGGGCATGTAGAAGGATAAAGTCCTATTACACGGCGAGGGCCGCTTCCTTTCCTGTTTCTTTAAGGAAGAAAACGGAGGAATGCGGCCGAACGGAATCGGAACTCACGTAGTTGCCTCGCTCGGACCAAATTGTCCAAGAGCTGCACAAATCCAATACTACGGAACCGTCATTTAAAACAATTTATAAGAAAAAATCATTGAGTACAATATATAGATATGAGCAATAAAAAATATATTCCTAAGCTTAATTCTTCATAAAACGAGGAAGTATATTTTCGATAAATCGTTATATCTATCTTGTAATAATTACATTTCGTATATTAATTTTTTTCTGTATAATTTAATATTTTAAAATAATATATTTTATATTTATAAGAATATCTTCCAAATATTTACTCAGCTGAAGGTGTTTAGAGTTAGATTTAAATTAAAGCAATTAAACATTTTAATAAAAACCATTTACGACCTTATACAGGCACTTTTTATTTTTTATATTATGACGCCGTTTCGATACCTTCTTGTATCTTCTTCAGGTATTGACCGAATTAACACAATAAAACGAAACAAGCTATTAAATTCATACAGTTTTGTAAGGGAGGCAGACTATTCACATGACGCTAACAAGATTGAAGCAAAACTGAATGGGAACTGTGTAAATTTAATAGCTTGTTTCGTTTCATTGTGCTAATTTGGCCAATACCTGAAGAAGATACAGAAAGGTATCGAAACGTCGTCATAATATAAAAAATAAAAACCGTCTGTACAAGGTCATAAATTGTTTTTATTAATTCAAAACAGAAGTTAAATTAAATTTTTCAAATATTTTAATGTTTCTAATGTTTTTAATTTCGTTTAATACTATGTTTTTTTATACATATTATATTTATCCGAGATTCTATATATCGTATCAGTCACTTTATATTATATACTTTCAACTGCGTTTGATAAACCATTCTTACTGTTTACATTGAATATTTTTTTGTACATTCTGAACACTTTTTTTCTTTAGTAGTACCACGTAATAATAGATTGATATGATGCAAAACAGACCATTAAGAATTTTATTAGCTATAAATAAAAAGTACAGAATAAAACCTATTGTTAAGAGAAATGCTTCAGTATTGATGTCATATTTTAATAAGTCTCATAGAAACCCATAAAATGTTAAAAGAAAGCAAGAACTGGACACAACTAAGACTAAGTTATACTTATAAAAAATAATTTGGAACATTCGATAAGGGGTTTGGAGAATTTAACCACATGCCAAAAGAAATCCAAAACTGTGATATAATTAGGAAATTTATGTTTCTTAATTTCATGTGGCTAGAATTTTGTATACATGATAAACAAGTAGCATTTTTGATGAATGAATTATTATTTTTATTATATAAAACAGGTGTAAAGAGACTTAAAATACATTAAATAGCATAAAATATATAGAATATAAAGAATTTTGGATAGTGGAAAAAGTTATGTATGAAGTATTAAATGAATTTGTAAAAAACGTATAACGTTTTAAAAACATATAAATATTTAATTACTTTAAATTAACTCTAAAGTTCTAACTCCAAATAACTGTTCAAATATATTATTATAAATATAAAATATGTTATTTTAAAATATAAAAATTGTATTAAAATACAAAGTAAATTTTTTATTATATAAATTAATATTATTATATGATAGATATATATTATGAAAAATGTACTTCCTTGAAAACACACTAGAATTTATTTTGGTTTACTTTATAACCATATCTATATAATAAAAAAGGATGTATATTTGTATGTATGTATGTATGTATGTATGTATTTACGTTAATTTCTATACAAATTTAAAAGCGTGGATAGATTGCAACAAAAATTGGTACACAAATTCTGCAAAACACGAGAAACGGTACTGTGAGGGTGAGAAACCCCTAGCATACATGTGGAAAGAATTATAATTAAAAACCGTGATCATTAAATATTAAATTACTGCGCGCCAAGAGACAATGACGTCACGCGAGAGAAAGACGTTACTACGCAACGAACAAAGGAAATATTTCCTTTATTAGGAATGAAATAAAGCAGAAATATTTTCTTCAGCAATACTCCATCGAATGGTAATAAAGATGAATACGAATTACTTTAGCATCCTTGCGGAAAATGTAAGTTAATTTTCGCGCTGTATTAGTTGTGAGTCTAGCTAACAATTTCATGAATGTAATATTTCGTAATGTATGAAGACTGAGTGACGATTATATCCTGAAATACTCAAGGAATATATTTAAGTATTCAATTAAATACTTTTTCGAGTTTATATAAATAAGTACACGAGCAACGCCGGGCACCTAGCTAGTATATAATAAGAAAAACAAATTGCTTTCACAACAGCTCGAGCAAATATTTATCGAAATTCGATACTTTGTAATTTCTGGAGTAAAGCCATGTATTTACTATAGGATGGTAAGCTAGATGGGAGCTGAAGTCCTGGGGGTCTGAGAAGCTGTTTCCGTGACCGACTCGGACACGATTCTCGGTAATCGCATTGGCTTCTCGCCCAAAGAGCCTGGAGTTCAGTTCCCACACAAACATTGCGGACTTACGGTGCACATTTGCACTCAAACAGTGTGAACTGCATCATGCACCTGCTTTGGAATTTATCTAATCTCGTTCTGACGTTTAATTCTGGAAGCTTGCGTGTAGCGACATTTACACCTTTAATTTAAAGGCATCGGTGAGCACACGGCTGATTTAATAATGTCATATTTTATTGTCAGGGAACTTCCTGTATCAACTTATCCCAGAAAATATTCTGCATGGCAATTATTCACGTTAATAACATTTTCGAAGAATTATACTTCAAATTTGTATTGATCCAATGTGTATAAATAATTTTTGTACGAGTAATTTTTTAAATAATTATATCGAAACTAAATAATACGTATCAATATAATTAAAACGGACGGATAGTGGTGATATAAATATTGTGAAAATAAAAAAATCAGTTTTTATTGTTTGACTTTCACGGTTGAAAAGCTAAGAATATTTCCAAAAAACCTGCGTGTTTCACAGCAACATTTATAACAGTGAAACAAATTTACTGAATCAAATTTAACATTCCATTTGATGCTATTATAGAGTCGCTAATGACTATTATGTCAAAGCGACTAAAAAAAACATCGGGAATTGCATCATTTATTATTCCACAGACATTTGTAAAATTTAAAATTATTTATTAATACAGCAATTTGAATAGTCCTAATTTTTAATTGTATTGATTATTATAGAATATTGAAATTCTGTCGGCTACTGATACAAACTCAATAATATTATAAATATTGACTTTTTTTAAACAATTCTGACGAATAAATATTGATTTTTAAAAAATATATATACTGAAGTCATTAAAACATTTTTAGACGTGTGTCTATACATTACTTGTACCCGTTTATATTTCGACCGAAATTGATAATTATGTAATAACTAGCTGCGTGCCCGGCGTTGCCCGTGTACTTATTTATATAAACCCGAAAAAGTATTTAATTCTACATTATTCTTTAGTTCCTAGTTCCGTACATACTTTCAACCGATAGTGTATTAATTGAACATCTATATAATACATTGAATTTTATTGGATCAATCGCAACAAACATACTTCCGAATTTCTTTACGAATAGAATACTTAAATGTACTCCTTGAGTATTGCAGGATATAATTGTCCCTCAGTCTTCAGACATTACGAAAGATTAAATTGATGAAATTCTTAGCTATATTCAACCATAGTAAACAAATGGTCGCCATATTGGAGTCACTAATATGGCACGAAAATTACCAAACATTTTCCGCAAGGATCGTAATGTTTTTCGTATTGATTTTATCATCATTCGATGGAGTATTAATGTATAAAATTATACTTTTTATTTCATGAAAATATTTATACTTCATTTCATTACGGAAAAAGGAACTATTTTCTTTGTTCGTCGCGTAGTAACGTCTCTCTCGCTCTCTCCCTCGCGTGACGTTATGATATTTTGGCGCGCATTAATTTAACGCTTAATGATCACGTTTTTAAATTATAATTCTTTCCACATTTATGCTAGAGGTTTCTCACCCCTACAGTACCGATTCTAGTGTTTTGAAGAATATGTGTACCAATTTTCGTTGCAATCTGCCCACGCGTTTAAATTTGTATAGAAATTAATGTAAATACATACATACATACATCCTTAATTATTATATGTAATAATAATGGATACAAGCTTTAAATAATCGTGACTGTTTTCCGTAACTAAAACAGCCCGATTGGTGTCAAAATAAATAGTGCTGTATATTACATAAAAAATTGAATTTTGATCGGTATTTTAATTGCATTTCTGGTTCGCACGGTTCGAGTTTTTATGCATACCTTCGTCCCCCGATCAAATATGGCGGACTTACGGTGTAAATAGGGTTGTTATTACGATTGTTTGCTAAATTTAAGTAATCGTTCTTGACTTCTCCGCAGTCTTAAGCTGTAACAAGCCACTAGACTGAATTTACAAAAAAAATTAAGAAATAAAATAATAAAATAATTTAAGGGAAAAATTTTCCTACCGTTTTAAAAAAGTTCTTGGCTGAGAAGGATATTTATCATCAAAATTACTATAATAGTCGAATTGTTTTAACGTAGAAATATGTCAAATTGATGTAATTGGCACAGGCCACATCATTTTAAGTAATTTTTGACTTTGTGTTTCTATATATGTATGTACTAATTATTAAGCTTGACGTTTCTCTATCCTGTATTTTGCAATTGTTGGAAAATACAGACATTTCCTAACCAATCAATACCTATTATGTACAATCCGTCGTCGAGCAGAGAAAAGCTGAATTATATCACACCGTTGTACATATTCAAGAAATAGACGTTAAAGAGCCGTTAAAACAATTATAGAATCCACTATGAAGGACAAACACATTACAACAATTAAATAATTTCAAAGCAAAAATTAACAAACGGGGTTAGATTTTCGAGGAATCGAAGTTAAGAGTTGGAAATGTTTGGCTATGCAAAGGTTTCGGAGAACCACGTCAGGCACATTAGAAATAATGCAGCATGGAGGCGCAGGAACAATGCAAAGGAGGGTCTGTCAAAAATGATAAAAGGACTTGGCGTGTCTAATATAGGTTGTAAAACGACACAAGTAGCCGGGGCGGAATCAACACAACAATAGACCATGAAGGCCCTTCCTTTCCTGCAAAAGAGGATCCATAATCGTACAAGCGTTAAAATAAGAGTCAGCTTCTGTCTAACATTCCTCAAACGTCGACGCGTATTTCACGCGAAATTCCGACATTTCCGCAGCCGTATATGACGGACGTGGTGGGAAAGGGCTGTCTTTTTTTTTTTGGTTGTGAAACAAAGCTGTGCTTAAAGATACTAGGGTGGCTTGAAAGGATCAAAGTCGAGCTACATATTAAGAACTGAGAAAGCTACCATAAAACAAAAGATTGTAATATCTCACAGACAAAGGACGTTCACTCTTTGACTTTGCAAGTGCAGCCATACAATTTTCTTTCGGTTTTTCAAGGCTTTGAGCAGCTTAATAGGAACAGGTTTTAGTATCCGAATGAGCCCTAATCAGAGGGTTTTCGTAATGAAAGTTCGATAATCCATATATTACACGCCATGTTTCCTCAAAAAATACGACAACTTCAAATGTAATTTAATAAATTAACTACCTTTTTACAGACATTCATAAATATTTTATTCAACAGAATGACGCGAACTTAACTCATAGTAATGATGAATATACTAAATGTATCATGTCCGAGGGTCGGAATTGATTAAACTTTACATTTATTACAAGACTTTTCCTCCGTATACTGACGAACGTCTTCAGATTTTTTCTCAAAATTAATAAATATCATGAAAAAGACAATAGTTGACTTCCAAACAAATAAATAAATTTGTATAACATGGTTAACTACATAATTAACAAAATATGATTTGAATTAATATTAACTGTTAAAACGGACAATAGATTGAATTTTTATTGCATCAATCCCAACAAACATACCTCCGAATTTATTTACGAAGAGAATACTTGAGTATTGCAGGATATAATTAACCCTCAGTATTCAGACATAACGAAAGATTAAATTGATTTAATTGTTAGCTAGAATCATAATGTAAACAAATATTCGCCATATTGTACTCAATATACACCACGAAAATTAACTTACATTTTCCGCAAGGAACGTAAAGTATTTCGCATTGATTTTATAATCATTCGATGGAGTATTACTGGATAAAATTATACTTTTTATTTAATGACAATATTTCTGCTTCATTTCGTTACGGAAAAAAGGAACTATTTCCTTTGTTCGTCGAGTAGTAACGTCTCTTCATCTCTCTCTCTCTCGTGACGTCATGATATTTTGGCGCGCAGTAATTTAACGCTTAATAATCACGTTATTTAAATTATAATTCTTTTCACATTTATGCTAGGGGTTTCTCACCCCCACAGAACCGTTTCTCGTGTTTTAAAAAATATGTGCACCAATTTTCATTGCAATCTGTCCACGCGTTTTTTTTCTGTTAAATTGTTTATATAAATTCAAATAATATTTTGTTAATTACGTAAGTAACCATGTTATACAAAATTTATTTATTTTTTCGGAAGTCAACTATCGACTTTTTCGTGATACTTGTTTATTAATTTTTAAAATAAAAACTGAAGAAGTTCGTGACTATACGGAGGAAACGTCTTGTAATACCTGTAAATTTTAATCAATTCTGACTTTCGGCCATGATACAATTAATATATTTATAATTACTGTTAGTTTAGTTCGCGTTGTGATAAAAAACGCGTTATTGTGTTGAATAAAATATTGATAAATGTCTGTAAAAAGGTAGTTAACTTGTTAAATTACATTTGAAGTTGTTGTATTTTTGTGAGAAAACACGAAAAAGGAAGTGAGTTTTACGTTTAAAATATTACAAATATGTTATGCTATTATTTTTATTATTATTATGCTAGGTTTTCATGTTATGGAGACAGAACGTCGTGTAGAGCATCGCTTGCAATTATCTATTCACGTTGAAAGGCCACTTTGGCAGTTCTACAATAATCCCACAAACCTTGTAGTATGACCGAGACGCTAATATCAATGAGGGAGTCTACGTGCGCGCCGTAATTAATTCTGCAAATGCAGTTACTCGTGCAGCGAGTGCAAATGTCGATGCAAATGCAGGATCATTGCTTGGACAAATGAAGTAAAATTCAGGCGTCGCCGCACCACGACGCATCTTAAACCGTTCTCACGTGATCTGAAAGTGAGATTTTTAGAAAATTATTTTAATTAAATTTACTTCAATTTTTAACTAGAGTCGTGGAGGAATTTCCACTTCTCAGAAAATCAATGAGGCATTCAAGGGATATTTTACGTCATCTTGTTATTGCGAAATAATTCTAATGCCAGTTTTTCTGCAAAAATGACCCTGTGTTAAACTGAAGTTCATCTGATAACGAATGAGACCGTCCCACCGATAAAACTATAACTACACTTATTATTCTTAATTTCAGGAGTACCTGTTTTCCGAAAGCAACAACTCTAAGGATTACGGAAAACGGAGGCTTTGACTGTAAATATGTTTGAGACGCAAGGAAGTTCGAGGTGAGATAATAACCAGAATTAATCAGCTACATCACGAAACCAAATCCTGTGTGCAGCTTCAAGGAGGTGGTTCAGAATGTTTCGAAACCGAAAGTGGTGTCCAGAAAGTAAGTTGTCTGTGACCACTTCTCTGCATTCTTGTCAGGAAAGAAATTGTAAAAGCAGTAAAAATGAAAGCCCACTTTGTTTTTGCTGACGATGTAATGACATGGGGTGAATCATAAACAGAAGTACAAACAAAACAAAATCTGTGGTAAGATGAATTTGGAAAAACGTGAATGAACATCACTCGAACAAAATCAGTAGGCATGATGATAATACGAAATCCCAAAAGAGTTCATCTGAAATTGGAAAATGAGAGAAACGGCTATCGTAACCTAATTAAAATATTTATGAAGCCTCGTTTCTTCTGACAACGCATTGAAACAAGAAATCAGCAATGGGATACGAGAAGCCTCAACCTTCTGCCACTCGGTTCGTCAACTACTCCGGGGTGAGACATTTCCTCAAGTTTCTAGGATCACACTGTACAAAACTTACTTGATACAAATTTTAACTTACGGGGTTGGATGAATCGGCCAGAAAAAATAATGTCGCTTACAGGAGATTGAAATGAAATTGCTCCGGGATTGTCTCCAGAAGACAAGAAAAAAAGACCAGATAAGGAATGATGATATCTGGCAACAACTTGGATTGGACAGAAGCATCTTGGAAATCTTGGAAGTAAGCCAATTACGATGGTATGGTCAAATGAGACCCTATGAGAAGAATGGAACACCAAAGGAATTACTAGAGGTAGTCCTCGTGAAGGTTGGGAAAGCGTGATGCTGACTGGTAAAAGAAAATGGATCAGCAAGTATGGTTGGAAAGAACAAATTGTACCCTGAGAAATGAAATGAATGAAAACAGGTCTCAGGTTGTAGACAGGGCAGTAATATGAAACGGTCGGCAGCTAACTCCATGACGAAACCTTCTACATTTTTTCTCATGACTGAGAAGTGTTAAGTATTGAAGGAGGTCGCTATTAAATAGGGTAAGGCCAATAATGAAGATAATTTAATTCCATAAAAAAAATTGGGATTAACAGTAACAAAATACCGTCTATATTACGACCATATAATAGAGGAACGAAAGCTTTTATTACGTTTATGTATAACACACTACCGCTAAAATGTATTAGCGTAATTTTATTTTCGAGTTGTATTTTACAATAACTATGTTACGTAAAAAATATCGTATGAAGGATACGGCAGCCATTTATATATGTATATATCGAAATTTACAAACATTAAAATCGTTGATTATGGGTGTCGAAAACCTAAAGATTCCCAAATGGTCAGATGATTTCATCACTGACATCAAGGAAACATTTGCCACTTTTGTTCTAAATTCGTCTCAGAAAAAAAAATAATTAACAACTGTGACGGTGCATTTTGCCGAAATGACTTGAAGATTGATACTTTGAATGCGTGTTTCAGCATCCGGTCGTTATTTGCAATCTACTCTTGCGACCGTTTACGACCTCAAGTGCAGGGCTAAGACGTCACAACATAGTTCAATGGCACTGCAATGGGATCGAAAGCTGTGACGTGATTTTTATCGAAATATCCCGGTAAGCCTGTTTCACGTTCCCTAAGGTAAACAGTCCACATTCTTTTACCCTCCATTTGAAAATTCTTTATTCGATTGCTCCGGTTATGGAGGGTCGATCAATGGCCGTCTAAGCTATTTCGGGAGCAGCTTAACGTCAGTTAAGAACGGCAACTAAAACATCCAAATGGAATTGAACTGCCTAATTCGTCGTCCCGCTACGATAATATTAAACAATAAAACTCAGCTTTGCTACTTCAAATTAAGTAATCCTGAATATTCTGAATGAGAAAAAAAAATTAATTTCACAGTTCGTTGAAATCGTAATATTTTTTTTTGAACGCTTAGTGAGGGATTTTAAGAGTCGTAGCGATGTATAATGCCAAAAATAAAATTACAAATTGTATGCCTGTACTGAAAAACGTGCAGTTTATTTTATTTATAAATAAATAAGCAAGCAGAACGTCTCATGACATTATTACATCTATACTTCAATTTTATTCGCTTTAATATGAACTCATATTACATTTCTTCTAGATATAATATCAGCTTAGTGAAGTTCCTACACTGCGTTTAATAACGCGAATTACTATAAGCAATGTTAATCCACAATTTATTTTATTTACTGTAATCGCTTCAGGTTTCGGTCGGGTAAGCTCGAGTTAGTATGGAAGACACAAACGTCAGTCTTGAGTGTTCTTTTTGAATATTCAATACATATTACTGTAATTTATCGGAAAATAAGTCCATGTAATAAAAAATGTTCATGGAGCATATAGCGGACGCAGTGACGTCATCTCACACTTGAACTGGCGCTCACTTACACAGAATGATTCTTATAAAGAATAGTAATAGTATGTGTGTGTTCCTCCAGTATGAATTTTTTACTTTCCCGTACTTAATAAACGTAAAGTATACTAATAGCCCTTAGCATTACGTATTAATTAGCCGGCGCCTCGTTATGTTTAATAAAATATAATCCACTAATGTTTTATTTATTTACGTTTTTTAAAAATATAAACCAGTAATGTTCCTCACTAATCTATTAAATAACCAATGTCTTCTAAAAGCATTATAATCCTCATATTGCCTATTCATTACTTCTCCTATACAATTTTGTTAAGACTGTCAACCACATAGTCGCATCCAAATACAGGGTGTAACAAAACTCGACAGCAAAATTTCAGGAATGGATTCCTCATATTGAGAGAAGAGAAAAAAGTGTATTTCGACGTGGGTCCGTGAATGCATTATTAGAGAACTTCTGATCGGTTTGCATGAAGTTCAACTGACTAGTTGGAGCGCTCTGTTCACATATCAGAGGAAATGTTCAAAGTGACCTCCTCTTAATTCGAAGACAGGCAGCTGCTATCCTTCGCATTGACATTCGAACGCGATCAAAAATGCCTGGTGTAATGCATTTTAGTCTAGATAACAAGGCATGTCGTCATGCACTAACATTCATAAACTTTCTGTAATTATGCATCTCCAAACTCATGTTGTAATACACTATTTTTCTTCTCTCAATATGAGGAATACATCCCAGAAATTTTTCCGTCGAGTTTTGATACACCCTGTACAGTACCAAAATTTTACACAATTAAATTGTAAAACCTGGAAGTAAAATGCTCGATATAGTTATTAATATATCGTAATATTATACACCATATTATTTTACATTCTATTATTCCTTACAACGTTTAAGATAGAAGAATATTGTTTTTTATATTAAATAAATTTTTAGAAGGAGGAAAAATATATAAATTTGTGATTTGCAATATTATATTCTTTGTTCTTCTCACCACTAATCACAAAAAATTCTGTTGCCTTAGAAACATAACAAAAACAACGTATTTGAAAGTACAGAAATGTAATGAAACGTTCGTTGAATCAAATATTTTAATTCTTTGTTAAAATTGTCCTTAATTACTTTAATATATCCTGCTAATAAACAACTCATGACTTCATGGCTGACAATTTTATTAATCAATTTTATGGAAAAATATGTAGACAATAGTAGCCTAAAACTAATCCTTACGATCCAGCAATTTGTCAGACAATTCCAAGGAAACGACCGAGGCAAAACGAAACCAGTTCCTTAACCATGAGCCTTAAAATATTTTTAGATACGAGATTGCACACCCAAGATCTTTTTTTTTTGCCGAATAAATATGGACGTCATAAAAGTCCCTAAAAAAATCCCTTTTCCCGGCTGAGAGAGAAGAGAACTGGGCGTGTTTTTACAGTCCTGTGGCGTTATCACAGCTTCCACGAAACAATGTTTTATTTCGCGGAACGTAATTTCCGAGTAAATGAAAAGAAAACATTGATACCTAAACATGAAACGTCTTAGAGTAACAAAGGGACAGAGAGACAACGAAATTCCTTTATTTTTACTACATTTTGTATTCACAGCCGACATTTTACATTCATCATACCTCTTTTACAATTTTACGTCCTTAATACTATCCAACCTCTTTTACAATTTTACGTCCTTAATACTATCCACTGAACTAGGAACTGAATTTTCGTAACACGCAAAGGTTATGGCATTTATTCGATGAGGAATTATGGAGGTACAGTTAATATTTTTCTTAAAAGAATTTTCTTACTAAAGTAAAGGCTTTGATATTTAGCCGCGTTGGTCCCGTGAAGTTTAATAGATATTAAAGAAAGTAAAATACATTTGATAAGAGGCAGCTGTCTTAAGATAGACGTGGACATCACCGAAGACGAAACGGTGGTTTCAACTTTTATTCCCTTCAAACTAATGTAAGTTTTTGCTAGACAAACATCATAAACGGGAATTAAAGCCATTTGACATACAACATCATAAATATTTTTGTTAAACTTCTTTATTATATAAAAATATTGAACGATACTTTGTTGGTATATTGTAAGGAACTATTATATGGTAAACAGAGGAGAAGAATGAAATAAGAATGCAAGGTCTTTATAAAGAACGGTGAACGTGTTTTAGTCCGCCCACGCGATGTGTTCCGGAGGCATCGCTAAAGGAATCGCCTATTGTGACGAAGAAAAGGCCACCTTTCAAAACTGTTTGTAGCAAGGTTGCTGAATGCATTCATCCCATTTAGTTTGAGAAAGTCACGAGTGGCACCGGACGCAACTGTTTGTGTTGACCCTTCTTTTACCTGAGGAGCAACTGTCCGACGAACCAGGTTTACCATCCGCCCCCGCAACAAAAATTGCTGTCACCAACACCCATATCATCCGGAAATCTTCGCATACAGCGAGATTTATTGCTGCTACAAAATTAAATGCGCTTGTAATTTACAATATACCTATATAATAAAATGTAATGTCTGAAGCCTGAGGGACAATTAAATCCTCCAAGAGTGAAGGAGTATATTTAAGTATTCTATTCGTAAAGAAATTCGGCATTTATGCAATAAAATTCAATGTATTTTATAGCTAAAATGAAAAAATTTACATCTGATTGAAAATGATGAATAAGAAAGATAGCCAATACAGACAAAAAAGGGTAATATAAATACTACACAACGTTTGTGGGATCCTTGTCCCTTTTGTCAGATGCTAAGAAGAGCGTAGAGAAACACAACTACACTGGTCGGTTGACAACACTCAAAAGTGCAGTTGTGTTGCTCTAGGCTCTTCTTCGCACGTGACAAAAGGGACAAGGATCCCAGAAACGTTGTGTGGTATTTATATTACCCTTTTTTTTGTCTGTATTGGCTATCTTTCTAATTCTTTATTTTATAGCTGTTCAATTAATGCACCATGTACGGAACTAGGAACAGTATTTGTATGTATTTACGTTAATCTTTATACAAATTGTAAAGCGTGTAGAGACTGAAACAAACCTTGCTATACATATTCTTCAATACACGAGAAACGGTACTGTGAGTGTGAGAAACCCCTAGCATAAATGTGGAAAGAATTATATTGAAAAACGTGATAATTTTGTAATAAATTACTGCGCGCCAAGAGACCGTGACGATACGCGCGAGAGAGAGAGACGTTACCACGCGACGAACAAAGGAAATAGTTCCTTTTTCTGGTAATGAAACAAAGCAGAAATATTTTCATTGAATAAAAAGAATAATTTTTATCCCGAAATACACAGTCGAATGATAATAAAAATCAATACGAGAAACTTTACGATACTTGCGGAAAATGTAAGCTAATTTGACTCCAATATGGCGACTATTTGTTTACATTATGAATCTAGCTAACAATTTCATCAATTTAATTTTTCGTAATGTCTGAAGACTGAGGGACAATTATATACTGCAATTGTCGAGGAGTATATTTGAGTATTCTATTCCTACAGAAATTATGAGGTATGTTTGTTGGGATTAATGCAATAAAATTCAATGTATTTTATAGCTGTTTAATTAATGCACTATCGGTCCAAAGCATGTACGGAACTAGGAATAGTTAGTTTTAGGTTAAATCACTTCTTGACTAAAATATTAAATACTTTTTCGAGTTTATATAAATAAGTACACGAGCAACGCCGGGCACCCAGCTAGTTTAAAATAAAATCACGACCATTATAATAGACAATTAAAATATTTTATTCAAGGCAATGACGTTTCTGTACATCAGGTTGTTTATGTTAATACCACAACGAAAACATTAGAAACCCTAAAATATATTAATTAATAATCCTTACCCATTATACTTTATATATAAACATATATGAAAAAAATAATAACGATAAATATAATACTAGGTTTAAGGATATGAAAACTAATGAGAATGAAAGTAATGAAGCTAAAAAAAATACTTAAACAATTTATGATGGTAAAATAAGTAAATATTGAAAACGCATATTAACAAATTTTAATTTTAAGATCATTTTTAAAACGATGATAAAATTAATATTATAAAAAGAGATACAGGTGAAATTGAAAAAGATAAACAACATAAAGTTATATATAACATTAATTGTGGCCAAGAGAAGAGTTTGGAGCCCCACAAAGCGCTGACCTAGTAGTTTGGCGTTGTCTGGTCCAATTGGCACCGTTTCTAGGTTCGCCCTTAGGTGGAATACGACGTTTAGTTCCCTAAATAGCCTAGAACCCGGCACACACAAATATGTGAAATATTGCTCTGGTAACGTCCTTGTGAAGGTGTGGCGAATATTTTGAGTTTTGAACAGACGGTGACGTCAGTCGTGAATGGTGGCTGGATATAAATAACACGGCGCCATGTCGAATCTCTCTTCCTAGAAGAATCTTCACTTGTCGCTATTTTAAACCATTGCAACGGCGATGAGCTTTGCCCGACCGACATTGTTATCTTCTCTCGTAGTCGTATATCCCCCAACACACTGATGGATGCAATTTATTGCATCCGCCCGCCGTTTAAGTGCAACCGTCATAGGGAAGCCAATTAAACGGTAATACACAGATCGTTCTTGAAATCACATCAACAGGATGGTTACGTAATGACCAGTAAATTCACCGAGAAACACGAGACGTCACAGATTAATTCTTTGTTTACCTTCCTTAAGCAAAGACATTCAGTAGCAAAATTTGAGTTATTGAATAATATCTACCGTAGCATTCTTCCTAACGGGTTTGATGTTGTAATTCCTTGAACCCACATTACCACCAGGTTTACTGATATCAAAGTTAGGTTTATTAAATTTATTAATTTAACCACATCAACTTCAATACTACTGAATAAACATAAGAATTTTATGTTTCCCTAAAAAAAATTAATGGTAAGCTTCTAAATAATGTCAGGATAAAATTCTGTGTTCCACGTCCCACCAATACGTTTTAATTTAAAACAAAAAATTAATTATAACAATTTAAATATCCAACATATCGTTAAAAATTATTAGTCCATTTAAATTGTTTAAAAATAATAAAGATATGAATTATTGCAAAATAAATGCAGAAATAATAAAATAATATGTAATATGTATAATATTTTGAAATATTAACCCACTTACAAGGTTTTAGGTAATTTTAAAGTATTTACTATACTCTTATGTATATCATATCACATAATAAATGAATAAACAATCATTTACTATACTCTTATGTATATCATATCATATGATAAATGAATAAACAATCAACCCAATAGGTCAGAAAAATTTATTAATTAATTAGACCAAAAAAAATCAGTCTATTCGTGGACAATTTTAGGACCTTTTCGGGTAAACAGCTAATGTGCCTATATAGAAAACTTTATATGGTAAATTAGAAACGTAAATTGACCAAAACATAGTTTAGTAAGTGATATAGATTTACAGATTTTAGTTAAATTCCTTTAAAATATAATTTAATTCAAATCTATATTATATATTTAACGATGTTTTGGTCAATTTACATTTCTAAATTATCAAATAAAATTTACTATTTCGGCAAAATTCCTATATGAAGGACTCCCTGATTTTTTTTGTTTAATTAATTAATACATTTTTCTGACATGTTGACTGCATTGTTTTTGTATTTATCAATTTGAATGTAAGGTGAGAAAGTGCCATAGCGAAATTTAGAGTCGATTCATTTCTAGTGTTTTGATTTACACATCAATTGACAACATTTACGGGTATAAAGTATTTTGGATGTGTCAGTTTATATTTTATCAAAATTTGACAATGTTCCGGTCTCACATTGGAAATTGTATAATAAATTTATGTTCATAATGTTTTACATTATTTCCGGAAGACAGAAGACTATTTCAAATGTATCGACTCAAAATTTGAAGACAGTGAATAAATTAAAAATATCAAGGGACTAATATTTTGACAATTTGAAGGTTTGTAGCGAATTATTTACTGTTCAGTTAGACTTAAAAAAATTTAAATGATTCTCAATTATACAAATTGAAAAGGTCATTAATTATTATGTTTTACTGTGGCAATTGCCGAAAGCAACCAAATTAATCAGTGTCGTGATGTAATTATTAAAAACGTTTTATATATTGTTGACTGATAAAAATACACGGGGAAAATAATACACATTTTAAAATGTATGAGTCATACTAAATTCAACATATTTTCAGGAAAAAAAAGTCACCATTTAGTAGTGAAAAATGAAATACGTTTCATAAAGCCCTGATATAAAGTAATATTTAATTGTAGGCCTACGATGGTCATCCGATATATTTCGCGAAAAATCCGTGAACCTCAATCACATTTATTTTATAATTTTCATAAGACGTTAGAACGGGAAATAATTTTAAGAGCTGTAGGACGCTTTTAACCGGCACAAATTCTTAGCTTGTTCGCTGTCTGGTGACTCAATTCCTCAGTAGTTCCGTCTTTCATTCAACAGAGCAGCTTTGAAAAAGTCAATGTGCCAGATTTAAAGGAAGAAACCTCCCAGCGTTCAGAACGAAATATCTGTATTTCACATTCTGTGATTTATGGAGTATACAATGAGATAGACGACGCGAAGAAACAAACGTCATTGCTGATGAGGTCGACGGACTATTCCTATAACAAACATTACACCCGTAAAGAACATAAATCAGTTACATAACAGTTAAAGCTACTCTTTATTTACCTCAATTAAATGGTCGGTGACACCGAACACGCTATTCGTGTCTAAAAGTGGATTTTAGACTTTTCGAAACATTTTATACGCAAAGTTCGCGAGGAAATCTTCATATTTTATAATTCGACGATTTTTCGGTGTCAAGTCTTATAAAAAGCTACTTGCGGAAGATTCTAAAATTTTAGACTAGTAAAATTCCTCAGAGGATTGGAAAAAGAAAGAACCGGTTAACACTGAATAAGATGAAAATTAATGCGTCGAAAAGGCTAAACTAAACACAATTTCTGGCATTAAATAATGGAATTAACTGTAACTATTTGAATTTACCGTTTATTAAAGATCAAACATCGGAGGAACAGTTGGCAGTAGACGCAGGAAAGTGTGTCACTTCGTATGAAGAAGAGACTAAGACAACCGAGGAACATCCAGTATAATTTAATACACTAACAATCATCCTTCAATTTCAATTAAATTTAAAGTTTTAAAGTCTGTGAAATTCAATGCCATTTTTTTGCTCAATTAATTTAATAATAAAGCCGGAAAAAATTCTCAACATTTATACTTCATGCCTGCAAAAGCTATATTTTAACACAGAACTGAAGAAAAAAAACAGCGTATCTAATACAAGTGTTGACAAATTGTGGAGAGTAGTTCAAAAAGTGTAGATGGAGAACACAATTCATCAGTGACCTTGAAACGTCTGTTACTTTGGATCGTAATATTGAGAATTACGCGGTTCAGAACGCAAAACAAAACAAAGCAAATAAATTATTTTCTAGATGAACGAAAATCGGAATTCGGACAGTCAGAAGAAAACTTACTATGAAATGTGTCTTATACATATATATATGTCGGAAAAAGCGATAATAATTATAAAATCTGGCGCGGATGATTTTTTTTTTCATTTTTAAACACGGCGTTAACGGATGCAAAAACGTTCACGGGCGTATTAAGTGTAACAGACTTTGCACATGATTATTTAAGTTATAATAATATAAACAAGGGAAGTGAAGTTCTGTGACACGCTCATTGAGTCTGAAAGAAAAGAAAATGCGACTGCTAATTAAATTTATTTCGTATGTTACTAGGAGTTCCCAAACGCTGCACCACATTTTTATTTATAATATTTCGTCCAATTATCATTTAGAGTGTATCATAAATATGCTGTTAAGTTGATAAGTAATCAAAGTAAGAAGCTTAAAGATTAAACTCGAAGGAGCTACTCAAATTTAAGGGTAATTAAGGCAGCTAGAAAATTGTTTCAATTTTTCAATGAGCTTCTAAAACAGAAATAAATAAATATATAATTGCAGCTTTTAATTGTTTAGCCTATTTGCATTTGAAAAGAGTCAAAACGTAAAATATATTAAATTATAAATCCAAAAGTATTTAAAAAAAATGAGTTTATACTTTTTAGTATCCAGTGTTGTGAATACTTTTATTCTCGTAAAGAATCACAGTTTAAAATATATTTCAGGATGAAAAATATTAAGTATTGATATATATATATATATTAGCAATTATTCGTTATTCATTTATCTATCGTATTAACAAATTCGGAAATAAGCAAAGAATAATAATTATAGTTTGATGGTTTACGTAATTAAATAAGAGAATCAATCAGTACTTCGAAAATTTCCTCTGGAAAGATATATAATGTTTTGTAATGATGGTAATTGTTAAATCAGTGTTTCTTTATTATTATAAAAATTTCTTTTTTATATTCGTATATTTTATTTAGCAAGCTGTAATAAAATTTTCAATTACTACAGTGTTTAATTGTAAGTTTAAGTACTTCAATGATCGTAGTATCCTTTCAAGATGAAGTGTGTATGGTTATCAATTGAATTTTTTTTAAAAAAAATGTACTACTGCGCCTACTACTATTTTTCGCATGATAACGTGAAGGAGATGTTCAATATTAAGCACATCTGGTGAATGAAAATACTGAGAATTCTATTGTTGGTCAGTTGGATCAGTGAAGAAGGGCTGACGGTAGGTTTTGGCAGATATTGGGCAGATATATATAAAATCATCTTTTATTTGTGTATTTTTAAGTCGCCAACGTCGCTACGTTTGTAAATGGACGAGAAACTACTTTTTAGGAGTTCATTAAATGTAAAGAAAGGTCTGGGGCATTTGTAGTTTTCCTGCCTGCTGAAATAAGTAAAGCCAGTATAAATATGCACTAACTAGCGAGAATTTTAAGAGTCGAAGGGTTTACCTCAAGACTGACTTTGGGCATAATGAAACAGTCGTTCAAGGTAACTGGAGTCCGCGAACATCGTCACCAGGACTACTTCCAGCGAGGTAACTGAAATAGCAAAATTCATCGTTTTAATACAACATCTTTAATAGGATTGAATGTATATTTAAAAATAACGTAATGACGTGTGATGTAGTCTTCTGATTTTAGAATCGTTTCCCGAGTCGCCCCAAAACGCGGCTTATATAATTGAAGCTATTCTATTTTAAGCGTAAATGTTTTTTAACGGTGAGAAAATACCACTTTATAGTTCGCGGCTGTGTTGTACGAGAGAGTGACGGAATAATCTCTGAGAGATTTGGAGCGGGGGGGGGAGGGGGTTCAAAAACTCAGTTCAGTAACTGGATAATCCGATCAAGATATGTGGAGCCCGTGAACGTCACACAACCGCTGGTTAAGAGGTTTAATTAATGCAGAATAAAGGGATATTTACTCATATAATACCACGTGTCAACAACAAATGATTTGACTGTGTTCCTTGAGACGCCAACATCACAGGTTGTGATACTGAAGTGGCCAGTTCCGGTGCTTTTAAAGCTTTAAAATTCGAAAAGGTAGATTCCCTAGACTGGAATACTTTGCAGGGTTGAAGGATGTTGAGATGTGACGTTCAAGGGCGAGAATGTCTGGAGATCGTAAACAAAGACACGTTAATTTGATTGAAAATGTACGTTGTTGTTTGACGCTCGCCGTTGTTTCCGGAATTCGTGTAAACAGTTTATACGGAGAAGGAGATTTCTAACCGTGAACTTGAAGCGAGCCCAGGTAGAGTGGGTGTCATCAGCTCGTGCGTTGGGGGTTGGCGGTAAACACAGACTCCCGCTGGAGTAAATATTTAAGTACGAGCGAGGTCTGAGGTCTGCGTGGCACACGCCTGAGGATCTGAGGATACGTACCCCGCGGGGCTGGACAGGGACTCTGGTTCGAACTCCCGCACGCGACCGAGCTTCCGCCATCCTCACGCACTCGAAGTCGACTGAGACTGAGCCCTGAGCATGCGTACCGACCGCACAAACACGCCAGGACAGAATTAGATCGCTTCTCCTACACCACGGAGTGCTTCTCGCCTCCAGGTACGGCGATGTAAACAACACAAAAACCCAATCCCTTTATGGGACTCGTGTGTTCAGTATCACCACCACTCATCCCCTAAATATTTGGACTGTAAATTTCTGATTCGATAGCAGCCTACGAGAACAAAAAAAACAACACGGGTCGACGTGTTAGAATTGTCTTAGACACAAGAAATATATACGTTGTGAAGTCCAGAAGTGCGTGCGCAGCGTTTAGGCCGCAATTATCAGAAATAGCACTGGGCGTTTATAAACCTAGAAAGAAAAACATATCTTGATAAATTAACAGACAATTCAGCCAATATGTCAGAAAAAATTATTAATTAAACCTACAAAACAGGTCATATGACGTTTCGTCCACAATTTTGTGACTTCTTCAAGGTTAACAGGTAATATGCACACACACACACACACATATATATATATATATATATATATATATATATATATTGTAATAATCAACAGGTAGGCTTTTAATTAATTTTGCCCCACGTTGTGATAGCCATTTACGTAATAAACAGCAGGTAGGCTTTAATTAAATGAAAAGATAATCAAAATTTACAACATAAAATAAAATTTATTATCAAATTGTGGCTTCAAACTCAAAAACAATTACAATCAAAATTTTTATATCTCAGGGCCTTTACTGGGTTTGATGATTAGGACACGATAAAAATAGAATTTGACTAATTAACAATTCAAAATATAATTTACCTAAAATAAAACAATAATTAAATCAATGAAAAGAAAACTAGAAGAAAGCGAACGAACGAAATCTGACTTTATCCTTTATATGCGTTTACAATATTATTCAAAATTATGTTACTTACGGACTGTGGGTCTGGTACCGGAACAATCAAATTTTTACCTCGTTCGGACACTTTTACACTTTAATTTTTTCTCATCATGCCTTGGTTTTCACTGACTCTAATTAATACTTTTTAGTTTGCCAAATTTTGGTTCTATGTTCGTTAAGGATATGTTATTCACTCGTTCCGACGGTAATTAGACGCTGGATGCAATTACTTGGTCTTCCAAAATTGAAACAATGGTCTAATTTGAGAATAGAAATTAGACTTTTGCACTCAAAATGTTTATCGATGAATATTTGGATGTTTATTTCACAGACTGCAACTTATAACAAAATTGTTCTTACTGGTCTCGCTGTTCTACAACCGGTGTCTGGACTATTTCTAAATACTTCATCCGTCCACAGCAATCTTTCAGCACCAATTCTCAAGTTTTATTCCTTGTTCCGTACTTTGCAATCTCTCGGCACCAACTCTATCCTAGCTGGCTGTAGACGTAAAACTGACTCAGGCTTTCGTGCGCGTAAACGCCATTTTGACTTTTCGACAAAGCAGCCAAGCTCGCTTCTCCATTGTTGCTTTGTTCGATCAGACCGCTATAATGGATTTATCAAACAATTCAAATTTTATGTCCAAACATTTAATGGCCTAATTAATTGGCAGTCCAATATATATATATATATATGCTAAATTAGACGAATTATGAATTTAGAGCAATGAGCTGCGTCCTATGACAGTTGTAGCTGAAATGTTTACATCTTCTGTTTACCTGAGGAAGTCCCAAATTGTGGACTTTATTTTTTGGTTCAATTAATTAAAAAAAAATTCTGAAATATACAGCCAATGGCTAGGCGTCCATTAAACTGCTATTAATTTATTCAACAAATGACCAGACAATACGAAGCCGTTAAAATATAATAAAATTAAATTAAAAACTGAATTGACCATATTTTTTAACCTCTCGGTTAATGAATTATATTTTAAATAAACCGTCTATAAATAATATTGTGGTACATGCCGCAGCTAGTTATTTAAAATTATTAGATATAATACATAGTTTATTATAATTTATGATCAAGTTATGATTCATCCTACACTAATGAAGTCCAGATTCTCGATAGAGTCTCTGGAATATGGTATAGAAAATACGAAGCAGTTAAAAGAAAAGAAAATTCAAGAATAAAGTTGACTATATTTTTTAACCTCTCGGTTAATGAGTTATTTTTTAAATAAACCGTCTGCACATGCCGCAATTAGTTATTTAAAATTATTAGATATAATAAATAGTTTTATAATGTTATTATAATCTATGATCAAATTATGAGTCATTCCACGTCAATGAAGCCCAGATTCTCGATAGGGTCTCTGGAATGTGGCGTAATACTAATACCGATACTCCCCCATGAAAACCGTTTCCATCACGCTTTGAAAGTTAACCTTCATAGATCCACTGTTATGACTTGTTTTGTCACCGATGTGTGA
Organism: Zhengitettix transpicula; assembly: GCA_037074705.1. Taxonomy (NCBI): domain Eukaryota; kingdom Metazoa; phylum Arthropoda; class Insecta; order Orthoptera; family Tetrigidae; genus Zhengitettix; species Zhengitettix transpicula. Next base: position 7,064,636 of record CM073595.1, read on the forward strand.
CGAAGATCCATATATAGTCCACCGTCACAAAGCAACACCAGAAGTCCTTTTTTAAACTCGATTTTGGTTAATCCTGGAATCTCTTTTGTTTTGAAATAAGCCATTACTTGCACTCGAGCATTTTCAAAAGCAGAAATTCAATGCACGATATTATGTACGTGTCCATATGAGAAGTCTACTATCTCGGCAATCACACGAGGCTTTATGCGACGTTATTAAATCTCAGCACCTATGAACTTTATAGACCGTTTCCTCAGAAGAAACCTCAATCGACGTGAACGTGCCACATCTGCTCCATCCAGTACTCGTGCTGCCACGTTTAAACACATCTGCCCAGAAATTGTTGCTCTGCAGTGTCGGTGCAGTCTCCGTGCTGATGCGTAGGCCTCGATAGCCAGCTCTCTGGAATAGATCCGATGAATACGTTTAAATCTTTAAGGAATGATCGGAACCGTGTGCCCAGCTCTGATTCTTAAACTTGATTCCTTGATGACCAACTGTTATAAACGTTAGGTTCTTTCTAGACAATGGAAGACTCGTTTAACGGTTATCCAAATAATCTCGATCGACGTGGATTTATTTTCCAGCGATCTAATTTTTCAGATTAGGTTACGTTAAAATGTCGTTGACGGGCTACGGGCTACGGAACCACCATCGAAAGTCCTTGTTGGAAAAGCACTTTCTTTTTAAACGCATTTGTCGGCGCATCATAGTGTACATTTATTCGTCCTTTTTCCAAATAATCGATGTGAATAGTTCCACATGAAACCCAAAAAGCACCGTCCATCATTTTCCCTGCGGATTTCTCTGTCTTCACGTTCTTCGGAGCTAGTTAACACGCACAAACCCACCATTTATTATTCAACATTTATGAATCGACGTAGAAACGTGTCAGGATTGCGACTGCATCCATCACGCAAACCAGCCACCGATTCGACCACAAGTTTGAATTTATTCTCCAATGTGTGTAAACGCGGCACCCAACATGCTTATAGTTTCTGAGTGAGAATATTTCATTCAGAACTGAATGCGATATGACGGTGGCCTCAATGGTCAATTTGACTAGTCGATTATTAAACATATTTTGTGGAATTTGTCGATCTATGTTTTGTTGTAGTCGTCGCCACTGGACGTCCACAACGATTGTCATCAGTTGGAGGGCGTGCAACCTCGTTTAAACTCATTAACCCAAACGGGGCATCTGAGCCATTACCTTCATTCAACGTTCATTTCTATAGGCGTTTTACCTTTCAATTGTTTCAGCATAACGCAAACTATTTGCTTTGACCGAGAGTCGAAATTAAACATGGATATAGATTAAAATTTCGCTCTACATTATTTCAGGATGGTAGTGAAATAAAACAAACTTACTTTTTGATATTACGTATATATATATTGTTATTACGACATATACGTATCATATATTAAGTGTTTTTCACATAAAATAAATGTATTGTAAAATTGCATAAAATATATCCGATACTCGATTTCTCGGTTGAGTTAATGGCAAGGATTTTGCTCTGCAACGAGTACTTGTGTGGCCAGCTGGTCTTGTTTGTTGTGTAACTTTGGCACGTCTGTTTTCAGAACACTGACGCCAAATTGAGCATTCGGGCTTCAACGACTGTTTAACTGCAAAGCCATTAATTCGACAAGCGGCTCTTGTTTCTAATTTTAATTCTGTTCCAGATCTCAAATGTGGGAGCTGCAGTCCTATAATTATAAAATTTTCAAACTATCAGTCACACAACTATTGGGAACCCCTGGGTTACCCATATGGCTCAGTTAAATTATATTTACGAGAAAATTTCCCTATTATACATCATTTTCCCTTATTTCGCGAGTTTTTTGGTCGGTATTAATAACGGCATTGGTCTGCTTTTGAAAGTTTTTTGAATTGGAAAATTTTTGTTAATGATTTAGAATAATTTATTAATTTATTTAAATTATCAATCAGATTTAATTCTATAACATAGTAATAATATTAATAATAATAATAATAGGTCAACAGTGCCATGATGAGGACCCCTTCATCGAAGATCTACTGGCAGGCGTCTTTTTGGCTTGTAGGAAAAATAAAACTATTTTTATTTCATTTAAAATTATATATGAGGCAAACGGAAAAGTCAAAATAATAAATTAAACGCTAAAATAAATAAAAAAATGTCTGATTTAAATAATAAATAAGAAGGATCCTAGAAACGTTGTGTGGTGTTTATATTATCACTTTTTTGTCTGAATTGGCTATCTTTCTATTCATTAAAAAATTCATAAGTTCGATTGGTTGTTAAATAAATAGTACCCCAACTTATACAGTAGGAATATGGTTCTTTGGAATAGTTGGTTTTAAATTTAAGTAGGAAATAAATTTTTGATTCCCACTAATCTTTCCAATAACAAAAATATTGTTATGAAACTTATAATGTTTATAAACAAATATTCTGACTGTTGGCTAATTTCTACAAATTTAAGTATTATTACCTATAAAATTTCCAGAATTTAGCATTGGAAATAACGTCGTGTATACAATATTTTTGTTATGCAAACGCATCAATCCAGTTGCCTAATGAGGAATGGCGACTTTCGTGCATTTTATTCTTCGTGTTTGTTTTCGCGCTTGCTAATGGTACATGACGAAAAAGCTGGATACAATCGATGTAGACACCTTGCTCATGTAAAAGCACTTTCCCGTACCATAATGACATACATTATTAACGACCCTACTTTGACTCACTAACACAAAATGTTTATTTTTGTAGCGAAATTGAATAAGTCTCTTAAGTGACTAGGTCGATTCCCCCCGTAAAATATATGATTTTTTATTCATTCTTCGTGAACTGGGACATGCCGTTCGGTCATGGTCATCGTATCTTTTAAGCTAAAATGCTATTGCGAAAATTCTACTAGTTGCAGAAAATACAATGTTACAATATTTGACTTATATCGAAAAAAATAAATATTAAATCTGTAAGCCTCAAAAAACTAAATTAATAATCTAGAAAAAATTCATTTATAGTTTTCTGTCATATTTATTGGACTAAAATCATTAATTAGAGAAGCGAAAAATATTCATCCTTCATTGCTTTCATAAGGTTAAATTTTTCAGGTATACCTACTGGAGGCGAATGGCTATTAATGACGTCATTTATAAACAACACAAAAGTATGACTGAAACAAATTAATAACGACCGACCACAATTAGTTCCCTACTACGCGTGCAGGCGCTTAGACGCTAGGGAGGGAGAATTTTCTCGATCGAAAGAAAATCCGAACTAGGACATCGATGAAATATAAGACAAAATAGAAATATTAAAAAATAAATTGGTTAGAATATTTTATTGTCTTTCCCAGGCCGACAAATTGCGGAACCACGCTAGTATGAATCGAAAAAAACAACTACAGGGAAACAGAACGGTACAGACATCATCGAACTTCTTTGCATTATTTATAAACCATTATGTAAGGTAATATGCGTGGTACATCAGGTACAAGAGATATCAGACCTTTATCTATATAATAAAAAAGGATGTATATTTGTATATATTTACGTTAATCTTTATACAAATTTAAACGCGTGGACAGATTGCAACAAAACTTGGTTCATATATTCTTAAAAACACGAGAAACGGTACTGTGGGGGTGAGAAACCCCTAGCATAAATGTGGAAAGAATTATAATTGAAAAACGTTATAAATTTGTGTTGAATCGCTGCGCGCCAAGATACCATGACGACAAGCGCGAGAGAGAGAGACGTTACTACGCTTCGAACAAAGGAAATAGTTCCTTTTTCTTGTAATGAAACAAAGCAGAAATATTTTCATTGAATAAAAAGTATAATTTTATCCATACTCAGTCGAATGATAATAAAGAACAATACGAAAAGTTATTTTTCGTGCCATATTTGTTAAGTCTAATATGGCGACATTTTTTTTACATTGTGAATCTAGCAAACAATTTAATATTTCGTAATGTCTGAAGACAGGGAAAATTATATCCTGCAATACTCGAGTATATTTAAGTATTCTATTCGTAAAGAAATTCGAAGGTATGTTTGTTGGGATTGATGCAATAAAATTTATTGTTTTTATAGCACTTCAATTTATTTTTTAATATTTCTATTTTGTCTTATTTTTCATCAATGTCCTTAATTATTTTTAACCTTTTCAGGCTGTGGTCCGGCTGAAAGATGATGAGATAAACGCGTCCTCAGACTGGCTATGAATATTTTTAAATACCGAAACGTAGCGAAGTTAAATAAATTAGTTTTTCAAGTATAAAAATTGTCTGTTAATAAGTCGATCTTTTCTCTATAATAAAAAAGGAAGTATATTTGTATGTATGTATTTACGTTAATTTCTATACAAATTTAAACGTGTGGGCAGATTAAAAAAAATTGGTATACATATTCTTCAAAAGTGGAGAAATGGTACTGTGGGGGTGAGAAACTCCTAGCATAAAGGTGGAAAGAATTATAATTGAAAAACGTGATAATTTTGTGTTAAATTACTGCGCGCTCACGCTAGAGACAGAGACGTTACTACGCGACGAACAAAGGAAATAGTTCCTTTTTTCGTAATAAAATAAAGCAGAAATATTTTCATTGAATAAAAAGTATAATTTTATCCAGTAATTCTCCATAGAATGATAATAAAAAAAATACGAAAAACATTACGATCCTTGCGGAAAATATATGGTAATTTTCGTGCCATATTAGTGACTCCAATATGGCGACCATTTGTTTACTATGGTTGAATATAGCTAAGAATTTCATCAATTTAAAATTTCGTAATGTCTGAAGACAGGGAAAATTATATCCTGCAATACTCGAGTATATTTAAGTATTCTATTCGTAAAGAAATTCGAAGGTATGTTTGTTGGGATTGATGCAATAAAATTTATTGTTTTTTATAGCACTTCAATTAATGCACTATTAGTTAAATGTATTTACGATGCAAGGAAAATTTAGATTTAGGTTAAATCACTTTTTGACTAAAGATTAATATAGAATTAAATACTTTTTCCGGTTTATATAAATAAGTACACGGGCAACGCCAGGCACACACCTAGTTCTACAATAAATTACAAGTTCACTTACTGCATGCGAGGTTCCTGTCAAGACATGTTTTTTTATAACTGTCATGTTGGAAATATATTTATTTTATCGTTAGATTACCAAATTACTATCATTATTAAGTCTTCGGAGTATTCCTAAGTTATTTTTTTCTTGTCTAAGTACGACGTGGACTGAAATATTAAAGACTGTCTTATCACTCTTTCGTATTTTCTGAGTCTCAGTCTCCAATCAGCCGTCTTGTATTGTTATCCCTCGTTTTATTTACCTACCGCTCTATTCTTATTGCGAGGAAACTCTCGGACTAACGGAAATCGCGAGGTTAGAGCCATTTTGTTCGAGCATCTGGATAATTAACTAGCGCCTTATTACGCTATTAACTTAATCCGGCCTCGTGGCTTGAAGTAGTAAATTCATTGCCTCTTTATAATTGGACATAAGTCCTGTGTAGTAGCTGAAAATGAATAAAGTGAGATGGCTGAGTGACCAGTGCCACGTGAAGGTCGATGTGGTTGACGATGCCTGAGGAGCAGGTGCAGTCTATCACAGCTCCTCACAAAAATACGGACAGTAAGGATGTATCAATAGTCTACTCATTAGAATATTAAAGGCTGATAAACAGACTTATTTTCTTTAGAAAATATTTATTAAATTAAATTTTTCATGTGGGCCCTCATCAGGTAAAGAGGTTAAATAAATGACAGAAATCTTAAAATACGATAAAAATAGTCAAATAACGTGATAAATAAAGTGCCTATAGAGTCTAGGTTTAAAAAATTATATTGTTTCTTCTCTACGCCACTTGGGACAAAAAATTCTGTAGAAACAAAACAAACTGATGAAAGTACAAAAATGTACAGAAACGTCCTTGTGTTGAATAAAATATTTTCAAATGTCTGTTATAACGACTGTTAATTTATTTATTTTAAATTATATAATATATTCCAAAACTGTACCGACTACTTTACACTCATCACAACTGAGCTTCCAATATCACATCAATATTCAAATTATACACATTATATAATTATCATAATAATTGAATAATAATACATTTGTAAAACTCACTCGTCCCACATCTTGTAACAAGGTCTTGGGGATTCAATACTATTCTCTCTATATGTATAATTTATTATTATTATATGTGCTACACAACTTTTTAGTACCTACAAGTGATGAGGACCCACTCAAGGACACAAACATGTGAAATTTAATTTAGTAATGCGTTTACATGTATTTTTATTCTATTGTTAACAATTTCTACATTCACGCCTGTCAACCCACATACAGCTGAATCAGTATAAATTTTAAAAAAACTGTCGCAATATAATTTTCATTGATTTATTAATTACGAATTTCTTACACAATATTTTTGAATTCAAACTTTATACACAGAAATAATGATATCTCTCAAATATTAAACAGTAGACAAAAGTCGAAGGGAACATAAGCTCAGAAACATATGCAGTTCGAGTTACAATACGCTAAAACTTCAAAACTATAATCTGTTTTAAATTAGAAGACCCGCGATTCGTGTGACCTTGAAATTAATCATTCACAACGCTTGAAATAAAGCAACGTTGCCCAACAATGGCCGTGTTTATTCTACTGTTTTCAGTGAGCTGTATAAGTCGTTTGTCGTCCGTGGAATCGGTGCTCCCCTCCACACGTACACGCCAGTAGACTTCTAGTTTAAAACGGACTATAGTATGTATACACATATATCGTATTTCCGCTCTGTATCATCTTATGTAATTAAATTTTGCAGTAACTGCACAGGTGAAGATAAAGTTTTTTCTAACCCAAAAACGTGTAACTAGGACAATGTGTCTGAAAATTCTAGAATTTCACTTCAAGAAAGTAACTGCACTTAGTCGCTCAGATCACTTAAATTATTTATTTATGGTATCTATATAATAAAAAAGGATGTATATTTGTATGTATGTTTGTATGTATTTACGTTGTTCTTTATACAAATTTTATCGCGTGGACAGAATGCAACAAAAATTGGTATACGTATTCTGCCAAAATCAAGAACCGGTACTGTGGGGCTGACAAACCCATAGCATAAAGGTGGAAAGAATTATAATTAAAAACCGTGATCATTAAATATTAAATTACTGCGCGCCAAGAGACAATGACGTCACGCGAGAGAGAGACGTTACTACGCAACGAACAAAGGAAATATTTCCTTTATTAGGAATTAAATAAAGCAGAAATATGTTCTTTAAATAAAAAGTATAATTTTATACAGCAATACTCCATCGAATGGTAATAAAGAAGAATACTAATTACTTTACCATCCTTGCGGAAAATGTAAGTTAATTTTCGCGCTATATTAGTTGTGAGTCTAGCTAACAATTTCATCAATGTAATATTTCGTAATGTATGAAGACTGAGTGACAATTGACAATTATATCCTGAAATACTCAAGGAATATATTTAAGTATTCAATTAAATACTTTTTCGAGTTTATATAAATAAGTACACGAGCAACGCCGGGCACCCAGCTAGTTTTAAATAAATAATCATGATATTCATTCATTTAATACCAGAAAAGAAAATGTATGATTATAATATACACAAAACGGGGTGGATAATACCTGAAAATTAATTTTTAACAAACTACCTGATAGCAATTCAGAAGTCACTCAACTTTCATTGCCCACACCTCTGTAAAAGACATATTGGAAAATAATTGTGCTTATAAATAAACTTGGAACTTTAATACACTGGCGTAAATAGTCCGCATGTCTTTCGTTATTATATAAAATTCTTTCAAGTTATCTTATTATACACGATTCTCAAATTAAGTCCAAAACAATGGAAATTTTTTACTCCTCTACATCACTGAAGCTTTGTTTTTCATACGGATCTATGAAACATGACTATTCAATTCAGTTCTTCAAATAAATTGTCTGGGGCTGTATGTAATGTAAAAAAAAGTGTTCATAAAGTGAGCTTAAATAATTAATGTAACACTTTTTTCACGGAAAAAGCAAGAAAATAATCAGATTATAAAAATAAATATACTATCAATGTTAGGTGATTAAAAGGGACTCTACAGTATCTGTGACGTATTAATTACTTCTTAATATGTGTTAATTTTCTTTGACGTCATTTGTACATTTTAGTCTGACGTTTTTCATTCACGTGATGAGGTCCAGGAAACGTCTTGTATTGTTTATGTAATGTATTCATTTAACTTTAAAGATTAGATACTGTCCCTATGTAGCCTCTCATTTCATTAGTTGTTCCCAGTTTGTTTTTGTTAGTTTTTTCATGCATTATTTGCCGTTGTTGGTCTAGTCTCACAGGCAGGATGAATCTCTAGAGGTAGAGCTTCACTGATTTCTTCCACAGCTCCAGTTGGGTTAAATCCTTATATATTTTCACTACACTTCTGATGAAATTGGATATGTTTAATAGCTTGAAAACTGTTGGTATTTTAATCATTTTGGGTAATTTACAATTTTGTAACCATCAACCGCAACACATATTTTTATTTGTTAAAATAACGTACGTTTGCTGCGTCCTCCGATGACGACCAATGGAAATAATAAATGCTCGTGGGAACGCATCTGCGTAGATATTTTTAAGTTGTGCTTGTTAAATAGTTGGAACTGAATGAAGTATCTATCATCGATGCGGAGACAGGCAACCTCAGTGTGGTCATGGTCTGGAGGACACCGTCTCCGTGCTATGGAGTCCTGATTATTCCTCGTGGGAAGTCAACCAATGCTCAGAACCCATAATGGCATTAAAACGTGCGAGGAGAAGATAGAGGAATGACGACGAATGCTAAAATAATAAAATGACTGGTAAGTAATTTAACTTTCATTAACACTGTCAACTATTTGTTCCTCACGACGTGAAAGCGTAACTGTAAATAATTTATTCGCATATTTTTAATCTTAAGTACGGAACGTAAATTGCAATCGCATTAACGATTTATACAAAACCAGAAATCAGTTAGTCTTTCAATCAATGGACAATGATGGCTTGACAATTAGACTTCCATTTTCCATAGATCGTCATGAAAAGCAAAGCTTCAATTATGTGGAAAGAGTCATACATTTTACATTATTTCTTAAATGTATCTAATTAATTAATAACGTAATTTACATAAGAATCATTTATAAAAAGAAAATATAATATTCTATTTTTTTCTGTATCAAATGATTAAAATTAAATGTTACATTTTAAAATCAATTATTTTCACTCCAAAATATTTCAGTAATGAAAGACTTCCAATAGTTGTTTATTTCTAATTATTTACAACAAAGATTCCAAGTTTATTAATAAATTCATTTACAGTGTAGAGATGTTTTAAGGTCACTTTTGAATGCTTCCCAATTACCTAACGTTATCAGAAAGTTTGTTAACGAATTATATTCCGGTAAACACAGCGTTTAGAACAGAAAACAACTCTGTTCGTGTTCAGTGGGAAAGTAGCAACCGTTCAGAGCAGAGGCACAAGACTCGTCAACCATTATCGAGACGTACCTGGTTCAGTCGAGCTCAGGGAGGCTTTTGAATGATCCATTCTCAAAATCAGACAATGGAACATATAAACAATATTGTATTCAACTAAACAATTGTTATTAAATTGAGATGAAAATTTGTACATTTGTCTCAATTTAACAGTTAGTAATTAATATAGGGATTAATATAATAATAGAAAAAATTATTGTACAATTTAATATAATATTATATATTAAATATAATGGATAAAGAATGAATATTATGACAAAATTGTGTAATTTATTTCTATATTATATTTATTATAGTTCACAATATCACTGTAGTTGTACTTTACGACTTTTGACGCTGAATTTACAGTATAATACAAACAATTTGTATTTTATAGCAGTAGTCACGAACGATGGCGGGGGATTCTGCCCGCGAAGAAAGACACTAAACTGGGCCGTCGTCAAATCTTCCGCTCAGTATAATAACATATGAATAATCGAAATCGTTCATTCTCGGATACTATATTATGTTTCTTAGAATTTAAATAAGAGAAATTCTTAATTTTCCGACTGAAACGAGGAATCAGGTAAAAGCGTTCGCCGAACTTTTCGCGCATCGCTGCGATTCTGAATTAAACGTCTGAAAACTCCTAAAAAGTGAAACTATGGTAATCCAAAAACGAGTAAAATTTTCTCAAGGAGGGAAAAATGTGTGCTGCAGTCGTGCCCAGACAAAAATATAACGATGATGCTGGAACTTTTTCCGTATTGCAATGCTACCGTGTTCGTCCTTGAACTGTTGTTGCAGTTCGATTGAAAGTCAGTTGCAGTGGGTTAGTAATTCAACATAATCGTCTGTTTACGCTAGGCTGGAGAATATCATTAACCTGAAATTTTTAGTGAAACTTGAAAAGTCGGATTGTGTTTTAACAGCTGATGAGTCGTTTAAACAGAAACCAAATGGTAACCCACGGACTTGAAAAAACCGTCTTCACCAAAAGTCTCATTTTTTTTGCAAATATTAAAGATATGGCCACTCATTCAAATAAATAAAAGCTTCTATATAACTGTAAAATATATCTACGTGAATGTAGGCCTCGTAAAGTCAGGGAAGAGTTTCGCACACTAGAACTACACAATTTAACTTTAAAATTTCTGAGAAAATAATGCCTTGTTTATTTTTTTATTGATGCAGCTCTTCGTTTACCAACAATATTTCAATTTCAAAAGAAGAAAGGTCCAAGTTGAAGGACGTCAATACAGACAAATCATTCTAGGCCTATCGTAATTCCGACGGAAGGTAACAATCGATACGTAAATAAGCGAAAACCAAAATATCGAAGTATGAATATGTTATATTTGGTTTTGGCTTCACCCTTCACGACGTGCGGAGAAACTCATCCCATTTACAGCCTGAGAATTATGCAGTATATTTATATAAACATTGTATCATCTTTAAACTATATATGTGTATAACGTTGGCAAATTCACGTAAATGTACTATCGTGACGCATCGCCTCTCATGGCCTCGGTCACGATTTAAACGACTTTAATCTTCTATAACACCTATTCATGCTAATAACTGTAAATCATTATTATTATATACTGAGTTTTCAAACTTTTCAGTTTATTGAGTATAAGTCAATTAAAATGACGCGACGGTAAGAAGCCGAGTTCTTTTTTGAATACCACATTTCCGTCTATTAATCATCATATTGCTGTCGCCAATTTGAGCTTTGAAATTAGTTAGGAGCTCTATATAAGCACACATTAACAGTGTGACAGAAATATGGTCCATCCTCGTAGTATTTCAACGTTCGGAATTAAGAAAGGAACGACATTATCAATCTTACGGCGGGGCACTAATATTCAAAAGAAAATGTTCTGTTTAATATTAAATCTTCTCAGTGCAATAGTGCTTCGCGGGCGTGATAACCCACGGGGAATGAAAAGTATGTTCAGGTAATCCAGGGCGTAATTGTATAAATGAAGAACGGCATTATTTGTGATGACGTAAAATGTTTGCTCAATATTTTCTAGTATGGTTATATCATAAGTATGAAGTTATCTATTATAGCGATAAAATCTCTTCACTCAATAGTAACACAATTCACATCTTAATTTTTTTTTTCATTTAAGCATGAGAAAGGAAAAAAGTCGACCGGACCGGGAATCGAACACGGCACTACCCGATTACCAGGCGATTTCCCGGTCCGGTCGATTTTTTTCGATTTCTCACTCTTAAATAAAAAACTTAACATAGCCTTATGGATTGGTTAAGCTTTCATACTTCTTGAATTGAATTTTTTTTATTTGCAAAATAATTATGTCGCGTTTTTGCGTCTTTATTTCTTACACTCGGTTACGCAAAAAGCCGATTCAAGGGGGCGGAAAATCATTGTTAACTCCCGTCTTTCATCGATAACGGCTCGATGCCTAAGGTAGAAAAATCTATATAATAAAAAATGATGTATATTTGTATGTATGTATGTATGTGTTTACGTTGTTCTTTATACAAATTTTATCGCGTGGACAGAATGCAACAAAAATTGGTATACGTATTCTGCCAAAATCGAGAACCGGTACTGTGGGGCTGACAAACCACTAGCATAAATGTGAAAAGAATTATAATTTTAAAAAGTGATCATTAAGTGATAAATTACTGCGCGCCAATATATCATGACATAACGCGACAGAGAGAGAGACGTTACTACGCGACGAACAAAGGAAATAGTTAGATTTTTCCGTAATGAAATGAAGCAGAAATATTTTCATTGAATAAAAGTATAATTATATCCAGTAATACTCCATCGAGTGATAATAAAAAACAATACAAAATACTTTACAATCGTTGCGGAAAATGTTAGTTAATTTAGTGAGTGCAATATGGCCACCATTTCTTTACATTTGGAATGTAGCTATCAATTTGATCACTTCAACACCTTCGTAATGTGCGAATACTGATGGACAATTATATCCTGCAATACTCAAGAAGTACTGTCTGAAGACTTACTGACAATTATTTGTTCGCGGAGAATTATATTTCTAAAGAATGTTTGTTGCTATTATGCAATTAAATTCTATGTATCTTATAGCTATTAAATTAATGCAGTATATTTATGTATTGGTAAAGAAATTCGGAGGTATGTTTGTTGAGATTGATGCAATAAAATTCAATGTATTTTATAGCTGTTCAATTAAAGCACTATTGGTCGAAATTGTGTACGGAACTAGGAATAGTTAGATTTAGGTTGTGTCTTCTTGACTAAAGATTAATATAGAATTAAATTCTTTTTCGGGTTTATATAAATAAGACACGGGCAACGCCGGGCACTCAGCTAGTTAAAAATATAGACATAACAACAAACTCGTAAATGTTTTACACGTGAAATTACTCGATTTAAATTTATTCTCATCGTCGAGATGGTTTCAGATGCAGTTTAGTTTGTTGCAGCTGCTAGTAGAGCCATCTGTCTAAGCGTCAACGAACTGAATGTTCTTCAGGAGACAGGCCGGATAATTTGCATCATTACGCAATTCATACAAAATATTGTAACTCAAGCATGATCAGCCTTGTTTGAAAAAAAAACAGCACCAAAGCTTGTTTTAAGCTACGCTGAATTTACCAAAATTGCAAGTTTTAATCAACTTAAAACCAACATTTACTTTCCCGTGAAACGACTTGCAAGGAAACCATTGATCTTCTTATAAGTATAACGGTTAAAGAAAGGTACTCAAAGGAAATGAAAAATATTCGGCGTCAATTGCGATATCCAGGAGAGTGATAATAGAGAGAAAAGTAGACGCTAGTCGAAAATGTCAGAAACATTCAACAAATATGCTGCAGCAAAAAAGTTAGAAAATTCAGTCCTATATATAAGTTGAGATTTTAGATTTGACACTACATTTCATTTACGGTACGGTACGGAACCAAATGGAACAGATCAACCTTCAGATATTACGTTAGTAAGTTTCGTCTTCTGGTTTCCTTTAAGAAAGAATTCTAGATCATTCGCTAATGTCTAGCTTCTTTTTAAGGTGAAATCGCGAAATCAATAAATACGCGATTTTGACCCCTCCTCCTCTAACCCCATCTAATTTCAAATAAGAATGACATAATGTTCTACCATAGAAATCATATTTGTAGTTCGTTTACAATTATTTCATTATTAGATAATGAAATAATTGATCTTTAATTATTCATGTAACTTTAATTTCATCCTTTGTGAAACTGTGCAACTATAGTTGTTTTTTTCTAATCTATACTGCAGCTGGTAATTGAAATGTGGCATTCCTGTCCATCATGTTACGTTGTAATGTGTAGTACGTAGAGAATCCTGTAGGATTATGATTTTGAGAATTTTGAAAGCGAGTTTGTGATTGTTTCTGATGGCACCAGGTCGTCGGTTCTTTAAGCTCCGGACATTGTCGACAGTCACGGACTTGGTTTCGGCGCCACAGGATAATAAAAAAGAGGGTTGGGCGACAAAATAGTCGTCAACTGTAAAATATGACGAGGCTGCAGATCGCCTCCAAGATCTTCCAATTTTTTCGTGATCATGTGGATCAGCGAGATATTTCGCGGGTTAACATTGAAGCGTAAAAACATACTTGACAAAGAAGAAGTGTCGTTGCTAACACGGAGTGGAGTTGAAAAGGTTTGTAGTGCGATATAAGAGGGAGATAAGCACCGATCAACCCAGATCTATGACGCCGGGTGGATATTTCAGTAAAGCCTTGATTTTTTTTTGGGGGGGGGGACAAATTCCATAGTTAACGTGAAATTTAATAGGGTTACATTGGGCCTATGAACCAGTCGGAAATAAATACATGAATATACTGCACATGATATAATACTAAGTTACGTTAATTTTTTGAAGTCATGTTAATAAACTTTCGCTTGTTTTGATAAATTCACGAGTTTCCTGTCTCAACTGATATTCTATCAAAAAAAATTCATTAAATATATTGTGGTAAACAAATTATAGATTGAACAAAAAACCGCGATGGTCAATTTAATGTTATAATCAAATAATGACTTGGTAAAATAAATAATTTGATATGTAATAATTTAAACAACTAACTTTTAAATACAAAACGTTAATTACAAAGTAATATTTAGTAGGATTTTGTACATAACTTTTACATAAATATCACAGCTTTACTGAAATTCTTAAAACCTTCAGGGTTGCTTTTATAACCGAATTAAAGAAAACCGAAATGTTACAAAATAATGAATTAAATTTACAAGAGAAATGTTAACATAGGAAAAATCTGAAGAAATATGATGGAATTTTATGAAATATAAAGAAATGTGACGGTACGCAATTTTTATACTAGGGTTACAATAGCAATTTCATATGAACCAAATCATCAGAGCAGCTCTCATAACATTACTTACCGCATTTTACGGACTATAAGACGCACCTTAATTTTAAGCTATTTTCTTAAAAAATGACATTATTATCATTTTTATTATTAGATTGCAAAGCCAGACTAAAAAACTATTCTGAGTTTATAAAACCGAACTGACCTTGAAAATCCTTGAAATTCGTATATTTGAACTTTCATCTCTTCTTCCTCTTTATCGTCATCGTTTTCCTATTCATATATAAGATGGGTGTTCACTGTGAGATTTCACAATAATATCTTCTCTCACTCCAGACCGACACACGTGTTTGATTGTAGGTAGTTTTAGAGCTCCCTTCGGCGTGAATTCATGTCGGGTTTGATCCATCATCCATTTGTTTCATTCCCCTCTCATATACACTTTAAATGGTTTGTTTATCGAGACATAAAGAGGTTTCAATTAGGAAGTAAGTCCAGCAAGCTCTGTATTTCCCTGTCTCAATTTCTCTTTCACAGAATTGTTCAAATGACTACTAAACTGATCTAGCACAAGAAGAGAACTCTTCTTCAATAAAGCACCTTTCCTTCCTTCCCACACTCTGTTAATCCAAAATTTCATACCAGCCTCGTCCATCGAAGCCCTGCTGCTGCCAGTTGAATCCAATGTTGCCAGATAGCATTACATTTTTAAAGACTGGCGGGAATTTTAAATCAAACACTGGACATTTTTATATTAATTTCGAGTATAAGATGCACTTGAATTTTGGAGGCAATTTTCTGAAGAAAAAAGTGCGTCTTACAGTCCGTAAAATACGGTATTCACTTCACCAACAATTTCTTACAACCTACGCCAGCACAGCAAACGAGATTTCCACGTAACCAAAGTCAATGCAGATTTTTACTTTGCCATATTTCCGGTCAAAGTGACTACCGGACGCGTCTCCAAAATTCCTTCTACAACCTTTTCGTCCAAGATCTACCAGCCAAGTCACGAACCAACCGACTGTAATATAATAGTCTACACGTGCCCTCTTATCATAACGTCTCTTCAGCATAGCGGACCTAAGAGGGCACAAGAACGCTGATGCAGTTAAAGACATCACTTTAGATATAGTGAGTAACGAAACACAACAACATAAATCTTCACCCCTTCCGCCTAGGCAGCTGTGAAAACGCTGCGACTAATAGAGTCAGCATTTTAAGTGCCTTATGCAGACATGCACACGGCAACAGAAATATTCCACCCTGTAAGTGTTCTCATTGGAGACTTAAAATCATCAGGGAGGGGGAAAGGAGTCTTCGAATTGTTCAGAGCTTCTTGGGAACGACAGTCGTGATCCAACCTCCAGACGGGTTGGTGGCTCCTGGTGCTATCCGCCAGTTTGTCTTACTTTATTTTACTTCTAACTATTAAATCTCTTTATTCTTCATCAACTCTTATTTGACTGAAGTGCAGCGAAACACCAACCACTACGCCTAGGTTCAATTAGTTGAACCCGAACCCTCACGTTACCGACTTTCCTATTTCCTGTTCTTAATTCTTCCTTTATCCTCTAGATCGGTAGCCAGGTGAGCTAACGGAGGTATAGCTCGGTTGGTGAACGATCTATCTGGACTTCCCATTTCCAACTGCTGGAATGTTACATGTTCACAGTGGTGGAGTGTTACATGATGGCAGTTTGGGATGTTACACGACCTAGGTCAGCTCCCTTTCGAGAGACTAAACTGAACTTCACTGTTTCAGTTCGTGTGCACTCTTGTCAAAGATTTTCCACCTCAAAACGCCGCCGACAATAATACGTCTTATGCAACGCTGACTGTTGCCGACAATGCCTGGGCCACAATAATACGCTGACAATACAAGGATTAAAGAAGTTATAAAAAAATCCTTTCATTACACGCATTGGAGGTCAGCACAATATTATTATTTCGACTTTAATTCCTCAGTTATGACATCAGTCACTAGACTAATTACCTTATATAATTAGCGATTACTTTAGAAACTGCAGCGTATTGATACTGTCCTTGAGAGTAATAAATATGTTTTTGTAACGGGTTATCCGTATTAGTGTGTCGTTCCAAGTCTTTGCCCTCATGAGAGAATATAGCTTGAACAGAAATGCTTACGGGCATAGTCGTAATTTTTTTCTTATAATTACAAAGAGTTACAGCATACAGTAGCCATTTGAGAAGTTAGACTTGCCTGTGAAAGTACAAGAGTGCAACGTTATTGACAAAGTATTTAAGCGCAACGAATCTCTTGTTTGGAGCATTCCAGA
Organism: Zhengitettix transpicula; assembly: GCA_037074705.1. Classification (NCBI taxonomy): domain Eukaryota; kingdom Metazoa; phylum Arthropoda; class Insecta; order Orthoptera; family Tetrigidae; genus Zhengitettix; species Zhengitettix transpicula. The sequence goes on from CM073595.1 coordinate 7,081,807, forward strand.
CAGGACATTAATCACAGACGCGCTCTCACAGGAATACCTACAAGTTAGGTATGCAAAGGGGAACGACATGCTAACGTCTAAATCCGTCCCTACGCGCCCTCGTCATCGACAATTAATTCACGACCCTCTTTAAGTGCTTACGGTCGGAAGGGATTATGCGATAAAGGCACATCGGCACAATACATCCACCATTAGGGGGAGTGCAAGCGGAACCAAGACTTTCCACTCCGTGGCGAGCATTTCCTAGTCTCTGGGAACGTGAGTTTCATTACGGTCGCAGACTCGGGGGACGTCGTTTCCCGTGTATTTTCGTGGTGAAGGGAAGAAATTTTGTTTACTTACAGCAAGGTGGTGGTCTCTCGTAAGATGTCTTTCAACATCCCGGTTAACTCTAGACAGCTGTAAAACATATGAAAGTATCAGAAAATGACTGTAAACGCAACTCAGTGAGTGAATCATGTTACTTTACACCATAAAAGTTCAGGGAACAAAGTTTCCTGTAAAATGTGTTTTTGGGCGTTATAGGTTAAAAGTCTCATTTGGAATTGAAATTTTGTGGCAACGGTGTGGAATCACTAGTAGATATCATTGTCGGGTTTTCCATTGCCCAGATTGGATGAACTTAAGGCGGTTTTAATTAATTACTCCTCCTATATATTTGTCTTGTTTAGTATTTCTAAACGCTGGTTTCCTAAATTTTCTTGCTATATTCCTTGATTTCCCTACTACTTTCCCCTCGCTAAGAATTCCTTTCCAACTTCTTAAAACCCCCATCTAGGCAACGGAAGACCCGACAATAATGTCTACTATTGTTAAAAGTCTTTTATGAATTTCGTAGCCTTATGCGCTGCTTTAAAGATTGTTTTATATGCAAGCAATTTCTTAGTTTTAATGACTAAAATGGCCTCTTCAGACTGAAACTACTATTGTCCTCAGGTATGACGGTTGGTCAATCAGATCTTACAAAATCTCAGAGTAGTATGGAAATAAGTCTGTTTCTCAGAGATATGTCAATACTCTACTGAAACAGTTTTAGCTATATGCTTTGTGAAGATTTCATTTTTACTATCCGTCAAAGAAAATAATTTTTGTTATTGTAAAAACATTGAAAATAACATAAATTTAACGTCTGATGTTTGTAATCAGCGATGGAAAAAAAACCGAGCTCATGACACATCAAACCGTTTACAATTGCCAGGATGAGTTCAAACGAGGTCGTGAACATCGATCGGGTCGTCCGCTGGAGATGATCAACGATATCCAGAAATGGTGTTGACTGATCTACAAGTCATTTGCGGTCAGTAGTTTCCACGAAAAATTGTGCGTCAAAAATGTTGGTAAGATGGATGCCGCGTTAGCCCATGAGGGAGAATAAACACAATTCTGACGAGAATTATGATGAAACGTGGATCCACCAGGGGGCAAATAGTAGCAGACTCAGTGAGTTTCTGTAGACTAACCGGCTCCGAAGTAGGTAAAGACAGAGAAATCGTCGGCGAAACGAATGGCATTTTTCTTGAAATACATACTGAGATATCCACATCAGATATTTAGAAAAAATACGAATGATAAATATTAATGCTTCGTCGCTGTATCGCTTGAGCTAACATATAAAGAACGTCGTCCACATTTGGCCAAGAGGAAAGTGATCTTCATTCGAGGCAGCGCAACTTTCGAATTTCCATGACGAAACTTGTTGAATTGAAGTTATAATTTTATCCCTCACCAAATATTTGTCAGATTTGCCCGCATCCAACATTAATGTATTTCTTAAACTGAAAAATTGTTCGCTGCATAAAAAAAATACGTCGAACAGAATCATTATTACCAAATCATATCGTGACAACCTTCCGAAAAATTAATTTTCATGAAAACTTTGGAGAAACACTGGACGAAGTGTATCGAGCTGAAATGGAATAAGAATGATTCAAAACTCGCAGCAACAATCCGCGTTTTGTATAGTTCTATCCCAGCGTCACTTTATCAAGAATTATGGCATATGAATTCATTTATTTGCGATTTAGTTCTACATGGAATTGATTGAAAATTGCGTGTAACACTCAAATCTTTATATTTATTAGCAACAGTATACTTATTAACTCCAACATTTCCTCCAATACTCATCCTTAACTAGATGTACAGTAACAGCTTCATGAAATCAACTTATTAAATGAAAAAATTTACGTCTGATTGAAAATAATGAATAAGAAAGATAGTCAATTCAGACAAAAAGTGATAAATAAATACCACACAACGTTTCTGGGATCCTAGTCCCTTTCATCAGGTGCGAAGAAGAGCCTAGAGCGACACAACTGCACTTGTCAGTTGACAAAAGCGACGACAATGGGAGAGCCGAAGGGTTAGCGTAACAATAAGGGAGCAACGACAATGGGAAACAGAAGGTTTAGTGTAACAATAAGGGATCATAGCAATTATTCAGTTTCATTGTGTCTGTTTGTACATTAATAGCTGTGATGTTTGATTTATTGTAAAGCATCTTTGATATCAGTCTGGAATTGTACCATGTGTCAATGTCTAAAATCTTAGCATTTACGTTTCGAATTCATGATATGTTTGGAGGCTACAGATTGTTTATCAATGGGAAGTTTGATATTAGATATATGTTCCTTGATACGTGTATTAAGGGAACGTTTTGTTTGCCCTATGTAGCAGGAATTACAATAAGAGCAAGAGATTTTGTAAACAAACTGTAGGTGTCAAGTGGGTCCTTGTGGTTTTTAATCAAGTAGGAAAGGGTATTGGTGGATCTGTAAATGAAGGATATTTGATATTCTTTGAATATTTGTATAAATTTGTAATAAGGGAGTACGAGAAAGAATTTGGCTTGAGGTGTTTGGGGAGGATTGACAGAGAGATATTCGATTTTGTTCAGTCTGCTGTTTTTTCAAGACAAATTTTCAGCGTTGGTCTGAAAACCAGGCGCAGATTGTAGAATGATTTGTCGATCCACAGAAAGTTTTAAAGGCCGTCTGTTGAGCTCACACACATCAGCATTATCTGCACACCGGGAAAAAGCAGATCTAGTCTCCAGAATTTTACGACATTTCTTGTCCATGATACAGTCTCAATCAAAACAAATAGGTTGGCAGATATTAAATATATTTTTGGCTTCCACTGAACTGAATTCCGGAAGGGAAACATCTAATAATGAAAACTCGCTTCTAACTTCTTGAGAGCAATTATCATCGCGACTAGTGGTCCCACATTTCATTGAAATTATCCGGCAACGATGTGATTCATATCGGTGATTGTTACGGAAAAGCGTCACGGGGAAAGTAAAAAAATAATAATGTATTTGAAATAATGTTGTGGTGATTGTTGGGGATGCAGATGTCTCCGCTCCCACCCGCGCAGGGAAGTAGCACATTTGTATAGCGGAGGGGAACGCCGCGGAATACCAGCAAAACGAGTGTTTATTTTAGAAGGGATGGAGACATTGCATTCAAGTTACACCCCTGTGTTTCAGCACCCTTAATTATTTGCGAAGGGGCCCCTAGGGTTTAGACAAACAGCCTATTGAGAAGCTTTCATTGCGAGCATTCCCGGCGCCTTCTCTGATCTCTAACTGTCACTTCGCTGGAGAAGGGAAGAAATACGAGCCTGAGGGATGGGGAGAGCCCTTTATTGGCCCCACATTACAAATTACATTGCTTCTGTCGCGGCTAAAGTCTATTTAATGGAATAGATGTCAGTGCAATAGCGACGCGCACAGATTTTGAATGAGTTCATAACAACGGGCGAGAGAGTATTTATACTCACCGGAAATGAACAAGGAATAGCAAGCAGCGTGCCTCATTACGACCTGAATGAAACGGATTCTGATTACAAACGAGGGGGGGGGGGGGGCAAAAACTCTCCCGGGATCTATTTCGTGATATCGATTCTCGCGTTTTTAACAGAAGTCATGAAGAGCCGATATAAGTTTTTTTAAATATACGTAGGCGAACTCGACCAACAACAGAAGTCGAACGAGACCGTCACTAAAGAGATTGTGTGACGCTAAAGATCATTAAGGGAAATACCGAATTACGATTCATTTAACTATTATCTTTTTACAACATTACTGGTATTGACAGAAAGAGCATTTAAAATACAGCACGTGGTAAAGTTCATAACCTTGTTTCTACACATAGAAAGAAAAACGAATAACAGTACATCTCATAAAAATGAAATTTTTTATATAAAAAGAAATTTAAACAGTACGGAAGATCCTAAACTTCTCGCCAGATGCTGTAATTATCAACGTTCCTTACATTAAAGAACATTACCAGGGTTATGATCGCTAAATTCGTAACAAGTGAGGTCATTTCTGATGTCACATTCACGATACTCGATTTTAACATTTGTAACATAGAATCACAATCAAGGCTTTAAAGCCCTTGACGAGTCTGATTTTTTTTAATTGGAAAATTAAGCTGCTGTGACATCATCACCACTAATCATTAGTTCCCTTAAAGCTGAATTTGACGTCAAGTTATTCAATATGGCACACTCAATTTCTTTTCTTTTTTAGACTGAAAGATGAACTTGTTTACTGTACACTGAAGATTATCCGAGATTTCATGTGCAAAAATGGAAACCTCAGGATAGTCGTCAATACCAAATCTATATAACCTGCTGCAATTATTTTGTATTCATCAGTAAAACGATTAAGAATCAGAAGGCTTTTATCGCCGTCATGAAACACGAGTAACAATCAACTACTCGGTTAAAAAGTGATGAAATAACATATCGACAGCATGGCAATCACACGATTGATATCGATTACGTTGCAGTATACTTGTCACACGCTGTGCGCTCGGTTTCGTTACGATTCGCATTATCGTTGATGAATGAAGGCGATGTTTCTCGCACGGTCTGTACGAGAGCAGTAAACACAGGCAACAGCAGCAACTGCTAAAAATAGCCGTCGTGTCTGCTGTCTCCAAAATAAAACCCATGCCTAAAATTATTAACTCTCACTCACTTTCGCCACGTTTCCAAATAAAATGTGTCGTGCGCTCCAGTGTCCAAAGAGCTTCCTCGGCCTTTCAAGTTAGTACTATTCTAGTCCCTTTCCCCCAATCCAGGGCCGAGATACGCATTCCCTGCGCCATTTCCGCACAGCCGCCAACAACCTTCCCTCACACAGTCATTAGTAGTCCATTACCGCATTTATTGCCTATGTGACACAAATCCTTGCGGGTTTGGCGCAGCAAACGGAGCAACGCGCACGATGAGTCGCGAAATGTCAATACAAGACCATTCAAAGAGCAGCGACGCGGAAAGTAAGTACATCACCTTCCCACTGATTTTAAAATCTACGATAGAACTGTCTGGCGACAATGTACAACAATGAAGGTCGCGAAACATCACAACAGTTTCTCTGTGATTATTTTACTTCACATTTGTGGTAAAGACCATTTACATGTTTATCCAGCACTGCCAAAAGTGACGTACCCAACCTGACGTTATTTGAAAAACGTTGGTGGTCCAAAGTACCAACCTTAAAAAGCTGAAGTTTGAGGTCGCTACATTTTTTTTAGTGTTTGACTGCCGCCAATAGTGAACGCTCTCCGTGTATTTTATCTATTTATTTTATTGAATAACAATCAGAATCACATCCTATGGCCTATTTTTGTTGGCTTAGAATTCATTTACAGAAGTCGCATCCTACAGACTTATCAGCCTACTGTCAATCATCTAAAATAATACTGGAAAAACTGGCGCTGTCCAGATTAAACGAACACCTGTACTCAGAAACCTGGATACCAGAACATCAGTTCGGCTTCCGTAAAAAACACTCAACAGTTCAACAAGTTCATAGAATTACTCAAACCATAAACAATACTGTAGGGCAACATTCCTTGACATTAGTCAAGCCTTTGATTAAGTCTGGCATCCAGGATTAATTTACAAAAATCGTGCGTACTCTTCCGTCTGCATACTTCAACCTCCTCAAATCATATTTGAACGAAAGAAAATTCCAAACTAAAGTAAATGAAGAAAAATCCGACTTCTTTTGGATCAAATCTGGAGTGCCCCAAGGTAGTGTCCTCGGACCTCCGCTGTATGTCTTGTACTCGTCAGACATACCATATATAACAACGTCGACGATACAGCTATTCTCTCCTTCCACCAGGACCCCCTAGTAGCCTCAAATATTACACAAACCTACAAGAATGGAAAGTAAAAGTGAACGAGATGAAATCTGAGCACATTAAGTTCAATAAACATTGTTCAGATCCGCAATCAAACACAGTAAAATACCTAGGATTACATTTAGATATTAAACTGACTTGGAAGTATCATATAAGAAAAAAGAAAGACACGTTGAGATCAAGACAAAAGAAATAGAGTGGCTGATAGGAAGAAGATCACGACTATCGACAGAAAATAAAATCCTATTTTACAAAGCAGTCATCAAATCAATATGGACTTGAATTATTGGGATGTGCATCCAAGTCAAACATTGCAATTATCCAAAGGTGCCAATGCTCCATGGTATGTAACCAACCTCACGCTGTTTCAAGTTCCTACGGTGCAGGAAGACATCAAGAACCACGCAACACTGGACAACCACCCTAACCCGCTACTGGACCAACTCCTAGAACCAGTGATGAGCGAAAGACTGAAAAAGATGTGGCCAAGAGAAGTAATTTAAGTAATAGATTTTTGTTGTTTTCTTTTCTATCATGTTTTAAATTCTACAGACGATATCTTTGGATATCTCCCTGATAATGTTATTGCTACCAGTACATCTGGCAGCCGTCAGCAATTATAAATGATTCTGATTGCTAAACAAATCATTTCTTTTCAAAAAACATAGTTGAATTCATAAATGTCCTGATGGGGTCCTCTCCGATGATTGGTCCCCGGTTACCACGTTTTCAGGTCAATTGTCCAGCATTTCTTCATTCTTCTGTTGATTCTCTGTTCCGGCAATGGACGTATAAGTGGGTTCGTATGTGTAAGTGTATTTTGTAAACATGGGAAATATTGGACATCATCTGAATGGTCTCAGTTCAACCAATATCAAAGTCGAGTTGTGTTCTACTCTGAAGGAATCTACTCCATCGTTTAAAACAACAAAATATTGGGAGTTTAAACGAGGCCAAGACGAACACCGTTAGTGGTCGACCACCACCACGCACGAAATGGTGACGAAAATCTGGAAATGGGTATTGGATGTTCGTCGACAGGAGAGCTAGCAGACAAGGCACGCATTTAAAAAAGCGTTGAACATGAGAAAGCTGTCCCCTAGATGGGTGCCGCGCGTTTGCTAACAATAGAATAAAAACAGCGTCGTGAGGACGTTTCAATTGAGAATTTGGCGATGTTTCACAGCAATAAAGGCGAGTTTTTGAATCGATTCATAACAAAGAATTGAAACATAGGTCTATCACTTCACACATGAGACGGAAAAAACTTACGTAGATCACTTGACTCAAAATGTTATACGCAAAGAAAAAAAGAATTTATGAGTAAAACGTGCGTTTTAAAAGTTCGCAAATCACTCCCAGAACTCCAATTATCTTCGTAACGGGTTCTAAATTAAAATTTAAGATTTTAACCTAATTGATTGACTTTTGCGTTCTAGTTTTTTTTAATTCTGGGAAGAAAGTTAATTGTTGTATCGTAATAAATGTTTGCTTCTAAGGATAAAGGATAAAAGGATAAAGAGACAAGGTACAGCATCAGAGAATTGTGTTAGAGTACATAACAAAATAAGGAAATCATTTCAAACACACGATTGTTGTAATTGCTTTAACTTAAAAATTTTAGGAGTTATTTAATTAATAATAAATCCGCAATAATATCCATAACGTCGATAAAAAACAAATTTCGTGTTGTTTGAATAACGCAAGAAATGCTCAATGAATGTTTTATGCGACCGTATATTTTATGTAACTGACGGAAACTTCAACCATGGCGATCGTTATGCTGGTGTCCAAGGGCGAAGTAATGCGTCTCAAACCTGGTTCTTCACTTTAGATATCAGTCGAGTAACTCTATGGTTAATTAAAAATATTATAAAGGTTTCAAGAAATACTTATATATTTCAAATACATACATATATATATATAATGTAATGCATTGATGTAATACATTGGTTTAAAAACAGCGCACATTTCGTAAAAAGTATGCGAGGGAGAAGTGATTGCGGGTCCTGTCACGAGGTGACAAGACGGAGCGGTAAGACATTTATCTAGGATGAGTGCTGGTGGGCGGCAGAGAGGAAGCCGTAATTTGTAGGGACGATGTGACAGTGCGGCAATTAGGTCTAAAGAGTAATTGCGGGTCCAGTAACTTATTGATTTGGGGATCTGTGGCGAATCCGTAACGCAGAACGTGGGCGAGCAGCTGGTCCCAAAGTGGTTATGTTAGAGCAGGCTATTGTCTCTGATGAATGACCTGACAAGTGGCGTATTTGCTTGGGACTTGTAAGAAAGGATCTGGAGAAATTAGTATCGCGCACTTGTGAGAGGAGAGGTCCAAAGACAAATTGGACCTGTCTCGATTGTCGGGTTTCGGACAAAAGAGAACAGCCGGCGAAAGGACTCCAACGGCAAGGACGTAATTTTCGGTAATGGGATTCTGTCACCGCGCCGTTGCGACGGAATTTTGCATCAAGAGAAAAACAAGGACGCTAGTGGTATATATAGGGTGAAATAACCTATTGTGAGACAGTTAGCGTGGGAGAGGGACGAGAAGCAGTCAGGGCAGTCAGAGTGGAGCCAGCGTGCTGAATGCATCGTGGTTGGAGTTTGAGACAGAAATAGTCAGCATCAGTCAGCAAAACTATAACAACTACAAACATTTTTAACATACAGAAGCTCTATCTGTATGAGAATGAGAATTTTACCTGTCTTCGATGGTAAGCGACCTGGATACGGCAACCGACGTCAAGGAGTGTCACGACGAGCACCTGGGATATTTCACTGGATATGGAGAACCAGATATCGGCGAACCAGTGATATTGTGTTAGAGTCAGTGAGTGAATGTCCAAGCTATAAAGTGCGTGTCTAAGAACGAGTCGAAGTAAACCTGAGAAACCGTGAGTTGGAATGTATAATATTAACAGATGTAAACGTTATTAAAGGATAACAGTCAGATGTCGTTCTCTTCTTTTGATAATAAAGTTAGACGCAATCTATAGGTTAAGTTCATTAATAAATTTAGTAGATACTTTTGTTTAATTTAAAACATAAATGTTGGGTCTTTTTAATAGTTCGATTCTGTCCGTTGTCAAACGCAGTAGAGACCCATGAGAGCAAGAGTTCTTATTATAATAGTAAAATATTAAATTCAATTGTAATTTCTGATGAAGTTTAATAAATTTGTTTGTTAAAATCAAACCTTATATATTTTTTTATGTATACCCTATGTGGTTATTACAATATATATATATATATATATATATATATATATATATATATATATTGCATGATTCTATTACGAATTATGTATTTTCGAACATTTTTTGAGCACTCTTGCATTACACCTTCAATATTCAGTAGATAATATACCGTAAGAATTATATCGAGTACTTCTATACAATTAACCGGAAATAGGGCATTTGAACCGTTCTATGTAGGGAATCCGCAATATAATTTTATGTGCTTCACGGTCTCGTGTGCTGTATTTCTATTGCGTGTAAACGCACTTTTCAAGGGCTCCTGTTGCGTGTAGCAGAAAGCGCGTGAAGAATTCTCTCTATGAACAGTGTGCTGACGTCTGTTCTCTCTCAAAGACGAAGTTGCAGCGCGAACGAAACAATGGAAGCCGGCTGCAAAGAAGAATTATTTATTGCTCGCGAAAACGACAAAGGAAGAATGTGCCGTACACATTTCAGCACTTCGGGGTTAACGACACGTGCTATTACAATTTCAAGAGTCCCCTCGAGACGACACGTGGCGATTACAATTTCGCTCGACACTAGTTTAACAGTTTCAACGTCAGATTTGTTGTATTTTAATTTTGAAGGTGGACTTGATATGCCGTATTCAGTTTCACGATTTGTGATCACGTTGGTCTGATTTCGGAAAATACTAACGTGTCTTCAGTGGGGTCCACTAAACGGATGAATTGTGTCATGCACAATTTAACGAGATAAAAGTTTTATGGTTTTATTGAATTCTGCTGGCATCTTTGAGTTGCAAGTGAGCAGGAAACCGGTAAAAAATTAATTAACATAATTTGAAGAATTGCAGACAACTGGAACGAGACTATACGGGGAAAATCCCAAATAAATGGAATACCGTTTTACTCCGAAATATGAAAATAACAGTAGATGGTACAAGGAGCTCGTGTCAGATCGAACGGAAAGCCAGAAAACGTGTGTCAATGACGGGGCGTATTTCCCAAATGAGATGTTAGAGAATGGTGATTGAGTGCTTCACGAATGTATATAAAAGGATGGACGGAGCCTCGTAAAGAGATAACAGAACATAGTATATGTTTTTCTGTGAACATTCAGGTAATATCAGCCAACCGACTGAAGTCGACCATTCATCACGGAGATGATTGGACACCAGCATAACGGTCGCCATGCTGAAATTTTTCGTCAGTTATATAAAATATACTTTCAAAAGTTTTAATTTAACGTCTGTTTTGAATTAATAAAAACAATTTATGACCTTATACAGACACTTTTTATTTTTTATATTATGACGACGTTTCGATACCTTTTTGTATCTTCTTTAGCTGTTGGCCAAATTAACGCAATCAAACGAAACAAGCTATTAAATTTACACAGTTTTGAAAGGGGATCCGAGGCAGACTATTAACTTGGCGATAACAGGATTGAAGCAGTCTACAAAAAGGTATCGAAACGTCGTCGTAATATAAAAAATTAAAACAGCATTGACAAGGTCATAAATTGTTTTTATTTTTATAAAATACAATTTCACATAACACTTTTTTTTGGTAAAATTTATCAACGTTTAATAATCGTACGGATTTTATTGGGGGATTAACATCAGTACTGTTCACGGTTCAATAAACCTAAGAGTATGGAGTAGAATTTATGTAAATTTTCGTTTAGTTAAATTATGTATAAATTCTTGTAAATAATTCTTATATTAAACTGTAAAATTGTTATAAAAACCAAATAAATTATTATTTTACAAAATCAACTCATTCTACATACATTAGATTGAACAAAATCCAATATCATACTGTCACTCGTCCCCATTCACCTCAATCCAAATTTTTTCTCGTACTCCCTCATTACAAATATGTACATCACAAATGCGTCCAATTTTTTAAAGAATATTAAATATTCATCATTTACAGATCCACTACAGATCCTTTCCTACTTGATTAAAAACTACAAGGACCCACTTGACACCTACAGCAAACATTCTGTAGTTTACAAAATCTCTTGCTCTAATTGTAATTCCTGCTACATAGGACAAACAAAACGTTCCTTTAAAACACGTATCAAGGAAAATTGTGTAATATGAAACTTCCCAACTGTAGTCTCCAAACATGTCTACAATTCCAAACATACATTTTATTGGCGAAATGCTAAGATTTTAAACATTGACACCAGGTACAATTCCAGACTCATTTCAGAGATGCTTCACATTAAATCAAACATCACGGCTATTAATGTACAAACAGACACTATGAAACTCAATAATTGCTACGATTCCTTATTGTTCTCCCATTGTCGTAGCGTTTTCTTACCTTTCGAGTTTTGACAACTCACGTGTGCAGTTGTGTCGCTCTAGGCTCTTCTTACCACCCGAAGAAAGGGACAAGGATGCCAGAAACGTTGTGTGGTATTTATATTATCACTTTTTTGTCTGTATTTGGCTATCTTTCTTATTATTAATTTTCAATCCGACGTAAATCTTTTCATTTCAATTATTACGTGGGTTGGTATGAATGAAATAAAACGAAATCGTTGTTTTCTCATCAGCCCGGTCATTTCGGACCTATGATAAGTAAATATTTTCCCAAGTCTGATTTTTTATGGGTTTTTTCCTAATGTTATAATGAGGAAATACTTCTTAAGGGAAATCACAGCAACTATTTATAAAGTAATAATTACATTCATCATGTGGGAATTTTGTAGGAATTGTCAGTTGATTGGGCGTGGAGCAGAGTCAGGCTGATAATGGATTTCTGTTCGTTCCACCGAATTTTTACTTTCTGTTTACTGAAGTTATTCAGTCTCTGCTTTTTTTTTTTTTTTTTGGGGGGGGGGGGGCAACAGGCTACATGAGGGTGATCCACATTGGGCAACTCCCCTTTAATAGCACAGGAAGGGATTAGAAAGGGGGGATGCGGAAGGGTAGAGGAAGGTAGCCAAGGGTTAACTAGGGCCCCCGGGCTATGGTTTAAGGATCCTACCCGGCATTCGCCTAAAGAAATGCAGGGAAAACCCTAGAAAAACCTGCATTAGGTAGGTCGGGCATTGGGTACTTGTCCCACGCCCTTCCGATAGCGGGAGAGGAGTTTGCTGTGGGGACGCAGCATTCCCTTCTCCGTGCCTCGACCAGTTTAGGAGGCAGCTGGCCGTCTATTCGATGCGCTGAAGGTATATGAGGAAGTCGTTCCCTATTGCGACTGATGCCGATCGCATGATTAGAGCTGGGTTCCACATACAACAACTGCGAGACTTCCGCGTAATTACTGGAAAACGGAACGTGTCGTCCTATCTCAAGTGCTCTGACATCTAACATCATAAGGGCTAGGCTCCAGGTGATGCATATCCCAGTGTATCAGTGCACATCCCAGAAAGACGTGTAATTTGGAGAAAGCAAGGCTCTAATTTACTCCCGAACGGAGACGACGGTCCGTTGTTATTGCATAGGAGAATGACTCGGGGCCAGCCGAATCAAGTGAAGGAGCGGGTTTAATATGCATATATGTAACAAGGTTTCCGATACGATCGAGAGCGGGTGGGCTGACCTGTGGGTCACGGGGATTCACCTAACGGAGCGTCCCACCGTCCCACGCACCACGGGTGTGGGTGTAGGTGGGTGTCCGCGGTCTGACCCCGCTCTCACTGACGCCGTTTTACGGAACACCGTTACGATTATGATTACCTGGAATATGTCAGCCATGACTTCGTGCCACACTCAACCGAAAACAACTCACCAGTATATTATTTTTATCTCGCATCTTAGAGGGCAGATAGACTCAAAATATAAAGCTACCCTAAAATATTTTGGAATGATAAGCTGTCTGCGAGGGCTATTCTCTCGCAGGCAGTACCTGCGAGGGATGTTCTCTTGCAGGCACAACCTTGTAGGAGAGACAGGAAGGGGCTACCTTTGCGGATGCCTTTGCCCTCATGTAGCCTGTTACTCAAAAAAAAACTTGGAGATAAATAGAAAGTCCGAGAGAAGGGGTATGCGAGGGCTATTCTCTCGCAGGCAGTACCCTTCAGGAGAGACGGAGGGAGTACCTATGCGGATGCCTTTTCCTCTCTCCGTTTTTGAACTAAGTTTCCCACAAGCCGAGGTACCTCGGCCTGTTTTGAGAGGTGTATGTTCCGGGGTCACAGACCTTGGGCATACGGTAAGAGTTGCTTTCTGCTCCCATTGGAACAGTCGGCCAGCTGCCTCCTAAACTGGTCGAGGTACGGAGAAGGGAATGCTGCGTCCGCACAGCAAACTCTTCTCCCGCTATCGGAAGGGCGTGGGACAAGTACCTAATTCCCGACCTATCTGATGTTTTTTCTAGGGTTTTCCCTGTATTACTTTTAGGCGAATGCCGGGTAGGATCCTTAAACTATAGCCCGGGGGCCCTAGTAACCCTTAGCTACCTTCCTATACCCTTCCGCATCCCCCCTTTCAAATCCCTTCCTATGCTATTAAAGGGGAGTTGCCACTATGTGGATTACCCTCATGTAGCCTGTTACCCTAAAAAAAATTATTTTGGTAAGTAAAAACAATATTCGTTTAACAGAACGTACTGAAACCAATCCCAAATAAAATGGTTTAACTGTAAATAATCCGACATAATAAGAACTGACAGCATTTTATAAATGCGTAATTGGGAAGAACACGAGGCAAATTATTGACCCATTCACTACTAATTATTATTTTGGAGGTACAGTGGACGAGAATAGAGACTTACAGAATTGAACTGAATGAATTGCTGCAGTTAGATACTGGCTACGAATAAAGATAATCTAATCTACTAAAAATATATTAGTACCTGAAACACTGTTTTTGAGCTTTAAAAACAACTTAGCTTCATTGTAAATTGTTTTTATTCGTCTCATAAATTGTTCACAGATATTTATATGAGGATTTGAAAAACAAACTTATCGAAATTTTCTCTCGTGAAGTATATTATATAAGGAATAGGTCGATGCGATGGCAGATTACTGCAACAATTTACTGGGGAAATTTTCCTTATGGATAATATCCTATCAGTGTACCGATATTAATGGTAGAATTTCTTAAAATATTAAAACTGAGATTAAATTAATCTCCAAGATTTATAACTGATTTACTGTAATTGTTAAGCTTTTATATTGATTCCTTTACATGCTTAGTCTATAATTATTATGGGTTTGCCATTAAAGCAATTGTTGTTGAGTGCATTAAGTTCGTAACCCTTGATAGTTATTTCTTAAATATATTCGTATAGAAACACACTTCTTGTGTGCTGAAAAGCAATTCACTAATGCAGTCAGTCCGCAGCGCCGCCTGTTAATATGAGTTCCAGTCACAAACGTATCCCGACATTTTTAGCTTAGACAAGTGAACTTCTTTTTCCTCGTAATGGAAATGACAAATTATTTTTTTGAGAAAAGATCGTGGAACCGTCAAAAGGCTTTGGTGATTATTTTACCCCAGTGACCTTTCTCGACGAATCGTTTACAATGCTCTCATTTTTATGGCCACCTCAGTTTATTTAGAGGGGAAGCCGAACGCAGCATTCGTCGTATTCTTTCTTACATTTCAATCGATACTTCACTCCGAGACTTCACTTTCACGTTTGTTTCCTTCCAAAAAAATTTTTCCATAACGCTTTTCCCGACAGATCGCTTGACCTGAATTGCCATTCCGACTCCACGATCTCGTCGTTTATTATCTTATGCAGAACAGACGGCGCAACAGTCTGGTCGGTGTGCTAAAAACTACTACGTAATTATTATGATGAAATAATAATGCAATATTGAGAGATATTGTATTGCGCAGATCTCCATGATCACAGCTCACGTCTTAGGGCAGACAAACACTAGCTACAAGTTTGTCAGTCCAGAATTCCTCATTATTTTTAACAGCCTGTTGAAGGATATGAGAACCACGAATAATCCTAGAATAGTTATCAAAAGGTACTCTTGTATGGTATGCATTACTAAAGTCACTATGTGTGAGGAAGGCTGATATTCTGTCGCCAAATTAAAAGTGGAGATATTATTAAAACTATCTATTTTGCAATCCTGTGTAAGTTTGTTACAATAATGTGTGCATTTACCTGTCCGCCTCAAGGGCTTATATTTATTATAAACCAGCCGGGTGCCCGGCATTGCCCGAGATATAATTTATCCATAACCCCCGATTTGACTCCAATTTAGGTAGCTTTTGCGTTATTTTTACGTAACGCAACTCGACCCCCCCCCCCAATCCCTAAATGTGTTCACCTTCCATTCCGAAAGGAGTTGAACTCATTGACCCCGAAATAGTTTCATTCGATTAATATATCGTCGTTTGAATATGTTCGACTCCGGTGGTGGTCACGGATCGAGTCGGAGTTGGTAAAAATTGGCCGTCCATCTCCTCAGTTTTGTGTTGAGCTGTAGTTAGTTGTTCTATTTCGTATTCTGTATGGTGCAGTAGACGTTGTGTCCGTACGCCTGTTGGTCTTGTTTACATAAAATCGTTGCGTTAGTTATGTCAGCTCAGTGGAACGTTGTGCGGGGGTAGAAACGTTCAAATATGTTAACCTGTCGGTATCTGCGTCGAAAAAATAATTTGCGGGGTCAATGACAATCATAATATTTTTTTAATATATTCTGTGTATAATTACAACCCCTATCTGCTTAGGAGGAGAGAACCATGAAGGGTAGGGTGGAGTTGCATAAAAATAACGACAAAATCCGAGATTGGAGTCGAATCCGGGGTTATGGATGCCGCTGAGATTAATTTTGACATTCAACTTGCAGTAAATTGTGGGTTAAACAAAAAAATCCACGCTAAAATCGGCCGGTTACATTGTTTGAAAATTTTTCCCCCGCCCAGACGCCCCATCACCCCCGCGCGTTACCCAGTTTGTCAGAATGAAACTCAGCGACATCCATAACCCCAGAATTTAATCGAATCTCGGTCTACTCGCGTTATTTTCAGGTATCACTCCACCAACCCCCACCCCTAAGCGCGCTCCCCTCCCATGCCGATAGGGGTTGAAATTATACACAGAGAATATCTGCAGAAATATTATTAATTTAAATGACACCGAAAAAATATTTATTAGACGCAAATTCCGGCCGATCTACATGCTTAAAATTTCCACTCCCGGTCAGCCCCAACTGCAAGTTGAATGTCATAATTAATCTCAGCGGTATCCATAACCACGGATTCGACTCCAATCTCGGATTTTTTCGTTATTTTTAAGCAACTCCACCCTACCCTTCATGGTTCTCTCCTCCCAATCCGATAGGGGTTGTAATTATACACAGAATATATTAAAAAAATATTATGATTGTCATTGACCCCGCAAATTATTTTTTCGACGCAAATACCTACAGGTTAACATATTTGAACGTTTCTACCCCCCGCACAACGTTCCACTGAGCTGATATAACTAACGCAACGATTTTATGTAAACAAGACCAACAGGCGTACGGACACAACGTCTACTGCACCATACAGAATACGAAATAGGACAACTAACTACAGCTCAACAGAAAACTGAGCAGATGGACGGCCAATTTTTACCAACTCCGACTCGATCCGTGACCACCACCGGAGTCGAACCAGCAGTTTAGGTTGATACCAAACATTAGCTAATATTCATTTATTTTTTAACAGAAGCAACTGCACAATTAAAGTAAATATACGAGTTAAAATTCAATAATTGGTATATTATGGGAATTAACAAGTAAGATAGTATGAATTACACACCAGGACCAATTTTCAATTGAACCTGTAATTATACATCCAATACATTGGAATTATCAACAATTAAATTTACTTATTATTGGTTGTCTTCGAAATAAATTGCCCTATATCGTGTTGCGCTTCGTTTAAAGTCAATATGCTTTGACTTACTCAATTTCCTTAGTAGAGGTCTAATAGAATCATTAAATCGGATAAAATAATAATTAAATCCAAGAAAATCCGTTCACAAATTTGCTTTATCACGAAATAGCCAGTACCGATTTTATAAACCATAAAAGAGTTTGAATATTAAAGAAACAGCGATGTTAAACATCGTCTTGAGTTTTCTTCAAATGTTAATGTTGCAAAGCTGCGAGGATTCGAACGGCAGTTAAACTGAGAATATAAAATGACGTCCTGACGCACATCTATATAATATATATATAATATATGTAATATATATATAATATATGTATAATATATACATACATATTTGTATGTATGTATTTACGTTGTTCTTTATACAAATTTTATCGCGTGGACAGAATGCAACAAAAATTGGTAAACGTATTCTGCCAAAATCGAGAACCGGTACTGTGGGGGTGAGAAACGCCTAGCATACATGTGGAAAGAATTATAATTAAAAACCGTGATCATTAAATATTAAATTACTGCGCGCCAAGAGACAATGACGTCACGCGAGAGAGAGACGTTACTACGCAACGAACAAAGGAAATATCTCCTTTATTAGGAATGAAATAAAGCAGAAATATGT
Source organism: Zhengitettix transpicula (assembly GCA_037074705.1). Taxonomy (NCBI): domain Eukaryota; kingdom Metazoa; phylum Arthropoda; class Insecta; order Orthoptera; family Tetrigidae; genus Zhengitettix; species Zhengitettix transpicula. The sequence goes on from CM073595.1 coordinate 7,099,654, forward strand.
TCTTTAAATAAAAAGTATAATTTTATACAGCAATACTCCATCGAATGGTAATAAAGAAGAATACGAATTACTTTACCATCCTTGCGGAAAATGTAAGCTAATTTTCGCGCTATATTAGTTGTGAGTCTAGCTAACAATTTCATCAATGTAATATTTCGTAATGTATGAAGACTGAGTGACAATTGACAATTATATCCTGAAATACTCAAGGAATATATTTAAGTATTCAATTAAATACTTTTTCGAGTTTATATAAATAAGTACACGAGCAACGCCGGGCACCCAGCTAGTATTATAATATAAATCCAAATAGACAAAACTTTGCTATAAATGCACTGACCGTTGCCATAATTTAGTTGATTTTAGAATACATGGAAATATTTAGAAACAATTCCGATGGAACCATGAAGAAACTATTCATGGTGTGCGTTCAAGTGATGAGTTTTGAATCATCAGTGGTTATTTATTGCAGACACGGACCACCTGCCGTACTAGCATTATCCGGTAAAGGAGGAAATTACCCAAAAAATGTCGCCGGTGACAAAGAGCAGAAAACTGAGCAAAAAAATATCATGGGAAAACACGATTGCCTCCCGTGTGATTGGAGCTTACCTACAAAAAATTAGAACGCTTACAGCACTAATGAGTATCGGAAGTATGCCTGCGACCGCAGACAATTGGTGTAATATGCAGAAAATTATTGCTGGAAAAACTCTAATTTCATTTACGCTCATGAGCACACAGTGCCTAAACGACTATAAATATTAACGCGCAGCCTTTTATGCTGAGAAATTTATGACTAAAGCCAGGCAGTCAGAACATGTAACTAAAATCACCGTAGACCTTTCTTTTAAACAAATATTCATGTATTTTTTTGTGACTAGCTTAGTCTACTGGCGCCGTATTTTGAGCGGCCGTGCCGAGAGCGGACAAAAGTCCCTTCCTCAATCCTGACCGCTGAGCGAGCAACTTTATCAGTCTTTAACAATTATTAAAAATTATCATTTTTGTAAAATATTGCTTTGTTGGAATTTTTAGAAACACAGATTTGGAAATTAGATCATTTAATTGACTTTACAACTCCTGAAGAGGCCGTAATAAATTAGGGACTAACTTTAATAAAACAAATTCTATTATAATCTTTAAAAATTTAAATTAATAATAAATTTATAACTAAACAGGTTGATGTTTTCATTTATTTAAGGACGTCACATAAGCATAAATTTTAAAAGATTTGTATCTTAATTTATCATTTCTAAGCATATTTTTTAAACGAATCACTACCAATTGGAACAGTTTCCATAGTATAGAAATTATAAATCCAGATAAGTTTCAGAAATGTTATACATTAAACTTGTATTACATTCACTTAATGTTAAAACCAAGACTGATAAAGTTGCTCATCGGAAAACTTTATACCTGCTCGCTCAGCGGTCAGGAGCAAGGGACTGTTGTACGCTTATGTCACGGTCGCTCAGAATACGACACCAGTCTACTAAACCTGCAATTATCATTCCCGGTTAACGCAGGAATTACAATTGAACCAATAAAAATCGGAGGCACCCAAAACATTTGCCATTTGTCGCTTGCCCTTGAAATGAATGATTTGGAAGGGAAGGGATTACTATACGTTGAGCTCCTTGCCTGCAAGATAACTCAAGAATAATCTGGATTCTTTGCGTACAGTTTAATATTTGAATTTAGGGAAAAAAATATTACAGTCAGATCCATTTTTTTCTTTTCGGGTCCAAGTTCAGCTCCCATCGGTTTGGGGCAAAAAATTAAATGTCCAAATAGATTAATGTAACGAACCCACAGTTTTCTTGGGTCACTAAGCTGATTGCTTAGCCCACGCTCAATGGTATAGAACTCGGCGGAACCTTCCACAAGATTATGAAACGAATAGAACTCGATGATCGCTTTACTCCGAACAGTTTTTCCCTGAAGCGGTAAATCTTGAATATTGATGTGGTCATTTTAAAGCGGTTTTCGTGTTTATGGTAAATTGAGCGACTTCAATTTATCAGTTATTGTTCAGGATTCGTTTGTTTAGTTGTAGACAATTGTGATATTGTTATAGTCGACGTAAAGACTGGAGGATTGAGAATCAAACATCTTATGGGATTGGTTTTCGCCCTGAGTCTCGCAATATCGCCCAACCATTGTATTGAGGCTAACCTCTGATACCAGCTTAAACCAATTCCCTATACCCTAAAAATGGCCATGGAACTTGAGGAAACGACAGGAGGGGAATCACCACGCTGTCTACGTGCCTCCACTACAAAGACGAAACGTGTCTGACAGGGGAGACGTATTTTGAGCGTCCGTGGCACGAGCGGACAACCTCCTCCTCGTCCCCCCTCGTCCGGCCCCTTCCTCAATACTGACCGCTGAATGAGCAGGTATAAAGTTTCCGAATCAGTCTTGGTTTTTATCATTAAGTGAATGTAATACAAGTTTAATGCATATCATTTATGAAACTTATCTGGATTTATAATTTCTATCTCTATCAACAATATGTAAACTGCTTCAATTGGTAATGATTCGATTAATAACTATACTTAGAAATTATATCAATTAAGATACAAATATTTTAACAGTTATATTTATCTGACGTCCTTAAATACATGAAAACATCAACCACTTCAGTTATAAATTTATCATGAATTTAAATTTTTAAACATTATAACAGAAAAAAAAACATTCTCAAAGTTCATCCCTAATTTTTTGGGACCTCTTCAGGTACTGTAAAGTAAATGATCTCATTTCAAAATCCTTGTTTTTAAAATTCCAACAAAGCAAAATTTTACAAACATAATCATATATAATAAAATTAATTAAAAATTTATTGACCACTACTTACAATTAATTAAATGAAATGTAATGTTCGTTCCAATGATTCAGTCATTAACGTAAACTAACGATACTAATAATTTAAATAAAATTTATGATCCCTATTGTTCTAATCAATTTAATGTATTTAAAATAATTTTATTTCCATTGTTTCTTTAAAGTTAACAATACTCTCAAAAGCTGTAAACATAACAGAAATTTCACATCAAAATCGCACCTAAGAAATTTATGTCCAATAAATTTTAAGTAATCTTCAAAAAGAATTTAATTAATTGTATTATAAATTATCATGTTTGTAAAATCTTGCTTTGTTGGAATTTTTAGAAACACGGATTTTGAAATTAGATCATTTAATTGACTGTACAACACATAAACAGGTCCTTATAAATTAGGGACGAAACTCTGAGAATGTTTTTATTTCTATTATATGTATAAAAATTTAAATTAATAATAAATTTATAACTAAACAGGTTGATGTTTTCATTTATTTAAGGACGTCAGATTAATATAACTGTTATTGATCATTTCTAAGCATATTTATTAAGCGACTCACTAATAATTGGAACAGTTTCCATATTATAGATAAAGATAGAAATTAAAAATCCAAATAAGTTTCAGAAATGTTATACATTAAACTTGTATTACATACACTTAATGTTAAAACGAAGATTGATTCGGAAACTTTATACCTGCTCGTTCAGCGGTCACGATTGCGGAAGGGGGAGGTTGTCCGCTCATGCCACGCCCGGACACCGCACGGCACCCTGACAGCCGTCACTTTGATCCTCTAAGGTCTGTATTAAATCTTATCCCTTATACCTAGTTATAAAAATATATAGAGATAATCAGGGGCTCTCTTACTAACATTCTTGTCTTACTGACAACACGTTTATAATCGAATATAAAATATATTTCAAAAATCAATGTAACTGGCGAAGAAATTATTTTTAACGATGTCAATATTTATTTGCAACTCAAAAATATTACAACACACGAGAATATTTGCCTGTAGTAACACGGCTTAAATCACATTCCGACAGGAAATTTGCCATTGTCATTTTCTTGGATTATTAAAGATACGTGTTAATATTTTTTTTTTGCCTTCGGAATTAAAATAATGCAAATATATAAATAGTTGTTGAAGTTAAAAGTTGTCCTGTCTGACCACATTGCTGAGGAAGCGTGGCCTCGCATGCGTGGATGCTCCACAGAACGGGCCCTTTTTGCGTAATTAAATTTGAAATGAAAGACACGTACAAACATACGATGTAACTTAACTAGTCTCTCCGACTGCAGACAAATATCCGAGGTAGGTTTCCCTCGGTTCACGTTGTATCGGAATGTCGTTCCAGATACAGATCCAACCCGCACTCAACATTGAAATTGTTTTATGTACGCTTCGCTGGTTACACTGGAACATTGTTTATGTGTAGAGAAAGGCAAATAAAAATGAGGAAAAAAATGACGATTTTAATCGGCGAAATTAATATTGATGACATTTTTGTGCACTTTTATGTCGATGTATATTTTGAGACACAAATTTATATCAGTGTAAAACTCAATAGTATTTGTATTCAAAAATTGTATTGAAAATTTAAATTTTTTATCACATAAACGGTATCCGATAATTTAAAACTTCGTAAGTTATTAACATATTGTAATATTCAATTAAAAGTCGTTAATTAAATAAAAAAAGTTATTCATATTTACTAACAATATTTATTTATTTAAAAATAATTACAAATTTAAAATATTAGATCTCAGGGTCTTCACTGGGTTTGATAATGGTCACAACAATTATGTTTAAAAATCGTATTAACATAAAAAATCACAATTAAAAGAAAAGAAATTTACTTGACAATTAAACTAGAATGAAATTTAAAATGAGAACGAAATTAAGAAGTAAAAATGATTAGAACGAATTAACAATTTAAACGGAGAACGAAATCTGACGTCTATCTTTCAGTTACGTTTACATAATTAATGATTTAGTATTTTGTCACTCACATTTGTCCAGCATTCCAGCTTACCTTTCGTTTTCGAAATACACTATTGCGGGATTTTACACTGATTCTAAACTCACAGATTTTACACTGATTCTAAGCCAAAATTTTATATGATGTCAGGAACTCGGATGATCCTCCCCTTTTGTTGTCAGCTACCTGTTGACTGCTTGCCTTAGATGAATTCTGCTTGCCTTAGGCGAATTCCTTGGTCTGTAGATTTGCCCGTCTATACTGCATTGGACTCAAACTGAAATTTTACTATTTCTGGCCGGCTATGGACACAAAACTGTTTTTACTTACCAAGTTTCGACGTTATGCTTTCGTGAATGCTTTACTTTTTCCTCGGAAATGTCCAGGCACCAACTAAATCTGTTAAATTCAAATCGCCAAACTCTGTTGAATCCTCATCACCAATTACCAGTTATACCTCGACGATGTCTTTCCGCGAACTGCTCCTCACAATATTTCCCTGCGAACTGCTTCTCACAATATTTTCCTGCGAACTGATTCTCACAATATTTTCCGGCGAACTGAACTCTCGTCTCGCATTTTAGCGCGCAATACACCGTTTTTCGGACCTTCCGACAAAGGAACAGAGCTGGGCTACATTATCGCTATGTTTTGGAAACTCCGCCGCTACAAAGGATTTCTCAAACAATTAAGATTTTTATGTTCAAACAATTAATGTCCTAATTAATTGGAATTACAATATATTTTACTTAAATTTTTAATATCGGTCTGTTCGATGTCTAACTTTGTCTGAAATATCAAATCTAGGTGTAATTATTTTTAATACCCAATTAATGAAATAATTTTAAACAACTGATAAACTTAACCATACTCAATATTACATAAAATATATAATTATATCAAATAATATATACAACTAATTTTAATATATACATATATGCATACATTCAAAACTGTCTATTACCTGATGCAGTCCCGAAATTGTGGACGAAACGTCGTAATATTGTAATTAATTTTGGTATTAACTGAATAATTTATTTTTTTGTTTATTTATATAATATAAAAAATTGTATGAAATATCTCTAAATAAACTATACTACACTTGCTCTACTCTTTCAATAACTCTTTGATGACCAAACAATTTCACTCGGGGATACTGTAATGTAGTGTAGTAGAGATAAATTGAGAGAGAGAAATTATTTACATTTGCTATGAACAAAGTGAAGTGGTCCGATAGTATTACTAACAGTCCAGTGATGTGTATTTCAAAACTAGTTCTATAGTGAGAAAACATCCAGATATGGATTTTCACTACCAAAATTAGGTTTTAATTGTTATAAGTATAATTCAGTCACCTTTGTAAATCAACGGTGTCAGAATAATACTTTATACTTGGTGGGAAAAAGCATCAAAATAAAATGTATTACCCAATTAATTATTAATATAAACATTCTTAGTCAAAACTGAATGCATGTGAATAGGATGTTTCAAGTTAGAAAAATGCTTGGGAAAGATCTTTCAGTCTGTCCTATGTAGCATGCATTACAGTCCTAAAAATCTAGATATATATATTAATAAACATACGATTTTTAGAGATAATTCATTTCGTCATTCACCGAACTCTTAAATTCCCCTATTGATAATATGAATTTAGGGAGAGAGTATCAAATGACGGACTGAATATAAGAGGCATGTAGGAAAGATGCTTCATAAGCTTTTATATATGGCGCAACACTGTATAACACTATAGCACGCGTCAGCAGCGAAGGCTGGTGTCGCAGATTGAGGGGGAGGGGAGACTGCGCGGACACATACACTATAAATATCTAACGCGGTCAAGCTGTAGGCGTTACTATAATATGATTCAAATCATGGGGAATCGTATGAATTTCGGCATACTTGCGCTAGATTACACACCGTGTTCTATTCCAAAACAATGGAATAAATATATTCGATAGGTACCAAATTTAAATTAAAAGTCTTGAAGACTCGTACAGATCTCGGTTTTGTTTCCTAGAAATTATGAATCATTGTCATTGTTCATTTATATACTGTGTTGTTTTACACGGCAAGTAGTTTTGTTCGGAAAAGACGATATCGTTGATTTACGACGAAAGGTTTTCTTTATTTCACATATAAACTAAAGTTTTGATGTTACACCGTGATGTAAACATTCATGAATAATTCTGTTCACGTATAATATTTAGCAAAAGTTATTTTATTACTAAAGTACTGATATAAAAAAAATCGTTTTGCTTGTATAAAAATGATTTAACGTCATTCTCAGAGTTAAATCAATCGTATTATTCGAATGGGATAATAAGGCAGACGTAGCGTTGGACTAAGCTTATAATCTAAACAGGTGCCGATGGTGTATCTAAAAAAAAATAGTGGTTTTTTAATCCACTTTCGTTGTAATAATTCGAGTGTGAATTTCTGCATGAGTAACGGCTGAATTGTTTTGCATTCATGATCTGCATAAATAAATAAATTGGGAATGAACGTTTTTGTCGTTCTTTAGCAGTTTCAGGCGATAAGGGACAATTCCTACTATAACTCCAGAGTCTCTATTTTACAAATGATGTAATGGTTTAGAGTATTGATCCGTAATCAACGATATAGGACGTAATCGTATCCCTGTCACTCTGATCCTAAGTCGTTTTACGATGCAAATGTAAAATCTTCATGCATTCCGATTGAAGAAATTATGTCACGACGCAAAATGTCCACCCCCATTTCGAGGGACGCATCGCTTGTGGAGACGGAATTCCTGTAGCTTATTTTGTAAATAAACTTGAATGGATATTTGCAAGACAGCGCCGCCTGATGGTCGTCCATATGAGTGACGGGATACCATAATAATCCCGTGCAGCGTATTTGTTATGCCAGGTATGTATTGAGGTTTGTGTGAGCTACTGGAAGGCTGATGCGTACGGTGCCTGGCACAGAAACATCGACCAAACACAGATTTCACAATAAATTAAGCGACATGGCAGAGGGAGACGGACATTTTATCTCTCTGTGTTCGACGTTAAATAATACACATTTGCCGTTACTCCCCTTCTCATAAATTAACCCATTTATTTACCTCACCTACTGGAGCTATGCGTCCTCCGTTAAGGATATTTAAGAGGCGGCGTATTTGATACATGTAACGGTTCAGTTTCTTAGTTGATATAACTTAAAGCAACTTCCTAAAAATTATAAAGAACTTTAAATGTTATACATTCTCATAATTTTCCTACAGCACGCGTCACAAGTCCTAGAAGAAGATATTTCCCCACGGCAACATTTTCTAAGATCCCAAATGTAATGAATAATTTGACACTATTTATCAGATGTTTCATTGTCAATTTTAAGGAGAAATATCATTACTCAACGTAGTATCCTTTGAGCTCGATACACTTTTCCGAACGATGTTCAATAGCTTTGATACCACGGAGCGCCTCAAAATAGCCATCAACCGCAGACTCCACATCTCCATTATTGGCAAATCTTTTACCTCCGAGTCATTTTTTTCAATGACTTTTTCAAGAGAAAATAATCTTTCGGAGCTAAATCTGGCGAGTAGAGTGCGTAAGGAAACAATTCCAATTTAAACTCATTGATTATGTCCATGGTGATAATGGATGTGTCAACTGGTGCTTTGTCCTGATGAATCAACACTTTCTTTTACACCAAATGCGGCCGTTTTTTTTCTTGACTTCATCACTAAAATGCTACAATTAAGTAAGTATAATACACTCCGTTGATTTTTTCCCCCCTTTTTTGAAGATAAATGAAAATTATTCCACGCGCATCCCCAAAGGACTTTGTCAGCAGATGGAACTGTCTTCACCTACTTTAGAGCCGGTTCTCCCCTTTCAGTCCATTGTTTTCACTGTTCCTTCGTCTCAGATGTGAAGTGACGGACCCAGGTTTTCTCCATGGCTGTGCAAAAACTCAGCTTCATTTGTGTGTACCGCCGCCAAACACGCGCACAGCTTTCTCACGTCCAAATTTTCAGTCAATATGCGATGTACAGCAATTTTTAAAATGCCAACCCTGTAAGACATTCTGGCGTGGTCACTTCATTTGGTCGACCACAGCGATGTTCGTCCTAGTTTAACCTCTTCCACCCAATATTTTTCTGTTGTCTGCGAAGGACCAGAATCTATCTCGACTTTGATATTAGTTGGACTGAGATTTCCAATATTTTCCACGCTTACAAATTCTCTGAGAGCGATCACTATTGATGGCTGTCAAACAAACCCTTAACAATGTTGCGTGATGAATCTTAAGCTTTATAAGTTTGATACTTCAGACCACTTTTGTTTTTCAAACATCAACCCGCCATCTATACGTCAGGTCGGGTAGTTCTGGAACTACCCTCGTACCAGGGTAGGTCAATGAATACAAAATCTAAGAAATGCAGCTGATACTATCGAAACAATCTCGGTTAAATAAATTGTCAACTTTTCCGCCATACCAGATTTCATTTTTATTGTGGATCAATACTTTGGATCATTACTTTCAGTGTCCCAAGTGTTCACGCACTGATTAATCGCATGGCTCAGTTGTTTAAATTTTTGCTAAAAATATCAACTAGTTGAGCGCCGCGATTGCTCACAGTGAAGGAAACACAATCGTAGGACTCAGCGGCATGGTTTAGCGCTTCTCCATCGCAAGCCCTGACTGGTTTCTATGTCGATACGTAATTGTTGATGAAACATGGATCCACCACTAATTTCCACGGTGAAATTGATGGGGAAGGTGATGGGATGGATGTTTTTTTTTACCAGGAGGAAGGGGAGGTGCATGTGGAATTATGCACATCAACTGCTTAGATAAATGATGAACGATAAATAGAGACTTATACATCGTTTATTGGATATCATGAGCCAAAAATTAAAGGAAAAATGTCTTTATATAACCACCAAGGATGAATCTTAGGTTAAGAATAACATGTATATATAATATGAATCAAATGTAATAATTTAATGTAGAGGTTATGGAAAGTCGCCAATGTTGACGCGACTATAATAAATAATGCTGTTGTTCAAAACCAGGAGATATTACAGAGCCTGATATTTAAAAAACGTTTTATTTATTCAAGTTTTCATTTGTTTCGTTTAACTCCGTCTTATTTTCTTCTGCTTAAATTTCATTACAAATTACTAAATGAAAAATTTGTTCATATCGTTAAAATTTAATACAACTATTCAAATAAACACCAGGAAAAGAAGTAAAACGATTACATAACCATTTACCTGTACGACCGAGAACTTTCCGAAACTCCTGAGGACAACTTCCTGCTACGATGCACTTTTGTTTCTGTAAAGACCGCGAGATTTGCAAAGATAGTAATACATAATACGAACATAATTCTTAGACATTCTTTATCTTCAATTACTACCTGTATAGACTCTCTCTCTCTCTCACACACACACATATATATATATATATATATATATATATAAATATATATTGTAGTAATTGGTAATTAAGGCATTGTTCTAATTGAAAAGTTGAATTGTAGAGGACTCATTATTGGTGGATATGGCGGACGCCGCAACAAACCGGCAATGCAAGAAAAGTATTGTTGATCGGTCGAGAAGGTTTTACGCGCTCAAAATTTATGAGACGAACGAACAGTTGGGCAGCGGACAGCAAGTAGAACAGAGTAAAAGAACGAACAGTTGGGCAGCGGACAGCAAGTAGAACAGAGTAAAAGAACGAACAGTTGGGCAGTAAACGGCGAGATGTACAGATTAAAATTCTAATTCACGGAAACCTGAACAATCTTTGTCAGTCAGCAGTGAAGACTGAAAGGTCTAATTTAAAGAACGAGAAAGTGTTCCAGTAACCAGTACGCTGTTATATCAAAAATGCAGAAACTGAACTGGTCTTCAGTCAACAGACAAAACCAATGAGGTGCATTTTCAACAGAAATCCACGAGATCTACAAATCCAGGTTGCAGTAAATCATCGAGAATCGACAAAGTTATTTTAAACCAACTAACAAACTACGCTAATTAGAGTCTGTGAGTACTTAGAATCAGTGATATCCCCAAAATTGTGCACGAAAAGTTAAAATGAGACCTGGGCTGCCGTAAGTAGAAAGAAAACTTTAAAATCATTGTAAACCACGTTTAAAAGATAAACGTCAGATAGTTCTTTAATTATCGATAAAATGAGATCTTTAATTATTCAGATCATTCTTTATCTCTTGATAAAAACTGAAATTGTTTAAATTCAATCTTTGGTATTATTTCTTCAGCAACAAATTTCGTCTATGTTCAGATGCATTGATTCCCATATAAAGCAAATGTAATTTTTTGTGATTTTGATTATATAAATTCTGCCATTATCAAACCCAGTTCAAGACCCTGAGATCCCAAATATTTTGTGATCTGAATACTTGTTTTAAAATTGTTAATAAGTCTTGTTTAATAGTTTTCACGTAATAGTTCTTTTCATTTAAAAACACCACATAATTCATATAATGAATTATTGTCAAAAGATGCAAGCTAAATTTATAAATTATTACAATATACATATAATAGTACACGCTGCATAGGTTCCTACGTTTTACATGATTTGCTTTTATAGGAACATCGACACTAATATCACAGGGGGTTTCTTTGCAGCCAAATGGGTGACTAGGGGAAATACTAACGGTCGTTACATCCTGTCAGGGCTTCACGCACGGTAGGCAAATTTGCTCATTAAATTGCACCTTATTCGGCCGAACTATATTCTCTAATACGTCGTTAAGGCGGTGTCTATTATTTTCACACGACCAACTTCATGATAACTTATATTAATGTTTTTACCAACAAGACGTTCAGACACTTATTTCGAACCATTCCCAATAATTTAAGCATTCTCTTTTCAGTCACATTGAAGGTTTCTTTAGAGAAAACGAACAATAAATATTAAAAATTCATTTTTATAAAGGAATAAATACTTGTCACGTTCATTACGTTGCGAAAAATGACCGCGAGAAATACCTTCGGTTGTCGGGAACACGGTAAAAAAAAAAGTCTGTAGGAAACCGCGAGAATTCGCAGCGCCCAGGACACTTATGATTTAGCATGCAAAAGAATTCGTGGGTGCGGGGCTGGAAAACTATGGAGAAATGTTTCAAGTGTTCTGCAAACGACAGAAAAGAATTTTGATCAACGAAGTGGATCTGCAGAGGGCGGAACTGTTTGTGACCGCCGTTCATTTCCTTTGACTCGCAATACACTATTTGCAGACTCCGTGAATAAACTCAATTGTGTGTTGCGAAAAGTGCAACGGCCGGGATTTAACACTAAGACAAAAAACCTTATTAACTCATGAATGAACGGAGTTTAATTGTTTAAATTACAGAATAAGTTGTGTAAAACGTAACTGTGTAATTGTAGGTATGAGAACCATGTTCCAAATTTTGCTTTACCACTTTCTGGCCAACACAGATTTTTTTATTAAAAAGTGTACACGCATTAGGTAATTTTCAGCAATGCTTGAATGTGGGGCTGATTAATATGAAAAGATCACTATAAGAACATATACAAAGCTATTAATTGAGAATTGATCTCAAAATGCTTAAATTTCCCAAACTAATAATATAAGGTATTTGTTTCCTTTACTATGTATCTATCCAACATTGTCTGCATTGCACCTGTAGGTCAAGGGGAGGGGGATAAGTCATTTTTATTAATATTTGGCAAGATCCTTCAAAACATCTTTATGAACACAAAATCAAATCTTTTGATCAAACATTATGTGTGTTCAAATTTATCCACCTCTGAAAAACTTTTGAACCGCTTATAAGCTAATAAAGAATTTAAACTTTCCCAATGTAGATGATGTATACATAGTTTTTGGATTTATAACAGAGTGGAATATACATTATATTACAACTTATCCATGACTTACTCCACCCAAGAACTATTTATACAATTCTTAGAAGCTGTTCCTGGTAACAAAAACTTAGGGAGAATCAATGTGCTGACCACGTGTCACTCCTAAAATCCAGAATATATCCCATAAGATGAGAGTCTAGATAGGCCAAGGCCCTCAATGGGCTGTCGAGCAGTCAAAAGAATTATAAGCTGTGCAAATAAAATGGGAATATTATCATTGGTGTTAATTATGATAATGATGAAAACATCTGACATAAATAAAAGGCCTCGAGTCCGAGGACGATTTTTACATTACAGAAAATATCAAATTTATAACAGGCAAGATGATGAAACGTCATTGTTGTTGTAAATTTGATATTTTCTGTACTTAATGGTGTTAATTATGCTATCTTCACTTAATCCACTATTGTCATTATTCTGTATATCCAATGAATTACTCTCTGATTCTTACACATGCTAAAACCAAGAGAAATATGTACACTGATTGAGCTTAAACTAAGTGTTCATTAGACGATTGTTACTAACTCAAAATAACCAAGATACACGACAATGAACACTAAAATTTTCAATATAGTCTCACATATGACTACTTTTACATTTTTGGTACAAAACACAGCATATCTTACAATATTATAATTCTCCACAGAAGCCTCCGTTCATATGTACATATGTGACTTGAACAATTATGCCATAAAGAATTTAATTGTTGTTGCATTACAATATTTTATATCTTTACATTGATACTGATATTCAAGAATATAAATTGAGAACAATGAGAAACACCTGTCCACATTGAAGTCAAATAGGAAAAGGTAACATACTAAATTTCGGAACATGAAAATATTACAACAATCAGTTGTTGCACAATGTTTTTTTATTAACAGTTAAAAAATTGTGGCATAAATATTTATACAACTTTATTAAATATATTTTTATACACAAGTTTTTTTGGTTAGTTCTATTTGTGAATTCAGAATTCTATTTGATCAAATAAAATTCGTATCGTGTAGAACTTTGAAATCTATTGTCATATTTTCGAGGTTTATGAATTACTTCCAAATAATAAAAATACAGAAATATTTTGTGACTGAAGAGCACATCAAAATATTTTTTCAAAAGATCTAAATTCAGGAGAATTGTTGAACAATAAAGAAACAAATACTTATCTTTTAGTTAAGTTTTAACTATTTATGTGCATAGACACTATAAATACTTTAATAAATATAATTCTGGAATGCAAGAAACAAAAATATATTTTCATGATCGATAACAAAATCTGGTAAATATAAGTTAATGGGGGAACTTAAAATCTGTGATGTATGAATGTGTGTTAAATAAATATACAATATTTTTTCATAATTGTATAATTAAAATATTTCGTAAATTCATATTTAAAATATTCGATTATTTGTCAAGAATAGAAACGTGTCAAATTTAAAAGTACATATTTGATCCCACATAAAATTCATTTTATAATACCGATAAAATATTTACATCACAAAAATGAGTTTCAAAAACCCTTTTATGGGTGAAATTATATATGTAGAAGAAAATAGTCATTAAAAAGGATCAAATTAAATCAATACAATTTTTGTACATACAATAAAATATTTTAGGATCGAATATGTCCTAATAATTTCATATAATCATCTATAAAGTGAAATTTATAATCTTAAAATGTAATTACAACGGCAACAAGTGAAAATTTAATGAATTAATATTATAAATTAAAACAATGTTTCTTCACTGGCAAGCAATTCAATTCATTTAATTAAAAAACTCTGTCATTTGGAATAAAAAATTAACAAAAATGAATGTATATGAATATTTATGTAAAAACATGAGAAATAAATAATTTATATATAAAGTTTCAACAGTCTAGCCTGAGTTTAAATATATCTCAATTTTATCACACGGTACCAGACCAAAACAGAAAACAACTCCATTGATCAAATAAAACTAAATGTTGCAGAGCTAAATGTACTACATAAATCAATGAATATTTAGATACAACCATTTCAAATTATTCAGAAATTAGGATAACTTGTAAATGGTGATGGTTAAGAACCAATGTTTATGACTAAAACAATTTTATAAATTATATCACCAAACATGACCATAAAAATGCATAAGATCAATACAGTTTCTTACATATGAGAATGCCCACAGTGCATTACAGGTTTTTCTAGAAGCACCTGGAAGAAAGATAAATTACTCATGAATATATCTTCTCAAAAATAGTATGTAAAAATCAAAGAAATTATATAACACCAATAAATACAGTTTAGCAACCAACATTCAGTATATAAGTAGTTGTGTCATTTTTTTAAAGCCATAACAACATATCAATCAAAAACATTAATTAACAAATTTTTTTGTGTAGAATTAAATATGAAAAATCTTTTTTAATGTACTTTATGCAGTTTTTTTTACATATATTCATTAATTTTTCCATAGGGTATCATTTTTTTGTAATACTAACTAGTTTGCCAACCAGCTGTGGTATAGTGGTCAGAGGCATTGCCTCACATCCCAGCGGTACCAGGTACAAAACCTTGCACAGGCACGGTCGTTCAACCTTCAGACGTGGCACACCTTTTCGGAATTTGAGCCAAAAGGCTTCGAAGTAAAGTGACACGATACAATCTGAAGTCTCCACGATGTAGACGATAGGCGACATGCCTGAAGCCTCATTAAGCAAGTTAAGCAATCTAACTCATTAGAATGATAGTTTCCCTTTATAGATTTAAAGCATATATTAAATATTTTTACAGCTGTCCATATATCAAAACCAGGGAAACAAATTCTTTGCATAAACATAAGGGGGAATATGAGAAATAGGTACACCAATTACCATATCTGGAGACTAAGTAGGTAAGTTCTGGAAGGTTCAGAGAAGTTGGATGTTGATATAGGTGAGAAAGAAACAAGGAATAGAGTGAAGATTCAAACATTGAAAAGCCTCCTTGGAGAGCTGTGCCCACCCAGATTAAACCATAGATAACCCCAGAAAAACGCCTATCTCACTCAGTCAGTCTGAATTATGAATGAAGTAAGGGGTTCATCGATTTGTATATGAACAGCGCGCACAAATACATGTTCGTATTAGTTATATTATTACCGAGGACGAGTAAGGCTTATTCGGTCTGTGAGTAGAGGCCGAAAGGGCTGGGTGGCGGCGTGGAGTTGACGTCGAAGTGCAGAGGCACGGGCAACGGGCCGGGTGCCCTGCGGGTACGACCCCCACGGCCTCCACTGTGCGCTGGACCTAGCGGCCGGAGTCGTGGTCTTCCAGGGCCTCTCCTGGCCACCGGCGGCGGCGCGTCCAGCAGGCTCGGCACGGCTGTAACAGAAGACAAACGTCACTCGAACCTGATGCTGGACGAAGGGAATGGAAGCGATGGTGTCTACTCACAGATTCCGAGGTCCGCAGCCGTAGTGCTCACGGTGATGGCGCGGCCTGTTGGCCGGCCCAGGCTCGTGGCCACTCTTCTAGACCCGCGGGGGCGGCCCCTGCGACCACCCCGCCCAGGTCTGGGGCGGCCCGTTACCAATACGTTACTCGCAAACGGCTGCAACTCTGAAACACCACGTTCAATAAGTTAAGCCTTACATACATAACTTTACACACAACTATGTTCAAATTGTCTTATCTCTATTTTGTGTATTTATTTATGGGAGCAAACAAGACTTCTAGCATCGCCGGGTTAATAAGTATCTGAATCTGACATTTTTAGAGCCTATAAATCATGTGTCCAAGTAAAGTCGATCCATGATATGTCTCAGTTGTGAGACACCAGTGAAATTACAAAATAACCAATTACCCGCGTAGAAGAAATGGATGATTTAATATTGAACACATACGAAGATTTAATTGGTGGTTTACTCGCATGTTGTATTTATTTTCAGGAAAACAAAGATCCAGGCACAACACTTCAACTTCTCACCAGTCTGCGGAGAATGTCATGCGGTTTTACGAAAGGTCAGACAACCTATGGCGCATGCTAACTAAGAAATAGGATCTTCGAGAGACGAAACGTCACGACATGCTCACCTAATGCGCCCACATATTTGAAAGCGTGACATCGTGGTTGTGAATCCAAGTAAAATTTTCTTGTTCCGCAGCAGAGTCTGAGACTTGACAGCATCGACGAGGCGTAATCCAGACTTTTGCTCAATAAGTAGTGAGAAACTTACTCGGATACGTCTATTAAGCTTCTTCTCAAGCTCATAATTTTGTTTGAATTTCTAACTTCTAATTCTTTTTCCACACGCTTAACAATTTAACCTTCCAATTGTAGTCATCAGACAATAGAAATTCCAAGTAACAATATTCCAAAAATATCATACTTCAAGTATAAGGACTAATAGCATCTACACCGTCTGTAATTCGTGTTTGATGTAGGTTGCGTTGTAAACAAAGGTAATAAAAAAAATAATGGTAAAAGAGCCCAAATGTGTTTGCATGGAAGATGGACATTGAGATTCTGGTAACGTACTTGCTTACTGGACGGGTGAAAGAATTTTTCCTCGACTGAAAACACGAGGAAAAAACAGTATGAGAAAGAAGCAAAGGTTGAGGGGAATGAGGAAGACGATTCCAGCACGCGCTAAGAACTGCCATAAAGGACAATGGACCGCAGAGCAATACATGGCAACCGCAAAATCACTAACCGCACCAGTACATCCAGCAAATTCGCTCTGCTCAAAAAACAACCGTATGGTCAACAATGATGACTCTACAGACTCAAAGTACTGATGATTAGATAGTTGGAAACTATGAGTAAAACCACCAAAATATTGGAACAACAGGCTTTTGTATCCCATGTCAAGAAAACGATATCGTGTAACTCCACAAGGCAACCGGTCACGGACACTATTCAAGATATTCAACATGTACATTGTACAGTATCAACCAGTGTCCTGGAAAAAACATTTAGGGCGTACGCTGAGCAGATCGGAAAAATCATTCGCTCGGAACATACTGCTTCAACTTAATCATATTTTCGTCTGAACAATCAGACTTCAACACTTCGAGTGTTAGATTTCTTCAGAATCCTCAGCAAGGAATTTCTCTAGATGATCAGTTTGAGGGAGGGAAACTGAACTGTGAGAAGTATCTGCTCGCCAACACTCTGAGCCTATTAAATAATCGTTATAGTGTCTAACAAAAGACAGTCTTAGGGTAGAATTGCAATTGCCTTTATGGTCTGTATTTATATTTCTGTGGTCGCGGAAAATAAGCTGTGAAGTCGAAAAATGGCCAAAGTCATGGAAGCCTCTCAAGCATTAGGAGCACTGCGACAAAGTTGACAACGCAGGACTCTAATACTTTCCGAGTTATAAAGCTGTGGGTTTCTTCGTATCTCGTTCTACGAAGTTAAAAAAAAATAATAAAACTAAAAAAGTCGCCATTTTATGCTAAACAAAAGACTAGACCCGGTGATAATTTAGCTTAAGCAACGATCAGTACGACACACAAAATGAAGTTCGAGCTACATCAGCCAACGTAAATTATATTCTATTTTTAAATCGTACCTCACGTTACACGTTTCACAACTTCACTTAAAATAACTTTTTGACTCTCACGTCTCGCTCGCTTTTATTTCTCCAACAATCAGAACACAATTTTGGAACGAAATCGTGTCTACTTCCATTTCCACTGGATCACGCTATTAATAATTCGGCGTCTATTAAGAAATTTACTGCTGTTCCTGTCCCATACATTTCATTATTGGGTCTTCATTCAATATTTGGGTCTCCCTTAATCTCACAGACCTTTGCTTTTTTTTTGCCTACCATGACATTATTTCATTTATCTTAAAACCTTTTCTGGTACGTCCAATCACGTATATTACAACATTCATTACTTTCAGCTTCTCTCTTTACTATGTAAAGCAAGAGTTAGCAATTTTTATTTTTTGTTTGTTTTAACAGCAGCCATTTCGTAACGACGTTGTTTTGGAGCAAACTTCTAAATACACAGTTCCGTCTCCAAATGATTAATCATTTGAATTCTATATACGAAACAAAAATCGAACGACGTCAAAGTGAAGGTGCGTTGGCCGATTTACAACTTCACGCCGTAAGGAGCCATTTTCCAAATATGGAAATACCAGATCGACGATCCATGAATCGGAACGCTAAGCAGCCCTGGTCGCACCGGAAACGTGCGTGACTAAAACAGTCGAGGGGGAAACTTCTCAGTTTCTTTTTTAATAACTGTAGAATATGTTCTGGAAATAGAGGGTGCCATGTGCGAAACACATATGGTTCGGGAACCCGGGACTAATATCACGCCCCACAAAAAAAAACACAAAATTTATGACACCATATGCGGGCAAAGCATTTCAAATCAGGCGGTAGAGTTAGAGAAATAATCCTCTAATAATGTAGTCAAGTGCTGCGAAAATTCATTCAACGTAGACGAGGGTTACACGTTCATTTCAACTTCCATAAGCAACTACAGCATGTTTTTTCTGCAAGAGGAAATGTTATTTTATTAAAATTCTATTTAGGTCAACCAACTATTTGAATTATTCCTTAACTTTCTCATCGTTTCTAAGCGTAGAAAAATAACACGCTTTGCCGGTAAAAAAACATTGCAACATAATCAACGAAAAGTATTCCTCTCCGTTGCGAGTTGGTTTAAGTAAAAGTTTTTTTCCCCAACATCTGTGTATTTCCCCTTCTTTCTTATAGACTACATTTAAAGTTCTATTACCCGTTTGAAATATTATTACGTGTACATGGCATTAGAGTTTGGCTTTCCTGAGTTGTGTGTCTGTAAAACTATTTTACTGAAGGGACACAAATACATTATTATGAAATCAATATATTGATTCAGTTCAACGAAGAGATTTACCGACACTGAGGATACAAAGGCATAACAGACAAAAAGAGCAGGCACTGATAGAATACAACCACGAATTAGGTTTGAAGGTTCGCCAATAAATCTCCATATATGTCATATTTAAATAGGGGTCAAAATGGTACCGTAGAACTCGCACTAAGGGAAAAAGATATGTAACTGTACTCGTTACAGACAATAAATATAAACACAAATTATATTGAAATGAAAAAATTTAGAGTTTCTTGTGAACCATCAAGGTAGCTCATCAAATAAATAATGCGGCTAAAAGTATAGACAAGTTACAGGACATTGATCAAGATTTAATTACGTTTGATAAATTAAATAAACTTTATCAACAACTAAATGCATGACGAATATCAAAGTTTTAGTTATCACCCAGAATTAAAGATCTGACTGCATTTCTTCAGTCACCGGAAGTGAATCTTAGCTGATGTAAAATATCCACATCCTATCATTTACTCTTTTACAGGCGGTGTCAAGAGTAAATTTCTTCAAAGATGGAAAAGATTGAATCTGTAGTTGAAGAATATCACAAATATGTCACGGTTGTGCCGTGGAAGTGATATTTACAGACGAACCGGAAATGGAGAAGCATTACTAACGAACGATTGAGGTGAAGAAATCAAACGAGTAAACATTTACATGAAACTGGTTTCAGTTATGACAGTTGTAGTGTGATCGTGTCCCTCATTTATATATTTTTGGAGGATAAAATCTTCCTTATTGGCATTAACAAAGTGCTCACAAAATGAAACAAGAATTTCCATCCATAAGCAAAACAGGACTCCAGGAAAGTGGATACAGAGGGTCAGTTTTTCTGTCTCGCCCACGCAGCGGGTGGTCACTAGCCAGAGGAACTGAAAGGGTCAGGCACATGGGCAGTTTGCTTGAGGACAGCAAGGAAGATGTTTGTAAAAAAATAACGGACTGGACGGTCGAAGAGAGAGGATCAAGTTTGGCAACGTGGGTCTTGATGCAGAAAAAATATGCTGTTGTGCGCATCCGGATGGTTAAGGATTGCAGGGCTTCAGACCAAATAAACTCTGAAGGCGACGAATTGCAACGAGCCTGCAGAGGAAGGTGTGGCTAGAATTGACTGAACGATTAACGAAGAGGTCGTAAAATATGTTGTGAATGAGCACTTTTTGTAGGAGACAATAGAAGAAGAAACTTGATTTATTTATATGATACAGAGATCACAGAAACAAACAGGGCAACCGCCTCCCAAGAAGGCTAAATCACAGAAGTCTGCAGTAAAGGGTCACTGCGGACACATTATCAAGCATTGCCACTGCAAGATGCGTGTGAAAAGAAACGTCGACGTTATCGATGTTGCAACGGTGGTTTTCAACGCACTCTGAGGACCTGCACAATTTCGGCAGTAATGTGTAATCCCGGGGGGGGGGGGGGGGGGGATTACGGCTAATGACAAAAGTTTGACACTCCGATTATTGTGACATGCAGAATTCATTCGTCGACTTAGATGAATGACAGCGTGGTTTGAAAGCATTTGCACAACGCCTGGCAACGTTGGTGCTATGTGGAGCAGAAAATTCGTTCATTAGCAAACGCAGGTTTTTAAATTGAGGTGAAGTTATGGAGACCGCATCGTGTCAGCCAACCAGACCTCTACGTGCCAATGCGTTCCCACAGGTTCAAACCGCCAAATAAAAGTAATCCGAGTCTCTATACAAGACCGAAATACTTGTAGTTGGTCGTTTATACGTGCAATAATACGAAGTTTCCGTGCACCTCTCAGAAACATCGGCACGTGTGTTGTCAGGCATTACAAACTACTCAGCATTTACTGTTGCGTTTCAAAATAAAGACTTTTCATGTGAATAGGTTGGGGTTTTGGCCTATAAAACGTCTTCAAATTATAGTAATAATTTTAAAGTCCGGGCTGGAGTATAGATTCCTTTTCAATACCGTATATATTTTACTAGAAACAGTAGTAAATGGAGGTAAGAAATGACCAATCAAATTTTAAATGACAGCAAAAACTGAAGGCCTTCTGTTTTATTATTCAGGTGACGATTCAAATGTAACGTTATTAGGACCTGATATCTATCAAAAGGTCCGGAAAGTAACGCGACACTTTTTAACAATGGCAATTACCGTTCCTGAATTACCTAAAGACTGCCGCTGATTAGTCCTCGTAAGAATAATGATAAATAAAAACACATACAAATAACAAAAAATTAAAATAAAATATCGTTTGAGGAAAACTTTACAAGTTCAAAGAAATAAAACAGGTGAGTTCTGTATCTTGCTCACGTATCTGAACGTTTCCCGCTTCTTCTCCTAGAAGTGCACATTTCCCCCTTCCAGTTGGAATTCCTTCCAAATGACAATCATCATCAAAATGACGACTCGAAAATACAAAAAAAAACAATAAATATAAATTAAATCTATTCTTCTCACCTTCAGACATCCTGTCTTGGATGACTAATTCGTTTTCGGTATCCGCGGTATTAAAAATAGTTTCTACGGTAACCTGAAAAGAAATTAAATGCGTTAATTTATTATATTCGCATGGTAAATGCAAACGAATACATTAATTTATATTACCATTTAGCAATTAGAAAATTATCAACTGAAAAATTAAATAGAAATGTCTTCTTTTGACCAAATTTAATAATTGATTTTCCTAATATATCCTATGAAACAAAACAAAATTCGAACAAACCTCATGAGCTGCAGGACTCGGCATACAATATTCCTGCCTAAAATCGTCAACAGATTCATCCTGAAACAAAAATTGGACATAGAAAATTTGTGAATGAAAGTTCACCAACAAAGTTCCATCAACACAACTTCAATATTGTCCGAAACATTTTAATCTCCAATGAGTACCCTTTAAATTTTATTATTAAACACATAAACAGCAGACTGAACAAAATCCAACATCCTATTGTGACTCATCCCAAACACCTCAAGCCAATTTTTTTCTCGTACTCCCATATTACAAAAATCTACATCACAAATTTGTCCAAATATTCAAAGAATATCAAATATCCATCATTTACAGATCCACTAATACCCTTTCCTACTTGATTAAAAACCACAAGGACCTTCTTGATAACTACAGCAAACATTGTGTTGTTTACAAAATCTCTTGCTCTAATTGTAATTCCTGCTACATAGGGCAAACAAAATGTTCCCTTAATACACGTATCAAGGAACGTATGTCTAATATCAAAATTCACATTAATAAACAATCTTTAGTCTCCAAACATATCATCAATTCTAAACATACATTTGATTGGCAAAATGCTAAGATTTTACACAATGACTCCAGGTACAATTCCAGACTCCTTTCAGAGATGCTTCACATTAAATCAAACATCACAGCTATTAACGTTCAAACAGACACTATGAAACTCAATAATTGCTATAATCCCTTATTAATACGCTCTTGAGTTTTGTCAACTGACAAGTGCAGTAGTCGCTCTAGGCTCTTCCTATCACCTGAGGAAAGGTACAAGGATCCCAGAAACGTTGTGTGGTATTTATATATCACTTTTTTGTCTGAATTGGCTATCTGTCTTATTCATTATTCAAAAATATAAGATAATTGTAAAGACATAAAAAGAATGAGAGAAGCAAGGTTTCCAAAATATATCGCAGTTTTTCCATCTTTAGCAACTTTGACTATATATATATATATATATATATATATATATAAATATATGGTCGGTTGTGACGCGTTGAGGCACGAACACAAAAAATGAGACATGAAAAGAAAAAACATTTGTGTATTTACAACATCATCGCAAAGTCCGATGGCCACCCCGATCGCCAGATTTATCGAGCATCGATTACTTTTTATTGGCACATTTGAATGCCATCATTTACGAGACTCCAGTTTACTCTATTGAGGACCTCCATTGCACCTGAAAGCGTGCGCGAAATGCGTGGCGTCTTTGTAACTGTTCGCCAATCACTCCTACGACGCATGCCTCAATTTTGATCATTTATTGTAAATATTGTTGGAAGAAAGTACTTTGCGATGATGTCTTGGAAAACGTCGTGTTAATGAATTAAATTGTTTAGGGAAATAAAATTAAAAACGAAGTATACTTAAAATATATTTACCTTATACGTATTAAATTGCTTTCTTTTTCTTTCACGATCTCTATCTCTGATTATTTCCGCGTGGATTTCTTCTCTACTTCTTCTTTCAGCTTGTCTCTGGCGATCTATAATTAAAATAAATGTCATTCTTTACGACATGTAATAGTATTAAACTCAAATATGTCACTAGAACTGTCGAGGCAGGTATTTGACTAGTCCCAGTTTTGCACGTACGTGGAGAAATGAAGTACGAGGTACGTTAGGAAGAATATGAGGGATCACTACGGAATGAGTTCCCGAAAAATATAAAGAGTTATATAAAATATCGATGAGAGTGGATGATCGATTGGTGGTACTGCAATTAAAATTTGGAGGCGGAGACATTAAAAACGATAACTATGAAACCATGCACTTGAACAAAAACTCAAATGATTCTAAAAATATATAATATGATTATTTTCCAAAGATGTAAACGTGGTTTCGTAAGTGTTTAAATATCCTGAAATGAGAAAATAACCATACAAAACTGTAACTTACATTTGTTCTCGATTTCTTCGTCGTCTAATAATAAGGAAACAACTTCTTTCGGCTTCAAAGTATCGGGCTTGAAGTTTCCTCCACTTATTACCATTCTTTGAATCTAAAACAAAATACAAACCATTAACCTTGAACACGTCTATTTCTAGATTCAGTTAAAAAAACAAGGATTCGTTTTCTCTCTCACACAATATAGACTACGTTCCGTCTTCAGAGAAACAGAGTGTATCAGTTGCAAAATATAAACAAGAGAAGTGAATATCTGGACTTCAGAAAATGAATTATTGAGACAAGGCCCCACAAAATAAAATAAGGTATCTTCCTTTATAAAGACAAATATTTTGTCTAGGATGCACAATAACAAAACTTGCATTAAACACAGGATGGGTCATAAATTAAACACCACAAAAAAAAGGCTACTCTAAGCTGTTAAAATGTGGCCATTTGATTGATTAACACTGATCAGAGATTAATATTCAGGGTAAAAACCACAGTCGCATATAGTGTTAGAAATTTTAATAAGCGGAAACTTTCGATTTATTTGGTCATTTTCAGGGTTATTTTAAGATTTTAAGGCTAATTCTTTATTTTAAATAAAAATAACAACATCTAACACACCGAAAGACGAGATGGAACGACATGTTAGTTGAAACATGAAATTAAGAACATAATGGTGCAAGCGCAAATTACAAGAAATGCAGTTTCGAATTTAAAACTGTGTGGAATCATTACTATAAATAAACTGAAGTTGAACAGCTAAGTAACATGACTGTTGACTGCTGACACTTACTTCACTTTTCTCCCGAGCTCTCTGCAGAATGCGTTCCTCGATGGTTCCTTTACAGATCAACCTGTAGACTGTGACCTGCTTTGTCTGGCCTAACCTATGGGCTCTGTCCATAGCCTGCTGGTCCACGGTTGGGTTCCAGTCGCTGTCGTAGAATATTACCTGTTTGTAGAAATATAAAAATACAATCACATTATTTTTTTTTTACATATTTTACGACATTTAAAAGGATTAACCTGAAAAAAAAGAATGAAGGGAGAAATGAATATCGAACATTCTAAACGAAAAGGATGCCCTACTCGTTTTCAAGAATTATTTGAAAGGAAAGGCATGAATGGGCAGAGGTGAAGAGCCCGCAGCATCAGATAACGCTGAGTACGAAACCTACGTGTTGAAACATCCTTCCTCTCCAGCCCAGAGGCTTCCGAGGGCTCTTTAAAACGAGGATATTGGAAAACCCTCGTTCGTAAATTCTGTTATTTCACCAGCAAGTGATTTCAACCTGCGTCATCACAGATCCATGAATTTATCAAAGTCTAAGGAATGGCTCAGCTTATTTCGGTAATGTGATATATATATATATATACTTTTTAATGTTTTCAGAAATCAAAACACGAATCAAGTTAGGTTCGAGAACCTTAATAACGTAATTACGTGGTTTTCAAGACTAAAATGATCATGTACTTGGATCCAGCCCACGTGACTATGAATCTCTGACCATAAAGAAAGTCTCTGTTGTACGGGGTTAAGTTAAGTCAAAAACCAGAGTGACCGAAATAAACGAAGTAAAATCGTTTTAATGTTTTCAGAAATCAAAACACGAATCAAGTTAGATGCGAGAACCTTAAAAGCGTAATTACGTGGTTTTCATGACTAAAATGCTCACGTACCTGGATCCAGCCCACGTGACTATGAATCTCTGACCATAAAGAAAGTCTCTGTTGTACGGGGTTAGGTTAAGTCAAAAACCAGAGTGACCGAGATAAACGAAGTAAAATCGTAATATTCAGAATAAATGGATCTGCAGAGAAGTGGAATGGTAACCAAGACAGACAGCGTGGAATACGGCAATCCTCGACACGAAGTATACAATGGTGAGTGGAGAATAATATTATTATATTCCGTAGATCCTGTGGAGAAGCTTAGGTTCAAGGATGTGGAATGAGTCAGTCCATTAATAAAGACTAATAATATTCTATAACATAAGCTATTGCTCATGCTTGCTATTTACAGTTATATAATAATAGTACTGTATTATGCAACGACATACGAACAGGATTCCGATTTATGGTTCATGCTGACTATTTACATTATAACTTAATTGTACATCTCCGATTTTCTATAAATTCTTTTACTGAACAGAAGGAGTGGCTAAGCAGAAATGAAGGTAACTCAGCCTTTGGTTATTGGACAACTGTTTGATTCTTTGTGGCAGTCTGTTAAAGATGGAGATACCAGAATAGTGCCCACCTTCCTGTGAAATTGACAATGTTTTACATTTTTTGCACAGATTATTTTTGTTTCTTGTATTGAAGCCATGAGTATCAAAATTATTCATAAATGAGTGCCTATTTGTAGTCAGAAATAGCATTAGGAGTAAATGAACTGGCACGACACAGTAAAAATACCCAATTTTTTGAAGTTCTGGAGGTGACCTGGCATATTGCTCAGACAACACATTTTTGAGCAATAAAAATCTTGTCTATGCCTGTTGAGGTGCCCCAGAATATAATCCCGTATGACAGAACAGAATGAAAATATGCAAAGTAGACCAGTTTTCTTGTTTTTAAATCACCGAAGGTGGACACAATTCTTACAGCATATGTGGCCGAGCTGAGTAATTGATCAGTCCAATTTAATTTATTATTTTCTAGGAGACCTAGGATTTAATATATGAAGCTTCATTTACATTATTGTCATTGTATTTTAGAGTTATAGATTGTAACGTTGTGTGTGTGCAAATGCACGAAATGTGTTTTGTCGCAGTTAATTGTTAAGCCATTCACAGTAAACCATCTTAACAGGTTACGTAAATTATTATTATTACTTGTCACTGTTACTTTTTACTAATATACTAGTATCATCTTCTTTGGAGACATCTTCAATTTTTGGAAAATCATTTATATACATATATGGAACAGTAAAGGCCATGTGGGACTTCAATTTTAATAATTCCCCAATCTGATTCATGTATTTCACCTAGCACGAGACATTTAATACTATTCTATATTGTAAATATGATTTAAACAAAGAAAATGAAGTTCTTGTAATTCCATAGTATTTCATTTTTTCTAACAGTATGTTATGGTTCACACCAGCGTTAATCACCCTCTCTCTCCATCTGCATGCGTATATACAGTATATTGTTTAACGCGAATTGGTTGTCGTGTTGCGGAAGACCGAGGCCTGTTTGTTTTGTGAAGACTCAAGTGGCAGGAAGCGGCGCGTCCCGGCACGTGCGGATAACAATCAACGTTTACGGGATCATATTACGGAAGTCGTCACCCGCACCTCTACACCCACGTCCTCATTGCATCTTATCATCCCGGAATTATATACTAATGCATCGGTTTTTCTTCTGAGAGAGAGTTGCGTTCACCAAAGTTATAAATCGTTGCAGTGTAGAAAGCTTGATTTCAGTTATTGAGATCCGGTGAACGGAAGTAGATCCGCCTGGTTGATGTTCATACAGTTTCTAAAACAGAAACTACGTCTTTTGAGAGCATACAGCACCTTGTCAGATAAATCCAACTTCATATAAGTCCATTTTTTTAAATCAACTTCGTTTACTATTAAATGCCTCACTTGATTTAACATTTATACCTTTGCCCACTTACTCTCTCCGTTTTACAGCAACTGTACAATAACTATTTTTATACTGTAACACTTTGGTACGAGACATTCAAGACTACATTCTTACTCTCACCATTTAATTTTAAGTCTATTGACAACGAATGGCAGAAATAGATTCACTAACTAGAGGGACCAGTATTTAATTTACATCTAGCATTGGAATAAAACGAATCAAAGCTGCCACAGGCGTAATGTAATAACCGTTGAAAATTTTCTGCACAATTTTATTCGTTTCTTCGTCAACTAACTACAAGAAACTCTATGTACTTATTTCAGGTTTTTTTTTACGTGTTCTGTCTAGATGAGCTTTCACTTGCCGTAGTCTGTCTCAACCTCATATATTCTCATTCTTGGCTGTCTGAGAGTGACTGATGATTTACTCGGATCATAACTGTTATTGGATCATCCGATAAATATTTTTTCGTCCACAAACATTGTATCACCGTCGTCATTATCGAACTGTAATAATGTTTTTAATTTTATACTTTATCACTTTCTAAAATTTAATTTTTCAGGGTCCGCCAACTACATTGCAGTAATAAACAGCGCATGTATGATTGAGGAATTGGTAGACCGTGAATTTTTTCGACCAATATCGGCTGCGTAGGAAAGTCGAATTACTTTTACTAAGGTCCCGGTAATTTTGGTATCACACTAATTTCTCTTGTTTTACTACAAACTTCAAAAATCGTGATAACAACAGGTTGTGACTCCAGGCGATTGTGGAATTATTGGAAGTAACGTGAATAAACACAGGCCAGACTTGTTTTTCTGCATGACTCATTCTTCGACAAACCGCCGAAAGCTTGAGGAGCCTTTGAAAAACATAGGACGGGTGGTTGTCCGAGCGAGGATTCGAATCCTGATCCCGCCCGGCGCCACCTCATTCAGAAGCCGACCAGGCATACCATTTTCTACGGGTTAGCTGTTGACTGACGACATTCCCATAAAATATTGGTGTGTATTTATAATATGTTAGTATGGCACATCGCGATGCGTGTGTGAACCGGGATAGCAGGGTGTTCACAGGCCGAGGTTACTTGGCACGCACTGACGAAACGGCCGACGGCTGAATTCTGAACAGGAAGTTCAAGGACTCGGGTGCTCCGTGGAATTAAATAGCAGCCCAGCGCCCACATGTCACACCAGCACTGTGCCTCGCACTCCCTCTGCCTCAGCTCGCAAGTCGGCGTTCTCTGGCGCGACTCCTGTTGATTGCCTTCGCCTCGATAAAATTGGCATCACTCGATGCGGATATAGTTTCTATAGTATTTCATTTTTAGGGACTATTTTAAAAATTCACATGCATTCTAGGGAAAGGAATAAATTAAATTAACTCCTGAAGTATGCTCGAAGTGATATGGCCACAGTTCATTGACATGATTTAGCATATAAAATAAATAAACTTAATCGATAGAGGTGACTCTGAATAAGATACGGAACTGAGGTGACGAAGAAATTATGTAATTGAGAATGGAAGAGAAACGAAGTTGAGGGTTAGAATTCAGAAGTGATACGAGAGAGAATGACAGGTCAGCGTTTCTAAACGTAAGAAACTGTGATCGTCCTCAAGGATGTAACCCAGAGAGAGACAATTCTTGCAGTCTCTTCTCCTCAGAAACAATTGCTCCAAATGAACGGAAAAGTTGTTCATATTATTTAAACAAGGCTGATTTTAAAAGCCTAAGCTGACACCCTACAAAAAATTTACAGTCACTTATGAACGATTCAAACTTAAAGTTAATATTTACCAGAATATTTACAAAGCTTCTCTAAGGTCAATAAAGGAAATTTCTCTTTCATAGACAAACACTCAAAACTCTCTTTCATTCCCTTCATAATAATCTACTATTTTGATGTGTGTGTGTGTGTGACCATTTCACTTGCTAACTTTTTTTGTCTCCCCGTGGCTGTATCACCCTTTTTATGTAAGGCTTATAAAATAATACATATTTTTAATTATTCTGGTAGTAAAAAATTCACATAAGATGACTTACAAAGTGAACATACTTATAAGATATGAGAACAAAACTGTAGTATTTTTAATATATTACAATGAAGGAAATTACTGAAAAATACATACAGTGTCAGCTGCAGTTAAATTAATTCCAAGTCCACCGGCTCTTGTGCTCAGAAGAAAAACAAAAATGTCTTGCCTGAAAAAAAATTGAGTATAGTATATTTATTCATAGCCTCCAATAACTATACATGACAAAAAAAGTTACTAACCTTGACTGAAAGTCTGCTACCATGTCTCTACGTTCTGATATTTTAGAAGAACCATCTAATCTCATGAAAGTGTGTTTCCGATGCCACATGTATTCCTGTACATAAAACAAGAAATATACATAATGCCTCATTGTCTCTACACTTTAAGCGAACTGAATGTAGATATGTCCAAATTTTACAAAAATATTACCTCTAACAGATCTATCATTCTTGTCATCTGAGAATAAATAAGTACTCTATGCCCCTGCTCTTTTAGTCGTTTCAGAAGGCCATCAAGAACATATAACTTTCCTGCATCAGTAACTAATGTTTGCTTATCTGTGAAAATAATGTATACATTGTAATGTACATACATTATAAAAAGTAAGACTTGTGTAACACATTAAACATAATACACAATATTATTTCAAATGGAATGTTGAAACTTTCAAGCCAAATGTGCATTTTCACACTGGTAAATGGGATGGCAGACATGTATCCACTCCAAATATTAACCACACTTTCACATAGCTAACATACTAACAAGATTATGCTGACTGAATGATTCCTGGGAATCTATCTTTATCAAGTGCCAATGGTATCTTCTCAAGTCAATTGAGCCAGTCATGGGAAAGTACCCATAAAGACAGATGAATCAGAACTGATAAAATTCATGAGAATGCAGAACAAAATTAGAAACTACTGTATTAAAGACTGACTGATGCGAAGTCCTTAATAGCCGACTCTCTGGAATAAGCTGAATCTAGTAGGTTTATGTCATTGAGGAGTGTTCAGACTCTGTGCTGAGCTCTGATTCTAAACCCATTCCTCAGAATATGAACAGAGTTTATACTGAAATGTACAATGGAGCACCTAACAAGTTCTTCACTAAATATTTCAACACCATTGTCAATTAACTTCAAAACCAGAATAAAATAACTGCTAGTAGAAGATCATTTTGAGTTTAGGAGAAGATAAGAACATAAAGAAAGCAAATTTAAGAATGTAACTCATAATACTAACCCTGGATACATTCATGCGATTTGTGGAATAAAAGTTTGGTAAAGCACATAACTCAATTTGAACAAAATTATACAGTATACTTTGAATAAGAATTTACAAAAAATTAAATATTGCAGACAAATTTAGACATTTACATAACTGACTTTTGAATCTACATAAATTATTTAAGTTCTTGACTATATGTGTTTGCAGGTGAATAAGATAAGCAGGGACACAAAAATCCTGTGTAATTTAAATTTAGATTGATAAGAGAAGATCTAAGCATACAGAACAACATTAAATAATAGAGGATAGGAAATAATTAACTAAAAATCTCTATTTGAAATCAAAATTGTATAAAATAAACATTTGGAATATAAAAGTAAATTATAATTAAATATATATTCCAAGCAAAATTCACCTGGAATTACAATCTTTGACCAGCCATGGTATGGTGTAGCTCCTTCCACACCTCCAACTGATTCAGGGCAATACGGTTTTGGTTGAGAGAGATATTCTTTTGCAATTTCTGGTGAACCATACCACACAGTCTGTAATCCTTCAAGACTTGAACATACAACATGGTTTTGCCAACATGAAGCTGCTCGACGACTACTACAATATAATGGTCTTGCTGAAGAGTGAACCTGCCAAGTAAATAGTGATATTTAGACTTAAACTAAACAAGATTTAAGAAAGGTTGAAGATTAAAGTTATATGTCTAAAAAACTATAAAAGTGGTAGAAATAATTAAAATAGTTACTTGTCATCCAACCTTCCTTCAAGATTGCACACAGACTGGTCTACGTAAAAATGAAGAAATCTTTGGAATTGGTCCAAAGGAAGAAATCCAAATTTGCATCGTTTAGTATATATTTTACTTATTAGCTAATTCTTGGATACCAAGTTACAAGGTATATTTACATTTCTTACTGGCAGTTTGTATTATTTTTTTTAAGTTTATAAAATATGCTTAGCTTTTTATTTCATACAAAATATTATTATTTTTATTTTACTATGAACGTTTATAAGATATTAGGTTGTTTACTTTTATTTTGTGTACTGTAAGATAAGGAAAATATAATGATGGGGGACACAAAAAGTAAATTACACTTACTTTAGGACAGTTATAGAAAAGAAATGAAGGTAGATTTGTAAGTTCACAGTCCAGGACTCTTGGCAGTTTAGGCAGATGTGGAAACTCGGATAAAATTGGAAAATCAGATGTACTTTCTTCTTCTTGGACCATTAAAGGTGACTTTGGTTCATTGAAACTTGTATTTAGTGTCAGCTCCTGCAAAAACATATAAACAGTCACTTCTTGTCAAGTCAGAAAATCTCACAATTTTACCATTATCAATTCCAACAAAATTCATGTTATTTATTATAAATTTAAAAATTATACATAAAATTTTTTCTGGATTTCTCAATCACTCTGTTCTGTGTGTAGAAACACCATAAATAAGTCAAAAATTTGGGTGAGGGTACTTACAAAAATTCATGGCTCTCAGCTCATATATGTGCTAAGAAGCTGAATTTGATTTCAGTTGAAAGCTCTTGAAATGGGCTTTTATTTATGTTAGGATTCCTAAAAATATAAATTTTGATATATTCAAGCTCAAAATTTGATGACATCAAACTATTAATGTCAGAATCTTGACAAATGTTATATCATATA
The DNA here is from genome assembly GCA_037074705.1 of Zhengitettix transpicula. NCBI lineage: Eukaryota > Metazoa > Arthropoda > Insecta > Orthoptera > Tetrigidae > Zhengitettix > Zhengitettix transpicula. The sequence goes on from CM073595.1 coordinate 7,132,391, forward strand.
AATTTACATTCCAGGTTAAGACAAATTATTTTTTTAAGTACTCACACACAACTTTATACCATTCCTCAACTTCTTTAATTACTTAACATGAATGTGAAAAGTGCTTTTATTTGTCAATTAGCATGGAATTTCCCTGACAAGCTTATTCTTTAAAGCTGAAATTTACCTTATTCAATTGCATAAAGATTGACACTATTGTTTCATAAATAAAATCCACTGAGAGCAAAATATTCAACTTATTGTTTTATGGCTTTAAACCTATTCCACATTGATATCTCTGATAAGCTCTTATTGCTGAAAAGTAATCTCAGCCTTCATAAATATTGTTTATATAATCACAATGACCAGAAATATTTCATTGCTAAGGAAATAGCCTACAAGTCTTTATATTGTGAACTCAATTTTTGATGTTTGGGTGCTTTTACACGAGAAAGCAAGCTGTCCTTTATCAAACCAAAATCAATTTTTGAGAAAGGAAAAAACTTGCTGAAAATTTGAGATACCTGCATTTGAAAAATTAGGACAAAATTGCTATGTACGTAATATATAAAAATGTATGTGTGTATGAACATATAATCTTACATGCATTGAGTAATTTCAACCAAATTTGCTACACATACAATCTTCAAAAAACACTGTAGGGGTAAGACACCCTTAGCACTCCAAAAGGTGATGGCGGAAAGGGGTTGCACTTAAAAATATTGTAAAAATGACATATATGTGTGTTGAATAAATAATTTTCAGGATCTATGGGATTAATAGTGTCACTTTAAATGTAGTTAAAGTCTTAATTTGATGGGAGAGAGCATATCTAGTAATGGGAGTTAAAGGGGTGACACAAATATAATCCGATTATGATGGTAATTAATGTCGAATCCACTGTTATTGGGGTCACTGAGTGAGTAGGGGGAAAATGGTTCAAAAAGGCCAACATTAGTCCCAAATACAGTGTTTTATATGAATAGTGACACTCCCAATGCCAATTAAGTCAAATGTTCAGCCTCAACTGGTTTGTGACAGAGCGAAAAGGGGTTATTTTAACTCAATTTGAAATAACCAAGAGATTAGAGCCAAATTTATTCCTACTTTCACAGTACACACAAGTTTCACTCTTATTCACAGTGAAATTTATATTTGCAAATATTTGTAAATATTAAGTAACATCATACCTTTGGAGAGCCAGGTGAGTCTGGATTTGGTAAAGACCACTGCACCTCATTCTCATCATCTTGAATCCACTGTTCTGTTGCATAAAGATCCTGCTCATTCCCAATATTATCAATATCTATTTCACATTTTTTCAATTGTTTTGGAAAAATCGGAGATTTACTGAGCGAACTAGGGAATATCAACAAATTGTTTGAATGCTGTTGGCTAAGAAAAACTTTTCTGCTTCTATGTATCCTATGTTGTAAAGTTTCTGAAGTGGAACAGTGAACATGCCGAGTATGGCAATAAGCCATATTCTCAGTGCTCGACACAGATGTGAACACTAATCTTGATAGTACATTGCTCCATTTTATACCATGACAAGAAATTGGTAGTCTTTGCACTAAACACAAAAAGTAAGATGTTCCCACCAAAATACCAGCCAAATTTCTACAGTAAATAACTTCTTCCCTTTTATGTACAGCAGATATATCAATTAACCTGAAATCAATAATGAATATATAAGAATCAACATACATACTATGTGATTGTAGAATGAAGGTTATCCCGGTGTAGAAAGTGGATAAAGGTTTCTCGGGTTTCCAGACAGGTAAATTCATCGATAACCCGCAATGTTTTGATGACATTCACCTTCATCATCTTCCGGCAAAGAAGAAGCCAGAATGTCATCGAAATGTCATGTGTTATCAATGAGTTTACCTGGCTGGAAACCCAAGAAGCCTTAATCCGTAATATATGATTATTTTAAAATATAATTCTTATCAATATCAAGCATTACTCCTTATGATCCTGAAATCACATTTTTATGAAGTATAAATGGAAATAAGTTATAGTCAAAAGATTTTTAAATAAACGATGTACTGACCGATGGAGAAGTCCACCCAAAGTCAACTTGTTAACTTCATTTGGTGAGATGTTACAGAACCTTATGAATGAAAATGGAGTCGAAACATAAGAAAGGTTTCCTGAAAAAAGACTGACTGATTAAAGCAAATAGATAAGCTGTTTAATAATAATAATTTCACAAGTACATAAATAGAAACAATTAGCACAGTGAAGAAATCAGTTGGTGATATATTACAACAAACTTATAAAAACATAGTATCTTGAAACTTAAAGTGAGACAAAACAGAAAGGAGATGAAACAGGGGTACAGAGGACTTTCCAGGTTTATGTGTAAATTAAGTTACGATATAAAAAGGTTTCACCAAAGAGAGAACATTGAAAACCCTAAAACCCTGATACAGAAGTTGCTCATATATATATATATATATATATATATATATATATATATATATGTATTTATTAAACAAATAGTAGCACTAAATATATGAATAAGTTACATATAACACTGTCAGCCATGCATTTAGTTATATTAAAAAATGCCATTTAACTTTTGGTCTCATGGTTTATTTGTTAATGCATTGGCGAGCAAAATCAGTAAAAATTGATTATTGAAGAATATTATCACACAAATACTACAAATTCTGTGAAACAAAGATGTATCTCAAAGTACTCATAACTTTTTCTTTGGACTGAATATTGACAAGAGTTATGACATATTTATTATCAATAGAATTCAATTCATCATAAGCATTCTGAAAAATCAATACTTGAGAAATGCTTGTAATGAGTGTAAGAGGTATAATGGGAGAAATTTTTAAATTGTTTATATTTAGTGGAATATTCTGATTTTTTGTTGCTGCAATTCAAACAAATCTACAGTACAGCCAGATGTACAACCATTTTTCCAGACTTCCTGCATAGAGACAATAGAATGGTCAGCAGGTAGAAATTTCAAAGAGGGGCAAATGCTTAAAAGGCAAGGCTAGCAAAGAAAAAACACAGTTGTCTTGAGTGAGCTATGTAAAGAGTTTGATGAACTTGAAGCTGGGAGTATCATTAGGAGCTGTCTGTACCACGGGAAAGAAACATGTTTGAAAAAACATCTCTCCCTCTATATATTTTTACATGATTACATGCTTAAAAAAATTGAACTATCTTTCATAAAACTAGATCAACAATGAATAAATTCAAATGTTTCAACCTTTGTTACATAAAATTCATTGATAAGACATAAGTCAAACATGATGAAAGGGTAATTTCAGAGAAATTGTATATCAGAGAATATACAACAATATTAATTTTATTTCACAATGAATATTGTAATTTGATTATGAATGACTAGTATAATTGAATGCCAAAACAACTAGAAACTTTTAAATTATTATATTATGAGACTAACATTAAAACATCTGCTAAAATTATTGTAAAAAACTGTTTATGGTTGTAACATACCTTGGCCTTTAGGAAATATTGAGCGATGCATGTTTTCCTGTGTAAATATACAAAACATTTTTTCCAGTAAATGATTTTTACTAGGAATGGATTGATGCAATATTCCATCATCAAATACTAATCTTGGTATTTCATAAAAATTTGGTTTAAAAAAAACAGGTGACTTTGCTTCACGTCGCTCAAACAGTTCTGGATGATTGCATACCTAAAAAAATTGATGTAGTCAAATCATAAGATCATAGACATGATATAGCATCAATTAACTCACTGATGAGTCAACCACTTATTTTATTTTGGCCCTACAGTTGTCATGCTGTAATACAAATTGAGAGAACATTTTTAATAGAAATTTTATATTTTGAAAGTTAATCTGTGTATTTATATGCATGGTTTGGCCTGTGATACTAAGAAAAACATTGTAAGGAATGCCAAAATTACTATTATAATCGTTATTGTACTGTGGATTGATTATTGTTTTCATGTTTTATGAGTTAGTTTATTTGAAGTAAATGTAAAATTGAAGGGGGGTGAGGTGGATACTGTCATTGAAATAAAACTTTAGATCATTTTAGTCCCAGGATATATTGCTTTAATAATTTAGTATAATTAAATGGTGTTTTTTAAACATAATTGTAGTGTTGCCCTAAATTTTTGTTAACAACTAAACCATTATCACTTTTAACAATGAATTTCCTTGCATTCTCTTCTTCCCCGCCTAAATGTTTCAAAAAGAAGGAAAAAAGAGATGAGAAATTCAGATGTGGATATGAATAAAAAATCTCATTTTAAAAGATCAATTTATAGTTTTTAAGTATTTGAATTTCAAATTAGTCAAGCACAGTTTGCTGTACTCCAAAACACAGAGTGATTTATGTAAATAAAGCACAGTGGAATAATGTTGAAATAATGAAGTAAATAAGAATGTTATTCGCTAAATAACTTAACGTATTAATTATTTAGAATGAAATATATAAATTTATCAATTTAAATTTAAGAGTTTTTCTGGTTATAATGTTAAAAAAATAGTCTTACTGCTTACTAGTTAAGAATAACACTACTTTTACACAAAGTATACAATCATATTTAAACAAATGATTCTAAAAATATAATAACTCTGCTTAATTCATATTATTTTTAATTCAAATACTATTATAACCATATTTACTGAAAGGAACAGAGCCATTGTTTTCTAATTCAGATTTATAATAAAAATGTTAATGAGTTTTGCATATTTGGAAGGAAATGAAAATATAATTAGGAAAAGTGATACTGTCCACTTTTTATTTTCATGGACCTTAGTCTATTAGAAGTACAATCATTGACATGAACAGGGATATTCAAAATTTTAAGTAATCATTGTTTGTTAATAATAAATGCCAACTTTTAATCATAGCATTTTCCAATATTTTCATCAGTATTCCATGTATATAACATGTATATTATTTTAATCATAATATGACTGTTCAACTTTTGACCGAAGATGTTTATATTAACATTATGTAGCTTACAAAATTAAAATTTTTAAAAAAATGAATGACTTACTTTTCGAAATTGCATTACTAAGTTCATCAGACTTGATGTAACTGTCTGTGAAGACTGGCTTGATCCACTTGATGAATGCAAAAGATCTTCTATTCTTATCTTTTTCTTTAAAGCTAAATAAAGAAGAATTAACATGAATGGGACAGATCTTGTTTTAATTTTTAGGTAGTTAAACTGTAAATACCAAAATACCTTTATAAAGTAATTTTTGCCTAGTTGTAAGTGGACAATATACCATCACCTCTATTTTATCAGAGAGTTCGTTTTCAACATCTTTCTTTATTCTTCGCAACATAAATGGTTTTAAAATCATATGCAAACGGGATAGATGTTCTGGAAAAGAATTACAAATAAATGAACATAAGTGTTACTCATTTCTGTTTGGTTAGTAAGTGACAGTATAATACTGTCAACAACACTTTTGAAAAACTAACTAGTCAGTTCATGTAAATTGCTTAGCGTAAGTAAACACAAATTAGAATGATGTAGTCACTTAAGCATTAACAAACATAGAAAATGTCATATACAAAATTTGTAAAATTTTAGAATGGCATCAGATACAGAAATTAGAATACAGAATACTATGTTCAATCAAACAAAAAATGGTACATGCAAAGGTTCAGGCACACAGTATGTATCCAGTTTACTCCTGAAGGTTGCATCCTTCCACAATTCAGTTATGACCCACAGAAAGATGACAATTGTAGGCATGGCCATTTGTTGTCATCTTTCAGTAATCATATAATACAAAAACGGTTTCTCGTAAATAACATTCCCACGATCATTCAGGCTTCTTTGTAAAATGAGACAAATACTCACTTTCATCAATTCCTGTTTTATTTTCTGCATGGCTCTCTATATCTTTAGAAAACCATTCATTAAATTCATCATGAGAGTCGAAAAGAGTTGGCATAATAAAGTGTAGTAGCGCCCATAGCTCGGCCATGCTGTTCTGGATAGGAGTTCCACTCAGTAGTAGTCTATTCCTGCAGCTGAAGCCTAATAGTAGTTTCCACCGAACGCTTTGTTAAACAAGAAAAAAGCACCACGGCAAATGGAAACATTAAAATAATTACAAACTTTCTCCTAAACAATAAAATATACTCCATTATAGATTTATAAATAGAAACTAAACACTATTATTATCAATTAACTCTCCATTAGGTACTCAAGAATATACATACAGTATGTAATTGAAATATGAATCACAGACAAATAAACAATGTTTTTGGCTAATTTTAACTACTGAACACATGCAATAAAATCAACTACAGAATAATAATTAGTGTCCATCTATCATTATAAATCAATGTGGTAGATTGAAAAATCAACTACAGAATAATAATTAGTGTCCATCTATCATTATAAATCAATGTGGTAGATTGAACAATACGCATTGCTAGTTCCACCACTGCTATAGTGTGTAATGTGGCAGAGCTAGTTGTTGAAGTATACATATCTTTATATACATACTTTTGTCTATATTATTAGAAAAGAAAATTTTAATATCTTGTACATAAGAAAAACATGGATTTTCAAATGTACTAAATGGGTAGTTAAAGAACCTTCAGAGAGGGTAAATGGAATGTTTACAGAAATGATCTATCAATCTGATTCATTGAAAAATGAAAGAACAGTGAAAATTAAATCAACTAACAATGATGCCTCCGTTAAATCAACTGGAAAGCAAAAAAGAAATTCTGTAGTTGATATTCCAGAAAATACATCCAGTCTCTCTCTCTCTCTCTCTCAGACACCTAAAATTCCCTACACATAGTCACAGTACATCATCCTTTCCACTTCACCATCAATTTATGCAATTTATCTCAATTTCTCTACTGATATGAAAATTACCAAGATGTTAACTCTGTGTACTACATCAAATTATGTAAATGTTCAGATTCACGTGTTCTATCTCTGAATTTCTCTTTCCTTTAAGACTGACAGATTTCCAGATCCGATTAGAAAAATGTAAATAATGGTTTACTTCCTCTAACTCATTTATCAAAAATTATTACACTCATAAAATTAGAAAGAGGAAAAAATGAACCACATGGGTAAAATTTCTATTTTAAATAGAATAATAATGGGCTGGACTTGATCACGTGCAAATGTGCTTCAGACGCAGAATGAAATAGTTAAAATGTACATGAATGAATAGAGTTCTAAAATATAAATAAATATAGAGCAGTTAAGTGAGCAAATTATCTATATTCGTGCTTCTTTCAAAAATTCTTTTTGCTAGAAAAGAAGTGATGTGTTCAATCCAATAAATCTATTCCACTGAATAATATCAAGTAGTTCAATAATAAAACTATGTTCCATATTATTTTTGATAAGAGAATAGTTTAATTACTATAAATGAAGGAAACAAAACTTACCTATTTGTACTTTTCAGAGCCTGAGCTTCATCCAGCACTAAATACTGCCACTTAATACGGTTAAAATATTTGAAGTCTGTAATGACTAGCTGATAACTTGTTATCACAACATGAAAACTAGCTCCTCTGGTATGTAAATCTTTTTGATCCCAAAATTGCCGAAGAATTTTTCTTTCCTGTAAAAGTATCACTTTTATAGTTAAGATATAATTCTATGAAAACATTAGTACATTTTACTTCACAAATAAGTAATTATAAAATCAATAATACTCCCGTCTAGCATTTAAAACATAGTTATATTTTTATACAACTATTACTGGCAAAACAATCTCCAAATGATTTGATTAATTTTACCTTAATTCAACATAGTCTATAATAAATAGAAGTTAGAAATGAAAGAACACAAAGTTTTAACTTTGTATATTTTTTACCATGAAAAGCTTAGGCTTAAGGTAAAAAATGTTTGCCAAAGCTGATATATTGATAAAGATTTGGTTGACTGAACCTGATCAAATTGACAGAAATGCTTGAAAGTGAGTGCAAGGCTGGTAAATTTGCTAACTTTTTCTTTCACAACCATAAAATTTTTAAGAATTTTTTATATAATACTCCATTAATTGCATGGTCAGTTGTGTGTCAATGAATACCTAACCCATAATGTTAAACATGTATTGTGACATAAAAAATATATAATATAATGAAAATGAGATTTTTGTTAGCATGTTAAAATTTTACAGGTTAAAAAGTGCAATTAAATGTACATTTGTGTATATTTTAGTACACAAATTGTAAGAACTGAAATAACATTTGTGAATATGTTATGAGAATATTCCTTACATGCATTGATTGTAATGGAAAAATCAAAGGAACAAATATCTTAAATGGTTTATAATGTTGTTAATTTAATGGTGTCCATAATAATAATCTACTGAAGTCTAACTGAACCACATGGACCATACAGCAAAAAAAAGAGACAAAACCCTCAAAAGTAGCAAATCTCAGTTTTAAGTGACACTGTGCCTTTTAGTCCCACATAGAACCAGCTTCGCCCAAGTTATTAAAATATGTTTAGTGGTATTCTCATACCTGTGGACTTCCCCAATAAGGAACCACTTTAAATGCAGGAACAAATCTAGCCATTTCTTGCTGCCAATTATGAAGTGTTGATGCAGGTGAAATTATAAGAAAAGGGCCCCAAACGTCTGAAATAGAACAAATGTACTTAAATTCACTACTTATAAAAATATTTAAAGACTTAAAATTACAATAATAATAGGACATCCTATGGATGGCACTTACTGTATTTTTCTGCAATATGGCAAAGAAATGCAATTGACTGTACAGTTTTTCCCAACCCCATCTCATCAGCCAATATTCCATTGATACCCTAGATCAACATTAAACTAAGCTGAATTTCAAGTTATAATCATTATTCAACTCAGAGAAGCATATTTTTATATTAATGTATCCTATTTCATATTGATAGGGTTGACATAAAGAGAGTAATTAAGATAGTTTAATATAATCACAGTTATGGAGATTGTTTTCTATGCTATATATTAAATATATTTTTTCTCCTATAAAAAAACTAATGAGAATCTAGGTGAAAATATTACTGAATTAGACTTGCCAATAATTTCAACACACAAAATATTGTACATGTTTCCAAAAAGATTTAATCCAAGTTATTAAGTAAAAAATTTGTAATGCTTGTAAGAACCCTTCTGCCATTTTCACCATGTGATAACTGCAGACATTCAAAGTTACTACCTTATAATAATGGGTAACCTAGGAATTCAGACACTTATAATGATGCAGTCTTCAATTAGAAACCCAAGAGAGACGTTTATATGTATTTAGAACTGGAGAGGCTTCACTATTTGATTACTTGTGTCAGAAGATTAATTCAAACAGTTTACATAATCAACTATGGCAATTAAGTAGTATAATTTGAATTTCTATTTGTTGATCATATTTTATTTTTCACAAATTTAAAATTCTATTATTTAATTACAAGCACTGATGTTGTCATTATATTAAGCCCATCCTTCAAAATTTAAGACAGTTAAATGTGGAAAATTCATACCAAAAAAAGTCATTTCTTTGTACAAAGTTCAAGACAAATTTCTTCTTACAAAATGTAATGAAAATGGGATCATTCTTTAAATAGTCCTCTCAAAGGCAGGAAGAAAGACTAACTTGTTTATGATGCATAATCATTCATTATATTGATATGAAGTTGTTCTGAAGATTATTTGATAAGTATAAGTTAAATTTAATTTTATAAACAAATATATAAAATTATAAACAAGCATTTCATGCAAAATTTTATACTTGAGAATATAAAAATAAATCTGGGAAGATAACAAGGAAAAAGTATAATATATATACAATATTTCTGTAGCTATAGCTCATATAAGCATTTTTTTAAATGGATCAACTTAAATAAATTGCTTTCTAAGAGGTGCACTTACCTGATCATAAAGGTTTGCTAGCCAATTCATTCCTTTTAATTGATAGTGTTTCAGGTTTCCTTTAAATATAGATGGCTGTGGTCTTTCATCAGTTGCTCGAATCCCTGTTTCAGTCAATTTGAAGTCTTCTGCAAAGTCATTTGAGTTACTGCAATAAAATTGGCTTGTCCTGTTTCTTTCCGCAACAACTGCATCACGAACATTTTTCTTTGCTTTCAGTTTCATGGCATCACTGATAATACAAGATAATTAATTACAAATGCACTTCAATGAAAATTTTTATAGTACATTTCAATTACAATTGCACCACAGTTTTTCTACAAAAATTATTAAAATAAGGTTGACTGTTAGATGTTAAAAAAGAAGCCAAACACCTAAATATATTTGATAAATACATATTCATTATGTAGTTCCATGCACAATAATAATTTAAAATCAATTTTAGTATAAAATAAAAATATTACATTTCTTTTAATATTTTGACACTGAGTAATATATATGAAAATACCCGTCATAGTCATCAATTGTTGCTAAGCGTGGAATTTTTTCTTCTTCCAATTGGCTCAAAATACGAAGCTGTTCTTTGTGGTTGACTCCGCCAAGTTTACGGGACATAAAATGGGCATATAATTCTGTTTGTGTGATAAGGAAGTTCAGCTTTCTCTGCTGCCTTTTTGCCTGAAACAGAATTTTTCATATTACTTTTAACTACCATGCAGGTATAAATTGAACACAACAGCAATAATTATAAGAATTACACAGGTCTGCATGATTATGTGGTAAATGCAAACAACACAAAAACAATAGAGATTGGAGTCAAATCCGGGGTTATGGATGTTAAATATGACAACATGGGCAACACCAGGCACCCAGCTAGCTTAATAAATAAAATAGACTATGTTTGTATTTGTGTGTGTATGTTCTGCATATAAGTCTACATCCATGGAGCAAATCTGATCACATTTCATACATGTGTTCCTTTCAAACCAGAAACAAATACTGTGGGGGTAATACACAACTACCGCTCCCTGGGGGCAGGGGTGGACGGAGGTGGAAATTTTCAATCATGCTTAAATGGCCTATACTTGCATTGGATAAATATTTTTTCTTGGTCAATGAGATTGTTAGTGTTTCTCCTATTGTAGTTTCAGTATAATTTCAATCCCTTTTGGCATGGAAGGGGAGCACCTGTATGGGTGGGGGTGGAAATTTTCAAAATTTTGAGAAATCTCTTCAGGTGAAAAATATTAAGTAAAACAAAAGTACATACACATCAGCTAATAACTGTATTATTATTATTATTATTATTATTCTAATTTCACAATATTTTATTCAAGAATAAAAGACAAGAATTAGAATAACATCTTACTTCCATCAATTCACCATCCAATCTTCTCTGCTCCTCTGCTTCTCGCTCCAGCCTCCTCCTCGCTTCTCTTTCCACTCTATCATACCTCTTCCAGTATGCTTGCATTTCTCTTGTCAAGCGCTTTGCCCTCCATATAGTTTCCTTCATATTCTTTTGAGACTGTACATAAAATATTTTTATGCCGATAAATTCACATACTAAAAAGTAGAGTGTGTGTGTGTATATATAAAGCACTTTAGGAAAATGTGAAAAGGCCAAATCAAATAATATATATATATATATACATTAAGCTTCATATAGAACATTCATTGTAAAACTGTTGCTCACAGTTTAAAAATTGACAAAAGCTGCATACAGCTATTTTATTATACAAAAATCAAAATAACATATTTCTCAATTGTCAATTAAAATACATATAGTGCATCCATACCTGCATAGCCCTTTGACGAGATACCTTCATGCAACCATGAGCTAAACGTTTACATGTAGCTAAGGTCTCCTTGTGATTATTTACTTTTGCACGTTGAATCTGAAAGAGGGGAACAGGAATGAATAATATTGTGATTTCTAAATAATATAAATACTTTAATTTGTTGCTTGTGATAAGTACAAAAACATAACAGTTCAATTCTTAAAACCACTTTTACTTTACTGTATGATACTATACAAAACAATGGAGTTACCTTGCCCAACTCCCGTTTAGATAACATAGCAAAAACTTTCTTTCTTCTAGCTGTCATGAGTTCAGGATTTTTATGTATTTTTTTCTTCCCCCGCATTCCTTTGAATGGTGTGATTTCCAGAAAATTTTCGGTGTCTTCATCTTTTAAATTGAAGTAAACATCATCATACTCGAAATCATCAGATAAAAATTGCTCCTAAAATAATAAAATACAAAATTGATAATAACCCACAATTGTCTTGGCTAATTTGCTAAATTATAATTAAAGGTGAGACTGTATTTGATGCTTCAGTGGCATCTATACATAATTTCACACATTAACTTTAATTTATATGCTTGAATATTCTGTCATTAATCTGTACAAATAATTTTGAATAAATGTGAAATTTCATGAAGGCTGTAAAATCAAGAAAGACAAGCAATCCAAATATCACCAGAATCAGTATGACACCACTTCTGAATTGAAATGCATATGCTGTCTGAGATGACAACTATTTTTATTCTAAGCCAGTGACCGGATTCTAATTCCTCTTCCATACCTATTACTGACCAAATCAGAAAATGAAGTCCACCCCTCACCACAGCCTCCATCCCTTAACTACAGAAAATTAATACCATTCTCATCCTAGCACACACTGGACTGCAATCCAACCCTGACTTAAAAAGCATCCTCCCAACAATACCTGCCGAAGGGTTGCTTTACGTTCACCCAATCTCCGCAACTTACACGTCCACCTCTGTAAAACTCCACAAAGTATTAGTACTATATTTAAAGTAATAATAAACAAGTACTTTCAATGACCCATTAGATGGAAATAATTGTTTATATTGTCTCCTGGAGAGAAAAAAAAACATATATTCATGATGAAAATAAAAGATATTTTGTTCATAATCCATGATTAAATTACTAGTATTTTTTTTTTAGAAAAGTACCTTTTTCTCATAAGTTACAGTTCTCTCTTTTGCTGATTTTTTCAACTTTTTTAACTTAACATCAGGTTTCTTTTCCTTTTTCTTTCTTTTGGTTCCAAGAATGTACTTTTGATGTTCAGGAAACCTATCATAGTTTGACACCAAACCAGATCCAAAATACTGGTATTGATGGTTCTGAAAAATGAGAATTATTTGATTTGGTCGTCAAAGTAGCAGTAGTTTATTGGACATAACAAGAACTATAAAAAATTAAACAATATAAGAATCTCCATTAAACAACAAAGATAATAGCAATTAAACATAATGAGTACAGATTGTTGTAATGAACAGTTATTGTAAATATTAAATGCTTCTCCAAAGGTAAGTTTCTGCAAAGAACAAGCATTAGACACTGAGCTTTGATTTCAGGTAAGCCATCACCTTTCCTTCCTTTTCATACCAATTATATATGTGTGTGTTTTCAGAAAACACAAAGAATTACATACATGCAGAGATTATTATTGTTTAAGTCAAATAAATGACAGTATCAAAAAAGAAGGTTTTTTTAAAGATAAGGGTATAGTTCATCATGTATAGGGTGGTATGATTGTGATTTTGGATAAGAATGAACAAACCTAAACAAACAGAAAAGCCACTACAAATTCAGAAAAACAGTACCTTCAGGATGTACAGAAAGAATGGTATGTTTCTAAATGGGAGAATCAATAACAGAAATAAGACCCTACAGCCTTTCCAGCCAAATTAGTTAGTACAAAAAAAATATTTTAAGATTTCAATGTTTTTATAGCTGACTCAAATTTCAACACACATAATTATTTACATATAATTTAACTAGGCTCCATGTGCTGTTAGATTTAATTAGCCTAAAAACAAAATAAACAATAGCAATTAAACTACACACCAGACTATTTTCATGAAACTTTAATCGATGTTTCTTTTCTAGGAGATGCATCTTCAACATGTGCCGCAATTTATCATCATTAAATGGCTCTTCATCATCTGAGGAACTTGAGGTATCACTTACTAATAAGTCCCTCAGCCAACGCCTGTTGCTTCTAACATTTTCAAAGTTATACAATCTGATTCTATCAGATCGCATTTCTGGAAATAGAAACATATTTAAAATACATTTTGATGAAAATTCAGTTAAAAATGAATTTATATATATATATACACACACACACAATATTAGGAGAATCCATTAAGGAATTGCAATTAATTTGGTGACAAAGTCACATTCGAACTTGGATAGTGTGGAAGGATAGAAATAAATAGAAGTACATATGCTTTTCTATTAGCGTGATTCTACGCCTGAGCATATGAATTCACATAAAGTGTAATCATCCTATTTATTTCTATCCTTCCTCACTATTCAAGTTCGTGTATATATATATATAGAAAGGAAAGAGAGAGAGTGGCTTACCTGAAATTGAAGATACTTGGGACAAAAGGATGTTCTTCAAATGTTCAGAGGATCTCAGCCCACTTCTTAAGGAAAGACTAATAAATTCAAAATGACAAGTGACAGTCTGCAGCAAACATACAGAATGTAAAACTCTTTCCTGCAGAAGGGGCTGAGATCCTCTGAAAATTAGAAAAACATCCTTTTGTCTATAGTGGGTAAACCAAGCTTCACTTGCAGGTAAACAATCAATTATCTCTCTGTCCTTTCCATTCAAATTATCTCAATTATTTTGACGTCACATCCTTAACCTCCACCTATGCCAGACTGTACTAACTACTGGTTTCAAGTAAGTCAGCATTGCTGTCTCTTTTTCCTATTCAAATGTGTTATATATATTTGTGATCTTAGTATGGAGAGGAAATAGAGATAGTTTGTGGCTTATGTGAAACTGAAGTACAGTGTAGCCACAAGGAACTGAAGGAAATTCTATAAATTTTCGGACACTGTCAGCCTCCTCCTTCAGGAAGGAGTGAACACCATTCTGTGCACCAGTTGGCTGCAGAGTTTTGAACACCGCACAGCTAGTAGCCCATAAACAATAAATACCCAACCAGGCCACTAACTTTCTCTCTCAAGGGAAGGTCGTAGCATAGGAAAGGTTCAGATGGTGATCATTCATACATAGAATTTTATACATACATATGTGTATGTACATATATACACACAAATTTACACATGCATACACCCAGATACAAACACACATATGTATTCATACTCATACATACTCACATGGAGTTGTGCAAGTAGAGGTGGCAGGTAGGAAGGGCACTGTTTAAATGATGTTGAGTCCAGGGCTTTGCCTGGACTGTAAGACATGTTGCAAGCAGAATTACCACAGATGGAAGTTCAGTATGAATCAGTGGGGGGGGGGGGCAGAGGTTTAAGGATGGTGAGTGAAGCATTGGTCAAAATTGTTTTTGTTGTTTATTTGGGCGTGAGCAGCTACTGGGAATTGAATTTTGGAAAATATGTTTCTTGGATAAGTAATTTATTATGTAAATATAATTCTAGTAATACCTTCTCTAGTTGCTGAAAATCCATATGAACTTCTGTGGCCATCGATATCTGACAAAACTTCTAATTCGGAATCCGATGAGCATTCCCAATCACTTTTAAATGAATCAAATAGAGAATAAGAAATATTGAAAATTATTAATTCAAATAATGAAGTTAGTAGAAAACACTTAATACCTTATGGGAGCATTTATCACTTGTTCCACACAATTCAAAAAATTTGTAACATCCAAACTCTTCTTCAGCCTCTGCAAATGCAGTGGCTCTGCAATTTCTTTAGATGCCATAGGCCACTGCAATCTATTTTCAAAAATACTTACAGAATATAAACATAAAAATGGTACACAAATTATTCAGTTATGAAGAACAGTTTTAACTACAATGAAAGTTTATTAAATGCACATAATTTTCTCAAATTTATGTCCTATCAGCAGGGAATTCATGAATAACTAAACAATGTTTCAGGAGAATCTTCCAGCAACAAGGTTTAAAAGTAACCTCAATAGATTAGAGAAGTGAGGAATATTCTCCGCCTCTAAAATAAATAATAATCAATGTGTAATGAAGTTTTATTTTTAGTAAGTGAAGTGTGGACAAATCTAAGGACCCCTCATAGAACATTTAATGCTTTTTATTTCAAAACTGTATTATTTATTTGTTTACACAATAGTTTATGTGTGTTTCTAACACTACCACTGGAATCTACCCTATTCACAGCAATATACATACAAACATATTACTTGATAAGAAAGCAATGCTGCAGATAATTTTGAGTGTCACAATACCATGTATTTCAATGTTCACATGAAAATGTATATTCTTCCATTTGAGAAGTTGAGATTTGCATTAGTTAACATATAATTTTGCATAAAAAGTGCATGTATATTTACTATGCAAGGCTATAAAAATATTTCAAGTAATGTGAAAGAAACCACAAGCTGGTATATCAAAACAAATGTAAGAGTAACAATACTACATTACATTTTTCAATAACTAATGCAAAGAATTGTTCTTAACTCATTGCTTAAATTATTTTACTACTGTATCTGCGCTGTTGCATTTCTTTTTATAAAGATATCTAAATAATTTTATAAGGACATTGGGAGCATAATTAAAAAATATATTGCTTACATATATGGTGTTGTCAATTAAAATATCACTGATCTTCTAGAAATCATAAGTTTTGTATCACTTAACAATGCCTACGATCATAATGCTACACGTTTTCTTCGAATATTATGAAATATCAACATCGGCACACATTAACCTCTACCGTAAACAAGAATTCTTTTGAATAAAAAATTATCCAGAGATAAAAATCATCTTCAATTAAGATCGATTTATTAATATCAAATTAAGAGAAATTTGGTCCAAAAGTAAGCAAATTGTGTGGGGTAAAACAAAATTTTTGCCAGAGTATATCATCACAATTAAAGTATTTTTTATGATATAAATTATTATCAATTCTGAAACTCCTATATTTAGGGGAATAAAACAAGAAATAATAAGGCTTAATTTCCCAGAGAATAATTCCAAGTTTGATTTGTATTATAAAAATATTTAAGCATTTTGTCTTTAAAAGAATTATAATATGAAGTGCGAAACACTCCCAAGCGAAAATTGTACTCCTGTCGGCCGCACGTTAAGAAGTCAACATTTTTCCGCATTTTGTCTACAGTATATAATGCAAGCTGGCGTGGTGAAATAGAACGCAATTTAACTAGGTGGCTTTATTCTTTTATATATAATTTTGTCATTTTAATTTGTTTGTCCAAAATCACCTTTATAATATATAGTATAAAGATGTTGAATGGGTAGGTCTTCTCAATGAGAAACGAGATAATAATGCTGGAATGGGAGATCGAAGAAAGTATACAAAGAAGAGACGAAGTCTGGGAGAGCGTCGATGGTTCATGGAATGCGAAGTAGACGATTGTTTCTCTTCTATTCATAGCCCAGTAATACTCAGCCTAGAGATAAACCTGACACTAACTCAATAATGCGAATTCAACTACAGACAACTTAAATAAGGAGCACTACAACATTGCTCAAGCCGCTGAAGTCACCACAAAACCTCCCACACACAAAAATCGTACACACATTCTGTAGAGAAATAAGGACCAATAATGCGTAGAAGCATCGGGTCACAAGGGATTGGCGGCAAACCTGCAGTCGACGCTCCAGTGCAGGGATGACCATCCTTCAATAAGAGTTACACATTTTTCTCAAAAGACACTGCCCGAGAAGCTAAAGTAGCCAGTGAAAAACACTCAAACCACACTTGGAAGATCCGAAGAGTCACCAACATTTTCCCAAGGCTAGCCCATCTGGAATTCAGGATCGATACGGTATACAGTCCAGAGGACATTACTGTAGCAATTGCGAGGCCTTCGAGGATAAGGTCTTTTATATTCAAGATGACTCAGACCCGAAAACTACAGGTCACGTCTCATGGACTTCAACTCCAAGCTAGAGCAGGAGAATATGCGAATACCACCGGTGACTGACGAGGATCTTGAAGTGGAACTTACAAAGCTTCCAGGAAACAAAGCGCCAGGTCACGATGGAATAGACAAGCTGGTGCTCCGTAATCTGTTAAAAGAAGCAGTCAAATGAATTATTAACATATATAACTATACTCACGCAGCACACAAACCCTAGTACTTAGAAGCATGTCATCGTTAGATGTAAACATAAACCTGGAATGCGCTCTCACTAGGAAATTACAAGCCAAAATCGTTACTCCTGAAGCTTTCCAAAGATTCTGAGGAGCTAATGCTCAAACGACTTCTACCGCTCCTCCATATATAGTATATTCGAGAGCTATTCTTGCGGTTGAACTAAAATGACAAGGATGCCACTTCGTTCTTCCAGTAACTTGGATTCCCTTGCACACATTACTTGGCTGATAGTGCAAGGGAAAGAAAAAAAGCCCCCAAAATAATAACGAACCACCGAGAAACACGTTCATTGTTTAAACAAGAACCCATATTCAGGGAAGATTTTGTATTTAACACAAAATTCACATTACGGACCATTCAGTGGCAGCTCCAGTCGTCCATCATCCCAAAACTGATTACAAAAATTGCTGCTTACATCCACGGCGATCTAAGATGCACTGAACCGCTGGTTCATTGCTCGCTACATTCGGAAAAGTTCTGTAGAATAAGGCGCATACTGCACAACACTGTATACAACAACCAAAATTAAATCTGATCGAGTTTTTGGAAAACGGAAAAGTGGAGCATTCACATTATTTACATCACAACTTTAAATGAAAAATGGGATAACGCCTAACAGCTAAGAAAATCAGGTATAGGAAATATTGAAAAATATATAAATAATAATGTATAAAACAGTGTATATATCTTGATGGTAGGAGGTTAATACGCGCCACTCCAAAAAAAATCCGTAATGTGCCATGGAAGACGACATTCTGGCAGCCACGGAAGGAAAATCGGTTAATAATTTATATTGAAGTCCAAGATGAAGGTCTCGGGTTCGAAAGTTCTCTGCCTGGTGTTCATCGCCGCATCCTACGAAACTAACTTAATGATCGTCATAGGTCGAGTGCTCGTGAATTTTACAATAACACATATAAACGTTTCTCCATTTAACAACATTTAATAATGTATTCAACCAACATGATATAAGGATGTGTATTTATTTGATTATTATTAATAGACGTTGTTCTGAATAGGTTCCAATATTTATCCTGAGAACATGGATTAAATTTATTTTCGTTTTGCTTAAATTAAACTGTGTGTAATTCCCGGAACTAATTTTATAATATAATAAAATATTGTTATCTAATAAAATTTTAATTTATTAATTTACCATCAAATTAATTATTTCTGATTATTGCAATAATATAAAATGGTGTTTCAAATTTGACCTACAAAATATTTTACCAAGGATATTGAAAAATTAACAGATTTAGTAATCCATTGTTGGTTTGCAAAAAAGTTTATAAACATTATTTTTATATTCCAATGTTTTCAATATTTCACAACGAAACTTAAACTTCAATGCTATTTTCAGGAATGTCAATGATACATATAGTTGATATGCCCTCTGCCGGATTTCTCGGAATACGCCTCAGTCGCATTCAAGCCATGGCTGAAAACGTTCTGCGGACATCACTCCGAGAATATTTGGACAGCACATCACTGCATGGACCTCGATATCTGTCAGAACCACGGAGGCTGATAGGAGAAAAGTAAGTCTCAGGGAACAGAGTACAATTTTTTTAATATAAACTAATATAATTTAGTAGTTATACACGATTTACGATGGGCTCCAACGAACATTGGAACTATAATTTTTTCTTTCCAGAGAAAAATTGCAAGTATTAAGTGATTACAGAGGCAATTATTAGTGATTTTTTCAGAGAAGAAAAATATTTGAAGCTAACAAATTACTTAAATTTTAAAAAAATTCTGAGTTTACATATTTTCACGAATGGCATTTTTTTTTAAGTTTTCGTTTCTTCAATTCAGTTGTACATTATCCTCTGTTTGATATAAATATTTTATGGGTACAAAATTTATTTCCTGTAAATCTCTTTAACTCTCTGAATTTTATTAATGATGCACCGTGACTTCGACAATTTTACTTTCGAGATGAACTAAATTATTACTTCAAGTACGGCAGAAGGGTGTTATTTCTACTTAAAATATTTTGATTCCAAATAACTTTAAAACTCATTAGGATGTCATTATCGTTCGCTCATGAACTTCCTCTGTATAATTCTAAACAAGGAACAGTAAAAAATTCTTTATTTTACTTTACTCACGACTACTGAATGGAATTTTTTTTGGGAATATTACTGGCGTGATAAGTAATAATTTTGGGAGAAAAAATCGCAGTACATGACCCACTACGGTTGGATCAATTCTTACACTTCTGACTGCCTGATGCCTACAAACATAATAACATTGACATTTCTGATACCATCGATCTCCTCATATTAAATTTACATTACCTCGTAAAGCCTTGAATATAATGCTTAAGGTCAGCCAATTTGAAGAAAATTCACAAAACATCTTGAATGTCTACATGGAAGTAGAGGTAAGTAGATTTAATATACAGTGACATATATAGATTAGTTCATTAAATCATAAAAATATTTTAGCCTCATTAACCTTTGTGTTACATTACCTGAGAAAATCTATCATATATGGTAAATCGACGAGGATATAGGAATGAAATCACGTCACTTACTGCAACAATCATAATCTGAAAAAATTCATTATCTCGAGGTCCGAAATAAATAAACATATGCCTTTTCGTATCTCACTTATACAATTACAAATAACAGGCAGCAAAAAATATTGGTGTAATTTATTATAAAAGTTTCTTATTCAAAGTGCTGACCTTTAAATACACTTACAAACTGAATATACTCCAAAACGGTAGTTAAAAAAGTAATTGCACAGCTCTCTCTATCCACACAAACGACAAAATAAGTAGAAAAGCGATCTGATTCAATAAAAGATTTAGTCAATATCAAACACTCAGAAATTAAACTTAAAAATGTTTTTTAATTAATTTAATTTGTTTCTTTTGCATAATTGTGTTGATTCGTAGACGAAGCAATATAGATTTTGATAAATAATTTCCATATAGTGCTTCAAAATTACGTAATTTATGACAGACACTCAACAGACTTTATGGTACATCTGTCAGTCTCTCTGGAGTCATTGTGGTTGGACTGAGGAAATGTGAAACGAAGAAAGGTAGAATAAGCAGAAACAGGAATCAAACACTAACCAAGTTTTTGCTCAGCCTCTCCTATTCAATTAATGAACCGACCTTATTAGTTTAATATTAAAATTTATGCAATGTAAAATAAATATATTATGTATAATTATTAAATACTATTGTAATTATGTACAATTCATGACCCATTGTACATCCTTGAGGCCCTGCTACTCGACAGGGGCTACGGAATATGATCTAATACTAAACTATATGTTATGAAAACATATATTTACCATGTGTGTAGTGAGGTTCTATCGTACTATCTAATTTCTCATATTACACTCTTCCCCCTAACGATGTAAATTCTCAAAACACGGTCATATGTTAACAGTAAATTCCATCAGAAACTATTTCCTTTATTACAAGTAAATCGAAGACAGAACTTCAACGAAAAAAAAGTGATGAAACTGTGTGTCGACGCTCGAATGAAGCTAATGACGCCACAGTAATCTTTTCGTGGTTCAACCTAAGTATATTGGGATATTAGGTTACAATTTAATGACGGATAGCTATTTTTCAATAAACGGTAGGACAACAATTTCATTTCGACCAACGGGTCTTGGTAAGTAGAGACACTTCGAAGCTCAGACTTCATCAGAGGATTGTCTCAAAAAAGATATCGGTAACATGCAGTTCATCTTATTAGTTTATTCAAGTAAAATAATGAGTAAAATGAGTTGTCTCTTTATTTTCAGAATACTGTGGCTCCTTGTTCAGTTGCTGGCTGTATGGGGCGTTGTCGTCGTGATAATTGATGTCTGGAACGAATATGTCAATACTCCTACAGTGACCACGGTGGACTCCACAGCCTTTCCCATATGGAGAGTCCCATTCCCCGCAATTGCTGTTTGCAACATTAACAGAATCAGCCTGGTATCTGCTCGACGGTTGGCAAATCGCTTGTGGGTGTTTAAAAAATATATATTATTATGCACGGCGATATTTAGACACTTTCAGAATGAATTGTGTATATTTTAAATTTCTTATTTGACGGGAAGGCAATGGACTATCATAATTTCTGCGTATCTTCTACTGTCAATCTTAGATCAACAACCTTCAAAATCGATCAAACTGATTATTTCCATTAACCTTGATTTGTAGTAAAATAAATTGGTTACTTATATCTGAATATAATTTATTAACAATCTACTTATCTCCACAAGTTACATCAAATAATGATTACGCTTTTATTGATAATAATTGCCTCAATATTAAGTTAGCTGGAAACACCGACCATAATTTTTTTTTTTCATTTACATAGTATCCTTCATGTCCGTACAGTCCAACGCTGCTCCAGTTTATTAATCAACTATCTGGGTGTCCGGCGTTTCCAGGATTGTCGTAATTAAACTCAGTGACATCCATAACCCCGGATTTTACTCCGTTATTGTAATGTATATTGTTTTCGGTTCGAAAGGAACACGTGTATGAAATTTGGTCAAATTTGTGTAGATTTATATGCGGAACACTCTATTTTATTTATTAGATTTTATGTAAATAGCAGGATACGTCTATCTCAGAAATAGAGGAAACAATCGTTTTCCTACAAGTCAGTTCTTTATATTGGAGAAACGTATTGAACCGACGTACTATAACTGTTTTTTCTAGTGTCTACGTGCAATCTTGACCTCAAGCCTAGATTTTAATCCATTTATTTACCTTCTGTCACAAAGAAACGCTCTGTAACGTTTAAAATCTGTTCAATGTAACAGTTACCTATTATTTATTATGCATATCTTTAAAATAAGGAGAGCGAGGCAAGTAATTATTATAATTGAGAAACGGTGCGAAGTGTCTTTTACTCGTTAAACGCTTTCCAATGGGAGGATCTTTCTTCATTCATACCAAATCTGAGTCGAATAAACACTCCGAACCAAATGTGTCTTGCGTGTTGCATTCAGAAAGGGCTGCCCACTTTTTGTAACGAGTCGTGCTCCTATTCACTAGCTATTATTACCCATATTACGAAATTCATTTATTTATCGACTAGTGAACTTATTATTCATCACTAGTATTCATTATTTACAAGGTGTACGGTTTAAATCTCTTGCAAGTAGCTGTAATTAAAAATTGGCATTTAGCACAATATTTATCAAGCTTCTCGTTACACTAGTGAGTAGATTTTCTTTTAATAGATTAACCCAGGAAAGTATTGGAGATGACATTGAAATACGCCCTTGCAAATCTTTATCACGGAGTTTTTAACCAGTATTGCTAATATTACTTTAGTTCAATCTAAAATAAATAACTTCTGATATGGAATATAAAAGACTTTTAAGAACAATAACAACATTTGGTTAACATTACTTGTTTCACAACCATTTTGACCGCTGAAGCTTTATTTTATTAATGCCTCAAACTTGGTAGTTAATATGATCTACTTGTATAGTTTAAAAAAACAAAAACAACGATGCTGTGAATAAAATATTCATGTTTCTACGCCGCCGATATTTTGATGTCTTGCTTGGTTGCACACTAGTGTTTCCTCAATTGTTCAAGATAAAAAGTCTGTGGTTTTACAGATCCCACAACAAACAAATTTCGGAAGAAGAAGCACTACTGCTGCTGCGTAATGCAGGACATTTGTACGACCACGACGCGAAAAATGATCAAAAAATTTCAGCTCTCCACTCTCTACTGGGACCTCAATACAACGTCACACACATCATGTTGAGTGTAAGCTCAGGTGTTAATATAGCCTAATTTTAAAATATTCCCCAAACTGTGTGATAGTTTTGTAGAAATTACAAAAATCTATGAATTGTATATAAACTAAAAAAACTTCATATCAAGGATTGTAGATGTTTTTCTTGCTTGAAAAAATTAATGGTTTCACTCCTTCTTCTACTTCATAAACACTGACACTCAGAAAAATATAATCATATTAAACAACAATGGGTTAAATATGGAACAGATTAGAATTCATGAATCATTGGCCAATGTCCTAAGCTAACTTAT
This sequence comes from Zhengitettix transpicula, assembly GCA_037074705.1. Lineage (NCBI taxonomy): Eukaryota > Metazoa > Arthropoda > Insecta > Orthoptera > Tetrigidae > Zhengitettix > Zhengitettix transpicula. The sequence continues at coordinate 7,156,440 of CM073595.1, forward strand.
TCTTGAAATGGTCTGTCAAAAATAATATTTGGATGTTTTAGACAGGTTTATTAATGTTGAGGGGCGACAAGATACATTTTCATTTAGTACATCAGTAAATCTTTTCGTTTTTGTTTCAGTTGACTCCAAAATGTGATGAATTGCTTGTCAGATGTTCGTGGAGAGGCGTCATGAGAAATTGCTCCGAATTATTTGTCATGCGAAAAACCATGGACGGATTCTGTTGCGCTTTCAACTACGTCAGAGAAAATGACAACTTTGTGAGGTATGAGGATATTGTTTGGAAACAGCGTAAAACGTTTCGGACCCCAATATGTTTCCATAGTATATTCGGAATTGATGAAATGAATTACATCAAGCTGATGTTACTCGAATGGAAACCCGAGAAGCTTTACTTAATCTCATTTCATCATTATCTCAGAATATTTACGACCATTAACAGTTCTTTTGTGACAGTAGGTAATCTTTATATACAAATAACGATTGTTTTTCTTACAGTAACGAAGGAGAACTATTAAGCGAAGAAAAGAGGCAAGATAACCCAGTTCTACGAGTGGATGCACCAGGGTGTGAAATGGGATTGTCAGTTCTGGTCAATCCGAATTCTCAGGATTACTTTTACCCTCTCATGTCATCCTATGGAACCAAGGTACTTGAATAATAATTTAAGCACTAATGGAATTTAGGAATTGCAGTCTTTTTTTTCCAACAGATGAATTTAAATGCGGGATATTAAAATTAAGCCCAGAATTGTAAATTTGTTTTAAAAAACAGAATTTACAGAGTATTTCAATAATCTGCCGCCTCCCCTCAATAAAACTCCTCCAATTGTAGAATTATTTACTTAAAATCGGCCTATCAATTTGGCCTTTTCTGGTGATCACGATAAATTGAACAGAACTTTACGATTTCAGTTTTTGGATTCAACCAGTCACAAGCAAGTGTGCTAATTCCTCTGGATTTTCTTGACCACTCTCATAGGAATTAGTCAAATCACATTTGCAAATTATTTACATGCATTGTTTCAGGTATTTGTTTTCAATCCCGGAGACTATCCCGACACACCCACCGGAGGCCTCATAGAGAAATTGGTTCCGTTGTCAAGCGAGGTTTTTTTCCGTCTCGACGCCACGAGCACTTGGAGCACTCCTGGAGTTCGTGACTTCACCGAAGACAAACGTGGTTGCTTATTTCAGAGTGAGCTAGCAGAGCTGTTTGCTGGTTACTATTCTTACAGTGACTGCCTCATGAACTGTCGAATACGGAGCATTCAAGTCCATTGCGACTGTCTTCCGTTCTACTTTCCGTCACGAGGTTACAAAATATCATTACCCGTTGTAATATCATTTCTGTGCATTATTATTTTGAGTATTTTACTGGCCATATCGCTGTGTTTCAGGGTACTCTAAGGAATGTACGTTATTGGACATCCAGTGTCTGTCAAAGTACAAAGGTCAGGAACGTTTGCTAATACTCATATGACTTATTTGGATAACAAATACTATATTTTTCATTTATTTCATGTAATGAATCATTTTTGGCTGGTTAATAATATTTAACCTAGTTGGAGGTGTTTCAAGGCTCTTCAATCTTCGTAATGGTTCATTCATATGAACAGTTTACGTGATCGTTTACATCCATTAAATAGTTGCATTAAATTACTTATCAAACTTTCAAATTAAATTTAAAGGCTACCGGAAAAACAGTTGATACATATAATAACTAGTTAAGGACTAAAGCCAGTGGTTTTATAATATTCAGCCTTACATGAATAAGTTTGATTCGAATGTAAGTCGTATATATCGTGACGCTGTCGATAGCACATTTAAATTGATTAGTTGGACATGTTGGGAGAAGGAGAACAGATTTGGGATCGAAGGAAAATTGGGATTGGAGGAGGAGAGAAAGAGAAGTAAAAAAAATTGAGACGTGGCATGAAACAACCAAAGTTTTAATAAGGCATGCAAAGAACTGGAGAGGGCAATTTTTGGAAAGTTTTGGTAAGATAGTGATAATTTTTGGGAAGAAGATACTTGCTGTGGAGAGAAGTTAATGTGGAAGTTTCCGAGAACCAATCCTTTCATTGAATGGTCGCATCAGCGAAAATCAGAAGTGTAGTTGAGAGGAAATAAAGTGTGTACCTTCGATGCAAAAAAATTAAAAAGGGGTACACTGCTATACGGTCCATAAATATATTTAAAATGATATTATAGTTGTTGTGATTTATATATTTTTATTTGAAAATATTATTCTCGTAAAATAAATTAATTTCATTACTATTTATAAAACAACAATTTTTTATAACACCCAATGGCTGAGTTTTTGTGAATATTGTTTTGATGTGACTATTTCAGAGAAGTGGTCCACCCTACAGCCTATGGAGGACATCCCCGGCTTGCAGATAGAGCGTGAAGACTCAATATCTTGCTCGGAGTGCAGACCCGCGTGCACCGACACGGTCTACCACGTGCAGACTACAGCGGCGCCCATCACCAACAACTACGTCCACTCCCCATTCCTGTACGAGCTTAGTCCTTCGACTTACAAATGAAAAATTGCTCACATATCCACACTTCAACTAAAAATATTTTATCGTTCTTTACAGGGAAAATATTACTTTAAATAATCACAGCGTGTTTCACTTGTTTTTCGGAAGTCCCAACACTATGCGGCTGAAACAAGACGTTCTGTACTACTGGTACGAGCTACTAAGTAAGTAGTCCAAATAAAAACGATCTTTATAGTTGGTTGCGAGAACTAGCATGACGTGTTAGGTGCGCGGTAGAAGGGAGAAGTCGCAGGGGAGCATTGTCGTCATATGGGAACTACATTATTAAAAACATTCATTTTATTCTTACAAACGGGATATACAGACCGAGGGTCTTTTTATCACACTTTATGGTTATCACCACTTAACTTTGACGGATAATTTTATTGACGTACAACACATCCTGAACAGAATACAATAACTTTCCTTCTGTCACTATCTTCAGAAAAAATTTACTCAACTTGGTTTCCATATATATATATATATTTGATAAATTAACTGTTTATGACCAAATTTCGTACACGTGTTCATTTCAAACAGAAAACACACACTGCGGAGGTAATACACGACGACTACCCCACCACCACCACCCCCTCCCCCAAGCCGTGAAAGGAAATTTTCAAACCTGGAAAAAACGGTCGATATTTGCGAAGAATAAATATTTTTCGGGGTCAATGAGATTGATAGTGTTTCTGCCGATGTTGTTTGTCTATAATTTCAACCCCTTTCGGCATGGGAGGGGAGCACCCTTGGGGATGGGGGTGAATAGGCGTTACATACAAATAACGAGAAACCAACCGTGATTGGAGTCGAATACAGTGTTATGCATGTCGCCGAGTTTAATTATGACATTCAACTATCCGGTTAAGTTGTTCTTTTACCCCTAGTTGGGAGGTGAAAAGGAAAACCAATGTTCTGCATACAATCTTAAACAGGTGCAGCTAATCGTACGAAATGGTGACGAGTATACTTTTAAGTCTTTCAGGGTACCAAGAATATTTATGACTCTCTCAACGCATCAGGACTATTTCTGACTCTCTTAAGGTACTAAGAGTAATTATCCTTCTCTAAGGCACCGGGTTGGGGAGGGGATTCTGATTATGACATTAGCATTCCGTCTGCATAGGAAGGTTAAATCACCTCTTGACTAATAGATTAATGTAGAATTATATAAATAAATACCCGGGAAACCAGCAAGCATACATACAGTTCACAACTTCCTAACATGCAAATACATTTTAATAGCAAATAGCCAATACCGTATCTTAATTATTAGCAAGAAAATGATCCTGCAACGCAAATATAAATTTTGAATATCTTCCGAACGTTGCAATTTATTTAATGTATTATGCTACTTTATATTAAGACATAGAGTGAAAGGAATGTATTGTAGTTATTTATTGTTTTTATGTACTTGATAAATTTACAACGAATTCTGTTATAGGTAACTTCGGCGGTATTTGTGGGCTCTTTGTTGGATTCAGTTTGATTAGCATCGTGGAGCTGGTGTACTTTTTTACAATACGATTATTTTTCAAAATTCATGATAATAACATTCGTGTCGATTCTTCGTCGAATTTGAAACATCGAGGAGAAAAAGGACGCTTAAAAGTGCACTTTTACTGGCAGGAAATGAGAAACATGAGTCATGGAATACAAACAAAATAAAATATTACTTTGGTACCAACTTATATATGACACGCCGGTATTGGCAGTTTATTTGGTACCCGATAATTAGACAAAATGTAGCAGTATTAATAAATTCTGTTATTATAATAAACCACAAATATTGCAATTATTAAATTCAGTATCCTTTATCCTAGTTTACCAGTAAGAGTATATGAACTTTCTTAGCATGAAATCATTATTTTCTACGACGAAAGAATTATTTTACCTGTTTGTGAGAGAAAACTACATAATATGATTTAATCATAGGCTCTTGAAACTATCATTTAGTTTTTAATGACGAGATTTAGTGAGACACGAAGTAAAAGATGAAATCACTACTGAAACATGACCGACATCGCGTCAACGAATCCAAGGAAAATAATTCGAATATTAAGAAGAGTTTTTGGCTGATAAAACAGCTACTTTGTGGTCAACCAAAAAGGGGTGAGCACTGTATATTTATAAATCTACATAAGTGTGTTACTAATGTTTATTAGATACAAGGGTAATAGCTCTAAAAATATTAATAGTTAATTAGAGTTGTTTTCAACACCTCTCCTCCATACTCCATGGATGACACAATGGCAAAGTAAAGAAAAGGCGTATAATCATTAAATATGACTCCCCTTTTATTACTGATAATAAATTCAATATTTTATCATGTGATGAACAAACTGATATGACTACTGATAAATCAGCAGACGAACCTCCAGTAGAAAGACAAATCAAACCACCGCCCATTTATATAGATTAACATTGGTAATATCAATTCGTTCATACAGTAATGCACTACTAACGACATTGGTCTATTCAGACAGCAGATTATTAACAATAAAGTCATGCTCACGATTGAGACCATCGATGCCTACCCTCAGTCCAAAACGCGCAGTTCCACACATTCCAGATCAACTTCAGAGTTGTCATTAGAGGAATGTCTCCCACTGCCGACATAGATCTTATGATGTACGAACTCAAAGAAAAAGGATTTGACCCTGTACAAATGTTTCCAGTAAGGCACCCAATTTCAAAACAATTATTACCATTATTCTTTTTAGACCTGAAACCAAATCCAATAAATGCATCTGTGTATATACTAGACCATGCATTATACAAAAATCAAGGCTGAACCGCCTAAGCCCAAACGAGCTGCTGCAGAATGCGCTAAATGCCAATCCTACGGCCACACCAAAAATTATTGCCACAGGAAACCTAAATTCGTAAAATGTGATGGAGATAATTCTACTCAAACATGCCATAAGCCACCTACAATCTGAGTAAACTGCAAAGGGCCACACACATCTCATTATAAAGGATGCCCGGTACACAAGAAACTACAAGCAACCCTAAAACTGCTGAGTATTCACCGCACACCTCAGCGAAAATATCACTACCACTGAAGCAAAGTAATCAAATCCAACCTGATATTACCTATGCCAGTATAACAGCAATTCAAAATAAGAAAACTGATGCCATGGAATAGCTTATGCAAAAAAAAATTGACATGCTTTTATATATCCTACAGCCTTTAGTAAAATCTTTGGCTCATATACATCCCACGTTGATAAAAGCACCGTGATCTCCATCTCAACACTCGGAATATGCTCTTGGAATTCCCGTAGTTTAAATAACAAATATCATATTCTCGAATTATTTCTTTGTAGTTATAATATAGACATTTTCATGATCTCTGAAACTAAATTGTCTGAATAAATCCACTTCTCCATCCCAGGTTATAAAATATACCGCAGCGATCAACCAAGTGGTCGTAGAAAAGGTGGAGCCACCATATTTATAAGAAAAACATTAGGACATTCAGAACTGCCATGTCTTCAAGAAAACGAGTTCCAGATTGCTCGTATCCAGTTAAATCACCCAGACCGAAGATTTCAAATAGGAGAATTTTATTCATCCCCAGAAAATAAAAAGACACAACTAGACTTTCTAGGAATATTTCATGAAATACGATGTGAATTCCTTCTCTGAGGAGACTTCAACGCAAAAAAATTGCAAGATGGGGTTCTTGGACTTCAAACCCGCGAAGGAGAGTTTTAAATAACGTCGTTTTGCAACTACAACTTGAAGTCTTCCATCCTAATGAACCTACTCACTACCCTGAAATTGCAACACACACTCCCGGTGTGCTGGGCAAACAAGCACTCAACTATTTTTGTGTTATACGAGTGGTAAATGAAATGGATTCTGATAATTATCATATACTAATTGATCTCGACTTCATTACACCACCTTGCCGACAGCAAAGTCTAATTCGCCACCCATTTAACTGGAACATCTACAAAACAACACTGGATAGACATGTGCGTGTCGTTAAAAACGAAAAAAAGACATTGACGTTGCTGTAGGACTACTAAGTGAAGCAATTCGGCAAGGACGAAGCTTCTCCCACTCAATCAGCTTTTCGACCATCCAACTTTACAGCATCACCGCTCATTCAGCAATTATTGGCAGTCAAGAAACGTGGTAAAGAACAAAATATCCGAGAGACAAACCGCGCTACTACAGAGTTAACCAAGGCGCTAAATGCTGCCGCTATAGAATACAGATTACTAAATTTAAACCCAACTAATGGCAACCTATGGGGAAAAAAACTAAGATAACGACAAGCTCGTTCATACCGCCTCTCAAAATAGGTAATACTTGGTTCTCCACCACGCAAGAGAAATTTGATCTTTTTGCAAAAATCCTCACAGATCAGTTCTCTCCAAATCGAGATAAACATCCAAATCACACTGAATATGTTGAAGAAGTATTGGGAGAACCTTTCCAACTAACCCCCCCCCCCCCTTCAAAACTTATTTCAAGCCAGGACAGATAAGGAACGCCATCCGACGATCACCAAATAAGAAGGCACCAGGACATGACAGCATCATTCAGCCACTACTCATGGCTTTACGTCGGAAAGCAGTCGTTTCTCTCACACAAATATACAACATCCTGATGCGCACAGGTCACTTACCTCATAAATGAAAGCATGCACATGTGGTAATAATTATAAAACCTAACGATCCGCACGGATATAGACCTATCAGCTTACTACCTCCGTTCTTAAAAATATTTGAACGATTACTGATTCCTACGCTCTGGAAACTTTTATCTCCAATTATTCAGATGGGATCCAGAACACTCCACTCGTGTCCCCAACAATTTCACATAGTAGTTGATGCAATTCTCAACACTTACCAGACTAAACGATTATTTCTGGATACGGAATAAATATTTGATAAGGTATGGATCCCTGGTCTACTCTATAAATTCAAGCAACTACTGCCTGATACTTACTACAGAATCATTCTCAGCGGACGAACTTTCTGTGTTAAATACCAAAATTTTTCACGATCCTGTGCAATCTCTTCAGGTGTACCTCAAGGTAGCGAGTGGGGACCATTCTTATACCTCATATATCTCAGTGATTTCCCCAAACAAGAAAATGTTACTCTTGCAGGCGATGTGACCGCCCCCCAGTGTGGCAAATAATACATATTCAGCCCAACAACACCTTCAAATGAATTGTATCGCGGTTACAGAATGGTGTAGGACTTGGAGAACAACTTTGAACACAATTTAATCTTCCCTAATCAATTTTACTTACCAGAGAACAGGAGCAGCACCGAGCGTAATACTTAATGGAACTAACGTCCTCACTGACGACAGTGTAAATAATCTCGATGTCAAACTTACATGGGTAGAACGTACCGGCAACCTGATAACGAAATGAAGAAATCAACTTCGCTCACTAAAGTATCTACTGGACCAAAGATCACCACTCCCCTTAAACACCATACGATTACTATACTTAAGCCTGATCCGACCACTACGGCAATACGCTTGCGAGATTTGGGGGTTCAGCTGCCAACGCACATATCAACCGCATGCAAGTGATCCAAAACAGAGTACTACGGATGATTACAGATACACCATAGTTATACACAGAGATCTTCGTATAACTACCGTAGCAGAAACAATAAAAACTAATTACAATAGACTAAAATCAACAATGATAAATCATCCAAACCAACTGATTCAAGACCTCGCCAGAAACCCTCCGACTTCACGAACCCTACGTCGGCTAAAACGAAAACTCCCAAAATATGAAATAGAGAAATAATGAAAACATCGACAAGTAAGAAGAAACTAGTAAGGGACAACCGCTGGGTTTTACCCAAATACATGTATTCATGTAATTGTAACAATATTATATCAACTATATTTATATTATATAAATGTACTATTTTAATTTAAATAATAAAGTTATCGTTGAAAAAAACATGACCAATATGTAATATCTTACATTAAAAAAATCAATATATCATGTTACTGAGGAATAACTATTTCTGGTAGAAATTCAACTATAAGAGTTCATAAAAGAAATTTTCCTGCTTTTAGGAAATGTGGAGTCGCTTTATATACAACAGCCAATGTTTTTTTTGGCCAGGTAAGCAAGTATAATTGAAGAAATTTTGTTATTAAGTAATTAGTGTGCATGCAAGACAATATTCATAGTAATTGATATTTTCCTTCTGATTTTGGCATCTATAACTTACTCCTTCGATGGAAAGATGAATTCAGGTGGCTTTTTCCTCCTGCTCCGTCTCTGGTATCTGAAAATAATCGATTTCTCCTCATTGTTCACGTAAAACTACATTTACATAATTTCTCTGAAAGAACACGTATAAGTTTCTCTCAAAAAATTTCATAAATGATATATTTATAAGTCAGTGAAAGTAAGTATACTGGTGACTTTCATAATTTACAGACCATAACATAAATTTTAGTCTTAAGTTTTGCACTGTACGTCTCTTAAATATAATATTTGGAATGCCCTACTGCAATGATTTAGTTGTTTAGGTACATCTATGACGAAGTTTGACCCCCCCCCGTACCACGTAAAACATTTAAAATTCTTTAAATATAAACTTCCAACTGCTTGGACCACGTTTCTCCGATCAGATTCAGCAGCATGCCATCACTTTTCCCCCACCTCACCTTGAACTACCTTCTCACTTTCTCTGAATCCTTACCTCAACCCCCCCCCTCTCCCTTTCGTTGACTTTATGTCCACTCTGAATTTTGGCCCTCAAAATTAGAATTTCTGCACCATGTGGATCAGACGGAGTAATTGTAGCTCGAAAATAGTCAGGAAATAAACACATGACAGCTGCACCCGACGTGAATAAATTCAATACTGAATTTATTTATACGTATGTATGTATGTTTAGTTTTATCTTCATTTTGTATCTCAAGCAATATATTTCTTTAGAAGCTATTGAACCGTTGAGTTCATGGTATAGGAATTTGTTGTTAAGTAAAGGCAACAGAAAATGTAAACTACTTTATTTTCCAGAAATCAGTTTACATATCAAGTATAATAATATCTCATTGACACTAAGCTCTTCATATCGGATTAAATAAATAAAAAAATCACGCCTTTCGAAAAGACTCAATCTTTGATTATCACACCTAATAAGGCGTTACATGGCTGCAGACACAACTTACCACAGCCTCCTGTTTACATACAAATCTATTATAGTGATTTCTTCTAGAGTTGATTATTTAAAAGTTTCTACTACGTAAATCAACTTTAGAATCAATTTGTACACGACAACTGATCAACATGTAATGTCATAATACATTTAAAACACACATTCACTTTTATAATGGTAGTATTTGTTTTCTGGCTAATGGTTTTAATGTCAGTTAATGTTGTGATCGTGCAGTTTTGTGAAATTAATTTTCATTGCCAGGAAAAAAAATTAAATAGTCGCACTTCTCTTAATCTGGTTACTGACATCATTTAAGTGTGGGAGAAAACTAAACGGCAAACTTCCCCCTTCGTCTTTACCAGGTTTTGGCGTCTTCGACTTGCAGATTCTTTGGAATAATACAAATAAACTCAACGAAAGCATCACTGGAATAAAAAGTAGAAACAATTATAATATTTATCTGGTATTTTCTACGGCTACTTAAATATTTCCGATGTTAGTGCATACATATAATCACAAGTGTGCCCACGACATTTCCGATGATCTCAGACTCTTCAAAATTGAATACGGAAGGCCAAGAAAAATCAGTAGATTCAGAAACGGTGGTATTCATAGTGGAATTATTCATTTCCGTCTCATTCTTATAGGATGACATGTTTAACGCCATGTTGGTGATTATTTTCCAACTGAAAAGATAAATTTAAGTAAACTTACATACATAGCAATAGTCACTGAGACTGCAATCTTTTCTGTTTACTAATGTATAATTAAAAAGGCGAAATTTCGATTACCATATTTAATACGAGAGAAGCGCAAGACGTACTTAAAAAATTTAAGTCCTGGAGATGGTAGTATCTAAAAAAGTTTGTTTCTGAGTTTCAATAATCTGCTGTCAAATTTTCAGCCATATTCATTGCGTGGTTTTCTTTTGGAAATCGATCACAACAAATAGTTTTGTTATACATGTAATTAAACGAGTTTCAAGATATGATTAAACAGACAAAAATAAATAAATAAAAGGTGAGTTGAAGTTTACAGCATTGCCGCCTCATCGTTTAACACTGTCCATAATTTGCTCAAAACGACGCCGGTCACCTACGCGTAATGTTTCGAGACGTTCACTGTGAGTGATAACGCTAGAAAGTATCGCCAAAATCCACAATATAGTGACGAGTGATCCACGAGTCAAATTTTGGGAGGACACAGGCATAATCCACCGTTGTTTCAGTATTGCATGAAATATTGTGTCACAAAAATGTCCGCCAGATAGGTGTCGCGTTTCCCCTTAGTGGAGGGTAAACGCAATCGTGTGTGGTGCAGTAAGTGTCTGGTTTGGACGCATTTTCGTTGTAATCCTGGCGAGTTTCTATCTCAATACGTACTGTTCGATGAAAAATGGATGACGCAAACCCCCAATTAAAAAAAACTGTTTCTGCAAGCAAAGACGGTGAAATCGACCGGGAGTGTGAAGTCCGCGGCTTTTTAGGATGTACGAGGAATTATCCAATTAGATTATTCAGAATCTAATTATTGGACCACTTGAAACAAGAAATAAAGTGAACTCTTCCATTTGGTAAATGCAAAGGTGAAAAATGTGCAATTTTGATGGAGGAAACTTTCGATTTTAGCGACCTGCGACCAGTTTTATTTCATAACTGCTAATTTTTAAAAAAATTCACGTCGGACACCATGCCAGAAGAAACTATTATTTTGTGGACCTACCGAAAAATTCCTTTTTGGGCGATTTGAAGGAATCGTAAAAGCAGGTTGAAATTAATCGCGAAAAATGAAGATTATTTCGGGAAATAAAAACGAACTAACCCAAATTAATGTACTTTTATTTAATTTTGTAACTGCTTGACCTACCCTCGTATAGTCGTAAATTTAATTATGGTAAATAGCAAACAAAGGAATATTTTCATAGAAGTTTTGTTATTACCAGAAACGTTTTATGAATACTATTGCAGATTGAGCATGTTTAATGGAAATAATAAGACAGTGCATATGCAATGTTACATAATATCCAGACAAAAAATAAGCGTTAAATATATTTAAGACGTTGGTCGTGATTATCTAGTTCAAGGTTATCTATTTCCATTGATTTAGAGAACGTCTCGTACGGCTACCAAATAGTTTAGTCTAATTTCTCGTAACCAGCAACTCATGTTATGTAATCATGCAGTCATGTAATCATCGGTTGCCTTTCCTCCACATTACATGTTATGTAATCATGCAGTCATGTAATCATCGGTTGCATTCCATCCACATTACGTGTCCGTCTTCTTGGCAGGGTGGATAACTCAAATTCCTAAAACGTGATAGTGGACGTTGACGAAGCACGTTTGCCACCGCGCCCTTCCTGCGATACGCGGATCCTGTATTCAACAAATCAGGAATGCCATGTCCGTAAGGAGCAGTTGCACAATAGAAATGAAAATAATGCCTGAATATTCTCAACGTCAAAACACTTTCAATTCCGCCCGAAAAATTAATTTCGTTACTATGGAATGAACTCTTTGTTAGAAATTCTTTGGCTTTCGATAAAGCATTTACGAATCAATAATAAGACGCTATTCACAATGACACTATGCGAATAATAACATGTCATCGTGCCTTTTTTTTTTCAGGGACAAAAAATTATTTTGGGAAGCACGTTTATTTTTCATTGTTACGTCCTCATTAATTTGTTTTTATTATTCCGCGCCGAATTCATTATTTTAAATTTTTTTATATCACATTGAAGACATAATCCCTGAATAAATCTCTGCACCACTGATTATAAATTATTAGAAGGGCTGCAAACTAGTACAGTGAGATCAGCACGTACTCGGTAAATGAATTCTGAAAATAAACTCCACGAAATGTAAGAGTTGTTTCCGTCGAAAATATTTCTATTGAATTTCGTATTTATCTAGTTATTTTGCCCTCCGAGCCTGATCCGCGACACACCCTGCTCGCATAGAATTTCAGGAATTCAATAATTACAGATTATAACTTTTTCCATGAAGATACGTACCCATTTCTTCACGGTTTAAACTGGATAAACATTCATTTACAATAAGTTTACTTTACTTCACTGATTTCCAATTAACTTCACTTAACAATGTGTTGAAAAACGGTATTAATTTATCTGTCTAAAAATATAATTCTGGTATGAGCAGGACGGAATTCCACAAACAAAATCATAGAATAACATAAAAATAATATCTTGTAAATATCTAACAAAGAAAATTACCATCGCAAAGATACAAATCTAACTTGAGGCGCAAAACAAATATTCAATAATAATACTAATACTTTTGTTTCATACTTTCACTAAGTGACGTTAAAAATTGCTTAATATGATTACTTCCGAAATATTTCTCCAGCAGAAATTCAAATTACGAACACAATTATTTTTTATTAAAAGAAAAAAAGGACTTATTTGGCGCTCAAAAATACATTGATTAAATTTAGATATTCACACATTAATCATAACTTCAATTAAATTTAACAATTCTCCAAAATAGATATAAAACATGTATAAATATATATACATACCTCGACATGTCAATGAGAATATGTGTCCTCGAGCGCTCTGTGTGAAGTGTGACAGCGTTAAAGCCGCGCCAGAGAGTGTGTTTAACGGTGAGTAGTAATCTCTGGCGTTTATATAACCTCTTTATTAATCGAATAATAATTTAATTTTATCTTTGACTATATAGATGAATTTTTTATAATTTGTATGTTTACAGTCATTTACTCCAATATAACAATTATTTGACTAGTGTAATAAAATTATTTATTGGTCGTTCCATACTCAGTGTTTCAAATGTAGACTCTGTATTTTTGTGAAATTTTTTATAAATTATTTATTTTTAAACCAAATAATTATTGTGCTAATATTTTTACAAGGTAAACGGAATACGATTTAATAATAATACTAATTTCAAGTTTTCTAATACACACTTAAATATACAAAAATACTATTAAATAAATAAATGATAGCCCGCTGCCTTAGTGAAATATGAAAATAACTATAAAATTTATCCCTATAGTAATGACGTTAGGAGAAATATATATTGAAAGCTTTTTATGCAGATGTATCTAAAAATACACATCGCTACTCAACTCAAAATGTTTGTCCAGTGAAATAAAGTGATAATCATAACAAGTAATCATACTTTATTCGTGTTAATAATTAGTGGAGTTATTAAAAGTGAAATTGTAAAATATACTTTTCTCCAAATTGGATGGCATTAGATTTAGACAACCGCTGCAGAATTATCAGAATTCTTAGAAAAAAAACTGGTCAGGTTTACAATGGTTATAAAAAGTAAGGTAGAAGAGATCTTAAAAATCGCTTATCCAACTTATACAGCCTTATGGAATGGGCATCCCTTTCAAATACGAATTATTCTGCACTTAAAGCAATTCACAACAAAACTAAACTGGATGATTCCTCAGCTATAAAAGTAACTATTATGAATCATATATCACAACTCTACTAATAAATGCAAAGCTGCCTGGAAAATCATGAATCATATTACGAATAACAATGTTAAGAATTCCTGTCATTCTCTTGACCAAGAATTAACTAATAATTTTTTTATCAATTAAGTGAAATAGATTTTTGAAGATGTGAATAATAGCATGCATAAAACAATGACGCTTCTTAATGTAATTTCCTATGTTAAATTTTCCTGTAATCCTGTATTTCAAGAAGACATTCTTAATATTGTATTTAATTTTAAAAAAATCCAGATGTAGGGTATCTATGACATTGACAGTCATTTAGTTTTGTCAGTTATTTACAGCATACTTGAACCTCTAACTCACTGTATCCACGATTGCTTATACAGCGGAATTGTTCCATAGTATCTTAAGACCTTCAATCTCCATTGTTCCGGTATTTACTAAGATGTTGAAATCGGAAATGAACCAATTAACCTTATATTTGGAATCAAACAATTTGTTTACGTAATCGTAGTTTGGTTTCCGGACCGATTTATCCACTATGACTGCGGCCGATAACCGAATATCTTCGGCTTTGTAAGTCTTTTAGAATCATCGTTGAACTGAATCAGTTCTTTGCAACCCGTCCAAAGTTTTCTCCTATGAGAGAAGGAGCTTGAGCTGTTCGGAAACTATTTTACGAACCGTACATACATTACGAACGGAATTCTTGTTACATTACCTCTGGAGTGCCTCAGGGCTCATTCCTGGGGCCCAATTTTTTCTGAATTATGATAAACGATTTACCATCCAATTTACATTGCGAGTCTGCCGATGATACGTCTCTCTTTGCTGCTATGGACGACTCCTGATGTTTCTGATGGTCCTGTTAAGCTTCTTAGTATTACCGTTCATCCACGCATTGACCCTATCTGCATTAATTTATTTCGTGCCTTGCATCTAATGCGACAATTGAGGAACTATGTTTCCCTAATTATCTAATAGATGCATACATTTTTCCATAGTATACTATCTTACAGTACACACCTATGGGGGAATGGTACCTAGGTTGGAATAATCTTTATTCCACAGAAAAAAAGCGATGCGAATAATTAAGGGTTCAAAATATAATGATCACTGTAGACCATTATTTGTTAAATTTAGTATACTTACCGTGATTAATCAGAATATTTATAAATACTTGATACTTAGATAATTCTGACATCCATCTTCACAATCATAAACTATACCACCAGATTTAATTATCACATTGTGACTCCTAATCTAAGATTAAATAAGGGAAAACAATGGTTTCATTAGATTTAAATTGTTCTGCTTCATAGGATTCCAATTACATAGGATTAAATGTGTTCAAAATCTCAATTTAAAAATGGTTAATTGTAAATACGTTTTATTCATTAAATTAATTCATTCAATGTAACCCAAATATGGAATTTAAATCGTGTATTATCTGTCTTTTATTACTTGCCACTTGCATATTCCTGTATTCTGAAGTTTTTGGCAACAAATAAATTGACTGATTGAATTAGAAACTTGTAAATAAAATGTCAGATTAAAAACGGAGGCTACTTCAGCAAATTTTTCGCATTTTATACAATTATTTTGATAAGGTTTTAAGACCAAGCATAATCACGTAGAAGAAGTTACAAGAGTGACTAGTCAAATAGCCGACTTGCTGTGGTGTAGGGGTTAGCGCGACTTCATCGCATTACAGAGATTCCGGGTTCGAATCCCTGTGAGGGCATGAATGTTGTGTAGGTGAGAAATACTTTCGTCAAAACAGTCCCCCGACAAGGTAAATTGAGTACGAATAATGAGTCTCTAATAACCTGAGCTGTTGATGCGACTGTAAATAATTAAATTTTAAAAATAAAGTTACAAGAAGCTTGACAAAATGGCAGATTCGAAACTTCGGCCAGTATTAGAGAAATTGGTAATAATTTTTTTCAATCAGTGATAACACAGTCAAAATAACGGATATTTTTAATAAAATTATTCTTATTCCTTAAAATATATTATGCTAGTGTTTTCGAGGACGCTGATGACAAATCTAAATACGTTTAAGAGAATTAATGCTTGAAGAAGGTGGACATTCTGACGTTCAGGAATGAGATGAAACAGGAGTCAGAACTCAAAAATAAAATATTAAGTTCAAAACCTGGTTATTTCTATCTAACCTGGATGACTTCACATTTAGCTGAGCTAGCTTCATTTGGCCTCAGCCATTTCTTCTATTAAGTAAAATAATTTATAGAAAAATCTGAGATATTCAACTTATCTAAGTTTATGTTATGGCATATTATTAGTCTAAAATCAAATTATTGTAAATAGCTGTCCCGTATTATTAATAGAATAAATATATGAATTTGTAAAATTTAGCACTTGTTATATTGACATATTAAACTAAATTAAACAATAAAACTGTACACCCTGACACATTCCACATCCTCGAAACTTGACTTCTATACTGCACTTGTGGAACTTAACTTACTGTTATCATTAAAAAACCGCCATCCATAATTTATAATTATCAGCTAATAATTGGAAACGGTAATCGCTGGTAATAAGAATCTATGTAAGTACCAGAGGCTGAGGTAGATGATAATTATTTTCAATCTGTATTCTTCCTAAAAGAACATGTTCGTGGCTTTAAAATGGAAAGCTTCGGTAAAAACATTGTTTGAAAGGGATGAAAAATTCAGGTGTTTCGTTTTTGAGATCGCTGGTAACGATAATAATTTTAAAGTAGCAGGATGGAAAATCGTCGACCGGACTAGGAATCAAACCCTGGACCTCCCGCTTACCCCGCTGCAGCTCTAACCACAGACCTATCTCTGGTGCGAAATTCCTCTATCCATTATAGGCCTACCTGATGCAGGCTCACCTAAAAACTTTTACAATCACAATTCTTCATGGCCTGAATGTAAAAATTTCTATCCTAATACTTTAATTGAATTTAACAATGGCCTTTTCGGCTTGAGTATTGTGAAAACTTTCTATTTATATCTTCTTGAATTGAATAATTTTTTTTTGACAAATGACGACTTCAAAATCGACTCAAAAATTAGATCATTTATTTAAATATTATTTTCCTGGTGTTGGAAAGGTTCTCGGATTCTCATTTGGGTGGCGCTGGTGAAACATATTATGATGAATAGGTCTTCGTATCGAGTCAACGAAACGTCGTGTTTCACCAGAGCCACCCGGGTGGAAATCACGAGATTTTTTAAACATCATATTCACTACGAAAACTTATGGAAATTATTATTTTATTCTTGCCGAAAGGGGTTGAAATTTTACAAACAACATAGGTAGAAACACTATCAACGTCATTGACCCCAACAATTATTTATTCCACGCAAATATCGACCATTGAACATGTTTAAAATATTCCACCCCCGCCCATGGGGGTTAAATGGCCAATTTAATGTCATTATTAAACTCAGCAACATCCATAATTCCGTATTTGACTCCAATCTCGATTGTTTTAGCGTTATTTTCTTGTAACGCGCGTGCACCCCAACCCTAAGAGTACTCCGTTACCATGCTGTAAGGGGTTGAAATAATAACTCAGACAACATCGGAAGAAACACTATCAATATCTTTGACGCCTAAAAATATTTAACCCACTCAAATATAGGTTGTTTTAGCATGTTGTAATGTTTCCGCCCCCACCCCTAAGCGTTCTTCCCTCTCATTCCGAAAGGGGTTGAAATTTTACAAAAAAAACATCGGTAGAAATACTATCAACGTAATTGAACCCGAAAATTATTTATGCCACGCTTAAATCGACCTTTTAACATGTTTGAAAAATTCCACCGCTACCCCTATGGTTGAAATGACCAATTGAATGTCATAATTAATCTCACCGAGATCCATTACTCTGAATTACTTTCGGAGAACGGTCAGTTCATACTGATTTTTTATTCTTTTTTTTGAAGAATCATATAACGTAGTGGAAACGTAGAATAATGAAACTCAGTATTAAAATAAGACGTTTTTATATATTTGTCTGTTCAAATTAAAATTAGCTACCCCTGAGATGATCGTTATTATTTCCTCTATTTTTTCTGTACGGAGACCAATATTTCTGACAATATTTGCAGAGGTATACATTACCTGATATTACCTCAAAGAAATGTGGTTTCATTTTGTATTGTTCGTCGGTGATGGTTAAAGCTCCAACTTCAATAAAAAAAAAGAAACTGATTTTTGGAGACGAATGGTTGAATTCGTCCGAATATTATTCTAAGTAAATGTGATAGTTCGCAAAATAAAAATAGAGAACAATAGGCCGGAAAATAAATAAATATAATCTTGGAAAGTGTATCTTCTTACAGTACATGAAATAAATGTAGGCGTTTAGCTTTCAGAACCTGAAATTCCGAGGAAATTTATAAGGAAAAACTTGTGGAGTAGGTATTGGATGCATTCAGGAGTAACGAAAAATATTCATTAATTTTGTGACCTTTATTATTTCATTCTCATTGTACAGGTTTGATACACTTCGACCAAAGTATCAATGCCTTCATCAACAAATTTAATTTTTGTTCTATTACAAAAAAGTCAATAGTCATACATACTTCTAATGAACATTGAACGGTGCTTATTGAAGAAAAATACTTATAATTTGAGACACTGCACTACAATGAATGTTCAACACTTGGGTGTTCTGAATTCAATGTATTACAGAATCTGTTGATCATTTACTTTGAGCCCTGCTTGTGTAAGACGCGTGGGTTGCAAGCTTTTTCTACTCGGATACTTTCTCTAACGTCAGCAATTAAGTCTTTAAGTAATTCGATACGGCCGAGAAGATCTGTATATTCCCGACGTGCCATCGAATCTCTCCAACGAAGTTGACCAACATACTTGGCCGTCTCAAGTACAATGGTTGCTTTGTTGGGGGAATCCATGCTCTGCAAAGCTGGCACGATATCCTTCAGTTCAGCGTAAACTTCTTTTATTTTAATGCGTTTATTCTTCTTCTTATCAGTGAGCATAGGCTGCTGATTGTTTGCCGCCATGTTACGCTCTCTCGATGTCTAAGAAGGTTCAACTGCAAAAATCAGGATTAAGTATTAAATATTTAAATGAATTATGAAGAAAGAGCATTCTATAATGACGGACCAAATTTTCATTTTAAGTTGCCGCTAGTGATCTAGTCCTGAGCTACAGTTCGAACCTGGCTTAACATCAAATCAAGCGGTGAACGTTTCTAGTTTCAAGCACTAAACAGTTTTGGGAGCCAATCTCAATTAATTGAAAGTTCCATCAGGAACGAATACGTATTTTTAAACCTATTGAAGAAGAAACTGTATTCGGTACTCAAAAAGAAAAGAAAAAATATATACGATCGCAATTAAAAAGCTCACGTAACCAACTATACCAGAAGTGTGATAATGAAACAATGACCAATTATTTGACATGTAGGCAATTTAGGAATCAAGGACAAAGCAGTATTTTGCAAACGGCGCACACGAATTGAGCAAATAAATGTTATAGAAACTTCATATATATATAAATTTCGGATGAAGTCTCTCATCTGTATCTGATCACTACAACGAATATTAAAATTGCCCCTGCAGACGTATACCTCTCTGCAGTGTCGCACAGACTCCGTCCATAATTTCATAAGCGACTTTGGTCAATGTCGTCTGTAGAGTTTTGGAATGAATAATCTGGAAATTGCTTTATTAATCATTGCAATATAAATTAATTACGAATTTTCACGTCCAGGGTCAATTCTGTAAAATGTGTCGTAACATTTTAATTACACAAAAAACCGTCATTTGAATTAGATAAATATTTGCAGACTATTTGAAATTATCTTCATAAATTTAATATTCCTGTTAGTGAGATATATTTAAATACCAATCAAAAGACTTATTCAAAATGTATTTTAGTCAACAGAGCTATGTTTCGGTACTTCTTCGGGTTGTGGTCCGAATGAAAAGTTTGTCAGGCTGACTATGAAGATTAATTCCACGGATACGTAACATCAAACCGATTTAAATATGTTCTTTTACTTATTGTAGACAATACGATTTCATTTACCTTAATACATCAGAAAAACTGTTAAAATTCAATTGTGAAATATGAGGAAATTAAATAAATTTAACAAAATAATTTGCATTCTACAATAATACCAAGTTTGGAAATATTCACGTAATATCAAAATTTTTACAGGTGTAGTAAACAACTAATAATTCTAATCAAAAATTCATATACCAAATATCAAAAAAAAATGTAAAAAAAATACAAACAGTATATTTCGACCCCAAATGTTGTCAAGGACAAACAATGAATTATCAGCAATATAATATATCAAATCAAAACTTAATTATAAACAATTTCATTATTGTAATCACAATTTCAAAAAGAAATTATATCAAAGGTTATAAAATCATGTATTATAAATATTGCTTCATTTTAAGGTATCATTTTGTGAAGTGATTATTTTAGTTAATCATAGATTAATAATTTTTTAAAACTAAAAATTCTCTTAATTGGCAGTTAAATATATCTTATTATAAATTAAAAAAATTTACGTCTGATCGAAAATTATGAATAGGAAAGATAGACAATTCTGACAAAAAAGTGATTATATAAATACCGCACAACGTTTATGGGATCCTTGTTCCTTTCGTTAGGTGCGAAGAAGAGCCTAGAGCGACACAACTGCACTCGTCAGTTGACAAAACTCAAAAACCAAGAAAACGCAACGACAATGGCAGAGCCGAAGGGTTGGCGTAACAATAACGGAGTAACGACAATGGGAAAACAGAAGGTTTAGCGTAATACTAAGGTATTTTGGAATTTTCGTCGCTATTGAATGCAGTTGTATCGCTCTAGGAAATGGACAAGGATCCCAGAAACGTTGGGTATTTATATTATCAGGTTTTTTTTGTCTGAATTGGCTATATTTCCTAATCATATCTTATTATAATTAGAAACTGACGTTAAATAAGATACTGTATAATAAGACTTTTTCTTTCTTCATAAAAAGAAAGACTGTGTGCTCACTTTCAGGTCACAGAAATAGTTTGTAACTTTAAATAATTGACTACGTTTTAGTTCCTGGGATTGTTCTTTTGTTTCCAACGGTGCGCTGATTCACCACCACCCGGTTCACTTAGCGCACGGTTTGAAACACGAGAACAATACCTGGAAAACCTAAGGAAATTAATACTTTTTAATTGTTCTGCTGACTTACAACTTATCCAATCACCTAATTAATTTCAATTTATATTTCGAGCTGTCTACAAAATTTATTATTGGAGCATATCAACAACAATATTTAAATTCGCAATATCATATTTGCGTTAGAAATGATTCCTACAGGAAATCTACCAGAGAAGTATTCACCAATCAGGCACAGTTTTATACAAACGTATTCCTCCAGAAGTAAAGAACATTATTATTATCATTAGAGACTGCTGATAGTGCCTTCGTTAAGGGAAACATAATACTCCCCAATTTTTTCAAATCTGATAATTTAGCGCATACTTTAGAAGTGTATCCACGTTTACGGGTAAAATAAATAATATATAGCCAGTTTAAACTACAGATAAAATTATTTATATTGATATAATTAAATGAGAATTGTGTTTGCGTATAGAGAATATATGTTTTTTTGTATATCTCAAGAACATAGGGAAGATATAATTCATATTCGGTACTTTACTCTTCTCACGAAGAAACTAAGACGTTGCACAGGCCACTATAAGAGGAAGGTGGATATAGGGGTAATCAAATACCCACATTTTAATTAAACCCTTTAATAAATTAAACACCAGCCAAAAAGTACGACCAAGGTTTACAATCAACCACATTCTACAATGTTAAATAACATAGAGAAATCCTGGGAACTCGACCAGCAAACCCCAACTCTTGCGAAGTACAAAGTCGCATGCTCAAACAGTAAAGAAGGATCACGGAAGGGCGCAAACACATCAAAATAAAGTCCGAAAAATTATTTTATTCCAACGTGGGCGCCTTCCTTATTATTCCGGTATACCGTGCACCCTTCCTATTATAAAATTGTTCCGAAAATTAACTTTATTTTAAATATTTGCAGAGAAAAATACTATAGGGTAAGAAATGATAAATTATTCCGCGTTTATAAATTATGCACTATTGGAAATTATATACACAGATTTATAAATATAGCATATTACGTGTGGGATCAGCGTATTGGTGGCACTGTCACTGATTTAATTTTATTACATAGTTACCCTCGTAAAAACGGTTGCTTGGGGTGATGTAGCACATAACTGTCTTTTAAATATTATCGTATATTAGAAACAACGCTACTAAACAGCACCTGAGTGAAGTTTTTTTTTTATTTGCAACTAAAATTTTTTACAAGCTCTAACCAACTGTCATTAAAAATCTCGAACAAATATGTTGGTCTCGGTTTATGTTCGACTTGTTTTCAAATGAAGTCTTGGTCACGGACAGTAATACTATATAGTCCCATGCCAAAAGGGGTTGAAAATATACACACAAAAACACTATCTATCTCATTGACCCCGAAAAAATATCTTTCTACAAATATATCGGCCGTTTTAACATGTTTGAAAATTTCAACTCCATACCCCCGGGGTTAAAAGTCAACATGAATCTCGTAATTAAACTCAGCGACATCCATAACCCCGAATTCGACTCCAATCTCGGTAACGTCCACTCACCTCCACCCCTAAAGGTGCTCCTTTACCATGCCAAAAGGGGTTGAAATTATACTTAAAACAAACATCTGGAAAAATCCCATCAATCTTACTGACCCCGAAAATCATTTATCTGACACAAATATCGGCCGTTTGAGCATATATGAAAATTTCCAACCCCGTCCGTCCCCGACGCTGGTGCTGGTAGTTGTATTCAACCCCCACAGGTTTTTTGGGTTCCTGTTCGAAAAGAACAGGTGTACGAAATTTGGTCGTTATTTTCTTGTATCGCTCACTCACCCCCACCCCTAAGGGTGCTCCTTTACCATGCCAAAAGGGGTTGAAATTATACTTAAAACAAACATCTGGAAAAATCCCATCAATCTTACTGACCCCGAAAATCATTTATCCGACACAAATATCGGCCGTTTGAGCATTTATGAAAACTTCTAGTCTCGTCCACCCCCCGACGCTGGTAGTCGTGTCTCACCCCTACAATGTTTGGTTCCTGTTCGAAAGGAACACGTCTACGAAATTTGGTCAAATTTGCTCCTTGGGCATAGATTTGAATGCGAAACATACACACAAACACACACACGTACAGCCTATATTATTTATTAGATGATTAGATTTTGTTTATTATTATACAACCCGAAAAGGTCGGAAGTAGTTCACTTCGACTCCCTAATTGGACGGCACTGGTAGAAATCTACATGATCATAAATTTTCTAGGGACACCAGTGACCTGACGACGACGGAAATGAATTTCGCAGAGACGTTGTGTTTAAAAAAACAATTGGCCCGATTCATAAGCCGATAATATTTTTTAAAATTACTACACTGGCAAAGGTTACGTTATCTCAAGGTTGATTCATTATTTTCAGATATAATCGCGTAAACCTTAAGAAAATATCTCAAAAATTCATAACGTGTTCTGTAAAATCCAGTACCAGCAGCCGTTCCCAATATTTCTGTTAGTTTTAGTGGATGTAGCCGTCATTTCGCTAGAATAACTCTGTTATTCTGTAATACTTTCGTAGCTTTGCTGAAATTGTATACGATTTTAGATCGAAATATGGAAGGCAATAAGTAATTATAAAGATAGCCAAACACAGACAAAGGAGTGATAATATAAATATCAATTATTCTTTTGTGTGTATTTGGCTATCTTTCTTATTATTAATTTTCAATCAGACATAAAATTTTTCATGTTGAAGGCAATAAGTATTTAATACGGTGTATGTACGCTTAGTCTTACAATTAAAACAACTGGTTTTTAAACAGTTAATTTCGTTATATTCTGGATCAATGCTCTGAAGGAAGTTCCGGTCCCAATCAGAAACTGAAGACGCAAACTCAGCAAGTCGAGCGGAAGTTAGTCACCTACAGATAGCGTGACTCCTACACTAGATAACAGATATTCAGCATTCGAAGCTAATTAGAAGATACATTTCCTGTGACATGTGAAGGAACGCTAAGTATCAAATTAAATAAAGATAAAAACGAATTTTATAGTACTGTATACAACGAATATAGTTAAATGCACTCACAAATATCACGCCCCTGAATATTATCATTATCTCACTTTCAGGGCAGTGTGAAAATGCAACACGCTATATTCAAAGGTAACAATAATAAAAAGAAAGTAACTAAATACACGATCGCGTCTAAATTATCGCTGCAGATAAACGACCCATTATACAATTATATCGTCACTATCACGTCAAACAGCTGATTCTGCGAATGACGACTACGACTATATTTAATATATCCTTAGCCACACATATTCAGATAAATTGACTGAAGTAGGGATTTGTATATGATTCTGAAATGTAAAATTAAGTTAACAGTCAACATAAATTATTAACCATCACCATGTGTTGCTACTATTATTATGACTGCAAATAGCCAGAACGAGCTATTCAACTATCGAAGTTTATGATCTCACTTATTATTAGTTCAAATTCCAATGATTGTAAATAGCTATCGTGTACTATTAATAAAATAAATTAATGTAAAATTAATTGTAAAATGTAGCAGTCGTTTAATTATTTATATATTATAGTGAAATAAACAAAAAAATTACACCCTAACACATTCCACACCCTTGAAGCTTGGTCTCTTTACAGGATCTATGGCACATGACCTTCTTATTATTAAACAACCGTCACCCATAATTTACAATTAATAGTCAATAATTGGAAACGTTATTTGCTGGTAATGAGAATTTATGTAGGAAGAGGAAGTTTAGGTAGCTGAATGAATTCGAATCTGTATTCTTTCTAAAATAACATGATCGCGGGTTTAAATTGGAGGGTCTTATTAAAGAAATAGATTGAAAGGCAAGAAAATTGAGGTGTTTCGGTCTTTTGAGGTCGCTGATAACGATAAGAAATTTTTATAAAAAATTGTGAATCCAAAATCGCGAGAAATTTAGGTAAAAAAAAAGTTATTCACGTAGCTTAAAAATTATTTTGCGGGTGTCGGAAAAGTTCTCGGCTGACGTTGGTAAAAACTCGACGTTTCTTCGACTCGAACTGTAGATATCCCGAAAGCATATTTTCACCAGGAAAACTTACGAAAATTGATATTTTTCTCGTGTTTAATAAGATGACGATGTACAAAATTAAAGATGCTAAATTATTCACGTTTAAATTATCGCTTACCTTCTTCGAATGCCTATAAATGACGTATGTATAATAAACGAAAGTATTTCTTATAACATCGTCATCATCACGTCAAACCACCGAATTTGATAACTTGTGGTTTTACATTTTTTATACCCACAATCAGAATTTTTAAGGCTCTGTAACG
The DNA here is from genome assembly GCA_037074705.1 of Zhengitettix transpicula. Classification (NCBI taxonomy): domain Eukaryota; kingdom Metazoa; phylum Arthropoda; class Insecta; order Orthoptera; family Tetrigidae; genus Zhengitettix; species Zhengitettix transpicula. The sequence continues at coordinate 7,182,092 of CM073595.1, forward strand.
AAACGAACTGTCATTTAACATCGCAAGTAACCAAAAGATACGGGCGCTTTCCTCCAAAAAAAGGGAACATAAAAGTATAGCAAGATACTAGATTAATACTGGATTCAAGGGGCGGCTTGACAGAAAATTTAATTGAACAGTACAAAACACGTTGATAACTACTGGAATCTTAGTACAAATTTCATTTACGGAATTCAGAAATCGATGCTTAATAGCAACTCACCAAAGAGATCTGTCGAACCGCAGCTCTGGACGAACAATGGACAACGAATGAGCTCGCAGCTGAGTCTTATCACCGGTTATAAGCAGACGTCGTCATTTGTGTTCTAAACCACGAGTTTATTGTAAAGGTCAACTTAATTTCTCTCTAAACTATGGCAACGTACGTGAACTATATAAATGATGCAAAAAAATACTGTTCGTATTCTCTGACGTGTTTACTACGAAAAACAAAAAATTGTTTCGAAAGAAAACGGTCATGCTTTGATTTAATGTTGTCTGAACTCATTGAAATGAAAAATGTTGTACTAAACCCCATTTTCGTAGATATATGACGCATATATGATAAACGAAAGTATTTATTATATCCTCACTTCTATGGCAAACCACCGAATCTGAAAATGACTACTTTTCTGGACATTGTAACATTTCTTATAGCAACGATCTGAGTTTTTAAGATTTACATCGATACGCCAGTGCATCACGACCAAGGAGAGCCCAGGGTTGCTATTATATATATATATATATATATATATATATATATATATATAATAAAAAAATCTAGAAAACGAACCATGTTTACATTCGATAGCTTGGCGTTTTATCCGCCCCCACCCCTACGGGTGCTCCACATAATTGGCATTATGGTTTGAAATTAGGCATTGACAGTTTCGTATGTTACTCTATAACGCGAAACCCGTTCATTCGATGCTAATAATTGCGGATTTAGAATATTACCAAAACGACGCAGATATTTACAACAGCTGGGCAGAGTTCGGCTGCGCAGTGACGTCACACGTGTTACTGCGCAGTGCATACTCAAGTTGCGTCTACTCCATGCCAGTGCATTTGAATGATCGTGTATTGCGAAGTATTCGGAGGGATAACCTGATGACGATTGCTCTCATTTTGGAGGAAGAACAAGTAAAATATCAGGAGTGGAAAACCATAGAAACAGAAGAAACTAATAGATGATGAAGCAAAGTTTTTGAGAACGTCAGAAAATTCTTTCAATTTACTTTTGAACAAATTGGAAGATCTAACATACTTGTCAAAAAAAATTAAAAATCATACATATATTGTTTTGTTTACACTCAAAATAACCAAATCATATGGATGGAAAATTGTGGACATGACCGGGAATCGAACCGGGTACAGTGATAGTCCTAACAAAACTCTGCGGCCAATGACCCGCCCCGTAATAAGCTACATTTATAATTCCGTCTGCATAATTTTCAATAGTGTCTAATTTTTAAATGTGGAATAATTTAGCACCAAGTTGACACACACTTTGAAAACGAACTTGATCCAAGGCGCCCGGATTGCATTACAGTCGAAAATGTGATATAGTAACCATCCTGTAATGAATTAGCCAACATTCCGTGAATGGTTACATAATTGACTGATAAGGCCCTATGCTAAGTAGCAAAAAAATATATAATTGTAATAAAGTCGCTTGTATTTATATTTTTGTGGATATTTATTGGAATGATTAAATAAAGGTGTTTTATTCATCATAAATATTGCATTAATATAAATTCATATTCCAAGTAATTAGTTTCTTTTCCCGTTCTGCATTAATGGTGAGTTGGGACCAATGACGGCTCAGGGGCGGAGCGAATTAGGGGTAGTAGGGGAGAGAACAGCAGTGGTGGGAAAAACTAGATTTCTTCTTGAGCCGTACACTTATTTTTGTTTTCTTTATATATATATATATTTATATTATTTATTACATATTTATATTATTTGTTATATATTTATATTATTTGTTACATATTTATATTATTTATTACATATTTATATTATTTATTATATATTTATATTATTTGTTATATATTTATATTATTTATTACATATATGTATATATATTATTTATATATTTATATTATTTATTACATATTTATATTATTTATTATATATTTATACTATTTATTACATATTTATATTATTTATTACATATTTATATTATTTATTATATATTTATATTATTTATTACATATTTATATTATTTATTGTATATTTATATTATTTTTAATATATATAGATAGATAGATATATTGTAATTATATATAATATAAGTATTGGGACTTCATCCCAGCATTTTCCCTTAATATTTGGAAGACCGGAAGGAGATTCTAACCAAATCCTGCCTATTCGTAATATATTCTGTGCACTTTTGTTTATTAAAATTTGGAAATAGGATATATTTACGTAATATTCTTACAAATGAACGGTTGAGAATGCTTAATTTTAGCAAAATAGTCCCGCGACACCAACTCGTCATACTATAATTTAGATAAAATATTCACTTCCCACCAAATCCCAACCGCCTTCTCCGCCATGTTCATACGTCATCCTAATATGAGTCTAGAACACTGGCATGCCACTTGAACACCTTAATGCTTTCATTCTAAAAGACATTGTCATGAAACGATTATAAATAATTTCTGGTAACTGACGATTCATGGCTGCCTATTTTGAAACACAAGGATGTGAAAACTTTACTATGTTTACTAAAGCAATTTGCTACAAAGCCCAGTGGAAGTCTATTTAGACATCTGTCATTGTAGTAAGCTTGAAATTATTAAAGAAGCTATGAATAACCCTTATTTACTACATACAGCCTGCATTCTAATTATTTTACCTGAAAACAAATACATAGAATCATTATATTATTGTAACAATAAACTATCTCAAGATCTTCGTCTCCTGAGAACGATTTAACAGATAATATCTAGTTAATTGATTGGAATAAAGTAAAATCCTCATCTTATAATGTAATATATATATCCTGATCATTTTAACTCAGACAAAGTGTGTAAAATCATTCTATTAATTACCTTTCGTTACGCAACGTCTTCAACGACAAGATCTGGCGGGATCTGAACTGGTATTAATTCAGATGTTTCTCACAACCGGAACAGGAAATTACAATGAATGTAAAATTTGTGCATATCCCTGTCAATGCTCATATTATTTAAAGTTATACCATAAAATTAGAGCGCCTTGCAGTGGCCATTTTATAACAACTAGAACAAAAAAAACCTTTTGCTCTAAGTCTCAAATTAGTTACCGATTTTATTAAGCAAATTTAGAAATTATAGACGGTTTCTCAGACAATTTGGAAACCTCAATAACTGTTTATTCCTCCTTCCATATAATTTGTTTGTGTTTTATTTGTAAAAAATGTATACTTTTTATCAATTAATACATTAACTTTAAATTATATTTTATTCTTACTCTGTAGTACATATTTGGGATATTTTCTTTTAACTTTGAATGTAAATATATTTATAAGTGGCTAAAATTTACGAAGCAAAAATTTTGACAATTTTATTTTTCCAAAATAATCATTTGTTTTAAAGTACAGTTATTTATTCATTAATATTCAAGTAATATAGATTATATATATATATATATAAATATATATTCTGACTATAGAAAATAATAATAAATAAATAAACATCAGCCAATTTTAAGCTATGAAAAAGAATTTATTAATGTAAAATTAAACAATGTTTCGTCTCATATTTTAAGACTCATGAAGTCTATTTTAAACAAAAGTTTCATAGACAGTGGGTGCAGCAGTCAACAGAGAATGACCTGTCTTCCAAAAACAATTGGTAAACTTGAACCTGATGAGGTCGCAAAATAAGCGACGAAACGTTGTTTAATTTTACATTAAAAATGATTGTTTCTGACTTAAAATTGTCTGATGTTTATTTACTTAAAATATTCTTAGTTACGAACGTGTTTTTAAAATTAGTTTCATAAGAACACAGACCAATAAATAATCATTTGGCTGATATTACCTCATTGGTTTTTTTATATTGAAACTCGTGGCTGAATGGTATTGTGGGACAGTTGATATAAGTTAATTTATAACTTGTATATAAACGTTGTAGGGTCTATAAAACCTTTTTATAAATAAGCTCCACCGTTAGTTTTCTTTTCTATTGAAATAATATACAATATAAATATTTGTTACAGACAATTTTTAGAACAGGCTCTAATTATCAATATCAAGACGAAATCCCTTCGATGGTACATTTACTGAATAGTGTAATTATTTTCTTCCTGTATGATGACACGGAGAAAATGTTGGACTTTTTGATATATTTTCCCTCGGCCGTTACAAATAATAACATCATTATTAAACAAATATTGCGATTTGATCATTCCAAAGTTCATATTGCTCTGTAACTATTAACCGGTGCGTGCGACTTTTTCTAATAGCATTAAGTAATCATAACGTGACTTATAGATAACCCGATAACAGTGTTCCGAAGACGAGAAGTGGAGAGAGTCACCTTATTCGGCACAAACCAGTGTATGTGCTTTTCTGTATACGGATAGATATGCGGAAAGACTCATAAAGTGAAAACCTTGATGTCTGAGAAAAATAAGATGGAATTTAGGATAAAGGGTTATTAGGGCCAAAAAATGCAAATAATAATAATTTAAATCCCTAACAGTTTCCTCGCATATCATTTTACGTATAATAAAGCAAAAATAAATAAAAAAATCTATATACGGACCATCAACGCCTCACCCGAATAATATAACCATGTACTTATGAGCAAATATAAACTATTAACACAACTTATAGTTACCAACAGTTGCCAATTATGAAAGAAGGTAGAAAATAAATTTTAAGGTTCTTCTGCCCCGGCTAATTATAACATTTACGACTACTCATGACATGTTTGGAATTCAAACTGACCTCGAAGTCACTGCAGTCGTAACCGGAAACTCCAACGCAAGGGGTCTCATGTCAGGATAGTAAAAGAAATATAGGCCTTTCATATGTTTTATAATCAAATAGCCGACCTCCTGTGGCGTAGGGGTTAGCGCGACTGCCTCTAATCACAGAGGTCCCGCGTTCCAATCCCGGCGAGGTCATGGATGTTTGTGTGCGTGAGTGAAATTCAAATCAGTCCCCCGACAAAGAAAAAATTAGTTCCCATAACGAGTCGCTAATAACCAAATAACTTACTACCTGAACACTATTATTTATTTAAAACATTTCAAATAATGGGGAACTAAAGTTATCGTGAATGTTTGACGACACTTCACTCAATAATTCATTTTTTTTATTTTCATTAAGATTATTATTAAAAACTGTATTATTTTGAAAGTTAATTTTAACATATTCGTTATTTTTGTGATGAATATCTTTAAAATAAGAAAAAGGTAGGAAAGTAAATATTCAAATTAGTAAATTAGAAAAATTCCATAGTTCAGTTAACACCATTGAATTGAAATTGTTATTTTCTTTGCTTAGCAATATAAGTCTAATATACTCCAGATAAAAAAACGAATTGTTCCATTCAGGAAAAGATGCTCACGTTTACTGATGAGGAATGAATATTTCTCTTTGTGATGCTTGGTCTGAGAATGCAATGAAAAATGTGCATATAAGTTTATAATAATATTTCTACAACAAATTTAAGTACTTTGAGAATAAAAACAAAAAAGGTAACCAAAATAACCTTCTTGTAATAGTAACTAAATATTACAACCTGGTGTATAATATTATTAAAATACACTCACCACATATAGTTAGTAAGCATTCTAAGTATCCCTGAATAAAAAGAAATGTAATAAAATTGAATAATGCATGTAACAATTACAATTCTTAACAGTTTGAAACATGATCCCAATAATGTATTTAATATTTTTGAATAAGTATGTGATAGTCATAGTGGCAATGAAGAACAATAATTGATAATGCATTAGAGAAAACAGTTTTATTAATCAAATTTGTCAGTCCTTTATATCTCTGAAAAAACACTTGATATTATTTTCAAGTTTCAGAAATCATCAAATAATATATATGAAAAATGTCTGTGACATCTGATGCAATTAATTTAAACAAAACTAACTAAGTGAAAAAATATGTAATTTGGCTCATTAGCATTGTTGGTTGGAGTTTACCTGAATATATGTCAAATAAGTAAATATAAAAAATCAGATCAAAAATCAATGGACATAAAATGTAAGTAGAGAATCCAATACAAGTTAATCACAAATGCTTTATAACACATTCAATTCTCATAATTGCTAATATTTGTAATAAGAATATACAAAATAAAAGTATTTTATACAACAAATCATGTTGCAACTGGGATGATGAACTGAAATTTGCCTGACAGAATATATTCTGTTTTTAATTAGGATTTAAACTGTCAATATCAACAGATTCAATCTGTGATACACTTTGTAGTTATATATTCATCACACTACATATGTAAGTTTCGTCCAGAACTGTCCACAACAAATAAAGGTGCCATGACAATTCTAAGTTTTGCAAAGAAGTACTGGAAAATTTAGTATTAGCCAGTTTCACATGATTATAAATGTGTTTTATTAACTATGAGTAATTAACAAATGAAATATAAAATTCGAACCAAAATAATAATTTCAACTTTTTTGCAGTTTGTTTCCTAAAGGGAACTAATTGTAGTCAAAATAAATTGTCCATTGGATAGAACAAGATGGCATGACTTTATTTCTCCTGCAAAGCAGGAAATATAACAAACTTTTTGATCTACAGTAACATTTATTATTGACAAATGGTTACAAACTGCATTCCTTCTACATTGTTGAACAGTGAGGTGTCTCAGGAGGCAACATAGTTTCAGGTTGTGTGTTGTCTTCTTCTCTATCCTCTGTAAACCAATTAAAAACACTTTAGTGAACATAAAATAATTTAAATACTTAATGGCTAAAAGAATATTTATTAAAATTTTCTGTGGTATACTATGATAATACAATGTAAGAATATGTTTTGTATACTGTGGAAAACAATTTATCAATCTCATGGCTGTAATCTTACAAAAATAACATTCAGTACGATATTATAAATAACTATGAAACTAAAAATTTTAACTTTTCCATTTCTTTAATACAATTGTTTGAGCATTAAATACTCTTTAGGAAATCTTAAGGGGCTACTATCAATAAGTTTCAAGTGAAGAATAAGATGACCTATGAGATTTTGTAATGGAAAGATAATAACAATGGCAATAATAATTTATTATAAGCTTTTCGATGTTTTAAATCTAACAATGACATAATAAAGGAAAGCCTACACTAATTCTGATATTACAGAATACTGTTCACAAACTGAAAATAATCATTATTCAATATATCATCATTCCATCCAGATTGCTTAATAATCCATCAATTTTAACTGTGAAAAGCAGAATCTGATATCCCTCTGAGTACTGAGTCAATAGCACTAAAATGTAATTGATGCCAATAAATATATATAATAATTGTATCTTTAATCCACACTATGCATTTGTATTGTGAAAATAGTATATTTAAATAGAAAGTTTTATACTAAATTACAACTTACCTTGGAATATTTTTCTCACTTCTTCCCTCACCCCGTCTAGTCACAGTAAAAAATAATAAAAGAAAAGATTTGTTAGAGAGAATGTGTGCAAAACATAACTATTTTTTAATATTAAATTACTATACAATTACCAATAACATTGTTTGACAATTCCTCTTGAGTCATTTCTTCATTTCTTGTCAGCAAAACTGAAATCAACAATAGAAAATAGAAACAAATAAATAGAATTTTATTATGATCTGGGTCGTGGAAAAATATTTATTTTAAATTCAATTCCCTTAATATTCATTTAAGCAAAGTTTAATTTTTCTATGTATTAATTCCATTTTTTTTAAAGTCTTTCCTTGAGAGAGGTTTTACTGTCTAGAAGTTTCATAAATATTGTTAGCAAATTAAAAGCTGCTTATGAATTTCCCCTAATATCAGATAATAGGCATTACAGAAATTATTGTTTACTTTATATTAATATGGTAAATAAGTCAGCCAAAAACTTTTGGATAGTGTGTATTACAAAAATTAATCAAGTATGTTATTAATAATAATAAGACAATCATCAATACAAGAATAATCCTTTTCTAAAATAATATATAACTTAGCCATTCTTGAATACTTTGGACTGCTGCTGGGTTACGATTGATCCTGGTCATGGTGTCCTCTAGAGTTTTTTTATATCCTGCAGAGAATGAATACAAAAGAAGTTAAGACCATATTCAATAACATACATACAATTCACTTTATAAGAAAATAAAATTAAAAAATAAATTCCCAAGATTATCCAGTAGGGTACATCAGACATACAAGAACTAATTTAAGGATGATAATGTATATATGACCCTACAATAAACTGTAACCACACTCCATAACAAACACTGCCCTTTCAGCAAACTTGGGAGCAACCAACTTTCTATCCCTTGAATATACATAATGGAAATGGTCTGGTTTATTAATAAAATCATGATAGGTTCAGTCTGAAACGTAACATTCATGCACACAATACACATGGGCATAACAATGTTCATGTACAATTTCAAAAGCTTAAAAAATGCCAAACTGATCTAAATTATATTAGATTGGTGTTGTATAACAAACTACCTGTGGATATAAAGGTGCAGCCTGCTACATTTAGAAAAAAATGTTATGAAATTATTGGAAAAAACAGTTTCTACTCCATACATGAGCATCTGATTGCCAACCTCCATTATCTTTAAATGTGACTGTGTGTATTTCCTCAACTGAATGTGTAATTATGTAGTTTAAATTATCATAATTATCATTTTTGTTATTTAATGTGTCATAGAAAAATTAGTGTTATATGCAATTATTTTGTTTTAATTATTAAAATATTCATCTTTTATATTTAATTGTCCATATACTTAGCAATTAAGTTCTCACTTGACTTGTTCTATTCTTCTGTATCAAGATTTGTGGGTTAAATAAATACAATACAATGCAAAACAATACAAAACACATCAAAACAATACCAAATATCACAGATGTATATTCCTTTTTGTTACTGTTCACAATTTGTAAAAACAAAGCCAAATAAATAATGATGCAATAATATCACAAAAAGATGTATGGAATAAAAAATCTCTTGTGTCTTACCCTTAGACAATGACCACAGAGCAATTGTGGGAGGACATGGATTTATTCCTATATAAAACAAAAACAGTAAATAAAATACAAAATTGTTTAAAAAATCATGTTTCATTTATTGTTTATCTGAATCTACTTACTTTCTTTTCTGTTCTGCATACTTAAAATACAACTACTGTAAATCAATAATAAAAACAAAAAATTAATTTCACACATTGGAAGGGGTAATATTTTAATACTTATTTCATACAACTTAAGATACAGTTAATAATTTTTACTGAAATAACTAGCATAGGACTTGCATAATCTCTTCTACTCTAAAGCTTAAAAATTTCATAATACTTAAGAAAGTATATATCAAAGGTAACTATTAAAAAGTAACTAATATGGTTGAATAATTTAGAACTTGAATGTTAAAATAATATTTCCATTAGATTTTATAGAAATGAGATGAAATAATGTAAAGATTCAAAAAAGATTTCTATTTGCCTGTCTCATCCATTATACATAACAAAGTTGTAAATTTAATATAACCAAAGTTATGATGAAGATAAAGTGTTTAATCCAAATCAAACAGTAAAAAGGTATAAATTAAAATTTTAGATTTAATCAAATATTACTTTAAAGAGATTGTTTACTCATAAATTATTATTATCAAAAACTAAAAGTAGTAAATTTATCATCAACAATGTCTCCCTTATTCAATGTCAACCCTTCAAAAGAAACACTTCATTGTTTGTTTATCTCCATAAATCTGAGTACAGAATTAACTGATATCATATACTTACTTATACGATGTTAATATCAACATGGTGGACTGATTTAGAAAGAAGTTGAAATCATCCCATCATTGTGTAAAGGAAATTATACTTAAAATACAATAATTAACATAATAACTTTAAACAAGAATAGAAAATTATGAGAAAGTTATTATGATGTACTTATTTGTCTTGCCATGAAACTAATATCAAGGAACAAATTTATTGTAATTTACATAATTCAACAATCAACAAGGAAAACCCTTAAAAATGTACTATCGCATTAAAAAATTATAGTCATATTGAAATAAAAATGAAATTATCTTATTGTTAATATGAAAGTGATAATTGAAAGATGATTTGCGGCACACCTGTTTATTGACTTAGCGTCCAGCTGACCCAACCGCCATTTGCATCACACGTGTGCGACCCCAGTATCGATAGTAGATTTAATCGGATATACTTAAATGCAATTTAAAAAGTTCACTAGATTTTATCAAATTTATTTTAACTTTTTATCACATTTTTGTCGGTAGGGTTTTAGCAAAACAATATTGAATAATGTATTTTAAATACATTCACGTTTTGAGGAAAAAAAGGTTAAATTGAAACAAGTTGAAATAAATCTGAATCTAATGTAAATAAATTTCTGCTTTGTTAAGAACCGTAGAAATATTATAATTCAAGTGAAAAGATGTATCTGCATCTATTCCGGGAAATTAATAACTCGCCCGAGCTCGGAATACTACATAAAATAATTACCGTACCTCCTACATTCTCTATTGTACAATCGTTAATCATTTATATCGCCAAACTGTAATGAGCTGCTGATATTTTTTCTGTACATAAATGGTCACACCTAAACCTCAGTAAGCTGTGTTGAAATTTGTTTACCTAATTACGGATAGAATGGGACACCAAATTTTCCTTGTATTTGTAGGTAATAACTGACCAGTATGCTAAATATTCGTTTAGTTCCTCGTGAGAAAAAGAATGATGAATAATATATTTAAGCACATATGGAGGTCTTAATTTAAATGTAAGGTTGTTAACATTGTCAGTTACGCATGTTATTTAAGTATCAAAATTGTTTGTAACTGATACTTCCTGCAAAACCCACACATATTGACTCAAATGAGAAACTAATTTGAGTTTTTCACAAAATTTGATGCCAGCATATGCAAACGATCTGTATCTTTCTTTGATTTCTGTTAGGTTCTGTCCTGATATTTTCAAAAATTGTTTTTGCTGAATTATTCATCATTAAAGTAAAACCACAATAGAATTTCTAGCCATGTAATAAAATGTGGAGCAGGTACCATTAACGCATTTGTAATCATTCATTTTGCTATAACATTTGTTATGCTTGGGTACATGTTTGTCTTTCTAATTTTTCATTCAAAAATCATTCTTGCTATATTTTAATGGTCTTAATACCTTTTGTAATACAACTTTTAAGTTTAGGAGATGAATTCACATTTAGTTTCTACTTGTCCTTAAGATTGTTCAAAAATGTTAAATAAGTGTATTCAGAAAACATTGAATTTGTCAATTTCAGTTTGATAGTAGAATGTCATAATTTCATGTCTTTTTAAAACCTTGCAAAGTTATGTCTAATGTTCTTAACTTTATTACTCTTATAAATAAATTAATTTTTGTTCTTATATTACCTAGTTTTTAGCATCATGATCTGATTACCCCTTAACTATTGATAAAATACTCTTGGTACATTTTTAACTGTCCAAAAAATATATGGAATATTGGTAATGAGGTGGGAAGTTTGAAATTGTAATCAGAGATAACTACTTCAAATTCATATTCTCCATAACTGTCATGTAAATTTATGCAGAATGCTCCACAGATTACTAAATGAAATTTATATATCTATGAAAATTTCTAGTTTATTTCATCACCAATAAGAGTTTAATATATACTCTCTTATTATTCTTCCATTCAAGAAGAATTGTTCAATATTTCAGGATGAGCTATGAATATTACTCGTTGTGTTGTGTATAATGCCAATGTGGAGGTAAATTGTTGTGGTACTATTGTTATAAATGCTAAATTTTAAAGTAATTTGACAATAAATACCACAAAAAAGTTTACCAAAATTCCCTTATTATCGTAACAAAATACAAATATCAGCTGTCTAATATTCTTACAATACAATCACCAAATAAAGTTAGTAAGCAAAATAAACTTTCCTACATCAAATTAATGAAATTGAAAACTGTTTTTAATTCCTAAAATTCTTATTACTTTCAAATAATTGGCACATTTTGTATTAAACATATAAACTACAGTCTGCAAAGTAGTAAAAACCATCGTAGGTATTTAATACTTTCCCACATTTTTCACATTCAATTATAGGTTAAATACTGCTATCCAATAAGAGATAATAGGGTGAAAAAAAGTTTTACTCATAAGATTGGCCAGTGTCTTTCAAATGTGTAATTAAGTATTATGTTCTAATTGCTCAACTGAAACAAACATCATTATCATATAGATTAGAAAAGTATGTTATATCTGATACAATGAATTTAAACCATTTCTTGGGAAAATAACTAATTCATTGGATGGGACAAGGTATTATGTCTTAATTCAATCAATTTTTTGATCTACTGTAACATTTATTATTGTCAAATGATTACAAACTGCATTACTCCATTCCTGAACAGTGAGGTCTCTCAGGAACTGTCATAATTTCAGGCTGTGTGTTGTCTTCCTCATCATTATCTGCAAATCAATTGAAACTCTTCAATGAATGACATATAATTTAAATAATAAACATGTAAAAAATGTACATTTTTTAATATTTCAACAGTACATTATCATATAACAATCATTTATTATGTTGCTATGAATTTTATAGTGTTGAAAATCATTCCTAATGATGGAATCTTACAAGAAAAGCTTCCAATATACTAAAATCTGTTATTAAATTAAACATTTACATATCATTCATACAATTGTGGAGCATTTTATGATCATAATGGCCTTGTGTCAACAAGCAGTTAATGAAGATTCGTATGACCTATGACATTTTAAATTTATTATTTTAGCATTGTTCTGGGTTTTAGTTTACAAATTCATATGGAACAATATTGGCCTTGATTATTACGTACAGATTTATCATATTTTAATTAATAATTTAATATTGGAGCTTAATTTCCAGAATTTTTTATTTTTGTGGGGAAAAATAATTTGTCTTGAAACTATTTATTAATAAATTAATTATCAGTATCTTCAATGGTAATATCTGATCCAATTACATTAAATATGTGGCACAGGGGCCAATAAATCCTTTATTGACTATATTAAAATAAACATAATATTACTAGGCAAATTCTACATTTAATCTATAATCAGGTATTTGAATTAGTAAGTCATGATTTAAAACTAAGAATATTTTCTAAGAACAGAATAAATGCTATTGACCAAAGAGGTTAAGAAATTGAATTATAGGATCTGGATGGAAAATCGAATTGTCTTATCTTCCACACAGAATATTTTATTTGAATATTACCCATTTTAGGTAACTGAATATTTACTACACTAATTTATACTCTTACCAAACAGTTTTATAAGTAATTAAATCCAGGTTTAGGAGTATGTTGACAATGGTGTCCAAAAATTTAGTGAAGAAATTATAGGCTGTTCAATTGTACATACAAGAAGAAATTCTGAAAGAGTGGAAGAAGGAGGAAAGAATGATCCTAGGTTTCAAAAAGTATTCTCTCCATTTGCCTTTATGGAAAGATTTAAGAATTAGAGTATAGATATAGAATGGAACATCTATTTATTCACAAAACTAGTTGCTAAATATTTCATGACCTACAATGCATATATGCTCTAGGAGTTTGCTTATTTACAGTAAGTTTTTATCGTGTCATTTAAATTATGATATGCCAATGCCAAGAATCATAACTTATTACAAGCTTTTCGATGTATTAAATCTTATACAGAAATCATAAAGGAAAACCCACATATTGAAAATTCAGATTGTACAGAAAGATGTTCACTAATTTGAATATTAATGCTTGTTCAACAAATCATCAGTCCACTATGATTATTCAATAAATCATCAGTTTTAACTGTGAAAAGAAGAACCCTTCTGAGAATTCTGTGAGCAGCACTAGAAGATATTTGATATAAATAAATATTTATAACTTAAACCTTGTGTTATTTATGTTGTGAAAATAGTATATTTGGCCGACAAAGATTCATATTGATTGTAACTTACCATCAAAAATTTTTTTCACTTCTTTCCTGACATATTCTAGTTGAAGTAAAAAAGAAAACAGATATTAGAGAAATTGCATAGCAAATATAATAACATTATTTTTAATAATCAAATACTATGAAATTACCAACAACACCCGTTGTCATTATCTCTTGGTTCAATTCTACCTTTGTTGCCAACGAAACTGAAATCATGAACAGCAAATGTAATTGATATTTATTTTACAATTATTTATGTTAAATTTAATACCCTTAATATTATTATCTATAAATTTTACATTTTATTTACATTTATTATATCCATTTGATTGAATTATTTCCTTGAGGGAAGTTTACTAACTGGAAGTTTCATACCTTGAGTGCCTTCGACCAATTAAAAATTGTAACGAATCTCACATATAAATATAAATATTTACTAAAATTATACTTTATATTATAGTTAATATGGTAAATTGTCCCACCAAAATCAATTTGGATAGTGTGTACAATATAAATTAATAAACTATTAAGTTTAATAAACACAACAATAAAATACAAAAACAAGCAATTTAGTAAATAATAACTTAGACATTTTTAATACTTTTGCATTCTGGTGGGGAACTTTTATTCGAGGCCATGGTGTACACAAGAGTGCTTCGATATCCTGCAGAAAATAAATATGAAATATTTAAGGCAATATTCAATAACATATAAAACAACTATCATAATTATTTATATGTAAACATAAATTACATAGCTCAAACAAAATAAAATAAATTGCAAAGATTGTCCATTATGGTAAATCAGATGTACAAGATTTAATTTAAAGACAAGAATATGTAATCATATTTGCTTTGCCATTTGAAAACATCAAAAGAATACCAAATATCAGATAGAAACAGCTAAAATCATAATTATGTATTTGTGTGAATATATTTTTAAACAATTTTAATAAATTACATTTTCACAGAGAATATCTGAATGAGACGTAGCACCATGGTAACTATACAAACAACTAATTAACAAACACATTCTTTTCCATGAAGATCATTCCTTGCAATATGAAAGCTGCTAACATCAATGGCTTTAGTACATGAATAGTTCATAATTGAATGCTGTTAAATGTTGTCACTATTATGTATATACGTGATCAAAACAGAGATATGTAAAATTTGTCAAACCAGATTCTGTTGACAAAACTTATATTTCGAATTATGATAATATGAGTTTTTAAGTTTTTAATCCATATATTATATAAAACATAGAAATACATTGTGACTTTAGAAGTTTCCTATAGTTTTAACTCATAATCCTTAAACAAATTGGTACAATAATTATTCTAAAAATATTTGCTTACTCGTCACTTAATAGTGATCGGACATAAATCTGTAAAAATTCTCAGTATTAGATTTGTCTAGTGCTATTATGATCTTGCTGCCATATGAAAGTTCCTTTGTGCTGGTGTTCATAAATATTAAGGAACAAGCAAAGAAATTTACAATGTAAGAACATCACAGAAACATGTGTTCTTTGGTTCTTAATTTCAGATTAACAAAAAGTCAGCAATTATGGTTATTTTGAAGTAAATTAGATAAATCTTTGTCTTACCATTAGGTGATGATAACCACTGTGCCATTTTCTGTGTATTATTACGTATCCCTAAATGAAATAAAACAATATGTAACATACAGAATTGTTATAAATATAAAATGTTTAACATTAATCAACTTACTTTCTTTTCTGTTCTGCATCTTTGTAATATATGGACTGTAAATTAATTTTAAAAAATTAGTTACATACAAAGAAATGGTTTTAATATTCATTTATTATTATTCATATATCTTATGAAACAATTTATTATGCTTTCTGAAATAGTTATCGTAGAACCTGCATTAGTCTGAAGCTAAAAATTATACCAACAACTCAAGAAATAATATCAAATGAGATTATCAAAAAATAAAGTCTTCTGTCGACCAATGGTTTTTTAGAACTTGAATGCTATCGTAATCTTTACATTGTTTTTTATGTAAAGAGATAAGCTAATGTAAGATTTCAAAAAATACTTCTACTAGCCTGTCCATCCATGATGCATAACCAAGTTTTATAAAATAT
The DNA here is from genome assembly GCA_037074705.1 of Zhengitettix transpicula. Classification (NCBI taxonomy): domain Eukaryota; kingdom Metazoa; phylum Arthropoda; class Insecta; order Orthoptera; family Tetrigidae; genus Zhengitettix; species Zhengitettix transpicula. The sequence continues at coordinate 7,198,361 of CM073595.1, forward strand.
GTTATATATCCAAAGTTATGATGAAAAGAAATTGATTATTCCAAATCCTAGAGTAAAGAAGCTATAAATTTAAATTTAAGATTTAATCAAATATTACTTTAAAGAGATTGTCCAGTCATTAATGATTATTATGAAACACTAAAAGTAGGAAATTTATCATCAATAATGTCTTCCTTATTCAATGTCAGCCCTTTGCAAGAAACACTTACATGTTTATCAGCTTTTTCTCCATAAATCTGAGTACAGAATTAACTGATATCATATACTTATTTATACAGATGTAAATATCAACATGGTGGACTGATTTAGAAAGAAGATGAAACCATCCCATCATAGTGTAGAGGAAATTATGCTTAAAGTATAATAATTAATATAATAACAGATGAACAGATAGAAAATTATGTATTTATTAGTCTTGACATTAAATTAATATCATCAAAGAAAAAATTTATTCTAATTTGCATAATTCAACTATCAACAAGGAAAACCATTAAAAATTACTATCGCATTAAAAAATTATAGTAATATTGAACTCAAAATGAAATTATCTTATTTTTAAGATTAAGTGAAGGTGATAATTGAAAGATAATTTGCGGCATACCTGTGTAATTTATTTAGCTAACAACGAGGTGCTTCAACCACCATTTGCGCCTAACCCGTGTGACTCGAGTATCGATAGTGGATTTAATCGAATACACTGATATGCATATTCAAAACTATGACTAGGTTGTAGTAAATTAATTTTTTTTCGTCACTATTGTGGTCGATAGGATTTTCAGTAATTTTCAAAATAACATCAGTTGAATAATGTATTTCATTTATTTCGAATGATTCGTTTTGAAAAAAATGTTATAATTTGAAACAATGTTGCAAATGATATTAATCGGGTGTAATTAAATTCCCGCTTTGTTTAGAACCGTTGAAATATTCGGATGCAAATCAAAAGAAGTATTCGCATCTATTCCGGAAAATTCAGAACACGACTGACCTCTGAGAACTATATAAAATAACTGCCGTAACTTCTACATTCAAACCGTTCAATGCGAATATCACTGTAGATTTTTCAGATTTTCATATTTTGTAGTACACACATGAGCCAACCGAAGTTAATTAAGCTATGATTTGGTGTCTGCCTATTTACAGTAATGGGCCACTATATTTTGGTGGGCTTCAAGGTTCCAATGTATCGTGGTTACCCATAATAACTGGAGAATTATTGAATCTCAATTCATGGAATGTTTCATTTCAGTGAAAGGTTTACTTCGTAAGTTAAATAATGAGTGATTGGCATACATGTAATTAACGATCACAGGTTCAACTATTCCTTATTATGACTTTAAATCGATATGTTAAAGTTTGGCGTATCCAAAAATCCATTAAACTACGTCCTCTGACGTAAGTAATCTATAAATGTAAGTAATCCAAAGCCAGTATGCGAAGACGTTATCGTTAGATAGGTAGTCGCAAAAATGTTTTTGATTCTCAACCACCTTTACAGATTGAAATGTAAATATAATATAAACATAATAAGCTTTTGTGTTTGTCAACTGTATTGTGTGGTTGTGTTTTTTTTGGAATCTGAAGCAAGGGACAAGGTTTCCAGAAACATTGTGTGGTATTTGTATCATCACTTATTTTGGCTATTTTATGTTACTGAAAGCAACGAACGCTCCATTGTCCCGATTGTGCTGCGGTAGAACCCTGGTTTGGAGCACCGTAGCAAGACGTTCACATGTGGTCTTTTGCATTTCACGTGATTCAATAATGCTTAGCGACATTTAATAATATGCAGATATAATTCTAAATAATCACACTATCTGTATAATTATATGACAACAATATTTGATTTGATTTACAACTCTTTGATTTGTAATAAATGATTACATGTCAGTTGACGAAAGTCTTTGGTATGGATCGGAAAGTGGATTTAACTCTACATTTTTAACTTCCATCTTATAAATTTCTTGAAAAATAATTTTAAGTTACTTCCGTAATTTTATTTCATGTTTTATGTTATGCTTAAGAATTATGTGTTGGGTTAGTATGACTCGGGGAGTCGAAAGCTAGAAGTGATTTAACCTTAAGCTAACTGTTCCTAGTTCCGTACATACTTTCGACCGATAGTCCATTAATTTAAGACCTATAAAATACATATATAACATCAAACCCAATAAACATTCCTCCAAATTTCTTTACGAATAGAATACTTAAATATACTCATTGAGCGTTGCAGGAAATAATTGTCCCCCAGTCTTCAGACATTACGAAAGATTAAATTGATGAAATTGTTAGCTAGATTCATAATGTATACAAATATTCGCCATACTGTAATCACAAATATGGCAAGAAAGTGAACAAACATTTGCCGCAAGGATCGTAAAGTATTTAAAAAGGATTTATTTCCTTTGTTCGACACGTAGTAACGTCTCTCTCTCGCGTGACGTCACGGTCTCTTCGCGCGCAGTAATTTAACATTATAAAATCAGATTTTTCAATTATAATTCTCTAGGTGTTTCTCACCCCCATAGTACCGTTTCTCGTGTTTTGAAGAATATGCGTACCAATTTTTGTTGCAATCTGTCCACGCGTTAATATCTGTATAGAAATTAACGTAAATACATGCATACATACAAACAAAAGTGCATCTTTTATATTATATAGATTAACCGTCACAAATTATTTTCAACCCCGCAGATAATTTATTTTCAGTTATTTATCTACGTGTTAAAAATAAAAAAAATATTTTATTATTCTCATTCATTTATTACAATTTTTCTTTTCTACGCTTATTGATATATATATTGTAATACCTAATTAAGGAGGCAATTTAAAAAGGCCATTATTTGTTAAAAACGACCATTATTTGTTTATATGGGATAATTATCTGACGACACAGAGGAGAGGCGGAAGCCAGCTTTTATCTATTTTGATGTTTCCGAACGACTTTGTCGGCTAGTATAAAAAAAAATTGAGTGACAGCGCGGACTGGGAAAGTAAGCCGAATTGTGTTTTTTGTCTGTTCTATGTTTCGGGATTTCTGTTTGACGGTGTCCGGAACAAAGAATAAGTAACAGTCTCTGTTGACTCAAAAATTAGTTTGATTGGCATGTGGATTTTCGTCGCCAAGACTGTGGGAACAAAATACTGTGGGAAAGCCGGATATGATCTGTGTGTGTCCACGCAAGATCGTGGGAAATGAGAATATTCTTAAGAGGGGATTTTGATAGAAAAAGTCAGTCGAAAAGCAGAGAGCGGACGAAGTGGTTGTGGTGTCTGGAGCAGCCGGAGGTCTGTGCTCGAAGGTGGAGTTTTGATGTTGGAAGTCGGAGCTTGAGGAAGGCAGATGGTTTAGTTGAGAGGAGTGTTAAGTTGAACACTAGATTTGAACTCTGTCACAGTGTATGTTGAGAGATATGGAACATTTTAAATAAATTGATAGTTTGGGAGTTGGCAATCATACTGGCCAAACTGACTGGTGGCTGCGGGCGAAACATCTGTACGATGCAAATAACCAGTGCAACCGAGGCATCAGAAATCTACATTCTGTAGTAAGGATACAAAATAGAATAAAGTGCTGTGTTGTTAAATCGTGTGTCAGTGAAATGTCTGTGTAAATTCTATGCACAGAATTGGCCATTTTATTTTAAAAGTGAAACATGTTCCTGAACTCAGAATGCAACTTGTATGTAACGATTTAATAATAAATAATTTTTGTAAACCGTAAATTAAAGGTGAAAGGTCAGATTTCGTTTCTAGTAACTTCATAAAATTGTATTTTCTATATTCTGTAAATTCTTCCAATTGTAATTGGATATTCGTTCTTTCAATCAAGCCCGGTAGAGACCCTGAGATATTGAGTTTTCATTTCATTGTAAAACTGAAGATATAAATTGTCTTAAATACCACAAAATGGTAAAAATTAATTGATTGTTAAATTTAATATAACTGTGACATAAATAATAAAATTAGATATTTAAATTGTATTTTGAGTATTTGTTTTGTTTTATTGAATTTAATAATTTGTTTAATTCAAAAATTCCTGTCTAATTCATAGTATTTAGTGCTCCAATGTGAGCAAATTAATTAGCCTTTTAGTTCTAAATAACATTTGGCAACAACTTGAAGCAATTGTTATCATTTGTCGTTTATTTATATTTTGATGCGACAAAGTTTCACATCAATTTAATTTAAAGTCTTTTATTTGGTTATTACATATTTGGCTTCCACAACGTGGAGCAAATTAAGATAAATTCAGATAGAGAAATAATTTTTTTATATATAATTTGCTCTTTTAGTTGGTTATTACAAATTGGCGCCCAACGTGGGGCAAATTAAGATAAATTCAGATTGAGAAATAAAAATATATTTTTTATAAATTGCTTTTTTATTTGGTTATTACAATATATATTTAATATATATATTTAAAATTACCCTTTCAATTTTTTTCTGACAGAAAAAATTAGTAGGTCATTGTCTTCAATCTGCGCGTAGTTACACATTCTAACTTCTTTCTGTTGGGATCAATCTTTACTGAAACTACTTTCAACCATTGAAGAACTTGGAAATGAAAACAATAAAGGTTATTCCTTATTAAACGGTTTTGAGTATTTTTGTATTATATTTGTCCCAATATTTCTTGAAGATAATTTGGTAGAAATCAAAATTGGTTCGAATTAAAACAATTAAAACAAGACATTTAGTTAAATTTGTAGTATTTCATTAATTTTTTCATGGAACACCTCGCCCAATGTTGTTGTCTCGACCACTTTGGCAGTCGGAAATCCTACCATAGTGGAAGTCGTGAAATTTGGAATGTGACCTCAATTTTCTCATTGTCGCTGTACAATTCATGGGAAATAGTTGCACCTTTCATAACACTCCTTCTGTTATACTTTTTCTTCAATAACTTACATAAAAATTTAAATGTCAGACTGGAATTGGAATATTATCAGTGAATCGAAAATATCTTTCATGCAGTCTAGGCTATATAGAAAATGAAGGTTCATAATTATTACTAATCGGAAAATGGATCTATCCAATGGTGTTGCGATGAACATACACCAATCATGTCACACGTATATTGTGGAATTTGTTATATGAGACGAAACAACAACAGATATCTTGCAATACTTCGCAAGTCTTTATTCCAACATGATTTATCATACAAGTTCCGTTTGTCTACAGCATATTTATAATAACTTAATTTAATAAGTTTTCAAGAAAACTTTAAATAGTAATCTGCTCAACAATTGTGGAAAAAAGCTTCTGTTTTTAATATTAACCAAATGATTTTCAGTTCCTTTTCTCCAGCGTCAAGTAGATTCCTTCTTTCGGACGAAGAATGAGTTCTGATAAATATTTGACTTCGTCACGCTTATGAACTGATTTTATTTTAAAAGTTCGTAATAGTCTTGAAAGAATTATTTTTTCTTCCAACATTGCAAACTTTTGGCCTGCAATCAGATGGATATTTAATTAGATATCAAATATACGTAGCAATAATTTGTTTTATCGTATTATTATAAGTACTCGTCTACAGAAAACTATAAAAATTAATTATGTTCAAAGATACATAAAAAATGGTAAAAAAAAATTATAAAATAATTCTGTGACAAAAGTTTGACAGACTTGTTTATAGGAAAAAATTTGCTTGGTTAAACACAAAATGGTTTAATGAAACTCACCAATGCAATTCCGTGGCCCTGCACTAAAGGGTAAATATGCAAATGGATGTCGTCCTTGGATATTTTCGGAAGAAAACCGCTCTGGATCAAACTTTTCAGGGTCTGGATAAATATCAGGATTCTTGTGAATCATATTAACTAATATGGCAATATTTGTCCCCTCTGGTATAGTATAACCCACTGCAATGTGATAATCATTAGTATTCCAAGTGATAATCATTAGTATTCCAATCTAATTGATATCACATCATGTTTTATATATAATCTTAAATTCGGCATTTATTTAATTGCAATATCTACAATTTAACAAATAAATTGATGAAATAATAATAAAAAATTTTCATTATTGTACCACCAACCGAGTAAGAAGATTAAACACTTTTAGCAGAATATTTATTATTTGTTAAAATCCGTCGACTTTTTGACTTTTGAGAGCTATTTTTTTGAATCCGGATTCAGGTTCTAATAAAATTAATAACTCACATCAACTTATTTCTCCCTCACCGCTTCATGGTATAATATTTAGTTTTTACATAATCACGTCACAGATGGTGTCGTATAAAAAAAACTAAATCATTATTGAAATCAGCTCAATAAATAACTCTTACTTACTGACATCAAGATCAACATCGAGGTTTCTTGCGAAGAAAGGTACACTAGGATACAAACGCAGAGCTTCTTTAATAACCTGCTCCAAATACTTCAACTTTTGTAAATCCTCATACGTGGGATCTCTCTCTGTCCCTTCAAATACTTCATTTATTTCTGCGATAATATTTTCCTAAAAAGTTAGACAAATTAGTATTGCTGAAAAATCGAATTATTTACACTACAAGGGTTGTTTCATAAGTCTGGTAAAAATGTAACAAAAAGAAATTTTTTTTAGGAAACTTACTTTTTTTCTCAACATAGTCTCCTTCCTTAGCCCAGCGAGTTTCCAATTTTTCAACCCATTACAAAAATAGGGTTTGCCAAACTATGAAAAATACTCCATCACAGCCTCGATGATGAAAATTTCTTCCCACCAAGCCAAATTTTCAAGTTCGGGAACAAGAAGAAGTCACTTGGTGTTAGGTCTGGTGAATAGGGTGGATGAGAAACCAATTCGAATCCCAACTCGTACACTTTAGCCTTTGAGACTGCTGCTGTGTGCGCTGGCGCATTGTCCTGGTGAAACAGCACTTCTTACACGCCATACTTGGTCGTTTCACAATCAGTACCCGTTTCAAACGATCCAACAGAGCAGCATAATAGAGCCACTTTCCAAGTCACCTATGAATATTATACCCTGCGAATCCCAAAAGACTCAGTTCATCACGTTTCCAACTGACAAAACGGCATTCGCCTTTTTAGTTGCACTTTCATTGTTTTGATTCTTTTTTGGTCTTTTGATAGTAGTGGTGGATGTACGTTTCATTGACGGTTACGAATCTGCGCAAAACGTCTTGTGGGTTACGCCTAAACATCGCTAGATTCTGTGTTGAAATGTTTTTCCGAATCCGTTTTTGGTCCAATGTCAACAGTAGCGGCACAAATCATTTTCATGGCCAGTTTTTCATGGAGGATGAAATTCACTCGTTCAGTTGGGAATCCTACGGCATCGGGTACATCACGCACATTTAGTCTGCGATCTTCCATTACGATATTCTGAACATTTTCGAAATTTTCCTGAGTGGTGACCTGAATTGGACTGCCGGAGCGATTTTCATCTTCTGTGCTTCTGCGACCTCGCTTATCTCATTAATCCAGAGGTAAATGATCTTCAATGCCGGTGCTGAGTCCGCATGTACTTCATCCAATTCGGTTTTGATTTGTGCAGCTATCCATATCTTCAAATGAAAATACATAATGACAGTTCGCAATTGTTGTTTTTATCCATAGCCTCCTCCTGATTACACATCTATCTGTACAGAAGGCTGTCAAAAATAATTTACGACTGGCATACGTTTAAAACTTTTAGGAATATCTTTGAAAGGAACATGTACACCAATAATGGTGCAAAAGTGAAAAAGTTCCCGCTCTTTCATAAAAATTTACCAGACTTATCGAACATCACTCGTATTCTCCTTTGTTACAGGAAAAGTTCCGGATAATTAAGGGTATGATGAAAATGATATAATTGTCTAAATTCCAAGCTTATCAAAAGCTTGCTGCGATGAAAGTAAATGGATTCTGTAAGTTATATATATAAGCGTTATTTATTTCTAGACAACAAAGCATTATATATGTTTTATATTTGAATACAGTGACGTTAATCAACATGAATATTTATTTCATTACTCTTCTCATGATTGTTTAAAAGACCGTCATCATCTGTATGCTACGGAGAAGGGAGAATTCTGCAATATTCTGATGGCTGGAGTAACATTATAATTCAGGGCTCAGTACTATGGAACACTCTGTTAAATTTTGCAGGTTCCAGAAGATATTACTCAATTACTAATCGTGGCTCTTAAGCTCGAACTGGCTAAATAGAAGCACGAAACTAGATACACCAAGAGGTGGATGGCACAGAGCAGGAAGATGACAAATATAAATTTCCAGAAATTGAGCAGAACACGGTCAATATCGTTGTATGACACCAAGACCTGGGCCCACTCACAGTTCACACCTCAGTGACCAAAAGCATGGAGAACCACTAAGATGGTAGTGAATGTGGGACAAAGAGTAGAGCGAAAGGCTCGAACAACGATAGGCGAAGAGGGTTCAATTTGTGGCAAGGACAATTATTACCTTCCGTAGTGCCTCAGCGGCCACGTTCATAACACGAAATACGTTTACAGGACGAGAAATCCACACAGATTGTATAAATCTGCGACGATATTGACGACGTCCACCACACAGTCTTCAGTCGTGAAAAATGGGAGGAATAGAAAAGTGTCCTACGAGAAATGATGCCAGAGGACCTTCTGCCAAACATTTTGACACGCAAAGAAATCTAATATGTCAGAATGTGCCAAAAATAATAATTACAAATAAGTACGACGAAGATGTATATTATCTGAATGTGTAAACGAGAAATAAGAAAATGCCGTGGCACCATGAAACGACTCCAATATGAAGAAACGTTCAATCAATCCGAGGGTTAATTCCAGTCAGTTTAGTAGCTCCGTATCTCACACATGGATTACATGGTTTCTTACTCAGGTGTCTGAGTAAGAAACATGCATTATCATTGTCATGTTAAGGAAAATGCAAAATGCAGTAGTAGTAATAGGTATTTGTGCTAATGGTAGCATCAGCACCCGTCATCTGTAGTAGCATAGCAGTAGTTTGTTAAGTCTTGCTGTTTGAATGTTTTCATTTACTGATTGATGATTTAGCACTGGTGTGTTAGACCCAGTTTACACAAGTTTCGTGCAAATCATTAGTAACTTCAAACCACTCACAAAAAATGGGACACCAAAACCGAGAGTATTAGTATCACCGTTATGAAAAGTGTAAGACTGAATAGAAGCAGATACTATTTAACTAATGTCAAGAAGTACCCATCATTCCTCCACACTGTTTTCACTTCATTAGTGTTAACGGTCCAGTTAGATGGTACGTGTTTAGTACAAATAGTTAGCACTAAGTTCATGTAAGCAGGGTCTGACACTATCAGCACCTGTAATTAAAGCAGTGCTAGTATCAGTATTATGAGCAAGTTTCATTATACAGAATTGCACTCCCAAAGTAATCAAAAATTTTCAACTGATTTAATGAAAACTTACAACAAAGCTATATTTACACGAAGTACAATAAATTAAAAACTTATATTCCGATTCTCACCTGAACTTCTGGATGTAGTCCAATTAAAAATAATGACCAGGATAATAATGCAGCAGTTGTGTCATGACCCTATGATCAAAAAAATAACATATTAAAATTGCTATTAAGGATTATCTTTAAATTCTGCTTTCTGGGGATCCACTGAATCAAATCCTTTTGCAGCAGATTCTGCAGCATTTAAATTTATTCGCCCTTACTAAAGAAGAGACATTAAAATTATCATATCACAATCTATTTCCCAGTTCCATTGCTTTTGCACATGGGCCATCTAAATGAACATTCTCAGCCTTTTGTTTCTGAAGCCACAGAAGCAATTTCCCTTTTTAAAGTCTGATTGTTTGCTATAGGATGGTCCAAAAACTCGCACACTTTCCTTGATATCTTTTGATTTTGACGAAATTGTATCCCAGCCCTTGTCATTGTCCATCTTTATTATTACTATTATTTCTTAACATAATTTGAAATGCTAAGTTTCTCGTGATGCTGTCCCTTTTTCTGTTACTGGTATCCAAATTGCAAGCACAATAAAGCCAATAAGAGATGTATAACCCATTATTCATTAGATATAATGACTTATAAGATAGATATTATTAAAGAAGTAAATCTCTTCTTTCAGAACTAACTGATGACTGGGCAGTGAAAACTGTTGACCAACATACAAATGACACCACAACTTCCCTTAACAGAAATGTGAGTAATCTCTCTCTCTCAAAGACAGATTACAATAAAATAGAATAGTGGAAAGTAATATCATACACAGTAGACTTACATCTCATACATTTAACACAGTTCATGAATTTACAATAATATATTTAAATTAACTTCTACACTATATATAATATTATAGCATATGCCAAGAATATGATAAATAATAATTTTAGATTAGTGTTAGAAGTGCTCTACAATTCCTGAGTTATTCCACACCACTGTAGCCCAGATTCTCAATAGGACTTATCAAATATGAACTAATACTAATACTGGCCTCAAACATGAAGGTGTCGACTTCTTCCCTGATGTCAAGATGTGAAAGTTTTTCTCCATTTTCTGACAATTCAATCAAAATATCCAACAAGGACATTTTCTTCCCTGAAATATGATATGACAGTAAAATGTTTATGACATTTACAATTCAACATAGAAATATATTTTGAATTTAATTGTGCATTTTATAATGATTAAGTGACTAAGTGTAAAATATGTTTATGTAGCATTAAAATGGAATGTTTTCAAAGTAATTATACATTTCTGTTCTTCTTACTTCAAAAATTACATTAAGAGTTACATAATACAGGATATAAATTAAATGAAAAAATAGAAATTTTTGATGTGAGACTTTACAAAATTATGAAGAATTTGAAAAAAGAAAATATTATTTTATAATCACAGTTTGAAAATAAAAATAAAAATAAAGGGAAACTTTAGAAATCTTCATTTATATTATACAAATTTATAATTATTAAATTAATAAAATAAATTTATTTATGCTCATCAAATTGTTGATTACTGATTAGGAACACCTACATATTAACTTCACAGTGAAAAAGCCGTTTTCAAATATCTTGTAGCAAGTATTCCAAATGACAAAATGTATTTATTCTATTTTCAATATGTATTACTTTGACGTTATTTCCATTCTAAATTCATTATTTATACAGAAATAGAAACTATTAAATTTATAATACAAACAGGTTACTTACTTGCACTTGATGCATTTCTTGCATATTCTAGCTTATGAATTCTCCATTCAGCTTGCCTTTCCTTTATTACCTAGAGCAACCAGTAAATGAATCATTATTTTTGTGCATTACACTACCTTTTCATTGTTCTTTTGTTGTTTTTATATCAATTAATGAAGATTGCACTTACATTGCCCTAATTAAGTATAATGTTCTTAAAATCTAGAAAATTTATTTGCAATTAATTTTTCTTTGTAAAGAAAATATATTACTCAACATATTTGTGAACACTTATTATGACACAATGTTTCAGTATAAACTGTATTACCTTGCTTGTGAAACCATGAAGCACTTCTAAGACTTTCTGCTGTTCATAATATGTGGGACTAATTCGAAATGCGTATGGTTTGTGTAACCAAGGAGTAAGTTGTCTGCGTGAAAATAATTCACTCATTCTGTTCAAATTATAACAAAGAATAAATTTCTATAAATCAACTTGATTTAAAATATATATGAAATATTACATATATTGTGAATATATTAGGCTCTTTCTAATACAAAAACACATGAAATTATTACAAAACAAATTATTAAATTTTAATTCAGAACTGTTTATCTTTACTGAAAAAGTCTGTATAAAGCATTAAAAAAAACTTTTATGATATCAATAAATAATCATATTTCTTCATTAATAATATATATATTTTCGATATAATACAATGACATACAGGGGTAAAAGGTTATTAAGGTTAATGAATTACACATAAAAATACATAGATATCTAATTACTACAATGAAGCATAAACACTTAGTTGTTTTCATAATATTATTACTGCACAGAGACAGTTCTAATTATAAGTAATAACACAAACTTTTATTTTATCAAATGATTGCAATATTTGGGTGTTTGAAAAGTATAATTTAGATAATTAACGACTAAACTCATTTATTTTAAAATACATTTGTTATTGTTACATAAACCTACTCTTCTGCCAATGTACTCTTATTTCAATTGTTTAATATAAGTAATTGATTATATTAAGAATAGTTGATCATTTTGATACAATCAGAACATGTTGAGTAGATAAGATAATGCATAAAATCAATTTGCAGCATTTCATGGTATCAAAACTTACTTATTTTTATGAACTGATTTGCATAAAAGTTGAAATCGAAAATTATTTTTGTGATAATATTGGATAATTATGGTAAATCTGTAATGACTCTTTTGAAAGTTCATTAATTTTGTATTTTAAGACTGAATATACTGTGCCATTTTTACCAATAAAATCTTTGTCGTATTTATTCGTTACTTATGTAATAATCAAAATTATTCCCAAAGATTGTTAACTAATTTATACTTCTTTCTGAAACATAATTCCCAAACCTTTTTACTGCAGTTACATATTCAGTGTGGTTTCCATCCATTGCATTAATTGATGTACCCATTGCTGTTTCTGTAAATGATAAAGTAACTATAACATGATTTATTAAAATTTAACAGTAATATTTTTTAAATTTTCATAAAAACAAATGTATTTAATACATAAACTAAAAGTATGGATACGGTACCAAACTGAAAAATCAAAATAATCTTATAGTGTTTTATAATCAAATTTATTTCAACTGATTTTGTCCTTACAGTATACATTGAGAACCCTTCAACTTTTAAGCTTCTCTATGAAACTAATGGTGTGTGTTTCCCTCATGATGTTTTATTTTGTAACTAACTGAGTGCCCGGCGTTGCCCGAGATGTCAATTATCCATAACACACGATATGATTCCAATTTTGGTTGCTTTTGTGCTATTTTCATGTAACGCTCGTCGAACCCTATACCTACATGTGCTCACCTCCAATACCGAAGGGGGTTGAAGTCATTAACCAAATATATCGGCCGTTTTTACATGTTAGAAGATGACCACCCCCACAAATGTGCGATAATCGAAAAGTATTTATTCCACGCAAAAATCGGCCGATTACATTGTCAGGAAATTTCTACCCCCGCCCACCACCTCCCAAACCCGTCGCGTTACCCAGATTGTCACAATTAGACTCAGCGACATTCATAGTCTTTGAATTGATTCGAATCTCGGTTGTTTTAGCGTTATTTTTATTTTACGCACCTCCACCACAACCGCTAACCTTTCTCCCCTCACAGGGGTTGAAATTATACACAAACAACATCGGTATAAATACTATCAAAGTCATTAACCCCAGGAAATAATTATTTAACGCAAATATCGACCGTTTAACATGTTTGAAAATTTCCACCCCCAAACACTCGCGCTTGGGGGCCTTAAACGGCATGTTGAATGTCGTATTTCAACCCAGTGACAACTGTAACCCCGGATTCGACTCCAATCTCGATAGTTTCTGCTTTCTTTTTATGTAATGCCATTCCACGCGTACACTTAAGAATGCACCCCTCCGAAGCCCGAAAGGGGTTGAAATTATACACAGAGTACATGTAGAGAAATTTTAATAATACCATTGTTCCCGCAAAATTCAGAGCTTTACTTATTTTAAAATTTCTATTTTCCTCCCACCTCCGCCCAACTACTCCCACCACAGCCCACGCCCGCGGCTTGCTTAGATTGTCATGAATAAACTCAGGGACATTACCTTCGATCTGAATCGAATCTCGGTTGTATTAGCGTTATTTTCCGGTATCTCCCTTCCACACCCACCCCTAAGCGTGCTCCCATTCATGTCGCTAGGGGATGAAATTTTACAAATGTACAATGGGGGGAAATACTACAGATCTAATTAAACTTTATTCCACGCATATATCGACCATTTTACTTGTTTGAAAATTTCCACCCCCGTCCATCCGGGGGTTAGATGGCTAATTGAATATCATACTTAAACTCAGAAAAAATGATTTAGTACTGAATTGAGAATATTTCAATCAAGGTCTCTGAAGATAAATTTGGTTACAATTTCACAAATTCTTGTAAACTGCATAATATTTAAATAGAAAATGTAAGATATATGTGTATAAAACATTCATTCTATCGAAAGGTATAAAAATTAAGCTTAAATTTGTAATTAAAGTTATAATAATGTTTACCACATATAATATCCAATGTGCAGTTTGTTAATATATTGCTCACATTAACTGATGGAGCTCCTACATTTTTCATTAGTTTTTCCACCAAAATTTTGCTATTCTTGTTAAAAACATCAATGTAGTCTTCCAAAATTTTGAAGTGAAATGCGGGTGTCAATATTTTTCGCCGTTCATGCCATTTAGTTCCTTCAACAAAATAATGTAATATTACTTCAAAACACTATTAATTTTGTAGATTTAAAGTTAAAAGACATACCTGTGCTGGTAAGAAGCCCTTTGCACAACCAAGGTTCTAGAATGAGGTAGTCATTACTTTTGTTTATATGCTGTGTGCTACTTAGTATTTTCTGTAAAGAATAATAACTTGCAATTAGTCAGTACATAGGTAAACGGCTTATACAGTATTGAAATATGATCTATTACCTTCATTAAGAAAAGTTTCTCAGAGATTGAAGCCTTTCCCGGTGCAGTTGTTCAATATATTGTTCTCGGAGTTCAACCGGGTTTTGCATAATTGTAGAACGCAACGTTTCGACGAATAGTAATAGGCCTAGAAGATGACGACAGAGCTTTTAGTCGTCGAAACGTTGCGTTCTACAATTATGCAAAACCCGGTTGAACTCCGAGAACAGTATATTGAAAAAGTTTCTCAGGTTTCCACCCAGGTTATCTCTGCAGACAGCGGCAATTGAACAGCTATGACTGCCATCTTCTTTCAGGCTAGAAGGTTGCAATGATAGCCATCGAAATGTCATTGTCTATGGGGATAACTCGGGTGGAAACTCAAAAAGATTTTATCAATTTTATTTCTCAATTAGCCTTTGAACTTTTATTATATTTTTAAGAAGAATGTAATGTTTACATTAGATACTTTTGAACCATAATACTCGTTGAAATTACAGTAACTTACTTCTGTAAAATCTTTCATACAAAAATATTTATTTTTTCATACCTCCACACTATCCAGATCGGTGAGAATAACCATTGGGAAGCCGAAGAACCACACTCTGAATATACCATAATAGTCCTTTGAAAGTTTTTCAACTACATATATTAGTTCTAAAATGAAGAAGCAGAGTATGTAAATATATTATAAATACCTATTTGGATCAATATTCTATTCATTTACTCACTTTTACTTTTTAATATGTAACTTTAATATTTTTATAAACTTTAGAAAGGTATATTTAATTCAGTTTAAGGATTAGTGTTAAAATAATTTATGTATTTTTAAAAATTATTTTACAGTACTTGGAAATTTAAATCAATTAAAACCCAATTTTAAGTCTTCAAAAATTCCAAATTTATTAAATATAAATCCTGTTTATAAATTAATGTATAGATGTACTAATGAGAAATTTTTGAGAGAGATAAAATAAGGAGAGGTTTTTATTTATTTATATAGAATTAGTAACCAGTAAAATTAATTAAAATATTTGTGAAATGTCTGGATAATATAGATGGGAAAAACTTCACGAGGTTAAGGTTGGGAAAGTAAATGGAAAGAATAGATGATGATTATAATCAACTGAAAAATAATTATATTTCACGAATGAAAAAATAAAAGAAATAATTTAAACAATAAATAATGTCAGTGATAATTTTGGAGAATAATGAATTTAATAAAGTTCTATATAGTATATGAGTTTTTCATATATTAAAGGACTTACGGAGAAAGTGGTTTAAGTTATTAAAAAACAATGGATTTAATTTAATTTCGGCTGTACTACAACCAAAGCATAATATTAATCTGTTTATAAATAATATGATTTATTGCAAGAAAATAAAGTAAGTTATAGGATTAGGTAATCATTGCTCACAGCATTACATTGGGCACACAGGCATATGGATGGAACATAAGCTTTATCATCACTGGATTAATATGAAATTACACTCTGAAATTAATTTGACTCAGTCTCTACGAATAAAAATAAAATGGTAAATTGGGAAGAGATCAAAATACTTCATAAACAGAAAAATTGACAAACATTATAGAATATATCAATGAGAAACCTTGGAGATATTATGAATAACAAGAATGAGGTTGGCTAAGTTTTTTTAATTTATTTGAGTAATTTAGTATTGTAGATTAGGTTTTCATCATAATTTAAATATGTTTATAATCATTTGTGAATAAATAAATATCATAATTGTCTCCTTGGTCTAAGTTACTAACAATTTTGCACATTATTCGAAAAAACTTGGATGAATATAATTATTTCAATGTTAATTTCATATGTTAGTGGCACAGAGGTCTGGTTTGGGGCAGGTGGGAGAGCCTATTGCATAATTCTATAAAATTTGTTATAACATTGTACAGTCATAGAGTATGCATGTACATCTCCTCTCACAATAATTTTAATTTTAGTGTTTATATTAAAATTGTCTTAGGAGATTAACGCTTCTATTTTATTACATTTTGACGTAAAAATTTGGTCAGGACCTTTAAATTGTTTTTGAATTGATGAATATAATTCTTTTATATGGTCTGAATAAATGAAGAATTTTTATATCCAAAATTAATTTAACACGGTATTCATTTATGTATTTGCAGGAATGTATTACTCATACAAAAACAAGAAAAATTGTCACATAAACATATGCCTGACAGATATTAACTTTTAAGCCATTAATGGAATAACGTTAAGTGTTACAGGCGACGTCTACAAGGACTTTATTTAGACCATTCTTCCAGACCTATTACAGGATGTACTCTTTCAAATAAGGAGTTTGTTGATTAGACATTTTAGTTTGAAATGCACTCGCTGAAATACCATGGTATATGGATTTTTATTTATGAGGACACCTAAAAAACGGTTTATGTAGTAGGCATTAATAATGCAGAGACACTTCATGGACGTGTCTTGAACTCCTGCAAAATCGTTCGACAAAATATGAGAATATTTGACGTGAGTAGAACCAATCAGAGATTATTTCGAACATCTTTTATGAGTTGATAACATTTTCAACACTTGCTAATAATATAATAATTTGTCAATATGCGCTTTCATAACTTATAAACGAAGGAATTTCTATGATATTTTCTTTACTTGGACTAAGGGAGCCTTCTCCCAAGTTTTTAAAAGTAGTATTGAAAAATAAACTGTTGTTTTTTTTATATAAAGAAGGTAAAAAACATTCACGATGCTGTCTCTACAAAGACAACAAATTTCAGATTGATACTCTGTTTAATATTTAAAACTGTTGAACGAAATACTTTAATACACAGCGTAGATCACAATTATTTTTAATTCGATCCTGCTACGCGTCGAAACTGTTATATAAAACTCCAGCCACAGATAAGTACCAGAGAATACAGCATTCCCAGTACTATTCACAAGTCAAATAAATTGTAAACTGAAAGTTTAGTGTAGAAGAGTAAATTTTTCTTACCACCAGGAGGTATATTAAACATCAAAGCATTTCCTACTAATGGAAGCGTTGGTGGGCCTGGAATTTTGTTAATCACAATTGATTTCCTCCATGACCAGAAATGATACGGTGACACATTGTAAAGAAGCCAGGCCACAAACAGGACGGACACTACGACGAGGAACCACATCTCGCTCTAATGAAACATTTCTATATAAATCAGCGAGACCTTGGACTGTGGGAACTGATTAGATTAAAAGAATAAAAAAAACAGTCGAACTGATTGCCCTTCACACTCTTACGCTACTGTCTTCACAGTGCAAAACAATCCGAGAACGTGTGATTGCCATATCGTAAGAGATATAGATATAGAGATATGGAATAGATATATAATGACAGCATGTCAGGTTAGATTCATTCTTCAATACGAAATCAATACAAGAACGATCGTTTATAATTTCGAAAATGTTAATTTTTTAGGGAAGAAGTAGCGTATGCACAATGTATGAAACGTATATACTAACTAACCCGAAACATTAAGAAGTTTACCAGACTTTTCATTTACATTTAAAAATATGAATACTTTTTTAAACAAAGTTCGACTATCGAATGTGGATTTAATCTTGATAAAGTGATTCAATCTGCAATCAGTCTGCCAGTATTATACAGCACTAAAATGTCAAACAGTTATTTTTCTTCCCTTGTTAAAAATAAAAAAAATTACAATACCGAACTGTCCGTGTATAGTTGAACTTTAAGTCCATTAACACTAGAAATATGAAACGAAGGAAAAAGATTAAGAATAAATTTTGGAGTAAAATGACACATTTCCAGGTAATTTCGGCACATAATTCATTTTATTTTAACTTTGGTTCTGATTCCGCATCGATCCAGATTTTTTTCGGAAAAGTAATCCTTATATGCTGAAATTGAAATATACCATGCGAAAAACATTTGAAGCAAATGATTCAATAGATCTTAAAAGTAGACGGTTGTCTACGGTTACGAGCGTGTTTGGCGAATTCTAGACGTATAATTCTTTGATGAAAGGTGAGTAACAAGAGTCAATGTCAGACGTAATAAATACCTCAGGATCTTAAGGCTATAAAATTTTGCCTGAGAAAAGCTTTGGACGCTACAAGTCGAATTAGGCGAGGAGGGGGTTTCAAAGAACAAACTACAATTGGTGAAAAAAAAAACATAGAGAGGTTTGAGGATTGGCTACGAGATTTTAAATGAAAAGGAACAATAAGGACTTTTATTATTATTACGTTTATGTTGGATTATCATTATTTTAGAGTTGTGACATAATTTTTGGAGTAGCCGCTGCAAGTTGGATGGCACGAGAAGTTGGAAAAATCTGGCTGAAAGAAACCCTTAAAATTCTCCACTGTACTGGTTTTTTTTGTAACATACTGCTTATATTTGTAGAACAGCTGCTGATATAATTCTGCTACTGTTCATATCTAGCCACCAAACTCACGGATATCCTGTGGTTTGTTTTACGTCGCTAAATCTGGATAGCAGCTGTGACTCTAGATATTGTCAGTTTTGACTGGATACAATTACTGCATTTCGTTTTGATCTTGAAGGTTGGCTAACATGTTGGGGGTTCTTTTTCGAACATGTAAACCGCGGAGCAAAATATCCGGTTTGCGCTGGAACAATATATAACGTAGACGTTTCGAAGGCCTTCAATGAAATCGTGTTCATGCCTTGAAGCTGATGGCAGTGAAAGTCAGAGATGCGTCATTGTCATATGTTATTGCCCGAATGCAATTTCTAGGAACTTTCATTAGTTCTCTACACAGGGAAGCTTTCGGTCATTGATACATTATTCATTGCTGAGATATTATTATTAATCACATAGTATTTTCTATATCTAGTGGGAATTTCTGAGATATGCATTTCCCGTTTCATTATACTTATATTTTATTTGTACAAAGTCGTAGTCATATGTTATTACGACTGTCATATTTCCGGAAGTCGACTTTCATTTGTCCACGTCGTCTGCCCTGTGCGCAAGCGGGCTCTGAACTTTGTTATTTACATTGTATTCCAGATACTGTACCGTTCTGACAGGAATGTGCAATAAGCGAATATGAATATTTGTGAAGGAATAGTGCATACTACCATCTGACCGTAATATAAACATATAATCTTCCCATTTATTTCAATTTTAAATGATTTAAAAACATAAATCAGTATTGCGAAATCGTCTTTATTATTTGAGCATCATGTCAGCTGGTACCAATTTAGTAGTACCTGTTGTTTTGTGGGGAAAACATGCTCCCACACACTGCATTTCGTGCATACTTCTCTCGAGGGATCAAAGGACGTTGATTACTGGTTGTTATGATGGACAAATATGTCTGTGGCAAGTGGATCCTGACACCCTAAAGGTAGAGTGAAATTATATCATGTTCTGCTTCCAAAGTAGTATTTTTAATATTAAGGTTGTTAAGATCTACCTTTAGTCAGTTACCAGTGGCCTTTTTAAATCTATCCTCCATTTCTGAAATTCCTCCTTAGCTAAGAATTTAATTCAGGATTATAATAATTTCCCTTTCATCAGTGCAAAAACTATTTTGAGGTGCTATGCTTTTATTATTTGCATTTTGATGTTTAATCACTTGAAATTTACAAGTGACATTTTCAAATATTAAATGAAACTGTTTTACATTGACCTACAATCAGATTCTATATCAGAATTTATAGATGCCTCTATTTTACAGTCTACAGAACTTAGATAACATTATTCTATATTTTTTTTATGAAGGGTCTACCAATAAGTGTGTCATTTATTCTGAACTTTAAAGCATAACACATGACAATCAATAATCTGTTTATTACATATTGAAAATTTGTCTTTGACACATATGTGTAGGACCTAACATTATTCAAATTTTATAATAAGGAATTTGGCAATATACTCCATAAGAGTTCTGACACATTTATTTGTAGACCCTTTACATGTAAAATGTGAAATCAATAAAAATGCTATGATTCAGTAAACAAATTAGGAATCATTTTAATTAAGTGAATATGCATGCTGATTTAATTTAATTTCAAATTGCTATTTCAGATGACACCAAGATGCCTTCTTGTTGGGCATACAGCACCTGTTCTTTGTTTTGCCAAAGCAAGCATAATGTCAGACAATAATTATATTGTAAGCTCATCTGAAAGTGGGTAGGTGGTTCAGTATAGCTAATATACTTTAGTAGGACATATTCACATACATAGACATGTTATTGATTATTGTATTTTATTTTCCATGCTAGTGAAATGTGTACGTGGGACTTAGTAGATGGAAAATGTAGAGAAGTAGTGAAACTAGCTTATGTGCACACAAATATTCAGGTACTGTTTCCTCATTTATAATTCTGTAAAGCTTGATTTATTGTGAACCTTAATAACTGGGATAATACAGACTTGTTAATTATATATTTAGCTGAGTGTTGGTACATAATATACTTATTTTAATTACATAATATTATTTATAAATAATCTACAGCCTCCCACATGTATCCATTCAGTTGCAATAGTTTATTCGTTTTTATCAGTTGAACACAAATTGTGTTTTAACTTAAGATAAAAACTTGTTGAATCTAATGATATTAGATTATTCAACTGGTAAATAGTTACAAACAACATTGATATGTGATTTAATTTTTAGGCTTACCATATGGCAGGTTGTGATGATGTTAGATTATTCTGCAATGGATATTACGCAGAAGTTCTTGTAATGGATCCATTTAGCCTGGAGATTTTATTTATATTGTCCTCCCGAGTCAATCCAGATTGGATTAGCGCCCTGCATGTACTTAGACCTAATAAGAGGAGAGGTAAGTACTTTGTATATTTTGTGTTACATTAATGCAATTCATGAAATTACAATTTAATGATATAGACATGTTATATTATTAGTTTCATTCTAATATGAAATTTCATGTTTCTCAAAAGTTTATTGAGTGAATGGTGATAGTCTCATGTTAGATATATTAAACTTAAATTTCAGATGATGTTGTTCTTGCTCTTACAACTACGGGAACTGTCAAAGTATGGACTCTCTTGGGACAAGAAAATAAAACTCAAGAACCATTTTATGAAAATGAAAGCAAACAAATTAGATCATTGAATGCTTTGTGCATGACATGCTGCTCTTATAATCAGAGAACTGTCCTTATAGTTTGCTCCAAATTTTGGCAGGTATAGCTCATTTTAATATTTCAATACATTCTAAATATGTAAAAATATTTGTGTATATCTAAAAAAAAATGTGTAAAAGCCTGTGCCTATTAGATTAAAATAAAGCTTGATTATTAATTTTGTCTAACAGTTTGTCATGAAAATAAATTGTTCTTTCAGATTTATGATGCTGGAGATTTTTCAGTGTTGTGCTCAGTCAATGCGATACGAGGTGAAAGATGGTTAGGAGGAGAGTTTTTGGCTGCTGACAGAGTTTTAGTTTGGAGTGATGAAGGAAAAGGATACATGTATAAGCTACCTGCAAAGTATGTAATAATATGGGATGATTACACTTTCCGATTTAATGAGTGACATGTTAGCACAGAAATTTATTCTATTCTAAAGTTTGTAAACATCAGTAGAATTAGTGTGATAAGCCACTTTCCCATGTTAATAGAAGGAAATAAATAAAACAGATTTAAGGGGCGTTATTATATTTAAAGTGATTCACTTTATGTGAAAACAAAAGCAGAGCAATGTGATAAACAATTCTATTAATGCATACATTATTCATGGTGGGGGCAGTCACTTTCTGAGTATGAGAATATAACTTCTGGGGGAAGAGGTTTATTGACCTTCATTCAGACTCACTGTTAAATATTGAAAGTATTCCAAAGTCAATTGACTTTATTTAAACATTCCACTTTCAAGTGCTTACATGTCACAATGTTAATTTCATTAATAGTCATGTCCTCTGAGATATACTATAGTTACCATGCTGAATACAGATTTAATAACATGGTTAGCATTTCATAACTATTGTGTTCAAATTCCTGTTCAAAAAGTATCCCACCTTTTTTCTGTCAATTTTATTGTTAGCTTGAAGGTCTTGTATTACAATCACCTTCAAAGCAATAGTCATAAGAGAACATACATCTTTCTCAGTGGTCACATAATTGTTAGAAACTTTTTGAAAAGATCACTTCTTTGAAGGAATATAAATGGAGAATATCATTCCCAAAAATGTCCTTTATTGACTCCATGTGTCAGAGACTCCATAAATCACAATTACAGAGCTTGTTTAACAAGAAAAATGAATTCATAATCAACAGTGAAAAATATGTGGGTGTATCTTCATAGCATATGAAAATGCCTGCTCTGTCTATCAGGATCAATATCCAATGGATCACTAACAAAGAACTAATTTGATACTTTATTTCTGTTAAAACAAAAGGTGAAATACTTTTTAAATAGGATATAAGTATATTCACTTAGCAGCTTGAATTAGTTTCACTATTATTACACAATGGTTTTGCTTGTATTTGCATATGATTCCCATACAATATTTTGATACAACTTTATGAACACCTTTAGAATAATTTAGATTATGATTAGTAAAGCACTATAGCATTTCTTTTAATTCATTCATTAAAGAAAATAAATGGATTAATAATTATAAAATAATAAAATTATCTTTGACTAAAGATCTGAAAGTGATTTTTTTCAGTTTTCCCTACATTTGCAAACACAATTAATACTTGAAATAATATTGCAGTATATGATAAATTCAGTAATTTCCTGTAATTTATCTACCTTCATGTATTTCCTATTGCAAATAAATATTGAATGCTTGCACGTGATCAGATCAATCATTTTTAGCGCATGAAACTGTGTTTCAGTCCCAATTTGTATTCAAGAGACTTTTATAGTCTGTTTATATATTGATATCAATTGGTGTATTTAGTTTAATTCTAGAACATAGCTGCATCATAAGTGTTCTGCATGTGCAGAGTTTTGTGTTAGTATAGTAGATTATTGTATTTTCTATTAGAGGGCTGAGTATGTTAAATAAAATATTCAGAATATAATTTCATATTTAAGATATAATTTTATATGATACTACACTATTTTATGTTATCACATAGAATTGGAAATTAGCTTGAAGTATAATGTATTCACCATCAATGTGTGTGTGTGTGTGTGTATGTATGTATATATATATATATATATATATATATATATATATATATATATATATATATATATATAGAGAGAGAGAGAGAGAGAGAGAGAGAGAGAGAGAGAGAGAATTTGTATGGACAGTAAGGAGAAACAGACTAGATGGCTTACCTGCAATGGTGGTCCAATGCCACCATGTCGGACAGGTCAAAGTTATCTGAATTTTTGGAGGTGTTGAGATGTCCTACCTCAATAAACGTGCACTCTGTGTGCATAATTGCAATTTTGGTATGGAAAGGAAAAAGAAATAGATTGTGGCTTACCTGAAAGTGAAGTGCGGTGTAACATTAAGGAACTGAAGGTTGTTCTTCAAATTTTCGGAGGTTCTCAGCCTCCTTCTTCAGGAAGGCTGCTATATAATTTGGAAGGATAGTTCAATCAACAACAGCAATTATAATTAATGTTTATGAACTCTTTGCTTAGTTTCTTCTGACTTCTCTGGCCACCTACCAAATCTAGACTTGCTTCATGTCAACAATTGTGGGCTCTATATGCATTATGACAAAGACAAATCACAGAGTGTTAAGGACAATAGTGACTATAGTAGGCACAAAACGAGTCTGCACATCGGATCTGCGCAAAGTATTTAACCGAGTTCTGCCAGTAATAAAGTTGGTGAAGCAATTATAACTAATCATTTCATTTCATTTTATAAACATACCGTATTATTATTCAGATTTTCCATTTATCAATTTTATTAAATTATACAAATAGCTGAAAATAATTGCTGAAGTTAAAAAATTAAGTTTTGAAATGTAAACACTGTGGTCATTTTCTTGAAAATTTACTTGATGTTAAATTTTGATTGTCCTGCCAGTTTGGCACCTGAATTTTCTCCCATCTGCATGTTACTTGTGTGCTTTTTGATTTGTATTCAGTAACAATACAAGACCATTACATACATACACCTTCCTGTATTACAAAATTGAAGTATGGCCTTAAACCATTGTTCCATGTTAATCAACAAACTATGAAATTTTATTAATGTACAGCAAAGTACCATGGATTCTCATTTACATTTCTGGAGCAGTTGTTGTTATTGTTTCCTTTTTTCTTAAGTTCATAACACAACATTAGGTACATATTCACTGATTTTTATTAAATGCAACAAACATCAACATAAACCATTATTCCAAGTAACTTCATCACCTATTCTTTGACAGAATGTGAAATATTATTAATTGTTGAAATTTTTAAAAATATATATTACAAAGATTACTTTCACAATACCAAATGTACTCAATTTCCTGTGAAAATTTTCACCCAAACTTTCAGTGTTATACGCCTAAACACTTCAATTATTGAAACTGTTACGGTTTCATCAGAAGCAGATAAATAAATATGTGCAAACTTTAGGTTAAATCTGAACTAATGAATAAAACGACAACGACGTGAATGTTTTCAGCAACAGTTTGGCTGCACAGTAACATCACACGTGCTACTGTGCAATGCAAACTGAAGTTGCATCTGATGTACAATATATAAGAATCAAGTGTGTAGTTTGTCAGCTCCAATTATCACTTTGCATATTTAGAATAGGTTAAACTTTAGACAGGCATATTGCTTACCATTGATATAAGTGTTACCACCTCATTTATTAAGTTCTTATGGTTTTAGCCTTGTGCATTCGGTGAGTTTCTTTGGCAGAAATGTGAACTTACAAATAGTTTTAATGTAACATATTCACATAGTTTTACAAGTTTCTTTCCAGTCCATGTCTTGAGATGGGGACAGTGATGTCCACAACAGCTTATGTTTTTATACTATCAGAAGGTCAAGTTAAATAACTATTCCTTATTTTCTTTAAGATATTAACAAATTTTTTGGGGTTCAAAGTTAGCGAATACCTCATTGTGTGAAAATTATTATCTTGGTAGATGTAGAAGCAGAATTCATGTGACACATTCTGGGAGTATTATGAATATCTTATCGAAAAGAATTTCACATGTTTCAACTTTGTAATGTTCCTTCATTTAATGTGTGGTTTTAAGAACATGTGAACATTGGAGAATCTCAAGTTTTTTCTCATGGTCCAAGAAGTCTAAAGTTTAACTTAGTATTATGTAAAGTATAATCTTTACTTCAGATTAAATAAAGTTATGTCCTGACTTAAAAGGAAAGATTACATTCATTTTTCTACTAGCTGGGTGCCAGCATTACCCGGGTATTTATTCATATAAGCCTGAAAAAGTATTTACTTCCACATTAATCTATTAGTCAAAAAATTATTTAACTTACATATGCAGAGGCAATGCTAATTTCATTGTAACCCATCAGTGCCTTTAGAAAAACATAGATACTCCTAATACCAATTATCAAAAATACTCTTGAAAAAATATCTTTGTACCCTAATACAGTCAAAAATACACGCACTATTCCTATCCGCCAGGAGGATCCAGCAGAAACTTCCGCCTTAAGCTGAGGCATCACCTTGGTTGAACATTTAGGGAAGCAGGCTGTCACCATTCCGCCCACTTCCCTATCCTCATCCAATCAATGATGGCCAAGACTCTACTGCCACCATCTGCAATCTGGCGCACCAGCCCCACTGTGGAACTTCACACTTCTGCCTGGAAAAATTAAGAAATGGGGCCCTTAACTGCTCCCTATTTGTGAGTGGGGTTTGGCTACCTAAGGTGTCATAGATCTGACATTTAGAATATCATTATTAAACTCGGCAACTTCCATAACCCCAGATTCGACACCAATGTGGTTTGTTTCATGTTATTTTTATGTAACAAACCTCCACCCCATCCGTAAAGGTGCTCCCTTCCCATGCCAAAATGCAAACATTGGGAGAAACACCTTCAATCTCTTTGACCCTGAAAACAGATGGTAGTCCTGTTTTGCTCTTACAGTGTTTGTTTCCAGTTTGAAAGGAACACATGTACAAAATGTCAAATTTTATCCATGGGTATACATTTGTATTTGGGACATACACACAAAATGTCTATTTTATTTATTAGATTAGATTTTAACTTAAATGTGTGTTGACAATTTAATTTCCTCCTTATAATAGTGCAATAAATATATCAACATCTCCTGAAGTAATACTTTAAATTTTATATCTTACTTTCATAAAGTCATTCTTCTATCAGGCCATGCTGTTTTATCTTTACTGTTGAAAAATTGGTGATGCAGATACTTTCAGATTCTGAAAATAATAGTTCCCATTAGTAATGCCCATTTTGCATTATATATATGAGAAAGATATCTGTCTTTCTCACTATCCAATTATCAAATGTGACTTCATCACTTAATTATATATATATATGGATTTGTGTTCATATTTTGTATGCTAACATATTTTTTTTAAAAAAAATGATGTAAATAAACAATGTATTTCTTTTCATGTCTTATTGTTTGTGTTCCTTCCCAACCCATCACTTCCAACTGTACATTCCTATACAAAATTGTATGTGTTCCTTCCCAACCCATCACTTCCAACTGTACATTCCTATACAAAATTGTATGTTTTGTAAGCTGTACCACACTTCAAAGTTTCTCTCATGACCATAGAATCTCCCTGTATACCTGTCCCCAAGCATTTCAACTTCCCCTTGACAAATGTCAAGGAGAAGCTAAAGATATGAAATTCCAACTTATGTCACATAAGGTTGTTTTATGTGTGAGGGATTTTGTCATCTCCAAATTAATAAATCTTTCACATTAATGTTTCTTTTGTTATAGTTTCAAAATTTAAAATATTAGATGTGCATGTGAGTGGGTCTATGTGGGTCTCTAGTGTATGATGTTATAACCCATTAACTTATTTATGCATATTTTCATGGAGATGTATCTGTGTATGTACTAAATTGTGTGCATGTTTATGTAAATTTATTTGTATATATTTGTTCATAAATCTGGGGATATCACACTAAAGTCATAACGCCCTTTTCCAAGTGGTAGGCTGCTGTGATGACAAGTTAGGTTGTATAGATCTTAATATTTTCTCTGTAAATATGATAACTAAATGTGGACTGTGCAGGTATATATAGGTAGTCTTAAAACTAAAGTAAGTGACCTATACGCCTCTCACCAGAAATGATATAGGTTTCAAATAGTGTAACAAGTTATATGTACGAAGTTTTCTCGGGATTCAACTGGGTGCCACCATTATTTTGCCACAACGTTTCATAGCTGTCACTGCCATCTTCTTCAGGTGAATATTTTTTTATTGTTTGGTCGTTTATATAGTCTGTTTCGGTAGTCCCTGACCAGGGGTTATTCTGATTGGTCTTAGTCCGTAGATGATAGGGGTGGGTCACTCATGATATCTCCTTCCTGTTGCCTTTTCAGCACGATGTGGCCGCCCTCCATGTCTGCTGCAACTGTGGCATATCTGTGTTTCCCTTGGTGGGCATTCCAGGATGTCCTTTTCAACGTTGTTCCTGCATAGCATTGTGATGCATGCTCTGCCACAGCTGACTTGGAGGATTGTTTTAGCCGTAGATTCCGTTGATGTTCATTCCTCCTTTCCTCTACGGTCTGCAGGGTTTGACCAGTATACTCAGGAACTACTAAAACAGATAATATAAATAACCAAACATGACTCTCACAACACTTCACCTGAAGAAGATGGCAGTGACAGCTATCGAAACATTGTGGCAAAATAACGGTGACACCTGGTTGGAATCCCTAGAAGACTATAAAACTGTTCACCAGGTAAACCTACGTTCTCTATATGTATATAATTTGCAATTAGTCAATAGGGACAATCGATGACAAATTATCTTCAGCCCTGAAATACTGTGTTACATTTTTCATATGTAAACAACAGCGAGTGAAGAAGTATGGGTGTGAATGTATTATGTGTGTGCAGGGATGACATATCCATGTTGTTGTTTGGCACATTATCAAATATGAGGCCTGAACATGGTTTCTTAATGTTCACATTTGAAATAGGAAACCCCTAGGTCTATCTCTCTTCTGTATTTTCAAAATGGAAATCTAGGATCTGAAATAATAATTGCAAAAATATTGATAAATTACCAACCCCAAGTTTTCACATAAGCAATATTTCAGTAATTTTGCAGATATGGCATGTTAACATGTGTATTAAAAGATGATCTGTCATACTATTTCATATTATCACATTCGTTTGATATTACCTTCATTTCTTAAATTTCTCTATAAAATACACACGTTACATTGCAATGATGGCCCAGTTTAGTGTCCTACTGCGTCAATCCCAATGTGCAGCCAATCAGCTTCAGTAAGCACCTATAGCTTGACCTTGTTAGGTTGTTGTTGTTGTGTGCCACACTGTGGCAATGTCAGTCTAGCATCCCCTCCCTCAATCTGTGCCCCTGCACTTTCGTTCCCGACTCGTGCTATAGTATACAGTAGTTACATTGATTTTGAATTGTTCATAAACCAAATATTATCCTTAAAAACTGTTTGGTAAAAATATTGTAGATGCATGGCATAAATGTAATAGACTCATACACACAATATAGTTAAGTTAGAATACAATAAAGTGCACATTTTTGGGGTGAATAGCTTGGTGTTTTGTAACTTGAACCCATAATTGTGGTGTTTGGGAAGTATCTGATGGCTACAATTGTTTGTGCCAATTTGGTCTGTCAGTTGATCCTTACTTTTGGTTGTGATGCAATTAATTTATTATATCCTGTCTGCAGAAGTGTGACTGCTTAAATTCCTATTATTTCCTCATTTCCTCTTGAAAGACAAATCTTAAAACTATTACTTAATGAAATATCACAGAAAACTTACAATTTTATGTGATAACTATATTATTCAATCTAAAACTATGAAGAGCAAATTGTTGCCATATATAAAAATGTTGTCCGTCATTAATTTATAATTTTGTTTAAGTATCATTTAAAGTATTTCTTTAGCAATTTCAAAAAAGAATAATGAATTTTAATCACCAAATTAAATGTTATAATTCTCATATATTCACAACATAATTATCTATATGATCTCATGGATAATTAAAGACAAACAATTTCTGGAAGTTTTGTACAAGCACAACCATTGTCAAGTATATTTTAACCCCACTTTGTCAAATAAAATGGACATAGAACCTCAGCTTTAAATTATATTTCTATTATTTTTTGTGAAATTATCTCGAGTACTCTATAGTTTATATGCATATAAAAGTATTATTTACATATTTTCAGGACAAAACTTTGCTAAGAAAATTCTAGTTTAACTGTTTTAAGCAATTACTAATGTTACCTTATTCCTTTTTCTTGCATCTCATCTGAACTAACACCTGTGCACTAGCAAGCTGAAAGGGAAGACCATTAGTAGGTTGGTTAATAATATTTTAAAGATCATATTCTTCAGCAGCACTAAACTATACAAGATTAATTAAAGTTATATAATGTAAGCTATTGTTTTAATTTTCATTTATCATAACAGTTACTATTGAGAGATAATTAACTAACTTTATTTGTGTGTGTGTGTGTGCATAATTTTAAGTCAGTTGCTAACTTGTTAGCAAATTGTTATTAATTTAATGTTTCTGATTATTATAATTAACTAAAAGATGTCTTCTATGATTCTCTTCAAACATGAATAGCATGAAGTGGAAACAAATTATAAAGTATACTTGGCTCAGCTCTCTCAAGTTTATTGTGTTCTTTATCCAAGTATACAATTTCATAGATTCAACACATATTGTAATGTACAAAGCATTAGCATAAGGAATGGGCTTTATATTCCCTATGGTTGATTTCTTACTATTTTATTAATGTGACTATTAATGCTTAAAATTGTCGTTACTTTATTGAGTGGTAGCATAATTGTTACATAGAGTCAGAAATGCCCTTTAAAGCCAGCAATAACCAATCCAATGTGAATAATATTAAAAATACTATTTTAAAGTCTTTAAAACGTTGGGGAAAATATAGCTCAAATATTGAAATTTAAATGAATGTAATTCCTTGTCTTTCCCCTGATTATTTCCCGAGTTAACCTGTTGAATCTACAACAGTACAGATATACTTATTTTCTTTGAATAATCAGTCATTACTGTGCTGAAAGAGAGAACTGCTTATTATAGTTTATGGCTGACAAACTTTGTTGAGAAAACATTATCTTTTTGTAAATAAAACAACTAAGGATGCCATGACATTGCCAAAATAATGTATGCGGACTGGAATGAGAAAAAGTGAATCAATGATTTACCTGAAATTCAAGGCCCATGTAATCAGGTTCAAACCCTCAGAGGCACTTGTTGTGCACCTCGTGCCAGCTGACTGCACATATGTAAATAATAGACTTGAGTAAAGAAAAATGAAGATAGTTCATTTATAAAATATTTCATTGTCACTGCTTGTGTTTATTATTTTATTTTTTGTGGGTTACTCTTTGTTTTCTATAAAATAAATTAATTCACTTCCTTATATAAAATCCACTGTTATTGTAAATTTTGCAAATAGGGTTAATATGCACTTAATTTTTAAAGTTTTAGAATTCTAAATCATTTTTCCTTCATTTCATATTGAGATTTACATTGCTGACAATTCCTTATAATGAAATCACATACCTTTCAATGCATTTGTTGGAAGCAACATTTTGTTTACTTTTCAAAATTCTAACTGAAAACAACACACAATTATCCCATACTAAATTTGAGTATAGGTCCTTCTTATCCATGTAGTTGCTTGAAAAAGGTTATGTGATCTGAGCCTTTTTGCTAGTTTGAATTGTTTAGTAGTTGCTTGATTGTTTCTTGCTATTCTTAAAAATATAGTTTGTCTTTTGTTAGAAATTCAGAAATGAATATTTTGTTATATAAGTACTAGTATTGATACATAATAAATAAAGTTATCTTAAATGATTCAACTTTTAATTCATAATTTCCAAAGCTTTTGTATATAATTATTGTAATTGGCTGTTGCATGTAATATAAAGTGGCAGAAATAATTAAAAAATATAAAAATGTCACAAATTGTAGAATTAAATGGAACATTTATGGACAGGTGTACATTATAATTCATGAAGTTTATATAATAAAATAACAGTTTTAAATAGTCTTTTTGTAGCAAAACTCATATTAATTTATAATTAGCAAAAATGTGACTGTTCTTTTTATAAAGTGAACTACTTGAATGCCTAAAATGCATAAAATTCTAAAATGTACCTATTTATTATTTACAGTAGCATTGCAGATAATAAGGATTTTCACAGCAAAGCTCTTGAATCAGACAACCCTTTCATGTACTGTATATTGGCACCTACAGGAGATAAGGTTAGTCTGTAGTCTACCTATGTAAACTTAAAAACTTTTTGTTTTGAGTTATTATACAACTCTTCATTGAAATTACTGTAAACCATACTGTAAATACTATTAATAGAATGAATTGTAATTAAGATTTAGACAAGTGACAAAGGAAGTTTGTGGTTGATAGATGACAATGCTTCCTTTTTATTTTAGTTGCTATCATGTCCTCCAGCAATCCGCTATCATGTCATGCAAAGGCATGGGAAACACCATAAATATTTGGTTCTTGGTGATTCTGAAGGTACTATTACAGTATGGAGTATTCCAGAAGTGAGTAACAGTCAATTATTACAGATCAAGCAAGAAGAATTTGACAAACCTCCAAGTAAGGATAACAATTATATTCATTCAAATTACTATTACTAACATTGAAAGTAAATACATTCTCTTGTGAAAAATCAGTCATATATTTCTCAATGATATATACTCACACACACACAGATATATATATATATATATATATATATATATATATATATATATATGATATTAGTAAGGATATAACATTGTCGAAGATAATTGCAATATTGGTATGGAAAGGAAAAAGAGATAAGTTGTGGCTTACCTGAAAGTGAAGTGCGGTGTCGCCATAAGGAACTGAAGGTTGTTCTTCAAATTTTTGGAGGCTCTCAGCATCCTTCTTCAGGAAGGGCAGTCCACAGCTCACCGGTGCACAGAATGGTGTAACAGTCCTTCCTGAAAAAGGAGGCTGAGAGCCTTTGAAAATTTGTATATATATTTATTTTTATATAAATTTATAAATATATTGGATTGGATTGGCATGGCTTAAGCGGGTAGCTAGCTTCCTAGAAATGGGATATATTTTCCTACAAAGTAACTTGTGGAAATGTGAATGGTCGGTGGTGAGTTCTCAGGTTTCAACCCAGATTATTTCTTATGTGAAAAACAATGTTTCAACAGCTAGTTTTACTGTTGTTGTCAGGTGACATACCAAAACTGTGTCTGCCCTATTTATATTCAAATATCTAGCTTTAGAAATGTTGGGTTTCACACAAGAACTCTACATTCATAAAATTCACCAGGAAAATCTACATTTGCTAATATAAATGGTCTGTTCTAAATATAGCGCAAACATTATTAACTTTTGTGTTACTTTCGTATTCTTCTGCTATGCATTTTTTACAGAAATCTCACCAACTATTACCACAAGCTTGTCTCAAGCATGGAGTGAAATGAAACCTCCACCTGTCGGAATTTTAGACCAGTTGGTATGTACAAACTTTTTAAATATGTAACAGTTTTTAATTTTTATTGTTAATGTGTTAACAATTAATCTAAATGTGCTTAGTGATACTTATACTCTGCATGTAATTACTGAAAAATAATTTACCCTGCCAGAAATCTGGAAAGTGAGCAGTAGTGTAAATCAGGTAATGGTACAGAAATAAGACACTATTTACCTGTAAATCTGAAAATGGCAGCATGGTGTAATTTTGTGAGTAAAATAGTTCCATCATGTAGATTTTGAGAGAACATTTTGTGACCCACATCTTTCTTCAGAAATTAGAAGTGACAATTTAATATAACAGTTGTGGATATAATAAAAGTTTTCAAACTGTGAAAGGTTAAAATAAACTCAAGATTGAAGTGTGTTACATAAAATACATCACAGGGTAAATAATTAGTCAATATCTACCATGACTTGGTTGATTTACTGCCTTATATTGCAGTCTTTCACTAATGAATGTGTCACAGGTAATGCACACATCATTATTTCGTATAACCCTCAGTGGAAGAAATTTTGGGCACAATTTGTACTATGTTAATAAATTGATATATGGATAAATATAAATATAATCAATGAAAATGTTATATTGAACCATTAAAATATTAGTTTAATTTCTATAATATGACCTTTGAAAAATATATTTACATAATAAATTAAGAAAACAATATTAAAAATTCAATTTTTTTTCTGGAAATAGATAAATTAAAAGCATATTTTTCATGAATGAAATATATATTTAACAGTAAATATTGTTTATCCTACTGTAGGATGCTGTAAATCTTACTGCAAGCATATACTTACCACAGCAAAGTCGACTCGTCATGGGAAGGGAAGATGGTTCAATTATTATTGTGCCTGCAACACAAACTGTAATGCTTCAGCTGTTACATGGCCGTCATCAGCAATATGATGGTAGGCAATATTTCATATGGCAGGTTATAGTAATGTAGACAGAAATATTTGATCAATTTATAATTTATTAGAGTTCTCTGCATTATTACTTAATGTCAGATATTTTATTATTGTTCATTTTTTAATTTCAGTTGTAACAAATAAACTGGCTTGACTGATCATTTCAGTGTACCCTCACCCCTAATCTTTCCACTTGTACATATCTGGTTTACACTAGTTTATAAACTTTAAAATGTCACAATTTTCTGTGTATAGTAATAGATGGTAAGAATATTTTCAACTCTTTTACCTTTTAGTAATTTTGACTGATTGATAGACAAAAAGCATTGGGAGAAACACTATCACTCTCATTGACCCCGAAAAATAATTATTCGATGAAAATATTGGCCATTTTTGCTTGTTTTAAAAATTCTACCCCTATTCACCTCTGGGGAGTTGCCTAACACTTCAAGAGGCCAAGAGAAACCTTCACGGACATGTGCACAACAATTCACCATAGTTTCATTGCAATTGGATGAAAGGTATAGGAACACACAAGGGACACACAGATACATTCAATATATATATATATATATATAGTTTAAATATCAAATATTATCACAGTTTTTGTTACAAACAACTTGTGGTTGTTGTATTTGAAATTTAATAACGGTGGAGCAGATTGACATAATGCTTTTGGGCGTTCTCTTTCTTTATTTGGAGAAGTGATAACTGAGAGAAGAATATAAGTATGGGTGAGATAGAAAAGAATAAAGGTCAACTTTTCAACAATAGAAAATTCGGTTTATCTTTATAGCCTAAACAATAACTTAAAACCATTTTAGACATGGGCCTTTCTAGTTCACCCCAACCTCAGAGCTTTCTGCAACTGAATGAAAAGCTTTGAAAATTGTTCCAGGCCGGTATATGAATAGCTTACAGAGGAAAAGCTAATGTAGTAAGGAGTTTCCTGGAAAATTCAGATCTATGGTTCCAGTAATTAAAATATTCTAAGATTACAGGATCGTTAAGGGTATGGAAATGTCATTGTGGGGTAAAATAAACAGATTTGGAATGTGAAAGCTAATTTTCATAGTATGTTTTTCACATTAAAGTTTTTGGTTTCTTTTAATCCTCTTTTTGTGTTAATATCTTCTCTGTAGCTCAGAAAATGTAGTGAAATAAAATCTATAACTATTGTCCCATTCATTGACTGCTATCTTCAATTACAGAATATTGTTTAGACATCTGTATGTGGGTTATACAAAGACATCATAGTCTTTGTGCTGATCACACATTATGCAAGAAACAAATGAAATAGCTAATTGACCTGTAACTATTAAAGAATTTAATATGTGTTACAGACTATAATAATGTTAATTAAAAGGAAAATTTCTGAAATTGTATTTCATATATCCAATATTTAAAGTTGTATTCAATAGGGTTAGTAACCTGTATCTATACAATAGTATATTCCCAACATAATTTAACAGATTAGTCACTGTTATTTACTTGTATATTCCCTCAATTTAATTAATTATTTTATGTAATCATATTTAAATACAATAACCAAAAGATTTTTTTTATTCCAGACTGGCCACCCCATCAGGTCCTGCTTGGACATGCAGGAAGAGTTAATTGCTTGCTGTATCCATATAATGTCCATCCACGTTATGAAAAGTCACACCTTTTATCTGGTGGCGTGGATTTCGCAATTTGTTTGTGGGATTTGTATGCTGGAAATTTACTGCACCGCTTCTGTGTCCATGCTGGTGAAATCACACAGTTGTTGGTTCCCCCAAACACATGTAGTGTAAGTGTTTCATTTTAATGATTACAGAATTTTAGTGCATCAAAATTATTGTTTTTTTATTGTACTTACAGTTCATGGAGGACTGTTAGTGACTTAGATAACCTTAAAACATAACACACTCTGAATTGAACAAGCAATTGGCCAGTATGCCAATTCCCCTCACTCTTCTACTTTTTTTTCATCTGACACTTTTATGATATAGGGAATAAAGTGACCCTTACTTTCTATTCAGACTTCATCCCACCATTATTATTTGAAGAAACTGTAGCAAACACTAATCCAATGAAGGTAATTTAAATCCTTATCCTTGTCACAAATCGGTACACAAATTAAGTGTGTGTTTTATTAGTTTTGGGCTATATGTATTATATCATAATGTTTGAAATTTAAACATACACATATTATTATTCTAGCCAAGAATTCAATGCTGTATATGCAGTGTTGCCAGCGACCATTCAGTGACACTGCTTAGTCTCTCATTACGAAGGTGTGTTGTGTTAGCCTCACGACATCTCTTTCCTGTTGTCACTATCAAATGGAGACCTTTAGATGACTTCATGATTGTTGGGTGCAGTGATGGGGCTGTTTATGTGTGGCAGATGGAAACTGGTGAGTATCCTCATTTTGTTTAGGTACAAAGGCTATAAAGAAGAAACAGATTTATGTCACAAATATTTGTTTTCACTTCAATATTTGTTTATGACAATTGAGCCAAATATATATAACATTTGCTTTGTTGTTGTCATTGTCATTAGCTAAATTCACATTTTCAATGCCTCTCAACATTTCAGGTCACTTGGATAGAGTACTACATGGTATTAGTGCAGAAGAAGTACTGTATGCTTGTGATGAGAATACATCTACAACTAGTGTAGGGGAAATGGGACTTGCAAATCCAGCAATTCATTTTTTCAGAGGTTTAAGACACCGCAATTTATCAGCCATCCGCCATGCCACTCAGGTATTTTGTTGTCTTTTATAATTGCCAGTTAAATGTTTTATTTTAAAATAATAAGGTTGTGCACCTAACATTTTTATTTTGTCTTTATATGACATGAAAATAGTGGACTAAAATTCAAGTGATGATCAGTAGACATCTAGCCTTATTCCTTCCTGACTCAAAAAAAGAGAGCACCAATTGCTCCACGTGGGTGTTCTTCACAGTGTGAAAATCGATAATGAGACAGTTTGTACTTTAAAAAAAAATTGATGCCCAGTTTTTCTGCCATCAATTGGTTTAAACTCCATGATCCAGCAATTCCATAGCAACCCTCCTCCACCACTTCACTCATATCGCCTAAAAGAAAATGCCCAATCGACCTCATTCTTCCCCCAGAACACTCGGGCGCCTCCTAACCCACCCCATCTTCACACCCACAGACCCCACCTACCCATTCCATCCAACCCATCAAATTCAACATCACAAGTGAACCCTCATAACCCAACAATGTATGCCCCTCAGACACACACATTAACATACTAGAATAAAAATTTTGCAAAATTTAGGATAATTGCTGAATTAACTGAAGTACCATGTAAATTATGTACATATTTAAAATTTGTATATACTATAACTATATTTTACCAACAAATAATCTTATGATAAAAGTTTGGTCAAATAAATTTAAAAAAATGAATCTATTGGTCTTTAGGAATGAATACTTATTTTGAAGAAAACAATCAAATATTTTTAGAAATATTACTACATTGTGATAACTGATTACTTTCTGTGGAAAACTGTTTTCAAATGATTCAGAACACCATAAAAAGTCATGGATGCAACACAGCAGCAATTTTCATAGTTTTCAGAGATTTACCTACCATCTTAACATACCTATGTACTAACAAAATCTGTCTAATAATTTAAGTGTACAAATTGTGTCCCTAGAGTTTAAGCTTCCACCACATTAAAATAGCTGATAACATAGTATTTTTTTAAATTGTGAATAGACAATAGCTTTTGTACTGTTTTTGTCTTGCTCCAGCGAGGGTTGCATCAACTTCAACAGTTGCACCATTCCACAAACCAAGATGGAACTGATCAACAGAAAAGTAGGCCTCTACCTCTTTCAATTCAGGGTTTAAGAACTAACCCAAAAGATCCAGAGGGGCATATTTTATTTTTTGATATTGAATCTCTCATAGGTAAGAACAATTAATGTAGTCACCTGCACACACAGATATTCATAACAAATTAGATTATATATTTTTATTAATTAAGAGTTACATGTTGGTATTTAGACTCTTCAATATTCTGTCAGTAAATAATTCTTTGAGTATTTAATAAGTAAATTATTAATTATATCCTGAGAGGAGTATGTTAATGGCCAACATATTTTAATTTCACTGTGTCAGTTTGTAATGCTTTCCATTTGTCTACTCATTGATAATTAATATATTTTATCAGTTTTCATTAATTTTAACTAAATATTATACAGTGTTAGCCCAAAAGTTCACAGGGTTTCATACAACTGTATATTCTATGGTATGAGACATACAAGGTAAAAGTTCATACATGAAAAGATGCAGAAACTCACCAAGTTTAAGGTAAATACTAAAGATGGTCACGTCTCTGAACAGTATTCCTATTAACCCCTTGGCAGAATATGTCTGTCAGTGTTCATCATAGCAGCAGTGATGTGTTCCTTCAGTTCTTGCAGTATTGTTGGCAGTGGGAGTAACAATGTCCTTCACAAACCCCCACAGGAAGATGACACATATTGTGAGATCAGGAGACCTGAGTTTGAAAACCATTTCACCCCTTAAGCTAACTAATCCTGTATAGCATATAAGTAGGAA
Organism: Zhengitettix transpicula; assembly: GCA_037074705.1. Lineage (NCBI taxonomy): Eukaryota > Metazoa > Arthropoda > Insecta > Orthoptera > Tetrigidae > Zhengitettix > Zhengitettix transpicula. The sequence goes on from CM073595.1 coordinate 7,237,155, forward strand.
ATTTTATTATTCATATCATAATTTTACAATAACATCCTTAAGAATAATTTTATTAATTCTGATAACTTACTGGATAAAAATTGATAATGTATTAAATCTTTGTTGTGTCATTCAGTAAAATCCTTCTTTACAGTAATTTTAAATTCATGATATTAATTTGAATTATAACTGAAGCTTAGAATGTCCAATTTCAGTACAATTGTTAAGTGAAGAATACAGTACTATGTCACCTGGAACATTGGAAGCCCATGGATTAATAAACCAAGCTGAATACCAGAAAGTAGCTGCATTAACTCAATCTGCTTCCCCTGATACTCATAAGAAGATTGCTGGTAATTATTTTTGTGTTTTTAGTTTAAAGTATTTAACATTTTAGACATGGATCTATGATTTGATAGAATATTTTAAATTTTTGCATGGGTTATTAAAATTTTTTTCAACTAACTTTTTACCAGTATATGTTATTTAATCTTCCTTTACTGGATTGATTTGAACTACATCAATGTCTGTCACTGTCTAATGTTTAACAGACTATTATTTATCCACTAGGGGTGATGATAGGTGATGTGATATTGGACTAATAAGACAGCAAATGTTTTTCATATACTTTGACTTCTCTCTCTATTTTTCTTATTTTGTTATTGTTATTCAATGAAGGAAATTAATTTGTTTATATAAGCTGGTTTGTTGACATGAATTCGAGTTTATCCGTTACAAATTTAAACCTCATAAGAATATTACCTATTCTCAATTAGCTCCACTTCGTTTTGTAATCATGGATGTTCGATACACGATTAATGAGAGAATCGATATGATTTGTATTTATGGTGAATCTTGTAAGAATGCTAGAGCAGCTTGCAATTCATATGGAGAATGTTATCCTGAAATGTAACAAATTTTCAACGACTTGCGAACTTATTCTCTGAATCGGTAAGTGTCACACCAAGAAAACATAATTAAAGAAGAACTGCTACTGGAGAAAATTCAGAAGTCCCTAGTGGATAAATGTACTAATTCTTTTATACTCAAAATTGAATGCTCTTTCCATTTCCGTAGAAGAAAATACAACGTCCCATTTAAAAAAAGCAATTAGACCTCAATATAACATTGAGTATGGCTTTTTAAGGATGAATTGAGGTCACTATCTAATGTCCCTGTATGCATCCTGCTAAGTTTGTATGAAATATTTTCGATTTTCCCTTTGTTTTGGAGCAAAATGGCCATGACAGTATAAATACCTGTATGTGTGTGTCTATGTATATATATATATATATATATATATATGAACAAACATATTTAGATACCTGAAATAGACAGTTGGTCCAGTCGGACATGGAGTGAAAATATTTGAAATTTTTGAGGGCCTGAACCTCATTCGTCAGGAGGGAAGGTCTGACCTGTGTGCCGGCTGGGCACAATTTATACATGTACAGAACACTCGATCAGATACAATTACAATCGGGCAGAATCAACCTGGTGTTGAGAATGTACGTGCAAGATGCAGCAGATATTGTACAAAACTTACTTGCATGCCCAATGCACCCAAACCATTAATAGCGCCTTTATCTATGTAATTAGTATTCTTATTGCTTAAAAGTATCCTCAATTCTACTCTCTGAATCTTGTTTCTCAATTCATTGTGGAAATATTCTTAGATTCTAGGATGATGGGCTGAGATTTTCCTCGATTCTCCTTGATGTAAACATGTCCTCAGTGTTATCTTCATCTCCTGTGATAAGTGTATTGATGGGACTCTGATTGAGCAGAAATGCTATCATCATGTGGAATGTCCAACTTCTTGATTTTTATCACACCTCTACCTGTAAAACTGGGCCATAGGAAGACCAGTTACAGAATGAGCGTCTTGATTTATCCAATGGTTTTCTTCTATTGTTCTTTCAATAAAAGTGCACTTCAGCTGTATCTATTTACTTCCTCAGCTTTTCAGTGCCTAATGAGCACTTGTGCCCACTGACATAAAGCTGCACTTGGTCCATTACATCACCAAGAGAGGTCATTAGTTTGCCACCATTTCTCCAATAAATTCTTTTAAATCATTAAAATAAATTTTTGTCAACATTTCAATCACTGTTTTAATATTTTCTCCATCATATTAATTGTGAATTACTATAGATAATAAGTACTGATCTGCAGAATGCCATTTTGCCAAAAATTAAAAATCACTGATATGTTATGATGCTACCCTTATTTCACTTGAGCTCAACCAAGAAACCAATGCAAGTTCTTTGAAAACAATGACACTATTAAAGTGTTCATTATTTTCCCTCTCATATTTTCAAAAGTGTGTTTTGGAACAATCGTAAGTTAACTGAGTTGTATTAACAATTATCTGAGGACTTTACAGCTTTTGTCTGTAACTAATTTTGTATGACACTCTTCAGATTTCTTTGGTCGTGTGAAGGACAAGGCTGGCGATATGGAGCGAATCCTGAAGGAGAAGGACCGTCATGGTACAAATAAAATTTTGTGTGCATGATGTCCATGTGCATGTATTACCTTGCATAATTTGCACTGAAATACTGTTCATATTCTCTTTGAAAAAATTTTGTTTGTTTGTAAATAGTTCAATAATTGCTTTAGATTTGTCTTCCTAATATAGTCAGCCGTTTAACAAAACTTAAATGTCAATATAACTTACAGTTTTAATCAAACCATACTTACTCTTCTCATATTGTTGCACTGTAGCACACAGATAGTGCTTATTTTTGTATTTTAGTGTATCTGCATCTTAAGAGCACAAGTAATGCATTTCACTTTTTTTAAAACTTGTTTCTGAAATAGACAAAAATATATGAAGAATGTTTTTGAGTTGGGTATTACCAATATTTGGTTGAAAGTTCCTATTGTATAAGAAACAATAAACAAATTATTGAGGCTGGAATATTTTTTTTCCCCCTTAATTATAATATATAATTTATAAGAATGGGAAAGACTGAGAGAGAGGGAGTAGCATGACTTACCAGAGATGATGATTTATTACCATGCTGGACAGGATGCATAGTTCAAATTTTCAAAGGTGCAAAATCTCCTGAAGGAGTAGGATAACGCCTCCAATGGTTTTAACTATGCTTGCTTTCTTGCATGGTAACCAACCTTGATTCTCAGGTATGCCGTGCTACTCCTCTCAATTTCCTGTACTTGTGTATTATTTTTACCAATCCAAATTATCTTTATTTTCTTTATACATGTATGTCTACATGTATATGTCAATATATATTCATATTTATTTATTAACATACTAAAATATTTGCTTTTACCTTTCTGTGAAAATGATAATCATGCTAAACATGATAACTTGTGGTTTAGTTCTTGTAGTTGTCTTCTTAGGAATTCTCTACAGGCATAATCTATGATGCACCAAGTCAAAGATACTGGAAAATAGACAAACATTTTGGTTACACATTGAGCACATTTTCAGAATGCTCATGTATCAATTTTGAGACAAATTAAGCATGTGGGTCATAAGCATTTTAAAATCCATTAAATATCTATTTCATTTCATATTACATGTAAGAGTGGGCGTTATCTCGCCCAATACTGCTTTTGCTCACTGTACAGGACATGCCACACCATATAGACGTTTTCTTATAATGCTTGTTGCAGAAAATTACTTCAGCCTCCTTTTATGCATGAGCAAATTAATATGTACAATAACTCACATCACATTAAACAAATTTATAGCTAACCTGTTTAATTTTTCTAGAATATAGCATGCAAATAAATTTTAAAATTGTTTAAATAGCTTTTAAAATTTAATAAAAGCACCGTACTATTGCCTCCATATTTTGTTGTTGTTGTTCAGTTTAGTCTAATGTTATGCCTTAATCCTATTACTTGTTATACTAGCACATGTTTGAAATGGTTATACTTTTATTTGATTTTGTGCAATATTTTGATATGGCTGTGTTTTACTTGCTACTTTCAGGGTACAATACTAGGTTTCAAATGCCCTTTCCATCAACTAAATGTTTTTATGTATTGATAGAAGCAGCACTCACCAATATAGATATTGCCAATTAAGAAAATATATTCTTTATCTGTTAGATTTATTGAAATACTCAGAATTATTTACAATGGATTGGTATACTGCCAAACATTAAATGAACAAGAATTTGAGGAAAAACTGAAGGAAATATGATCGTAACACTCTGTGAAGTAAAATATGAAGTATGGAACATCTGAAATCACGTCATTTACTATGCTACAAATGGACCAATATCTGAAGAAAAATAGGAGTAGGATTCCTAATACAAAAGTTCCTCAAAGCGAATATAATAGAATTTAATGTAATTTAAATAAGAATGGTAAATTTAACATTACAGATATCATAAGGACATAAACTACAAATTATTAATGTATATGTACCTATCACTCAGATGAATCAGTGGAAGCGTTCTGTGAAGAATAGCGTGAACTTGTAGATGAAGATAGATGGGATTTTCATACCTATTATGAAAGTTCATTGCAAAGTTAGGATGAAAGAAAGAAAACAAAAGTGTGGTGGGTGTTGGAATTTGAGAATGAACATGGGGAAATCCAGTTCAGTTCACAGATTATCACAAACTCCATTAAATGAATTCATACTTGAAGAAATGGTATACAACAAATGGACATGAAAAAGCCCACATAGAGGCACAGGGATTGACGTGTGTCCTAACCAATAGGAAATACACAATGACAGATGTTGAGGCAATAAATAGGATGGGCACACACAGTGCCATGGACTGCAGTTAGCTGTTCCAGTCTCTCCTATACACTCGTCTAATAAATATGACCCTCCCATATCCATCCAAAAAATGCAATTAAATTTTTTTTAACAATGGTATGACTGATGGAAAAATATTCATAACCAAGGCACTAAGTCAAAGGAAAATACTGTAAATTTATTTTTCTGTAAACAAATATATTTTTTAGAACCAATGGTTAAATTATTTTTAATAATGTATGTATTTTGTAAAATGATTTTATTTAAATATGTATAGTACATGTTAAAATTCTTCATTCATTCTTAAGATATAAAATGGCATTAGAAGCTGAAACGCTTAATAGAAATTAATAGTTTCTTTAATTTTTAGTAATCCCTCTTTTGGTACTGTATGAAGTGTTTTTTTTTAAAAAAAAAAATTGGATACTTGTATAAATATAATTACAGAAATGATTTAAATCTTTTAGGTATTTTAGCAAAAATGAAAGAGGGAGCAGAAAATGTGCAGACAAAATTGCAAGCTAAAGGTGATAGTGTCAGTTTTAAACAAGCTCCACAAGAAGGCAAAGGTATGCACCAACACTCTAATTTTTTGTAGTGTGTTTAATAATAAAGCTCTGCATCATGTTAATTAACTAAATTTTGTTCAGACACTGTAATTTTGAATAATAAGCATATTTGATATTGTAAGTTTTCACTATAAAATCAATATATATTTAAAAATTATTCTATTATATATTTTGTTAAAAGATGATGAAATAAGTTTGAGAACTATCATTTTTATTAATATCTGTAATATGTGGTTTCAATTTTAATTTTTTTCTAAATGGCTATCATACATAAGGAAGTATAATTATATGTTCATAAATAACTTTTGTAGCTTCTGAGAATAAAACAAGGGCTGTAGCTGGTCTTGAAACTAACATTACAATGGAGACTGCACAGCTTCTGCTGTCCTTGTTACACGCATGGGGTATGGATCCTGACCTTGATCGGGTTTGTGAAACTAAACTTGGATTGTTGAGGCCAATGGTTCCTGTCTCATTTGGTGTCTTATCTAAAGGAGGTAATTTAAATGTGTAATTAAGTAATTATACTAATATTATGTTTTAATTTGTGACCAAGTTACCATATTAGAATCTCGTAATTCCTTGAACAAAACTTAGTACAGATTTCATATTGAATTTTAGTTATCTAACTTATTGACAAGATCAAGTTAGTAACATGGTGATGGTATTAAAAATATTTCATATGTTATCTTAATAATAGCAGTACAAGAGCTATTTGTCTATCAATTACACAAGGAAATTAATACACTTTGTAATAGGTGATTGCATACATGAATGTAGTCATGTGAATTCAGTAGTTGCAGTTGCGGGTTAACTGTCCCACCCTAGCCAAGTTAATTTTATCAGTTCTGAAAGTTTTTCCAAGAAGTCAATCATTTCAGTAAAATGATTCTTTTAACTTATTTATGAATAAATTTTAGGAGAAACCTTACTGAATAATTATTATGCCTTTGTAATTTTATCACTGGTGAAATCTTTTTATTTGTTGATAATACAAATTTACCTACAGCCTTATTTTTATTGTTTAATTGTAAGATGCTGAATTTCTTTTATAATTTGGAAGTGCAAGTATACTAAATTAGTCTTTCTTTTTATTAAAGGTCACATGAGTTTACTTCTTCCCACATGGCAGCCTTGCAATGGCATTGACATAGAAACAGAAAAGGCTACTGGTGGAACGTCTCTTGAAAAAGATCTACCAGAGGAATTAGTCAGACTAGAAAAGATTACTCGACTTTTTACTGCACGCACTCATTGGGAACTAAGTACAACTTTAACAAGCAATCACCTTTTAGCTATTATAGCTTTATCCAATACACTGATGTCAATGAATAATGCTACGTTTGTTCCTGAACAAGAACGAAGTCGTAAATTGCACAGGTAAGCTAAATTGTCGTGAAACATACCAATACATGAGTTTACTTCTTATTATTCATTTTCAATATGCTCATTACAAGTATATTAAAATTTAATAAAAGTTATAGCATTCTGTTTGATATCTTATAAATAAAAATGAGTGTTTGTGTATGTATATATGTTCTGCATACAAATCTACACCCGTGGAGCAAATATCACCAAATTCCATACATGAGTTCTTTGTGACCAGGAGATGGCCACCGTTGGGGTGAGACACATCTACAACCCCCCAGGAGCTGGTGTGGATGGGGGTGGAAAATTTCATACATGCTAAAACGGCAGTTATTAGAGCCGGATAAATATTTTTCGGTGTCAAAGAGATTCATAGTGTTTCTGATCATGTAATATGTGTATAATTTCAACCCCTAACAGCATGGGAAAGGAGCACCCTTAGTGGTGGGGGCGGAGTTTCTTTACAGGAAAATAATGAGAATACAACCAAGGTTCAAGTCAAATCCAGTGTAATGGATGTCGGTGAGTTCAATTATGACATTCAATTGGTCATTTAACCCTCGCAGCAGGGGATGGAATTTTTCAAACATGATAAATGGTCGATATTTGCCTGGAGTTAATATTTGTCGGGGTCAATGACATGGATATTATTTATACTGTGTTGTTTGTAAAATTTCAATCCCTTTCAGCATGGTAGGGGAGCACCCTTAGTGGTGGGGGTGAAGGGGCGTTTAATATAATTAATGAAAAACAACCGAGATTCGAGTCAAATCGGAGTTATGGATGTCGCTGAGACTATTTATGACAAACTGAGAAATGCACAGGGGTGGATGCAAATTGGTGGTGATGAGAAGTTTTTGCGTCGAATCAATATAATTCGGGATCAACGGCATTCATAAAATTTCACTACATGTGCTCTGTGTATAATTTACACCTCTTTCAGGCTTGGAAGTGGTGCACCATTAAGGGTTGGGGTGGAGTGGCATTACATAAAAATAAGTTGAACACATTCGAGTTTAGAGTCGAGTCTGGGGTTAATGTCTGATAATGTCATGCTCTGCTTCAAGGATAATAAGAACCCTACGTGGCTAAAATGATTCATCAAGAATAATAATAACTGTACTGTAATTCTTTATATTTAATTATTTGTAATGGTAAATGTTATTCAAGAAAATAAACTTGACAACAAGAGTGTGTTCTGCATTTCTGAGACTGGAACAGATTTTGTTTACATGCACTTCAATGGGGAAAAAGAGATTCAGATTATGTACAATTCAGGATATGACCAGGGTCCAGTAGCGGTTTAGGTTCATTACAGGAGTGCAGTGTGCTGATAATTCTTATTTTTAATACTTCTTTTCAGACAGAGCACTCGGTTAACTTTAAACTGGTCAAGTAAAGTGGAGGAAGAAAAAGAAGATTTGTTTACAGCACAGCAAGCCCAAATAAAACAAGGTTGGAGTCTTTTAGCAACATTGCATTGTGTTTTATTGCCAGACAAAGTTGTGCAAATTGGTTCTAAAGCATTTAAAAGACCACAAGTTGAAATGATGGCTAGACGTTGGCAACACCAGTGCCTTGAGGTTAGATATATTTTTAGCAAATGATAGAATAAAACTATAATTTCAGTATGATAATTAGACCAATTGAATTTCCAGTGAATTGAATTAATATTACATACTTTTGTACATCAACATTAATCTATAAAATGTTAGTAGATAATTCAATTAACAACACAAATACTGCATGCACATAATATAAGGATTTAATAGACTTTAAATATAAGTTTTCCTTTGAAACATTTGATGTTTCAGCTGTTTGTACTAAATTCATCACAAGAGCAGTGACAATAAATGCTGAACATTCTGCATTTTTTCATTGTCGGATTACTACTTTGTAAATAATAGAAATTTCAATATGTATATTAATTTTTATTTTAAGCCTAATATTCAAAGTATTGTAAGTTTGAGTCTTTGAAACAAAAGCTGAAACAGAAATATGTTAATTATGTTTCATTTTCTATCTGAAGGTTAGAGAAGCTGCCCAAGCTTTGCTATTGGCCGAGCTAGGTCGCCTTGGTCCAAAAGGACGGAAAACATTAGTTGATAGTTGGGCCAATTATTTACCTGTCTACAATCCTGGAGATAGCCATGGATTTCCTTCACAAAATGTTGCGCCTACCAGCAACACTTCATCTCCTAGTCATCAAGGCGGAGAACGACATTCCCATGAGGATGAAGAAGAAGATGAAGAAGAAGAAGGGACTGAAGGTACAGAAAATTGAAAAATCCTTAGCATTCTCCATTAATTATGTTAAAAAATTAGTATAAATAATTATATTAATATTGCTAATACATTCATGTTGAATATACGTGTTTTAATTAATCTTGCTACACTTGACTTTTAAATATCTCTGTTGTTATATTTTGCTTTCATAATGCAACTCTTTCAGAGTTCTGTGTGCGGAAACCATCAAGTGCTGCCGAGTTGAAACGTAAACAAACAACTGCTGTTGTGTTACTTGGTGTTATTGGAGCTGAATTTGGTCAAGATATTACAGAAGGTACAACTAGGCGTAGAGGAAATGATGATCAGAGGAGGAAAAGCTCTGTCGTAGAAGGTTTTGGAATTGGGAACAACAATTTGGCTCGACTTACTAGTAAGAAATCTTTTCAAGCTCTCTAAATTTTTTGAATTTATATTATTTATGAAATTGTTTTTTTAGAATATTACTGTGCACAATTTATAAATATATACGAATATTATTTCCAACAGGTCTATCCTCATGTCATAAACATTTTAGATTTAGATTAAGTGCAACTCATTTTGATGATTCTTAAGTAAAATTATTTGTCATTTATACTGCAATCAATTGATGAAGACTTGCAGAAGGAGGGAACCATTGTGCTAAAAATTCTCTTAATTCCATCCAATTATGGAAATATACTTTCATCCATGTAAGCTATGATCTCTTGATATATATACAAAGCATTCACAGACATTCTTCAAAGTTAGGGCCACAAAATGAGCTATTTAAAACACTTAAATATATAATGAAAAGTCAAGATGATTGAAATTTAGGCATTTTTATTTTATTAACTAGCTGAACAAACAGTTTTTCGAGGCAAACAGTAATTAATTCAATTATCTCTTAATCATTTCAAATATTTTATAATCAACCCCTATTGACCCACCGCATATCAACTGTGAATGAACACTTAACAGGTATCAGGAGTTATTATGCAATATAGGTAGATAGACTGTATTTACCACTTTTGGGCAACCCCAGTGTCAGTGTCACATAAATATGCCATATTTTACTTAATATGCCAGTAGACATCTCTTTCAATTATTTTTAAAACTCTCAGGACTTGAGGGTAAAGTTGCTAAGCTAAGAGTACTGCAGATAAACTGTTCTAGCTTTCTGTACTTATATTTACAAACGTTCTTTGCCCTTTAGAATAAATTTTCCTGCAGTGATCACTTCACCATATGTAGGTCAGGTAACCTTGCTACATCTTGTACCCTCTCAAGAGACATTTGCTCAGAACAATAGGGATCCCAACAAATAGAATCAAATTCCCAAATTGGTTGAAGAAGAGAAGTGAAAGCCAACTCATGTGAATTGCTGCTAGCTTTCCTCAGTATCCCCATCACAAAATGTAACACTTTCCATGATTTAGATACCACATTATTTATTTGTTGTCCCCAATTTAGCTGTTCATTTAAGATAATTCCTAAATATTTACAATTTTTCTCCTGTGATATAATGTGCCCTCCCATAATGTACAACATAGGATCCATTCTCTGTGCACATATGAAACTAACTACTTTATATTTCTCCATTGTTTACCGCCTACATTTCTAAATTCCTGTAAAGACCTTACATCACACTTGATTTTGCAATAAATTATACAATCATCAGCAAAGAGATATTTAATTTTGTCCCAGATGTCATTTACATACGCCAAGTACAGTAATGGCCCTAATACACTACCCCGGGGTAACCCTGATAATACACTATGTCTGGATGACAGTATTTTCCCCCACTCTGGCCAACTGTCAATTTTTAATAATTCTTGTATCCAGACTACAACCCTCCTACCCTAACAGTTGGTGTTGTGGCAAAAGGTTAAATGTCTGAGAAATCAATTATGATCTCATTCATTCTGCATCTTTTGTCAAGATAGTCTGCAACATCCTGGCAAAAGAAACCATTTGATTTTCATGTGAGTAATCTCTTCTAAAACACTGCAGGCCGCAGAATAACCTGTTTCTTTTGTCCCATTCCCTCTGCAATTATATGTTCAATTTGTTTGCAGATATTAGACTGACTGGCCTGTAGTTACCGGTCTCTTACTTGTTCCTGCTTCACATATTAAAAATACTGTTTCTTCTTTACAATCCTGAGGCAAGGATGAATTATTCAAAGTCACTTCAAAGAGTCATAACAGATTGCAATTTTCATAAAGTCCCCTGATGTACCATCTGGTCCAATGGATATTTTGTCCTATTCAAGAAATTCCCTTTTGTAATTTGCGTGCACTATATTCACCTTCACATGTTAACAAAGGATCAACATTTTCTTTATCCATAATAACAAGCATTCCTCTCATATCATTAATTGCTGTCATTTCTTCCTTGTTTCCCCCATGTCTATGGACATACTTTTAAGAAAGTTTTCTCTACTCTTTGTTTCATCCAATCGAATTTTAAGTTTTTCTCCTATAGACGTTCCATACATGTTCTTGTAAATGTCTCATTTTGTTGAACACTTTAATTACTATATGCAGTTATCTTTTTTGAATGTTCTTATGGTGTTATAATATTCAGGATCTGGACTTTTCTAGAGAATTTTATATGGTACTCCACTCCTACATTGATGATATCTTTAATTTTTTTCTGCTCCACAGATTTTCCTGTCCCCACCCATAACACATGTTAGTTATTTCACAGCCCCAGGACAAGGTCATTGAAACATACTAATTCATTTACCAATTCCTGCCCACAAATTTTTGACAGACACCCCTCCCTTCCTGTTTATATGAGGAATGTTCAAATTGCTCCCAATAATAGTTTGTTATTTCCCATAATGTTTCTTGTTTTCTCAGCAATCTTTTGTATTATCTCCGTGATGGAATCAGGAGGCCTATATGCAGAAATTATCTCTCAAGCGAAATAAGAGTTATCCGGCTTCCAACCTGGTATTGACATTAATTAGCCACAATGTTTTGATGGCTTGGACCACTATCTTCAGCTGTAGAATATCCAAGTTGAAAACTTCTGGATACAGCTAAGATCCTGTACTTATCTGGGTCATATAAACTCTGCGAAGTTCCAAATCTCAATATGTTTGTCAAGTATGCTTCTACACTTTCCCTGCATCAATATAGCTCCACAAATAATAGAGTCGCTCAAATATGTACCATTTTGAACCTATTATACACATTTATGCATCAGAAGTACCACTGCTCACTAAGAGAGTCCAAAAATCCTCTAACCTTAAGAGAGTCCAAAAATCCTCTAACCTTAAGAGAGTCAAAAAAACCCAGGGAGTCAAAAGTAATTCTACTGTAATTCTTTGCTGATTTATAATTAATCAATTTATTGGTTCAAATTGCTTCACATTGCTTCACACATTTAGGATACTATGTGTAACATACACCCTGTCTTTGTCCTTTGCTCGTCAGCCCATTGAGTGTTGGTCTTCCATAACTGTCGTGACACATTCTGGATTTAGGAATGACACATGGTCAGAGTGTCAATTCTCCCTCAGTCATAATCCCAGGTTTCGCAGAACATGCATACATTTGTTTTTATTATATTTACCATTCTAAACTTTTAAAAAAATCATATTGCTAATCATAGTTTGATATATTTTTCAAACTAAATCCTTTGGAATTCTGTGGAATAAAATCATCAAAGAGCTGCCCAGATTTGTCGCATTTAACAATTTTAAGAATAGTGATGATGGATTTAGTTTTAATGTTAATGATGTTCTTTTTTATATTACAGGCAAAGCACTTACTCACCTTCTTTTAGCAGCTCCTTCTAAAGGACTTCCAGCACATACTCCATTGAGAAGAGCAGCTATTGATCTAATAGGTCGAGGGTTTACAGTATGGGAGCCATATCTAGATGTATCTAAGGTTTTGATAGGCCTGCTGGAACTATGCTGCGAAGCAGATAAATTAGTGCCAAGGTAAATATATTATTTCTATCTTAACCACTCACAGAAAATTGTAATGGTGGAATATATAAGTTAAGGTTTGAAATATGTGACATATGTTTTTACCAAATTTCAAACATGTAATGTATCATGCATCCATATAAGGTGATTCTCATATTTGCTCAATTTAATTATTTCGTTAAAATGATATTTATCATATAAGTAGAAAATTGCATGCTGCAAATCAACTAAACCTTTAATAGCTTTACTTGAGCTGTCACTTGTTATGGATAGTGAAAAAATACCATACGTTACTTAATTCAAACCACCTGTTTATATCGGTCACAATGTGCGAGACGTGTACTTTCTTCAAGCATTAGTAGTCAAAGAAGCATTAGGCCAAAAGCTATATCCACTAATAAATCAAATAAATGCTTATAGCAAGTACAAGTGATTGGGGAATTTGAATGGTTTAAAGTAAATTATAAATCAGTCCTAAAAAATTTAACTCATCAAAAAGCAGACTTTTCAATGTTGCCACATAATGAATGGTACAGAATTATTGTATATTTACTTTTATCACATTTCAATTCTTCATCAATTTTTCTTGAGGAATAATTTTGAAAAGATTTTTTTGAGCTGTAATTTCCATGTTTTTAGATCTACCTGATGTTTGTGGGCTTTCTATAGAGATTCGTGTAGACTACATTCTTCACTTGTATGCTGTGCTATTGTTCACTCTTAAGTAGTAAATTCCAAATTTCTCACATGGTATACCAATAAAATATATAAAGTTCCTTTGTTATTCTTATAATTTGAAGCCTATTAATTTAAATATTCAGATTTAATTTTATATCTAGTTACATTGTCATTGGGAATTGTAGCAGTAATGGTTTTGCAATAAATAGATGCCAACTCTAGCTCCCAAGCTGACCAACCATAACAGGTCTTCATCTCCCAGTTTATTATTGTTCTTGTTCCTACCATAGCCAATAAATGCATTAGTTACCCACATTGCACCTCATATTAACAACCATTGATTTAATTTTCATTCATAACTCTTTGAGCATCACATTACTATTTTGTTTTAAATAAAATTTAATACCATAAAAAAGATGCACCTAACCATGGTATGTCATTTGTACTGCAATGCCAAATGCATGAATATGTACAATAATTTTGTAGACATTGTAAAGTAACATAGAATTTTAAAATTAGTTTGATTTATTGTAATATATAAAAATTAAACATGATATATCAAAGAACGAAGGCTTTCCCGGTGTATTGTTACCCAGGTGGAAACCCGAGAACTTTTTCTTCATGATATATCATATTTTTTGCAATTGTGTGTATTGTACTTTTCTATTTTTTCTTAATTTTGTTTCATTACTAAAGAAAGCTAGTTTCCTTGATTAAGTAGTACATTTTGTGAAATTAATCAATATTCTAAAATTAATTATATTATTATTATAGTATGACATATGGCCTTCCCTTGAAGCCAGCTGCCGACTCATGTCGCACAGCTCGACATGCATTAACTCTCATTGCTACTGCACGACCAGCTGCATTCATTACTACGATGGCTAGAGAGGTAGTAATAATTCATCATGACTATAACAGAAAATATTCTGAAATACTTTATATAGAAAACGTATTTATAATATTTTATTTTATTTGAATAAATTCAATAAACAATAATGGGATCTGTCCAAATTGCCAATAATATATATATAACCATTTATTGACATATTTTTATGTTAATGATTATGTTTTAGGTTGCACGCTATAACACTTTGCAACAGAACGCTCAAACACTGAATGTCAATCTTAGCAATTCTGTCCTATATCGAGCAAAACCTGAGATTCTAAGAGGTGTAGAACTGTTGATTGACAAAATGCAAAATGAAATGTCTGACCTTCTTGTTGAGGTATACAGTAAACTTTTATTAATATAAATTCTAACTTTTGCTACTTAATTGTATAGTTAATTATATTCTGAAGCAAATAATTATGCAATATCCTGATTATTTTCTTAATAGGTTGTGGACATTGTACTTCATTGTCTTGATCCAGGCCACCTTAAGACTCACAAGCTAAATGAAATTTTCCCTGCCGTTTGTCGTTTCAATCAAGTAAGCCATTGCCCCAATACAAGACGTATAGCTGTTGGTGCTAAAAATGGGCATGTAGCCCTGTATGAACTCCGTTCCTCCAAATGCCAAGTAAGTTTTGAAATTATCTAAGTTATTTAACATGTTTCTAAATAAAATTTCTCTGAATATAACTTAACATATTTATACAATTTCACAAAATTTGTATCAAAAGAAAACGTACCTGGTTGCACTTGCATTGTAAAGATATGTTTTGTAATTTCTTCCTCACCATTTGAGGACTGTTAAATTGTAAGTTTACTTATCCAAGTGATTATCATTATTTTTCTCTCATGTGTTGGCAGTATATATGCTTAATAAATAAATACAATAAATAAACTCACAATTGTTTTGTATGCAGATGATAACAGCACATAATTCGGCTGTCACAGCAAATACTTTTTCGCCGGATGGGAAATATCTGGCAACATATAGCTGCAATGAAAATAGACTCTCCTTTTGGCAGGTAAGAAGAGAAGTAAAGTCTTTAATATTGTATTGTTTTTAATTCCCTTTTTAAACCTTGATAAAATTTATTAATTTTTAAGCTAGAAACTGAAGAAAAATAAAACAAGTTTTAGCTTATGAAAATGTATAATGTTGGTATTATTGAACAATTTTTGTTCAATGGTGCTTCTTGAATATTTAACTGTATAGCAGAAGATAAAACATGTTGTTACAAAAGTAGATATCCAATTATTTGTTCATTTGTCTGAACATATATTCCATTGAAGTGCAAAATACTTTCAAAAACTATTCTTAGCAAGGAACTTGGTAATTCAGGTAATATAAATCACAGAAATATCTCTGATCATGTAATGGAGTTCTTTCACTTTATTTAGTAAATTTTTTGGAACAGAATTTCTTCTGAAAATGATTTTATATGTATTTTCACAAATGTTGTGTTAACATAATATATAGACTCAAGTAAAAGCCAGTGTGTTAATGATATGTGGAAGTCGTAATAAAAATTTGTTATTCAGAACATTAATTTAAGAACCACTGTTTCTATTTGACTCATAAAACTTTATGAAACTATACTGTGAACCATTTTCTGAATTTAGAGGTATATGCTTATATTACAGACATCAACTGGAATATTTGGTCTTGGAAATTCTCAAACGCGTTGTGTCAAATCATATTCTACTGCTCCTATACCTGATTTGACTCGTCTGAACCCCATGAGAATAGCTCGCCTTGTCTGGATCAACAACCGAACTGTGGCACTTATGTTAGCTGATGGATCAGAAACTCGGTTCAATGTTTAAATGAAATTTGTTGGCAGAATTATTATTTCTGACATAAAATACAAAACTACCATTGAGAAGTTGACCTATAAATAAATATGTAGCATTATGGATTACTATGCCACATAGTGCAACTTGTCACGTTGTTGATATATGATCACTTATAAAAGAACCATGTGGACATGAACAGCCTTAAAGAATGGTATGCATTATTTACATTGACTGTATCCTGTAGTACTTTTAAAACTATTTAATGTTGCTTTCCACTGACACTAGTCAACATTGATTTAGTGTTAATTGAATTGTTTCAATTATTGCTATACAAAGAGCAATCTCATAAAGATGCAAATAATGCCTAAATAATCTTGGTAAAAAATATTTTTTTTACCTTAAACACCGAACAAGAAACACCTTATATACTTCTCATGATTGAATTGTTTCTTTGTTGTTAATTTTGTTAATGTACAAAAGTTGACAATAGTTATATTATATTTATAAAATGAAATTTATCTAATATACTGAATACTAATATATTTATATATAAATGGTATGGACAAGAGAGAGAGAGAGAGACAATAGCTGGCTTACCAAAAATTGATGGCCATGGTAGCTATATATATCATACATTAATATGGATAGGAAAGAGATGTGGAGAGCGACTGACTTACTTTAAATTGAGAGTAGATATCACCACATTGTATAGTAAAGATCATGTCAAATTTACAAGACTGTAGTTAGCTGGCACAATATGCAGTCCTGTTCTTGCTTTCTTTCCTGTCCATATTAATTAATTAATTTGACAATGTCACATGATGTTTAGTTGCTTTATATATATATATATATATATATATATATATATATATGGATGTGACATTGTCAAAATAAGAAAGATAATTGGTATGGAAAGGAAAATAGTTGGTGGCTTATTGGAGCATAGCCACTCAGGACAGAAGTATGTTCTTCAAATTTTTGGAGGCTCTCACCCCCTCTTCAGGAAGGAGAGTCACATTATGTGCACAGTACACAGCAGGCCAGTGCATGGAATGTGAGACTCATTCCTAAAGAAGAGGGCTAAGAACCTCTGAAAATTTGAAGAAAAATCCTTCCATCCATGTGGCTATGCTGAGCTTCAATTTCAGGTAAGCCACCATCTCTCTTTCCTTTCCATACCAATAATCTCAAATATATATATATATAATTACAATAATTAGTATGGAAAGGAAAACTAGGTAGATAGTAGATGCCTTAACTGCATTCGAGGACTGGGCGCACCATGTTAGACAGGATAAAGTTTTTCACAGTACCCTGTGTGCCTACAAACTTCACACGGACTGTGTTCAGTCTCCTGGCAGTCTCTCCGAAAATATAAAAAACTTTCTCTTATTTAACTTGGCCAGACCAGCCCTAAATTTCAGGAAAGCGTCCTATCTTAAGTCTTAAGAAATTTTAACATCTGATGATATAAACAGACATGTAGCATAAACATATATCATTATCATCTACTATTTCTCTTTTTTCCATACCAATTATTTTGACAATATCACATTCTTACTCATATTGTTATATTGGCAACCTTAGAAGTTTATGTCTTCATTTTTGTTAAACTTCATTATTCTTCAATACTCAAATAATTTTCACTCTATTGTTATGGTGTATATGTCTTCATGAAGTTGATGCTTCTGCACAATAATCCCAATCTTAACTGTAGCTGTTAGTATTTGACAATTACAATACTTTCATTTCATACTAGTCAGGGATAGTGCCAATGTAAAACAAGATTTTAATTTATATCATTATTAAAGTGGGAGGGGTAAGATTTTTTTGTAATAAATATGGTTTTGAAGCATAATATGAGAACTGTAGAACCACCAATATTTAATTTGATGTATCAATTACAACTCTTAGCTAACTATCTATATTTGCATATCAAATTAAATTTTAAATTTTTTATTGTGTATTATTTTATTTCCAGTTATATAAAAGTAATTAATGGTACTGAATGAACTTTAATATTCATTATTATTTATTTAACAACCATAAATTCCTTCATTGTTTAATTTAAATATTGGTGATTTCTTCAAATATATTTGGTAGAACAAATTAATATTATTTCATTAATGAATTTAATGAACAACAGAGAGCAATAATTAGTTTCCTCAGAATCAATGTATGGTAACAAATTGAACTACAAAACACCGTACATATTAGCCAGTATTACAAAGAGTTGTAGCATTCTTGTTGTTAAATAATGTTCCATTAAGAATATTCTAAATGTTATGGCAGTGTTACCAAAGAATGTATCTATATATTAATTTAAGAGAAAGTTGATAAGGCAAATTAGAATTGGTCCATTTGGCATTGCATCAGCCAGGTGTTTTTTCACCTGGTCAGTTAGAATAAGTAAGATGTTGTGTGAAAAATTACTTTTGTAAACTCAGATGGCTAAATTTCCTTGTTAAATATGAATAATTAAGAACAGGCATCAAATCAAATTATGTATTAGCTTAATGTGGTCAAAATTGTGTGTAATCGTAAAAGGCTGAACAATATATACATTACATGATTTTGTGTGCAAATAAGAAAAAAAAATTAAAATTCCTTAAACAGCTAATTACATTCCTATCAACATATAAAGTATTACTGCAGCTCATTATTAAAAATTTGAAAATATAAAACCTTTGTATTTTGTGTACGGAGAATTAATTTCACTAAAAAAAAAAATGGCCATTTTGCAATCAAAGTTTTTTTGCTCCTTTCTTTTATTTAACTTTGCCCCTGAACAAGGTTTTGTCATGACTTTGGAAAGTTACTATTGAATCACATGCTGCGAGTTTTCTGGTAGTCCAGGACTAAGCCAATGTTTGTGGAGGGCTCAGATCCTTAAATTCAAATTTGTAATTAACTTTCACGCTGATGAGGAGTTATTTAATTGTATAAATTCTAACCATAATGGCAAGTAAACATGCATTTTTTTCTGACTGGAAATGTTAAATGAACTCTTTTTCATTTTAGTTTTGTATATACCTACAGCATTTCATTGATTGTTTCAATATAATACCAGTTTGTGAAAGAATATTCAAGAGAAGCAAATATTTTTGTTTTATATTGTATTGGACATATGTAGGAAATTTTTATATACCTTTTCTTGTTCTTGTAGCTACTGTGAAGATTATAAACAGTACAACTGAACAGGTAACCTTCTTTATGATAGAATATTAAAGGTTCCAAAAATGTCTACCAGTTCCATTAATTTAAATTCATAAATTTCACATTTATCATTCTTTTAATTTATAATTTAGGTTTGCATTAATTTATTGCCATATTTGTGTTATTACAATATAAATGTGATAACATGTCTGCAATATTATCTTGTGAATATTTTCTGGCATAAAATTTTATACAAAAATTGAAATGTAATGAAAGAAAACTATAAATGGCTATCAAGTGTTTTGGCTGCCCTTTTTCTGTTTAATAAATTCCACAATTTAAGTCCTATTTAACCAATTATTTTACATTAATTAAACAGAACATTTATAAAGTAATCATTTGTATACAAAAATTGGTACATTGTGATAAATGCCACTTAGAAGTATTCATTTAATAACTTCTAAGGTGTGTGCCCAACATCATTCCATTGAGATCTCATTTAAAATGTGATGGCTTATTGATTACAATAAATATGATAAATAAAAATATCAGTAAAGTTTTTCAATTTGCCTTGAATAATTGGTAAAATATATTGTGATTGTGAGATAGATTTATGTAATTTATACAGAGAACATGAGGTTGGTTGTTTCCAGTGAGTGTATCTGTATTTGTGGAAGTTTCTAGCCATTTTGTTAACATGAAAATTTTAATTTCCTCAATTGTTGACAGTTGTGTTATACACATAATTATACAGTTTATTTTTCATTTGTGGAGATAAAATGACATGCAATAAGCTTGTCATATTTAAAGTTCTTGGCATTTATTTCTGTATATACTGTATATATGGTATTAATGAAACATCTGAACAAATGTATATTTATATATATAGCAAATCTCCAGCATTCATTTTTGTCTCAAATTATTTATAACAGTATTTATAGAGTAAAATTGTTTTCTAGCTTTAAATGTGCATTGTACTTGTTGAGACAAATATATGAAAGAAATTGTTGATAATTTGTTGTAATTAATAAGAAACCCTATCACACAAAATGTTAATAATTAATAAGAAAACATAAATGTATGTATTCTCGTGTAAGGTGTGATTAAGATAATCAGAACTTTACTCATATTATTCCTCAGATCATCTTCAACATGCTCCCACTTAATATTTATCCTATTTGGCTTGTTTCAAATTTATCAATTTCATTATTCTGATACGAAGATACAAAGTTTGTCACGGTTAATATGTCTGGATTTTTGTAAGGTTTAGCATCTTGAGAGCAAATGGATTTACATCAGGTTTCATCAACATGTTTTTGCTAAAACTAAATATTTTAGAGGAAGGAGACTTATTTGAAATCCATCAAAAAATTTACTGATCAATCCTGAATCTTTCTCAAGTCTCCTAGCCTTTTGATAATTAAAGTACACACTTTACTGTCTCGTAATATGAGGGGAGAGTGCTGGTTGTAGTATTTTTTATGGTCAATTCGATCAGAAATTCAAGTTGTTTTGGTGTTATCTGTGGATTTGTCAATTGACATCCAAGCGTGTGAGCCTACTGTACAATTGTCAGATTTTTCTAATTGCTCTTTTGATTAATAGCAATTATTTATATATTTAATTATTGTTCACACCTTGACTAAAAGGAAAGCTCTGAAGTTTATTAATAAAGTTATGTTCTCAGTGTAAACAAGGTTACACATACTTGGTTAATAAGTTAGTTGCCAGCTAATTGTAGTAAGAGGTCAAATATAACTTAATTGGATAGAAGAGGGTTTCAAGATGGGTAAAGTTAAGATAAAATTCCATCATTTGTTTGGTTGATTTTTCAGTTATTTATGTGCAAAATATTCTTAACTACCGTTTAATAATACTTGTATCTCTTGTCCTTTTAAGATTGACACAGAAGCTCAACACCTCTTGGGTCATCAGTCCCCTTAACATGATCTCTTATGTAAGAGGAATGGCACTCCGGAAAATTACAATTCTTAATTCTAAAAGTTTATAAATCAATATCATTTCATTACCTTTTTATAATACAGGAACACGAGGCACCTCCGAAAGTGAGACTGCGCATTCTGGAAGGCTTGAACCGCACGGGCGGTGCCTCCATCTTGCCGGATCAGGTTCCCTCCTTGTTGATTAATAGCTTCTAAGTTGCTGACTCATAAATTTGTACTTTCTTTGACTTCTTTTTGATTAAAAATAAGTGAGGTCCAAATATCAGTACTTTCGAAATGACAAACCTCGCTGTAACATTATCAGTAGAGGAATCTGCGCACTCGTGGGTCCTTTTCTGCTCAAAGTCGGATTTGTTAACGTTGACAGACATACGTGACTCGTTATTCATTAACAAAACGTGTCGATACATGTAGTTTCGAGCGTTATATCACAGTTTGTGGTTGACAATATTTCTGAAGCAGCATTTGAAACGTTATGATGTACGGTTTGTCTCAATTCGCATTCCGGAAATTTGGACTTTCAAAGTTGCAAAACGGCACCTATCTTCTCTCGCCTTAATATTTTCTAGATAAATTCCGTACGGCGAAATTCCTGTAATTTATGTAATTAAATAACAGTTTTTATTATTATTTTCAATAATATTTCTTACCACTTCCTTTTTTTTTTGTAATCCAATAAACCTTCAGTAGAAATCGATTTCTAGAATTCCACAAAATGGGCGTTTGACTTATTTATTCTCCATCCAAAAAACAATATTTGGGATTTTTTTTATCGAAGTCTATGAAAACCATCCACGAGCATTGATGAAGTAGTTTTCGCCTTCTTATGAACATTTACAAACGCTTCGACCCACTATTTGGACTTGTTCGACTCAGGAGTCCAATAATGAATTCACCTTTCATCAACTGTAATGAAACGTCGCAAAAACTCAGTTGAATTGCGTTAAGATATCTTCTTCGTACCCAAACGTTCTTGTGAAAGCGTTATGTCGATATCTTTGCAATCTCAGAAATAGCTCGTATAATCATTCAGCGATTTCTCAATACTACAACGATTTTTTCCTCTGTCGTATCGGCTGCTGAGCAGTCCTGAACTCAGATCAACCAAGTAAAGGTTCCACCATGTTTGAATTCAGCTGTTCATCTCGATACAGTTGGGAAGATTTGTATAATATCGAAAAAGAACTGCTTTAGCTGTCGGGGTTTAACTTTTTCTGACGATGTATTTCATAACTGCTCGAAAAATTATCAGTTTTTCGCGTGACACCTACACTCGATTACTTCTACAGCAATCGAACAAACATGGATGTAAGTTCGGGAGTATGTCGAAACGTGTTTGAGCCCACCAACGCCATCTCTGAGCCGGACCGAGAACTTCCGAGGATGAAGGAAGTGCCACAGGCGAAGAAACACTGTTGTTCTTTAAAACAGAGTAATGAATCAGATCCACGGCAAGAGACTTGGAACACTCACAAAAAGAAGTCGGCTTATCTCCAGTTTCGGGGAATGTTTTGCGCTATTGTTTGATGATTTGAAGAATTAAACTGAGGATGTTGATGTCTGAGCAATAAACTCCTTTTCTGTATGATCAGAATTGAAGGTAGATTGTTTTCTAGTTTAGATTATTGTCTCAGTTTAAATCTTAAACGTAATTTATTAAAAATTAAAATTGCAAAAAAGCAACGAGAAAGAGAAGAGCTTGCAAAGACTGAAATCATAAGAAAGCCGACAATAAGGGAAAAATTACGGCTAAACGTGTAGGGAAAATAAATAATCGACGACAAATTGGAAACGTCCAGAATGTGAAGAAATTCGTGACTGAAGAAGACTGGATTGAGTGGCACGAGAACTGTCCGAACTACAGGAGAATACATTTGCGAAAACTGTTACTAGGTCAGTAGATCAATTTTTAATTACTATTTAATTAACTGTCTAAACTTTTCAGAGACTGGCATATTTTTTAAATAAGTTTTTTCGATTCAAACTGAGACCCTAGGAATTTAGAATGTCTTTATAATAATAAGTATTTAATGTTTAATTTTTATGTATCTATATACCTATATTTAAAATAAATATTTCGTCCATTTACTGCTAATGACTGTTTTGTTTCACTCGGTATTTTAAGGCACAAAATCATTTGGAAGATTCGGTACAAATAAATTTATTGAAAAAACATTTAAGTACTAGACATAAAAAAAATACCAAGCAAGTGAACAACAAAATCACGTGAATGAAGAGCAGAAGGACCTAATGAAACAATTAATTAGCTTTAAACGTATTTAATGTGAACGAAATCACACACGTCAGAGTCAAAGCCTCAGCCTGCGTAGACCGAAGAAATGTTTACCGATTCCCACAAAAAAAGTCTGCATAATTTTACAGACACGGGCCTACTCAGCTCGGCCCAGCTCACTGCGTGCTCACAGTAATTTCTCGCTTTACCGACGTTATTTTACACGTTTCTTCGCCTAATTAAATAATGGAACACACTTCGATGTAATTCTCGTAAAGTATCTTAATAGGTGACACCGCATAATTTGCGAACTAAATTTGTTTAGTAAAGTGCAACTAAGGAACCCGTTTTTAATCAGAAAATTATGTTTATTAAAAATAAATAATTAAACGACGCTCTTTTAGAGCTTCTTCAGGTTCAATAATTTTGTTCTTAAATACTGAAAAAAAAAATAGAGGCAAGGTTTTGCTGCCTGGCTTGTCTCAACCGAAAAGGCAACAGTTGCATTTTTCCTCTATATATTTTGCAGTATTTATGTACATAATTATTGAACCTGAAGAGGTCCTAAAAGAGGACGACACGTCGTTTATTTATTTTTTTGTTAATACACATAATTTTCGGGCCGTTTGTATATTTATTTATATTACTAGCTAGGTGCCCGGCGTTGCTCGTGTACTTATTTATATAAACTCGAAAAAGTATTTAATTGATTACTTAAATATATTCCTTGAGTATTTCAGGATATAATCGTCACTCAGTCTTCATACATTACGAAATATTACATTGATGAAATTGTTAGCTAGACTCACAACTAATACAGCGCGAAAATTAACTTACATTTTCCCCAAGGATGGTAAAGTAATTCGTATTCTTCTTTATTATCATTCGATGGAATATTTCTGCATAAAATTATACTTTTTATTTAAAGAAAATATTTCCTCTTTATTTAATTCCTAATAATCTCCTTCGTTCGTTGCGTAGTAACGTCTTTCTCTCGCGTGACGTCATTGTCTCTTGGCGCGCAGTAAATTAATATTTAATGATCACGGTTTTTAATTATAAATCTTTCCACATGTATACTTTATATTAAATAAAAATATTTCTGCTTTATTTCATTACGAAATGCAGAACTATATTTAGGATGCGTCAATGTCTTGAAAACTTATGACGTCATCGTCTCGCGCAGTAATTTAACACTAATTCGTAACTTATTTCAATTATAATTATTTCCACGTTTATTCTAGGGGTTTCTCACCCCCACAGTACCGGTTCTCGATTTTGGCAGAATACGTATACCAATTTTTGTTGCATTCTGTCCACGCGATAAAATTTGTATAAAGAACAACGTAAATACAAACATACATACATACAAATATACTCCCTTTTTTATTATATAGATTATACAAGTCAGATATTTTTTCAACAGTATGATAGCCGCACTTTGTTCGCCTACAGATTATGCAGCCTGAATGACAGAATGGAAGCACGCACAAGGGAAGTGAGGGCCATAGATATCAGTGTACGGAAGAAAGGTCGTGAGTTACGGCCCTCACAAAAAAGTTAGTGTTGAAGCTTGTAGTTAGCTACCCGAAACCGTGACAAAGAGAATAGACTGGAAGCGAGGCAATCCCAGATGTGTGTGTTGGCGCTTCGTCGCCCACAGGCCACGGCTCATGTGGCGCATCTGCTCTGCCTGCCTTCGCCATCCGTCTTCCATTCCCTTGCTTGGCATTCCCAGCCTCCGAACCTCCGCCGCGTTCACTTCAACCTGTTCGGGAGACTTGTCCACCCGATGGTCCTCATCGACTCAACCCGCCTCGTCGGCAAAGTCTCCGACTTGTCAAGCAATAAATCCGAAGTTTATTTTCAGACTGATTTGTCTGGACTAAACACTCTTGGGAAAACTGAATCTTATTATTATATGTTTAAGTACCGTACTGACTGCGATCCTCTGCGTGTTACATCCCAAAATTGAAAGGAACTGAGACCCACCGCCTCTACATATAAATGACGCTATTGTGCCTTATGAAAACAACGTCAAGTAATCATAAAATATAGACACTAATATTGGCTTATTGGAAAAAAAAACCTCCAAACTACCAGTCTCCAACAAACTCCTGATTTGCAATGAAATATTGAAACCAACGTGGCTCTGCGCAATCCTGCTTTCTGGCTGTGACCGTGACACAAACATTTAAGAATAAAGTGAAACGTGGTGAATACCCCCCCCCCCCTGGTTTTTCCGAAATACAGATCTCAATAGGGATGTCCAGATTCCAACTGTTATGGAGGAAATAAAAAGGTAGGCTGGGAAGCATGAAGCTTCAACGCAGTAACTCTACCATCTCTAGACAATCAACACCGTCACAGAAGACTGAAAATTGAAATTAAATCTCATTATCTCAACAGTAGGCAATAAATGGTCAAATATTCATAATTGTTTGGCTTATCATCAAGCAGAAATGCTTGATTCTCAATTCGATTGTAAATCGTAATTTCTCACTTCACCGTTGTTATTTCAAAATTGTAGCGCAATTGTGTAGTAATTTTTTTAATATATTTGATTCCAATTAACTTCATTAGAGATCATAGCAAGGGCTGAGAACTTGACTTTTGGAACGCGTGCCGTTTTCTCGGGGAGATAACCCCTGTAGTCCGAGTATAAGCACGAAGCAGACAGGCACCTGGTTTCACCCCGGGTGTGGATCTGTGCCTGTGCAGTGGGACGAGATGTCTCCAGAAATTTAAAATATTTTAGGACACTTGATTGCCTTGATTTGTTGGTCAAGGAAGATCGACCAAAAAGCTGACTTTTCGTACAGCCGTGGTGTTATAAGACCAAGATCATTCATCGTGTCGTCGGATACAGATTTTCCTCCTCGATTGACTCGCCTACGTCCACAGTTAAATACTGAGATTGTTCCCAATATCATTTTGCATAAATTACTGTAAATATTTTCCTAAATAAATTTAAATAAATACCCTTAAATGTCCTTTATTATTTCATTAAACCTCCAAACCGCCACAATACATTTCTTCTCCTAGTCAAATAACGGAACACATGGACAGTAATATTAGAAATAACATTGACCCTTTTTTGGTGTCATTGACGGTTTCATTTTATTTTTATTAAGCCAATTGTCGTCTAATAATAGAATAAGGATACAATATTAAAGAAATTTTATACCGTGAGTGTAATAGTGCGTGTTCGATGCGACAGGACGTTTCAGACGGCAAATGTTGTCTTCCGACATGACGGTGCCACAAGTCACAAGGCGCGCGAGACCATGGCACTGTTGAAGGAAAAAATTAACTTAATAATTTCACGGGCACGTGAAGTGAGCTGGCCGCTCAGTTCGTGCGATCACACGTATTCGGATTTCTTCCTGTAGGGTTACGTGAAATCAGCCTCTACCGATCCGAGGATATTCGAGCCAATTTTCCACGCGACGCGGGTAAAAGAGTGGCCACACACAGAACATCCACAAAAAAAAAACAGAGGCCATTTGAATCATAATATTTTCCAAACACTAATGTTAAAGACTGCTTTCCAATATAGAATAAATAAAAATTCATTATTACGCCTCGTTTTCATTATGAAGGTCCGCCACTGTCATTGGTAGACCCTTTAGTATGTTTTTGTTGCTGAAATCTCTTCCTTCATAAATTCTTGCCAGAAAAAAAGTAGCATATATCAGTACAAAATGGCGTCAGGAAAAGTAAAAAACGGCGTTGTTGATTTATTTTTAGTGTTGTGCGACATGATCCTTGTGTGTGATAGATAAATGTTACAGCTGATAAATTGTTTTTTTTCCCCCTTCTTACTCTACATTTCTGAAATCTAATTTAACTGTAAACATTCTTACAGTTTCTCCTCCGTTGAGATGTATTCGAAACTTCTGAACTCGTGCTCATTAACAACAGAAGTTGTCAGCAGTTAGTTTCTTCCTATTACTTAATTGCTTGTATTCTACTTATTGGTGGGTTGGGATATTAATTTAAAATTCATTAATATTGGGATTTAAATTAAATGATTCAGTTATCCTTACCAATTAAAATGTTGAACGGCGAATGGAATAACGACGATTTTAAACATTATTTTCAATTTCTTAAATAATTCAACAGTTACAGGCTATTGAAATATAAATAGTAAATCAACATAATTGTTCGTATCTCTAGTAAATTAACTTTTATTTACAATCTAATTTCACAAACATGAATTTAAATTCAATATATTGTTCTCGGAGTTCAACCGGGTTTTGCATAATTATATTAGAACGCAACGTTTCGACGACTAAAAGCTCTGTCGTCATCTTCTAGGCGAAGTGAACTCCGAGAACAATATATTGAACAACTACACCGGGAAAGGCTTCAATCTTTGATTTGTAAAATGTATCTACTTGGCCGTCCACTTTAACATGTGTTTCTCTCGATACAAACCGAGTCTTTCAACGGAATCATGTCGGGGGAGTAGATAAACTGATCGTTTTTGGTTCGCTGCAATGGACAGTGCAGTTTGGAAAATAGGGATGCCGTAAATGCAGACTTATGGGATCGAGAAAAAGTTTTCCTGGCAAAATTTGCCGCCGTATCGCTGTTCTAGTTGTTACCTCGTTTCGGACAACGATTTACAATCGGACTGGCGCTAACGTTTCTTCGTCACTCGCAGGCCGACTGCCAACTACTGAGTAAAACGCGGTTGGCACGTGGACTATGCAAGTCGACAAACAATAAGACTGACAAGAGTAACAAATGTGAGCAATTTCAAGGAAATACCAAAGAAGATACATTCAAGTGTACCAGTGATTAAAAATTAAATACAGTCTACTGTAAGAGTATTACTTTATTATATAAATATTTAATGTCGTGAAAAATAGAATAATTTGTGTTATTATTCGTACTGTACATATCGGCTATAGCTATGAATTTTCTTAATTGCATTTAATCGTTAATATTATTTTAAGATATTAACTGTGCCCTTTATTATAAATTATCCCTTACGTTACACCTAAAGTATTTTCCTCCCAAATTAGTTTCGCCATTTTAAGGAATAATGAAGAAATATTATAAAGAGAATGAAATTTCTTTTGTATATATTTTTTCATTTGTTTTTAATATTTTTTCCCGTTCTATACATTTTTGCTTTTATTTTCTTGACCCTTTATCTTGATGTATTTTACCGTTGATGATTACAGATTTGATCCGTAAGCTAATTTTTTTTACTTGTCATATTTCCTTTTCTACAGGACATACAAATTAAAATTTATAAGCCTTTACGTGGATTCGATTGCGAGTATGATTCATAGTGTGTTTTATATTTCACGAGGCAATTCAAAATACAGTAGTTTTCATTTTCAAAACGTATTCTTCCCTTTAAAATATATTTCTTACATCATTATTTAAGAAACTGTAGACATTTATGGTTAAAATTAGCCTAAAATTACTTAAATATTGAGATATAATAAACAGACATTTTTATTATCCAAAAAAACTCGTATTTGTTTAAAATTTATAATTAACAAATGTTAAATATATTTTTTATTACATAAATATATATGTTTATAGTCGTCAGTGTATATAATTATTTTAAAAATTATAAAAAAGTCGATAGTATATATATTTATTAATTAACAGACGTTAAAATATAGTATTATTAAATTAAATATCGTGTTAAAATATTCTTAAGTGCCATACGCCATAATTTAGTAGATAAAAATTGTATTAATAAGTATGAAAATTAAATAAAACCATCAATGACTCGTTCTAAATCTATGAATGATGATGACACACGTCTGTCGTTGAAATAATACAACTTTTTCAATAATTGTCTTCGCCAACTTCGCCTAGAAGATGACGACAGAGCTTTTAGTCGTCGAAACGTTGCGTTCTACAATTATGCAAAACCCGGTTGAACTCCGAGAACAATATATTGAACATTTTACAAATGATTTTTAAAAAAATATCGAGACCGCCGAAAGATTTCAAAGCAGACTTTGTATGAATAAATATATTTTTAACAATTATAATAATCTGATTTTATTAAATAAATGTTAAAAACACCAGCCTATTAGTGAATTTTTTTATCAAATTATTTGTTAAATATTAAATTTTAAATTGATAAAAAATCAGACTAATAATCTGGTGTTTTTAACATTTAAATATATTTCTTTTAGATAATCTGAATAATGATAAAAACACCAATAATTACATTAATTAGTTTAAAACATCTCCACCAAAAGTAAATATTAATAATATAACAGATATTTATATCAAAGTGAAAACGATACATTATTTAAATATTTTAAATAGGCACACACTATTCGAACCCTAAAAAATAATATCAATGTACTGGCGATGATTCTAATATTACAGCAAACCAACTATACATTTTAGCATAAAATGTATAATCAAAGATTAATTCAAATATGCAATTAAATCGAATATTTAAATAAAAAATAACCAATTAATATTAAGGATAGATGACAGTATGAAATATTTAAAGTACTGTATATAAAATAAATTCTAAAGATATCCCTAAACAAATTTTAAAAAAATCAAGTTATATAACTTAAATACTCAAATACTAACAGACGTTTCTTGACACATTGTTTGGCTACAAAGTGTGAGGTCGTTTCTGAAAACGTAAATATATTTCACAGAATGATTCGTTTATTTAAATGGAAAATTCGTGGGAGTTGTGTAAATAGGCCTATTTAGATACATTAACTCTCCATTAATAAAGGGACAAGAAGTCGGAGATTTAGTTCATGTCGATTAAAATGATTTTAATATGTTTGTAAGAAATTAGTAAAGGTAAGATATCTATAGGCAAATCAGGTTATTGCTGTTTACAGACAGGTTTTAATCATTTATCAGTACGAGGTATAATTTTTAATTTATGATACTATTACTCGTAATGAGATAATTTTTCCAGTACAATAAGTGATAATGGAACAAAAAAGTGATCGAAGTTGAAACATTTTAATTCAATAAATTTATTTCTTCAATATTTTTTAAAGTGGCACGTGAATGGCATCTCATTAGGACGTTTCTCAATATCATATTCTTGAAAGTTTTAATCCGACCCAATAAAATAAGTCATCTTATTTCCGTGGAAGAAGTTGAAGTAAGTATAAAAGATCATTCCAGGAAGCAGAAAAAAAATAAACGAGTCTTGCCGTTAGCACAAAATGTCTTAATTTCGCTGACGACGGATGAATTTTACGCACAATTTACTTTGACGGGAAAGTACTCGACACTTTGCTTCACTTTACGGGCAATTTGCGAGGATCTACGAGGTTATTCCGGCAGTGAACGTAAACACCGTTCCACATTAACGACCCAAATAAAAGACCTCTCTTTAAATTTGGCGAGTGTAAACAAATCGCCGCCCTCCCCCGTGCGCTATTGGCCGCAGCCTACCCAATAGGAAAGCAGCGAGGGGGCGGGGCCTAGAACTCCGCCCACTAGGTCTTGCTCCGTAGTCCAAGAGCGACTTTCACCCGGAGAGGATGGACACCGCGGCTTCTGATGAGTGACC
Organism: Zhengitettix transpicula; assembly: GCA_037074705.1. NCBI lineage: Eukaryota > Metazoa > Arthropoda > Insecta > Orthoptera > Tetrigidae > Zhengitettix > Zhengitettix transpicula. Next base: position 7,268,268 of record CM073595.1, read on the forward strand.
CCTCATGGCGGCCTTCTCAATCGACGCGCTTATGTCGCGGGGCGGGACGCCACCGAAGACGGTCAGCTACCCCGTACCCCTGCTGTACGGAGCTTGGTTGCCCCTTTTCCCGACACGACCCCCCAGCCCGGGTCCCTCGACCAGCGCAGGTACGCAAACCCTAGCTTCTTTCATCAAAGTCCTCGATGTGCATGTGTCTGCCGGCTGACAATACACGTCAACTACGACCAGTGAACATTTGTCGTATTCCTACCATCAATATCATTTTGTGCAATTTAGGACTGCGGTAAAAATTTTATTAACCGTGAATTCAGATGCTGATTCATAGAAATGAATTTATTACCCGTTTGGTACTCTACTTGATACAAGTAATACGTCCAAATTAAATATTCTAAAGGAAAACCTCTATCAACATATGAAAAATTCAAGATCACTAATTTTTATTAGAACTATCATAAAAATAAGCAATTTGTCAGCTTAAATTCTGGTAGATCTAATTTTTTCGAGGACTGTACAATACTCACATTTTCTTATCACCAGGCATAATCTTCGCGTATTAAATTAATTTTTTCTAATCAACCTAACATTCGCAACTAAGTTAGATTACATAAATCTCAGGAAAACATTATTTTTCGGTAGATTCTTGCAAGTGCTTTAATTTATCCTATACTAATACTAACACGCATGTAGACCTTTATATTTGTGTACCAATAGGATAAAACTTTAACTATAATTTTATCTTATTTTGTAACGACCCTGTACCACTCAACTACTGTTAGACTCGCCGTACTCAAAGAATTGTCTGATTCCTACTCAAATTTTCAAAGTTTTCCTTCGAGTTCCTAAACGTTCAACTTACAAAATCCGACTACTTTCCGTCCTCCGCTGTTGTTGCTTTACTTTACCGTTTCCCGTATGTTATTAGCAGGCTCGTTAATTCTTTCAAAGTCCGTTCATTCCCGCGTGTATTTTAGAGCTTAACCTTGGCACATTTAAAAAAATGAAGATTTAAAGGGGAAAAAATTACATAAAAACGCGGTTCCTTGGGCGTTCTCGTATAGAAGCATCCTAGAATATAGCTGTGGACCGACAAGTCCGCGAATAATTTCATTAACATATCAGGTCTAATTGGATTTCAACAGCTCAAGTCCAAATTTTATTTATATACGGTAATTCACATAAGTGAATATCAACTTATTCCGTTGTGCTGGAATCGTTCAAGGACGAATATAGCGTGAAGGAACACTAGAAACATTGTTATCCTACTCTGATTTATTCGATACGTTTTATGTCCATTATAAAAATCTGTAACTGGCCGTGTTGACTAATTGCAGATAAATGCGTCCAAATTTTTCTTATTAAATGTACTAATAATTCCTTTTTTTTTCTTTTAAAATTTCAAGCCAAGTTTTTGTTTAACAGAATCACTTAGCGAATGGCCTACTATTAATTGTTTCTCACATTTTAGCGCTCTAAATGCGAAGTAATATTGAACACTACTGTATTATGTATTCTTGTACATAATGCCCCTGATTTTTCTTAAAAACGTAACATAATTGAAATTACCCCTTGTAAAACAGATTATGCTACCGGTCATACATCTATTGCAGGATTGTATAATAAATCCTGAATAAATTATGTAATTATTTTAGTATTAGGCATATGACACTAACAAATTGTTTCCACAAACTTATGGCTATCACATGTTCAGTTATCAATAATTTAGAAAGGTAAAATTATCAATCGGCCAATTCAAAAAATACTCTCAATTTTTATATAATTATATATTACATTACCACGATATCATATTATAAAATGTAGGAATAGACAGAAATCTATCGTAGCGTCTCGCAAAGAAAAGTTGCAATGTAATGTAATTTGCACGGCATGTGTGCGCTTCCAATATATTATATTACAACGATTTTTTAATATTATACAAAGCAATGGATTTTTTATTTTTTGCCCAATTCCATTGTACAATATTTATATTAGAACGATTTTTTAATATTATACAAAGTAATTGATTTTTTGCCCAAGTCCATTTTACAATATTTATATTACAACGATTTTTTAATATTATGCAAAGTAATGGATTTTTTATTTTTTTCCCAATTCCATTGTACACTATTTATATTCGAACGATTTTTTAATATTATACAAAGTAATGGATTTTTTATTTTTTGCCCAATTCCATTGTACAATATTTATATTAGAACGATTTTTTAATATTATACAAAGTAATGGATTTTTTATTTTTTTCCCAATTCCATTGTACAATATTTATATTAGAACGATTTTTTAATATTATACAAAGTAATGGATTTTTTAATTTTTTCCCAATTTCATTGTACAACATTTATATTCGAACGATTTTTTAATATTATACAAAGTAATGGATTTTTTTATTTCTTTCCCAATTCCATTGTACAATATTTATATTAGAACGATTTTTTAATATTATACAAAGTAATTGATTTTTTATTTTTTGCCCAATTCCATTGTACGATATTTATATTAGAACGATTTTTTAATATTATACACTGTAATGGAGTTTTTATTTTTTCCCCAATTCCATTGTACAATATTTATATTAGAACGATTTTTTAATATTATACAAAGTAATTGATTTTTATTTTTTGCCCAATTCCATTGTACGATATTTATATTAGAACGATTTTTTAATATTATACAAAGTAATTGATTTTTTATTTTTTGCCCAATTCCATTGTACGATATTTATATTAGAGCGATTTTTTAATATTATACACTGTAATGGAGTTTTTTTATTTTTTGCCCAATTCCATTGTACAATACGTATAATTTCTATGTTGTGCTCAATAATATGTCTACGTATTATAGTGATCGGATTGTTTAATGTTCCTGTCTTTTCTTAATGCGTAATTCATCTCACATGAACTTTAAAACATAATATTTCTTACAATTTAAGTAACAGAAAATTAAATCATTAAATAGATTTTTAAGAAACTAAATATTTATCCCCGATACAATTTCCACATGAATCCTGTCATCCTAGAATTATATTACTACATGACACTGTGACCTGGTTGGACAGGTATTAGTAATTGATATTGATACGTCCACATGTCATCGATAGTAAACTAAATATAGTATTTTATAAAATAGCCCTAGTTGAGTTCCATTCTCAAATCCCACTTTGTGAAATATAATTATTCGTTTCTGTATTTTTTTCCTCCGATGAATTACCAGCAAGTTTATTTTTAAAAAAATTAATTAAACTATAAACGAACTGAAGCTGATTCAGAAAACATTTTAATTGTGACATTTTCATGTTTGCACAAATAACTGAGCTGACACAAACAATAATTTCGGCAAGTTGAAATTTAATTAAATTATTTTAATATTAGCAAGCAACGTAATAAGAAAATATTTTTATATAATTTTAATTCGCTTCCAGACTTTATCTTGTCAGTACCATAATTTTCGGCTGATTCATAATATCTTTTTTTTTAAACAAAAACTATATTTTTATATATAAAATATATTTTGTCCTCTCTACACCATAAATGATTGTTCTGGCGGAATGTAGAGATTTCCCACATTTACCCTCGTTAATCGTAGTGGCACTTCTGTCTGAAAAATTAAGTTTTTTCACTTTGACCAGGGAGACGTTAGTAGAGCTTACAGCTAGCACTAAGTTCTCCTTCAATTATTTATTTAATTTCACGAAATTTATGACAGACACTTGAATCGCGGAACGCCAAAAACATACAAATGTTGAGCAACTTATGGGATCGATTTGCTACCAATAAGCAAACTTAAAAATATAATAACGTCGCTTAATTTTCAGTGTTGAAAATATCGAAACACAATACGATCCAGAGCAGATTTATTCTTTATTTTTATAAATAAAGAAAAGGAACAAAGAACGCGTCAGCATGTTATTTACTTGCGTATTTAAACTCACCGAATCGAAATTGTACTAGTCCCAAATGTTTGCTTTCTTTCACTTCACATGCTCCAAATTGGATTAGTACAACGTTTAGGTTTTTTAAAAATATAATTTAAAGGATTTTTTTTAGTTAAATTCCGCAATTATCCTTTAACAAAATTATACGCTTTATATCAACATTAATTCCACTAGGCTTTAATTTCGGAATAACTTTCATCCTAATTTCTCGAATGTACGCTTCAAAATTCACTGTTAAGTAGTTGATAAACAACTGTATCATTTTTCTTTCGCTTAGTTGGCAAAAGAAAACGAGGCATAGCTGTAAACGAATTTCTACACACGAGCAACTAAACACTGCCGCGCGGTATCTTAATTATTTTTTAAAAAAACTATATAATACTACACCGGACCTTTCCTTTACTTAAATTAGCAATACATTATTCGGAACTATCTGTGCTTGATAGTTTTACAATTACTGCTCCATTTAACGTATAAGAAGCAACTGTGTTTACGATTGCGTCACCCGAATTAACAGTCATTAAAATCTAATTTCCTGTAAACGTAAAATATAATGAACATTAGATTAAATAAACGCACAGTTTTAGCACTTTGAAACAAATTTTTAGAAGTGATTTTTACTCACATTCTTAATATAAATCGAAATATTTAATTTTATAACAGGGAGCGAAAAAATAGGATAAAACGTAAAATTAAATTTTCAGTATCGTACGGACGAAGTACATAATTCTAAACAATAATAAAATGACACAATAGCTGAAGAGTTAATTTATAACCGTTTCCTGAAAATAATAAACTCGTTGCACCACGCACGTTAAATTAATAAATTGATTACTCAATTTATTACTGCAATTAAGTGCACACTTGGTGATAGTTACTCAGAAATTTAAAAAAGATCTAAAATGAAATATTAGAAGTGTATGACAGTCCTTGGAATTTAATTTTAGTCGTTCCAGAAAAGAAAAAGCTTTATTCTAAATACTATTGCTGCTTTTAATATTTTCAATTCAGCACTGTCGTTCTTTAAATTTTAAAAAATCATATTTTACACACTTTGTGAGCATTTAATGTTTTATTTACCCTACAATTTTTTTTAGAGGCTCTACCGTTTCAACTCTTAAAATTTCAATGCCTCTCCAAACGCTTATGCTTCAAATAATACAAAACTATTTCTAGTAAACACGACATTACGGTCTAATAAAATTCATAAAGAAAATTTTTGTGAAAATATTCTATTTTCACAAATTGAAGCGTTACGAATTCACTAAAACCAAAAGAAAGTCATTTAACCTGGCTGCATCTAAAATCTTTTAATTGGGTTTTATAGTGAATAAAGCGAAGTTGAGTGACGATTTTTATTGCTATACATTTAATGTATCCAACGGATAATAGAATTTATTAATTTAAATTCGTATAAAATTAGACAAATAAGTTACCATAACAGTCAATAAACAATCACAATTAAAGCTGAAAAAAGAGAGAACATTTTTAGGTAAATATGTAAAATAAAGAGAGAGAGAAAAAAGTCTGAATGTGTTCAGTTTCGAATATTTTTCGGCTAAGAAATCTATAAGCGATCGATTTTGGCTCCCTGTTCACAAAATGTAGCGATTTCCGCCCTTTCACTGGCCGCAGACGGAGAAAATTAGTCGTAAAGATGATAACCCCAAATAAATACAACATCCTCACAATTGCAGTCAGCACCACCCGACAGGCACAGTGATGTGTTCTTCGTCGTTCATTATCGAAGTTAAAACGAATACAACCTCTCACAAGCATTTTTGTTTTTTGCTTTTGCGAAAATTATATGATTTGGTCGGCGTTATTTAAAAGTGTAATGGGCCCGTTGGGATTGTCGAGAGGAGAGTGAGAACGGATCAATGCTGGTCCAGGATCTGCGAGTCTCGGCGTTTAGCGACATCTGTTCCCTAATGACTGTGTTCCGCGCAGCGATTTTCCCTCGTTCGTCCAAGAATTCGAGGGTGATTACAGTAGTTTACCAGAACGGGAGAGTGGTAATGATTTGGTACTCAGATGAGTTTGTATCTTGCGTTTCTTTGTTTCTACTTCCTGATAATTCCAGTAGTTCAAGCAGGAGAAAACTGGAGAGAAAAAAACAATATAAATAAATTTCGACTTTACATTTTCCAATCATTTGTACGGAGCTCTGGTGACACATACTCTTATTAAAATTACTAAAACACTCACTACTGTTCTACATCTCACCCACAATTGTTTGGCAATTTTTTATTTCTCTCCGTCACTTAAAAAACGCCAATAATACAATAACGAGTGCTCTGGAGATCAACAAAAAAATACTCCATCCTGACCAGTTGACACCTGCGCCTGGTAAAAATGTTGTTCCTTTCCTGGGATAATTATTTCACATCATAAACCTAACAGCAAACTAACGGTGACTTTAGATCTGAGTAGTGGCTCCGATTTCCCATTTTGTGATCTCTACTTTACAGTTCTTGTACACTGAATGAACGTGGCAACAAAAGTTGTCACACGGTGATAAAACAAATGTTTATTCAAAGCCCAAAAAATCGTTAACGCATTTACAAAATATAGCAGACTGATTAATTATAGCAACGTTTCGTTTATATTTTCGAAACAGTTACTGTCGTGATACGTGTATTGCAATTTCGCCCGACATATTTTCTTTTACTTTTCCGCTAATTAATTTTACTTATTTATTTCATTTTTTTAGTTTAATATTTTATCAGTTTGAGTGCAAAATTATTTCTGAGAATGAATACTGTGCTGTGAAGAGTCAGGTCTACCAGATTTTATGTCAGTAATTGAAAAATATTTCAATTTTTAAGTCAGAAAAAATAATTTATTATTGTAAATTATTAATTAAACAGTTATTAATTATTAGTTAATCAAACGTTGTTTAACTTTACATAAACATCAGCCAATTTTAAGTCAGAAAAAATCATTTATTAATGTGAATTATTAATTTAACAATTATTAATTACTAATTAAACAAACGTTTAATTTTACATTAATAAATTATTTTTTTCTGATAATTTATTAATGTAAATTATTAATTTAACAATTATTAATTATTAATTAAACAAACGTTTAATTTTACATTAATAAATTATTTTTTCTGATAATTTATTAATGTAAATTATTAATTGAACAATTATTAATTATTGATTAAACAAACGTTTAATTTTACATTAATAAATTATTTGTTTCTGACTTAAAATTGGCTGATGTTTATTCATTTATTAGTTTTCTTAATAGTCAGAGTATGTATTTACATGTATCATTATTTCAATCTCTCTCAATATGAAAGACAAACTGACTGACATATCTAAACGGAAACGAAGGAACTTGAATGGAATCATCGAATTTCAACCGTTCAAGCGTATAGAGTTATATCAAACTGTTTTCTTGTAAAAAGAGAACAAAACAGAGGTTTTAATCGTCCGCCATTTTGTCTCAATATGGATGGCAGTTTAAAATTGCGATAAAATTATAATTTATTCCTAACCAAAGGGTTTAACCAGTCACATATGCAAAAAAAAACGTTTCCTTTCTTCAAAACATTTAAAAATAATTATCTGACTGAACGAGATTTCGGCATATATTCGTCATCAATAGGTTAAAATATAAATAAAATTTAATTTTAAAGCTTAAAGTCAAATATACAATTCTTCATCAAAATAAACATGTTAAAAATAACCTTTAATCTCGTCAATAAATAAAATTTCATGCCTATAAAAAATCCATTCGCTAAAATTTTTTATGGCCTTCAGCCTCAAAGCAGTTGATTGTTAACATTGCAGATGTCGAAGATAAACGACAGAAAGCTTCTGTAAATTATTTCAACGAATGGATATCTTATATCTATGAAATTTTATATATTGACGGGATTAAATGTTTATTTTAAAATTGAATTTTCACTCGTTTTAAATCTAAATTAATATTTTATTTTAATATTTGGTCGAATAAGACTGCTCACAGATTAATATTTAGGGAGGAAAAAACTACGCAGAGTCTGGTATAATTACAGGCTGAAGTCATTTTCAACCTCAATTTTTTAAGAGTAATCTATTTTTTAATACACGAGATTGTGATTTTTCACCTTGAATATTTTATTTCACTAATATAATTATTATTTAAATAGAAAAACTAAGGAAAAAAATCATGGTAACGTTTTTCTTTGTGCTGCCATCTCTTAAGGCTTGAATAAACCATCATCTGACCACTTTGGTATTGAGAAGATGGACACGGGCTTCCCTAAACTGAAGTGACATAATTTTAGACAGAAACGTGGCATAGCCCACTCCGGCAATAAACAACTCAATTATCAATAAATCTATCTGTACTTTTGATAGACGAAATAAGGTGACGTGGTTCATTTCATGCCATGCTTGTATATTTAAATCCGGGCCTGTGCTGCATAATTAATTACAGGTCGCCCGGCGGATTCGAAAAAAAATAATTGTTTAGAAAGGGCTGAACAACGAAATTTAATTTCAAGAACACCAGAAAATGCTTTCAATCGAAGCTCTGGGCCAAAGACTACGATTTTGAAAATACTTTAATAATATTTTTATCATCAATTATATATTTACCAAAACGAAGGATTGTAATGAAGTGACTAAAGTTGCAGTACAGTGACTTACAGAAACGTTTGTAATAAATAAATAATATATATTTTTAAAAAAATATAAGCAACTCTTTTCTTTAAAAAATGAAATCACGGGTAAAGTTTAACAATCAAGGATTTTACAAACAATACCCAAATTTGATGGACGATACAACGAAATAAATTTTCAAAGCAAATTGAAAAAATTGTGTTTTCATTTTAGATTGGTGAATTATTATATCATATAATAAATGTCGGTGTGGCTTGGTGTATAATAGTTAAACACCGCAGAGACAGTTTTGGTTTATCAGGACACTTAGAATGTGTTCACCTTTTTGAAAAAGTTTTTCTAGCCTCTTCCAATGATATTCTCCTGATCAAAAAATCAGATAAGCGCTAAAGAAAAAGAAACAATAAAAGTTTTAGAAGAAAAAGTGAGAAAATACCGTCACCTATGTGCCGAAAAATTGGCGGCGGACAAGGGAAAATTCTGGCCCTGTCACCAATACGGTTGACATATTTATTTATTAAAAAAAGAGAATTTTCTAAATGTAAAAAAAAATGTTGCAAAGATTACAAATGTGTAATGAAATGTTTTATAATAAATTGTTTCTTTAATTATTGGCGGCGTAACTTTGTGGCCAGAGCATTGAAGAGAACAGCATTGTTAGCCGCGTGAATGCGGAGACTGTAATTGTTGCTCCGGTATATTGTCGAAAAGGTATTCACTCAGACATTCACTCAGATATTCAGATAGCAGAGTGATTGTGTGTGTGGGAGACAGTCAGTGTGTTTTGGAGGACCTGACCATGGTAGTCCGAGCTAGAGTCTGTGGTGTTCGAATTCAACAGTTTTTCCATTAAAGATTTTCTACAGCAAACTGAGCGTGACAATACGTACCACTGTGAACAAAAAGTAAGGTGAATTTATTTATAAAATATAAATTCTTTATTTATTTTTCCAAATCAATTTCATCCCCTTCAAAGTAATCCCCGTCCGATAAAACGAACTTTTTCCAACTCTTTTTCCAGTCCTCGCAACAGTCGGAATAGTCTTTCTCCGGTATAGCCTTCAAGACCACCTTCGATTCGGTTGTTATCTCCTCAATCGTGTCAAAACGGCGTCCCCGCATTGGCCTTTTGAGTTTGCTGAATAGCCAGAAGTCGCACTGAGCCAAATCAGGAGAATACGGTGGCTGCGGAACGATATGAGACGAGTTTTTGGCAAAAATAGTCGCGAAGAACCAATGCAGTATGACATGGTGCATTATCGTGATGAAGGAACCAAGAGTTGTTCGCCCATAATTCCGGCCGTTTCAGACTAATAGCTTCACGCAAACGACACATGACGCTCAAATAATATTCTTTGTTGACAGTTTGGCCCGGCGGAAGGAATTCATAGTGCACCACACCACGATAATCAAAGAAAACTGTCAACATGACCTTGATTTTCGATCGACTTTGCCGTGGTCTTTTCGGTCTTGCTTCACCTTTTGCACGATATTCGCTGGATTGGTCGGTGGTTTCAGGGTCGTATGCGTAAATCCAAGTCTCGTCTCCAGTAATGATGCATTTCATGTGGTCCTGACAGTCAGACAGAAAAGTTTCACACTCATCAACGCGACGCTTTTTTTCCAAAAAATTGAGCGATTTTGGCACCAATCGAGACTTGACGCGTTTGAGACACAAAACATTCTTCAAAATGGTTTGGGCTGAGCCAAATGATATTCCAACACTATCAGCGAGATCTTTAATTGTCTATCGACGATTTTCAAGCACCAAATCTTTGATCTTTTGGACGTGGCCCTCGTCGGTAGACGTTGATGGTCGTCCAGAGCGCGGTTCGTCTTCAACGCGTTCTCGGCCCTCTTTGAACTCGTTGTACCACTTATAAAAGTTTTTTTGTGCCATAGTTTGATGACCAAAGGCCTTCCGCAACATCCTCAACGTGTCCGCACAAGAATATTCGTTCCGAAAACAAAATTTGATGCAAGTTCTTTGCTCAACAAAATCACCCATTGCATATTCGAAAAATTCACTTTCGGTGGTTTACAAAAACACGTGTAACTCGGAGATAATTAAACCTTTTAACAAACAGACGCTTGTAAAATATTATAGACAGTCCTACCTACCTAGGAAAAAAAAATTACCTGCCTTCCTAATACCCGGGAGTTTTAAATGACAATTTCATCTTACTTTTTGATCACAGTGGTATGACGGCGAAGTAGAAATGAGTCCAAAGTGTTGGAAAGTGAGATGATAATAAAATCAGTGTTGTGGCCCGTCGGTGAAAATAGTGTTCTATAAAAAAAAATAATTAAATAATTACGTGTTCACAGCTCCAAATAATACGTAAATATCGTTTACCGTCAGATTTCTATAACTTTGCCAGATGTATATACCTTTTCAGATATCTGATATATAAAATTTTGTTATTTTATATATAATTAACTGTTTTGTTTCTGTAACTTGGTGAAATTTTGCACTGTATTTATTAGAGGCCCTATAAGCGGCCCTGAAAGTTAGATTCTCATACGCTATTCCTATTGGAATAGTCGGCCAGCTGCCTCCTAAATTGGTCAAGGCACGTCGAGGGGAGAGCTGCGACCCCACAGCTAACCCCTGTCCCGCCATGGGAAGGGCGTGGGAAAAGTACCAAATGCCCGACCTTCCTGAAACAGGTTTTTCTAGGGTTTTCCCTGCATTACTTTTAGGCGAATGCCGGGTAGGATCCTTAAACCATAGCCCGGGGACCCTAGTTAACCCTTGGCTACCTTCCTCTACCCTTCCGCATCCCCCCTTTCAAATCCAATTCCTATTCTATAAGAGGGGAGTTGCCATTAAGTGGATTACCCTATGCATAGCCTGTCTACACCTTAAAAAAATCTGAGGCATTTACGTAACAATATAAAATGTCAACAAAAATCAAAATAGTTCAAATAAATAATTTTTATCTTTTAAATATTTTGGTTTAATTTCAATTTCCTTCTTTGTTTCTTTAATAAAATTGTGTTTACTGCAATGTCTCGCTGAAATGCCATTAAGAGATATTATATACAAGTGTTAGCCGGAGTATTGGATTGGCAGTGAAAGTGTTAAGTGTCGAGAACAACCGTGACAGGGTGCCTTCGATGTTTCTCATGAATATTTCTGTTCCAACATTACTTCTCTCTCTGGCGTTTCACGAGCAGCCAACATGTATATTGTAGTCATAATTATTTCCTCTATTCACTAAATGTTAGGCCGCGACCACAGCGGCGTCTGGTCGTCCCTCTGTTTTACAACTGTTGTCGAGCTTTTAGAGGCGACTATCCACAATTTACGTGCTGTTTCTTGCCAAGGAACGCAGAACGCCTCAACGTCCTCCAACGAGCCTGGATCAAACTAACAAACATTTAGCGGCAGACGTCACAACATCACATATTAATTAATATTGCGTATCTACTTTGACGAGTCGTAATGAAGTAGAAAGTACAAAAATTCTTACACCACTTACTACATAATAAACTCAAATTTATGAAGACCAAAATGTATCAACAATTAATAATAATTAAAGGTAAAAATCCATTCCAAAATTGTAAAAATAATGAAGTTGGTTTTTGAAACTAAATCTATATTTTATCTCATGGAATATTTAATTATGTTACTGCAATTGTATTTTACATATGATTATGGCTCCAAAGCTACTGCTTTACGATATTTATGTGGGTAATATAACCCGAATAACTTGAATTTTTATTAGGAAGCTTACTTGAAAATAATTATTTAAATATAATAATAAATATACTCATCTCAGAAACATTACTTAATTTCTTGTGGAATACTATTTAGCGTGCAATTAGGATAATGTGCCACGTAAATCATTCAGAAGGCTATTCGAGAAAATTATTATGCTTAAGCTCTCAGGTCAGTTCATTTACTCGTTGAAGTTTATTTGTAATAAATAATTATGAATAAATCGGATATTGATTCATATAATACAATAAATAAAAATAACTTGTATAAGACGTATGTCGTTGTCTGTTTCAAAGGGTGAAATATACAGGAAAAGCAATTTATAAAAAAAAATTCATTTTAACACTAAGTAATTAAAAAACCCTCCAGCTGAAATCGAAAATGTCTATTGAGCTACTCCTCCTACTTTGTAAATGAGTTTTTGGAAAAAAATAACTCTATTCATAACGAAACTTAGTTTCTTAATATTATGGTGTAACTTTAATTAGTCAGAGTGAAATTATAACAATTATTTTGATTTTATACTGTAATAAAATAATTTTAATTTAATCTAAATCGTTTGACAGAGATACAGTACTTAAGATGTTCAATTAACTTATGTATTAAGTCATTAATTATAGGAATATAGTAAAATTCCTGAAACTTTGCGTCTAACGAGGATCTATGGAAATTACATCATTTTGTGCACTCCTGTAATATTCTGACTAAAGAAAATTCTCTCCATACATTGTATATTTTAATTCATCAACAGATCGTATCGTCATCATCAACTTTCTTATGTTGTAAGTAAAAACTTCACAAATGACAATTAGTTTAAATAAATTGAGATGTATGATACTAAAAGCTCAATCTAAATAACGGTAAGCGGATTTTGTATAAAAATAAATAAACCTGTTTTCATCTGTTTCATTGAGGAAAGAATTTAACATCCATGAACACGGTCCACACATGTGTCGATTAAAATATTTATTAAAATTAGAGTCAGCCCGATTAGTGCAGATCATACATTTAATTAATCTTATAAATAAAAGTGGATGTATGTGTGTATGTATGTTTACTTGTTCCGCATACAAATCTACACAACGTGGAGAAAATTTAACCAAATTTCGTACACGTGTTATTTGCGACCAGGAAACAAACACTGTCGGGGTGAGACACGTCTACGGCCCCCAGGAGCGGGGGTGGAAAATTTCATACATGCTAAAACGGCCGATATTAGAGCCGGATAAATATTTTTCCGTTTCAAATAGATTCATAATGTTTGTAACGATGTAATGTGTGTATAATTTCAACCCCTAACCGCATGGGAAAGGAGCTCCCTTAGGGGTGGGGGTAAAGATGCTTTACAGGAAAATATCGCGAATACAACCGAGATTGGAGTCAAATCAGAGGTTATGGATGTCACTGACTTTAATTATGACATTCAACTTGGCATAAAATCTTTAATTAACAACACAAAAACGATTCTGTACATATTTGTAAAATCTTCAGCTGTGTGAGTGGAAGAAAGGTTTGTTTTGATGTTTCCAACGTTTTCTCAGTCTGATTTTATTTTCATGTTGATGATCGTTAAATATATCTGCTTGGTCACAGTGTAATTTATCTCGAATTTAAATATTGATACATTATGTGACATATGTGGTATATTATGAGTGCTGATATATTTATCTGTTTAATAAATTTTTCACGGTTACGCACCAGGTTCAGATTTCTCGATGCTGACGTTTCTGCAGGTCGTTGTTCTCTACCGCTGTCAAGGACACATGTTTTTCCATGTCGCGTAGTAATTGTCAGGCGATCCTCAACGGTCAATAAGGTCGCAGCATGTCCGACACTATATATACCTCGCACACGTCACGCAGCGCCACACAGGCTGAAGACAGCGGTAGAGAACAACGATCAGCAGAAACGTCAGCATCGAGAAATCTGAACCTGGTGCGTAACCGTGATAAAATTAGTTAATAATTTACACCGGGAAAGCTGCCTTTCTTATTAAAATTATTTCCGTTGTGAGAGTCTGTGTGTTATTTGGGAATTTAAATTTATCAGTGTTTTTATTTAAGATGCAAATCTTTAAAATGAAAACACGCAATGCACGTGAATATTGGGAACTGGGCGAAAATTGCATTAGACACCTACTTTTCTTTCTTCATATTATAGAAAGCCATTTAATTGTGTTTATGGGACTTTATATGAAAACTTATAGAACGAATAAAAAAATGATTGACTATAATTTTACATTTGTAATTATTGTAAGTATAGTAATTATTGATTTAAAAAAATAATTTCGGAATACGAAGAAGATGAATATGGGAACGCCAAAATCATTCCGCTTAAAAAAAATTGATATGCAGAAAAATAAATAAAATTAAGCAAATAGTTTTTAATTTAAATAAAAATTAATTATTTAATTTCGATAATTACTAAATTAAGTACCACATTATTAATTTAATTTAGTGAATTTTCAAAAAATGCAACCTGGCCGATAACACATTGACGGATAGAGGTCGAGTTGCGTTACATAAAAATAACGAAAAAAATCGGGGGGGTTATGGATAAATGACATCTCGGGAAACGCCGGGCACTCAGCAAGTAACTAATTAAATAATAATTACGTGAGACAATAACAACTGGTCAAATATGACGAAATATGCATATATTGAAATTAATGCAACGATTAGAGAAATTGATCGTGAATTAGAAACATGTTATAATGTGTATAATTGCATTAAAATGGGTCTAAAAAACAATTTTAAAAAATTAATAGTTAAACACAGTCTTGAATAATAATTCTGAGATAATTCATGCAAATATAAAAAACAAAATAATAGTCGAATAGATTCCAAGGAGGCTAGTATCAATCATGACTGTCACAACTATTATTTTTAAGTTGAAAATGGGACAATGTGTCGAAAGATCAATTTTTATGAATAAATATATGAGACTGTTATTTGTTTGTTTTTTCATTTAGTTAATAAACTAACGAAAGTAGACTGAGTAGCTTCTTTGGTTAAAGCAGAGATACTATTCGTTCAGCGTAAATTGCAACAGTACTCTTTGGTTCGTTTACGAAAGTAACGGTTGGACTCAGAATGAGACTGAAAGTAGACTGAGTAGCTTCTTTGGTTAAAGCAGAGATACTATTCGTTCAGCGTAAATTGTAACAGTACTCTTTGGTTCGTTTACGAAAGTAACGGTTGGACTCAGAATGAGACTGAAAGTAGACTGAGTAGCTTCTTTGGTTAAAGCAGAGATACTATTCGTTCAGCGTAAATTGCAACAGTACTCTTTGGTTCGTTTACGAAAGTAACGGTTGGACTCAGAATGAGGATTATAAGTAAGTAATGTTTAACTTCCATTCACACGTTACGAATCCGTAATCGCCGCCCTCCAAACGATCACTATTCAATCTGTTTCTTTCTTCTTCGTTTCTACGCGGTCAGACACGTGAATGATTATTTTTCCACGAGATTAATGTTATATGAATACTTGAAATTATGTGACGTCACTTTGAAATTAACCGAGCTCGAGTCCCCAGCGAATGCGCATAAATTACAGATAATTGACACTACACGAATATTGCATCAATTTTGCCGTGTAGCAGCTTGTTGATCGATGAATCTTTGTGGGTGCTCGCCGGCAATCCGTAATAATACTAATTTCACAGTGCAATGATAGCAACAATAATATTCATCATTACTAATATTGTTCTTACAAGCTCTGTGTTATTGAAACGGTCCATGCAAGTCCAAGAATCAGTAAAAATGTAGCTATGGTCCTAGGACCATGTATTTTACTTGTTTTTCTGGTTATTATAATTGACTTTCCTGTATTATATCAGTTTATCTTCCATAATCTTCATCAAATGTCATCTATAGATGCATAAACGTTCTATAGGTTAATGTTAGTTTTTTAGTAACATTATTGAAGCCAAAAGTGATTCAAGCCTCGTTCTCCCATTGGAAACCCTAAGGAATCCCACGGAAGAGGCCAATTTTTTAATTCGTTTTGTTTTTGTTGCTATTAATATATATATATATATATATATATATATATATATATATATATAATCAACCCATTGAGAAGTCTCAGCCAATCGTGGTACATATATCTTCTATATAATAAAAAAGGATGTATATTTGTATGTATGTATGTATGTATGTATTTACGTTGTTCTTTATACAAATTTTATCGCGTGGACAGAATTCAACGAAAATTGGTATATATATTCTGCCAAAATCGAGAACCGGTACTGTGGGGGTGACAAACCCATAGCATAAAGGTGGAAAGAATTGTAGTTGAATTATTTTTACGAATTTTCCCATAAGAGTTAATGTTATTATTTAGTGTTAAATTACTGCGCGCCAAGAGACCGTGACGTCACGTACGTTGGCGAGACATAAAATATAGTTCCCTTTTTCGTAATGAAATAAAGCTGAAATATATTGATTGAATAAAAAGTATAATTTTATTCAGTAATACTGCATCAAATACTGCATCAAACTGTAATAATACTACTTTGTTCTCCTTGCGGAAAATGTAAGTTAATTTTCGTGCGCATATTAAGTGAGACCACCAGCTGATTACATTGTGGATGTAGTTATCAATTTCATCAGCATAATCTTTCGTAATGACTGAATACAGATGGACAGTTATATCTTGCTATACACAAGTATACACAAGAGTATACTTAAGTATTCTATTCGTAAAGAGATTCAAGGTATGGTAATGATACTATAAAATTCAATGAATTTCTTAACCTTTAAATTAACATCGGTCGAAAGTATGTACGGGACTAGGAACATTTACATTGAATTATAAGTGTAATTACTGTACTTTATGCAACGTATTTCTCAAAATAATAAGTTTAATTATAACCAGCAACAATATGAAAAGTTATACAATCCGTCCAACTAATGTTGTTAAAAAACTTGACTTTTAACGGGGCATATTTAACGGGATCACGGACCAATTATATCTTCTGCCCAATTATATCTTTCTACATGCACCGGAGGAGACTAAGAATGATGGAAAACACAATCCCTAATACTTCTTAATCATTTTAATTTGATAGATTTTAAATCTGCATAAACTGACGTATTCTTGAAGTGAAATTCATGAAAAAAATGTGGTTATGTATGTATCATTATAATTTCACATATTTCATTCTAAATGTTTAAAGTCTAAGGGAGTAATTCCAAGTGAGAACTGTTAAATATAAATTTTGTGCAATATCGTTAATATTTTCTATTTGAGAGTTGACGCATATCGTAATGTATTGCATTCCTTATACAATGCTACCAACGTCAGAGAGTAGAATCCACCAAAGGATACTTTGACTCCTTTCAGTTATATATGGTTATATTCATAACGGTTTTGGTTGTATACCACAAATGTAGCGGTGTATGTTTTACACAAAAGAAGTCATGATATACATTACTCTATTTTCTTATTATTAATTTATAAAACAGATGTAAAAATTTTCATTTTAGAAATATGATTTTTTTAAATAGCAGACAGTGATATTCAATATTTAATATTTATACACACACACACACACACACATATATATATATATATATATTGTTCAATAAATAAATAAATAAATAAATAAATATATATATATATATTAGATATAGGCTCATATCCTCATTTTTATGAAGTAGGTTTTGTAGCCAAATACTGACAAAAAGAATTGATGATATACATTTTTCTGTAATTGGATAATACTTTTATTATTAATAATTTTAAAACAGATGTAAATTTATCATTTTAGAAATTTTTGAAATTAAGTTGTTTCAAATGTGACATAGTCAAAATTATTAACTCATTTGGTTACAAATGATTTGCTGACTAACATTCAGGCAACAGAATTTGTGACTGGTTTGTAATAATTCAGGATTATTTAATCACTTATGGCTATTTACAAATTCATATATATACACTAACTTATTTGGATTGATAATCAGCCAGAGAGTAGATGACATACCATAAATCTGTATAAGGTATATGTATATACATTACTTAAAAGACTTCCCAAATTTCTATATATATAATTTTTCCAGCTGAAAGTTATGTTAATAATATTTTTCAATAAATATATATATTAGGTATAGGCACATATCCTCATTTTTATGAAGTAGGTTGTTTTATTATTCATATAGCTCTATTTTGAATTTTTATATTTTAACTATAAGAAACATACAAAATAAGTGATGAGATACATTTGTCTGTATTTGGCTACTTTTCTTATTATTCATTTACAAACAGATGTAACAAATGTAAAATTTTCATTTTAGAAATAAATATTTTTTAAATATTAGACAGTTAATAATAATGTTCATCATACATACATATATATATATATATATACTAACTTATTTGGATAGGTAACGAGCCAGGGTGTAGATGGCCTACCATAAATCTGTATACGGTATATATAATTTATTAATGTATTTTACTTAAAAGACTTCCAAAACTTATATATAAATAATTTTTCCAGCTCAAAGTTCTGCTTTCAATTGTTTACTTTGCATTGTTGCTTAGAATTGTAAAAAATTACATATGTGAATTTAAAAGGCTCTTCCCAAATTTGGAATCTAAATTAATGTTTACTATGTCCAAAAATCATCTGATTTAGATAAAATTTATGAAATTCTATATACTATCCCATTTGGAAAGTAAAAAAGTACAGAGATCAGATTACGTGATGAATGTTGATGTGATTCAGTTACATAAAAATATCCGAAAAATACATGTTTACCGGCAGTTTAAATATATTTCTGGAACAATTAAATTAATAAAATTTCTCTACATGTTCTCCGTGTTTAATTTCAACCCCTTTTGGGATTGGGAGGGGAGCTCCCCTTACGGGTTTGGGATGGAGTGGCATTACATAAAAATAATTCAAAAGCAATCAAGATTGGAGTCGAATTCAGGGTTATGTATGTCACTGAATTTGATTATGACATTCTCTTTAATCCACGGGCACGGACGGGGTGGAATTTTTAAAAAGTTTTAAATCGTCGATATTAACGTGGAATAAATAAATGTCAGGCCCATTAGCGTTGATAGTATTTCTACCGATGTTGTTTGTAAAATTTCAACCCCTTTCAGCGTGAGAGGGGAGAACGCTTAAGGGTGGGGGATGAAATATTCTAACATCCTACGACAACCGATATTTGATTCGGATAAATATTTTTGGGGGTCAAAGAGTTGATAATGTTTCTAGCAATTTATATTTTTTCAACCCCTTAGATCATGGTAAAGGAGCACCCTTAGGGTGGGTATGGAAGGGCGTTACAAGGAAATAACGGGAAGACAACCGAGATTGGAGTCAAAACCAAGGTTATGGATGTCGCCGAGTTTAATTATGACAACCAATTTGCTCATTTAACCCCCAGGATTTGGGTGGTTAGGGGTGTATATTTTGAAACATGCAATCACGGCGGTTATTAGCGTAGAATATTTTCAAGGGTTAATTAGATTGATTGTATTTCTACTGATGTTGTGTGTAAAATTTCTTCCTTTATCAGCATAATAAGGGAGCACGCTTAGGGGTGGGTGTGGACGGGTGTGGAAATACTAAAACATGTCAAAACAGCTGATATTTGAGTCGGATAAATATTTTTATGCGGGGGCGGATGGGGTGGTAAATTTGGAACATGCAAACACGGCAGATATATGCGTTGAATAAATATTTTTCATGGTTAATTATAATACATGTATTTCTATTGATGTTATTTGTGTATGATTTCAACCCCTTTCGTCATGGGAAGCGGTGGACCTTTAGGAGTGAAGGGGCGTTTTTTAAAATTAACGCAAAAACAACCGATATTCGAGTCAAATCTGGGTTACGGATGTTGCTGAGTTAAAGTATGACAATCTGGTCAACGTGCGGGGTGTTTGAGGGGGGGTGTTGACGGGGATTAGCGGGGTTTGGTGGGAGACGGGGCTACAAACTTTGAACATGTTAACCGGCCGATTTTTGGGTCGAATCAATATAATTCAATATCAACGGAATTAATCAAATCTGTGTATAATTTCCACGTCTTTCTGGTTTGTGAGTGGTGCACCCTTAAGGGTTTAGGGTGTAGTGGCATTACATAAAATTTCGCAATCACATTAGAGTTTGGAGTCTGAATTGAGGCTATGGATGTCACCTATTTTAATTATGACATTCAACTTGGCGTTTAACCCCCATTGGCGGGGTTGAACGGCGATGAAAATTATTTAAACATGTTAATCGAAATAGTTCCTTTTTCCTTAATGTAATAAAGCAGAAATATTTTCATTGACTCAAAAGTATAATTTTATCCATAAATAGTCCATCGAATGATAATAAAAAAACAATACGAATACTATATGATCTTTGCAGAATGTAATTTGATTTTCGTGCCATATTAGTGACTAATATGGTGACCATTTGTTTACATTGTGAATCTAGCTAAGAATTTCATCAATTTAATCTTTGGTAATGTCCGAAGACTGAGGGACAATTATATCCTGCAGTACTCAAGGAGTATATTTAAGAAGAAATTTGGAGGTATGTTTGTTGCGAATGATGCAATAAAATTCAATGTATTTTATAGCTTTTCAATTAATGCACCATCGGTCTAAACAATGTACGGAACATTTAGATTTAGGTTAAATCACTTCTGACTTAAGATCAATATAGAATTAAATACTTTTTCGGTTTTATATAAATAAGTACACGGGCAACGCCGGGCACCCAGCTAGTCTATATAATAAAAAAGGATGTATATTTGTATGTATGTATGTATGTATGTATGTATTTACGTTGTTCTTTATACAAATTTTATCGCGTGAACAGAATGCAACAAAAATTGGTACACATATTCTTCAAAATACGAGAAACGGTACTGTGAGGGTTAGAAACGCCTAGCATACATGTGGAAAGAATTATAATTAAAAACCGTGATCATTAAATATTAAATTACTGCGCGCCAAGAGACAATGACGTCACGCGAGAGAGAGACGTTACTACGCAACGAACAAAGGAAATATTTCCTTTATTAGGAATGAAATAAAGCAGAAATATGTTCTTTAAATAAAAAGTATAATTTTATACAGCAATACTCCATCGAATGGTAATAAAGAAGAATACGAATTACTTTACCATCCTTGCGGAAAATGTAAGTTAATTTTCGCGCTATATTAGTTGTGAGTCTAGCTAACAATTTCATCAATGTAATATTTCGTAATGTACGAAGACTGAGTGACAATTATATCCTGAAATACTCAACGAATATATTTATGTATTTCTATTCGGAGGGATGTTTGTTGGGATTGATGGAATAAAATTCAATGTATTTAATAGCTTTTGAATTAATGCACTGTCGGTGAAAGTATATACGGAACTAGGAACAGTTAGATTTAGGTTAAATAACTTTTTGGCTAAAGATTAATGTAGAATTAAATACTTTTTCGGGTTTTTTATAAATAAGTACACGGGCAACGCCGGGCACACAGCTAGTATATAATAAAATGTAGAAAAATTCATACCTCGTGGAGTAGGTGGAACCATTTTGGAGGACGATAAATTGAATACAATCGTTCAAGTTCATCTGCCCTCGGTGTAGACATCGCTTTGAAGGCTGGAAGAGGACGGCACTTGAAAATGACGTAGAGCGACCTGATATTAGTGTGTAATAGTGTTAAAAATCGCGGATTATTAATAGTGAAAATCTAGATGCAGGTAAAGTCTTATTTCAACCCTTAACGGTAATGGACGGGAGGACACAACTGTGGTGAAGTTCGAGCCAAACACTCATAAAAGTACACCGAGGAGGTAGGACACCTATAGGCGGGGAGGGGGTGAGGAGGCGTTGTGACATAATATAATGGATTTTTTAAAATCACGGGACGTAAAATCCTAAAATTAATTGGGGTATATGAACGAAAATAATATTATTTTCTCTCTTTCTCTCTCTCTCTCTCTCTCTCTCTATATATATATATATATATATATATATATATATATATATATTGTAATAAACAAATATAAGGCTTTATTAAATGAAATAATAAACAAAATTTAAAACATAAATATTTTATTTTTGTGGCAATAAAGATAATTACAACAAAATTTGAGATCTTTCTCTCAGGGCCTCTACTGGGTTTGGTAATGGACACAACAAATTGACTTAAAATCTTATTACCAAAACAGTTCACAATTTACCTAAACAATATGTCGATAGAATGAAAGAAATTAAAAGTAAAGAAGTTAACTCTGATTGACAATTTAAAAGAGAACGAAATCTGACTTTATCCTTTAATTAAAGTTTACAATTAATCATTAGTTTTGGTTTTGTTACTTACGTAGTGTCCAGCTGGTACCAGCATTCTTTTTGGTTTCGGAAGTACACTATTGCGAACTTTAACACTGATTCTAAATATCGACTCCCAGATTTTACACTATTGAAGTCAACAATTATAGGCTCCCAGGAACTCGGATGATCCTCCTTTTTGTCAGCTATCTGATATCTGCTTGCCTTATACGAATCCTATGATTCGTAGATTTGTTAGTCTTTTACCGCTTTGGACTTAAAGTGCAACGTATCTCCTTGAAGATTTGTTTAAACTGTTTATTCTTTTCGGAGCGAACTAGTTTTTCTTTAGCTCCTTGCTGTAGACTTAAAAAAAACTGACTTCCCCTCCTGGCTGGCTATAGACGTTAACTGCTAACTTCCTTTCCTGGCTGGCTATAGACGTTAACTGATAGACTTTCATGCGCGCAAACGCCATTTTGACTTTTCAACAAAAGCGGCAGAACTCGCTTTTCCATTGTTGCTTTGTTCGATCAGACCGCTATAACGGATTTATCAAACAATTCAAATTTTATGTCCAAACAATTCATGGCCTAATTAATTGGCATTACAATATAGAGAGATATATATTATGGTAATTGGGCGTCCATTAATAATTCATTATGAAAACAATTATAATTTAATAAACGCAAATCAATAAATTTACACAAGTTATTTAGGCAAATAAATTTCAATTTACATTATCAATTAATCTTTTACAATAAAATGACTATACCTCATGGTCGTTTACTGGGCCTTAATATAGAAAATACATGTTAACAATGAAATTTTATGAAGCTATCATGGACTTAATTCATCAATAGATTATTACAATGCAAAAACATAAAATATGAACTTTTAATTCTGAACGAAATTCGAAATTTGGCGATAATATCTTTACTTATGAAGTAACAGATAGTAATTATGTGGAAATTTACTTATTGCACTTTATAGACAGGCCATTTTTATCCACTGACTCTAATCAACACTTTTAGTTTTGTAAAAGTTGGTTCACTGTTCGTTTACGAAATCCTATTAGCTCGTTCCGAAGATTTTTAACTGCTGGGCTTCCAAAATTGAAGAAATGGTCTGAAACGAGAATATAATGATTTAGACTCAGCACTCTAAATATTTAGCGTTGAATATTACGTAGTTATCTCACAGACTGCAACTTGTTAAAATGTTCTAACTGTTGTTACATGTATCCAGGCACTTTCTGGATTTTATACGTTTCGTCTGTCCTCTGCTATATTTCCAAGACGACTTTACTGGAGCTCGGCTCCCCACAGACTCTCTACTGCGCGTCTAGCGAACCAACCTCTACAATACCCACAAACATTGCATTCTTGCCACATTCTTGTGTGTTTTATGCCGCTAACAATGCGAGTCCAAATTTTTGTTTATTTATTTATTATTTCCTTTTAAATACCATATATATATATATATATATATTTTGGTATTATATATATATATATATATATATATATATATATATATATATATATATTGGTGACCACCAATGTGTATAATGAAAGGATCTTTTTATAATTACTTTCATATTTGTATTGTCGGCGTAATATTATGGACTAGGCATTGTAGACAACAGTCAGCGTTGCATAAGACTGTGGAGTTTTCAGACGTATTGTTGTCGGCCGCGTTTTGAGATGAAAAAAGCTTTAACGAGAGTTCAGTACCAGTCTGTAATAGGGACCGACCAGTAGTGGTCGTGTTCAGCCTGCGTATGAAATGAAACCAGTAAAGTGTTCAGTGTTCTGAAATAGCAGGTGGCCGGTGGCGGTCATGGCCAGTCTGCAGTAAGAACCAGGACAGGAACCGGCTGGTAGATGTTGGATGAAAAAGTTCTGGTAGGAAAGTTGGAGACGTGTCCGGTAATCAGTTTGACCGAAAATATGGCAAAGTAAAAGACTTCAGTGACTTTGGTTACGTGGAAATTTAGTTTGTTGTGCAGATTTAGGGTATGTTATGGCCTGTTAAGTAAAATCTTTTTAAGTTATTGGTGAATTGAATAAGTAGTGTTTTATGAGAGCTGCTCTGATGATTTGGTACGTACGAAATTTCCATTGAAAACCTAGTATAAAATTGCATACCGTCAGAATTCTTTAGATTTCTTAAGGTTTCATCAAATTTCTTCAATTCCCTATTCCAACATTTCTCTATTAAATTTAATTCATTATTTTTTAACACTTTGTTTTTCTTTAATTCGGTTATCATTGCGGATTACTATAACTGTTAGAGGCCCGATAAGCGACCCTGAAGATTTTAAGAATTTCAATAAAGCAGAGGCTTTTATCTAAAAGTTTTCTACAAAATCCAATTAAATATAAACTTGTAATAAACTTTTTGTATTTAAACTGAAGTTGTTTAAATCATTTAATTTAACAACATTAGTTTGACTACATCAATTCACATCCATTATTTTAATTTGAATACCATTATTATTTGAAGCTCCAACGTGAGGCTTTTTATATCTTCTAAATTGAACACCACAATATATAAATTTGACTAGAGACACATTGCATTAACATGATCTGTTGTTGATTTTGTTCCGTTTTTTCCAATTGAACGCGCAGTTGTATTTCTAATCTGCAGTGAGAATATGAAATTCTTAACAGATAACGTATATAATTTTTAACACAGTTTAAAAAGAAAAATTTTACTAACTCTGGATAGGAGTGGTATACAGTTATATACAACTGACTGTTGATCTATTTTATTTCGTGTTATATTGTTTGAGAGTTGGTTAGATCAGAGCATAATTTATTAATTTTAAATTGTTTATTTTGCAAATATCTTGTATGTTGGGACGGATGGTTGACGTCACATTGTTGCTGACATCACGTGATTAACATTTCGGACAATCCTGTCAATGGGACAACCGAATAAAGGAAAAAGCCATCTAAAGTCAGCATATTTCTTGTGTATAATGAAAAAATAAACAAAAAATTGTGGCATTAAAGAATATTTCAGTTGTGGCGATTTTAATAATCACTCACAATTCCTGAGATCTAGAGGAAATATGTATCCGGGATCACAAATTGTATCGAATATCTATATCATAAAGAAGGGTGTATATTTGTATGTTTGTTTGTATTTACGTTAATTTATATACAAATTCAAACGCGTGCGCAACAAAAATTAGTACACATATTCTTCGAAACACAAGAAACGGTACTGTGGTGGTGAGAAATCCCTAGTTGAAAGGTAGAAAAAATTATTATTGAAAAATATGATCATTTTGTGTTAAATTAATGCGCGCCAAGATACCATGACGTCACGCGAGGTAGCAACGTCAGTACGTGACGAACAAAGGAATTAGTTCCTTTTTCCGTAATTAAAGAAAGAGGAAATATTTTCATTGAATAAAAAGTATAATTTTATCCATCGAATTATAATAAAATACAATACGAACTACTTTACGATGTAAGTTAATTTTCGTGTCATATTAATGACTCCAATATGGCGACCATTTATTGTGAATCTAGCTAACAAATTCATCAATTTAACTTTTCGTAATGTTTGAAGTCTGAAGGGCTGCAATACTCAAGGAGTATATTTAAGAAGAAACTCAGAGGTATGTTTGTTGGGACTGGTGCAATAAAATTCAATGTATTTTACAGATGTTCAATTAATGCACTATCGTTCGAAAGTATGTACGGGACTAGGAACAGTTAGATTATGGTTAAATCGCATCTTGACTAAAGATTAATATAGAATTAAATACTTTTCGGGTTTATATAAATAAGTACACGGGCAACGCCGGGCACCCAGCTAGTAATAATTATAAATGTCTGACTCGAGTATAATACCTACTAGATTTTTATAACAATAAAATAAACGTACAATAGTTTTTTTTCTTTTATTCACGTCTTCAGTTAAATAATTAATTCTACTAATTCATCGGAAATTACAATATCATACATACTTAAGTTTATTTTATATAAGAGAACACTATACTCTTTGAGTCTCAGGATTTACGTGAGTGTGGGCTATTCGCACTTTACCTATGTTCACAACGCTTAAAAAAATAGATCTGACCACCTTTAATTGTATACTTTTTAACGGTACCCAAATCGTTTAGTAAATTTAACTACGTGCTTGTGAATCCAGTGGCTGTAAGGCAAATTTCTGAACAGATTCAACAATACGTCCCTCTGACGTCATCCAGCGTGGAAACATTCCCCTCATAATATACGTAAAAATAAGAAGAAAAGAAAAACAAATTTTAATACAACGTACAGTTAATTAATAACAATATTTCAAACGTAATATGTGTATTTTCCACTAATATTTCAAAGAATTTTAAATAATTCTTCAAAAAATAATTTCGATAAATACAGTCGCAGGGTGAGGAATTAAAGTGTCCAGGACGACCGACACGAGTGTAGAATCCATTCAATTTTGGGTCGCTAAACTGACTGGTGACAGTCCCGTTCACATTTAAATTCTGTAGAACCTTCTGGAAGTCCCAGGGGAAATCTATTAAGTACTGAGGACTGTATTGGATGTCGCCCGTGTTTCTCCCACCAACAACTTGACGTTAATGTTGGGTTGAACCACGAATTGAATTTTTATTGCTCCTTGAACGTGAAACTGAAATTGTTGTTTATGGTCCAGTTTTGAGCGATTTTCTTCTATACTGCATTTATATTTTTATTTACCAGTGTAAACATAATTCGTTCCTTTCCCCGGTACAATAGAAGATTGGGGTAAATTAATACGCGGGATACTAGAGATAAACCAAAGTTTAAATAAAACTTTAGAGCGAAGTACGACAGGGAAATGAAAAGATGAGCTACACGTCTGTTTGATGGACTGTGAAGGCAGGTAATTGCCGGGTGTTGAGGACATTAGTATGCCGGCAGGTTGGCGGCTCTGAACTGCGGCGCCTCTCTCCGAGACACAGGAAGCTATGGAAATTGGTGAATATCTAAGCGGCTATCCGAGGAATGCCGTCGAGTCCTGACAACTGAATACTAAACAGCGCGTTCGCCGATAAAAGGATATCACTTCGGTTCGCTACAGCAATTGAGACAAGACTTCCTGCTTGGATTGTTTCATTGAAACCTAGGCGTAAATGACGTGTTTATCTTCCCTTCTCAGAGAGAGAACTGCAAGTCTACGTGGACGAGCAGCGATACGGTAAACTTCTCGTCTCATTCGTGAGCAATAAATTCTTCACACCAAAGCTCAAGGCACTACGACTCAATTTTCATGACGTTTCATGACTTAAAATAATGACAGCACAGTTCCCGGTTTTTTTTTACAGTTCGACATTTCAATGTTGCTACAGTAGCTTCCAAAATTTTTAAATAAACTTGGTGAGCTCTGTACTTTAAATTGCCATCCTCCATCAAGGCGAGAGATGTTGGGCCGATTCTGAAACCGGAAAGTGCTTCTTTTTGCATACTAAAATTAAATTAACCAGGATGGCGAAAGATGAGTTGCAAATTTTTAGCATTCAATATAATATTAAACTGAACCATGCGATTCGTAGAGTTGACGGTAAATCGAGAATAGTTTTCTACACTTCGGTTCTCTTCAATCCGATATAACCTTACTGGAGATATGAATACATTAATGAAAAATCATAAACCAAAATCAGTCTCAATTAACCGTATTATTTCTCATACAGTACCAGAACGTTCGACTACTTATACTCGTCTGTTTATAACATTGCATAAGATCTTCTACGTAGATAATTACAATTTATTTTCATCACACATAGACTTCTCTATGTGTATCGCTGTGATACGTCGTTCGCATTGACCTTGTTTAAATAATAAAAAAGTAGATAATACTGGGGGTGTCCCGTTCAAACTTCACACATTTCAAAGGCCCGGGGGGGGGGAAGCTACAGTAGATATGGTAATGAAATTTCACCATATTCTAGAGCATCTCAATGAATTTATTTAATAACGAGCTGCGTGCCCGGTGTTACCCAAAAAAGTATTTAATTCTTTATTAATCTTTAGGTGAGAAGTGACAACCTAATTCTAACTGTTCCTAGTTCCGTGCATACTTTCGAGCGATAGTACATTTTATTCCATCAATCGCAACAAACATACCTCCAAACTTCTTAAATATACTCCTTGAGTGTTGCAGGATATAATTGTACCTCAGACTTCAGATATTACGAAAGATTAAATTAATGAAATTCTTAGCTATATTCACAATGTAAACAAATGGTCGCCATATTGGAGTCACTAATATGGCACGAAAATTAACTTACATTTTTCGGCAAGTATCGTAAAGTATTCGTATTGTTTTTTTCTTATCATTCGATGAAGTATTTTTTGCAGAAAATTATACATTTTATTCAATGAAAATATTTCTGCTTTATTTCATTACGGAAAAAGGAACTATTTCCTTTGTTCGTCGCGTAGTAACGTCTCTCTCTCTCTGTCGCGCGTGACGTCTCTTAACGTGCAGTAGTTTACCATTTTTCAACTACAATTCTTTCCAAAATTTATGCTAGGGGTTTCTCACCCCCACACAGTACCGTTTCTCGTGTTTTTAAGAATATGTGTACCAAGCTTCGTTGCACTCTGTCTACGCGTTTAAATTTGTATAGAAATTAACATAAATACATACATCCTTCTTTTATTATCTACATGTGACGGGTTTGTAGCACGAATAACATCCAGTCTGTATTCAATTCCTATCCATGTTGTTCGTAACAAACGCTGTAGTGTATCCGTAGTAAATTGTTGTTGGTATGGTTTGTCGTTCGGCATCACAAGGTGTAGTAAGAATACCAGAGACTTCTTTTGTGCAAATTCTGCAACATCTGATGCCGACATCAATTTGCTACGGACATGCTACAGCGTATAGTTACTTATTTTTGCATACGTAAATTAAATTAACCAGGATTGCGAAGGATGAGTGTAAAATTTTGTCAATAATGTCGCTCTAGGCTCTTGTGTCTTCTTTTGTCTGTTTTTCATTTATCTCGGGTGCCCGCGTTGCCCGTGTACTTATTTATATAAACCCGGAAAAGTATTTAATTCCCGTGATGTCATGGTCTCTTGGTGCGCAGTAATTTAAATCAAAATTAAAAGGTTTTTCGAATATAATTCCTTCCACATTTATGCTAGGGGTTTCTCACCCCCACAGTACTGTTTCTCGTGTTTTGAAGAAAATGTGTACCAATGTTTGTTTCAATCTGTCCACGCGTTTATATTTGTACAGTTAACGTAAATACATACATACAAACATACATCCATTTTTTTAAGCACTTAAATTAATTTGGGGCTTAAGTGTGAGTCTTATGGTCAAAGAAACCACGTTAGCTCAGTCTGTGACTGAAATAATATGTTGTAGTACTTTTATTCACACTTAAAAAATTTACTTAGGCAGTCTTTCACCTCCCAAACAGGTATGTTTTCCGCACCCAAGCTACTCGGATACGGTTCGTGATCGCTGGTGAATTTAAACATGCATTTATTTATAAAAAGATTGATCCTTTCAGTCTCGTTGATTTCTTAGACGGGAGAAATTTCATACACTTCTCAGTTTATTTATAAAAAAATTTTCTCCAATGAGGGACTGTCGGGTATGTATGTTGGTGTGAAGGAACCCGTACCAAAAGTTTGTAAAATCATTACGTGTGTTTAATCGCTTCAGTCGGTGAAGTTTGGCCGACTTTCACTTTCAGCAGACGTCGATGTCAGTTTCCCCGTGTGAGTGGAAATCACCTTGTTCGAGGGCTTCATTACGATTCACCCCGCGGGACAATGAATCTCTCTAACGCCTTCCAGCTGCGTCCCTTCGTCATTAAGGGCCTGTCCCACACTTCGGCGCCTATTTGGAAGCCATGATGAATAAAAATAAGCCACCAGGCGCAATTATAGTGGACCGACGTCGCTTCTGAGTTTTGGCTCGTCCGAAGTCAATCCATATGTTAGGCGTAAATGGCTTCTGCCTGGCAAGCTGACAACGCAGATGAAGCTATTAAGAAGCCCGATAGTCTCTTTCACACTGTTAGTTTCATTAGAAACTGCGAATTAAATCGCTGACTACGGAACTTTTCTTCCCGGAATCGCCTAACGATGGGAAACATCGTTCGGGTTCGTCATTTTCAACCTTTCAGGGATACGACTGGAGATTCCAGGTATAATGTTTTACATTTAAGAAGAATTTTGATCGTGGTGAAAGTAGCAATTGAAAGTGGAGCCGAAATGAAAGTAGTAAAACATATGTTATTGTTGGTCAAAGATTGCCTAAGTACTACAACATATTGTTTTTTGACATAAGTTTATAAATACAGTCACAGCGTGATCTAACGTGGTTTCTTTGACCACAAGACTCACACTTATGCCCCAAATTAATTTAAGTGCTTAAAAACTTTGAAATTTTCTTCCACAATGTATCTATATAATAAAAAAGTATGTATGTTTGTATGTATTTACGTTAATTTCTATACAAATACAAACGCGTGGACAGAATGAAACAAAAATTGATACATATATTCTTCAAAACACGAGAAACGGTACTGTTGCGGGGGGGGGGGGGGTGAGAAACCCCTAGTATAAATGTGGAAGGAATTATAATCGAAAAAAGTGATCATTAAGTGTTAAATTACTGCGCGACAAGAGACAATAACGTCACCGCTCACGCCTGTCGTGTCAAATAACTCATTACTTTATTTCGAGTCCCAGAAATAGTCGAAACTAGATATTTATAAAAATCATTCCTGAATTTCTGAACAATATACAAGATCTATTTCTTCAATTACTTTCCACAAAATGTAATCTAACGATATGAAAACCATAAAATGTGTTGTTTTTTTTTTGCAATGCCATAAATTATTTTCAACTTTAATTTTATGTTACTGATAGCGTCATCGAATTTCTCATTGATCTTTCAGACCGAAAAATTTCGCATCTCTTAGAACAAATATTTCTCAGTTAATTTATAAAATATTGTTATTCTCCAAGTTTTTTTCTATTTATGTGGCCTCTGTTGTCTTGTTTTCGTAACAATATTCGTGTATTAACATTTTGCTTAATATATAAGTTGACGTTGGTGGAAACAGCCTTCAAAAATACAAGTTCCTGACGAATATAAACACAACTCGTGAATAAATTACATTGAAAATTGACAGTATTTTATATATTTGACAACCATTTTTATTTTTCTGTATCTGTTAATTATTCGATAACCAAATTATGCATATGAAGAGTAGTAGGAAAGGTAGACAGTAATGGCGAAATTTTATCTCTGATATCACCGTTCGATATCGTTACTATCGTGACTATCGTTAACTTCACTTCAAACACAAACAGTTTGACATCTAATTCGGAGAACATTTCGGAGCACGCACATTTTTTTGGTCTGTTGATTGACAATAAATTGAAATGGAATCACCATATAAATAAACTCTCGGGAAACTTTGCTTCATGTTAAGAATGTTAGCTCGGGAAACTGATATATCTACACTTAAAATGGTACATCATGCATATTTTCATAGTCATGTCTTACGAAATAGCAAACTGGGGTCGTTCACATCACGCGCTGTAAAGTTTTAAGCTTCAAAACAGGACCGTACGAATCATATCGGGTGCGGATTCTAATGACACTTGCAAGCCTTTGTTTCGGAACCTTGGGATTTTAACATTGCCTTGTACGTATATTCTAGAAATTTTAAACTTCGTCTGAAGAAACATCAATTTATACGCCCTAAACGGAGCAAATCATTTATACAACACTAGAAATCGCTCTCAACTCCACAGAGAAAAACATCGCCTAAGCCTTTTTGAATCAAGCATTCGTTATTCAGGGGTAAATCTATTCAATAGTCTTCCGGACGAAATAAAAACTTTAAGTATACAAAATTTATTTATAAAGAGTTGTAAATCTCTGTTAATTAATGGAGATTATTACTCGGTAAAACTGTTCGTAGAAAGGAAGGACAGATTAGATCCTCTTTAATAAAATAGTTTGCTGGTATCCTATCAAGTTACGCTTATTATTTTACGATAATAATATTCTAGAATTTAACTGCTGACTTATTTTCTTTTTCATGTTCGACGGGAATCGTCGAATGAAAATTGAAGATTAATTAAAATACTTATCATATCTGTCATTCATAATTTTAAATTATATAATTTTTTTAAAGTGCCATGTTTGTTTTTTAAACGTTTTAATTGTAATAATTATTATTTTCATGTGATCTTATATTTTCCTCGACCGAGGACTAATGGAATGAATAATACATCCAAATGTAAATCTATGAGGTTAATATTAAGCGTCGGTACGACAATACAACGACGCCATCATCACTGTAAAAACCTTCAAAAATTATGTATTCCGAAAGAGATGCCTACAAAGGCAACTATATCACGTGCAACAAAGAAAAAGTAACAAAGCCTCTCACAATGGCTCCCACATAAGGAGAGAGAGTCTCAGATATTATATTTTCATTTACTAATTCGTGTCCTTCTATGTCACAAATTAATTTTTATGATAAAACTTTAGAATTACGTTCAATGTGAGTATCAAATGACTACAGTGTAATATAAAATTATTTGTTCACCTAAAACAGACGCGACTGCGTACTACTGTTTTCTTTTCGACGTTAATAATTATAACGCACGCATTCATTCCGAGAGTCGACGAAATTCGTTTCATCTTGAATATATTGTTGCAGAGCTCGATCATGGCGCCGGGAAGGTGCGGGAGGAGGGCGACGCCGCCCCCGAAGCCCACATCCAGCACGCGGCGGTGGGCAGCTCCAGCTCCAGCGGCAGTTCCAGCAGCAAGACCCGGCGCCGCCGCACCGCCTTCACCAGCGAGCAGCTGCTGGAACTCGAAAGGGAGTTCCACGCCAAGAAGTACCTGAGCCTCACTGAGAGGTCGCAGATCGCAGCTGCACTCAAGCTCTCAGAAGTCCAGGTGAGCTCCACCATCTCCGGTCCATACGTCATGGGCAATTTGGCTTTCTATCTCCAGTATAATTAACATTTCAGGTTAGAAATTTAATGGCAATGCTGCCCGCAGTAGCAGTTAACAGAATAGCATGTATGATAAAATTCTGTTGACATTGAGTTATTAGATTTATTGTAAACGGTTTCACTGACCCCAAGATCGGTTCTGTAAAAATTCATCATTTTCTTTTTCGTTATTTAATCCTGATTTCACTGTTATTCATTTGGCAAATATTGATATTATACACGGTCTATTGACACTGTGCTTTAGTGTCGTGTGCGCCGTAATCTCGCGACGTACAGCGGCTCGACTCTCGGCTAGAGTCCAGTGTCCCACAGCAAGAACCATGTTGAATTGCCTCACAGGCTCGTTATCAAGACTAAATCGTTCGCGGTCATTCTAAGATACCTCCAGCCCGTTTGCAACGTGTATAATAATATAATGCCGCTCCAACCCATAAATGAAAAATGTCCCAAAAACAGGCGGCGGAGACAACCGCGACTGCCTTCTACACACGATGCCCTCGACGTGCACAGGACCAGCTACAGTTTGGTCAAGGGTCAGCTGTGTCTCAAAATAATCCTCCAGCAGAGTACTACAACGTTTCACTTGGCTAAACAGGAAAAACGCGGCTGTCGTCATGTGACTTGTTCCGGTACTCCATGACCTTCCGATATTCCAGCCAATTGGAATTTTTCCATAAAGTCCTTACTTTCCGTGATACTTCTACCTGACCCCTTTTCATATATAAAAATCTTAAGCCAGTTTCTTGGGTCATCGTTCAGTCACTCTGAGATTGAGTTGATCCATGCCAGCAAGTATTACTGACTGTCGCCCGTATCCTCTCAAACTGACGAGCCACATCACTAAAACACTTTTTCCTCTCATATCTCTATGACTTAATCAGCGGTTCTCAACCTTTTTTTCATTTGTCATTCGTTGTACATATCCGCCGTTACACATTTTTATTCCACGAACTTCCTAGAGGCCCATTGCGAACTCCCAGGGGTTCACGTTAACCAAGTTGAGAATCGCGGACTTAGATTCTTAACGGTGTGCTCTACAGATGTATCCAATTCAGCATTTGAATTTTACGGATTAATTTCAGTTCAATGACCTTGACCCCGAATCACCCTGTATTTATTTGATGCCGTATTTTGAGCGGCCGTGCCGTGAGCGAACAAAATCCTGACCGCTGAGCAAACAACTTTATCAGTCTTTAACAATTATTATAAATTATTATGTTTGTAACATCTTGCTTTGTTGGAATTTTTAGAAACACAGATTTTGAAATTAGATCATTTAATTGGCTTTACAACTCCTGAGGAGGACCTAATAAATTAGGGACTAAACTTTGAGAATTTTTTTTTCTATTATAATGTTTAAAAATTTAAATTAATAATAAATTTATAACAAAAGAGGTTAATGTTTTCATTTATTTAAGGACGTCAGATAAATATAACTGTTAAAAGATTTGTATCTTAATTAATCATTTCTAAGCATATTTATTAAACGAATCACTACCAATTGGAACAGTTTCCATTGTATAGAAATTATAAATCCAGATAAGTTTCAGAAATGTTATACATTAAACTTGTATTACATTCACTTAATGTTAAAACCAATACTGATAAAGTTGTTCTTCGGAAAACTTTATACCTGCTCACTCAGCGGTCAGGATTGACGGACTGTCGTCCGCTCAGGGCACGGCCGCTCAGAATACGACACCATTTATTTATATACGAAACAGAGTAGGATTCCGTAGAACTGCTTGGGGTAAATTCGCGACAAATTCTGTCAATTTTCCTCCCTGGCTTTCTCCGAGACTTACAGACCGGTACAAGAGTACGAGTGGGCGTGAAGCTGTGGATTTATTGGAAGGGGGATTCTGTGACGAGCCTCTGGTCGTCCGGATTTCGAGAGAATTCACACGTAGAGCGAAACTGTAGCCAAACCCACTCAGTTCTGACTTTCTATACGACAGTATAAATATATGAGTCCATGTATCCTTATGTTATTATTCATAACATTTATAATTCCATCTCGGTTTTAGATACTTTCAGAAATGTATATTTCCGCAATGCAAAGAAAGGGCCGGAGGTCTTATGCCTGTTTTTTTTTTTACTGAGACCTGGGGAAATTCACGTTGCTATATGGACAGTGGAAAGATACTCCGCACCGATTGGATAGGTAATGAGTGATTTTTCTCGACTTAGCGTTCCGTGGAATACCTTTAAGCACATCAAGATGCTCGATATGAGCCATTTCCTTCATTTAAAAGTCCTCCAACGCCCATTTCACCCCTTCAGAGGTTGAATTTGGAAAAATCTCATCCTGAATGTCGTGATAGGATGCCGTGATAGGAAAGTTCGCGTTCCTAGCTTCAGTATTTTCGGCACTACTATTTTTATATCCACAATTGCGAGTGATATGGTTTGAAATTACATGAGAAGGCAAAATGAGAGACCTCAGCTCTTATGATTTAACTGGTCGTAAGTCCGGTTGTGCGTTCTGACTTGAGGAACTAAGTCAAGTTTCAGCTAGGAGGAGAACAAAGTTAAACAGCTGTTCGGACCGTTGGTCCCCTTGACTCTCCTCGGCTCCATAGCTCCAATTTTAACAGTGAAAGATCAGCCAAGCTTCCTTATCACGAACCAAAATGTCACATAAATGACGGGATATATTATGTATTTTTGAGTTAGACTGATGGTCCGAAACAGGGCACCGCACATTGACTGTTTCTATAACAATCAGAAGGTCGGTTGATTGCTCGGACAACCGCAAGGGTCCCGCTGGATTGACGTAACACTCCCACTGCCTCGGGAAACCGCCGGTGAAAATCTGTAAAGCCAATACAGAGCAACAGCAGTCGGCCAGGACCGGACTTTGGAGCCACACTGTTTAGGGCGAATGTGCAACGGATGTGTTTCTGAGTGAGGCGTGTCTTTCCACCCACGCTATAAAGCACACTTCTGCTCCCTGCGTCGCGCGTGTGTCATCCCGAAAGTTGCAATTCTGCAAAGCCAGAGCTATAAAGGGACTCCAGACTCACACCAGGTACCAGCCACTCTCATATATACTACACGCTTCAAAACTGTTTAATCTTTGGATTTCAATATTAGTATCCATTATAAAAACAAAACTCACGAATAACTTACTAAAAAAATTAATTTTGAAAATAAGGAGATTTCGGAAATATTGCCATAATTATCTGTACACTAAAAAATATTTATAAATTTTTTAAACAATTTCAATGAAACAAGATATATAAAAATATTTGACTAACGAATAAGTTTCTAAAAAAAACAAATTTTGAAAATTTGGAGCTTTCGGAAATATTTCCATAATTATCTGAACACTAAAAAATTTTTCTAATTTTTTTAAACATTTTTAATGCAACAAGACATATCAAAATATTTGACTAACGAATAAGTTTCTAAAAAAAACTCTGAAAATTTGGAGCTTTCGGAAATATTTCCATAATTAACTGTACACTAAAAAATATTTATAATTTTTTAAACATTTTAATGCAACAAGACATATCATAATATTTGACTAACGAATAAGTTTCTAAAAAAACAAATTTTGAAAATTTGCAGCTTTCGGAAATATTTCCATAATTATCTGCACACTAAAAAATATTTTAATTTTATTTTAAACAATTTCAATGAAACAAGATATATCAAAATATTTGACTAACGAAAAATTTTCTAAAAACAAACAAATTTTGAAAATGTGGAGCTTTCGGAAATATTGCGATAATTATCTGTAAACTAAAAAATATTTATAATTGTTTTAAACATTTTTAATGCAACAAGATATATCAAATTATTTGACTAACGAATAAGTTTCTAAAAAAAACTCTGAAAATTTGGAGCTTTCGGAAATATTTCCATAATTAACTGTACACTAAAAAATATTTCTAATTTTTTTTAAACATTTTCAATGCAACAAAATATTTGACTAACAAATAATTTTCTAAAAAAGAATATTTTGAAAATCTGCAGCTTTCTGAAATATTTCCATAATTATCTGTACACTAAAATATATTTCTAAATTTAAAAAACATTTTCAACGCAACAAGATTGTCATACATAAAAATATTTGACAACATTTTTTATTATCAAAATGGCCTGTGTAATTAATTGATTATTTTATGATTGTACGAAAGAAAAAATAAATTGAACATATAGTAGGTTTATGTAATTATAAAGTGATTTCACAGGACAATTTTACAATGAAAATTAATATTGTAAATAATTTTTATATATGAAATTGTTGTAAAATTGGAAATGCTTTTAAAAAACGGTTCAAAGGTGATTTGTCAATAGTACCAAAAGTTCCAGATTTTCAATATTAAATGTCTTAGAAAATTATTAATTAGTTTTCTTATGATAATGGTGACTGAAACAAAAATTAATTATTACTTTTCTTATTATTATGCTGATTTCACAGGACATTTTTCTAATGAAAATTAATATTCCCAATAATTTTTATATATGAAATTTTTGTAAAATTGGAAATGCTTTTCAAAAATGGTTCAAAGGTGATTTGTCAATATTGTCAAAAGTCCAGATTTTCAATATTAAATATCTTAGAAAATTATTAATTACCTTTCTTATTATAATGGTGATTTCACAAGACATTTCTATAATGAAAATTAATATTGCCAATAATTTTTATATGTGAAATTGTTGTAAAATTGGAAATGCTTTTAAAAAATGGTTCAAAAGTAATTTTTCAATATTGTCAAAAGTTGGAGATTTTTAATATTAAATATCTTAGAAAATTATTAATAAGTTTTCTTATGATAATGGTGGCTGGAACAAAAATTATTAATTAGTTTTCTTATTATAATGATGATTTCACAGGACATTTTTATAATGAAAATTAATATTGCCAATAATTTTTATATATGAAATTGTTGTTATATTGAAAATTATTTTAAAAAATAGTTCAAAGGCGATTTGTCAATATTCCCAATAGTTCCTGATTTCAAAAGTAAATATTTTAGAAAATTATTAATTAGTTTTCTTATTATAATGGTGACTGGAACAAAACATTGGAGATGGAATACAAAACTATCAGTATATTTTAATCTTAAAGCCTAAAAGATATGCAGTTCAACAAGAGGTTAAATGAAACTATCTTACGAATTAAGTCTCACTTGAAAGTTGGCAAGCGTGTGAAATGACCCAGTCGGTCAACACCTGAGGCAAACGATGGGGAGTCAGTTTCTTGTTTAAAAACGTTGACAGCTGCTCAGAAAAAATAATGATCTGTAAATAACACACCCTATAAGACCATTTACTTTCAATAAACTGTGGTCGACAACAAGAACCAAGTCCGGTCGAGGAAATCCAATTCGACACCAACGAAAAA
The DNA here is from genome assembly GCA_037074705.1 of Zhengitettix transpicula. NCBI lineage: Eukaryota > Metazoa > Arthropoda > Insecta > Orthoptera > Tetrigidae > Zhengitettix > Zhengitettix transpicula. The sequence continues at coordinate 7,307,217 of CM073595.1, forward strand.
TTTAACTTTTTGTATTTCAAACCTTTTTCAGAGGATCTTGTTAAATAAATCGGTAACTAATATTTTTCCGAAAGACATCGTCAGTTTAAGGGGCTTTTTTTATAGGGCAGTTCCGAATGGACGACAAAAAATATCATTTATCCTGTATTTTAAGTGTTATTAATCCAGGAGCAACGAAGTTATCCCTAGGCAATAAGTCAAATGTTTTGAATCTCCACACGTAACTTAAATTTAGGGAAAACTATGTTGTTCCTTGAGAAAGTAGATATATGAAAGTTCATTAAAATCTTATCATCCTTTTTTGAGTTAATCCCGTCGTGTAGTGGTGGGTTTATTAAATGATAAATTAAAGGGATAGTCTCCAGAACTTAATAATTATTTAACTGAACATGGGCAAATAAAATTAAAAATACAAATTATGCGTGTTCAGTTAGCCGGGCAAAACAATCGGATCCCTTAATCCCAAGTTAATGGTTTACGGTAATTCCCCCAGGCGCGTCAAGGATTGAGAAACTTGGCAGTTACCTTGCGTTGATCTCTGGCCGTGATCATGTGGCACCCTCGTCCTCTGGATGAATCAAGTTTGGGGCTGTACGTCCGTCCCTGGCGACGGTTCGTCGAGGAGTCTGCTCTACACTTTCTTTACAGCCCCTTCGCTGGATGTGAAATATCGATGTTCTCGACCAATTTTGGATCGATCTTTCCTGAACCAAGAAATGTGATTGGTTCAGGCAGTGACGTGTCAATTCAATTTCTGGGATTTTTTGGAGAGACGTTTCCCACGGTGCGACAGTCCAGGTAACTTCCGAGGGTCAACACTCAACGTGCTTAAGTCCCGACCGAACGGATTATCTAACCGCCACGGCGGCGCCAGGTCAAATTCCAACTTGCCAAGCTCTCAACCCTTGCTAATATCTAATTACATTAAAATAATATGTATATATTATAATACCCAACTTATTGATAATTATTGTTATAGGAATTTAGATTAAACAAGTTATTAAATTTTTATTAAGCAAAACAATTTTATTAATCTAGAATACAACTCAAGAAAATCTCTGTATATTTTTTATATCCTTTTACCTCCGGGTTGATAAGGAAACGGAAAACTAAAATTTACAATTTAAACAATGCAATTAAATAAAATGAAAACGAAATCTGACTGATAACCCTTATTTAACAATTTACAGAATTTATTACTGAATGTCTACTTACAATTTTATTTGGGGTTTTGCAGGAATGCACTTAAATCGTACAATGCCTTTCTGTGCACAGACTTTTACACACGCTTCACAGACACGTTTATTTTATCCTTTTGATATCCCGACTCCTGACAGCTTGCATGGACTAAAATGTTTATTTTATTTTTAGGCACGGCCACCATTCAATTTGACCGTATATTTATCACCGCCTCCACGTCCTCCTCCTTTGCGGTCTACATTTCAACTCCTATGTCTTTCTCGTTCCAAGTCTGACTCCACGTCCATCTCCTTCGACGTCTCCAGTCCAACTAACTTTTATCTGCTTCCCCCTCTCCAGAATATTCCCTTTTTTCACAGTTTTTGAGTTTCCACGTTCGCCAAACAAACACCAACTGTTGGCTTTCTCACACTCCGAGAGCCCCTCAATACAATTAAAATAAACATTTCCTTTTCATATAATTGGATGCCCACAAAACTTCTGTCATTATGCCTTTAGAGTTTCGTCCCGTTATCTGTTAAAACCATTAGCTCTAAGAGCCGCTAAACGTCCAATTATAGTCCTCCCCTTCTCTAAGAGCCGCTTATCCATCCTTTTATTATTATCTTTTTTTATATACAAACCGCTCAAGAATCCCCAGTCTGAGTTGGTAAACAAATCTGATGAAATAAGAACAAAATTTATGTCCTTCTTAACTGGGTATTACAATATATTTATATATAAAGCGTAATTGTTTGGTCGCAGGTGAAGATCTGGTTCCAGAACAGGCGCGCCAAGTGGAAGCGCGTGAAGGCTGGCCTGACGGCGACGCGCGGAGGTGGCAACGGCGGGGGCGGCGCGGGGGCCGCCGGACCCAAGATCGTCGTACCCATCCCCGTGCACGTGAACCGGTTCGCCGTGCGCAGCCAGCATCAGCAGCTGGAGAAATGCGGTTCCAGCGTCTGCCACTCGCCGCCCTTCGCATCGTAAAAGTGTGCAGACTTTCCCGTTCATTTCGGCAAAAGTGTTGATTACACATAAAATTTCATTGATTGATCTGCAAGAACATTTGAACGTCGTTCACGAAGAAGTAATAAAATAAGTTGTATTTAAAAAAAATAAAGATGTTTCGTGTATATCTGTTTTTGTGACTAGAGATAGCTTGATGTAAACGCCAAAAAAGTGCAAAACCAGCACGAGATACGTGAACCTCGCGTTCGCTCGCAACACGGAGCCAATATCCCAGATAATCAATCATTTCTGGCGCTTCATGAACAGACGTGGCGGCGTTGCGATTACAGTTAATGGCAATAAATCTAATAAACTCACTCGGCCACTAAAAATCTTGACAGCAATTCACTCTACGAGAATCATTCGAAAAACACAGACATGACGCTAGTATGCGCATCGCCCATTCCTGATAGTTGGCATTCTATAAAATCTTTTCTCAATTGTTTGATGTTTGTAAAGAAACGAGTGTAGGTTTTTGTGTGAAAAATTGATAAATTCCATATTATTGTAGATACGAAACATTGAACTACAAAAGATGAGCTACATTCGATATTAAATGAATCTTCACCATAGGTAGGTGAATTAAAACGAACCCGAAACTCCATTTTGGATGACGATGCAAACGAGGACGAAATCCACAATGATCGTCACCAGCTTATTGAAGATTTGGGTATAAAAAGCTGTTAGCGTGATGGCTGCCGCGTTTTAGACCTTAACCAGAGACACTCTCGTATTAACATGTCAGAAGTGTTCGGGTCACGATTTAACTGCGTTTTTGCGACTGCGTAAAAAACTTTTACCTCAGTCCAGCCTGATGTTTACGGGCGAAACTTCCAATAGACAACGTGTCTTAGCAGCCAGTCGTCAAATTACTGGCCGTTCAGCTGCTTCCATATATTTCACTTATTTTATTCCTCCAACGTTTGAACGATTTACCACCGTTTCGACTTGAATGGTTAATGTTGGAAGTAGGTCAAGGATGTTAGAAGTCATTAAAATCTCCGCAAAGGCGAGACGAAAGCCTTAGTATAATTACCTAGATTTATGCAACCCAGTGAAGCCAACACCGTACATCAGGAGATTTCCCTCGTTATCTATTATATTCAACTGCCTGAATATGTCGATAAGGCAACTGATGTAACAACTACTTTTTCAGAACTTATTTATCGTGTAATTTAAAATTAAATTATTAGGCCTACATAAATTAGTGAGTATAAGGTAAAGCGCATTCTAGAAGCAAATTTTGTGTTTGCACAGAAGAGGCAGAAATAGTGGATGGCAGAAAGGATAGAAAATAGACGGAAAAAGTAATAAAATTAAAACGAAGGCAGCTAATTGAAATTTAGAAAGAAAATAAAAACATGAAGAAAGAGTGGAAGAAAACTAAGAAGATAAAGGAAGAATAAGAAAGGAAAGCATACTAAGGAATATAAACAGAAAATAAGGAAATGAAGGGAACTAAGAAAATGGGTAAACATATAGGAGAAAGGCAGTTACGTAAAATAATAGGAAACTAAGGTAAAATTGCTGAATGCAAGAAAGGAAAAAGCGACAGCAAATAAAATCCAGAAAGGTACTTTTTACAAATTAATACTGCCAGAGATAAAAAATTTAATAATTTAATAACAATGAAATGGTATAAAGAAAGATGAGATTGTCCGTTTTTTGGAAGGACTGTAATGAGACGAAGAAGAGAATTTGGAAAGAAATTAAATTAAGATTATGTTGAGAGCCAAAAATTGATATAACTTTCCAGAAGTCATAGAGGCCATTAGAACTTCTGATTTTACAATTTTTAACATTTAATTTCTACCATCTTCTTTTTGACGAAAGATGCCTTTGTTTTCTTCCGTAATTAAATGTCAGTGTGACTCCTCGCCAATTTTTATTAATAAAAAGCCGAAATCTCTGAGATGATCTGAGGAATTACGGAATTCTATCTACCTAACGGTCGAATTCAATTTTCTATCTTATTTTCTTCATTTTCGTCTTAATTTCTTAGGAGAGCTGTCTACAAACGTCATGTATCGAGTATAGCGGCGTAAATTCCGGTGCTCATAAACAATTAAACTGCGCTTTTCCGATCCACGGAGGACAGTCCATTTATAACTAAATTTATGTTGTAATTGCGGGCGGTTAAGGTATTAATAGGAGCCGATGTTTGGAACGGGGCCAGGGAAACGAAGACGCTCCACGCCTCGCTGACATGGCTGTCTTCGCCTCGTTAATGGCGGCAATACTAGGAGCTGCCCAAGAATAGAACTGCAACCATCATCAACCACGTCTTCCTTCATGAATTTATAGTGTTGCTCGTCAACTTTCTCTTCCATCCTGTTAATCTGGATCGTTGTTGAGTTCAGGGAAGGGACTCACTCTATGCGGAAGAAGAGAATTAATCCTCACAGGTCATTCACCAGTTAGCATTTCAAACTAATCGTAACCTAGATGCGTATCTAATTTTTAAGAACTTTGAGGAAAGTTTAGATCTACAACCATTATATAGATTTAATAAAGACAAGTATCATTCTTTTTTAAAATTTATATTCATCATATAAGAATTAATTTTTAGGTTTTTGAAACACATTTCCTAGTAGCCTATGTAATATTCAAACATAAGACACTAAAAATTAATTACCTATAAAACTGTTCGCATTTCATTACACGTTGGATCTATAAATATTCTAGGGCCTATCTGATTTTTAAAATTAATCTTCTATCTAATAAATAAAGCAGAGAGTTTGTTTCTTTGTATGTTTGTTTGTATGTTCCTTATACAAATCTACGCCGGTGGATCAAATTTCACCAAATTTCGTACAAGTGTTCTTTGCGCCCAGGAAACAAACGCTGGTGGGGTGAGACGCGTCTACCACCCACACACCTGGGAGTCGACGGGGGTAGTAATATTCAAACTTGCTAAAACAGCCGATATTTGGGTCGCCTGAATATTTTTAGAGATCAAGGAGATTGATAATGTTTCTTGCGATGTTATCTCAGTATAATTTCAACCCCTTACAGCTTGGGAAAGGAGCACCGTTAGGGGTGGGGGTGGACGGGCGTTACAAGCAAAATAATGCGAATACAACCGAGATTGGCGTCAAATCCAGGGTAATGGATGTCGGCGAGTTTGATTATAACATTTAATTGGCTATTTAACCCCCAGGGGCGGGGATGGACTGGGTGCAATTGTTCAAATGGTCGATATTGGCGTGGAACAAACAATTGCTTGGGTCATTTACGTTGATAGTATTTCTACCGATGTTGTTTGTACTATTTCAACCGCTTTTGGTATGAGAGGGGAGCACGCTTAGGGGTGGGGGTGCAAACATTCAAAAATCCTAAAACAGCCGATATTGTAGGCAGCTAAATATTTTTAGGGGTCAAAGAGATTGATAGTGTTTCTACCGATGTTATCTGAATATAATTTGAACCCTCTACAGAACGGGAAAGGAGCACACTTAAGGTTTTGTGGACGGGCGTTATAAACAAATAAGGCGAATAAAACCGAGATCAGAGATAAATACTGGGTTAATAATGTCGCTGAGTTTAATTATGACATTCAATTGGACATTTAACCCCGAGGGATGAAGATGGACGTGTTGGAAAATTTGAAACATGAAATCACGGCCGATTTTAGCGTTGAATAAATATTTTTTAGGGTTAATTAGATTTATAGTATTTCTACCCATGTTTTGTGTGTAAAATTCAACCCCTTGCGGCATAAAGGGGGCACTCTTAGTGGTGGGGGTGGAGGGGAGTTACTGTTCCTATTTCATTACACGTTGGATCTATAAATATTCTATCGTTTATCTGATATTTTGTACATTATAATACAATATATATACTGAAATGTTTGTATATTTTTCACGCTGACCATATCCACTAGCTAGCAGAAAGATGGCTGTCTTTTCGCGTTTCAATCAGTAATTATTCATTTTTACTTCATGTATTATGTCCTGAAGTGGGGTTAGGAGCTGGCGGGAGAGTTCGAGGAGGGCATAAAGAAGCTTGTGCCACGGCTCAACACATGCACTGAACGGAATGGCGATTATGAGGAAAATTAGTCAACAGTGTATCAACAATATCCTGAAAAAAATTTTCAAATATAAAAATCTAGTACACTTCCTTTCTAAGCATGCTTCGTAACTATTTCTTTAGGAATGCCATTGACACTTCATCGTGTTATTTCGTGTAGCCCCATAGCGACGAGTACACACAGATAGTTAAAAATTTATTCCATCTCAGAAAGCAGTGAAACTTTTTCAGGTCGTGGGTAATCTCTGGTAACGGGCTCCGTTCAGTGGTATCACTTTGTGATCGGTTGGAACAAGATTTGGTAGGATTTGCTCCACGTGCTTTAAGATTTTACGCGGAACTTTACATTAACGCCTTCCACCCCCACCCCTAAGAGCAGAACTGTAAGTTGAATGTGAGAATTAAACTCAGTGAGTTCCGTAGCCCCAATCTCGGTTGTTGTACTTTGAAGTGACCCCTACCAGTAACGGTTCTCCACCCCGATGGAGGACGGCATTGAAATTAAACGGAGAGACACTAAAATCGATCTCATTGAACTCGAAAAATATTTAATCGACGCCGACCGTGTTTTGAGCCACTAGGGGTCGCAGTCGTGTCTTACCTCCTCACTGTTTGTTTCCGGGTCGAAATGAACATGTACAGAATTTGATGGTATTGGCACGACGCGTTTAAATTTCTATGCGGAACATGCACACCAATTTTATTCATTAGAAGAAGATATATGATAATTGTTACATGTTTTAGAAGTTTGTGTTGAGAGTTATTCTGTGTGTGATGTGGCCGACGTTCCTTACGATATCCACAAGGTCGAAGCATCGCTTTAACGCAGATTTCGCTTCCGATTGTTTCGCGTGGTGCGGTGACAGAGTCCGAAACAGCTTGAATACAAATATGTTTTAGGTCTTTAGTTTGGGCGGAAACGTTGCGATGAATCGCATCAATATTCCGTGCTACGCTGATATATTCCTTTGTAGGAGCGGGCTTTCGTTTTGAAAGAAGCCGCCTGAGTAATACGTCAAGGCAATGTCCCGGAAAGGCCGCGCTTCTTCGTTTTTGTGGCCCTAAGAATATCGTCCCGCACTTGGCGGGAGACATCAGGCACCTGCGAGGATCGTTCCACGCAAGAAAACGAATATCTTGCCTTCAGACGGATAAGCGAACGACGAACCAGGTCGCGTGGTCGTTCGCAATGTACGAGGGTGAATCAAACATAAACAAGACTTATTTTTTTAAATATTTATTTTGATTTTAAACGCACAAACAATCATAGTTTTATAAACACATTTTTCCCAGCGTAAAGGTAATTTTTTAATTCCTTCCACGTAAAAAGAGTCAGGTCGTGTTTGTAGCCAATTGCGCACATATGCTTCAACCTCATTATCGCTGTAGAATTTTTGCCCTCCCAAAGCGTCCTTGAGAACACCAAAGACATGGAAGTCGCAGGGAGATAGGTCTGGACTGTATGGAGGGTGTTCCAGTGTCTCCCAACCCAGTTGCTCCAATTTTTGTACGGTCAGGGCTGCTGTATGGGGGCGAGCATTGTCATGGAGGAGAATCACTTTTCTCATCGGAAGGTCTCGTCTTTTGCGGCGATATGCAAGTCTGACCTCAGTCAAAATTTGGCAGTAGTATACCGCATTAATTGTTCTGCGCCCATGCAAAAAAATCAAGGTGCAGCAGGCCACGCTGGTCAAAAAAAACGGTAGCCAAAACCTTGCCAGCCGATAATCGTGACTTGGCTTTCACTGGTCCGGTTCCTCCTTTCTTCCTCCACTCCATACTCGCTTGTTTCGACTCAGGGGTGTAGTGATGCACCCACGTTTCATCACAGGTGACAATGTGAAAAAGAAATGGGTCTCCTTCTTCCCGAAATCGTGCAAGAAGACGCTCACACACTTGAAAACGATTCAGTTTCTGGTCAACTGTGAGAAGGAACTTGCGATACCCTAGCTCCTCTGAGAGTATAGAGTAAGTGCTCCCATAACTTATTCCAACCTCAATTGCAATATCCGAAGTTGTTAGACGCCTATCACCTTCAACAAGTTGACGAACACTGTCGATGTTGCCCGCTGTAATGCTGGTGCGGGGTCTGCGGTCATGGCTCTCATTTTCAACACGTTCACGGCCCTCCACGAACTGTTTATGCCAAGAAAACACTCTAGCTCGCAACAGCGTCTCTTCCCCGAACTGTGCAGTCAATCTTCTCAAGATTTCGGCTGGTTTTACACCTTCTGCAGCTAAAAACTTGATAACAATACGTTGCGCAATAGAGGGAGGTACCTCCTGCTCGGACATCGTAACGATGGACACTGAGCGAGTCTATGATGATGAGTCACGTGCTTCCCCCACTCCTGACAAACCAACCTAACAGCCAATAACAGCGGAACGTTCTTCCATCACTATTGCGCACGTAGGTCCAAAAGTCTCGTTTATATTTGATTCACCCTCGTACAAGCGTAATGGACCGGGACGGATTCGCTCTAGGACCGACTCCGTCAGATCAGAGACAATGTAAAATTAGTCAGAAATTTAATATAGATAAATTTGCTGTCTCTAAAACTGGCACGATAAATATTAAAAATTATCCATATACGGGGAAAGTGGCCGGTTGATTCCAATCCATGAGAGAAAATAATTGACATCAAAACCAGCGGAAATACAATGAAGGCTCGAGTAAACGGATTATGACGGTATAATAAGTTAAAAGTTTGTTGAATACACACATTAAATTAATACTTCACAACCTTTCCCTCCACGTACCAAATATCTCATGACGAGTGTAGGCCTAATATATCATAGTCCTCTTGTATCGCTTTGGACAGTAATGGAACATTTGTTGAATTTAATTTGAATTAAATTAATCTGTTATTATTTTTACATTCAGTATCTACAGTCAGAGTATTTTCGTAATCAAAAGAGTGGTTGTCTAGGGCACAATGTTGAGATATTACAGGACTGTTTATCCACCGGAAGTTTGTAGTTCCCCTTAATGTTCCATAATTCTAGTTTTTAAACGTCTCTTGTGTCCCATAAGATTTTGGGGTTCTTAATTACGACGTTTGTGTGTAAAATTTTGAAAATCAACTTCGAGATCACACGTATAAAACATCGTAAAAATTAAGATAATTAGAGGTGATAGGGATCTTAGCCACAAACACTGATTAGCTTAATAGTACAAAGTAATATACGCAATAATTTATGCAACTGAGGAATCTAAAAGGTAAAAGGAAGTAATATGTCTGAAGTAAGAACAGAAATGGTGACGAAGAGATGGCGTTATAATTAAATTAGATAGAGGATAATGACGAGGAGGTATCTGAAACGGAGGAACAGATACAAGGAAGGCATGGAATAAGAGGTGAAGGGGAGAGAAGCATGTTTGAGCAGATGTTACAGAAAAGTACGGTGAATAAAGAATTTAACGATATAAAAACGCAAATTAAGGATGAGTTTAAAGCTGTTAACAATAGATTAGATGAAGTAGCGGTAGCAGTTGGGCGCCAAAATTTTATGCGACATAAGATTTATTGGAGGACAAGTGGGTCTTGTTTTTCTTCTCAAAAAGAAAGAAACGTTTATGTCACTCCGGTTTTTTTTTCATACACAATTACGACAGGCTCTGTCTACTAAATTATAAAACGTAGACCTTTTCTTGACAGATATGGTGATTAGGAAAATAATTAAGCACTCTCACTACAAAGTTATACTATTATAGTTATGCCCGGGAAAATTAAGGGAACTGTCAATATTCACTTCATGTGTGAACTGTAGTTTACTATGACATTGATTGAAGACTTCAGCGATAGGGTTAATTTGTGTTGATTGAACAATACTTATCATCAAGTTCTTGCAGAACTCAGTTCCGGTTCTGCAAAATAGTATATTTTCTCAACCTATATGTATAGATGAAATAATTTCAGTGATAATAAACTTGAAGTGTTCCCAAGCAGCAGATATAAGTGGCATAACAAGCGAAATGGTGTGCCGAAGCCATCCCATTTCCACTTAAACTCATATTTAACAGATTTATTGAAACTGGAATATTTACCAATGATCTCATAATTGCGAAAGTAATCCCCTTATTCAAGACAGGTTCACCATCCGACGTATCAAATTCTAAACCCATTTCTCTGCTTCCTATTTTTTCCAAAATTTTCGAAAAAAATAATTCACATTAAATTATATAAGTTCTTGAACAAATATAATATTTTAAGTTCCTCCCAGCATGGCTTCTTTAAAGGAAAATCCACAAATAGTGCAATGGATGTCTTCATTCAATATTCATTGGATGAGGGATTGAAGGAAGCTGGAATAATTCCTGATCTTTCTAAGGCATTCGACACGTTTGATCATGAAATTTTGCAAAGAGAGTTAGAATATTATGGCGTACGGGGAAACGCCTTTCTTCTCCTAAAATCATATCTAAAAACTCGTAAACAAAAGGTAGCGGTCGAAACTAAAGACGGGCATATTCATTGTTCTGGTTGGGGAATTAATTACTTGCGGTGTTCCTCAAGGCTCGATTCTTGGACCTTCACTTTTCATCCTTTATATTAATGATCTTCCAGGATTGGTCCATCTTCTTAACTCAATTCTCTACGCAGATGATACAAATGTAGTGATTGCAAGATAAAAATGTTGATAATCTTGTTCGTAACGTAGAAATCACTCTAGGGGAAACTAAATGTGAGGTTTAAAGTCAATAAATTATCATTAAATGTAAATAAAAGCAAGTTCGTCCAGTTCTGAGCGGATGGTAGTGACAACCTTCTAGAGAAGTTCTCGGCTGAGATCTTCAGATTGATAGTAATTGAAAGTGGACTCACCACGTAGATCTGCTTGCTGGGGTTGTTATTGTCTCAGAACCTTAATGCAACATCTTGACATCAACACAACGACAATGGTGTGGCCTTTGCGTATTTTCATTCCCTCATGTGTTACGGCGTTGCAAATTGGGGCAATTGCTCCAGGAGCATTGAAATATTCAAGTTGTAAAAGCGTGTCATTAGAATACTTTATAATATGGATAATAAATCCAGTTATAAACCGTGTTTGTTCACGAAATTTTAAAGTTTGTTAAGCGGAACATGAATCTTTATCAAACGAATGGCGAGTCTCACGATTATGAGGCTAGAAATCGCTGAGGTCTGAGATCTTTGCTCTCTACCAGAGAAGTATTCACTATTCAGGGATCGTTTTATACAATAGTCTTCCTCCAGATGTAAACAACAATAATAACTACAAAAGTTTTGGGATTCAATGTAAAAATATTCTACTGAACGGCGCCTGTGTTTTCCTCAGTATAGGAGTTTCTTAATCGTTGCCCTAATAATCAATTTTTAAAAAAAACATCAAAAGTGTTCAATGTGTTGCTAATAATAACTACTTGCTTCATTACTTAGTCTCTGTTGGTCTTTCCTGATCTTTTGTTTGTTTGTTGCATGTACGAGGATCTGGAGTTTGCAGATTCCTCGTCGCTCTGTTTCGTGACGTCACTTGTCCGTCTTTTGTGTTTCCTCCTAGTGTGCCAGTTTCAAGTTATGTGTTTACTCTTGAGTGATGTGTAAATTCTATATTTTATGATACTTAATTCTAGAATTATTAATTATTTACTAGTACATATCGAATATTTTTATTAGAACTGTAAATATTATATTATACCCTTAGTATAGTTAAAGACTATTATTATTTTTCTTATTATTCATATTATTTTACTTATGTTGGACAGGGAAATTTGCGTTCCCGAATTTTAGTATTTTTATGTTAACTTCCAATTATTTATAATTGTAGCATCCAATTATTATATTGTGATTTTATGTATTGACGTGTCGTATTTCCTCATACGAGGACTAATGGAATAAAATAAATCGAATCGAATATAATAATAATTATTAAATAGTTTGTTTTGAGTGAATAGAACTAAATGATCAATAACACTGTTGGTCCATTTCACAATTCAATTCACAACTGCAATCACAGGATTACGATATGAAAGATATTTTCTTTCTAACTATTCTGCATTCACAAGCGACGATCGTCCGGCAATGCCCGTTGTACGATCGTAGTGCCATAGAATGACAATTCTTTCACCAGTTTAGTATTTTGTATAAATCCGATTGGCGTCATTTGGATTTTTAATTCCCGTATAAGTAATGCAGTCGTCCGCGAAGGTATATTGGACTGGATACAGGCTGACAAGACGGTAATATACGCTAAAAACTGGGAAGGCCCTGTAACGCTTCCCTGGGGCACGTCAGAAGATATTTCCACAGGGTCAGACAGGTTCCGAATTTACTCTGAATGCGAGTTTCAATCCCCATAACGCTTAATTTTCGTATTAGGAATAGATGTGGCACTAGCTCGAAGGCTTTTGAACAATCTATTAATTACGCGTCGTCAGGTTTGTCGCAAAATTCTTGACATACTGTCAATGACTTTCCCATTGAATATAAATCCTTATCATCCCAGAGCTTCCTTGGGTATTCCCGACATTGGACTTTCTAAAACTCTACACACGACTAACGTTAAACTAGCCGGCCCTGTAGTTGATGGTTTCGTGGAATCTACGAGCGTACGGACTGAGGAATTGGTTAAAAAGTCGTTAAAGATGATGTCAGGTGAGATGCATTCAATTATTATATTGTAATTTTATGTATTGACGTGTCCTAATTCCTCATACGATGACTAGTGGAATAAAATAAATCAAATCAAATCGAAGTAGTAGCACAATGTGACTACTCAACGGAATTGAGTAAGTTTAAAAGACCGTAATCTGATAATTGAAACTTTTATTCAAATCGTGATTTCCGTAAAATTGCTTGTTTGAAGACGCTGTGCCTATAAGTGAGATCGAAACCATTCCAACTCCGCCCGTGTCCGGCGAATTCGTGGTTCGTCCTCGTGGCTGCGGACAGCAGCGCCCACTCAAGTGAGTCAGCGGATCTACATGAGAATGGCAAACAGGGAAATTCTATTAGGGAGTGTCAGCCCCCTCGCTACATGCTAATTCGCTAAGGGAGGTGACTTCTCAGCCGCAATTAATAAAATCCTCCGCGTGTCAACAGTTATGATGCCGACCAACTTTAAATCTCGTTATATCGGCGCTCAGTGAGTCCAGTCTAGATTCGATTACGCGACCTCGCTCCACTGCGCCCCAGTCAAAGGACACGCTAGTCCTTAGACGCTCGTCCTCAAAACAACACACAAAATATTCAACCCTTCCCACACACCATAAATACAGTACTTGAAAAATCACTCCCATTTCAGTTACTTTGAACCCCGTATGCGTCGCGTACTACAAGAGTAACATATTCCACCCCACATCATTCATCGGAATTATTATTCCTCTTATAATAAAATTAACCTTTTATCCTGTCAATATATTGTGGAAATTAAAAGAAAATCATTAATTAATAAACAAAAAGAATTGGACTCTCATTGTTAGCGGCAGAAAACACAGACCAGAAGTAAAATATCCAGAAAGTATCTGGATACTTGTAGTACAATAGCTAAAACAATTAGAACAGTTGCAGCCTGCGACATAAATACGTAAATATTCGACGCTAAACATTTAGAGCGCAGAGTCTAAACTATTATATTCGTTATTTTGACCATTTGGATTCTGGGAGTCAGGTTATTGCATCCTGCAGTTAATAAACTACGGAACGAGCGTATTTCCTAAACTGTGAGCCACTTTGTCAAACTAAAAGTGTTATTAGAATCAGTGTTATAAAAATGGCCAGCTATAACTGCAATAAATATGTGTGTGTACGAACGAGCTAAATTGTCATGAGTACCAGAGACCGTAAGTTAAAATTTCACTGAATTCATAATTGTAAACCCACAAGTAAAGGTAATTATCGTCAGATTTCGAATTTTGGTCAGAATTTAAAGTCATATTTTGAGGGTTTTTTTGCATTGTAAATAAATAATCAATTGATGAAGTAAGTCCATGATAAATAGATAAAATTAAATTTTATAATATTTTTTATTAAAGGCCCAGTAAACGACCCTGAGAAAGAGTAAATTTTTTTTGTCAAGTTAATAAATAATGTAAATTAAAGTTAATTTATTAATAACTGTTGTAAATTCATTTGATAATTTATGTAAATTTAATTGTCTGCGTTAATAAATTAATTTATGTTGTCTATTTTAAAATATTTATTAATATTATAACATCCTATTATTTTAATATTTAAATAACTAAATTTAGACGCATTAACGTAGCGATTTAACTTTCATTAATTGGTGATTACTACAAATTAGTGTCATCAATGGGTGGCACATTTTAACTTTGTTTTTATTTAATTGTCATTCATTTGTGTTCACCATAAATTGGCACCTCAACGTGAGGCTAACTGTCATTTTATCATTTTAATACTTAAAATCATTACTATATAAAATTTACAGACGACGAACGCTTCAGTTTAATAATTATAGCGAATAGGTATATTGAATCAATTAAATTTTATCCACTGCCTGCATTAAATTTTAATTTTAACATTGAATGTTCACCTGTTTTAAATTGGTTATAAATATTTATTTTATACTAGCTGAGTGCCCGGCGTTGCCCGAGATGTCATTTATCCATAACCCCCCGATTTTTTTCGTTATTTTTATGTAACGCAACTCGACCTCTATCCCTAAATGTGTTATCGGCCAGGTTGCATTGTTTTAAAATTCACTAAATTAAATTAATAATGTGGTACTTAATTTTCGAAATTAAATAATTAATATTTATTTAAATTAAAAACTATTTGTTTAATTTTATTTATTTTTCTGCAAATCAATTTTTTTTAAGCGGAATGATTTTGGCGTTCCGATATTCATCTACTTCGTATTCCGTAATTATTTTTTTAAATTAATAATTACTATACTTACAATAATTACACATGTAAAATTATAGTCAATCATTTTTTTATTCGTTCCATAAGTTTTCATATAAAATCCAATAAACACAATTAAATAGCTTTCTGTAATACGAAGAAAAAAAGTGTAATTTTCGCCCAGTTCCCAATATTCACGTGTATTTCTTGTTCTCATTTTAAATATATGCATCTTAAATAAAATAACTGATAAATTTAACTTCCTAAATAACTCATAGACTCTCACAACGGAAATAATTTTTATAAGAAAGACAGCTTTCCCGGTGTAAATTATTAACCAATTTTTCACGGTTACGCACCGTGTTCATATTTCTGTATGTTGACGTTTCTGCCGGTCGTTCTCCTCGGCTGTTTTCAGCTTGTGTGGCGCTGCGTGACGTGTGCGTGTTATATATAGTGTCGGACATGCTGCGACCTGATTGGCCGTTGAGGATCGCCTGACATTTACTACGCGACATGGAATAACATGTGTCCTAGACGCTGTGGTCAGGCGATCCTCAGCGGCCAATTAGTAAGTCCCGTTTTCCCTCACCCCTAAGAGTGCTCCTTTCCCATTCTGTAGGGGATGTAACTATACTCAGATAACATCGGTTGAAACACTATCTCTTCGATACCTAAAAACATTTATCTGCCTAATTATCGGCTGTTTTAGCATGTTTGAATGTTTTCACCCTCCTCCCCTAAATGTGCTTCCTTCTCATGCCGACAGGGGTTGAAATTTTACAAACAACATCGGTAGATATATTAACATTGTCTAATTAAAATTAATTAAAATTTGTTTTTCTTCTATTTTAATTTTACGTATATTCTGTGGAAGTGTTTTGGGGAGAATTTTCCCACGCTGGATGATGTCAGAGGGACGTATTGTTGAATATGTTCGGAAGTTCGCCTAACAGCCAAGCCAGATCTACTGGACTCAACCACGTAGTCAAGATTACTAAACGATTCGGGGACCGCTGAAAAAAGGTATACAATTAAAGGTGGACAGATCTGTGTTTTTTAAGCGTTGTGAACATAGATAAAAGCCCACACCGACGTAAATCCTGAGACTCGAAGAATATAGTGTTCTATTATATAAAATAAACTTAAGTGTGGATAATAGTGTAATGTCCGATGAATTAGTGGGGTTAATTATTTAACTGAAGACGTGACTAAAAGAAAAAAATATATATTGTAATGCCAATTAATTAGGCCATTAATTGTTTGTATTAGACATTAAATTGTTAGCGAATAAATTGTTAGCGGTATTTTGAGCGACAATAGCGCTGAGCTCTGTTGCTTTGAGAAAATGCCGAAATGGAAATGCGCGCTCAAACTCGAGAGGCACTAGGATTAGGAGTTGGTGCCGAAAGATTGATGTGGACGCATGAAGTTTTGAGTCAGCAGCCAGAAAGGACAGCAAGAAACATAGTCGAGACGATCTAAAGTATTTAAAAGTAAAGTTAGTTTTCGGTCAGCAGCAAGGAGCGGAATAGCAGAGTCTACATTTAGAGAATAAACATTTAAAACTAATCTTCACTGAGCTACGTTGCAGTTTAAATCCAAATCAGTAAAAGACTAATAAATTAGCAACTCGTAAGATTCCCGTAAGGCAAGCAGACATCAGATAACTGATAATTAGGAGGATCATTCGAGGTCCTGGGAGCCAAGAAATTCCATTTCGATTCAAATAGTGTAGAATCTGCGAGTCAACATTTAGAAACAGTGTAAAATGTTGCAATAGTGTACTTCGGAAGCTACAGAGAATGCTGGTACCAGCCTAACAGTATGTAAGTAACAAAAACCAAAACTATGATAATATTGTAAACGCTAATTAAAGGATAGAGTCAGATTTCGTTCGTTCGTTCGCTTTCTTCTAGTTTATTTTCATTGATCGACTTATTGTTTTAATTTTAAGCAAATAATATTTTGAATTGTTAATTAGTCAAATTCTACTTTTATTGTGTCCTATCATCAAACCCAGTAAAGACCCTGAGATATTAAAATTTTAATTGTAATTGTTTTGATTCTTGAAGCCATAATTTGAAAATAAATTATATTTTATTTGTAAATTCTTGTTTAATCATTCATTCAATTAACGCCTATCCTTTTGATTAATATTTTATGTAATATTAGTTGATTATTACATTAAAATGGCTACCACAACGTGGGGCAAAATTAATTAAATGACAAAATAGTTGATTATTACAATATTGTACGCTGATTTTATTGTTACAAAAAATATAGTAGGTATTATTCTCGAGTCAGACATTTATAATTATTACTAGCTGGGTGCCGGCGTTGCCCGTGTACTTATTTATATAAACCCGAAAAGTATTTCATTCTATATTAATATTGAGTCAAGATGCGATTTAACCAAAATCTAACTGTTCCTAGTTCCGTACATACTTTCGAACGATAGTGCATTAATTGAACAGCTGTAAAATAAATTGAATTTTATTGCTTCAGTCCCAACAAACATACCTCCGAGTTTATTCTTAAATATACTCCTTGAGTATTGCAGCCCTTCAGACTTCAAACATTACGAAAAGTTAAATTGATGAATTTGTTAGCTAGATTCACAATGTAAATAAATGGTCGCCATATTGGAGTCATTAATATGACACGAAAATTAACTTACATCGTAAAGTAGTTCGTATTGTATTTTATTATAATTCGATGGAGTATTAGTGGATAAAATTATACTTTTTCTTCAATGAAAATATTTCTGCTTTATTTAATTACGGAAAAAGGAACTAATTCCTTTGTTCGTCTTGTAGTAACGTCTCTCTCTCTCGTGGGTGACGTCATGGTATCTTGGCGCGCTGTAATTTATCACAAAATGATCACATTTTTCAATTATGATTCTTTCTACCTTTATGCTAGGGGTTTCTCACCCCCCCACAGTACCGTTTCTAGTGTTTTGAAGAATATGTGTACCAGTTTTTGTTTCAATCCGCCCACGCGTATAAATTTGTATAGATAACGTAAATACAAACATACAAATATACATTCTTTTTTTATTATATAGATTTATATGCCACGATGCTGAATATTTCGAGGAGCACGTCATATTCGACTAAGCGCCGGCTCCATATAAAACACATCACATAATGCATTAGTTATGAAATTATTACTCGCCGGAAGCGAAAGCTAATGAGCCGCCGCTCTCGAGTGTACATTTGGCAAGCTGACAAGTGTTTTATGTAACGCTTTAATATCGTATCACGTAAAGGATCGCCGAATTTACAGCTGACTCGCACTTGAGAAAGGAGCAGCAGTCAAGCTTCGTTTTAAGAGATGAGTGTCGAATGCGATTTGTTCCTTGTTTGTGCGACCCGGGGGACGACACGTGTCGCTCTTTAGTCCCGTAATGTCCTGGAGGGGTTCCTTTCCCTGAACCACTTCACAGACACTGATACTGCATCACATTTAATATATCTCCATGTCATTACATTCTCGCATGCCTTTCACTTTCCAGAAACGTTTCCCTGGTATAAATATTATAACAAATGGCCTGGCCCTAGTAATGTTAACGTTATGTATATATTACAGTATTATTATCTTATTAAAATATTCTGAAATAGCAGTTGGTATTTTAGGGTTACTCCAGATGCTGTTATAAGCTATGTCATTATCATTTAGTATACGAAACATTTGAACTCACAGGTGTGGCGAGATTCAATGTTCGAAGGTGATTAAGTCCCTTAAAAAGATTATTTGAAAGATAAACAGAAAGGAGAATGAGACCGATTTAGTGGGATATGGAAAAAAGGCACGCATTAGTTGAAATGGTTGATATGAGAGGAATTATAGAGATTTTAACTTGAGAAATTGATAGTGGATCGACGATTGTGTAAAAGCTCTTGAGGAGGAAGGAGCTGGAAAATTTTTCTTACGTCGCCGAAAACGTAAGTTTTTGATAAGATCCTGGCGCGACACTAAGTCTGTTATAACCGCAGATTAGACCAAATTTTATACACGTGATCCTTTTAAACCGGAAAGAAACACTGTATAAGACACGTTGACGGGGGTGGAAATTTTCGAACGTGTCCAAAAGGCCGATATTTTCGCCCGATAAATATTTTTCGAGGTCAGTGAGATTTATAGTGTTTGTCCCAATGTTTTTTGTCTATAACCTCAATCGACTTTTGGCATAGGATGGTAGCACCCTTACGGGCGCAGGTGGATGGACGTTACACAACAATAACGGGAAAACAACCGAGATTGGATTCTAATACAGGGTTATTGATGTCGCTGAATTTAATTATGACATTTATTTTGCCGCTTAATCCCCAGAGGAGGGGTTGGAAATTTTCAAACATGTTTAAACAGCCGATATATTCGTCGAAAGAAACTTTTTCGGGGTCACTGATGTAGATAGCGTCTCTATAGATATTTTTGCGTATTATTAGAACCCCTCTCGGCATGGGAGGAGAGCACCGTTCGGGAT
Source organism: Zhengitettix transpicula (assembly GCA_037074705.1). Taxonomy (NCBI): domain Eukaryota; kingdom Metazoa; phylum Arthropoda; class Insecta; order Orthoptera; family Tetrigidae; genus Zhengitettix; species Zhengitettix transpicula. The sequence goes on from CM073595.1 coordinate 7,326,756, forward strand.
GGGGGTGGAGGTGCGTTACATAAAAATAACGAAAAAAGAACCGAGAATTGAGTCAAATCGGAGGTTATGGATGTCGCTGGGTTTAATTATGATCACCCGGGCAACGCCGGCCACTCAGCTAGTATTTAATAAATCAACTGGGATATAGTTCCAAATTTTTACTTTGGGATTACCTTAAAACGGCGAAAAAAATTAATTATTTGTGAATGTTCGTTCAGTATGAAAATTTCGATTTCACACTGTCGTCCACGTTTGCACCAAGTACTGTATCAAAAACATGTTTTATTTCGCAATCGAATTGTTTAAATTAATTTAAGGAATCTGGTTAATTTAATTTTAACGCGATTTCGTGAACGGTTATATATTTTGATTTTTGTTTAAGAGTCTTTCTGTGGTTGGTACATTTTTTAAAGAATTTAACCATATGTAGTATTTCATAGTATCAATATATCAAATAAAATTTGAGAATGGTTACCATAGGCAGCTTCCGCAGGCAGTTCTCCGATTCTTCTGACGACAGGCGCTGTCACATCCACCACAAGCAAAAACTACGGTAAACGTGCATAAAACATAAAGGCGACAATAATCTGGAATAATTTTAAACTATTTCTTTACAATATATTATGATGAATGTGAATATTATCCGTTTGAAATGTTAACTAGTTCATTTCTTATTCTTAATGAATATGAGATGTTAATGTAAAGTATTTCCCATTTCTCGGACCCAGATATATTCATCCTTGTTTTCAAAGAGAAATTTCGTTTTCGCCAATGAAAATCATGTTCATGAAAAAATTCTCCGTCAAGATTTTATGGTCTCAAACTTCAGGAAAAATAAAAATTGCTGGTAATTGCGAATTAAGTCTTATTGCATGTATGCCGCCAAACGAATTGTATTGTTTTATATTTCTCCCTAAACCTTTCCTGTATTTGTTTACCCAAAGTTTCCCTCGAAGATTTTAGGATTCCCTTTACAATTATTTTCCCTTCCATCCTTGCTTTATGTACTGAGCGATCTCTCAATATCTGTCATCAACAACTGCGTTACACGTATTAATTCCTGAAATTCCTAGACATGGTGAGTTTGTCCTTCCGTTCTGATGAGCTCTGCGCCCACTTCTCTACTTTCGTAACATTCTCCGAACGCTTCCTCTGTCAACCACGTTATTATCGTTCAATCTGCGTGTATATAACACACAAATGAATTTAATATGCACTTGATTAAAGCGTGCCCTTGGGCCAGTCCCCTACGCGTTGCAGTCGTCGCAACGCAGTTTTTTTCTCGCTCCGTTGACAGGCGACGTAAAGTGGTAGCTGACAGCGTTTAGCCATTAGCATTACAAAATTAGAATCCACAGGAAGTTCAAGACATGGTGCATGAACATAAAGAATTTATGACGTGGCTTTACTTAAAATAATTGTAACAAGGCGAGGGAAAAGCGCATCAGTCGCGGGGAGAACGTTCGTCACGGATCAAAAGAAATTATGAGACCCCAACACATCACTCATGCTTGGAGTGGTGGGCGTGTCTGGACAGTCGGCTCAGCTCCCTAGGGAGACCACGGCGGGCTACTTCACACTCAGATAGAAACAAGGTGCAGATTCTGCTCCGCTCGAGTTGCTGAGCTTACGAGTGTGAATGAAACTAAACTGTTATTTTGCCTAACAACAACAATTTACAAGGATCGTTCGGAAACTTCTCGACCTGACACAGAGCTGGCGCTGATAGGCACCAACTCCTATCCCAAGACCAAGTTGGATGACATTTTATAACCATTTTTCTTCAAATGTTCGATATTTGTAATCAAGGGAAATTCGTATTCGAGCAGTTCTAAAATAGTTATAATACATTTAACCCCGAAAGCGATAAAACGCCTCCATTTTGGATGATGAGCGTTCAGGACACTCAGAAACCACTACGATGATAAAACTATAGAAATTCACAATGTGGTATTGCAAGATCGCCGATCGTATCCATTATCTTACATAAAAACTTTGGTATAAGAGAGCTGTCAACGTAGTAACTGCCGCATTTAAGCCGTTGACCGGAGACGCACTCAAATGAACATTTCTTAGCATTGTTTGCTTGCCTTTATAAACGCAATTCATCTGAGTTTTTGTGAAACGTGGATTCATTATTACATTCCTGAGTCGAGTCCAAACACTAGATGGAAGGGAGTGGTAGTGTTCAGGAGGTGAAAAGTCATGACCTCTGTGCTCACGGCGTTGTGATCATAATTGATCTGAAAGGCAAAACTATCACCGGTGAATATTAAGCAGTATTAATGGAACAATTGAAACAAGTCATTAAGGACAAAACGTCCACGTTTGACCAAGAAAAAATTAATTTTCCCCTCAGCAATTCTTCAGTTGTTGCTGATCAACTCCAACTGAGCTTAGAATTACTTCCAGATGTTCCCAAGCAACAGATATATATGGCATAACAAGCAAAATGGTGTGCCAAAGCACATTTACACTTAAACTCATATTTAACAGATTTATTGAAACTGTAATATTCCCCGATGATCTCATAATTGCGAAAGTAATCCCCTTATTCAAGAAAGGTTCACCATCCGACGTATCAAATTCTGCTTCCTATGTTTTACAAATTTTTCGAAAAAATAATTCACATTAAATTACATAATTACTTGAGAAAATATAATATTTTAAGTTCCTCCCAGCATGGCTTCTTTAAAGGAAAATCCACAATTAGTGCAATGTACGACTTCATTCAATATTCATTGGATGAGGGATTGAAGGAAGCTGGAATAATTCCTGATCTTTCTAAGGCATTCGACACGTTTGATCATGAAATTTTGCAAAGAGAGTTAGAATATTATGGCGTACGGGGAAACGCCTTACTTCTCCTAAAATCATATCTAAAAACTCGTAAACAAAAGGTAGCGGTCGAAACTAAAGACGGGCATATTCATTTATCTGGTTGGGGAATTAATTACTTGCGGTGTTCCTCAAGGCTCGATTCTTGGACCTTCACTTTTCATCCTTTATATTAATGATCTTCCAGGATTGGTCCATCTTCTTAAATCAATTCTCTACGCGGATGATACAAATGTAGTGATTGCAGATACAAATGTTGATAATCTTGTTAGAAACGTAGACATCACTCTGGGGAAACTAAATGTGAGGTTTAAAGTCAATAAATTATCACTAAATATAGATAAAACCAATTTCGTACAGATCTGAGCGGATTGTAGTGACAACCGTCTAGAGAAGTTCTCGGCTGAGGTCTTCAGATTGATAGTAATTCAAAGTGGACACACCACATAGATCTGCTTGCTGGGGTTGTTATTATCTCAGAACCTTAATGCAACATCTTGACATCAACACAACGACAATGGTGTGGCCTTTGCGTAATTTCATTCCCTCATGTGTTACGGCGTTGCAAATTGGGGCAATTGCTCCAGGAGCATTGAAATATTGAAGTTGGAAAAGCGTGTCAATACAGGAGTTTCTTGATCGTTCCCCCTAATAATTAATTTTTTAAAAAAAACTTCAAAAGTGTTCAATGTGTTGCTAATAATAACTACTTGCTTCATAACTTAGTCTCTGTTGGTCTTTCCTGATCTTTTGTTTGTTTGTTGCATGTACGAGGACCTGGAGTTTGCAGATTCCTCGTCGCTCTGTTTCGTGACGTCACTTGTCCGTCTTTTGTGTTTCCTCCTAGTGTGCGTGTTTCAAGTTATGTGTTTACTCTTGTGTGATGTGTAAATTCTATATTTTATGATACTTAATTCTAGAATCTTTAATTATTTACTAATACATATCGAATATTTTTATTAGAACTGTAAATATTATATGATACCCTTATATAGTTAAAGACTATTATTATTTTTCTTATTATTCATATTATTTTACTTATGTTGGACAGGGAAATTTGCGTTCCCGAATTTTAGTATTTTTATGTTAACTTCCAGTTATTTATAATTGTAGCATCCAATTATTATATTGTAATTTTATGTATTGACGTGTCCAATTTCCTCATACGAGGACTAATGGAATAAAATTAATCGAATCGAATATAATAATAATTATTAAATAGTTTGTTTTGAGTGAATAGAACTAAATGATCAATATCACTGTTGGTCCATTTCACAATTCAATTCACTACTGCAATCACAGGATTACGATACGAGAGATATTTTCTTTCTAACTATTCTGCATTCACATTGACGATCGTCCGGCAATGCCCGTTGTACGATCGTAGTGCCATATAATGACAATTCTTTGACCAGTTTAGTATTTTGTATAAATCCGATTGGCGTCATTTGGATTTTTAATTCCCGTATAAGTAATGCAGTCGTCCGCGAAGGTATATTGGACTGGATACAGGCTGACAAGACGGTAATATACGCTAAAAACTGGGAAGGCCCTGTAACGCTTCCCTGGGGCACGTCAGAAGATATTTCCACAGGGTCAGACAGGTTCAGAATTTACTCTGAACGCGAGTTTCAATCCCCATAACGCTTAATTTTCGTATTAGGAGTAGATGTGGCACTATCTCGAAGGTTTTTGAACAATCTATTAATTACGGGTCGTCAGGTTTGTCTCAAAATTCTTGACATACTGTCAATGACTTTCCCATTGAATATAAATCCTTATCATCCCAGAGCTTCCTTGGGTATTCCCGACATTGGACTTTCTAAAACTCTACACACGACTAACGTTAAACTAGCCGGCCCTGTAGTTGATGGTTTCGTGGAATCTACAGCGTACGGACTGAGGAATTGGTTAAAAAGTCATTAAAGATTATGTCAGGTGAGATGCGATTGGTTTTGTCGTTTTCATGTATTTCTTTCCGTTCAGTAAAGTTTTATTTTCTTCATTATCTCTCCATTTTATTACGACCTGCGGAATAACCTCGCGTACCTTTCCCGATAATTCGTCTTTTGTTTTCCTTCACATACGGCAAGATGAGACCGGATTGCGGTTCACTGCGCTGACATAAAAGTCCATTTCCCCACATTTGTTTAAATTTACCTGTAGAGTACAACGCCGTGTGATCTTAAAAACGACTCAGTAAGAAAATATTTCATTTGTAATAGTTTAAGTGTGGTTCGGACAGTTTAGGCAGCTTCCCCCCGTCAATTTGCTTGGCGGAGTTATTGCTAAATCAATAATTGCGTTGCTCACGAGATTTCGCAATGGCGGCCATTTCCTGTTTCCGCCAACTTACATTAGCGAATCCCACGGCGATCCCTCTTGCTCCCCAGATGAAATTCTATTGAAAATTAATATTGTTCTCTTTAACAATCAACAGAAACACACTACAGAGCTAACGTAAAATAAATTTTGCTATAATTACGAGCAAAGTTGTGTGTGTGAAGCACGCAATTCTTTGCGTCTATTGCGAAACGATTATATATAAAAGTGAACATAATTTATTAAAGATTGGTGTGTTCATAGCGAACAATTACCACTTCATTTTCATTCAATGATCACCCCCTTCATAAATATAACGTTCTAATGTATATAGGCATAACAACAGTCTTTCTGTTTCAGGTTTTATTTTAATGTTAATTGTTGAAACCATTTTAAAATTATATGAAACAAAATTGGGAAGTTATTATTTCTTCCTATACACAATTATCTTCCATCCACTTTAAATTACATGAACGGCTTAGTGCAAACGATTCTGCATCGTTTCTCATACTCATTAAAAGTATTTTCCTGCAAATGTGTTGAACAGTTCCTACGCCATTATTATGCTCCGGTTTTTCAGTCAGTTGACTTTCCTCATTCGTTGTTTTCTGTTTCGATTAGTGAAAATTTCTTTTGGTCCTGTCCGAAGGAAGATTTTTAAAATAGTATTGGTTTTAAAAAGAATAAAAAATGCAATTTCAGCTAGACGATATTTATTTGTTGGTGATAATCGACTGATGATTAAAATTCTTAAACTTTTGTACACGTTAAAACTTTGTCGATTGTATAATAACTGAACTCGTTCCTTGTTTTCTGTTTAATTTATTAAAGACTTATTCTGGTCCACCCCAAAGTAACACGACCAGTTTTTAAAAATAGTATTTGTTTTAAAAAGATTAAAAATCCACCTTCAGTTTGGCAATATTTATTTGTCGGTCATAAGCAAAAAAAACATATTTTGGAAAATACTCATTTCTAAATACTGGAACAATTTACCTGCAAAAGTTTTCGGAGAAAGTCCTCTAACAGAAAGAAATTTTAGACTGAATCTGAACTCTAGTGAATATCGGGTAGTGTAGTGAAGTGAAGTGATGGTGCTCCGTTATAAACAAAAAAGAAAAATTGTAAAATTCCTTGTCTCCTTACTTAGATAAATAGTTAGTTAATCTTTATTTTCAGATATCTTTCCACATTTCTTCCTTTAAGGCCAGTACAACATTAATTCCTTCTTTAACTTTTTCAAAATTAGCCTTTTATTAATAAAATGTTATATATATATATATATATATATATATATATATATATATATGTATAGTTGAAATAATGTCCCTAAACGAGCTTATATTTTAAAATAATTTTATTAATTTACTCTATTGTAACTTCCCTTATTTAATTTGCAATTAAATTGTAATTTTATGCATCTACCACTGGGAAACCTGCCTATTTGTAGATTAAATAAACCCAAACCGAACTAATGATTAAAATTCTCAAGGATTTATACACGTTAAACGTTTGTCGGTTTTTATAGAAATGAACTATATTTTGGGAATGAAATTTTGTGTCCAGAATAATTGTTCGGAGTCTCATGCCTATGCACCTTCGACCCTGGACAGAGTTTCTTTACTGTATGAAACGTTGGTTTCCTAACTCACCTTTCCATATCTTTGTTTATGACCTATTTCTTTCCCCTCACTAAGAATTTCTTTTCAACTTCCTAAAACCCCCTTAGCTTTAACCGATGTAGGTAATAATGCCTACTAATTACAAGTACAAACTAGTACTACGCGTGTTAAAACGGAATTATTATATATTTGAATCAAAATTAATATGTATATATATAACAATTTAATAATTTTCGTAAATAATTACGACCACTAAGGGTGGAATACTTTCAAGCGTACGGTAACAAGTATCGTGCATTTATTCATTTTAAATATTTATAAAAACAGATTTTTATCTATGTCAATAGTATTTTCATTCGGTTGAATTTAATGACGCGGAGAATTTTTTTTTGGCATTATATCCTATTTGGATATTAATGTTTCCTTTATTAATTCTCTAATAATTGAAAGGCTGTGTAACTGAGACAACATATTTCCGGCTGTGCTGATAGTAAGTTCACTTTCCAAACTTCTAAGGAGTATACAGTACTCGATACGCCGAAGTACTGCGGGTTTGCATGTGATATACATGCATATATTAGGTACATATAAACGTTTGGAGAAAGGTTGTCGGGACTTTCCATTTTATTGTTTGAGGTTGAGAATTGTGGAAGAGGGAATTGAATATAAGTTTATGATTACAGGAAGATTTTAGGATGAATTAAACGAACACTTGCAATCGGGATGAAAATTCAGTTGGTCGTAAGGCTAAAATATACTCAGAGAAATAATCTGACGACAAACAGAAATTCGGAAATCAAACGTTCACGTTCCGTCATAGTCACTGAATTTTAACTCTAAATATATTTCCTGTGTTGTGCAGAATGTAACACTTCTAATATCATATAAGGCTTTCAAAAATTGTTACATTGAATTATTTAGTGTTAGTAACATTGGTCAAATACTCACAAAACTGAAAAGAGGACCAGAACGTTTCTCATACTTACCAATAAAACTGATCAGGTGCATCACGTTACTTGAATTAAATTAATTAGGATATGGTCAACACACTTTTAATTTTAACTATGATAATTATTTGGAAGCTTATTTTACGTCACGTTTTATGAATTTAAGATGTAAACTGTAAAGATTGTGTATTGACGGTTTGAAAAGATAATAATATAAAGTTAGATGAAAATCGTTTCTTGTTTTCTTTATTGTATTACAAAGTATTGTATTATTTACTTAATATGTTTAAATATGTCGATGAGTGTAAATTTTGAACCACGTAGTAAGTAGGTGCGAAGTTGTTCAACGCAAATGTCACGTGACATGTTTATTTTGGGTTTAAATGAAATTACCAAAGTTACGGTACCAATGTTCCTTTACGACAACTTTTCCCGGTGAATCTGTTGTAGATAAAATTCTCAGGTCTCAACCCGGGCCAATTGTTTTTTGAATAACAACGTTTCGACAGCAAGCTCCGCCATCGTCATCAGGTTTTGATGTGTGGTCAGGTTAACTGGCGGAGCTTGCTGTCGAAACGTTGTTATTCAACAAACAATTGGCCCGGGTTGAGACCCGAGAATTTTATTTCCAATGTTCCTTTTTGGTTGAAGAAATAAGTAATGAATTATTTATTGTTTTTAATGTGGATATTATAACAGGTAAACTAATTTAAGGTTGTTGCGGGAACAATATTTGTGAAAACCAGTCAAATATGTGCATATGCAGATGATGTGGCAATCATCAGTGAAACAAATGTATATGCAATTGGAGAGAGAAGCATTAAAAATAGGTCTGGTAGTTAATGAAGAATGAGAATGTCTAGATCGGAGGGGTAGAGATCGGACATAGAGATCGGAAATAAGAAGGAGTTTCTGGATTCAAATACCTGGGGGTTATGTTGTACAGTGACAACTCTATTAGCAACGAGACCAGGGAAAGAATACAGGCTGGAAACCGAGCATATTATGCAAATAAGAATTTATTTACTAATCAGCTCATCACAAGGAAATAAAAATAAAACTACATAATACACTGGTGCGACCGGTGGTGATTCGTGAAGCAGAGGCCTGGACCCTGAAAGATACTGATGTGAAAATCCTCAGAGTATTTGAAAGACGGATCTTAATGAAGATATTTGGACCTGTAATGACAGATGAAGGCTGGAGAGCAAGATATAATGAGGAGCTGGTTGAATTGATGGAAGGTAAAGATGTGGTTAGATTCGTCAAGGCACGGAGGATTGATTGGATGGCCCATGTAGAGAGAATGGCAACAGAACGAATGCCAAAAAGAATCCTGATCCACCATTCAAGAGGAAAAGGAAGGCCAAGGCATAGATGGATGGACGAACTTATAAACAATTCTAAACATACATTTGATTGGCGAAATGCTTTTAGACATTGACACCAGGTACAATTCCAGACTCATTTCAGGGATGCTTCACATTAAATCAAACATCACAGCTATTAATGTACAAACAGACACTCTGAAACTCAATAATTGCCATGATCCCTTATTATTACGCTAAACCTTCTGTTTTCCCATTGTCGTTGCTCCCTTATTGTTACGCCAACCCTTCAGCTCTCCCATTGTCGTTGCGTTTTCGTCGCTTTCGAGTTTTGTCGACTGACAAGTGCAGTTGTGTCGCTCTGGGCTCTTCTTCGCACCTGAGGAAAGGGACAAGGATCCCAGAAACGTTGTGTGGTATTTATATTATCACATTTTTCTTATTAATTATTTTCAATCAGACGTGATTTTTTTCATTTTAAAATAATGTTTTCCTCTTGTTCTGTGAGCAACCCTTCATCGATTTTGTACTTCCAATGACATTAACCGACAAGACGTTTATTTCCGTTTATCCTGCTACCGACGACGTTATTCCGGTGAATATTGCACGCCAATGTACCGTATTGAAGCCCAAATTCCTTTAAAGCTTCGTGGAATGTGCATATCAGAGATATTTAGCGGTGATCGTAAACGACAGTTACGATGACGACCGCCCTCTTGTCGGCAGAAAACTAGAAACGAGCAACTGCTAGTGCCATGAAAGGGAATTGATAGCGTCCCCCTGAGAAACCAGAGCGACGGGGGTTGTAATCTGAAGCGGAAGAAGTTGTTTTGCGGAGGGATCCATTTAGCGGTGACGCCCCTCCACACGCCGCCACACTCATGGCGGCCACAATTACACCCTTGCCCGACACATTAGTAATCAAACTGCTGCACTTTGTCATCCATACAGAAACTCAACCTTATTTCCTAAACACAGATACGCTTTTAGAAGGCATCCAGTAATTTGTAATATCGATTCCTTCTTCGTAACATGTATCACAATATTAACAATTCTATCACAGATTTAAATAAATTGTAATAAACAAAATAATAGGTCGTTTAATTTTATTTTTAATTTAAAGAATTTACCTCACGTGAAGCGCCATTTATGTAATAATCAAATGGAAGGCGTTAATTAAAAGAAATAATAATCAAAATTAACAAACATAGTATTTATTTATTTTGTAGCAATAAAGATAATTACAACAAAATTTGAGATCTTTCTCTCTCTCAGGGCCTCTACTGGGTTTGATAAAGGACACAACAAATTGATTTAAAATCTTATTACCAAACAGTTTACAATTTACCTAAACAATATGTTGATAGAAAGAAATTTAAAGGTAAAGAAATTAACTCTAATTGACAATTAAAAGAGAACGAAATCTGACCTTATCCTCTAATTAGCGTTTACAATTAATCATTAGTTTTGGTTTTGTTACTTACATCTGTCCAGCTGGTTCCAGCATTCTTTTTGGTTTCGGAAGTACACTATGGCAAACTTTTTACACTGATTCTAAAATGTCGACTCACAGATTTTACACTATTAAAGCCAAAATTGATAGGCTCACAGGAACTCGGATGATCCTCCTGAATGTCAGCTATCTGATGTCTGCTCGCCTTACCGGAACCCTATGATTCGCAGATTTATTAGTCTTTTATTGAATTGGACGTAAACTGCAACGTATCTCCTTGACGATTTATTTTAACTGTTTATTCTTTCGGAGCGAACTAACTTTCTTTAGCTCCTGGCTGTAGACTTAAACTGCTCTTACTTTTCAATTAGTTACACTGCAATACTTGCGGCGTGAATGTTTTCTTCGTAGTAATTTATTACTTTAACTACTTATACATTGACGATGTCTAGTCTCTGCTCAAATTATATTGTTCTGCTCCTCATAATGTCTTTCCGCCAACAGCCTAACAATCTTTCTCCGCTAACTAACAGTTATATTACTTGTTCTGCTCCTCACGATGTTTTTTCCGCAAACTGACTCCTAGTTCTCCCGAGTTTTAGCGCGCATACGCCATTTTTGACTTTTCGACAAAGCAAAGTGAGCTCGCTTCTCTCATTGTTGCTTTGTTCGATCAGACCGCTGTAATGGATTTCTCAAACAATTCAAATTTTCTGTCCAAACAATTAATGGCCTAATTAATTGGCATTACAAAATATTAAGCAAAAAAAAAAAAGAAAAACACGCACTCAAAACGCTAACGTGACTGTCGGCCCGTTTCAACGTATTTGGCAACTTGCCTTTTTACTTTCTCAGGGTACAACGTAAGTTTTTCATTTAGCCCAATAGCGGGCGTTTAGAAAGACAAAACACGTTTGAATTATTGTCTGCTTTGTCTTTTGAATACTAAAACCTTTTTTTGACGAGTACCGTTGTTACCTCGTCGAGTAGTAGTTTCACTTAGTAAATATTTATTAAAAATAAATATAGGAAAACTAAAGGAACAAATGTAATTTCAAAAGTATGATTAAATTGCATGCAGTCAGCACGAACTTTCTCAAAGAGGCTGCCTACGATAGCGAATAACTTAAGTAAAAAATATATAATATGTACAAGCTTCAATAAATAGTTCTCGGAATTCACACGGGTTTTGCATATTTATATTTAGACTGAAAGCCTAGAAGATGACGACAGTGCTTTCAGTCGTCGAAACGTTGCGTCTAAATATAAATATGCAAAACCCGTGTGAATTCCGAGAACTATTTATTGAACAACTTCACCGGGAAAGACTTCAATCTTTGATTATGTACAAGCTTATTTCCGCTTTTTTTATCATAGGTGGCGATAGTGATCATACTAAGCAACTATGGACACGCTAATCTTTTTCCTTGAGATTGTTGACAATAGTCAGTCCACATCTTTCGCAATTTCATACATTTCCTTTGCTTATCCTGTCGGGTTGTTGTTGTTTTTGCCACATGACTTGAACGATAGGCAGATGGATCAACGCCGAAACACAAGCGAAAACTTGCTCGCCAGACAAGAAAGAAAGTCGGATTGTGACTGGCGATGAAAAGTGGACATATTTCGAGAATCCTAAACGCAAGAAATCGTGGGTTGATCCCGGCCAACCATCAAAATCGTACGCAAGACCAAATCGCTTCGGACGGAAGACGATACTGTGCGTCTGGTGGGATCAGCAGGGTATCGAAACCTGGTCAAACTGTCAATGCCCAAAAACTGATCAAATTGCACCATGCTCTGCGTGAAAAAAAAGGCCTGATTATCAGCAAAGACACGACATGCTGATTTTCCTCCACGACATCGCACACGTCAACAATGATCCGAAACAACTTGGAGGCACTCATCTGGGAGGTGCTAAAACCTGCCGCTTATTCACCAGACCTAGCCCCTTCCGTTTTCGTCGATAGACCAAGCGCTCCATTTATCAGCACTTAGATTCTTACGAAGGCGTCAGAAAATGACTTGATGAGTGGCTTGCCTCGAAAAACATGGGGCATGGTATCCACAAATTTCTCAAAAGATGGAAAAAAATGTGTAGATAATTTTGTTGTTAAAGAAACGGTTTTCTCTTAAGCGGATAATAAGTATTAAAATAATAAACTTGTCACCAGAACAAAGAGTTAGTAGCACGTTAAAGACAAAAAATAGACGAAACCTATCCTATCAATAGTTGACAAGTCAACAAATTTTTGTTCCAAAAGTTCTAGCGCTAAAACCACGTACTATATATATATATATTGTAGTAATTGGTAATTAAGGCATTGTTCTAATTGAAAAGTTGAATTGTAGAGGACTCATTATTAGTGGATATAGCGCGGACGCCGCAACAAACCGGCAAGGCAAAGAAAACATTGTTGATCGGTTAGGAAGGTTTTACGCGCTCAAAATTTACGAGACGAAGAATTCAGTCGGGCAGCGGACAGCAAGCAGTTTGAAAGCTTTACAGTCGGGCAGCGGACAGCGAATAGATGAGACGAAAAGTTTTACAGTCGGCAGTCAGAACGAAAGAATGTGGTCCAGTCACAAACATGCTTTCAAATATTAAAAAGTAAAGCAATATTCAGTCGGGAAGGAGACAGAGCAACTAGTGTGTATTCGGTGGTCGAGCGTAGATTCATCATGCTGGCCATAGACAAACCAATGAAGTCCATTTTCAACTAAAGTCACGAGATCTACAAATCCAGGTTGCAGTAAAGCATCGAGAACCAACCAATTTGTGTTAAACCAACTAACAAACAACGTCAATTAGAGCCTGTGAACATTTAGAGTCTGTGAGTACTTAGAATCAGTGATGTCCCCAAAATTGTGCACGAAAAGTTAAAATGAGACCTGGGCGGACGTAAGTAGAGAAAAACTTTAAAAATCATTTGTAAACCGTGTTTAAAAGATAAAAGTCAGATCGGTCTTTAATTATATAATTGTCGATAAAATGAGATCCTTAATTCTTGATAAAATTTAAAATGGTTTAAATTCAATCTTTAGTATTATTTCTTCCGCAACAAATTTCGTCTATGTTCAGACGCATTGATTTCCATAAAAAGTAAATGTAATTTTGATTATATAAATTCTGCCATTTATCAAACCCAGTTCAAGACCCTGAGATCCCAAATATTTTGTGATTTGAATAATTGTTTTTAAATTTGGCTTAATAAATTTTGTTTGTTCTTTAAAGTTATTAGCGTATTTCATTTCAAAAGCTAGTTTAATTATTACAATATATATATATATATATATATATATATATATAATTATCAATACAAATAGATACAATGCAATAGAAAAATATTTATTTTACCCGACTAACATGCTGAAAATTTACAATTTGTTTCAATTATTTACCTTCCTTCATTAAACTTGTTAAGGTGACGTATTTTATAACTGTCACAAAGTTGAAGTCAATAAATTTCTTTCGCGCATTCAAGCCCCGTGCTGAGCTTCGAATTGAGTTTGCAACTCCCGCAGTGTAACGCCACGACATGATTAAAACCACCCCCGCACTAATACTACCTCATCATCGCAATTCAGATACCACAATCTCAAATTGCAATTCCCTGGCCGCCGGACGCAATTAAAAACTTTCTAAAGATCCTATTTGAAATTCACCCATCGAACACATGTTATACATCGTCTATTTTACTTGTACAATGTCAAATCGTTAATTATATTTTTATATATTTAGAATAATACGAGGGTGGACTGAAAAGTTCCCTATTATTCCTTCGGTGTGGAAGGTTCTTTGTCATTGTTCAGACTTACTGAAATTAGTAGTTACAAGAAAGAAGTGATTATACTTTTATGTATTACCGCTAATTTTTTGATTTATTTAGTCGATACGAGTGTTTTAAAAATGAAAAAAAAATCTGATATCGAGCTGTCATTAAATATTTGTTTTTGAAACGCAATACACCTACGGAAATCAAAGACGGGTTGGACGTGCGTCTCTGCACCATCCTTTACTACTGTGCTATTTTTTTTTTCCAACGTGGCCGTACCTGCGGTTTGGGAGGTGACGAACGTTCGGAACGTCCAAAACCTGCAACCACTGACGATAACATCCGTCAGGTTCACCAACTGGTGTTAGACAACCGTCGAATTAAAGTGAAAGAGATAGCAAAGGCTACGAATGTGACGTGTTTGTCACACATTGAATCAATATTTAAGCATGAGAAAGCTGCGAACACGTTGGGTGCCGCGTTTGAGAGAACGTGTTCGAATGAACATTTTCAACGCTCTGTTGGCGCAATTAATAAGGTTAATTTACTGTAGATAAACTTTGGATATACCATTATAGTCCAGAAATGAAAAATACAGTCAAAACAGTGGACTGTGAAGTGGGAATCGGCTCCACAAAAAAGCTTTTCTTGGATAGGGGAGGGACTAGTTGTTTATTTTGGATAGCCATGGAGTTATCTTAATCGATTGTCTTGAAACAGGAAAAACAATTACAGGAGCATACTATGCATCATTACTTGACAAGCTGGAGGCAGAAATTGCGGAAAAACGGCCATATTTTAAATCGTCTCACACCACAGCGGTTGCCATGGCGAAAATCCACGAATTACGGTATGAACTGCTTGACCACCCTCCTTACCAATTCTAGCCCCAAGCGACTTTTTCCCCCTAAACTAAAAGTTGCGCTCGGAGGACAGAGATTTTCGTGAAATGAGGCGGCCATCACTTTTCGTAATTATTTTGCAGAGAAAAACGCCTAGTACTATTTGGACGGATTAAAGAGATGGGAGCATCGCATGGAGAAGTGTAGAGACTTACAAGGAGACTATGTAGGGGGAAAAAATTGAAGAAAAAATGTCTCATCTTCGTTAGGTCGGAAACTTTTCAGACCACTGTCTTATAACCATTCCTGATTTCTCTAAGCTTGGCGGTTCAGGACTTCAAAATTTAGTAATTATTTTTTAGTTACATTTTATCATTTTGTTGGAATTATTTTACAAAACAAAAATTTACTAATTAAAGAATTATTTACATTTTAATTATATTTACAGAAATCTTTTAATAATGAATACGAGATTCGATAAAATGCAAGCATTGTTCCCCGTTGGATAATTTATGGAGACACCTCTAACCTGTTTCTAAATTTCTCACTCTAATCTTCTGAAGTATTACATCTATAAATAGTGAAAAAATCTCCATCTCATCAGATAGTTTTATACATCTACTTTATGATTGAAATGACTATCCAACTTCAACAATTTACAAATGGTTTGGACATATGTGATAAAAATTCTCACATAAATGAATCTCATCTTTTTCAGTGCACAGTATCATGATTGCAGAAAGCTCATTGCATAGATGCACTTACGAAATTTGCTACAATCCTGGACTCGGCAAGTTTCAGTTTTGAACGGTCTGCATTCTCAATGTAGGTTACCACTGGTTTATATTATTAGGTTTACACTGTCATTCACCTCACACCTTGTGAAATAACTTCATAAATAATATACTCCTGCCTCAACTAACATGGCTCATCCACATTTCCTTGTATAACTTGCATGTTGCCACACTTTTGTAAGTCAACAGAAGACACCTTAAAATAGCTGCAGTTTTTGTACTAATGGTATATATAAATTCAGATACCATATTCACCACTGAATTATCTGAATTTCTTTCACTAGCTCAATTATGTGCCAGCATAATACACATTACAAAAATAGTTTGCAGGGACTAGTATATGTTGTAACAGAATAGTAAATCAGAAACATAGCCTCAGGAGAAGTCATGTGTAAGGCCAATTCATGTGGAACATGTTATTCTCACGAATGAAATATATTAACGAAGTGTTTACAATTGTTTTGCAATACTGCAGCTCTTGCATCCTCTAACACAAAGTGATAGCTTCTCGTGAATAATTTTATTAATAGTTTCCTGTATTAAAAGAATAAAACAGTTGCTGCGTGTTGGAATAAGATAAAGACTTATTTTGGGAGTAAGATTACCATGAATGAGCCAACATTCAACAATAATTTTGTAAGAATATTCTTAAATGTATGTTTAGTGAAGAAATGGTATATAGGACAAGTTAAAGACCCAAAAAGAAAAAACATCATGCTTTTGAAACCTGGTCCTATGGAAGAATGTAGAGTAATAAATTAGTGCATAAAATAAACAATAAGAAAGTTTTATATAACTGTAAAGTGTCTTTGGAAAAAAGTTTATATCCAAATAAACACTTTGTCAATGTATCTATTTCAATAAAAACAACAAAGCATTTACCTTCTCTTATGACATAAACTACTAATAATTTTCAACTGATACATTATAAAAAATATATAAATAACCATTTTTCATCATGCTTCATACTAGGACTGTTCAGGACATGGGATAGGCAGACCATTTATAAGGCAAATAAGGTTGAAAAAACACACCATTAATATTTTATAAATAAAGTATTATTATGTAAATAAATATTTCCTCTGGAATTAATATACAGTGTAATTGATAACTTCAAATACAAAATATAGTACAAACTGAAATAGTGCAAACGTTTTTAACGTCACAAAAGTAAAGAATGTGTAGGAAAATACCTCTTATACTGAAATTTAGGCATGTATAGTAATATTCTAAGTTGCCTCACAAGAATTTTAATTTTTATCACAATACTTTCAAGTTAAAAATATTGAATCTATCAAATATATTCACATGTCTTATTTCACTTTACCCAAATTACATACAAAAACAATTTCATTAAACTTCTTAAATTCTTAAGAGTACTTCATTCTGGAATGCCTCAAATATATCACAAATACATCTTCACCAAATTCAGAAATTATTTGAAAATAATACTGTGTTAAATTTTGCATTTTTTGGTTCTCCCAAATAAATTATTTTCCCAATAGAACAAACTTTGAAATTTGAGTAATCTAGAAACAAGATGAGTAGAGTACAATACTTCTGAAGTAAATGTATGATGTTGCTCAGTAAGAATCACAATGATCACAAATTATTTAGTAATATAAAAATCAGAGTCTTAGTTATGCAAAAATTGAAAAATGTTCCACCATTAACATAAAAATAATATATGAACCTATTTCTTAATACACACCCATAAAAGTCAAATTTGGTTCCACAGATTGTCACAACAAAACCCAATACAAAGCATAAAGTCTTAAAACATTTTCATTCATTTTTAGATTATTCAATATTGTTGATACAGTAAATGTTTAACAAGGATTATTTTAAAATTGAATAAGGACAGTCAGGAAAGTTTAACTATTTTTCAAATAAAAAGAGATAAACATACACAAAGAAATCAAACAAATAAGTTTAAAATTCTACTGCACAATATGGAGTGTGCACAAAAACACAAAGTACTGCATTGCATCTCACCAGCAGAAAGTAAGAAATTTTCAATATTGTAAAACAACTGCATGATAATTTACAAAAAAAAAAGATTTTAAGAAAAAAACAATTTTGACAAGACATAAATGGTATTTTAAACAATAGGATTGTTTAAATAATAAATATTAAATGAATTATTTCCAGATGGTCTTTAATACAGTTCCCAGGTTTACTAAAAGATTCTCAGTTTATCAAACAGGACAATTGTTTATTAAAACACTTTCATCAAAATTCAGCTCCGCCAAAATCAGACAACTGGTGAATGCAGAGATGAATCTCGCCGAAATGTTTTGTTTTAATAAACAATTGACCTGGTTTATAAACACAATCTATTATTATATCAATACACTGGGGAAGTCTACAATATTAGTTTTCAGGTTGTCTTACGACCCATATATATATATATGAGAATTTAACAAAATATGTATAGCTTAAGTCAATCAAGAATTAGTATTGATAAACTTGTTTTCCACAAACCAATATAACCAGGTAACATGATCAAGAAATTAACATGACTACAAATAGCCTTGCTAATTTATGTAGCTAAGGAATAGATAAAAACAAAACAGGAATAATACAGTTCAGGGTTATAATAGACAAACAGGTTACAATACTAGAATATTTAAATGAGACTCTGAATTGAAGTAGAACTTTTCACAAGTGTGTGTGTGTGATTTTATAACGCCTATAAATTTTAAACAAATGAAAGGTAAAATATTTGTGTGTAGAGTATGAAAACTACTGGTAACTACATGAAACACTCTTCTTTGATTAGCAAATTGTATACACTAAGAGGAAGCTTATCTGAAAATTTAATTTTAATTTCTCCAAGTTTGTTCTATGTTAATTTATAATAACTAATCAATTTAACATCAAACTAGTCAACCCTGAAAGAAGTTTAAAATTGTTATCAAGAACAGATTTGACATCTAGGACAAGATAAACCTTAAATTTACTTTTCAAAATATATAAGAAATAAGACAATACTATATATTAATTTAATATAAAATTAGGTGTTAGTCTTAAGCAAAGAGTATTTCAAAAAATCAATTGGAAGCTTTAGAATGAAGTACTGCAGCAAGTTCACTATATAAGAATAGACTGTTTACCACTTTCTGTAATTTTGTAGTCAATTAATGTGATTTCAACAGACAAATCTTTTTAACATCTCACCCATTTTAATATATGTGTGATTTTATCCTATCAAACTAGATATATATGATCAAATATTCACCACTGACAGTGCCCCAATTCATTAATCAAGTTTGTAAGTCATGTCCGTAAATTGCCAGATAATGGTAAAAACTTTTAGTAAATTGAATATTTTCTGAAGTATATTTGTGAGCTAAATTACAGTAAAACAATTGAAATTTGTTTAAAATTGGAGAAAATCAAATTTAAAAGAAACTAAAACAAATGAAAATCCCCAAACTTGTTAATCCCATCATAGAAGTGGATTTACAAAAAGGCACTTAGCACCTGCTTCAGGCTTATATATACAACTACATCTAAGTAGCACAAGAAATTTCATAAAAATTACATAACAGAAGTAATTAAAATTGTCTCAATATGGGGCCCATCCTATGAATGTTTTAAAATATTCATTTCGCTTCCAAGGATAGGACTAACAACTATTATCAACAAAATATGTACACTAAAAAGTTTTGATACAACAAAACAGAAGTTTGATTAATAATTTGTGAATTGGGCTATTGAGAAGCCCACAAATGTAATTCAACTATCTACCACACACCTAAAAGCTACAATGACAATTTGCACCAATGAAAATTGTTAGAAAATTTCTGTCATTAAAAAGAGAGAAAGAGCTCAAGCACAATTCATTGTAACAATGTTGAAAGGCAGGAAGGAGAATGGATATGTACATGTGAAAATTGTATCACAATGTTCCCTGAACATATCAGTGAGCCAAATATGAAGTAGAAATTATTTTCTTCACCATGAACCCACAATACTATATAAACATCCACATGCCAACACTGTTTCAGCTCTTCAATATTCCAATCTCCCTCCAGTACCCCACTTACCCCACTTGTTATAAACTGATCCTAGCCAAAGTATTCTTGAGAGTAATTCTCAAGAAATTTATTTTGTGGAAATTTACAGTAGTTTACAAATCATATTTCAATTAAGTATAATTCATTACTTATCACTTATTTTACATTAGTTAACAAGTCATAAAACAAGATAAACCTATTTAATTTGAATAAATATTTCATGAATGTACAGCAATTTTGTTGTACTTAAATAACTGTTGAAATTAACATAATTGTATATAAACTATTACAAATTCATGTAATTTTAAAATATTTGAGATACTAAAACTGCTGTAGTCACAAATATACCTAGTCTGCAAACAATGAAACTGAATAAACCCTTTACTCACTTTGGAATAAAATGTGTAAACAATCACCACCACAAAAAAAAAATAGGAATGTAAAATTGGTACTTTTCCCTTTTAATATTTTAGAACTTATGAGAGCAGTTTTTGTATTCACGATATATATTCTCAACACTTTACGTAATCATTGTAAATAATTTGTCTTATATTTTACTTTCTCAGTATTAACAATGTCTATTTCATATTCTTAAGCATATGTTAATTACATACAAAAAGTCAAATTACCTCTAAGGAAACTAAGTTTCATTAATATTTCATAAAAAATGTATATTAAATTTAGTACTTTAGTGATGGTGTTTTGCTTATTGCAGAGTATTATGTGAAGTTTGAATAAAATACAAAAATAAAAACGCATATCTACATAAAAGGAATAAACATTGAGGCGTATGTTTTATTTACAATAAGTTCTTATCTATTAATATCAATTTTTCTCGTCAGTAACATCTTCATAATACACACTACGGATAACTTTCTGAAAAACCCACAACAAAATGATGCACTATTAAATTAATTTACTAATTCCATATAATGATTCGTATGTCTTTCATAGGTTTGGTCAAATGAAATGGAAGATGGGTAACGTGAAATATGAATTATCTTAAGTTTTTACAACTTGTATAAACATTTCAAAAGCAAAATTAAAAATTGGTACATTTTTTTTTTTTTTTGCATTTGGCAATAATTTTATTAGAGGGAACCAAGTTTTCTGTATATGCATGCTATTGATAGTTGTAGACACTAATAAATGGAAGTTTTATATAGACCCATCAATGTCCATGAATATGAAACTTTGATAAAATTATCAGGTAGACTCCCACAGTAACTAATTAATATCAGCATGAATACTGAAATCTTATACCTCCTTTCACACACACATATTACAGTGCCACAACTTCATTCTATTTTTATGTTTAAATTCTTTCAGAACTAGACAATATGTCAATTTTCTTCGATACAGCAGTGTCAAATTTCTTGGATAACCAATTATTGTGATACCAATTATTAAGTGGTAATAATATATGAACATTTAATTAATTTTACTTTTTAAATGGATACATAAAAATTTATTGCATTACTGAAATATTTCACTCCTCCTCTGCTTATATGCTCACACTAATTAAACGGTAATATATGCTTCAAAGGAATGCAAAGATATTAACTTATTGAATAGGACAACAGCCATAAAGCTTAAATTGGTCACAATTATTTTTTAAAAAAACTGTTGACAAACCAGAATTAACACAAAAAATAGCACAGGCATCTTTCCATAAATGTTTTGAATTTATGCATAGGATACAGATGTATAATTATTCAACTTTTAATAATTATAAACTGTACAAATACTCTCAATTAAACTCCCTATCGATTTATGTCTGCAACTTGTGCCAACGCAACAAAAATTATTATAATTATATTGCAAATTTTGCCTAAATAATTAGGTAAATAAACGTCATTTAAGAGTATTGCAGAATAAAGAAACTATTTGAAATTCCATGATATGAAAAATTACTTCAGTATAATATTTCCACGTTCATTCTTGTTTGTTAGTGCACCACAGGAGGAATTTGATGAACCATTAAAGATAATGAGAATAAATATTTTCACATTACCCATCAGGATCAAACAGGCCAAAGACAATAGCAATGTATTTAGTCAGCATCACAGCTTAATCTTCAGACTTGTGAACAATATTACATATTTTGCAATTACTTATTAGACACTATAGAACATTGAAAACAAAGACATTTCTTTAAAAATACAAGCTAATATAAATAAATATTTTTTATAGAAAACTTACAAGAAATAATACTATATATAAATATACATTGTCAGTCTTAAATAATTCCAAATATTTGCAGCTAATCATACAAAAATACCTTTGACATCCACACATTACATTTGCAACATTAAAATCCCTTGTATTTACATGAAATAGAATAGTTTTGTGAGCAAACAGTCACATTCACAGCCATCAAACATTCAACAAATAGTGGTACTGTGGTAATTTCAATATTAATAATGAAAAAATACTATAATTGAAGGGTGTTCCAAAAATTATTGCACTTCTGTAATTTGGTTAGCAATAATTATCCATTCACAGGTCATACAATAAAAGCATAATTAAATGCAGCTGCAAGTAGCATAAGAATTACGTTTATTGTTATTAAAATTAATTTAAATAATATATTTCATATATATTTTGCACATTATAGTGAAATACATCTTTATGTTCCAGTTACATTGTAGTGATAAAATCATATTATAAACTCAAAAGTTTTTCAGGTAAGTTTAGTTATTCAATCTATCAAATTCTTACACAGTTAAAAATAAAATTTACTTTTAGACTACCCTTCAATTTGAACAGATATACTTCAGTATACTTTTCTATCATAATTTAAAACTTTAACAAAATGTGAACAAAATACAATATATCCTTTCTTTAATATTACAAGAAAATCAAAACTTTCACAAACAATAATTACAGAAAATATTTGAAAAATATTCTATAACAAATTTAATATCCCCCAACTAGGGAATTTGTCACAACCTCATAAATATGTTGTGCCCAAGACCTATACATGTGACAGTCATCTTAATGTAACAAAATAAAAAAGATACCCCCAAGATCTGATGTTAAAACTAAATTTCACATGTCAAATGATTTTGTGTTACAATAACTACGCATTATTTGTTCTTGAAACAATTTTTTAACTTTAAAAACTATTTAAATGCCAACTAATCATAAATATTACAGGTTTTTGTAAAATATGTCACAGTCAGCACATTACAATTAATTATTCAAACACAAAGTAATCATAACATCCATGAAATAGATAACAATACATTAATTTAAAGTGTTACACACTTGTTACTTTCATTATATTTAAATTATATTTCCTGCTTTTCTACATTACTCGAGTAAGAAGCTTTTGCTTGAAATTCAACGTAATTTAATAATTGGAAACAATAGTCTTCACTGAGCAAGTGTTGTATGCACCATGTGTATCAAATTGTATGGAATATTTCAGTAAGTAAAGGCTCTAGGTGACACTGAAGCAGTATAGTTATGTAAAATACAGTCATATTTAAATACTGTGCAGCAAAGACTATTAACTAAAAGTGCTCCTTTTCCCAATTTTTAAGAGAAAAAAATTGAAACTGAGTGATTACTTTCAATTTTTGTTACATAATATATATATATATATATATATATATATATATATGCAATATTGGTATGGAAAGGAAAGAGAGATAAGTTGTGGCTTACCTGAAGGTGAAGCGCGGTGTCATCATAAGGAACTGAAGGTTGTTGTTCAAACGAAGGCTCTCAGCCTCCTTCAGGAAGGAGTGTTACACCATTCTGTGCACCAGCCGGTTACAGACTACACGGAATTGTGTAACACTCCTTCCTGGAGGAGGAGGCTGAGAGTCTCCAAAAATTTGGAAAACAACCTTCACAGTTCCTTAGTTCCTTATGGTGACACCACACTTCATTTTCAGGTAAGCCACAACCTCTCTCTCTCTCTCTTTCCTTTCCATACCAATATTGCAATATTTGTTTATATATATATATATATATATATATATATATATATATATATATATATATATATAAATAAATACACACAACTGAATAATCTAGTTTATGCTGCAGTCATGTTAGAAGTGCACCCCTATTATCTCATCCTCTAGTGAAAAAAAAAAAATTCCGAAAATAAATCATCACATTTTCGTTCAAAAAAGTGTTCTTTCCTGATTCACAAATTTTTCTAACATATGACATTAATGACTCGAAGACTAAAGAAGCAACACTACCATTGTAATAAATAATGAGCTGGGAGCAAGCAATCGCTTCTAATTGTGATTAAATCCAGTATTCTATTATTCTCAGAATTAAAACTTTCCAAATACACACAAGAAACAGTTTTCAGAGTCCACAGTCTAACTTATGTATTAAGCACATCTGTTTTTTAATTCAAATTTTGAGTAGAAAAGGTGTGTGGCATACACGAGATTATACGGTATACATAACAATGACTGTGTATAGCTCAAGAGTTTTGGCAAAACTTGTCTACGTAAGATGTGCAGTGGCCCATTAATAGTAGGGGTAGTCCGGAGCTCAGTTCAGTATGAACCTTTGTTTTGGCAACTTGTTAATGAAAATCTATTCCGTAGATTGGTTACATGTGCTGTGATCTTTAAGTTTGAACAAGTGTTAAGTATTTAAGATATTGAAAATATCAAATTTCATAGTATTAAAATATTATCTCCAATTAAAATAATGTTGAATTTTATATCAGTGTAGCTGAGAAACTTAAATAATAAATTAATTTAATTTATTAAGATTAGTTACAAAAGAATAAAAAATATGGTACTATAGTGTACTTTATACACCTATATTTCTATACGTTCCCTTTGCCATAATAAAGTTCTATGTTAAAAATTTAAACTAAAGTCAAATGATTCTTTCATTAATCATACCTAAAATGACCAGAATTAATAAGATTATATTATTAAAATGAAAAAAATTACATCTGATTGAAAGTATGAACAAGAATTTAATAGCACACTGTGTGTGTGTGATAAGATTATATTATTGCCCAGAAAATAACAGGAATTGGAATTGTCCATAATCAATAAGCTCCCAACAAGGAGGAGTTCGCAAACAGACTGAATAACCCACATATGGAATTCTGTACCCAAGAAGTACTGGAATTGTGGAAGCTGTATTATGGGGAAAGCAGTAGCAAAATGGACAAATTCCTCATCACCATCCATAATAATCGAGGCATTTTTCAACCTGATCACTGCCACCTCAAGAAAAAGTTTTGATATGATGAGTCAGGTCCACCAATCCATATATATATATATATATATATATACATTCAAACTTGGATAGTGAGGAAGGATAGAAATAAATAGGAGAATAGGAGGATTGCGCTTTATTTGAATTCATATGCTCGGGCGAAGAATTACGCACATAGAAAAGCATATGTTCAAAGCAGAGAGAAGGATGGAAGAAGAAGGAAAGACTGAAAATATTTGACCCAGGCGGGACTTGAACCCACGTATTCTGCTTAGTACACAGAATACGTGGGTTCAAGTCCCGCCTGGGTCAAATATTTTCAGTCTTTCCTTCTTCTTCCATCCTTCTCTCTGCTTTGAACATATGCTTTTCTATGTGCGTAATTCTTCGCCCGAGCATATGAATTCAAATAAAGCGCAATCCTCCTATTCTCCTATTTATTTCTATCCTTCCTCACTATCCAAGTTTGAATGTGAATTAATTCCTTAAATGGATTCTCCTAATATTGTATATATATATATATATATATATATATATATATATATATATATATATATATGTGTGTGTGTGTTTGAATGATATATATATATATATATATATATATATATATCCTCCTATTTCTCCTATTTATTTCTATCCTTCCTCACTATCCAAGTTGGAATGTGAATTAATTCCTTAAATGGATCCTCCTAATATTGTATATATATATATATCATTCAAACACAAATGTTTTTTTAATTAAAATTGTATAAAAATTGTTGAATTGGACTGATGGATAATTATCAGTATAAATTAGTAACCAATATACTCTGTATAAACTTTATTACATTTGGGAACTTCTGACAGATTGTCAGTTATCCTTTAAAAATGAATCATCATTTACCAAGTAACAACATAACAGTATACATTAGATTCTTATTGATATAAAACATATTGGAATAGAGGAATTAAATATAATTTATGACCAGAATTTATAAATTCATAAACTATTAAATTATATAATTTGATTGAACATTAGTAATCTTATTTACCATTTTCCTGAGGCACAAAAATTTCTATACTTTCAGCAGGTTTCTGTTGTTTCATAGCACGTCTCCGCTCTTCCATCATCTTACGTCTTGCTTCTTCACGAGCTTTGCGTGCAGTTTCGTTTGTTTCCAGGGTCTTTGTGTTAAAACGTTTCGAGGCTGTGGAACGGCGTTTAACAGAATTGGATTCATTTATTGGTTTAACCTGTAATTCAAAAATGAATATGAAAACAAACAAAATTGTTTAAATAAAAATATTATAATATAAAGATGTAAGGATGTGATATTGTCAGAATAATTTTAAAAATTGGTATGGAAAGAAAAGAAAAAGATGGTGGCTTACCTGAAATTAAAACTCGACATCTTCATTCTCTCAAGTATAATATATAAATAGCTATTACACACAATTGTACTTAAAGCAGAATTATGCTTAGGAAGGAAATATAACTTTATAGGTAATAAAATTTAAGTCTGAAAATTAATAATACAGATAGCCACATTTTTATGTACTCACAAATATAATATAATATAATATATATATATATATATATATATATATATATATATATATATATACAATATTAGGAGAATCCATTTTAAGGAATTAATTCACATTCAAACTTGGATAGTGAGGAAGGATAGAAATAAATAGGAGAAATAGGAGGATTGCGCTTTATTTCAATTCATATGCTCGGGCGAAGAATTACGCACATAGAAAAGCATATGTTCAAAGCAGAGAGAAGGATGGAAGAAGAAGGAAAGACTGAAAATATTTGACCCAGGCGGGACTTGAACCCACGTATTCTGCTTAGTACACAGACGCCTTAACCATCTCGGCCACCGGGTCAAGTTCCCGACCAGGCAAATATAGACAGTCTTATTGTGGACAATTAATAGTTTTAGTGGAGGAATGGATAGAGTAGAGGGAATGAAGTATTAGGAGCTTCCATTAAGGAATAAATACAATATTAGGAGAATCCATTTTAAGGAATTAATTCACATTCAAACTTGGATAGTGAGGAAGGATAGAAATAAATAGGAGAAATAGGAGGATTGCGCTTTATTTGAATTCATATGCTCGGGCGAAGAATTACGCACATAGAAAAGCATATGTTCAAAGCAGAGAGAAGGATGGAAGAAGAAGGAAAGACTGAAAATATTTGACCCAGGCGGGACTTGAACCCACGTATTCTGCTTAGTACACAGACGCCTTAACCATCTCGGCCACCGGGTCAAGTTCCCGACCAGGCAAATATAGACAGTCTTATTGTGGACAATTAATAGTTTTAGTGGAGGAATGGATAGAGTAGAGGGAATGAAGTATTAGGAGCTTCCATTAAGGAATAAATACAATATTAGGAGAATCCATTTTAAGGAATTAATTCACATTCAAACTTGGATAGTGAGGAAGGATAGAAATAAATAGGAGAAATAGGAGGATTGCGCTTTATTTGAATTCATATGCTCGGGCGAAGAATTACGCACATAGAAAAGCATATGTTCAAAGCAGAGAGAAGGATGGAAGAAGAATATATATATCCAAACTGCCACTTCCACAACTCCCACCCAACCACCCACTTCAAACCTTCATCCACAGCCTAGTCTCCCACATTACCTCACCAACATTCCTTAACTCGCTCCCCAACAACCCAACGTGACCCATAATCAGCACCTAGCACTCTAAACCATAAAAACAATTACGAAAATGTCATTCTCCCAACTGACAAGGGCTCCACAGTTGTCACAGACTTTGGGAAGTACAAAGCTGAGGCAACTAGGAGATGACAAAACTGTAGTGTGATAGTTTTTTTAATTTGCATATATATATATACATACACACACACACAATATTAGGAGAATCCATTAAGGAATTGGAACTAATTTGGTGACAAAGTCACATTCAAACTTGGATAGTGAGGAAGGATAGAAATAAATAAGAGAAATAGGAGGATTGTGCTTTATGTGAATTCATATGCTCAGGCGAAGAATTACGCACATAGAAAAGCATATGTTCAAAGCAGAGAGAAGGATGGAAGAAGAAGGAAAGACTGAAAATAAATGACCCAGGCGGGACTTGAGCCCTCTGCCATATATATATATATATGTATATGTATATGTATTTATTTTAAGGTAATTAATTAGATATCAGCAAGGGTTGAGAGCTTCGCAGGTTGGAATTGGAATTGGAATTTGACCAGGCGCCACTGTGGCGGAGAGATAATCCATTTGGTCTGGACATAGGGACGTAGGATGTTGATCCTCGGAGGCTACCTGGAGTGTCTTACCATGGGAAACGTCTCTCCAAAAAATCCCAAATATTACTTTAATTTGTGACTGCCTGAAACAATCACATTTCTTGGTTCAGCAAAGATTGATCTAAAAATGGTCGAGAACATCAATATTTTTACATGCAGCGAAGGGGCTGTGAAAAGTGTAAACAGGACTCCTCGACAAACCGTCGCTAGAGACGGACATACAGCCTGAAATGTGCATAATCCAGAGGACTTATAGAACGAGGGTGCTACGTGATCAGTCAGAGATTCTCACAAGGTAACTGCCAAGTGTCTCAATCCTAGACACATCTGGGGAGAATTACCATAAGCCATCGTTAAACTTGAGATTAAGGGATACAATTGTTTTGCCTGGCTAGCAGAATATATAATTTGTATATTTTATGTAAATATTTAATTTCATGATCAATAAATCTTTAAAACGATCCCTTTTATTTATCAATTATGAACCCACCCATTACAAGACATACCCACCAACCTCAATCCAGCCATCACTTCAGAAATATACAAGTTTGTCCATTCACACTGAAAACTCCAAAAATTGTCATCAGCTTCGATTGAACTCCTAACCCCCCCCCCCCCAAAAAAAATCAGAACACCCTCTACCTGCTCCCCAAAATCCACAAAATTTGTGTACTGGGCTGCTCAATAGTTGCTGGCTACAACTCCCCACTGAAAGGATTTCTGTGTTGGTAGACGAGTCCCTCCAACCAATATTAGGAAAATTACCCTCTTTCATCAAAGATGCCAACCACTTCCACGGCAATCTCTATGAACTCCCAAAACCTCTTCCACCCCCCCGATACCCTTTCGGTTACTATAGATGTTGTCTCACTATACATAAATATCCCCCCACAAACGGACTAGCAGCACTTTAATACTTACTGTCCCACAGGCCACAAAATTCTTACCCCACCACCAATTTTATGATCTCCCTCATGCAGTTTGTCCTCACACGACATGACTTACTTCCAAGATAACATCTACCATCAAATAAGTGGCACAGCTATGGGCACCCAGATGGCCCCCTCCTACGCCAACATGTTCATGGGACTCCTAGAACAGGCCCACCTAAAATGTGCCCATTGAAACCCCAAGCCTGGTTCAGGTTCATAGGTCTTCATGCTATGGACCCACACACTAGATTTCCTATTCGAATTCCTCAACACCTTGAACTCCAAACACCCCGTGAAGTTCACTTGGAACTACTCTCCAACCAAAGCCACTTTCCTAGATGTAAGAATCCAATATCAGCACTTCACAAGTTGCCACCCAAATGAACACAAAACACTCCCTCCCATACATGCTAGCACTCAGGGGAGCGCATATTTACTCCACCTGGGATCGTCTAGCTTCTTCTGCCAACCGAATCAATAGAAACTATCCCAGAGATCTCCTCTGAAAACAGATAACCCGTGCCCTATCAAATCTCCCATTCTGGACCAAAACAAGAAAAGTAGTCCACCCCTCACAACAACCTACTTTCCTGGACTGCAAAAAATCAATTCCATTCTACACCTAGCATACACTGGGATGCAATCCAACCCCGACCTAAAAACCAACCTCCCCTAGGCTTGCCTTCAGGCTCCCACTCAACCTTCATAATTTACATGTCCAGATCTGCAAAACCCACACCCCCACCCGCCCACCTATGCCGGGTTGCAGATCTTGTAGTAGGAACAGATGCCATGTCTGCCCTCTCTTACAACCCACCACAATCTTCCAGAATCACACAAAGACATACAAAATCAAAGAAAACATCAACTGCCTCTCCTCCTACACAATCTACCAAATTAATTGTAGACTCTGCCCTACATTTTATAAAGCCCAAACAAAAAGACCTCCTCCCCTGAATGAATAGCCAACCACCACAGCACTGTCAAACTTTCCAAAATTAAATTCCCAGTAGCTGCTCACGCCCAAAGCCACAATACAAACAATTTTGACCAATGCTTTATAGTCACCATCCTTAAAGCTTTACCCTTATGTATATGCATGTATGTATAAAATGCTATGTATGTATAAAATGCAATGTATGTATAAAATGCTATGTATGTATAAAATGCTATGTATGAATGATCACAATCAGAACCTTTCATATGTCATGACCTTCTCTCATGAGAGAAAGTTTGTGGCCTGGTAGGGTGTATATTGGTTATGAGCTACTAGCTGCGTTAAATTAAACTGAATGAAGTTAATTCTTACATCCAATAACATAAAATTTGAAGCAGTAATTAAACTTTTCAAGGGATATTGATTTTCATACCTCAATCCAGTTATTCATCCGCAACTGCTTTATTTCTTCAAACAATCGATCAACATGATCTATTTGCAATTTCACCATATCCCAGAAGCCTTCTAGATCCTCTGATGTGGTAGGAAACTCCTCTTCAGAATTTTGTAACTGAAAGAGTATGATTTTCTAAGAATTCATGCTTTGTTGAAGCAAAAGTAATATCCATTTAATTTTGCTTACAATGTTCTTCTGGCATAATCCTTCAAATTGTTGCAATTTCTGCCTGATAAGAAGACGGGCTTGTCCTGAAGCTGCTCGTAGCTTTCCAAGAGCTTCTTCAGGTAGTTCTCTACCACTATCCAATTCATTCTCTGCATCAGCAACAAGTGCATTTAAGTGTTCTATACGTTCCTTCAATATCTACAAAATGGAAATTAATATTTTAAATCTCTCAAATTACATCTTGTGCATTAATAACTTTCAAATACACCTTGAAATATAAAATAAAATCATAAATATCAATACATTATTGGGATAATTTTTGTACTACAAAATTTAGCTCAAACTCTATGAGCCACACACTTCCATGAATCTGAAGAATAATTATTGCAATTTATTTATTTAACATTACTAAGCACATTTAGTATTCAACATGTTCTCAGTGTCTTGCACATTCAACCAATAACAGAGAACTTCAAGCACACTTGGCAGCTTGTTTTATATCTGAAACGGTCATTAACAAAATTAAATTTAATCATGAATTTGAATTTATAAAAAATTAATATATATATATCGCAAAATATTGTATGAACAAATCTTACTTTGAGGAAATAATGCCCATCTTTGCATTTCGAATCGACTAGTTCAGAAGATTCAGTCAATGTTGGTTGAGGAAGTACAACTTCTGGAGCTGCAGGTTGTAAATCTGGTTGACATTCTGGTTCAGGTCTAAGATAAACAAATAAATTAATTATTCTTATGGAGGAATGAATTTATTACTGCGAGTATACTCTTCGAGACAGTTATGAAGAATGCACTAAAATTAATCAATTGTCCTTGAAAATTGTTTCCCTGAAATGCTTCTCTCAAACTGCCATTCACTCACTAAAAATTTCTTAATTGTCAAAATACATTTTCCATTATAGAAAACTCTAAATACTCGAACAGATAAATTGTTCTATTTCTTGATTATCATAATTAATAATGAAAATATATAAGTTTCTTATACTTTATTTTGAAATTATGCATCATCTACCAAAAGATTGTGGATTCTGGAGCTAATTCCATCCCATAGTTTTTCCTGTGTATAAGCATTCAACAGGATATAAACCTTGCTCCTTTCCTCTAATAATTTACATAAAATAATTAGAAGCAAACAAAACTAGCTATTTCAATGTTACAACAGCTTCGTCTTTATTTCAAAAACTGCAATTAGTATAGATTAAAGACAATTCCATTTAAAAGTATATATTAATTGTTTTATAATTGTTTGAAATTTCTTTACAGTCTAACAATTTTAATTAGAAGAAAGAAGTATACACTTTTAATCACTGAACCACACTCAAGAAATGACCGTGATAGAAACTCTAGATAATATAGACTAGCAGCTTGTAAAATCCTTCTTAAAGAAATTCTGAGAGTGATCAAGTAATGACAGAAAACAAAAAGTTAAACCAATTGGTAGAGTGACTCCTCATTGTCTACGAAACTTGTTAAAAATGAATTCAGCACATTCATGTGTGTGTTTGACTTGTACCACAGTTTGGATCCCTTTCCTCTATCATTGAATATGGTTTACTTAATGTTAAAAATGTTATGTTCAGTCTTCCAATTCTCCTCTTACTTGCTTCTCTCATAGACAATGAAAAAACAATCTCTACAAATTGATTCCACTTCAAATTAAAAAACAAGAATTAAAATTTAAAAAATGCAAAAGCAAATTACATTGTTGGATTCATCTGATTCCGCCCTTTTTCAGGATGTTTAAGCAGACTCCCAAGAGACAACTGTGCTCGAAATTCTGGTCTGAGATGTCGAAAAACGGGTAGAACAGGAGTAGATCCTGTGGCAAAAGACGGACTTTCTTTTGCCTGTAAATATAAAAACCACAACTCTCAGTCTGGAGTTGCATTAAAAGATTGTTTATTCTTTGCAGTGATATAAGTAAACAAATAAACCTACAAAATAAAAACCATACAACTTTTACTTCTACTTCGAAAAGAAAATTCTATTTTACAGTATAAAACTATTTGATGACCCTTTTTACAAATGAATATAATTTAGTTTTACATTTTTACCCATTATTTATTGCAACTTTTTACTTTTTGGTCTGGTTACAAAGTACCTTTTACAAAGTTTTACAAGAAGCTTTACACCCAAATATATGACAAAATATACATGTTACCAATGTAGATTTGCGACATTAGAAATCACTTTTAACATACTGGACAATATTAAATGGGACAAAAGAAAGAAAAGTATGGCAA
The DNA here is from genome assembly GCA_037074705.1 of Zhengitettix transpicula. Lineage (NCBI taxonomy): Eukaryota > Metazoa > Arthropoda > Insecta > Orthoptera > Tetrigidae > Zhengitettix > Zhengitettix transpicula. The sequence goes on from CM073595.1 coordinate 7,359,952, forward strand.
AACAATCAAAGACATCTTTCCAGTACGAAATTTTCATTTAAAAATAGAACAAATTTTTTAAAAATTATTTGAAATAGGAAACTATTCTTGAACATTTGGCAAAGTAATAATATCACAAATTCAATCAACTAAAGAAAATAAAGACTTACCTGCACATCATCTGGAACTTTTGGAGTCAGAGACATTCTCTTGAAGAATCCCTGAGCCAATGCACCTCGACCATAAAGTCTCTCAACACGTTGTTGTATAAATGATTTACTACTATCTCCATTTGCAATTGTGGAACCAACCATGATTTGGCCATTATCTGTACTTGCAGATGATTGTGTAGAAACTGTCTGAACATAGCTTTTCTTCTGTGCAGTAAATTCAACAACCCTCACAGTTCCAGGCGATTGCTTTTGTTCAGTTATTTTCACAGGATTCACATTATTATTTGAAAGTAAAGATATTCCATAACTATTACAGTCTGGTCTGTCTTGTCCATTATTGAAAGACAGTTCTCCACTTGAAAACATATTACTTCTTGAAGGCTCAAAATTATAACTACATTCAGACTGTGAGCTATTTAAAGTTGACACAAAATTGCTGTTTGATTCCTTTACATAATTTGACTCTTGCACAGTTTTGCAATTTGATTTTAATTTTTCAGGACTGAACTTTAAATGTTCTGACATATTTTCAAATGATTTAGTAGACAAGTTGGCTTTATTCCTTTCAAATTCTTTCTGGTTTAATGATGTACAACTAATAAGTGGCTCAGTAGCTTCTCTATTAAGTGTCCTAGTTACTGAATTGGTAAATGATGAATCTACATTTGTTGAAACACCTAGACCAGAAAACTGTACCTTCTGTGGTACATTTAAAGTGTGCGATTTTACAGATTCACAAACACTCGCCAGTGAAAGTGGACTTGTATCACGACACTTCAATAAGTCTATCCTTCCAGGACTGTGTTCCCGTGACCTGAATCCTTCACGTAACTTACTGTCATATGTAGTAATGCCACTATATCCACTAACAGAACAAGCTAAGCCTAAATAAGAAGGTTTTTTTTCAGATTTCTGTGCCAAATCACTGTCATCATTATTTGACCAATCGATCACAAATACTCCTTGCTTTTCCTGACAAACACTGGAATTTCCACTCACTTCAAACTGTTTGATAGTCCTTTTAACATATTCTGAAGAATTTTTTACACTGTTTTGTGACTCTTGTTCTGTATCACATTTCAATGAGGCACAATCTGTAAAATTATCCATTTTATTTTGTTATATTCAACCGTAAACAGAAACCAAGGAAAAGGCATGCAAGAAAATTCAGTAATACAAATCATATAATTGATAAAGAGACAGCCTGCAATATAAAACAAGTCTCACTCGAAAATCACAAAAGATTTTAATGCTATCAATGTTTCACAAACTACATACAACAAACCAAATGCACCCTAATTAATCGCCACACCAACCAAACAATCAAATTTGTAATTTGATACAGCCTTGCAGTCAAAATATTATGACTGACAAAAATAGGAGAGAGATAGTGACTTCCCCCTGCATGAAATATACGAGCTAATGATGCAGAGAAATCACAAAGACTGGTCAACATCAATTGACAAGATGATATTTGCCTCGAAACTTTCTCAGCTCCCTACATTGTGGAGGCATATTTCACGCTCAAATAATAAATAACAATCTCAAAAATTTTCCTCTCTCTGTCTTCCCTACCCTTACAAATTATGTAAGATACTGGTGATGAAGTAGCGTGTAGTCCATCAGAAAAGATCTGCTGAAGAGTATGCCCCTTGCAATTTTTCTAAGTTTTCTCTAACTTGTACATTCAGATAATCAGAATGAATAACACTCCTTCAACCTTCCATCTGCCATAAACTTTTGTGCCCAAATAAAAAAATTAAAATAAGTGCAGTAACAAGCTACATGTTTGTAAAAATTGCTATAAAGTAAGTACAGAGGCACAAATATCTTGTTCTTAAATATGATATAAGTAAAATATTGAAACACTGAGTTGATGTATCGTACTCATAAGCCCTTTTTCAGTGAACCTTAATATATTAGTCAATAATGAATATATACCTGTATAAATGCAAACAAAATATTCTGTGCTTTAAAAAGGTACATACATCATGCACTACTGCCCTACTCCTTTCATAAAATATTCAAATAAAGTGATGCCAATGGGAACAGGAATGTTTTGAGGGAAACGTGCTCCTAGCATGGAAATGCATTTTAAATATTTTCAATGTTTAACTTCCACCCAGAAATAAACTAATTTCATTGAAAAGGCATGCAATATACCTGATACAGCTATAGTTGCTTCACTTTTATAAATATCCAAAGAAGTTTTGCCTACTGACCCCAATGACGCCATCTCAAATGACATTCATATCAATCTCAGCTCAGCCTGTATCAAAGAAAACTTTTGTGAAAAGTAGCTGCTGTCATAATGGCAGTACATGATACACTCATTGAAAAGTCCGATTCTAAATTAACCAAAATATCCCAACATTAATCACAGCAAAATGTAACACAAAAATTGATCACTCAAACACAATTACTGAAAGAATAGTTATCATAGAAGAGATTAAAATATATATATTTCAAAAATACAATATACTGAAACCAAAGAATTATTGTTCTATAAAATTATATTCACCACTAACCAATGAGAAAAATTGTGTATATTACACTTACCTTTAAAAAACACGAAATGGTTTAAAATTTGCTACAATAACGAAGAGGCTATGTAATGAATAAATTAATGTCACGCAAGCATTAAGGTCGTATGAATAAGTTAATTTAACTATATTTTCAACTGAAATTTAAAATACTATCAATTTGTGACTGTAAATTGTTCATAAAATATTTTCTTATCAAAAAATTGCAAAACCTTAAATGTTTCTCGAGATACATGAATTTGGAGACCTCTAATTCTGTTACAATACAGAGTTATATTAAAAATGTATTTGCTTAATATTTTAAAACTCAAAATCGACAAATGTATGAAATAAGTAATTTAAACAATAATGATTAATGGCCAATAACTCTAGTGATAACGAACTGTTCTTCGACAGGCGACGAAACTCGGCGCATAGAATATTAACAAGAGAAAATGAGTAATAAAATTAATTTATTTGATTCAAAAATATAGTAAAAGAGAATGTATGTCTACAACCTAGATCGAAACGTCAATCCTGAAAGTGTCTCACGGGCCTCTCCTTAACTTGTGACACAGAAAGGTTTTTATGGCCTTGCATGTAACATAGGCTGTAATTCAGTTCATTAATTGCAAATACGTAATTACTCGAGTTTAGGAAAATGAATCAAAATTTTAATTAACAAATTAAGCACAACAGGAATCTATTAAACAGGCAATGGCGGCATGTGGAGATTTCAAATTCTCAGAAAATACTTACAATTTTAAATTTGACGTTAAAACCGTGTGTTTATATCACTAGCAAGAAGCAAGAATATTATTAACACGTTATCATGCCAGATATGACCCCAAGTAATCGACACATTACATCGCCTCTGACATTAACATCACATATCCAAGGAACTTCCAAATAAAGATTATACATTACCAGAATTATGGTTTTACCCTCATACACGATCAGAATTGTGCTAAAACGAGTGAAGGATTAAAGAGATTGTATTTCAAGAACAAATTATGTCCGAGGCTACATGAGCGACCACAAAGAAAAGTATAGATAACCTACTTCGTAGGATAAGTTCTCAATCTTATTTCTTTTAATACCTCAGCCTATTTTTTTTATAAAAGACTTATCGATGATAAGAGTTTAAAATTACAGCTTTATTTAAAATTAGTAATAATGGCCCAAATGAATGGCAATCTGTAAATAAAACCATCCTGAAGCAGTGGCGAGGCTTCCTTTCATACACTGTATTACCACAGTCTTGTATAGTTTGGAATAAAATTAGGTACAGTAGTCATTAATATTAGATCCACATCTTCCTCACATCATCATACATTTCACACTGTCGGCTTATACATTGTGTATGCAAGGAACAAATTGACGGTACACAACAATGCACTTTACTCCAACAATTTAAAGTTACGCTGCAACATATGTTTGGCAATAAATAAACGAAATCAATTAAGATTGGACATATGTAGATTGTACAACAATATTTTGATAATAATAAATTAACTAAATGAGTAAGAACACTGTGCCTTACAAAAACAGGCAGCAGGCGTTGTTCACATTGATCTTTCCGGAATTGCTTAGATTCAGTGGTTAGATTCTATTACATATCTGAAACACTTGAAAACTGTTATTATAAACCGGAGGAAGAGCACTTTCGTGTAAGGAATTGTTTGTGATTAAAACGATATTTTATTTGGCAATCTCCAATATTAACACACGTACAAGCTCCTTAAGAACAAGGAGTATTAAATACGATACAAAATAAGGTTGTGGGAAAAGTATTAAAAAGACATGATACATCCCATGTAGACAGTGAAAAATGTCTTAAAAACTAAAAATCTCACATAGAAAACTAATTCGTTTCAATGCTGAGAGATTGGGAAAAATCAAATCTTATTTCATAATTTATAATTATATATATTAAACATTGGAGGGTGTAAAATACAGTAACTGGATTGATGAAAATCTACCTGAGCATTAACGGGATAAAAATATTAAAACTAAACGTTATAGTGATAAAAATTGTAATATCACGTGACTGAGTGATTTTCTGGATCATATATCGAGAAATTTTGTCTTTAATAGAGAGATTTGGGTTTTATGACGCCGAAAGACGAATGTTTAAGAAACTGGTTGAAAGGTAAATTGAAGTAACTTTAAAATTAACGTAAAGATTAACGTTGAGTCTGGACTTAGATGTATAAATTTAACATGTGCTCGAATTAAAGTACATTGTATTTACCGATCATGCAAGATAATAAAAATACATCAAAATTTTCACATGTACGTGTGGGAAATATTTCAATTGATATATCTTAAATACAAAAACCTATAGTTGTATATTCCTCGTTTGCATTAATAATTTCGTCTCAGGAGCCAGATGCATTGAGCATGGCTTGAATTAAAGGTAACTAAAATAGTGTAGAAAGTCACTAATGACCTTAACCGTTGTTTCGAAGCGATTCTTTAGTCCCGTTGAGTGAAAAATAAACTTTTAGTTATTCCAGTAAACTTTCTTGCGAGATTCCTCGATTATGAACAGATAATTGTCACAATTTATTTCCAGAAACGAATTTCCATTGGTACAATTGTTGAATAACAACAGCTCAATTTTTGACGAACAGGTAATTTAATATCTTCTTGTATTTTAAAAGTATCAATCCTTGTTAATATCGAACTGCCATAATACAACAATTTTAAATTCACCATGATCACGTACTATTTATTCTGATGCTTATGCATAAAACATTATGTCTTTACCTATAAAAAAAAATTGCACAAGTACTCCACTTTTGATTGACCAAATAAAATTCGATGTTATGTGTTCACCCTAGGGGCTATTATATACACGTGTGTTAAAAAAAAAAAATATGCAACATTTTCGCGACATGTTTACAAAGTTGAGTTAGTGACTTAAACGAAACATTTTTAACAGCTTGTTCTACTCTATAAGAAACAAATTCAATAGCTGAATTTCATAGTTGTGGTTAGCATCCTTGCTTGATATTGCTAGTCGCCACTTTGGCCATATAATAGAAACTCTTTCAAGCAATTGTAACGAAATTAATTCAAAACCAGATTAGCATATCGCCAATCATGTTATGAAATCATCTCAGAACTCTTTTAAGGGTTGCGTCTAGGCAATTCATGTGAAAAATAAACGACGTTGATTTTCTTTCGTCTCGAACGAGAGCAATGTGTAAGAGGTAACTTAGTCCAGATGTGACGGTAAGGCACCTGTAAACTTTGCTACAACGCCTAATTCTTCCATACTTTAATCCTAATTGTGTTTAAAACAATAATCGTATGATCCAACATTATATTTTTTTACTAATAGAAGGTATGTAATAACGCCAATTTTATTCAGATACACCCTACGTCAGAGCATGTTTGACGCGTGTTGCAAGTACACTGATAAATCCCATGTCGATTTAATTCACAATAGCCATGATCATGGACAAAAAACATGTTGTTTATATATGTCTTTGATCATGGATGATCGGTTGGAAACTTATTAAAAATGTCAGAATGCATTTTTCGGAACTTTTCCTGAACACAAACCGTACATAAATATTTAATAAATGAAAAGTTAACTGAAGCAATATAATAATGTTCCAAATAATTAAAGAAAACTTAAGCAGTCCATTGTAAAATGTTCGTTTCAAAACTTAAGTGTAAATAATTGAAAAGACAACTAAACCGATAGTAGAAAGTCTAAACACATTCCTTCTTGTCTTCTCAAACTGTCTGAAGAAAAATAATAGTTAGAACTGTAGATACATAAGCCTATCTTACAAATGTATGTCACTTTTCTTTCATTTTTCATATAGGAGAATAATGCGGGTATTCCGAGCGATAAGACCTTTCAATACTCTTCTTTGTGCTTCGTTTTAGAGCATGTTTTTCTATTTTCAAAAAAAGTGAATATTTGAAACATAACTTTGTGGAGACTTGAGTATAATTTAACTGCTACGGAATTTCAGTCAGTTGCATCTAATGAATATCAAATTCCACGTAATATAGCCATCATAAAATTATGTTCGTCCATATGTAAAGCATTATAGGTTGCAAACCTTTGAAACGCTAATATTAATGTTACATTTAATTGTATATGAAATACCGCCGCTTGTAAAACAAGATTTAAATAATAACAGATATAACATGTTACTGGCAGAAGTAATTATAGTGATGATCGAAGACGAGGAGTATTGATATTCTGAGAACTTAGATTATATCCGTTCGCAATGTTTTGCAGCCTGCATACCGTTCTGTGAGTTCGGTTTGTTCACAATGTTGCATTCGTAATATAAAAATAATTCCTGCTGCTACAAAGAATGAACCACACTTTAATCATAATGTCTATAGAATTTACAAATGTGTTCTTACGTGAAAGAATAGTTCTAAGTGTTTACTAATACCATTTGTTACATGTGAAGTGCTGCAAGTTTACGTTACTAGTTTGCAATCAACAAAAGTTATCAAACAACAATTGAATCAGATCTCTTATTTTTGTTTCTATTTTCACAGTGTTGACCAAGTGTTTTGTGATGTTTGTATTCGATTATAAACTTCATTTGTGGTGCGATGACTTTTAGTGTATTGTTTGTTCATTAACTGTTTAAAGAAATTAACGATTTTAAATATTAGGATTTAATGTAGCTATGACGTCTATGCTCCCCTTTACACCTCCGATTGTGAAAAGACTTTTAGGGTGGAAGAAAGGCGAAGGAGAAGATAAGTGGAGTGAAAAAGCTGTCAAAAGTTTAGTGAAAAAGTTGAAAAAGTCTGGTGGTCTTGAAGAGTTGGAAAAAGCCATTACTACTCAAGATCCGAATACTAGGTGCATTACAATTCCTAGGTTAGTATCACTACACTTGTTTGGTAGTCTTTTACACCTGTAACCCAAGCCAGTTTTTAATTTGATGAGGTTTGATTAACTTATTTCATTTACATAAATGTGTTTATACTTCAAAATCTTATGTTCACATATATTTATATAAAATCACTTTTTATTTATATTATCATAAATTGCATAAAGATATCAACATTACTAAATCAGATATTACATAAACAAAGAACTGTCATGTGGTATATGAGAAGGTAAACATTTATTGTAATGTACTTCATCAAAGTAATTACACAATTTTGATTTATTTCCCATAGCCCTTTAAAGTATGAATAGTATCATTGTGTGGCTCATACATACAATTTAATTCAACAAAACAAAAGTTTGTATTGCAATGAAAAATGTTGCAAATGTTAAAAATGTGGTTTGATAATTTGAAATCAGGACAATATTTTTCTTAACATATTTTTCTGCACATTTATAACATATTTAAGTGATGAATAAATTTAATTTGCTGCACCTAAATTGATAAGAGTTTACAGCATAATTGGGAATGAAGTGAAATGTTATTATTTGAAAATATTTCCCCTGTCTCTGTTTCAGACCTACTGATACACTTGCCTTACTTTAATAACTGCACAGTTGGATTTGGTTTTATCCATACTTACATAGTGATAGATTTAGATTTATTATTCAAGTGATATTCAGTAATTGTGCACATCTACTTATTTTGTATAAAAGTCACATTTAAAAATGTCAAAAACATTCACCTTCCTACACAATTTGCAGCTGTTCATTAAATTGTTTCTAGTTCTTTGTTGAATTCAACTCTGTGGTCTGTTAATAACTGCTACATCCTCATTGCTAACATCCAAGCCCATGTTTCTTTGTATACAGTTAATGCTTATACTCTCACCATTTAACACACTGAAATTGACAGTTTGTATATTGGTAACAGTTTATCACTGTAAATGCTTTGCTGTTCATATATCAAATTGTGGATGATTCAGGAACATGGGTTTGCCTGTATAGTAATTAAACTAATATATCATTTTTAACCATTACAATCAAGTTTCTGAGAATTTCAGCACATAAATTAATAACTGTTTTAAAATTTAATTATTTTTCTTGGTGTAATAGAATAATTGGCTGATTGACTTAATAGTCATTGATCATTATATGGTATTAACAGGGACAGTTTTAGACCAATCGTTTTAACAGTAAAAAAAAAAATTCTCATCCTCATGGGATGAGAAGAACATTATTAGTTCAAATCATTGGTTTCTTGAGTCCATATTTGCACTTGTTTTACTCCAGCCTACCAATGTACTGGGGGAGGGGACAATAATTAGTTCTAGTTTGTAGTATCCAGTGTTCAGAATATTTGAAGTTCCTGGGATGTATAGGAATGAAAGTAAATGTTTTGCAAATATTAGGAATGTGAAAGCTCAGTTGTAAGTTATTAGATTTAATGTTTTTTTGTTTTTTTTTTTGCTTTCTGTACATACAAAAATAAATCTTTTTATGCAAAAACTTCTATTTGATTACATTTGCTTTCTGCTGGTGTGTTCCAAGTTTGTCAAGTATGACAGAAACTAATAGTCTATTTCTATGTATGCTGTTCCACATTCTTAATGAATTGCAAGAACAAATTTATTTCAGAATGAGCTAATAACGATCACTTTCCCTTTTTGATAACTTCAGTATGGTATTACTGTAGAGTGTTAAATGAATGGTCTATAAAATATTACTATTATATACTTACATGTTTCAATAGACTTCAAAAGTAGAATAATAATTACAATTACCTTGTTAACATGTAGATTTATTATTATTAGTTCTCTGCTGAGGAAATGTGACATGTCTAAACAAATAGATAAATAGTAGCCAACACACACATTAAGTAATAAAATAGATACCACAAATATTTCTGCAATCCTTTTTGCTCTCACCAGTTGTAAAAAATCTTAGACTTTTTATGTTTTCAATAAACATAATATATAGTTTACACATTATGTACATAAATTAGGAAATTAATTACACATTAAATCATTCAGAGATATAAGTAGGAAAAGTTTGAGCTTAAATGAGACAGTTAAAAAATTTAGCATTGTTATGAGAGATTTTCATAAAGTAAAGGAAAAATATTAAAATGTCAAGATTAACAATTTAAGGCAAAACTCAACTCAACTTCACTTTTGGTTTGGTGTTTATGCACAGACTCATTCAGATAAATTGACTCCATTGTTATTTAGGTACAGGGCACTAAGAAAAATAAACTTAACAGTGAAATTTGTTTGTACAAGCGACCATTTAATGAATGTGGTTAATTGCCTTTTTAATTCATATTTTAGAAAAAATAGTACACTAATTTTGGAAAATTATGGAAATTAAGTATTATATTATTTATTATATTATATAAAAAAGTCAAACATCATTGACATGTAGTTAAAAGTGACTTAATATTTATGTTCTGAATGATTTTTAATGTTTGTAACAAATCTCTATAACAATAGTAACAGTCTTGGAAAGTAAAGTAAATAAAAGATAAAGATGTAAACTACTTTTGTAATATGGTGAGGTTTAAATTATTTGTGATATTACTTAAACTTGCATAAGCTGTAAAAATGATATTTTTAAAAAATAATATTATATTCAATTTTTTTATTAATTTAATTATATATTAATGATTATATTTTAATATCAAATAGATGAATTAAATTTGTGGATAAGTTTCATAATTATTACAAATATAATAAATATGCTAAAATAAACTTATTTATTTTAAACTTAGACTTTCAAAATTTATATTATGAGGTTTTGATTCTTCTGAATGTAATATGCTTGTATCTATTAAAGCTAGGTTATTATTATTTTTTATTTATGCTTCTTTTGCTCCAGATATATCTGGCACCTATGTAGCCAAAGAGAATTCTAATGTTACATTGACAGTACATTTCTGAGTAGCCAGATTATTATAACCACCTGAAATTCTTAAGTAAATTAGTTGTGATATGCTGAAACCACTATAGGGGTCGACCAATATCAAAAGGGAAGCAGATTGTTTACCATGATAGAAGTGATTTGTATGGGTAAAAAATTGAATTGAACAGACTTTGAACATGGGATGATTGTAGTCCCTTGGAGTGATGGAGTTAGTTTCAATTAAATACCTGCATTCATTAAATGTTCAAGAGCAGCTGTTGTTAAAATGTTTAAAGACTGGGCTGGCTGCTGGTAAAATGGGTCTGAATGTACATGTTATGACAGTCTGCGACTAGCCAATGCTTGGGTAAAAGTTTGAGTGGCAAGACTGGTACAAGATACCAGAAGAGCAACAGTGCATCAGATTGCTGTGGATCTTAATCAGGAACCCTCTCAATTGATCTCTTAATGCAGTGTACTATGCACTATATAGAATATGGAACATGAACACCTTTGCCGTCATTTGTAAAATAGTTAACACGGTATAATTTCTCAAATTCTCACAGGCTCACCACAAAAATTGGGCAGTCGAGCATTCGCACAAAAATAATGTGGTCCGATGTATCATTTTTCCACTTGCATCGTGCAAATAGTAGAGTGAGAATTTGGTGGAATATTAAATGCATAGATCCCACATGCATGGGTACAACTATTCAAGTTGATAGGGGCAGTGTTATGGTTTGGCCCATGTTTTACTGACATTATTGTGGCCTTTTAATTGGTGTGGAACAATGTAAGAATTGTACAACAAACCTTTGTATTGTCGCTGATCAAGTTCACCCTATCAATCCAATTGAGCATTAGTGGGGCGAAGTTGAAAGAACTACCCAGAAGCTGGATACACAACCATCAAATCTCATACAACTGATCAGGCATGGTGCAGATTCCTTGTATCACCTTTCAACATTTAATGGAGTAAGTGCCAAGAAGAATCGCTACATTATGGAAACAAAAGATGGCCCAACAAAGTATTGATAAGGTTGTTATAATAATATGGGCAGGCAGTGTATATCACATCTAGGATCTAATTGAATAAGATGTGTAAAAAGACATATTTCTTTCTTTTCTTCTCATTTTGTAAGCTTTAATATGTATTCAAATCTTAAGACGGGAATAGGAAGCACTGTCACAATAATGGCCTACATTTAGATGCTTCCTGTTTCTGTATTTAAATGATTCCTTCTAATTTTTCATTACATGGACAGTTATAATCAACACTCATTTGACATCAATTGTATCAATCGTTACCATTTCAAAGTAATATTTATAGATTATCTTTTGCTAATGGTAGGTCTTTTACTTGGTCAAGAAATAGTCTATTAGTTTTATTATTATTCATAATTGTGTAATCAGTTACACAATGGATGCATTAATGTTTTCTAAAAGTGCCAATTGTGTGTAAGCATTTAAAAATTAAAAATCTATTACCTAGAAAATTAGTTGTAGCATCTATACATTTCTTGTTTCCATTTAATGAATTAAGGGATAAAAATTAAAAGGGAATAGCTTTACTAAAAAAGAGGTCAGGGATCTGGTCTTCACAACCATGTCAATATATGAGGGATTTGTCACTACATAACTGTCAGTGCAGTTTCAACCATATAGATCTTTACCGTACTTCTGTTTGCATCAAATCTATGTCAAAGATCTGGAAAGAAGTTAAAAAAACATACAACTGTTGCTTGTAAGAGTGAATATCAGTCAATCTCTGCTATTATAAATATATTGTTCTTTCTTATGTCAATTGTCCAACAATGCTTTTCACTGGCCTACCATGAAAGTTGTTGATAAAATTACAAAATATTTCTCTTCAATCAGATATTTCTTCAAGCATTTATTACTAGATGTTTTTGGCAAACTTAAGCTCTTAATGTTGCCTTACTATTTTTTTTATTTTATGACATCTCTTTCTAGATATACTGTACTTTTATTGAAATGAAAATATATGTCTATTTTGAAATATAATAATAATAAGATAAAATAGCCAAATGACAGATAATGAAGTGATTATATAAATACCACACAACATTTCTGCAAACTTTGTTCCTTTCTTCAGATTCTAAAAAAAAACATGAGCCAAGAGTGACACCACCGCACAATATAGTTGACATACTCAAAGCAAAACACAACTAAAATGGGAAAGCAGAAGGGTTAATATAGCAATAAACGATCATAGCTATTGAGTTTCATTGTATCTGTTTCTACGTTAATTGTTGGATTTAATATGAACCATTTCTGATATAATTCTGGAATGGTACCTGGTGTCAATGTCTAAAATATTAGCATTTTGCCAGTTAAATTAATGTTTCATGTTGATATGTCTGGAGACTACAGACCGTTTATCTTTGGGAAATTTGATATTAGACATATGTTTCCTGATACGGGTATTAAGTGAACATTTTGTTGCCGTATGTAGCTTTACAAATTTCTACATCATAAGTTTGTCCAACTTTAAATAATATCAAATATCCTTCATTTACAGATCACTAATAATCTTCTTGATTAAAACCCACAGACACTTGATGCCTATAGCAGTTTACAAAAATCTATTACTCTAATTGTAATTCCTGCTATATAGGGCAAACAAAATGTTCACTTAATACCCACATCAAGGACAATATGTTTAATATCAAGCTTCCCAATGATAAACAATCTGTAGTCTCCAAACTTATCAATTCGAAACATTAATTTGATTGGGCAAATGTAGGATTGTAGACATTGGCACCAGGTAACTTTCCAGAATTATATCAGAAATACTTCATATTAAATTTAACTTAACAGCAATTAACATACAAACGGGTACTATGAAACTTAACAAAAGCTGTGATCCCTTATTGTTTTGCTAACCCATTGTCATTGTGATTTGCTTTGCTTTTGAGTTAGCCAACTGTATTGTGTGGTTGTGTCACTCTCCTGTGTTTTTTTAGCACCTGAAGAATGGAACAAAGTTTCCAGAAACGTGTGGTATTTATATCATCACTTCATTTTGTCTGACATTTGTCTATTTCATCTTATTACTGTACATTTATTTTGTTAGCTCTATATGTACACAATTGTATATTTCCATTAATGAGTACGTTTTCATTGAAGCATGTGTATACATACTCTTGGGTTGGTGGTCCATTTTATCTCACTTCACAGGACAGTCTTCAAAATTTTGCTGACCTTAATTATAAATGAATAAATTTTTTTATATGGATTACTCTTAGTATTCTTCTCAATTGTTTAATAAATATGTCTTGAATGATTATCATTTAATTAAGTGAAAATTTTTATCCAATTTTGAATGTTATTTGCATTTAAATATCTTCCCATGGCATTTCTTTTGCTTTTATATTTTCTCATTAAAATTTAGTGTTGATATTGTCTTGTAATATAAAGTTTCTTTGTCTATTGTTGTTTTCTGTATTGCAGAATTATTATATAAATGTATATATAATTAAAATAATTGGCATGTAAAGGAAAGTGAGATTAGTGGGTGGCTTCCCTGAACTTCAAACTGGTGTCACCATTTCAAATTCTCAGAGGCATTAGCCTCCTCCATCAGGAGAAGAGTACCCTGTTTGCTGACCAACTGCACACAGAGTCACCTCCTCTGACAAAAGGGACTAGCAGACTAGCACGTCCAAAACAAACTTCCTCTTGTCCAACATGGTGACACAAGCCCTCAATTTCAGATAAGCCATCCAATATCCGTCTTTCTTTCCCTAACAATTATTTTAATTATTTATACAATGTCACACATATTTACTTGCTGTAATATATATGACATTGCCAAAAATAATTGTGATATTGGTATGGAAATGAAAGAGAGATACCTTATGGCTTACCTGAAATTGAAGTATGGTATAGCCACAGGAAACCAAAGGAAGTTCTTCTCGAAGAAGGAGGCTGAGAGTCTCCGAAAATTTCTCTTTCCTTTCCATACCAATATCGTAATTATATATATATATATAAATATGTGTGTGTTGATGATTTTTAATTGTCTAGGCAGCTTTAAAATATTTTATAAACATGAAGTGGATGGCCATATTAATCAAATTGATACATTTTAATTCTGTTAGAATTTCTCTTGACATTACTTAAATTTTTACTTTATTTATATCACAAATATTTATTTGTAACCATTTACTTCAAATTTAGATGGAAAATAGTGTTAAATAAGCATATAAAACTCGGAGCATTGTAGTTAGAACACGTGTTGCAATAAATATGTAATAAACCATTTTACTTCTACAGACTCCCTACAGCAATGGTCCCTGACATTAATGTTATACTAGTTGATTTCGGTTTTTTCTTTTGTGTAAAATACGTTATTCTCAAAAAGTGAAAATATTAATTTATTATAACTCTAAATACCAATATCAAATTTCTAAACATTTATAATTTAAATATTTATTTACTAATATTTCATTTTTTGTTTTTCTCTTTCGTTTGTTTGTTTCTAATGCAAAAAATTTATTTTAGAACTAGATGACCCGAATGTACGTATATTATTTTTATTAGTTCTGTAAGACTTTTGTAAGTATTAAAAGTTTAAACGTTTAAATTGTGTAAAGCATCTTGGCCCAGACTTTAGTTGTGAGGTCCGGGACTGCTGCCGTGCTGATGGTTGCGTTGTTGTTGCAGTGAGCGGTGGAGAGTGGTGCCAGGGGGGGCGCAAGATCCAGCCACACACGGCAGCAGGTACAGGCTTTCCTCCCCCGCCCCCCTTAGTAAGTAGAATGGGTACAGGTTAGTAGAGAGGCTCTGTCCAGGGTGAACTTCTCCCCGTTTCATTGCTTAGGTGGCCAGACAGAATTGAGTATGTACTTAAAACTATGTTGGCTACTTAATTGAAATTAATCAATCATTTTTCAAATTATTTATAAAATTATTTTTGTTCCACATGATTGAAACAGTTATTTCTGTGCACATTAACATGTATAGTACATTTATGGCCAGGTACAGTTTTTTTATGTATAGAAATAGAAGGCTTTGTGAATTTAAGCCTTAATATTTGTATAAGAGTTTTTATTTTTAATTTATAATGATTTTAATGGAAATAATTTTTTAATCTTTAAATACAGTAAAATGCAAGGCAATTTTGAAGGGAGAATTAATAGATTTTCACTTGCATTAAATATTTCTATTAAAAATGTGTTGGAAGCAAATAATGATGACACTATGATTTCAGTACTTACGGAGGATTTTCAGAATTAAAATTACATCTGACTATTCCAAGTCTTATTTTTCAAATTAATATATTCTGCAAATACTTTCTCAACCTGTTGTTAAATTTGACATGATGAGCAATAATTAGGTGGTTATCAATGTATTATCATTTACGGGAAGAAAAATTAGTGTATATTTTTCATATAATACAAATAACTGTCTTTGAAAGTGTATATTTATTGTCAATAAAAGACTGATAGTTGTTAGTAGTAAAAGTGGTTAAGACTTGCATGAAAACAATTACTTATGTCTGTAATTGTGAACTAGAACATTCTTTCTGAACATATATGTGTTTTTATTCTTTGAAACTTTAAAATAAATTTATATATTGAAGAATAATATTGTCCAGAAAACTGCACCCTAAATGTTAGTAAAACGGCAGTAGGAAAATTTAGATGTATGTGTTCCTTAAGAATAGATGTTAAGTGATATAAGCAGAATTAACCGAAGCACCCAAATCTGCTAGAATATGTAAAAATAACATTTGTATTCTTCATAGGTGTCAATCAAAACATATTATTTTAATTTTTTTTGTCTATATGTTTTGATTCCATGACTGTCATGTCTTGAAAAGTTTCCATTTCCTGCAAATAGTGCAATTAAATATTTTCTCAAAATATTCTCAACTGTAGGGAAAACTAATATTATGTATTTTAATAGTGACTGACAAATACAATGCTCTCAATAATTAAACTCTATTTGTCATTGTTTTAATGGGTTGCTAATGGTAAGGAAAATTAAGTACAGTTCTGGAGCAAGATTCTTCTATAATTCCCAAATTTTACTTAATAAAACAACCTTTATTAACATTGTTCTCCTTAATTTTTTTTAAACATTTTTAAAATTTCCTTTTTCTCACATATCTATTTATTCAGATGATTAGTTTTAAAGCAATTGAAAAGCAAACATATCAACATTATTTACGGGGCATAAACAATTTTTTCATTGCAATCGTGGTTTGAAAATCACAAATGCAGAAGTGGTGACCAGATAGTTTAGAATTCATTACATAATGACTTACTTTACAACAAAGTATAAGATTTTATTCTATAGTAAATATAAATATACTACAGACTGGTTCATTCAGACAAAACTGCAGTAATTACTCCAGTGATACTCATATAAAAAT
The DNA here is from genome assembly GCA_037074705.1 of Zhengitettix transpicula. NCBI lineage: Eukaryota > Metazoa > Arthropoda > Insecta > Orthoptera > Tetrigidae > Zhengitettix > Zhengitettix transpicula. Next base: position 7,376,812 of record CM073595.1, read on the forward strand.
TTTAAGAATATGGATATACTATTTTCTCCAGAATACACAAGTAAGAAAATTCAGAAATATTTTCAATCCCAAAATTTTGGTGTCATTGTAAATATCAATGTTCAGTTACTATATCATAAAAAGCATTATCAAAATATCACACAACATGATTCCTAATACAGTAGAATATCACTTCATTACAATTGCTGTGGTAAGTACTAGATACTCTAAATCATTGTTGAATATAATTAATGTAAACCATATGTAGTAGTGTAGCATAGTTTCCTTATTAATGTATTTGGTTTGTGTTTACATATGTGTGTGTATATATATATATATATATATATATATATATATATATATATATATATATATATATATATTTATATATATATATATATATATATATATATATATATATATATATATTGTAATAGTGAGAATGTGACATTGTCAAAAATATTGGTATGGAAAGGATAGAGAGATAGGTTGTGGCTTACCTGAAAGTGAAGTGCGGTGTCACCATGAGGAACTGAAGGTTGTTCTTCAAAAAAGCCACAACCTATCTCTCTATCCTTTCCATACCTATATATATATATATATATATATATATATATATATATATATATAATTGCAATATTGATATGGAAAGAAAAGAGAGCTAGGTTGTGGCTTACTTGAAAGTGAAGTGAAGTGTTGAATGTGTGTATGTACATATTCAGGATAGGAGAAAGTTTTCAAAGTTTTGGAGGGTTTAGCCTCCTTCTTATGGAGATTGAAGGCACATCACATTACATGCCTGGCAAGCACATTGCATGGGCCTTCATTCTCCTAATGAAGGAGGCTAACGCCCCCAAAAATTTAAAAAAGTTCCTTCTGTCCTGAATCGGAATGCCAAGCTTCAATTTCAAGTAAGCCACCACCTTTCTTGCATTCCTTTCCATACCAATTGTTTATATAGGATGAATCTATGGTCATGGGTCAAACTTAGAGGGGTGGTACAACTTTGTAAAACATACATTTTTAATATAGGAATATATGGTTGTAAGTGACACGTTGAGACTGAAACACACAAAATGATACATAAAAACATTGTTTATTTACAACATCATTGAAAAGTGCTGCTTTCCAGCAATGTTTACAATACATGCTCAAAATTGTGACCACTAACAGTCATAGATGCTTGGTAACATCTAAGGAATGATTGGCAAACAGTTCCAAAGATGCCAGGCATTTTTTACATACTTGCATTCACAATGGATAGTTGAGCAACAAGGTCCTCAATTAAGACAACTGGATCTTGTAAATGATGTGTCGCCATAAGAAGTAATTGATGATTTTTAAATTTGGCGATCCAGGTAGCCATCGAACTTGTCCACCACGCCCAATCCACGTTTTTCTTATCATATCTCATTTTTTTATGTTAGTGCCTCAACACATCACTTCTGACCATACTTTCCTATACAAAAATGTATGTTTAATTAGCTGTAGTACCACCCCTCAAAAGTTTGTCCCTTGACCCTATAGAATCATCCTGTATGTATGTTGTGCAATTATTGTTTTTTCCCCCCACTTTGACCCAGTTATATATTTGTATGAATGCTTGATATGTTGTTATATAAATCAGTGTTTCTCAATTAAGATGTGATGAGTGAGATGTGCCCCATCTTTTGACAAACATCCCAGTACATTATATTTAGTATTTTTACCACTGTAATTAACTTATGTTGTCTCCTTAGGTTAATATAATTAAAACACAACATAGTTTTAATAGAAGACTCTAGATCTTCATTATCTGAAATATTTTTCTTCTAAGTAAACAAGTTTTGAGGAAAGGATAGAAAGTAATCTATTATATAGTTAGTTTTACTCTATTGTTATGGAAGAGAAAACTACTGAAACATGTCTTGATTTTTATGAATTAGTATCTCTCTTAGATTTTTAGCAAATCTGAACACACTTTTTTAGTTATGAACAGCAAAGCATCTATGCCGCTTGATCTCTTGTAACTTCATCACTTACAGGCAACCTAAAAAATACAACCATAACATGATTTTTAATATTATGAATTTTAAATTACAGCAATAAAATAACCAATTTAAAGTAGACTGTCAGTGTCTGTAAAAGCCATGTGAGTTACATTTATCTCTGCAATTTTATCATTATAATTCAAAACATTAATGTTACACATATTATTAATTAATTTCCCATTACAGTAGTTTCAATTTATTTGTATTTGATGTTTTATAAATATCTTCATTTAAAGTTTTCTTTTGTTATTTCAAAGATAATAGCAGATATTGTTTCACACCTATCTATAAGAAGTAACTATTGTAATGCCTATATTGGAAACAATAGTGCTGTTTTGTTTGTGTATAGCTTAATTCTGGTTAGTGGTTCTGTTTGAATTTTTACAGACAAAATTCACATGAGCACTTCTCTTTAAAGTTGTACATAAATGTTACATTCACCCTGAATTTTGCTGTCAGTTTGTTGATGTTCACCAATCCTATGTTAATTAAATTATTAATTAATTAATTAAGTTAAATTAATTTTGATGTTGTTGCAAGCTGGAACTCGCTGTCTGATTATACATGTAAATCCTTGAAAGATGTAGTTCTCGTTGTTAGGGTGTTCTGTAAGAATGTGTGAAATGATTATCTTGCAGAAATCCATTAACAGTAAAAGTACGTATTATTCTGTCTGTTAAAAGTGTTTACAAATTTTCATTACTACAGGTCATTGGACGGAAGACTTCAGGTTTCACACCGTAAAGGACTACCTCACGTAATCTATTGTCGATTGTGGCGTTGGCCAGAGTTACAATCACATCACGAACTTCGTGCTCTCGAAAATTGTGAGTTTGCTTTCAATCTTAAGAGAGACGAGGTTTGTGTGAATCCATATCACTATCAACGTGTTGAAACACCAGGTAATCCATTTGCTTTATTTGAAACTGTAAATATAGTTAAATTAAGTGATACCGCTAATTTCCACAGTATTATATAAACCTCCATAATGTAATTTTTATTATTTCACATTTTTGCTCAACATGCTGTCCACATCCTTGTCATAATTCCATGATTTAATGTAATGTCAGCAATTTGGTCAATGAGACAATGGAAAATTAATTAAGTTTTCTTTTATGTGTACAATAATTGTAACTTCTATTGGAGTACACAAAACAATCATTACTCTTAATTAGAGAATGAAGAAGATTGTGAAGTTAGTCATCGAAATGTTGTGTGTGTATCCGTGTTTACCTGGGTTGTAACTTGAGAACTCATCTTTATTTGTTTCTTCTAAATATTATTTGTTTATGTGTGTGTGTATGTATATATATATATATATATATGTATATATATATATATATATATATATATATATATAAATAAATTGGAGAAAGATGGGAATACACATATGCTCGGATGCAGAATTACACACAAAGAAAAACATATGTTCAATGCAGGGAGAAGGAATGAAAAAGAAGGAAAGACTGAAAATATTTGAGCAGGATGGGATTTGAACCCACAAATTCTGCAGTAGCTCAGTAGCTGTAGCACAGTAAACAAAAGACACCCTACCTGGTCACAAACTTTCTCTCTCAGGGCATGGCTGTGGCATAGGAAAGGTTCTGATGACAATGTTATATTTGACCTGGCTGGCATAGTATACTGTCCCTTCCAATAGGCTCTACTTGCCTCTCAGCCATAATCAGTCATGATGCCAACTTCATCTAATCTCAGTTTATTTACCATTATTTATTTCTATATCTTACTTTTAATTCATATTCTGTACTATATTTTTGTCATTTATATCCTGTAGGCAATTTTCATTTGTTTATAAAATAGTATTATGGTGGGTAAGGTCTTATTTAGTTCAGTTCAGCTCCATATTGCAACATTGACTTTTATGTGATAAATGGACAAATTTTCCAGGATGTTCCACCTACTAAACTATTTATTCCATGAAATTGGGGTGGGTAATATTATTTGGGCCATAAATGCTAGGTTTTGAGATTATTATTTTTATTTAATATACACAGTTTCTTTAGAGTTTTCTCGTAGTGTGTGCATCATACTGAAGACTTTTTGAAAAAAATCTATAATTGTTATCCCATAGGGTTTCTTTAACTTCTATATAGTCTGTTCTTATGGAAATCTTTTTGCTTGTTTCTCCTCTGTCTCTTGAGATACATTCAAGAAGTGTGGTAATACAATATATTTAATCATGTTTATTATATAATATGTATTAAGAAAAAGATATTTTGAAATTATTTTGTAGATATTTATTTATCACATTTGGTAGGTGAGTAATAGTTTTTTGGTGAGATAGGAGGATTTTGGTAAGTTTATTAAAATTGTATTGTTTTCCTTGTGTATTGTTTTTTATCGTGTAAGTCTGATAGTGTAAAGAATTTCTTGCTTGAAAAAAATTGAGATTATTTCATAATTGTTTTGTTGTGTAGAATGAAGTTGTTGCTTCCCCTAATTTTGTGAATAAAAATAAAAAGTTTAATTTTGGTTGTTTATTGCCAGATTTATTTATGAGAAAATGCAGATAGTTAAGAAAGGTACTCCGAGCATAAAATACAAAACATCTATTTTACAACTACATGACAGCCTCTTATCCTAACACAGAATGGATATAGATACAAAAAATATAAAACATGCATACACCTGACATCTATATATATATATATATATATATATATATATATATATATATATATATATATTAAGGAACTAATGGAAGCTCCTAATACTTCATTCCCTCTACTCTATCCATTCCTCCACTAAAAACTATTAATTGTCCACAATAAGACTGTCTATGTTTGCCTGGTCGGGAACTTGACCCGGTGGCCGAGATGGTTAAGGCGTCTGTGTACTAAGCAGAATACGTGGGTTCAAGTCCCGCCTGGGTCAAATATTTTCAGTCTTTCCTTCTTCTTCCATCCTTCTCTCTGCTTTGAACATATGCTTTTCTATGTGCGTAATTCTTCGCCCGAGCATATGAATTCAAATAAAAGCGCAATCCTCCTATTTCTCCTATTTATTTCTATCCTTCCTCACTATCCAAGTTTGAATATATATATATATATATATATATATATATATATATATATATATATATATATTACGTTTACATGATCTGAATCCAGCCTTTTAATGTACAGCATTTCACTGATTACGGAGAAATGTGTCATTTTATTCAAATCTCGCCTTTCCATAGACCACACCCCTACCTGTCCTCTAATTGTCTGCTCTCTCATAGTATGGGATTAAATAGGCTTTTCAGATTCCCACCCAGGTTATCTCCATAGAATGCGACATTTCAATAGATAGCACTTCAGCCTGGATGAAGATGGAAGTGCTATCAATAAAAACGTCACTGTCCATGAGTGGAAACTGGGTGGAAACTCAAGAAGTCTTTCTTAATTCTATTACCAGGAAGGCCTCCAATGTCTAATACAGATAGTTGTCCTATAAATCTGTTGTAAATTTTAATTCAAGATTAAATTTTTAATTCATTGTAAATAATCTAAGTAGAGCATATCACAGGGTATTGTGAGTCTGATTAGTAAACATTTGGAAAAGAGAAATTGTGAAAAGAAAACAGAAAAATATTGAAAACATTCATCTCTTCAACTCCAACATTATACTTCTTATACATACTCATATCTTTCAACACACACTCAGACTATGTAAAACTGCTCAATATTTCTGTTCAGTCGTGCCTTTGATAACCTATACAGGTACAAAGAATAAAATTGTAAATGTGTGATCTGATAAAATAACTCCAAATAAAATATTATGTCAGTTTTGTATTAGAAAAGGAATTTGTTTTAATTGAGTCTTGACATATAGAAAGTTTATAAATTTTACTTAATTTGTCTCATTAATTTGTTTTGTATGGTTTCACAACAAGTGTATATTTTTTTAAAAAATATATGGTCATATACATTTACATCTTTTTTACTGCCTTACATGCTGTTATTACAATTGTTGGAAGCATATGCCAGCCTCCATGTAATCTATTTATGTGAAATGTAGACAAAACAAACATGATTGATGAAAGAATTATTATTATTTACTCAAACTGTGGCTAAGTCTAGTCATGTCCATAATTTTTAAAGTAAATGAATTATCATTGCCCGATTTTTGTTTATTATGTCTTAGTCTGCTGTTATAATGTTTTCTCACCTACAGAGCTTAGTAGTTTGCTATATCGTTCGTATGTTCCACACTGAAGTAAATACTTTATTATTGAGCATTTTTTCTATACTGAACCTTATTCCCATTACCAGACATTTACTAATTTTGCAGCATTGCCAGCTATTCTTGTGCCAAGACACCCAGCAACAAGTGACGACTCTTCAGCATTGTTTCCAACAACTGTGTTGGACTGCAGTGAGCTAAGCTCATCTGTTCCTGAAAATACTTCTTTTCCACCAACAGTACCCGCCCTGGAGGCAGTGAGGCCACTGCCTGCCACAGAGACTCCACCCCCTGGGTACATGTCTGAGGATGGGGACAATGTGGATCACAATGATAATATGAGTAAGAATTAAATATTAATAAAGTCAATTGATATTATGTATGCACATATAGCAGTTGTATAGAATTAAAACATTATCATTTAAACTAAAAGTAGAATTTTCCTTGAAAACTAATATATTTATATGGGAACCTTATATTCACTGTTTAACATTGATATAGGAATGTCAAATTATGGTTAACATTTTATTGGTAGGTTTTTGGGTGACATAACCTTGCAATCAATTTAATCCTATTAACAAAAATACTCTTTGGTTGTAAGGACTGTAGAAGCAAGTTTGTGGGATAGAAATTGATTAACTCTCTTGGTTCTGAGAGGATAATTTTAAGTTTGCAGAGAGAGGATATACTTCATACAGGCATTTAAATTGTTTTTGATACTATCATATGCTTGTTAGGCAAAATTGTATGTTTCCAGTGGAAAATGGTAGTAGCTGAAAGCTTCTTCTAATTTATGTTCAATACATGAGTGGTTTTTAATAAAACAGGATTAGGACAAATTGGTATCTTTTAACATTTGTCAGTATAAATTAACAACTAAATAATACTATAGCCAAAAGGTCTCTGCAATCCTTGTTGCTTTTTTTAAATTATGGATATTTGGTATTCTTTGAAGTCTAGGACAAACTTATGATAAAAATGTATAATAAGATGTGAACAATAAATATTTAAGCTGAGAATATTAGATTTTAAATTTATAACATTTTAGTGAGAGGAATTTTTAGTAAAATGGTGGAAGATAGACCATTTAGTTCAGCATCAAGAGTAATTAAACATCAGGCATGAGTGATGGTTAGGTTTATAATTCTGCCACAGAATTGGAATGATTTTTTCACAGAATAATGTTTTTCTTCATTCAGGTATTTAGAAATGGATGTAGGAAGAAATATTATTAAAGGGACTGTCTGTAGGCACAATAATAATTTTAAATGGTATTTCAGGTTTGTGATTTTCTAGGACAATATTACCAGAAGTAATGAATAAGGAGTAAAATGTAGAAGGTTTAATCAATCTTTTCTTTTTCCACCTCTTAAGTATAGTTCTTCATTTTTCAATTGATTGATGTAATTAGGTTGCAAAATTTGTAAGAGTTTCTTTCTGATAGAAATAAGTTAACTATATTAGTATATTCATTATGGTCTAAACCAATAGTGACAAATCCTTTGTGTGCAGGAGTAAAATATGTATTTCAAGAATTGTTTGGTAATAATTAGGTTTTTCCATCAAGTTACTGTGAAAGATGTTTGAACTTTTCAATTACAGTTTGTGTGATACATTCTCGAATTTTATTTTGTTGATTATTATTATGAAATAAAGATATATTGGTTTAGATACGTTTTAGAAGAAGAATTGATTAATGTTTGTCATTATAGACGGTAAGGAAACTGAACGTATTTTCAAGAGATACTTTCAGGAATAAAATGTTGCTGAGATTTTTAACCATTTATCTTTGTAATTGTTACCAGTACTTAGGAAATTCTCTATTAAATAAGAAATAAAATTTCTTAATTTTAGTAGCCCTCAAGTGAAAATGGTATCTGATTAAACAAGAGAATCAGTGAAAGAAAAATTCATTATATATGTTGGTAGGTATAAATTTTACTTTTTTTTACATTTTAGAATGGAAGTTATAATTTGTCAATTTTTGGAAGCAGCCAGGATTGCAAAAACATATGGTTATAACTATTCACAACTTTGCATGGTGTATTTTTTGGTAATTTTATTATTTAATTAATAAAGTATTGTTAGGTGTGCTTGCCTATGTGACCTGTTCAGATGGCAGAAAAGAATGAATATTCAATATGTACATACTAATGTTTATATTTTGTAAGCTTATTTTCTATGCTCTATTCATTGTTTACAGGCTTGTCACGTCTCACACCAAGCCCGCCAATTGATGCACAACCAGTCATGTATTGTGAACCAGCATTTTGGTGCTCTATTAGCTACTATGAATTAAATACAAGAGTGGGAGAAACTTTTCATGCTTCTCAACCTTCTATAACAGTTGACGGATTTACTGGTACCTTAACTAATTTAAATTATTAAGTAAATAATTAATAGAAAAACTATTTTAATTGGAGTATGTCTTAGTACATAGTATTTTGTTTGATATGCTACATCTGAAATGAAACACATCATTTGACTGTTGAAGTTTTCTTTTTCACTTTTTTGTAATTTTGTCTACTGTAGATACTGGAATACCTCATAATATGTTTACCAACTGTATTTTTATTGTTGACATAATTAATGAGAAGTATGTATTGGTAGACTGTCAAGACTTGAAACCAAGATTATAGTATCTAAAGTCCAGTTCCAGTCTATTTCAGCATTTTGGAGTAAAAAGAATAAATCTTTGAGATTTTAATCTGATACATATGGCTGTAGTGTAAAGAAGAACCTTCTGTTGACTGTATATTACATACTGACCACACATCTCTGACTGATAAAGGAAGACTTACATGTGTCAATATGTACAGAGACCTCTCATACCTTCCAGGTTCCCCATTTATTTTGACCATCGAAAATTCAGTATTCATATTTGTCTAATATCCCTGACTTACAATTCTACTTGACATATTATAGTTCAGGTAGTGGTCCATACAGGATAACATTTGATTTTTATTGTGGCATCTGCTTAAAATATTAAATGATCCCTGCGTATCTGGGAAGAATGGACTTCTGAAGTTACATCAAAATGAAATGGTTAATAGCAAATTTTAATACTGGCTTATATAATAAGAATTGAAATAAGCAGTTAGAATGTATTAAAATAAAAATGTATATACTGATTTTATTTTTTGTTGTTACAAATAGACAGAAATTTGTAGAGTATATGACAATACAAAATCAATATTCTTATTAATATATCTTCAAATTATATTGTAATACAATTTCTTTCTGTTTAATTAGTAGTTGGTGTCGTAATCAATGTGATGATTGTATTATATGCTATCTGCTTATTAATTGTATTAATAGTTTTGTCATAGTATATCACCTTTCCATTTTAATAAGAAAGATGGCCAATTCAGTCAAAATAAGTGATACAATCAGATGTAATTTTTTTCATTTTAACCTTTACATTTTGTTCTTGCCCAAAGTTAAATCAATTACACTTTTATGACTGTGAAAGGTTATTTTTATAATTAATAAGATTAGATTATACTAGGAGTTAAATCATTATAATTAATTTAAAATTCCATTATTTGTTGTATATTTTCTACTTCTGATGCTTTAAATTTTATTTATCATCTTCCTTAGATTTAAAGTACTTATTTTAGTGTGGGTAATCGTTTTCAAAACCATCATATGCTTCCTAACTTCTGAATGACCATTTTCCAAATAAATAATATCTATTAGAAACAATATAACAAGTTTTGATATCACAAATTTCATTAAAAAATCATATTTCAATAAAACTTCTAGATTTGACTAATTCTTGACAATATTGTTCATTCTGAAAATATTTTTAATATTTCAGATCCCAGCAATTCAGAAAGATTTTGTCTTGGATTACTGTCCAATGTAAACCGTAATACAGTGGTTGAACAAACACGTCGACATATAGGAAAAGGTGTTCGTTTGTATTATATTGGTGGAGAGGTATTTGCAGAATGTCTCAGTGACTCATCCATATTTGTTCAATCTCCAAACTGCAACCAACGATATGGTTGGCACCCAGCTACAGTCTGTAAAATTCCACCAGGTATATTTTAAATAATTTATTATCTCATAATGTATTATCATCTCAAAAAGTGTACTTATTCCCACATTATTAACACAAAATATAATTGAGTGCTAATATTGTAATAATAATATTGTCCAAATGTATTAATAATGCTTACTTTTCATATCGGGTAAATATTTTGTATTTCAGTTTATTAGCTCTCTCTTATTTTTTCTTTTACCATTCCTGTAAAGAAGTTCATGGACTATTTACATGTAATTTTATATCTCTCTTAAAAGTGTATTCAATATTGTATTTGAATGAATTCCATTTAATTTGTCTATGCTGTGTTCATCTCTATATATTTGGAGCTGTAAATGTGGCATTTTGTTCATATTTCAAGGATTGTTTTAGGCAATGATATGGTTTTCTTTACTTGCCTATAGACATTTCTGTGAGGGTTGTGGAGGATTACAGATGCTAGAACAGGATAGATGGCAAACCAGGTTTTAATGGAGGAGCGTAATAGTGTTGTTTACATTGGTGGTTGAAAATGTTGTGGCAGTTATGTTGGAATTATGAAGATTACCTTCAAGCAGATGGTATTTTGGACTACTTGAATATCAGTTAAACACACAAAATTTTGAAGGCTAATTTTCAACTTGACAATGTAAAGAGAAGAAAACCTAGTGGATCTTGTATCTCAACAGTGCACAAAATATGTGTAGTCTAGTTTGAAAATTATGCTTAATAGTATATAATACAGCAACTGCAATCATAAACAGATTACATAATTTGAAAAAATTCAAATTAAAGTCTGACCTACTTGTTTTTCTTTTTGTATGTTATAAATATAATTTAATGTGTATTATTAGATAAAATAAAGATATTGTTGTATAATTGTTTGACTTTGGGTTTGATATTACTAATTATCGGATATAGTCTTCTAGGGGATCACAATATTTTCTCAAGAATTTTGTGTAATTAACTTCTTAGTGAAAGTAGAATACTTTACATTAAATATGTAACTATTTTACATTTTCAAAACTGCTTTGATTTTAGGTTGCAACCTTAAAATTTTCAACAACCAAGAATTTGCAGCATTACTTTCACAATCTGTCAGCCAAGGATTTGAAGCAGTTTATCAGTTGACAAGAATGTGCACTATTAGAATGAGCTTCGTGAAAGGCTGGGGTGCTGAATACAGGTAGTTGGCATTCTCTGAATTTAAAAAAAAATTGACAAATTCTTTATACTTTATTTAAGACACCACATATTCTATGTTTGGTAATATTTAATGTTGTTTTAAGAATGAATTTTAAGAACAGACAGGAATTACAATTTCAACCTTATAAAGTTGGAGTCATTGCAAACACATTTAAGGCTTGACCTGTTCAGTATAGGTTGTGAGATCCTCTGACCATAGTCTGATATTAAATAAGCATGTCCTTTGTTGTTGGGTATTAATAAATTATGCTAAACATTTTGCACCTGCGAATACTAAGGTTATAAATTTGGTTTTAGAAGTGTTTTACATGTTTGCATATAATATATATATATTAATTATGTCTATATATTTTAAAATTGTATATCTTTATTTTACTCTGAAGACGGCAGACTGTAACGTCCACTCCTTGTTGGATTGAGCTACATTTGAATGGACCCTTACAGTGGCTTGACCGGGTCCTGACTCAAATGGGATCTCCAAGATTGCCGTGCAGCTCAGTGTCTTAGTGAGGACTGAGTCAAATGACAAATTTTTTAAAAAATAGAATTGTATGAAATGGAAGGACATTATAGTAGTACAGGATAATAAGTGTGATATTTACATAGGTTATTTACATTAGCTTTTATTTTTTTAGGTGATAGCAACAATTTATTTCACAATTTGCTTAAAGCATTGGATTACAATAAAACTTCCATTCATTAAATAATTCTCAAAATATATCTCATCATATACCTATTGGGACCGAAGAACAATAATTCATATAATTTTTTACCCTGTTTAATAGTTTTTTACTCTACAATATTTTTTTCTGCCCAGTGTAAGTCTTCATTTGTTCACCCAGTGTAAGTCTTATAATTTTTATCCATGTTAGTAATTGGCTCAAGTAAAGTGAAAGTCTAATTCTTTTTATATAGGTTTGTAATTATTTATTACTGAGTGAAAATCTAATATTTTTTAGATTTGTAGAAGAGAAGTTATAGCTTTTCTTGTGATTTTTTCACAAGTATGTTGCATATAGTATTTTGTGCCTATAAAATTAAGTACAAAATTTTTAAATGTTGGTTTTAGCCATTTGGTCAAACACTTTTTTATATTCCAATTCAAAATTGTATAGTTTAGTTACCAAACAGATTATAGACTGTTTGGTAGTCAGGATCTGAATTTATGTGTAATTGTTTTATAGGAAGATCATTTATAAATTTCCCTTATAACTCTGTCTTTGAATTGAAACAGTTATGTTTTCATTTCATAGTGCTTGGGTAAATGTGTCTGAAAACTTAGTATATCTACAAATGGTTTATTCATTCACTTGAAAAAATCCATCAGTCAGATAATAAACAGTTCATGTTCTTTGTGTTCAGATGTTAAATATTATTTTACCTCATTAAGATTTATAGAAATTTGTATACTTTAGTTTGTACTACTTAAAAATTAAAAACTGTAAACATTAAGTAGTGATTTTTATTATGTTATCATTATTCATAATATATGGCTTGTTCAGGATTGTAATGGTTGCATTGGAGTGACTGTTAAATCAGCACAGAATGTATTAATCTGCTACAGTTACAGACACTACATTCTATTACCATGTAATCAATTGCCCTTTAATGATTTTTGTTAGAAGTAGTGAGAGACTTATATAAATTTTATAGACTTATATTTTTATCTGTGTTAGATTTTAATTTAAAGGATTCCAATCTATAAAATAACTATACAATTACTATATCAGTGTTACTTTTTGCTGTTCTGTTTGCATTCCTTACCAAAGAAGAAAAAGAAAACCATAGATTATTTTGCACCACAGACAGCCTTTTGTCACTTTTTAGATATTATAAAATAATTTGTATAACTCTCAGAAATTAACATATTATATCCTATTTTAAGACATTGTTAAAGTGAGTTATTCATAGAAAATGAGATATTATGTAAGACTTTATATTTTATGTTGCAAGAGAAATTTGCATATATTAAACTCACAATATATTATTTATTTTCTGTAAGTTATTTTTCGCCTTTTGACTCAGATCAGTAAAAGATAAAAGTCAATAAGAAATAAAACACTTCAATCTTTACCAGACCCAAGCAGCTTAAATATTGACTATTTAAGATTCTTCTCTTTGCATAAATGATTGTGACATGTTCATTCATTCATCCATTTGTCCCCATTAACTGTTTCACAATTATATATATATAATTGGTATGGAAAGGAAAATGAGAAAGTGGGCGACTTTAAATTTGTTTTGTGTTACTATTCATGACAGAAGAAAAGAAAGTTCTTCAAATTTTCAGAGGCATTAGTCTCTTCCAGGAAGAACACAGCCCAAGTGCTGGCCAGTCACGGAGTCTCTCTTTCCTTACCATACCAATTATTTTAATATATATATACATATAATGTAACAATTTGTATGGAAAAAATAAAGAAAGGAGGTGGCTTATCTGAAATTGTAGCTCAGCATTGCCACTCAGGACAGGAGTAAGAGGCTTAATGCCTTCGAAAATTTGAAGAACTTCCTCCTGTCCTGAGTGGCAAAACCGAACTTCAATTCCATACAAATTGTTTTAATTATCTTGGCAATGTCACATCCTTACTCATGCACACACACACACATGTGTGTGTGTGTATATATATATATATATATATATATATATATATATATATATATATACATGCATACATATATATAATGCTATTACAAGAAATGTTAAGAGAGAGAGAGAGAGATGTTATATTACCTGAGTTATTTAGTCTGCTGTCATTGACAGAAAACTGCCATTGAAGAAAATCATATTCAAAATTCAGCCCAAATGTGGGCTGCAGCATGCTCAGGTAAGCCATCTCTTTCTCTCTATAATTTCTTTGTAAATTAGCTATGAATACATTGTTCTTTTTGTATTGTGTGTGTGTAAAAAATGGATTGGTGGATTCATTGAATGGAAAGAAGATAGCAAATATGATTCACATCAATATTAAAGTTGGAAATATTCTTGTAGGAATATGTATCAAATATTTAGATATTGGCATCGTTTGAAGGATAGTGGTATAGCATATTAATTCCACATATGGATTTTTAACTTTCACAAACCAATGTGCATTCATAATAATTCTATCTCATATATAATTTATATGATGAGAGAGAGAGACTATTGTGGCTTAACTTTGTGTGTAAGACAGATACCATTACTCACAGAACACTGTCATCACTGATTGAAAATTTTTGGACGTTTTTAATTTTTCTGTTTGTTTTACTGTAAGTTAGGTAACACCAGTCTCTCTGTCATATCCATATCAATTATTTGACAATTTTATTATATAAAACTCATTTGGATAGCACACAAACATACATAAATGTGTGTGTGAATATGTATAATGAAGAGATGAGGTAACAAATGTGTGTGATGTTGAACAAAAATTACTTGACATTGTTTAAGAACACACATTATTCTAATTATGAACTATGAATTGTCTGTATGAAGTTCTGAGTTGTGAAGTTCCTGCAGTAATGACACAGCATATTATTTTTATTGCAATATTATGTAATTTCAAGTTTTGCACAGTCCTTTTGCACTTTTTGTTCAGTTGCTTAATTTGTCACTCTTAATCATTTTACTTGTTCTTAATTACATACTTTGTAAGATAATTTATTCATATATGTTCTTCTTTGATGTTAGTTAGCCTTGTATGTGGATCAGTTATAGAATAAAAACAAAGATTCAGTTTAAGTAAAATTTATGTAAGTCTTACTAATTTGTATTTATATTTCAAGTTAATGTGATCAAAAACACTAGTCTATCAGATTACAATATTTAAATATAGCCTTTAATCACTTGTCATTCTTCTTATATAATATTTTTTATTGAGATTGACTTCACTTGTTTTAACTATTCTCTGTTCTTTTTTGAGTATCTTATTTATAACTAAGAAAGTTTTAATTTGCTATTTTATTCTACAATTATAATTTCTATTTTAAATGTGATGCGTTTATGGTCAAACCAAAGGTTTTGATGTAAGGATTGTGTATAAGGCCAGATTTTGACACTTGAAGTAACCTATATCCAACTTGCATATCACACAGATATTCAGAGTGCCAAATAAAGTAGCAATAGTAACAGGAATAATATTTCAGGGACAATTACTTTGAAGTTATATCTACTTGACCAATGGATATATTACACTTAGAGATACGTTTATTTCCATTTCTACCATCATTAGTGCCTGTAATTTTCTGTGTGATGTTTATACTTCTGTATATTAGTTTTTTAATCAATTATTGTAAAAGGCTTCAGAAGCTAATAAATTATTATTTAAAAATAATTTATTTTGATCCTTAATAACTTTTAAAAATGCTGAGTTTGAACTAGATCATGTTGGTGTCTTTTGTATCATGAAGATTATGTGTATGTATTACATATATACTAACTACTAATCATACATTTATTGAAAGAAGTTATATTTAAGTTTTTATTTGTTTTCCAAGCAAGACTGTTGTATTAGTCTTTTCTTAAAAGTAAAATAAGGAGATGTTGTTCATACACACATTGTAAGTCCTTGAATATTTTCCTTCAACAAAACCTTTTTTAAGTTAAATATTTTTTAAGTATATTTTACAAAAAATAAACATATGTTTATGTTTTTCATACACACAAAGCTTCTAGCTTTGTTAAAAAAATGCACCATCTTCTTATTATGCACATTATACAAAATTTTCAAATCTATTAGATAAATATTTCAATGAAATTAATTTGTTTGAACTATAAGCATGCAACCACGTGACTGGATGTTCTGCAGAAGAAATAAATTTGTATTGATCAATATTGGCTAGTAGCTCATAATAGTTTGAGAATTACCATGTGTTTAATCAATTTTAAAAGCTACCAAAAATTATAAAGATACATTGTGAAAAACTAGGTTAGTAGTAATTGTAGTTTCTTTGAGAAGTTAATGTTATGTAAATACTACTTTTTCATTCATGAAAATCATTTCTAACCATTTTTTATCTCTAATAGAATTAGCATTGATCTATATAACATTGATTTGTTGGGTATGAAGCAGAATTAATACATTTAAATTGTATATTGAAATGAAATATTGTGGCTTTTTTTGCATAGAAAAGAGAATAATTTGTGTGTAATACACTCCAGATCACCTGTTTTTGTATTTTATTTATAGCTGTCATATTTTAATGATGTTTTTAATTTTGTGTTTCTGTAATTGTTAGTAACAGCAACACTGGGACATTTGATTCAGAGAAGTTTGTTATGATTATTACTCATATTGTTATGACTTGTGTTAAAGAATATATATATATATATTCTTTAAGTTACAATATGAAACAACTTTGGTGCTATAACAGTTACTGTACTTCCACTGTTTTTTTATTTGCTGTAAGTGAATTTAAAATTTGCACACGCTTAACTAAATGGTTATTTTATTATGTAATTATCATTAAAGTTACTACACATTGCAAAATGTATATTCTGTCTCACTGTGCCTTGTCCATAAGTCCTTTCAGATTATAACATAATACTAATAAACTTTTATGAATTCATTTTTCTAATAATTATGTTTTCATACAAACAAAACTATTTCTATTGTCCTTTTTTTCTACAAAAATGTAATTCCTGTTTTCTTACTATAGTGTCAAAGTTTAAATTTCTTGAATTTTAAAATTTACTTTGTACTTTAAATACTAGTCAAAATACTTTAAATAATATTCCACATGTAATGATAGTATATCAGAGTTATAATTGGTTTTGATGCAAGTGTGACAATTTATATTTCATGTTGCATTTCCTCTTATGAAACCTTCCTTTGATGAAAATTTTTGACATACATAGGTTAAGAGATGAGTAAGATAACTGTAAAGTTGTACTAAAATATGAATCCTTTTTCTGAACTAGCTAAACAGTACATAATAATTTGTCTACCAAAGTGTGAAATTAAAATGTGTCTGATGTTATTAACTACATACATTGGCTATCTACAGCCAAATTGAAAGAGTCTACTGCTTGAACCACTTTTCATTTTTATCCTGCCAACTTTTATGTAGAGAAACAAGCCATTTTTCAATTATTAATGTTCAATAATCAATTTTCAGTTACATAAGGTTTCTAGTGAATTTGTCAAATACAATAATTATTAAAATGTAAATATAATACACAGATGAGACTAATAGGCATTTTGTGTTGAATTTGCAACTGTGTGTTTGATTTTATTTTAGTTGACAGTTTCATTGAAAATTACAATATTCATGTTGTGGTTGGTAGTGAACTTTCTACCTGATAAAGTTACAATACCATTATCTTCAGATTTCACTATATTTTATGCCAGAAGTCTACCTGAAATGTGTATCATATTTTGTGTGAAATAGTAAGCCATGTGAGAAACATTTAAAGAATCCTATATAATTGGAACTCCTCAGAGCCAGTATTACAGATGCTATAATGGAATTTTGATATTATTTTTATGAAATTCACTTGCAGTAATGTAAGACTTTTCACATTTTTGTAAATGGGCATATTACGGCAGTAGGAAAATACTGTATTCTGCTTCTCTGATAGAATAATAAGGTAAATATTAAAGATATCAAAGACTTTATTATTTAAGATATTTCTTCTTTCAAAAATTGCAGAGAGAAGTGTGTCTAAATAAGCATTAAATATATAATATATGCATGTAAGTGAAACTTTATGAATTTTACAAATCCTCGATTATGAATGATTAATGAATATTTGAATTATTGCTGAAATTGGTAGACATATGTAGCAGTTGAGAACTATGAACCTTATTTTGCTTGTGTTATTATAATTATTACAATTAATTTATTTGGTTTATTATGGAATTATTATTATCATCCTTAGTTCCCCAAGATTTTATAAATATATTGAATTTGTAATAGTTTCAAAACCAGTTTTTGTACCATTATTTGTTCAAGACCTGCAACTTATGAAAATGTGTTTAAATATTATAGATAAAATTGGTGAAAGTGTCTCACAATGATGATGGCAGAAATAGCTATTGAAATTCTGTTTTAATAACAATATCTGCTTATTGACTAGACTGCTGCTTAGTAATTAACTGTACTCTATAATAAAATATAATATTTCTTTAAAATATAATTATATTTTTATATAGTGCCTTTTAAGTGCATTAGTAGTGTATATGTATTTTAAATCATAAATTCAAAGAACCACCTGGAGTATTATTTCTTGGCAAGCATATAGCAACTGAACACTTCCTATATATTTTAAGTTTACATTTCTTGCCTCTGTATATAATTTATTTTTCAGTTCTATTATGCATGTTTTTAAAATGCCATTTAGAATATTACAATTTATTGTAATTGCATAAATTTGTTCCTAATGATACATTTTTGTCATTTTATGTAATTAGGAAGTACATGTATATTTTTATGGTGCATACTGCAGTAAAAAGATCATAATAAATGTGAAATCAATTTTTTTCTTCTCATGTCGGATGCTGGACAGCTAACATGAGCCTGTGACACAGGCAGCTGCTAATGATGGGCTTCACCTGTGTAATGTCATTTATGATAGCACAATTATGATCTCTTATTATATCATAGCAGTGAATTGCATTTTACTTGCAGACCCTGCTAAATAAAGTTTAAAAAAAATACTTGGGCATTCCATTATTATTTAATTAAATATTAAATAAATTTTCATCTAGTATTCAATTACAAATCTCATTTCTCAATTATTAAACCACAGTACCAATTACAGCTGATCTGAAGTTCATTTTTATAGAGAATTAAAAGCAAGGTGAACTGTAATTTTGTGTCCTAAATGGACCGTTTTTACATTTGATTATGCACTTACAATATTCCAAGCTTTCAAAAATGGAGTGTACTATTTATTGTGTGGCAAAACTATGATATAACCTTTATCAACTGGTTGTGATTGTATTAATATTGGGAAGCAAACAGATTTGCATTTTTCATTTTGTATTGATAATGCTTTCTAACCGTACAATACATATTAAGAGTATTGTTGTTCAGATTGGGAAACTCGGACAACTAATATTAATACACCAATGTCAAAATTCAATTGCAAGATGTACAACATATGTTCAAGAATTGTATGTATTTTGGTTTGTTATGTGGGGTTGGTATTTTAGATTGCATGAAACTAATAAAAATGTACTGTTGAATCTAAAACAAGTACATTGAATACAAATCTAAAAACAAACACAATGGATAATGAAATTTCCAAATTGATGTATAGTGTATTTTCATTTGAAACCACTTAGCAATGCAAAGTGAGTGTGATTTGTAACCAACAATCCATTTGTACCAACGTTTGTCATATCAACAAACATTATAATCAAGACTCTAATTGCAAAATCTACAGCTTGGATACGTAAAACAGGCATCTCTTATTCTCATATTTTTTTGTTCGAAACCAAACAAAGAACTTACTGCAACTTCCAGAAAAGATTTAGTGGTGGTGGTTCCTCAGATATGGAAAGTCTGTCTCACTGAACTGTGTGGGTCCATATCTCTGTGGGTTGTGGATTCAAGTGCCTATTTTCTGGAGACGGAGTGGTTTACTATTCTTCCTCTGTTTGAATTACCTTTCCCTCCATTACAACTAATTTCTCTCTTTACTACCCTTGGTCTCCAAGTCAGAGAATGGATCACCCAGAGAATATCTCTGAATTAACTATATGAATATAATGCTGTAACAATTACATTAAAAAATGTCTAAGACAGCATTAAATTCAGAATGTGGATTGTGTGCCCCCACTGTGCACTGAAACAGGTGGTTTCTATGTATTATTAACATTTCAAATACGTGCTCGGAGACAATTATTAATAGGAAAGTTGCCATAAAGAAATTAAATGCTTTTCAGGGAAAATAAATATCTACATTTTCATAATATATATTTCCATGATCGTCTTAATTATTTCAGTACAGCATGAATATAGTCTTATGAAATAAATATTATGGGTTTTTTAATTTTGGAAAGAGGGGGGAATTACTTTATTTCAAAGATACCTGAAACCGTCCGATAAAATAGAAAAGAGAAAGCTTCCGGAGACGAAATTTCGGATAAAAATTTGAATAAAAACAACAATAACACCGACCCGAAAGATCGACAGAAATTATAACTGTGGTTTATATTTTCCCCCGTCTCATAAGAGATTTCTGCCGAATGCAAACAACATTTTAAGATGAACGCTAATGTAGTAGAATGACCGACATTGAAGTATATAATGAGCATTTTTAAGAATGATAGTAACGTTGCTTCCATCGTCAGTCGAAGGGAGAGTTCCCACCTGTCGACAATACTACCCTCCATTTACATCCTTCTCCTACTGAGCATTTTGTACGAGTTTTATTGAATAAATATTGGTGAAAGTCCACATTAGTCACGCGCTTTAATGAAGCAAGTGAAGTAGTTTCTCGTTGAACATTGGAGATTATGATACCGAACTGTAAAGCTAAAATAAATTCTATCAGAACTCGCTATTTTCAAATTTTGAGAACCATGCTTCATTACGGAACGATGGAAATAAAATACGAAATGTTAACGCAGCCATTCGAAAAGCAACATTAAAATCAAGCACTCGATAGTCTTATGTTACATTTAATTACATCTAGCAGTAGTAAAGGTAATGCTTCTTTTCATACAGGAACTATCTTAAAAAATTTATTTTCATAAGAAACGCCGTGCAGTTTAATTTATTATTGAAAACATTTAAATTTTAAACAAGTGACGAATTGCGTATAGGCTACTAAACGTAACCAAAAGAAATACGCCATACTGTGAAAGTCATGGTAAATGACGTCATAACTTTTTATCATTTTCGTAGCACAAGATGTTGAATAAAATTAATGGAGTCTATATAAAAATAAAAAGTTCCTATTACAACCAGAAATTAAATTTTTTAATATTTGTAATAATAAAAATATTTCTGGGCAGTCAAATGAATTGATTCGATAATTTAAAAACATTTTAACGATATTTTGTGATAGTACTAAGGGGATTTAAGGTATTTAGTTACGAATTGCTTTACAGGTGCAGAATGAGTTATTAATAATGACACAGATAAAGTTGTCGAATGGCGCTTAAAGTAGAATCCTGAAACATTCAAAATGTTTTCCAATTTAAAACCAATAGAAACTAACCTCTTTTGAAATAATTAATTTCATTCCTTCACAGGATAAAAGATGTGATAACGAAAGATTCGTAGAAAATTATATTTACTATGATTTATTGCATCATGACTGAGCTACGTCATTAAGTATAATGACAATGGACGAATATATACAGTGAACTCCAGTAATGTAATAAACTATATATATATATATATATATATATATATATATATATATGAAGAACGTATCAGAACGTAAGTTTATTTTGAAAATCATTAGATTTTTAAGTTGCAATCTCATAGTCTGTTACATTCACACGTGATTACATTCTTGATGTAAATATAATTGTACTCTGAGGCTCATAAAGTAAATGCCCAGAAACGTTAGTTGGCTTTTACAATTATTTCTTTTTTTTGTGTATTCATACGAACAAGTTACACGTAATGACTGCGTTGGGAAATCAGCTATTATACTTTCTCGCTTGGAGGATATTTGGAATACTCCAGCTCTCGTTCTGGTGTTACACGAAAACAATTACTTTACGGGTGTAAGAAGAACGACAAACAAAACGGAAGCGTGCCTCAGACGGTGAGTGTCTTTCTATGACGCGAATCTAGCGTGTTTTATTTTGTAAACATTTCTCAACTTTACGTTGTTACAACTCGAACAGGTATTGATTATTGAGAATGTTTCTGTTTGTAGCATGTAATTAAGCGAAAAATGAACCGGTCTCATTTAAATTTACAGAATTTATCATATTTAATAACCTCTAACTCAATATGTTTCGTTTCTAAATTTGAAGCTTTAGGTGTTCCATCGCCTGATTATTACAAATATATTATTATAAATGTAAAATGGATTATTTCAAGATATTAGAATACAAAGTAAAAAATATTTACAACAAAGTTCTTCAATTGTATTTACAATTTATTTTTCAAAAACAGACTGTTGTGATTTTTTTTTTAAATTCTACTCACCGTGTCCGTGTATGATTTTTTACAATTATATTTATAGTGGCTTTCTTTGTCAATGAATTTATTATTGTATATATTTTATATCATTTAGAGCTTTTACAGAGTTCATTCGTCTGAAGGCAATTTCCTCCAGCCAACTTTTTTCTATTGAAGGGAATATCGTAGTTTAGTCTACTGATTTTGACTACATCAACCTCCTTATATTGGGGAACTTTGCGTTTAATAAATGCGTATTTCACATTCTCCTTCGTGCATATCGGGAATAGTCGCCGATACAGTCAACTTACATGACAATTTCTGCAGTTCGGGCCAATTGTGTCGGGCCTATCCTCGGTTAAGCCATACGTTTTTCAAATAATCCGACAGCGTCTCCGACAGTTTTATTAATGGACTTTGAAAATTAGGAATCAGCAAAAGTTTACACTCTACAGAAACACCGTCTTTTCAGCTGTGGCCCAAATAAGTTTGGGAAGAAGAATGTGACTTTCGGGAAATAATCAAGATATACGACTTCCATCCTTCCTCCATTTTTAACCTCATCAACAATGCTCTGACACAAAATTAATTGAGGAACAAAATAGATTCAAAGAAATTGTCTCTTGTAAGAGTTTTTTTTTGCGACAACACTTTACGTAATGAGGGGAAAATACAGGTCGTTTTCAGTGACTTCATAACAAAACACCATTAACTCCAAAGCAAGTGAGTCTGAAACTATTTTTGTTGACCCTGTGTTATCATTTTTTTGATAATAGCAATGGGGTTATTTTAAGAACAGAAGAGGAACGAAATGAAACCAACTGAAGGAACGAATGACACGTCTATGATTTAAATTTTAATAGATTACTGCCGAATTCAGAAAAATGTTTTAAGATTAATGTGGTACATTCGGGTTCAAAAGTAAATACATTTTTTTAACAAAAGATTGGAGCTCAGTAATGTGATGCAGTAATTATTTTATCCATACAAACTAAATAAATCTTTGTGTATTGACTGGATATATTGCAGAGTATTCGATTCAGATAATTATTGTTGATGGCGCAACAATTGATTTTTGGAATAGAGACGGGTAGTACGAATCGCAAGAATTACTTCGCGTACTGATGTGATTAACTGAACATTGTCGAGGAAAAGATTTGAAACATTTTATATTATTATTATAAGTGGGACAACCAAGTATTCTGAATTGAGGTTTTGTCATTTACTTCACTTTTTACTGAGACTCTTTCCGTGACCCTGACATTTAGCTAGAATGTGTCAGTTAACACATTATTGTCCCCTTATCGCAAATTTTATTCGAAAGGTGATCATGGCCAGAGCAAGTTACGTTCATTGTACGTACGAATGTGCAAGAGGCGTCCTATTAGTTTATTGATTATCGTGTCCCTATCAAAATAACAAATGAAACGAAGTACTTAAACGGTGATACTTGGATCTTAATTTTAAAACATTGGTTTTCTTTTAACGCTGTATTAAGGTGTAAAATTGTAGGAAATATTTTAATTTTTTATTATCTAATTTAATTTATTAAAGCCTTTACATGTAATAATAAAATGTAGTAATCAATGTTTGCGATTAACACGCCACTGTCCTAAATAAAATCGCTATGGTAGTTTCATATTAACTAAATAAAATTAGTTTCTATCATTTTATTCGAAATAAGGAGGATTCCTTCCCAGCAGTGCTTCGGTTAACTTGTTCCAATTATTTGCCAGACTATTATTTCCCTGCCCTGACGTGGCATTTTCATCTCTCGAATTTTTTTAACATGTGCCGAAAAGATATCAAGTCTTTTGTGGTGTTCCACGGGGAATGTTATTGGGACCGCTATTTTTTAGACTATTTGTGATCCTGCCTGTAGGTGGTCAGATGACTGAAGCCAAGTCATAGTGGACCAAAATCTTGAATTTGGTAACTGAGTAGCTATTTAACAACATTCTCTGCTTTTATATATCAAATATTATATTTACCAATGGAAGTTACCTCGATAGCATACCGGACAATCTATTTGATAATACATATTTATTCTTACAATACTGCCAATTATGATTGTATAGAGATAAAAATGGCATAGCTTTGACACTGTATAGGAACTCATATTGATTGTCATTTGAAATTGGAAAAACATATCACAAATTGCAAACACATTACTATACCTACATTTTATTTTCCATAAGATCGCTAAAATTTTTAACAGTAAACATCTCTTACTGATGTAATATGTCTTTTTTTTGTGCCTGGCAACGTATGGTACAATTTCGTGAGGAGAAAACTAAGTCTTTGAAAACAAATTATATTAAAAAGAAAATTAGTAAATTGATATTTAAAAAAGAGTATCCTCTGAAATTGTATATAAGGTTAATAATAACTTATATAATAAAATATTCCTTTAAATAATTTGTTCATACCTATAAAATGCCTATATGAATATAACTTTTATTCCCCAACAGATTGTTAGTAGAAAAAAAGAGTATTTATCAGACATTGAATTTTTAATTTGTTGAGTGGAGGCTTAAAATGTTTCAATACGAATAGTATTAGTGAAAATTGGTTAATAGATAAAGATAACATAGACCACAACCCATTATTCGCATATTTAATTTGCATATTTCACTCAACTAAATTTGTAAAACGATATATTAAAAGAATATTTTCAACATGCATTAAATGAATTTGATAAATAAGGGTGATAACTACGCTGGAATCATAGAATAGCAAAATTTGGATAATGCACTTCTGTGAACATGTGTCTATCAGCTCTATGCTCTCATGATACCACATGGATAACATAGATCTGAAAAAAAAAGCAGTATTTTATTTTTCTTTAGTTATGTGATGAATCCGAAAAGGAACTGTGTTTTGACCTAACCACATATGGCTGATGAATTAACCGATGGTAGATTGTAAAGCATTAATCTTCTTCTTCTTCTTCTATATAATAAAAAAGGATGTATATTTGTATGTATGTATTTACGTTGTTCTTTATTCAAATTTTATCGCGTGGACAGAATGCAACAAAAATTGGTATACGTATTCTGCCAAAATCGAGAACCGGTACTGTGGGGGTGAGAAACGCCTAGCATACATGTGGAAAGAATTATAATTAAAAACCGTGATCATTAAATATTAAATTACTGCGCGCCAAGAGACAATGACGTCACGCGAGAGAAAGACGTTACTACGCAACGAACAAAGGAAATATTTCCTTTATTAGGAATGAAATAAAGCAGAAATATTTTCTTTAAATAAAAAGTCTAATTTTATACAGCAATACTACATCGAATGGTAATAAAGAAGAATACGAATTACTTTACCATCCTTGCGGAAAATGTAAGCTAATTTTCGCGCTATATTAGTTGTGAGTCTAGCTAACAATTTCATCAATGTAATATTTCGTAATGTATGAAGACTGAGTGACAATTGAGAATTATATCCTGAAATACTCAAGGAATATATTTAAGTATTCAATGAAATACTTTTTCGAGTTCATATAAATAAGTACACGAGCAACGCCGGGCACCCAGCTAGTTCTTTATAAAGACAACTACAAGCTCATTTGTCATTAAATTTGAAACGCAATTGATCGACAGATGTTCAGCATTTAATCCGTTGGCTTGAAAAAAAAAGGGAGATTCTGTTTAGAACCTAAGGATGTATATTATACCGCTAATGCTATTTCAGGTGACAGATGGTGTTTTTTCTTGAGTCTTGATCCCAACAATCCAATAAGTTTTGATGTGAAAGATCCAAATCTCTGACAAGGTAGATTAACTCGTTCTCAGAAAATATAAACCTACAAAAGTCAGAGCTAGAACTTTATCTTCAGTCAATCTGATATCGACATTTCGCTTCCGTATGGTTTGCGTGAACTAGTTCTTGTTTGTTGAACGAGTAAAAGTAGCAGATATGACTAGTTATCGTGTTCGTAACACATCATTGAGCTGGCAGAAGATTGCTACTTACCTTCTCACCAAAAGGGGAGATCTTAATCATAATTAAGCGCTGGTCTTGCCTTGATCCCCAAAATTCAATTAAAAACACGCGAAAGAAACTTTCATAAAAAAAATAACTTATTTCTTCGTTACATTATGAATGGGTTCGCCGCAAATGAAAGCAGAAATAAGCAAGAATTTTAAAGGCATTTTGCAAGATTATAAAATTTTGAAAACTGGAAGAATTGTGATGACACGCTCGATTCAATTTGTTAAACGAATTTTTTGCGAATGTAAAATATCGCTCAAAGTACTTCAGTACTTTCAACATACAACTCTATATCTTTAGATATTCTCAACTAAAACGCAGAAAAATGGTGATTCCACACAACTAAAATCTCCAATATAATTTAAATTGAATAATATTAATTAAATTTACTGATGAACGTAATTATTCTTTGTTTTACAGTTTTAAACATGTCAACAACTTAATAGTCCTATTTATTGAATTCCATTAAATTTTATTACAGATGTTACTTAAATGATACGAAGAATTTACCAAAATAACCCAGTAAATGAGACCTGACCTAAATAAATCGCAAAGAAATTTGGAAAAGCAGCGTCATTTACTTAATTCTTACTAAATTTCATCTAAATTCTCTACATTTGTTATTTTAGGTGCAAATTTATGTTACTTTAGACACTCATCATAATAAATAACTATACACTATTTATTTGAGAATGAAAGTAGAAAATATAATATCAAATTATACACACTAAAAAAAGTAAGCTACTTATTCACATCCAATGTTTAGTTATGCATATTGTCTGCATAAACTATAGATTTCAATCCATTATTTGTTTCTTACATATTCAAGGAAGAAATAATAACTATATGAAGTTGATTTGTCATTGCATTCCTGTCCCCCAACAATTCTATTCATATAATATTTTGTTTTGAAAAACAGTATTTTTACATTTCTCATACCTTCCAATACGATATGTAACAATAAATTATAAAAATTAAAAGTAATGTATTTTAGTGTACATAAGCAATGCTTTCCCATAAGCAATATTGGGCAAAAACTATGGAATAAATATAACTACAGATCTTGAAGTACAACAAATCTTTAATTCTAGTACCTATTATGAACCTTAAATCACTATTATATTTTCACAAACAATTTGTACCTTACTCAATTAAAGCTTTCGATAAACAATCATCCACATTGATGTGGGGAAAAATAGAAATATGACAGGAAATTATTATTTATATAAATTTGAACATTCTCCAGTAGACTGATACATGATGTACTCCTTATTTTCATTTTTGGACTAATTTTTAGTTTTGAACTGCACAATTCTGCAACTTTGTAATTCAGTAACAATTAACGTTTGTTCCTAATTGTTTTATTTCTATGAAGATTAAGCCTGAACACAAGCTTGTTTTATGTTCCCTGATAGCAGTTTTACTATTTTTTTTAAAAAAAAGAACATACCGGTTGTTATTAGAGGTAATACATTTTTTTTACTCTTTTTGAAACATAAAAATGTTTTTGAAAATGGTTATTATGATTGACAGTTGTTTCAGATACACATGTATTAAAAAACTTATGTGTTATCTAAAAATATATGAAACGGGACAACTGTACTACATATGCCATTAAATTTTGTTCTAAATGTGGCTTACCTTCAGGCATTTCAATTTACATTCAACTACACCATTCATGTGACTTGCTTCACATTCACATCCACATTTTTTTAAATCTGTTTGTGTGATTCATACCAGCAGTTTCCTTACTTATTTGACTTACATTCATTTGATATATTATGGTTATATTAATTCTGTTTACGAGGCCCAGATTCCAAGCTATTTGTAAAAATAAATTTCTTAAATCTTTTGTGTACTAAGCATAACAATTGTAAAGTGAGTTGTTTTTTGGGTATCGAGGATTGTGTTGAGTACTGTATGTATGAGAATCTAAAACCTTATTTTATTCCATATTTGTGAAGTTACAAAGGTTCTTTTTGTTCATATATCTGGCAAAGTTATTATTGCTTATTTTAAAATAATACTCTGATACAAGTCCATAATATGTATAGAGTTAGAGGGATTATTAGAAAAGTGTAGAAATTGAGACAGAATTGAAATCATAATAAATTGAAAAAATTTTACCATAGCTATTTGAAAATATTCAAAACTAAACCATGATCATAAATACCCACAAAATGTACTAGACAGCTTAAATGCCATGGTAAACATTTTATCAAGCACAGGTTGAGCACTTGTTGGCATAAATGATCCATTATAACAGGATGTTTCTGGTTTCCTGAAAGAAGATATTATATTTGTTCAATTATACAGATGTGAATCCTATGTAGCAAACACCAAATTTTGAATATTATTGTAATTAGGATTGTACTTATGGTATGAAAATTGATCATTAGAAGTAATACTAATTTTATTATTATTGTTAGTGATGTATCAGTATTTAGTTTTTTTATAATAAGTATTTAAGCATTATTGTTTATTTGTTGTCAGTATGTTTTTCAGGTGATTCTGTTTACAGGTACTGCCAAGGGGCAGATGTCCATTTGTGATTACAGTACAATGCAAACAACTCAAACACATGATGCACCAGATTGCATGGATAGTGAATTTTCAATCCATTAACATTAAGATGATTTAATTCCAATAACTGCATTTTACAATATATATGAACAGTTTGTTGCATTACATCAACACTTTCGAACCATGATATACATTTTATGGTTTCACTTTAGAAATGTTAATCTTTATATAAAATAGATGCTTATTGGGGATTTGAGCTTTATCTGCAGTATTGTGAAGAAATTATAAAATAATCAATGAACTCTTGTGATATCTTGGCAAGTTTTTGGGTTAATCCTTTTTCTAACAAATGTACTTCTCATATGATTTGTTAAATGAATCATGTATTATTTTTAGTATTTAATGAGGAACTTGTGTAAAACACTACAAGAATTGTTCATAATTTCTACATAGTTGCCTAATCAAATAATTAGGTATTGCTTTATGAAAAATATATAAATATGTTCAGATTTCCTCTAACTCTGTAGTTGATCTAAATAAATAATAAATATCTTATTTGACAAAAAAACAGCTATCATATGGAAAACTTGATATATTTTTATTATTTCAAATAAATAAGTAATTTTTCTTTAAATTGAATAATTGTTTTATTATTTTTAATGTTATTACTAAGCCTGTTATATAAATTTAGTCCTTTGTCCAAAATTTATATCCTAGTACTAGATTTTTTTCTATATCCAATTTAAAATACTTTTGTACTTCTGTTTGATAATTATTCACATCATAAAGTTTAATTTTAAATTTGACAGGTATTTTGGTAACATGCCATTTTCCAATTTATAAATATCATGCAATAGTAGTAATATATACACTCTCTTACATTTTATTGTAATTTATAATTCATTGTTAAAAAGTTTAATGTTACATAATTGATTCTAATTTTTCATTTGTGCACATGTCAGCAAAATTCCCTCGAGTAAATCTTAAGAATAGGATATCAAATCCCTTATATAGTGTGTTAATAATTAATTATGAAGGGTCATGTGATCGCTTGGCACAAGTAGGCAACCAGAATATAACAAAAAATACAGTGTTGTATTCAATCGGAAATGTATTGTTTATATATATATATTGTATTAATTTTACTTTGCTGAGCGTTAAGGTGTTAAACGGGACAAACTATCTGAGTAAGCAAATCGAGTGTTGTCTCTCCAGCGATATCGTCACAGAAGTCTTCATTCGTGGAATTGCCTCTGGGGTGAAATATTTAGGTAGTGTTGTTCAATAACGGCAACAAATATGGTAAAAGTTTTAAACTGTTATATATGGGAAAAGTGTAACTGTTCCTTCCTTCCACAGAACGATTCGCGAGGATGGATGCAGCGAAATAAAATGTTAAATACTTCCCCCCCCCCCTCTCTCCCAGAAATATTATTTTTATTTCGTAACGGAAATTATGCGGTCAGACCAGTTGAGTAATGTGGATATTTTAAATTGAATGGAGAAGGGCGAATCTATCCACAAAATGGGGAATTTAAGGTAGGAGCGTTTAATGGCCTGGTTAATAATAAACAAGATATGACAATTTAAGATTTCTTAGTTTAGTTTTACATATATTGCTCCCTGGATTAATTATTTCGGTTATAGACGGTACAGTGAGGGCTTAATATATTATGGGACGATGAAGACAAGATAATCCAGAAAAAAATATAATATGTTGGCTGTTGCAAATATTTTTGAGATGATGAAATTGGAATTAACTTGTTAAATGGCAGGACCGTATTTAACCAGTCATTCGTCTAGTAATATAGTGTAAACAACATTCTTCGAATAGCTCTGTATAATCTCATAAGTTTAAGACAGTCTACATAGTCCAATTTTATTGTCGTGAGAATAAAATTCATAACAATAAACTGTTTGCCGCATTGGTGACTACGCCCGGCTATCGTTCATTCACGGTCGGACATTTTCGGGGCACATCGGGCACCCAGAATTCCGTAGCAGTAGATGTCCGCCATAATTGCTGGTGGCTGACTGTAGGTTGGTCGAGGTGCTATTCAGTCGGACACCCAGCACGGCCTCATGCAGCATTCTCCATCGGATATAAAACAGAAGTTACTTAAGGCACTGGACAAGGAATACAATGTAAGGATTTTAATCATGTTTGCGGCATCCCTCCACAGAAGTAATAAAAAAGTATTAGGGAAGGAACTATCGTAAATGCGCTGTGAAAGTGGCGTGTCTGATTCCAACTTGTGTTTAGTTTTTCACCGAATAAAGTAAGAATTTGCCTTATTATCGCCACAATTCCCGATCTCTGATGTCGTGTACATGTCGTAACTGCGATTTATCAGTGAAAATTACCGAAGGTAGTGAAGAAACTTGAGATTTTGTCTGTGAAAATTTGGTTTACGGAGCTGTGTGAAGACGTCTACTAACTCGGTCCACCTCCTTACGCGGCACGGCGCGTGCGCACTGGACTGTTGAACTTGGTTATGTTTCTTTAGTTTTCTTTCAAATTTTAATTTTAAATGCTGAATTTGAAATGCGATATGATTTTTAACGAATCGTTGGAAACACCGGAATGTGTCGTAAAAATTTATGTTAAGCGTTTAGTTTGGAACTGGAAATTTGATTCGGTAAATACATATTTTAACCTTGTCACCGCCTCATAAATAGGACAGTTTCAACATGTATGTGTTAATCAAATATTGAATCATTCTCCTTGTATAATTTTTTAACGGTGGTCGTAGAGTTGTACAACATTGTATGTTTAAACATTTGTGAAGATACTATGTATGATACCTCTGTCATCGTACGGTACGTGTAATATCAACTTCAAATATGTTGCAATTTTCCGACTTATATCTCATTTAATTTTATTTTTATCTGAATATAATAATTGTTTTGATTAGAAATTTGATTTGAGTTTGTATTTCAACACTTGCCAAGGATTTTTAGATGTGAATGTGAAGATTTGAGTATTGAATCGTTTTATTTGCATTATTTTCTTATGTCTTGTATTTTTTTAAAAATTGTGTAATGGTGCTGGTATAAGACATGTAACGTAGTGTAGTAACTACAGAAGATACCTTGCAATTTTCCAACAAATTCAGCCTAATTCAAATACAATTCAACATTATTTGAAAAACGCACAACTTTGTAATTGTGAGAAAAAGTTATAATCATATTTGTACTATAATCACATCAATAAAATTTGTAATACAGAATTGTACTAGACATTTTATTTTATTATAAATTTATGTTTATGAAAATAATGCCTTATTGGATAAATTTGTGAGTTCAGGTTTAGCAGCTTATAACAATTTCACTTGTTAAAATGTTTTAGGTGGTACTTTGAATTTCAAATGAGACCTTTAGTTTTAATTGGTTGATGTTAGTAAATTCTCTTTATGAATTTTCTATGTAAACCTGGTATTGGTTAACTTCAACACTCATTGGAGCAAATAGCTCTATATAAGTATCTCTTATTGGTAATATTTTAGTTTGTCAGTTCTACTTATTTTGATTTTGAATACTAGTGTTTCTGAATATTTTAAGGTCTTTCTACCATTTGTGTTATAAATTGGCTGCTGTCTACATTTGATGAATATGTGTTGGAGCAGAAGAAATTTACTTTTCAACTTAACTGTTGTACATCATAGGTTTCAAATTTGCACAACAGTTCAATGTATATATTTTATCCAAACTTCTGTTGATTTCAAAAGTAATATATTTAACCAGTTTCATCATATGTGCAACTTTAAATTTCTGAATTGTAAACTGAAATGTTTAGTTTACCAATTTGTTTACGACTTCTCCATTTCTGAAGTATCGATAACATTTGTTGAGGTTTTTGTCAATTGATATACAATATATGTATCTATGTAAAACATAGACTTTAAACTGTTGTTTAACAGGAAATATTGCTCTATGCCTATTTGGTAACATTGGTCCCAATAGTTCTTCATTGCACGTAATGCTAGAGAAGACAATATTAATAATTAATTCTTCACTTGGATAGAAACCCAAGAATATTTTATAAAGACTACAGTCTTTATTAATATTTTTGTTATTGTAAACCTAGTTATTATTTGGTATGAAGTAGTTTGTGTTTCTTTGCCCCATGTTAGAAAATCTTATGTAAATTTGAATATTTAAAATGTGTATGGGAATATTATAACTAG
Source organism: Zhengitettix transpicula (assembly GCA_037074705.1). Taxonomy (NCBI): domain Eukaryota; kingdom Metazoa; phylum Arthropoda; class Insecta; order Orthoptera; family Tetrigidae; genus Zhengitettix; species Zhengitettix transpicula. The sequence goes on from CM073595.1 coordinate 7,410,024, forward strand.
CTCTCCATAACTGAAGATTGTTTTTCTTCAAGGAACTAAATGGAGTTATATTTATGTTATAGTCCTCAACAATTAACATTATTACTTGCTCATAAATTTCACAAAGTTATTCACCACTAATCGAAGGTGTAATAAGATTTGTGTTAAAAACAAAACAATTTCAACTACTGGAGCTGTAATTAATGCTCCTGTGATTTTTATATTTTCATCACATGTGCATAACATTTAGTCAGTTACATTAGATATGATTCATTTAAAAAAATTACAGTAGTTCTTCTGTGTACATGCATTCTGTATACCAATATTTGTTTTTCATAATAAACACTTTGTACTTAAAACATAAAAAGTTCTAAATCTTTGTTTCTCGCTAGATTGTTGTTTTAGTATTTATCTCTAAATTTTATTTGCTATAATGTTATGTGCGTTTCTTGCAGGTATTTTTATTATTATCTGAAACTAGGATTTGCTGTGGAACTATTATGTAAATTGTGCACAGTTAAGTGTGCCATAATTTGAATACATTTCAAATTAATTTTTTTTTAACATTTCCTGTTTACTCTTTTGAGCTACTGTTTTCTTTCAGAACCAAATGTTTGATCATTTAAAGTGAATTTAATTGCGGTCAAAACTTTCTACTACATCACATAATTTGCGTAGACCTATATAACTATTGTCCATTAATTGTATATACTGTCGAAATTTAAATATAAGTAGTGGTATTATGCAATAAGATTTGATTGACTCGTTCTAATTTTACCTTGTGATTTTGAACAATCCCAACTGTAAGACAAAGCATATGTGTAGAACATATTTATCACACATTTCATCTCCCCTCCTTTCAATGTTTTTGGGGTATAGTGAGTACATTTTTCTCTACAATTCTAAATTGGACCATCATTAACATAGACCCAGCCATTTCTTAATTTCACTCGAGACATCTCAAATGACTTAGTTTACTGGATGGTCACAATGTTAATATTTCTGAAGTATCGATGTTTGTTGAGGTTTTCATTGATTGGTATTAAAGATTTAAACAATATTTTTGAACCATAGTATTAATCAGTAATATTTGTCAGTCTATTTTATGATTCATTTGTTAGTTTCTTTGTATACAAAACAAAATTAATGTGATACATCCAAAGTAATTTATTTATATAGGAAAGAGCGAAGGATTTGCATGGCTTACCTGAGAATCAATAGTGGTCACAATGTCGCGCAGAATACATGGTTAAAATATTCTAACATGTTATCCTCATCCTTCAGGAGAATGAGTTCACTCCTCTTGTTCAACTTCACTATGAAGGTGGAGGATAATACCTTCATAGTATTTGCCTGCATATTCTGTCAAAACTGATGATTGATTGGTATTCAGTTATACCATGCTGTCTTTCATTCTTTTTTATCTACATCAAATTTTGTGTGTGTGGTAGAAAGATGGATTATTGGCATATTATAATAAAACTGAGCGGGGTATCTCGTATTTTTAGAATTATCAAGCCCCTTCGTTAGAATAGTTTTAAAAGAAAACCTCTGACGCTCATCTGTGGAAGAGGTGTTGTATCCTAAAAGATTAAATAAATTTCAGTCCATGTTTAAACATGGTTTTGTTATGTAGATATGCCATGAACTCTCATGCCTATTCATTGTATTTATAAGGTATGTAAAAATGTGTCATTCTTTTGCGAATATATAAACACAATACACACACTAATCGCTTCCAATAATTAATTTACCTTTAAAAATTGAAAGATTTTGAGAAGCTAAATACTCAGGCTTCAATTGTTCTAAATATAACAGAGGTAGTATCAAATCTAGAGAACTGCTTCAATATACAGCTGGTCATCTATTAGTAAATCTATTGCAAATGTGTACTAGTGATGACCAGAAAGTTTTTATAAATTTTTGTTAGGGTTAACTAAATTTTTTCCACTGTCTCAATTGAACATAATTATCAAATTACTTTTGTATTTACAGGTTGTTGATGTTGAAGCAGTTATTGAAATCATCAGTATTCTTGAGAGGACACCTATTACAAAAGAAGTTTTGGAGGTAATGGAATTTCTAGTTTTTGAAATATTAAAACTATTATGTGTATGTGTGTGTATGTATGTATGTGTGTATGTATATATATATATATATATATATATATATATATATATATATATATGCGTAACGCTGTCAAAAATAATTGTGATCTTGGTATGGAAGGGGAAGAGATTGTTTGTGGCTTACCTGAAATTTTAGTATGGTTTAGCTACAAGGAACTGAAGGAAGTGTGGCTATATATATATGTGTGTGTGATGGTAGATTAATTGAAGAGTGTTAGCATCAATCTATTGTTTATTATGTAATTAAAATAAGACATATATTAATTACTATGATAAAAATAACAAAACCTTGTCAGTTCTTTAAAAAGCTCCTTATTTAATGCAGGACTTCCAGTATTTTGCATTTTCTATTGATCACACTTCATTTTTACCTAAGCTACTATGATACATATTTATTTTTCATGCAAGAATGTTGTAACATTGATATTGCATTTAAAGATTTGTTTTTAAAAAAAAATATTCAAGCAGCCCTTTTTAAAATGAAGCAAACTATTTCAGGTTACTTGAGTATATATATCGGGAAATGCTTTGGTGTTTTTCTGTGAAGTAATGTCTTCGTGTTTTCTCTCTTCTACACATAATTTGCATTTCTATATTCTATAAATAAAGAAATGTAAGCAACAAATGAATGAATGTATTAATTTCATCATAGCAACATTAGTACCTTCTACGATATGTTGCTATTATTTTTCTCATGTATGGTTATTATAAAACATTTCGAAACTCTTTGTCCAAGGTTTCACATATTGGGAATTCTTTGGTAATCATTTAATTAATTGTATGAAAAATTTATTTCCTATTTAAATGTCATTGGTGTGCATTAGAGAATGACTTGTTTACCAACTGTTAAGTGTGGTGCCCCTTTCTGATATTGTCATTATTTTTTTTCAGACAACCAGACTTGGTAGATATATTAATGAGTTGCGTAAGAAGACAACAGATGGGTTTTTGGCAAAAAGGGCAAAAGATCTTGTGCGCCAGTGGCGTCACATGATATTACCACAAGATTCTCAAACTTGTGGAACAGTAGCATCCTCAAACCATAAAGTGAATGGGCTGAATGTGGGGAACCGTTTAAGCCCAGGTTTAGTCACAAAGGATGTTCAGTCAAGTGGCCCAATGAATAGTTCCACAAGTCCTAGTTTGTCACCTTTCACGAACAATAGATCATTTCATCTAACTGTGTCCCCATCTGGCTCTAGTGAAAAGAGTACAAGTCCTGCATTGCAGACTTCCATTACTGCTAAAAGTATGTCCAACTCTAACTTACATCCAAAACATTTCCGTGGACTTCAACCACAGTCCCCTAGTTTACATCCAACGCTAATGTCAGATCCAGTTCCAAAAACACACGCCGCCAACAAACGATTACGAAAACATTCTGTTAATGATGATGATCCCCCCAGCAAGATTGTGAGACAATCAAATGGTGGTGTCGCCAGTGGGTCCTTACAACCACCAGATTCTGATATAATTGGTGAATGTAGTCGTGACAGTTTTGGAGGACTGAGTGACCAAGGATCTAGCAGTCCAAATTCATATGAAGTGCCTAAAAGTAGGGGAAGGAAGATGGGTTCTATGAAGACTTCAAAAACAAATCAAACTATTAATAGTAGTAATATTGTGCCATGTGGAGATGATATAGTGAAGGAAAAAATAGCTTCCATTGCAAGAACACCACGAGTGAAGACAACACAAGAACTGTTAGCTGGTTTACAGGCAAAAACAGGAGTTAATGAAATGAAAGGTGTGCTTTTCGAATCTAAAGACAATGTAGGAAATAGTACAGCAAAAGTCTCAAAGCGTGTTCAGTGTACTGAAGTTTCTCAAGGTGCAAGTGAATATTTGAGAAATTTTGAGATATCTAAAAAGAAAAGTGGGATTGACACGTCTGATAAGTCAGTCAGTCATTCGTTCAGTGCCTCGGTAAATTCTGGTGTCGAACTGACTAAATCAGTAGCCGTAGAAGAGAAATTATCGAATGCATACAGTAGTGTCTCGGGCGTAGATCCTGTTGACAGGGAAATAAACAACATCCTCTCTCAACTACCACCAATTAACTATGATAGTATTTGCTGGAGTGATGATGAAAAACATATTGATGATAGTACATCAGAAAATCTAGATCCAAAAGACTTGTTTACTAATCAGATAGAAGGTATAACTGGTAATTACTCGGAATGCATAGATAAAGAAAGCTGTTTTAGGGAATGGCATGAATGTGTTTCGAGACATTCTTATAAAGAGGAGCTGTTACATATTTTGCCTTATGTTGTCATTGATTAATTGAATAGTATTGTATTAACTTTGCATGGAGTAATATTCTTGAATTGTGTTATCTTTGGTATTTGTTAAAGGGGAAGCAGTTACGTGAAATACTTTTTAAAGCAAAAATAGAAATACCTCTCAAACCATTGAAAATTTTCCCACATTCATGTTATCAATGAGGTAAACTATATAGTTTGTGTAGAACACATCATGAATTGTGTATTCACTGTCTATCTATGAAGGAAAATTAATTGTATCAAGTTTATACTTTAACAGAATTTTTTTCTTTACATAATTTCACCAATTGTTTTGCTAGCATTTTAAATCGACTAATTCAGCTGATAATACTTGAGCAGGCAGTCTGTTAAGCTCATAAATAGTTCTCGGTATTCACATGGGTTTCGCATATATTATATTTAAACACAACGTTTCGATGACTAAAATCTCTTTTGTCTTCGTCTAGAAAGTGACGACAGAGATTTTAGTCGTCGAAATGTTGTGTTTAAATATAAATATGCAAAACCCGTGTGAATACCGAGAACTATTTATTGAACAACTACACCGGGAAAGGCTTCAATCTTGGTCTGTTAAGCTGCTTCAGCAAGATGTTAGGAAAGTGAAAATTTTCTTTAGTTAAGAAGATTGAAAGGTGTACCCAAATTTACATAAATAATTTTAACATAATTTAGACTTCAGTACACACAATTTGATTGAAATAGATTAAGTGGGATAAACAAAAGTTCTAAATCTGCTGAAAGATTCAATTCTTGGTTCTGACGACATTGAATTTCTATTATTAATGAAATCCTTTTTGTTAAGTGTATTCAAACATTTTGTTCTCAATATAGGCAGGATCAAATACTTCTGTGATCTTCATTTGGTAATGTTTATGTAAAATCATTTCATATATTTATGTTCAAATTTTTCATATGAAAGGTTTGTTTGCAGTTCCCAATTTATATATTGATATAAAAACATTTAATAGTCACAGTTGCATTCATATTGTTCATATGAAAGGTTGTGTTAGCGCTTCCTGATTTATTAATGTGAACACTATTCTTTACAACAGCCCAATCTTTGAGATAATATCTTTTCATTAGATTATTTGTAAGAAAGTTTTACCAGCATTTGCAAACTTATTTTTGTGAAAACAATTATTTAATTACACAATATTTGATATGTAAAGCATTACATAGTTATAATGCTGTGTTAGCAGTTCTTTTTAGAACCACAATGCTTGTAACTACCCATTATTTCATCGTTTTTGATTGCTCTTCCAAATTTATTTGTGTGAACACAATTATTCAAGTGCCCAATTTTCATATAAAATCATTTCAGTTACATAAAATCCATCATATGAAATGTTGTTTGAACATTCTGATTTATTTATGTGAACATGAGGATTTAGAATTGCCTAATATTTGATACAAAGTCAGTCCATAGTTATACAGATTCATATGAAAGGTTTTGTTTGGATTTCCAAATTTATTTCAGCACCATTATTCAATTACCCAATATTTGATGCAAAATCAGATATATTCAAATTTTTAATTTGAAAGGTTTTTCTCAGTTTCAAATTTAAACTGCCTGCCATTTGGTATGTATTCATTTAATAGTTATACAGTTGTTCATATGAAATGTTGTGTTTACAAATTATGTTGGGATACATGTTATTACAATTTAAAGTGTTTGAATTTATTGCAACATTTCTCTGTGATAATGTTGATTGTCTGGGTTATATGTTTCCAGTTTATTGTGATAATTTCCAAAAACTTTGGAACAGTTCCAGATTTATTTATGACTGATAATAGAAGTATTTGGTATAGATTGTTTGTCTTCAATTTTTTTCAGTGTATTTGAATAATGTGCAAGATTTTAAAAGAAATGATTTTCGGAAATTATTTGCACAAGGTGATTTAACATAAAAATTATGCAAAACATTCCTGCAATGCTTGAATCAATAGGAATATAATCAAGAATTTTGTAAATTGGTCTTCATGTATAAAACATTGTTTGAAATTGTTCATGATTGTAAGAGAATATAATTAATTTCAGTTATTTGTGTGACTGATGATTAACTTGGATTGCAAGAAGTGCCTGAATTCACATTAAAAACAGCAATATATAAATAGAAGTTTACTTTGATATCTTTTTTAAAAGTATGATATTAATTTTATATCAGTATTAAGTCATAATATTATGTGTCAGTTACTTCTTGCCCCAAAACATCTATGAAAAGATGATTCTAGTTTGAATTTCATGGGTTTAATTCAGAAATATTTTGGTTTAATTGAAAACAAAGGAAGAGATGTTTGAAATAGTGAAACAGCCTATTAAATGTTACTGAGCATAACTGAAACTGAATACAATCCTTAGTCATTTTATTGGGTAGAATCAATACTTCATTATCAAAGTTTTTGAAGGTAAATGCCTGTGGAGCTTAATGGGTTTCGTAGTGTAAGACACTTTGTTTGGTGTAAGAAACTTCCATGGTCTATACTGTATTCCTTGGTCCAAATTCTTACTCTTGTAACTCCTTCATTACTTCCCCAAAACAAACAATGGAACATGTCTGAAAATTATAGTTTCTCCAAGTAAAGATAAGGCACAATTTGATTTGTCGCAATCGCCTTCCTTGACCTTTCATCCTGGGAAAGCATGCATATCATCTGCAGTAATTCACTATCATCTTCCTTTTTTTGTAATTCTGGCACAAATTTCGGAATTAGCTTTCAAAAGTCAGGTTTTCTTGATCTTTTTTCATCCAAAGAGATATGCAGCATTATGTTGTATTGGTTCATTCAAAATGTGTGAAAATGAATGACGGTTTCCTAATTTAATCTCTTATTAATGTTACATCTAGAAAGTGATGTGAATATGCTGAAAATGAGGTAAATGTTTAGTGGACATAAATTTGGAAACGTATATTATTTATCGGTGTTTTGATTTGTTTAGCCTTATGCTAATATTCTTTAGGATAAACATGAACCACTTTATATTTAATGAAGTTTATGTGCACGGAAAATTGTCAGATCAAAGTTACAGCTTTTTTAAAATAGAAATTCACAAGTTTTGTTGGGTAACTGAATTTTGAGACGGAATATACCAATTTGTAAGCTGTCTTTTGTTCTTTGAAAAGGAAACATTGGGTTTCTTGTCTTGCAACTAGTATAAATGACTTAGTTAATAACTAAGGAAACAATATTCTTATATGAAAAGAAACGTCAAAAATTCTGCAAATTTAATTATGCCAGTGTTAACCTTTTTTACCTCTTTATTAGTTTTGTTTTCTACACTGTTGATTTACGCAGGTAATATTGTTTCCTGGTGAAGGTCTTTGAGAGAAACACTAGGTGCCTTTTGGCACAGTTGTCTGATGTCTGCTCATGTATCTTATTGGCCGTTTTTTGTGTGTATATGTACATGCTTGATACATATTAAGGTTCAAACATGTTCACGTACAAGAATATGGTCATGTGTGCCTGTCGTTAATGATCATGATGGTGATGTAATCAGTTGTGAAAATATTCAACCAGAATTTTGATACATATACAATAAATATTCTAACTTATATTGGGACTGTTTCCCCAAATATTGACATAGAAATACAAATGTCAACTAATAGAATGTTCAATTGCCTTAAGACGTGTGCTGCTTACATTCTGTTTCAGGTAAATAAACATTGTATACTCATCTCAGCATTTTATTTCACTGTCAAGTTAAAAGCCATGCATCAGATCTTGTCAGTGATATTTTTAAATAATTTCTTTAAACAGTTTAATAATTATTTTTAATATGTAGAAATGCAGTAATAAAATATTACTGTATTATTTCTGTTAACTTCCTAAAGACTTAGTCTTGTATAGCATCCAGTATAATGATTTAATTAAAATATTGCACACAATAAAAAAAACATAGTTCCTTTATTGTCTCTTATATTGATGTGCTTCAAATAGTAGCCTTCCAAAAGCAGCCCCACAATTTATAGATGTCATGTTAAAATAAGTCTGTCAATAACTATATTCCTTCATATTTACCTTATTGTATCCACGTTGATTGGATAATGGTTAATACTTTTTTCGGGGTGGCACAGTTGATTCAATTTGTTTTGTTCATCTATAAAATATAAATGATATGCAACATTCTAATTTAGTTGTTTATTTTAATTTCATTATCAAATTTTAAGGTCTTCTGTACCAGACAATTTGGTATTAATGATTTATTTCATCCCCAATTTTTGTGTTCTGCTCTTACATTTGTTAGTAACACTATGATTTTCTCAAATACTCTGTGATAAATACAATGTATTGTAATTTAAATTTATAGATAGTTGAATAGAAACAATTTAAATTTTGTGTTACTATAGAGTTAATTAAAATATTTTTCTAATGCAAGAAACTGTTTTCATTTACAATAATTCTTTATGAATTTATTGTAGCCAAATGTTCAAATTATTTTTATTGGCAGTAAGAAGTTGTTTCTATCAATCCATTTAGACATTATAGATTATATTCGTGTGTGATGTTAACATGTGAATAAACCATTTTTTAGTAAAGCAAACCAAAAATGCGCTCTCATATCTCCAAACAGAGATTTGGTCACTGTCAAATACATGTCTGCTTTCACCAGGAAAATGAAAATTGAAAACACAAATTTCGTATGAATCCTTTTCATGTTTACTTTTCTCATGTGATTTGGAGAACAAACTACATGTTTCAACAATCCTTTTTGGTATATATTTTATGTACTGTATTTATAATTGTTTTATAAATTTGCATATATTATTTATTAACCCTTCATATTTTATTTTATGATTTAATTCCTTTGTTTTTAAGTTGGTCATCCCATTTTCATATGGAGCTAAAGAATGAAACTTATAAAATTGTTACAATGTTTGTGTTTGTTTTACATAAATCCTAGTCATAAAATATTGGCATACAATTTATTAATCAAACCCTTAATCAGAAGTCTAGGCAATTTCAGTTCATCATTAAATTTACATATCAGTTTATTAAGCTGTTCTTTTGTTCATAATGAAATATAAATAAAAAAGTTAATTTATTGCTGCATATTGGTGAAATGTTTCTTACTGAAACCTTAAAAAAATAACATACTATTTTAAAGGTTTTATAAAGTCCCAAAACTGCTCAATAGGCAATGAAGGCTTATTTAGCAAACCAAGAATATTTTTTTAGTGCATGGAACTATAAATGGCTTGCTAATATTACATTGTTTACTGGCTTGTAAATTGCAAGTGTAACAAAAGTTCTCTCTGCTGGTTCTGGACATATATCTTATATTAGAGGATAAACTAAATACATTTTATTTTTAGTATTAAAATGCATTAGCCTTTGAGGAGCATACAAATACAAGATCTTGGATATCCAATTGGTAAAGATATGGAGGAAGATAAAAGGCTGCAGAATGCCAAAGATTTAATTAAATATTTCATGATTTCAAATATATTTCTGCTAAGTGTAAATATCTACGTCAAGTTATTGCAGGGTAAGATTTTCACTATTCTTATAAAGAAAGAAATTCAACCTAATGAAGGTAAAAAATGTAAGTCTGATTGAAAATAATAAGAGAGAAAGCAAATTCAGACCAAACAATTGATAATGAGTAAAACAACGTTTCTGGGACCCTTATTCCTTTCGTCAGGTGCGAAGAGCCTAGAGCGACACAACTGCAGTTGACAAAACGACAATGGGGGAGCCTAAGGGTTAGCGTAGTATTAAGGTATATTATCACTTTCTTGTCTGAATTTGCTATCTTCTTTATTCACTAATGAATGTAATGCAGAGTTTAAATATTTTACACGAAAATGATTCAATTTTCGCTGAAAATTTTGACACCGTTTTCCCAAGAATTCAAGTTTGGAAGCAGTTTATTGACAAAAGCTGGTCTGTGCGACAATTTATTCCTTTGCAAAATTAAGTCCTACATTCATAGTTATTTTGTGTAATAATAAAGTTCTGTTTAGCAACTCTTTAGAAATGTTACTTGAGGTAGCATTTTTAAACATTTATTTTATATATATGTACTACAGTAACTTGGGTAGTATTGATATCTTTTGGACACACAAATTGTACGATTTTCTCTTTATTTTTCACAGAATCAAGTAATTGTACATAATTCTAAAAATGTATAGAAAATCGACTATACATTTAGTACGGACCTATCCTTAATTTCATAGTATGCTTACATGGACATTACGATAATATTTTGAATGACGATACTTTTGAATGATTTAGCGAGCAGCCGATGAATGAATCATCCTATTATTCCACCTGTTGAACTTAACCAGAAATATATTCTTCTACTTTATGAATTTCCTCGTAACTTTCCAAACTAATCTTCAACTTCACTGCAGAGAGTTGAATAAAATCTCGGATACATCAGAACTTATAAATAGTTCTGAACGAAGGCCATAAACTGGGTTATATAGTCTATGCTTGGAGAAAAGTACAGTAAAAAAGGTTAAGGGAGAGAGTTATTGTAAATAAAGAAAGAAATACCATAGTTTCGAGCAGAAAAAACTCTTAACGGAAAGATGGAGTGAGAATCAGGGCTGGACGCACGAGGCCGAGCGCTTTTCAGCGAAATAAACCTAATAAATGAAGTTATTTAAGGTATGGAGGTACTTAACAACTGACCGATGAAATGTGTGATTTATTGCTAAATTTGACAGTGCCTGGGTGAAAATGACGGGCGGTTCAGCTCTTCTCTGACCGGGATGAAAAAATTGTCAATTGTTGTGTAGCTGCATAGGCTAAAAATCTAAATAAAATAAAATTATGTTAGCAGACCAGAGAGTGCGCTGGCCAATGACCGTTTAATTTATATATATATTCCTTGTCACGAATATCGAAGGTACATGGATGAATGAGCGATTATCAAAACTTTGTTTTCCGCAAAGAGCACATTTCCAGCAATGTCTGCAATAAGTGCTCAACATTCCGAACACAACAGAAATACATGCTTGGTAGCGTCGAAGGAGTGATTGGCCTACAGTTGAAAATAAGGTTTTCCCGTAGATGTATCAGATTATGTACGGCCAAGCAAACTACTTCTATCCACAGCATTGCCAGAAAATCACAGCGGCCTAGTTTTTTAATATTGTTCGTAATTTTGAGCATTTATTGTAAAAAATGCTGGAAAGAAACATTTTGCGATGATCAAAGATTGAAGCCTTCCCCGGTGTAGTTGTTCAATATATTGTTCTCGGAGTTCAACCGGGTTTTGCATAATTATATTAGAACGCAACGTTTCGACGACTAAAAGCTCTGTCGTCATCTTCTAGGCGAAGTGCCGGAACCTTTTTTTTTTTGGGGTAATAGGCTACATGAGGGTAATCCACGTTCTGGCAACTCCCCTTTAATAGCATAGGAAGGGACTTGAAAGGGGGGATGCGGTAAGGTAGAAGAAGGCAGCCAAGGGTTAACTAGGGCCCCCGGGCTATGGTTTAAGGATCCTACCCGGCAATTGGCCTAAAAGTGATGCAGGTAAAAACCCTAGAAAACCTGCATCAGGTAGGTCGGGCATTTGGTACTTGTCCCACGCCCTTCCGGTAGCGGGAGAGGAGTTTGCTGTGGGGTCACAGCATTCCCTTCTCCGTGTCTCGACCAGTTTAGGAGGCAGCTGGCCGACTACTCCAATAGGAATAGCGGACAACTCTTACCGTATGCCCAACGTCTGCGACCCCGGAACATACACCTCTCCAAGCTGGCCGAGTTGCCTCGGCATGTGGGAACCTTAGTTCAAAACGGAGAGGAAAAGGCATACCCAAAGGTAGCCCCTTCGTATCTCTCGTAAAAGGTTCTACCTGCGAGAGAAAATCCCTCGCAGGTACTTCGATCTCGATAGTCCACGCAGGTAACCATTTTTTTTGGGGGTAATAGGCTACATGAGGGTAATCCACGTTCTGGCAACTCCCCTTTAATAGCATAGGAAGGGTTTTGAAAGGGGGGATGCGGTAAGGTAGAAGAAGGCAGCCAAGGGTTAACTAGGGCCCCCGGGCTATGGTTTAAGGATCCTACCCGGCAATTGGCCTAAAAGTGATGCAGGGAAAAACCCTAGAAAACCTGCATCAGGTAGGTCGGGCATTTGGTACTTGTCCCACGCCCTTCCGGTAGCGGGAGAGGAGTTTGCTGTGGGGTCGCAGCATTCCCTTCTCCGTGTCTCGACCAGTTTAGGAGGCAGCTGGCCGACTACTCCAATAGGAATAGCGGACAACTCTTACCGTATGCCCAACGTCTGCGACCCCGGAACATACACCTCTCAAAACTGGCCGAGGTGCCTCGGCATGTGAGAACCTTAGTTCAAAAAATCCAGAGAGATGTGAAGGAATCCACTAAGGAAGCCTCCGCCAGAGCTCTCTGGGCATGGGGGTATCTTTCAAAAGATCATCACCGATCCGATAATATATGATTCTTGATGATTCTATTCTTGAACCATTCCATTGCATATTATATATATATCCTCCATGAATCATCACGCTGTGAGAGCCAATCAGCGCTCAGTCAACAGTCCGCCTCAGCCATGTCAGCAAAGGCCGGCCACTCGCCGAGGTACATCACCCTCAGCAACCCCAGCCACAATAGAGCTTAACAATGTTATAGCTGGGTCTCAAGTCTTGCTCAATTGAAACCCGGTGTCCCGGTTTAGCAGGTTGTCTTGTGTCCTAATATGTATGGCCTCTTTGATGATGCTGCTCCAGAAACCATTGACACGATCCAAGATTTTGGTTTCATTGAACTTTATGCCATGGCCGGATTTCTATGGCATGTTCTGTCACCGATGACTTATTTGGCTGTTTGAGTTTCAGATGTCTTTGATGTTCTGTGCATCTGTCCATTACCGAGCGAATAGTTTGGCCGATGTACTTCTTGCCACATTCGCATGGTATGCTGTAGATCCCAGGTGTACGAAATCCTATACTGTCTTTAACCGAGCCAAGCATTTCTTTAATTTTCTTTTGTGGATAGAAGACTGTCTCAATGATATGCTTGGCCAGTAGGCGTCCTATTCGGTTGCTGATGTTAACGGCGAAAACAATGTAAGCATGGTTGACTGCAATTTCCTTTTCCTCTACTGTTTTCTCCCTTCGGAACGCAAGTGCCCTCTTTATCTGGCCGGGATTGTATCCGTTCTGGCGGAAAACGGTTTTAAGATGTTCTAATTCACCAGCTAGATTGTCTTTGTCTGATACCACCCTGGCCCTATGGACCAAGGTTGAGAGAACTCCACTCTTCTGTGACGGATGGTGGAAGCTGCTGGCATGCAAATTACAATGGAGGTGGAGAAGAATGGGCGCCTTCCCTTCCTAGATGTTCTAATCCGGAGGAAACAAGATGGTGGACTTGGCCATTCCGTTTATCGGAAAGCCACACATACAGATCGGTATTTGCATGCCAGCAGCTTCCACCATCCGTCACAGAAGAGTGGAGTTCTCTCAACCTTGGTCCGTAGGGCCAGGCTGGTATCAGACAAAGACAATCTAGCTGGTGAATTAGAACATCTTAAAACCGTTTTCCGCCAGAACGGATACAATCCCGGCCGGATAAAGAGGGCACTTGCGTTCCGAAGGGAGAAAACAGTAGAGGAAAAGGAAATTGCAGTCAACCATGCTTACATTCCTTTCGCCGGTAACATCAGCAACCGAATAGGACGCCTACTGGCCAAGCATATCATTGAGACAGTCTTCTATCCACAAAAGAAAATTAAAGAAATGCTTGGCTCAGTTAAAGACAGTATAGGACTTCGTGCACCTGGGGTCTACAGTATACCATGTGAATGTGGCAAGAAGTACATCGGCCAAACTATTCGCACGGTAATGGACAGATGCACAGAACATCAAAGACATCTCAACCTCAATCAGCCAAATAAGTCAGCGGTGGCAGAACATGCCATAGAATCCGGCCATGACATAAAGTTCAATGAAACCAAAATCTTGGATCATGTCAATGGTTTCTGGTGCAGCATCATCAAAGAGGCCATACATATTAGGACACAAGACAACCTGCTAAACCGGGACACCGGGTTTCAATTGAGAAAGAGTTGGGACGCAGCTATAACATTGTTAAGACGAGGGGTCCGGAGCTCTATTGCAGCATACCTGCCTCCCAGGAAGAGGCTGCTAAGGGCGGACCTAGATGCCATATTTGGCACAACCGATGCTATATTTCTAGACGGGGATCTAAATTCCAAAAACACAGCGTGGAAGTGTAGAGCTTCCAACATAAACGGTAACTTTCTTTTTAATTATGTCACACGAAATGTCATAACAGTCGTCGCTCCAGACGCCCCCACACACTACTCTACGCAAGGGCACAGGCATGACATACTAGATATAATGCTCTTGCGTAACCTCAATGTTTGTACAAACACTACAGTACTGGCTGATCTGAGTAGCGATGACAACCCAGTACTTACAACAATATCCGTTCAGGAGAATTATCTTGCACCCACACGCACACCTATGCGTCAAATTGTTGACTGGGAACGCTATAAGCTAGATGTGCACTATTGGCTGAACAACCCTCCCCCATTAAATTCTGAGCAGGATATAGAGCTGGGAATCAATCACATAAGCGACGCAATCACTGCTTCACTCCGTCACGCCACGGTTAGGGAAACGATTCCTAGCAGAAACAACGAAATACCGGATGATATCAGAGCCCTAATTAGGGAGAAAAACCAATCCAGAAAGAGATGGCAGAAATGGCGAGATCACGCAGATAGACGAACCTGGGAGACTATCTGCGGAGATTCGCCAAAGGTTGATTACCTTTAGGCAGGACAGCTGGGATAGCGTACTCAGAGATATAGACTCTGAACCAGATTCTAATGGAATCTGGGCTCTCAGCAAGTCGCTCCGCTGCCCTCGAGGCGCAATACAGCCAATGCACGGTCCCAATGGGACAGTGTATGACGCTGCAGACAAGGCTAATGCAATGGCAGACACCCTTGAGCGCCAGTTTCAGCCAATAGATCCCATAGATGACGACGACACAGATGACCTGGAGGAGTTCTACGATCACGTAGAACAACACGTCCAGTCATTAATGGCACGTGCTCCCTCTACCGAAGCGCCTCTTTGTTCTGAACAAGAGGTGGCGAGTAAGGTCAAGTGTACGAAGTCAAAAAAGGCACCGGGCCACGATAGGATATCCCCAAAATCTCTTAAATGCCTCCCTCCTTCAGGGATCTCATACATCACCAACATATTTAACAGTTGCCTGAAGCTAAATTATTTCCCCACGTCCTGGAAAACAGCGAAAGTCATTGTATTCAAAAAACCCGGAAAGAACCCCCTCTTCCCCCAAAACTATCGTCCCATTTCGCTTCTCTCGACTCTGTCGAAAACTTTCGAGAAGATAATTTTATCGCGCCTCAATGACTTTCTTGAGCAAAACTCTGTTCTTATACCAGAACAGTTTGGCTTCAGGCATGGTCATAGCACAATCCATCAAGCAGTTAGGTTGGCACATCATGCCTACGAAGGATTACAAAATAGAACACACATTACAGGCGCTGTACTCCTTGACCAAACACAGGCGTTCGATAGGTTATGACATGATGGATTGCTCTACAAGCTAGACCAGTTAGGGTGCCCGGACTACATGAC
Organism: Zhengitettix transpicula; assembly: GCA_037074705.1. Taxonomy (NCBI): domain Eukaryota; kingdom Metazoa; phylum Arthropoda; class Insecta; order Orthoptera; family Tetrigidae; genus Zhengitettix; species Zhengitettix transpicula. The sequence goes on from CM073595.1 coordinate 7,426,029, forward strand.
ACATTTGTTACACTCTTATTTGAGTAATAGACAATTCTATGTCTACTGGGACGGAAAGGCCAGTCCTACTAGGAACATACAGAGTGGGCCCTACTCTGTTCAATATCTACATTAATGACGTTCCAAAGAGTCCGGAAACCGAGTTAGCGTTGTATGCGGATGATGCAGCCTATTTCGCCTCTGGGCATAATCAAAATTATGTAGCAAAAAAGCTCCAGCGGTCAGTAAAGAGCTTTCAATCCTGGGCGAACCGCTGGAGAATGCAAATCAATGGGGAGAAGACCCAGGCCATAATTTTTACGCGGAAAAGATTTTTCCCCATTGTTGATATAACGGCAGGGGGAACCAAAGTCCAATGGACAAAGTCTGTAAAGTACTTGGGAGTAAGGCTGGACAAGCGACTAACCTTTGGGGAGCATATCAAACAGACCAAAGCGAAATGCCACTTAGCAATAAGAAGCTTGTACCCGATGTTTAAAAGCCGCGGTCTTAGCCTAAAAACTAAGCTCATGCTTTACAAGACTATGGTACGTCCTGTACTTATGTACGGTAGCGAGGTCTGGGGTGTAGCAGCCAAATCCTACATTGATCAGGCTCAGGCAGTGCAAAATAGGTGTTTAAAAATAATTACCGGTGCACCTAGATATACCAAAATGTTAGATGTACATAATACGTTAGGCTTAGATATGATTAGGAATTATTTAGCAATTAAGAGTAGAATATTTTTTGATAGGGCAAAAAATTCCAAATTTGACAGCATAAAAATAATCTCGACTAGTGATAGGTTTAGGATTAGTAACAATACTAGGTTTTAGGTCTTAAAGTTAGGATTAGTGTATAAATAGTTTAGGGCACGCCTGGGCCTGATCAATACAATTAGGCAAGCCATTTTTTCAAATTAGCTAAAACAAAGGCAAGAGCTACGCTCGGTACTTAACTTTAAAAACAGCCATCGTGACCATCACAAAGAACGTCGGTCCGGCACTTCGCCTAGAAGATGACGACAGAGCTTTTAGTCGTCGAAACGTTGCGTTTAATTATGCAAAACCCGGTTGAACTCCGAGAACAATATATTGATTTTGCGATGATGTTGAAGATAAACAATGTTTTTCTGTTCATTTTTTGTGTTTGTGCGTCAACGAGTCACTTCCGATACACGTTCCGCATGTTTTAAGTAAAACCTCAGTTAGTCCCATCACCGTAGAATAGAAATGTATAAGAATATATATACCTTACACCCTGTGTAGGAAATAATAATAAAAAAATGTGTTAGAATTCAGATAGCTATATTCGTAGGCTATTTATTTAATTAAACATTTTTATTTATTTGTTATATACTTGCATTAGTAAATTTCGTCAGGAGAACTGATTAAATACAAGTCTAACTGGGAATAAATGCTTAAAATAATGAACTTGGTTCACATTTCATCTTTGGAATTGCACATCAGCAGCATTTACGGGGAATATATAAAATGATAAATCCTTGCAACGTCGCGCTATTAGAATTATCATGGGATACATAATTAGAATGGGAGAGGGATGTTGCCCGTGTGAAATGTAAATTGCAAATTTGTAACATTATCACTTAAGGTGACCAACATTACATTTGTACATATAATAAACTTACAAGTATAACAAATAAACCTCTCCTGGAAATATTATTCTTAGATGAATTATAGCATTAATTAGAGTTTTGTGTCTTCTACTGATATCAGGATTTGTAATTGAAACGTAATTCCAATATCCCATTGAGGAAATAGTGAATTTAAAAATTTAATCATTTCTTCTTTACGTGTTCATATCTGCACGTACTCTTACAACATTAATACGTTTCTTTCTTTTGCTTTTAAATAATTTTGACAACTTTAGCTATTTATTCTACTTGCCATTTTTTTCATTTTTGTCAAACGTTTATATGTAATTTCGCTCAAATATCATCCTTTCAGACTGAAGGAATAACAAGAGCGTGGATAATAATTTTGTAACGACAATTTTTAAAATAGGCAGCGTTAAATCAGAATAACTTGTTATATTGAGTTAGCTGACATTGAGATGGTCTCGCGTGGAAAGCGAGAACCTTTTGTTCATAAGACTCACGGGGAAAAACTTGAATCTCTTATTCTCTTAACTGAGTCGGCCATTTTCATAAATTTTCAATCGAAATTTTGTATCCAATATTTTATTATAGTGTGTAATATACGATGTAGAACACCAAAAATAATGTTATCTTTGAGCGTTCATGTTATGCAGCAACGCAACACTTCTTAGTGTTTAAAGGTAAACATTAAAGAAAAATGTATACTTATATTTGTACCTTTCTCGATATTTAAGGTAATTAATAATGACAGAAAATGTTTCCTTTCTTACTCTATTTGCATAAGGGATATTTTGGCATTTCCCCCCGGATCAATTAAGTGATTTTGGAAATTTGAGGCTCCATTAAATTGGATGGTATATATTTTTATATTAATACGTTTCTTTCTTTTGCTTTTAATTAATTTTGACAACTTAAGCTATTTATTCTACTTGCCATTTTTCATTTTTGTCAGACGTTTATATGTAATTTCGCTCAAATATCATCCTTTTAGGCTTAGAATACCAAGAATACTGCGAATAATTAGAAAAGCAACAAGGCGTTGAAGTGTTTTTATGTATTTGAACTTTATATATAAAAGTTCAAGTGCGATCCGCGTAAGTACACTATTCGAAAAGTTTTAAAAAATTCATAATTTTAACAATTTTAAAGAATTGTGTAGATTATAGTCGTTCCAATCTTTACATTCCGAGTTTACCAAACTTGAATTAAAATATTCATGAATAATATACGTTCACAATATTTCAAGTAGCATATATTTGTAGACTGATCGGAAAAATGAATTATAAAATTAACATAACGAAGTAATTCTCCTATTGCAGATTGAAGAACTATTTACGACACGGATGCAAAAATTAGCTGCATTAGTTGGATAAAATCGCACACAGCTGCAATTGTGAGTCGAAATACTTAATATTCTATACAAAGTAATATAATAATGTATCCTACAAAAAATTAAGTTTAATTTTAAAATACCGTGTTTCAAAAATTATATTTTTAATTACAATAGTATGTATAATATCTTTGATTAATTTAACTCTTTTTAGGAGTATCTTACGCATCTTCTCCGCATCGGCTTGGCTTTGGTCTTGTTTATCGCGTGACTAAGTTTATATTGGTTTTACGAATCTAGTAAATTGTTGTGCAGAAATAATTTTTTTTCAAACAATTTTTTTTTTTTACGTATCTACTAACTGATTGCAGCTAAAAGTTACTTACCGCGTTTCAATTAATCGCCGGCGTTTGAGCGCGGGTTCTGTAGGTTGGTATTGTTTATAGGGATTGTCCCACATGTTTAAGGTGGAAATCAATTCATGATTGTGTGTGTTAAATTGTATTTTAGCTTTAACTTGATATTTTGTTCATTTTCACAGGATTAAACCGTTTTTTTTTATAATGGAAATTAGACCGAACCATACTATTTATGTAAATAATTTGAATGAGAAAATTAAGAAAGATGGTATGTATTTTATTTATTTATATTATTTACTCACGTGTCAATATTCTCCCTGTAATGTTTTATATGTACATCCATTATTTATAATCCAACATTTTAATTTTTAAAATTAGTACTATGTTAAACATTTTTTAATAATGTATCTATTAGGACTGTGTTTGTTGAATTATTCTCGGAGAATATAGTATGATTGCTTTATTCGATTGTGGCAATACTTATTGCCCTTACTTAAATTGCAAACACTTTTGGCTAAAGACTGGTTTAATGGCATCATTACATCACACCCAAACCCAATTGTAAATCAACACCACAATTATATCTCCCTTCATATTTATTAATTCAAATATGTATAATTTAGCATTGGACTTTCCTTCATCTCAACGTCTCATAAAATAAATAATAAAAATTAAGTAGTATATATTTTCATCTACATTGAATACATCCCATTATTGGCTTGGATGGAGTACTACATAACTGTTGATACTCAACTTTTTTTGTTATACATTTTTTAAATATATTTTTCAATTCCGTTCTTTAAAATAAATCTGACAGTTGTTAATGCACAATTTTTCAGATTTAAAGAAGTCTTTGTATGCTATTTTCTCACAATTTGGAGAAATATTGGATATTGTAGCTTTGAAAACTCTAAAGATGAGAGGACAAGCATTTGTAATCTTTAAGGATTTTGCTTCTGCTACAAATGCTCTTCGTTCAATGCAAGGATTTCCATTTTATGACAAACCTATGGTAAGTGTTAAAGTTATACTGGAAAATTAACTCTTTTTCATACTCATATTTTTCTAGATTTATCTCAGCATCTTTGCCTTATACTTGAATTTCTGTAGCATAATTTTGGACTGTATGTTATGTAGTGATGATTTAATTTTCAGAGAATACAGTACTGTAAGACAGATTCAGATGTCATTGCAAAAATGAAAGGAACTTATACAGAGAGGCCAAAGAAAGCTAAAAAGCAACCTATGGTAAATGTTGAAGACAATCTGGATTCGAAAAAGGCTAAGCGCAAGGCAGCAAAAGAAAATGCTCGACTTAATAATGTTCCTGGTTCTTCGGTGTTGAATAATGCAAACTCAGGAGCGTTGGGTCAAGGTGCAGCAGGAGGCAGTTTCTCATCTGGTTCTGTTAACTCTGGTATAAAAATTAATTTTTTATTCATGCTTCTTAACACAATTTAGATGTAACTTGTATAATTTTTATGAAGTAAGCAAGCTACTGTATAATATTTTGTCATAAACTTGTTCCTATGACATGACAACATGCTAAAGATATTGTTGTTTCAATCACTTTGATTAGGGCCAATTATGGCCATCCTAGGCTCTCTCCTTTCATGGAGTTGAGCTTTGGACAATAAAATGATTAAAGGGCCTTCAAGTAGGCCATTATTTTCAGTTTTTCAAAGGTAACTAGAAAACAAATTATTCAGTCTTAACAAAAGCTTATGTAGAAATTGTAGCACTTAATTGTATTTTTATTAAGGTGATTCACTAGTATTCTACTCAAATTTTGAATGATTTTTATTTTAATGTGTTTTTTTTTTCTCAATATTGCAAAGTTATCTTAAAAACGAAGCATTCATTCAAAGCAGTGGGTGGGCTAGAAAAATTTTCTGCTGCAATAGTACCTGTACTATATTATACTCTAAATATGCTCATATATAATGTTACAAAGATATTTCCATTGAAGTACTCTAGCATAAAGTTCTGGTTTTCTATGTGGCTTTTAGTGAATTTTAGCTAATATTTCAGATTGAAATGACTATGTGGGTATGATTCCATCATTAGGCCACTATTCAATGTCACAAGCATGGTTTCTTTCATCAGTGCATCTTTGAGCACCTGACAATTTAACCAGCTTAGAAATATTTGTCTGTGAAAAATGAGTCTGCTTTCTAACTTTCTGTCGGCCCTTGCAAGCAAAATATTGCCTTGTGTTCTATTGATTTTTATCTAAGTAAAGATATCATTTGATTCAGGTCTATGATCTATTACTGCTGTCCTTTGGATCATTCGGATACATTTTGGATGGTAGTGATTTGCACAACACATTTATGCTTCAACTGAAAATGTGAGACATGTTTATTCATGTGTTGCCACAGATCATAACTGTAATTTGGTTCTTGCATCAATCATTCTAACTATTGAGCATGGAAGAAATAACATTTGTATTAGAAGGTCTTAAATCTAATGGAAGAGAAATAAGCTCTACTGTTTAAATATCTTACAGGGGTTTGCAGAAAAATAAGAAGTAATTGACTAAACAGGACCAATCGGTGTGCCCAATATTTTCATATGACAACCCTTATAAGCAGTTCAAAAGGGAAGATTTCAGGAGCTACATATCAGCAGTGCATAAAACTTATGTAGCACTATTTCCATGAAATTGGCAATTTTCTCTATGCAAAGACAAAATTTATCTACAGGACTTGCTCCATTGACTTCATGATTCCATAAGCAATGCTAATGTATATTCTCTTTTTCATGGTAGCATCAGCTGCAGTTCCAGAACAACCTCCAAATTGCATCTTATTTTTAACAAATTTGCCAGATGAAACCAGTGAAATGATGCTGTCTATGTTATTTAACCAGTGAGTATTTCCATTTCTTTATATTTTCTCTGAACTGTTTCACATTACACTATACCATCACACTAATGTTACACTTTACTAGAGTTAACTTCAAATTTGTGTAAGTGTAAACCTAAGAAATATATTGAAGAAGCGAAACATGATTTGTTTGACATTACATTGAACTGATGAAGATAAGTTTATGTTCAAGGTGAAGTACAGTGTGTCCATAAAGTCATCGTGCTTTTTTAACCAGTTGCAGAAATGCAACTAAAGAATATATGTGAAATCTGCACCAAATAAAAGGAAAACTCCAAGTTTCTGTAGTATGATGTGTGAGCGTTTGTACATGCAGGTGATGAGTTGATATTCCCCAGCTGTGGATAAGCAGGGGTTCTGTCACGCCATGGCCACCATGATCCCCAGATCTGACGCCCTTAGACTTTTACTTTGGGGTTATGTGAAGCAACATGAATGTATCAGTGACAATAATTTAAATTAGAGAATTATAGATGTGATTGATTTACTCTGTTACATCAGACATCCTGAACATGTGTGGGAAGAACTTTAATATCATTTAGATATGTGTAGGGCAACAAATGGAAACCACATTGACCTGCTTTGAGTAGGTACAAAACTTGGAGAGTTTTCCTTGGTGAGGATTTCACATTTCTTTCTTGTTTCATTAATTTCCCGTGACCGGTCAAAAGTGCATCATGACTTCACGGACATACTGAATATGGCATATTAGGTAGAATACCTAATTCATAGCATCTTTAGCTTGACATAATTCTGTGTTGCTGTTAATGTAATAGCAATTTGTTTATTTCCAGGTTTCCAGGATTTAAGGAAGTTCGATTAGTACCTAACCGACATGATATTGCATTTGTTGAATTTGAAAATGAACTTCAGTCTGCAGCAGCAAAAGATGCATTGCAAGGGTTCAAAATTACTATGTCTCATGCAATGAAAATTTCATTTGCGAAGAAGTGAAAATGAGGAAATAGGGAGCCTCTAAAATATTTACAATTGATACTAGTGTGGAATTGTGCTACATATACACTATTAGAATTTTAAAGTAAATAAAATGTATACATGCTTGATATTTAGTGGAACTAGTCTTACACAAACTAGAAAACAATGTATTTTATTTACTTTAAAAACTTCGTATAAATGCATATTTCTAAACTCACTGTCTCATAATCGCTATTAACATAGGCCATATTAAAGAATTTACATCATTGAGACAAAAAAAGAACAACATAAGCCTGATGATGATCTTTTTCCTGCACAATTAAGGAAAGAGAGAAGAAGTGAAATGAAGCAAAAGCAAGGTATACAACTAAAATTGCAAACTTTATATCACATGTTCTGCATTTTTGTATTGTGTTGAAGGGTGATAACATTGACATTGTTTGACAAATATGTCATAGCAGTTGTTTACATTTACAGGAAGCTGTTAAAGTAATTAATGAATACTGAATATTACTCGCATACAAACTGATCTGAGAACCAAATGGTTTGGTTTTGTATCCAATTACATTTCACAAATTTTAAGATATCTAGTATATATTTGCCAACCAGATCCAATATTTCAAACATTTTAACAGAGCATTGCAACTTCCCGTACAAACAAGAACAGCTGTTAATGAGGTGCAGATGGAACAAAGTTTTCTGGCAAGAATACAAATGATGAGTTCCACTTTAATTTATTATCAACCTGTAGTCCTAGATTTGATAAGTTTTTTAAATATGAGATTGCAAACTGTTTACTACAGTAACATAGGATTGATATTTCTTGGGCATACAAACTAGCTCAAAAATTTTCATTTTGAAAGTTTTTTTTTTCCTGGACCAGAGTCTAGCTTGGGTCACAGCATTTAAGACTGCAACACACCAGGAATCATATACCTGATTATCATGGCAGAACAGGCCATTGGAACTGTGTGTGTACAACTATGTGGGTTGTAACCCGAGAACATAACATAAATCGGGGGAAACTTTCATTCATTAATAAAGATACACAATTTCACAATTCCTGTAATTGTTCACAATCAAAAATAACAATTGAAATAAGAATATGTCTGTATGGTATTTATATCATCTCTTATTTTGTCTGTATTTGGTTATTTCATCTAATTAAAAAAATAACTATCTCTAAGGCGGTTTGATGTTTCAAACCAAATTTATGGTATGTTTACATGCTAAGTTTCTATTAATTTGACTAGGAATATTGAAAAATAATACAATTCCTGTAATTGTTCACAAGAAAAAATAACAATTGAAATAAGAATATATCTGTATGGTATTTATATCATCTCTTATTTTGTCTGTATTTGGTTATTTCATCTAATTAAAAAATAACTATCTCTAAGGTAGTTTGATGTTTCAAACCAAATTCATGGTATGTTTACATGCTAAGTTTCTATTAATTTGACTAGGAATATTGAAAAATAATAAAATTCCTGTAATTGTTCACCAGAAAAAATAACAATTGAAATAAGAATATATCTGTATGGTATTTATATCATCTCTTTATTTTGTCTGTATTTGGTTATTTCATCTAATTAAAAAATAACTATCTCTAAGGTGGTTTGATGTTTCAAACCAAATTCATGCTATGTTTACATGCTAAGTTTCTATTAATTTGACTAGGAATATTGAAAAATAATAAAATTCCTGTAATTGTTAACCAGAAAAAATAACAATTGAAATAAGAATATATCTGTATGGTATTTATATCATCTCTTTATTTTGTCTGTATTTGGTTATTTCATCTAATTAAAAAATAACTATCTCTAAGGTGGTTTGATGTTTCAAACCAAATTCATGCTATGTTTACATGCTAAGTTTCTATTAATTTGACTAGGAATATTGAAAAATAATAAAATTCCTGTAATTGTTCACCAGAAAAAATAACAATTGAAATAAGAATATATCTGTATGGTATTTATATCATCTCTTTATTTTGTCTGTATTTGGTTATTTCATCTAATTAAAAAATAACTATCTCTAAGGTGGTTTGATGTTTCAAACCAAATTCATGCTATGTTTACATGCTAAGTTTCTATTAATTTGACTACGTATATTGAAAAATAATACAATTCCTGTAATTGTTCACAAGAAAAAATAACAATTGAAATAAGAATATATCTGTATGGTATTTATATCATCTCTTATTTTGTCTGTATTTGGTTATTTCATCTAATTAAAAAATAACTATCTCTAAGGCGGTTTGATGTTTCAAACCAAATTCATGGTATGTTTACATACTATTAATTTTGAACCCGATCAACCATACATGTTCATTTAAATTTGCAATGTGTATTTTGTTATCTTCATATGAATGTAAATAAGATAAGCTAATAAAAACTGATGAATGTTTACATTAGTCACCATCCATTGGCACCACCTTTGGTTCACATCCTAAGCAATTTTAAAATCATTCTACCCAATTAACTTCCAATTTTTTAAATTGATTTTGGTGCATATTTAAATTTAGTGTTGACTCTACATAAATGTAATTATGTGGTAATTTTGAAAACTAAATTTTTTAATAAGAAAGATAGCCAATACAGACAAAAAGGTGACATAAATACTACAGGGATCCTTGTCCATTTTGTCAGGTGCTAAGAAGAGCCTAGAGAAACAACTGACCAGTGTAGTTGTGTTTCTCTAGGCTCTTCCTAGCACCTGACGAAAGGGTCAAGGATCCCTGTGGTATTTATATTACCTTTTTGTCAGTATTGGCTATCTTTCTTATTCATTGTTTACAGTCAGACTTAATTTTTTTTCATTTTAACTAAATTTTTTGTTTAAATTTATTTGAATGTAAGACACATTTTAAACAGGAAAGAAACACTCGTACAGAATAGAATTGCATACTGAAATAGGTTGTATTGGTAGAAAAAAATGCTATTAAAATATCTTTTGATTTAGTAATGGTCAAATGTCAGATAACTCTGTAAAATGTGTCTTGCCATTTCTTTTCTCATGAAAATAAAACTGAAAAAGATCATACTTGACATTGTCAAAACAATTAATATTATTTGTTTGTGAAGGAAGAAAATATACCTGAAAGCTCTGTGCTGCCAGAAGGAGCTTCTTTAAATTTTCGGAGGCTCTCGGCGCCCTTCTTCAGGAAAGATTTACAATTTGCATGCCAGCTGGCTTGTTAAGAAGCAGTATTCTCACCTGGTGGTTTATGTAAAAAAGATAATGCATTGGAATTTGACTTTCCCTTGTTATTCCTAATTCAAATAGGTCTATTAATAGTCATACACTGACACATTTCACCTAATACATTAATGTCCCCCCCATGATTGTCAGAATTATATATACAGATATTCTATAGAAACCAATTTTGATTAAGATTTAAATGATCACAGGAAAAGTTTGATATTATTTTTACAACAGGCTCAATGATCGGAAATGGCTGGAAAGATAGGATGGCCTTCGGTTGTAAAGTGAATCCTACTTACAATAAAGCCTAGTGTGCCAGAATATTATTGCCTTATGATCAACTAATGACAAGTTCAACCAAGAAAATAATGGTAATTTTCTACGCTTTATAAGAGTTTTTCACAGCGTGGCAGAGGTGGCAAAATTTCAGATTTTTTGTAAATTTTGAATTTAAATAGATACATAGTGACGGCGAATTTGACCTACGCCCCGGGCGACAGAAACCAACGCTAAGCTCAGTGGTTTGATCTTACTTTGAAGGAACATTTAAGGGGGGGGGGGGTAAAACCTCTGAAAATCTTATTGACGATTAATAGTGAAGAATTTCTCTCATACTCGGGCAAAATGGGTGGACAGAGACAAAGCTGTAAGGTTCCATGCAAAGGAAGTTAGAAATGCACTCTAACGAATCTAAAATATTGATCGATGCTTACTCGCTTGCTGTAAACGAATTAGAAAGTTATGAATTGTCGTGTAACGTCATTGAAATAGCAAGGACGTTCAAGTAGCACGTGGGAGGTTTAGTGACGTTGATTCAAAACTCTCGTAAAGGTTATATAAATGCTCAGATAACAGTAAAAGAGATAACCCAAATTGTCAGAAAATGAACAAAAAGTTGATAAGGGGGCAACCTCTATAACAGAAAATTTGTTCTTTCCAATATTGTAAAGTGCGGAAGAACGAAAAATTCTACGTCTCGAAAAGCATGGATATCTCTCCATTTCATCTTTGGAATTGCACATCAGCAGCATTTACAATGATTATATAAAATGTTATGTCTTTGAAACGTCGCGCTATTAGAATTATCATGGGATACATAATTAGAATGGGCCGGGAGAGGGATGTTGCCCGTGTGAAATGTAAATATCAAATTTGTAACATAATCACTTAAGCTGACCAGCATTACATTTGTACATATAATAAACTTACAAGTATAACAAATAAACCCCTTCTGGAAATATTATTCTTAGATGAATTGAATCTCTTATTCACTTAACTGAGTCGGCCATTTTCATAAATTTTCTATCGAAATTATGTATCCAATATTTTATTATAGTGTGTAATATACGATGTAAAACACCAAAAGTAATGTTATCTTTGAGCGTTCATGTTATGCATCGATGCAACACTTCTTAGTTTTTAAAGGGAAACATTAAAGAAAAATGTATGCTTATATTTGTACCTTTCTCGACATTTAAGGTATTTAATAACGACAGTAAATGTTTCCTTTCTTACTCTATTTGCATAACGGATATTTTGGCATTCCCCCCCCCCGGATCAATTAAGTGGTTTTGGAAATTTGAGGCTCCATGAAATTGGGTGGTATATTTTTTGTGTGGAAAGGACTAAATTTGAGTGCGTTGCTTTTTAATAGTTTTGCAATACAGTATAATTCTTTTAATGAATTAATAATGTTTGAAAGGTAATTCATTAGGCATATATATAAATATCTAGTGCGTTTATTTTCAATGATGTAATTTAGGTTGAAAATCTTTTATTCATTGAGCTGTGAATATTTACCGCAAATTAAATATAAAGTACATTGCCATTTATAAGGTAAATATGGTATCATCTGAAATTGCTCTCTTAGGACTGGGTGAATAGTGATAATTTTACCTGAATCTAAGCCAAAAATAAAAATTGGTAATGAATATTATGAAAATAATTTGTAGAATGTTATATTGAATTATTATTAGTGTAGGTCTAGGAAAGTGGTATATGAAGTGTGTTAGTAATGTAAATGAAAATGAATATATATGGAGTACGTCTGTACTGACCAGCGAGTTGGATATATATATATATATATATATATATATATACACACAAGGTATGTGAGGGGAAAAGTATAAATTCTGCTTAATATTTAATTTTCTTACCAGTTCTGACCTGATTGTAAAATGAGTTTCGAAATACCAGAAAAAACATCATTGTATAAGCAAGCAATAAATTACAATGTAAACAATTCTAGATGAACTAATAACTGGATGGAAATATGAGACCAGTCCGGCCTTGATAATTACAGACTACGAATACATGCCAAAATAAAATTACAAATTAAATTGTTTTGAGTATAATCAGCAATTAAGTTGGTGGTTATAGACATCAATTACAAAACATTCAGTATTTGCGGAAATATATCGGCTATTGTAATTAATGTTTGGGAAATAGAAATTTAAATTCGTTACTTTCGTGACATCTTTTGTTCATATTTATTTTTTTACTATAATGTTTAAATTTGTTTTTATGTATTTTTCAACAATTTACATTTGAAGTTGTACATCGATTTGTGTGTTTCTTCGAATAAAAATTTCATAATAATTTAGGTTGTTTTTGGGAAATATGAGATGATGAAATCAAAATTGATAACAAATAATTTATAGAATCTTCGAAAGTTAAATATTTTCGGGAGAGATGATGTTTGAAGCCAACACGTACAAACTGAAAATGTGCCGGTAAACTATTCGTGGGACGTCAGCCTGCAGTTAATACGTTGAAGGTGTTAATCTTTTTAATTGACATAAATTACTTTTTATTGTAGTTTACAGCCGAACTTAAATATTTGATTTAGTAAAGAAACTGAAATGGTAACACAGATAATTATACAAATTATACTGCGTGTTTATGTTGATTTTAATTCGCATTTTGATATACGTGGGAATAAAACTCTTGAGATCTCAAATTTATAATTTTGCTGGTGCTCATGGCTACAAAGTTTTATAATTTTATATCTCGAATGGAACTGTAAGGGATTGCTGTCATTTACTTACTGCGGTTTTTTTCTGAGGTAACCTTTAAAATTAAAATAATTATGGAGGATAAGCTAAGGACAGTGCCAATGAAAACGAAAATATATTGAAGTGATTCTGATGCATTCAACAATGCTGATTTGTCTATTTCCTTTTAGGGAGTTATGATTTTAGTATTTTCATTTTTTGGAACAACGGGAGCTGCACCTACATAATCGTAATTTGCCTCAGAAATCTGTTTATAAAATTCTCGGTCGTTATATACTAGTGATTTGTTTCATATTTATTTTCTGTAGTCTTGTAATGACATTTTTATTGTTATGAACCAGTCACATAATTCGGTGCAAAGGGAGTGTTCATTGTATGCAATACTTTTCATTCACTATTTTATATATTTATTTTGTGATTATTGTGTTATTGCCGTAGATGTCTTGTTTTAAATTTTATTGTGTTGATTGAACTGTAATGACATGAACTGGCTTCATCGTATGAACATTTGTATTTATGATATATTTTTTGTGTACAAGTTATTGAATTTAAAACAATTTTGTAATTTTGTAATTTTGTTGCTTAATTCAATACAGATTTAAAATGTATCATGCACTTTTAATTTAGGTAGTTGTAATCTGTGAATTTTATTTTAGCTGCTGTTTAAAATAGTATAGATATCAATCTCTGTTTTAAAGCACACACATTTTTTCACCTCATGCACTCATTTCATCAATTAAATATAGTGGGTTGATATAATATGTAGGCTAATATCCAACATATGTAATTAATGCTTAAGAACAAGGCCACGTTGCCATTCAATTAAACATTTTGTATCCACTGTACAATTGGTCTATATACTTAATGCACAATTTTTTTGGATTATGTGTGAATATTTATATATTTTTCTGTATTATCCAAATTAAGATTTCTAATTGCTTATTATTTACATATTTGTTTTCAGAATGCATTTTATGGTCTCACAATTGACAATTTTAATTTTCATTACATTAAGTAATTCTGATGTTAGCCCTACAGAAACGGCTTCAGATAAACTTAAAAGTTTGAAACTACCACCATGTCAGGCTTGCAAACAGTTGACAGAGTCTTTCAGAAAGGTATGTGGTATTAAAATTGATGTATTTTTTAAACACTAAAGAAGAGCATAAAATGTGTGAATTAAAAATATTTTTAGAAGAATGTTGGATGAAAATTCCAATGTTAAAATATGTTTTAACAAATTATTAATATACCATTTCTTAGCATTAATTATTGTGTCTTGTTTCATTCCCAATTACAATTTGTAAATTGAGTTTCACAAATCAGGAATATTTAAATTATGGGATGTAGGTGTCAATTTATTTATATTTCTAATCCATTTGTACTATATCTAGGAAATGGAATATTTCCAATTAATTATATATATGTCTTTATCGTTAGACATAGATTACAGTAATGGTCCACATCACTACTAAATATTAAACTCTGGTTTTACCGCAAACTCTGCAGATCTGTATTATGAATATTTCTATTTCTGACGTAGAACAATCTGTAAACATGTAAGAACTCTACATTAGATTCGTCCTAGGCATCCTTCCTAATCTACCACATCAGACATCAAGCTTATTTATTTGATATGTTCTTAGTGTGGCAAATTGAATTAAATTTTGAAAGTTAATGTTTAAATATAAAGATTTTATTTTAAATGGTTCTTCAATAGGGAATCCAAGAAGTGACTTAAGAAATAGCTGATAAACAGTCTTAAATTTGTTAGTAATTAATATTTTTTTGAAATTCATAGTGGGACCTTTATAAACATGAACATGTATTCTTGCTGTATTCAATATTATTTAACAGCTTCCTTCAAATATATTTCCAGTTCTATATCAATGTTCATAATAATTTGTCAAGTAATGCAAAACCATCAAATATTGTTAGATATTCCAGTTTTATTGCCGTTTAATTGCTGTCTTGTGCTATCTGGAAATGTGAGCACAAAATGTAATGATTAGAAATGATGAATGAGAGTTATATGAATCTTTAATTTTAAAGGGTATGGTGAAAACTGCTCGTGGCAAGTTTGAAGGTGGTGATGCAGCATGGGAAGAAGAGAAATTAGGAAGTTATGCTCATAGTGAGGTTCGTTTGACGGAAATTCAAGAATCTCTCTGCTTTGATGTTGAAAAAGGCAAAGATCAGGTGAATATGTTTTTATTCGTAACTGTATTTAGTGACAACATGAAATAATAAAGTAACAAAAATTCTGTAATCACTCTAAAATTATTAGTAATTTGTAAATGCAGTATTTATTTTACTTTTAAAAATTTCATTATTCACTAATCTGAATTATGATTATTATTTAATACATGGAATGTAATGTTATTCTGTATTGATTTATTTGAGATAAAGGAAGGATCAATACTTTTGATGATACCTAGACTTCACTATTTCTTCCTAATATATTCAAACTCCTCAATTGATTATTGATCGCCTGGCAGTTCAATAAATAATCCTTTACTCCATTAAAAAAGGTTGTGCTTTGTGCACTTGTATTGTAGATTCCTCCCACACTTGAATTTCCTGGTATCTTTTCCTTACACAAATCATTTTGGTTGTGCAAATTTTTGATAATGGTGTGGAAACAATTCACAATATATTCTTCATGAATTAACATAAATGAGTCATTTACTTAGAAGCCTGATATAAATTAATTCTAGTTTCATTTAATTTTGGTTCAGCATGAAACATAAAGCAATTTGATATAAGTGAAGAAAAGTTTTATTATTATTATTATTTGAGTTATTTAATTTCAGATTTTATTACTCCAATCTCGGTTACAATTTTGTCCTCGAACTTTGTACTTTCTAAACTTATCCTGTTTTATGTAAAAGTCTTCTCTAATTAATGTTCAGTTATTGAATATATGGTTGGTTTATTAGCTTAACTAGCTGGGTGCCTGGGTTGTCATAATTATACTCAGCGACATCCATAACCCTGGATTTTACTCCAATCTCACTTGTTTTTTCCGTTATTTTTATGTAGAGCCCGTTCCCCTTCAACCCAAGGTAAAAACATTGGGAGGAAAACTATCAATCTCATTGACCTAGAAATATTTTTAATCAACTCCAATATCGGCCATTTTGGCATGTTTGAAAATTTCCACCTCTTGGGGTTAAACAGCAAGTTTAATATCATAATTATACTCGGTGACATCCATTAGCCCATATTTGACTCCAGTCTAGGTTGTATTTACGTTATTTTCTTGTAATGCCCCTTCAACCCAAGTGTAGGGGCTGAAATTATGCAGAGAAAACATTGATTGTATTGCTACCGATCACTTTGACCGTGACGAATATTTATTCAATGTATATATTGGCTTTCCAACATGTTTTATAATGTCCACCCCAGCTGCTGGGGGTTAAACAGCACATCCCCGGTTTTCTCTCGAACCTTGGTTGTATTCATGCCCCTCCACCCTCACTCCTAAGCATTCTCCCTTATCATATCTTTAGGGGAAAACATCTGTAGAAATACTATAAATCTCTTTGACCCCGAAAAATATTTATCTAATGCAAATATTGGCAGTTTAAGAATGTTTGAAATTTTCCCCCTCCTAGTGATGGTAGACTTGTCTCACCCCCACATTGTTTGCTTGCTGGTTGCAAACTTGTACAAAACAGGTGATATTTTCTCCAAGAGTGTAGATTTGCATGTGGAACATACATACATAAAAAAAACATACACACACATATAAAGACAAAAATAAATTTAATATTCCTCATATATCCTCTTCTTCAATTAAATTAAATATGGAATGTGTGTCTATAATTTTTCTCAATCAGTATGAATTATTTGCATTAAAATAAAAATAAAAGGAATGATGTGATTTTAACCTATTTATTAATATTTTGTTTTGTTAGATGATATATAACTTTATTGTTCAAATTTTTTTTAGTGTCATACACTTGCAGAAAACACTGAACAGGCCATTGAAGATTGGTGGTTTCATAGGCAGTCTGAAGAACCTGACTTGCATAAATGGCTGTGCATTGAGCATTTAAAGATGTGTTGCCCAGAAAATCATTTTGGAAGTGATTGTACACCTTGTCCTGGTTATCCCAATGATGTTTGTAACAAAAATGGGAAATGCAAGGTAAGATGTGAATGGATTCTTCAAAAAACTTGAATAGCATATAAATTTTAACCAACAGGGATGTTGTGATTAATATTTTCATAGGTTGAAAACTTACTAGGAATGGTAAGTTGAAAGCCACAACTATTGTTTTCTTAGATGAAAACTGTTAAATTATGTTGGTGTCTCACCATGTGGAGATAATTATTGTTAAGGATTGTTCACTCCCCTTATACTGTGAACATTGTTTACTTTTCCTAGTTAGATGGTAAATAACATGGTTGATCATGTGAGTGAATATATTCTGGTAGCTCTGATTGGATTAATTTTTTGGTGTATTTTTCATCTTCCTAGCCAAACTTATTTATTAGAATAATTCTACACAGAGAAGTATGTCTCACAAAGTATATTGTACTTATGACCATTTAATGCAATGTCCTCACAAGAATTTATCTTTCCATCTTTTATACTTTAGCAACATGTGAAGGAGTTAAAGGAGAATAAAGTAGGAATAAGGTGTGTAATTTTCTAGATTAAAGGCAGTTGGCTACCATAATTTTATATTTACTGTGTTATATATAATTGAAATGGGGATAGGAAAGAGAGATAGTGAGCTTTTGGTTTACTTGAGACTGAAGGTAGGTGTCCTGTGTCAGACAGGAAATTTAGTTAAAATAATCACAAGATGACAACTTCAAAAATTTGAATTGTGTGTCCTGTACACTGCTGGTGATGACTGTCAATTTTATTTTTAAATAAATTTGTGACAATGTCTTTAAGCATATGCTTTTTTATGTTTGATGCCACTAATGGATAATACAGGATGGATAATACAGAGTGACAATGATAATATGTAAGTTACAATATTTATAGTTTTTACTTTCTTTGGCGATGGATGTGAATTATTTTTAAACCCTTCAGCCTATTCTTGTAGCCAGCATATACAATCACAGCTATGCTTTGTATTGATTGAAGCACAAATACTACTGTGCTGGTTAGTTTGAAGACAAGTTATGACCTACAACCAATTCTCCCTTGTGCAATTAGAAGCTCAATTATATGTTGGCTAATTAGATACTAATTCAACCTTTTCTTAATTTCCAAGTGATTTACTAGGCCAACTAACTCCAATAATTCTGTACATTTAAGCAGCATTGTGTATAAATCACAATATTTGGGCTTTTTAGTATTTGTAGAAAGTGACTAAAATGGAATGGTAATTTGCATTATCCATTTCAATAACTGACAGGAATTAAATCTTTCCTAAAATTTGGAATAGTTATTTTTACATACAATTCCTTAGGAAAATCATTTATTGTGGAATGAATACAGAATGAGCATTTGTGATTTAAAGGCAGCAAGTTTTTTTGCATTCACAATCAAAAAGATAAAATTCTGTGTTCCTTTACTGTCACATCTATTGAAATGACAATCAGCAGCAGCATTTGATTAATTCTAACTCCTTATGAAATGCACAGTTATGTAGCAGTTTCCTCATATCTCAACGATTGATATATTTGTATGATTAAATTAATAGATTTTGGAAATTTGCCTTTTGATTCCATATCAACTAATTATGTGCCAATACCTACATTGACTTTACTTCAGGAATATAATTTTACTTTAATAAAGACTAATTATTTTTTGAAAAGTTTAACCCTTTATTTTTACTTTTCAACAATGTCATAAATTGGCTAACTCAGTTTTAGTCTTAAGTACTAATGTACATTAATGATTGCTAATGCATAACCTGCCATTTATGTGGGTCCCACTATATATAACGACTGAATAAATTTGCTGGATTGAAACAAACAAATGTGAAAAGGCAATGATGAGTCCTAGGTAATCTATGAAACTTATTGTCGAAGTATCAGAGGTATAAATATTTCTTTGCACCACTGCATGGTGTGTGGATTATACTGTAAAATTGCTCACAAACTCTTACCCTTGGCAATGGGAAATTGATAATGTAAGATGTACAAAATAAGCTATTAGATTAAAATAATGAAATTTTTTAAAATTAAATTCTTTAGGTCATATTGTAATTGATAATTAATATATTATATTTGGAATATGTCAAGTGGTGAATATTTTTTAGTACAACAGAATGGAAAACTCCAAAAGTTTTTCTCATCACAATTATTTGTATCACAATATTGAGACATTATTTATAGTATTTAAATTTTGTAAATTTAGATTTATGTTATACAAATTTAATTGATAAATAGGGTGCCGGGACACGGAAGGGTAATGGAAAATGCACATGTGACAAAGGCTATGATGGAGATATGTGTGAACGATGCAATAACTCTTACTATGAATCATATCGTGATGAACACAAGTTTCTGTGTTCACTTTGCCACCCATCATGTTTGTCATCATGCTCTCAAGCTGGTTCAAAAGGTAATGTGCCAATAGAAATAACACGTTTTGTACCACACTGATTAGTTAAATTTAATGTTTAAACTATTGGAGAGTAAAATGATCATAAATATTTCTTTTCAAGGATTAATACATACTTAAGTATAAGCACAGTGTTGCTTCTTCAGAGATTACTTACCATGTTTGCAAATGTGTACATACCTTATAGGTTGTAGTGCTTGTAAAGATGGTTGGATCATGGACATGGAAAAAGGCTGTGTTGACATTGACGAGTGTTTCACTCTTCGAAACCCGTGTCTGAAAAGCCAATTTTGTGTCAATAAAGATGGCTCTTTCTCCTGTTATGGTGAGTGGAAACATGATTATCTATTTTCATTTGTTTCACGATTAATATGAATTATTTTCACCTAAATCAATTAGTTCGAACTTTCTTATTACAGACTGGATTGGAAAAAGGTTTTTTATTTATGCCTGTGTTAATGTTTGTCACTTTTATGTATTTTAGAATGTGACAGAGCTTGTGATGACTGTTATGGAGATGGACCAGATTTATGTATGCAGTGTGCACCAGGATATATTCTGCAAGATAATATTTGTGTTGGTAAGCATACTTGGTGCACATGATTATGATTTTGTGACTTAAATCCTTATTCTACAAGAATTAACCATATAATGTTGCACTAAATTAATATTGGAAGTCAGAAGCTTTAGAAGGAATAGGGGGGGGGGTGGAGGAGGGGGGTGAGAATGGAATGTCTATAAAAAGGTTGAGCCAAAAAGTAATTGATGTGTAGATTATGTTCTTTAGATATTTATTTTAAATTTCAGTGTTTTTTATTGCATCACAAATGCTAGAGTTTCTTTCTTTTTTGAAGCATTGTTTGAACATGATTCTTATTTTCAGAGGAACGTCAACTGAACTTAGATTCACAGCTGACATGGAGGCGCTACACAGTTTATTTTGGATTGTGTGTAGCTACATGTATTATTTTCCAAAAGAACACTGCATTGGCTAGTGTAATTGGCCTGTCGGTTGCTTTGTACATTTCTGCCTCTGAATACATTCTGTGGCCCAGTGGTGTAGACAAATATGATAAAGGTGTTATTGATGGAATGGGAAAACTACAAGATTTATAATTTGTCATGTGCCAAAATGTTGTCAGATGTTTTTGAATTCAATTTCACTGATCAACTCATCTAATAACTAATTTAGTTAAATTGCACAAATGAAATTATTACATTTTGATTCAGAGGAATAGTTCTGAATATTTAAATGTATAATATCTACGACGATTATGTGATTAATAAACCTGTTTGTACAACATTTATGAGTGATAAATATTTCTGAATTGTTCCTGGGTTAACTCAATACTTATTTTGAATAGAGCCTTATTTAAAGTTTGTTTGAAGAAAGATACCAAAGGTTATTGTACATTGTGTGTATTATGAAATGGTCATTGAAACTGTGTTTATATCTAGGGTTTAATGATTAATAATTGTTTACCCTTACAAAATTTCATAAATTACGTTCTCATTTGCAGATGTGTATATTGTTTATGAACTGTTGCTGTAGAAATTGGCATTAGTTTTCGTGTTCTAAAGTTCTTCAATCATTCTTTGGTGAAAGAGAATGATTGGGCTTAATATTTACTAATATTGGTAGCAATCATTGTGATTATTTATGGCATGCAGCATTAAGAGATTAGAACAATTTCAAACCAGGGTAATTACAGTACATATATTCCATTTCAAGGGCTAATATCAGTTAAATTAGAAAGAGTTTTCAAAATGTCTTGTATTTTTATCTAAGAACCATGTTTATTGAATGAGGGATTTTAACTACATAAATTGTAGGTAAGAATTTGTTATTGCATTTACATAAATGTGTTTATTATTTATTTGAGGTGGTAAGAAGTGTGAAATAGAACATAAACAAATGAATGTGGAATTATTTATTTATTTATATATATATATATATATATATATATATATATATATATATAAATAATATTAGTAAGGATATGACATTGCCAAAAATAATTGCAATATTGGTATGGAAAGGAAAAAGAGATAGGTTGTCTGTCACTTTCCTACCCGTATAAATTAATTAATTTGACAATGTCACATCATCCTTAGTTTCTCTTATATATAATGGGAAATTTATTACGATAGGAAAATTAAGTAGAGATTGAGACATACTCCAGCCTCAAAGACTGATTTCAGATGGTAGAGAATTGGGAGAAATTTTTGGGTGTTATATCCTCCCTTTTCTATCAGTTTGTATGTATTTTCTCCTCTCACCTTTCTGAATTCTCTGTTGTAATCAGTCTTTAACATTCAGGTAAGATACAATCTTTCTCTTGCCTATTTTAATTATTTGATTATGTCATACTATATCTATATATATAATTATTTATTTTTCTGTTATTTATTATTTAAATGCTTTTGTACAAGGTTGTGCATGTGTTTGTAAAATGTAACTATTGTCATTTGTTTTGTCTACCTCTTCATTGCAATTGTTGTTCCACAATGTTGTGGAATTTTGCTGGATGAAATTTTCTTTACCTTTTTATAAATTTTATATTCCTACATGTTTTGCCAATAAATATAGTTTGTAATGTTGTGTTTACGTGAAATGTTTTGTAAAATGTTTGTAATTAATTGCATAATGTGTGGGCAGTGATATGTTCATATTATGTAATTATATGCTTTTATTAATTACTTAATTTAAGTGTAAATAAATCTGTGAGATGAAAATTAATTTTTTTTTGGGAACCTGATGAACCTTTCTCTTATGAGCTGGAAGTTTACGGTTGTGTATTTCACAAAATTAAATGAAGTATACAGCAATTGAAAGTAGTATCAACAGCAAGTTAATATATCAAATCGGTTGAATAAACTGTAAAGTCTGTTTTTGTCTTGGGGAACAACACTTTTTCGAAATAATCATTTAATATAATGGAAAGTAATTCTGGTAACATTTTAATTGAGCAGTTGATCATATTTACATTTCATCAATTTGTGTCATTGTCTCACATCACAGAGGTCCCAGATTCAAATCCAGACGTGGATATTTGTGTTTACAATAGTCAAGGAAACTCTGGTTAAGATTGGAGGAGAGTAGACATGTTGATCACGTACCACTCCAAAAAGTCACCGAAGAGTTGTCGAGCCAATCATAAAATACTTCTGTTCAATTTGGTTATGGTGCAAGACTGCTGGCTATTATTTGATATGCCATCAGAAATGTACTTATAATTATATTTTGCACTGTGAATGCAAATTAGGAAATCTGAAATGATGTAGCTTTTAAGACTCATTCTGCAGCATATATTTGATTTACTGACCTAACCCTTGGAAATATGTTTGCAATTCAGGAACTAAAGAAAATCATAATAGAACAGTATAACAATCATTGATTCGCTGCACCCTGAAGAGATATCTATTTTATGTTGCAATGGCTGTATTAAAATGAAATGTATTAGTGTACAAACAATTCTATTTTTTCTTATTCTACTTATTTTCGAAAATTGCAGTAACATTTTGTTGGTAGAAATTTGTTAAAACATTGGACATCCCTGATATAGACACCATATAATGAGTCGCTATGCAGATATCCGAAAGAGAGGAAAGTATCTCACCTGGATTATAAATCTGGTAAACGTGTGTAACATGTTCTTGTAACAAATACTGAAAATTTGCATATTATTAATTTTGTATTTGAATGTTTATTAATATCTCAAAATTGTTCTGATTGAATAACGCACGTAAGTAACCTGAGATGTATGTTCATGTTATTTTCTTCTTGTAAATGAGTACAGTATTATTTGCAAATAAAATATAGTTGTTAATATCAAATAGAAGTCTCCGAATTTATATTACGACATTATAAAAAGAATGCATGGATCAAAACCTTTGTAGAATAAAAATAACTAATAATTGGTTACAAATTTGTATTGAATACAATGAAATAAAAAAGGAAGAATACACATCAACATTTCATGGTATTCATTTTCCAAATAACTTATTTTATACACTATATATGACTTCTTTTTCCAGATTTATATACTTTCTTAATCCAATTAAGGACTCTGATTATGCACATACAAGCTAAGACCAACTTCAGATCTGAATGAATAGTACTTGTGTTATGCTTACTTATTGCCTCGTAACTGTGAATATCGCTTATAAATAAACACGTAACCAATTGAAAATCAAACTGATCGTCTCTTCCACATTTTAGAAAATTTAAAGCACTTAACATACTATTTTCGTCGAGGTCTCGTAGGAGACCTTCAAATTATTCTAATTTAACGTACACTTGTTACATTTGGGGACTGCAAACAAGACGGTAGAAGGATATTAAAACAACGGACGAACAGTTATTTTTGTGTCTTTCGACTTTCCACAAAATCTGCTATTTTGCAAACTTTTTTAGACAAGTGTCAACACGGCTAGAGAAACTGATATCACGATCTACCATCATGCCTACATACTTATAACTTTATAATTTCGTTAAAAACTCTAATATCATAATTTAAATATTTAAAACATCCCCGATGGTAATCATTATTCGTTAACACATTTAGTTTCAGCAACAGTCTATAGACCTTTTCTAGAAGCTGGGCTTCGAGTGCGCGGAGTGAGTCATAATTTGTGCAAAAATTATAAATGTAGCTTATTAACAAAAATAACTATGAATAAAGTCTTCTCGGGCTTACTATTGGTAGATGACGATGGCAGTGGACGTCATCGAAACGTCGCAAATAGGATAGTTTACTCGGTTAGTAGCCGGAGAAGACTTTATTCATTCTCTACACCGAGACAGACTACAATAAAATAACTATTTTTTGAATGTTCTATAACATTATTGTTTTACTATAAATACAATTCTGTAAATTCAAAAGTCAAGTGGGAAAGCAAAGGTTTGGCTAGCTCGTTTTCAAATTTGATTTAATTATCTTCTGTTTCACGTTGTCTGGTAATTTCATTAATTCCAGTAATCGACAGAGTTTTGCACATTAATTATTTGGTTATAAATAATTTCTTTCATGCTATTACAACGAAAAACGTAAACAGTCGTCAGAAATTTTAACTAATAACAACTTTGAATTCATTTTCGTCAAACAATAAAGACAATTGTAAACGACTAGAGGAGGAAAGGGCCTTGTGGAACCCCCCCCCCCCATGGGACGTGTCTCGGAACCATCACGCAGTTCTGGAAATAATATTGTTTCCTCCAAAGTTGAAAAGTTTGTGGAATTAATTTCTGCTCCTACATGAGGGTGGATTTGAAAGAGTAAGTCGGACAAATACCCCAAATGAACCGATAGAATTAAAAGAGAAAATTTAATTATTTACAAAATAATTCTTGAATTCTGTACAATATCGAGTTTTATTCGTTACAATTTAAATCGTAACGTTGTACGGGTACGTATCTTGCTGATTAAAACCGTGATGGACGCGAAAATTTTTTTTAATGTGAGGGAATATAAATATCAGGCCAGTTTGAGGAGAAACGTGGCAAACTGGCTCCGACTAAATTCATCTATATAATAAAAAAGGATGTATATTTGTATGTATGTATGTATGTATTTACGTTGTTCTTTATACAAATTTTATCGCGTGGACAGAATGCAACAAAAATTGGTATACGTATTCTGCCAAAATCGAGAACCGGTACTGTGGGGGTGAGAAACCCGTAGAATAAACGTGGAAATAATTATAATTGAAATAAGTTACGAATTAGTGTTAAATTACTGCGCGCCAAGAGACGGTGACGTCATTGGCAAAACATTGACGCATCATAAAAATATAGTTCTGTATTTCGTAATGAAATAAAGCAAAAATATTTTTATTTAATATAAAGTATACATGTGGAAAGAATTATAATTAAAAACCGTGATCATTAAATATTAAATTACTGCGCGCCAAGAGACAATGACGTCACGCGAGAGAAAGACGTTACTACGCAACGAACAAAGGAAATATCTCCTTTAGTAGGAATTAAATAAAGCAGAAATATTTTCTTTAAATAAAAAATATAATTTTATACAGCAATACTCCATCGAATGATAATAAAGAAGAATACGAATTACTTTACTATCCTTGGGGAAAATGTAAGTTAATTTTCGCGCTGTATTAGTTGTGAGTCTAGCTAACAATTTCATCAATGTAATATTTCGTAATGTATGAAGACTGAGTGACGATTATATCCTGAAATACTCAAGGAATATATTTAAGTAATCAATTAAATACTTTTTCGAGTTTATATAAATAAGTACACGAGCAACGCCGGGCACCTAGCTAGTAGTTAATAAATAATGTTGGAGAAGTTTATTAATATTTTAACAGTCTGCAATCAGATATTTTATTTATTAATTTGATAGCTTTCGACTAAATTCCGTAGTGATTCTTTGGACTATGAAAATTTATTATTAAAAAAAAACAACAACAATGGAATACGCAATATTTCGTCCATTTCGAGCGAGGCAGAATATTTTTTTCTTCTAAATATATTTTTAAATGACTGATATTTATTATATTAACTTTATATCATACCCCCAACGGTTTTTTTTACCAGTCGCCAATTTATAACACAATTTATCATACAACTTCTATGTCCACGTTAAACAGAATGCGTATGCATGAATAGGATTTTTTTTTTAGGAACAGCGACAAAGTCGTGTAGTAATTAAATTGTGTTTTATGGTTTCCTGCCTAGTTTTGAATCATAATTGTTTAATATTCAACGAATGACGGTGACATTTAGTCTGAAGCTATCTGATGAATATATAAAACATCTAATTGAATACTGTTCAAAAGGTGTTCGATTTTAACTAATATACTTTTTTTTTATATAAATTGGCGACTGGTAAAAAACCGTTGGGGTATGATATAAAGTTAATATCAGTCATTTCAAAATATATTTAGAAGAAAAAAATATAATTATGTTTTATTCTGCCTCGCTCGAAATGATATTGCGTATTCCATTGTTCCTTGACTTTTTTTTTAATAAATTTGCGACTGGTAAAAAACCGTTGGGGTATGATATAAAGTTAATATCAGTCATTTCAAAATATATTTAGAAGAAAAAAATATAATTATGTTTTATTCTGCCTCGCTCGAAATGATATTGCGTATTCCATTGTTCCTTGACTTTTTTTTTAATAAATTTGCGACTGGTAAAAAACCGTTGGGGTATGATATAAAGTTAATATCAGTCATTTCAAAATATATTTAGAAGAAAAAAATATAATTATGTTTTATTCTGCCTCGCCCGAAATGATATTGCGTATTCCATTGTTCCTTGAACGTAGGAAAATAACGGGAGCTGTTTTATGTTTTGTCAAGCGAGGGTTGGTTAAAAAAGCTGACTATTTAAAAAACCGAATGGAGAGTTGGCCACGTTTAACGTTCGACGAAGGAGATATTTGAAAGTCTGAGCAGAGTGACTACTTTAAAAGTCGTTTATTCCCGGCGGCGCCCAGGCCACCGTACACACTGTCTAAACCCGTGAGTAAAAGTAGGGCGCACAACTTAAAAAAAAACATCTGGCTCTCGTTTTTTTTTTTTACGTGTTCCGAGATCGAAGAAAGGGGATAGAACAATTAGGTGTGAGATAGGGTGGCTGGCGTATCGAATGTCTTGCTCCGTTCCAGAAAGTGCGTGCGCTAACGGGCGCACTATAAAACCGGCTCGAATCCGTAGGGGCGCTATCCTTTCATGTTTTTTAAGGGTTGGGGAGAATGGGGTTAGGAGGGGTTGTCCTCGCATCTGCTCCGCAGTCGCAGCTGGATCTCCAGATCTGCAGTGTGAAAAACTCTGGGCCGCGTCGCCGCTTTCCTCTCACAGGTACAATTAAAAATCATTATTTTTTAAATATAATTTTTTTTTTACGGAAAAAAAATTATTCATCAATGTATGTGTAGATCCACGGGACGTGCCTCGCAACCTTGACACGTTTCTGTATCCTTTCCGCGAGATTTGCTTTCTCTGTGGTCTTATTGGTATTTTCAAGAGCTACGTCGCGGACGACGAAGTGTCGCAATGCTTCTGGTTTTTTTGTTTCGCTGTTTAAATTTCAGAGTGTTTTCGTAGACACCGTCATGATTTCTGACAACGAACGGGCTATCGCGGTCCACGTTTGCGCGTCACCTGCGAGCTCCACTTAACATTCTTCGAGAAACCACGGTTGAAGAACCAGAAGTGTCCCGTCTTCCTCTCGCGACGACTGAACTTCCGGATAGGCGACGCTTCACGACCAGGACAGACTTGCGATCTTGTCGGAATCTCCGTACCGATCCTAATTTGTCTGAGCTTGACAAGTGATCACGTAACCTCTTTGTGTTACCTTGATCGATATCTCGTCGCGTTTCCACCGCGCTCAAGATTTTCTTTCCCGCTTTCGACGAAACCCTTAACCGGTGGTACGTTTCCCGGACGTTTATTTGTTATTACGACGTTCGTAGCAGAGTTGGTGATTAAAACGTCCGGTACTGTAGATCTCTCGCTCGTCTAATTGCACATGGCGATTTTTTTGCTTTTGTTACCCGCGCGCGGGAGGGTGAATATATTTTGACCTCGCCGAGCTCTTTCGTCGCGATTCTCAACAAAGCGTTAACACTTGCCTTTTATGTACTACTGCTATTAATTACGCGGAGGAGAACCACTGATAGTAGTACATACATCCAAAAACAATGTACGTATCCGTAGCCAATAATGAATAATGAAGCATTCATCGCAATAAATCGAGCCGGAAGAACATGGCGAGTAAAATACTTATGTCAATTACGTCGGGCAGGGGCATTCTGTAATCTTGTGTTAAATGCTAACCAATTCTATGCAATAGCAAATACTTCAGGAAGCGATTTCCTTTACTAACGTGGAATATATCATCCATTACGACGCTGCGTCGTCGCCTTCGTTCTTCCCAACTTTTACATTAAATTAAATATCCTACGTAAAAGTGGAATATTCGTTAGTAGTTTAACATGGCACCATTTTCTTGGCATCCTCCTTCAATTGCAAATTAATACGTGTCAAAGAGTGGTTATGATATTCATAATATTAGATTAGAAAAAAAAACGTAATGGCCGTAAGACACGAACGTGCTACCGTATTCAAGATATTTCGTATCCTACGCGAAATATTACAATATGCTTCACGTTACATAATAGTTCCCCTAATTAAATTCACAGCTCTAACAACAAAATTTTTTTTTATATCATTCGTCGGTTCAGAACTTTAATTTTTGTTGTTCCCATTATCACTTTACGTTTCCAGATCCGTTAATTATTATTTTGATGAAGTAAAGAAGTGTTCGTATCCGTTGTTACAGGCCTAATTTTATGCCAATAATTCAGATGTGACTTGAAACCCGGCAAACTATATTATGTTGTACCTCGAGAAACGACGACGGAAATTAATTATAGCCGTTTCTTCAGTCGATCTTGTCTTTTATTTAAATATATACGTTGTCAAAAAAAATAGGCCTACACACTTTGGCATTATCACGCTCCGTCTTATTTGTGACATCGAATTTGATGTTTCGTAATAATAAACACAGTTATTCTCTTTCACATAAACAGGCTTTACGACAAAATTGTCTGATTTAATTTTATTTTGGACGGAACTAGGATGATCATTATGTAAGAAAAATTCTAGCAAAACGACCATTTTTTTTATACTTTTATTAATAATTTATCCGAGAGTTTTATTTACTTTTGGTAGTTTTAAATTATTTATACTTGTTATGTATCAAACCACTAACCGGACACAGTGACAGACGTAAACATATGCTATGTTATGAACAAGAAAAAAAATGACGAAATGTCAATGATGATATTTTACGGTAGTTGGTAGATGATTATGGGTAACGCCGAAAGCTGCTGTAATTTATATATCTAAATATATATATATACATATACATATACATAACAAGTATATATAACCAAAAAGTTTTTGTCACTTGACAGAGTTGTTTAAAAAAATTATTATTATTATAAATAATGTTAAAATATTCAATACTAAGCTCGAGTAACGGAGGTGAAGAGGAAAAGAAAATGCTGTTACTACAGTTTTATTCGCATTTTTCTGATACACTAGCAATTAATATGTGTCACATGTATATTATCAGTATTTAATTGTTATTACTGCAAAGACGCACTCATTGTATTTTCCTAAATAAAAGTGTTAGTAATCCAAACTCGTAACAGAGTGTTCTGATTTTGGCTTGGCTTCCGCACTCTGTAAGCTTGAGAAAGTAGAAAAATAAATTGAAATATGCTCAAGCTTTTTTTTTAGCTTATCCCGTTCTAAAGGTTACTTTTGATGTATATAGATATTAATGTATTTAATACTACGATTTAACTTTATGCCTGTTACAAATGAAAAGAATGAACCTCGCATAGATAAAATACGTTTTTACACTGTAATAAGGATGAGGGCTGCTACCTTTGGGGGGATGCCTTCTCCTCTCTCCGTTTATGAACTGAGGTTCCCACAAGCCGAGGCACCTCGGCCTGTCTTGAGAGGTGTATGTCCCGGGGTCACAGACACCCTGAACATACGGTAAGAGTTGTTCGCTGTCCGCACTGGAACAGTCGGCCAGCTGCCTCCTAAACTGGTCCAGGCACGGTGAAGGGAATGCTGCGTCCCCACAGCAAACCCCTCTCTCGCAATCGGAAGGGCGCGAGACAAGTACCCAATGCCCGACCTTCCTGATGCAGGATTTCTAGGGTTTGTCATACAACACTTTTTTGGCGAATGCCGGGTAGGATCCTTAATCCATAGCCCCGGGGCCCTAGTTAACTCTTGGCTACCTTGCACTACCCTTTCGCATTCCCCCTTTCAAATCCTATCCTATGCTATTAAAAGGGAGTTGCCTTCTGTGTGTAATTCAATATGGATAAATGTAATATAAATAAAAATATTCTCTAGACTACGCTGAATTATTTAAATAAATCGCAAAGGTTCTGCTGTATATTTTACTTGCAAATAATTTTTGAGCCTTCTCCTGAAGGACGTATTCCTAATGAATATATGGAATATTTCGGTCTCAATGCGTGATGGCGATGGCGGAAATTTCATATAAATTAAAATATTCTCTAGACCACGCTGAATTATTTAAATAAATCGCAAAGATTTTGTTCTATATTTACCTGCAAATAATTTTAGAGCCTTCTCCTGAAGGACGTATTCCTAGTGAATATATGGAATATTTCGGTCTCAATGCGTGATGGCGATGGCGGAAATTTCATATAAATTAAAATATTCTCTAGATTACGCTGATTTATTTAAATCCTTCGCAAAGATTTTGCTCTATATTTAGCAGCAAATAATTTTAGAGCCTTCTCCTGAAGGACGTATTCCTAGTGAATATATGGAATATTTCGGTCTCAATACGTGATGGCGATGGCGGATATTTCATATTTAATTAAAATATTCTCTAGATTACGTTGACTTATTTAAATCCATCGCAAAGATTTTGCTCTATATTTAGCTGCAAATAATTTTAGAGCCTTCTCCTGAAGGACGTATTCCTAGTGAATATATGGAATACTTCGGTCTCAATGCGTGATGGCGATGGGGGATGCTTTACTCGGAAAGGTTGTGCGGGTTTCTCAAACTATTCCCCGGGTTGAAAACTGAAACCTGAATATATCCTTCTTTTTAATGTACGTAGAACTACAAGAATTTTCATTGTCCAGTATTGTAGCTTCTTGATGCTTTAACAACTCAGAAATTTACGTTTTTTAAAACATAATGGACATGATTTTTGCAGCGGTTCGAGTTACTTTGGATTGTTTAATTTTATTATCACTTTATTATAATTAATTCGTGCCCCCACGTAAGGAAAAAAAGACTTTCCGCGAAACTTTTAAATTATTTGTCGAAGAAAGTATCAACATTTGGTTGTCCCAGTGCTTCATCGATCTCTAAATTAAATGAGTGTTTCGAAAAAAGTAAAATTATTTATGTTAAATGATTAGAATCAGGGGGTTTTAGGCTGTTGTACGGATTATAATTATATTGTGCCCACATTTTTGACGCAAATTGTTGGTTTTCCGGACGACATTTTTGAGTGAGATACACGCGGCGGGTACGTGGACGAGTTTTAATTCCATTTGAAGCCGGTTGAAGCTTTTTCCAGGGTGCTGTTTATTATACGTTGAATAACATACATTATAAATTACGCATTATACATGTTGTTACGTGACGCGGACTGTTCGGTTTTTCGCCTCGTAACCTGTTAAATGCTTGAAAGGAAACGACGTATCTGTGGATCGGCCCAGCGAGCAGCTCTCTCTGTATTGTTTGACTGTTCCTGTTCTTTTTGTTGTCGAGTACGCGGTATTCCTGGAGAAGAGTGATCGGGCTGACGCGACGTTCTGATCCACATGCAGCGATGCAGCCGTGCAGCCGTGCAGCCCTGCAGCCGCCGTTCTCTGCTCAGTCAGCTCCAGGACTCCAGCACGACAGCACGTGAGTCTCGCAAGCTACAACAGCTTTTCCTTTGTCCGCGTCCAAATTCAGGCGCCTCTGGGAGACGAGCCCCAAAAGCCGTCAAACGACGACAGACCGCGGACCTCAATAATTTCGGAGCCGAGGAAAAGCGAAAATCAGGAGGTCGTAAACGTTGATTTACAAATGTGACGTTATATCAAGGTAATTTCACCCTTTCAGTAAATTTATTTACCCGTCACCAACATGTAGTTCCGTGGGGGACCCACGACGTATCGACAGCTAAATTCGACGTCGGCGTGCCGAGAGTCCGTGTAAAAAACATATTCAATTTATTCAAATTGAAAATCTAAGCGTAATATAGAGCATTACGTGATCCTACTATTTTTTTTACTGTCATTTATATTATGATGCTTTCTATTTTAACTGGTTACGATTAATGGCTACCGGAACGGAATCCGCCGACGTAAACGGTTCAAATCGCCGTCAAGACTTATTTCCGTTACTTGCGGCGTTTCAACATCATTTTCCACATCAGCACCAACTTTACAAAATTTCTCCAGCGCGATCGAGGAAAATATTTCTTTCCCGAGCTTTACGGGGGGGGGGGGGGGGCGGGGTAATTCAGTGTTGCGTCGTAAAAGTTGAAAATTTAGTAAGCTCCTCTGATGATTAACGCATGAGTTGACCTTATCAGTCGCTAAAAATTTCATTAAAAAAAAATAATAAGTGCCGTTATACTGTTAACTGTATCCATAAAGTTTTAATTGAGCGCGACGTCCTTTTACCTGCGCGTCAAAATTAATCTCCGCAGCCCGACTTTTGACGAAGTTTCACTTCTTCTCAGCTGTTCCTTAACGTTGTCGGTGAATTGGCTAAGGTAATGAGGAGATCACCAGTCGTCGGTCTCAGATGAAGAGGCATTATTTGATAACCGTTTAAAATATTAACAAAATAATTTAATCGTGGGGGGGGGGCTAAAAAAAAATCTTATTCGGGCTGACCAGTATTTAAAATCAAAGATTGAAGTCTTTTCCCCGGTGAAGTTGTTCAGTAAATAGTTCTCGGAATTCACACGGGTTTCGCACATTTATATTAAGACGCAACGTTTCGACGACTGAAAGCACTGTCGTCATCTTCCGGGCCTGGAAGATGACGACAGTGCTTTCAGTAGTCGAAACGTTGCGTCTTAATATAAATGTGCGAAACCCGTGTGAATTCCGAGAACTATTTATTGAGTATTTAAAATGTTTGTGGCGCGGTTTTTAATCTGTGCGATACAAAAAAAATATATATATTTTTGTTCGTATTGACCACCATTTTGTAAGATTAAATCTTCTGCGTTCAGTTCCAAAGCATCTTTGAATGATTCGGTGCACTATTATTATTATTATTATTATAAGAAGAATTGCCTAATGATTGATTGCTGAAAAAAAGGCAAACAACCTTGAAATACGGAAGGGGGAGAATTCACAATAGGACATGAATCATTTCAACACAATTTCACCATTAATAAATGTCTTGGAAAGGACGCCGTTTACAGACACGCGTTCACTTTTGGCCGCCACAGTAAATTTATTATATTCTGAACGCCCAGCGCTGGAGCGAGCCTGGTCCACACAAACTGACTGGCAAATACTAGGAAGACCTTCAGAAAGGTTTGCGATCTGAAAGGATGCTTCGGTTTTTAAGAGAATAAGTAAAAATTTCCGCGTCACGATTTTGGCCGATCAAGCGGGGCCCACTGTAACACACATTTTTAATCTTCACCCCCCCCCCAGGTGGTGAGAGATCTTTGAACGTTCAGTGTCATCTCTTCGTTTCACCGAGAGCTGCTCTCTCTAATGACATGACAGTTTGCCCCCCTTTTCAGCTTAGTCACGATCTGTAAATAAAATACTCGCGAATCAGAATGCAGCAGATGTGAAAAAAAAATAAATTACATCTGCTATTTTTTTTTTTCCTGTTCTCTTTCGTTCTTCCGGATTTCGAAAGCCATAATCTCACTTTAACCTGGGCTTCTTCTAAGGAAACGTATTGAATGCTAACCTTATATGACGTGGCCGGGTTGGAAAAGGGGTTGGGGGGGGGGGGTGAAACGAATCTTGAAGGACCGGAATTGTGGTCCTTACGAGTATTTCGCAACAACATATTTCAGCTCAGATCGAAAAATCAATATGATTCATGAAGGTAAATTTTAAAAGAGTACCGTAGTTCATAAGTGATTTAATTAAGTTTCATTGTATAATCACTAAGACCGTTTATAATGTAAAATAGTTAATAACCAAAACAGCTACAAATTAATTAAAAGTTTCTTGAATTTATAACTCAATTTTAGATTTTTTTCAAAGATATTAATAAATTTTTATAGTAAATAGACTTCAGACATCTGTTTAAATATCAGCCCGAAAAAATTCTTTATTTTGAATTGAAGACAAAAATCAATTTAAAATATTTGTATATATTATTAGTACCTTCAAATGTTTAAAGAAAGAACACGTTTGCTAACTTTTAGGAGAGGAAAATAATGAAAAATACTGTTATGGACGCAATTTTTAATAGGAGGCTGTAAAATAAAGACATTTCGGATAGTGATATTTAATTAGTCAGAATTTAATGATTTTTTTTTACAGTTGTTAACAATGGTGGAAATTGAGGTGATAGCTCCAGAAATGTTGGAAAAAAAAAGCTTCTGCTTTTTATGTTTTGATTGGATATTAAACAATTAATAGTTGCCTAAAAATAAAAATAAAACGTTTACAAAATTTATATTATTTTTTATGAAACTGTAAAAATATTTTAAATGTTAGAAATTTAAAGTAACAATTGCGCTCGACATTAGCCTGGCATAATCATATATTAATAAATAGAAAATTAATAACTGTTCAGATTATATGAAATAATCTAAACTCTTATTAATTATTAGGATAATTATGACAATAATAATGACGAACGCTACTGGTAATTTAAGATTATAACGTTTAAATCATTTTTACAGTTAAGTAAAAATTTATTTGGGCTATTTTTAAATTCAATATATTGTTCTCGGAGTTCAACCGGGTTTTGCATAATTATATTAGAACGCTATTCTATTTTTTTGCATTTGTCGTGGTGAAATGTTTGATTTCTCACAGAAATACGTACGTGGCGAAATTGGATATCAAGAATCCTGTTAATTTATTCTGAAAACGAACTTCGACTTCGTTTTCGATTTTTTTTGTTTCATTACAAAAGCTTCCGTGTGGTGTAGGGTGGGGGGGGGGGAGGTCATCGTGACATCACAGAGGTCCCGGGTTCGAATCCCGGCGAGGGCAGGGATGTTTGTGTGCCTCAGAGAAACTCTCGTCCAACAAGGAAAAATGATTTCCCATACTGAGTCGCTAATAACCACAGCTGCCGATGCGACTGTAACTAAATCAATAATAATATTTTTTTTAAAAATGGTTCCAATTCACGAAGAAAGACGCAGGTGACGAAAATGAGGAGTTACTTGACAATTTCCTGGTTCGACACTCATGTGCGTGTTCTAATTAATTAGCGTTCTAATATAATTATTGCAAAAGCCGGTTGAACACCGAGAACAATATATTGAACAACTACACCGGGAAAGGCTTCAATATTTTTAAATTTCTTATTTTTTATATAATTTACTAGCTGGGAGCCCGCGTTGCCCGTGTCTTATTTATATAAACCCGAAAAAGAATTTAATTCTATATTAATCTTTAGTCAAGAAGACACAACCTAAATCTAACTATTCCTAGTTCCGTACACAATTTCGACCAATAGTGCTTTAATTGAACAGCTATAAAATACATTGAATTTTATTGCATCAATCTGAACAAACATACCTCCGAATTTCTTTACCAATACATAAATATACTGAATTAATTTAATAGCTATAAGATACATAGAATTTAATTGCATAATAGCAACAAACATACCATCGTTATTCTTTAGAAATATAATTCTCCGCGAACAAATAATTGTCAGTAAGTCTTCAGACAGTACTTCTTGAGTATTGCAGGATATAATTGTCCATCAGTATTCGCACATTACGAAGGATTGAAGTGATCAAATTGATAGCTACATTCCAAATGTAAAGAAATGGTGGCCATATTGCACTCACTAAATTAACTAACATTTTCCGCAACGATTGTAAAGTATTTTGTATTGTTTTTTATTATCACTCGATGGAGTATTACTGGATAGAATTATACTTTTATTCAATGAAAATATTTCTGCTTCATTTCATTACGGAAAAATCGAACTATTTCCTTTGTTCGTCGCGTAGTAACGTCTCTCTCTGTCGCGTGATGTCATGATATATTGGCGCGCAGTAATTTATCACTTAATGATCACTTTTTAAAATTATAATTCTTTTCACATTTATGCTAGTGGTTTGTCACCCCCACAGTACCGGTTCTCGATTTTGGCAGAATACGTATACCAATTATTGTTGCATTCTGTCCACGCGATAAAATTTGTATAAAGAACAACGTAAATACATACATACATACATACAAATATACATCCTTTTTTATTATATAGATAGGTATAACATAAATTAATAAAAACCTATACATTCGTATATTCGCCTTCCATTGATACGTGATGAATAGATGTTAAATAAATACATATATAATTGATATTTGTCCTTAAAAATGAAGATTTATATCTAATATTATGTCTAAATAATACTTTTAGTATATAGTAAAATAATTTAATTTTGTAATACGTTTTAGAGTAAGGAAAATGAGTTTTTGTTGATGATATTTTATTACTCACATTTTCTTGTTAACAACTTTTATTAACATTTTCCAGGGCAGGAGAAAAAGGTGGTGCCTATATTTTGGTGCCGTGTGGTGGAAATTATCTTATAATTTTACATTATCTTAGATTGTAATTATTTTTCGCCAATGAAACTAATTTAATACTGTCAAAATTCGGTTACAGGATTTTCTTCGGAAGATCTGTTGCGGGTTTGTAAGCAACGCTGAAATTGTTTCTCTTGTCAGAGAAACTTTAAAACATTGTTACGGCTTCAAAATTAAATACATAGGAATCCAGATTACACGAAGAAAATTTATTTGGAACGAAATTTAAATTCCTAAAACTGTTATCGATGGGTGTATTTGGTGCTACCTTCTGCTGATGAAGTTGGAAAGACTACCGTAAGTTTTCGAATAGGCTCCTGCTGGTCCTTGACCAGAAACTAAAGGAATTAAATTTATATTTTGAAAATAGTCCACCAGAACCACTCGTAAAAAAAAACACCCCTAGTCGATTAAACACATGTCATAAATAATTAACAGGTTTTGTCCAAGAAGGTTGGAAGTAAATTAACGAACTCTGGCACTTACTAACCTCATCTCGTCAGAAATTTTTGTTTTTTAAAATTCAGGGTCGTGTGTAAAGTTTGTGTTGGTACTACTGATCCTAAATGAATCACCGGATAGGATTTTTAGAGTCATTTCCCTGTGACGTTTACTGATATTTCTTGGTGAATTTCCTGAAATTACGTCCACGTGATAATGTGTTTGTATTTTCATACATGTAAAGTGTAAAATATATTTAAGAGGCAGAAACTAGTGTACGAAACGTTTATTTCATGTTAGTGTTCCCTGAATGAATATTTCTTTTGTTTATAACTCAACGGTCAAAATGCGTATATTTTACTTTTTCCTATCTGGAATATCACGTGAATATTTAACACACAAGAATAAACGTTTCAAATGGACAGGAGAAATTTAAACGAAACTTACAGAATGACTGTTCTCAGGGATGTTCTGCGGAATCATTTTACGACTTCGTTAAAAGAGCAGAAAAACTTTAAGTTAACTCAATCAACATTTTTTCGGTCTCGAAATTCCGTTTTTTTTTGGTTTTTTTTAAGGCGACAACTTGTCTAGGTGCATCTTCATGTCGTAAGAAGGGAATTTATGATCGCCTGATCGAAACGGAATTAAGTCTACAATTATTTATACATCTACAAAAAAATATTCTCGTGCGAAACCTTCTCCAATTTTTTTAACCAAACACCTCAATTTTCGAAATTGCTTTGTTACAGCGAATTTATTTTAGTTGTATATAGATAAAAATGTAATTAGAAAATAATATTAAAACAACCTTTAGTATCCTGTCTGAAATATTTATAAGAAAAAAAAAATGTGTTTCGTCAATTGTAAAACAGCCGGACGTTTCGACGAAACACATTTTTCGTTATAAATATTGTTTTTGACGGCGTCATAAACGTTGTTTTCATACAGACCTGTCTATTATATCTCCATTACACAAATAATATAAATTTAAAACAAAAAATAAACGGTGTCACAAAGATATTTCCTGAAACATAAAATTTTTAAAGAATAATTTGAATATATATTTATCGAGGTTACAGCGTGTACAGATTTTTATTTGTGTGTGTGTGTGTGTGTTCCGGTCATTATAACATTTTTATTAACTACCTTTTGATTATCTAAAATAATTACCTACTTTTGGGACAAATCGGGGGAGGGAGGAATTAAACTGAAGTTTGAACCTACAAAAAAAATTAATTAAAGGAAACGGAGAAGCTACAAGAAGTGGAATCAGGTTCTGAGAAAATCTTACAAATAGGGAGATGAAATAACATATTCGTTGTCGGTGCGACAATTTAACTGGAAAATCTCGTGGTCGTTCCTGAAGAATTTCTGAAGTTATCGAGAAAATTGCCCGGGGAAAATTAAACGCAGGCTGTCTAAAGCGAAGAAAAAGTGTCAAAGGTATCTGAATAATAATTCAGCAAGTCGAATTAAAGTAACTATACGAATTACAAGCCAATTTTGAAATAGTTAGCTAATTGTGGGACACAACAGAACGTTTCGAACACCCTATTCATAGAATAACTTCACTTTTGGCTCATTTTTAATCGCGATAAACATGAACTATTTTAAATTTGACGATTTCGGGCTCAAGTCACGGGGAAATTAACAACCAGTGTCAAGGAATCTGGAATTAAGCAACACTAGATGGCAATAATTATATAAAAAAAATAGTGATATTGCACAGGCGTTTATAATAAATTAGTGAGGGAGAAATTGAGCAAGGCCAAAGAAAATCAGACGTCTTTAACTACAACAACAAAAAAATAGACATGTTCAGTTCTAAGATTTTTCGGGGATGACAACATCAAGTTGCAGTTGAAAACTGAAAGACCAATGCGACTTGACCAAGAGTATTTATTTCAGAAATTCAAGAATTGAAAGTCTTAAACAAGTTTAAACTTAGATGATACGAAAGCGGATTTCGAACGAGCGATGCCTGGGGGAAGAGGGGGGGGGGGACATTAGAATAATTGGATCAGAATGTGTAACTAGGGGAACAGAATTAATACTAGTTTCGACGGATCGTACAGTTTACATAATCAAACATGTCCGTTTAAAATTGTCCGTTAATGTTACAATGCGCATTTTTAAGACATTAATGATTCTGTTTAAACATTTTTCGCTTAGGAAATAAATAATATATTATTAGCGGCAAAACTGCAGCTATAGTAACAGTCGCTTAGTTAATAAATTTTCCAGTGATTATCGGCTACGTTATTTTGAAAGTTAAGTAGCCTGTATTTGTTCGTGTGTAAGTCGAGAAAACCGACAGACAAACCGACGCAGAGGCTGTAAATGTGAATACTTCGGAAAAGGTTCCTGTTACGATGATTGTGGAAAATTCATCGCCCGAAGAGAAAGATCGTCTGGGGCGCTCTAAAAAAAAGCCCCCACTCCTTTGTTTTCCAGAATAGCCACTGTTTCGCTTCCTAAGCGTCGCGGCGCGTGTTTTTCGTCACGGAAGTGACGTCACAGAGCATCGCGTCAATGTCACGTTTCAACTGCCACGAGCGCACTGAATAAATGGCAAACACATTATGAGTGTTATGAATTTTTTTTATATAGGTACGAACCCGAGAGATATTTTTGGCTCATGCGAATTGTTAGTTACACGAAAATCATCCGGTGGTTCAATGAAATATGGAGGGATTACTCAGTTAGCAATTTCGAATGTTTGACTAGGTTTTGCAATACGGAATGCACGTAGTAGAAAACCCGTGGTTAGAAAATTTTCCTCCGTCCAGCCCCTCTGCAGTGGCTTAAACAAATAGTTGAATGTCAGAATTAAGCTCAGCGACATCCATAATCCCGAATTTGACTCGAATATCGCTTGTTTTTGAGTTATTTTTAAGTAATGCCACTCCACCCCCACCCTTAAGGTTGTTCTCCTGCCAAGCCCGAAAGGGGTTGAAATTATACACAGAGTACATGTAGAGAAATGTTATGAATCTCATTGCTCATGAAATATATTTATCCGACGCAAAAATCGCCCGGTTAACATGTTTTACAATTTCCACCCCTGTTCACCTCCGCCCCTGGGGGAGGGGGGGGGGTTAAATGGCCAATTAAATCTTATAATTAAACTCAATGACATCGTTAACCCTGGATTTGACTCTAATTTCGGTTGTATTCACGTTATTTTCTTGTAACGCATGTCCACCCCCACCCCTAAGAGTGCTCCTTTCCAAATACACCAAGAATTAAAGGTTCCACTTATAACAAACTACATCCACAGCCTAATCAGTAACTTTTTCAAGAATATAGTGAAGTGTAAAAGTGCAAAAAGGACAAAACAACACCCATCAAAGACTCAAACGAAAGCTTCCACAAGACTTTCACAAATAATTGTCAACCTGTAAATACCTGAACCCAATGTAATCAGCCAGAGGTGTGAAATATTAACATAACCCTCTCTCCAAATCCTCTTAGCCGTATAATTTCTTGTTATATCATAGCAGTGAATTGCATTTTTCTTGCAGACCCTGCTAAATAAAGTTTAAAAAAATCGTTTCGG
This sequence comes from Zhengitettix transpicula, assembly GCA_037074705.1. Taxonomy (NCBI): domain Eukaryota; kingdom Metazoa; phylum Arthropoda; class Insecta; order Orthoptera; family Tetrigidae; genus Zhengitettix; species Zhengitettix transpicula. The sequence continues at coordinate 7,467,216 of CM073595.1, forward strand.
GAAATGTAAGGCACCCGTCTAATATAAAAGCACAAGACATTTTAGACAGAAACGGGTGAGAAAGGGTAACAAAAACGTCAACGAGGGTTTGCAGCCATCAACGAATCGCTGACGAGTGAAAGGAGGAGTGTTGAACCAGGAAATTGTCAAGTAACTCCTCATTTTGCTGTAAAGAGAGAACTTCGTCGTCTGCGTCTTTCTTCGTGAATTGGAACCATTTTTTTAAAAAAAATTATTATTATTGATTTATTTACAGTCGCATTGGCAGCTGCGGTTATTAGCGACTCAGTATGGGAAATCATTCTCCCTTGTTGGACGAGAGTTTCTCTGAGGCACACAAACATCCCTGCCCTTGCCGGGATTCGAACCAGGGACCTCTGTGATGTCACGATGACCCCCCCCCCCCTACACCACACGGAAGCTTTTGTAATGAAACAAAAAAATCAAACACGAAGTCGAAGTTCATTTTCAGAATAAATTAACAGGATTCTTTTTTTTTAATATTATATTTATCAGCAATCAGATTACATTTTAATCTATAAGCTAATGTGGTAGCTTTGACATGTTATTTACATATCATACATTATGGCATGATGAGATCCCCTCCAGCGAAGAGAACTTCTAAATCTGGTCTAGAGATGTGCTGGCCATTTTCTTTTCAGTCTTCTTGTTTTATCATTTTCTAGTAGTGGTTGTAATGAATGTGATTTGAGCTTTACGTGGTGACTAACACTCTTTTGACGGGCAGTTTCCATAACAGTTGGTATTTTTAAGTCATTGTGTATTTGTTCATTTGTTATGTACCAGGGGGCGTTAACGATGGCTCGCAATATTTTAGTCTGACATCTTTGGATTATTGCAGTATTTGACTTACTGGCACATCCCCATAATCCTATCCCGTAGGTGAATATTGGTATAATTATGGTTTTATATAGTAGTAGTTTTTCTAATGAGAGGTGTGGCTTGCGTCCTAGTAACCACTACATTTCTTTTTGTTTAATATCCATTTGTTTTCTTTTCTTGGTTATGTGGATTTTCCAATTGAGTTTGCTGTCGAGATGTAAACCCAAGTATTTGACAGAGGGTGATTTAGGTATCTCTGTGTTGTTTATAAAGATCGGTAGGCAGTGTTTGTCACATAATGTAAACGTCACATAAGACTTTTTTTCATTTATTTTTATTCTCCATTTCTAAAGCCATACTTGAAGGAAGTTCATATATTTTTGAATGACTGATGATGCCTGGTTTATATCCGAATGTGAGGTTAGGATCACAGTATCATCTGCAAACGTTCCTAGGACGATATTTTCGACCGCTGGGAGATCAGAGGTGAACAACAAATACAACAGGGGGGCCTAAGACACTGCCAACAGGATTCTTGATATCCAATTTCGCCACGGACGTATTTCTGTGAGAAATCAAACATTTCACCACAACAAATGCATCGCCACATTATTTGTCCTGTTTTCCGAACGTCTTTGCGTGTAAAATTGTAGGTAACACGGAACGGATATTACGAGGGTGAATCAAATATAAACGAGACTTTTGGACCTGCGCGCGCAATAGTGATGGAAGAACGTTCCGCTGTTATTGGCTGTTAGGTTGGTTTGTCAGGAGTGGGGGAAGCACGTGACTCATCATCATAGACTCGCTCAGTGTCCATCGTTACGATGTCCGAGCAGGAGGTACCTCCCTCTATTGCGCAACGTATTGTTATCAAGTTTTTAGCTGCAGAAGGTGTAAAACCGACCGAAATCTTGAGAAGATTGACTGCACAGTTCGGGGAAGAGACGCTGTCGCGAGCTAGAGTGTTTGCTTGGCATAAACAGTTCGTGGAGGGCCGTGAACGTGTTGATGATGAGAGCCATGACCGCAGACCCCGCACCAGCATTACAGCGGGCAACATCGACAGTGTTCGTCAACTTGTTGAAGGTGATAGGCGTCTAACAACTTCGGATATTGCAATTGAGGTTGGAATAAGTTATGGGAGCACTTACTCTATACTCTCAGAGGAGCTAGGGTATCGCAAGGTGGGTTCCTCGCCTTCTCACAGTTGACCAGAAACTGAATCGTTTTCAAGTGTGTGAGCGTCTTCTTGCACGATTTCGGGAAGAAGGAGACCCATTTCTTTCTCACATTGTCACCTGTGATGAAACGTGGGTGCATCACTACACCCCTGAGTCGAAACAAGCGAGTATGGAGTGGAGGAAGAAAGGAGTAACCGGACCAGTGAAAGCCAAGTCACGATTATCGGCTGACAAGGTTTTGGCTACCGTTTTTTTTTTGACCAGCGTGGCCTGCTGCACCTTGATTTTTTTGCATGAGCGCAGAACAATTAATGCGGCATACTACTGCCAAATTTTGACTGAGGTCAGACTTGCATATCGCCGCAAAAGACGAGACCTTCCATGACAATGCTCGCCCCCATACAGCAGCCCTGACCGTACAAAAATTGGAGCAACTGGGTTGGGAGACACTGGAACACCCTCCATACAGTCCAGACCTGTCTCCCTGCGACTTCCATGTCTTTGGTCCTCTCAAGGAAGCTTTGGGAGGGCAAAAATTCCACAGCGATAATGAGGTTGAAGCATATGTGCGCAATTGGCTACAAACACGACCTGACTCTTTTTACGTGGAAGGAATTAAAAAATTACCTTTACGCTGGGAAAAATGTGTTTATAAATCAGGAGATTATGTAGAAAAATAAACTATGATTGTTAGTGCGTTTAAAATCAAAATAAATATTTAAAAAAATAAGTCTTGTTTATGTTTGATTCACCCTCGTAAATAACGTTAACTCGTTCTTTTGTGTCACAAAACCTTTTCGTAACGTCGTCGATACAACCGCGTAGTCTGGCTTGAGGACGTAGAGGATTTCATTATTTGACGTTCTAAAACGGTTAAAAACAAAATGTAGTCGGCTTAAACCTCTCTCTGGGTTACAGCGGAAATTCGGGTTTAAACAGACAAGTTCAGGTCAGCAGAATACATAAATATCTAAGCGACTACGTTGGACGTGCCAATGCTGCTTACACTTAACATTATTTTACATCCGCTTGCCGCCAAGCGAGAGGTAGAAAATTATACAATAGTCAAAGCATGTCTTACAGGTTTCGCTGTACGACTAAAACTGCGCCGAGAAATTGTTTTGCACCTATAAAGAAGGTTCTCTGGGAGCCGCTGGGCTGGCGTAAGGATTACGTGAACGGAATAAGTCTCAAAGGGAAGTGAAAACTAGCGTTGTACATCACTATACTAAAAAGTGACCGTGCATTAAAAATCAGTGAAAGCAGAACGCGGGATTTCGAAAGTACCCATTCTTGAACAGAAATTATAAGCTTCATCAGGAAAACAACAGTTTAGTAAATAACGTGAAAAAGTAAAATATTATTCTGTCATAAATTGAATACGAAACAACTGCCACAGAGTTAGCACACAAAGAAAAAATTATTACATTCGTTTCGGTCTTAATTTTACACCTTTATCAAGGTTGAAACAAAATGCAATAAATAAGAGATATAAAACCACATAAAAATCAATATATTCTTTAATCCTGTTTTGTAGACTGTCTTGTCCAAAACAATTCCGTGTAAAATCCTTCCGTTCAATTTAATAAAATTCATAACGTGTTTGTCATTTATTCATTGCGCTTCTGGCAGTTGAAATATGACATTGACGCGATGGACTGTGACGTCACAAAAGACACGCCGCGACGCACAGGAAGTGAAACAGTGGCTATTCTGGAAACCGTGTGCATTTATGGGCCCAAAACAAAGGAGTGTTTTTTAGAGCGTCCCAGACGATTTTTCTGTCCCTTCATCCCTTCAGTTGATGAATTTTCCACAACCATCGTAATAGGAACCTTTAACAAAATTTTACATTTACAGCCTCTGCGTTGATTTCTCCGGTTTCTCCACTTATACACGACTTATCCGAATTATCCAGGGTATGAATTAAATTTAATTAAATTATTTTTATTTTCAACTAGCTGAGTGCCCGGCGTTGCTCTGGGTGTCATATATCCATAACCCCCAGATTTGACTAAAAATCTCGGTTACTTTTGCGTTATTTTTATGTAACGCTCATCGAAACCTATCCCTAAATGTGCTCACATCCCACGCCGAAAGGAGTTGAACTCATTGACCCCCGAAAATGTTTCTTTCTGCGAATATATCGGCCGTTTCAACAGGTTAGAAAATTTTCCCCCGTCCAGCCCCTCTACAGTGGATTAAACAAATAGTTGAATGTCATAATTAAGCTCAGAAACATTCATAATCCAGAATTTGACTCGAATCTCGCTTGTTTTTGAGTTATTTTTATGTAATGCCACTCCACCCCTATCCTTAAGGTTGTTCTCCTCCCAAGCCCGAAAGGGGTTGAAATTATACACAGAGTACATGTAGAGAAATTTTATGAATCTCATTGCTCCTGAAATATATTTATCCGACGCAAAAATCGGCCAGTTAACATGTTTTACAATTTCCACCCCCGTTCACCTCCTCCTCTGGGGGATTAAATGGCCAATTGAATCTTATAATTAAACTCATTGACATCGATAACCCTGGATTTGACTCTAATCTCGGTTGCATTCACGTTATTTTCTTGTAACGCATGTCCACCCCTACCCCTAAGAGTGCTCCTTTCGCGTACTGTAAGGGGTTGAAATTATACTCAGATAACAACGAGCAAAATTCCCCGGGTAGCTTTGCTTTGAGGATAGTTTCTCGTGTGTCCAGCGGATGAATGTCGTCGTGTAATATTAACAGGGATCAGTCTCTGTGCCGAATAAAATAGTCGTTACGCTTTATATTTCGGAAGTTCTAAATCCATAAATGTGTAATATCGGAACGTTAACATTAACGGAGTGAGCTGAAGTGAATTTACTAGTCATATAAAGCTCGGTAAGTTAAGTGGAGTTTCTTCCACCGATATCATCACTTAGATTAGAAAAACAAAATGGCCGTAAGGCACGAACGGGATCAGCGTTATCGGATTCAGGATATAATTTTCTATTCTACCAGAATTATTAAAGTTACTTCACGTTACAGAAAATTTCTCCTAATTGAAGTCGAATTATATTTATGGCCCTTCTAACATAAATTATTTAAAAATCGTTCGTGGTTTCATAACCTAAATTTAATTTTCACCTTTTTTTGTAGGTTATGAAACCACGAACGATTTTTAAATAATTTATGTTAGAAGGGCCATTAATATAATTCGTCTTCAATTAGGAGAAATGTTCTGTAACGTGAAGTAACTTGAATATTTAATATTTCTGATGAAGGTACAAACACGTACCGAAACGTTGTCGTAAATAAATAAAAATACTGTCTGTTATTGGTAAAAAAACTGCATTATTTATTTCATTTAAATATATTCAGCAGTTATTTTTTTTAAAAAAAGTTTTGTCTATGATGATCTAAAAATTGCAGGATCACAGTGTTTGGACACAGAATAATAATAATTTTTGTCTTTAGCTAAAGTGCGGTGTTGCCGCCGTGTTTATTATTTTTCTAAGATAAAATGTAACGGTATTTTTTGAAAATGCGATAGGGAACCGAATAATTGTTTGCCTTCAGGATTAGTTACGTCGTCTCTGTGCAATTTTACTTGATTTCGAGCAGATGTGCTGGATCGGTTGGCGTCGTACCGCAAGAAGCTCGTCATGGCAGACACGATTTTCTGAAGAAACTGTTTCTCAGACAAACAAAGGCAATCCTTTCATGTCTCGGACACGCTTTCCCAATAAACTTCGTTTGGTTCCGCGTTGAAGTTTTTTTTTTCTTCCCAATCTGCAGCCTCCAATAGAACGGACACCAACAGCACCGCTGCCGCCGGAGAAACTAGGAGGATCGCTCAAATTCTTCCTCGGACAAAACTGCAGGTGCTTTTAATGTAATTTCTTACAAGCGTCGTGAAAATGGTGTCTTAATTGTTGTAATTGTGTGGAACCGCTGTCTGTGTAGTCCCCACACATAGTTAAATGAAAGAAAAATAATAATGTATGTATGTATATTTGTATGTATGCATGTTTGTATGTATGTATGTATGTATGTATGTATGTGTGTATGTTTGTATGTATGTATGTATGTATGTATGTATGTTTTTATGTATTACCAACTGCGATTGGGACCGTTCCCTGTGGCAGTCTAAAACAAATATATAAACGAAAGTATAACAAATGAAACAATTTTGAAAGGAGAAGAAAAAAATTAAAAAATAAGTCTCACTTCACTAAAGAATAATATAGACCTAAACTTATTTAAATTACATAATAAAAAAATCACTTCACATCACCAATTTATTTATATTATTCTTTAACCTTTTTATAGGTAAATTGTTTCAATCGATCTGTTTAGGAATGAGAATTTCCATGAGTCTGTTTTTTTTTTGCGGTCTCGTTTTGATTTTAAATTTGTGATCACCTCTGCCAATGTACGTTGGTTTTTCGATCTTATCCCGTGTGTCTTTCCACGCTTTGTTGCCCGTGTATGATTTAAAAAGTACGGAAAGTCTTCCTTCTGGTTGCCAAAGATTCCCACCCCAATTTCTTTACCTTTTATCGCCCGTGACCAGGTCAACCGTATTACCAATGTTGCCCCCCCCTTTTTTTAAAATTGTTTCTAGCCCTTCTATGTGGTGTTTTCTGTAAGGATCACAACTACTTGCACCATATGGCACGAACTGGAGATTTATACATACATACATACATACAGATTGATTTGCCACTCCCCTTTTTTAATATTCTCATTACAAAATGTAAAAATTTCCAAGACGCAGAATTTACTTGTTCTTCCCACCCTAGATTTGAGTTCAAAATGATTCATAAATATTTGCAGGTATTTTTTCCCCAATCGAATATTTCCACGATTAAATATAATTGATTTACTTTTTTCACAATCTTCATTTTATTTGTTTCAGCCCAAATATTTAGCGCAAACAAGTCGTTTTTTTTTAATCTTATTCATCCGAATCTTTATTGATCCTCGTATAGAGGATACATTCATCAACAAAAAGTCAAATTTTGGAACCGATTTTAAATGCTAGATGATTAGGAACAATAAAGGCCCGATTACTGATCCTTGAGGCACCCCCGAAGTTACATTTCGTTCCACTGACAGACGTCTACCAATTTTTTTTATCCTTTGAGTTCGCCCGTTGAGAAATTCCTTGACCCAAAGCACACAACCAGCATGTCGATGCCTGTCTTATCCAGTTTCTCTATCAAAATGTCACGTGGCACGACCTCAAATGCTTCAGCGAAATCTATGACGACAGCATCTATTCTCCCACCTTTTGTCTATTTCGTCGGATAGGTCATGAAATACATACTGATAAATGTTTCGACCCGTTTGAGCGTTATAAACTCAAAAATTGGAATGAATTTGCATATAAGTATTTTTCCTTTCCATATATAATTAAACAGAGTATTCTGGACTTGAAATCGTCGGACAGTAAAACTGCAAACATTTAATCGTTCTCGTCCATAATTACAAAAGGGCCATAGATGCTTTTAAAACGTTTTTTTTCGTTCATCTAAAAAATACCCTCATCGAATATTCAGATACGATATGAGCATTAAAATTGTTTCCTTTGAACAAAAATCCACGTTCCCATGCATATGAACTCAGTGAGCAGTTATTGATATCAAATATAAATTATAGTGGCAAAAATAAACGGCAAAAAAAACATTTGGGACGCCACCGTCACTTAAATTAATCAGGAAGAAAAATTATTTTCCCTTCCTGACCGTTTAACACAGAAATCAATCTGACGTGCCAGAAACGTTTAAAGAACTGGACTGAAGGATGTTTAAAATCAAACTGCTAGACACAAACATTTCCATAATACTTTGGGTAAGCGAAAAGTTAAAATTTCTATGTTGGATCAAGCTACTTTCCCAGATTACTCTCGAAAATGTTGTTTATTATACATAATTCTTCTGTTAATGTACAAAGTGACACCTATTCTCTAAGTAGTAACTATGGAATCTTGTCTCTAAACTTGGAAAGGTTCCACTGTCTTGAAGATCAGTTGAAACTCAAAGGTTTGATTGGTCTCTGAAGGAAAACCTCAATTTCGTTGAAATGTAGAAAGTATCCATTCACTTTGGACATCACAGTTGTCCGTGTCCGTTGGCCACGTGAACGTGTATATGTATATAATTTTTAATTTGTAACCACGTCGATCGTCAACACAGCGAGGACTTGGATTGATTAGAACGGAAGTGACGGACTATGCGGTTTAAAACTTTCATCTACACGAGTTCTCTACGTTTGGCCTTTATTTTTGGATGTGTATATCCATCGCTTTGCCATAGTCTGAAAGAATCGTCAACATTTAATTTTGGTTAGCGAAAAGCCCGGATCGCCGCGTGGAGGGGGATTCGAGGTTCGAACGTGGACAACTTTCACCTGACACGAAATTACTCGTCGAGTCACGTATGCTACTCAATACCAAGGTCAGGAGAATCGTTACAGGTAACCGAGAATTAAGATGCGAGCGAATGGGGGAAGTTTTGAAGTTGCAAGCTCGGGCGGAGTTTCGTCTAGGTTGTGAGGTGATGCAGCAAGAAGTCCGCCATGCTTCGCTGGACAGGCATTCCTTTCTAAGTACTCGCCGTCCACGACGAATCGCTTCCACAAATTTTGTGTAAGGCGATTTACGACTATTTCGGTCGTTCTTGCTAGGCAAATAGAGGACGGGAATAAATCTCAAAATGAGTAAGAACGACATAGGAACATGCAGGTGACGAAGGTAAATTCTGAGAGGGCCGGAGAAACTGAAAATTTAAACAGTGTGAAGTAGGGTAACAGAGGGAAAAATCCACCTACTTCATGGAGCACACGTTTAATAATTCTGATTCAAACGTACAATTTCATATACCAGATTTAATACCTTAAAATTTTAGGCTTAAGTGCGCTTTTAATATTACGATTAAACATATACTAAGCACTGTTTGTGCCACTGCTATAAATTATAGAGATGTCTTCATTTGATCAAGAATTTTTTGGGTTTTATCGTCGTCAATAGCAACGGTCAACATGATTTTTTTCTTCTTCTGAAGAAATATAAATATTTAATCCAGTTTCAAACTGAATTTTTCCCTTCTAGCACCGTGTTCAGATGGGATCCGGTAATTATATATATTTTTTTTCTCCGGGAACGATTTCCTGAAACAATTCTCCTTCTCCGATTCTTAGAACCTTGTTCCCGACTGTGATCTTCCAAATTTTTCTAACGCTCTGTTACGGACCCACAATATTCTCCTTGTGGGCCGTGGAACCGCAACTTTTTCTATTTCTCACAATAAAGTGTTGCTCGGAAATATGGGTCTATTAAAATGATTATTGACATATCTGTTAAGTTTATGATCAGACGATGCACGATTCGGCTTCCTCTGCTCCGTTGTCTCTGAAGATTCCAGATCAGAATTATTGGTCGTGTTGCTGGATCAGACTGGAAGTCTCCGGAATTGGACACAGTCTAGTAAGCTACGTTCTCTCGGCAAATATATCCCTTCCATTCGCTCTCATATCTTAACTAGTCCGAACTGGACTGATTTCTAATTAATTTCTCTCAAAATTGTCAATCCTCCACAACTTCGTCCTCTCCGCGGTACTTAACAAACTGAATACGTACTTCTCATTGCAGTGATGTTCTTATTGCTATTCCCAGCAACTAATCTCGATTTAAGTCCAGTGTACATTTTCTTGCAGCCTCTCCACCTCTGGTGTCGTATTTTGAGCGGCCGTGCCCTGAGCGGACAACTGTCCGTTGCTCAATCCTGACCGCTGAGCGAGCAGGTATAAAGTTTCACTTTATCAGTCTTGGTTGTAACATTAAGTGAATGTAATACAAGTTGAATGTGTAACATTTCTGAAGCTTATCTGGATTTACAACTTCTCTCTCTATCTGTAATGTAGGAACTGTTCCAATCGGTAGAGATTCGTTTAATAATTAAGATACAAATTTTAACAGTTATATTTATCTGACATTTGACATCTGACATCTGAAATTTATTGAACATTACTTACAATTAATTAATAAATAGTTCTCGGAATTCACACGGGTTTTGCATATTTATTATGCAAAATAATCTAACATGATTTAATAATTCTATATATATAAAAAATAATGTTCATTTATGTTGCTACGCTCCACAATAAAAAAATTTTGTGTTCTGTTTCATTCTAGTAAAGACCGTTTTAGTCCGACCCATATAACACCAGGCACAATTTTTAGAATTGGTTTTATATACTAAGATTATGCTCATCAAACGTGTTCTTCCGTATCTTCGTCTTTTCGCTAGAATTAGGTAACTATCCGCATAGAAGCGGCCACGTTGAACACAATGCTGTTGATCGCAGATGCATAACTGCTGCTGTTTAGAAGATTAGCTGTTTTTCTGTTTTTTTTTTAAATCTTGCTCTTATTCTTCTAAATATTCATTTTTCTTACGCGTCTTCTTTTTTTCGCAAGATTTAGGGGTCTATTTCTATAGAAGCGGCCACGCTAAATACAATGCTGATTACCGCAGATGCATAACTGCAGTTGTTTAGGACATATAGCTGTTTTCCTGTATTTTTAAATTTTGCTCTGATTCTTCCAAATATTCTTTTTTTCCCCGAATATTCGTCTTTTCGCGAGAAACATGTTTCCATCCCTATGGAATCATCCACACTGATTTATATTTATCTGACGTCCTTAGATAAATGAAATGTTTAGTTTTAAATTAATTACTAATTTAAATTTTTAAACATTAAATTAGACTAAACATTCTCAAAGTTTCATCCCTAATTCATTAGGACCTCTTCAGGTGTTGTAAAGGCAATTAAATGATCTAATTTCAAAATCCGTGTTTCTAAAATTGCCAAAAAAATGCAAGATTTTAAAAACATGATAATTTATAATACAATTAATGAAAAATTTATTGAACATTACTTACAATTAATTAATAAATAGTTCTCGGAATTCACACGGGTTTTGCAAATTTATTATGCAAAATAATCTAACATGATTTAATAATTCTATATATATATAAAATAATGTTCATTTATGTTGCTACGCTCGACAATAAAAAAATTTGCTTTTGTGTTCTGTTTCATTCTAGTAAAGACCGTTTTAGTCCGACCCATATAACACCAGGCACAATTTTTAGAATTGGTTTTATATAATAAGATTATGCTCATCAAACGTGTTCTTCCGTATCTTCGTCTTTTCGCTAGAATTAGGTAACTATCCGCATAGAAGCGGCCACGCTGAACACAACGCTGTTGATCGCAGATGCATAACTGCTGCTGTTTAGAAGATATAGCTGTTTTTCTGTTTTTTTAAAAATCTTGCTCTTATTCTTCTAAATATTAATTTTAAAGAATCGATGGAAATAAAATTATTTTAAATACATTAAGTGGATCAGAACAGTAGGGAATCATAAATTATTAGTATCATTTGTTTACGTTAATGGCCGAATCGTTGGAACGAAAGTGCAACATTTCGTTCATCAATCTGGAATAACATTGTCATTTTCCATCGACAAGTTTTGGATAAGGCTAATCGAAATTGTGCTTTAATTAATTGTATTATAAATTATCATGTTTGTAAAATTGTGCTTTGTCGGAATTTTTAGAGACACGGATTTTGAAATTAGATCATTTAATTGTGTTTACAACACCTGAAGAGGTCCGGATGAATTGGGGATGAAACTTTGAGAATGTTTTGTCTAATTAAATGTATAAAAATTTAAATTAGTCATGAATAAACAGGTTGATGTTTTCATTTCTTTAAGGATGTCAGATAAATATAACTGTTCAAATATTTGTATCTTAATTGATCATTTCTATGCATTTTTTTAGGGTAACAGGCTGCATGAGGGTAATCCACATGGTGGCAACTCCTCTTTAATAGCATAGGAAGGAATCTGAAAGGGGGGATGTGGAAGGGTAGAGGAAGGTAGCCAAGGGTTAACTAGGGCCCCGGGCTATAGTTTAAGGATCCTACCCGGCATTCGCCGCAGGGAAAACCCTAGAGAAACCTGCATCAGGTAGGTCGGGCATTGGGTACTTGTCCCACGCCCTTCCGATAGCGGGAGAAGATTTTGCGGTGGGGTCGCAGCATTCCCTTCTCCGTACCTCGACCAGTTTAGGAGGCAGGAGGCCGACTGTTCCAATGGGTACAGTAAACAACTCTTACCGTATGCCCAAGGTCTGTGACCCCGGAACATGCACCTCTGAAAACAGGCCGAGGTGTCTCGGCTTGTGGGAACCTTAGTTCAAAAACGGAGAGAGGAAAAGGCCTCTCCAAAGGTAGCCCCTTCCTGTCACTCCTACCCAGCATATTTATTAAACGAATCTCTACCGATTGTAACAGTTTCTATATTACAGATAGAGAGAGAAATTATAAATCCAGATAAGTTTCAGAAATGTTATACAGTATTATTACATTCACTTTTTCTTTTTCTTCGGAAAACTTTATACCTGCTCGCTCAGCGGTCAGGATTGAGCAAGGGACTGTTGTACGCGCAGGGCACGGCCGCTCAAAATACGGCGCCCAACCTCTTGCGATGCTTCACACAATTTATTTTAGCTTGAGGAAACAAACGAAGCTGTCTTCCTCGTATCGTATAAGTAGAGATTGTGGTGCAACTAACTTACCCTCCCGAGGATTATAAATCGCCTTTGCGGACAGCAAAACTCTTTCTTCTACCGACGTGCATCTGAAACAATGCCTCGTTACTGTGGCTTCCAACTTCTCTTAAATAAAATAAGTCATTTGCGCGCGTCAAGTCATTTTACACCCCGTACTTAAAAATTCACGCCGTGAAAGTTTCTTGAGCTTTCTTAACTTCACCAAAAAATAAACAGAGGTAAAGCGCGTCGTGATTCACGTAAAGGTTAAATATGATTACGCGGATCCGCTTGATCGTTTTCCGCTTCTCTTAATATCACTTTGAAATCTAATTCCATTGATTCCTCAGTGTGCAAACAGGCCTAGCGTCACTAACTTCGTTACTATATTTCATTCCTGACTTTGACTTTACTCATCAACTTTTACGTATGTTTCTTTTTCGCCTTTGATAGCTTCACTGTGAGGACTCTTCTTATTTTGACTAGAAGACTAAACGTTGTCCAAAACGAGGCAATGAGAGTTATCGAGTCCTCTCAGTGAAGCTGTGCAGATAAAAATATTGGAAATGTAAAACAGTACAAGCTTATGGGAATTTTCTGGGACTCAAAAGTCACGTTTAAGACTCACATCGAGCAACTAATCATAGAAAGCAAAAAAAAAGTCTATTAATCTTCAAGCTACTAGCTGCCAAGAACTGGGGGGCAAAGATGGAACTATTGAGTCTCACCCACAGGGCAATGATCAGAGCAAAAATAGATTAAGGAGCACACACACAGAAAAGGATGCTAAGAGGAGTTAATCGTGTGTGAAATGTTACTTTTGCTTAAATAAAAAAGGTAATAATTTGTGAATCTACGTGACGGGTGAAATTGGATTACATGTGTCTCCTTCGCGCAAACCAATGTCACTGCTAAAAGGGATGGTGGAATAATTCTACATTGTTATGCGAGAAAAGTTGAGTGTGACGTGAGGCGGAGCGGACAAGGTCGCTCATGATTCAGCGATTCGAAGCAGACTTTCCAACCAGCCAAGTCTCAAAATCAAGGCCCCCTTTCACATTGTCTACTCGGAAATAGCTGCAACGCCGTCGGACACAAAAGCCAGCTAATCGTTATTTTTATTCGTGGGAAGATTTCTGGAATTTACACGAGCTCCGTTCGAACCAGCACGGGTGATATTTGCCGCAGAAGCAGGACTTCAATTCCAGTCTCAAGCTTCATGGGGAACGTCACAATGACTGAAGGCAAATGCTGAATGCGGTATGTAGCACCGTTGCCTTACATTTTGCTCGCAGTCGTTCTTCCTGTCTCTATTTCATCTGCAATACACATTTATTTAGTGCGACTGTGGAGTGTGTGTGTGTGTGTGTGTTAGACAAAGCGAGGGGCAGTAGGTGAGTAAACGTGCAATTAAAGAACCTTTTTTTACAGACCTTTAAAACAGCACAATGTCGAATAAAATGTCTGTAAAAAAAGACCGTTAATTATTTTAATTTATTTTATTAATAAAAAAAGTCGTAAACTAAAATATTCGTTATAAATGAAATTACATTGCTTTTTCAAGTGTCATACGTGATTGAAATTAGAAATAACTCTCTATTTGTGAACGTCCCGACGAAAAGGAACCCGCGTCAATCATTTACAACAGAAAAAAAAATAGATTTATTCTGCATACCCTCCCTGTAACACCGCAATATTCTGACGCTTCGATAGTCGGAAAATTAGCCCCCCCCCCCCCGCAAAAAATAATAAAATTGAAGCTTTGGCATGTAAAACTAAAGTTTGAGTTCGGCAAAATATTTATTCAAATTACGAAATCAAAATAAATGATCATTTTGAACGCTGGAATATGAATAAAATATTCTAACCGGGTTAAATATTTATTAACTGAATTAATTTCACCTATTGTAATGTGTAACCGTAAACAACTTTTAACATCGTCACCTGACACGCCATTGAAACGTTGTGTAATAATAAATATTTATCTCGAGAATGATTTATTCATCATTTAGACCGGGAAGTTGCTCGCTCTTTTATAATTACTGATGATTGAAATACCAAACGTAAAATAGGTTCGGGTGCGCCTTGAAAGGATTAATTTAGTCCGGTTGGTCTATATTTCCGTATCTCGTCACCGTTTCTCGCCGACTGACGATCGAGTTAGAAAAAGTTATTCGGTTGAAAGCCTTGAAAACCGTAAGACGATTCCAGAACCAGTTGTAGGCCTCTTAAATATCCTTATATGTATTTTATTGATTATCCTCTGTCAATCATTTACAACAGAAAAAAGGCCTTCAATTTTTAAAATTTAGTAATTAAAAATCTGTCGTGACTGGAGTGACTGAATAAGTTAATAGAAAAACGTAAACATATCAGATACATTCACAATTTATAATTAATTACACTAATAATGTATTTGTTGACGACTCGTACCTCTTCAAAGAATGCATAACACTATAAAATCTCAGTAAGACAATATTAAGATGCCGTCCGCACGAAAGACGTTCGTCAAATAACGCGGATTAATAATGATTACAATTCTAAGAGCATAATGTTGTAGATAAAACCAAAGCCACTTGTCAAATAAGTATAAAGTTCGACTCCCAGTTCTGCAGAGTATTTTATATCGATTTTAATGATTATATAATTAATCTAATTACTTGTATTTTTTTTTAAACAATTACTATTCTAAAAAACAATGTACATTTAAAATCTACAATACAGAAAAACAATTTAACGCACTATGGTCGAAACCGATTAGCATGAATTCATTGTAATTAATCGGTTGTAAATCAACTGTACTTTCCCTTCTGTTCAATTTTTTTTTACGCATTACTATAATAAAATCTCTTCCTGTAAACAGATTTACATGTTCATTAAATTTAACTCTCAATGCGAGGATTTTGTTGTTCCGTGCTCATTAAGCGTTTCAACGTATTATTATTATTATTATTATTATTTTAGGGTAACAGGCTACATGAGGGTAATCCACATGGTGGAAACTCCCCTTTAATAGCATAGGAAGGGATTTGAAAGAGGGGTAGCAAAGGGTTAACTAGGGCCCCCGGACTATGGTTTAAGGATCCTACCCGGCGTACGCATAAAAGTAATGCAGGACAAAACCTAGAAAACCTGCCTCAGGTAGGTCGGGCATTGGGTACTTGTCCCACACCCTTCCGATAGCGGGAAAGGAGTTTCCTGTGGGGACGCAGCATTCCCTTCTCCGTGTCTCGACCAGTTTAGGAGGCAGCTGGCCGACTGTTTCAATGGGAACAGGGAACAACTCTTACCGTATGCCCAAGATCTGTGATTATTATTTTTTTCACTGGGACGGCGTTGTTAAAGACTAATATTTCGGTCCCGAGTTACAACACTCGCTAGAGAAATTTGAACTCCTGATACCTCTAAAAAATTTACAAAATTCTTGCAGTAACGGGTATTTTTATTATTTCTCGTCTCTGAAATGTGACTCCTTTACGCGATCCTGTTATTTTCTCCATATTGCATTATCACCTAAAAGTTTATTATATTTTTTGCTGTCTCTACTTCCTTGTCGTCGACAACACCCAGATAAATATGTAATTTTCAAATAGAAAATTTTTCCGATGGCAGATACATAACAGGATATATATAAATAATATTGATTGACATACAATTTTTTTTAAAACATAAAAGTCATATAAAATAGGTGAATATTATCATGAAATGACAGTGATTATTAAATCCTCACAAAAAAATTTAAAACCTAATTTCTATATATATGTATATATATATATGATTTAATAATCAGTGTCATTGTCATGAAATGACATTGATTTAATAATCAGTTTCATTATGATGAAATGACAGTGATTATTAAATCCTCACAAAAAATCTAAATCCTAATTTATATATATATATATATATATAGGATTTAATAGTCAGTGTCATTATCATGAAATGACAGTGATTTAATAATCAGTTTCATTGTGATGAAATGACAGTGATTATTAAATCCTCACAAAAAAATTTAAATCCTAATTTCTATATATATATATATATATGTGTATATAGGATTTAATAATCAGTGTCATTGTCATGAAATGTCAGTGATTTAATAATCAGTTTCATTATGATGAAATGACAGTGATTATTAAATCCTCACAAAAAATCTAAATCCTAATTTATATATATATATATATATATATATATATATATATATATATATAGGATTTAATAATCAGTGTCATTATTATGAAATGACTGTGATTATTAAATCCTCACAAAAAACCTAAATCCTAATTTCTATATATATATATATATATATATAGGATTTAATAATCAGTGTCATTATTATGAAATGACAGTGATTATTAAATCCTCACAAAAAAATCTAAATCCTAATTTCTATATATATATATAGGATTTAATAATCAGTGTCATTATCACGAAATGACAGTGATTATTAAATCCTCACAAAAAAAATATAAATCCTAATTTATATATATATATATATATAGGATTTAATAATCAGTGTCATTTCATGATAATATTCTCATATTTTATATGACTTTTTTTCAAAATAGAGAATTTTGAAAATTCTTTATATGAAAATTAAATATTTAACTGGGTATTGTCGACGACGTCAAGGAAGTAGAGACAATAAAAATATAGTAACGCTTTAGGTGATATATATATATATATATAAATATATATTGCTGGTAATACTGATTAATTTCGTAAAATAAAATTGTTTCTGCAACACGAAGGCGAGCTGAAACAGAGGCAGGAAACCGGCTGCAAGTACATTAATTGTGTTCGAAGTATTAACATATCACATGGCATTTGTTCGAAACAAAGCTTTGAGAATTCTTGGTTTATTCATGCAGCTGGTCTGATGAATATTTAAAGCGCGACGGATACGAGTACCTCTGCTTGTTCGCTTAGAAATACGATAAATGTCGGTCAGATGGATCACTTATTTTCCGTCAATTTTCAAATGTATCGCTGTAGATTAAATAAATTTACAGAAGAGCAGCTGATTGGAGTATTAACCGCGACGGTTTTAAGGGTTCGCGTTTATCGTGAGGAGAGAGGCTTCTAAATCGAAGCAATACTTGAACTTTGTATCTGTTTCAGAATATTTCGCAGCCCCGTTCCGTGATAAAGCATTACGTCTTGTCCGTGTTTAAGAGGATGAAACAAATGATAAGTGTGTCGCCGGGAACAAAAGCGTTGAAACCGCCATTTTGGATTGCGGGAACCAATAGGACGTCAACTATGCAATTCCAAAAAGAAAGGAAAAAGAGGGACTATTTCTTTACGCTCCAATCTGTAACACCTCGGACAATAGCTGAGTAGTAAGTAGCCGTTGAACTAAATATTACTTCAATACCTTCTTGTATATCTTCGTCGTTTCTTATCCTTCGAGAATTCAGCGAGACGGGAAACAATCAGTTACGATAATTAATTTATTTTGTGAGAAATTCCGTCTAGAAATCGGACCGGTAATGTAAGCAATAACGAGTTTGCGTGTTTCGACCAAGCTGTTATTCCTATTCCGACATTAGCCCGGTATTTTCACGATTAGTAGGACTACAATGAGTTAAATGAATTGTTGTTTAAAAGTGAAGTGATTGTGCAACATTGTTGACAGGAAAAAAAATAATGGAAATAATGTTGTGACGGCCGTTTAGGATTTTACAGACTTTCTCCAAAGTACCTCGTAACTTATTTTAGAAAATTTGAATTAATGGTGATGTATGATAATAAGCTTAAGTGCGCAATACGGAATTATTGGGGCATAGAGTCTCTGGTCAAATAAATAAATACGACGGAGGAAAATTAGAGAAAATCGACACGTGTGCAATATAAGTAGATGCTCAATAAATTTGGAAAAAAGAATAAATCTATTTTAAGACTTGTCCAAAGGGGAAAAATAGAGATTTCTTTAAAAATTTGAATTAATGGTGATGTCTGATAATAAGCTAAAGTGCGCAATACGGAATTATTGCGGCGTAGAGTCTCTGGTCAAATAAATAAATACGACGGAGGAAAGTTAGAGAAAATTGACACGTGTGCAATATAAGTAGATGCTCAATAAATTTGGAAAAAAGAAGAAATCTATTTTAAGACGTGTCCAAAGGGGAAAAGAATAGAAATTTCTTTAAAAATATTGTAACTGATAGAAACAATTGTTTTCTTTACAAATATTTTATTAATATTTCCTAATAAATAGAAATAAGAGGCATTAAATCCAAGGGTTGTCCGGTAGGTACAATTAATTAAGAAATTAAAGTTTTGATTTCAATTCAAGAATTTGTTTGCCTCAGCGACGAACAAATCCAGTCGTAACACAATAAACTTATTTTTATTTAGGCCTAATATAATTATTTCACCCATGGTTTATAATTCGGAAATTAAACAAGTATTAATTCTAAATTAAATAATTTATGATGTTTTTTTTATTTCCATGCACTCCAAAACTGGATATATGAAATGAAAGCGCGAATGACGCAGATCGTGATAGCACACATGTTAAATATATGGGCATTTGGAAGAATTTGTTAGTGAATTAAATGTATATAATGGAAATGTCATTTGTTGTCAACATTCTTGAAATACATAAACAAGTATTTTCGTTTTCAACTTTCAGTTAATTGTATTAATCTTGTACAAACACTATGCATTTTTAATTTATTTTGTTCACCAAATATTCCTTTTGAATTAAGTTAGTTTGGATTAAATGTACTCTATTCGGATATGGCAAGTATATTTGGCGATACCGGAATTTTTAATATGCTCGTATTTACGGGTTCCTTGTCATTTTTATTCTCGTAGAAACGCCTCTTAAATTAAAAATTTAAATTTTTTTTATTGATATATTTATATTTAAACACTCGGTTTTCATCATATTAACTACAACATTGATATATTTCATCAAAAGAACGGGTAAGATAGAGGCGACGAGTTGAGGCACACAGTAAGACTAGTCCTTAAGCAAAATAAAAGAAAAAAGATGTCGGTTGTTTCTTGGAACTTGAACTTGGAGATGTAGCAGTTTACAATCAGGCGTATGACCGACGACGACAAAAAAACGTGATTCCTTTGGTACACATACTGAGGTAAGTTCGTGCTTAATCTTATTGAATTTTATTATTGTGATTATAATGCATTTATGAGGTCACTAAACGAAATTATTGGACTGTCTGAAATTGCCGAATGGCAACAGACGATGTGGAATAAAATATTTCAATAGTAACAGGTAATCAAATCTTCAATGAAGAAACTCTCAGTGACTTGATCATCACCTTCACGACAATCAGTCATTTGGTCTAAAATTGGAAACTTTTCAGGCTGATGGCACAATTCGTTCTTTGGAGAAACCGTAGCTGCATGTAAACATGTTTTCAGGTTGAGAAACTTGTTGTTGCGCCGAAATTTAGGTAACTTCAGGGAACCATACGGAGCCTCAAGGTGAACTGTAACATCGGATCTTGTCCCTTGTGTTTTGATTGTTGCTCAGAAAGCCGTGATTGTTTAAGGCTTTCGAGCTGCAATCATTATCAGATTGGACAACAAATCGACCAGAGGACCATCACGTCTCCAGCCCTGTTCGGTAAATGTTTTTTTTCGAATTAACTCACAATTTTTTGTAATGTAGTGTGATCAGAAAGTAATCTTCAGTAACCTTTCCCCTGGCGAGGTGACTAGTTAATTGAGAAAGCGGATTAGTGAAATATTGTGCCATTCAGTAACATGTGAAAGATGTGATCACCCACTAACAAGCAAAAATTTTATAAAGTCACATGGCCACAGTTGCCTATTTTTTAATATCAAGATTTTGTTGAAAACATTATGAAAATATGTCTAGTTAATGCCAGAGTGGGCAATCGCATATTTTTGTCTAAAATTATGTAACTCGGATTTAGGGAAGTCTGTGTCGGTCTTTTCAGTGCCAGAGTGGTCTGAGTGTAGTTTATTCAATGCCCAAGACATGGCAGCACAAATAATTCTGGGATACAGGTTGACATAAATGTGAAGCAGAAACCCCCATTATCTCAAATACCCACTCTGGCATTAACCGACTCAAATGATGCAGAATAATACTGGCAAAAGGGCTCGAGCCTCAGCGTCATTCTGTTCCTGGTAGCCATAAATGACATGGGTAGTATTAATAAACCCCCGATAGATACTTTGATATTTGCAGATGATGTCATCTTTATGACTAGAGGCAACAACTTGAAGCTGTCCTCTGAAGTGATGCAGGAGGCAATAAACAAGGCGACTCAGTGGGCTGAAAAAACGGGATTCAATTTTAACCCTTGCAAAGTCAAAGCAATGTGCTTCTCAAGGAAATACAAGCAAATAAAGATTCCTATAAAAATATTGAATATGTAAAACAATACAAGATTATGGGAATTTTCTGGGACTCAAAACTCACGTTTAAGACTCACATCGAACAACTAATCATAGAAAGTAAAAAACGTCTATTAACTACTAGCTGTCAAGAACTGGGGAGCAAAGATGGAACTATTGAGTCTCACCTACAGGGCAATGATAAGAGTAATAATAGATTATGGAGCACACATATATATGACAGCACAGAAAAGGATGCTAAGAAGACTAAACGTTGTCCAAAACGAGGCAATGAGAGTGATAACTGGATGTTATAAAACCA
Source organism: Zhengitettix transpicula (assembly GCA_037074705.1). Taxonomy (NCBI): domain Eukaryota; kingdom Metazoa; phylum Arthropoda; class Insecta; order Orthoptera; family Tetrigidae; genus Zhengitettix; species Zhengitettix transpicula. The sequence continues at coordinate 7,488,501 of CM073595.1, forward strand.
CCCCAATACCGAGACTCTCACTTGAGGCAAACGAAATCCCACTTAGACGCAGAAGGAAAGCAATTGCAATTAGATATGCGATCAAGGCAAGAGAGGCATCGAACCCAATAGTAAGAGAACAAACCATCACTCCTCGATATGCAGAGAAATAACCACCTAGAAACCTAACCCCGTACTACACTACACTAAAGGATATATTACGAAAGGAAGGAACGACTCTTCCAGAGATAGACCACAACACCACGGCAAGCATACCCCCATGGAAGCTTAACGAACTACCAATCAATATATACAACCCACACAACACAAACTGGAATGCTGAAGTCTATCAGTTACTACAAAGATATAATTCTCCCAGAGTCATTTATTCCGATGGGTCCAAAAATCCAAATGGAGTTGGCTGCGCTATAGTTACGACAGGCAAAGAAAAATCTATCGCTATAAACCATAATGCATCGATAATTTCAGCAGAATTATACGCCATCTTCATGGCCACGGAACTGTGTCTGGAAACACCGGAGGCCAACAATATCATCTTAACAGACTCCAAGGATGCAATACACAGAATAACCAGTACAGCGCACATAAATGGTTGCATAAATCGAATTAGATAGAATTTATTGAAAATACAAGAAAACGGAAACCGGATCACTATAGCCTGGCTACCGGCGCATAAGGACATAGTAGGGAACGACAGGGCAGATCTTCTAGCAAAGATGGAAGCTGATCATCAAGGAAGATCCAGCAACCTGCCAATCTGCACCAGCAGGGACTGCAGAGTAGGGTTCTACAAGGAACTGGAGGAATAGTGGAGTAGACCAGTGAAACCAGAGTCATCCTCAGAAATGTCAGCGGCATCAGGGAAATATCGTACCCGAAAGAACTATCTCTAAGGCAACAGGTTGTTGTAGCCAGAACAAGAACATTGCACTCCAGTTTCACTCACTCATTCTTGATTTCCAGATCTCCGCAGCCGGTATGCAGCTCATGCAAGGAGTCCACAACAATTCCTCGTGCCCTCTTTGACTGCCCCAAATACAGCGAGATAAGAAGATCAACCATAGCCGCCCATTCAATGATGGAGATTTGCAACTCATCAGCAGCAATAAACAACCCCATAGACTTTACGATGAAAACTGAGTTGTGTAAAGTAATTTAATTGTTATACAAATGTAGAACTTAACAGATGTAAGTCGCTAATGACCTAAAGGTTAATGTGACATTAAACTGTGATTAAAAAAGATACTGGCAAAATTGAAAGTCTTTTGGAACAAGAATCCCACAATACCCTTAATGCAATAAATTGTGCACATTTTTTATTAGTCTGACAGGTTAACTACAGACTGTTTTTCTTTTTGCTATAAAAATGTGGACATTAAGTTATAGCAGTTTTTAATATAGAGAAATGTTAAAGGACTGTTGGAGTTGAAGAAATATTACAAGATTCAAGAACCTGCCAAAATGTGACATCACCAGACTTGTAGGGTTTAACTTGAAGAGATACCACACTCAAAATATTGGTAAAAAGAATAATTCTTTTAACATTCACAATGTTTTGTTTACATAATGTTTTCATGCCCACATTACTTAATTCTATTTTGATCTTAGAAACATATGAAAGATTAAATTTTCCACATAAAACATTCACATGAGAATCATTGAACTCGTATGGCATTACAACTGAGTTTTGAAAGTTTATAACATACATAACAAATTAACATTTACCTATTTGGTAGTATAATAGCAAAATTTTCATCTTTTTGTTTGTGTTTTCCAATTTAGGTTGTGGGTCATTTCATGCCAAGTGACCAAATTTTCAAATAAAATTTTTAGTCAGCATCTCCAATCTTGCTGAAATTTTGTGTAGGGAGACAATTCAGTGTAAAATTTCACCTTCATAAGTAGTATAGAGGGGGCTCCAGGGCCTCCTGAAAAAGTTACCTGTGCAATTCAACCATGCACGTGAATAGATTGTGAAGTTTGAAGTACTACTGTCGTGGAACTGTAGCAGCTAGCTTCCTGAAAAATGACAACCAGGGACAACTATTTATGCTGTACACGATGATTGCAGTTCCAAGGTTTAAAAAGTTTTCGTTTTATTGCTGTTATCTCACAAAGTTGCTCAAAAAAACCATCACGTCAATTTGAGGTAGATTTTTCAGGCTTATAATTTTGAAACAAGACATTCTACAAACTTATGCTTTGGTAAGCTGACTAAACCCATTACTTATTTTAAACTGCCAAAGTAGCAACTTTCAAGCTCACTTTGTTAGTTAATATGAGGTTCAAATTTTGTGTCAAATTTTGTGAAGTTTCAAACCCAAATTACAAAAAACCATTTGCTACAATCAAGTTCATTTTTTACCATTGGAAAGAGAAGACTTTTTTCTTTTATAGTCATCTAATTTCATTTTAGAGACTCATCATGTAAGGTCACTCATGCGCCACTGATGAACGTTCTAACAAGTTGGCAAGTTCCAGGTACTATTGATGTGGAACTGTAGCAGCTAGCTTCCTGAAAAATGACAACCAGGGACAACTATTTATATTGTACACGATTGTTGCAGTTCCAAGGTTTAAAAATTTTTAGTTTTATTTTAGAAACACATAAAGTTGTGTAATATTTACACTACACTTTGCCTACTTTCACGAGACCCTGAAATGTTTTCCTATTGTAAGCTACTACTTTCATACATATTTAAGCCATAATTTCCTTTTCTTTACTACCCACTTAATTCATTAAATTATTATAGTGTCATACTCTACAACTGAAGTGAATATAAACTGAACTGTCACTTTTGTATCACAAGTGCAACCAGTTTTTTGTGACAATTTTGGCGTTTTCTCACGGTCAAGTAAAGAATTTCCATTCCAAAAAGTTGTAAGTTTTGTTCACGTTGAAGAACACAAATTTAGTTACACTTTGATTTAAGTGATAATGCCCGTTTTTTTTTTTATTTTATTGAAGTGAGTGTACAAATGTCAGTCTAGAAATTTCTCCACAATTGATGTAAATCTGTAATTAGATGTAATTTATGTAATAAATCTTCAACAAAATATGGTGGATGCCAACAAACACAATTGGAATTCTCTTAAAGATGTATTTTCAATTGAGTTCATGTAATTAGCCTTGTAATGAAAAAAAAAGCCTTAGAGGATATATGTTCCAAAATTACAGTTCTGCTTTCTTATCAGCAGTATATAGTATAACCTTACTTTTTTGTCGAGGCATTTGAACAATACTACTTGTATGCTGGTGAGTGAAATGTTTCAAAACTGGCTTTATATCAGAGGTTGTAGATTTATTAATATTAGTTTTTAATTATTGAGAATGTATAAAGCACCAGGCCATATTATAAATTTGAATCTTTCTAAAGTTAAACTTTGTCCATCACTCAACATAATATGAAACATTCAATCTCTGGTATAGGGGATTATACAAACATTTATGAATAAAACGACCAGGTTAAATATTTATTATTACACAACTATTCTATGTTGTGCTCTGCCACCGATGTCAGGTGAATGGTGTTTACTTGTGTTAAGTTAACAACCATAATATATAATAATAAATATTTAACCAGCTTGGAAACCTGATAATGTTTTATTCATATTTTACACTGGGAAAGTTCTGAATCTCTTATAACATTTAAAATGTTTTATTTAGAAAATGGTTTGTAATTTGCATACAGGTTCCACAAGTAAGAAAGGAGTTTTCAAAATAATATTGCATTGAAGTCTCATACCTTAAATATTGCTGCTCAGCAAGTACATGAAAGAAGAAATAATAATTAAATATTATGATAGAAAATTAAACTCCTTCAGAGAGACGTAACTAATGGCCAAAATATTGGGAGAAAATTATTTGTTAATACTGTTAGTACCAAAATGGTAAATTACAATTGAGGTAATTATGAAATCAAATTTAGAGTTGGAAAATATTATAATTCTGGTACAAGTAAGGAAAATTCATTTTAGACTTTAAATTATGGACAACCTTCAACTTTATAATATTTATATGGTGGGTTGCAAGTAGCCAAAGCACTTGAAGTACATTTTGTGAAAGTGATTCATTAATGGAGCACTATATGGATTTTCACAGAAATTGTATGATTCAATCCCACCTTAAAATGATCTGGAAAAAATAATTTCAAAGGATTATAGAAACAAATTCACTGTGGACTCCTCAAGTGATGGATCTTGCACAATAAAGATGCAATGTATTGGTTGAAACTTTTAAAAGTGAATGAATTTGAAATAGAGAAGTACATATCTTTATTAAGAGTTAAATTAAAATATTTTCCTGATATATATATATATATATATATATATATATATATATATATATACATATTGTAATAGTGAGAATGTGACATTGTCAAAAATATTGGTATGGAAAGGATAGAGAGATAGGTTGTGGCTTACCTGAAAGTGAAGTACGGTGTCGCCATGAGGAATAGTGAAGAACAACCCTCAGTTCCTCATGGCGACACCGTACTTCACTTTCAGGTAAGCCACAACCTATCTCTCTATCCTTTCCATACCAATATATATATACATATATATATATAATATATACACAATATTAGTAGAATCTATTAAGGAATTGGAACTAATTTGGTGACAAAGTCACATTCAAACTTGGATAGTGAGGAAGGATATAAATAAATAGGAGAAATAGGAGGATTGCGCTTTATGTGAATTCATATGATCAGGCGAAGAATTATGCACATAGAAAAGCATATGTTCAAAGCAGAGAGAAGGATGGAAGATATATATATATATAACTTTTTTTAATAAACTTTCTTACGCATGTCAGTTTCACTGTACCTGTATAAACAATGTGTGAGCATATATATGTTTTCTGAAACAAAATTCCAAAACCTGCCAATATATTAAATAAATTTTCTGTAATAAGAGCTCTGTTTGCTTGGAGTACTCATCGAAATATTTTCATTCTGTTGTATGAATTTACAGGCAAGTGTATTATGCTGAAGTCTACAGTACACAGATAAAAGAAATCTTTACTTATCTGCATTGCATTCTGAGAGTACCTATAAGGTAGGACACAATATTTGTTTTTGTATTTCTTTTCTCACTTAAGTAATTCTTTTTCTCTTGGTATCCAATAATATATTTTACATGATTTTCATTTTGTATTATCATGGTAACATACCTATTTGATTAATATGATGCTGTAGCAACTGCAACATTCACATATATACTTCACTTCATACGAGTGAGCTGAGTTCACACTGGTCAAGTTCATAATTAATTCAAATAAATTGAGACAATCAGGTTATCTGCTATTATCCAGGTGATGTTATTAAACCACGTTGTTTTAATAGCTGCCTTTGCCATTGTTATCATATGAAAGATAAATAGAAAATCTTTGTAACAAGTTTTCTTATGAAAAAAAGATGGCAAGTATATCTATTGAAACATTTGTCTTAATAACAAAGTAACCTGAACACACTTGACCTATCAATTACACTGGAAGAAGCTTCATTCTTTAAATGACAACACAGTTAAAATACAAACACAGTAAGAAAAAAAGATGAATAAAAAATTTCACAACACATTTATTCCAGGATAATAAATTTCTTTTCTGCCTAAAACTTATCATTTAATTGTCAATACATCAAATCAATTTTGTGTTTCATGAATGAGTTCCAATAATAGTTATATTAAACATAATGCATGCTAACACAACCATAAATTAACAGAGGTATCTAGGCGACATATCGCTCATTTATCCAAAGTTCAAAACAACCCATTAAGGCCAATGGTTAAATGAGATATCCCAATTAATAATTGTTCATTTACAGTTAGTTTTTAATAATTAAGTAACTTCATATATTTGAAAGAAATTGTCAGAAAGCTATCTAATAAAGTTAAGAAAAAAACAAGAGCAACATTTGCATCATTATACTCATTTGTAAAGAATGCAATGTGTAATACTGTTTGAAGTAAAATAGATAAATATATTGATTCTATATTTGATAACTAAAAAACAATCAAGTGACAGTTTTTAACATAGATGAAAGACTATTTTTCAATCAGAATAAAATGCTGTATAAAAATACTTAAAAAATATTTGAGTGTAATATTTTACGAAAATGAAAGTTAGGTGTAATAATGCTGAGATAAAAACCAGGGAAGGTAGCTTTTGTGATAAATTATTAAGTAACAATCTTTTACAAACTATCTGTGGACATTCACTGAAAACAGTGTACTTGTATATATTGACACTGATACAGACACAAATAAAGTGCATTTTTAAGTTACTCTTGTTCATTTGCTATTGGCTGATTTCAACTCTAAAGACAGTTTTAACTAATTATTTCATGGAAATAAAGTAAGCATTTTCCATTAAGCTGACAATTCATTATTTTACCATACATATACATGTATATACTGGTGAAAATTACAATAATTATGAGCATTAACAGAGAACCTGGCAGCAGATACATGAAGTATATGGTCAATTTTTCTTAGTTTTATTGCTCTACAGTAATTTTTTTTAGTAAAAAAGCAAATGGAAATAAAATACCACTTGATCTGAACACAAATTAAATTCTATTGCAGTGCAGTTGCAAAACAAATATGACATTTTAAATTTGAAACCACTCTAAAAAACAACTTGTTTTCATATTAATGCAATACCTACTAAAAATAGAATTTTTTAATCTAAGTAGCCTGTTTTCAATTGATGGCAAAAACTGTCAAAATATTCTGACTCTAATTATTGAACTTCATATATTAACTTAATGTGTTTTTAGATAAACGTGTAATGCATACATGCAATTTATTAGAATGAGCAACATAAAAAAGAAGCTGAGCAAAATTCAGGAATAATCTGGTAAACATAATATTATAAATGTTAAAGAAAAAAAGGTCTCATAAATTTCTATACTGTACATAATGACTTTAAGAATTTATATTCTATTCTGCCCAGAATTTGTCATCACAAACATTGACAAAACTGTAGTCAACTATCACAAAGTCTACAAGATTTATTTACATGACAAAAATAGATATCCCAATTGGATAACACTCTACTTCAAAATTTCAATGTTATCACTTTTATGAAATGGAGCATTCTTCACTCTTCAGTCAATATACACTTTATAAAATGTGTAAAAAAAATACTTATGAAAACATTAATATTAATGCTCATTCAAAGATTCATAAAATTGCTTTAAAGGTTTGAGAATAAGGGACATCAACTATCATTTCATTGTAAAACAGGAAACTGGATCCCTATTTATGTTATAAGGATGTATAGTGACACGTGTATGTATGAGTTTATATGAATTTGCGTGAGAAAAAAATATGGTCACTTTTGATAGTCTGTACCTGTTCAATTTTAATAATACATAAGATCAAAACAAGTGTTCAAGCATGTTAACCCCATAAAAGTTTTAATCATATCACATTCCGTAGTTCATATACTGCAACGTTCTCTGTTTGCTCAGTTTACCCAGGGAAGCAAGACATCTAGTTCTGTAGATGGTAATTCATGACATTACAGGTTAATATTCAGTTAACACATACTCTGCTTTCAGACAGACACAATTATTTTTCTGCATTTTTGAATACCAATGTACAGTTTCAGAGTTTTTACATTTACATCTTATAACAGCTGAAAAAAATGTTTTTGATAAAAAAAACATTAATATCTTGGGGTATTTTTTATTTTTGCATTTTCTTAATGCACAGACATTTATGTGATTTTCATAATCCATACCAACTTATTAATTGGAATTACACCACAGAAAACACAAATCTTTCATTTGAGTCAGTCAATTTAACACAATTTTTCATTGCATTCAGAAACAAAAATCACGTTATAGAGCAATGATGGGTAACGGACAGATTGCAGATATGCCAAGAAATGTAAATTTTGTGATAATCAAATGAGCTGCAATTCTGTCTGCTGTATATCATTGCTGTCAATTTTTCATTGTATAGAATTTGTTTAGTACTATGACCAATGATAACTGCTTTTGTGCTACAAGAAACACTTGTATAAATAAAAAAATACAACATACAAACTCTTAAATAATTTATTTGCAAATGTTTGTGCAAGTTCACTTACATAATTAACAGTCTTTGAGAGGCATTCAGAGCAGCCAGCGAATGCAGTGCCTTCATCACAGTTTCCTTTTTTCATACCAGTCTTCTCTGACCCACATTTACAAAGCACTATTTACATTATTTACACTCAACACTTTAATAAGGTCTGATGAACTGTGCTTTAGGTTTAAGGCATTATGGAGTAACGGAGTAAGCAGCAAGTTTATCTCCCAACAGGTTTTACCGTTAACACATTTATGAACATGTAACATATACTTATACATGTTTTTTTTTCACACTAATACTGTTGGGAATGGGCAGCAAGATTAAAGCTGTAACACAAATGGGAGGACATACACATCAATAGGACAAGCCCCAACCCAACACGATACGTGAATCAGAAGTAAAAGTGGGATGACATGACAATCTCCTCACACTTTATTCTAAACAATATACACCTAACATTCACTATAAGGAGGCAGGACGGCAGTGCGAGGAGAATAGGGGTAAAGGCTGTGATCTGGCTGTAAATGGCAGACGACTGTCTCACCATCCAGTACGGCAACAGTCCTGGCATTTCGTAGCCGAGATGTTGGCAGATCACATCCAGGGCTGTAAGGAATAAGTGGCCGGTGATCACCATAGCTGCGAGAAGACTGACGTGAGACATCACTTTGTCGTTTGCCATCTTCGTCACTCATGTCAGACACCTGCATTTCTCCACCTCTTTCAATTTCCTCATAAACTGGATCATCTCGTATCTCAGTATAGGTGTGATTCCAGGGACTGGGAGGGCGAGGTTGTCCACCAGCCATGGGACGATTTCGCGTGAGCCTGGGGACCTCTTCGACCCCTACCATTATGGCAGACTCGCCAAGTGGACGACGTATCTCCTTGCTGCGAAGGTTGTTCAAGCTGTTAAGTGTAGTCGTGTGAGAGCGTGGTGATTCTTCTTGCTCCGATCCTCCATGCCCAGAGTCACGACTGTACGACTTAAACGAAATGTTCTGTGGAAAAGTAAAATTGTAGTGTTAGTAAAACAAAAAAGAAATTTAATTTTTGGTTTGAAATAATTATTTTTAAAATAGTTTTCATTATAAAAAGTATGATTCAAATGAGTTTATGATAGTGCTTTAATTTTATGAATTCATTTCAAATATCAGGAATGGGCCATATTGCAGAAAATTTGTAATAGTATATGTCAGATTCCTACTCTAGATTTTGTGTATGGGGGCAATATTAATGAATGGTGACTTCCTAATCCCACACAAATCAGTTTCAGTAGTAGACAAGTTGGCCAGTGTGCTTTTTTGAGACCCAAATTCAGAACTTTCATTGAGATATTGGGATAAAATTTAAACATTCAAATAAATGATCTGATATTGTGCAACTTCTCTTTTGGTCAAGAATTTTCATGCACTATTCTGTGCACTAAACTGAAATAATTTTTTTATAAAGCTGTGAAGTGAGCAAAAGGATATTTTAAAACGAGCCTGTGGAGAGTATTTTTGCATTATATCTAACTTAATAGAGAGAATACTGTGGAACTGTAAAATTCAGAAACACAGTGTTCAAAAGATGTTCATGGCCTCAGGCAATACTTTAATAATTGCTCTGCTACACAGATGCTCTTGCAATATTTCCTTAAGAACCAGTAACATTAAGAATGGTTGAGTCTCTAACATTAATGTTTTTCTACAGCTGTAAATGCAACCCATTTACATTTTCCCTTCACTTTTCTGAAATCAACCCTTTAGAAAGTGTGTGGGGGTTAGAGGCCATAAAATGGAGTGCTATCTTCTTTTACATACAAATTGTTTACACCATTCCGTGCATCGGACTGCCAGCCGCAGCTGGCCAGTGCACAGAATGGTGTAACCTGAAGAAGAAGGCCGAGAGCCTCTGAAAATTTGAAGAACAACCATCAGTTCCTTATGGCAACACCACACTTCACTTTCAGGTAAGCCACAACCTATCTCTCTTTCCTCTCCATACCAATATTGCAATTATTTTTGACAATGTCATATCCTTACTAATATCACACACACACATATATATATATATATGTGTGTGTCTATATATATATACATTCAGACCTACTGTCCTAAAGAAGGGGTCTCAGACTCTCAAAAATTTATCATGTTACTGCCTGGCGACTACAACTTTAGATTTAAGATAAGTCAGCTGCTTTCTATCGCTCTTTCCTATCCAATTGAATTAATGTGACTGTTCCATTTCCTTTACTTGGTATGAACAGGAAAGAGAGATAGATTAGATGACTTACCTGAAGTTGACATTTATTGTAACTATGCCAGTTAGGTTAAAGTTCTTAAAATTTTCAGAAATGTGCTCTCAGTGTGTGCCAGCTAATCACACGTTTTAGCAGTCAGCTGGTATGCAGTGCATATCCCACCTGAGAAAGGAGGTTAATGCCTCCAAAAATTTGAGGAAAATTACCCTGTATTATTTGGTGACACAAGACCTCAATTGTGACATGTTTCAAGGAAAAAAATGGAAAGGAAAGAGAGAAAGAAGGTGGCTTCCTTGAAAAAGGAGATCGGCATTGCCACTTGTGACAGAGGAAAGTTCTTTGGAGGCATTCACCTGCTTCCTCAGGAGAAGGAAGATGCATTCAATGTGCTGGCCAAAGTGAACTGCCCATGGTTAGCCAGCACATGGAATGCATCTCCTTTGTCCTGTGGAAGGAGGGCCATGTCGCTGAAAATTTGAAGATCTTCTGTCTGTCCTGAGTGGCAACACCGATTGTCATTCTCTTCCTAACAATACTAATCATTTATATATATATATTACTAGCAGTTGTATGAGAAAAATGAAGGGAAGATTAGACGGAATTTATAATAAGAGATTTTACTGGAATTGAAAGTAAGTTAGACTTCAGGTAATGGAAATTTTCAAAAAATTTTGTCTCACCATCACTTAAATTATCAAAATTAAAACTGCAATTAAGATTTATATTAATCTTTAAATTCATTTAGTCTTAATTCATGCAGTCAATATCTTGATATAAGAAACCAATTAATTTATAACTGACAAATGATAATTATATACAAAGCCACAACAACAAGATTCATTAGAATAATACAAACTCAATGTTCCCAATAAAATGTACTGAAACTAGCATAAATTAAAAAAAATGTAAAATACAAATAATAGTTATCAGTAACATGCAGAAAATTGCATCCACCAGATATTTCAAGAAATTATAGCACTAGGTCAATAAATATTCCTTATGAAATTTTCCAAATATAAATATGAAGTAATTATTAGAAAAGTGCTAATACTAATTCTACAGTCAGTACTTGCTTCCACCTCTTCAAATTATTTTTGAATATAAAAAAATCTTTGAATATAACATTTGAATGTATATAATATTCCCCACAAGAAATGAAATATGTGCACATCACATCTTTTTAAACTCTTGTAATATAACATTTGACATGTATTTTTTAATGTTGGATGATAATATACTTAACTTTGTTGAACAAATCTAACATCATGCATTAATTTAAAAGGTACTTAGTTGATAGAGGTTTACAAATTAAATTCCCAGTTTATAGAGTGGCAAAATAATTGATATGGATAGGAAACTGAGCAAGAGATATACATTGCTTATCTGAGAATGGAGAATTACAAGTATGACACTGCTATCACTAGGATCATGCCTATTGTCTCCTGAGAAAGGAGGATAACACCTCCAAAAGTTTGAATTACATATTCTGTTTGACATGCTGACCATTCTCCACTCTCAGGTAAGCCATGTATAGCCCTTCCTCAGTACTACCTATTACAATTATGTATGTGTGTATGGGGGATGGATAGATAGACAAAAAAACAACATAGGACATAATATATTACATGGTTTTCAATGAGTTTCCCTTCATTAGTGATTTAGTAGATATTGTACATATTAATTCAGTTAATATTTTATATAAGAAATTAGTTTGTAGCAAAATATGAAACCTGAAGTACATAACTAATTCTACATGCAAAACTGGTCAAAAAATTAAGGGACAGTGTTCTGATAAAATATAGTATTGGCATATAAAGCATAGAGTAATAACATCTGAATAAAATTTCTAATAATGATATTCTGAAAACAGTGTTACATTCATTACAAAGTATTAAATCATGCATAAAATGAAGTGATGTTATGGTTAGAGCTATACATTAAGCAATCATTCAAATGAAAGGAATATAAAAGTCATATATTACTGAATCAAGTTTTATATTTATGAAAAAATTGAAATCTATGCAGTCATGGTCATAAAATAACAATAATATTAATATTGTGACTCAGGACATCCTTAGTAATGAAAAGAGAAACAATTACTGGTGTCTATGAAAATAAAACACCCAACTCAGTGAAATAGAAATGAATTTTGAAAAGGTCACCTTAAGGGGTGGAAATGAAACTTTTACAATTTAATAATTTCAGTTTGCTGAGGATATGTTTTTAGTTTGAAGATGATATGATTTGTATGAAGAAATGCATGTACTGAAACTCCTAAACAAAAGAGACCTGGGGATGAGGAAGTTGAGTGTGGTGCACTAATAGAGTATATGAAAGCATTGTTCTTTACTAAGATACCCATGCACACTAGGAACAGGCAATAGGCTCACCTTCCACATTAAAGGCTTATGAAGCGATCCCCAGGTGCTAGCAGATTTGGATAGGTTGGAGGTATGGGGATGTCTGTAGGGTAGGGTAGAAACACACACCTCCACTTCACGACTGCTAGTGCTAGCACGTACATCGTGCCTGGAGGGCACGGCCAGGCTGCATTTTCCCCTGCTCGTGCACTCGCGTGGCACCAGGTACTGCAACAGTGACCGTCTCCCTCTCATCATGTTTCTATATTATACAATCCTTTAATACAAGAGGTTAAAATTTACAATTCATTTTTTGGCACCTTTACGATATAAGCTCTGTCACTGTAAAAGTGTTTTGTGACAATGATTCATATACAGGTTGACTGAAGAAGATGAAATAAAATTTTGTAGTTTATAAGTCTCTTGATGAATTTCAAAGCCAAATTGTATTTGGATAAATAAATTTTCAACTGGTAATTTGCTGTACAAAATAACATTGCAATCATAGACAACTGCATAATGTAATTTTGCAAGAGTTTATTTTAAAAGATGAGGTTTAAATTACTGGACCAAAAAGTTTGGGATGTGGAAGACATACTGTAATATTTTCACATAAATGAGAAATATTATAATGAAATGAGCAATTAGCAATGAGTTGTGTGCTTCTTTAAAAATAATATTTTATAATGACTTTCACTACAAAACATATGAGGTCCAATTTACTAGCATATTTTTATTTAAATAAACTCACATCAGCATAACCTACCTCTAACTTACTTTAAATTTGTAGTGTTAATACAAGTTGAATTGATATACTAATTTTCTTTCAATCATCAGGTGTTTATATATAAAGACATTTTATATAAATTTTGAAGCCAGACATGATAAAGGGGACAAATGAGTATACAAGGGCAGGTCTCATTATATATGGATTTTTGATATGTCTTTTTACATTCTTATTATTGAAATGTTGAGAAGACTGTAAAAATAAATTCCCCCCCCCCCCCCCCAAGAAATACCGCCAAGGTTGGACATGCTCCATATTTAAGCCAATAGTATTAAAATATAGTATATTATCCTGATAAAGTTTTATTGCTGAAATATTATCCAATGCTCTCAGAAAGTATTATTTTTTTAATGAAAAGCAAGGATACCTCTTAGTTATTTTACTACATGTATTGTTTTAATATAACTTTCATAAATGACAATTTGTCTTTCAAATATATTTTCTTTGGAATTTTTGTATGACAAAAAATTATTACCAATTTGTAAATATTAAGTATGGAATACAAACCACCTGGTTTAAAATTACTACAGTTCTACAGTGAATAATCAAACATTTATTTTTACTTTTCTGTAATAATAAAAAGAGGTTTACCAAACTTTTGATTCCTTCTACACAGAAGAAGGAAAATGTAATGTGGTAAAAACAACCTTCCACAGTTACTCATAATATTTTATAGATTTTTAATTGGGAGGTTTTGACTTGTGATTGGTTAGTTTCATCCTCTAGCTCTACATACAATATTTTTTAAACATTTATGTTTAAAATTTAACGGTGAACTCATATTATTTGTATGTACCCAATATTTCATATATTATTTTATGTAATATGTACTTTAAACCAAGAAGTTATTAGTACTATGTACTTTGATCCAATTTCATTAAACAGTGTTAGTGTTTAAATTTTGTTACACAATATGTTGTGTGTGCTCATCTATAAAATCACTTTACATCATATTGATAGTATATAATTACAATAGTTTTTAAACATTTTAACATAATTTATTACTAATCACATAACACTAATTTATATGATTAATATTAATAGATCTTATGGACTATTTAGGTATATATTAACACACTTTCTTTTTTAATTTGACAGTTTGATTTTTAATATAAATTGTAATGATACACCTGTAATACAACTGGTAACATTATGAATGTAATGATGGTTTCAAATTATTATTTAAAAATTATGTGTTTTAATATGCACGTAAATAATTTTATTACTATAAGATAGTTTTATCTTTTAATTCTATACATTAGTGTAATATGATAAATCATAAATAACATTGGAGTTTTTAAAGGATATCTATTGTAATCATATGCTATCCATTGATTATTGATTAATAATGTATGCTATTGAGTGATTTTATAGTTGAGGATTCAATATTACATTGGCCAACATGTTGTAAACAATAGAGATGAATAAAATCTTCTTGGGCTTCTAACCGTGATGTTTCAACAACGTTCTCTGTCACTGTCTTCCAGCAAAGAGTGAGAAATTGTATTCATGATATTCACTGTCATAATCTTCTAGCAATGACATTGAACATCATAGTAATGTTACAGATACAACTTTTCACTCGGTTAGAAGCCCGAGAAGATTTTATTCATTCTTTACACCAAGAAAGACTGCATTATTTATTAACAATTGAGATTTTTATAAAATTGGAATGGTATACTTACTACTGAATAATTACTGTTTTTTAAAGTATATATAACATAGAATAATATAGTAAGAAATATTAGGTATGTACAAATAATATGAATAAATTTATTCATATGTATGCCATAAAACTTTACATGTAAATGTTTAAAACTTTTATTGTCTGTATGCCTGGAGGATGAATATGACCAACCATAAGGTAAAAACCTCCCAATTAAATAATCATTAAAATTATACTAATGACTGTGGATGTTTGCTTTTACCACATTACATATTCTTAAATTGTCATATCAACAGAATTTGAAAGAAGGAATTAATATGCTGGAAGTGGAATGGAGAAAAGTATGAACAATGAATATGAAAAAAATTAATCATCATTTTCTTGTATGAAAATTCAGCATTACATATGAATTTTTGACGGAAGTCATTATATTCTAAGAAAATATTTAAAAGATTAAATAAATTTAACATAATAAAGGGGACTAAAAAGGTAATAAGGATATTATTTTGGAATTCAATGAAATGAAGAAATAAAATTTTGTATAGTACTTTTGATATTGAAATAATGAACTTAAAAGATAGAACATCAGAGGTGTGAACATGAATTAATTTATAAGAACCATGAACATCAAAAAGTGCAATCCGGTTTAGAAATTACTTCAAAATAGAATATATACTTGAAATATTGAATTGAATAATAGCACAGTGTCCATCAAACTATAAATGTAAAGCAGCACAAGCAATAATGTATTCAAGTTTAAAAAACGCACAAAAATGCAAAAATTGAATTTAAATGAATTCATAAAACATACATTAATAAAAAAATTATTTTACTGAATGCAACTTAAGGTGTGAAACTAGAGAACTCTGAAAGTATGTAACAACTGAATGTGACATGCACAAAAGAATTTAATTCCTATATTCTATTTATAGATCTATCTGGATCAGCCATGTCTTAATATATTTTACATCTGCAAATGGGCAAAAAATTAGTGTCATGAACATTATATTAGATAAAGCAGAATATCAGGCTACATTGTGATGTGTACATTTGTCCCAAATCTTTGAATGTATTGCCAGAATAAACATAATCAAACTCTTCCACTTACTCTTTTGAAGTATAAAATTATATTGGATTAAACTATGTTCATTAACTGAGTTGCAGAAAATGTATGTACTTATTTTGGTGCAATGAAGGATATAACAAATATTGAAATATAAATAAAGTGAAGTAAAATAATAATGAAAAGATTGAAGTGATTTAACTTTAAAGGTAGTAAAATATTAGAAGTCAAAACATTTTGGATCATACAGTTTCTACAGAGCATATACAATCCTTAGATTAAAATTTAAGGTATTCCTCAACACATCCGATAATTAAAATTAAAGAAGAGGTGCAAACATTTAGAATGCTACAGTTTTTTGCAAATAAATTTAATTGTTTGATAATGATGTTAATGACTTCCTAAACATGAGCCATTCAATACACCGACTTTTCCGGATGAATGATATATTTTAATATTATTTATTTCTGTATTTGAATAATAAACACCTATCTGAAAAAATAACAACTAATTATTGACATATAAAAAGAATTAAAAGTAGTGTGTCCACTGGACATTTAGAGTGCAAAAGTTTTGAACTTAAGACATTTTTTATGTTAAAAATAGAATGTAGAGAGAAAAACACGATCATTTTTCCAGCTATCATATCTGAAGCTGAACATCATTAAGGGCTTTGTAGCATGCACAGTGTTAGTGGTGTTGTAGCTAAGCATTTAGTAAGCCCCTGCATGCAAGCTACAACACTGATGGGAAAGCGGGCCATGCCGCTCTGGGCCCCACCACAGCACCACCCAACACCGAGTTACCTTGTGACAGCGTGCTGAGGGACTGGCGGTGGTGGTTGGTGGTGTGGTGGGGTGCACCAGGTCCGGTACCCACACTTGTCCCATGTGGTGACAACGCTGAACTGTCGGTACTTGGATTCCCCGCGTACACACTTGTTCGTCGTTCTTTGCTGCCATTTGAGTGTTTTGAACATCGCAGGCATTTAGGTAACCATGACTGCCTCCTTATAAATTTTTTATATTCTTTGCGAACCTATAAAACAAGGGAACAATTGTGAATCAAATGTTACTTTAATAACATTTCAAATTAAAGGAAATAATGAAACATGAATATGGTCATATAACTTAATATACAAATATAGTCTAGCAAAGGCATGGCCAACATAGGGCCCTGTGGGCTGGATGTGAGTCACATATTGAGCTTATGCAGGACGCAATTAAATTTTTAATACATATTATATATTATATATTAGAAATATCAAGAAGAGAAAGAAAATTTATGCATTTTTCTTATATGAAATTGCATTATGAAAAATAAGGAAATTTAAAAAAACTTGCGATGAAATATTTAGTACACTTCAGCTCAACTTAAATTTGTGGACAAACATTCTAAAATATTTGTGTTTATTTAAAAAAATCATTTTTGTACTTAACATTATTTAATTTTAATATTTTGTCCAACCCGTGAAAAAAGGTTTTCATTCTAAACTGGTCCGGGGCCAAAAACTGCTGGCCACGCCTGGTCTAGCATCAACAATCAGTACACAAATGACACTCAATCACTTACCTTTTCATTCTGAACACAATGGAAAAGGAATATAAACATGCCCTGCAAGCTATTCAATACAGTAAAGATATAAGCCATGATGACTGATGCCTCATTAAGGTAGAGTAATCCAAAAGTCCAGGTGAGGCCAAGCAAGAAAACTAGTATGATGGCTCCCCTCAACCAAGCCCTGAAACAATTACATGTTGAATATTAAGTTATAATAGTCTTTAAGTTATAGTTTTGCAATTTATAAAACGTTAACCTGTAACATAATGTATTTTTTTAATGGAAATGAATGCAAGTACAAATTATTGTCTTTGTAAAGCATAATTTATGAACATATTATAAAAGAAAAAAAATTGGATCCTGTCCCATATGTAAAATATTTATTCATGCAAAAAATTATAATGGAATAAGCTTAAACATCCACTACTTATATGACAGTGGTATCAACTAAAGTGATTCAGGAAGGAAAGAATTTGACTTATCAATCACATAAATGTTTGAGAAAGGAAAATAGAATTTGAAAAATTTTCAACCGATTGCTACATTAATATATGATCATTTTTGTTATTGCTAATCAATGACTGCAGTGGAACAGTATGTTGCTAAGGGAATAGAACTATTTATCTTCTTAATTCAAGAAACATTTTATTTCTATTAATTATAAGGTTGGATCTAGCCCACATAATTTTACTTATTAATAATGTATATTATGTTATTTATTTTTAGCTTTCACGTTTTTATAAACTTTGTATCAGACCATATTAATTAAAATTTGCATCAGCCCATGCCACTAGGAAAACATTATTTGCTAAACTGGGAAAACAAAACTAGAGAACAGAAACAACTACACATACAATTCAAGTTTCAATTCTTCAATGAATGGTATAGTAAATATAAACTTTTAATATTGGTCAGAAGTTCATGTAAATTAAAAATTACTTCTCGTTCTACTATGCCATTTATTTATAAATAACCTATTACACACCAAAAAATATTAAAAATCTGATATTGCATATAATAATAGTTCCATTAGCAGCAATATTTTTGGAAGTCATTTAAATTTTAAAATTTACAACAATTTTCCAACCTTTATCATAGTACATAGGTGCAAGAGAAAGAAAAACTTACAATGAATTTAGATTAGTTAACACATGCAAATAAAGTAATGTTATGCTGTTTATTTTATGTAGAAATTGTTTGGTTTAATATTAAAACTTCAATTTCTTTTGCTTTGAATATTAATAAGAAAATTTTGACAAAAGTGTAATTTTCACCAAATTTCATTTGGATTCAAAGCTAATTGTTATACTACTTCAAATTAAAAGGACTCCGAAGAAAAAAAGCAGCAGAACATGCCCACACCAGGAAACAACTAATAGGATAGAATTATTATTTATTTATTAGTATTAAATTAATTTCATTTTTAGCTTACAAACATGCAATATTGGTTCCTACATGCATGCAAACAGTTAGGAACTAGTCATATTCCTGTCACTTACTTGCACTTAAATTGAATAGTTCCAAATAAGTAATTACATTTATTTGGGAATATTTTCATCACTGGAACCTATTATTTCAATAATACTAGTGGTGAAACACCTACAGAATACTTTTAAAAAGCAAGAACTACTCTCAGTAATTTTATGATACATCAGTAATGATTATTTAACCCCTATGCTATGAATAAAAAGCTACTTAGCAGTAAATGCCAATAACAAAACACTTAACTAGTGAAAGTATTATAAGTTACTACGGTGTAATATAGTAATGAGGCTTTAAGTTGAGTGTTCTTACAGGTGCGATTGCAATTTGTTCTGGAGAGCATTCTCCTCCTTGCCACTAGCCATGCAACAGAAGAGACAGACATTGTTATCAAGATCTCCATCACCAGCTTAAAACAGTTAGCATATATTAAGTTCCAATTAATAAACAAGTATTTCATTGAAATTATCCTAACCTGATTTAAAATTTTACTGTAAGTTTACTAAATATGTTACTATGTATGGTTATTTTCATATGGCACGGTGGAGAGATAGTTAATAAGGACTATCTTAAAATAGTATTATTTTCATTTATCGGGGACTAAAGAGAAGCTAAATTTGTTTTAGATGTGGAGAACTTCATTTCTTGCATGTAGAGATATTGATTAAAAAATGATTTTGACAAAATAACAAGGGAATTTTTAACATTCATTCATATCTACTAGAATATATTTTTGTCTCATTTAATCATTTAAACAGAACTCATTTCTGAACACATTTTGAAATTATGAAGTGTTTAAAAAAGACAAATAATTAACATACAGATATATTCATAATATCTGTTATGATGAAACTTGTTTGACTATAGTTTTATAATTTCTCCTAAATGGTAATCAATTAATTTTCAGTTATCCTTATTTCTGGTGAAAAAATTGACAATCCACTTGAATTATTTTTAATGTCCTAACAAAATTATTAGTGACTAGAATTTTTTAGGGACAAAAACATGTCTACTGAAAGCAACATCATACCACATAGCTTAAATAATGTACAGACCACTCCATGCCTTACAGTAATGCAGTTATTTTACAAAAACAATTAAACAGAATTTGAGAAGAATGGGTTAGAGGGGCATTCATTCAAACCAGATGATAAAACACCATGTCTGCAACAAAACTTAATATAAGTTTTCTCAATGAAATACACAAACTTATTTTAATGTGGAAATTAAAGATAAATTCAATTACAATAAATCAGCACAGATCATTAAAATAATGCAATTTTCATTATTACAAGACTTAATTATAGAGGAACAGAAAATTGTTCGTAGATATCCTGTACATAATTATACCAAATAAACAGAATAGTGTCCTCTATTACTGCACATGAAATTAGAAAACAAGATTAAGATCTACTGTATATAATGTAGTAATTATATTATTAGGTCTGAATAAGGGAAATTTAGTGAAGGAGAGATCAATATTTTCAAAGTATTATATTCCATCATATAAGAAATGACATTACTATAATTTATTTTTACTTCACTTTATGTATCATCTATAAAAAATAGCTGCCTGTAGCAAAGATCAAAATTACTCAAGAATTGGCACAAGAAATGACATTCAGACTTAATTTTTAAAAACATATTTATAACAACAGAAATAATAAATACATTATAAATATCACAAACTGCTGGTGCTATTATGTAAAAGGCAAGATGCATTCCATCAAAAGCAGAAAAATAAGTACATTTTTTAAAGTAATTAGATTGTCTGGTTTCACATATAACAAATATTTACTATACTATACATTTAATTTGAGTGAAGAATCAGTTTAAAATTAAACTAAGCCAACTCAAAAATAATTTTAACATTTGCAATAAATTTGCAAGTTAACAAAATGAGAAAGATAATATGCACTATACAGGTATTTATTTAATTGACCTGAAGGCTACACATTTGAATGTTAAAACATTTGTTTCATAAGCATTGCACAATAACTGGAAGGTCACTACAAATTGGTATTACAAACACTGAACTTATTTTCCTAAATTATACCCTTTGGCTTTTTTGGTCACTCTTGTGGAATTGTCCATGTAATATGATTTTATTCCAGTATTTGATTGATCAATTTGGGAAACTAAAGAAAACGTCAATCATAATTACTAAATGGAGACTTTAAACCACTCTTCTCCAATATGAGCCCTGGGTTTTCACAGCTTCAACAAATTGTTACTGTAGTAAATAGCATATATAAAATAATAATTTGTTAATGACTAGAATATATTGATAAGGTGAATTAGTGATAGAGAGAAATAATGAAGTTCATTTTATTAAGCAGTCAAGATTATCAAAACAGGTTGAAAGCATAAATTAATGATGAAGCGTATTCACTTTTAATTGTTGCCACTATAAAAACTTCCTATTATAAAACTGATACAGGTAGAGTTTATATGTGTGACACACAAATGATTTAAATCAGATGAACTCTCCTACTTTGAGTTTTCATTAATTATGCTCTGGTGGTTAAGAGCAATTTATAATAAGCCATAACAAACATTTTGAGAGTAAATATACAAATATTTCTTTATAAATTAATAAAAGAAAGTAGTAATGAAAATTTCAGACTATCCTTCTTTCCCAATTATATTTATTTTGACTAACCTAATAAGAACTTAAAGGAAAATAATTCTGAATTAAATTACACAATATATGAGTCAGTAGATTACATAAAAAAATTGTGGTGAACAATAAATGATAGTGCAAACAAACAGATCCTATGATAATTCAGCAGACTAAATAAAGTACATTTAAACAGAAAAGTGGAGTAGTGAAGAATCACCAGAAGACCTCTTCACAGCTCAACAGTAAACACAGCAACACAGACAGATTTGCATATATTTGCAACTAAGAATATTAATTGATTCCATAACACAAAATCAAGATAAATCAAACATTCTACTACCATATCCATGCAGGAAACAAGCACAAATTTAATAAATATAACAAACCTTGTGCTGGCAAGCCTGGAATGCTCCTTGCTTTTCATCGATGTGGATGCATTGGAATGACGACACATCATATAAATGGCCATACTCAAGAAGACTAGATTAGCCTGTAATTATAGAAGTTAAAAAGTTAGGATAGAGTAGTATTACAAATTCAATGACACAAATATTGTTTTGTGATATGGAAATTGGGTTTTAAAATCATTAAATTATTAATTTTTAAGGTTTTAAAAGACAAATTTTAATATCAAAAGTAAGACATGAAATCAATTTCATTCAAAGGGATTGAGGGAATTAAAATAGGCTTACAGTAACATATCTGGTTTCCTGGAGAATGTGAAGGAAAAATTTTGGATCACAATGTAACAACAATGGAGCTAAAATTATTGCATTCAGTGGAAGATCCTTTTTTATTCTTGGACATGGCAGAATTTTATACATGCATGTGATTTCAAACATATGACTTTAATTTGTACATTATAATGTACAGAACAAGTAAAATTTCCCAAGTTATCCTAATATTTCATTTAAAATTACTTACAAGTATCACAGCAATGACAGGTCCCACAAAACTAAATATAAAAAAGTTGTCTGCTCGCAGCCAGCAGTATTTATCTGTGCCATAGCTGAGGTGATCTACACTACATGACACAGCAACTATGATCAGAGGTGCTCCATATGCAAATATGTAATACCATCTCATCCTAGACTTTTCAGCTTCAAATACTTCAATCAACATGACATATAGTTGGAAGCCTAAAAACGGACAATTGATCTTTATTTCATGTAGCCAGAGAATACATCTATAATTATAAGTAAAACTTTCTATTTTGACTTGGAGCAAATGGAATAAAAAAATCAAATATTCTTACTGTGTTTATACATAATTGAAGAATAGTTATATTGAAACATATAATATAAAATTATCGGCAAAAAATTACATTTTCTATAATGTTATTGATCATTTTGGTCCATATTGCATATTAAAACCATATTTTTACAACAAAAATAGGAAAATGTCACATTGAAAATTATTGTATATGGTGCCTTATCTTGTAGAATTATGATAAAACTTTGTGTGTATACCAAGTTTGAAAAATGACTTAGTGCCTGTCTGTGATAATAACTTTATATGAATTCAAGTACTAAATGAATACTTTTAAGTATACCTTCTAGAAACATCCATGCAAATGCACATAAAAAGAAAAAGTGTAATAGTCCGGCCACAACACCACAAATAATCCGTTGCTCAGTTTGGCCAATTCCAGCCAAGAAAAGAACCTCAGCAATGAGCAGGCAGACACACAAATTCTTATGAATGGTAGTTCTGTCAGACTGAAATAAAAGTACAAAATTGTATTTAGAATTTAGTCATTAGTAACAAAATACTTTTATTCATTTAATTAATGTGCACACCTTAAGTCCTCGGAAAAGTTGGAATGTAATGATAGCCAATACAAGGCATACTACAGATATGATACAGCCAACATAAGTCACTACTTCCAAAGTAGCTTGATGAGCTGGTTTCAGATATGTTGCATGAACATCCATCAGGACAGCAAAATTAGTTAAATGATCACATGAACATGTTGTGTGGGTGTCGTTTGTCTCCTCAACACGACAACCTTCATCTGACCAAGCACTGAAAATGATATGGATTTTTTATATTTTATAAATGTCGGAATACAATACTTCTCATTAATTTATAAAAGTACAATATCGTTTACTCACAACTAGAGTTTTATAGTGAAATAGTGTAGAGAAATTAGACAATAATGCAAAAAATACAATTTAAGACTATATGATGACTTGCCTGTTGATATAATCCCAGAAGACACAAGATGGATTAGTGACATTTTCAGTCACCAAGTGTTTTAGTGACAGTTTTACTGGCTCTGAAAGCTGGATGTGTTTGCCTTTTCCTAGAGAAGCAGATATAATTTTACTGTTCAGTAGACGAGTTCGGTTGGCAGTCCGAGGAGGCTGAAGAATCTCATCGAGTCTGTCAAATGCTGCTAACACTAGCCTTACCAGCCCTCCTTCACTGTTTTCTCTTAAAGCTTTTTGTGGAATATAAAGTTTATCTTGGCTTACAGACCACTGCTGCAGTGTTGCAGCTGAAGGAAATTGTTCTACTGGTACGAGATTGCGGGTATCCAAGACACGAACACTCAACACTAAAATAAAGTGAGAAAAATTAAATTACTAATTCAGTAATTTATACTTTCATATCTCAAATAATTAAATATTATAAAATTATGAATTAAAATAGCTTTGTAGTTTTTATTGCTTACATATGTTTTTCACTGACTGAACAACTGTCTTTTCACGAATGACTGTGTCAGCCAGCAAAAATGCATTTTCTTCCAAACCCATTAGAAGAGAAGTGGTGACTCTCATCTGTTCAGCATAGCTTAAATCCTTCCAACTGGGGTGTTGTGAACTGTCCAGAAGGTTACTTCCAGTCCGTACAACACCAAACAAAAGTTCAGTGACTATTGCTTCTCTCTGTCGAGGGTCAGGAAATGTCTGGATGTCAAGTGACATTTTCTGAGCCATTTTCTTCACTATTTTGGTGGTTGTCACCATATCACCACCATAGAGTGTCACACCCCCAGTTACTTGAGAAAGCTCATTGGCGATGCTTGTAATAGAATCACCATGCTCAATACGAGTCTCTAAATTAGTAAACCACAAAGTGTGACAATCAGCTAAGTCGGGTGTTTCAGGAGACCATTTTGGAGGACCATGTGGCTGATGGGCACACTTCCATCGAGCACGACCTGTTGCACCACCAGGACAAGGTTGCTCGCTTGTATCTCCAGCCCATGTCCAGTTCCAGTACAGATTACGTGCCATTGTAGGAGTGCACAACTGTACCAGTTCATTCTCATGGAACCACGGTGCACTTGGAGATGGAATGTACTCAAAGATAGATGTGCTAACTGCAAAAGAAAAGGCACATGAGGATGATAGTTTTTGTAGACAAGATAGCTGGTCAACAGCTTAAATAATTAACTAAATAGTTTGAACAAAAGGATAAGTGGTTTATGTTCTATTCTA
This sequence comes from Zhengitettix transpicula, assembly GCA_037074705.1. Taxonomy (NCBI): domain Eukaryota; kingdom Metazoa; phylum Arthropoda; class Insecta; order Orthoptera; family Tetrigidae; genus Zhengitettix; species Zhengitettix transpicula. Next base: position 7,513,818 of record CM073595.1, read on the forward strand.
ACAATTAAGTGGAAATAATTTACACATACCAGTTTTGGCTGATGAGGAGGTAGTAGTAGACACAGTCGTAACAGGTTGACCAGTCTGCTCATCTTGTACAGGTGCCGGTGGCCAAGTAGAAGGACTTGGAGTGCTGGTAGTCACAACTGGTGGACTTGTGGGACCAGGCGTTGAAGTGGTAGTGGTCGATGTTGTAATGGGACTTTCAGGTGTGCTTGGCAAACGAAGAATCACAGGTTTTGCTGTGCTCCATACACTGGGTTGAGATGTAGTCAGCCAGGGAGGACTTGGCCTACTTGTTGTTGTTGTTGTGGCAGCTGTAAAATTAATAAAATACTATGTGGCAAACATATACATACCTGTATACTTAGTCTGCCTGAAACAGGCTCTTTCTGTTGGGAAACAGTGGAAGATTACTATGGTCTCTTTAAAGAACAAGTAGGCCTAACATTATCTTTTTTTACATTGATTTTAAAATCTGCTTTACAACACCTTGGGTAATGAGCATGTCAGTTCCCACCATTGCCCAATTCTTTCAAGGAATCATATTGCTCTAGGATTATGACATTCTTTGGATCTACCCATTATTTGGATTTTATTTTAACATTTAATTTTAAAGTATTTTGGTGAATATTCTGGTGAATTATTTTATATGCTTAATGAAATATTTTTCCCTAGCCTTTATATGAAAAATCCACCTTATCCAGTTTTTGTAGATTAGTATTATCTGTACTCAGCTCCAACTCACTGGCACTTTCCTTACCTTTTCACATTGTAACACATATTCAAATTAAACTTGAACAATTGTCAGGTGCATTTTATTGGACCCTTTCAATATAGAAAAATAATTAGTATTTTCTCAAATAAGTTATAGTTCATACCTTGTTATATTTTATTCAATTTGTTGTGCAACCATACAAATAATAGTGATGAGAAATAATGAAAATAAAAAGTTAAATTTACAATTATATGTTTTTGTACAAAACTAAAATAAATTTGTAATCAATCAATTATTCCTGTGATGAATGCCATGTAAACAAAGACATGGAGTATTTTTTAAGCCAATAATGTTGAAAAGTAACATTTTCATATTCTTCATTCACATACAAATACATATTCAACAATTACAAAATAATCAGAAAATATATATATATATATATATATATATATAATTCAACAGTTTTGCAACTTACCTACATTCTGCTATAAATTGATATCTCCTATCCACCAAGAGATTATCTAATTCAACATTGTCTGTCTGTAACTTATCTACTTTCTGCTATATATTGAGTTTAAACTCCCTATATATATATATATATATATATATATAATTCAACAGTATTGCAACTTACCTACATTCTGCTATGAATTGAGTTTATGATAGTTCCTATCCACCAAGAGATTATCTGATTCAAAATTGTATGTCTGTAACTCACCTACTTTCTGCTATATATTGACTATAAACTCCCTAACAACACACATTGTTATACATACCTGGCATACATTGGTAATGTGCTTCTAAATACTTTAGTGTTCCTTGACAAGGATCGCCGAACACATTTGTGGTGGCTAGTATACTGCAATTCTGCTGGTGGCTACATCTGGAGATACAGAAATACACTTAGTATGACAGAGAGTAGTGTCGTGGCATGGAAGTAATAGCCATGCCACGACACCAAAGAAAAGAACCAACCTAGATCACAGGAATAGTGGACTTCAATGTACTTGTGTGTGCCGGAGCAAGCATCTTCGAAAACCTCGCTGTTCACTTGGATGCTGCAAGATTCCAACCCGTGGCATCTGAAAGAGACAACTACCTGTGTCTGTGTTCCACTCCATATTCTACATTAAGAAATGTCATTTATGAAACGTTTTTTATTTGTACATGTTTTAAATGAAACTGAGGATTTTGATGACCGATTTTAAAAATTACTTCTCATTTTTATCTTTCGGTGTTAAATGTGTCTATCAGACCAAAATAATTAAGTAAATAGTCATACTTCAGTTTTAAAAACGAAGTAGAAAATACTTCCACCAAAGTAAACACATAAAAAGTGCACATGTAACAAGCCATTCAATTTGCAAGCACTCTGCATGAAGAAAGATGGGTAGTAAATGAGTCATCTTGGTAATGTTTGATTCAAGGGAAAATATTAAAAAAATTTGTTCAGGCAAATCGTTTGGATTATATAACAATTAAAACATCTGAAATAATATTCTATTTCGTAGTTATTAATTATGTAAGACATTTAGCATCAAATGGATAAACTCAGATGTGTATAACGACTGACGCTGAACACAAATTTGTGTTTGGCATATGATAGACCGAACAGTATGTAAGCAAATATACTATTGTACATTTCAACATAAATTTCATTAGAAATTCACATTTAATTGCCAACAATTATGCAAACTACAACACACAGATGCACAGTAAGAGGGTTAAGGTCATCAGTTCCTTATTATAGATGAGAACACAGACAAGGAGGGACAAGTTAGTTGTCTCTGGACCACACAAGTACAGTGCTTCCACTGAGTCCACATGCAGAGGGTACCAACAACTTACCTGTTGTGTAGAACACGCAAACTCTTTGGGGACATACAGTTCACACTCCATTCTGTGTTGCCATGATCATTGCATATTGTTATGGAAAAGCGGCCATAGTTTGCCCTGATCAGATGGATAAGCTCTCCATCCCCACAGGCAATATGAAGAGTTTTTCCCTCGCAAGCGTAAGCCGTGTCATAGCGAGGTTGTTCTGTAAGAAAAAAGTCACCATCAAAGTAAACCAATAAAATCCCCACTTAATCAATATACAGTACACAATACTTATTAAAACAATTGAACAAACTGCCATATTATAGGGTCATTACTTATAGAGAAGTAAATTACACATATTACACAAATAGGGGTAAAGGATACATACATCACAATTTGTCTTGCATATCCTTAATATACATTCAGTGAAGATGATGGTGGTGACAAACATTGAAACATTGTGCAACATCAATGAGTTTACCAGGATGGAAGCATGACAAGAGTGTGTATCTGATATATATATATATATATATATATATATATATATATATATATATCAGATACACAAGGAAAGCCTTGACACTCTAATAATGTATAAATGTTTTCAAAAGGAATAAGAATAGCATCATACCAGATGTTACAAACATTTCATAAAAGAATATTTGTTTGTAATTCATGGATGATGTAAACTTGTAAATATTTTGTGAATTCCTTTAATTACATTTAGTTGTGTCAATATGCTTGCTTGAGGTATAATGAGGCAGGGAACACACAATAAGTGAATAAACCTTACAATATGGCAACTCCATGCAGGCAGACACCTATATGTGTTCTTTCAATGGAAATAATTAAATGTCATGTCTAGTAATAGTAAACACATACTATAATAAGTTTTGTTCTTCAACATGCAATTACCAATATAGGTTGCAGAACATGTAAACAAGTGTGGGGATTAAGGGGTTATTTTATTGAATCATGTTATGTGGCACCCGCCCACCCTTCATATGTACATAGTACTATATATACTTCATATATACATAGTACTAAGTCATAAGCCAATATTTTCACGGATGTGTAGGAAAAGGGAAAACATATTTCTATTTGCCCCCCCCCCTCCAAAAACAACTTTTGTTAATTCATACATTGTCATTTTAAGTTATTAAAGAATCAACCCATATTATGAAAATTATAGTTTAAATTTTAATTGCTGTTCTTAAGTATAGAGAAATATGCTTAACGGTATACAAGTCCAAAACATCTCGATAATCATGAAGTTCGACTATGCTTAATCCATATTAAGTAGGCCTACGCATTATTTAATCTGTGGGGATTGTCATTGTAATAATTATGTCTACTATGTGTGTGCTGATACTTCAATTTGATTTTTTATCAACAGACAATTCTGCATAAGTAAATTGGCATTTCCAAACCCAGAAGAATAATTTCGCTGTTCTTTTCTTACTGGATACAGCTGCCAGTTTTTTTTTATGTCTATGGTCACATTTTTACACTTTGTCGGAAAAAGATTGGCGATACTATTTAAGACTTCGAGTCGAACAACCAGACCCCGCATGTCGTAGGTGCTTCGATTTCAAATCTCGTGCGTAATCATCGATCGTGGCATTTGAATTTTATTGAACTGGCGGAAGTTGTGCGCGTCCGCATTGTTGCGCGGCGCCAGCGTCGAGGCTGAGGGAAGTGCGGCGCGTGTGTTGGCAGGCGTGAGTGTGGACCAGGTGTAGTTGGCAACTCTGGACTAGGCCCGCGGCGATCAATGTAGCAGCAGCGCTCCTTATGTCACTGCGACCTGGCCGAGGACGCCGATCCCGGTCCGTCCCTCCACGCTTGGGCTTTTCAGAGGTCACCTTTTTCGATGTAGGACGGCCGAAATCGTATTATCTCTTATGTTACGCAGAAACCAGTGCAATCGGTTGCGGAACAGTTTTATGACATCCAGCAACTGTTGTTTCTTTCGTAAAATGAATTGGTAACAAATTTCTACATAGTTAAAATAACTTTAAATCAAAATGTGAAGAATATACTTTGAAGGAAAAACAAAAAGTGACGAAGAACAAAAAGTAACCACAAGGAAATTATTGAGGTCCTTTATATACATGTATGAGAATTGTCACACGTCTGGTCGCTACGTATGAAACAGTATCCATGTGCCGCAGGTAAATCCGTTTAATTTTCGCCACTAGCCCCTGCTTCGTCTTTTAATCCTGTGGCATTCTCTTTCGCTTTTCACTATAAAGACTTTCCTACGAAGTTTGGATTAGATTACTTGTTTTAGGAGAGGCAAGGCTTCAACAAAAGTGTCAAGTGATACAGGGTTATTAACTTATAATTAATTTATTCCTAAGTATCGTCCTTTGCAATCTTACCATTCCTATAGAACCCTAGTAGCTATACGTACCAGAACACGAATATCTTTTTTTCCCCGAATTATCTTATAATTAAACAGTATTTTTCCAGATAGCCGTCGGATTGTATAATTTAGGAAACTTCTTGGCAGTCTTATTTCGATATAAGGGAGACTTTCCGTCTTGAAAAACGCATCTTCAGCTTGTCCTATCCAACGTCTTGACATGACATGAGTAGGTATAGTCTATATTTTTTTATGCTGACAATAGCCATAGTTTTATCTTAGAGCTTCATGTGGGGCAGCAGATCTGTTGCAAATCTTTGTTCCTTCTCCAACGGACAATGTCGCCAGCAAAATATTAGCATATATATTTTCTCGCCCATTATTTCAATTCCTGCATTCGGTTCTTATTTTTGATTCCGTTACTGTTTTATCAACATAAAAATCAACCATGTTCTCGGAAAGACGGGACAGGATTATTATTTAATTCAGAAGCTTAACATTTCATTTTACCTGGTCCGTTGTCATGACTGGGATCAGATCCTTGATCGCGCCGTTGTCGGGATTCGATGGTCGACGTGCTATTCACAGTGCCACAATTTAGCTGATATTATGATCTATGGTTTAGCAAAGTGTTCACGTGGGAAACTAACCAATAGACTGTAGAACGTCGAGTGTCACAAGAGAAATTGATTTCAAATGAAATCACAACACGAGATTCCTGACGGTAGAGCTACGACTACGAATCTTTTTTCTTCACTTAAAAAAAGAAAAGAAAGGTGAGACAATTTCATATCGCGAAGGCCGAAGCAAACGAAGATCCGTCGTCTGTAATCCGGTCGAATGTTTTAATTCGGCGACAAACGAAATGTGCGTCCGACTACACAACCGCTTTAATTAAAATTATTTAAGCAGATGATTAAACGGCAGCGGACTACAGATTTCAGTTCGAATGACAAAGCAATCGTACCGAGGAGCGTTTTTTAACTTAATTGCCAATTTTGTCCATTTAATTTCTTTGCGATTCCAAATATTGCACATACAGCGGCGGCATTTGAATTCCACGATCAAAAGACACTTCCGTACAAAAAAAACACGAACACACGAACTCGATTGAGTTTCCTTTTGTTTCATTACACTGAAATCCGTATATACGTTATCGAAAAATGCCAATTTATTACCGTGTAAATGTACATGCAATTACGAGCGTATTCGAATGAAATTTGCCGTGCCGAAAATTTTACTCTTGACAAACCTAGCAGTATTTTTCGATTCCGGCGAAAACATGTTAATTAAATTTTCAGCGTCGCTAGGGTATAATGGCTGACGTCAGTGCCTCAAGTTCTTCCTAATCCCTACGAACGACACACGCTGCTGAAATTACCACTCCCAAGGTTTGCTTTTGCACGCAATTACATCTTAAATTAGCTAGGGAAAAAAATCCGTAGAGTGACAAATTCCCGACGTCACTACGGACTGGATCCTTCGTTACTTCGCGATTGTCAGCTTAAGAGGGGGGAAAAACAGCTGTCGGTGTTATAAATTACAGTTACTGGCATTATATTTCTGAATGAATTTAATAAATTGTGCGGCAATTAAGACGGAAGAGCAACTACTACTGTTTCTGGACAGTGCCCTAAATTTAGGACGAGCACTTTCGTACACCGCAAAAAATGTAGTTCTCCTTGTTCTGACTCGTCCCACAATACATATAATTTTTTATGACATTCCTGATTTTCTTGATAAAAAAAAGCGTTATTATGAAACCCAAATCAACTGCTACTTTATTACAAAGACATATGCCGCAATTTAATTACTGGACGAATCTACACCGGTTTTTTATTTCGTAGCGGTCGTCGATCATTCGTGAATGTCAGTTTCGGAAAATACACAAATACAATGACGACTTCATTGTGGTCGTTACATCGTCCTCACCAACGTTTTGGATGCTTTCATATCGATCAGTCGATGAGAAAGCCCGTTTCAAAATACAACTTGGTCTCTTGATTTTCGCACTACTAAAAATCACCGAGAAACATTCCGATGATTTTAAATCCACAAGTGAAGAATACATCAAATTTCTCGAAAGAACTACGATAAAAGAACAGAAATTAAATCAAGTATCAGATTTGTAGGTTTTCATAGCGAAAATATTTTTTGGACATTTTTGAACGTAGATCGTCGAATTTAATGTCGTTTTCTGAAATTGGAACCCAATTCTGCAAAACCACGTGCAACACCGTTCAAACTACTCCTAAAAACTCTCCCATTTGAAACTACCAACTTTGAATTTCTTCCTGAAGAAAAATTAATTTTCGAAATGTTCGAGCAATTAAAAATTTCCTTAAATTAAGAAGTTCAACCGTAATGTCGTGAGATGCATCTGAAAGCTCATACATCAATCGTAACGAACGAAAATTGATAGTATTTTAAAATCCGTGTACGATAGGCTTAAGAAGAGTAACAAGAGCAACGACACAAAGTAATTTCGAATCTCCGAGAGAAGGGTAATGGCCAGATTGTACGTTCCGTTCAAGAAACAGGTTGTCTTACGAGATCAGGAATTAATAATCGTACATAACATTGTAATAAATCTGTAAGACGGAGTGGTTGGGGGTTATACCGTGTCCCAACAGAAGTCAAAAGTATATTTTAAAGCGGGGCCCCTCTAAGGTAATTCGGAAAAGATGGTCAAAACTTTGGTGGAAAGGTGATGATGTGTAAACGTAACAATATACTAGAAACATAGGGAAATATGTGTGTTTCTGAAGTAGAAAGAAAGAGAGAGGGAGTGGGGTAGGAACGGAGAGCTTTTGACGAACTGGGCAAGGCAATAAAAAAAAGTTACATCGCTTCAGTACAAGTCGGAGAATTGCGTGCTAAGCGAAGCAAATTTTTCTGAACTTCGTGTGTGGCCCAGTTTTTTTATTTTGCTTGTTTTACCCTGGTGTCTATCTAAAGGTTGAAATTACAGAGATAGGTTCAAATGAGGTCGACGCGCGAAACGGTGTACTGAGTAGTCCTACGCCTTTAGGAGTGTTTCAATTCTGGTTCAAAACACACAAAAAAAACAACCAATGCGGGAGGTATATTGCAATCAGAATTACAGTAACTATGCGTGCTGTGGCATAAATTCGGAACACCATCTACAGCCGTGAAAAATGGGTTGTTTCCCCGACCCTCGAGTAACAGCAACTTTGTTGGTGTTTGGTAAATCGATAGGGGCCGGGAACGCCTCTCGAGGGATTAGCAAATTCCTCAGATAGAACATTAAACCGAGAGTATCGTTCTCCTGAAAACCGAGCGTGACTGCGAAAAACGGTGAACGCTTTTAACAGTAAACCGTAACCCCTAGACTCGAGCGCGGGACGGGAGGGAGGGGGGGCGGGGGGGCACGAACCTGGACCCCTGGAGCTGTCGGCCACACCCACGCGGATCAAAGCGGGAAGCGAATAAACGCGCCAAACATGTGATAAAACCGTCGTCTTCCCTTGTCGTAGGTGGAGGGCGCTTTGTCAAACACACTCATACCAGCGCACCTTCAAAGAAAAACTTCTCGTTCGCAGCTTTTTGTTTGCAGAGGGGGAGGGAGGCGACTTCCCGAACCAATCTCAGGACTTCCAACCTCAGACTCCGGGGAAGACATATCATCACACAAACTAATACGCGAAAGATTCCAAATGGTGTTATTGTCACTTCTACAAATTTATTCCCGCTTTGAGGTAACAATGAAAAACTTACTATTTAACCTGACCTGACCGACCAGAATATTTAATATGTAGCAATGGATCCCCAAGCAATTTCTTCAACACTAGAACTGTCCGGTCAATTTTCTTTCCTACACCTTCTCTCTGTTCGTAGGACTGCTGACGAAAATCAACGAAGAATTTGAGCCTGACCATCTACGTTTGAAGACTCTTTTTTTTATATACTGCGACGGTCTGTTTACATCATACGAAATTAACTCTCCCTTAACGAAGGGGCATCTAAGTGTCGTAATCCGCAAACTGACTCAAATTTGCTCCTGTCCGTAATATTCAATCCTTGTCTAAATTTACACTGGAACTAAGTGGCCGGAATTGTGCGTCGTTGATTTCCCAGACTGAGGATTGTAGCAAACCCCTTTGTTTGCACGACACGACTAGCAATCAACACTTTGGAGAGTTACCACTCTCATATTCCAAATTTGTGAAGTTCGCTGCGGGTTTTCCACTGTCTTAGCTTAAAAAAGAAATTGAAAGGGAGAAGTGATAAAGCATGAAAAAAATGAAACGTCTCTGTTCGCCGTCAGGAAGGATTCGAAGCTACTGGATGAGAAATGGGCCTACATAATTACAAGCCACGTCAGCTGGCCGTGTTCGCTTTTCGCATCTAAATGTCATTAAAGTCCAGTTCAGGCTAACTGCGGTTAGCACGCCTAATCAGCACTCGGTGACATTTTTATCCATTTCATTTATTTTAATAATATACGTGCAGTTTGGTTTCAGACAGATTCAAATTCACACCTTCAAAGTCTTTTTAATCTCTCGAAAGCACAATTTTGTTTCGGAATTGAAGCGTCATTCATCATAAATTGGTAAAGAACGAGATGAAGCGACGCCGCACCACGAACGACGTCACGACGGCGGACGATTGTCATGAGGCACGAGTGATCGACGAATGGAACACCAAGTCTGATTTATTTGATGCCACCACGACGGAGATTCTATCCGAGGGTCGGCGCATCCGGTCATGGCGGTCGATGGTTTCTAATCGAGATATTTGGACGCGCGCGCGGGAGGACGTGACGTACTGTGGCGGAAGGATTTTGGGAGGTGGACACTCCCAGTAATTAGCACAAGCGAAGGCCCTTCGCAATGAATATATAATGTCCTTTAATGACCGCGGTGAAAGTGGTGGCGTCTCCTACGAAATTAATTCGAGAGCGGCGAGGCTGGGTATCGGCTGCTCTTCCTCGCCCTTTCTGGACAGGCTTATTCTGGCTGCCGACTCAACCAACAAGCATTGTCACTCCGCAGAAATATGTTTATTTCATGAGATTGTGCGTGAAGAGAATGTCCGGAAATTCTGTACGTTCCACGGTAAGGGCAACGACATTAAGCGACCCCTCCACGAAAGCCTTGGGAAGATTTGGTGAAATACGAGTGGTCAACAAGTCAGACATTCTTATAATGCTTACTTTGGAGCATTAGAATTAACATACGAAGTGAAATTTATTTTAAACGACTCTGAATCGATATACCCGTTTTTTTTTCTTGAAACGGAATGATTTTTGGACAAAATTTTACGATCGTTGCTACATAAAAATTTTTTTAATTCCAATTCACACACCTTGACAATTCACCGATACCGCTTACACACATTCCTCTGACTAACGCTCGACTGGGCACATCACATAAGCAACCTCTCAAGTCTTAAGCTGAACAATAGAAAATCATTGTTAAACAGAAAATCCCCGACATTCCTAGCAACAAAAATGCTCATCTGGCAATACGCTTCCTCTATTTTGGGAGTTGCAGCTAAAACGAACCTGACCAAAGTACGAGTAATACAAAATAAATCACTTAGACTGATTTTAGGATGTCCTTGCTACTTTAAAAATAACAGACTGCTTAGTGACGTCAACATATCATCAGTCAAAGACGTTATAAAAAATCATTTGATTCACTCATTAAAAACTCGACAACTCAATCCAACCATAGCTGAGATTGCAACTTCAACTCCTCCAGAGCCCCGACTTGAAAGAAAACGACCTCTACTAATTCTGGTTTAAATTTTATAACTTACTAAACTTAGACCTTAAATAAAATAATTCAATGTAAATTAATAAGTGACGATTGTTATGGACAGCCTAATGGTTGCAACCAATGGCATAAAATAAATTGGGAGTTAACAGAACTAAACAAGCAGCGCTACAATGTGAATAATATGAAAGAAGAAGAAACGTTTTTTTTTTAAAAAAAATGTTCCCATGTTCTGGCTGCTTATTACGTCTGTATGATATGTAAATCTTGATTGAGCTCCAAAGTACGAAACTCCTGCAGTTCGTTTCCAGTCGGGCGACGGCGGTGAAAACCACCGTGAATTTTATGATCCAAGTTCGTTTACCGATAGCGTTTGACGATTGCTTTGGCTCAGACGACACTCTCTGGGATGGACGTCTCTGGCTCTCGAGCTGTATCTCTGATGAACAGGGTTGGATTCATTCGATGTTCCTTACATCGCCGATACTTTCTTGTTTGGCAGACAATGGAAAACGCGATAAAATCTCTACCGATTGTCAACAAACTTCAGAACGAGGACACTCACCGTAGATTGGGATGGGAAAAGGACCTAGCACAACCACCTTATTCCTTGTTGCAGCGACGGGACGTGCTCCAACTGTGTGAAATTTCGGCCGATCTACGTTGGGAGCGTAAGAAACTGTTGGACGCGTTGACCCCGCGACCTTGGTGTGATTGGATGCCACGAGGTGTGTAAAACAAAACAAAAAAATTGCGCCGAGCCAAAATCTGGAAGCCTTCGCGATTCGCAATAAGTCATAAAGTCGCCGACGCGGCTCGAAGCGGAGACATGCATCGCGACTAATTGAGAAAATTTCATTAGAAGCGAAGACAGCGCGCGGCTCAAGGCCGCACTCACAAAACACTCACGGCCAACTAGTTTTGTTATTCTTGTTTCGTATTTCCAAAATGAGCCCAATCAGTGGTGCCAGGGGGCGGGTTCTTGCACCTGTATAATTTCGCGCGCACATATTAACATGAAATGATATCGGACCACCTTAGCGTCGGCTCCACGGCGCCTACCACAATTACACCGCGCTCCCCACGCCAAGGCCTCGTTCTCCAGCCACCCCGATATATCACAAACACAGTTATCCTACGCAAACACAAAATCACGCCATTTAATAATCTACACGAAAATACGAAGCCAACGTCATACCGTCAACCCGACGCTGCAACGAAAAATAATATTCATTTCATTAATTTGTATATTCAATTTAATCATTATTTAATCTTCTGGTGGATTCATTAAAATTTTTAATTCAATTATTAATTTTTTGAATTTGGAATAATTAAATATTTTCAACTTTTGACGGTTTCAGTTGACTTTTTATTTATATAATACATTTACTATTTTTTCAAAAAATTTGAGTTAATTTTTTTAACGATTTTTATCGTAAGTGTTTTCATTTTTCTTTACACACTTTCCTGTTTGTTTACTTAATTTTCTGCTTTCGTTATTCAGTGGCGAGTCTCATGAAGATCTTTGGTCTCTTCCAGAGAAGTATTCACCACTCAGACATAGTTTCTATAGAATATTCTTCCTCCAGATGTTAAGAACAATAATAACTACTAAAGTTTTCCGATTCAGTGCAAATATATTCGCATGAAAGGCGCCTGTGGTTTACTCATTACAGGAGTTCCTTAATTATTTTTCGTTATACTACAGAAGTGTTCAATGCGTTGCTCATAAAACTATTTATTTCATAACTTGCTTAGTCTCTGTTGTTCTTTTCAGTTATTTTGTTTGTTTGTTTCATGCACGGCTTGGAGTTTGCAGATTCCTCGTTGCTCTGTCTCTAGTTTGTTTTTCGTCCTCCCGGTGTGCGTGTGTCAGGTTTATTGTTTATTCTTGTGAGAGGTGTAATTCTATATTTTATGACAGTTAATTCTCTAATCATTCATTTTTTTTCGGGTACTGTAAATATTATATTATAGTACAGCCTTAGTATAGTAAAAGAATTATTATTTCTGTTATTATTACTATATAGCTCCTTTACTTATGTTGGACAGGGATATTTATGTCCCCGATTTTTAGTAATTGTAATTTTATGTAATGATGTATCCTATTTCCTCATACGAGAACTAATAAAATAAATCAAATAAATTTTCCGCTCTGTTTAATCAATTTTCTGATTAGTGCATTCAATTTTACGATTTATGTACTCCTTTTTCCCTATTTCTCTATTCTATTTTACCATTTAACTAGGTGAGTGCCCGGCGTTGCCCGTGTATTTATTTATATAAACCTGAAAAACTATTAGTTATATATTAATCTGTAGTCAAGCAGTGATTTAACCTAAATATAACCGTTCCTAGTTCCGTACATACTTTTCGAGCCATAGTGCATTAAATGAAAATTTTATTGCATCGATCCCAACAAGCATACTTTACGAATATACTTAAATATACTCCTCTAGTATTGCAGGATATAATCAGTCTTCAGACATCACAAAAGATTAAATTGATGACATTGTTAGCTAGATTCAGAATATAAACAAACGGACGCCAAATTAGAGGCATTGAAATGGCACGAAATTAACTTATATTTTCCGCAAGGATCGTAAAGTATTTCCGTATTGTTTTCTTTATTATCATTCTATGGAGTATTTCTGGATAAGATTTATACTTTTTATTCAATGAAAATATTTCTGCTTTATTTCATTACGGAAATATGAACTATTTCCTTTGTTCGGCGCGTATTAACGTCTCTCGCGTGACGTCATTGTCTCTTGGCGTGATCACGTTTTTTTAATTATAATTCTTTCTACAATTATGCTAGAGTTTTCTCACCCCACACAGTACCGTTTCTCGTGTTTTGAAGAATATGTGTACCAATTTTTTTCAGGAATCTGTCCACGCGTTTAAATTTGTATAGAGATTAACGTAAATACATACATACAAATATACAGCCTTTTTTATTATATAGATGGCGCGTCCCTTGCTAATCGTCTGTGATGCACGACGAGAACATTTGCAAAGGCATGTAATGAGACGAACAAGGAACAATACCACACAATTGAATACCAACAAAGTGAATTGCTTTACATGGGACCCGTCGATGCCTTGTGGCATTAACTCTTGAGGTAACTCATCGAGAACATCCTTTATCAGAAATTCGAACGTTCTTCCGAGAGTTGGCGCGAGAATCGATGAATCGTGTTTCAATAAATTACAGAGCATGTTGCTTCATCGTCTTCCGGGTTCCACAACAACGTCTAATATGATATATCATCAATTATGAACCCTCTAATGCATATTCATATAAACTGACGAGACTGAGCTTATCTCCTTTCTAGGAGAAATATATTTTTTAATTTTTTTTTACGAAGCATAAAACGTTATTTTCGGCGTTACGACAGTGTCCCAGTGTGTGTGTATACGACTCCGCTTCCTGTATACTTTGGATTTCGTAAGCTAGCGACACGTTTTTTGACTTGTCTTAGAATAACCCTGCTTCCGCCAAGTTATAAGAGAATGAGACGTCGACGAATGTTTGCGAAATAGCCTAATTGCTTTTATCTTATCTGAGTATCGAGTCTCGATCTAAGCCATGAATACTTTGTAACAGCAGTAAGGACACATTAGAATCAGAAATAAGCCAATCAACGAACGCCGACCGAGGTGGGTACTTTTCCGCAATGGTTGCCAATGTTAGTGTTGAACCTTAAATCGCCCCGCAACAATATGTAAATAATATTTTCCTCCTGTTACTCAGAGTGTCAGCAATTGTGATTTTACCAACTCCGCTTTGTATGGAATATTTCGCATGCTACTTTAGTCATTCTTCCTCATTTATTATTTTGTTTTTAGCCGAGAGCTATGTGGATGCTCGAAAAAAAAATCCGCAAACTTCTTCACAAATCTACCAAGAAATATACCTACATCGCGTGAGAAATAAACATTATTCATCGTACGAGAAGGTCCGGACCTGCTCAAATAAAATCAATAGCTTCTATTAAATGTATAGACAGATAACTTTGTGAGCTGTACCCTTGCATATATCCCCCCATAAAATTTTTTCAAGTGTAATACCAAAGACTATAAAAATACATGAAAAACGACGGCAAAGTAGGCTGTTTTTTTGCTTTACTATCAGCTTTCTATTTAAATTTATTTGCTGAAAGTCGAAACAATTTATTAAATAATATTTTTAATTGTATCTTCACGTGCGCCAACATTTTGCATTTTCGGTTAGTTAAAAGCAGAAGATATTTTGTGTGTCTCGTTCAAAATATTTTGTTTCCGACAAATTTCAGCGTCAAATATAAAATTGGCTCCATTGCTACTGGGGTAAATACATGGCCGAAGTACTGGTTGTCGTGCATAAATTTTGGGATATTCTTTTTCTTTCACCATCCTGTCTGTTGGTTAGATCCACGATCGTGTCCAATGTACATGACTAAAAATACCATCTGTCTTTTAAAATTTACATGTAATGACGATACATATTTTAATACTTCAAAATATTTCATGTGCAGCTCTTTAAATGGCGATTTCTGGCAGGTAACTCAAGAATCTGCTTAGGAACATCCCGAAAATATGATGAGTTTTGATTTCAAAATATTTCAACCAGCATATGAAGGGCACCGAATGGTTGGATGGAACAAAAACAATACTTTTTTCCCCCCCGAGAAGCTACAATGTACCACCACAGACTATATAAATTAGAAGGAAAAAATGGAATTGAAGAACAACGGTCTGGGAAGATTTCAGACATTTGAAACGGACCAATTTTTTAACGAGAAGACTAAGTGATTGGTGAGTTGTCGACGTTGGTGTTGTTGATGATAGAAATGGATTACCGTAAGACTCATACGAGTATATAATATGTAGATTACGACGAACCTAAAAGCTGATCATAATAGTTTACTTTAGGAGTTTGTTGTTCCACGTCTGCTAGCGCCAAATGGTTCAGCTCACGCTTGAGCCATACGGGTGAATGTTTATTAAACAGTAAATGGCATCAGCTTCTTTCTATTTATACAAATCATTTGATATAAAACGTTGAGACAGTAACGATAGTCCAACGCACCGCCGTGCACCTCTCCCGTTTTCGCTTCATTCCTCTTCATTTATATTAACACAATTATCAAATGGAACGTCAATTTGCTTTCCGTTTGGACGTCTTTGCCAAACACATCTGCGTGATAATTCAATTACATCGCCATTTCATTTTGTGTTATTAATATTACAGGACTTTTGGGTTGTCCGTGCTGAACGCAATTTCCCACCGGGAGTTTTGATCCCAAAAATGTTTCCCAAGGTGTCATTCTCCAGTTGTTCTGTCGAAACAGAGTTATGCTAAGATTGCACGTAAATTTTCTGTAAGTTGATTTATGCGACAATTAGATATCGGAATTATGAACAAGTATATTTACATAAATTTAGTGTCGAAGTATGTAGTTGTCCAACGCTCAAATTCTCAAAATGTCCTTGTATACCGTCTTTCGCCTCGGGGATCGAAGATTTTTCAGCTTTTCAGCCGCGGTAATAACTCTTCTGCGAGATTTATTGTTCCATCTTTTATAACTGAGTCTGCGCCAAACTCATCTACCCCCCCCCCCAAAAAAAAAACCACTATATTTGGGATTATAGGACCGAGGTTATCAGAAACGCTCCTTTTGAACGACAGCAACACCTTAACATACCAAATACTTACCAAAAAATTTACTAAAATTTCGTGTCAAAGTATTCAGTTGCTGAAATCAGAGACACTCTCGTAACGGATTCTGCAGAAGTGTGGCCCAAGAAGAATTTTCAGACTTCCCACGTCTCGATTTCATAATTATGCAGATATTTCATGCCTATAGTTCTCATCTATCCCGTGGCGAGGCAAAGTATTTACTTGCTGAAATCCGAGACAGGAGGTAGTCTTCATCCCAGAAGACTTTCAAATTGTGCGTTCGAGTCGAATTTCACACTGATGAACTGCGGGGTTTTCAGCTGTTACAAACTTTGATCTACATTACGTCACCGTTCATTTACTCGCAACTTTTTCGTACTAGGAAAGTATAAACAGGCTGGGAAAACATGTGACGCATCCATAATGGAAACGCACCATCGTCGTTTCGTGGCATTAAACTGGAACAAGATTCGAATCTATGTAAATAATACACTAAAATGTGTGATAAACCAAAAGATCTGCTGAAGAATTTCAAGTCAAGGGAGGCGGCTTAGAGGAAAGTCAAAACACACCTGAATTATTGTCTACGGATACATTGTCTTTGGATTGATAACACTTTCTTGAGGAATATCATTGGTACATTTTATAAAGGAGGTAGCCGAATTTTATATGGATTAAAAACGCTTGAAGACAAATATTCATGTATTGAAGGTGAAGGAGAATACCAAAAAAAAACAATTCATTTCACTTAATTTCATAGGATTCAATTACATATACATATTCGTTTAGTTGTGCTAGTTTTGTGTTAATTAGGTCAAAACCTGAAGAAGATACAAAAAGGTATCGAAACGTCGTAATAATATATAAAAAAGTGTGTGTTTAAGGTAATCAAAGATTACATATACAATTTCAAATATTTTTAAAAGCCATAAAATCTTTACTTAAGTTAAACAAGATTTACTGCTTTTCTTTTGCATTATCCCCATTGCTTTTTACCGGTAGCCATTTTGAATAATAAAAATAAATTAATCCATTTTCAAGCTATTTAATTTTGAAAGTGGGAGCTTTTGGCAAATTTGTCGTAGCAATTTTTAATTTTTTTTAATGCTCATTTATTTTAATAAAACGTATAGTCCGGAGGCTGCCGTAGCCATCTGTAAAGAAAACCCTAATTTTATGGAACATTTACAATTCAACAGGAATCCCATAAAAAATTAATTTTGTTTTCATTATTAAATTTGGCGATTTACGAAAAACATTGGAGATAATTCAAAAACAACAAAATATCATATATTAAAAATTTAAAATTATTGAAGAAAAGATTTGCTTTTTATTTCAAACTCTTTTATAGGTCAAATAATGTATCTTATTTATGAGAATACAGTTAATTGTAAAAGACCTGGCGCTGTTCCAAATTATAAGTGCAAGACGTAGTGTAATCTATATAATAAAAAAGAATGTATGTATGTATGTATTTTCGTTAATCTTTATACAAATTTTAACGCGTGGAGACAGATTACAGCGAAAATTGGTACAGAAATTCTTAAAAACACGAGAATCGGTTCTGTGTGTGGGGGGGGGGGGAAACCCCTAGAATAAATGTGAAAAGAATTATAATTGAAAAACTTTATAATTTTCTGTTAAATTACTGTGCGCCAAGAGACCATGACGTCACGGGACAAAGGAAATAGTTCCTTTTCCCTTAATTAAATATTTTCTTTCAAATATATCAATTTTATCCAGAAATGCTCCAACGAATGATAATAAAAAAACCAATACGAATACTTTACGATCCTTGCGGAAAATGTAAGTTAATTTTCGTGCCATATTAGTGACTGCAATATGGCGACTATTTGTTTACATTGTGAATCTAGCTAACAATTTCATCAATTTAAACTTTCGTAATGTCTGAAACTGGGGGGGAATTATTTCTTGTAATACTCGAGGAGTATATTTAATAAGAAATTCTGAGGAATGCAATAAAATTCGATGTATTTTACAGCTGTTCAATTAATGCGCTATCGGTCGAAAGTATGTACGCAACCAGGAACGGTTACAGTTAGGTTAAATCACTGCTTGGATACAGATTAATATAGAATTAAATAGTTTTTCGGGTTTATGTAAATAAATACACAAATAAATATTATTACTTCGATTTTATTTATTGTGATAACTGTTCAATAAAATTTTAGTAGCAGATTATTTTTTTTATTTCTTCTGGAGCTTTCGATCTTGTTGATCATAATCATCTATAAAATTCTTCTTTTTAATTTTAATCACAGTGTCAAGTTTTGAAAACTTGTCTCACTGTTATAAAAATATTAGGCCGGTAATATATTTTTTTATTTTTCTGTCAAATTTTTTTCAATTTATTTTTTGTCATACTGTGTAAAGTATTTACGTTGGGATCGTTTTATGAAACACCGCAGGTAGTTCTTGATAATGTGATACTCTTGACGCGACGGTGAGCTGGAGGTTTCAACCATTTGAAACGTCCTTTTGTACATTTCCCCCGTATCTTTCCGATGCTCTCATCTAATTTCTGAAATCTCGTGCAATAGAAGTTCTGCGAAAACCCTCGTTGTATAAACCGGCCGTCTCTGAATTAGGGCGCGGCTTAAAGGCGCTGGAAGATATGCACCGGTAAAGGTATAATTCAGCGTATTATTCATTACGCCCAGACATTTCACTGTAAATTTATTTACGTTCTTTGACAAATGTTGCTGGAATCCGAGACTTCCAAGACCTCACCGAACGGTGTCCACGAACTTAGTTACGAGAGAGTCTTCGCCATAAATTTACCTACATTACGAGACAAGAGTTATTCAGTTGCTAAAATCCGAGATAGCTGATCTTCGTCTCAGGTCGGGTCACGAGAGTGTGTCCGGACTTTTAAAAATGGAGCTTCTGAAACAACGACAGGGGATTGTCGAAGCTGTTTTATCCTGTCGTGAATTCAACTGCGGTCCTCATTTTTCTTATCATCCGATCCGTTCTTTCTGGACCGGCGGAAAAATGTAAGGCCGTGAAAGTCGTCATTACAAAAAAAAAAGAAATTGTGGGATACGGGGACCGCGGGGGCGGGGGGGATGAGGGTGGTGGTGGTGGTGACGGCGGAGCGGTCGAGTGCTGTGATAGGAATTCTCGCAGTTGCACATAAAGAAATACAACGGCAACCGAGAGCTGCGACGAAGGTGCGTTTTCCAGGTGCGTGGACACACGAGCGAAGATACCTACGGCAGATTTGAAGCCAATGGGCCATGCAACAAGAATCCGTGCGGCTGAGCATGTACACTTTGAGCCAAAGGGCGAGCCGAGCCGTCAGCCCCAGCTTCAAAATTAACCGCCTTTCTCTCTGCTCGTCCATCCAACCTCAACCTCCACCTACATATGTATTACACTCCGATTTAGTGTCGTGCCGGCCGCGGCGATCGAAATCTACCTGAACAACGTTAAAGTAGCGGACTCGACTTTTTAACGAGCTCGCTTATAACGAATACGATTTTATTTTTGTATAAAAGCAGGCCTGGTATTAGCCCTGGTTTAACGAGCGGAATCTTTTTATTATGAGCAACACTAGACATCGTGCCCGACTTTTACGAGCACGTAATTGATCGAGGACGTTTTCGAACAAAGCAGCGACGCCTTTTCGACCAAACAATATTTGCAATAATAACGCACGATTTACACTAATACCAAAGCGAAAATGGCAGTTTCTCTTCAGATAATAATCTAGAAATAATCAGTGCGCTGCTGGAAACAGGGAGACGATGAACGTGATAAGGGTGAATATAAATTTCCGTAAAAGCCAAAATCGACTTTATTTTTTCGGGTACTTCACTAATCTAATACAGTGTGATTTAAAAATCAGACATTTTCCTAACAATTATATTTAGCCGACTTCTTTAAACAACCGGGAAAAAAAACATCTACCTTTTAGAAATTTATAATGAAAACTTTAAAACATTATAAAACAAACACGACGTTTCAACCCTAATTTTTTGGGACCTCTTCAGCTGTAAAT
Source organism: Zhengitettix transpicula (assembly GCA_037074705.1). Lineage (NCBI taxonomy): Eukaryota > Metazoa > Arthropoda > Insecta > Orthoptera > Tetrigidae > Zhengitettix > Zhengitettix transpicula. The sequence goes on from CM073595.1 coordinate 7,534,155, forward strand.
AATGTAGAAAAATAATACCAATAATTTCAACACAATCTATGATTCTTTGTTATTGTAACCCATTTATTCTGTTATAATTTTAATTATGATTTTTAAATTCAACATCTATGTAAATATAACAGTCACACCATCGAAATTTATATTAATCTATATTTCATGTAATTAATGTTCCACAATTTTTTGTATAATTAATAAATTATCTTGTTTGCAAAATTTTCTTTCCTTAGAATTTTTTAAAACTAATTAATCATTGAATTGAAATTGACAAAAAATAGGGATTAAAACTCGTATAGTGTTCTAAAGTTTTCGTTTTCCTATTTAGCCTATATCACTTTTCGAGCTTTTCCTTTATCAGACTCTTACAATCTAATATAAATACAATCGTAACGCTAACTACTGTCCGTTAAACCGTATTCTATCTGTATCTACACTCGTTTTACTAATAACAGAAAATATATTTGAAGGTCGCGTGCAGCCAAACAGAATATTATATTTTAGTGACCGATTTATGTCTTCCAAAATTACCAAAAATAGAGATTAACGTACGTCGACAGGGGTTTTTCCTTTAGTTTTGGACACCACTTCCTCAGAATGTTGGCGGGTGTCCCAACCTTTTTTGATTTGTGCTCGATTTAGAAAGTTTCCTCCCCTGTGCGCGCAACACAGAAATTTTCGTGCAATGGATTTCGCTCCTCTTAAGATTCAGACCAGCATCGCTAGGAAAGTTTTTACCATAGAGGGATAATTTTATAGAATACTCGTCCTCTAGATGTAAAGAACAATAATGACTACAAAAGTTTTGGGACTCGCGTGTACGAAAATTTTATTGAAGGGCGAGTTTTATTCAATACAGGAGCTCTTGATCGTTCTCATAATCGTTGAAATTACTTTCTTCGCAAAAGTGTTGAATCTATTACATAACTTGTCCGTCGTTTGTGTATGTGTGTATTTCCACGTTTATCAGTGATTTTCTTATTTGTCAATATTAATTGAAAACATATTCTGTAAATATTAAACTGTACAATTATAATGTTACGTTCGTTTACTGTGTTATTTGTATTTAACGCTATTAATTAATTTGTATATTGTATTCTTAGTTATATGGCACAAAAAATGTTTATGGAATAAATAAAATATATCTTATTTCATCGGGGGAAATCTAATGTCGTGTAGCGTGATTTTGGTTTTAGAAAATAGTCTCATTACAAAATGTGGCGTTGATAAACGAATTCCATTGACACTCACACTTACGCGCAGTTTTGTGTTGAATGGTATCTGTTTACACAATTCGCGAGATTTCACTTTACGACGCTTCTTTCGATTAAAAAAAGGGAACGAATCGCAGCGAACAGCGCCAGTCGAAAAACTCACACGAGGTTTATTCTCCGGAGCCATCTTTGCTTTCCGGTTCATTTTCAATAATGACGTCAAAATCGTATCTATACTATGCCGAACTAATTCGAAATGTAGTTTTGGAAAAATATGAACCGTGAATGCAAAACCAAATATTAGTAAATTTTTTTTTGTAGGTGTAGACAGGCTATGTATAGGGTAATCCACATAGTGGCAACTCCCCTCTTATAGCATAGTAAAGGAAGTGAATGGGGGGATGTGTAAAGGTAGAGGAAGGTATCTGAAGGGTTAACTAAGACTCCCGGGCTGTGGTTTAAGGATCCTACCCGGCAATTCGCCTCAAAGTGATGCAGGGAAACTCCTATAAAAACCTGCATCAGGTAGGTCGGGCATTTGGTACTTGTCCCACGCCCTTCCGATGGCGGGAGAGGGGTTTGCTGTGGGGTCGCAGCTCTCCCCTCCCCGTGCCTTGACCAGTTTAGGAGGCAGTTGGCCGACTATTCCCCAATAGGAATAGCGGACGACTCTTAACTTACGCCCAAGATCTGCGACCCCGAAACATACACCTCTCAAAACAGACCGAGGTGTCTCGGCATGTGGAATGCAAAACCAAATTTTCGTAAATTGGAAGCAACTTTTCAACTGAAATATTTTTTTTCCCATCGACGAGAAACTGCAGGTAAACGCAGATTTCAGCCAAATATTGACGATGTTGTTTTTTGTTTTTGTTAATATTATTAGCATCAGTGTCCTAAACGAAACAATTTCCAGGACAATGGTCCACGCGTCAAATATAAATATGAGGTGAGTCTAAAATACCGTTCAGCTCATGACAAATAAAAATGAAATTGGAAACCGGACGTGAGAAATTATCTTCATAAAGACTTTTTTTTAACGGACAGGATCAATTCTTACTCAGAGCGCGAAACTCCAAAAAGAAATCCTTGTCCTATTCTTTGCTTCTCGTTATAACATATCACGGGTGTCCGTGATGAACATTTGCCAACAAAAGCTTTTATCGAGGAAGGACAGACCTAACGCCTGGATGATTAAGCCAATTTGGTTATTTTGTTTATTCAGACGACGGCCGCGGCGGGGAATCAAAACACAGCAAATCGTCCGCTTGCCAGATGAGGCAGCTGTATTTGCCTGTCGGGAAGATTATCCTGGGAAACAAGCCAACATGTCCGCGAGAACGACGATAACGACGAAATAAATCAGTCACGAAGCGAGAGAACTGTCCCGCCAATTTGATTTTGACGACCGAGAGGAACAGTGAACAGGAATTTTTCTGACGGGAATTGAAAACCCGGCCATTACTAAGTTCGTTTTGTCAAACGTCGTTCGCCACAGTTCTCTAGACATTTCTTACAAAGGAACGCTAAATAATACAGTTCACCATAATTGTTAATAATGGAACCTGTGAGTCATGGAAGAATATTGTGTCATGGCTTCGTAACCTTTACCCAAGAGAAACAAAGAAATATTAAAACTGGGATCAGAAAAAAAAAAGATTTTACGCTGATCCAGAAAGAGGACCAATGTGAATGTGGAGGATGAAATATAAAGGGAAGGCAGTGAAGGCGTTGGCAGATTTGGGGTCAATCTGGTATTGTTCCGTACGGAAACAAAGTCAGTTTGTGAATTTTGAAAAAAAAATATTTATAACCGTTAAAATATGAGAAAGATAACGTGCGAAACGACGAAGTTACCGGTGACGCGTCGGTACGTCAATGCGACGACGCCATTACTCACAATTTGTTCGCCGAAGGGAGGGGTGATACTAAGGCAAGACCCCGAGTATATATCACGTAAAGTAAAGGAATAATTGTTTCAGAAGAAACAACTATGACATCGGAAACGGAGAATAAAACAAGCAACTGTAAGAAGAACGTTGAACAGCGTCTGCCGGTGCTGTCTCGCTACATCTCTGTCATCCTTTACGATCATTGACATCATTATTTCATTGAACCCAGGACATTCCAACCAAAATGGATTCAGAAACATAATATATAATACATAGACAAAAATTGTATGGTTTTTTCCCCCCTTAATCCCCTTCCGCAATATTAATCAATACTGACATTTCCGTCTCCACCTCCAACCCCTTTATTTTGTTGTTAATGTTTTGTTATTATTTAAATTTATATTTTAATTTAGTGGCGACAGCACGCGTTGTGTCGTGGGCAGTACACTTTCCCTCGACTTATATGTAGCAGTCTGTAGTAATGTCTTGGTGATTGTCGATGCAGATGGGCGCACGTGATGTTGTAATGGCGGATTCCCCGTATTATCCCCACGCGACGCCAATAGGCCGCACCTGCCCGGCAGGTGCTACCAACCTACCCCATCCAACAATTGCTCCGACCTTTTAAAGCGTTCTAAAACATAACTTGCATTCAAGCGTTTCCCTCCGAGGCTCGTTTCCTAGGGGGAACAATCGGAATATGGCGACCGTCGCTGGCTCAAAGGAAATGGTTGACGTTTTGTTTTAAATCGAAACAACTACAATACACACACATACCAGCTGTATTGATGATTTAAATCAAGACTTGTAGTCTCTTAAATACAAGAATATATTTTTCCATAACTGCATAAGTATTCACGGAATTTTAACATTACTTTAACTGGATTAATTAGTATTATAGACAGTAATATTTCAATTTATGCCTTCATTTAAATAATAAGAGAGATCGCACATTTGATCAATTTGATATATATATATATATATATATATATATATATATATATATATATATATATAGTAATGATTTCGCATTTTACACTACAATTATTCCATTTACAAAGAAAGCCACAAGTTGATGACGCCAATTTGTGGTAATTTATTAAATATATTTAAATAAACTGCACGTTGGAGCAAACAATTATGTAGTAATTGGGCGTTCAATAGTATGAAACGTAAAACAAGCAATTAAAATTTATTACGAACAAACAATGAAATTTACAAAAGTTATTAAGGCAAATAATTTAAATTTACATTACAAATTAATATTTTACAATAAAAAAACATGACTATTTCTCATGGTCGATTACTGGGCCTTTAAAAAATAAATACTTGTTAAACAATCAAATTTTTATCAAGCTATTAAGTTATTAATTCATCAATAAATTATTACAATGCAAAATATAACACATGAAATTTAAAATCTGAACGGAATCGGAAATCTGACGATAACATCTTTACTTACGAGTTTACAGATAGTAATGAATATTTCTGGTATAAATTGGCTCGTGCACGCACACACACACACTTATTACACTTTATAGACAGGACATTTTTATAAACTGAATCTAATCAACACTTTTAGTTTGCCGGAAATGATTTGCAATGCTTGGTTCACTATTCGTTCTAGCAAATCTTATTAACATGTTACAAAGTTTGTTAACTGCTGGGCTCAAAAAATTGAAGAAAGTGGTCTAACTTTAGGATATGAGTTAGACTCTAAATAGTTGACGTAGTTATCTGCTCACAGACTGCAACCTGTAGGCAGTTTTTTTTAAAGGTTTTAGCTGTTAAGACACTTTCTGGATTTTTTTCCTTTCTCGTCTGTCTACTGTTGTACTCTCCTGAACACTGGAGCTCAGCTCTCCACAGTCTCAGCTCTGCGCGTCTAACGAAGCAACTTCTACAATCCTAGCAAGCATTGCATTCGTGCCACATTCTTGTATACAACTTGTGTGTTTTTATGCCGCCAACAACGCGAGTCCAAATTTTGTTCCTTAATTAATTACTTCCTTTTAATTACTACAATATAGGTAATTTATTTATGACGTGAAAGCTATCGAAATGAATCAGGTTCGGTGGAAGCAGTAAATGTCATTTACGAGTCAATGTAACAATTATCAAAAGCACGGCGTTACAAACATTTCTACGGGTGATTTTCTTTTTTTAAAATAAGTATTTGATCATCGAAATACGATTCCACCTTCCCTCTGAAGTGTCTGTACGGAGGCCAGGATTGTACGGGAATACAATTGTAATTAGCTCGGCATTTAAAACACAATGTTAGTAACTAAGATAAAGTTCGTTGCACCGAAAATGTGATCCTTGAAGTTCTTCAGTGTAACGGGATTGTGTTCGTACAATCGTCATGGTAGCGTTTTCAGTGCCGTGTCCTCGGGGGAATAATAGGCAAGGGAAAGTGAAAGAAGTCGCAGACTTCTAGGAAGAGCCATGAAATTTTGTACTGTTGAGACGGATGCGAACTCAAACGATTTCGGAAGCGAGTACGGTCCTTCTTGCGAGTAACCAGAGGCCATAAATATTCAGGTTTGGGTTCGTGTGCGAGTAATTTTGTTATCTTAATGCTCTCTTGGTGCCACCGTGTTCTATTTGAAACTAATGTTTTGTTTTAGGAAACGTCCAGTCTGGGTTCGATTCGTGAGAATTTCACAAAATGTTAGTCTAACCTGAGAGTTGTCCAAAGCGTTCATTACATTCTTCTCGGCGGCAGATCACAAAATGATCACCTTCAGCAAACTTTTTGACACGACCACCCGTTGTGAATACCGTGACTTCGCCCGAATTATTCCTTATGAATATATTACACATTCAATAACAAAAATTAACCGGCACGACATCCACGGCACATTACCTACTAGAAAATTGTTTTAAAATGAGAGAAAATGATTCCTTCGTCATAAGGACCTACACGCGATCTCGGCGTGAGAATGGCCGTCACAGGATTCCAGACTCACGTCAATGGCCACCTTTGAAAGGATTACTGCTCGAGAGACCGCCAGAGTTACAATTTTGTATACTGATAATCACACTTTTGAAGATGACAACTAAAGCACGAGTTCTCCGTAGCTTGAACGCTAGTCTTTGTACTCATAAAGCTAACAAGCCATGTTATACGAGTATGCTCATAAAATCCGTCTATATGCATTACTGACTGAATGGCCGAGCACAGCGAAAGTTATAGCACACCTCCGAACGGTTTATGTAGAAGGAAAAGAGGAATTTTGGCAGCGGTCTAACGTAAAAGTCGAGAAAACACTCTCCCAAATTCCTAGTTATATTTGGCCCTGGTGTACTCACTAGGTCTATCAGTAATTCAAAGGTTGCATTTGGCATATTGAACGCGGCTCCTTTCGCCTAAAGAAACTACTGTCTGCTGTAGGACCGCAGTGTCCTGAGTGACGCTTTGATAAGTGGTCCGTTTCTACTTGCAGATGCTCTCATGCAAAATAAAATAAAAAGTTATTTGAAGGACAGATTCGACAGCGCTCAGTCAGTGTGAATCATGTTCCCTTTTTCTGGCTGGGAAGGTGAATTTCTGGTGAAGCAGCGCGGATACGAGATTCTGACCGAGGAGGAGGAGGAATCGCGCGAGAGCCTTTGTTCTTGCACGTCAGCGACTGACGCCATTCTGCTCTTACGACTAATATAAAAGGTGATAAAGTGATCGGTGTTGCACCCAGGCTGCAGGAATGTGTGTAAACGAGGGAAATGGGAATGGCGAAGGTTGTTGTAACGTGGCCCACGCCGAAGCCTCTGGCACGTCGGCATCTCTTGGCCGTTGACCTCTGAAGGTAGTTCCTTTAAAAGAATAGGGAAGGTTGCAGCGCTGGTATTTTACTGGGTCTCCTTGCCGGCGATTTGCTCATATCGTGAAAAACTTGGCTTCGGAACCTGCTCGTCCCTAACACACCTCACGTCGTACTACGTACCGTATTTCCTTTCTTGTCCTTACAAAAACAACGCAGGTGGAAAAGAAAATAGACAAATAAGCGTGAGTGCTTTATAAAATAATGCATCGCCACATAAATGAACGAGTGCGTAAACCCTACCGTAGATTCGTGAACGAGAGAGGCTAAGAGGAATTTCGCCGGCGGAATTAGCCAATTTCGTACAATGTAATGAGCCGAATCGTACGGTTTGCGGCGTTTAAAATGCCGCAGGGTTGCCAACGCCTGCAAATGAAGCGAGTATCGCTTTTGCGAACGACATTCCGTCTTAATAATCGTCGCACGAAAATACAACCAAAACGGTCGCTCTTTTATTTGTCTTCGTCTTTATCACTTTTCCTCTAAAAATTGTTTGTTGCTCGGAAAGTGGAATCGATTACACGTGCTCCTCTCAGAGGTGAGGAAACTATCACAAAAATCACTCGTAAACATTGCCGACCGAATCCTCATTTCGTTCACAACTTTCTAAATTAACGAATATCCAGTTGTTAAAAAAATGGTCTCCAAGCGTGCAATTCAAATATTCAGGAAAACAGATTTATCTCGAAGCCGATTCCGTCGGAAAATTGAAAGTTGTGAGTACCGGAAAATCGATCTTTGTCCCTTAGAAAGAGCGGAACTCAGTGATACTAAAAATCGAAATTAATATTGATTGGCAGTTGCAGCTGTAAGTCTGTACAGATTCCTTTGGTAATATCTCATATATATAATTTACTGTATACCTCCTCGTTTTTCGTGAAGATAAAATCCCTAATACACTAATGTAACTATTGTTACATTTTTTTTAGGGCAATAGGCTACATGAGTTTAAATCGCATGGAAAATTTTATGAGATAGCGAGAAACTCTTTATAACGTGGAAAGCACGAGTTTCACTTATTTTGGCCATTTTTCGGTGTAACTTATTCCTTGAGACACCAAATTATTTAATTTTTCCCCCACCTATTAATTTTACTCGGAAAACCTCCCATTGTCCGCTTTATCTATGTCTATGTTCTGAAGTTTGTTGCAATTCTGATGATAAATTTGGGACTTGCGATGTCTAAAATAGAGGAAATTCCAACAGTAAAAAAAAATACCTGGGAAAATTGTAAAGAAATCACAGCTGGGGCTTGTCTCGGTAGTGGACTCTCTGGAATAGACTGAATTTAAATAGGTTTTTATTTCGGAAAGGATCACTACGCTGACCACGTGCCACTGCAATTAAAATGTCACGGAAGACGACAGTCTGGCAGCTGCACTGGTAAAACCCTCAATGGGCTTTGGAAAGAAATTTCGGCAAGGAGTTCTCGAACTCGTGTGTGTGTCGCGTTTTAATTCGTAAAAATTTCCCCTGGTGACGAACACATTTTTTACTGGTCCAAATATAAATTTTCCACTCTCACAATTTCCCCTATTTATATACAGTGGAATACCCAACAAATTCCGTTCACGGCTTCCAAATATCCAAAGTGTTTTTCATTCATGTAAGCTTCGAAGTGTCTCACCATCGTAATTTGACATTTGAAACTGTCACGATCTTTTTAGTGGAGTAAGCTTCTTGGAAATATCGCATTATAAATAGTATAAATATTTATTTGTTCTTCCAAGTAATTCAAACTAAAGAAAGACAAAAATATCATAGTAAGACAGTAAAGATCGGAACCGCTCCAGAGAAGCCACGGGCAGGACGCAGAAGTTAACGAACGACGTCAACAACAACAAAATTCGAAGTGTTCGTTACTGTTTATAGCGGTAATAACAAAAAGGAGCAGCCTAGAATGAAAACAACTGACTTTCGCAACATAATAGGGACGGTTAACGAAGTGCGGTTGGATTTATCGGATCAATACAGAGCAAATCAACGGGTTGGAATGAAACCAGCTGCTTAAGTCATGATTTGACAGTTGGAAGTCAGACGACAGCGGGACACATGGCATATGGGATATTCAGCCTGGCAATTAAGAAACCAACTTAATTAGGTACTTTCAAAACCAGTAACATAATGAGGACAAATTCTTGTGACTTTAATAGTTGTATCAACCATTAGGGTCGATTCCCTGGGAGTAGTTCTCTGCCCGCAGGCGGACTTACTCAACACTTTGCCTGATAAAAGGCAAAAATAATTGATTGAGGATGACGAATTACTAAAAAGGTCTAAGTAGACCGAGTAGACAGGAAATTAGAAATCTCCTCTATACGGTAATGATTCTGTTCTAGTTCTCTTTACAACGCGAACGAGATAATTACAAGTTGCTTCACCAGTGATATTAATTTTTTTTTAGATGTGTTTCAGCCAAGTGGTCGTCTTATTGCAATTTCTGAAATTTTGTATAATAGCTAAACGAAGCCCGTTTCTTTCGCCAATAAATCAAATCAAAATGCACCATGCGAAGCGGCTCCGTCATCGGAAAAAGTTTGATCGGCTCGCGGAAATGAAGAATAATTATTTAAAAGTCTTCACTTACTTTTTTCTCTTTATTTAATTGTGTTACGAAAAATTGACCGCGTTGTCGAGCAACTGTTCCGTGATTTTTCCCTCACCCCGCGACAAAGGGCAAATGTCATCTGGATAGGGAGTTCGCTGTTAAAGGAAGGATGTCGGGGTTAAGGGATTGGTGATGGGGGTTTGGGGGGGGGGGGGCGGTAAGAGGTCAGACAAGCCATTTTGGCGCACATGTTCTGGCATAGCGAAGTTGTACCGCTCAATAACGAGGAAGCGTACAATGGAGACGAATGTGAACGGGTTGGCACTGGACTGCTGCGTTCATCTTCACAAATAGCAGACTTTGCACTTCTTCCGCGTCATGGTCTTTCGACAATCGTTTCCACGAGTCAATTGCTACCTACAACTTTGGTTTCTCAATTTATTTTCCGCATTGCCAATCGGTTTAAACGGATGTTCTGAAAAATATTCGCATGTAAATTTGTCTGGTTACGACGAACATTCGCTGGCACGTGTTGTGGTTTTTTGCTAGTGGGTGACGGAATTGTAAACAGATTTTTTTTTTTTCAATGGGGGAAAATAACGCACAGCCAATACCGCCGTGGCTTCGCCCCGCAAACAGTATTGAAATAAATATTGGAGCGAATATCAGCAGCGAAAACAACGTAATCAACGTGAAACTTCCCAACCAAGGCGGTGAAGGTGACTGTGGACGATTTACCAGAACCCAAATTACCGACTTTTTTCTTGGCGACATGAAGCCGCTAAACCACGTGTTAAGTAATTCAGAAGCGTGACGCAGCTTTGAAGTTTCTATAAAGATTTTTTTAGATACTTTTATCACCAACTGAATGCTGCACAAGAATTCCCGACAATTTGTCCTGCAGTAATCCGTAACGTTTCGTAAGATAATTCTTCAAAAGCTCAGAGGCTTCCTATTTTTATAATGTGCTAATTTTGAAGTGAAGCGACCCGTGGGAATTAAAATTTGTTCGTCTCCGAAGTGAAAAAAAGAACTTTCCAACTTCGGCAGATTACCAAGGACGGGCGATTTAATGCAGGGGAAACACTACCTAAGAATGCATTCTTAATGAAGACCAATTAGGATTCTGGAAGAAGTTTCTGAAAGTGTACTATCGAGAGCAGGATTATACAGAAGAGGAACCGGGAATGTTGGAAAGAAGCGAGATGAAGACTACACGAGGAGCTCATCGAAGACAATTAACCGAGTAATGCAGCATTAGGGATATCGTTGGTTAAAATCGCGAGATTTTTATCTGGCTTGTCGGCACCCATAGAATGTAGTTGCCTGGTAGAGAGGACGTCAACAAATGATTTTAGGGGGAAGACAGCCACTAATTTAATTTTAAATCAGACAATGCGATGTAAACAGAGGATTTTAATTCGGGTGAGGTTAACGGAGGCTCGAAGAGGCATTTCGCTACATCGTTTCTTATATTTCACACACGTTAAATTACGACGAGGAATCGATGTTTGTGCCCATGATAGGAAGTTAGAATAAAGAATCAATACGATTGATACGTACAACATTGTAATCGGGATATAATTAATATTTTAATAAAAACCATTTATGATCCAGACACACTTTATTTTTTTTTATAATATGACGACGTTTCGATACCTTTTTGTATCTTCTTCAGGTACTGACCTACAGAGGAGGTATGTACAATTGATTAGATTTACAGTATAATTGTACAAAGTAAACAAAGGCAAACTAAAAACCAACAGGCAACTTACCAAATTAACACAACAGAACTAGCACAACTAAACAAGTTATTAAATTTACAGAGTTTTGAAAGGGGATCCGAGGAAGACTATTCACTTGACGCTAACAAGATTGAAGTAAGACTGAATGGCAAGCTGTAGTTTTGAGGGTTTGACCTGTAACCCAGTGGTCGGCGACTCTCAGTAATATTGATAAGTAAATAAATGGAAACACAAATTTACAAAAAAAAACCTTACAGGTAACAATTTAAATTAACAAAACAGAATAAACAATTTAGTAAAATAAGGAGTTGTAAACATCGTTCAACATAATTGTATCGTTGTGCGAATTAAGCGTGTTTTTGGTGTATCATAAATTTGGTTCAACATCCAGCACCTCAACATTATCTTAATCAAAACCGTGACATTCCTCCAATCTATGGTTTGTTACTACGTTGTGGTTGGCCGTTTTATAATTATTTCTATGCTTTTTCAGTCTTGTTCCTAAGGCACGTTTGGTCCCACCAATATATAGGATTTTTCCCAATTAAGTTCGCTGCAATTTATTTTATAAACACCATTGTGTTCAGAATATTTGCCGATTTAATGAATTTGCTAAGCTTATTGTTTATTCTAAATACAATTGAAAAATAAAAATCTGCTTTATTAAACCACAATCTCTATTTCCCTATCCAAAACCGTTTTATTGTCAATTATTTTGTTGTTGTTATCATTGTGATTTAGTTTATTAATTCTTATTGAGAATTGTTTGTTATTAATTAAAATATTTTTAACTATTTTGATATTATTTTTGTGGAATTTCGGGTTTGATACAAATATGAGGTTGTATACCGTGGCTTTCCCTTGGTGTGTTGGGTGGTTAGAAAAATAATTTAAAATACGGCGTCGGTTCCCGGTACCAATTCGTTTTCAACAATATTATTAATGCTCGTGACACACACACACACACGTCCAGTTTTTTGTTAAAATGTAGCTTGTGATGATACGCCTTAAAAATTTCAGTAATGTCTTTGATCTCGCTTTTGTTCGCAATACAAAAAATGTCGTCAACATTACACGCTTTAATTTCAAGTTTGTTTAAAGAATGAGTTTCGAGGTACCTCATTACAAATTCTGAGATAATTGGTGATAATGAGGGAATCTTCTACTACATGTTGATAAATTTTGTTATAGAATTTGGGGGGGGGGGATTTGAATTCAATATTAAATTTAAAGCAATTTCCATTTCAATCTAAGGAATATTACAAAATTGTTTCACGTTATCCCCCACCGTGCTTTTATGCTACGTTTCACACACACACAAAAAAATACAACATTTTATTCGTGCTCCAGTTAGCGACAATGGAGGGGAACACGACGGTTGCTGCGTGGAAAATAAAGATGACGGTCCGAGTGAAAAAAAAACAACAGATATATGAATTTTAGGAAGCTAGTTTCACGGTTTACGAGATCTGTTTTCCGAAAAGAAATTAAAATTTTAAAGATAGTATTTTTACGTCTGTTTATATGAAATAAAATTCAGGGTTTTTTTTACCAGTACCAGACAATATTTTTATTTATTTACGAAAACGTTTCGGTACGTGTTTGTACTTTTATCAGGTCTTTCCTGCGGAGAAATTGTGGAAAATAAATTTGTATTATGAGGAAGGCAATGGTTTTATAAAAGTGGTTGAACAAAAATTATTGTACTGTTAACAACGAAGCTAAGAAACACTCACCTAAATGTTAAAAACTATTTTCACATCGTATAGAGAGAAAAAAACAGAAGTTTTTCCGAGGCACTTATTCACAAACTGCACACGAGTGCGGTCGCAGCAGAACCCTCAATAGAATTGTCAAATCCTAACGTGTGACCCTCTAATCATCAGAAATTAATAAACTAACATTTTCAACAAACAATTATACAAAAATAATATTAAAATCTGAGAATTAGCAAATTATAGCATTGTAAATTTTGCTTAATTTAATTGTATCATTCTGTGAGTTGATGGTGTTCTCAGTCATTTTTATGTAAAATTGCGTTTATACAGGATTTTCTCTGCATCTAAAGTCTCAACACCTTTCCAATCAAATTCATGGTTCTCCTCCAGTCGTAATAGCTGCGCTACTCATGAGGTGCTACAGTGATTTAGGAGACCGCGGCTGGAGCAAGTTCCATGTCGGAAGACGTACTCTGATGTAATTTGGAATGAAGTGAACGGCGATGCCACGTTAGAATTAATATATTGACGAGGGAGACTCTGATTGGATGCAATTGGGTGAGGCGTTTGCTACTAGTAAACACTACCATGAGGCAGTAATGAAGGTAGGTGAGCCAACCACGATTACAGGACGTAACGGAAAAGAAATATGAATGATGGACGCAGAAATTGCTGTGCTCTACAGCACGACGGGGAGTATGTGGGTGATGAATTCAAAAAGGCAGCATGCACGATTAAGTAGTCCGTGAGGACAGATTTCCTTTCGGGAATGCGTTCTTGTGTCGTGAGCAGCCTGGGCTGACCAGGACAAAAGACTACTTGTTTAAACGGATTGAAGAGCGCGGCAGACGCTCTGGTACGTAGATTTAGAGAAGAAATGCACGTGAGATTTGGACGAAGCGAAGGCCGCGTATCGTGTGCGTGGGTACGGCGAGGTTTCGGTTGTTCTGGTGAGATGAGGACTGTCTGAATTGGGCGGCCATCCATCTCTCGCCCTTGGTAGCGCGGCTGCCTGAGAAACCGGTCCGCGGCGTTGCCGTGTCTCTCCGTGACAACTATATTGTCCCCTCTCCGCCAATCTTCCGGAATGCAGCACCCACCACGCCGAAAATATTCACTTACAACCTCCCTGCTCGCACGCTTAACATCTTCCAAATCACCCGACTTAAACACGCGAGAATTTCGGGCCGAATGGTAGCGTTGCGTTACATCGTGGCAAACTCGGCTCCGTCTGCTGAACCACGCCGCGATTAATAGCACGGCGACTCAACTCTACCGACGCAAAAATAACGTACATAAATTTACTTTCATAGGCAGATCTACGCGCACGAGAATTTCCAGAGGAGCCATCGCTCATATGGTGCGGCCCTCCATCTTCCTCTATACTGAGCCAAAGTTTTCACGCCAGCCGCGACACAAAAATATTATCAGTGACACACAATAACCACCACCCCGACGTCCAGCAAGACACACGTTCTCCAACCCAATTCCTTGATGTGTCCATGACCAACGCTCTTCAATGTGATTCAAAGCGACGCTTCAGTTGAACCACTACAGAAGGAAGGGCAAACTAAAATAATAAAAAACGTACCTCGCATCAATGTTATGAATAATAGAACAACCTAACTTCGCTTCTACTATTCTAAATTGCACGTAAAAAAATAATTTCGTTCGAAAAGCAGTGAACCGCATTACTCCCAGATGCTGACACTCTCTGGAAAAATCATCAAGATATTCAAATTCACTAACAATCTATTAAGAAACGAATTTCCCCCGAGTCTGCCGGCCGATCATCCGTATTTGATTTTACAAATGTGTACACTTAATTTGGAGAACTGCGTTTGTAATTACATTCCCGGCACCATCTTGTTATAATCCCATTTTCCTCATCATCGTGTGTCTACAAATCAACCTTACCAAATTTGGAGACTTTTTACCCTATTTCGTGCTATTATTTCAGTCTCTATAAAAGTCACAAGTCATCACCCCGTATCCTAGAATAGTTCTATATAAAGATTGAGTTAACTGCCAGCACGCGGTCGCTCTAACCTAACCACTTGTCGACTCCATGTTCCCTGTCACGTGCGAGCTTCTCCAGCCGTTGTACAGACCAAAACACAAACTCGTCTACAATTTATTGAATCAAATTAGACATTAGAATCAATTCGACCTTGCGTCTTCATTTCACCACTTGAAGAGCAAGGTGGAGTCCAGCAGCGTCGTTGCTGGCTTAAAATAGTTTCTGTCTAATAAAGAATATAATCTTTCTCGATATAAATAATTAATAAAATCTTCTCGGGCTTCTAGCCGACTGAAAATTGTATGCGCGACGTGACGATGACAGTAAACGTCACCGAAACGTAGGACATGCCGTTTTTCACTTGGTTACAAGCCCGAGAATATTTTAGTCTCTGTCTATTACCTCGCCGATATACGCACTAATTATAGGACTTCCACGAAGAATGGCTATTGCGAGTAAATTGATGATAGCTACATAATAAAATTTTTAATAACGCGGTACAATTGCAACACACGAAGAAAAAATTCTTAATAGAACGCACCGACATGTTTAAACGTTCATCTTAATTATGTCAATTAAATCGTGCTACACGAACGACTGTAAGATGGGTTTTCATGACTGTCATCAGTCGTCAAAATATTAATCTAGAGGAAAATACTGAACAATTAAATTTATTTATTAAGGCTGGTGTAATAAAAAATTGCTAGGTGGTACATCTGAGCCTACTACATCGTTATAAAATTTATTTCTGAGGGAAGAAACGCTTTAACAGGGAGCCCAAATTACGGCATGTAAGCTGCAATGTCACGCTTTCATATTTTTTTTAACTACTACAGAAGCTGACTGAAAAAAACATTATGAACAGTGTATCATTACTGCTATTTCAGATTTATTTTTTTCTGGAAATGCCAACATATTCGGAGTGACTATGAAATAGATATTAAAATTAGCCCCTGTGTCTTTATTACAACTCTTGAATAAAACAGCAAGGTGGAGTCCAGCAGCGTCATTGCCGACAAAAATAGTTCCTTGTTTATTTTCTCGCCGTTTTACGCACTATTCTTATTTATTTTCTTGCCCAAGTTACTTCTTTTCCACCACTGGAGCTACGTTTCGCCGTATTATTCAAGTACGGACCAAATTGTGTTCACTTTTACCGCGTCCCAGCACAATCGCGACTTTTAAAAGTGTTAAATACTTTCATTAGGCAATTATCTGCTCGTGTAATCGTTCGATAAAAATGTCAAGAGGTCAGGAAAGTTCACAAGGTTTCGTGGAGTTATTTGATAACATTTATGAATGTCTCACTCTTAGAACTGAAAGTGTTATTTTTCCATGAAAAATAATACACTAACGTTTAACCACGTGAATAAAATAGAAATTAATATGTAGGTGCGATATGTCATTTTTTTTGCAAAGCAGGATCAATAAATAACTGGATTAGTGAAACTGTAGCAGAAAAAAAAAGTACTCTTATACTAGATATTTTCGGAATAACTTAGTTCGGACATTCATCTCGGCAGAAATATCGAGACCGCAAAATATAGAACCAATGCGAAAGCTTACGGCGAAATGTAATAATTTTAACCGTTCCGAGAGCGACTGCAGAAACGCGCTCGGAGAATAAAAGGATGCTAAAATATGTGAAAGCGAATTTAAATAGATTTACGACGAACGGAGACACTCACTCGTATATGCAGAGCCAGAAACCGTTCGATTCTCAGATCGAACCATCGCTCGCCTTCTCCGTTGTTACGAACCTAGAAATCGTCGCGCGGGATCAAAGGCATTTCCGACGGAAATGACAAAGAACATGTTTGTTGAAGAAGGTAAAAAAAGCAATAATACTTTATTTTTTTCCCCTAGTGTTACTTCGAGGCTTTTGTGTTCGTTGACCGCGAGAAAACGAATTAATTTGCAGCGTCTACAATTGTGCCGATCTCAGCGTTCCACGTAACATAAGCTACGGTATATTAACTCAGAAATGCGTATATAATGTCTCATTTCATTCCCGTTTTTCATGAACGAACGCTGGCGAAAAATCTCCTATTGTCGGTTAGGAAAACCATCGGAGTAGAAAACGTACCTGTGTTAATTTAAGTGATGCCAGCGTACGTCTATAAAGAGTTCGTCGAAACTAATAATTCAGTCATTGTCATTTCTGTCACGGCGTTTCGGAACACTATAGCGAAAGTAGAAATCCTCATCAGATATTTTTAAAAAAATTTCACAGTGCAAAAGAAATGATTTTTTTTTCACAAACATAGTGTGATTCCGAATATATGAGAATTTTTCTGTTATACAACCGAGCCTCAGAATTACGCCGCGGAATCCATTGTGCGAATACTTAGAAATAAAGCCAGAGGGAATGCGCATGATTGCTTCTCTGGTCCATTCTACCAATTCATTTAGGAAGCTCTAGAACCGATGCAAAACCGGCGACTGATACTAATAGCCGCTGATTAAAATAAAAACTTCGGAAGTATATGCCCCGGGAGCAACATGCGTTGGCTTTACTGAAGAAGAAAAAAAGGCTGTGGATCGCAGAAACAAAAAAAAGGGCCACAGTTCCCAGGAGAAGACATCGGTCGGCTTTCGTGTTTCTAGAAAGACAAGACCCGATTATTTAATCGTGGGCGCCGTCCTGCTCAACCCCTCACCAATCTCGATGCATGCGTTTCCAGAGAAACAATGCGGCATCCTTGTAAAACTATTAGTTAAAGTTTGAAACGTGTCTGTGAGAGGTGTAAGTAATTAGGGATAATGTGTTGTCGGGAGGCGAGGTCCAGAGCCGCCATTTTCCAGTTCCAACACATCCGTGCGCTCTAGCGGCCACGGCGGGAAGCTCCACAAACTCGCTACAGACCTTCAAAAATATTCCGCGTCCTTAAATGGGGAATAAATTCCTTACGCACGTTACGTTGTGCGGAAACAAGGTGTTAAATAGAGAATATAATCTAATGACTTTGAAGAAATAAAGCAATGAGCTACGAAGAATAATGGTAGCGGAATTAAATCTATGGCGTTTACTGAACAATGGACTTCACTACATAAAGTTTCACCCAGACAAGTATCTGGGAATTTATCTACTCAGACACGCTTTAACCACGCAAAGACAAAAGCCTAGAATTCCTTAAAATTTCAGGAAGGTAAATTAAAAACGTTTCAAATGTTATTGAGGTTCACTTTGTTGGGAAGTTGAAGAGGCGTGTAGAAAAGTGTGACTATTTTATGGATCCGAATTCTGGTTACCGCAGTAGGTGAGGCTATTGGAAAAATAAGGGTAGGAACCAAGACACAACGATCTTTATGACACATGAAACACGCATTTTGAAGCATAGTTAAAATAAAGAATTGTGTAGATATTAAAAAAATAGAATTAATTAATTTTCCGACCTATAAAAACTATTAACGGTTGGATCATGTTTGACGATAGCAGGGATGCAGTTAAAGGCATTAAGGGCATTCTGTTATTTACAGTCATTTGTAAATAATTACAAGATGGACGGTTCTGAAAAATAATTATACGTAAAATAATATTATTTTAATTTAAAAAAACGTATTAGTACTAGGGTGCCACATGAATTAATTTTAATACCAATGTATTGAACCTCACATAAATTGGACATGAATTAAGAAATTTCTTTACAACACTTTAAGGTCCTGGAGAACAGTTTTTCCTACTAATTTAAACGTAATTGTTCTAACGAGTCTTAAGCGGCCCTTTTAAAAATTCACAGATGTCTGGGAAGTTCAGAGTTTATACCGGAGTTAAGAAACATGTCACATCCCACTTTTATTATGAATTCAGCTTAAGTTTGAAACTTATATAAAATCTGGCAGAATAATTATATTAACAAGATTTCGGCTTGGCGTCAATCTATATAAAAAAAAAACTTGCGGTATCGACGCGTCACCTGTGGAAAAATGTGGGTACAGGTGTCGCCTTCAAAGGGTTACGTGAAATTAGGATAAAATGCTGAGAAAATTTTTTTATTTTCCGCCATAAGTCTTTACTTATTAGCACGGAAAATATTACAAATGTAATAAAGGGTTTCAAAAAATTAGTTTTATTAATCTCCCCAATAAATGGGTAATTGTGGAACATAAAATAAAAATCAGTGCACCTTTTGACGTGTTTTAAATATGAAAAGCACAAAGACTTTTTTTTTTTAAAAAAAAGTGTCTTATTTCACACAATTAGAACGTACTTATGGGACAGCCTGTACAAAGAACTACTGGGGGTTCTAGGTCACAAAAAGGTACTATGCAACAAGCAAGGATTGTGCCGGTTGAGATTTAATGAACAGCCTCGCCGCAGATGAAAACATACTTGAAATTAACGGTTTTGTTGGTCACACTGTACGTGACGCATTTTGCAGCCAACAGGGGGGGAAAAAAAATACAGGCACGTAATTTTCTAAAGGTTCTGTATTAGTTCGACCCGCGCCGTGTATATTTCACGTTATTTTAATTTGATCTTGTTGTTTCTATTCAGAGTTGGGCGTGTCGAACGGAATAGAGAACTTACATTAATTTGATAGAACCAGTGTGCATTTATAACGGACGTATTTGTGGCTAGTCCTTCATTACAGCGTCAGCTGATTTTAATGGATTTTTAAGCAAAGTCAGACACAATACCGGGAGTAAATAATAGAGGAAAAACGTTAACAGCAGGCATAGTTTGGCGCAGTTTTTCCCGATCTTCGTGAACTTTTTGGAGCTTGATTAACCTGGCCTGGGCTCCAGGAGATAAGCGCTGACATGTCCCGTCATCGCACTTCCCAAAAGCCAAATTTAAATTAACGTTACGCCAAGTTGACTGTGTGTGTGTGTGACAAACCTGGTCACACTGAAAGGTACTAAAATCCATCAGCCAGAGGTGACTTACACGTGAAAAATGAGGGTGGGGTGGGGGAGGGGGGGTTCTATAGAAAGGAACTAAACGGTGACATTAAATTTACCAGCGCAAATACAGGGAAGAAGGGAAGGGGGGGGGGGGAGACCTTCGCCAGGTTGCCTTCTCATACACCTGGAAACTGAGACTTACTTCAGTGAAGAACCTGACAGAACTCTGAATAACGTTGGTGTGGAACGCGGGCGTGTGGCGCTCTACAAGATTAAAAGCATTGATAATAAAGGAATAACAGCATTTCCCTTCCAGATATATTGATTGAAAAGTAAATAAAAATTGAATTCAACGCCGCTTACTTAAAAAAAACAATGGATCAATATTTTAATATGATAATTATGAAGAAACAAGTATTTCGGACAATTTACAAAAGGACAGGTACCAGCAAATATTTTGTAGGTTATTTATTGACCAGTCCACATGTTATAAATATTGTTTTACAAATTGATCGTCTTTTTTAGGAAAGTCACAATTTCTTAAGAAAGATGATCAATTTGTAAAACAATGGTGACTTTTCACAATATGTGGACTGCGCAATAAAATATTTTAATATTTTGGACTATTAAATATTTTTGTCATTAGTGATAGATATTTTTTTTGTAAATGGTTACCATATGAATGTTTATATTGAAAATGTCTCTAACGTACACGTTACAATAAAATAGATAAATATGCCAAATTTCCAAAAAATAATTTAGGAGAATTTTTTTTTCCAGTCATATATTTAATTTATGCGGACTGATATTAAATTACACTGTACTGATATTTTTAAACCGCAGCCGGTCTAACTTGCTAAAAACAAGTATTTTATATTTAATTTAGTCACGAAAATTGGTTAATTTTTGATTGTCGTAGAAGTTGTCGACAATTTCCGCTGGTCCTCTTGAGAAGTTCTTGAAAATTCCGAAGTCCCGGGAATTATTTTTAATTTCTTGTCCTCCCGTCGATATTTTGTGTATAATAATGTGTATTTATTAGACAGGGCTCCAGTAAATTGTTTCATTCATTCTGTACGGCCCTGAAGGACACGTTAATATCCAAATTTTAAACTGGAATATTTGTATAAAAATTTAACACGGTTGGATTATTAAATTAACTAAAGTTCCCTTAAATAATTACAAACTATACAGGAAGTACTGACGGAACACAAGAAATTAAAAAGAATCGAGGGACATCGGAATTTTAGAGAATTTTTGAAGAGGACTATTGAAATTTCTGAAAGCTTCATCGACAATCAAATTTTTAAAATAATTGGAACAAAATTATTTACAGCACTTATTTCGTAAAATCGAGAATGATTAAAAACGTTGGGGGCTATAAATTAATTCTTTAAAAAAATTTAAAATATAAAATGGCCACCGAGAGAAACCATTGGTTTTTCTCGGAGCTCGGGGAAAGAAATAAAGTTAAAAATGAATTATCTGGAGATATTAAGGGTTTATCAATAATAGTGCCACTTCTTCAGAGCATTTAAAAAACGAAAACGTCACCTATAATTTTTTTTTCTTATTAAAAAGGAGTGTTTAGAAGATAACATCATTCAGTTGATATAATTTCCAGCTATTCCGCCACCGTGACCGTTTAAAGTTCTAACACTCTTTGGTGATCGACCCTTTATTTATAAACCACTAGACTTGGAAGGCGTGAATGTCTAGGATTACATAAATTGGCTTTCAAATCAAATTAAGCTGAGTCGTTTACATTCTCCAGCGTGCGTCATCCTTGTTGAGCTTGTAAATGGCGCTACAGGGGGAGAAAAAAATGACAGGCACAATTTTTTTTTATAGTGAATATTACAAAGCATCGCTACATTTTAACCTTTACACACTAGCACAATGTTCCATTGTTGTGGATTTCGCGTAATCCTGTCGAAAGGGCTTTCATCTCGTCGTATCTTACGGCCAATTTTCTCTGTGGTCCACCAAAGATCCAATCTTTTTTTCCCCCTGCCAACTGCCGTTTACATTTCCACGTTACACTACGTCAGTCTGGCTCGTCCAGATTCTTAATTTCGCTTTCCTCTCCGTTCTGTAATTTAGAACTGTAATAATATATTGCTGAAACGCTTTTCTCTACATCCTTAAATCGGATTGTGCCATGAATACGCTTCGAGTAAGCTTCACGCGTTCTGTTAAACCCCATCCGTGTAATAATTTTTTTTTCTGTCTTTGTTGGTAGCAATGTAACGACTGCACTTCCAGCAACTTTGACTGACCGCCGATGTTTTTGTGGAAGTTATCTGCGTGCATAGAGGTTTTTCTCCCTTAGTCATGCGCGGGAGTAATGAAGGGTGTGTGATATTACAGCTGCGATCAATTCGCTCCCCCACAGATGAGAAGTACACGCCGATCTGCGCCATAAATAACACCCCGGTGTGGACTTGACCGTCTTTCCACGGGAGCGATCCCTGCTGCCTCTCCAGATACAATAAATGCACCACCCCCAAACTCCTAAGTATACAGCGAGAGAAATATTCTCATCCTGAATCAACTCTGATAACCTGGACACAGGGACGATTTTGCAATAATTATCCAGGAGTAGCCCACGACTTACACGTTTCAGAATCCTTACATTTTTTGAGGCTATATTTGAAAATGTAAGAAATTTAAATATATTTTGCGATATAAAAAAACTGTTTAGACGTTTAAACCCCTCTTACTTTTGTCATTTTTCCACATTTTGAGCGTATATTGTCGGATGTGGAGTTAAAAACAATTGGAAAGACTGTTGGAACCGTGCAGATCTGAAATTTTTTCATATTTAACGTTGTTAAATGCCGGACAAAAATACACTTCATATGCTATTGTAAAGGGGCTTTTGAATTGAATTTGCGTTCGAGAGTATTTGGACTTCTAATTATTTTATTTAAAACAGTAATTAATCAAACCGACGTTAAGAAAATCTCGATAAAGCAAAAGATGAAAATACTGTCCTCTCTAGTTTAAATAAAGAACATTTAACATAATTAATTATAAAAAATTACCTCTCACCCTCTTCAATTCTTTTATTGCATATATATATATATATATGACTATTAAAACGGATAGAATGTAACATTCAAGATAAAAATAATGCCAGAGTACTGCAAAATCTTATGTAAAAATTTATAACAATATTTATCCACAATCGAGTCAATGAATCTATATATAACTGTTTTAAATAAAATAATTAAATGAAATCTGATTAGTCATTTGATACTATCATATATTAAGGACGTCTTAATAAATCATTTATATATCTCCAAGTTAGAAATTATTTGGGGTTATTTACACCTTGTCAATTCGATACGTCCGTTCAGGTTACACAATCCTACAGTGAAGTATAATCGATTCGTTGAACTTCATTAAACTTAGAGGAATATAAATGATTTTTTAAGACGTCCTTAAAAAATATTAGTATCAAATGACTAATTAGATTTAATGATAATTGACGGTGTAATATTACGTAATAAATTTTTATAATATTTTACTATTTCAATGATGTTTCAACTGTAGAGATACTGAGGAATATGGCCTAGGGAGGCAAACAAATTTTAGGACTGAGGTTTTTTTAAAATTAATAATATTTAATAATACGGTCAGTTCCGCAATGATAACATTTAACAGTGTAAGTTTAAATTCATTTAAAATCGCTCCTGATATTAATTAAGGGGTATTTATTGGGGCGTCCAATGAGAGACGGTGAGTGGTCTCTGACACATGCATTCAAACCATATGCAACTTGAAGACCGTAATAATTCTCGTAAGGGCTGCGTAAATTCAGTGGCTCCTTTGCTGTGGGTCAGGGTTGTACAGCTGCAGTTTCCCGGGTTCAATACGTAAATAAATATATTACTTTTTTTCCATGTGAAGAATTTCAACTTTCTAACTGTCAGATTTCGCAAATCCGAATCTCTCTCTAGCTATCTAACATCTCCCGCTGACTACTACTCTCTGCCTCTCTCTTGTAAATATCTCACTTCCATCTCCGTAACTCTACTGCTTTCTGCCCTCCGACTCTCGGTTTGACCTCACAAATTTTCCCTACGCAAAGACTCGTCGCATAACTTTGTGGATCTGAATTTGACCACAGCACCATACGATTTCGGGGTGCTCTCATGCAGAATACCAACTATAATGGTTTTCAAATGGAAGCCGTTCTGGCTGTCAGCGAATGAGAGCAGAGAATTCTACAAACGTTGCCACATCGTCAATCATGAACGACAACAAACCATTAGTGCAGCTGTGTGGACCAGACGTAACGCAGCATGAATTTGATTCGCCGGCGCAAGGAAGAGCTTCAAGGTCACGCTATATACTGCGAATGGTTTTAAGTCGTAATTGCCCACAGGACAATTCTTAGTCGTCCTCGAATACTTCAGAATGATTGTAAAATCGCCTCTCTCTCAATAATTTAATTATTACTGATATTTATAAATAACTCGGGTTAGCTGCTGCACGTGTTTCGTGTGTGATTACTGGGTCTGTCTGGAAATAAATAATCTTTGTCTTTATTTTAATTACAGAATCTTCCTGGTTTCTTGAAGACTGCTATTAACATAAGTGAAAAGCTGCCACCAGCACGGCTTCCGTTCCGGCATCATTCATTTCCAGATGCCCCGAGACCATTTAACATCTTAACCACGTGAACGTTCGTTCATCAGAGAATAGAAGCTAACTTGCCAAACTAAACGGAAACGCCACGGAATTCAAAGGACGTCTGCGACTAAAACACTTTGGAAGACGTGGTTGGTTATTCACGTATGGAGCTGAGAGCTTTGGCTGAATTGGGCTCCAGAATGTTTTAGTAATGCAGAGAATAGGACCGACGCCATTGCAGAACTACATTACGAAAACATGCGACAGGACGGCGGGACGTATATCCCACGGACGGGTTGGGAAAAATCGCTACTTCGCCATTCAGCGTGTTCGTGACACGCCTCTCTCAAATTTTCAGCTCCATTATTGACTAACCTATTTCCGTTTTGGTAGTTCTCGGACGCAGGATGGTCCCAACATTTTCACGAACTCACAACAATCATCATATATTATTCTAGAGGCTGTTTTTACCTTCCTAGAAGCTTTCCAACATTTACGGTGCCGTAACAGTTCCAAAATTTCCCCCCGGCCGCTTCATTTTCACATTCGTCCTGTCACCAAACTTTTAAATGCTTCAGTGATTTTATTTTATCGCCAAAAAATTGACCAAAATACTGCTCCAGATTTTGCCGCGTCCAAAACTCAACAGCTCTCTAAGTGAGAGCCATCTTACTTTTGTTTTTCTGTTGCACCCAAAAAAAAATGAAACTATTTCAATCCAAAAAATTAAATTACGATACGAACAAAATATATTCTTCAATTATATCCTTAATATGTTTAGAAAATTTTCGTTTCTAAATGAGTTAGAATCACGTTCCTCGTCACAGTTAAAGAATAATTTCTACAGACAAATAGGAAGTGTGTTGGGAAAGTGTGGAGAATGAAGTGCTAGCGTGAAGAAAGTGGAACCGATTTTTAGAGGTGGAGATCTCACATTTTCTAAAGATTCAGCGTGGAAAAAAAAAATTTTTTTAATACGTATTAAATAAAGTTTTAACTATAGTGGTTAATATTTTTACGCTAATTACAGCGAAAAGGATCAACGAATTGTAATTAACTACGAAAATCGAGTCTAATTAATATCAACATTAAAAAAATGATCACGCTAGTTTTTAAAAATGTTAATAATAAAGCTGTTATCATACTTTTTTTTAAAAAAAATGTCATTATCAATCTGTTAAAATTTAATTTGTCCGACAATATTAAGAAATTAGTTGAAATCAATGTTACATCATTTTCTCTAATTGGTAATCAATAAATTTTTATTCTAAATAAATTCTAAACAATGACGTGCCTACAAACATTTTGTCGATAGTATTTTTAAAAATAAAATTTACGTTATCGTCATTTTTTTTGGTGGGAACTTGGCTTGTTTAATTATTATATCAGTTGTGTGTTTTTTCGTAGGCTTATGGAATTTATATTTGTTAATACTCTTTGACAAATTTTGATGCTTAATTCTTATTCTAAATGAATTCTAAACAATGACGTGCCTACAAACATTTTGTCGATATTATTTTTAAAAATAAAATTTACGTTATCATTGTCACTTTTTTGGTGAAAACTTGGCTTGTTTAATTATTATATAAGTTGTGTGCTTTTTCGTAGGCTTATGGAATTTATAT
The DNA here is from genome assembly GCA_037074705.1 of Zhengitettix transpicula. Taxonomy (NCBI): domain Eukaryota; kingdom Metazoa; phylum Arthropoda; class Insecta; order Orthoptera; family Tetrigidae; genus Zhengitettix; species Zhengitettix transpicula. The sequence goes on from CM073595.1 coordinate 7,560,224, forward strand.
TTGTTAATAAATACTCTTTGACAAATTTTGATGCTTAATTTTTATTCTAAATAAATTCTAAACAATGACGTGCCTACAATCATTTTGTCGATATTATTTTTAAAAATAAAATTTACGTTATCATTGCCATTTTTTTGGTGGGAACTTGGCTTGTTTAATTATTATATAAGTTGTGTGCTTTTTCGTAGGCTTATGGAATTTATATTTGTTAATAAATACTCTTTGACAAATTTTGATGCTTAATTTTTATTCTAAATAATTTCTAAACAATGACGTGCCTACAAACATTTTGTCGATAGTATTTTTAAAAATAAAATTTACGTTATCGTCATTTTTTTTTGGTGGGAACTTGGCCTGTTTAATTATTATATCAGTTGTGTGTTTTTTCGTAGGCTTATGGAATTTATATTTGTTAATACTCTTTGACAAATTTTGATGCTTCTCAGTGAGAAATATTTTGTACTGACATTTTTGCGGTACTTACGTATAAATTTTATAAAATTAAGCCACGGATTTCAGTCCTAAGCCCATCCTTTGAAATTGCAAGTTCAAAATCAACTGTAAAATTCGAGTTTCGTCTTTCTAAAGGGCAGCGCTTGGAGGATCTTAGTGAATGAGAACTACCAGACGAGGCTGACAACTCAATTAAAACACTCTGGTTATCTAGAGAGGGCGCGTGGCCAGTGTTCCGAGTGTCGACTCCCCCTCGCTTGCGTCCTTGCTTTACTTGGCCATTTTTAAGGGAGTACAAAAGGAGCAGGCCTTGACCTAGTATTCTAGGAGAACATCTGAAGTTCTGTATAGCTGAAACTGAAAATTCACGTGAGTTGATCCATAAACATTGCGTACATGGGTCCTGCCTCAGGAGGTTGCGTTAAGGTCGTATTCCTTGGGCTTCGTTGTTCTGGAGAATATATTTACTTTGTGGGCTGCTCGAGACATTCTCACAGTTTCTCCGTTCTGGTCGCTTGGTCTCGATCCCCTTTGTCTCAATCTCCTGTCAGAACAAAATTCTGCAAAGCGTGGAGATTCCAAGTCACGGCATTGCACGGGATGCATTTAGTCGTTTGTGTGAGGCACCCACCCACCCACACGTCAGTCTAAGTCTCGAGACCAGGTCTGCGCAGAATACGCGTGACTTCCAACGGAGAATCTGTTCGTGCTTTTCTGACGGAAAACAGTTTGAAGTGAGCCGTGTACGTCGCGGCAAGGTCGTGGAATGCGTGTACCGTGTACCGGCGTGGTGCGGGGTGGCACAATGGCCGGGACACGTGTTCGCCCCCCCCCCCTCTTGCGACTCAAGCTGCCGATCCCAGGCCAACACAACACCGCTTCTTTGTGCCCCCCCCCCCCCCTTGAGCGCATCTGGCGACTGTAGCGGACACGACGCCCTCTGCTTTCACTTCCGAAATTCGCAATATCGCTCAAATTATCCGGCTAATGTACATTGGAATTATGGGACCGCGATGGCGGCGGTTGTCAAGCTGACCCACGGCCGTCGCTTATTGTAACTCCGACTAATTGACAAGCTCCACTACTGTGATAACGATGCTATCTTACCATATTTTAGGCTCGAATAAACTTTTCCCGTAGTTTCTTTAATACATCAGCAATTGCCGACGTAATTCGGAAAACAAATAGCTACCTCCGCGTTAATTATATTGGTGGGTCCGTGCACTTCCGTAGTTTTTTTTATTCCAGTTTGTCTGACAACAGTTTCAAATCTTTGGTAGTTTTTTTCCCCGTGCCTCATTGTGATTGTGCTGGAGAGAATAAAATATGAGGAAGGAAGTAAGGTATTAAAGTTTTTTTCGGGTATACCTCAGTCTCAGACGTGAAGAAGGGTAAAGTACAAAAGATGAATTGAAAGTGCGTGATTTATTCAGAATGAGAAAGGGGATTTCGAACAGTAAAAGAGCTGGGTGTAGATGTGAAAGTGAACACTATTCACCTGTGTGAATAATCTCATTCATTCCTCTGTCCTTGAAGACGGAACATGTTTTATTTTTCTCTATCGTTCGATACCGACAATTTATGACCGGGTAATAAAGATAGTATATTCGATATCACAAGTTCAGAAATTTAACAAATTGTATACGTTGCATTTTGACGTTAATGGACCTTATCGAGTGTTACAAAACCAGAACATTAGTCATGAGTGACATGATTCTTCTACACAGGTGTAATAATTAAAAATCCGTATTCAGTTTGGGCCATAGATGCCATTGACAGAAATAATTGTGTTTCGTTTACTTCGTGAGCCACTATTTGCAGAGAAACGATGCAACATGCTATTGACTGAGGGAGTCGCATATGTACTTAAAGTGAGTGTCGTACGGAGAGCAAGGTAAATTGTATAGTAAAGGTTAAGATGTAATGTGTAATATAATGCAGTGTACGACGTTCAACGAGGAACACAAAGATTTCGTGCCATCATTGATAAAGTAATTAAAGTGTTAGTAAATCGAAACGGAGGTAGCTGTTAAAAAACTGAGAATTCTAGTTAAACAGATGCGATTATTGTTATTATTAGTTGTAGTATAGTGAATTTTAATAACCATATATGGAAGGTATGTCGCCAGCATTGTGACAAATAAATTTATCTAAGCACGACACATATTTTGACCTGAGGGAAGGGGGTTCATTTGGCTACAGTATGAAAAATAACTTGAGTCTAATTTGCAGACAGCCAGGCTTGAGTTTTGTGGGTGTTGCCACCATTTCTGCGCGTCACCGGGGACGGGAGACCCAGTTGTGAAGATTAACGTTTCTGTGACAATTTCTGTTCTCATCTATAAGGCCCACAACCCGACTCTGAGATAGTATTTAAAAGTGTTATAAAACGTTCCGTAATATAATTTAATTTTTAATCGTTATTTGCAATAAAATAGTAGGGTTCATTACCGATGTCGAAACTTAATGTTTGAACTTGGGAAATGTAATGAATTGTCTGTAATTTTAGGCATAAATTGTTTATTAATTTATTTGTATATGCATATTTTTAGGAACAAGAATTTTTATCTTCCTCAGCGATTCTTTATTTTATTATCCTTATGTACGTAATGAATAAAACGAAAGAAAAACTTACAAATTAATTTCTGTAGATTAATCTTGACTGTGTCACCAATATTTATTCCTTCAACTTTCTATCAGGAAATAATAAATGTACGTGGATGTTTGAAAAATCCCCAGAATAAAAATACCGAAGAATGACTACACGCTTCCAACATTTACGACGCAGACGCAATTTCGTGTTCTATATTCCGATGTCATCAAATTCACAATAAACTACCAGAAACGTATATATAAGATTATTTGAAGGAACCGTCGAATATTCTTGAGCAGATAAGCCTCCTTTCCCTTACGCAAAAGTTCCATTTTACGGACGTAATTTTAGATTTGTGTTTAGTCGTTATCGTGCATCGTAGTCAGCTCGGTTATCAAGGATTTTGTAAAACAGACGGCGACTGTAAATTAATATAGGCCACTAATCTGATCTCCAAACGCGAGACTGCGCTCGAATATCGTGCGCTTTTGCATTCGGCGGACAAGAAATTACGTACGATTTAGATATTACTCCTCCACAAAGAAACGAACTGTAATTGCCCGAATCTACATTACAGATCTGTCTGCATTTAGAGGGCCCGATTCTGAAACACGTCTGAAAATAAACCGTCGTGATTAAAGGTCTAATGGAAAACTTTTTGATTTATTAGCTTCCACTTTCGACCCCCAACTTGAAGGCAGACTTTTCGTTCTTAGTCAATTTAAAATTGAGAGGCGCTGTTTCAGCGATCGGTCTCCTTTTTGAGAACGGCTGACAACACTCGAAATATCCTTCGAAGTTATAAAAACCCGCAATATATAAGATCACTGAGAAATATAAAATCTACGAATTGACTGTGAGCCTCAATATTGTGGCTGTTACTAAAACGAAGTACACAGAGAAGTACCAATGATATTCCTCAGAGAAAGTGTTATTAATCTAAAGACAATGCAGCTATCCGTAGCTAATAATTCAAGTGTTATGACAATCCTATAAACATCCCTGTTATATTATAATTGTATCAAGATTATTAATAATTATTTTATATATATATATATATATATAAACAAATATAATATATATAATATCATTTAACAGTTTATTTAGTTTACTTGTCGAAAAAGATTTCTGATATACTCCAAATTAATCTAGTATTATCAAAGGATGAAATATACAGACTATACTTTTGTGTATATATATATATATAATATCTTCAATCTAAAACAGAGCAATTAATTATACTTGTTCGTACTACTACCAGGATGTGTGAATATAAAGTTAATATCTATATATATATATATATATATATATATATATATATATATACAGGAAACCACTTTTACCGTCACAATATACTGAAGTATGTAAAATTCGTTAAAGTAATTTTAACAACATTTTTTGTGAACAAAAAATTAAAAACATTTCATTTTATTCGTTTTCATTATGTTTTTATCTTTCATGTGATATATGAATAATTAAGCCGCAAGCTTAATAAAGCCCGTAAATATATGGCGACTGTACCGAGTTTTATATGAAATTTGGACAATTTAAATTTAACAGGTAAATAAAACATTGGAAATTGCGGAAGTTGGTGCAGTATCTGCGGCTGGTTGTTGTGGTGCGTCTGAGACATAATCTTTGGAATGGGCAACAAAGGAATACCGACACGCTGGCCGTTTCTTGTTCAGACTAATTATAATTGTTTTTCAGTTTTATGTAATACCCGATCGAGAGAAAGCCGAGATAAAACTCATTGTTTGATAACTCAACCCATATTCCAAAAAGCGTTATTAACGTGGAAGGTATTTACTAACCTATAAAAATATAATTCTACTATTAAATCAATTCACGAATGAAACACTTTTATTTTATTTTACAGTTTATTTAGTTTACTTGTCGAAAAATATTTCAGATATACTCCAAATTAATCTTCTATTGTCCAAAGATGAAATTTACAGAATATACTTTTGTCTATATATATATATATATATATATATATATATATATATATATGTATGTATATATATATATAATATCTTCAATCTAAAATAGAGCAATTAATTGTACTTGTTCGTACTACTACCAGGATGTGTGAATATAAAGTTAATTATACATATCACTATAGCTTTCAAATTATGACTTGATATTTTTAATATTGTAGTGTTAATAATGAAATTAGTCCAATTAATTGTTCAAATTTTAGCTTTCAACTACAAATTTTATATTTCGACAATAGATGACTTTGGCGAATATCCGAAAGCTCTTTCGAACACTGAATTAATTAAACGTTTTGGAACAATAATGGAAGGTTTTTAATTTTAATCTGTGACTGATTTTAACCTGGGGTTTGATTTGAAGTAATACGAATCAGTCTTTATTAAAGCCAATTGTTTAAATATATAAAGTAAAATATTTCTATGTGTAAAAATAATTTTGTTACGAGGGAATGAAGACAATTATTAATATCAACCGGAAAGAGAAAGACAATGGAGACCTGAATGTGAAGTAAGAAAATTAAATTGACTTTTTTTTAAAATTTTGTGATTTGGGGGGGGGGGAAGATACAATATCGAAGAACCGTGTTCTAAATCGGCCATTTTTAAAAGTCGAATCAAATTCACATGAGAACTAAGAATTGTTGAGTCGTTTCGCCATCGTTTTCGGGTACGTTAGTTCATGTATCTTTGACTTTGTATGTAGCATTGATCAGTATTACGTTTAATCAGGGGAACGGCGATCGTCTGTGGCCCCTGACCGGCCTGCCTGATGCTGCGTTCCTAGAGTCACTCGTGCTCTATAACGCCTATTCGAGGCTTTCTCTTCGAGGTCACTCCTGTCGATTACCGAATAGTAATAATAATAAAAGTAACTTACCCAGGCTGCGGGCGAGGGACTGCGCCAACAGCAGCACGCACAGTAAGCACGCGGAAGAGCGCCGCATGCTGTAACAAGAAAAAAACATTACTGTCTCACATCCTTCATTACACGTACGTATTCTATAAAATCAACAGCTTACTCTGTTTAACTCGGCGAGTATAAAAATAGGGTAACTACAATAAAGTTTGCTGCTCTGTTTTGACGAGAAACAAAATGGCGGAATTACACGAAATTATCTTTTACATATATAAATAAGAAAATTATATAATTTTATTCCGCAAATTGTTTTGAACCATTAGTGTGATTGCTACCATATTTTTCACAAAATATTCGACTTGATTTAAAAAATTATAAAAAATGACAGTAATTCGAATCCATCGTTTTGGGGGTCTCTACTGGTTCAACTGGAGTCAGAACTTTGTAGAACATACTAGAAGAGAACCAATATACTAATAAAAAGAAAAGTTATTAAAATATTACAGTTTGGACAATGATATGCAGTAGTGCGCTCAAAGAACCTCAGAGATTGCAATTATAGTTCAAAATCGACGCGTCACAGGGATGTTGCGGAATGGATGACTTCCATCATGGTTCACCCACTTGGCTCAAGGGTGGACCCACACGAGAATTTATATATTTTTAAATTTGTACAAAAATATTTACTTCGTTTTCCGTCTTACAAGACTGGAATGAATACGTCAATAAGCTATTGAATGATAAAATCAAGAATATTTTCACGCGTAAATTATGTTCGCAAACTAATGGAAATCAACAGATGAAATAGTCAACGTTGGACAGTCGTTTGAATAGCGTACGACGTTCAGAGAGCTAGGTCACCATATCTGATGACAATGACGCTGCTGGCTGTCGAAACGTTTCTCAAACAACTACCAAGGTAGGAACCCTACAATATTCTACAAAATCACAGGGAAAGACTTAATTTTCTTCCAGAAAATTGTTCGTTTATCGTGACGTTTTCTGTACAGAACGTTTCTAGTGCGAAGGATCCAGGGGAAATACCGGGAGGTTATTAAACGAAGGCAATTACTCACACTAGATTGATTTATTTACGTATAAAATACACTGGCGTCAACGTCTCTGGCAATTTAGATAAGCGCACGAGTTGGGTTACGACTGAAACAAAGGATTGGCGTTTGCAGAACCGTAGAGATCGAGATGACTGCCATTCTGGATTTACGGGCCTGTGTGCCCCCGATTCCCCCTTCAGTCGACCCTTGTTACTTTGCCATTTTATGCCACACTGGAGGAAACGATCGTGGCCTACAGGCTCGTTCCCACGAATCAATTTTAATTGAACGATTGTAGCTGATCAGTGACGTGAATCGGTTTCCTGTTAACACGGTTCAATACAAGTTCAACAGTTTTGTCTAAAGAAGAAACAAAAACAATTTTATTTAACAGCGTTCCTTTTTTTTCCGTTCGTCCAGATTACAGTTTTAAATACTTATGTTACAGATGGAAACAAAAAAATTAGTATCACACTCTCACAGTACTCATTTTCTGAAACAATTTAACATATATCCAGGCAGCTGATACTCAATTTCAAGATCAGCTATTTCAAGACAAATTTCAACTAATGGCGAATGGCTGATTACTTGACTGAGTCAGACTTTTCTTGATACCTTTACAATGTTTCTCACTGTAGATTTCATTCAACTTTCGTTGGTCAACAACCATTAGGGTACCTTTCCAGCATTTGCTTGACACTGCAAAGTATCTGAAATATCGATGAATGAAGCCATTAATAGAATATGCTGCATGGTGGCACGGCATTGTCTATTTTTCCAGTTGATCATAAAGGGTTACAGAGTAGATGAAACAAAGAGAAATGATTACTTAGTGAAGAATATATCGGGTCTTCCATTGTCTACAGTAGATGGGTGGAAGAAGGAGGAAAGAATGTTCTACGTTTTGAACAGGATAAACTCTGCTCGTCTTCAGGGAAACGTGTTAAGAATCAGACCTCAGGACAAGAGTGTAACGAAATAAACCTACTACATTCAGCTTATTCCAAAGAGTCGGCTATCGAGGCTTTTGTATAAACCTGAATCTAGTAGGTTTATTTCGTAAAGGAGTGTTCGTGCTCTTGTTCTGAGCTCTGATTCTTAACCCCTTTCCCTGAAGACGAGCACAGTTTATACTGTTCAAAAAGTAGGATCTTCTTTCCTCCTCCTTCCACTCTCTCATTATCTCTTCTACTATATACATAAGTATATACCTTCGCTTAGAAATTGTAATTTTAATCCATCAATATCGACGATCTTTCACTCAAACGCAAATTATTCGTCGTTAGGATTTTATTGTCTCTTCCCTTCCCAAAAACCACCATCGTCGTTCCTGATCATCCATACCTGGCTCCTGGGACCATCTTCTTAATCCACCAACTTCTCTCGGCGGCTGTGAGAACGTAACTAACATTTCCCTTCCATATACTCCAGTATTCTTTCCCACGATCACTCTCGGAACGTAAACATTCGGCACGTTTCTGGTTCAAAAAATTAATCGTCGCAGTCAAACGGAGGTGATGTTGAGTACCGCTCGACAAATATAGACTATAATTAATAGAAAACACCATATGGTGGGGATTAGTGCACGGGGTGATCAGAATCAAGATGTGTTGCGTTCTTCACGAATCGCGATTGTTTTTGAACCTTATTCTCAGTCACTTGCACCAAATGTCGATATTTCAAAGTACCCCTGCGAAATCATTAAATTTCCCTGATAAGTTCAACTACAAATATGTTTTCACCTCCTTTTTTAAAAAATTTAGCTTGTGAGAGAAAATGAGGGAGAAAGTACTACTGCAGCAGCGTAATACAACGTCTTCATCCACATGAAGGTCTCTGCACGCTTTGAAAAATCGAAATAATTCCCGACCTAACTGGTCTACTTTCTCACTTCCATGACTCGAAATTAAATACTTTCCCACTCTGCTGCACTCTTCTTTCCAGATAATTGTGATAGTTTATTTTCGGTGTGAAGTAGAACAAGATGGAGGACCAATTTTGAAACGTTCATGACGTTCATATACCAAAAAATGTTCCGTCTTCGAGCATATTTCTGGTGCACGTGTCCTTAAAATTAGAAAACCCTAGTAAAATGAGCCATTCTTACTAATTTCCACCTGAATGGGGCCTATAAAGTGAAATTACGAGTGACGAAGCCGTGTATGTTTGCTTTGCGTGGGATTACACGGGCATAACCTGAAACTTGCGGTTTTGCGGCTTGGGGGGGAGGGGGGGAGGGTTGACCAATTCACTGCTCCAGTTTCACCTCAACACTATTACGAAGGTTTTTTCTCCCCCCCCCCCTCCGCAACCCGGTCTCAAAGAACAGTCACATTCCATTCAGCTAAATAAAATTCACGGAAATCGGGAATTCAATATCGACCTGGACAAAATTCCAGTAGCCACACTAGAGAAAGGTGAGGATTACACAACTCTTTTTCGAAAGCGGTCGTCCATCTTGTTCTATTCAATGGCGAACTTTCTATGAACAGCGACGGTGAAGAGTGCGTGAAGCATTTAAAAAATAGTCATAGGGGTGATGTGATGAGGATAAATGAATATTTATTGCGGTCATTATAAAAAAATCAGATAGAAAGAGAGCGTTAGTGTGAATTTTTTTTTTTCGTAAATGCCTGGAATTCTTATGCATCGATCAGCATCTGAAAAAATTGTGATTTATATATCCTACATGAATTATTGCCTTTCGGTAGCTGTGCCTTTTCTCGCAAAAATGTTTCCAGTTATCGAGTTGAGGTTCGCAAAACAAGCTTCTCTTTTCAAAATGAATAAAGACGAAGTAAATATTGAATAAATAACTTAGCCAGGACCTTCGTCCTGGAACTAATCGACGTCGTTGAACCCAAGGAAGGTAGGTATAAGGGACAGAACGGTAAAGTGTGTGACTGTCACATAAAACAGAAGGGGGGGAAAAATGAAAGTTACGCTCCTCATTTCAAGCCACGGAAGAAGATACAGCGAGCTCCTACGTGAAGAGGTGGGGTAAAAAAAATTTTGATGTTTGTGGTATTGTAAAGCCGGGAGCTCCTTTGTCGGAGATTATCAAAGATGCTCTCTCCCTAACTAAAGACTCTGATGCAGTAATTATAGTTTGGGGAACAAACGGCACATCTACAAGAAAGAAACTTGGCTGTGCCAAGGATTCTCAATGCGAGAAGCCGATAAGGGTTGCACGAAATTTTATATTATATATTAAAAATACATTACGGCCAGACTCCATCATTAAAAATTTCCTTCCAGTGAAAATATTGCTTTACAAAATATTATAATCTCACAAACAAGATTCTGTATTCTACTAATTAGTCAATAACACATATTTAGATTAATCTGAGGACCCTATAGAAAGATCAGCCACTCAAAATGAAACTTCCCAATAATAAATTACAGTCGCGAGTTTAATTTGCGAGAATTTTAAATTTGATACTGAAAACAATATTTCGGAAATGTTTCTTAATAAAATTACTAAGAACAACTTAAATGTAAAAACTGATACGAATTATACATATTTAGTTCGGAACTATTTCCTACGTTTAAGTTAACAAATTAGCACTCCACACAAGAAGGAACCCTGTCGTGATGCCATAAGCGAAACTAAATGGTTTTAGACTCTGTGAAACAATAACCATTAGTTTGATCGTCCTTCGAATATCATACCGGTGAAAAGATAATTTTAAAGGGACCGGGAATGGAACTCGGGACCTCCACTCGGTACGTGGTGCTCTTACCAGCTGAGCTACCCTGGTCGACTCTCCACCCGCTGTGCTGACCTGAACACAGACTCACCTGCCATTTTCTCAACCAAATCCTTCACAGCCTAAATAATAAGAGCAACATGTAACGAGTATGGTCTTTGGAGCGGCCAGAAAAATTACAATAGAAAATATTTCAAATATACGTGGTGCTGTTACCAGCTGAGCTACCCTGGTCGACTCTCCATTCGCTGTGCTGACCTGAACACAAGCTCACCTACCATTTACTAAATCAAATCATTCACAGCCTAAATAATAAGATCAATGTAGCGAGTATGGTCTTAGGAGCGGCCAGAAAAATTATAAAAGAAAATATTTCAAATATACGTTGTGCTCTTACCAGCTGAGCTACCCTGGTCGACTCTCCACCCGCTGTGCTGACCTGAACACAGACTCACCTACCATTTACTAAATCAAATCCTTCACAGCCTAAATAATAAGAGCAACGTGTAGCGAGTATGGTCTTTGGAGCTGCCAGAAAAATTACAAAAGAAAATATTTCAAATATACGTGGTGCTCTTACCAGCTGAGCTACCCTGGTCGACTCTCCATCCGTTGTACTGACCTGAACACAGACTCACCTACCATTTTCTCAACCAAATCCTTCACATCCTAAATAATAAGAGCAACATGTAGCGAGTATGGTCTTTGGAGCGGCCAGAAAAATTACAAAAGAAAATATTTCAAATATACGTGGTGCTCTTACCAGCTGAGCTACCCTGGTCGACACTCCATCCGCTGTGCTGAACTGAACACAGACTCACCTACCATTTTCTCAACCAAATCCTTCACAGCCTAAATAATAAGAGCAACGTGTAGCGAGTATAGTCTTTGGAGCGGTCAGAAAAATTACAAAAGAAAATATTTCAAATATACGTGGTGCTCTTACCAGCTGAGCTACCGTGGTCGACTCTCCACCCGCTGTGCTGACCTGAACACAGACTCACCTACCATTTACTAAATCAAATCCTTCACAGCCTAAATAATAAGAGCAACGTGTAGCGAGTATGGTCTTTGGAGCGGCCAGAAAAGTTCCAAAAAAAAATCAAATATGTTCGAATTGTGAATGTTTTCTGCATTACTTAGAGTTACGAAGATGTGTGTTGTTGAAAAAGATAAGCTCGGACTCGAGTCTCCAGTTCTGGTTGCTATTTGTTTCCTTGCAAAAGAATATAGATACTCTTTGGAACGCTGGACTACCAACCATTTTAGAGATATCATTCTTTTCGAAAATGACGTAAAATGTCGTAAATTTGACGAATGATTTCTACCACGTTGCTGACCGAATTTCGTGCTTGAGTACACCATTCGATGCAGAACTGAATGCTCTAAAATTGATTACTGAACATTATTTTCAATCGTTTTGCTCTTTGCAAAAAGCTGAAAAGAGGTGCAAAATTACGAGAAACTTTTGTCGAGGCTTTTCGAATTGGAAAACTTGCTTACTCACTAACGTCCACAACATATACAAGTTCGGGGGGGAAAATACCCGGCCTTTTGCTCGCGGAGGTTTTTTTTTTACATGGCTAAAAACATATTAGTATTAAAAATACATCAGAAGTCGGGAATACGAAAACGGAATTCTCGCAGTGGAGATAAATAAATACAAAAGTATCGAAAAATATAGGACTAAATAATAATGTCAATGTGATCACAGAAACACAGCAGGAGACGGATTTCGGTGCACTGACTTTTCTCAAGCATTCTACAGCCGATAGGAATAAGAAAAATCTATTTAGGCAATGGAATTTCGTAGTCAGTACCGATATATTTTTTTTTGATTTCGTTACATATTAACATTCAAAACTTCACATAAAAGTTTAGTAATTATATGTCTGTAGCCAAATTTTTTCCACCTGTTTGCATACAATGCCCGGAGAATTCTTTCCGAGATAACGAAAGTTGTTTCCCATCCTCTAACCCCAGTTGATTACTGAAAAAAAAATTGCAGTGAGGAATCAGAAGCATGAGGGATGAATTCCGAGTCGGGCGAGCCTTTTAGAAAGTCAGCTTGCGATTAAATATTGGCGATATTTCGATGCAACGAGTCCATAACGCCGCTTAATGAAAGTCGGGAGTTTTTTTTTTGCATGCATGTGGTCTGTACGCTGTACATACACAATAGTATCCGATATCAGAAACGTCATTTCAGCAACATCCAGGACTCTCGTCAGCATTCGTTTTGTCTTCTCTCTTTTCATCTTAATAGGCAAGTCTTTCTGTAAGCATTCTCGGCTTTCGAGTGAATGAACTGCTTTGTACCGCGTCATTTTATACAGCAATTCCTTTTTGAATCATCGCATTATTCTCATAATAAAATCTAACAGTAAAAAAAAAAGATCAAGAATACCAACAAAATTACGGAAATTTAATTTTGAAATGCTGTCGAAATATTTTATGAACTATTATTAGGGAACTTTGTAAGTAATCACATTTGGAATTATAACAACGATTAATCAAAGGGGCATCCAGAAAGATCTTAGTAACTACCGTCTTAATAACTACTCTTACTAGCAGTCATAATTAAAACTGCCAGTTTGGATGAATCAGAAAATGCAGCATAATATGATTGTAAATATTTTTGCCTGTACTACAATATCACATGAACAGTTGACGGGCTAAGCTAGCCTAATTAGCAATTAATGTAGTTAAAAAATTAGAGTATAGAATGGTTTTCTCGTGCACGAGGATTGCCGAGATTGGAGTCGAATCCCGGGTTATGGATGTCGCCAAGTTTAATTATGACAATCCGAGCAACGCTGAGGACCCAAATAGTATTTAATATATATTAATTCTACGCATCATTACAAGGAAAATATACTAAACAATTTTTAAATTACCGTCAGCTACGTTTGCTGCAATGATATATTTTTCATATATTTTATATCAATTTAAGTAAATTATAGATAGAATTATATTATTATGAAGACACTACGTGAATTTGGATTAGCTTCTTATTCGACGTGGGGTATTTGGTATAATTTTTCTTGCAATAGCGTGTAGAATTGATATATAGTGAATATTTAAAAATAAAATAAATCGATTGAAATTCAGCACGGCTACCCGACTATACAACGGGCCAGCATAAATATGGAAAAATCAATACTGCTCTAACACACACAATCTTGAATTTACTATACTTTAAAACGTATTTGAGGACGTGAGCGCCGGTCTAATAGTGTGAGGTGACGTCACCTAACATGACTCTGCTAGCCTCGTTTTCTACATAACCTCGGCTCCCAGTTATATTTTGTATGCCTACTTTCTCATGAATGATTGTAGAATGTATTGTGCAATTACAAATGCCTCCGCAGGTTTATAATTTAAAGAATACACGCACAAATCTATATAATAAAAAAGGATGTATATTTGTATGTATATATATATATATATATATGTATGTATGTATTTATTTATTTACGTTAATTTCGATACAAATTTAAACGCGTGGACAGATTGCAACAAAAATTGGTACGCATATTCTTCAAAACACGAGAAACAGTACTGTCGGGGTGAGAAACCCCTAGCATAAATGTGGAATGAATTATAATTAAAAAACGTGTTCATTAAGTGTTAAATTACCGCGCGCCAAGAGACAATGACGTCACGCGAGAGAGCGAGCGAGACAGAGACGTTACTACGCGACGAACAAAGGAATTAGTTCCTTTTTCCGTAATGAAATAAAGCATAAATATTTTCATTGAGAAAAAAGTAAAATTTTATCCATAAATACGCCATAGAATGATAATAATAAACAATACGAAATACTTTACGATCCTTGCGAGAAACGTATAGTTCATTTTCGTGCCATATTAGTGACTCCAATATGACGGCTATTTGTTTACATTGTGAATCAAGCTAACAATTTAATCTTTCATAATGTCTGAAGACTTAGGCACAATTATATACTGCAAGACTCAAGGAATATATTTAAGTATTCTATTCGTAAAGAAATTCTGAGGCAACTCTATTGGGATTGATTAAATAAAATTCAATGTAGTTTATAGCTGTTCAATTAATGCACTATCGGTCGAAAGAATGTATGGAACTAGGAACAGTCCGATTTAGGTGAAATCACTGCTTGACTACAGATTAATATATAATTAGTTTTCAGGGTTTATATAAATAAGTACACGGGAAACGTCGGGCACCCAGCTAGTATAAAATAAAATGATAACTCTGCAGTTATTAATCGTGTCTCGTTGCTCGGATCTCAGAAAAAAAAACATGTTAACGTATTTATTCCGTGCTAACCCGAGCTTACCCAACCGCCAACCCGAATTTGCTCAAATTCTCACGACCCGCGTATTGTATAATAGGCGTATACAAGCCCTCGCGATAAATTATCATTTGATAAATTACCTAATCGATTTTAAGGTTATATTATCGCTACATTATTATTTACTCACGTAACACTCTTCAGGTAACATATCCTCGCCGGGTATTGATCGGTTTGCTAAACTAAGGTTTACCTGCGACAGTTGTTCTTGAGCTTTTGTTTTTCATGTTGTTAATGTAAGTGCCGCCTAGGTGTTGACCTTATCTTCCCATCCTTCTAATGGCGTACCACGTGTCACTGAATACTTTTCCTTTAATTGAATCTCATAGAAGAATTGCATGCTACCGTGGTTGTGTAAGTAGCGAAGCATACAAGGAATAACAATTGTCCCTGTCTCGCATGCGGCACCCACATTAATCACCACGTGCAACCGGGGAAATTAACTTCGACCCCCAACAACAGCCGGCTCGCTCCCAATAAACAACGCCATGTCGTTTGCTTGGAAATTTCAAGGAACATCGATTTCATCAAACACGATTCTGATTCCCGTACAACGCACACTCCACGCCTTATCCGCGACAAGCGAACGGAACACACATGTATTATAGTTTCATTTCATTTGCATATAACGTGAATGCAATATAAAAAAAAGAAGGCGTCCGTCAAGCCTGAAAATGGAATTAAGTAGCTAGAAATAATTTGATTTAATCTAAGTGCCGTGACGGTTAAAATATATACAAAATATAAAAGCATAAAGATTTCAATAATCGTAAAGGCGCTCCAGTGGTCAAATTAATAATAATCAGAATTAAATATTTTCAAGAGAAAACTAAAACCACGGCAAGCCGATGTCACGCAATATCCAAAAAAAATAATTTTAGCTTTCTATCCCCTAGCATCAAATTTACGGTTACGTAAATTATACTTAAAATTCGAATTGCTTGAATTGTCATTGGAAACGAAATCCACTCGCTAACTTTTTTAAATCAAGATTTTTTAGAAAACAATTATTTTATTTAAGTCGCCTTCTGTGTCCCGGCCTAAATGACGTGGTCAATTTCCCGTTCCCTTCCCGGGTCCAACTGAGCTCAAATCTCATAAACCCATGACTTTTGTAACACACTGCATGAATCAACGATGACGAAACCTCATTTAATTTTATTTAACATAATTTTGTTCATCATATCCTTCACAACTCCTCAGCGTAAAATGTTTTAATTGGAAAATAAAAGTCACCACATTGAACTTTTGGATCAATATATTTCTACAAGTATAACAGATAGAAATATTACAGGTTTAACCGTTTTTAAAATGATATGCAAACGATAGTTGTAGCTGTGTCCGCTGAGGAGTTGTATATAGAGAGAAAAATGGACGCTAGTATGACGAGTAACTATGATGGCTGATTCCAATCAATCCTCTGTCGCGGTGTGTTATTTTTAGTTTTCTTAAGAATTTATTGTTAAAATAATTACCATTCCAAAGGAAAAGCATTTTGTTTTATTTTGAGTCCTTGTAATATTATATTCTTAGTAAAATAGTTTCACTGATTCAGCACTCTTCGCCGTTACCAATTCTCATGCTTTTCCATGGAATTATTCTTAATTAATCCGTTTAACTGTAGTTTCTGTGAATGACTGCGGTTATTTCTAAGCGTTTTTAAACACAGGACAACATTCCTTCGTATTTAACGGCTTTTAAAATCGATAGTTTAATATAAAAACAAGTAAAATATTTTAATTGGAAAATGAAATTCACCACATTGAACTTTTGGATCAAAATATTTCTAAAAGTATAAAAGATAGAAATATTACAGGTTTAACCGTTTTTAAAACGATATGCAAACGATAGTTGTAGCTGTGTCCGCTGAGGAGTTGTATATATAGAGAAAAATGGACGCTATTATGACGACGCACTATGATGACTGATTCCAATCAATCCTCTGTCGCAGTGTGTTATTTTTAGTTTTCTTAAAAATTTATTGTTAAAATAATTACCATTCCAAAGGAAAAGCTTTTAGTTTTATTTTGAGTCCTTGTAATATTATATTCTTAGTAAAATAGTTTCACTGATTCAGCACTCTTCACCGCTACCAATTCTCATGCTTTTCCGTGGAATTATTCTTAATTAATCCTTTTAACTGTAGTTTCTGTGAATGACTGCGGTTATTTCTAAGGGTTTTTAAACACAGGACAACATTCCTTCGTATTTAACGGCTTTTAAAATCGATAGTTTAATATAAAAACAAGTCGAGGCTACGTAAAACGAGAATGCTGGGGAAATTTTACGTGTTATATATTGCAACGAATTTGTAGAAAATGTTTGAATTGCTAGGCTTTATGGGGAAGACGGGTATTGGATTAGCGAGGGCTTTGTTCTATTTTCGACCACTAAAACGCCTCGGCCATTCGCAACCTCAATTGACGTAGTCAGAGCTCATGAATCATTTGCGGCGCAGTCATCAATTCAAACCAGCACTCAATTTGAATTCATCAATTTAAAATAAATTTATGGATGCTCACATCGGCAATAGTATAAAATATTCGATTAATTCATCACTCTTGTGCGTGTAATATCTGATTTAACGCTGTCAATAAATTCGAATGGTCCGTGACAATGGTTCTTCGTGGTGTGGAAACGCTTACAACTAAAAACTACATATTTTTAAGTTTAGCAGTCGGTGATTTAACTCTCACCGGCGGTGTTCTTGCTATCCGTGTGTAAATCACGTTATTCCAATGTATATTTGCTTTTCACGTGTTCCCGATCAGATTTTAAAAAGAGTGCATCGATCCGACATCGTGCCGAGTAACGAAATCCCTAATCGCTGACCAGAAATTACACGCTTCCGCCAATTCGCCCGCTTTATTTTTCCAACTCCGGTAGTCATAAGGTGTCGATCACAAAATATTCCTTTATTTTCTTCAATTAAAAGCGCCGGACGCAACGATGGTGAATCCAATTTTTATTAAATGTGTGTCTTGCGTTCCATGGGTCACTAAAATCATGAAAACAATTTTTGTAAATTACTATAACGGAGGGTCTCGTTAGTTAACTATGTGAAATATATTGATTTTTAGTAAGTCCCTGAAGACGAACATTTAAATATTATAGACAACTAGCTCGGTGTCCGGCGTTGCCCGTGTACTTATTTATATAAACCCGAAAAAGTATTTAATTCTATATTAATCTTTAGTCAAGAAGTGATTTAACCTCAATCTAACTGTTCCTAGTTCCGTACATACTTTCGACCAATAGTACATTAATTTAACAGCTATAAAATACATTGAATTTTATTGCATCAATCTCAACAAACATACCTCCGAATTTATTCTTAAATATACTCCTCGAGTATTGCAGGATATAATTGTTCCTCAGTTTTCGGACATTACAAAAGATTAAATAATAGAATCACAATGCAAACAAATGTTCGACATATTGGAGTCACGAAAATTAACGTACATTTTCCGCAAGGGACGTAAACTATTCGTATTGTTTTTTTATTATCATTCGATCGAGTATTTATGAATAAAATTATAGTTTTTATTGAATGAAAATAATTCTGCTTTATTTCATTACGGAAAAAGGAACTATTTCCTTTGTTCGTCGCGTAATAACGTCTCTCTGTCGTGTAATTATCTTAAAATGAGCACATTGTTTAATTATAATTCTTTCCACCTTTATTCTTGGGGTTTCTCACACCCCAGTACCGTTTTGAAGAATGTCTGTACCAATTTCTGTTGTAATCTGTCCACGAGTTTAAATTTGTATAAAAATTAACGTAAATACATACAAACATACATCCTTTTTTTTATTATATAGAAGATAATGTACCTGATCGTATCTTTACCAACTGTTTCAAGCGTTGTCTATCTCCTACAAAATTAGAGACAAATCAAGGCAACCCAATTAGGAAGAACAATTTTGTTCGTCTCACTCGAGGGTCATAGTAATGAAATAGAATTAATATTACGAATTCCGAACGTTCATACAGACGTAGGTCAAAAACTAGAACGTCATGATCCCCGTTCGGAACGACAATTCTTGTCTATTGAAATGGAAACCAGAATTATTTTTTTAAAACAAATAATGGAAATAATTTCGACTATTAAATTAATAGATAAATAAACTGTCTTGGATATGTTTTTACCATTATAATTTTTTTTATTATTCATATAAATATCTTAGTAAAATCTATATGCAAAACATATGAAGCAGATACAACGTAGAAACAAAGGTTTTAATGTATTTGAAAATTAAGGCAGTCACATTTTTCATATTCAAATTCTAAAGAGGTCGTTACATTGTGCAAATTAGTTTTTATTCGTGTGAAATATTGTAGTAGAACTAAAATTGTTTTTACTCATTTAAATTTGCGTATGATAAACTATTTTAATTGAGAGAGAGAGAGTCTTGGATTTGTGCCATTTTATCGCCAATCGGTACCGTATTTCAAGCTGTCCCCCGCGGTCCTCCGCGGCCATTGTTTTATCCGTTCCGCGCTAGGAAATGTAAAAATGTTGCAGCAATCCTTGTCGTTTTTCTCCATGGCGTCCTCAGTGGCCTTGAAGCAGTAGAGGTCAACAAATGAAGAGACAGAAAAAAAAAAGAAGGAATAGCGTACCCGGAATATAACAGCGCGTAAATTTAACGTTGCAGTCACGCCAATTCCAAGTCATAGGCTCCGATTGAAGTCATCTTGCCCGGAACGTCACAATGGCACGGTATCTAGCTTCCTTCTCTGTGCTAACGGCTATGAATAGGCATTGTGTAACTTCCCTAGTCCTGCGTGTCTCGAAACCTGTATAACAACCATACACTCAATAATATTATCTTAGCGAGCGCCACAGCCTCAGTGCACGAACTTAGCCGTTACCGCGAAGGGGAATGCAGACCCCACACAATTCTACGAACATCTTCGCCTTTTTTCGTGGCGCAAATATTATTCGTTGCTTTCGATAGATAAGGCCGGACTGAGAAATTCTCTATGAGTGTGCGAATCATCTGGACCACGCACTGCATTCCTCACCTTCAAGACATAAAACTATGTTTGAAACTTGTAAAGACTCGAATAAACTTTTCTGTTATTCCCCGGTCTTCTACAGATTCCGATTCTTTCTTTTATGAGCAATTCCATGCAACCGTCCATTACCTACTTACAACCGTCACCTGGAAAAAGGTACCGTAACCACGATCAACAAGCCTCCTCTGTTTTCCATACCCAATGTGTTACTAGAACCACTAAAAAGTCTCTTTTTCAATTCACCGTTTTCCAAAGACCACTTTGTAAAATGTAACAAGTCTTTTGTACAGCTCAGCGAAATCATGATATTTTGCCTCATTGCCTATGGCTTTTGATAATGAAAAAAGGCTAATTTTGAATGAAGCACCCAGTTATGACGTACTATCATTAGCAAAAATTGTTCTACAAAGCTCTTTGACTTATATTATTTATTGTTATCGCACCCGATCGTCGCGTACTGAATTCTAATCCTCAACCCGGACTAAAAAAACAATCGTAAGTCAAATTTTGGAAGCTTGCAGATGTCGTGGGGAAACGAGACCATACTATTAGAAAACAGGAGGCGCCTAAAAATTATTCAATTTTTTTAGAAGTATAATATTCTTCTACATACCGATGATACAATCACGAGAAACTGTTTCTGAAAGCGTCTTGCATCCTTCCGGGTCCAGTTCTGCACCCACTGTCCCCGAACGCTGACCCACCCAACCATTACACATACTTATAGTGATTCACTACCGCAGAAAGAGTCGTTCCTGGTTCTCCTCAATTCCATAACTCATACAACCGCTTTTTAACTTCGACTAACTCCGTACACTTTTTTTTTGCGAGGTCAAATAAACGCTAAAATGACGATATATAATTTTAATACCATCAGTTTGTTGTACCAAATTTATAAGGAACATACGGGGATATATTTAAAATAAATTTTATTATTAATGATAATTGTATTCTAATCACATTAAACTACGGTCATCATTTAAGATTTAAAAATCTGATATATTGTAAACAATTACCATTTTAGATTTTTCTGAAAGTGTTACACAAAAAATTTAATAAAAATGCTTTGGATTTGAAATATGATTTTTTAATGCAACCCGTGTTAAAAAAAAGTAATTAATTTGTATATATTATTTTGTTAAACAATTTCCACCGTTACATTTAAAATGTGTAAATATTCTTTTCCTCGTGAAAGGTCGGATTATTGACATGTTAAATAAATTAATTCTCTGTATAAAACATTTGACCCTATTTCACTTATGCCTTTAAATTATTATAAATATTCTCGCCACAGTCTGATCTGGTACTAAGGTTATGCTAATAAAACTGGCACATTTATGACCTCTCTTTTAAAATACAATATTCCATCTTTCAAATAGTGGATTGCGTTCGTCCACCACCTTCCGGGTCTTCATATTAATTAGTTCGCCGTCGAAAGCGTCATTAACAAGCAGGTCCTCCTTGGAATGGGTTCGACTCAATAAGGATCACTTTTCGCTTACAGTTATTCCTTTGCCCACTTTTTATTTTTCTATCTGTCTGCGCCCCCCCCCCCTCCTCGCAACACTAATTAATCTGAGTTTCCTAATGTTAGTCTACAAACGTACACAGACATATATATATATATATAAATGGCCTGTGTGAAAAAAAATCGGTACCCGCCGTATTTCTCTAGAAATAAACTTGGAATGTAAAAATACGAGACCATGTTAGAGTTATTGATTGGTGATTATAAAAACCACCACTCATGATGGTGGGAGCAACTTCGAAACTAGAACTTGTTCTTGAAGATTCTTCAAATAGTGGTGGCGGCCTAAATTTACCATTTTACACTGTTTCTGAAAGTGTTTATAAGAACTCCTCTTGCTTTCTTCCAGGTCCAGTTCGGCACCCACTGTCCTCCAACAGTGACCCCTCAACCCTTACACATACTACAAGTGATTCACTACAACAGGTACAGATCAGGGAAACCATTATCTTTTTCCTCATTGCATATGGCTTTTAATAATGAAAAAAAAAGCTACATTTGATTGTTCACATAGTTTCAGCAGAGAATTTTCCAAGTTTTGATCCACAGTATATTTCTTGGCGGGATTCCGAGCGTTGTTTCACGAGAGTTATTTCTTGGCCCGTCCCAGCGTTGCTCAACATTTGCAGAGAATAGGGCAATACCAACTGCGATAACAGATAGAAGATGGTTAAGATTATGCGCAAGCAGATGAAGGCACTCTGGTGGAATTAGATTAAAAACAAAGATTAAGATTACTGGAGCGCGAGGAACAGGTTGCTCGGAGAGAAAGATCTGCGAGATAAGGCGTCGGAGGAGGCGGGAAACTGAGAAACTGTTAGGGATGTTTGTAAGAGTGGAGTGAGATCAGGTCCGTTCCCAGCTGAAATGGGATTACCAAATTTGGGTTAGTCTGAGTGTGTGCCACGGGGAACTGATTTACGCAGGCCATAACGGGGGCTGTAGACCATTATCGCGGGGTGAGGTGAGTCAGCCAGGCTACACAGGGCGCCGAATTTCGCCTCATCATTTCGGGAACCAGGAATTCCGAATCGAGGCCGGCCTGTGGACGTGCGAGGTAGAGCGAGGTCGACATCTGGCCCTTTGTCCCTTTCCCTTCCCTTCCCTTCCCTCTTCTTCCTCTCCCTAGGGTGCGCAGTCGCGCGTGATGTCTTACTGCAGCCCTGCATTTCCATTTAAATAAAACGCACCCGAGCGCTGTCATTTGGACGTATATTAAGACATCCTGTGTCGCACCTTGGCCAGATTGCGTGCCCATGCTCGCTGAAATATCCTCCAAGACGAGCCAATTTCGTTCATTACATTCCGACGAAAAACAGAAGAAAAATAAACTGACAATCTCACACACAGGGGAAACTGCGATTACCGAGTACAAGCTGAATATCTAACAATATTCCGAGTACAAATACGATTAGAGGACCGCATAAAATCAGCAAATGATTCATCTACTCCATATGAAGTTTTCCCTACAAAATGATCCAACCAGAACGTGGCTGAAGAGATTCTCTCTTTTCTGGCACGAGGGTTAATTTAAATACACAGAACGTGTCTTTCTGACCAGTTTTCTCACAGGCTGTGATCTGCATTACTCTCCGGAACCGCAGGTTAACTTTTGCAAGTTTCAGGGGGGAAAAACCGCGAGATTCCAAATCACTGATACATCAATACTGGAAGATTATGTTTCTCTTAATTATAAAACGTCGATGGTAGAAACTAAGGAATGGTCTAAATTTAACTAGGGGGCAAACAGAAACTAGGGGTGAGAAGTAGTCAAGTATCGACGGAGCGTAGAGAAATATACGTCTTTCTTTAAAACAAGCAAATTTCATATCATACCCTTTTTTTTTAATATTCGGCATTTGTTTTCCTAGTGAATTAGGGCGTTCATCTAAAATAATTTTCTTTCGGGCGGCTTTTACACTAGTGAATGTAGATCAAAAAAATTTATTACAGTTTCCTCTTAGAATTTCTCGTTTCTACTACAATAATTTTAAATTACGTCGTTGACTGCACCTCAAAACTCTACAGTTGCAGTTTGAATATTTTCTTCATAGAAAATTAAGGTAGTTGCGCTTCCGACTCATTTCAAAATATATTTTATCGACAGGGTTAGCAGATATACGAGACTGCTTAGAAAGAAACGATTACAACTAAACCTCTTTTTTTTTTGTTTTCGCGTGAATGTCGGCAGTTCGCGGATCTCATCGACTGAAATAATTTTTTTAAAGTGAAAAATATGCGTCTGCTTAGAAAAATAGCCAAATACAGACAAAAGAAGTTTCTGGAAACCTTTTTGTAGTTTTTCAACTGTGTTGCGCGGTTGCGTCGCTACCTGAAACGTTGTGTGTTATTTAAATTATCACTTCTTTTGTCTGTCTTTCGGCAATTTTTCTTAATATTAATTTTCTTTTAGACATTTTACGTGATCGACCGAGTGAAAATTAGTAGTGGCATTTTCGATTCATTTCCGATAATTTTAAATTTCAGAATCACGCACATGCGTTTTAATACATAGGAAATTCTGTTTTTAAAATGTTATTTGTCAGAATTCTTTTTATGAAACTCGCTTATTAGATATAGATGAATTTATTGTTACAGTAGACCAAGTCGGTCATTTTTTTTTGCTTCCGCATTTATTTCTGTGATAAAATTAATAATCCCGTCATGCAATATTACATACATATGAAAGCGCCAATTTAGGCCTTTATTATCAGAAATAAATAACAATTTTATGGATTACTTGGGGGGGTTCTGTGATTAAAACCAATAAAACGGATTCGTGTTCCTCACGAAATGAAAATATAATTCATATGATCTGAATAAAATTTAAAGAGCGATTTTGCTTATATTTCAGGTCTAATTAAGCGACATACTATTTTTACGTATTTTTCCCCGGAATTGTTTAGCGTGTAAAATAAGGTTTACGTGCACTCCAGTAGTGAAGTTCGATGTTTAATAAAATCGGGACTGTTTCGCCTTAGTCAGTATATCGGTATGAAATAAATTAAATGCTGATACTTACGGGATTCCCGCGCTGAAATTTTTAAAACACTTGTTGACGTTCTGGACAGTTTGATACAAAATATAGCTTAAGGCGACATTTTCAATTATTCCGTTTATAAACAACCTCCATTCGTCGTCAATGTTATAAAAGCTTTCCCACTCTTTATTTTAATGTAAAACGTTTTTCTCTGGAATTTTTGGCTTGGCTTGGGTTTCTTTATTTCGCAACGTCCCGCGGCTGAGGTCACGGGTTCGGCCTTGCGGTTTTTACCCGTATCATCTTAAGTGACGGTGGTTCTAGAAAGCACTTTCGCACGAGCAATTAGCAAATACGCGGCACCTTGCTCTTCCTTTTTCTTCTGTGGGTTGGGCGTAAATATAACAGCATTACGGTGGCGTACCGGAAGTGCCTGATCCGCCAGGAATATTCTCGTACAGCGGCTAACTTCTCCGCCATTTCACGAAAGCGACGTTCCAGATTATAAAATCTCTCTAGGTGTTCACCACTCAAGAGGGGAAAAAATACCGGAACTTCTGTAAAATTTTCGTGTAGGCCAGTTGCAACATTAGCGCAGCGACCCTGTCGCAATTATTCGTCGGTTCTCACTCCCGATTCTGCGGCCGTTTGCTTCAATTGCAGATAAGAATTCTGAGGAATCTTTTCTCAGCCTGTACTCTATTGATAAGACGAGGAAAGGGAAGATCCTCGACAAAAGGAGTGTCCCTGTTCTTCTTCTAAACATAATCGACATTTTAACGACATTTAGACCGTCACGAAAGGTCACTTTTAAAGTAATTTGGACGATCAAATATCGATTTTCACCACTAAAATCCACTTGTATTGGTTCCTGAGAAACTGGATCTAATTTCGTGATATAAACCTCGTATGAATTTATTCCTACAGATCGATTTCTTCTGTCTGATGTATACTCGTATCATTCATTAATATTCGTCATGAATTCCGTAGGCAGCATGATATGCGTTTGATGTAATTGTTCCTGAAAAATCCTTGCTCGTTTCAAAATAAAAATAACATATTCCAGATGATTTACACTACAATATAGTCAAACACACGCAAAATTAGGTGATTTTTTAAAAAATTAAAATTAACTCTTAGTCCGGAGACTTTACAGTTATGATAATTGAACATAATAAAAGTATGTAGAATTGTAAATATTTAACAAATAAAACATAATAAAGGTATTTACAATTTGTATATAATTGCGTTCTTGGGTATGACCCTTGTCATTCCAAGTTAGGGACGAGAGAAACCGACATATTAACGAACGTTATGATGTTTGGGAGCGATCTAATCATCGGGGAAACTTCGTGAAATTAGGCGATGAAAACAAATAACACACAACGTAATCTACAAACTGCTTTCTTCAGGTGAAGAGTTTAGATTAGTTCTGGCTCTTCAAAATTCACGCGGCACAATACAAGCGACGTAAACAAACCAATAAAATTTTATAAAAACCAAGAAGTTAGCTTAACATTTACGGCGTTAAAAATTCTAGTGTTGTTTGCCTCCACGTCTAAAATCTTAGAATTATGCCAATCAAAATAATATTTGGAATTAATAATGTTAGGAGGCAACAGATTGTTTATCAATATGGAGTTTGATGATAGATACGGATTTGTAATGATCTTCTAGTTAGCCCTATGTAGCAGGAATTAAAAAACCAGAATTTGTAATCAAAATAATTATAAGAGTCAAGTGGGTTCTGGTTTTTTTTATCACGAAGGAAAGCGTAGATTTTTAAATTATGTATATCTCATACTCTTCAAAGATTTGGACGATTTTGTCATGTAAAAATTTATAATAATACATATTTTGTGTTGAAGAAACTGGAGATGAGTAGCAGAAGGATATTTTATAAATACTTGATCTTACTAATTTTTTGGTGTTATTAAGAGGGTAGTTAATTAGATAATTTCCTTCGATTGTGCTATGTGAATTTTAAAAGGTTCTCCAACTCTGCGGCATTTATTTTTATCGCCAAATTTTGTGTTTTAGACTATATAATTTTTAAGCGTTAAATTATACACAGTTTTTTAGTTTTACATATCAAATGAAGGTCACGCATTTTTCTTCATTAGAAAGTAATTCTTAGAGGCGTCCACGTCTAAAATATTAGAATTATACCAGTCAAAAAAGTATTTGGAATTTATAATGTTAGGAGGTGACAGATTGTTTATCAATAAGGAGTTTGATGATTGTTTATTAATATACAGAATTTTTTTTTAATCCGAAGATTTTACAATTGTTATACATTGATGACGTTAACGTGTTAAAATTAACTTGAAGAAATGTAGTTGCTTCTTGAGTGAGTAGTTGAAGAGCAAGTTATGAATTATATATACATACATACATATATATAAAATTTGCGGTAGTTGTCAGGTCAATTTGTCGTTTTCAGTTTTTTTTATCACGAAGGAAAGCGTATTGGTAGATTTTTAAATTATGTATATCTCATACTCTTATTTGGACGATTTTGTCATGTAAAAATTTATAACAACAAATATTTGGAGTTGAAGAAACTGGACGTGAGTAGCAGTTGGGTATTGGATAATATTTGATCTTCCTAATTTTTTGGTGTTTGTTAATAAATCTTAATAGGGTAGGCAATTAGACACTGTTTCGATTGTGCTACTGTTCTCAAGTCAATACTTGAATATTTCTGCGGTATTAATTTTTATCGCCAAATTTGGTGTTTTAGGCTAAATCTTTTTTTAAATAATACACATTTTTTTAGTTTTAAATATTAAGTGAAGGTCACGCATATATCTTCATTATCATAAGCTATTAAAGGCTCAATCGCCCTTATTATAATTTTAATATCTGCAGTGTCAAGACCAGTATAAAAATTCCAGGATTCGATGTTAGGCCGTCACTCGTGATGTGAAACGAAACCGGCCAAGTGCATATCTTGGGAGTGTCCGGACTCTGGAACAGTGGACTTTTACACTGATTAGCTCTTCGCAACGCCAGTCCGTCCACATCTAAGCCCTCTCTTCTAACATTTCTTTCAACTTTTTGTTTTCTAAGCCTCTTCACAATGCAAACACTTGTCTAAGTCCTTATCTACAAAATCGGTATATAGTTTCCCGTCGGCGAACCGCGGAATGCAGTTTAGAGCGACGCTCTAAATTTTGTTAATACGGCTCTAAATAACGGAGGCGGCGTGCATTCCGGTTGTTACTCCAAGGTCAAAGCATTCCCAAAAAGTGTGTGTGGGCGACGCCCGCCATCTTGCAATAAGCGACTCGAGGAGAAGTTTCTCCTCATTAAGATATGATTTGGTCTTTAGTGCCTTCAAAACTTACAGCGTGTATTAGTTGGAAACACAGAAAGACACTTAAGGAGCAGTTTGGCATCTGAGATCCAGATTAGCCGCGGGTACAGTCGCTTCGGATGCTTCAGGTGCAGATAGTCCCTGGCCCTGGCGAGCATCGCACTGCGTAAACTAATCCGCTGACCTCCTATTAACACAATACGGAAAAAGCTTCAAGCTCTGAATCTCTAACGCCTTTTGCCTAAAATTTCAACTTTTACCGTTCCGCACATATTTTTACTTGCACGTAAGCTGTAAGACCCTTTTGTACCAACGCGAATCGGACTCACACGTATCTTAAACGATTATTCGTAACCATAAATGCAATATTGAATTAGGATTTTCACTACTCTGGCCACCTAAGTCAAAAAAGACGTTGCGGGAGTGAATGATATAATATATATAGATATATATATATATAAATTATCGAATGAATCATTAACGCACCATAGGAAAAATGTCCGCTGCCATAAAAATCGCCTATTAATTTGTAAAGCGTCATTTTTTACGAATAAAACATTTTTTTTTACAATTTCCACCCGGAACAATAGCGTACAAGGAATTATTCTGGACCATGTAGAAATTTTTGTTGCTCTTTATATCCGCTGCCACAGATTGGTGGCCAACGTCATTCTAGTTATTCCCAGAATTAATAGAGTGGTTAAGAGAGAAATATGTTGAATTAAAAATAAACAGCATCTGTTAACAAAGGAAGACAGATTTAAATTAATAAGAGTCTCCCGGCAGCCTGTTTTCACGAATTCTAATCCACTGCTCGGAACGTGGCCCTTGTCGCATCGTTCCTCGGATAGAATGCTACTTAATGGGCATGCACTCCTCGTAGCTGACTGTAAAAAAAAAAAGGCTACATATGGCCTCCACGCGTGACACGTGTTAGGGCGGCCTGGAAATTCCTTGCGCGGGACAAAGCTGCTAATTAGCATTGTTCCTAGTGCTTTAAGACTCCATCTACAAGGATCCGTTACAAATGCTGCAATTTGCTCAAGACTTTCAACCACACTAATTTACGGACCGGCTGACATTGCAATATTTAGACATCGGAAGACGTAAAATAATTTTAAAATTTACCACTTAATTTAGAAACGTGTAAATAATGAGAATATTGGATAATAAAATTAACAAATAAAAATAAAATTTGCCCAATTATTAAAGTTTCAAATATGCCCTTTGCAAAAAAAAAAATTCCAGCAACTCAAGCAGAAGCAGGTTCTGGTTCTTATCATTCGCTACAACAATAATTGTCCCCTTACAAAAATATGAGAATGCTTCAAATGTGGCGAAATACACGATGAGAGATTGGCGAGACGGAAAAACACTCTTCGACTTTACATACGAATATAACCAAAAATCCCGTAAATCATATTGCTTATTCGTGTGCAGTCTGAAGAAGATTTGTGATATTTATAAATCGTCGTGCGGCAGAATTCTTTTTAACTGACGGTCGTCCTTTACTACATTATTAGGAGAAAAGAAACGTATTTTAAGAAACATGGTATTAAAGGGGGGGAAAAACGGTGACGTGCGTACGCTTCACATATTTATACTTACAAATGAAAGCTGCGGAGTGACAGTGAATGCAAATAGAGTTTCGAGGGCAGCGGAAAAGAGCAAAACAATTTCACTTGTGTTTAACCGGAGGATAAAAATTAGGCAATTTGTTCTTGAGAGTGAATTATAATTGACACAGCTGTAAAAATTGCGAGGAACTAGGAGAAAAATGTGAATAAATGCAGAAATATAGCATGGGAAGAAGAAAATTGACGGGAAGAGACACGCACTAGTCAATTGACAATATTTACTCCGTTCATCTCTGCGCCGTACAACATATTTCTTTTGAAGTCAAACTTTTTTTATGAGCGACAGTACGAGGCTGTGGAACAGTAGTGACGTCATTGATTGAAATTATCATCCCATATTTCAACTGCTTCTACATCTTGAAAAAAATGTGATAAACCATAAAATAAATGGTTAATGAGATTTATTAATAATTTCCTCATTCGCCACAGAAAAAAAATACAATAATTTTTTTTACTTCACGTTAAATACCGCTACAAATCAAAAAAGCTGATCTTTACCCGACTAATATCCCCGATCCTCCATTACTCTTGTAGCATCTGGTCCGCAGCAGCTAATTGCCACATTAATAAAATCAAAACATTTCAAAATAAAGTTGCAAGAAAAATCATCAACTGTCCATGATATTTCCGCAACCACCGAATCCATTCAGACCTAAATATTCCTACAATAGTACAAGTAGCAAAAAAGGCATTCAAGAGCAAACTGCGTACATCCATCCTACATCTTAACCCATTAATTTCACGACCAACCAACAACCTCCCCCCCATCAAATGATGCTAAGAAGATTGAAAAGAAAGAGATCTGCAGTTTTATCAAACTAAAATTATATTCCAGGTTTATCACAACCGTAAAAACATGTCTAGGCGCCCGGCGTTGCCAGTGTATTTATTTATATAAACCCCGAATAAGTATTTAATTCTATATTAATCTTTAGTCAAAAATGTTCCCAGTTCCGTGCATACTTTCGACCGATAGTGCATTAATTTAACAGCTGTACATTGAATTTTATTTTCAATCCCAACAAACATACGAATAGAATACTTAAATATACTCATTGAGTATTGCAGGATATAATTGTCCGTCAGTATTCAGCCATTACGAAAGATTAAATTGACGAAATTCTTAGCTAGATTCCCAAAGTAAACAAATGATCACCATATTGGAGTGACTAATATGGCGCGAAAATTAACTTACATTTTCTGTAAGGATCGTGAAGTATTTCGTATTGGTTTTTTATTATCATCCGATGGAGTATTACTGGATAAAATTATACTTTTTATTCTAAGAAAACATTTCTGCTTTATTTCGTTAAGGGAAAATTAACTACTTATTTTGTTCGTCGCGTAGTAACGTCCCTCTCTCTCTCTCTCGCGTGACGTCATGGTCTTTGCACGCAGTAATTTAACACAAAATTATCTGGTTTTTTAATTACAATTATTTTCACATTTATTCTAGGGTTTTCTCACCACCACAGTACCGTTTCTCGTGTTTTTAAGAATATGTGTAAACAAGTTATGTCGAAATTTGTCCACGAGTTAAAATTTATATGCAGATTAACCTAAATACATACATACAAATATACGTCCTTTTTTTATTATATAGATATCATAATGATAAACTCATTTAGATAATAAGTTACGAAATAATATTTAAAAAAAAGGTTAAATGCGTCAGTAGTGCCAATAAACAATCTAAGTAAAACGGTCTACCTTACATACTTTTCGACTCTGGGTTCAACAAATACACATCGGGTTCCAAATTTAAGCGAATATTAGTCCTATCTATTTCTTCAGTTATTAAAATCGGTGGTTAATTATATATACATTGGCTTAATCTAAATAATGATATGTAATTATTTTCCTAAATGCATGTGTGACATGTAATCGTTCTGTAAACTCCAAAACTTCCGCGTTTCCGCGTGCTGTTATTGAATGTCGCAGAAACATGCACACGGAAATAAATAACGGATCTTCACGTCTCGCAACAGCCCTTGAAATAATTAATTGCCCGGAGTAGACGTAATGAAAGCCGGAAGTTCCCCTCCAGAGTCAGGGTTTCCTGTCCTGCCGAAACTCAGACACCTCAAACACATTCCTTCCCCATGGAAACACCTACTGGCCACATTCCATCGATTCTTCCTTATCAACACTAAAAGTTTGACTACGTTCAAAAGCCCCGGGCACTAATTTTATCCGCAAAGCGAGATATATTTTCTTTGTTGCGAGATAACTGTAGATGCACAACCGATTTACTCGTTCAGAGGTCCATCCTTATCGCTAAACCGCAACAATAAAAAAGATCAGTCGTACACTTCTTTCCATCAATTCCGTGAAGGGAGCCAACATACGCTAACACAGTTACAAACAAGTGAGCTTGGTGTTACAAAACAATCGTTACGAGGAAAAATATTCAAGTGGCGGATATGAATTAAATTGCAAAGAAATGGACCACTGTGAAAATGAATAAAAATGGAAGTCGGCTCAGAGATGAAATTAGGCGATTCTGTATAAGACAATTGGGAGGACCGAATAATACCACTGAAACAAAAATACGACTTCCACGAAACGTGCATCATCTGAAGTTATTTTCGATACGTCTCGACCGTTGTTAAATGAGTGCACCTATAAAGAGAATTAACTATAAACATTGGCATTTCACCCGCGGCTGACGTGAATAGTCCACAGGGATGCTGTGAAATGTGCAGCCATCTTAAAAAGAAAAACGAGCGTCTCAGAACCATAGCAACCCGATGTGAAAATAAACACGGCAAATAACGAGATCTTCGAGCTCTCATTTAAGACAACTAAACAGCCAGCGAGACTTGGAACGCATACATTTATGAGGCATAAATCTCGCAAACAGGTTTGTCGCGCAAGTGCATACAGAAGCTTCGATGGCGAATTACGCTTCGGCAACACTCGGGGGAAAGGGGA
The DNA here is from genome assembly GCA_037074705.1 of Zhengitettix transpicula. Classification (NCBI taxonomy): domain Eukaryota; kingdom Metazoa; phylum Arthropoda; class Insecta; order Orthoptera; family Tetrigidae; genus Zhengitettix; species Zhengitettix transpicula. The sequence goes on from CM073595.1 coordinate 7,592,642, forward strand.
TAATACTTGGGGGTCTGCCACGTCTCAGTCTAGATCGGTGTTTTCCAACGTCGGTCCCTCGCCCCCACAGAGAGGGGGGGGGGATCGAAAATAAGCTCGTATAGAGTTTAAAAGCCAGCCGCAGGGTACGATTAAACTTGTACAAAGCGAAAAATGGTTGGTATCTCAAGTATAAATAAACATTTGTTAAGCGTTGTACTGTCTATAGAGCCACAATTTTAAAGATTGGACTAATATAGACTAGAATTAACTCTGAGAGTATTGTTTACTATGTCGAGTACGAACGGTGTTGCTATGCGCATGCGCCAAGTCTCTACAGTAATAAATGAAATAGGACCTTAATTTCATACAAAAGGCATCTCAGATTATAATAAATCAACACTTGGTTCATGAACATGAAAATTATTTTTGAAGAACGGTGATACACAAGTTGTAATTCTTTATGTAATAATTCAATTTTTGAATATAAAATAATTGTATATGTTACATAGCATTATAAAGTCTTATGTGGGACAAGATATAAAAAAAAGTTAGGAAACACGAGTTTACTACGAAGGAGTCAGGCAAACGTGATATCTATGAATATATGACAAATCCATTTCTGCTCAAAGTTTCTACACATCGCATTACATTTTTTCACTACATATATATATATATATATATATATATTGTAATTCCTATTAATTAAGGCATTAATTGTGTAATTGATAATCTGAATTGTTAGAGAAACATTCTTGACGGCGGTACCGAACACCACAGACAACAATGTAGCCGAGTATTGTTTTCTTTGTTGGAGGAGGAATGCGCGCTCAAAATTGCGGGACGGCAGTCTTCAGTTTGGCTGGAAGGTTTGTTGAGCACAGGTCGTTTTAAAATCGACGAGATATTATATTAAAAAGCATTAAGTTGGCTGGAAGGACCGGTCAAGGACAGGTTGTAGAGATATTCTTTTAAAGAGTTCAGTTAAGTAGAAGCAGACAGACACAACAGTAATTGGTTAAGTTGAAATAGACGAGACCAGTTCAAATATTCAACGGAAATTTGTAAAGAAATATTGAGGACTATCAACCAACAGAGTTGAGTGGTTAATGAACGTTTTGCTCATAGAGAAAACATTTACGCAAGCATAACTATAAAACCTGCTAAGCTGGGCAGCAGTGAGTAACTCAATCGAGTGAGGGAAAGACGAAGAAGAGGCTCCTGGTTCCTGACGTTGTTTCAGAAATATTTAAATTAGAATCTGTGAGTTTAGTAGAAGCTGTGCAAAACCCGTCACCGTGCTTCGTAAATCAAAAGTATCCTAGAAGCAGTGGGCAGCCGTAAGTACCAATAGAAAACAATTAATTGTGTAAATCGAATTAAAAGATAGATGTCAGATATCGTTCCTTTCTTATTGATAAAAATTGTAAATTAGAATCCATCTTTGTAGTTTCAGTTCGTCGACAAGTAAATTTCATCTTTGTTAATTGATGAGTAAAATCTTTTCCTTTTAAATTTAATTTTGTGTTCTTTAATTATTTTGAATGATTCGCCGTTATCAAACCCAGTAGAGACCTTGAGATATTTTTTAAATTGTATAATTGTTTCAAGTATTGATAATAAAATTTGTTTGTAAAAGTTAAATTAGTTTTTATTTATTTAAACGCCTTTAATTTGATTATTACAATATATATATATATATATATATATATATATATATATATATATATATTTATATATATATAATGTCGTAACCAACAGTAAAATTAAAATGAAAGGAAACATTTATTCAAGAAAAATCATTAAAGGATATTTGAAGTATGATGACTTCCATAATTCTGAGCCTTAGAAACTGATTTTTGCCTTAGGGTGACATCTCATATATGAACAGAGATAAATTTCAAAGAAAAAAATATTATTTAAAGCATAATATAATTGCAGCACCGCCCAAACTGGTATTTTGTTCACTCATTTGATAAACCTCATCCGATAATCTCTTTAATGGTCACTATTTTCCGAGAAAAATCGGGTAGAAATTTTGACAACATAAGAGGCTCGATAAATATGACCGGGGATGCATACAGAATTTCCATCGTTCCTTTTTCAGTCTTAAACAATTAGTGGGATGTTGTTTCGAACGCACAATATAAATTAAATTTGGAGAATTACACGCAGAAGTGTTTAAATCAAACGATGTGGTGGATAGTGGTTCGGATTATTGCGATAACGGTACTGGAAAATTTAGTTACACCAAACTCGTATATTTCACTTACTACTTAATCAACGCTGTTATCTGGCCGATCAACCTTATTAATTATCCTATTCGCCTTCAGTCATTTTGACGAGACAAAGTTAGTCGCTGGAATTGACAGTATTTGACGACGTTGTTAATTTTATTGAAACAAAGTTCGTAATAAAGCTACTAAAAAAACACTATATTAATTATGCTGGGGCACTGCCAATTTATATTTTTAAGCGGCGAGAGTGAATGCGAGAAAAATAATATGTTGGTGCGAAAGGAAAATGTATGAACAACTTTTTTATTTGGCACAATACGTGACATGCGACAAAATATTTGTCTCTGCATTGTATTGCTTCTCTGACTAACAGCCTCAAAATCGTACACTTTTAAAGTTAAAGATGACCACAAATCTTTTCAGGAACGTCTCGGGTGCTTATGATTGCCAATCACAACATATATATTAATTTGGTATTTTACGGAGGAAACTGGCTCCTCATTTCACGGATTTAATACCGTGCGTGATCTCAGCAGAATATATACGGTTTATTTAAAATTGTTTACTGACACTGTATAATTTTCTTTAATTGTAAAGGATTTCAATCGGATAGTGTGAAAGAACTAAAAATGAATCACGTTGTTAGCGGTAGTTAAAGATCAGCAGAAGGTAATTTGATGGAAATAGGGGAAAAAATTGACAATGGAACACTTTCCTGTGCATTTTTGTAAATAACAATAAATGGAAATGAAATATGTTGTTAAAGGTTGGTAGTTTGATTTCACGGTCCATCTCAATTCGATCGTGGATTAGCACCGTTTCGTGATAGACAGACACTGACGAAAAAAAAAAAGCACTCAGGATGAGTGGTGGAAATGAAATAAAAATCCGAGGGTTTGACAGCTCAAGTGACTGTATTTAAATGATTACAACGCAAGATAAAACGTCCAACGGAGCTGGTAGCACGGAAAATACGACTAATCCCGTATTAGTAGTGTGAATCAACTGGATACAGGTGGCGGAATGGAGATATTTTCTCCGAAGACGAGACGGCCCAGAAGTGACACAAATGGACCTCGATATCCTGGGAATCGTCGCCGTGTCCGAGCTGATCGCAGACTTGTTCATTACGGAAAGATCTGGAGATGGGACCCCGGTCACTTGAACGTGACTCAGCCAGTTCTCGGACACAAATGCAATGTGTGGACGGCCGTTATCCTGTTAACAGCCTGCTCCAGGATTCCGTCTCAGGTATGCGGACGGCGGTCGTCACTGACGTCGTCCGGATCACTATCAGCGGTGGACCTACCCCTTGTTTCCCTTCACCACGGTGGAAGGGGGAGAAAAGCCGCCGTTTCTCTCACAACTTTCGCAGCTAAAGCGACTAACATGTGCAAAGTTGAGATGATCCGCGATATTGCCGAAGCGACGTCCATCTCTGACGTCACTGAGCGTGAGACTACCGCCTGTGTGTCCACGGTCTACGTGCGAGACTCTGTGGGGGATGACGCGAGGTGTTGTGAGGGATTTGAGAACCTTTGCTCGGGTGGCAGTCGCAGATGCCACAGGGTTGAGGAGTGTTCGGCCGGAGCACAATACGCCGATCCTCCCTTTGTGTGGCCTGCTTCGTCGACAGAAACCTTGACGACGTCTTTAGGTGCCCTCTTTCAGTCGTTGGTTCCAACATCGGGCTACAGTGACATCTGTAAGCAGGATACCGCAGCACCCGGCGTCACGTAACCCCACAATGCGACACCTATCATATTCCATGAGGAGCTGCTGGTGACGCTGCTCAGTGTCCAGTGGCTCCTGCTTGATAACTCTTATCGCTCCTTCTGACGATCGTCCTTCATGTGACACCTCCCTGCATATTGAATCATTTCTTATTCATCAGCAATAGCCACACTACTTCAATTACGTCCAAATAGAATTAATTCTCGACATTGCATTTTTTTTGTCATTCATTATAAATTCACGGTATATCCCAATTGTATTTGACATTTCGTTTTATATATATATATATATATATATATATATATATATTTCCATTCACATTGTAACTGAACGATGCACTTCACTGTGTTACACTTAAATAATTTCGGAATAACAGGAGAAATATTTAAATTATTGTGATCGGTTATTCGTGGTTCTATTTGTTTCAACTGTCCTGACCGCTTCACGTCGTATAATAGACTACGTCCAACATATTTTATCGGTTCCTATTACAACTGTAACTTCTGCTGCACTAGGTTCCAATAACAATTTAATATTCTATAAGACTGTCTCATTCCAAATTTCTACTTACATTATACGTTAACGGCTACCGTTATAAGATAAACTTCAAAATATAAATATATTGAAAATTGTGTACCTTCTAAGCTACTAGATTGTGACGGAATATTGTCCACATCGCGCGGTTTTCTAGGCTAATTGAAGCATGTGCGAAACACCGTGGCCAATTAAAAGATTATGATACGAGCAGAAAGTCTGAAATTAAATCATTTGGATGCTCAGAAATAAAAGAAGTAAACGTGCAAACAGTAGAAAAATTTACTGATATCGATACGAGGTGTAAATAACAATAATATAACATTACAAAACGTAAAGGACACTTTCAACTGTCCTGCGTCTTCGAGCGTTTCTTAAAAGCCCAGGTAAATTCAAAGAATACAAAGAAAGTGTTTCTCTGCGATATATTTTATTCTTGCCTCGTGTCGGGTCAATGTGGTCAACGGTGCATCTCAATATGAAGATTTGACACTGTTAAGTGATGTGTAGATGTGTACAGCTTTAAAGTAATTGTAGTTGATCGGCCGGTCCGGGCTATTGTTCGGGGAGAGATGTGGCAACGCCGCAGACCAAGCGACGAATACCTTACGGAGGCCTGGCCATCCTGCCTTCACCTCACATCCTTCCACTACTAATAAATACCACGAAAATGTTGTCTTCCTCCCCAGAAACGGGAAACAAAACTGCCAATTCAGGAGAAATAGGAACAGAGCTCGTTCAATCGATACACCGCACTCGGCAGTGCCTAAGCAAAGATAATGGAAATCGTAAAAACTCATATATATATATATATATATATATATATATATATATATATATACATATATATATATACATATATACGAAAAAACCGTAACGAGGCAACGAATCAAAGTGGGGAAATCATACATTTCTAAGCGACCGGATTGATTCGTTTGAAGAATGAAACGCCAAGGAAACGTTTGTGCAGTCATTTAATAATAGTAAATCTACGATGCAATTGCAAATATGAAATTGGTCCGTTACTGAAGTGTGGAAAATGGAGCTGCTTTTTGAGATTCTTTGACTTGCCCGGTAATTGGATGTGACACAAATGTTTCGTTGTTTATTCGGAAACTGTCGCAAAAAAGAAAAATGAATAATAGCGGGCCCAATAATGAGACATACGAGAAAAAGACTTTTCCTGTCTAGAAAAATATTGGAAAATTTATAGACTCCCACACATTTATCCGAGAAAACAAGAACAATAAAATAACTGTCACGGGTCCACAAAGAGTATATTTCTGGTTATAAGGACAACTGACTTCAATGAATGGGGACAAGAACATCTTTACGAACGGATTAAATACCACAGACTTTATTTAAACACCGTGGTCAATAATTGCAACAACAACAAAAATTGCTCGTTTAAAATTTATCACATCGCTTCAAGGGAAATTACTATTTAAGGTATTTCATTTATCAATTGATCGGAATGGATATGAAACGGCATTCGTCTATTATTAACAAATTTCTGAAAATATATTTTTAAAATTTCACCGTGAATTCTGATCGATCGCAATACCATGAATATATTTAAATTTAATAACTCGCATTGACGATAAACACGAGCGTATTGATTCGGAATAGCGTGAATTTAAAGCTAATGAAAGTGACATTTATCTGTATTGTAAAATTGAAGAAAATAACTACAAGAAATTTCGTTTTTTACCGATCGATGCATAAAAATTAAGTGCCTGAAATAAGGACTAGAAAATAGTCGGAGCAACGCAAGAAATAAATGCTGTTTCTTATAGGACCCTTTAATTATTGATTTACTAATTCTCCTCATGATGGATGATAAATAATGACACCGTTAGGATATAAATTCAAAGTGTGGCCATTCTTTCGAGTAATAGTCTTTTTTTTTTAATTTGGGGCTAGATGTCTATTCTTTAAGACTTGATGAGCGGTACACGGGCATCGCCTTCCGCACTCCAATTACCAGCTTATAGGCCGTTACGTTATTCTTCTTTTTATGATGGTCGCATCGCGAGACGGACAACAATGGAAAGAATGCGTTTCACACCTTATTACACATTTACTTAAGCACTCACGACTCTCACATATGCAAGGTAACAATTCCCGGCACCACAAAAATCAGAGGTTTACGGACGTCATTAGCTGATACAATACAATGGCACCACTTTAATTTGAGGAGGGGTTCCACGACGGAATTATGGTCGGACGAAGAAACAATACGAGAAGAACGGATGCAGAATCGGGCACTCTCGTCAACAAAGAAAACCTCGTGTATCTGGGGCCAGGTTATTGAATGAAACGAAGCAGAGCGACGCTCGCCGAAGTCGCCCGAGACATCCTCAGGTAAGATTTACCCCCAGGTAACCGTAAAGGCACCGACAAATCTCTCAAGCTTCCGGTTCGTCAGGTCGGTTTTGGGAAAATAAAAACAATCTCCCCTGACTCTGGTACACGTCGGTATGCGCGGGTTGCATACATTCAAATACAATTCATGTCCGCGACGCGAGGAGAAACACAAGTGGCAGACGGGAAAATCCTCCACGTAGAAATGTGAACGCTACACACACGCACAGGTATTGTCCAGTAATTATTCCGTCCCGCCTCACTAAACCGTCGTTAGCGAAATGTGCCGTGAACAGAGAACCTACACAATACCGTCAGGTTCATTAAATTAAATTCTGCGGGGGCTTGAACAGCAGAACCGAAGCTGACTTGGGCATTTTCACACCGGCGACCGCTGGGATGGCGAGAGGTCCCGAGGGACGAGTAAAACCTAATCATGTCCGCGATCTCAACTAGAAAAATTCGTCACTTCCCCCCTGAGAAGTCCTTCTGGAAGGCGTCCCGACGGACAACGGTCATCACACACGGGCTCCAGTACTTGCGCAGCGTAACTATAGCTCACGGACAAAAATCGGACGTTTCTAAGGGCGTAATTGAGTTGATAGGAAATAATGGCCCCACTTTGTGGAGGGCTTCGGCGACGGGGTAATGGTCTGGCAGAAGAAACAATGCGGGGGCGACGTCAACAAAGAAAGCGCCAGGTTATTGAATGAAACGAAGCGCAGCGTCTTCCGCCGAACTTGCCCGAGACATCCTCAGGTAACAATTACCCGCAAATTAATTGCACGCTACGTACTTAAAAAGAGATGATCCTCAAAGTGAAATTTAAATTATGTATCATATGTACAATAGAATACACAATTGAATCAAGCGGCGACAGATCGGCGGTGGTGATACAAGAAATGCGCGCTAACATCGTTGTCGATGACATCGGAAATAATAACTGGGAACGCTCGATATATACAACACTCCAAAATTGCTTCACAAACAAAACTCCAAAGAGTGTAGTACTGAATACATTCCAGGAACACGATTAGATCGTATTTGGATCGGTGAGAACTTCTTGAAGACAAGCGTTTTACACGTCTCCTCATTTGGCCACGGATTTCTCCCAACTTCACGTAACAATCACTGGAACACCTCCGTGTTAATGAACAGAGAAATTTCGAATGATTTTTTTTTTCCCCTTACCGAGTCCGGAGCATTCGGGTTTCTGATCAGCTAACACACGTCCTCCGACAAATGAAAGGCTGTTATATTGCTCTCGAGGCAGTTGAAAGATTCTCGTGATGAGAAAAAAAAAATAAACCCCGTCCACATGTAATTATTCACTACAATAGCACAAAAGACGCCGAGGATTTTACGTCTAGAATATATTCACGCGTATTCCTTCGACGGGGAATTTAGTTTTCTCGAAAATTACTCGCGCCGCGGCCTTTCTGCGCGCATTCATCAATTTTCCACGCAAAATAATTATGACGCACGTAACAACGGCAGATAGCGCGTACGTTCCCCCGCGCCCCCGCACATTTCCGAGCAGAAAATAGGATTCTTAATTTTTTTTTTTCGCTCTCTGAACGTGTAAGCGGTGCCATCGATTTATGTTCGGAGCAACGCGTTGAATTATAGGAACAAACCGTGGCGTTAAAAAAATTGCGACGGTCATAGACGCGACCGGTGTTCCAAATTGCTTGTGTGGATGAAAAAAAAGGAAAAGGGATGAGCACTGTCCTATTGTGACGCTATCGTATTATATGTGAAATTTGGAAGGTTTTTTTTTTTTAAAAAAAGTTACTTGACAGTTTGAATTCTCGCGGAATTTTATCGTCACCGTTTCAGCGGGAGATCCTCATGGTGGCACAAATTGACAGTGAAAAAATATCTTGGGAGAAGAGACAGTCCCACGACGAGTATATTTCGTCGACGCTTGAATTTAGGAAACTAAGAAACACATGGCCAGGGAGCCACGGAAATAACAAAGGGGAAATGAAACCTTTCTGCGGGAACGGGGCAGCCATCTTGGTATTCACCTGTGTTCGTCCTCCTTTAATTACCTATGAAGTATGTTCGAAACGATCCGGGAAATGCCCCGCTCGGGATACGAACCCTAGGCAAAGCGCAAACGACGGATAACTCGCACTGACACACGTGGCGCAGACGACAAACTCGCACAATTTACGCAATTGTGTAGAGAAAAATCTGCTCCGCAGAAAACGTCGGTAATTTCGGAGAAGAGACCCCCGAAGACGTCGCTGGAAACAAGGGAACTATAACGGTGTCGTTAAATTAAATGACTTGCTAGATATCTGAAGGAAATCGAGGCGTGAAAAAGTAGACAAGCAAAAAGAGAAAATAATATACGCAATTAAAACCTCTTCAGAACCTTGGTAGACAATAATCATTCTGAAGAGTTCACCCTTTGACCGAGGATGCAAGAAAAACGAACGAGGTCCGCATTCCAAAAGTATTCCTTTACGCAGACCTCGCGTCCGTTTCAGAAAGTCTATAACAACACACATGGGGGTTTTAACAGGAATCTGGATTTACACAAACATGCACAAACATTAAAACGAGCGAGGTTTCGGAGACGAAATGACGCATCCCGCGTCACACACGAAAAGCGTCGTACACAAGAAGGGGAACGCGACGTTCACAAGGAGCGGGTAGAACACAGATACCGTAGGGAGGAACAGGGAAAATTCGGGGTACGCCAGTTCTCACGTCGCGTCGCATCTTCCAAGCGTCCGGGGCAACGGAGCACAGTCACAACACGTCTCACTCGGCGTAACATCTATCATGCTTACGTACCTACGGTTGTCAGGTGAGTTACTCGCAGGAGAGATTCATCGGGGCCGGAGTCTCATGGCGAGGCCCGTGGCCCGAGCACGCGGCTGCACATGACTCGCACTAGCTAGCACGATGACGATGCTCCTGGCTCGTGGGCGGAGATGACTGGCGACACGTCCAACTGCGAGGCTGGCTTCACTCCGACTGCGGCCGAAGCTCTGCCTGGAGCCGCGCCTGCACTGCCGCGTTTGCCGCCAGAGGCCCTCAGCGTGCGCTGCGCCCACCGGGGCACCAGGGTTGCCATGTCGACGGCGCTGCTGCTACATCTACGCGGGCCACGGCGCAGCCACCACTTGGGTCCGCATCTGCTCTCGTGATGCATCACTTCGACGGGAATTTCACCGCGTTATTTTCGGCCTAAACCCCAACCGATTATGACATAATACAATACCTAAGGTACACACACACAAAAGAAAACCGCCCCCGCAAGAACAGCCAGCACCCCCAAAACTTCTATGCAACTTTTGAAGGCAACCCCAGAATTTTCAATAAATACAGTTTTCGAAGGCATGTTTACAAACAAAATTTCCAGGTACTCCCTTAACGAAACAAACGTACGAAATTACAGACGGCCTTTCAACTTTACTCGACGCTCAGTGGACGGGCAAGGGCGGCAAAAATCTGTCGTCGAACTTTTTTAAACGCAACTCGAACATTGCAATCGCTTTGTTTAAAACTTGGACAAGACAACCGACGTCCAAATTCTGTTTGTTAATATGATCGCACTTTTAAAACTAAACAAAGACAGAAAACCCACGGACGTGGAAAAATAGCACTCGATTTTAGAACAGAAGTATAAGTAATTGGAACTATTTCCCAGACATAGGAATTCCAAAAGTCAAAAATACAGAATGGATAGTATAGTATGATTTTTATTTAGGTAACAGTGAAATGCTGAAGTGTTTCAGATTCATTCCAAAGTGAATGTATATATATATATATATATATATATATATATATATATATGTGTGTGTGTGTGTGTGTGTGTGTGTGTAAAATTCATTATACACGCAACGTTGGAGTAAAGTGACGGAAACATTAATTGCGAGTTAGAAATTCAATTACGCAGTGATAGTACTGAGTGACGGAAAAGTTATTTACAAAAAAATTAGTCATTGAAATAATATTATAAATAAATTTTATTAAGTCAGAAAATTATGCTTATTTTCAAAACAAAAAATACACTGACGTTTCGTCCGGTTTTAGGACCTATTCAGATTTTATAGTTTTGTATGTTTATAGCATATACAAAAATATTTATAGACAACGGTTTACTGCCTGTTGGAACCGAAATGTTAATAAACTGTATTCTGACTTAAGGTAGTTTATTTAAATAAATAGTGTTATTTTTTTAAACCATAATTTCCACCAGTAACAAATTTATTTTCAGTAATTAAGATCCTTAATTCATTCTGAATTTTCTGCTCACGTGTGGTAGCTGAAAACTCATTTTCTATATAAGCATAAATGTTTATTTATTTATTTACATTATTGTTGATAGTTTTTTTCGTTTAAACCATAATTTCCACCGGTAACAAATTTATTTTCAGTATATAAATTCCTTAATTCATTCTGAATTTTCTGGTCACGTGTCGTAGCTGAAAAATTATTTTCGATATAAGAATAAAAGTTTATTAATTTATTTACATTATTATTGATAGTTTTTTCTTTTAAACCATAATTTCCACCAGTAACAAATTTATTTTCAGAAATTAAGTTCCTTAATTCATTCTGAGTTTTCTGGTCACGTGTCGTAACTGAAAACTTATTTTCGATATAGGCGTAAAATTAGGAAACATAATGCTGTCTTTATTTGACATATTTCTGCACAGTAGAGCAACGAGGTCATGAGAGTTCGAACATCGGAAAAATTATTTGAGGACTGTATCACTGCTTGAACTTTCTGATGTTGATATAATAAAGTATTTTTAATTTGTTTGGTGTTGCATTTAATCGTAGTAAGATATATTTCATGACCATTAAATTTAGATGTCTCAGTTATCTGATTTATTAATCTAAATAAAATCGTATTATATATATATAATATATACGGAGTCGTTCCACGCTATGACGGCCGTATCAGGCTACGCCGTAAGGGTGCGGAATCCAAATACCATTTGAACCATTCAAAAATGAAAAATATTATTTTAAAGCACTTTATATAATCAGAAAAAAATTGTATTATATTATATTATTTGAAAGCAATTTTTATAGTCAGAAAAAAACTTCGGATATTTTTGGAAAAGATCACAACCAAAAGTTGTCTTAAAAAATTTAAGGAGTGCCATTTCGAAGACTAGCGTCATACTGAGAAAATTTACCGCACAATCATACTTACATACCTATATATATATATATATATATATATATATATACTAGCTGAGTGCCCGGCGTTGCCCGTGTCTTATTTATATAAACCCGAAAAAGAATTTAATTCTATATTAATCTTTAGTCAAGAAGACACAACCTAAATCTAACTATTCCTAGTTCCGTACACAATTTCGACCAATAGTGCTTTAATTGAACAGCTATAAAATACTTTGAATTTTATTGCATCAATCTCAACAAACATACCTCCGAATTTCTTTACCAATACATAAATATACTGCATTAATTTAATAGCTATAAGATACATAGAATTTAATTGCATAATAGCAACAAACATACCATCGTTATTCTTTAGAAATATAATTCTCCGCGAACAAATAATTGTCAGTAAGTCTTCAGACAGTACTTCTTGAGTATTGCAGGATATAATTGTCCATCAGTATTCGCACATTACGAAGGATTGAAGTGATCAAATTGATAGCTACATTCCAAATGTAAAGAAATGGTGGCCATATTGCACTCACTAAATTAACTAACATTTTCCGCAACGATTGTAAAGTATTTTGTATTGTTTTTTATTATCACTCGATGGAGTATTACTGGATAGAATTATACTTTTATTCAATGAAAATATTTCTGCTTCATTTCATTACGGAAAAATCGAACTATTTCCTTTGTTCGTCGCGTAATAACGTCTCTCTCTGTCGCGTGATGTCATGATATATTGGCGCAGTAATTTATCACTTAATGATCACTTTTTAAAATTATAATTCTTTTCACATTTATGCTAGTGGTTTGTCACCCCCACAGTACCGGTTCTCGATTTTGGCAGAATACGTATACCAATTTTTGTTTCATTCTGTCCACGCGATAAAATTTGTATAAAGAACAACGTAAATACATACATACATACAAATATACATCCTTTTTTATTATATATATATATAGTTTGTGATTCCAATGTTTTAGTACAATACGATGCATTTGATCCTCTGTCTCTTCTCCAACTCTCATATTTTCACTCATATAACTGCAATTTCCATTGTGTAAAATTTTATAACAACAAATAGAAAAAGTTCTCATAGTTAACATTAGAATTGTAATATAAAAGATTAATCATAAAGAAAATATAGATAAACATTTGTGTCAAAAATTTGATGGAAATAATTGTCATTATTTTTATGTGGCATGGTTATATATTTACGTAATTATATGAACATATTATCAGACTAGTTCGAATTCCTCATCGATGTCTTAACAAATAAAAACTGTGCAGCGTATGGCCGTATTCATATTTGTTCTCGCTTTTCAAGTTTCTAAATTTAAATCCCGAATGAATACTTTTTATCTGGGCCACAAATACCTTACGTGTGCAAGATTCTCCCAAATTCGTCCTTCCTTGCTTGCACGAGCTAAGTTAATTTGGTGTAACCCTAGAGAGCTACCTGACTCCGCTGTTACTGTCCAAATGTGATGTAATAAGGCTTCGGTATAAGGATTTGTAGCCCAAGTTGAGGTGGGATAAAAGATTACTATCATGTCACAACGTTCGCCGTAGCCAAATTACTAATGCTGAAACCCCACAAATAACGACAATAGAACGGCTATGAATTCCTCGCCGTTGGGGAGAAACAATACGCGGCAGAAATGAGAAGATAAATCAAAACCAGAATCTCACAGATGAACTATAAAATCAACATAACCGGAACATGAACTATGTAACTTGTCCCGCGGTCAACCTTTACAAACGAAAATTTAATTAGAATCAATCACAGTAAAAAGACGCGATTTTAGAATCTATGCTGACCCAGATGAATTACACAGTTCAAACATAATTATTCTGCCCGTTCATTAAGTTCCATCACCACGGAGACAACTTTCACATGTAGCTCACTCTATGACTACGAGTGGTCCGACGTTATAAATATTTTTTCATCACCAAATAAATCAGACACATGGATATCAACCATATTTGTTCACCTCCGCCAACGTTCCGTAAGAGTGTTTTTCATATACATCAATTAAATACGTAAATAAATAATGTTTATGATTAAGAACATATAAAATCAAACTGCTATTTTAATTTTAAAAATATCTAAAAGTTTATTTATTAATTCATTAAGTATAATGTATATTGTAATGCCAATTAATTAAGCCATTAATTGTTTGTACGTAAAATTTGAATTGTTTGATAAATCCATTATAGCGGTCTGATCTAACAAAGCAACAATGAGAGAAGCGAGCTCACTTTGCTTTGTCGAAAAAATAAAAATGGCGTATGCGCGCTAAAACTCGGGAGAACTAGGAGGTCAGTTCGCGGAAAAACATCGTGAGGAGCAGAACAAGTAATATAACTGTTAGTTGGTGGCGGGACATTTCAGAGGACGGAACAAATAATACTAGAGCAGAGACTAGTCGTCGTTAATGTATTATTAAACAAAGTTGTGAATTTAAGACAAAGTAAAAACATTCACGGAAGTATTACATCGTAAATATCGCTAAGTAAAAGCAGTTTACGTCTATAGCCAGCCGGAATAGTAAAGTTGCAGTTAAAGTCCAAAGCGGTAAAAGACTAACAAATCTACGAATCATAAGATTCGTATAAGGCAAGCAGACATCAGATAGCTGACATTCAGGAGGACCATCCGAGTTACTGGGAGCCTATCAATTTTGACTTCAATAGTGTAAAACCTGTGAGTCGACTTTTAGAATCAGTGTATAATTTTGCAATAGTGTACTTCCGAAACAAAAAAGAATGCTGGTACCAGCTGGACAGATGTAAGTAACAAAACCAAACTAATGATTAATTGTAAACGTAATTAAAGGATAGAGTCAGATTTCGTTCTCTTTTAATTGTCAATCAAAGTTAATTTATTTACTTTTAATTTCTTTCTATCGACATATTGTTTAGGTAAATGTGAACTGTTGGTTAATAAGATTTTTAAATCGATTTGTTGTGTCCATTATCAAACCCAGTGAAAGCCCTGAGAAATTAATATTTTAAATTGTAATTGTTTTTTTAGTTAGAAGCCACAAAGTGAAAATAAATAATTTTATCTATTAAATTTTATTAATTCTTTTATTTAATTAAAGCTCAATTGTTGTTTATTACAATATATATATATATATAATTAAAAATACGTTAATGTGGAACTAAATTCATATATATGCTATGAAAATGAATTAAAGCATTAGGATGGAAAAATCTCGACCGGCCCGAGAACGGAACCTGGGTTTCGCGCTTAGTAAGCGGTTGCTTTACTCGCTAAGCTACCCGAGTCGACTCCAGACCCTGTACGTGAACTCCTTCACATCCATTGTACTGCCAGAGAAGTAATAATAAAATAAAGAATTACAAACTACGTGAATGAGAAAATATATTATACAAATAGAAAAACAAGGGAAAAAAATTATGTAGTATTTTACAAGATTTTTTCGATGCAAATTAATGGGTTTCGACCAAACGGACTGATTGAATGGTAATTTAATAGTGAAGATGGATTTGTCTACTTTTCGTCGACATTTTTCAGTCTATTCTTTTATTTTCTGAAACTACTTGTCCGTATTATAAATCTCCTATCGATGGGAAACTAATGAAATCCGTCATATACTACCACAAAACAAACACGCAACTGACCGGAATTTTTTAAAAATAAAATCCCGAACACGCGAAAAATTAGTCCGAGTAAGCTGAAGACTGATTGCTCCAAACGACATGTCGCTTTATAAAACGACCGCCCAGAAATGTAGCGTGACAGTTTCCTTAATTGCTTCTAAACCGGCCACGTCTTAAGATTTTTTTTTCTGTTGTAAATAGTCGTGTGTCTGGTTTGATACGGACCACCATTTTGTCCTCATTCAGAATTCTTCTGCGAGAACATTCTTTAAACAATATCTTCGTACATAATTTAAGAGTACATAATCAGCGAAGCGGAATATGTCACTTATACTCAGACCCTTATTTTCCCGGTTGAGTCTTTTTAAGGTTCGAAGCGAGATAAGAGTTTCGATGAATGTGAAGTTATATCGCCCTTCGTGTTTTCATCGTTCATAAGAATACAGTGTGGCTTCACAGCCGTTTTTGCGATCTGTTTCTGCTTTTATTAAGTCGATTTGGATTTTTTTCTTTCTTCATGGATCAAGCTAAATCTTCCCAATTCCCTTCTCAGTTTTATTTGATCAATTGTATTGATTTTCAATGAATCAGGCTCTTGCTCTCATTTCGTTGTGAAAGTTCAAGGATCAAGCGTTGATGATATATATATATATATATATATATATATATATATATATACATACATATATATATATTGTAATTAATTTTTTCTGCCTCACTATTGGGCGCCAAATAATTGTGATAACCGCTATTCCAAATTAGTTAATCAACCAATTGAAAAACCAAATTGATAGTATCAAAGATCGAAGGCTTTCCCGGTGTATTTGTTGAAGAAAAAGTTCTCGGGTTTCCACCCGAGGTAAAACAGCGATTCTAACGCGACGTTTCACCTAGAAGATGACGGCAGTGCACTTGGTCCTCGAAACGTCGTGTTACAATCGCTGTTTTAACCGGGTGGAAACCCGAGGCCTTTTTCTTCAAATTTATAGTAAGTTATTTAATAAATAACAGGGATCACTTTATATAACAAAATTTATTGGGTTCTATAATAATAATAATAGTTTTACCGGCTTTTAATAAGGAAAAATATTATCTCTTTCTCTACAGGATATTGTGGTTGTTCTTGTCAGGAATAGAAATAGGAGCTGGACACCTCAATGATTGAAATTATTAATAGTTGTTCACGTTTTTCTCACATTTTTATAGCCCAATATCTCAGAGCATTCAAAAGCATCCAAGATAATCCACATGCAGCTCGCCAGGGTCAAAATAGCCGTCCAGGTCGCAAAACAAATATCGTCCAATCATCCGAATCCATTAATGTAACTCCAAGTTATGCGGAATCATCAATCATTCCGATCGTAAACATACGTTAACTCCAAACTGAACGAGTGATATTCATTATAGTTTCATAAAAAACTGAGAACTCTTTAATTCATATTAATCACAACACATTTTGGTTGTATGTGAATGGTCACAAAGATCCATCTTACCACTCGCTTCGGCGAAGATGTTATATTCTTAAAGAAGTCTAACTTATAAATTTTTTAAAACATAATAATTAATATATAAATATATATATATATATAATTACATTTGTGTTCATATATATATATATTCTAATGAACACAAATTTAATTATGTATATATATATATAGTAATGAATACAAATTTAACTACATATATATATATATATATATATATATATATATATAGTAATGAACACAAATTTAATTTTTTAAATTATATATATATATATATATATATATATATTTTTTGAACACAAATTTAATTTTTTAAATTATATTAATATATATTGTAATGAACACAAGTTTAATTTTTTAAATTATATAATCAATATATATATATATATATATATATATATATTGTAATGAACACAAATTTAATTTTTTTAATTATATTAATATATATATATATATATATATATATATATATATATATATATTGTAATGAACACAAGTTTAATTTTTTAAATTATATAATCAATATATATTTATAATTTTTATAATTTACACAAATTTATTTATTTATATATATATATTCCCGGTTGAGTCTTTTTAACGTACGAAGCGAGATCAAGAATTTCGATGAATGTGAAGTTATATATATATACATACATACATACATATATATATATATATATATTATATTATATATATAAAAGTGTGTGTGTGTGTGTGTGTGTGCGTTGCGCCACTGTGTGTGAGAGAGTATTACAAAGTAAATGATAAGGTTGAGTCGCGCAAGATTAACAAATGTATTGATCTTGACTGACGGTCGTAGGATAGGATGAAAGATTCTTCCTTGATTAAGGAGAGAAGCCGAAGAATACGGCCTTAGTTTGCAGCGAATGGGGCCTAAAATTTATCATAGTAAAAGCAGGAGCATTTGAGCGGCCTCCCACGCACATTCGTGGCTTCCGTGCGTGTGCAAGGAGGCGCAAGATTTCTCTTGTCATCAGAATTAGCAAAATTTCGTGAAATCCGATGTTCTCTGTGTAAGATGTATGGAGAGAAGCCACAACTGGTGTATAAGTAGTGAAAACGATAACGGAACTATAATCAAGCTGCGTTGAAAAAGAGCAGATGAGATAATAGCTAATGCGATACGTTAATTTTAAATTCATTTTGTATTTTAAATTATTGTTCTATATCGGGTTCAATTATTCTGTTTTTATTTATGTTTCTACGATATATAATTTTTAAAATATTAACGGGTAATGAATTACAGCTCCGAGTTAAACGCTCAACTGCGCGCAATAATAAATTCAATTTCATTCAATTATTACACACGAATTAACTAACGTCAGTCTCGTGTAAACTAAAAAGTTGGATTGCATGATACTAATGAACGCTAAGCAATATAACTAATTTAACAAATCAAATCCCGTTGAAATGCTAAGGCGCATGATCTTGTTGTTATGGGATTCGACCGGAGTCGAACGACGACTGTAACTTTGACACTTCCAAATCGAGTTAGAAATTGTACATTTGCACTTAGAGGGCCTGGAACGACTAACGTACAAAAACCTCAAAATAATAACAGTTAGAGAAACTTAAGAATACGTACGGCTGGGAATAAAATAATGCTCTTTATTTATACCGTCTTACCGGGTTATTATAATGCATATATATCTTTGTTCCTTAGAAAACTGCTAAATATTTAAGAGTAGATTAAAAATTATGTTTTCCTTTCCGTTGATGTAAAAAAAAGTTTTATGAAAGCCGCGTTTTCTATTATTCCTCTCAATCAACATTTATGAAACCAATTTTCCTTCATACACTACGTTCTTTAGTCCTCAAAAATTTATATTTCACTTCTGTATCGTTACTATTTTTTTTAAAAAAATATTTTTCATTTGGAACTACGTAATTGCATTTTTATATACAATAAAATAACACGCCTATTTGAATTTTCAGTTAGAATAAAATGACATTTTCTGTTTCAAAACGAAAAGGATTTTTATATATTGTAGTAAATATTCGTACCATTCAAAATTAATATATTGTTACATATATTTTCTAAAAGATAAACTTTTTTTAGAAATGTTAAATATTTTCTTCTTCTTCAGAAATTATTTTTTCTTAAAAATTCACGATCGGCAAGACTGAATCCTCGTCATTCTAAAACCGTTTTTCCTTAATTTCTATTTAAGTCCAGCACTTTTATTTTTTTACTCGGTTGAAAGACGAGTAAATTTTATCATTAATTTGCTTCAAGTGAAGAGAGATGGGGTCATTGGATGAATGTGTAATATTTTCTCTTTCACTTGTGCAGCCCCGGGCGCAGAACAGCCGTTCAGGGAAACCTGCTGTCTACCTGCTGTCGGGGTTGTTCTCAGTTTACTCATATACCTGCACGAAGCGTTCCAGCTCAGGCTCTATCCCTTCAGTAATTTATATGTCATCATCGCAGGCGACGGAAATGAATGTTCCGATTCCGGCGCAACGCTAAGACGACGGGGGCATTAGGAGATGCGAAGATTGCAACCTAAGTGTCGCAGAAATAGAAGAGGCACTTAACCTAATGACCGTGTGTGACGAAGTTGTTTGTCAGCGACGCAGTTACGGATTTGGACCCCGAATGCAACACAAACAGAAATTTCTCCCGCCTCAAAGAATAAGCTGGGAAGCCCCGACCGGAAAATTGTAAAATTGCTGGCGGACGCCACATGTTCCTCAGTCTACCTAAGTCCTCGTACAGTGGTTCACAACAGCAGAGCATCAAATTTCACGTGGTTTGAAGAATACATGGACGATCAGAGCAACAAAAGAAAACCTCTTGCACGCCAAAATCAGTTAAGATGGTTTTTTCGGAACCGATGGAGTCTGAACATTCAGCTTGAAAACTATACAAAAGTGTCATAAAAATATTTCATGTCTCCTTGGACAGGCAACATATATATTCTACACTTCTCCTTTTCATATATCGATATATATATATATAAACTCGGAACAAAAAACCGTTGATTTTTTTTACAGCCTTTGAAGGCTTTACCTTTTATTGAATATCTAGATCATTCGAACGTTCGCAAATATTGTCCACAAGTATTTTTAAATTTAGGAAATAACAACGCCATCCATCACGAATCCAATAAATAAATATTTAGGATCAAATTTGCGCATTATATCATCAAATTGAGCCCGTAGTAACTGGGACGGTGTACGTTAAACGTTATTAAGTTGCCGTCAACACAATATTTAAAGTAAGTATTTTTTTGTTTTTTCCCGAAATTTTCCCATTGCTCCGTGTCTTATTTTTGACTTATAAAAAGCCATCTGTTGCGAATCGAAAACAGGGTTCCGGATAAAACTTACAATTTTTTTTATGTAGAATTTGAATCTTGAATAAAAAGTGTGTGTGGGGAAGGGGGGTTCCATTTAATATTAAAAATTGCAGCTCGTTGCATCCACGGCTTTCAAAAAATTATTCATCACGTACTTTCTTGATTTGTTTTATTTGACGATATTAAATATATATACGGAGAGAGTTTACTTACATAAATTCATAATACCTTCTCTTAATAAATGATTGTTCATGGATTAACATATGACCCGTTAATCGTGAGATTCTTAGTAGGAAATAATTGGCCCAATGTTTGAAATTTTTAACATTTGAGCTGCAAAACGAAGTACTTTTATATGCTATTTATCCGTGGCCCGTTTTATAATTAATGTACAAAATTAAAAAAGGTGTTTTGTATCGTCAAAAGCTTGTCAAGTTTCCAGTTTTTCTGCTTTGAAGATGAATAAAAATAGCATGTATTTGGTAAGAGTTGTTCAGGTTTTTTTTTACTGCGCGAGAGGCAGACTTGAATGGCGTTAATTTAGTGAAATGAAATGCTCAACAAATTGTGTACAAATTTAATAACAGGATTTCAATTGTGTTTCTACGAGGTGGCGAAAAAGAAGTTCCGCTGTTCTCAATTTTGTAAGTTAACGGGGACCATAAATTAAAAGTCTGCAACGTTTTGCTTCACAATTAAATATCCTCTTATTGAATCCTATTTTTGGAAATGTACTAAATAGTAAATGCTTGTAAAACGTGAAATGAAATCTCTATTGGATTTTTTTTTCGTAAGATCATATCAAACTAGAAGATATTTAATGTGCTATTGGTTAGATAAATTATTCGGGTTTCAATTTCTATATTCCAATATGACATGATTATGAATCCAGGTTCGTTGAACACACCGTAACAATATTTAACAAGTACTTATTTTTGTTTTCATGATTCAAATTGTCCCATATTAGCATTGAGTGGTCACGTACTTATTCCTTCTGAGAATGTATATTTATTTTTACAGAAATTTATACATTGATTTGGTTGTAAATGACTGATTGGAAGGCGCGTGAACAATGTTTATTACTTCCTGTGTGTTTGTTGTAGGCAAAACACGTCCAGAATTACTCTTTTACCCCGTAGCCATTGCTGTTTGAACACAATTGTCAACAAACATCAACACCAGGTGTGATTTTGCTCTCTGCAAGTATGGTAAAAATTATTTAGGTTAATTGCTGGATTAACCGAATTACTATCCTACCATGTAAAGTATGTACATATTTAAAAATTGTATATGCTATAACTATATTTAACCAACAAATAATCTTATGATAAAAGTTTTGTAAAATAATTTTTTTAAAAAAATAGTAAAAATTCGTTTATACGCAAGAGTTTATACAGCTGTGAAAATTCCGGAGACGAGTAGTATTTTGTCAACGATCGGGTGATAACTAAATTTAACCCGCACGTCTCTTTTGATTTTCCTGCTTCAGGCGGTCGCGCTGCAAGAGTTGATTGACAGGAACTGGAAGTGATGAAATACTGCAGTGGGGAAATATTCCGATCGCTGGCTAGAGGAACTGAAGTGTTGCTCGAGTCAATAGCAGCTTTCACCACCTGCCCAAACTCTACGGTCCAAACAGAATTCGGCTTCCTTCTTTCGAGAGAAAGCGAAGTATTGTCGAGAAGACCCCCGGTCATAAATTCTAGGCACAGATGCCACAAAAGGCAGAAACGGTACTGGGAAAAAGGGGTTACAAAGAGAGCCACTACTTTCGCTAGGGCGATAAATCAGTGACGATAGCTCAAATAAAGCGAAA
Source organism: Zhengitettix transpicula (assembly GCA_037074705.1). NCBI lineage: Eukaryota > Metazoa > Arthropoda > Insecta > Orthoptera > Tetrigidae > Zhengitettix > Zhengitettix transpicula. Next base: position 7,614,904 of record CM073595.1, read on the forward strand.
CTTTGCCTGCTACCAACAATCCGATCCCACCATGACGGGTCTTTGCGACGTTGTCCGTAAACACAGTTGAACAACGGTGAACAGGTCAGTGGGCCAACCTCCACGAAACGACTTAATCCTACGTCAGGATGCCGTTTGTGCTAACCTCCCAAATATATGCAAACTGAAACACAAATTTAGGACACACAACGTTTACTATTCATTTTGTTCACACGATTGAAATATTTCTGGCAAACAATGTACTCATAAACAAGGACACACACACATAATTACACAGTGCATTTCGTGAATTAACCGGGTAAATTTGAGAATTTCCGTTGATATTTGTGCAATTTATTAGAGTAATTGCTGTGGTCTGAACACTGTACAAGTTGAGTTGGCTTCATCAAACCGATCAGGCTGACTGAAATTAAACCCGAGTTTAGTTGTAATTAATCGCGTTTATAAAGTTGAAAGTGAATTTCATGGTTTTTTAAAGGACTCCGTGAAGCAAGGAGTTAGAACATCCTCGTGACAATCTGGAAGTTACTATGAAGTGAGCAACGTGGGATAATGGGGGTTCAAAAGATTATTTGGTCCATTATTGTTTCACGTCTTGAAGTATAAAAATTGATTTCTCGAGACTCTCTCAGAAACAAAAATAACAAGACTTAGGTTTATTAATCTCATATGTATAATTACAGGTAGTAGACCCCCATTGAGACCGCAACAAAGATTTGTGTTTTTTTAAAATTAATTTCAACAACTTATAGTTAAGGATTTTACAGTTACAATAAATTGACATACAGTATTTACATTGTAAATAATTACCCACCGACATTCCAAGTTATAGACGACAGGAACAGAGGGTATTGGATGTGAGTTTAATTTCCTTTTGCGGTTTTATAAGTTTAATGTTATGCCTGTATAAAAGTGTAAATGGCCAGCTAATTATCGCCGACATTCAACGTAATCTGACAGCCCACCCAAACAACAGCGTTCAACGACAATACGTGTGATTCATTCTGTATGGTTTCCAAAACGTTAAATCCATATAAACTCATTTTGAATGCTGAAGGGGAAAGTTGTAAGTCAGTTATAATGCGAACCAATAGCGTCACAGCCCATTTTATAAATATCCGCGATGCAACAAAGAGTAAACTTAAATTAATATTTAATTTTGTTTTTTTCTACGTTTCAGTAGTCCTTCTAGTAGAGAGTTCATGAAATGGATTCGTTATTTAAAATGGTTTATATCCACAAATGGGAATACTTAGTTTTGAGATGAGCAGGTACCTTCAGACCTTTATTTTATAAGTAGCTGTGTGGCCGGCGTTGCCCGTGTACTTATTTATGTAAACCAGAAAAAGTATTTAATTCTATATTAATCTATAGTCAAGAAGTGACAACCTAAATTTAACTGTTCATACTTTCGACCGATAGTGCATTAATAGAACATCTATAAAATACATGGAATTATAATGCGTGAAATACAACAAACGTACCTCCGAATTTGTTTACGAATAGAATACTTAAATATACTCCTTGAGTACTTCAGGATATAATTGTCCCTCAGTCTTCAGACATTACGAAAGATTAAACTAATAAAATTCTTAGCTATATTCACAATGTAAATAAAGGGTCGCCATATTGGAGTCACTAATATGGCGCGAAAATTAACTCACATTTTATGCAAGGATGGTTAAGTATTTAGTATTGTTTTTTATAACCATTCGATGGAGTATTGCTGGATAAAATTTTACTTTTTATTAAATGAAAATATTTCTGCTTTATTTCATTATGGAAAAAGGAACTATATATTTTGTTCGTCGAGTAATAACGTCTCGCTCTCTCGCGTAACGCCACGGTCTCTTGACGCAGTAATTTTACACAAAATTATAATTCTTCCACATATTTGCTACCGATTCTCGTGTTTTTAAGATATCTGTACCAATTTTTGTTGCAATCTGTCCACGCGTTAAAATTTGTATAAAAATTAACGTAAATACATACATACAAATATACACGATTTTTATTATATAGACTAGGTGGGTGCCCAGCGTTGCATGGGTTCTCATTCTTTACACATTTAAAATCAAATACGTGAAATTATAATGACATACACATGAAACCAACTCATTTAAAAGCCAAGTTATTTAAAATAAAATTAGTTAGATCGTATAATCTTTCGTATGGTTTTTATTATCATTCGATGGAGTATTGCTGGATAAAATTGTACTTTTTATTCAATCAAAATATTTCTGCTTTATCTTTATAACTATTACTTTGTTGTGCAGTATCGTCGCGTAGTAACGTCTATCTCGCGTGTGCGATGACGTCATGGTCTCTTGACGCGCAGTAATTAAAAAATGTGATCATTTTGTGTTGAATTATAATTTTTTCCACCTTTGTGCTACAGGTTTATCACCCCCACAGTACAGTTTCTCGTCGTTTGGAGAATATGTGCACCAATTTCTGTTACAGTCTGTCCACGCGTTTAAATATGTATATAGATTAACGTAAATACATACATACAAATATACATACTTCTTTATTAGACAGATTTTAACGGATAATGTTCCGCTCTACAACAACAATAGTCGTAAGAAAATATATTTTAAAACTATCGGTTGAACTATGTACAGTTTACTAGTTTTAATTTGAATGTTGACGTAGAACGTACCTACTGAGTGTTCTAACAATAACGAAGTGACGTAAAAGTAAGTAGACGTTTAGAAGAATTAGTCGAACGAAACAATTTACCGATTAACAGCTTCTCTAAATATGTGATAATAGAAATATGTCGGTGTCCACGTATTTAAGATATTTGAACTGATGCTCTGGGTTGATGCGCTCAACAGTTCTTAATCAGATCAGATTTTTCTTACTGTCACAAATACCCGACAAATCTGTTTTTCCTCCTCTGTCTCTCCTTTCTTTTTCAGCTGGATTTTTATATCCTTCTTGAAACACAATGTAACGCCAGATAATACCTTCTCCGATAGCAAGCGCGGACCGATAGAGTAAATATTTGGTTTGCAAAACGCGGGTGCTGCTTTATTAACACTAAGCCGAGAGGTTTTACGTTTCATATTTGTGTTAGATATAATGGGAAATCTCTTTTTTTTTTACATTCCACGTGCTATGCTCATGGTTAATTTAAAGTTTAGTGATACTGTGGCAGTAGCTTCATACAATTAACAATACAGAACTTATTTTTCTCGATAGATGCCCAACGTATAATATTATATTTAACAGCTAGTTTTGAATTTCGGCCCATACAATTTCTCTTATTAAAGATGAAAGTGGCCGATACTCGTTTGTAAGTATCTGGAGCAATGGCGAACGAGAAAATTAAATATACCACGTAAATAGAAACAGGAAGTTTGACTCCAGTTTATCTGCTGAAGTGGAGAAAGTTAAATTTACTTTGACTGCGAGATATAAGAGTCGGTCGGCACTAACGAAGTATCTCACATAGGAAGCAAGGAAAATGAAAACACTCTTTCCTGGCGGAGACAAGAAAAGTCCGGAATATCTGGAAACTCGTCCCGTCACAAGGCTTCGCATAACATCATTTTTAAGTGTACGTTTGCGGATCTGCCCCTTAAGCCAGGTTTAAGCGTGTGTGGAGCATCGTACACACTTTACATTTCTAGCAGCATTACGACATTTATTTTCTCGCTATCCACGTCCGTCGCTTGACACGGATTAGGAGATGGGAACGTTCCACTTTCCTCGAGTTCGATAATGTGTTCAGTTGCGGTCGATTGTGCTCCTTTTAAATCCAATTTGCAGGTAACACTATCAGTGAGTGCTTTGTAATGTCTGTAATTAAAATAGGTCGCTGAAATACCAGGGCGATAATTATTTTCGCGCTAAATGATACACGAATTAGAAACAAGTACAATCCAATCATGTCGCGCACACACGCGCCGGGAGATCTGTAAACCCGTCCATTGGAAAGGACTTCGCGGAAATTCGTTGACGTTAACAGGATTATTTAGGTGGTATACTTGATATATTTAATTAATTGCTGTAATGGACTTTAAACTTGGAGGTAGCTGTAAACTGTAGTAATAAAGACAAAATGCAGAATTGAGTGTACGAGTATTTTATACCCACTAATCAATAGTTTCTGGATAAATATTACTATCTAAATCTTTCTCTCACACACAAAAACATAAAACGAAAACGTTTTTTTTTTTAAAAAAAAGCAGTGTTTTCGTAAATATCTGGGCTTGTTATGGGTGGGGCTGATTTTATGATTAATTTTTATAAAATAACAATAAAAAAATCTTTTTAAAAGATTTAATGAAGAAAATATTAAACCGTCTTAATTTTTCCACGATTTCATTTAATAAAGAATGCAGTGTTTCTCGATGTAAAGAATTAATAAAATCTTTTCGGGCTTCTAACCGACTGAACAGTTGTATCCGCGACGTTTCGATGCCGTTCACTGTCACCGTCTTCTAGCAAAGTTTCTATTAAAATTCGTCAGTCAGTTTTTCAGTAACTTTCGGCCTAATATTTGGCCATTATCATTTGTCACTTCACTCCTTTAAACAATAAAATTATTGTTGCAGCTGAACCGTAGAATGAATTGGATGTTTAAATAGTTTTTTTTTTTGAAGAAGTACAGTGATATTATGGCCAAACATTAGGCCGAAAGCTTCTGAAAAATGACTGACGAATTTAAATAAAATCGTTGAAAAATTGAGACTGTATAATGGGTGCTTCTTTAAGTCTTGTAAAATACATAAACAGTCAGATAATGGGTTAGTTTGTATAGAATATAAATAATTTGTCTCACAACATTTTTCCCGAATTTTTGTTTCCGCGAGCAAGACACTATTAAGTAATTTTTGTAAGTCTTATCTAGTAACATTACACGATCAACTGAATTAACATATAAAATCTAGATATTTTAATCGTCAGCGGTAATTGTTGAAATACTCGGACACTTCAAAGTCAAATTGAGGAATGTGTCTATAGAATCGCTCCGTTACTATCTGCTGAAATTTAGATGCGCAAGTTGTCGGAATGATTGTAAAGTGGATTTATCGTCAGATAATTAGATTTACATAACGCAACAGGCACCGCAGTGTCGCGATTCGTCTCACGGTGTTTACTACTAATTATTAATTGCCTGGCGTTTATTAAAATGTTTGTGCTGTCTAGCCATTACAGAGCATCAGGCTCAAAATTACTGACTTCGACACGCACTAATCCTCTGGTCTCGAAGATTATCCGTATTTAGCAAATGACTGCAACTGGGTATTAGTCACCACTGACATGAATGATGTCACGTGAAAATGCTGTTCTTGGTCTTCAGAGAATGCGTTTTTCTTTGTCAAATATATTCTCTTTGATTTTTAAGGCCAGTATATAATATTACTAAACGCAGAAAGATAGTCTTTTGCCCCAACGTAATATTTATTAAATAAATAAATTAAATCATGCTCAGGGTAGCCAAGTGAAATGCGTTCTCCTCTATTCACTACTAAATTAAACCAGAAATCGTCAGAAGGTCCATTTCCTTAAATAATATTTTCTTCTGTTATGGATTCAATTGGAATATAATTATCGTGTATCACAAATATGAAATATTGCCACTACAAATATTCAGTAAGGTTTGTAAATCACTCCGAAGTCTTCTCACTAAATTAATTAAAGCTCATTTAACGAATATTGATTATTACAAGCAACGAATGTCTCGAATAAGCTTTAGTTTATACGCGTCTAGAAATTTGGGATCATAGAAATTTTATTGTTTCACGATATCCTTAGAATAAAACTGCGACTACAAATACGTTCGGCACATGAGGTAATGCCCTACTGTTTTGAATCTAACTCATCGCAGTTTTTTATCGGTCTGTGAAACATAAGATTAAATCTTGGGGGATCTACGGCTTCAAGGATTTGGTAGTAGTCAACGAAATATTAATTACCTAGAAGGCAATTTTTTCAAATACATTACGTAATATTATGTTAAGAAGTCAAAATAAAAATATATTACATAAATTTTTTGGTTATATACAACTGATTAAATTTATAGTGTAATAAGTAATACCGGCTCCAAGTTTTCAATTAATTCGAGTATATGTTACATCGTTATAATGCGCAATCCTGATTCGATATCTCATACGTAATTTTCGAGTTTCATGTCCTTCTTTGATTGACCACAAAAAGTTATAAAATACGTGGACACAGTCGGGAAGATGATAAACGTTGATGAAATAGTCTATTGGGATAGTCACAACTTTAACTAGGTGAAAGTAAGGTAAAGTGCATTGTCGGAAGTATTCGGATTATTCGAGGTATTCGCCTTTTAAATTTGGGGAAGCGAGGGAAAAGTCAGTCCTGGCTTTGAGACTGTTATCTGTCTGTTTTCGCCGCAAAAGATCAGCAGACCAGGTCTGTGCAGACCGGCAGCTGACCCACATACGTCGATTATATATGGTTATCGTATAGAATATTATTGTTAATTGTAAAGAGAATCATAAGTCGTTATCAGTGACTAATAAACTGTCATCTGCGTGTACTACAATTTTCCCGTAAAATCGTTAATATAAATAATACAATTAGTTTACATTGATATCCTTTCTGAATTTTTTCACGACGTTTTAAATATTGATTAATAAGCATAATGCGTATACTTATTTGTAATAAATAATTCCAGGAGCGTGGATTTGTTAAAACTTGTATAATAAATATCTATGGTCAGAGAGTTTGTACGAGTCAAGTTTACTTCGGTATAAAGTTCTCTGTGAGTAAGAAACATCAGAACTATTAAGTAAATTTTCTGATAATCGGTGAATATTCCTTCCCTTGACTAGTTTATCTTAAATTATTTTAATATATTATGCCGTTTCTAATTAATTCATTTTTGAATTAGAATTGTGAATTAATGTTTTGATGTTATATATTAAACTATTGTATTTTTTAATTAAATTTCCTGCATTATTTTTTTTACTGTGTCCCATTTTAATTTATGTATTTTTACTATTATTCATTGTTGTTCTTTAGGCGTAGCTATTAGTTGCTACTAAATTAATACAGGTTTGGTTCGCCCATATTAAACCCCTTTTTGGCATATGCATGTCTGAAATTGAATAAACTATTAATACCAAGTGTTTAGTAATTCTAAACTTTCATTACTATAAATAAATTATATTTTTAATTTAACAGTAAGTATTTATACTATAGAATGTTAAGACAATAACACACTTCGGTTTTCTCTAGAACGAGACAGTCACTACTGACCATTTCTATTTTCTATTACATATTTCTAAGAAATATCACAATTTTTTTTGAAGATTATTGTGACATGACCCAGGTGTTGTAAGACCAGAATCTTTACGAGTGGGTGGGCGACAGGAAGCTGCTACCTGCCGCAGGCCTCAAGGATCATATTCCACGGATCCTGCTTTATAAATATTATTTCAGCAAAGGTATCTGAGCCTAGCCGAGCCCCGACTCATATTTCATCCTAACTCCCAGATTTTAAAACTGAAATAATTTTACGCGGACGCGATGGATTTATTATACACGCAACGAACTAAATTCATTTGAATGCGACGAGGAACACACGCACTGCAATAGTTCGCAAATGATAAAGCTATTGTAATTAAATTTTAAACAGAATCAACAGATTTGGGTAGCTACACGATAATGAATAAAGAGGTTTTTCCCAAGTTAAATAAAAATCGCCGAATTAATCGTTTTAAAAAGTAATAATATTATTGGAAACACGATTATCAATTTATGTCAATCTCAATCCACGGCAGTGGTTTGCATATTTGTATTTCACTTTGAGATCGATAGAGACGGATGCTGGATTATGAAATTAACGATTTTTAATTCTGTTTGATATTTTGTGTGCTGAGTGTTCTTAATATATTTCCATGTAAAACAAACAGATCGAAATTCCGCGTTTTCCTCCTAAAAATAATTTCGAGCACCAAAGCGATCGCTTCGAATAATTTTAACAACTTTGGCTATGAGTTTAAAAATACCAAAATAAAACGGTCAACACCGCTTGTATTTCAAATTGGTACTTAACGTGATCTATTTAAAAGATGAATACGAAATTACAAGAAGAAATGTTATCAATCGGGAATATTTACATAAAGATTAGAGGTTTACTAATATTCTATTACATTAGAAAGTTTTATACACCAATAATTTTTGATCAGCATAATGAATTGAACTTTGCTTTCTGATGAAAACATTTTGAACAAGGACTGTTAATTCACCAGGGAAACCATCATTCTGGAATAATATAATTTAGTGTAGATATTTGGAGATGACAGACGGATAGAGTAATAAAATGTTGATATGATCCATGTATCGAATCAGTTACTTCTCTTATAATGTCTTATTTATTTGTTAAATATTTGAAAACAGACTAAATAATGTCGGGAATGTCCAAAATGTTTGGTTTTGAGAGAAAATAATATATATATATATCATCACACGTTGGTTTACTACTGGACGATTCATTTGAAAGTCAGTTGCAGATCGTTGATCCACGTGCCCCGGAAATCGGACATATCCCTGAAAATAAAGATTATTTTTCATAAATGTTATGTTTTTTGCCTTATTTTTCTGCGCATTTTACCAATTGTTCTGCAGGATACTTTTATGGTCATTTTCCAGCGAATTTTCATATTTGCTTAAGCTGTAGCATCATTGTACGGTCACGAGATAAAAACAATTCGGAACCAAATAATTATCAAAAAGACAACGGATTCCTTCAAAGCCATTGACAATGGAATATAATGAACCTCTTTTTGTACCTACCTCCCATTTATTGGAAATGCAGCGGACTCGACAGTATTTTATTTGTTATCGGCGAGCCTCAATGTTTCATTATTTAACTGAAATATGCTAAGTACACGGTAAACAAAAAACGTTACACAGCATTTCAATTCCTGACTTTTTAATGAACAGAAATCAGGTTATTTTAATTTCGCAGTTGTATCAAAACATTTAAAAAGCCTTGCTTTTTATTTCCTTCGGATTATCAAGCTATTGGAAGTAAATAAAGTGAGGCCATTTATAAAAATATGCGGGTTTTACCTGCAGCGAAATGTATTCATTTGCTAAGCAGAAAAACGTTCAGGCGCATATAGCTGTATAACTCGTATTTTAATGGATATAGTAACATTTATGTTACTCTGAATATTGTTATAAATATTTAATTCATATTATTTCTGTGTAAAGATACCTTTGGTGAAGTTTATAATAATTTCTGATCGTAAAACATTGACACAATGACATGAATTTCGTAGTCAGGGCAGTGCTATAATCATTGTATATACAAATATGGCAATTAATAATAAATGATTTTGCATATTAACCTGCAGTACATAGTGTGGAAAGCGGATCGCGGGTAAAGCAGATGGCTATTTTATTACAGGTAATGAATATATAGTTTTTGTTGTAAATATACTGGGAGCATCAAAATAAATTTGTTTTTGGAAAGCAGCTTCGTTCAGTACTCTGTTGTAAAATTATCAGCCATATTAATTGCATGTTTTATAACAAATAAAATGAAGCCGTATTAAGGGAGTGAAAGGCAACACACCTAAAGAAATCAGAGCAAAGTAGGACGAAATTCATGGAACATCTACCCTGGCCAAAGACTGAAGCCTTTCCCGGTGCAGTTGTTCAATATATTGTTCTCGGAGTTCAACCGGGTTTTGCATAATTGTAGAACGCAACGTTTCTTCGCCTAGAAGATGACGACAGAGCTTTTCGTCGTCGAAACGTTGCGTTCTACAATTATGCAAACCCGGTTGAACTCCGAGAACAATATATTGATCTACCCTGGCGTTTGAAGCAGTCTTTAATTCGGCGAATGAGGTTAAACGATGCCGGACATCAACTTATGAACTTAGTTTAGGTACTTCAATGTAGATGACTTAGCAAGAAATTATTGATTAAATCAACGATTTGGTTCTGAGTAAACTGTTAGTGAGGTTGTTGAGGACACAGGCATATCACATGGCTTATTAATTCCAACGAAGAAAATGGGTCTCAAAATTATCGGCAAGATGGGTGCCTCCATTTCTAAGAGTGGGAGATTAAAAAATGCGCAATCGTGTGGTCGATTGAATGGCTGATTTTGGTCTTTTCCGACGCAATCCTGACGGGATTCAATTCTAAATTATGGAGATTATCGAAACAGTGGATTTCTGCAGGAAGCCCAGCTCCGAAGAAGGGATGCATCAATTTTCTACATTGTCCATTTATAAAAAGTACGAATGATAAATGGTGCCTATTACGCGTAGTTATTGGAACACTTGAGTCAAGAAAGAAAAAAAGGTCCACAAAAAGTACAGTTTCCAGTCTGGGAAGTTGAAGCGTATGTCGCATCCACCGTATCTGGCACATATGGCATCCCTGCGACTACTTCCTATTTATTTACTAAAGATCTTTCACGTAGAACGATGAGAACATGGCCTCAATAAACGCCGATACTTTCCTTTTGGACGTATTTAAAATGTCGAAGTAACTCTTCGCAAAGTGTATCGGACCGAAAGGAGAATATTTTGAGATATAAGAACGAATCAATCCAAATTGGAATGATTTTCTGATTTTTTTGGCAAGTACTTATTGACATAACCTCGTATTTACATTTTATATATGAAAGTAGAAGTGTGAATCACAAAATAATGCTATTTGATAAGTAAATTACCGTATGTAAATTGGAACACTCCAGGAATCATGAAGTTAAATTTATTTAAATAAACAGTAAAATTTTAATTTTTAGTGGAACGATCCATGTAGTGCCTGTTTATTGTACGCGTTATTTTTCATTACATCCTGAGGAAGACAAATAAAATTATGAAATTAATTTTTAAACCTTAAGCAACGCAGTTTGATGTCTTCCGTATAAGCAATGTAGATCTAAAGAGAGCGATTCTGTTCCAGTGAGTAAGGAAAAATGAGCTTAGCGCGGAATGGTGTAGATGGCTTGTATTCGCGTGTGGGATTTGAGATCGCGTGACATCAGATTAAAGCTTCACACGCTCCATCTGTCGGGTGGGTAATGCCTGTGTCCACCTTGCCCACGATCCACACTTCTGTGCTTTACTTTCACGCAGGCAGAAAACTTCGTCTCTGACCTTACTTACTCGAAGATTTGCAAGGAAGACGTTTCCGTTTCGTCGTCGGTGCAGAACTATATATTTTTCTCATGAGTCACCACGCGGGTGATGAAGTGTTGTCAGAACGGGCTCGAAGAGCCTCAGCTAATCAAACACTGAGCACAGCGCCAAATTACTTCTCAGTAAACGGCTTAACAATGAATTAAGACGAGATGAACTTCAATCAATTCTGTGAAATAATTTGAGAATTGAATCGAAACAATTTTGGGCCAATCGTGAGGCACTAAATTTCTTGGGAGCAATATCGAAATTATTATAATTTGCATAATTTTACTCACGGTGTAATATTCTGGGGAAAATTTCCAGGAAAATAAATTATTTTATTCTAAAAGCGTAATAACAGAATTATACGTCGAACAAAGTCACGAACTTAATGCAGAGGGCCATTAGGCATTCTGACTTTCGCAAGTCTGTAAATGTTTCTACTCAACTATGAAAAGTCAATTTAAAAATATACTTTTTTGTCGTTAATACTTGAAACAAAAGTAATCTAACATAATTTGTTTACAATTGTGAGAGCTTCTTTGTTGTTAATTTTACTCAGACAACGGAATATCCAATCAATACTTGTAATAGCAAGTTTTATACATTACGCAACAGTGCACAAAATTCTTAATAAGCTGCCATATGTGTCTAATAAATAGAAAATAACGAAAATCAATAAAAGTCGGACAAACATCTATTTATTTTTAAAATTATAATCTGTTAAATTCATTAAAATATAAAATCTTGCGACTTTAAATAATCGACTGTAATTAACGACATAATAATTCTCATAAAAATAGTGAAAAATCAAATTAATTCCATGGTGTGGTTGTACTTGGTACAGGTTTCTGCTGGTGAATTTGAATTCTTTTTAAATGCCAATTTTTAACATAATGTAGAACAGTTTAAAGTTGCGGAACTCGTAAAAGTGTTGGATTGGAGTCATTCCCGGTCATTCTGATGTCGGTTCTTCCTTGGTTACCTGAATCATCAGGGAAATTATTTTGCATTTACATTTCACTTCATTGGGTGCTGGACTTCTATAACTACGGCGGAAATATATGCCATATATATGGCAACAATACGATGAATGGAAGAACCAAACAAAAATAATTTAATCCTCACAGACTCTCTGGCTGCAATAAATACAATAAACAACCTAAAATATATGGAATGGTACCGTCAATAAAATCAGAGAAAACATTATGGCCGTTCTAAATAGCGATAATAAGGTAATGATAGGGTGGATACCGGCAAACAGAGGAATAGAGGGAAACGAAAGGGCGGAAAACTGAAAAGTTGGAGTCATCTCAAGAAAAGAATAAAAACAACAGCCCAATATGCACTAAAAATGATGGGAGACAAGCCTATGCCAGTATACTGGAGAAAAAATGGTACACGTGTGGAAGATGAAGAAATGAAGGGATTTTTCGCAAGGAAGTCGACAACTTCAAGGAAATATCCTACGCTAGCGATCTGTCACGGAGACAGCAGGTGGTTGTTGCTAGGTTAATAACTCTCCATTCTAACCTCTTCTATTCTCTAGGTCACCGCAACCTACATGTGACGTATTTAAGGCTGCCCTGACGATCCAGCATATCCTCTACGACTGCCCAAAGTACGACAGGACCAGAAGAGCCACAATTCAGAAATTCACGAGAAGGGAGATATGGACCTCAGCGGCGACAATAAATAACTTACTAAAGTTTAGCAAGGAAACCGGAATTCAAGATCTAATCTAAATACGCAATGAATCTGAGACTAAGAATAAAATGTATAATTAATATGAACTAATTGTAATATTTTCATGTAGTAGGTATAGTAAGTCGCCAATGACTTTTATGTTTACGCGACTATAAAAATAATTTTTTTAAAAAAATTAAACAATAATTGAGTTTCTGTATCAATTTACTTATCTTTAAACTGACACCTTACTGAAATTCGGTTGATTGGAATATCCCTACTAGCTTTCGGTCTTTACGTTTCTTAAACCTTTCAGCCTAAAAAGGAAACGTTTTCTTTACCTGATTAAGGGTTTTGCTTCTCCCCCTTTCTGAGGAAAAAATTGCATATCTCGAAACGGGTCTAAATACAATGCACCGACAACCATTATTTGTCGATCGGATTATTTACGATCTGCTAGTTCCTTGGATTTCGTACGAATATTTGAATAATATCCCTTTTTTTTTATTTTTTTTCGATGTGGGAGAATATTTTATGTCAATTCTAGAGTTTATGTTTTACAGTGGCTGTAATTAGAAAAAATAATAACGGAAACGCGATTTTTTATGGCGCTTTAAAATGTTTCTTTATTTTGTAGAAACGTAAATTTTATTTGTGATCTTTATTCGTGCCGAAATGATGTTTCAAGGTTCTCTCACTCATATTTTACAAAATGCATACATGGAAATGTAATTCCTACAACTCGGGTCTTCCCTTTTGCGTTCCCTCGTCCTGTAGAAGCACTATTTGCATACGAACGCTCTGAATCGAATAATAATAAATGTAATAATTTATAAGTAAAAGGTTTACTTTGAACGCCCATGTTTGCCAGTGTGACAATTCAGTCGTTCGAAGAGCAAAGTATTGTGGACACTGAACAAGTCCTCTCTCTTTATTTGCGCAGCGAAATTCTGCACAGTGTTGATCTTGCTGCTTGGGGCTCATTAGTTTATAATTATGTAAAATGAGCGTTCGGCTCCCTTTTGTGTCCAAGTGGACCCCTTTGTTGTCCTCTACGGCATTTCAATCAAGCTAGATCTACCCGAGAGAAACGTCTAGCCAATTTGGGTTTAATGTTTCTTGTTATTATACAGGACGAATTTAGAAACGTCATGACAACCGTGATATATCGTATGACATATTTACTAATTTTTGTATTTGGGGAAGAAAGAATATTGAGTGTGTGTAGAATATTAACATTCGGTTCAGAAAAGGCAAAAAAAAAATATCAGTGTAAGTTTCTTATCAATCACTCATTTTAAAGTTACTTGAACGTTACCAGATCGATGGAAAAGTAAATGTTTCTGATAATTGTCAGTGGTCTGAATAAACAGTCGTTTCTGGTTCAAGACTCATTTTATCATTAGATCTAACTAAACGTCTGATCAGTAATATTTAAACTAAGATATTTTGAATTTATGATACTGGTAAGAAAATCAATGATAATAACCAATAATATATACTGTATTTAATTATAAGCTGTAAAAATTGTCACCATGAACTACTGATTAAACCTTATTTCAATAATATATTAATGTACTTATAAACTCGAAAGCTGTTCGTCAGAGAAGGATCTACAGAGAGAATGACAGCAAAAATAAGAAACGCTGAGTGATCAGACGACTGGTTGGTCATCAACAGGGTCAAACACTTGTATGAAAGTTGTCTTGGAAGTAATGAGAAAATTGATTTTTACAAATAACAGCCAACGATGTACGTTACAAAAGTTTTCATATTATACACATTGGGCCCGGGAAACTCATGATGTCATTAGAATTCTTCGCGTGACTACATAAAAACGGCCGGGAGTGATTTTTCGTTCCGTCAGCTTGCTGTCATCGAATTTCTCGCTACAAATGAGATCACCATTGCTGAAATTTACCAGACTCCAGCGTGTTTATGTGACGTGTGCACAGATTGGAAAACACCAACATTGAAAATGGGGCTCGACCACATTCCTCTGAACACATTAAAGAATATAACGTATAAAATGTGTAATGTTGGGTGATATTGAATCACTGATTACAAAGTACGGTACAGTCCAATATATCGGAAAATAGTTTTCCCTTGGGATCCATGTTCATTTAGGCAAGGTCATGAAGGTCCGCGGAGAACCATCAGGGGCTTCAGCGAACTATTGTTGACGAAGGATAAGATTTTACTTTCTGTGTAGCCTGGAGGTTAAGATGATGCAACCAGTATGATGCCGAATGGGTTCTGGGACGCTGCCTCCTCAAACATCCACAAGGGATATAGAAAAGTTAAGTTAAAAGTAACACGAGTTGGGTGATATTGAATCACTGATTACAAAGTACGGTACAGTCCAATATATCGGAAAATAGTTTTCCCTTGGGATCCATGTTCATTTAGGCAAGGTCATGAAGGTCCGCGGAGAACCATCAGGGGCTTCAGCGAACTATTGTTGACGAAGGATAAGATTTTACTTTCTGTGTAGCCTGGAGGTTAAGATGATGCAACCAGTATGATGCCGAATGGGTTCTGGGACGGTACCTCCTCAAACATCCACAAGGGATATAGAAAAGTTAAGTTAAAAGTAACACGAGTTGGGTGATATTGAATCACTGATTTCAAAGTACGGTACAGTCCAATATATCGGAAAATAGTTTTCCCTTGGGATCCATGTTCATTTAGGCAAGGTCATGAAGGTCCGCGGAGAACCATCAGGGGCTTCAGCGAACTATTGCTGACGAAGGATAAGATTTTACTTTCTGTGTAGCCTGGAGGTTAAGATGATGCACCCAGTATGATGCCGAATGGGTTCTGGGACGGTACCTCCTCAAACATCCACAAGGAATATAGAAAAGTTAAGTTAAAAGTACCACGAGTCGCAAACGAGTTCCAACGTATCGAATTTCTCCAACCTGGGCAATTTATTTGTGTGAAGACACTTTGTTAATTCCGTAGACGTTCTACAGCGATTTTATGTAGAATAACATTTTCATGTTTAATCACAATAGGTATTTCAAAACAGTATGTCCGCGAGGCTGATGACATTCATTGGACAGTGCAGTATAAGGCAGATTAATCGATAAATAGAATAGTCAATACGAAACAAAACTCATGGACACAACCATCGATATATTGATGGATATACTGGAGATTTAATTTGTTAGAATGAAAATTGTTTAATTCAAAACGGAAGAAATGCTCTCAATCAAAGCTCAGCTTTCAAGGCTTTGATAGAAAAATCTGGACAGGACCGGGAATCGAACCCAGGATCTCAGCTCTAACCATTGAGCTATACCTGTGATTTAGCAAATTGTAGGGGAGCCTGTGTTTAGGTCTACACAATGGATGGAGAAAGCTCGCACCTGATTGGGATACGTCAGTGGTTAGAGTACCGCTCACTTCGATTTCCTGTCTGGTCGAGTTTTATATCTTAATCGGTTAATAAATATTGGTTTTCAAATTTTGGACAATGTTCCAACATAGATTCGGATAAAGATTGAAGTAGATCGGGACCGTCATATCGAAAAAGATACGCGTCCCACTGGATAAACCTATGAACTCAATATAGAAATGAAAATACGAATAACCAAATATTTCTGACAAATTGAAGATGACTCTGGAAACTTTCTGAGAGCTCCTAAAAATTCAAAATTTACTAATTTTGGAGAAATTTGTTAAACAGTGTTTTCTTTTATAAATTTGATGACTGATTATAAGCATTTCGATAGAGATATAAAATAAATTTTTTTTAAAACATGTTAGGTTTTAGTATCCCAAGGACAATAGAGGTTTTAATGCGTGGATGCAAAGACGAATAGATTGGGACACTGGAAACTGCGATATCTAGTGAGGTATGGAGTCTGGGAAATAGCTGTAGTTGCATAGTTTTGAGGAATTTCGCGGAATCGTAAAAATTTGTGATATTTTACAGGATTTTATTATTCAAATTGGCCCCGTTTATTACCTCACTTTTTCAATTTAAGCCCGATTTCACGTGAGTTGAGTCACCGTAATGAGCAGGACCCCTGACCCCATTCATCACGGCGCCACCTCATTATATGTCATCGAGGAGGTATTGACACGTCAATGGAGAAAAAAGGAAACCCATGAGTAACTGTTATTATTTTCGTAATTCTATAGAAAATTCGAAAGCTTTTGCGCATTAGAACCAAAATTACTAGCTATTGTAACTAATGAGAAATGTGCGTGAACGAATCGCTTAACTTGTGATTGCACTTAATGGGTCCCTCTGCGATTCCATCATATGATACGAGTTTAGGGCCCCGTCCGTACAGTTCTACGAAAATAATTACACCTTGGGTAAGACAGATTGTCTATTGCTTCGTGTACCTTCACGTTTCTATCTGATTGGGACGGTAACGGCGGTGAATATCTCCAAATAATATTCAATTACAAGGATACTCTATTACAATTTCATAGGGTATTTCTGAGAGTTCGATCATCCAGAGATTTTCCTTCAGTTTCGTGCCATTATTTTAATGATGTCTCTCGCGTTTCCAATCCTCTGTCAATTATCTTCCAGCCCATGCGCTACTCACATAATTTCCATAATTTCTTTTATATATTATACTTTCCAACTCGCCCATTCAGTTAACATTCTATGAATGTGTTTACTATTCCTCCGTGTCGCGATATAAGCACCACTAATGTGGCTCCTCTGTTTACACTTCTTCAAAGCCTTCCCCCCTCACCAATTCTATTTAAAACCTCATTCCATGCATTTTCCGTCCACTTGGGTTTTCGACATTTTTGTGTAACAACAGATAAATACTTAGTTTCCTCTTGTCGGAGGTTTCAGTTGTCCACTTTTCTAACTGAATTCTGTGCTTAATTCTCTTAAGTTCAGGAGCTTATCATTATTCTATGTTCTGATTTTTGGAATCACATTTCTTGAACATCTCTTTACATAATTACTCGTAATTCGATGCGATCGTTCTCGTATTATTTTTTTTTTCTTTTAATTTTATATATTTATATAACTGGACTGAGGTTATGGAATTATTAATTCACCAATTTATTCCAAAATTTTGGTAAAGTAATGGTTTTTAATTTTATTGTTATTCAGATAAATAATTTTTCCGAGTGGGGGCATTGTTTTCTTCTGTTTGCCTCCTCAATTGGTGCCAATAAATAAATAAATTTTCGTTTGGAGAGCGACCTAGAAACGTGATTTGACTGACGGAGTCGTATATGTAATTTAGTTAATTTAATGGTCGTTTCGACTGAGTATTTCCATTGCATGCAGTTTGAATATCAGTTTGGCTGATCTTTCATGGAGATTAGAGTTGCAATTGTCGTTTGGAGAACAACGAAGAATAATGTTTCTGACTGAGGGAGCCGTATACATGTTCTTGAACGGGCTGCATTTTCGTGCGGAAAGCACTGGATTAAAAAATTTCGCTATCTGTTCTGCATTCAGTTGTGTGTCTGAGCGACTTCGGAGTTCGGAAGACTAATTTTAGGCTGGAATCTGATCAACTTTAGTTTTGTGGCGCTTGTCTGTCTTTCCTGCGCGCAAACGGTGACCAAAGCCACAGTGTTTTCCACGTTCCTCTGAAGTAGCGATGATGTGAACAACTGACGTGATATCTGTTTATTTCTTTTACATAATAATTTTTTTTTCACGGACACGACCATGAAATACGATTTGTGTTTATTTGAACTAAAAATAAAATCGTTCTTTATTCTTTGTCCCTTTACATAATTATTTTATTAATATTTCAGGTAAGTAAATTAATAGTGCTCTAGCTAATGATCTCCTCTATGTTTTTTTTCAACTAACTATTATTAGTGTCAAGCAGTTTTATAAGAACTATATCATTTGATTTAGTCGAGTAGGATAAATCTAAATTAAAACAAATTTTATTAATTTTGTCGTACTTTATTAGAATCTTGACCACAAATATTTTGACGAAAAAAGAAGACATAAATACGTTGTTTTTCAAATTAATAATACGTTAATATAGTCAAATACAGACAAAAGAAGGGATGATATAAATACCACACAACGTTTCTGGAAACTTTGTCCCTTTCTTCAGATGCTAAGAAAAAAATATATTTTCTGAGTTTGTCAACTGTATTGTGCGGTTGTGTCGCTCTTTTCTCATGTGATTTTTGTTTTCTTAGCACCTGAAGAGAGGAACATAGTTTCCAGAAACTTGTTTTGTCTGTGTTTGGCTATTTCATGTTTTTATAAATATTATAAATTAAAAATATAGACTCGGATGCATTAATTTCTCAACTTCAGTGGTGATTTGTGAATTTCTCTCTTTAAAATAACTAATCAGATTCAGAATCGACCGCGCATGGGAATGTTGCAAATTATACGCATTGTATGGATCTATGAAGCCAGCCACGTTACCGAAATAGCTACAAGAATATTTGTCAAAACACAATGGTTTATCAGAGATATTGTGTGTAAATACAGTATAGAAAATGTGAATACATGGTTGCATACCCGCAGAGATGAAGTAAATTTAGTTTAAAAGCCATGTTAACTGTTTTTTTTAAAAAAATAGAACTCCAATATTTTATCAAAGAACTAAGATGAAATTACGTTGTAGAGGTTCTTTAAATGCGAAGGAGAAAGCGGCGTAGATGCATGTTTTTGGACTGAAAATCCAGTTTATGAAGTTCGCAAAGTGACATGACAACGAAGCACATACAACGAGCAAGTGTCACGTTTCTTTCTCGTACTAAAGACAACTTATATTACCATTAGACAATTTCCTGATAAAGACCAAAACTTTTACGACGGAAACTAGAGTAATTTAAAAGGAAAGAGCTGGGGAGTCTTGCGTTAAAACTTTACGTGACTTGCGGCAATACAAACTACAGCACCGAAATGTACGAATCACTTCGAGGTTACATGAGTTTCATCATAAAAACCTGTACATTTTGTTCTTTGGCTTAATTTCAGCTACATTAAAATATTTTTGCTGTTACATGATACAAAAATTCCTACCACACACTAAGTTGTCATTGATGCGACTAGAATATCTGCTACTCCTGAGAAATTATTACCGGGGTTCGGAATTGAATATTGAAAAATCGCTCAGGTGCAAGATGAACTTATAAAAACGATTTTTGAGAAAGTCGATTTCTGCAATTCATTGAGACGAGGAAAAAATTATTTTGTATATACCTTTGTTATAATTCTAGCTATGTAGGTACTGTATAGTGCCAGGATGTTGTAAATAGAATTAATAACACGACCAAGAGGCTACTTAATATACACACAAAATTGCTTGCTTATATATTTTCATTTATTATACACAATCCGCGATCCTTGAAAGTATACAGGTGTGCTGAAAACTTAAGTAATTACACAGTATGGCTACAAGATATTAACCTGAGGAGTGAAAAGAGATTATTTCAAAATAGGATCGTAAACGTTGGTTGGATTGTGCTTGTCATTTTTAAAATTACTAGACAAACAATTGGATTTAATGTGTAGCATTTCAGACATTAATCTAGTGTATTTGTTTTCTAAAGCTAATACAGTAACATTATTCCAATAAAAAAACTGGTTATTTACGTTGATATTTTTTAGTGAGATTTGGATGTTTGTCACAAAGTTAGAAAAATGATATTTAATGCTCTTTTTGTTCGTCCTACGTAACAAACGTTACACTTTTTACATAAAATTTTGTATTTATCCAAATTTATGGTATTTTTTTTAAGTAACGATAAAGAATTAGTGGATTTATATATGATATTGAAGCTGTATTCCATTAATTTAAAATGTAGACTATTTAAAAATGGAAGAATGATATATATTTTTAAAACAGTTGAATCTGGAATTGATTTCTTTATACAATCCACCATCAACAAAATTAGCCGTCAAAACGCCTGAATCTATATTTAAGTTATTATTAAGAAAGGCGAACCGCTTTGTCAAAAAAAAATAGACTAATGATCGTTTTTTAAAGAATTGATGGTTGTATTGATAATTTAAGAACGGGTCAGTTTTGAGAACCAATTATCTTGTAATTTAGTACCGTAAAATCGAAACACGGACATCCAGAAAATTAACGCAGCTTTTATTTCCAGGTTCATAAATCAACAGAAACGTTTGGGCTATAATTGTTGATTAATTAAAGTTGCGGAAACAGTACAAAATATTTCATGAAAATATCGGAACGACTAAAATGGATAGGGATTAAAGTAAAGGGAGGTAAGTAATCAATAAATAGATTTACTGGAACGTCTATCCAGACCTCATAGATGTGGCTTATTTGCACATAGAATCAGTAAAAACCATAATCGCAATGTGGCAGGGAAACACGTCGGTTACAAATGTAAGAAATGGTCAGAGCATTGCGTTCGTCTGCCCAAAACAGGTTGGGAAACCGCTAATAGAAAGACCTATTAACCAGACGGATGTGACAGTGTCCTAATGGCAATAACATTACCAACTTGTTGGGTTTTGTTTCGCCACTCTTAAAGAGTATATAATTGCAGAATTATGCTCGAGAAGACTTCACCGTTACATGTTTCGTAACTGAAACGGTCTATTACTCAAAAATGTCACATCCTTTCAAGTGTCACATTAAGACAGTACAGCCAGCGCCCTTTCCCGGAGAACTTTGCGATGACTCACGCTGAGGAATTCCAGTTCGGGAGGCGCGTGTGCAATACCTGCAGGCGTAGGAATACATTTCGTGCAACAGTGAAAGTTTCCTTTTCAATTTCTCGTGGGGAACTGTTCCAGAGCACAAGAAAGGCTTCAATCAAGCTCAACTCTAAAGCTGTGAAAGTCAATTAACAAATTGGCATAGTAAAACCCAACGGAAGCGGTGGTCCTAGGAACGATTCCCGGTCCGTGAACAAAGGAACCAACTGTGTGCTGTAGCCAGCCTGTAAATTTGTAAGCACTCATGCTGTCACATCCTGATAGGTATACTGGCAAATTAGCCGATGTCTACATCTCTTAATACGCGAAAGACTAAATTGGCTCACTTTACAACAGAAAAAATAATTGTAGCAGATAAATTTTCATATCATGTGTATTTTCTAGGATTAATGATTAATGAGAAATTAATCTTGTCAGGAAAATTATGTCCGTTTGTCTCTCGATCACAGAACAGAAAAATTGGCACTGAAGTATGTGTTACGACATTTCTGACTGGTGAATCTACTCTTGTAGTTAAAGAAGTATTCTAATTGTAAAAAACACGCTTTTAGATTCACTTCTGGCTCAGATTGTAGAGCTTGAAATATAGACTACCTCTAGCCCGCACATGTATTAGGGAAATATTAAAATTTAAATGAAAAAATTTACGTCTGATTGAAAATAATCAATTCAGCCTAAAAAAAAGTGATAATATAAATACCACACGACGTTTCTGGGATCCTTGTCCCTTGAGTTTTGTCAACTGACAAGTGCAGTTGTGTCGCTCTAGGCTCCTCGTCGCACCTGAGGAAACGGACAAGGATCCCAGAAACGTTGTGTGGTATTTATATTATCACTTATTTTTGGCTGAATTGGCTATCTTTCGTAATAATTATTTTCTATCAGACGTATATATTTTCATTTTAAAATGAATAATTAGTGACGTATTATTGTATATATTTTATGTATATGAACGAAACGCTAAAATGGCCAGTTTGAATCGAAAAGAAGGTAAATATACCATCATGCTGTCATTGTAGTGCTTGATTAATTTTTTATATTTATTTTACTTAGGGTATTCAATAATGAAAATAATTAATTAAAATGAACTAATAATTGAAAATTATCTAATGAAAAGACCATGAAATAATGACATTTATTTAATTTAATTAAACAATTAGTTTATTATACCCAACTATTTTACCTTACAAAACAAATTACTTGCTGAACTTTACAACAATTTTTTTTATACAAAAATGTCCTTTTCTCTTACCTCAGGGTCTTTATTGGGCCTTTTAAATAAATAACATTTAATTTTACAATTTACTATTGACAAATATTTTTAATAAACTCTCGAAATGTAATCGAATAAAAACGAAATAAAACGAAATGATATCGAAATCTGACGATATTCAACCTCTTATTAACATTTACAATTTTAATTCAAATGTTTCCTTTTTACTCACTGTTTTTACTGGGCAATTTGTAAAGATTCTACAACGCACTTTCGCCTCGAACACTTATGAACTGGCCATGTAACACTGATTCTATTTTATTATAGTTTGCAAACGCTTAAAACTCTGTTGATGTCTTTCTCATTTTGTGTGTATAATTGTTTGTCGATCACACGCCGCTCGTTAACAAATCGCTGTTTACTGTTTAAGATATGAATAACTGTATTAATACGCCTTGGATTCTGTGCTCTCTGCCAATCATCGGGAACTTGCAACGGAAAACCGGAGACTTCTGCCACAAAATCATCAGCCTCTGATTGTAGACTGCTAAATTTTAGTTCTGTACTCAGCAATGTCTCGTGGCTGACTGAAAAATTTAATTGCTTCAGTACTCAGCAATGCCTCGTGGCTGACTGCCCACTCCATCCTCTTAGTCTTCCTTGTTCAATATGCTCGACCATTATTGTATCTTTGTGTGTTCGCCGGTAACAATTCAGTTCAATAGTTTGTAATTATTAATTCTTAATTGCCCTTTTATCATTACAATATATATATATATTGTGGTAATTACAAATATGAAATTAATTAATAAATAAATTTTATCATTTATTATTGGCGGCGTAAATCTAAGGCCATTGCATTTGTCGACGAGAATTCGGACCCGATAATGCTCGTTTTATAGGACATTGTCGAAAAAGGCATAAATGGACGTGCGGAACTTTGGCAGAGTTAGAGTTACTGGGAGCAAGTTGGAGAGTTGATGATGATGGTCACGAGAATTTAACATTCAGAGTTACTGGAACCACGACACAGAGAGTGTACTTTGGAAGCTGATAATGGTGTGTTAGAAGTCGCCAGTTCTGCAGTTGCAAGTTGGCCGTTGCCAATTTGTAATAAGTTTGAGAAAAAACGATTTCTCAGTTTGAGTTGCAAGTCGCCTTTTCTGAGTTGTAATTTGTCCGTCGCCATGTACCAATGATTTTCAAATATTTGGAGAGCCGAGAGCGAACTATCAACAAGCGATTGTTTCAGCACGTAATGATAAATCTACCAACAATTATGTAGTCAGAAACAGTGTTTTGTGTTCGCAAACGAAAATACAATAAAATCAGTGCAAATGGCCTGTTAGTGAAGTGTTAAAATCAAATTAAGTGAGAAACGAACCCAGATGACCAGACAATGGTAATTTCTCAACTACAAACCTTCTATTGTAAATATCATTATCGTCAGATATAAAAAATTTCAATTAAAATAATAATAAGTATATTTATGTTTTGTAAAATTTAAATGTCATTTTGTGGTACTATCTTTATTGGAGGCCCGATAGGTGACCCTGAAATAAAGTTTCTTACCAAAACCGTGGCACAACAATATTAAAAGTTTGTAAAAATATCAAGGAAGAGAAAATTTTGTTTATTAAATTAAATTGTAATATCTTTAAAAAGTTGTTTAATTTCAACTTTCGTTCATTATTGTAACGTGGTGGCTTATTTTAGTTTTTATTTTGTTTATTACAACATATATATATATATATATATAAATATTTTTCAACTACCGCGATTAAACGACTTCACTAAATATTTCTGTTCCAGTAGTTCTGAGGTGAATGAGATCTAGGATTTGAACGAAATATATAATAAATATAATTTAAAGAAATATTTGATAGGCATTGAAGTGGTACATGAACACATCATCCTCTAATCAGTAAATCAAGGAGTCGCTGAAATGGAATCGACGGTCCATTCTCATAAAATTATTGTCGGCCCCTTGCGGCCTCGCAACAGGAAAGTTCCATTTGGAACTTGCATCTTGCTTTCTGGCGCCACAAATATTTACCTGCATGTAATTGATTCGTTATTTGTCGAACAAACACATTGTAATGTAATATCGATCTCCACCTGCGCAGTTGTAGAATACATCTAAATTACATACAAGTACAATTAATTGTCAAATAAATAATTTGAGATTTTATTCGGGTCATTCACACTTATTTGAAATGAAAGGGTTCATTTCTCATATATAGTGAAAATCGAACTTATATATATATATATATATATATATATATATATATATATATACGTATATATCAAGTAACAGAAATATTTCAGGACTGGCAAATTTCCATGTGTGGGAGCCCAGTAATGACCAAGTTACTAAAAGCATATTTATAAATATATATGTAGACTAACCAAATACTCGTGCTAGCTACGAAGCCGCATAAAATAAATCTATCTTTGAATTATTATCATGTTTGAAGGTGAAACAGCAAAACATTAATTTGACATTCGTTCATTTTCAAACAACAAGACCGTTTGTTAAAAAAACAATTGGTACATGAATATCAGAAAGAACACTTTCCCGATCCACACAATACAAAATAAGGGTCATAAATTACTAATATATATATATATATATATATATATATATATATATGCAATAAAACCGTTTACATTATCCATATGTTCATTATCCAACATATAGTTTGAGACATTTCATCAATCATGCTCGTTTGGTATGTCCAATATAATTTTGTGAACAGTACGTTTGTCATTTTACTAGTGTGTATATATGTTCGATTAAATATCTCGTCATCCCTTGAATACCCATTTCACTCCTTCAGTGGGTAACAATTTAAAAATCATCTCCTAGTGTCACCTTATATACCAAATATTATATTCCTAGCTTCAATAGTACGTTGATAAGGCAGTTAGTAAATTTTTAGTTATTTATTTTTACATTATATAATAATGAAAATAAATTTCTAAATAGATGAAAAATCAATCAGCCTCCTAGGCAGAAATATATAATTAAAGATTTAAAACATAATGAAATAAAGATGACGTTATATTACTAATAGTTTCTGGGAAGCAACATGTGATCAAATCGCACTTTAGAATTTTATGTTCATCTATATTTCATGTAATTAATTGTAAGTAATGTTCTATAATTTTTTACAGAATTGTATTATATATTATCAGTGTTCTTGGAATTTTTAGAATACGTATTTATCATTTATTTGAAATGAAGCCTGAAGAGGTCCCAAAAAATTATGGATGAATCGTCATGTTTGTTTATTATAATGTTTTAAAACTTTCATAATAAATTTATAACTAAGAGCCTGATATTTTCATTTATTTAAAGAAGTAATTGTTAATATAATGAACAAAATTGACTGTATGTGTATGTTCCACATACAAATCAACGCCCGTTGAGAAAATTTGACCAAATTTTGTGCGTGTGTTCATTTCGATCTGGAAACAATTCCCGAGGGGTGTACTGGGTGGAAATTTTCAAACATGCTTAAACGGCTGATTATTGCGTCGAAACAATATTTTTTTATGTGAATGAGATTGATAGGGGTTCTTCCTATTTGTTCTGTGCATAACTTCAACCACTTTCGACATCGGTGGGGAACACCCTTAGGGGTGGGGGTGGAAGGGCGTTAGTAAAAATAAGGCAAAAACCACCGAGATTGGAGTAAAATTCGGGGTTATGGATGTCGCTAAGTTTAATTACTACAATCCGGGTAACGTCGGGTACCCAGATAGCTGAAAATGAATTTCAGTATTAAGGAAGAATTATCGGTCGTTTACAGAGAAAGAGTTAAGGATTTTTGAAAATACGTATAACTGATATATATACATATATAAATGGTTGACTGCATTGTTTGAAAACGAAAAATAACCCTTTAAAATATTGAATTGAATATTCGTCTTCTCTAAAAAATAATTCACGGTTCGCCATTTCTTATGCTATGTACAACCTAATAAGTGCTTCTATTCAACTGGGTGGTGTTAATTGAGCACATACAAAAGATGGAAAACATTGCGGCTGAATTTTATGGCACGGACATGCCGACGATTGCCTGTTGACACGAATGGTTAGCATGGAATTCAGCGCCGCATTCGCGAGACGAAAGCCAAACATTCCACACTGTGAATGAAAATTCGTGTGCATCGCGTGTAAATACAACAGCGAGATATCGCGCTCAAATTTGAAAGACATCTACTTTGCATAAATTACTGCAATTATTATAATTAGCTTTTATTTTAATTAGGCTTGGAGGATTCCAGATTCTCAGTGTCAACTATTATCATTAAATCGTTTTACTTCTCTTCTTCTGACTGATGTCTGCAATTATTAATATACGTAAGTAAGAAAGACTGTGTCTGTATGTTAAATAAAAAACGCAAGTCTATTTGTAAATGAAAAACATCAATTAGTTACGTCATTCATCCGAATGAAGTGCTTTTTCCTTAAGGCGAACGTGACAGTGTAAAGAGAATCGAATAAAATATTTTAACAATTTATTATAAATTTGGTACTGCGGATTTGATGAATTGATTGTTATGAGTTCAGGATGTGTTGAACATTCTAAATTATTCGTGTAAAAAAAACTAAATTACCAATCAGCAGAACGTGGGGATACACGGCTGAGGTTAAATATTTAAAGGCTCGTTGAAAGAATAAATTATTAATACCAGAAAAGTTGAGTTTCCTATCTGTTGATATCAATTTTAGGGTTTTATTTAGGTCACACACATTTATTGATGTTGGTAAAACACACAAAAAAATTATTCTGACTAAATTTATTATCGTTACTGGACAAGACGTGTATCTCATCACAGTAAGACATCCAGTAAGTTTTGATTTCATCATGAGGAGTACTATGGGATGTATGAGGACAAATGAAAAGCTTCACAAGTGTCATGTGGAGTCTAGAAAATGTTTTCGTAATTTAATAACTTTGATTATCGTAAAAAAATTATTAATGAGATGCCAGGATATTATACATACTTTTGACTGACAGTGCATTAATTGAATAACGACAATAACAAAATTTTATTGGGGGTTCCGTACGTCATTATGAATACTTTGATATTTATACGCACATAACTCACCAATCGTACGTCATTCAACTCTTATCATCTCCTGAAATATTATACAGGATACAATCGTACTGTATGACCAGTAGCATACAATGAAATTCAAGAAATCTTCGCCGACATACATTTGAATCGCAGAATGTAAACAAACGTCGCCATATTTTAATAATAAATATAGCTGCGAAATTTAACTTACATTATTGGCAAGGAACGTTAAGTATTTCGTATTGTTTATAATTATCATTCGATGGAGTATTGCTGGATAAAATTTTATTTTTTATTCAATCCAAAAATTTCTGCTTTATTTCATTAAGAAAAAAAGTAACTATCCTTTAGATATTATATTTATATATATTAAATCACTAAATTTTACACCACCATTTTATTCACATTGGTAGAAGAGCAGTGTAGCGTCGCATGAGGTGATATTGAAGCAGCTGCGGTTTTCGTGTCTAGCTACGGAGACTTGTTTTGGGAGAGACGGTGTAGCACTTTGAGGCTCTGCTGACCTTAATAACGAAAGTGTCCGGCCTGTTTCTTTGCACGTGAAACAGGATATATAAATTTTCACCCTAAGCGAAATAGAGTTAGCTGTAATCTTGGAGGCACCGCAAGATGATGACGAAACTAGGAGAAATGTGAGTGGATAATAAATTAAACCGAGGTGACATTATTTCCGTTAAAATGTTCGAGCCGAGAGTTGTAGCACAGTACATCGCTGGACATCCCGGGACGACGCTCCAAAACGCCGAACCAAACACATGCTAGTAAGACACCAAGTGAATAGGTTGTGTCTGTATATGAATTTGCAAATGAATTCCTCTCTTATCCCGGAGGGGTAAACGGCACATTGAATGCCATAATTAAACTCAGAGATACCCATAACCAGGGAATCGACTCCAGTCTCTGTCGTCATCCCGGGGTGACGCTCCAAAACGCAGAACCAAACACATGTTAGAAAGACACCAAGTGAATAGGTTGTGTCTGTATATGAATTTGCTAATAAATTCCACCCTTACCCCGGGGGGTTAAACGGCAAATTGAATGTCATAATTAAACTCAGAGATACCCGTAACCCAGGAATCGACTCCGGTCTCTGTCGTTTTCGCGTTATTTTCATGTAACGCCCCTCCACCCCCACCCGCAAGTGTGCTCCCTTCCCATGCGGAAAGGGGTTGAAATTAAACACAGAATACATTGGTAGAAACACTATCAATCTCATTGACCCTGAAAAATATTTATCCGACGCAAATATAGGTCGTTTGAGAAAGTTTCAAAATTTTTCACCCTCGTCCACCCACGCTCCTGGGGGTAGTACACGTATCTAACTCCCACAGTGTTTGTTTCCGGTTTGCAAGCAAAACGTGTTCGAAATTTGGTCAAATAACTCCACGGGTGTAGATTTGTATTCGGAACGTTCACACACACACACAACAACTCAAACAGGCAATTTAATATTTTTAATTTATTAACTAATAATAATATAATATTTATTTATTAATTTATTAGAAGATTCTACGTATTTAAAATTGACTGAAAGACGCTTTTAAACAGTTGGTACAAATAAGTCTTACATATTTTAATTCCTAGAAATTATATCTTGCATTATTTTCGAAGATTTTCCAACATTTTTTACACAGTTTTAAATTTATCTTGTGCAGTTATTTTCTCGATTCTTTCGACGGAAGTATGAAGTTCAGCTTGACAATACGTTTTTGGCGTATATTATGCAGCGTTTCATTCATTCGAGATCTCTGCGTTTCTTTCAGCATTTGTTGATTTTTTTATTCAACTGGCACTTAAATTCTCACTATCTGAAACGATAATTTAGTGTTGGGATCATGCATCTGGAGTGTGCCTTTCACAGTCTCTCCACTTTCCACTCTCCACTTTAGGGAAGCTCTATTATGGCACTCTACGGTGAAAGCGGGGTATAAATCACAGTGCTCGGAGAGGAATTTAGAGCTGTCATGTTCATCGGGGGCAAACTTTTATGAAGCGCCGGCCAATAAAATACATGGCAGACGAGAACATGTTACATGCAAACAAGCACAAACGCCTTCGTAATTAAAATTGTATTGACTTGTCCGAAGATAATATTACTCAACGGCTCGTTAACTCTGTATTTCTGGGTTAATAGTTATCATAAAAAATTATGTCTCCATTTCAAGTTATTTATATCTATAATAGCACAAGGAAGAACAAAATCTTGCAGGATTGTGGCCGTAATTTGGGATTAACTGAGGTCCATAAATATATATTACACGTGTTTCTTTCAGTGAATATAAGAGCCACTATGTTATTGATTTTAATGGTGTTCATTTCCTAACAGGTTTAATATCAGTGAGTTTGTAAACTCATATATATGGAAAAAAAATTAAATGCTTACAGTCTTCTGAGAGTTGCTAAATGAATCTATGCAACACTTGTGTGATTTGTAGCATAGGAAGACTAGAAGCATACGTTGACTCGGACAACATCTAAAATAATGAAATGCGGACTGGAAATGAAAAATACAACTAATAAATATCAAAGAGAGACGGTAAAACTTATGTAACGTCTATAAACTATTAAAACTACACTGAAAGTAATAATGTGAAAAGGAGGATGGAACATACTGAAAGGAAAATCAGAAGAGCAATAGAAATCAATGAGGAATAAGGCGATGATTAATAAGTAAAGGTAAACTTACTGGCAAGAGAAGAAAATATAAAAATACTCATTGAACTAAAAGTTTTTTAATTTTTTTATTGTTTATAGTCGCGTAAACATAAAAGTCATTAGCGACTTACAATACCTACTACATGAAACTATTACGATTACTTCATATTAACAATACATTTTTTCTTCTCAGATTAATTGTCTATTTAGATTAGATCTTGAATGCAGGTTTCCTTGCTAAACTTTAGTAGGTTATTTATTGCCGCTGCTGAGGTACATATCTCTCCCTTCTCGTGTATTTCTGAATTGTGGCTCTTCTAGTCCTGTCGTGCTTTGGGCAGTCGTAGAGGATATGCTGGATCGTCAAAAGTTGTAGAGAAATGAATTAAAGAAATACAGGTTCAATTTTATATCTTGCCCTGTTTAATATTAAAAATATATCCGAACCAAAATGTATTAAACAAATTGAAAAACAATATAAAAAATGTATATCTAGGAGAAATATTACCGTGAGATACGAACTATAAATTGATATTGTATAAATAAGAGGTCCACTAAGTCACTCTAACTTTTATAAATGACCCCAAATAAAGTAATAGGCATTAAAGAGATTACTTCTAAATTAATTACATTCACGGGAGAATTGGCCAGGAGAAACTGTTAATCATCAATAAATCTTTTCAACAGGCGAACTTACAACAGACTTTTAGACATCGTATTTAGGAAAGCAAGGGCACGAGTGAATCGATTTTCACCTTGCGGCTAATAATAAAATCTGAATACGGCAGAGAAATCTATGAACCTGAATTTGCCTTTGAGAATATAACTTGAATTAAAATGATCGAATTTAGACTATCGCTTTGTATGCGATGAATAACGTTTCGACGGTTGGTTCCGCCAACATCATCAGGTGACTGACGAGAACTGTAATAATAAAATATCGTAGAATAAAATATTCTACCTTTTATAAACCATTAGGCGTAAGAACAGACATTGAAGAAACATGTACAACGTCTTTGAGAAGCATGTTAAATTGATGTGAATGAAGAGAGAATCCGTAATTTATTTAAAGTAAGTACAAACGAGACGGATTCTGAAGATTAACTGAAAATTTGAAAAATAATAAATATAATAATCAGAATGTCATTTGATTATTATATTTATTATTTTTCAAATTTTCAGTTAATCTTCAGAATCCGTCTTCGTGACTAGGATTATTTGTGACGTGAAGCGAACCCACAGTCGGGGTTCTCATATTGGAATAGAAACACGTCGTAGCATTTTGAGCAAAGTTTATTATTCCCAGACGCCACTTGGGTTGATAGAACTTAATTACTCCTAGGAGACTATATCCGCTGAATTGATCTCAAGTGTGCCAGCTATTTCATTTTCAGGCATTAGCGCCGTGGGCGTCACTATCGCAGTTATTCACTGTCGCGCCGAGTTAGTGATTTGGCAGAGAATTCGCCAACTCAAGTGGGCTGGGAGGTAATGCCTTCTTCGCAATCAGTAGTATTAGATCGGGAATGTTTTTTTCAGTTTCTCTCAGATGAGTTACATTATTACTGGGAACTATTTTCCACAAAATAATTTATACCCTTTTTGGACGCCAAGTACCTTTAATAAATAGATCAAGCTTCTGTTTGAAATTTGTGTTTAATTTACATGTTTATGAAGCAACGAAGATGAAACAAAAAAATAGCAAATAAAGAAAAATCGTAAGAGAAATCCAATTTGTGTGTTCGTTGATTATATTACATTTTTTTCTGTGTAACCTTGATCAAATTTATAATTTTTCATTCTCTATGAGGAATAGGAAATCGTAGAGAAGTGCACAGAACAGGTGACGTAAAATAGAAATTGATAAAAGTAGAGAAAACTGATCATTTGTAACAGTGAAAGGAAGCTCTGCTATTAGAAATAGCAAAAATTATCAATGACAGTTAGTAGATACCAAAAATACACCATACTGGGCCCTGATTCACCACCATCACCGACAAAATGGTCTCCTTGGGAGAGTAGGCACTACACATCGCTCCCATCTGTTTTTCCATGAACTGAAAGCTCCCTGAAGGTTGTTTCGTGAGCGAATTCAGTAACACGAGTCAACTCGCTTGGTCCTTAACTCCGTCAAATCTTAGAACCTTTAAGTTGATTTTCATAATTGAAAATAGTAAAGGTCGGATGAATCTGGTGGATGAGGAACAACTATCAATGTGATTTTCGTCAGAAACTCCTGGAAGATGAATGAAATCGCGGCACAAACTTTGCAGCAACCCGCGTTATTTTCAATTCGTCGGGCAAAATCCTCTGGCACATCCCACACGTTAGTGGCACAGATGTAATGATCTTCCAGATTAACGTTATGAATAAGTCACACTTTCAGACTTCATGTTGGTTGACGGCCGTCTTGAACAGGGATGATCATCAACCAATATTTTGCTATCTTTAAAACGTTTTTACCAACGATTAGTTTATTTGTGGAGTAGAGCATCGTGTCCAAATGCCTTCTTCGTTGTTTGATGTGATACTGCAATGGTTTCCCCAAATTTCGAGCAAGCCTTTGTAAGACACATTATATTCTGTGAAGTCTGCCATCATAAATTTCGCAAGTAATGCTACCAACAGCAATGGGTAATTGCTCTTCCAGTGAATAGAAACCACCGTCATCATGGACACACTATGGTCAGGGATCTCTGATTAAACAGAACGAGAACAGGAAAAAATCACGTCTATATGGTCTCCAAAAAGTTCCATAACTCGTGAATATCCCTCAGTAACGATGTGTCATTCTTTTACTTCTCACTCCGATGACATTTGGAAACCTAATATATTAAACACTTCTTTCTTCGTGGAATTAACGATCCACATTATTACAGATTCGGCTGATTTACGAGCTTGCTTGCATGTGGACAGGCTGTGTATACACGTGGTCCGGTCCCACACACGCTTGTCACCACACAAAATCAGCTAATTTGTCTCCTCCAACCCATTCCAGAGACTTTTATTGAATCACTCTCAGTTTCAGAAATTCATATATTGAAATCAACGAGCAGATCTACGACGAAACTGACTGTTTCTCGAGTTCTATCTTTTGGTCTAAAGTGAAGAAAAATTTTAAAAATTAATTCAAAAGACGGACCCTTAAAGTCTCAAAAACTTTCAGCAAAGTACCTATGTTACGTAGACATCTTCTAATTTAGCCACTAATATCTCTGATATTTCCAAATGGCCATGTGAGCAAATTGTGGTGTGATCGTGTCCCTCATTTTTAATTTTGGAGGATCAAATGTTCGTTATTGGCATTAACACTAGATAAAAAATCTGCACCAAGGGAACAAGAATTTGCTTCCGTAAACAATGGGCGGAGGACATTCGTTTTTTGTCTGGACCACGCATCGGGTGGTCCGAGAGGAGCTGAAAAGGTTCAAGGCAGATGTGCAGTTTTTCATGGGGACAGCGAGGAAGCTGGATGGTCGGGGAGAGAGGATCGAGTTTGGCAAGGTGCGTCTGGATGCAGAAAGAATATGCTGTTATGCTCATCCAGATGGTGGAGCATTGCAGAGCTTCAGATAAAATAAGCTCCGAAGGCGACGAATCGCAACTATTGTGTAGGGGAAGTCGTGTGGCTAAAATTAACTGGACGATTATGGAAGAGGACGTAAATTATGCTCTGAATGAGGATTTTTCTGTAGGAGACAAGAGAAAAAGAAATGCCACTCGCCATTTCCCGATGACACCGGCTGAACTTTACGTAAGCAAATCCCGTGGTTGTCTTTTATTACATTTATTTAAAACATTTCAATGGTCAGTTTCACTCTGGAGTGTGTCGCATTTCACCCCGAGATATTTCTTATTTCACAGTGCGCACTTCGTGTATGTGGATGAAATGTATATTTTAGAATCATTAATTTGTCAATAAAGTAAATTTTGTGTTACTTAAATTCATTAAAATTATATCCAACAAAATTAATAATAAATTGAAGTAAATATTTATGAAAGCATGAGTCTCAATAAACAACCTTACCACAGAAAATTCACCCATAATTTTTAAATTTTATTTTTGCCTCTTCTGTCTTTCTGTATACTTGATATAGGTCTATTTAAGATCATATTCTATTAAGTTTGCTCATTGAAAGACAAAATGTTTTAGCTTTCGCAAATGAAGGAAAGGGTAATGTGAAATAGATTTTGCATAGCAGCACAGATAAAATTAATTATATTGTTGCGTGCCACTTGCTTCCAGTAATTGAGTCCTATAAATCTCCAAAGGTCAAAGTATATACTTATGACCTTATGACGGTTGCTTTGTCAGCTCTGTCCATCGTTTGCCATTTTCAAGCACGCAACACAGAAACTATTTTTGGCATTAGATCAGCCTATTTAAATTTATTAATGTGATAAGTTTAGTCAAGTTGATCTCACAGTGAAGCTCTTTCCAAAGAATGCTCATCAATTTTATTCGTTAACCAAGCCCATTGTATTGAAGGCACGTTAGTGAAGAATGACGACATAAATTCTTCATAAAGATCACTTGTGCGGTGTCATGAGGTTGCTCGATACAATGCCTTTACCGTTTGTGTAACGCAGTACATTAAATTTAAAGAAATGCAACTTCCATGAAAGGGATGCTGCTGTTGACACTTAACGGAACGCGGAGTTTGTGTAGTTTTAATTATGCAGCTCTTTTGAATTTGCTTCTATTACAGTCAGTTCCGCTTACAATAATTACATGGCAAGGTATAACCTTCAGACATTTGAATAGTTTGAGTCAGCAGCTCAAACGTTATTTATTCGGCTATTCAACAGTGTTAAAGAACGTTGTTTTTAAAGTGAACAATACGTTGATGAAATTCTAGTCTCACTTTTTTTTATTTAACCTAACATAAGATTAAAAATTGTTGAATGTTTTTTTTTTAATTTTACAGAAATGTGCTAAGAAATATCCTGAAATTTTGAAGGCAATAATTTTTTTGTATTATTTTTTAGTGATGTCGGTGCACATCAATATGAAAGTACTTGCAAGAATTAATCAATGTACCTGATTAAAAGGAGAATAAAAACGTCAGTGTAATTCAAGAAAGAAGTTTCAACCGTTTCAGAATCCCTGGAAGCGGTAAGTATTTAATTCGGCCTTTGAAAGGACTCTAATTATTTGAAAAGCTCACTTAGGCGAGAAATGTTTACAATGCATTTCGATTAAGTTCTGATATTTTTAATGTTTATATGAATTGTAAGTATGTTATATAGTGGAATAAGGCCGAACGATGTTTAGCGTCACGCAGAATTTAATATTTTGAAAGTATAAGTTCTAGGCAAAGATAAAATACCAACTTTCCGGAACAAAGGCTTACAACTTGAGTTCCATTCCGCGGAGACTATTATTCTCACGGCTCGATTTTGTAGTTTAAATATTTACGAAACGTGACTGGCTCGACGAAGGAAGGTACAGGGTGTCCCATCTCCGAAAGTTTCGTTTTAAAATATAGAATTATAACATTTTAAATGTTCTAAAACAGTATTCAGGCTGTATTATTGTTTGTACGGTGTGTTCCAAATTAATTTTGTGTTCAAGAGTTAACTGCATCTTTTGGAATATTAAAAAAATCATTTACTTACTGTATGAAGTTAGTGGAGGATTAATCATTTCGTGATTGCGAGAGTTATAGTTTAACAGAAATGTTAAAACAATTTACGAAACAAAATAATGAATAAAAATTATGAAGTTCAGAGAGAGTGGTAATTTTTTTTAAAAATTAATTTGATCGAATATAAATTTATTTGTGTAGGTAATAAATTAAATACTTATTTAATGTGGTCCACAAGACCACACTTTCCTACATATGGATTTTGTGGTCAGTCGAGCCATTTCTGCATTGGAAACCGATCTTTCGCAATTGTCTCAAGCTTAATTGAGACGCGTGTGTATTTGAGCCATTGACTTTAAGCCACGCTATCTCGTGCTTCTGGCCCAGAACGTCTGATTCTCCGCGACGCCTTCCCAGCGTCCGCCTCTTCGATTTCTGACCTCTCTCGTAATCTTCACATCCACACCGCTTGGTTTCTCCTCTCCGTATTATCGCTCATTTTGCCCCCCTTGGCCAATTTGGAAAATGTTCCCATAAAAAACTAAACGACGCTTCGATTCTTCATCTATACAGACAATTAAATTGAATACTCTCGAAACTATACAATATTTATATCGCCACTTGGCGTCGTGGGTATAAAACTTACATTTCTACATATTGTAGAAAAACATCGTGAGGAGCAGAACAAGTAATATAACTGTTAGTTAGCGGAGAAAGATTGTTAGGAGCTGATGGCGGAAAGACATTATGAGGAGCAAAACAAGAAATATAATTTGAGCAGAGACTAGACATCGTCAATGTATAACTAGTTAAAGTTGTAAATTAATACGAAGAAAACATTCACGCCGCAAGTATTGCAGCGTAAATAATTGAAAAGTAAGAGCAGTTAAGTCTACAGCCAGGAGCTAAAGAAAAGCTGGTTCGCTCCGAAAGAATAAACAGTTAAAATAAATCGTCAAGGAGATACGTTGCAGTTTACGTCTAATTCAGTAAAATACTAATAAATCTACGGTTCATAGGGTTCCGGTAAGGCGAGCAGACATCAGATAGCTGACATTCAGGAGGATCATCCGAGTTCCTGTGAGCCTATCAATTTTGGCTTTAATAGTGTAAAATCTGTGAGTTGACATTTTAGAATCAGTGTAAAAGTTTGCCATAGTGAACTTCCGAAACCAAAAAGAATGCTGGTACCAGCTGGACACTACGTAAGTAACAAAACCAAAACTAATGATTAATTGTAAACGCTAATTAGAGGATAAGGTCAGATTTCTTTCTCTTTTAATTGTCAATCAGATATTAATTTCTTTACTTTTAAATTTCTTTCTATCGACATATTGTTTAGGTAAATTGTGAATTGTTTGTTAATAATATTTTTAAATCAATTTGTTGTGTCCATTATCAAACCCAGTACAGGCCCTGAGAAATTAATATTTTAAATTGTAATTGTTTTTGAGTTAGAACCACAAAGTGAAAATAAATAATTTTATATATTAAATTTTATTAATTCTTTTATTTAATTAAACCCAAACAGTTGATTATTACATAATGGCTACCACAACGTGGGGCTCGAATTCTTCAAAAATCATATTTAATTAAATGTACCAAATTGTTGTTTATTACAATATATTAAAAACTATTTACTTATAAAGCTATTTAATATCATTTATACATAACCATAGCTGGGTGCTCGGCGTTGCCCGGGTTGTCATAGTTAAATTTAGCGACATCCATAACCCCGGATTTGACGACATACAAACTCGGTTGTTCTTGCGTTATTTTTATGTAACGCACCCCCACCCAATTCACAAAGGTGCCTCTACCGTCTTCTTCAGCCTTCTTCCGACTTCTTGCGTCTTTTTCCGTCTTGCGGGACATACAAACATACACATACACACACACAAACATACAGTCTATTTTATTTATTAGATATAGTATAGTAAAAATTGTTGACAATACCAAGTTTATATGATTAAAGTTACTTTGCGTCGGAATGAGGTTCTGAAAGGTTTTACCTTAATTTCCTCTTTGATTGGAATCCAAATCTGTCGAAAAATATTAATAATATTTGGTATCATGGTATCGATCATCCTGTCGGGAGGCCTGTTTGATGCAGTTATAATTTTTTTCAATGCTGCAGTAACCTATTCATATCACATTAAATGACACCTACACTAACAACCGTACTACATGTTAATGCAAAATACTTATTGAAAAAACAATAAAACCAGAATTTAATTTTTGCCAAAGTAATCGCACATTCCAGGCTCATTGAGACTTTATTTCAAAGTATCTAATTTAAATTTTTGTTGAGTTCAAAAGAATGTGAATAATTTTTTGATTTGGTTTAAGAACGCGCATACCGTTGTCTGAAAACGAAGAGTGTATCACTGAACTTGGACTGCAAGGTTGTAAATAGAGAAAACTAAAGCAGTTTAAAAATTGAAACGCTGTGTCATATCTCATAATTGGCGTGTGGGAGAGTTGTGTTTGATTCAGAAGTCGGAGCACAATGCGTCAATGATTGAGACGGTATTCGCGAGTGATATGAAACACTGATCGCATAAGATTGGTAGGACTTGTCATGTTTAACAATGCGTTTTAATGACTTCATCCCACACTTGCACGAACACCCGAAGTCCTATTCGTCTGGGAGATTTATGTCACGCTTATGCAACGCTAAGTGGCAATAAATGAGTAAGAGATGTGCCTCATACCCACATAAGTATCCAATAAAATGGCTCTATTGGCCCGTCGGAAGGTTTTGCTGAATTCTACTGAACTATTTTAACCCAAGTTCGAAGAAAGTTATTAACTGAAGATAGGATATTATTGGTTTATGCAAAACTCAAAACGATTTTATTCAGCATCTTTATGAATTTTGGAATATGAATTATATTACTTGTCATTCACATATGTTTTTAGTTAAACGTATATGTATTTTGTAAATGATAAATTAATAAAATTGTCTGACAATTAACAGTGTTCCTGTGAGAAGTGTTTGATTATAATACAGAAGAAACATGCTCGTTCTATTTATTTTTTCACTCCTGATCTAGATTTGTATTTCCTGCATTTTCCACGTATGGTACTGAATGAAGTTTATTAGGATCTGACATTCAGAGGAACAAATTAGGGCCATATCTAAAAATATCTGTAAGTATATTTACAAATTATTTACCAAAATTTTTATTTTAGGGTAAGTATCTTCCTATTAATAATTATCCTTTTTCGTTTATGTCTTGACATTTTAAACCATTGGATTTATGAAGTTAAATTTTAGTTTCGTTACCCTGAATTGTTGCCAAAGAAAGCTGAAGAGAACTGTTTGCTGGCAGGAAGACGACATAAAGTCGATAAGAACCGCAGGCGTGTGGCGAAGTTTTGGAGTTTATTGCCTTTTCCTTCTAGTCTTTAATTGCTCTTACTACGGCTGGCCTGACAGGACCGATCTCCGCGGCGTTTACATGTCTTCAGATCGTCACCGCCTCAATGAGCGTAGCTAAAAATTCACAAATAAAACTTCCACTCACACTGGAAGCGTTTTTAAATTATAAAGAATCTATTTAAATTCAAATTGAGCGTTGCAGCTAATTAATTGTCTTGTTGGATTTATAGCATTCAACTAATAAAGTAATTCCATTTTCCCTCCAAAGTGGGACACATTCACGTCTGGAGGTAGAACACAAAGTTTATAAATACGTTAGAGGTAATTGGAAAATCTTTTCAGAATATAAGAAGTATGTGTGTGTAGTTATTACAACTTGGAAAGGATATGTCACTTTTCTTTTGCAGAGTCTTGCATAACTGTATTAATGATAATACGCGATACGTTAGTGAACAAGACGACGTAGAAACATCCTTGGTACGCTATATTTAATTTACTTTACGGAGATGTCGAAAACGACGATGGTAGAAGTAATCAATAAACAAGTAGATATACTCGTATAAAAGAAGTGAGGGGCCAGAGTCGATATGAAACGTAGTTGAGGCGATGAAAACTGATTGGAGTGGCGGGTAAGATGGAGACGAAGTTGAGCTATAGAATTGGCAGGATAATAGACCGCCGTTACTAAAATAGAAAAGGAAACCGCTACGCCATTTTCTGGATGAAGAGTTGATTTACGTCGGTTATGGGAGTAAAAAAATATACCTTTACAGTCAGGTACTTTTCTATAGATACATTCCAAATCTGAATGAAACATTACTCGCGCGGACTAATTAGTGTTATAAGCAAACTAGTGGCGATATTTTCTAGTTTCTTACTCCTGTTTTTGAAGAAGGTCTCTACATCCTCATCAGAAAATATTACAGCGTTTTTGTTGTCTACCGTAATTTCATAATTTATCTACGTTATGCGAAATAAATCCCGATAAATCGTAATTCAAATAGTTTATTTTCAGATTTTTTTTTATTAATTATAGATCCTCTCATAGAAGAGGTACCATCAAATTGACAATCGTTAATAGAAAAGGACGTTTAGTAATCCACAAATACCCAAACACAATGGAACACAGGTTCTGTATTATTCAAAGTTAATGAGTTTAAAAATCTGCTCATACGCCCATATATTTTCCTGGCATATTGGAACAAGACTGAAACGTGTTAGGCTAAACTAAAAAAAAAATACAGATGTATGTGTGGAAATAAAATGCCCTTAAATTAATTTTCTGGGATTAGTGAAGAATGGCGTATGATTGAGCGCCACGGTCGGGCATATTACATCAAGAAGCTTAATTAGAGCAGGGAGAGGAAAGAGAAAGATGTTCTAATCTGCAGACAACGTTGCCAAGTAAGGCGGAAAGCCGAGAATATTGCCTATTGCATCATGGACCATAATATTGGGGAACAAAAATATCCAAGCCCTCATCAATGAATCAATAAGCTAAAATAAAATCCTCTTGAATTTAAAATAGCAGCGATGTCTAATTAATTGCTGAATCTATTTGAATCCCTCAATTAGTTACATTCTTTTAAGACTTTTATAGGAGTTAAGCACGTATTTTTATCAACTGCTTGCCGACGAGATCAGTGAAAACAAAAGTTAACTACGACTTGTAATTAAATTTTGAGGAAAATACGAATCTCCAAATGTAATTAGTATATAACGTTTAAAGAATTTTCAGCAGCAGCTACTAAAATTCCATATGCTTTTATAATTTCACAAACAATATTCATAGAAAGTGTAGAGTAATTAATAACACTGGCTAGGCTTAAAACTTATT
The DNA here is from genome assembly GCA_037074705.1 of Zhengitettix transpicula. NCBI lineage: Eukaryota > Metazoa > Arthropoda > Insecta > Orthoptera > Tetrigidae > Zhengitettix > Zhengitettix transpicula. Next base: position 7,656,183 of record CM073595.1, read on the forward strand.
TCGACACTTGCTCTTAAAACACACGACTTGTAGGATGTTTTTTAATATTTTACACCCTAGCTGCCCTTATTTTTTCCTTCCTTACGAGTCTAAATAATTCATAATCACGATTAAAACTATCAAAAATTTTACGATTATAAATTATTTTGTTGTATAGGTTATTTCTGTTTTTTTGAACTTAAACTTAAGCCAGGAAAAAATATACAATTTCAATAATCTGAATGAATTAAAAATTTTGCAATAATTTTATTTCTTGGATAACAAAGCTGGACATATATATATATATCTGTGTGTGTGAGTGTGTGTGTGTGTAAGTTAATTTTCGTGCTGAATTAGTGACACCAATATGGCGACTATTTGTTTACATTGTGAATATGGCTAAGAATTTCATCAATTTAATCTTTCGTAATGTCTGAAGCCTGAGGGACAATTATATCCTGCAATACTCAAAGAGTATATTTAAGATTTCTATTCGTAAATAATGTAGATATATATATATGCATTTTAATTACTTATAAATTTGTAATAGTTTATTCTATAATGCTATAAATGTATTAATAAACGTACTCAAATATATATTTTCATTATATTGTAACATAAATTACGATATTTTTCTCTCTTAACAATCTGCATTAATAATTTATTCCATTATAAGAAACTAATTTTAAGAGCATAAGCCGTACCATTACGTTTATAGTTATTTAGTATAATAATTTTTATTATTATAATTATCATGATTCCAGAAGCCGTATTCTCAATTGTATTCAAATTAACATTTCAGCCAAGTCTTAGATATTGCAATCTACGGCAATATAAAGTTTAATAGTTCATGGCGTGATGGTAAAATAGCAGATGTTTCTCATGCCAGTGGAACAATCAGTTGTTGTTGGGCCTTATCTGTAGGCGTATTTGCCGACATTACGCTCGTAAATATCTAACATGTCAAGGTTATACTAAGACTGAAGCATTCACGTTCTCAGCTGCTTTTATATTTCCGGTTTGGCAGTAAAGATAGCAACCTCAGCAACTAAACAGATGGTGGCTAATTTTTAACTGCTCACGCATCTTGTCCAAAGTGTCCATCGTGAATATTATTAGAATTATTGCGAAACATTTGGACTTATTTGAGAGATTCACTGCATCCTTGGTCATATTATCACACGGGACGTAAATTCGCCAGTCTCAATCCAGTCTTGACAGACGAAAAGTAGGAAAGTACGTTAACAGCAACATTATAACTGATTCAAGGGTGTAACTGCTTAAAATTTTGGCGCATGTTTGGAAGAAATATGGGCCGGAAAACCCATATATATGATTTACAAAATAATATTCAGATCAATACGTAAAATACTTAACAAAACATGATTTGGTTGTTAGTCCTTCACTGTAGGACTTGCAACAACTCAAGACTTTCATGTGATACTTCTTGCTGACCGGCCACTCTTGAAGCCTCTTACTCGCCGAAGACATTTCAAGTTACAATATTCCTTACTTGCTGACAACCGCTTTTCAAGTAAATATTGTCCCGAACCTGTGCTAGCCGCACCGCAAATAATTCCCATTGATAAATTAAAATAAAACTTGGCAAAATATTTTGGATATCTGGCTGGTGATCTGTACCCCACCCCGAAATTTCAGCAAATAACCATTTTGTCGCCTGGCAGCATTCGGTCATCAATCACGGGTTTTATGGTTGAAATTTTTCAGACGACGAGCGTGCTTCTAGACCAGGTCGAGAGATTTACTTGGCCGGCACGACGAAACTCACCAAGCTCTCTATACTATGCTAATATCTTCTATATAATAAAAAAGGACGTATATTTGTATGTATGTATGTATGTATTTAGGCTAATTTATATACAAATTTAAACGCGTGGACAAAATGAAAAAAAAAACTTGGTACACATATTCTCTGGAGAGTAAGAACCCATAGCGTAAACATGGAAAGAATTATAATTGAAAGGCGTGATAATTTTGTATTAAATTACTGCGCGTGAAGAGACCGTGACGTCACGCGCGAGAGAGACGTTACTACGCGTTGAACAAAGGTTCCTTTTTCCGTAATGAAATACCGCAGAAATATTTTCATTGAATAAAAAGTATAATTTTATCGAGCAGTACTCCATCGAATGATAATGAAAACTAATACGAAATACTTTACGATCCTTGCGGAAGAGGAAGTTAATTTTCGTGCCATATTAGTGACTCCAATATGGCGACTATCTGTTTACATTGTGAATACGGCTAAGAATTTCGTAAATTTAACCTTTCGATACGTCTGAAGCCTGAGGGACAACAATATCCTGCAATACACAAGGAGTATATTTAAGATTTCTATTCGTAAAGAAATTCTGAGGTGTTTGTTGTGATTGATGTAATAAAATTCAATGTATTTTATAGTTGTTCAATTAATGCACTATAGGTCGAAAGTATGAACGGAACTAGGAACAGTTAGATTTGTGTCAAGTTACTTCTTGACTCAAGATTAATATAGAATTATATTCTTAATCTGGTTTATATAAATAAGTACACGGGAAACAGGAAATATTTTCATTGAATAGAACGTATACATATATCCGACAATACTCCATCGAATGATAATAAAAAACAATACGAAAGACTTTACGATCCTTGCGGAAAATGTAAGTTAATTTTCGTGTCATAATAGCGTCTCTAATATGGCGACAATTTGTTTATATTATGAATGTAGCTAACAATTTCATCATTTTAATCTTTCACATAAAAATAATACAAAATCAACCGATATTTGAGTCAAATCGGGGGTTAATGGATATATGACAACCCTGGCAACGCGGGGCACCTAGGTAGTTATTTAATAAAATAAAATAATTTCTAAAAACCCCAATCTAACGAATTTTACTCTGACACTATTGTTGTGACGGAAAACGGCCCTTTTTGTGAGCCAATTGTGCTAATAAATATTCTTGGATAATAAATTGTTTTGGAAGCGAAGCCGATTTGTTTGAACTTTAACGAATGGCAGACATCGAGAAGCAGAATGGTTTTAGTTCTTTTGATGGAAACTATCCAGGATGCAAGAACGTTCTATGCAGATCCTTGCATAATTTTTTCCGTTTACCGAGTCATTTCCCTAAGAAATAATTACACGACTTTATGGACATGACAAATTAATGGGGGGCTTATTTCAAACCGTCACATATTTTTCGAATCATACTTGCACATTATGCAAGTCATTATGTATGCAGCTAATATCACGGAAATCCGCCAGTCGTGTAAGAAATATTTAGCTTAGTGGCAAACAAATATCTCCAGCTGTAAAAACATCCGACGCATTCTTTGAAAATTTTCAGAAAGATATGTTATGAATTTTAGTTTCTCAGCGTATCCTCAGCGGCTCGGAAGCGATATAGCTAATTGTAAGCTATCTTATTAAATTAATGTTTGCCACTAATCCCGGAGCATTGTCGTGGATTCCCTGCTGTCTCCCACGAAACCTCTAGTTTATTTATTGGCTGTAATTATTACAAAGGAGAACCGTACCTGGTCCAGAGTAAGGAGATGAAACATCTGGGTCCCGGAATTCCACGCCCCCCCCCCACCCGCCCCCCCTTCCGCCCACTGCCCGCATGTACGTATCTGGACAGTAGCGATAACTGCTTTGCTACGTTTTATCAGCAGGGAATCTTATCATGATGAGAAGGAAAACGCATACCGATCTTTGGCTTGAGTAATTAGTGAAACCCGAGCCGAATGTTCGTTTCTTTACATCTCCCTATAATCTCTCTTCTATTTCTTCACATAAGCTTCGTTTACAATCGATACCATCACTCCGATCACATATTTAGTTTCCGATCCATTAACGCCACCAAATTATAGAATCGATTGGGATAAATTAGACACAACGCTGTATAGTGAATTATTTATGTTAATATCAAGGTGTAATTTATCCGTGAATTGGCATTCACATGTAAATGGTATAATTGGTAGATTGAAGAGGGCCAAGAATCATGACACAATTTTAATATTTTATTATTATTACTTTTACGGTCGCGTCAAATAACAAGTTATTGGCGACTCTCTAATAACGATTACATTATTGGGTTGTACAACATGTTACGAGTTCAAATTTTGGTTGTCAGCCGAGCGTTTCAGACGAACTCGAGGAGACTTTTGATCGCCGTGGTATCTTCTCGTGAGAATTTGGCTACGTCCTTATATTTCGTACATTCGAATATAATATGTTGTATGGTGACGCGTCGATCACATGCCTCACGGGTGGATTGATCTATTCTAGAATATTTTTTTGGTAGAATATTATATGATTTGCTTTATTTTATTCATTTATTCATTAGTCCTCGTATGAGGAAATCGGACACGTCAATACGTAAAATTTCAATATAATAATTGGATGCTACAATGATAAGTAATTAGAAGTTACTATAAATATACTAAAATTCTGGAACACAATTTTCCCTGTCCAAAATAAGTAAAATATATTAGTAAAAACAAAAATAATAATTATTTAAGTATACGAATGGTATAATATAATATTTACAGTCTTAATAAAAAATTCGATACGTACTAGTAAACAATTAATGATTCGAGAATTAAGTGTCATAAAATATAGAATTACGCATCACACAAGAATAAACACAAATCTTTAAACACGCACACTAGGAGGAAACAGAAACGACGGACAAGTCACTTCAGGAAACAGAGCGACGAGGAATCGGCAAACTCTAGGCCCTCGTACATGCAACAAACAAACAAACGAGCAGAAAAGACTAACAGAGACTAAGTTATGAAACAAGTAGTTGTTCTTAGCAACACATTGAACACTTCTGCAGTTTTTTAAAAAAATTAATTATTAGGGGAACGATCAGGAAACTCCTGTACTGAGTACAACACAGGCGCCTAGAATATTTTTACATAGAATCCCAAAACTTTTGTAGGTATTATTGTTTTTTTACGTCTGGAGGAAGACTATTGTATAAAAATTTCCCTGAGTGGTGAATACATCTCTGGTAGAGAGCAAAGATCTTAGAATTGAGCGATTTCTAGTCTCGGAATCGTGAGACTCGCCATTCGTTCCGTTTAACAAACTTTAAAATTTCGTGAATAAACACGCTGGGAAGAGTTAATATTAGCAGACTTTTGAAAAACGCTTAACAACTGGATTTATTATCCGTATTAGAAAAGTATTCTGATGGCAAGCTTTTGAAACTTGAATATTTCAGTGCTTCTGAAGAAATTGCCCCATAATATCATTGAATTATAATTTGAAGCAAACAAATATAAACCGGACAAAAGGGGACAAAACATTGAACCTCATTAGGGTCAATATCACAAAGATAAGGAATAGAAATCTTATGCATATCCTTGAGCATAGAGGAATACCTGGAAACCTAAGGGCCGACAAGTTTGCAAAAGTAACATTCAAAACCATACACAACAGAGAAAACGAATTTCCGCGCAACAGAAAGGAAACGTGGAACTCCTGTGAAGAAAAACCTGAAAACAGATGGAACGAAAAAAGGAGAAGGAAGAACAACAAAATAATTCACAGTGAACTACAAAGACATAACAATTCCAAAATTCATAAACAGAAAAGAGTAAGAACCCTCCACTCAGTTTATACTCATGCGTTCCTCTTTTCCAGATCTACCCAAGCAACCTGTGGAGAATGCAGTCAACCACTAACTATTCCCCATATACTATTCTATTACAGCAGATATAACGACATCAGAAGAATCAAATATAAACAATACTTATTTTTTTAAATATTTATTTTGATTTTAAACGGACAAACAATCATAGTTTATTTTTCTACATAATATCCTGATTTATAAGCACATTTTTCCCAGCGTATAGGTAATTTTTTAATTCCTTCCACGTAAAAATAGTCCGGTCGTGTTTGTAGCCAATTGCGCACATATGCTTCAACCTCATTATCGCTGTGGAATTTTTGCCCTCCCAAAGCTTCCTTGAGAGGACCAAAGACATGGAAGTCGCAGGGAGATAGGTCTGGACTGTATGGAGGGTGTTCCAGTGTCTCCCAACCCAGTTGCTCCAATTTTTGTACGGTCAGGGTTGCTGTATGGGGGCGAGCATTGTCATGGAGGAGAATCACTTTTCTCATCGGAAGGTCTCGTGTTTTGCGGCGATATGCAAGTCTGACCTCAGTCAAAATTTGGCAGTAGTATGCCGCATCAATTGTTCTGCGCTCATGCAAAAAATCAAGGTGCAGCAGGCCACGCTAGTCTTAAAAAACGGTAGCCAAAACCTTGCCAGCCGATAATCGTGACTTGGCTTTCACTGGTCCGGTTCGCCTTTCTTCCTCCACTCCATACTCGCTTGTTTCCACTCAGGGGTGTAGTGATGCACCCACGTTTCATCACAGGTGACAATGTGAGAAAGAAATTGGTCTCCTTCTTCCCGAAATCGTGCAAGAAGACGCTCACACATTTGAAAACGATTCAGTTTCTGGTCAACTGTGAGAAGGCGAGGAACCCACCTTGCGATACTCTAGCTCCTCTGAGAGTATAGAGTAAGTGCTCCCATAACTTATTCCAACCTCAATTGCAATATCCGAAGTTGTTAGACGCCTATCACTTTTAACAAGTTGACGAACACTGTCGATGTTGCCCGCTGTAATGCTGGTGCGGGGTCTGCGATCATGGCTCTCATTTTCAACACGTTCACGGCCCTCCACGAACTGTTTATGCCAAGCAAACACTCTAGCTCGCGACAGCGTCTCTTCCCCGAACTGTGCAGTCAATCTTCTCAAGATTTCGGCCGGTTTTACACCTTCTGCAGCTAAAAACTTGATAACAATACGTTGCGCAATAGAGGGAGGTACCTCCTGCTCGGACATCGTAACGATGGACACTGAGCGAGTCTATGATGATGAGTCACGTGCTTCCCCCACTCCTGACAAACCAACCTAACAGCCAATAACAGCGGAACGTTCTTCCATCACTATTGCGCGCGCAGGTCCAAAAGTCTCGTTTATATTTGATTCACCCTCGTACAATCGCAAAACACCACATCTCAGACCTCGTTACTCCAACGACAGCTGCCTTGGACCTCATCAGATTTATTGAGGAAGCAAACCTAAGTAAACAAATATAGCAACCCAATTGCTAATAATGTAAGAATATCTATGTAAATAATAACGCTATGTAAACTATAGCATACGGGTCCGCCAATGATCACGATGTCGACGCTACCGTTATAAACGTCAAATAAAAAAAATATCATTGCTTTTTCCTTGTATGTTTGGTCTCCCGTTGGACACGGTTGCCGGGTTGCGTAGTCCGAGTCCTGGAAGTAGTCGATTCTCGGACGCAATAGTGATATTTGATTTTTAACGTCCTATGAATTCTAACTAAATATCATTACAACTATGCAACTGTTGAACCAACAATAATTTGGCGTACTATAAACAGTTGACAATCGCAATAGGATGGAATGCTGAAAACTAAATTCAGATGTTTTCACTTAAAGTTGACTGCACTTGAAGACGTACAGATTCTGACTGTCAGAAATATCAGTGAATTATTTTCACTTATTCTAAACTCCAACCTCAGCTAGTTCTTCTCCGAAGCTTCGTTTACAATCGGCGCCATCACATAGTTAGTTTCCGATCCATTAAAGCCACCAAATTTTTGTCTTCTCCGACTGACACAGACCACGGGAACACTAGCGAACAAGTTGAACACGGCGGACGTCAGTGATGTTGGTTGACCTCAGGTGTATGTCTCACGCTGCTTGTCACCTGCCAGGACCCGGCCGACTACATGAGCAAACTTTTTATCCAGTGAATTTAGCCGCGGCCTCGGGCGTTCCCCACAGTCATAAATCTTCGTCATCATTGCTTGACAGCGAAATCCTATATAGGCCCGAAGCTTACCACGACTCAAACACTCTGCGGATTTCAATGAACGTGCCGCGAATGAATAACAGTTTCTCTGTTTCAATCTCGACAGAAATCGTCACACGTAAATGTGATCTTAGAACGTATTACGCGCTGTGACTGTGATGTCTGGGTAACGGCAACTCAACTAACTTCACGTCCCTGCTATTCAGATCGTATTTAACTATGAATGGAGTTTTAACCCGTAGATAGATTCAGACGTGGCAACTACTCAAACGCGACACACATTTTGCTCATATATTTTTTTTGGAAAACAGAACATTCCTCGTGTCTAACGAGTAATACACGATTCAATAGTTTTCTTGCTTCCCTTGTATTTATTTTAAAGATCTGCATCATAAATGATAAATATGAAAAGAACTGTGTGTAGACAGGTTATGTATGAAGAGAATAAGTGTGTGTAGACAGGCCATATATAGGGTAATCAACGTAGTGCCCACCCACTCCCTTCTTAAAGCATAGGATAGGGACTGAAAGGAGGGATGCAGAAAGGTACCAAAGGGTTAACTGGGGTCTCTGAAAATTCGTCTAAAAGTGAAGCAGAAGAACCTGCATCAGGTAGGTCGGGCATTTGGTACTTGCCCCACACCCTTTCGATTCCGGGAGAGGGGTTTGCTGTAGGGTCGCGGCATTCCCTTCTCCGTGCCTTGACCAGTTTAGGAGGCAGCTGGCCGACTATTCCAGTCGGATATTGGACAATTCTTACCGTATGCCCTAGGTCTGTGACACCTCTCAAAACTGACCGAGGTACCTCGGCTTGTGGGAACCTTAGCTCAAAAATTCAGTCAGGATAAGGCATCCACAAAGGTAGCCCCTTCCAGGTCTCCTGTATGATTCACATGCGAGAGAACAGCTCTCACAGGCTTGAGAATGGAAGCCTATGTACTGGTTTACAATAAAAGGCTACATAAGGGTAACTCACATGGTGCAACTCCCCTTTAATAGCATAGGAAAGGATTTGAGGGGGATGCCGAACGATAGAGGATGGTAGCCATGGGTTAACTGTTGGGTTTTATGAGTAATAACTCCTATTATATTAGTTTTTATGGGTTTTTATTAGCAGAACACGTTCAGCGAAACGTAACACACAATCACAACTACAACAAGAGATATATATATAGCAACAACAATGTACAGTCAAAGACTACATATGAAACTATTCCACTTTCATAATACTACCACAATGACAATTATTCAATGATATTAATAGTCAATATTCATCACCCCTCTGTAATTGTCATTGTCCTCGATCAATTGTTCCTTCTTCTCGATTTACAACAGAAAAAACTTATTTAAGTGACTATTTGTTTTTTAAATTGTTGAAATTTAGTAGAATTCAAAGGTTTTGTGAGTAAATCAGCTATTTGTGAATTTGTTGCACAGTAATTAAGTTTTAAATCATTGTTATCAACCTTTTCTTTTATATAATGAAACCTAACGTCTATGTGTTTAGATTTACGATTCAAAGTTCCATTATTCACAAGGCTTATGGCACTCTGATTGTCAACGTTGAGTGTCACATTGGTTGGCTGTCCACTCAGTTCTTCAAGAAAACTCTTCAAAAACATCAAGGTTTTTGTAGCTTCGGCAGCAGCGATGTACTCCGCTTCAGTTGTTGATGTTGCAACAATAGGCTGCCGTCTCGACGCCCAGGAGACAGGACCACCATTGTAGAATACAATGAAGCCTGTGGTACTTCTTCGGGTTTTCTCATCTCCGGCATAATCAGCATCAGAATAACCAACAAGAGCATTCTCCAAACTTTTGTTGCTCAAGAGATACGATATTCCCGTGTTCTTGGTCCCATTGATGTATCTCAAGGTTCTCTTTATGTTCATCAGGTCAGCATGGGTTGGTTTTTCCACATGACGTCCACATATTCCAGCGGCATGAGCCAGATCAGGTCTCGTTTTGGTTGATAGATATAAAATGCTTCCTACTGCCTCTCGGTAGGGAAATGTTATTTCCTTCCTCTCGATTGCTGGAACATGAGGATTTCCCACAACAAGAGGTGTTGACACTGGTTTTGAGTCACTCATATGATATTTGTCAACAACACAATTTGCATAATCTCCCTGCACCAATCTCAACTTCTGGTCAGAAATCTCAAAATTTATTCCTAAATAGTTGCTGGGATTTTCCTCAATGGTTATCTTGAACTCATTTTTCAAAGTTTCCAAAATGTTCAGCATTTGTTTAGTATCAGACCCTGCAATTAATCCATCATCGACAAAAATTGACATAAATATAGAGCGGTTTGGGTTCACAAATACACATTGCTCAGTCTTAAGGCCAGTTAATTGATGTTTTTTTAAAAAAGTTGTGATTCTCTTATTCCACTGAGCAGGAGCCTGGCGGAGACCATAGAGTGATTTTTGCAGCTTACAAATCTTTGTTCTATCTGAGTAACCTTCTGGTAGCTCCATGTACATCTCTTCTGTGATCGTACCATATAGAAAAGCAGTCTTCACATCAAATTTCATCAGTTTGTAATTTTGTTTTGCAGCATAGGCTATCATTGGTCTCAGGGCTTCAGTACTGACAACAGGACTAAAAACATCATTGTAGTCCACTCCAGCTTGCTGCTGACAGCCTCTAACTACAAGACGAGCTTTGAAACGCCCATCATCCTTCACTTTGAATACCCATCGACTTGTGAGAATTTTCTTGTTCTTCGCTTCAATGCGGTTGACGAGTTTCCAGGTTTCATTTTCTTTATGCGCCATCTTTTCTTCCTCTATAGCTTCTTTCCATCTAGCTGCATCGTCTCCAGAGATTGCCTCTTCATATGTCAGCATAACATAATCATATAATCTCTCTGGTTTCTTTTTTATTCGCTTTCCTCTTCCTTGAACTTCATCATTTCCAGGTGTTATGTTTTCACCTGGTTCTTCAGGGATCGCAGTGTTCGTCTCATCTTCATCTTCTTCAGTTGATGCATCTGAGTTATCTTCATATTCAACAGTATGGCCTTCATTATTTGGAATTTCTTTTCCATCATCTCCAGTGCTTAAAGACAATAATGACTTTCTTTTAACTTCGTCTGAGATATATAGTTCATTGGTAAATGTAACATCACGTGAGATTATTATAATCTTCTTGATTGGGTCCCACAGTCTATAACCTTTTGTTCCATACCCGACAAAAACACATTTTTGAGAACGTTTGTCAAGTTTATTTAAGTATCCAAGTTTTCTTGCATAAGCTATTGAACCAAATAGTTTAAGATTGGAAAGATTAGGTTTTCCACTTAACCATTTTTCAGCTGGTGTGCAATCCAAACATGATGTCGGACTTCTATTCAACAAATAAGTTGAAGTATAGAGAGCTTCTCCCCAAAGTGACATATCGAGGTTGGATTCGAACAATAATGCTCGAGTCTTTTCCATCAGTGTCCGATTGAGGCGCTCTGCACGAGCATTGAGCTGCGGTGTGTGTGAAATCGTGTAGTCCAGCACTATCCCGTTCTCTTTGCAATAATTTTTCCAACTGTTTGAAGTATATTCTCCTCCATTGTCTGAACGGATTTTGTAGACCTTGGAGTCCCAGTATCGTTCTGCTTCTTTGATATATTCCTTCAGAGCATTCACTGCCTCACTTTTCTTTGAAAGTAGGAAAACTTTGGTGAAGTGTGTACAGTCGTCAAGCACAGTCATGAAATACTTCTTCCCGTCCCACGTTTTACATCCGACTTCACCAAGGTCGGTGTGAATTAGTCTCAATGGGGTTTCTGCACGTTTTTCATTTTTTAGGAAAGGTTTCCTTACTTGCTTAGCTTGTTGACAGACATCACAGACCATTACGTCTAAAGAGCTGGAACTTATGTCAAACCCAATTGACATTTTGGAAAGCTTCTGCATGTTCTTTAAACTAAGATGTCCTAGTTTTTTATGCCAATCAAGTGGGGTCAGCACTTCAGAAGAAATATACGCACTTTGTTCAAAAATCGGCCGAATTTCTATAAGATACAAGCCTGACTTGTTCTTCTTTCCGGCAAGGACAACTTTATTATTCGTTGTAATGAGTACCTCATTGTCGGAAAACTTCACTTGGCTGCCGTTTTTAGTGATTGCTGGAACACTGAGCAAGTTCCTCTCAAGTCCGGGAATATAGAGAACATTTTTAAGGTCACAAATGGTTGTTACTATTTTACCGACACTTTTTGCTTCCAAACACACGCCCTTTTTTGAAGTACGTACGACGCGGGAAACGCATTGCTTTTCAGTCAATAACTTTTCGTTCCCGACCATGTGCGAAGTAGCAGCTGAGTCCAAAACGAAAAACGTGTCCTTACTTTCACACGACAAATGTGCACTTGTTTCCTCAACACTTAGGTAACTTACTTTGTTGTCACTGGTCGTAGTTCTATTGTTGAAACTTTTCTTCTTGAAAAAACATCTATTTTCCGGGTGATTTGTCTTCTTACAGAAAGTGCAAGTAGGGTACTTTTTAGGCATCTTTCTGTCATTATTTTTGGGACAGTTCCGAATAAAATGTGATCTGGAATTACATCCATAACATTTTAATTCGTCGGTTTTGAATGCAACGGAGTTATTTTCAGTAACTGAACAATAGCGCATTTCGTCCCTTATCAAACGTGCTTTGAGATTTTCCAATGTTTTTTCTTCCTTCGAAGTCGAATCCCAAGCGGTTGTAAAATGAGGCTGAAAAAACTTGGGTAAAGTTGACATAACGCGTGCGATGTGCATTTCGTCACTAATCTTCTCTGATGTAGCGTTTATCCTAACAACAATGTTTTCCAAAACACTCAGGTTTGTAGACATGTCTTTGTTGGAATCATATTCAAAGCGAAAAAATTCCTACAAAAGTACGTTTTGTGCCTGGATTTGATCCCTCATAAACAAACTCTCCAACTTCTTGTACATATCTGCAGCAGTGTTGCAATTTATTATGTGTATCTTAAATTTCTTATCAATCGTAAAAACAATTATTCTTTGGGCTTTAGCATCATCTTGCTCCCATCTTGATCTTTCTTTTTCTGTTGCCCCCTCAAGTTTCTTCTCGCCGAACACGACATACTCGATCGCCGATGCACGTAATAAAACACTTATATCAAACTTCCACATAGCGAAGCTGTTTTTATCAATTAATGTTTCCACAGCAGACAAGTCTGTGTCTTTCATCGACATTTCGGCACTTGTATGTTGTTTTTTAGCCGCAAGGAAAGAGTTATTGTCGGTCAAAACTTACCACAATTATAAACTTGAGTAGAGGTTATGAACCGATCTTTCTAACACTCACGTATCCTAGTTTCGCGAACTTTTATTAATGCCTGGGCCCGTAACCTGTTGGGTTTTATGAGTAATAACTCCTATTATATTAGTTTTTATGGGTTTTTATTAGCAGAACACGTTCAGCGAAACGTAACACACAATCACAACTACAACAAGAGATATATATATAGCAACAACAATGTACAGTCAAAGACTACATATGAAACTATTCCACTTTCATAATACTACCACAATGACAATTATTCAATGATATTAATAGTCAATATTCATCATTAACTACGGCCCCAGGGCTGTAGTTTAAGGATCCTACCCAACATTCACCTACAAGTGATGCAGAACAAACCCAAGGTCGGGCATTGGGTACTTGTCCCACGCCCTTCCGATGGTGGTGGAAGGGTTTTCTGTAGGGACACGGCATTCCCTTCTCCGTGCCTCGACCCGATTAGGAGGCAGCTCACTGACTGTTCCAATAGAAACAACTCTTACCGTACGCTCAAGGTCTGTGACCCAGGAACATACACCTCTCAAAAAAGGCCAAGGTGCCTCGGCTTGTGGGAACCTTAGTTCAAAAAAGCCAGAAAGAGAGGAGAAGGCATCCCCAAAGGTAGCCTTCACCAGAGGTCTCTGGGTAGGTTCACCTGCGAGAGAATAGTCCTCGCAGGCTTCATTTTGGAAGGATATGTATTTAACTTCCGAAATAATGTAACCTGTAACAAAACAGTTCACTGCGAGTTAAATAAACAATTTATGAAGTGTTAACTCAAGGAACCGATCGTTCACATCACTGCATGGTTGAAGGCGTCTCGAAAAAAGCAACAGGTTAGATTCTCACCGGAGAAATATTTTTTTTTAGCAAGTGAAATTTATCAAGAATACATTGATGTATTTAAAAGACACACGTTACTTGCAAAAATCACATTTAACTTTACAAATAGACAGCGTTGAACTGTTTACGTTCATGTACACTATATTTAATTCACAGTAGATATTTTTTCAATTTGTTCGTTAATAATGTCAAGACATCGAGAATGAAATATGAAATATTTAAATAAATATCTATCTTCAATAGAATACGGCTCTGCTAAACTTCAAGTATACAGAAAGTATTTACAGTTACGGGGAGGAATCTTGACTGCTGCTGATCCAATCAAGGCAAACCGAAGACAGCTTTGGTGTCTCAATGTGAAGTGAATCAGAATTTTCTCGCTCTATGCTACTTTTGTTTTCCTGACCATTGTCTCGATTTCATGTATCGACGAAACCGACGTCGACTGTTTCTGTACAATATTAAACAAACCTCAACTGCTCATGAATAGCGGGATTTAGAAACGTTTCTGTTATTGAATACACGTGAAACCTTGGAGGATTAGCGCCTGAAAGCGAAACCGACGCTGTTAAAGCAAATTGACTCCATTGAAGCAAATTGTTAGAGGACGCCCAATTTAATACGTCGTTTTTACAACCAAAATATTTCAGATCTACGTAAAAAGTTACCACAATCATTATTGATATAACGTAAATGATGAAAACATACAAAGAAAGCGCTTTCCTCGGGATTTGGACGGTAATGATTTGTGGATATTAAAAAATAATCTTCTTATAAATAAAAATGAGTGTATGTATGTATGTTTATTTGTTCCGCATACAAATCTACACCCGTGAAACAAATTTAACCAAACTTCGTATACGTGTTCTTTGCGACCAGGAAACAAACACTGTTGGGGTGAGACACGTATACAACCCCTAGGAGCGGGGTGGACTGGGGTGGAAAATTTCATTCATGCTATAACGGCCGAGATTAGAGCCGGATAAATATTTTTCCGTCTCAAAGAGATTCATAGTGTTTGTAACGATGTAATGTGTGTATAATTTCAACCCCTAACCGCATGGGAAAGGAGCTTCCTTAGCGGTGGGGGTGGAGATGCTTTACAGGAAAATAACGCGAATACAACCGAGATTGGAGTCAAATCCAACGTTATGGATGTCACTGACTTTAATTATGACATTCAACTTGGAATTTAATCCCTAGGGGCAGGAGTGGACGGGGTGGAAATTTTGGAACATACAAACACGACAGATATATACGTTGAATAAAAATTTTCAGGTTTAATTATATTGATTGTATTTCTACTGATGTGGTTTGTGTATAATTTCAACACCTTTCAGCATGGAAGAGGTACACCCGTAAGGGTTGGGGGTGGAGTGACATTAAATGAAAATAACGCAAATACATTTGAGCTTAGACTCGAATCCAGGCTTATGGTTGTCAGTGAGTTTAATTATGATATTAAAGTTGCCGTTTATGTCCTCCATGCGAGGGTGGTTAGGGGTGGAAATTTTCAAACCTGCCTACACGGCCGATATTTGAGTCAGATAAAATTTTCGGGGTAAAAGTAATTAATAGTGTTTGTACCAATAAATGTGAATAAAATTTCAACCTTTTACGGAAAGGGAAAGGAGCACGCATAAAGGTGGGGGTGGAGTTCCGTTACAAAAAATAAATAACTGGAATACAACCGAGACTGGAGTCAAACCTAAAGTTATGGATAACGCTGAATTTAATTATGGTATTCAACTAGCAATTAAACTCCCGGTGACGGGGGTGTTCAGGGGGGTAGAAATTGTAAAACATGTCAATTTAACGATTTTTGCGACGAATAAATATTTTTCGGGATCAATGAGATTCATAAAATTTACCTACGTGTTCTCTGAGAATAATTTCAACCCCTTTCGAGCTTTGCAGTAGAGCTTCCTTAGGGATGGGGGTGGAGGAACGCTACCATTAAATAACGCGAATATGACCGAGATTGGAGTAAAATCTAAGGTTATGGATGTAACCGAGTTTAATTAAATTAAATAAATAGTTTTTAATTTAAATAAAAATTAATTATTTAATTTCGAAAATTACTAAATTAAGTACCACATTATTAATTTAATTTAGTGAATTTTCAAACAATGCAACCTGGTTGATAACACATTTAGGGTTAGAGGTCGAGTTGCGTTACATAAAAATAACGAAAAAAATAGGGGGGTTATGGATAAATGACATCTCGGGCAACGCCGGGCACCCAGCTAGTGGTCATAAATAAAAACAATTTATGACTGGATACAGACACTTTATTTTTTATTTTATTATGGCGTTTCGATACCTTTTTGTATTATCTTCAGGTATTGTGTGTTCTTTAGTTTGACTTTGTTTACTTTGTACAGTTATCCTATAAATTTAATCAATTGTAAATACCTCCTCTGTAGGTCAATACCTGTAAAGGATACAAAAAGGTATCGAAACGTCGTCGTAATATAAAAAATAAGTGTCTGTATAAGTTCATAACTTATTAGTATTAATCCAAAACAGATGTTAAATTAAAACTTTTAATAATGGTTAATGGTTAATTCTCCGATAGAAAAAATGCATCCATGAAACTTTCAATTACGGAATTACTTTCTGAAAAGTGAAGAGAATATTTATCAATCATCGATTATAATGGTTATATGTTGCTTTTTAAAATTTTCTGAACTAAACCAGCAATATTATTCAGAAGCAATGTTGATAAATCTGTGTTAAATTTAAACAGACTGTATGAAAAAATTCAATAAATTTCTCCTAGTATTTTTTTCATATGTTAAATGCAACAAATATTATGTACCTCTATTAAAACACATACAAGGAACCGCTAACTCTCCAAAATATTGAAATAACAATTCAATGCTGAATCTTTTAACACGACGAATAAGCGTTTTAATCGAAGGTACTGTGATATTTGACAGATACTTAAGTGCTAAATTCAATCTCACATTCTCACTGCATCCCGATTCCACAAAATGAAATCGGAGACTATTTTAATTGATTACATAAAAGTAGCTGAACGGTAATAATGACGTCGTACTTTAACCGCCGATATTTCTTAAAACTACTAATTTTACAGACAAGTACACGAAATTTTCGTCTTAATTATAGAATCAGATTGGAATAACAAAATGAAATAAAATCTCAGCTCGCAGACTGCTCAAAACAGGCGGTTTCTGTTACTTCTTTCTGAATTAAGAAAACCCTTCACAAGGTACATCAGCCACACTGCGTTTATTGCGCCTAAAGGCATTTTTTTTCTTTTCTAAGTGGATTCCGTAACTCAGTCGAGAAAGGCCTGGGATAATTGGATTTTGCTCTTCGCTGAGAAGACTCGAAAAGTGAGAGGTAAGATTTAAAGACGTTGTTAGCTCGCTTATCCATAGAGGTAAGTGCGAAAAATCCTGAACGGAAGAAAAAGAGGACGTGATTCTTGGAATGCAGGAAAGACCCTGCTTCGAGACATAACGCAAAGGAATATTTCCGATTCCAGCGTTAAAAGTACAATTGGCGACTTTAATGCGAAAAGCAAATATCTTTCAGGAACACTTGAAGTAGTTGTCTACAAATTAATATCAGAGATAGTTTAAATAGTCCTGAAGTCAGTAGCGGAGAAAGGCTTGAGCAATTGGGCGTGGAAAAATTATGGAAACTAAAATCTAAATTGAATACAGTTTGTTCATAAGAACCTAAATATATTTTAAATGGCATGTTAATTGGACAATTAAGAGAAATGCATCTCTACAAATATATTTTAATTCTATTGAAAACGGGAAAAAATTATACTATCGTGGAGTTAACAAATTTTTAAACGTTTTAGGCTAAGTTAGGAAATTAAAAGAGAGAAATTGTTAGTATAAAGTACACTTGTATTAAATAACTTAGGAAACAATGTGTTTAGGAAAAGATGTAGAACACTTGAAAGAGGAAAAATAAAAAAATGTGAATTTTTTAAATACCTGGGGTCAATAATTACAAATGTAGGAACATGTGAAAGAGATATTAAAACTAAAATTGCAATGGCAAAGAATGCTACCAGGATTTTCCACGTAATAATTTGGAATGAAAATTTAACAAAGGAAACAAAAATCAAAATTTATAATACAGACCATTCTAGGTTATGGATGTGAAACTTGACCCCTGACTGAAGAACAAAATTAGAACAGTAGAATTCGATTATCTGAGGAGAAGTCTTGAAAAAACAAGACAGGATAAAATTATAAATGAGTTCCTTAGGAAATAAATGAACGTAACCACGTCTGTCGTTAAAAGGATTGAAAATCAAACCCATAAATTGTATGGTCACGTACAAAGAATGGAAGATGGCCAAAAGAAACATACCAACGGTCACCTCCTGGAAAAAAATAAACGGGGCGGACCCAGATTAAAGTGGAAAAACCCATGTGAAAACAGTAATGGAGGATAGGAATTTGGAAGAGGGAGATTGGAACGACTGACAGAAAAGGAAATTGAAGACGGCAAACCTATAAAAGGGGGAAAAGCCGAACAATAAGAAGGAAACAATGAAGAAAATTAACGGAAGTTCACGACAGGAATGAAAATACGAGAAACAAAAATTACGAGGTTAAGTTTTGCTAACGTCTGAGACTTGGAACAATATTGGAACAATATTGAAAGGCCGGTTTTTAAAACAGTTTAAAAATATATATATATATATATATATAAAGAAGAGTATAAGAAATTTGTCCTGAAATTTTTCTACACTTTCAACACTTTACTTCACTACAGAAAAATATAGACAACGTTATTTCTACAGGAATAATAATAATAATAAACGAATAAGACCGTTGTGTTATTTATCGTGATTTTTTAAAAAGAAAGAGAAGTATGGGAGAAGCAAAGAAAATATCAATTGACAGGATAAAATTATAAATGAGCTCCTTAGGAAATAAATGAACGTAACCACGTCTGTCGTTAAAAGGATTGAAAATCAAACCCTTAAATTGTATGGTCACGTACAAAGAATGGAAGATGGCCAAAAGAAACATACCAACGGTCACCTCCTGGAAAAAAAATAAACGGGGCAGACCCAGATTAAAGTGGAAAAACCCATGTGAAAACCATAATGGAGGATAGGAATTTGGAAGAGGGAGATTGGAACGACTGACAGAAAAGGAAATTGAAGACGGCAAACCTATAAAAGGGGGAAAAGCCGAACAATAAGAAGGAAACAATGAAGAAAATTAACGGAAGTTCACGACAGGAATGAAAATACGAGAAACAAAAATTACGAGGTTAAGTTTTGCTAACGACATTGTCATTTCGTCTGAGAATGAAGACTTGGAACAATATTGAAAGGCCGGTTTTTAAAACAGTTTAAATATATATATATATAAAGAAGAGTATAAGAAATTTGTCCTGAAATTTTTCTACACTTTCAACACTTTACTTCACTACAGAAAAATATAGACAACGTTATTTCTACAGGAATAATAATAATAATAAACGAATAAGACCGTTGTGTTATTTATCGTGATTTTTTAAAAAGAAAGAGAAGTATGGGAGAAGCAAAGAAAATATCAATTGACAGGATAAAATTATAAATGAGCTCCTTAGGAAATAAATGAACGTAACCACGTCTGTCGTTAAAAGGATTGAAAATCAAACCCTTAATTGTATGGTCACGTACAAAGAATGGAAGATGGCCAAAAGAAACATACCAACGGTCACCTCCTGGAAAAAAAATAAACGGGGCAGACCCAGATTAAAGTGGAAAAACCCATGTGAAAACCATAAAGTAGGATAGGAATTTGGAAGAGGGAGATTGGAACGACTGACAGAAAAGGAAATTGAAGACGGCAAACCTATAAAAGGGGGAAAAGCCGAACAATAAGAAGGAAACAATGAAGAAAATTAACGGAAGTTCACGACAGGAATGAAAATACGAGAAACAAAAATTACGAGGTTAAGTTTTGCTAACGTCTGAGACTTGGAACAATATTGGAACAATATTGAAAGGCCGGTTTTTAAAACAGTTTAAAAATATATATATATATATATATATAAAGAAGAGTATAAGAAATTTGTCCTGAAATTTTTCTACACTTTCAACACTTTACTTCACTACAGAAAAATATAGACAACGTTATTTCTACAGGAATAATAATAATAATAAACGAATAAGACCGTTGTGTTATTTATCGTGATTTTTTAAAAAGAAAGAGAAGTATGGGAGAAGCAAAGAAAATATCAATTGACAGGATAAAATTATAAATGAGCTCCTTAGGAAATAAATGAACGTAACCACGTCTGTCGTTAAAAGGATTGAAAATCAAACCCTTAAATTGTATGGTCACGTACAAAGAATGGAAGATGGCCAAAAGAAACATACCAACGGTCACCTCCTGGAAAAAAAATAAACGGGGCAGACCCAGATTAAAGTGGAAAAACCCATGTGAAAACCATAATGGAGGATAGGAATTTGGAAGAGGGAGATTGGAACGACTGACAGAAAAGGAAATTGAAGACGGCAAACCTATAAAAGGGGGAAAAGCCGAACAATAAGAAGGAAACAATGAAGAAAATTAACGGAAGTTCACGACAGGAATGAAAATACGAGAAACAAAAATTACGAGGTTAAGTTTTGCTAACGACATTGTCATTTCGTCTGAGAATGAAGACTTGGAACAATATTGAAAGGCCGGTTTTTAAAACAGTTTAAATATATATATATATAAAGAAGAGTATAAGAAATTTGTCCTGAAATTTTTCTACACTTTCAACACTTTACTTCACTACAGAAAAATATAGACAACGTTATTTCTACAGGAATAATAATAATAATAAACGAATAAGACCGTTGTGTTATTTATCGTGATTTTTTAAAAAGAAAGAGAAGTATGGGAGAAGCAAAGAAAATATCAATTGACAGGATAAAATTATAAATGAGCTCCTTAGGAAATAAATGAACGTAACCACGTCTGTCGTTAAAAGGATTGAAAATCAAACCCTTAATTGTATGGTCACGTACAAAGAATGGAAGATGGCCAAAAGAAACATACCAACGGTCACCTCCTGGAAAAAAAATAAACGGGGCAGACCCAGATTAAAGTGGAAAAACCCATGTGAAAACCATAAAGTAGGATAGGAATTTGGAAGAGGGAGATTGGAACGACTGACAGAAAAGGAAATTGAAGACGGCAAACCTATAAAAGGGGGAAAAGCCGAACAATAAGAAGGAAACAATGAAGAAAATTAACGGAAGTTCACGACAGGAATGAAAATACGAGAAACAAAAATTACGAGGTTAAGTTTTGCTAACGACATTCTCATTTCGTCTGAGAATGAAGACTTGGAACAATATTGAAAGGCCGGTTTTTAAAACAGTTTAAATATATATATATATAAAGAAGAGTATAAGAAATTTGTCCTGAAATTTTTCTACACTTTCAACACTTTACTTCACTACAGAAAAATATAGACAACGTTATTTCTACAGGAATAATAATAATAATAAACGAATAAGACCGTTGTGTTATTTATCGTGATTTTTTAAAAAGAAAGTGAAGTATGGGAGAAGCAAAGAAAATATCAATTGACAGGATAAAATTATAAATGAGCTCCTTAGGAAATAAATGAACGTAACCACGTCTGTCGTTAAAAGGATTGAAAATCAAACCCTTAAATTGTATGGTCACGTACAAAGAATGGAAGATGGCCAAAAGAAACATACCAACGGTCGCCTCCTGGAAAAAAAATAAACGGGGCAGACCCAGAAAAAGTGGAAAAACCCATGTGAAAACCATAATGTAGGATAGGAATTTGGAAGAGGAAGATTGGAACGACTGACAGAAAAGGAAATTGAAGACGGCAAACCTATAAAAGGGGGAAAAGCCGAACAATAAGAAGGAAACAATGAAGAAAATTAACGGAAGTTCACGACAGGAATGAAAATACGAGAAACAAAAATTACGAGGTTAAGTTTTGCTAACGACATTCTCATTTCGTCTGAGAATGAAGACTTGAAACAATATTGAAAGACCGGTTTTTAAAACAGTTTAAAAATATATATATATAAAGAAGAGTATAAGAAATTTGTCCTGAAAATTTTCTACACTTTCAACACTTCACTTCACTACATAAAAATATAGAAAACGTTATTTCTACAGGGATAATATTAATAATAAACGAATAAGACCGTTGTGTTACTTATCGTGATTTTTAGAAAAGAAAGAGAAGTATGGGAGAAGCAAAGAAAATATCAATTGGAGAATTGCACAAGCTGAGATTATTCTTCAGGAATAATGGGGTAGAATTGCGGAGGAAATTAGTAAAATTGCGCAACTGCAAACGGAAGCAATATGTATTACAATAAGTACACTAATAAGTTAATTCTGAGATGTGTTGTAGTAAATACTGCAAGAAAATAATCTGAATAATCGAGCCCAGGTGTGTGACATCTCAGAAAAATATTTCACAACTCCGTATTTCATTTCCTTCATTAGGAGGACCTTCAGTAATCGAACGCGAAACCCGCGAGGATTCAAAGGCCTCTGATAACTTTGTTTTGGGGAGGGTACAAATTTATGGCAATAAATAGGATTTATGCGATTTAGATAAGCTGTAATATATGCGAAGCTTTTAACGGATTTTCTCTGGGGATATTTGTATTACAAAAACAAAAGCAATTTGCAGATTATTATGAAGCATATTGTTGGCGCCGGAGCGATTTGCTAATTGGCAACACTTGAAGCAGTGTTTTGCAATGCTGTAGCGAAGCCTATCCGAGGGCTGCGAACAAAAGTGGACCCACGGCCTGGGAGATCCGAAATTCACAGTCGGCGTCAGCAATTACTTCTAATTAGGACGTGTTCCCTAAGGTGGGCATTAGTTGGCGAAGTTGCTAATGCGATTTGCAAGTGAAGTTACTTTAGAGATTTTTGATTCGTGCGCGATATGGGGCAGGCAATTAACTGAGTGTGCCGGCTGATTCATCAGAGCCTTTGTTCAAGCTGTAATTCATTACGATCTCTCCGTCAAAGTCATCGCATTTTTTGTTTTACGGTGTTGTCAGTCATTGTTCTTCACAAGAGATATTGGTAGTTGTCCCTAATACCGGTATCCCTGTCCCTACGTTCTGTCCTTTAGAAAACTCAGAATATTTATTTGTGGCAAAACAATCTTTTACTGCACGATTTATTCATGTATAGTTATGATTGTCCCGAAAAATATTTATTTAAAAATCCTACAGTGTTGTCATATATGAGTTGAATACATCTCTTTTAATGCAATCCCTCTTTTAATCCCCTCTTTGCTTTGTACCCACTTCGCTTTTTAAAAGAGAAAATACTCAGTAGAGCAGATCGCTCTTTGAGGAGCTTTTCCGTGAAGTGTATCGTTTAAAAGCCCTATTCTTGGAATTTTTATCTCTCGCATTTTCATTGACAGCGGATTTTTATTTTTATTACATTTTTGTTTCTTGAACACATTATTAGTAAATACAAGTGACTATATTCCTAATTCACCCTTGTCGAGCACCTCAATTTAAAAATTTTATTGTTACCTTTCTAAAAAAAACTTTATAATATATATAACGTAGTTCTTAACTAAATACAAATGACAATATTCTTAACTCGCCCTTGTCGACCGTCAAAAAATAAAAAATATTATTGATGCCCATATAAAAAAAAATTCTCAAAATAGAAATGTAATTATAATTGTTCGATTAACACCGTAATTATGGTTACATAATTACAAGTTCATTACACCATCTCTGACATGGAATTTTCAGTTGAAAATGTGTAAATAAAATTAATTTGTAAGACAAATCGAGGGATCAAGGACGATCACGACTGATAAGTGCAATATCTCTGATCGGAAACTTATCTTTGCATGCGACGCGGGATTTAATAACTTCGTTTTTTTACATACAAGAATAAAATATAATTAACTTTACGTAGTTTTGACACTGACTTGGAAAAATAGTTTTAGTTGGTTGCGGGAATAATGAGTGGAGGACATAATTGAATATATGCGAATATATCTGACGAGGTGTTATCTGTGAGAGGAAAAGAAATCGTGCATGGATGATCAGTGATGATTTTTAAAATAAATAATTATAAAGGCTCGAAACCGCTTTACAGAGGTCGTATAAATATCGAGACGAGTATTTGAAAGGGACGACAGTGAATACTCGCAGTCGCATTATATAACTAATATAAATATGGCCTCTCCCGCCGTCGGAAGGGCGTGGGACAAGTACCAAATGCCCGACCTACCTGATGCAGGCTTTTATAGGATTTGTCCTGCATTACTTTTAGGCGAATGCTGGGTAGGATCCTTAAACTGCCCGGGGGCCCTAGTTAACCCTTGGCTACCTTCCTCCACCCTTCCGCATCCCCCCTTTCAAATGCTATAAGAGGGGAGTTGCCACTATGTGGATTACCCTATACATAGCCTGTCCACCCCCCCCCCCCCAAAAAAAAAAAGAAGAAGAAAGGTTAACCCTTCCAGAGAGCTCTGGAGGAGGGCTACCTTTGGGGATGCCATCACATCTCTCTGGTTTTTTTGAACTAAGGCTCCCACATGCCGAGGCACCTCAGCCTGTTTTGAGAGGTGTATGTTCCGGGGTCGCAGACTTTGGGTATACGGTAAGAGTTGTCTGCTATTCCTATTGGAATAGTCGGCCAGCTGCCTCCTAAACTGGTCAAGGCAAGGCGAGGGGAAAGTTGCGACCCCACAGAAAACACCTCTCCTGCCATCGGAAGGGCGTAGCACAAGTACCAAATGCCCGACCTACCTGATGCAGGTTTTCTAGGGTTTCCCTGCATCACTTTTAGGTTAATTGCCGGGTAGGATCCTTAATCCATAGCCCGGGGGATTTAGTTAACCCTTGGCTACCTTCGTCTACCCTTCCACATCCCCCCTTTCAAATCCCTTCCAATGCTATTAAAGAGGAGTTGACACCATGTGGATTACCCTCATGCAGCCTGTTACCCTAACAATTTTTTTTTGTTAAATAGACCAAGGATGCTATGTAAGAGAATATTAAAGTAATTTGTTGTATGGTGAATGATTTAAAGAAATGGTAAATATTGTTTGGAATATTATTATTAATTAATTGTTCGTCGTTTTTTTTATATTTCTAATTTTATGTATATTCTGCGAAGTGTTTTGGGGGAAAATATTCCCACGCTGGATGACGTCAGAGTGACGTATATTGAATTTGTTCCGAAGTTCGCCTAATATCCAAGGTAGATCTCTTGGACTCTACCAAGATTACTATTAGATTTGGTTACCGTTAAATAAAAGTAAACAATTCATGGTGGTGCATTCTACATAGGTAAATTCCGAATGGTCCACAACCACGTAAATCCCGAGAATGTAGCGTGCTATTATACGAAATAAACTTAAATATGTACAATAGTGTCCGCTGAATTACCTGGGTTAAATATTTAACTGAAGACTGGTCTAAAAATATATTTTACGTTGATTTTTTTTGTTATAAATAATCGAGTATATTATTTTCGAATCAACACTTATTAATTTATCACGCATCCAGGATTTAATTCACTCTCATAATATTTCTGGTTTACTACAACACACCCATTATCCTAGTTTGATAAATTCTGGAAGAGAAGTATTATTATTATTATTATTATTAATCTGTATAATAAAAAAGGATGTATGTTTGTATGTCTACGTTAATTTATATTCAAATTTAAACGCGTTGACAGATTGCCAAAAAACGTGGTACATAAATTCTTCAAATCTCGAAAAAACGGTACTGTGGGGGGTGAGAAACCCCTAGAATAAGTGTAAAAAGAATTATAATTGAAAAACGTGAGAATTTTTTATTAAATTACTGTGCGCAAAGAGACCCTGACGTCACGCGAGAGGGAGAGACGTTACTACGCGACGAACAAAGGAAATAGTTCATTTTTCCGTAATGAAATAAAGCAGAAATATTTTCATTGAATAAAGAGTATAATTTTATCCAGCAATAGTCCATGGAATGATACTGAAAATTAATACGAAATACTTTACGATCCTTGCGGAAAATGTAAGTTAATTTTCGTGCTGAATTAGTGACACCAATATGGCGACTATTCACTAGATTCACTGCATCATTGGTGATATTATCACACGGGACGTAAAATTCGCCAGTCTCAATTCAGTCTTGACAGACGAAAAGTAGGAAAATACGTTAACAGCAACATTATAACTGCTTAAAATTTTGGCGCATGTTTGGAAGAAACGAATATGGGCCGGAAAACTCATACATATGATTTACAAAATAATGGTCAGATCTATACGTAAAATACTTAACAAGAGCTTGATTTGGTGTCAGTCCTTTACGGTAAGGCTTGCGGAAAATGTAAGTTAATTTTCGTGCTGAATTAGTGACACCAATATGGCGAGTATTTGTTTACATTGTGAATATGGCTAAGATTTTTTTTTTATTCTAATTTTATGTATATTCATAATTTTATGTATATTCATCAATTTAATCTTTCGTAATGTCTGAAGACTGAGGGACAATAATATCCTGCAATACTCAAGGAGTATTCTATTCGTAAACAAATTCTGAGGTATGTTTTTTGGGATTGATGCAATAAAATACAATGTGTTTTATTGATGTTAAAATTATGCACTATCGGTCCAAATTATGTACGGAACTAGGAACAGTTAGATTGAGGTTAAATCACTTCTTGACTGAATATTAATATATAGAATTAAATACTTTTTCGGGTTTATATAAATAAGTTCAAAGGCAACGCCGGGCACCCATATAATTATAATAAATAGTATCCTGGCTTTGCTGTAATAAAACGTCATGATCTTTCTGAGTTCATACCGACATTAAATTGTGTTTCTATAATCACTCAAATGCGTGAAAGTAAATTCTATTCAAACATACATAAAAATAATAAAAGCCGAAATGGTGAATTATGAACTGAATTAAGTTACAGAAAAAAAAAAAATTATAAACGGGAGTTGTGCATTGTTCAAATATATTCTTTAAAATACCCTTTTTTCTTTATTAATTAATTGATTAAAATACCTTTTCTTTTATATTTTTTGTTGTTTATTCCTTCCAGCGGGATGAATTGTTGTTCTCAATGAAAATAACGTTCCGGAGCACGAATAATGTTGAATAATATTATTAAAGAAAAATAAGATTAAATTTTTCGATGTTTTAAACCAGACGTATTTAATATTAAACATAATACCGTAAATCGATTTGACTCCACTTGTAACATTTCTAGTAAATAATGAAATGAACGCAGGAAAGCAATTTTGCCCTTCAGTACAAGATGCTGCAGTAATCGCACTCTTTAATTTTTCCGTTTGTCAAGCCTTTCCGAACATCTACCGGGGAACGTTTATTTGGAATTGTTTCCCATTTCACTCTGCTCGCTCTCCGTTTTCCTTGCCAATACGTCAAGAAAACGTTTTCACCCAAAGTACGCGCGATGTAGGCTTTAACGAAATCCCCGCGCCAACAATTGTTAAATAACTTATCTGAAAGACTGCAACGGAGCGGAAGACGTGTGTAGTATAAAGAAACGGTAATCTCGGCACAATACGACTTCTTCCACGATGAGAAGATCACAACGCGCGTGCCAAACGGTTACATTTACAAAACAAACTGTCAAATTTCTCTGCATCGTTTTTATGACGAGGAATCCCTGAAAAATGGAACGTGGTTGATGATCTTCCGGAGTGGACTTTAAAGCAATTTTAAATGGTTACAGAAATCTTCACCTTCCACGTAAGAAATTGCTAATTAATTTAAATCACATTAAAATATTGTAGCGTCTAGGAAACACACTTGAATTTGCTAAATATCGCGTAGCCTCTTTGAAACAAACATTCGTATAAATCTATATAACAGTCTTCCTACTATACAAAAACAGAATTTATTCGTAAAGCGTTGAAAATATTTGTTGACTAATGGGACGTTTTTATTCGCTTAAATACTTTTAATATCCTGATAGTTTGCTGGAATTCTTTAATAGTCGAGTAAACATGTAGAATATTCTTCGTTCGTGGAATCATACCACTTTTTTCATATTTCAAAGAGGATTCGTTTGGATGCAAAGAATTGGTGCTTGAAAACGATTACTTACCTCCTTCTTCACGAAGAACTGTTCATGTTTTATATTAATGTTTATTATTTTTAATGACGAATAATTATAAGAATAATCCATATATTATGTTGTTAACAGGATATTCATTCGAATATTTTAATTTTTATCTATGTTTATTTTTGACGCATTCTCTTTCCTATTTGGAGGAGTTATATAAAGTGGATAATTTAATATATATAAATAAAAAATAAAATTAATAAACAATAATTAACGAAAATAAAAATACAGACTAGTATATCCTTACGTTCAACGTAGACAACCAGACACAGTAGACAAAAATACTTTATCGGATAATAAATCGTTACACTTGCGCTTTTATTCCCCATCGGAGATTTTAGTCACTGCTCGAAAAACAAGATGTAGTTGAATTTCAGAATTAAATAAAAATAATAAAAATTATTAACGAAAATAAAAATACAGACTAGTATATCCCTTACGTTCATCGTAGACAACCAGGCACAGTAGACAAAAATACTTTATCGGATAATAAATCGTTACACTTGCGCTTTTATTCCGCATCGGAGATTTTAGTCACTGCTCGAAAAACAAGGATTGAAATTCAGAATTAAATAAAATTAATAAAAAATAATTTACGAAAATAAAAATACAAACTAGTATATCCCTTACGTTCATCGTAGACAACCAGACACAGTAGACAAAAATACTTTATCGGATAATAAATCGTTACACTTGCGCTTTTATTCCCCATCGGAGATTTTAGTCACTGCTCGAAAAACAAGATGTAGTTGAATTTCAGAATTAAATAAAATTAATAAAAATTATTAACGAAAATAAAAATACAGACTACTATATCCTTACGTTCATCGTAGACAACCAGACACAGTAGACAAAAATACTTTATCGGATAATAAATCGTTACACTTGCGCTTTTATTCCCCATCGGAGATTTTAGTCACTGCTCGAAAAACAAGATGTAGTTGAATTTCAGAATTAAATAAATTTAATAAAAATTATTAACGAAAATAAAAATACAGACTAGTATATCCTTACGTTCATCGTAGACAACCAGACACAGTAGAGAAAAATACTTTATCGGATAATAAATCGTTACACCTGCGCTTTTATTTCCCATCGGAGATTTTAGTCACTGCTCGAAAAACAAGATGTAGTTGAATTTCAGAATTAAATAAATTTAATAAAAATTATTAACGAAAATAAAAATACAGACTAGTATATCCTTACGTTCATCGTAGACAACCAGACACAGTAGACAAAAATACTTTATCGGATAATAAATCGTTACACCTGCGCTTTTATTTCCCATCGGAGATTTTAGTCACTGCTCGAAAAACAAGATGTAGTTGAATTTCAGAATTAAATAAAATTAATAAAAATTATTAACGAAAATAAAAATACAGACTACTATATCCTTACGTTCATCGTAGACAACCAGACACAGTAGACAAAAATACTTTATCGGATAATAAATCGTTACACTTGCGCTTTTATTCCCCATCGGAGATTTTAGTCACTGCTCGAAAAACAAGATGTAGTTGAATTTCAGAATTAAATAAATTTAATAAAAATTATTAACGAAAATAAAAATACAGACTAGTATATCCTTACGTTCATCGTAGACAACCAGACACAGTAGACAAAAATACTTTATCGGATAATAAATCGTTACACTTGCGCTTTTATTCCCCATCGGAGATTTTAGTCACTGCTCGAAAAACAAGATGTAGTTGAATTTCAGAATTAAATAAATTTAATAAAAATTATTAACGAAAATAAAAATACAGACTAGTATATCCTTACGTTCATCGTAGACAACCAGACACAGTAGACAAAAATACTTTATCGGATAATAAATCGTTACACCTGCGCTTTTATTTCCCATCGGAGATTTTAGTCACTGCTCGAAAAACAAGATGTAGTTGAATTTCAGAATTAAATAAATTTAATAAAAATTATTAACGAAAATAAAAATACAGACTAGTATATCCTTACGTTCATCGTAGACAACCAGACACAGTAGACAAAAATACTTTATCGGATAATAAATCGTTACACTTGCGCTTTTATTCCCCATCGGAGATTTTAGTCACTGCTCGAAAAACAAGATGTAGTTGAATTTCAGAATTAAATAAATTTAATAAAAATTATTAACGAAAATAAAAATACAGACTAGTATATCCTTACGTTCATCGTAGACAACCAGACACAGTAGACAAAAATACTTTATCGGATAATAAATCGTTACACCTGCGCTTTTATTTCCCATCGGAGATTTTAGTCACTGCTCGAAAAACAAGATGTAGTTGAATTTCAGAATTAAATAAAAATAATAAAAACTATTAACGAAAGTATAAATACAGACTAGTATATCCCTTACGTTCATCGTAGACAACCAGACACAGTAGACAAAAATACTTTATCGGATAATAAATCGTTACACTTGCGCTTTTATTCCCCATCGGAGATTTTAGTTACTGCTCGAAAAACAAGATGTAGTTGAATTTCAGAATTAAATAAATTTAATAAAAATTATTAACGAAAATAAAAATATAGACTAGTATATCCCTTACGTTCATCGTAGACAACCAGACACATTAGACAAAAATACTTTATCGGATAATAAATCGTTACACTTGCGCTTTTATTCCCCATCGGAGATTTTAGTCACTGCTCGAAAAACAAGGAGTAATTGAATTTCAGAATTAAATAAAATTAATAAAAATTATTAACGAAAATAAAAATACAGACTAGTATATCCCTTACGTTCATCGTAGACAACCAGGCACAGTAGACGGTAGATAAAAATACTTCATCGGTTAATAAATCATTACACTTGCGCTTTTATTCCCCATCGGAGATTTTAGTCACTGCTCGAAAAACAAGAAGTAATTGCTTTTCAGAATTACTAGCTGGTTTTAAGCAGCCAATACTCGTATTGATATTATTAATAATAAGAATGCTGCTCCACCGTCTTCCATTACTTTTATATAATGTTTTAGAAAAACCCGTGTGGTCACTATAAAACAAAACGAAATGATATATTCAAAAATATGTAGACAATTCAAGTTTTAAATTTATATGAAGTCTGGATTTTTTATTGAGTAAAGAACCGTATTTCGAATTGTAATTTCTCGGCCCAGATATCTGCGCTACCGGTATAACAATTTTATTTTACTGTAACAGGTTACATGAGGGTAATCAACGTGGCGGCAATTCCCGTTTAATAACATAGGAAGGGATCGGTAGAGGAATGTAGCCAAGGGCCCCCGGGCTATATTTTAAGGAACCTACCCGGCATTCGCCTAAAAGTGATGCAGGAGAAACCACTGAAAAACCTTCATCAGACAATATTTACTTTTCCACGTCGGAAGTCTACCTGCAGGCGATTTCCTAGAATTTCGGCTGACTGGTGGAGCCAAGGAAAGGAACAGGTTGAAGTGCAACACTAAAGGGAATTTTAAATCAGCTTATATCTAACAATACTCAATTTCGATAATATCCACCCCTGTAGTCGTCATTAAACCTTTGTAATATTTCTGAGTGTCACTTCAAACACTTCTCCCAATATATAGACGCTAAATATTACATTCTGCAAAGAGACTTTCATCTCCTATCAGCGGTCCTCTGTGACGTCACTCTTTTTTTTCCCCCCTCTCTCTCTTTCGCCCTCGTACTTACACTATTGCAATAGGACTGTTGCTCTCTCTACAAAATTCACCTCTCACGAAGGTTCTTGTCGATAATTTATCAGCCATCAGCTGGTATGAGTAAATACGTGCCGGTACGCATACGTATCTTTTCGCGTCTCATATATATATTATTTTCATCTCCCGTGTGATTTGTCTCATTTTATCGTTGTGGATTTCCAGGAATTCCGTTCATATATACCTATAAATTTTCAACCTTCCTTTATTGAATGTAATTAATCGCCGATTACCTTCCTATTCCGAACAACACGTCCGTAATATATGCAGCTATGGCTTTAATTGTTTCACCAAAGGCACGCTGTTGTCTCCGTTTCTTCCCTAATTCTTTCGGAATGATCAGTAAGTAGTGTAAAACTTTTGCATTGATTTTTTCGTTGAACATGTATGACACTATACTGAACACTAGTCCACACGCTTTTCAATAACTGAGGATCATCAGAAACGAATTAGTTGTATTCTAGCGAAAGAAATCTATTTTCATGGTTCAGCCCAATAAATATCGTCACGAGGTTGGGGTTCTCCGACGACCCGTTAACTGGACCCTCTATCTTGTTTCTCAGCAGAAACTTCGCTCCGGTCACCGTTTTGATAAATGCCGCCCGCCTTGTAATTTGAGGGCAATTAAGCATTTGAGTCGGTAATCACTGCGACAAACAAGCAATTAATATGTCTTCTGATAGCGAAGTGTGAACCGAACCCGGCAAAGGTCGTCTGCGGCGCTTTTCAAGTCATGTGGCTTGATCTCTCCGGACTCTCTTCACGACAAAAATTCAATTCACATTTGCGGCTTTCTGCAAAACGCAGATAGGAACATTTGAATTCATTTATCATGGGACTAGTTTGATCATGTTCGATGCTGTTCCAACCTCAGCGTATTCACGTCCAACGTGAACCTTCCATCACTACATTTTCGAGGATTGTGTCTGCGAAATACTCGTGTGCCTAATATTTCATTCCCAATTTTTGGAATATCTATTTAAAATTCAACCCTTATAATGCAGTATGTAAAATACAATCTTGTGCAACGGAATGAAATTTTACGGTCGTTGACTCGAAATCAGATTACTATCAAAATCAGCCGGAAACCAAATGTTAAAATCATCTTCCGCTCAACCGCCGAAATTTATTGACTGGAAAGAGTCGAGACAAGTTCGTGAATTCGTTTTCAAACCATTTAAACGTCCTAGTTATTTCTCTGGTACTTCATTTTCTGAGTGTCAAGCAACTTCTTGCCATTTTACCTGCTTCCTAATTTTTTTCAAACTCTCTTTCTGTATTTCCGGATAACCTTAATTAAACTTTCCCAACATATAGAAATTAGATTCCACATGTACTTGCTTGCTCCCACCTGATATATTTACTGAACTTCTGAAGCTTATTATTGCTGATGTGTTTCTTTTGTCTTCTATTATTACTTACTAGCTGGGTGCTCGGCGTTGCTCGTGTACTTATTTATATAAACTCGAAAAAGTATTTAATTGAATACTTAAATATATTCCTTGAGTATTTCAGGATATAATTGTCAATTGTCACTCAGTCTTCATACATTACGAAATATTACATTGATGAAATTGTTAGCTAGACTCACAACTAATATAGCGCGAAAATTAACTTACATTTTCCGCAAGGATGGTAAAGTAATTCGTATTCTTCTTTATTTCCATTCGATGGAGTATTGCTGTATAAAATTATACTTTTTATTTAAAGAACATATTTCTGCTTTATTTCATTCCTAATAAAGGAAATATTTCCTTTGTTCGTTGCGTAGTAACGTCTTTCTCTCGCGTGACGTCATTGTCTCTTGGCGCGCAGTAATTTAATATTTAATGATCACGGTTTTTAATTATAATTCTTTCCACATGTATGCTAGGCGTTTCTCACCCTCACAGTACCGTTTCTCGTATTTTGAAGAATATGTGTACCAATTTTTGTTGCATTCTGTCCACGCGATAAAATTTGTAAGAAGAACAACGTAAATACATACATACATACATACAAATATACATCCTTTTTTATTATATAGATTATACGGAGTTAAACTTTAATTAAGCTCTTTCTCAATTTGAAAAAAATTGTTGAAAATAGTCTGATGATTTTTTTAGAGATGTCTTTCCAGGATTTCAATTATCTACGTCGTGGGGAATAGTGTAGTAGAGAGATTACGTGAAGTGCGTGATTGAAGATGAGGAAATGAATGGACATTTTTAACAGTAAAAAAAACTCGGTTTGGCTTCAGGGGAAAAAGGTCAAGCTGGCCACATGAGTCCGAGCACTCCGTAAAGAAATAAACCTATTAAATTCAGTCAATTACACAGAGTCGGTTATCTGCGCGTTCACATCCGACTGAGCTAACAATAAGCTGGTATTTCTCAAAATATATATACCTCTCCCAATATAAACAATTATTCTGCTTCTACGTTCAAGTCTATGCCAAACCAGACAATAATAACGGTAAAGTGGCTATTAACGTAGGAATTTCTTTGTATTATCATAAATATAGAACCAACGTTGCCGTACTAACCATACATAGAGCGCTTTTGATAGATACGCAAAAAAGCTCTTTTTATTTGTGTTGGTCGTCAGTTACAAAGTGCGATCAATGGTATGCTCCATTTTTTCAAAAACAAAAATTTGACACAGCTGAAATTCGCTGACTGACAACTGACGTCAATGCGCGGAAGTTGTTTGGTGATTCCACAAAGATCGTGATTTGAAAACTGTACGCGATACGGGACTGATAATTTCGACGCTGTATTTCCTACATGCCCTTAACGTATTAGTTTCGAAATATAATCAGAATTAGAACTATAAGAAACATTTTGCGAAAATGACAGCAACCTTGGAATTTTTTAAAAGTATACTCATTAAGATTTGGATTTGCCTAAATAGGAATGAACATCTGACGGATTCATGGCAAAAAATTTAATGAAGTCGAAAAATTTCTCTCTACACTTATATTAATGAGAAAAATTTTAAAATATTGTGTAGACCAGAAATTTTGATTGGAATCAATTTAACTTTCGCCTAATAAAAACAGAACAGTACGGATTGATGTTGAGTGTGACTAAGTTGCAACGAGAAAGTTTATTTAATAAATAACTGTTTCCGGCTATATTATTATTAGTAGTAATCATTTGAAAAATTGATTACAAAATTATCACAATTTACGTTTTTAATTTTGCGGCTGAATATTTCTGTACTCATTTCATAGGGAGATGAATTATTCTGAATATTTATTTCAAATTCCTTTGCATTTTTACAATAGATTCTTATATAATACAAGTGAGTAATTAACAAATCGTGTAACGTAGTTATGATATGACGAAGAATTCATTAATTGATGTTCTGAAATAAAGTCGTTAGGCCTGGTTGGACCGAGGAATGAGATCATTTGGCCATTGGCGATTTAATCTTATTGGTGCGACTGGTTCTTGGGATAGCTGATGTACGTGATCGTTTTCGTGACCCTCTAGAGTGTGGTGGTAGGCAGTTGCTAATCTTCTAATTTCGTTGGTTACATATAGAAATCTCAGGTCTTCTTGGAGGGTTTGACTGTACACGTTCCGAGGAGCGTTTGGCAACGTGCGGAGCGTCTTCGACTGGAAACGCTGTAGGATATTAGTGTTGGACGGTTTTGTGCAGTCCCATAGTTGAAAGTTCAAATTGGCTTCAAAATAAATTTATACAGGAAAAGTATATTTTCTAGGGATAACAGTGATTTCTTTCCAATTAGATAGCTCATTTCTTTGACTTGGTGTCGACGTTTTCGTTAGGTCTTTATATGAGTCTTCCGGGTGAGTCGCTGGTCGAGGTTCATTCTTAAGTATTTGGCTTCTGATTTTAGTGGTATAACTGTGTTGTTAATTGAGACTTGTGGACATACATTTCGGTTGTTGGTAAACGTGACTTGGGGGGGATTTGTCGTTATTTACTGAAATTCTCCACCTGCTGAACTAGATTTCGATAAGGTCCGGATGATTCTGAACATTTGTATTGTCGGCGATGGAGGAAATCTCCGTGTTGACAGTGGTTGGAACATCAGAGGTGAATATACTAGTCACAAGAGGAGATCCTTTACGCTTCCTTGCGGAACTCCAGTACAGATATTCTGACAGTTGGAGTATGACTTGTGAACCTACAGAAACGCAAATCGATTCAGCGAATATTAACAGATGGTGGTTTAAGTGGTGATAATTTTTTTATATATTTGATGATTGTGTGGTTGTCTTGGTGATTTTTATGATCATTAATATTCGTAGAGTATAAAATAAGTCTTCATTAGAGAAGAAAACTGATCCATGTTGGTCTATCTGCCAAGAGGGAAGATTTTCGTGGATGAGAGTCAAGGGATTTCCTCATTTGTTATTCGGAAAAAGTATTATTATTCCAATCTGTTAATGGTGTATTCCAAGAAGAAAATAATCTTTCGTTGGTCCTATTCTGCTAAGATGTAACTTGTACATATACCAAGATAACATATACATTTGTATAATTAACAAATTATTATAATTTGTTCAATCAAATAAATAACATAATTGTTTTGTTCGTATAGGTTTAGCCCATACAGTTTCTGTAGAAGCTTTTCCAACTGTTAATCTTAATTGAGAATAGTGCTTTCAAGTCGACGCTCACGACCAATTGACGCTATTTTGTTGTGTACTGCTCATCTTCATGAATCTTGTTTAAATCCAAAAAAACGCTGATCACTTATCAATGCGAACTAAAATTGTCGGCGAAGGTTGCAATCTTCGTGTTGTCAGTGGTTGGAAAGTCAGAGGTGAATGTATGGCACAAGAGGGGACCCAGTACGCTTCCTTGCGGTTCTCCAGCACAGACATTGCATAATTTGTACAAATTAAAGTATACGTTGTATTTT
The DNA here is from genome assembly GCA_037074705.1 of Zhengitettix transpicula. NCBI lineage: Eukaryota > Metazoa > Arthropoda > Insecta > Orthoptera > Tetrigidae > Zhengitettix > Zhengitettix transpicula. The sequence goes on from CM073595.1 coordinate 7,692,879, forward strand.
GAAATTCTTAGTCTAGTGCGAAGACGATGATGAATTTCATCTTTCTTTCTTTTGTAGTGTCCGCACTATATTGCCGCGACTTCAGACCAAAGCCCCAGCTGCTTCTCATCTGACGATGTTTATAAAGACCTACACATCTTCTCAATCATCTAACCCATTTGAACTATATATATATATATATATATATATATATATATATATTGCTGTTCCACCCACATGACGTAATGTTTTCAAAACACAATTAATTTTTCTACTAGTGATCTCAACCGCCTTCCTCGACAGCGTATACGTGTTATGATTTCAGTACTGTAGAAAACGTGAATAATTTATTTTAAATTGAAGAAACAAACCCACATACCTCAAATCTCACTTATGTCATCAGTCACGTGTGTCTTCAGATTAAAAAAATGATTCGACAATGTGGTAACCATTTTAGAATTAGGCTTCACACTTAATTTGTGGTTATACAAACGATTTGTATTCCTTTTTACATTTCATAAGATTAACATTAAGAACAGCTGAGGCAACATTTATAATCAGGAATGGAGATAAACTTTTTCAATAATACAAACGAAGGAAGTGACATATGCCAATATTATAAACAAATTGAGAAATAATTCAACTATTTGTATAACTATATCTTTGGTTGACATCTCTTTGAATTGAAATCAATGTCAATGTCTTGTATGGACGGGATCGTAGATTTGTTTTAACTGTTTTACGTTATAAATTTTCAACTATCATCTTGCACACTTCTTAAAAAGGTTTGAGTTGCTAATTAATTATACATTATTTCTGTAAGTTTAACAAATTTTGGTTTTATCTTATATGTTTCTGCTATATATTCTCTGGTTTTGAATTATTTACATACAATATTTCAGTTTTTGTGATGTTTAAGGTATGTATGAAACACATATTACGAAAGTACCTTTATATAATTCGAAATCGCGCAATTTAAAGTCATTAAATCAGTTTAAACGCAATGCTGTCTTCGAAAATCTAAGAACTGAAGTGAAAATTGACGAATAGTGAGGAATCCTTGTAACTTCCTGTTGCTACTTCCGGTCCGTTGTGGAAATAGTGATAGGGCTGTGTATTTAAGACGACAGTAAACGATTGTATTTGGCCGTATCAGGGGTTTTTCGTAGGAAATGTGTCTGAATTATCATCAGCGTTTACTTGGTTTTAGGAAAGCTTTGATGATAACGCGATGGAGCACGCAGCTGTGAGGGCAAATCGATATCTGCTAGGTGGCTATATTTCAATGTGCCCGAGATATTAATTGCTTCCTTTTTCATCCCCTCCTCTTCTGCAGAAGATGTCATTCCGCTTTAATATCTGTCTCTCGCAAATCAAACACATTCAGTCTCGGCAGTCCGAATTATCGGTCTTCCCCTATTTCACGCCGAAAGATGTTCCCCCGAGATTTATTGAAAATCATTTAATTTATCTATACCATCGAATATATTCGGTTTTACTGAAATTAAAATGAGGATTACGATACGAAAATTGTTTTTTTTTATCTGGACGCGATGTGGATTCTCTGTGTTAATTAAAACTCAACCTATGCCAAAGACTTGATTAAAATTGTCTCACGTCTAAAAGAGAATAAAAATTGTGATGTTTGATTATAAAATGAAAGAAGGGAAACATTATCATTATTTTCAAGATACGAGGCATGTGCAGAAAGTAAGTGTACTAGATTTTTATATTTTTTTTTAGAAAAAGTGTATTTGAAAAAAATTTAAGAGAAAACAACATTTGTTTGTATAGTATCCCTCACATGTGCGTAAAAGAACTCAATCCACCGTTGGTCTTCGTGTGTTCCACTGATCTTCATATTACCAGTTTAAACAGGACGAATTAACAGTCGATGTTTACCTTCTCTGGGGATTATCGTTGCAACTCGTCAGTTTAGTTACCTCCAACAATATTTGGCATTCAGCTACACAAATTATACGTGTGAATGATTGATATTGATTGATTGGTTCCTTCATCAATTAATTTATATTCCTCGTGTGAGACCTGGCTTCGACGTGCAAAGTGTCGAATGTCGGCCTCATTATTCGAACTAATTTATGAATCCTCTTGCTGTGGCTGTAAAATTGTAAACGCTGACAATTTAGACTCATTTTAAAACTATAAGGAATAATTCATAACACTTGTATGAGGGCAGAAAAGATCGGCATACATAGCTATATATCGTTTAGAAGTTACTTGACAATGGCGTGGAATCAATTAATTGAAAATTTTTGTGAAGTTGCTTTCTATGTAAAAGAAACAAAGTATTAGAGAGGAAATGAGTGAAGAATAAATCAACGTTTCAAACCGTAAAAATTATTTAGTCTGTTAAAGCGACAGCTACCTTTATCCTCCAATACAATCAGTTTGTCCTATTATACTATCTGTTAACGTGAGAATTATTTGAAGAACCGTGGGGACTGTTCTGATCAGTTGCAATTTAAGGTGAAAAAAAACCCTTAGTATAGAGTACTCAAATTTTTTTGCCTCTTATTTTCGCCTCTTATTGGGTCTATATCATCTGTAAAGTAAAATTACAATCAAGTTATATGCAATCATTCTTCAGTCTAACACACATTAAAATTGTTTATTGCTTCCACTAGTGCACAAACGAGAAATTAGGATACGTATTTACATAAAAGTATAAATCTTATATCTCTATATTATCGACAATTAATAGTGTTTGATCATAGACGACAGAACGCCAGATAAAAGATCCACTAATTAATTAAGTGGGAATTGAATGTAATATAATCTGTGCACCAGGATTATGTTTCATATTTGGCAAAGGAGTCTGATTGGAACCCTCATTATCCTTAGAGCATCTCAGGAGCCGACTTCTCGTAGAAAAGTGGTACGCGTCGGAGCACCTCAATAGACGGGTCCACTTTCCCTGTTATGAAGGTTCAAGATGTCTGAGCAAGACAATGTGAGCAGCAAACTGTGAAATATGCTACCCTGCGCTAAACATATTGCAACAGGGACCGCGAATTGTTCTCATTGTGTAGACGGTGCACCAGATTCTCAGGTTCGCATCTTTTTTCCTCTTTATTCACTCTCCATAAAACTTGTCTTAACCTGGCGTTGTACTGAGGGAAGACCCACACGTTCTGTCGAAGATACGAGTACCTGCTTCGAGTTTTAGCAAAAAATAACCCAGATCTAGAAGAGGAAATGAATCCACTTTGCACATAGTTAATTTGGTAACCTTGATTTTTCATTCCTCATTCGAGGACTAATGGATTAAATTAATCAGATCAAATAAAAATTTAAATCATTATAAAATTTAAATATTCATACCAAAGCATATGGCAGTGTATCTTTTAATAAAAATTAGTGTATGCATGGATGTATGCATGTATGTATGTATGCGTGTATGTTCCGCATACAAATGACAATAAACTTGCCGTTTAACCCCCAGTGGCGGGAAGGATGTGGATATTTTGGATCATGCAAACACGGACGATATTTGCGATAAATACATATTTTTCAGGGTTAATTATATAGGTTCTATTTATACCGATGTTGTTTGAGTATAATTTCCACCCCTTTCGGCACGGGAGAGAACCACGCTTAGGGGTGTGCGTGGAGGGGCGTTTCATAAAATTAATAAATGGAATAAATATTTGTCGGGGACAATGACATTGATTAAATTCTACCAATGTTGTTTGTGTATAATTCAATGCTTTCGGGCATGGTAGGGGAGCACACTTAGGGGTGTGGGTGGAAGAGCATTACAAGAAAATAACGCGAAAACAACCAATATTTGAGTCAAATCGGGGTTATGGATGTCGCTGAGATTATTTCTGGCAACCGGGCAATGCACAGGGGTGGGAGGGACTGTGCACAGCTGAGCCGGGGGTAGAAATTTTCAAAAATGTTAACTGGCAGATTTTTTCATCGAATAAATATTTTTCTGGGTCAACATAATTCTTCATATTTATATAGATGTTCTATGTGTATAATTGCAACACCTATCGACTTGGGAGGATACAAATCTTAATGGTGGGGATGGAGTTGCATTATATAAAAATAAACCAAAAGCAGCTGAGATTGGACTCGAATGCGCAGTTATGGATATCGATATCAACTTGCAGTTTAACCCCCATGGGCGGGAGTGAACGGAGGTGGAAATTATTCAAACATGCTAATCGGCCGATATTTGCGTCGAAATATTGTTTGCAGTCAATTAAATTTATAATACTTCTCTACATGATGTTTGTGTATAATTTCAATCCCTTTTGAGGTGGCACCCTTACGGTTAGAAGTGGAGTGACATTACATAAAAACAACCGAGATTGGAATCAAATCCGGCGTTATGGATGTCGCTGAGTTCATTTATGACATTCAAATTTTTGTTTAACCCACAGTGTAGGGGTGGACGCGGGAGAAAATTTTGAAACATGCAAACACGGCCGATCTTTTCGTAGAACAAATATTTTTGTTGTCAAAAGATTGATAGTATTTCTACTGATATTGTTTGTGTATAATTTCAACCTGTATCGTATGGGAGGGGAGCACGCTTGGGGTGGTTTTGGTTGTGCGATACAGCAAAATAATGCGAATACGCCCGAGAGTGGTGTCAAATCCGGGTATATGGATGTTGGCGAGTTTAATTATGACAATATGGTTAACTCGCCGTGTGCGGGTGGGAAGTGGTCGGAAGTGGGCGGGGGTAGAAATTTTTATAAAATGTACCCGGTCGATTTATACGTCGAATAAATACTTTTGATTTATCTCGCAGTAGCGCGAGTGGAAATTTTCAAACAAGTTATAGCGGCTGATATATTCTTGGAAAGAAACTTTTTCCGGGAAAATTATTTCTACCCTATCGGCATGGGAGGTGAGTTCATTTAGGGATAGAAGTCGAGGTGCGTTATATAAAAATAAAGCAAAAGCAACCGATATTGGAGTCGAATCAGAGGCAATAGATATGTGACAACCCGGGCAACGTCGAGCACCCAGCTAATACATAATATTTTATAGCGTATCTATACATAATTCGCATATATTTTAAGCTCATGACGAATCTTTAGAAAAAAACACAGAGGCTTGACTGCACTAGATATGAATTTAAAGGACATATTACACAAAGGAGGTAAAATATCATTAAATTTCACTTTATGAACAGCGAAAACGCCACCAGAGTCCCCTACACAGGGCTGCTTTCATCCAGTTAGTCCCTTAATGTCCCTGTCCCACGTGCCAAATGACAGCTCCCTTATGTGGCTTATGATTTCATACGTTCCAAAATAAATAGCAGGTACACGTAGGTGCAAATAATGAATGGAAAATTTCTTGTAACTAAGACATTCTCCTTTTAAAAATACCGCTGTAGGTAACTGATTCCAATCACTTCTTTATTTTTGAAGGAAGGCAGTTTTTTGCGTTAGTTATTACGAGGCAGTGTTTCAGAAGATTGGATTTGTGTTCATTAATGACGTTCCCACGGCGAAGGGCCACAGATCGCGTCCTCGTAAACGTCTCGCCCAATCCGATCGATGAAGTTCTCATTCTTCTCACATTGTATCCCTGCCAATGCCATTTAAGGTTCCCTCTGGGAATGGCAACCAAAACTTTTATCATAAATTTGACCCGGGAACTTATCTTTCTTTCCTTTTAGCTGGCGGTAGTCTACCAATGCACTTGTAGTGACAAAGCAATCACTCGAAACTTCTTTACTTTTCCAAGTCCAACGCGATGTGTTCACGAGTTTCCGCAGTACATTTATTATGATTGGCGTGCAGTCATCTTTTTCGAAGGAGCGAAAATATGATGAAACACAGTGTCCGTAGTTTAGTTTAACACGTTCCCGAGTGAGATTCTCGATAAACGTACTGATAGGTTCATGGAACATGACAAGTTCCCTTCAGTTGCTTTCATTCAGAATTAAAGAATATAGAAGAGGATAGAATTATCACACGAATCAAATACAACTTTCAAATTTTTTGTTTTACAATTATACTCTAATACGATTACAAATTTATTTCACCACCAAAAACTTTGTATTCCATTTTACTTAAATTAAATTGAATGTCGAGGACCAATGTCTGTCAGGCCGTTAATAGAACGGATTTTTGGGAGAAAAAACCAGTCAGAATTATTATTTATTTCATTTTTCCAGTTTAAGGCAATAGGAGGGGGAACCGGCCATATTCTAGTAGTTCTTTATCAATTAATTACTCTGAACAATTCTGGAAAACTCAAATAAGGATAACCGGAAAGGGATTCGAATCACAATGCTCCTAATTAAGACGCTCCTCGCCCTCTTGACGGGACTTAAATCCAATTATTCACTACTCTGACGAGAGCGAGGTTTCCTGTCGCCCAAGGTGGTAGTAGTAGTAGTCGTGAATTTGTGGTTGTCCTTATGTGAATAATAAGCAAATTATAACAATAGTTAATCTATATAATAAAAAAGAATGTATATTTGTATGTATGTATGTATGTATTTACGTTGTTCTTTATACAAATTTTATCGCGTGGACAGAATGCAACAAAAATTGGTATACGTATTCTGCCAAAATCGAGAACCGGTTCTGTGGGGGTGACAAACCACTAGCATGAATGTGAAAACAATTATAATTTTAAAAAGTGATCATTAAGTGATAAATTACTGCGCGCCAATATATCATGACAGAGAGAGACGTTACTACGCGACGAACAAAGGAAATAGTTCGATTTTTCCGTAATGAAATGAAGCAGAAATATTTTCATTGAATAAAAGTATAATTCTATCCAGTAATACTCCATCGAGTGATAATAAAAAATAATACAAAATACTTTACAATCGTTGCGGAAAATGTTAGTTAATTTAGTGAGTGCAATATGGCCACCATTTCTTTACATTTGGAATGTAGCTATCAATTTGATCACTTCAATCCTTCGTAATGTGCGAATACTGATGGACAATTATATCCTGCAATACTCAAGAAGTACTGTCTGAAGACTTACTGACAATTATTTGTTCGCGGAGAATTATATTTCTAAAGAATAACGATGGTATGTTTGTTGCTATTATGCAATTAAATTCTATGTATCTTATAGCTATTAAATTAATGCAGTATATTTATGTATTGGTAAAGAAATTCGGAGGTATGTTTGTTGAGATTGATGCAATAAAATTCAATGTATTTTATAGCTGTTCAATTAAAGCACTATTGGTCGAAATTGTGTACGGAACTAGGAATAGTTAGATTTAGGTTGTGTCTTCTTGACTAAAGATTAATATAGAATTAAATTCTTTTTCGGGTTTATATAAATAAGACACGGGCAACGCCGGGCACTCAGCTAGTGTTAAATAAAATATCATCCATTTGATAATTTTTAAAGTTCTTAAATTTTTCATTCAACGTTTTAATAATTCTTTGACTCAGTAGAGCATTAATAAATATATATAAATATAAATAACTCTAAAAAAAACTATTAACACACGTGTAAACCATTGAGCTAATTATCGATTAATATAGTTTAAAAGTTTATACGTATGATAATACATAATAATTAATTAGGTCATATATCTATTAGTATACTTTGCTCTTATGGTAAGGTGAAAAATAAATACTTAAGTCACACATATAAAAAAACGTAAACATCTGTCACTATAATTAACAATGAGTCGATTTGTGGATGTCGGTCAAATAATAATGTGAGAAGCGTTCGCAGTCTTACCAAATACTATATATAATTATATTATTGTATATATTGTAAAAAACACTAAAGACGAGCTTTTTAAATGAAAGATTAATAAAATTTACAAACAATATTTTTATTGTGGCAATAACTCAAACAATTACAAATTTATAATATTGTATTTCTCAGGGTCTTCACTGGGTTTGATAATGGACAAATCAATAATATTTATAATCTTATCAACAACAAATCACAAATAAAAGAAAAGAAATTTACTTGACCATTAAATTAGAACGAGATTTAAAATGAGAACGAAATTAAGAAGTAAAAAGATTGACTCTGATTAACAATTTTAATCAAAAAGAGAACGAAATATGACGGCTATCTTTCAATTACGTTTACATAATTAATTGTTTTGTAAATTGTTACTCACGTCTGCCCATCATTCCAGCGTACCTTTAATTTTTGAAAACACTATTGTGGGGTTTTACACTGCTTCTTCTAAACTCACAGATTCTACACCAAATTTTTAAGCCAAAATTTTATATGTCGTCAGGAACTCGGGTGATCCTCCTTTTGTCATCTATCGGTTGACCGCTCGCCTTAGGTGAATTCTGCGATTTGTCGATTGGTAGTCTTTATTTTTCCGGACTTAAACAGAAACTTTTGCTATTTCTGGCCGGCTATGGACACAAAAACTGCTTTTTCTTAGCAGGTTTCGACGTTATACTTTTATGAATGTTTTACTTTGTCCTGCTAATTGCCAATCCTGTTGAATTCTCCTTCCAAAAACTGTTATACCTCGACGAGGTCTTTCCGTGAACTGTATCTTACCATATCTCCCTGCGAGCTGTACTTCACCATACCTTCCTGCAAACTGTACTCTCGTATCGAAATTTGAGCGCGCATACGCCATTTTGACGGACCTTCCGACAAAGGAACAGAGCCGGGTTTTCAAATGTTGTTCCAAACATCTTGCCGCTACAAAGGATTTCTCAAACAATTTAGATTTTCAATTTCACAATTAATGTCTTAATTAATTGGCATTACAATATTATACTTATAAATTACTAGAGAATATATATTCAAGTCACTGCAGGCTTCGAATTCAGTTATTTACAAATTATAAATATCTAATAGATAAAATTGCCTGTTTGTGTGTTACGCATATAAATCTACACCCGTGGAGCAAATCTGAACAAACTTCTTATACGTGATCCGTCTTGACCCAGAAACAAACCCTGTGAGGGTAAGACACGTCTACCATCCCCTGGGGCGGAGTTGGACAGGCGGAAATTTCCAAACATGTTAAACGGCCGATATTTACGTCCAATAAATAGTTTTCGGTGGCATTGAGATTAATAATATTTCTTCCGATGCTGATTGTGTATAATTTCAACTCATTTCGGCATGAAATCCTGGATTCAGGGATTGGGGTGAAGGGGCGTTACATAAAAATGAAGCAAAACCAAACGAGAGTGTTTTCGAATCCGGGGTTATGGATATCGCTGAGTTTAATTTTGCCAACCCGGGCAACGCCAGGAACCCAGATAGTTTATTATAAAGAAACATTCAAGACTGACAATGTCTCCCGTAGTAACCCGAGCTTACCCGACAGTTAACCAGAGTATAGTCGATTGCTCACGAACCGCGTAGAACATTATGGATTTTGATATTCTTAGGAATGTCTACATAGGCCGTTAGCAACAGTTTTACGGAAACGTATAGTGGAAAAAACAAAATTTCCTGGACTATGGTGGAGTCCTGACTTAGTTTAGAAATTAATAACTGTAAAATAGTAGTACTGTAAATTATTAGTGTGTCATCAGAACAAAAACCAGTTTCTCTTAATGTTCTCCTGAGTAACAAGAGCAAATTTGGAATGATTACCGAGGAACATAGTGATGCACAATGTTATGGTACGTTTGATATTAATGTGAAAGGTCGACACATTTGCATGTTAACGTTACTCTCAGATAAATGCTACACTGTTATTTTTTTTCTTGTGTAATGGTTTTGTTAATATTAGCTTGAAAATGATAAAAGTTTTATGATGAAGTGCGTGACTGCATGTCTGGCTGCGTGGCCACGAACAAAAGCGTTAATCGAATTCTGATTTTGTGTGTTGAGGCTTTCTTCCCCTTCGATGATACATGCCTTGACATTTATTTCCTCGGATATTTTCAGTACTGTTTTTTTGTACTTAATTTTTATTTGTCGCACTGTGTTACTGCTACAGTTAACTCCACTCTCCACCACTACAATCGAATGTTCTGAAACAGACGTTTCGAACGCATCGAAGGTTGCAGAGTGATGCTAATGACTCTTATTGTTCCATGATCGTACTATTATTCTTTCTGTGAAATCAGTAGCGTCTTACTATTTAAAATTGTTACACAAATCTGATACTTTGCCATTAATTCTGTATTAAAATTTAGAAAACAATTTTAGTTAGCACTGAAAAGTGATCAGCGTTTTGTTGGATTTAAACGAGGTTCATGAAGATGAGCAGTAACAAACAACAACAACAAAAAAGCGTCAATTGTTCGTTGAAAGCACTATTTTTAATTAAGATAAACATTTGGAAAAGCTTCTACAGAAAATGTCTGGGCTAAAACTATACGAACAAAACAATTATGTTGCCCTCGTTAATAACAAAAACTATTATTTTTTTGATTGAAGAGATTAAAGTGTTTTGTTAATTATACAAATGTATATGTTATCTTAGAGTGTGTAAAAGTTACATCTTAGCAGAATAGGACCAACGAAAGATTATTTCCTTCTCGGAATACTCCATTAACAGATTGGAATATTAATACTTTTTCCGAAGGACAAATTTGGAAATCCCTAGGACTCTCATCCACTTAAATCTTCCCTCTTGGCAGATAGAACACCCTGGATCAGTTTCCTTCTCTAATCAAGACTTATTTTATACTTTTCGAATATTAATGATCAAAACAATCACCGTGACCATCACCATACAACCACACAAAATTTAAATATATAAAAAATTATCAGCAATTACACAACCATAACGTATAGTAAACTCTGTTAATATTATCTGAATCTATTGGTGTTTGTGTGAGTTCACAATTATCAGAATATCTGTGCTGGAGTTCCGCAAGGAAGCGTACTGGGTCCCCTCTTGTGCCTAGTATTCACCTCTGATGTTCCAACCACTGTCCACACGGAGATTGCCACCTTCGCCGACGATACAGCTGTATTATCTATCAGCATCTGAGGCATCTGAAAAGATTCAGAATCATCTGGACCACATAGATCTCTGGTTCAGCAGGTGGAGAATTTCAGTAAATAACGACAAATCCACCCAAGTCACGTTTATCAACAACCGAAATGTATGTCCGCAAGTCTCAATTAACAACACAGTTATACCACTAAAATCAGAATTGAATTATTTAGGTATGTACCTCGACCAGAGACTCACCTGAACTACTCATATAAAGACCAAACGTAAACGTCGACACCTTAAAGTCAAAGAAATGAGCTGTCTAATTGGAAAGAAATCACTGTTATCCCTAGAAAATATACTTTTCCTGTATCAAGCCATTTTAAAGCTAATTTGGACTTTCAACTATGGGACTGCACAAAACCGTCCAACACTAAAATCCTACTGCGTATCCAGCCGAAGACGCTTTGCACGTTGCCAAACGCTCCTTGGAACGTGAACAGTCAGACCCTCCAAGAAGACCTGAGGATTCCATATGTAACCAACGAAATTAGAAGATTAGCAACTGCCTACCATCACACTCTCGAGGGCCACGAAAACGATCACGTACATCAGCTAACCCAAGAACCAGTCACATCAATAAGATTAAGTCGGCAATGGCCAAATGATCTCATTCCGCGGTCCAACCAGGCCTAACGCCTTTATTTGAGAGTAACATCAATTGATGACTTCTTCGTCATATCATAACTACGTTTCACGATTTTCTTATTACTCATTTATATTATATAAGAATAGATTGAAAATATGCTAAATAAAAAAGTCCGATCACGATATGAATAAATGTGTTCACCTTTATCCACTTAAAATCTTTACCTGACTCTCTGTGCCAATATTTTGTTTCCAATTAAAACTATTTTTATAACAATAATAATATTGATGAAATCTCATGTTGGAAGTAATATAACATCTACTGATTGGCTCTTAATTTGGGCAATTTTATTAAAATGCTGGGTAATAAATCGACCAGCAATTGATTCATTTGGAATATCAGGCTAGGCCTGACGCTCCTCTTCCTGCGGTCGCTCTCAAACACTCCATTAAATACATTCAGTTATCACTCTCGGCCGCTGTTACATAATGTATTTTGTGTTTCACCAATGCAAGTTCAATAAAGACCACTAAAACCACCTCTAAATTCCTGAAGCGCCGTTAGAATAAAATAATCAGTGGTACAAAAATGACGTATGATTCACGATACGAAAGGAAACCGAAACTGTAGGTTGCTTGAGAACTGACGGAAATTGTTGGTGAATGAAGTAAAATAGGGATACAAATTCCCAGCCTTTGTGACAGTGACAAATATTTTTACACCTGGGACAATCATATATTTCTCTTTTCACAACAATATAATGGGCATGTATACACCCAAAATTCTCTCCTAGTGGCTAAAGAAAAAATCGCAGTATTTATCAAAAATGGCTGTATAAGTAAAAGCCAAAAAGTTGCAGGAATTAAAATCTAAGCATATATAGCTGTAAAACCTTAAATAAGTTTTGATTCTGATTCAAATTCGGATTATTGCTATTTTATAACTACCAAAATTACTTGGAGTCGTCGTATTCAGTGTTTAGTTACGTTTAGATTCCTATACTGTACAATTAGTACGAAATAAATATTTACTAAATCATGAAATTGTAATCACTTAACAGAGATAAAGCTTAAAGCATTAATTAGATATTTTTTAAAAAATATACTGGTAGGTTAATCCACTATAAGTTAAATTTTAGTTTTTATTACCATAATAATTATGATGTAAGTGACATAATAATTTCTCTCTTTCAGGAAACCAACATCACAAGGACAATCTTCTGGATTTTACACCACCGTAAGTCTTTATTTTATATATAAATACTGCTTATTAACTACTTAGACACCAGGGTGAGATTTATTGGTGATTCTTCTCTGACATTTGTAAATACGCATCTCTTACGGTCAAAATTGAAGAATTAATGACAAAGTAATGCTACGTTTATCGAAAAAATAATTCTGACTGTAGTTGGTGCCTCTTTATAATAAAATTTTTTTCCTTGAATCTCTTACGGATCATTTGCGTGTTTAGAAAATTAAGAAAATTGAGAGAAACGGAAATAACAATTCACAGGTGATCGGAAAAAGGCACTCACTCTAATTAGGAAGGCTCAAATTTCGTATTAGTTGGTCCTAACCAAATTAAGTACGCAAATATTAAAGTAACTTCATCACTAAATTTGGGATGTTTATGTAACTATAACGGATAAAGTTGAAAATTACGTCTACCCCTAAATTACTGTAATTCATAAAGCATGGCGGGTAGTGAAAAAACCGCACGGGAAGCACAGACGAGTAGAAAAGAGAGAAGGATTTATGGAAAGAAAGTTGGTAAAAAAAAATCGATAGCAGTTCTTATGTGCCTTGCTCTTTCGCGGAAAGAAGTAATATTAGAGCTTTGTGCCGCATTGTCGGAATATTTTCTTTGCTCCACCTACTTGTGCGTGTTCTATTTCCGAGATAAATCCTACGTGTGTGGTTTTGCATGCTCAACTCTGAAAAGGATTATGGTATTATAAATATGGTGGTCGGGGACGCCGGGCGTCTTTGCAGACAAATCTTCGTCCTCCTAAAATCGCCTTTGTAAGGCTTTTAAAGGACTGTCTGTGTCTCGTATTTGTCTACGTCGCAACAGAGATAGCGAAAGCAATTTCCGTTCGATAGGTATTGAATGGCCTTGCACCTTATTGCTAAGTTTATGGTGCGATTGCGCCTCTGTGTTTTAAAGTCAACTCCAGGTTGTAATTCTATTTGGAAGAAAACCCCCAGAGTACTTTTAAATAGAATGAATTAAGTTTGGAGTTCAGTTGTCTGTTCTTTTATTAGATGGAACTACCAAAACTATTATTTGGTGGCAGATTTATCCCGAAATCGAATTTCGCTTTTAACGACGTCGTAACTGGGAGGAAATACGAATCCTTGATTTATCCCAAAGGAGGAAAGTTACCAGTTTTTAGTAAACGTGGCAGTATCTCCGGAGGTAATTTTAATCTCGACATTGGATTTACGAGTGTTCCGCCTACGCCTTCGTTGGGATTCTGTTCCCTGATATATTACAGTATAATTCGCAGTATTGTGAAAATTTACACGTGAAGATTTCAGGTCCTCGGGCGAATTATTTCTTGCTTTGCACTATTTACTTATTAATATTATTGTGATAAATAAATAATAATTAATGTCAGTCTCAAGAATAATATCTACTCGATTATTTACAACAAGCATATCAAATTACAGTATTTTTTTTCAATTCAGTCTCGTCCGACAAATCCATCAGATATCACATTATTATTATACATATTTAAGTTTCTTTTATAGAATAGACATTATACTCTTACAGTCTCCAGGTATACGTGGGTGTGGATTCTTCGAAATTTATCTGTGTTCACAACGTATAAAAACAAACAGATTTCACCACTTATAATTGTTGATATATTGTTTTTAAGATACCCTGGTATTATGGCTTCTGGGTTCAGTTCAGTCGATCCGCCTGGGCTGTTAAGCTTCCGCCTAGATTTAACTGACGTCACTCTGACGTCATCAGCTGGTGAATATTCTTCTAAAGACACATATGTAGGATATACAAATAATTAGCATAGAACAAAGACAAATTTTATTAACACCACCACTTTATTTACCATTTCCAACTTAATATTCTTTAAACCAATGACCAAGTCAACAAATTCTTTTAATATTCTCTCCTATAACATCGTTAGTCTTTTAATAGAATTTGATAAACATAGAGACCATATTGCCATCTCCTTTAGTTACAATATTCGGCGGCGAGTATTCAATATGTTCTCTTTCTAATATTCGTTATAAGCATCAATACTTTGTCATGTACGCCATGGACGAAAGTATTTATTACAAACTTCGTATGTTATTTCTTTAAATTGTTAAATATATTAAAAATCAGCAAGGAGCATAGAAACTAATGATACACTGCTTTTAAACGGTCACACGTTAACATTTTTCTAATTGTCGATGTGATTCGTTTCTCCCTTCTGAAATTTCTCAAGGGTGCTTTTAATGGGAATACGGTAAGAAGGAAATTCGTCTACGTCAAAATACTAAATACACTTATTGCGTCGCATTAATTTACTCGCTGGTAATCACATCGGAAGATGAAAGTTTTAGCCCGGCTGTCGGTAAAGTTTCTCCAGTTGGGCGCGAGTATTTGCGTTTCCAGCTGAAGTGTTTTATCAGTACGAGTATATTCAGGTGTGGATCAACTTACTTCCCCCTGGCTACAGCGAACTCTCCACAACACTCTGCTTCAAAGGAACTCGCATACAATAATATTATGCATTTTTTAAAATCTTTTTATTATGTGATATTGTTTAGTCATTTCAATTCAGAGCGATGTTATGTTTCTCTGGAGAACTGATAAGGCCATCCCACTACGATTCCTGTGTTCGTTTTTACGAAGTTATTGTGCTTATTGATTGAAGTACGAGTACGGCAAGAATTTGAGAAAATGATTGCAGCAAATTAAAGATACCAAACTTCCCTTTCCATTGCAACGTTATTCTTCGAAACTGTTTTCCAAATACGTTTTAAAAATCTCGTACTTGGTTGTTCTACTTTAATTGTGTTTGAGTACATTATTATACGAAACGCTATTATGCAAACATTTGTGGCTCACTGAATTCTTTTGAGGGATGTTCCGTGAAACTGATCTAATCCCATCCTTTCCCAGTTTTTCCGTAACGGCACTTCATTTCAGTAGAGCCCCTCATTTCCTACTCCGTTTCATCCCATTGAAATCTGCCAGCCAGTTCAAATCTCCGGGCATGATGAAACACAATGTATTTAATGAGACTACAAATACGTCACGGTCGTCCAGATGCGTTGCGGTTCCGTTTAATTCACCACAGAGAAATTTAGAATCGTCTCGCTTACAAAAAAGGGTTAAATTGACTGAAATTATAGAGAATTTGCTGCAAGTCTGATTCATAGAGTCTTAAGAGTGTTCCCTTACTGGAAAGCATTCGGTTGATATGGAAGTTTACCAGCAGTTTAAATGTTGTTTTACTTTCATGTTACTCGAATATGAGTAAATTACATTCAGATTCTGCGATCGCCCCAATTTAATCCTGAAATAAATATTTATTTGCTGGGAATTGAGCAATATTCTGCATGACGAACGTCCATCGTTTCGCTGTCTCCATCTGCGCCTATCTACCGTTACGAGCTATTAATCACACGGTGATATTCCAAAGACAATGTAGTTATCCGTGGCGCATCATTCAAATGTTTTTTGACTTCCAAATAATTTCCGGACCTGAAATTTGGCGTATCTTGTGAAAGTTGAAATACAAGAATGAACATTCATTCACATCCATTCAGCCGTTTATTAAGTTCAAACTGACCGTTAAACTGGCTCGTTAGAATAATCCCCTGGTTCACACTTTTTAAAACTCTCACAATATCGTAAGTGTCGGACGTCCCTGCACATAATAAAATTTATTTGAAGCTTAATTAACGACAATGGTGTCCACATAATGAAATTTATTTGAAGCTTAATGACAATGCTTATATCTGATTAAGTACCATTGTGTGAGATTTATGGGTATAGTGATGATGTCAGACGCAGGAGTAAAAGTTCCTGATTGTGGTGAGAATGTCGATAGATATCGAATTCGTCATTAAGATATAAAAAAATTGGAATGATGAACAGAAATGAGTTCGTCGATATCTGAAATGGAAACTGAGAAGAATGCTCAAACTGTGAATTTATGCATCATCGTCATTATTTGGATCGTGAGGTAAATTTTAAGTACTACTAAATCTCAAGTCCTTCTGTATCATGCTTGGTACTTCTGACACATTTCCATCATCCCAGTTTCATTGTTTCTCGACTGACTCACCCGTAACTTATTTTGACATTAACATCTTTTCAGCCTGGCTTGAATCGGAAAATGCGTCATAAGGAAGCTCCCTTTGTGACATCTGTGAACCAGTAAGGGAATGATTTCTGCCCCGTAGCGATATCTATTGGAGAGGACGTGAAACTCTTCATCGACGACCTTGACGGCGGTTATGATAATTCTACAACTATATACGTACTATATACAGGCTAAAAGGCAAAATATTTACATGATTTTATCACAGTCAATAAGTTTTTCCAATTGTTTACATAGAAATAATTATGTGACAGTCAAAAGTATTTAGGTATTGATGATTGGTCGCTTTAAAAAGTCTCTACCTGACGGTATCGATTTTCGGCCTTTTAATCGATTTTTATCCATTTCTGTGATCATAATCTTCCTCATCTAAGTCAGTGGAATATCGGGAAAATATTTATTTCGAACTTTATAGTTAAATAATAATTATTATGAAGCAATTAATCACCCAAATAGGTCCATTATGAGAAGGGAGAAACTGAAGTGACGCGCCTGGTTCATACGATATCAACCTCAAGGTTGACCGACGAGTTCTTGTCACCACACGCTGAATTTCTTGCCTCAGTAACGGCACATCGACCTCGAGAATACGAGTATTTGCAGATCTAACATGAAAGTGGCGTCTCCAATCAAGATTAACTTCGTAATAGCCACTGATTCAAACGTGCCGCTAAATCAGCGACGACAGCATGAACTGTTTCAGAAATAAAGCGGACTTCATCACGAGGAAGCATGTCGGTTTTGCGAGTGGCGAGCTGTGATATCGGTGTCAGTGAGATATCGGCCGATAGTTTATGTGCTCTCAGAGAGAGATGTTTGTGTCCCGGCTCTTGACAGTTTACTTATGACAGATGGCTGAGTTATATATTTTTATGTGGTGCGCGCGATAGTGAAGAATTTCGTGTCCGTTGGCAGCCTATGTAAATTTATTTAAAAATATAGAATTCTGAGCTATAAAAGCCGAATATTTATTCCCCTTACGCATATATA
Source organism: Zhengitettix transpicula (assembly GCA_037074705.1). Lineage (NCBI taxonomy): Eukaryota > Metazoa > Arthropoda > Insecta > Orthoptera > Tetrigidae > Zhengitettix > Zhengitettix transpicula. Next base: position 7,710,699 of record CM073595.1, read on the forward strand.
TATATATATATATATATAATTGTTATTTGCGATATAAATTTCAGGGACCGAATTCCACTGTTGCTTTATTAATATTTTTACATATAATTTGTTAGCAACATTTATTAATGATTTTAGAATTTGTAAAATATAGTATTAGGCCCACACGACCTTTTAACTGGTGTCTTACTGTCATTTGTCTGGCTATGAGCTTAGTTGCGTCGTCCAACGATGTCTCGCGATGTTCCGCGACGCAGCCTACAGTCCAACACCCCTAACTTTAATTGGTGATGACTTCAATTTCTAAAAAAACACATCAAATTAACCGTATAACCGAACAATTATTTTTAGCTTATCCTAGTTCTTACTTTGTCGAGGCAGGATTTAGTCACGTTAAGAATTTAATAAGAATAACTAGAAATCGATTTAATATTACAGAATGCAGTGGTTTGCGATTAATAAGTAATTTAACAGCTAATATAAAAAGTATTATGCAAATGTAGCAATCACGGTATTAAAATTGTTATTCATGTATTATAATAAAATATTGAGGTCTGTCTATTGACACAAAAAGTAATCAATGGGGTCGATGTAGAAAACGGTTGGGAATCTCAGATCTAGGGCCTCGATTTCAGAGATAGCAATCGTTGAACTTTTTATGAGGAAATGCATTATTGGAGTTATTTTTGTGCTACCCACGTCGTGACAATTTATAGCATTTGATATATTCGCTTGCTTATTTTTTTCATACTATTGTTACTGCAGTTCTATAAATATTTCTCTATTTACCCTCATGACCTGTACTCAATCATTGGAATTATTAGATAATTAAAACTTTTTTTAAAATATACGAAATTCAATGAGTATCATAAAGTGTACGTACAACTATTAGCCACTGAACATCAAAAATTTAAGTTTACGTGGCAAATGAAACAACAAAATTGGTCGTAAGATTTTCAGTGAGTTATTTATGAGAAAATGATACTAGAAAATCAGTTTGTTTGCCGGTTATTTATGCACTGAAGCGTATTTTGTTCTTCACAAGGTTCTCCTATTACAAATTATGTAAAGCTCCTGATATTATACCATCGCTGATAATCATTAGATAATTTTTCATACGTCTAGTCTGGTAAACAAATTACTGCAAAAATATCGTCTGGACTAATTAATATTTATCAGTCTGGAGCTAGTTAAAAAAGCGAAATAATAAATACACGCTGTTAAACATTTTAAGTTAACATTCATAAATTTATTTTGAACATTTATTCATAATAGCGGTGACCATTTAAATGCTGTGCTCCGCGTTACAGGACAACGTACCACTTAATATTTGTTGAAATACGAGTACGACTGTTAGCAGCAGAATTCATACAAAAACAAATTGTATGTTGAAAACGCGGGGAGCATGTGAAATTTTAAATGGTTCCAGTAAAATATGCTGAGCGTATTGATTTATATATATATGTTTTTTTCGGAGAAATGTTTTGCGGAACAAAAGTGTGTAAACGAAGAACTGGGCGGGCCCCACAACGCTCCAAAAAAATTACTTTGCGTGTTCCCATCCATAAGGTAGACACAAATATAAACTTCCTTAATCTGCCTCGTTATGAAGATATCTTTTTAGTCCATGCGGCAACAATGGCATTTCCCAGCTTTTCCAGGTTGCCTTGATTAGCCAAATTCTACATGTTTGTATAGTACTAACGACGTCGGACTCGAGACATTGTAAAAAGGTAAAGCTGGAAAGTTGTTTGTAAATATAATAACTTAATAACACTATAAAAATCAAATATTTAACGACCAATTAAAAGACTAATTATAGATCAAATAAAAATTAAAGTTCACAGCTCTATGTTTCGTTACTAATTTGCAGCTTCCTCAGGCGGTGACCAGAGTGAAAGGTTTGTCATAAATATAAAAACGTTCGCTCAGTCTGACTGTGAAGTTTATGTGTTGACTTTCCAAGGTTAGTGAACATCAAACTTATTGATATTACCTATTATACACAAAAGGATTTTATTTACCTTAAAAAATCATATAACTAAAATTTGTTTAATTCTGTCATGATATATGACGAAACTAAAATTTTATATTTTACGGTAATGACAACTGTTTAAATATTCACATAATATGTACCTATATATCACTGTGAACGAAAAGTAAGGTGAATTTATTTATAAAATATAAATTATTTATTTATTCTTCCAAATCAATTTCATCCCCTTCAGAGTAATCCCCGTCCGATAAAACGCATTTTTTCCAACGCTTTTTCCAGTCCTCGAAACAGTCGGAATAGTCTTTTTCCGGTATAGCCTTCAAGACCTTCTTCGATTCGGTTTTTATCTCCTCAATCGTGTCAAAACGGCGTCCCCGCATTGGACTTTTGAGTTTGCTGAATAGCCAGAAGTCGCACTGAGCCAAATCAGGCGAATGCGGTGGTTGCGGAACGATATGAGTCGAGTTTTTGTCAAAAAAAGTCGCGAAGAACCAATGCAGTATGACATGGTGCATTATCGTGATGAAGGAACCAAGAGTTGTTCGCCCATAATTCCGGCCGTTTCAGACGAATAGCTTCACGCAAACGACGCATAACGCTCAAACAATATTCTTTGTTGACAGTTTGGCCCGGCGGAAGGAATTCATAGTGCACCACACCACGATAATCAAAGAAAACTGTCAACATGACCTTGATTTTCGATCGACTTTGCCGTGGTCTTTTCGGTCTTGCTTCACCTTTTGCACGATATTCGCTGGATTGGTCGGTGGTTTCAGGATCGTATGCGTAAATCCAAGTCTCGACTCCAGTAATGATGCATTTCAAGTGGTCCTGATAGTCAGACAGCAAAGTTTCACACACATCAACGCGACGCTTCTTTTCCAAAAAATTGAGCGATTTTGGAACCAATCGAGACTTGGCGAGTTTGGGACACAAAACATTCTTCAAAATGGTTTGGGCTGAGCCAAATGATATTCCAACACTATCAGCGAGATCTCTAATTGTCCATCGACGATTTTCAAGCACCAAATCTTTGATTTTTTGAACGTCGTCCAGAGCGCGGTTCGTCTTCAACGCGTTCTCGGCCCTCTTTGAACTCGTTGTACCACTTATAAACGTTTTTTTGTGCCATAGTTTGATCACCAAGGGCCTTCCGCAACATTTTGACGTGTCCGCACAAGAATATTCGTTCCGCAAACAAAATTTGATGCAAGTTCTTTGCTCAACAAAATCACCCATTGCAAAAATCGAAAAATTCACTTTTGGTTGTTTACAAAAACACGTGTAACTCGGAGATAATTAAACCTTTTAACAAACAGACGCTTGTCAAATATTATAGACAGTCCTACCAACCTAGGGAAAAAAAATTTACCTGCCTTCCGAATACCCAGGAGTTTTAAATGACAATTTCACCTTACTTTTTGATCACAGTGTAAATATATACATTAACCTAATTTTTCCTCGTTTCATATTTTAATTTATAAATAATTTAACTTACATTTCTGACTCAATTTAAATAAGTGAAGATTTAAGGACAAAAAAGTATTATTCTGTTCCTAGTGGTTTAGGGAACAATACAATATTTCAAAATGCATCAAAAAGTGAACAACACTATTTTTGCTTCAAGTGGTGTAAGGAAAGGAAAGAATACAGTATCTCAAAACACACAATCACATTAAAAATTTTATCACGGAAAAGAAGTTACGTTTCTTCCTAACTAAATTTGAGAGTTTTTTAAATTTATTAATTGCAACCGAGTAATTTAATTAGTTATTTTTGCTTGTTTCATTAAAATTGTTCACATCTAAATTGGTTACGAATAGTTGGTGGCTATTTATTATAAATACAATTTTTAATTTGACTGTGTACACTAACATGCATTCACAAGTTTTTTTTAGAAACGCCCTCTACAAGATTGAAACCTTGGCATGCAGATACACTCAATACCAGAAGTTGCGTTGGCTTACCCTTTTGTTGAATAATATATATGTAATAATATATGTAATATACAAAATAAAAGAGGAAATTATTGAAAAGTTAACAAAGTGCCCACACGTTGTGGCGCCAAATTATATAATATTCAAAATATATTTTAAAAATAGCCTACACGTTGCGGCCAAATTATGTGGTGTACAAAAGTCTATTAAAATTACAAGCTCCACGTTAGGGAGTCAAATTATGTAATATTAAAAAACTGTTAATGAAACAAAGGAAGAAAGTCATCAGGATTTTACCTTGAAATTAAACCAAAATTATTATAAAGATATAACAAAAGATTATTTAAGTACAATTTCGACTTACATTGAATTTTGTACATTTTATGTTTTTAATAAATGCCACAGCTTTAACGAGAATCAAAACTTCAATGTCCCTTACAGTGCCTCTAATAACGATAGTGATCTGGAATTAAACTACAATAACAAAATTTTAGAAAAATAACCTAACAACCAAAAAAAACAACTAAAGTAATCTGACAAATCTAGAGAAATCTGGCGGTAGATGACATTTTCAAAAAAGTTAGAAAAACTACGTTTTTACTTACCATTTATATTCAGAGATGCCCTGGTTTGGGTTTGTGCACTCCACAGTAATTTTAATTTTAAAGAACAATGTTTTACTTACAGGGCATAGCACTGATTGCTATATCGTTTCACTGCGCCTTTCTAACAGTTCACAAACTTTACTGTAGTACGTATTGTCAGTTTTGCTGTGGAAATACCTTTAATACATACGCTGAATGCGACCACCACAGGTCGGCCAGCCACAACAGACTGCCGTAACCACTCCGGTCAGGCCCCAAAACACTCTCGCCATGACTACCATTCTGGTCAGACCATCCAAACACACTGCTCATCCTCCCAAAACACACTCGTACGGCTCCCACAACACACTGACTGTTTTCCGCCAAAGTTATGTGTGTGTACGCTTTCCGAAAATAATCCGTAGAAACCATTACAGAGTCTGCATTCATGCGCCACACTGACTGTTATTTACAATGCTTTGGCCCCAAAGTTACGCAGACAATAATGTTGATGAGTAGAAAAAACCAAAAACAGTCTTCAAGGGAATTTTAAAGATCTAACGCAAACTAATATTAAAGCTTATTTTAAACCAGTATCGATAAATAATACGGACGTTGTTAATACCACAGATAATTACAAACTACCAGAAATAACGACGACTGCTCCAGTAAACTTTGACAGAAAACAACCGACGTATTACAGCTTTACGTAAATAGAGAAATTGACGTTTAAAATTATAGATACCTTTAGGAAAAATGATATTAATGATGTTAAATTAACCGTTAAACCCGTTAACCATTTACAAAACATACTAACTAAGGTTAAGGACAAGACAGAAGAACAGTATAAGACAACTCTGGTATATAGCATCCCGTGTATGAATTGCCCGAAAACATATATAGGTTATACCACAACTAACATCAAAACTAGAATGTATCACCATAAACAAACATTAAAACCCACAGCCAAAAGCAACACAGCGTTGTCCACCCACACAAAATTGACTAACCACGAATTTGATTTTGATAATATTAAAATATTACATAATAATATTCATAAAGAAAACTTTGAATAGCAGAAGCAATTTATATTAATCTAAACAGAAACATAATTGTTAATAATAGAAACGAAGGTTCAGAAATAGAAAAACAATATGCAGAGATACTTAAAATATTGATAAGTAAAACATCTAAAAATAAAAATAATAAGAAATTGTAACCAATTGTAAGTTTTTAATTTATTTTAGGCATCTTTGTTGAGGTGTATATGTTTACATGCATGTATAATCTTATATATGTATAGTTAAATAATTTTTAACAATATGTTAAATCGATACTATAGTTTCGTTACTATAGTATCGATTTTCGATTGAAATGCTACACACTGAACCACATAATGGAGCAGTTTTAAAACAGGCCTTGTTGAATAACAACATAGTTTTATAGTAGTGACTAAGTACCTATAGGTACTAATACTTTTTAAAGTTACTGTGATTTTATATATAAGACAAGAAGGTATGTTATGCTGAAGGTGTTGCAATGTATTCGTAACATGATGTTTTTATATAAGTGGTAATGTTTTTATTGTTCATTCAGGATAACAATGAGTTGAAAGCTTCCGACTATATATTTAATAAAGTTATAAACTTGGAGACTGTTTTTGGTTTTTTCTACTCATCAACGTCTACGTCAACAGTCCTTTTTATCATAATGCAGACAACCATATAAAAGAAAAAATTTAAATAAAATGTACATTACAAATTGTTGATCTCTGCAATATATATATAAATAATTTTGTAAAATCAACATTTTTTGTAAATTTACTAAAACTGATAAATTTAGTTCTTTTTTTATTTATAAAGCCCCATATTTTTTATCACTCATATAAATAGATTACCCAGTAATTTTATACAAACCATTTATTTCAATATTAAAAAGCATTTGGCGTTTGGTATCATTAGCTTCAGATTAAAAAACATATTTGTCTCCAATGTTGTTCACGGGTCTCTTGGACTGTTATATATTGGCCGACGCAGCTGTAAAGTTTTCATTTAAGTTGCATACATGTATTTAGTTCAGGAGTTTTTCATATTCTGCATGGGTTAGTATACGTCGTAACTTACGTTAGTTGCATCAGCTCAGTTGAATGCTCTGCTTCGAGCTGAGCACAATGCTGCTCTGTTCCAGTTCGACTCTCTGCCTAGTTACTCACAGCGTTCACGTCATTGGCTTTGGTCACTTGCTTGCGTCTGAAGGTAAAGGGAGCAGGATACTAACCAATTGTGAGCTTCAAAAATGATCCAAGTAGTACGCTTCTGCTGGGCAGTGTTTTCGTGGTTAGGGTAAGCAAGCCAAGGGCTGGTATAGGCCACAGGAGTCTTGATGTAATGTTCGAGACTAAAACCCTGAGAAAGCCACCTATCTAAGATATCTCTGTCACCTTATATTTCAGCAATAAAGCTTGCTGTAACAAAATGGAGAAGGGTGCTGAATTTAAGATTTTAAGTGCGGTCGGTCCAGCGAAACTTGGAAACAGGAAGATTGTTCGCACCTGATACGTTTGCCAGCTGGGTTTTCCTCCGAACCAGTTTTGCATTTTACGTCGTAGGATACATATTTGACCCAGTTTTTCGCGATCCAGAATAGTTTTTGGCGATTTAGGCATTTATTTGAATTAAATTAAGTAGATAATAATATTATATTCATTGAACATCGTTAATTTTAGCGGACATTGTGGCTGCGGAAATACTGCAGCAAATACTATATATGAAAACTTAATTATTCATTCCCATTGGAATAGTCGGCCAGCTGCCTCCTAAACTGGTCGTGGCACGGAGAAGTGAATGCTGCGTCCCCACAGCAAACTCCTCTCCCGCTATCGGAAGGGCGTGGGACAAGTACCCAATGCCCGACCTGCCTGATGCAGGTTTTCCTAGGGTTTTCTCTGCATTTCTTTAGGCGAATGCCAGGTAGGATCCTTAAAATATAGCCCGGGGGCCCTAGTAAACACTTGGCTACCTTCCTCTACCCTTCCGCATCCCCCCTTTCAAATCCCTTCCTATACTATTAAAGGGGAGTTGCCCAAAGTGGATTACCCTCAAGTAGCCTGTTGCCCTAAAAAAAAAGATTCTGTACGTGGCATGTTCAGAATTTAACGAGACGGACGACAGCAAAAATTCAAAAGAAACAATTTCATAATAATTGAAACCGCTTTACACTTGTGTTCTTCGTATAAGACGAGAACTCTAACGTTTACACCTCCAAAGTCAAGTAATGACTGAAACATGAAGATACGAAATAAAAAGTGTCGGAACTCCACTGTAACATGTTTCTTTAAATTTGCCACTGCTTTTCTGAGAACGTCAATCACTTTTTTTTTTATCTTGACGTGCGTACTCTGTCGAAGTGATTCCATCTGAAGATGTCCGGCTTTATGTGAGTTGTTCACATTTCGGCCAGGTTGCTCTGCGAAAGCGCATGAAGCGCAGGTACTCACTTACGCTGAGCGAAAAAGAAAGAGCTTCGTAACGTCGAGAGTTTTACGACTCCAGGCGGCGTTAGGAAGCGCGGGATCATTTTCACTCCGACTCTACCTCTCTCGAAACACTGCGACAAACACCGCAAAAATTAACTACATATTCCCTGGAATACAATTCGAAATCCCTTTATTTTCTAAATCATAATGTAAGAAACTTTTATGTAGCCAGCACGGTCTTTAAAAGACTACGGAAAAAAAACCCTTATCATAGTAATTTAGTAAAGATGATCAAACTTTTTTAACAGTACGGGGTTAAAGAAAACAGATTTACCTAAATGTTATTTTTTAAATTGTTACTTCCGGGGACAGGCTTTTACTACATCTAATCGTAATCCAAAATTTCGGATTCACGAGGTTTAGTTTATTTGAATACCTGTTACCTGTGATGTAAACTTCTGTCTAATCTAGGTCTATTTTTATTTAACAAGCAAATTATTTACTTTTTTTTTCTTATGATTAGAGACAATATTCCACAGGGCTTTTCAAGAAACTTGTAAATGCATGCTAGTATAAACAGTAAAAATAAAAATTGTATTTTATTTAACCACCAACTATTCGTAATCAATTCAGATGTAAACAATTTTAATAAAAGTTCAAAAAATAAATATTGCAATTACTAGTTTTAAAAAACTCTCGCAGTTAGTTATACTCAAGGAAAAATAAAACTATTTCAGTATGTATCTGAAAATTTTCAATAAAATTTATCAAAAAGGAAGAAAAGTCACTTTTTTTTCCTATGATAAAATTTTTTTATGTAAAAATCTAATTTTAAATACTGTATTTTTTTTCCTTACACCACCTGAAGCAAAAATAGTGTTTTTCTCTTTTGGATGCATTTTATTTTTAAACTAGCTGAGTGCCCGGCGTTGCCCGTGTCTTATTTATATAAACCCGAAAAAGAATTTAATTCTATATTAATCTTTAGTCAAGAAGACACAACCTTAATCTAACTATTCCTAGTTCCGTACACAATTTCGACCAATAGTGCTTTAATTGAACAGCTATAAAATACATTGAATTTTATTGCATCAATCTCAACAAACATACCTCCGAATTTCTTTACCAATACATAAATATACTGCATTAATTTAATAGCTATAAGATACATAGAATTTAATTGCATAATAGCAACAAACATACCATCGTTATTCTTTAGAAATATAATTCTCCGCGAACAAATAATTGTCAGTAAGTCTTCAGACAGTACTTCTTGAGTATTGCAGGATATAATTGTCCATCAGTATTCGCACATTACGAAGGTTTGAAGTGATCAAATTGATAGCTACATTCCAAATGTAAAGAAATGGTGGCCATATTGCACTCACTAAATTAACTAACATTTTCCGCAACGATTGTAAAGTATTTTGTATGGTTTTTTATTATCACTCGATGGAGTATTACTGGATAGAATTATACTTTTATTCAATGAAAATATTTCTGCTTCATTTCATTACGGAAAAATCGAACTATTTCTTTTGTTCGTCGCGTAGTAACGTCTCTCTCTGTCGCGTGATGTCATGATATATTGGCGCGCAGTAATTTATCACTTAATGATCACTTTTTAAAATTATAATTCTTTTCACATTTATGCTAGTGGTTTGTCACCCCCACAGTACCGGTTCTCGATTTTGGCAGAATACGTATACCAATTTTTGTTGCATTCTGTCCACGCGATAAAATTTGTATAAAGAACAACGTAAATACATACATACATACATACATACATACATACATACATACAAATATACATTCTTTTTTATTATATAGATATTCCCTACACAACTTGGAACAATATAATACTTTATTTTGTCTTTCAGTCTTGACTTAATTATTTATAAATTAAAATATGAAATGAGGCAAAAATTAGGTTAATGTATATATTTATATACGTAAATATTTCAACACTTGTCATTACAGTAAACCCCAAAATTATAGTTTTCATCAAAATTCATGATAGAATTAAACAAATTTTAGTTATTTGATTTATTATGCTAAAGTTAAATATAACGTGAATTTGTAAGTTTTGGGTATATTGTTGGGTTACTGAATCGGAACAGTTTTGAGACTATTTAACAAAGTGTTAAAACAATATAAATTTCATAATGACGATGCTTTCTCACTTGACTGAGAAATGAATAAATAAAATTTTTGTCATGCTGCGTCCTGAAGACTTGATTGGTTTAATCCTTATACATGTGTAAGTGAAGAACGCGAAGTTTTAAACTCGAGGTACTAGAATGAATATCTCATGGCAACCGGTTTTTTTTCTCTTGGCGAGATAATTCTATGAATTTTGCGAAATTTTCGTCTTTAGACTTAACTCTCTGACATTAGCACGGGCACCGAATTTAAATACTGTCAGCTTCTGCCTTTTATACTTATTATTCGGTCCAAGATACTGAGGTAAGCAACCGCGCTTTCCAGAAACCCCATTCTGTCTATTTTGAGCAAGCTTCCGGTTGGAACAATAATAAAATCAGTATTACGGTGGTTGTAAATCAGGAATAATTTTAAGTTGAACAATAATCTTAGCTTATCAAAATTAATTTTATATGTCCATATATATATTGTAATAAACAACAGTTGAGCTTTAATTAATTTGCCTAATTTAATGAATTTACCTCACGTGAAGCGCCATTTAGGTAATAATTAAATGGAAGGCGTTAATTAAATGAAATAATAATCAAAAATTAACAAACAAAATATTTATTTATTTTGTGGCAATAAAGATAATTACAACAAAATTTGAGATCTTTCTCTCTCTCAGGGCCTCTACTGGGTTTGATAATGGACACAACAAATTGATTTAAAATCTTATTAACAAACAGTTTACAATTTACCTAAACAATATGTCGATAGAAAGAAATTTAAAAGTAAAGAAATTAACTCTGATTGACAATTAAAAGAGAACGAAATCTGACCTTATCCTCTAATTAAAGTTCACAATTAATCATTAGTTTTGGTTTTGTTACTTACGTAGTGTCCAGCTGGTACCAGCATTCTTTTCGGTTTCGGAAGTACACTATGGCAAACTTTTTACACTGAATCTAAAATGTCGACTCACAGATTTTACACTATTAAAGCCAAAATTGATAGGCTCACAGGAACTCGGATGATCCTCCTGAATGTCAGCTATCTGATGTCTGCTCGCCTTACCGGAACCCTATGATTCGTAGATTTATTAGTCTTTTACTGAATTGGATGTAAACTGCAACGTATCTAATTGACGATTTATTTTAACAGTTTATTCTTTAGGAGCGAACTAACTTTTCTTTAGCTCCTGGCTGTAGACTTAAACTGCTCTTACTTTTCAATTATTTACGCTGCAATACTTGCGGCGTGAATATTTTCTTCGTATTAATTTACAACTTTAACTACTTATACATTGACGATGTCTAGTCTCTGCTCAAATTATATTTCTTGTTCTGCTCCTCATAATGTCTTTCCGCCAACAGCTCCTAACAATCTTTCTCCGCTAACTAACAGTTATATTTCTTGTTCTGCTCCTCACGATGTTTTTCCGCAAACTGATTCCTAGTCATACGCCATTTTTGACTTTTCGACAAAGCAAAGTGAGCTCGCTTCTCTCATTGTTGCTTTGTTCGATCAGACCGCTATAATGGATTTCTCAAACAATTCAAATTTTACGTCCAAACAATTCATGGCCTAATTAATTGGCATTACAATATATATATATATATACTTAAGACTTAATTTACGTATATATATATATACATATATACATATATATATCTGTAAATTAAGTCTTTCCTCTTATAAATTAGCCGAAAATTGTGTGTGATCCATGAGAATTTTTTTTTCTGTCTTTAAAATAATTCTGTGCAAGCGTTTCTGAAAGAGTCGATTTATTACGGTTTCGTAACCAAGCTCTCATAGCGTAGTAAAATATCCCCAACATTTGCACTTAGTTGTCTCAGGCTTTATTACTGCATAAACCTTCCAGTTTATCACGTCCATATTGAAGAGAGTTCCATTATTGTTGGTGATTGTGATGCGAGGGAATGTTAACAATATACTTGAGATGAAACAGCTAATTTGGATTTTTTTTTATTAGACGGGTGATAAATGATTTCATTTATCCTTTATGTTTTATTTTACAATTAACGCCGGGCCATGGAGATTGTGAAGACTTGTTGAACTCGTCGCTCTTCGTGATCCTAACTCTGGACCGTCGTGTCTTCAAAATGAAGATTGCAACCGTCCAAATTGATGGGAGTTCATCATTTCAGTACCGTAGCGAATAATTTGCATGTGAAGCGACGATAAAAGCTGCATTCCAGTGCCCATCTTTATGGTTCCTTTAACACCATGAAAGTTTTTAATTACTGGCTATTAAGTGGATCGAGCCCATTTTACAGCTTTTACCGAGGAAAATAGGTCAAAGGACTTCTCGACGATGTCTCTGCCGTACGTTCCAGCGGGCGGAAAATTAACGTGTTATTAATGGACAACGTATGGCAAAAGGAAATTTCACACGTTTCCTAAAAGGAAATTTTCAGACCAGAACAGTTTCTATACCCCTCAAATTATGAAATTCACAAATGTTAATAAGTTGAATCAATGAATTTTCAAAAGATGAAAATTATTTTTATTCTGTACCTTTGTATTATGCACGCTTATCATATTTTAATTCCTTTATTTATATATCAACTAGCTGGGTGCCCGGCGTTGTCGTATATCCATAACCCACCGATTTGACTCCAATTTCGGTTGCTCTTGCGTTATTTTTATGTAACGCCCCTCCACCCCCACCGAAAAGCGTGTTTCCCTCCCATGCTGAAAGGGGTTGAAATTATACACAAACAACATCGGTAGAAGTACTATGAATTTCATTGACGCCCACAAATACTTATTCCACGTAAATGTCCAGAGTTTGGCATGTTTGAAAATTTCTACCTCCAACCACCCCCGCTTGCGGGAGTTAAAATCTAAGTTGAATGACATAATTAAACTCAGTGATAGCCATAACCCCGGATTAGACTCCAGTCTTGATTTTTTACGTTATTTTTAAGTAAAGCCACTCCACCCCCACCATTAAGGGTGCTCCCCTCCCAAGCCCGAAATAGGTAGAAATTATACAGAGACAATGTAGAAAAATTTTATGAATCTCGTTGATGTCGAAATATATTTATTCGACGAAAAAATAGACCGGTTACCATGTTTGAAAATTGTTACTCCTCCCATCGCCCACCCCCAAGTGTTTTCCATGTTGCCGGAAATAAACTCAGCGATTTGACTCGAATCTCGGATGTTTTTGCGTTATTTTTATGAAACGCCCCTACACCCCCACCACTAAACGTGTTCCCCTCCAATACTGACAGGGGTTGAAATTATACACAAACAACTTCGATAGAAATGCTATGAAATGTAATTAAGCCTGAAAAATATTTATTCAACGCAAATATCGGCGGTGTTTGCATGTTTCAAAATTCTACCACCGTCCCTGGGGGTTAAATGGCCAGTTTAATGTCATAATTAAAGTCAGTGACATCCATAACCTTGGATTTGACTTCAATCTGGGTTCTATTCGCGTTATTTTCTTGTAACGCCCCTCCAGGGTGCACCATTTCCGTGCTGTAAGGGGTTAAAATTTAGATAACTTCAGTAGAACTACTATCAATTTCACCTCCACTCCAATATCTAAGGGTGCTCCCCTCTTATGCCGAAAGGGGATGGCATTATAGAGAATCAACATCAGGCGAAACACTTTCTATCTCATGAAGTCCAACAAAATTTTAATTGATATCGGCCGTTTTTACGTGTTGGAAAATTACACCCTCGTTACCTCTGGTGTGCTGTTTTTTTACTGCCAAGAATATTCACGCTACCTTAAGTGTGTAAAATATACTCTGGTCTCTTTATGTTATATAACCATAACCTTTACTTAAAGGAGACAAAATACTCTTTGGTGGATTTTTATGTCTAACGTTGGTAGCATTGTATAAAATAATTGCAAAAAAATAACGAAATACTCCAACTTTTCAATAGAACCGAATGTAAAGAGGCAAATCTCTTAGATTATAATGAGTAACAAATAATTCGTATTGTTTTTACCATCATTCTGTATTTTCTCCAGTGCATATTGCAAGATATAATTGGACAATATCTTGGTCTGTGAACCCGTAAAATATGCCCCGTTAAAGTCAAGTTATTTAAAAGAAAATTAATTCCACAGATTGTATAATGTCATAATTATTTTATTATCATTCGATGTGGTATTGCTGGATACAATTATACTTTTTATTCAATCAAAATATTTCTGCTTTATTTTATTACGAAAAAGGGAACTATTTCCTCAGATGTGCAGGATCGCCGCATAGTAACGTGGCTCTATCCCTCTCTCTCGCGTGACGTCATGGTCTCTTGGCGCTGAGTAATTTAACTCAAAACAATCACGTTTTTCAATTATAATTCTTTCCACATTTATGCTAGTGGTTTCTGATCCCCACAGTACCGGTTCTCGAGTTTGACAGAATATGTGTACCAAATTTTGTTGCATTCTGTCCACGCGTTGAAATTTGTATAGAGATTTACGTAAATACATACACCCTTTTTTTATCATATAGAAGATTATTTTTATTTTTCTTAAAAAAATTAGCTTCACACTTAGTGTTGTAAACATTCAAATCTAACATGAAAGTATTATGTGACAATATTTACTAGTAAATATTCAATGCAGCTCGGGTGAAATCCTCAATTAACATTGGAATATTATCATTATTTTAAGAGTCGACGTAAATGACAAGAGGGGGGAATTTGTTTGTAAAAGCCATTGGAACCTCAAATGTTCGTAATTACCAAAGTGATTTTTAAACTGGTTACGTGTACACATAGCTGGATTGATTCCGACTTTGAGGCGGAATGGAACTTTTTACTGTAATTGATTGCTGTTATCCAAACTCCCAAAATTAACCAATTGTTTAAAGGTTTAATGATACCTCATTAATGAAAACCATGGTAGCAGAAGAGGTTTGATTGTAATTTACCCGCTGAAAAGTAACGATAAACTTGTTTATTAGTTTCTAATGAATACTATTTGAACTGTCAGGTTTGTTGTAACGTTTTCATTAGCGAAAATACGGGTATTATTGCAGTGTAAATGTCCACTTCAAACGGACAGCGTCATATACTATTGTTAGAATTCAGAGCACTTCACCGTGAATGTTTCGCATGGTAAATACAACCCTACTGTAATTCCAAACGGAGTTAATGCAAATAAAATATGAGCACTAAACTATTTCCTGTCATAAAGTTCCCCGAAAGAAATAATTCCTGTTTTAAATCATGCATTTTTTTTTTAATCTCCATCCGTTAAGTTTCAACACTCTTCTGTCATTTCTATGTCTTCCTGCCTTATCGCTTAGTTTTTTTTTAAACTATTATTCCAATTCCGCATAATCACGTGTCTCGCACATACAAACCTATTATTTTATTTTTTTGCGGGCTCATTTTCGTGGATAACGTTTCAAGACTGCTGTTAACATTACGAGTAACTGCAGCTGTAAATAATAATAGAGACTTTATCTTGATTTTCTTCTTCTTTGTGATCTGCAGGAATTGGGGTCACAGTAACAGTGACGTAGGGTCCGTAGGTGAGCTCGTCTACAGTCTGGTGATCTACAAGGGTTGAATTGCGTCTGGTGAAAGTGAAGGTGCGATTGAATGCACAGTATGGACTGTTTTATCAGTTAAGTATTGTGGTTTGTGTAAATTGTGTGGATTGGAATTTGAGGATTGATCTAGGTTTGGTTTTTATTCAAAATTTACATAATTGTGGTACCGTAAAATTTCATTTCATCTTGTGTTCGTATATTTTATGGGGATATTTTATAAGTTATCATTCCTGTAAATTCCAATCAAAACATTTTCTTTAAATTTTATATTTCATTCTGTAAAAGTGCAAGTCTATACTTTTCCGAGGCTCGATAAAGCGCCCTGAGAAAAGACTCATGCTAAAAGCCGTGGCAAATATTTACGTAAAATTTAATATATGTTTTAAATAAATTCTTTAACTACAATACTAATAAAAATTTCAGTTTCATCATTTCAAACGTTTCACTAAATATTAAAATTTGATTACCTGAAAAATTTTAATAATTGAATTTAACTTGTGCAAATGAAACATTTCTAAATGCAGGGACGTTTAATAAATTAAGGAAACTATAAAATAACCTTTAATAGTCCTCAAAATATAATTTAATTCAAGATGAAAAATTTACGTTTGTTTGAAAATAAATCAAAGAACGATAGCCATAGACAGACTTGAACAGTTGTGTCTCTCTATGCTTTTGCGTTTTTCCTGTACCTGAAGAAAGAAACAAGGCTTCCAGAAACGTTGTTTGATATTTAACGTATCGCTTTTTTTTGTCTGAATTTGGCTATCATTCTTTTATCAATATAATAAAAAAGGATGTATATTTGTATGTATGTATGTATGTATATATGTATTTACGTTGTTCTTTATACAAATTTTATCGCGTGAACAGAATGCAACAAAAATTGGTACACATATTCTTCAAAATACGAGAAACGGTACTGTGAGAGTGAGAAACGCCTAGCATACATGTGGAAAGAATTATAATTAAAAACCGTGATCATTAAATATTAAATTACTGCGCGCCAAGAGACAATGACGTCACGCGAGAGAGAGACGTTACTACGCAACGAACAAACGAAATATTTCCTTTATTAGGAATGAAATAAAGCAGAAATATGTTCTTTAAATAAAAAGTATAATTTTATACAGCAATACTCAATCGAATGGTAATAAAGAAGAATACTAATTACTTTAGCATCCTTGCGGAAAATGTAAGTTAATTTTCGTGTAATATTTCGTAATGTATGAAGACTGAGTGACAATTGACAATTGTATCCTGAAATACTGAAGGAATATATTTAAGTATTCAATAAAATACTTTTTCGAGTTTATATAAATAAGTACACGAGCAACGCCGGGCACCCAGCTAGTTAATAATATAATTTAATTTTGATGACTAATAAATGTCATTTTATTGTATTATTAAATATTTCAATGCATGATCATAAATTTTAAAGTAATAATTTTAATTTATTAAATATTCTAAAATGGAATATTACAAAATATGTTTATATAAATTTATAGTAAGATTGACAGACCGTAAATCGTCCTGGACTTAAATACCGCGTTCCCTAAACACAGAAATTATCAAGAAGTAATCACAAGCATCTCTAATTGCTGCTGCCCGTTGTCATTCTCATACATTATTATTATCTTTGTCGTTGTCGACGTCTCCATTCGTTTTCATCACCATCGTCGAGATTCTGATCGTTATCACCGCCATTACAACCTCATTAACATAGAAATTATTATAAACAGTCTAATTATAATTGTCATTATTATCAACGTTAAACATTATCATAGTAATTTTACCCGTGACCGTTGTAGTTATCGCTGTAGTCGGAAAGCTATTCATATTATGAACGTTACATTATCCTGACGTAAAAATTTAGAACAAGAATTGAAGACAGGTTGACGTTCAAGTGGAACTTTCTCTCGGAATTATGAAATAGTTAATTGTTATACTGATTCAGGATATCAGGATATTTTCAAATTTTCCAGTAGGCAAAGTAGGGAAGAAAGTAAATTAGTTCTAATTATCCACAATACCTTCTATTACACGTATACATAAATTATAATTATAAATAGCCGAAACCTATAAAAATGAGATTTAATTATGTCAACGATTCTATACGCGTTCCGAGATTTGGCAATTAGAATTCAACTGTCGTAAGGATACAAGGAATGTCATATATGGTTCAGTTACAATTAAGAGAAATAATTTGACGTCTTGATGTGATATACAGGTACACATTCTTTAATAGAATGCTCCTGTTGAATCGAAATGAAATTTTGTTTGTCACTGTCTCGCAGTTGAATACCGCCCAAACAATACTGCTACTTAGGTCCGAATTGTGTTGCAAACTGTAATTAGCCATTCTGCGGACAATAGCTGTTAACGGCAACCTGTCATTACCCACTAACGTACTGTGTTTCCAATCGAACAATTCAGAGCACTCGTTGTTGTTTCAATTTTATTACTTCTCTTACTTCTAATAATAAGTGACTGCCGAATGTGAGTCACCGAAGAATCTATAATAATATCTTATTATTGTTAATATGATTATTATATTTTATTCCAGGCGACACGTGTGTTATAATTTCTGATTTGCAAAAGAGTAGTCGTTACTGACTTCCCTCTGGTGCAGCGTATTTGTCAACAGAACCGCAGATCATGGTAATCGATACACAGGAAATATTTCAAATTTTTTCACTAATAAAAGTAGAAGTTGAATTATTATAGCTGAGTCGCTAGCAACGTGAAATTTGGATTATAGGTTCCTATTACGATACATGTATCCGCTGAGCAAAGATTTTTTTTTTCCAAAATTTAATCCCTGAAAGGGGTGAAGCGACGGTTGAATTATAATTGCACTCATAATAGAGCTCATTTCTAACGTGTAGATGCGCTTAAAACTCACGCCAATGCAACATAATCGCAGTAACAGAATGCAGTTTATAGTATTGAGTAAAATGATTGTTATATTGAACAAACCCAACGAGCTTTAAAGACCTGTAGTGAAACACATATTGTCAATGGAAAACTATCTGTTGGACTCTGAACATCTTGATAACGCTTTATGAACTTGTTTTGTGATGCTATTAGGTTTGTTTTCGCTTATTTATGGCCGTTAATTTGGTTTTATGTATTTAGGTTAAGGGCCCGTTTTGATGTTTCGACATTGATAAAGAGCTAAAATTTATTTTATTTTTGAATGACTAATAAATGATTTGGAATGAGGCGTAGTATACTTTTCAGGGGCGTAATGGACTACGGCTCTGATTATCACCGCTGGAGAAATACGTCGCTAGTCATAAATGAGAAGTAATAACTCGATGATAAACTGAGACAATATATTTCAGAGTATGTACTTTGAGAACGTGAGTATATTTAAAGGAAAAGAAAAATTTACGAATTTACGAGACTACGGCCGTGTCCGTGGCAAGGCGTGCTTGATCGTTCACGATGATGCTTAAGTAATTTAAAATGTTGCTGAAGCCTTTGAATTAAAAGAGCTGGCGATAGGCTGTCATATTCTGAATAGAATTTATCGCTCGCGCCGTCAATATTTCCACGCTTAATATATCGCAATTAGCTTTGCGTGACGCAAGAGCAGCTACAGCACCACCGTGCTATTCATGACCGTGGCTTTCTGGTTCTGCACACACAAGTTCGAGTCGTATAATGCAATGGAATCTGTGAGAGATCAGTTTAGTTCGGAGAATGTGTGAAAAGAGTTCTCTGTGAAGGCTCAGTTTAGATGCAGCGTCAAACTGACCATTCGGAAGCAGAGAAAAAGGTGAGAAAAATTAGTGGTGATGTCAATTTACGTGCACATTCCAATAAAATATCAGTAGCTCTTTTTCGAAAAATATGTTTGACGGAAACGTTATGAAAACACTTCAGTCCCCACAATACCAAAGCAAATCTTTTTATATATGACAATAAGGTGCAGACACAAATAGTACCATAAATAATTTAACAAGAAATTGTTTTATAAACGTATTAATTTTATTTTACTTACTATCTGGTTGCCCGAAATTTCCCGGCTTGTCATAAATGAACTCAGCGACATCCATAACCATGGATTCAACTTCAATCTCGGCTGTTTTCGCGTTATTTTTATGTAACGCCCTTTAACCCTACCACTAAGGGTGCTTCCCTACCATGCCGAAGGGGGTTGAAATTATACTAAAACAATATCGAGAGAGAGACACTATTAATCTTATTGTCCCCGGATAATATTTATCCGACTCAAATATATGCCGCTTTAGCGTGCTTACAAAATTGCATCCCCGTCCCTGGGGGTGGTAGACGTATATAACCCGTACAGTGTTTGTTTCCGGTTCAAAAGGGATACGTGTACGACATTTGGTGAAAGTTGGTCCCCAGGCGTAGATGTGTATGTGAAACATACACATAGATACAAACATACATACAAACACACAAACCCACTAACAAACACTATATTTTATTTATTAGTTTCACTTTACTATGTGATAA
The DNA here is from genome assembly GCA_037074705.1 of Zhengitettix transpicula. NCBI lineage: Eukaryota > Metazoa > Arthropoda > Insecta > Orthoptera > Tetrigidae > Zhengitettix > Zhengitettix transpicula. The sequence continues at coordinate 7,730,855 of CM073595.1, forward strand.
TTTGTGGTAAATAATTCTTTATTTATGAAATAATTTTATATGGACATATTTCAGAGTAATATTTAAAATTAATTAGTGCCTTATTTTAAGAGGTAATCATGGATGCTTAACTTCGATTTTTTTATGTAAAATGTAGACGAATGATAAGTACTTCCTTCAGGATTCCTCAGGTTATTTATTACATTTTGTTTGTCAACCATTGTAAACACAAAGCGAGGATCAATTAGTGACGCATTAAAATCCAAGTCACAGGATATCTCTAATGAGTCGCTGAAAGGAAACTTTATTTACGATTCGTTTTGTTTACGACGTGTTACTATGGAGACTGTATTTAGCGACTGAAATATCCTTGAAGGACAAATCCGTTGTACTTTTATATGTTTTTCGAAGCCACGTTCTACGGGTTAATGCAATATGCATGCTATTACAGCTTGGATTTAGAAATAAGCTGTTTTAATATTGTGAGGAAATCTACCAACAAACTCTGATAATATGGACCTCATAAATTCTCCAACCCAGTCCTTAGATTAGCCAGCAATTTCACGTGCAAGAAAGCTAAACATTAATGCATAATTACACAATAGAACATGTTGAGGAATTTAATTAAAACTTTCAAAGCAGTCACATTGACGTGAATTATCTGCAACATTATTTCCTTGCCTTGTTTCATTACATAATTTTTCCTGTTATTTTTAACATCACGTTTTAAAATGTAAGATGTTTTGAAGCTTTATTCCGCGTATTATTTCTCAAATTATGGAGATAAATATCTTGGTATATGCGTAAACACTTTTGTTCCTCTCGGTAATTTCACAGAATTGAGAACTGGGCCTAGTCATTTCAGGGGAGATGAAGTTTGCGTGTCTTAAACGTGTCGAGGCCCCGAGTTTTTCATTCCGTAGTTAAGAATTTAAGAGCGATGTTCCGTCCGGCGCTCAATGCACGGCAAGTGACGGATATGCTTTGGATTTCAGCTTTAGAGGCAACGACTAGTTTTATTACCGGCCATAGAATGGAAAGAGTACAAATGAATTGGGACATCAAATTCATTGGAGTCATAGAATGCGTGCAAAATAAGGGCGTTACTTATGAATCTATGGAAATATATAGACACAATCCTTAAAATAAATTTCTCTCCTTGGAATTTCACAGAGGTAGTTTCTGTGCTAAATATTGGTTCATACACTGTCAATACATTTTTTTCTGCCGTGTTTTATTCAATTATTTACATGTCGTCAACGGGCTATTAAGTGAATGAAACTACACGAAGAATTAGAACAAGGAAAAATATATTAATCCAAGGAAAATGTTTTGACTTTCCTCTTGACTTGATATTTGGCAAACATATATAACCAATGTTACACTGTGAGAAGTAAGAAATACAAATTTGAAAAATCATTAAAGCCTGATCAGAAGTTTTTAAGTTAACCTCGTTAAAACTTGCCAACAGGTCATGTTTAATTTACACAGATATCAGTAATTTTACTATCCGTAAATATAATCTGGGAATTATTAGAAAATTTAATGCGCATTTTATTATTTTCAATTTATAAATGAAATACACTGAAGTATTGATTAAATTAATGACAAAATATTATTGCAATTGCATATTTTAGTTAAAACCCTAGGATTTTTATATATATATATATAAAGGTTGTGTAGTAATTTATATATACCCTGGGATTTGTATATATATATACATATAAAGGTTGTATAGTAATTTATATATATTTATATATATATATATATATATATATATACAAAGGTTCTCTAGTAATTTATATACATATATATATATATATATATACAAAGGTTCTCTAGTAATTTATATACACATATATATATATATATAAATATAATATATAAGGGTTGTCTAGTAATTTATATATGTATATACATATATAATATATAAAGGTTGTCTAGTAACTTATATATATATATATATATATATACAAAGGTTCTCTAGTAATTTATATATATATATATATATATATATATATATATATATATATGTATATAAATATAATATATAAAGCTTGTCTAGTAATTTATATATATACAAAGGTTCTCTAGTAATTTATATATATATATAAGTATAATATATAAAGGTTGTCTAGTAATTCATATATGTTTATATATAATATATAAAGGTTGTCTAGTAACATATATATATATATATATATATATATATATATACAAAGGTTCTCCAGTAATTTATATATACATATATATTTATATAAATAAATATAATATATAAAGGTTGTCTAGTAATTTATATAAATACAAAGGTTCTCTAGTAATTTATATATATATAAATATATAAAGGTTGTCTAGTAATTTATATATATGTATATATATATATATATATATATATATATAATCCCAGAATTGTAACTAAAATATGCAATTACAATAATATTTTGTCATTAATTTAATCAAATAAAGTGAATTAACAGATTAGAACATAAAAATCGACCGTAGGGCCACCGCAATTCTTTATATTTCCATTGTTTCTTCCTTCATATTCTGTATTACAGATTCCTTTCATGTGTTCTTGATTTATTTTGTAATCTGTTTTGCAGTTAATCCAATTTATATGATTTTGCGAAAGTAGATATTCAAATATGGAAATTAATTGGTACTTGTTTCATCGGTTATAAATTTAACTTTTCCTGATATTTTATGATAGCAAAATCGCTGTAAGTTACGAAAAGGTTCCGGTAACAAAAACAGTATTTGTTAGAAGTGCCCATAAAAGGCGAAAGTAAAGTGACATTTAAAAGTTGACATCCTCGCGGATCACTCTGCTAAAGAATGAAGTATTTCTTGACATATTAATTTATTAATCGTGTTGATTCTTTTGTTTTTGGTACATTATAATACTAGTACTACAACTGCATACATGCTGATAAAACAACTATATCTAGAACTGCTATTAAAATGTTTATATATTTTATTGAACTTGCGTCTCATATCACTCATAGAAACGCTTCGTCAAATTCCTCAATTTTTAACAACGCTGAATATTCCACACTTGCAACTCTGACAATAATTGTTCGTTGTAAACTTTGAATATAGTAAAACAGTAATTTAATTAATGTATTATTCGACAATTCGGATATTTTATGAAATACTCATGAATGTAACTATGTAATTATTGAATGTATTCAATTAGTGAATTAATTCGTTTACTTAGTACGTAGATTCCAAAAAAATCGTAGGCAAGTTTACTCTGAGTATCTTCCCTTACGCAAAGCGAAGCTGCAGATATTGTAGCACTCCCTCCATTTCCATGCTGAAACGCTTTCTGCTAGTCTGCTCACTTCCATAAGCCATCGAGCACGTTTACGATCTCATCGACTCCAAAGTAGGAGCCTGTTCGCCCATAAATTGTCTCAATCGCCAGCAGTGGGGACTTCTCTCTATTTTGTAGATCTAAGCCATTCATTTACGTAATCCTTCTTCTAGTTACAACTCTAAATGTCAACAATAAACGCGAATGGCAAAAATACTCATTTTTATTTCTCAAATAGGGAATTATAGTTTAATAAATTACATACGTACCGGACGATTTGACAAACTGTGTTTAGACTCAGTCTACATTAACAATTTAAAAATCACATCGTCATCATTTTAAAATTATTATTTTCTTAGTTAAGGCTACAATAATTAATCGCAAATGGTTATGAATAAAATATCATGAAACGTGGTAAAATATTTTTATTAGACTAACCCAGTATCTAAAATACTCGACAAAGCATAACTCATTCCTCTATCATTTTATGTAAACATTGTTGTAACCGGTATGAGTAATATTAATACATACTGATAAAACAAAAACAAAGCTTAATTAGTCATTTGCTCCGTTGTTAGCAAAATTATTATTGAATACATTTGCACGAGGAAATTAATGTAAATGTTATGAGATGTAAATATGAAAACAAGTTCAATAATTGATTGTCACTTCATTTCATTAGATTACTAGTTGGTAATAGAAAAGGAATAAGGGAACAATTCCCACAACTAGAATGCTTTTAAAATATTCGTATTAATTTTTCATCGTTTTTAGGTTTTGATTAAATATTTATTTTTTATTTTTAAAAATCTGCGTGGCTAAAATAATTACCGGGGTAATTATGGTTTTTTAAATATTTTATTATTTAACACAGGTTTCTTGTATTTCAGTTTTTTCTACCCTTAATAGACATTTTTAGGCAGTTTTGTAAGGGTTACGCTGCTATTACTAAAAAAATATGTATATAAAAGTAAAAATTTATATTTGTCTGTTGTCACTACGTGTGTGGAAATTTGTATTTTTTATTTTCAATAATTCCATTGAATGTCCATTTTAGTGTTTTATTTGTCCTCCTTTGTTCGTTGCCACTTTCGTTCCACTTGAAGCTCGTGGCAGGAGAGCCCTATTCAGTTTCCAGTCCCACGACATTTCGTTCTCAATGAAAAGTCCATCTGCACAATTGACAGCTTCACTCCGAAGAAAGTGTTCCACCATTGTGTTAAAAGCTCTCTAGGGAGAATTGGGCAAGAATAGTGGGAGCGCGCCATACATCACCCTAGCCAGCAACAGTGTTGCACTAATGAGCACAAACAACACTTCAAACTAAATGGAGTCAAATATTTGTGCGTCATTTTGTGTTTAAAAGCAGAACCAAAAATTGAGAATTTGCCTGGTAAATTGATTTCTGAATTAGAAGTTTAAGTCGAAATATAATGTATATATAGTTTTATTCCATACATTTTTTAAAAATTAATTCTGGTTTACATTTGATCACCCCTGTACTAAAAGCGTATCTGTAAGTTTTATACTTTAAAAATATGAAAATTTCGTTTCGGAAATATAAGGCTCCAGAATATTTTCATCTGATTCACTTGAAATTGGATTAAGAAAATTCTGAAGTCAAATTCCAGATTTGGAACCAATTTTTAGGCCAAGAACCTACATGTTGTTATTGATTAGATGGAAATATGGAATAACTATTGGGTTAGTGGGTCATTTAAAATGAAATATGAACTATTTAAAATTGAGAAATTTCCTGCTAAAATAATACAAAACTAAATAATTTTCCAAAAAACGTGTCATCCAATTATACCAATAAATACAGCTTTTTTGTTTTCATTTTTCCATGTATTGTTAAATAGGCCAAACGTAATTGTGAGTTTTGTTCTTAACAAACGACTCAAAACATTGAAATTGATTGACACATCTGTAAGCAATATAGTTGCGTTTCCTTGAAAAAAAAATTAAACCTCATAATTTGCTAATGTGGCGTTAAACAAATGCCTATCTAAAAATATAAGTGAAAAATCTTGGAATATATTTGAATCTTTCAGTCATAACTGACTGACCATCCTGATTTTTTCAAATGGTGTCTAAATTTCATTCCCCGTTGTTGATTTGCGTTATCTGAAAATTGGTTTATATAATATTTCTTCAAATTACTCAGAGCCGTTGCCGTTATAAATATAATGACTCTCAAGAGAAAAAGAAAAGTCGATGCACTCAAGATTTTTATCCTTGGAGGGGACCTTTTCCTGGAATTTTATTCTCATTTCTTTAATGGTAATATTAGAATTTTTTTCTATCCATTCTTCAATTTGTTGTAGTTGAGCCTGATTTAATTTCTTTGCACACACCTTTCTGAATAACAAATGAATTAATGTACCCGGCTTGTCTAAAAATTGAGCGACCTTACCTGAATGCAACCCTCAACACACACGTAGTCCTGTGTGTTTATTCGATTATGATTCTCTATGAGAGAAAATAGCTCTTCACAGCAAACAAGAATGCTAATTTTCACACAGTTTCTATGTTCGTATATTACTGTACCTACCTTATTTAGAGATACGCAGAATACCCGGAAAATTCTAATTTTAACTCCGAAATAATGTTGTTTATTACAAACCAATGATTTTCAGGTTTCTTACTAATAAATTTATGAAATGAAAACAATTTACCTATCAGCAAACTAGTAGCTGTCTTCAGTTTATTTTAATTAAAAAGAGAATAAAACACGGTGAGATGATAAACTGAGTAGTACGAAGGACTAATAAGTAAAATCAATATTTAGGAAAATCGTTGAATCATACCAAAACAAACGTTTTGAGTGTTTCAAAGTTCAGTCCGTGTTTAGGAATACGGAAAGGATTCCCAATTAAATAAATTCCTAACACTCTAAGAGACTCAGACCTGTCTCAGAATTTAATTTAAATTTAATTTACCAAAATAAACAGAACCAAAAAATACGTAACATTTATTTTAATTTCAGTGCCGTTATGTATTGAATTGTCAGTTGTTTGAATAAATAATAAAATTAGGGTGCACTTTGTGCAGACTAAATTTAACTTATTATAAATAATACCTATAATTTTTATTAATAAGTTTTAAAACTGTACAACTACCTATTTTAAATTTACTAAAAGGTTTCTTCTCGTTGATGTATTTTATTTTCTCGCATTGTACAAAACACGTTCAGTTTGCAGTTTATATTTTTTCCGTGGATATTTATATATATTTTATTATCGTTAAAAGAATTAATATTAGGGCTGTAAATCCTCGTAATTATCTGTTTAACGTCATATTCGTTTACGCATGTTACGTGAGTATCAAATGAGCACGCAATTACTGTGACGTGATCCGAAATTATATACATTTTTCAGTTAATTACATTTTAGCCGCGTCGGTGTGGCTTTGTTATCAGTGTGCTCAATTTCCCAGCGTCTACTTGATGGATTGGTTTTAGTAAATGTCATATGTGACACTGTATCGCAACGCGACGCTTTTAGTCAGGTTTTCCTTCGTAGAATGCACTCTTCATCAGTCGCACGGCGTGGCGACGTGATCAATCACTGAAGTTATATTCCAGAATCTTGTTCATGCAAAGGTGCTAGGCCAACGATCTTAGTCATTTCTATGGTCTGGTTTTGGGAACTGTTATTTGTAACCTGTCCGAATTTCAGTTACGACACTAAATACGAGACATCTTCATTCCGTTTCTGTTTGGCCATCAGTCATGTGACTGCTTGGAATTTTTTTTTACTATGTATTTAGCAATTACTCGTGTATTTACCACACTGACCTACCCCGAACGACTTGTTTTTTTCAGCATTCATATAAGTTCGGTGATATAGCCGCATAGAGGATTGAAAGTGTCATCAGGACCTGAATCTCAAAACTCTCTTAATTGACACAAAATGAGAAAAACTGATAATCAGATAACTATGCGTTGTGTATTTAAGAACCTTCTCGTTAAATTGGGTGGAAACACCTTGGTTCGAGTATTAAGAGTAAGAGGAATTTGTTTAAAAGATTTATGAATAGTTTTTCCCAATATCTAGGGAAGTTTTCGATGTCTTTGACATAGGAAGGTGAGGCTGGGCAGTGAGTCAATTTTAATCAGACGTGTCGACAGCATTTTCATCGTATTTTGGAATTTATTCAGGTTGAGGGAGAGATTTTTATGCACTTATGAAACGAGGGTGAAAGTCGAGTCGAAACGGACGAGTATGAAGTGAATGACGAAGGAGGAGGCTGCAGCAGTGAAAGAAACTGTCATTTTTATGCCAGTTCCTCGTAACAGTTTATTTGGAATTATAAGAGCACTTCCTTCATGAACGTCGTGCTATCTTTTACTGTCAGCGTATGGGTCAGGCGAAACATACTCGTTTACCAGTCAGAAGTGAACGGCAATGCTCGACTGCATAAAGCAGCTCTGACTCAACAAAAACGGGAGGAAATTAATTTGACTCCTCTGGAACACTCCATATATGGTATAGACCTTTCAAATCTTTGGGACGCCTGAAACAGGCACCTGATAGACAACAACGTTCTGACAACTGTGCTGTTGATTAGATATTGGCTCATGACACAATTGTTCACAGAACAAAGGAATTGAGAATTAATTTCTGAATTAGAGGATTAAGTCCAAATATGGCCAATTTTTTAATTTTATTCAATATATTTTTTAAAAATTAATTCTGGTTTTCATTTGATCACCCCTGTGTGTATCCATAAGTTTTATACTTTAAAAATATGGAAATTTCGTTTTGGAAATATAAGTGGATTAATTCTCCAGATTATTTTCATCTGATTCATTTGAAATTGGATTAAGAACATTCCAGATTTGGAACCAATCGTAGGCGAAGAAAGTACATGTTGTTATTGAAAAGATGGAAATACGGAATAACTATTGGGTAATTGAAAATGAAATGTGAACTATTTTAAATTGAGAACGTCTTACATAATCCTGCTAAAAAAATATAAAACTAAATAATTTTTCAAAAAAGTGCCATCCATATTTTTCCACAGCATTCAAATGTTCTTGTTCACGCCATCACGTGAGATTTGGTTTGTCGTGCCACCACCAGGTGTTTCCTGGTCGTGGTCGTGTGTTACGATCCAGGTATTTATATTGCGTCTTCAGCTTTGGAGCAGTTCAATTGAGCCCTCAGTGTTTGTGTGTTCAGCTTCCAAGGAGTTCGCTTGCGTCCGACCGCTGCTTCCGTCTCGCCAGTGCTTTCACTTCGGAGAACCTGCTGTCCATCTTTCTTTGAGCTTCAGATCAAGTGAAGCCACATTGAGCATTCAGTGTTTCGAAATCGGTGATTACGTTACCGGCAGCCGTTCATTCTGAAGCGGCTGAACTGAGTAAGCTGTCTTCACTAAGGGGTGAACGGACCCGGTGTTTTCATAGATTTCAGTTGATATTGCTCCTCCACGTGTAGTGACTACAGGGCCACGTGAGTGTGGAATTTGGGCGGAGAAAGTCCATTGTTCAAGTTTTGTTTTTGAGATAACAGTTTTTGAAAATCGTAGCTGTTTAAATGAGTAATTCTCGAGGTCGATTGGAAATTGACGATTCATGGTGCTTTAATTTGAACTACTGCATTTTCCGATTTTAGGATCTAAATTGGAACAAAATTAGATCTTTACACTTGAATAAATTGTGTAAATAGCGGGATATGTTCCAAAAAAATTTCATCAGAAATTCTATAGTGTTTTCTAATCACATGTTAAATCCAATGCATGGAATTGAGCCATCATGAAGTTCTGCGAAGGTCATCGCAGTTATATCAAAGTTCAGTGAGCTCTTGCTACATAATTACGTCATCCACAAGTAATATAAGATCCGAACGTAAATTTCTGGCAAGGCAATTTGTAAAAGTAATGTACCGCAAAGAAGCGGTTGGTGTTACCCACGGCACGCGTCCTAAAAATAGCACGCTGATCTTGATCGGAAAGAACACATCGCCACCAAAAATACAGCACTACCGCTTATCAGATCTGGCTTCCGTCCAGTGCCCTTCTGTAGACGAAACGTGCCACAGACAAAGGAAACTTGTCAAATTTAAGTGATAGGACTGGGTTTAATTAAATTTCGTCTCACCGCAACAATAGTTATCCAGGAAATATTTTAGGCATGCTGTGTTTTAAAAATAAAAAAGCTTAACATGAAACGCGGTTTTCTAACGTCCACCTAATGCGTGATTTTATCGTACGTCGAAGGATCGAATTCTTGATTATACCCTATTTCGGTGTAATTTCCATATAGTGATGCACGCAACATACTAAAAATAAACGAAATGGATTGCATTTTTTGACTTGCCGAAATTACAGTTCTTGCTCCTCCGTTAACTTTTACTCAGGTTCTCAGACTCTAAAACTCGTAAATTAATCAGCACCTTCTAAGAATAACTTCCTTCACAGCGTTGCCTTCTCTTTCAAACTTCTGAATTTTCTCTCTCATTTCTATCGTTTAATAACTGAAGGCTCATCACTCAATAGTGGTTTGTACACTGGTGGCATTTAAATGTTTTGAAAATGGAGTAGATGGAAAAACAATTGGACTGTCGCGTTCTTTGTAATTTTGATTAAAGTAAAGACACGTTTTAGGGAAGGTCTTGTTCAGTGGCTCAAAGAATTGGTAATTAGCTAATCAAGCCTCAATAAAGGATTAGAACACCTTGGATAAGTCAAATAGATCTGCTGAAGGTTGTACAATTGTGAGTACGGAGAACAATAGTGTGTTGAAGAGCAAGTTGGAATATTTGGAAGGGAGTTGAGAGTAGAAACTAGAGACTTTTGAAACGTGGAGATATTAAGGTGGACTGAAGATTGGTTGGGAATACAAAATAAGGAATTATAAATTTCTGCTATTAATCGAGGTGTCATGAGTGGTGAAACCTTTTCGTTGCTGCCCAATTTTTAACGAAATGCAACACGAGGAAAAACCGGAAATTAGTTTCTAGGCCTTACTGAGTTGTTTTAATTATTTTGTTTCTAACCAATAACTGAAATTGTTTCCCGGCTTCATGCCAAGATGGTAACGTTTCCACTTGACGTAGGATGCAAGTTGTCACCGTTTTCAATACTTTGTATGAATGATAATTACTTTAACGAACAAAGACGGTTTTAGATGCAAACTAAGACTTGGATGATCTATCAGATGACTCCGCTTTTTCTACAATAGCCCATTGATAGCCCTGACGAGGCATCACAGCCGTGACGCAGTTACGAGGCAAGTCTTTCAAAATTCACCACAGATGAAACCTTGCAATACGTACATTTTTCATAGCGACAAATATTACAAAGGCTTAATTTTAATATTTGTTAAACATCTGGTTAAACGCTATATAATTCAAATAAAATATTAATACTTACAATATTTATACAACTTTAAATGATATATCTTTAACATTTATATGTTTATGTCGTACATTTTATTTTTCTGCGTGAAAATGATGCATGAATACTGTTTAGTTAACAATCAAAATATTTTTATCATCGACCTGTAAAAATATTACTTGATATACAAATGTAACAAGTCATTAAATTCGGTAATACAAATAATATCTGTTTAAGAGGACGCTCGACAGGTTAACGGTATTAATATTGAATTTAAAATCAGTTTGAAGAAGTTAAGTTATTTATATATTATTTATGTTTTGCGATTTAGAATTTACTGTCCATTTTCTACAGCAGGAATATTTAGAATGTTGTGTTCAATGGAGGAAAAAACTAGCCGACTTGCTTGAAATTTTTCTAGCGACAAATTCAGCCTCGTCCTTCAAGAATTTATTTATCTCTTGAAACAAATCACGTTATTTCAGTTAATGAATTCCTTGATTTTTTTCAATGGCCGAAGTTCCAAAATGGAGGTATGATTGTCTAATTTTTACATAATTTCACGGATTAGTTTCGGAAACACGACGTAAGTTATTTAGAATACAATTATTGCTTAGCCAATCCTTTATATTAATAAAGTTAAATACAAAAGTATTGCTAAATTCAATCAATATTTTGACGTTTCCACAAATGTGTAGTAGTAGTAATGAATGAAAATTTATTTACCAAACCCGTTTGAGTTCCTTCAATAGGAATTTAAATAACCATGAGAAATAAATTCATTTTATAATTTACTATTCTATTTGAAAAATATTCTGCGATGTATTGATATCGGTTCCTAATTATTTTTGCGATTGTTTTATTAATAAATTTTGATGTAAAATGTATCACTGAATGAAGGAGGTCCACGACTGTAGGGCTTTAATTTCCTTTCCTGGCGTTATTTTTTCGTTCTTGAAGGGCGGACACAGTTTGTCTAAATCGTCGGGTTGAAACTTTCTAGTACTTGGAAAATAGAAATCCCCGAGGAAACCACGACGTTAAAGGGAAATTATTTCAAAGGTAGATCTAAATTTATATATAATAATTGATCACGCAAGTTCCTTTCCATTTCGAAGAAGATACCTGCATCTTTATAAAATTCGTTTGAAACCTGTGCCACTAGATCCTTCAGAAGGAATTCAAATATTACATTTTTGAACAATTGGCAGCTAGCGACGATTCTATTAACCAGATATGAGTTACGCCGGATGATTTGTTTGGTGAAATTACTTGGAATGTTACCACTAATGGAATTGACTGAAACATCGTTCCGTTATTGGTTTTCTCTGTGACAAAGAAAAAAACACTCGAGTAAATTAGGTCCATATTAAAATCTGCTGAACTGAGCTGTGTGACTATTCTTGATTAGTATCGTGTAAAATAATCCTCGCTTATAACGAAGCCAGCAAAGTTAATGAAATGAATGTTAGTCCTTCCAATATACGCTTTTGATACGAGGAAACACCGCTTACAAACTCTGTCTGTTATTGCTTTTTAAGTGCAGGCTTTTATCTTTCGCAGCCGGTCGCCAGTTAATGTCAATATTACCAGGTTCGAATTGAATTTTTGAAGGCTGGGATGTAATATCAATAAGCATCCCACCTGAGTCATAAAACAGACTTTTTGTGCTTTTTTTAATGGATTCTGGCGGATCACGCGCCTCGCTCTTGTATTAATTTCGCTGTCACAAAGCAGTGTCGCAATTTCACATTTTCCCGGATTTTCTTCCGTGGGAATTCAGGTTGGTCACTGATCGAGGGGAAAAATGAGAACGACGCAAGGAGCTTCTTTGTTGTTTAACTCAAATTGTGAAAATAAGCGACTCGTTCCCCGAGGCTAAGAACAAGCGGTAGAGCCTTCGTAAACAATGTCAATAAACTTCATAATACACGCTATACATAAAATATTAGTTGAAATCAAGTTACGAAATTGAATACTAACAATATAAATGGCAGTTAGGTAAATATCGTCCTCATCCGGGTAATATATTAGATATAATTTATAATATGTAGAAGACATGACTGTCGAATAGTGTTCCGTCGTTACGTGGAGATTTTAAAGTGACCTGTTGAGCCAGTTAAGTCAATTATTTTACCCTTGAAACTTTAAGTAAGCCTCAACGCTACAAATAATTTTGTGTAGCAATGAAAAATAGTGTACCGGCAATGAAAGTATTTTCCCGCTCTTGTTGATGGAATAGGTTCAGTTTGAAAAGCGTTTATATCCTTCCCAAAAATGATTATCAGTCGCCAATTTATAAAAAGAAATTTTAAATGTTTTCAAAATTATATATTAATTTTGAATTTGGTCGCAGATTTAGACAGTTTTCCAAATCTATTATATATAATTACAATTACTGAAATTTGCAATTTTTGAATTAATATCTTAATGATTGACTACTCTTTCAATATATCTCTGCTATAATTAATTACCAGTATTTCTGTTACGAGGTAAACTGGCTGTTTGACTCCAGTAGTGATCACGGGTCTTCCGCTAGCTACGTGTCGGAGCTGCTATAAATTGGCCGTCGCGTCTGATCAGTTTCCAGTTAAGCGGTATTCAGTTAAGCCGTATTTAGATTCTGCATGGTGCAGTAGACGGTATTGTGTCCGTACGAATGTTGCATCGAACCGTTGAGGCGCATCGGTTCGGTTGAATGTTGTGCACACAGCAACCGTGCTTCACTTAGACGCTCTGTCTAGCTACACAGAGGCTTCGGGTCATTGCCTTTGGTCGGTTGTTTGCGCATTAAGTTAAAGGCGTAGAAACTGTGTGCTTCAATAAAGATCTAACTTGTATGTTAGCTTCTGCAGGGCAGTGTTTTACCTTCGTACGTAGTGCGGCGAATCCGATCAGTGGCTAGGTTGGAATAGCTAAAGACTGGTATAGGTCTCGGGAGCCTTGATTATTCTCAAACCCTGAGAAAAGCCAATATTTAAGATAGATCTGAACGTCCTATGTTGGCTAGGGGCAATGCAGCTTGCTGTATCAAAGTGGAGGGGGTTTTAAGTGGGATCGGTCCTGCGAAACTCTGCAGCAAGTATATTGCTTGCACTTGATACGATCACCAGCTTGGTGGACCTCTGAACCAGTAGAAACACAATACATAGTTATACACACCTTAAAATTATCCAAAATATTAGTTCTTTCAGGTTTGTAATAATTAAATGTGCGTGTTGGTTTTTTCCAGTAAGATACGTATCTGTTTTACGTTCATCCTGTAAGTCGTTATGATACTCATCTACGTTCCAAATGAACAAAGTTTTTATTTATTTTATATTTTTAAGCCGTTATATTGTGGATTAAAATTTATTTTGTTATATAGAGCCGTAAGAAGGTTTTTAACCATTTCAGCCTGCAATCTAGCATCGTGAGACTAAATGGCGCACGTTCCAAAACCTGACTTTAATTCATTGGATAGTGATTTTGTTCACTTTACAGAAAAACTCCAACGTTTTTCTTTGAAGCGGTGAAGAACTTTACGGTTATTTTAAATTATCATCCACGTTTTGTTAAAGTTAAAACAAGGCTTGTATAATAGTTCCAACATTATTAATAAAGTATAGTTTATGTAATTTACACAGCGAGACAACTAGTTAAAAATCGCTAATATCTGGGGTTGTAGCTTTTTGTTTTGTATTCTGAACGCATCGCGTTTCCTTCGAGGTAGCTCGCCTGAATAATCGAGCGACCGTGCATGGATTTAGGTATGATCTCAACTGAAAGCGCTTTCGTCACGTATCAGCTTTCCCCTCTGTACGTATGAGAAGTTGTGTAATTAACTTCTAGAATGCGCTACTTAATACAGTTTTTAAATTTATTAAGGAGTCTTCTATTACGAGCATGAACCTTCTTTTATCTCTCGAATCGGAACATTCCGTTCGAGCCGTCTTCGGTTCAGCTTTCATCTCCACAGGTCAACGGCGAATAGATCAAACTGTGCACGAGCCTTGTTTTTTTGTCCCTTGTGAAATTTCCCTTGATTTGAAAACTTTCTGAAGCGGCTTCATTGTTATTTTTCCCATTGTTGTTCTTCGTTTTATCTCCAAAAGTCGCTTTTGTTTTCGAGTTTATAATCGATCCGGGTAAATTAAAGTCCTTTATAACTTCAAATTCATCGCCGTCCATCTAAAATATATTCTTATTGTTTCCGGAGTGGACGTTACCCTTGAATTTATAAAACAGGAGATGTTAACGAAGAAGTCTTTTTTTTTTTAAAAAAAAGCTTATTCAAAAAGTATGAACAATTGTTTCCTTCAACATGGCTTCCATGTGTATTGAATATTTAATAATTATATATCGGCTATAAATTCAGATTGTAATTTTTTTCATAACTGATGCTAGATGTCCTTTGTAGAACTTTTTGATCCTCTTTGTTCCGACTAAAGTTTTTGCTGGCCTGACCAGAGTCTGGCAAGAATTCGGCATAATCGAAAAATTAGATCACTATAGAATTGTTAAATCTAACATCACTGCCATTTAATTTAAAAAAATGAAATTAAAGTTATTAAAAACTATGATGGTTTGTATTTAAGCAAACAGCTTTAATATTATGTTGTTTTGAAAATTAAAAAGCTCTCGCTGTTTTTTCGTATATTTAAATTCTGAAGAAAACAAATATTGGCAATACATGCTTAGTGTACTTTTGGTATTACGCACTATTTATTGATACCTTTATTGACAATTTTATTAATTATTACAGACGTAAATATATATTATAGCTATAGTTACAGATCTTGAAATTTGCTTTAAGATGCATGTTTGCGCTGAGATTGCGGGACAATTTGCTGTAATTGGTCGTATAAACATTATGAGATTTTAAGTTAACTATCAAACGTTTCTTTGCTTCATTAAATTTATTTAATTAATTTTATCTTGCCCACCTCTTTCGTAAAAATATTTAAATATAGACTTTCAATAATAATCAGAAGCTACATAATATTGTGCTTGAGGAAGTAATAATTTTCGAATGTCACTCCTGTTGTACCTCAATTTTGTATATTCCATTGTGCTTAATTTGAATAATTTTTTATTGCAAATTGAGTCTGTTTCCGTCTGTCTGCGTCTGGGGAGCCGGTCCAGGATCCCGGATACAGATCACCTGTCGCTCCTTTCTCCACAGCCATATTACTATGTTCCTTGCTCTTCACCTAGCCATTACTGCTTAATAGCCCCTCCCCGGAGAGAATTAAAGAGTGGGCGAAATTGCAGGCCCCGTTGTTTGTTTTCGCCCCAGCGAGCTCGGCCATTGCCGCGCTTGGTCATGAGTTCTCTCCAAATTCGTAGCCTCCAAACAACGAGGAATAATTCTCGGTGAATATTTGTTTGCTACTATTGGATTCACAGAACAAATAACAGATTAGCCTCAAAATAATGAAGTGCGCATAATGAAACTAAATGCTTCTTAATTTGGAAAGCGCTGCTTTATGACATGCTTCTACAATATGGAGCACATTTATTATAGTTTTTGACATCTACACATACAGTGCATTAAAAGCTGATATTTGGCAACAAAATTGTCCTTTTTTTGACATTGAAATAAATAGTTTCTTTTTCCATATGTTTTAAGCTCTTGACGCCAATTTGCCCTCGACGTTAACCAAATCTTTACGGTTATCACGTGATTTTTAATCAATAAATGTAATTAACTAAGGGATTTTTGTACATATTGTTCGTACATATTTTACCATTAAGGCAGACAAGCCAAGACTGCGCACCCCGTGAGGGCGAAAGGCTTAATTAAAGGAAAGGGCCGTTGTTACCTGCAGACATTATGAAAATCGTGCAACTATTTGAAATTATCGAGAGGGTCTACAACTTTAAACTACCCACTGCGTGCCTTTTGTACAAAAAATATAGTGCCTACGGGTGGAGTAGAAACTTTGGACAATGACTGCAATTATTATTTTTGGTTAATCTGTTCAGTGTTTTTAATTTCTTATACAGACCAAACGTTCAGAGTTGAATTAAACTGTAGCAAGGTTTTGTTTTAATTACACGAGAAAATGAAAAAAAAATTTTTATACTTTTCTCTCACAAAATCTCACCAAATTCTTCAGGGTGACGAATATATTTTGTTAAACACTCCTCACTCAAATTAATTTTCATCCATAAATGTTGTATTTTTCATCACGTATCATTCAAGTCTTGAGTGTTTACTTGCGTATGCAAACATGAAGTCGGTATTCTTGGGTTTTTACGAGGGTGAATCAAATATAAACAAGACTTATTTTTTTAAATATTTATTTTGATTTTAAACGCACAAACAATCATAGTTTATTTTTCTACATAATCTCCTGATTTATAAACACATTTTTCCCAGCGCATAGGTAAGTTTTTAATTCCTTCCACGTAAAAAGAGTAAGGTCGTGTTTGTAGCCAATTGAGCACATATGCTTCAACCTCATTATCGCTGTGGAATTTTTGCCCTCCCAAAGCTTCCTTGAGAGGACCAAAGACATGGAAGTCGCAGGGAGACAGGTCTGGACTGTATGGAGGGTGTTCCAGTGTCTCCCAACCCAGTTGCTCCATTTTTTGTACGGTCAGGGCTGCTGTATGGGGGCGAGCATTGTCATGGAGGAGAATCACTTCTCTCATCGGAAGGTCTCGTCTTTTGCGGCGATATGCAAGTCTGATCTCAGTCAAAATTTGGAAGTAGTATGCCGCATTAATTGTTCTGCGCTCATGCAAAAAATCAAGGTGCAGCAGGCCACCCACGCTGGTCAAAAAAAACGGTAGCCAAAACCTTGCCAGCCGATAATCGTGACTTGGCTTTCACTGGTCCGGTTGCTCCTTTCTTCCTCTACTCCATACTCGCTTGTTTCGACTCAGGGGTGTAGTGGTGCACCCACGTTTCATCAGAGGTGACAATGTGAGAAAAAAATGGGTCTCCTTCTTCCCGAAATCGTGCAAGAAGACGCTCAAACACTTGAAAAAGATTCAGTTTCTGGTCAACTGTGAGAAGGACCTTGCGATACCCTAGCTCCTCTGAGAGTATAGAGTAAGTGCTCCCATAACTTATTCCAACCTCAATTGCAATATCCGAAGTTGTTAGACGCCTATCATCTTCAACAAGTTGACGAACACTGTCGATGTTGCCCGCTGTAATGCTGGTGCGGGGTCTGCGGTCATGGCTCTCATTTTCAACACGTTCACGGCCCTCCACGAACTGTTTATGCCAAGCAAACACTCTAGCTCGCGACAGCGTCTCTTCCCCGAACTGTGCAGTCAATCTTCTCAAGATTTCGGCCGGTTTTACACCTTCTGCAGCTAAAAACTTGATAACAATACGTTGCGCAATAGAGGGAGGTACCTCCTGCTCGGACATCGTAACGATAGACACTGAGCGAGTCTATGATGATGAGTCACGTGCTTCCCCCACTCCTGACAAACCAAACTAACAGCCAATAACAGCGTTTAAAATCAAAATATAAATATAAATATTTAAAAAAATAAGCCTTGTTTATATTTGATTCACCCTCGTACGTTAATTTTCCGAATTAACGTATTTCATGATCGAAGTTGACAATATATATTATTCAATAAATTTTTAAATTTCGTATATCTGTAGTGTGGACCACTTTTGTATATGTTTCTCACTATGTGGGTGCTCGCCGTTTCCCTGGTTGTCATAATTAAACTCAGCGACATCCATAAGCCCGGATTTGACTCTAATCTCGGTTGTTCTCGCGTTAATTTTTTTTGTAACCAACTGCTACCCCTACCTTTAAGGGTGCTCCCCTCGTATGCCGAAAGGGGTTTAAGTTATACACCAAAAACATAGACATACTATAGATCTCCTTGACAGTGAAAAGTATTCGTCCGACGCAAAAATCGACCGTTTGAGCAGGGTTGAAAATTTCCACCACCCCCCCCTTCCCCGTTTATACCCATTCCCCGGTTGTGGTAGTCTTGTCTTACCCCCGCAAAGTGGTTGTTTTCGGTTCGAAAGGAACACGTATACGCAAATTGGTGGAGATTTGTATGCGGAACATATATTGCACAAATATACACACATACAATCTATTTTGTTTTCCCGTGCAGTCAGCCGGGTAGGATTATCGATATTGCACGATTAATGCAATTTTATATTTGTATTGTGACTTGTTCCATTTTGTCAGTGGAACTATAATGCATTCAATAAATCAATCTAAATCATTATAAGGATTGCATGGTATCTATGAAATTATTTTTAGTCATTTTTAATACAGGTTAATATATTTCAAGAGGGTCTGCTTGTATTTGTCTGTGGAATGATTTACCACCATGAAGATCATGCTTGTATCCTATTTCAACGGTTTGTTCTGCCCATAAAAGAGATTAGCTTCGAAATAATCTATGACCTCATGATGAAATTTTTGTAAAGTTCTGGTTCTGGTTCACATAATTGGTTGTCCGAAGAAAAATACAATTAAAAAATTATGGTTAATTAGAACCGTATTCCCGTTTATGGATTATATCTCAGACAAGCTTGTCTAATTTTCTCACGTGAATTCACTCGATTGTTTTATAGCAACGATTTTTGAGACACGAGGAAGCAATATTCGCTGTAAGCCCTGCTTCTCTTAAGTTGAAGACCGGAGTAGTAGTGTTCGAAAAAATGCTGCAGTATGATTTCCTGACCAGACCTGTAACTTAGTAGCTGGTGCTGGCCCAAAACCTGAAGACTCCGTGACTTCCAGGACCGTCCTGCGTAGCTCCAGACTGCGTTTTTCGTTGCTTCTCCACTTAATTACATCGATAATGAAACACTCTGCTCGAATCCGTATCGCCGGCAAAATTTCACGCGATTAACTGGGAGGCAGCTGCGTTAATAGCGATCATTATATGCACGGTAAACAGGCTTCTCATAAAGGGAAATTGCCAATTTCACGTACTATCTCGTCGAAAAGCTGTCAAAACCACGAATGGAGACTTTCAATAAATCCAAGAACTCCTCAACTGTATACGTCTGCTTCGTGATCTAATAAATGCTGCACCAGCAGAGTTTTGGAATTCTCTCCTTAAGGTTGTGATACGAATAAACAACCGGTTTTTCAAATCAAACTGTAAACAAATAAAATACACACATTATATATATATATATACATAATGTGGCATAAAATCGTAATTACAATGGAAATAAATCAATATGCGGATTAAGTTTCACTGTTTTCCAAATGTATTATGACAAATAAGTATGAGAATATAAACTATGAGAAGCTCTCAAAGGGTTTATATAATAGCTATAATATATATATATATATGTATATATATATATAATAGTTCATGATAGAAATATAAAATTGTCATTCATTAATATCGAAAGTCCGTACAGACACGAGCCTATATTGCTTCAAAATAATTTGTTGATTTGGAAATCAACAATTTGATGAGGTCAAAATATTTTAATTACGGTATAAGTGAAAGGAACTTGCTACACAAGAGGAAGAACAAAGCTACACTAATCTAAAGAATTGCGATGATTGTTTTGATTCTTGCTACGAAAAATTTTGAATTGTCAAATGATCAGATATTGTTTATACATTTATATGATAAATACCTTATTTATAATCCATATATCCAGTTACGTTAATGTATTTGGTATAAAAGTGCCCAGAATCGTTTTTATATTTCTGTTTAAATTTCAAAAGTGAAAATTACGTTTTTTTTTACTTATTTTAATCCTTTAACAAGCAATCGAGTTAATTATAACTATTTTTAAACTTGTACTAATTATTTATAAACCAAAATTATTTTATAATTCCCTAATTATGTGAAAAGCGGGTCTGTTGGCACGTTCGTATTTCATCATTTTCAATGAAATAAATGTCTTAAATATTTCTCTGAATTTAGATTCAATAGTCGGAGTGTTTACAGGAAAGTAAAAACACACATGAACTATTGTCTACGTGTAACTGCATTGCCTTTGGATGGATAACAATAGCTTTAGAAATAGCATTGATGCTCGTTGATAGAGTAAATAACATGACAACGACGGTTAATCGCAGATATTTCAGAATAATAATTGTTAAACGTCTCTATATCAAATAAAGCAATGTGAGAGATTAATGTTACTATGAAACGCTCTATCATTATTTTCCGATTGACAGATTTTTCTGTTACTATTAATTTTCAATCTTGACTTTACTGAACTAAATGACTTTAAATGTATTTTGAGGAATTTCGTTATATTCTTTTAATAAATAAGTGTTTGCGTGTGTATGATCCGCATACAAAACATCCGTTGGAAACAATTGACAAAATTTCTTACACGTGCTCCTTTCGAACCGTAAACCAACTCTGTCGGGGTAAGACTCGTTTATCAACCGCAGGGGTGAACGGAGGTGGAAATTTTCAAACATGCTCAAACAGCCAATTTTTGCTTCGGATAAATATTTATTCGGGGTCATTAAGATTGATAGTTTCTCCAGATGTTTTTGTGTATAATTTAAACCCCTTTCGTCATGGGAAGGGAGCACCCTTCAGGGTGGGGATGCAGGAGCGCTATAAAAAACCCAGCAAAAATAAGAGATTGGTGTCGAATCCGGGATTATGGATATTGCTGAGTATAATATTCATGGTGCCACTAGGGGCGTGAGTTGACGGGGGTGAAAATTTTCAAACGTGTTGAACGGGCGATATTTGCGTGGAATAAATATTTCATGGATTCTCAGATTTTCGTTATATTCTTTTAAGTAATAAAATAGTTTATATTTGTGTGTGTCCGTGTGATACGCATACGAAACATCCGTGGGAAACAATTGACAACATTTCTTACACGTTCTCCTTTCGAACCGTATACCAACTCTGTGGGGGTAAGACTCGTTTATCAACCCGAGGGGTGGACGGTTTTGGAAACATAAATAAATATGTTTATTTTAAGTATTATAATACCACGACGAGCACGTCGAAGAGTATAAAATCGAAGCAAAGAAAATTAGTTGCATGAATGCAGTTCCTCCAGTAGTAAAACAGACTCGATGTATCGGAAGGATTCTTTCGTAGGTTGGATTAATTTTCTACAGATATACATATTTGCCATTAAATTTTTTCTACATTGTCTGTGTAAGAACATTATTCTTATTTGCTGGTTTTGCGGTCTTTTAGCGTCAATGTAGTCCTGTTTTATTTTAATTTTATATCAAAAGTATTTACAACTATCGTGTCAGAAAGAATCCTACAGGAGTGGGTATTGTTGATTTCAATTATTTTGCGGTTATATTTTAAATGTGATTATTCTAGAAAGAAATTAAATTGAACAAATATACATTGCAAGTAAACACAAAATTGGAATTCAATAGATTTTTTTTAATAAATACATGTAGGTTACTGGACTGAGATTTGATTCAAGGTTTGTGTACAGTTCAGTAGTATTCCGGCATTGAATTTGACAGGACTGTAATGGAGTGGCTCAAGAACTTAGCACACATCGCTATTCCGCAGCCAGACACAGCGTGTTCATAATTAACAGCGATGGGACAAATTTAGCAAACATGTTCTGTTAGCGCGTGCAATTTACTATGAGATAACGTTGCTGCGCATTAACGAAGAATATAAATACGGCTGACTCAAACGTTAAGGCACTTACAATGCCCGACAAATATTTAATATATATGTAGTGAATCTACGTGTCGGTCTATTTGTAATTATAAAAAAAATGACGATTCTTTGTAACAATGATTCTTAGTTCGTCCGTACGCTACTTATGTAAAACGCGATGTCTGTTGTGCGGGTTTGTAGTAGTAATTCTCGGGAATTTATTTGGAGTAACGGATGAACGAGACGATTATTTGTTATATCTCATGTCACGTAACGTTGCGTGCCGAAGGACTTTCTGAGTTTTTACATTATTTGTGGAGTTTATCGCTATGATGTGTGCAAGACGTAAAGTAATTCCTCACGTGACAAGACCAGACGTCTTATTATGGACGAGAATCGTGTTATAACATCTTCAAAGTTACTGAATCTTTATGGTATGAACGGTCAGTTATTTAGTGGCCACTGGAAGCGATCTGCCAGTTGGTATTTCCACTGTAATTCGTCACTATCATCAGGAACGGGCATCTTCCCCCAGGGGTAGAGACCACATTATTGTGCCCTTCCATTTTCCTCTGTGTAATATATATTAAAGGCTATTTTCTGTAACAAAGTTAAGTTTCTGGGAGGGTGAGAGCCTCCATTGGGTAGTCATTCTATACATAAAAATGGTAAAGGAAAATTATTAGAAATAATAATTCGGAGACTGAAGATAAATAATCAACAAACTTTTAACGTCAGAAAATATCAAAACACAGAAAATGAATATTCTGATTTTGACCAGCGGATAGAAAAATCTGGCTTGAAGGGTTGACTCACTGAAAGTTAGGACAGGCATGTGTCCACGGATGCCAAATATTGCGAATTTCCTTAAATGAATGTTGTTTCATATCTGCATCACAAATTAGCTCTCTTAGAAACCAACAGATGCCTCTCGAGTGATATTAAAAGTTCTGTTGCATTAGCGTTGAAAATCTCCTTTCAAACCCAATCTCAATAGCCTGTATTTTCCCTTTCCTTATTGCTGAGTAAAATTTCAAAAACTCAAACTTGTAATCTGAGAAGTACATAATTTTCACACTGATGATTTTTCCGAGCCCGGGCGTTGTTATCTTTGGCTTACCTCGTCAGATGGCTTCAAGAAATAAATTAACCATCGTTTTGTAGGGCAACGAAGAAACATGTTTTTGACTGACGGAATCGTATACATTTCTTAATGCATCGAATTGACGTGCGGTAAGCGAGGGAGAAACAGTGGATTTAAATCCTCGGCTATCTTTTCGGCTTTCAGGTTTGTGTTCTAGTGATTTCGGCGTTCGGCAGCCGAATTTTCAGACGGCTAGACATGACTCTGATCAGCTTGAGTTTTTTGGCTGCCGCCATCTGTGATCGGAGGCAAAGTTGTGATACCGCCTGGACAGGATTTTTGACGTTTCCGTGAATTTACAGTGACTTAAACAACTGCCATTATACGAAGGTGAATCAAATATAAACGAGACTTTTGGACCTGTGCGCGCAATAGTGATGGAAGAACGTTCCGCTGTTATTGGCTGTTAGGTTGGTTTGTCAGGAGTGGGGGAAGCACGTGACTCATCATAGACTCGCTCAGTGTCCATCGTTACGATGTCCGAGCAGGAGGTACCTCCCTATATTGCGCAACGTATTGTTATCAAGTTTTTAGCTGCAGAAGGTGTAAAACCGACCGAAATCTTGAGAAGATTGACTGCACAGTTCGGGGAAGAGACGCTGTCGCGAGCTAGAGTGTTTGCTTGGCATAAACAGTTCGTGGAGGGCCGTGAACGTGTTGAAAATGAGAGCCATGACCGCAGACCCCGCACCAGCATTACAGCGGGCAACATCGACAGTGTTCGTCAACTTGTTGAAGGTGATAGGCGTCTAACAACTTCGGATATTGCAATTGAGGTTGGAATAAGTTATGGGAGCACTTACTCTATACTCTCAGAGGAGCTAGGGTATCGCAAGGTGGGTTCCTCGCCTTCTCACAGTTGACCAGAAACTGAATCGTTTTCAAGTGTGTGAGCGTCTTCTTGCACGATTTCGGGAAGAAGGAGACCCATTTCTTTCTCACATTGTCACCTGTGATGAAACTTGGGTGCATCACTACACCCCTGAGTCGAAACAAGCGAGTATGGAGTGGAGGAAGAAAGGAGAAACCGGACCAGTGAAACCCAAGTCACGATTATCGGCTGGCAAGGTTTTGGCTACCGTTTTTTTTGACCAGCGTGGCCTGCTGCACCTTGATTTTTTTTGCATGAGCGCAGAACAATTAATGCGGCATACTACTTCCAAATTTTGACTGAGATCAGACTTGCATATCGCCGCAAAAGACGAGACCTTCCGATGAGGAAAGCGATTCTCCTCCATGACAATGCTCGCCCCCATACAGCAGCCCTGACCGTACAAAAATTGGAGCAACTGGGTTGGGAGACACTGGAACACCCTCCATACAGTCCAAACCTGTCTCCCTGCGACTTCCATGTCTTTGGTCCTCTCAAGGAAGCTTTGTGAGGGCAAAAATTCCACAGCGATAATGAGGTTGAAGCATATGTGCGCAATTGGCTACAAACACGACCTGACTCTTTTTACGTGGAAGGAATTAAAAATTACCTATACGCTGGGAAAAATGTGTTTATAAATCAGGAGATTATGTAGAAAAATAAACTATGATTGTTTGTGCGTTTAAAATCAAAATAAATATTTAAAAAAATAAGTCTTGTTTATATTTGATTCACCCTCGTATCTTTTTCTTAAAGTTATCAATCAATTTTTAGTTTTCATAGAAAGGCCCACAATGAAACTTTGAGATATGATTTATGTATATTTTTAGTATTATAAAAATTAAATCGCTTTTATCATTTGTCCCGTTGCCCGCGTACTTGTTTATATAAACCCCAAAAAGTACTTAATTCTATATTTATCTTTAGTCAAGAAATGATTAACCTAAATCTATCTGTTCCGTACATACTTTCGACCGATAGTGCATTAATTGTACAGATATAGAATCCATTGAATTTTCTTACATATATCCCAATAAACATCCCTCCGAATTTCTTAAATATACTCCTCGAGTATTGCAGGATATAATTGTCCCTCAGTCTTCAGATATCACGAAAGATTAAATTCATGAAATTGTTAGATACATTCACAATGTAAACAAATGTTCGCCATATTGGACTACATAATAGTGCACGAAAATTTTCCGCAAGGATCGTTAAGTATTTCGTGTTTTTTTATTGTCATTCAATGGAATATTTCCGGTTATAATTATCCTTTTCATTCAATGAAAATATTTCTGTTGTATTTCATTACGGGAAAAGGAACTATTTCCTTTGTTCGTCGCGTAGTAACGTCTCTCTCGCCCGTGACGTCATGGTATCTTGGCGCGCAGAGATTTAACACTTCATGATCACAATTTTAAATTAATATTCTTTCCACATTTATGCTAGGGTTTTCTCACGCCCACAGTACCGTTTAGAGTTTTGAAGAATAAGTGTAACAATTTTTGTTGCAATCTGTCCATGCTTTAAATTTTTTTATAGAAATTATCGTAAATACATTTATTTTTTTATTATATAGCTTGCATTTTAATGAAGTATTGACGTAGATTTTGTTAGTGGATCTAAGTTTTCAGTACCAGACGAGCAGTTCTTTTTTTCTCGTAAACCACGTAATAATAAGAAAAAGCCTCGAGGCTCAAATTGAGTATAACGATGGAAAACATTGTCTTATAGTACGAATTGAACTATAAGAATTAAAATAAAATAAAAGATGCATTTAAACTTGATAATATTAAGTAACGTACTTAACGTTGCAAAATATTTGTCGCCCATTTATCTTCAAATGTGATAAAACATTTGAATAATTCAAATTAGATGTATATTGACAGCAAAAGTATGTTTAAATTGTTTCGTGTCTTTTTCTGACATATAAACATTTCTGCAGTTTCCGAGTTAGTCAGATGTCGTTCAGTAAAATAATTGTAGAATTCCTGATATTCAAACGCTAAGAATTTTTATTTAATTCATAAAACAGAGACACGTTATCGAGTTTTTGTTCGACCGAGAACGAAAAAAATAGTATAGAATTGTTTGTATTAATGTTAAATAATCGATAATTATTACCCAAAGTGAATATCCTGCACACTTAAATTACTTTCCAGTAGTCCACATTATTTTCAGCATAATAACAATGTAAATCAAATACTGGTATAGTTCGCGTACAAAGTAATGACATTGAATGCCAACTAGTTTTCAGATTCGTGTTATGAATAGTGTTTGTCACGAATAAGTGAGACGATTTATGACGATGTATAAAAAGTCACTCAACTTAATTTTTTCAAAAAATTCGTAAAAGTTAATGTTTAATAATTATGTCAAGTATATACATGTACAAAAATGTGGGGCGGTATAATTCTGTTTCTGGGTTTTTAAAAATCATTTCGCATGCTCCCGTCAAAATACAAACGTACTTACGGAAGAATTTGCATATAAATGCTATAACTAGATGTCATTTTTTGTAATCCTACAGCAATTAAAATAATAAAACATCAGTCTGCATTCGGTTGAATTTATAACAATCAGTCATAAAAGAGTTTATAATTATGTGAAATGAACGTCACAATTACATTACTTTTGCCTCTAATTAAAATTATTACGCATATTAAAAATTAAAGGAATAACAAGTGTCATATTTCACCGCTTTGGCAAATTATGTTTAATTTCATCGAACGGCGAAATAAATTGCGAATAACTGTGATGAAAACAGTCGTAGGGATGAAAGAAAGTAACGCATGAGATGAAATTACATTTTAAAGAACATCTGTTCGTTGTTTTTGTCAACGTTTTTCGTAATTTCAATAAATTTTACGTAAACGAAGTGGAACAGTAAACTTATAAACAAAGATACCTTTAAAATATAAGTTGGAAAAAAATATGTTTGGCAGGTTATTAAACAAATTTTCAAATGAATGTCTCCAGAACATAACAGCTTCAAATATCATTTTAATTAGCCGTTTGGCCCAAGATTGCTATTTATCGCTTGTCCTTATCAGCCTTTAAGCCTTCCGGAGTCAGAGTTCAGGAAATATCTCTTTTGTTTTGTTCATTACAATCTCGCACTCTGGAACAGTTTATTTTCGCTACGATTTGAACTTTTCCGGAAGAAATGTGGTTTGAATGGCCTCTTCATATCAAGACGAGTTGCTTGATTGAGCTCAGAAATTCAGTAAATGAAGTTGCATGTTTTTGATTATTTCCTTTTAAGAAATTAATAGATAAAGTCTTACAACAGATGACTTAGTTACCTAACCTCTATTATCAACTTCCAAATTGGAAATTAATTCGTTAGTGTAATGCTAATTTTTCATATTTTTGTTATTATTTTATATTTATTCAATTTCGTTTAATATAGGTTAGAATTAGTTATGTTTTACGATACACGTTACATTGTTTAATTTCATACTTTTTAATGTCGATTTAGGTATTTTAGTTCATTATTTTTCACTGCAGTTATTTGTTTAGATGAATTGGAAGAATTTAATACGACGTGTCATTCAAATTCCAGATAGTATATTTTTTTTTGGAATAAACGGTTTAATTAGATGAATTTTTTGAATTGATGCTTAATCATTAATTCAGTTTACTTCAAGTAACAATAAATATTGTTGTACGTTACAGGTTAAATACTTTAATATGATACGATTTAATCTCGATTTACGCTTTTTCACAACGTGAAAATATTGTTTTTCTATATCGGAAATTATATAATTTTATCGTCAGAATAAAGAGATTAATTAAATGTATTTTTGAATTTGTTTAATTTTCGTGCAAATGTCCATTAATTAAGTTTGGTTTAAGTCAGAGTTGGTTACGTTTTAAGTTACATTATTTAATCTCATTCATTTTACGTTACTTAGTTGCTTCAACTTGAAATCATTTCTGTTTGTCAATTTTCAGACTGAAAATAATAATTTTTTTTGCGAGTGCCGTGAAATTAAGTAATGCTTGTCAGTTTACATTTCTAAAATTTCAAACAAAATTCTGGCATTAATAATATAACAAGCTGCCTTCCATTTTGGTAATGTATTTTTGTAGCTGAAATTTGCCGGCGCTGTAAGCTTAAATATATTGTCTTCCTTTTACTGAACCTCGCCTGCAGTTTTTCCTTTCCGCCAAACATGGCTTAGTTTTAAGCCCCATTTGTTCGAGAGAATTGAACAATGGCTATGTCTTAATATCTCTGTGCGCAGATCCCTCAGTTATTGCCTAGGACCTACATAATGATATTTGATAAAGGGCTCTCTACATGAAAAGATTTCAAACTATATGTCGTGGCAACTCATGAAATGCTTTACGATAATTCCTTCAAAAATAAATGAAGTCATTCTTGAAATGAATTGTTGTTGAGGGCTTTTCATCCACGGTATCTCAAATTAAGTATTTTCTAGAGGATTTGAAAATCATTTGAGCTTAATTATAATTCTTCTGTTTCACGCTTTTGTTACCCAATTCAGAGATAAGACAACCCTTGTATTTTCTTCCAATAATGATGCGCAGATACACTGCGCAACATTCACAAACTGTTTGGTCTTATTTCAAGCAGCGTTTCAAACATAAATGTAAACCTTGAGATAGTCTGTGCGGAGGAAACGCAAGTCTCTGAGATTATTCAGAGATACTGTTTCCTGTCGCTCGTATACAATTTCGTCGAGTTGAGCCCCGTAAACCCGGAATTTCCCGGGACTTAGGGCCACGGTTGCCAACCTTCAGCGCGCAATACTGGTCGCAAGGGTGAACCAGAATTCTAGCAATTCTGTGTTTCTAGTGTTCCGAACAAACGAAAAATAAATATACACTGTACTCTCGGTGTTTAAAACATAAACTGTAATAATAAAATTATAATAAAGCATGAAAAAAATATTTTAACTTGCGACTGATGTAAACTTGAGGTTTTGAATGAATTAAGTAACATAAATCAGTCATAAACGAATATTTTTTGTTAAATAATTAAGAATAAAATATTACCACAATGACATAAGTAAATATATTTTTTTATTTGAGTCCTCTACGCAGGAAATTGAATAGGTATGGAATCTGCTTCTAAAAAAATAAAATAGACTGATTGTGTGTATCAATATTTAGCATACAAATCTACACACGCAAAGAAAAATTGACCAAATTTTGTACACGTGTTCATTTCGAGCAGGAAACAAACACTACGGGTGTGAAAATTTTCAAACATACTCAAAGGACCGATATTTGCGTCGAGTAAAGGTCTTCCGGGGTCAATGAGATTGATGGTGTTTCTCTCCGATGTTTATTGTGTATCATTTACCAACCACTTTCATAGTGGGAGGGGAGAACCATAATGGGTGGGGCTGGAGGCGTATTACGAAATAATAACGCGAAGAAAAACTGAGATTGGAGTCGAATCTGGGGTTATGGATGTCGCTGAGTTTAATTATAACAACCTGAGCAATTCCGGGCAAGTAATGAATAACATGAAAAATACACAAATTACTATTATGAAGTGAAATACGCCTAAAATGAATATATATATACATAAATCCGATAATTACCTAAATCTAAAAATATATATCTCAATTGGGGAACCAGATTATTTAAGTAGTAAACTACATTTTTCCGTGATTGATTAATGAAACAGAAAAAATATCCGTTAGCATACTTTTTTTATGACCGCAAGTTACTGGTTGGTGCATCAGTACACGAATACATGAGCTAAGACTACTTCATGGCGTACTTCATATACCGCAATCGGTAAAGGTACAGTTACACGACAGTGTGGTTTCCCTGTAATTAAATACACGTTCTAAACACCGAAACTCTTATTACACGCGTTAAACAATTTATCACGGTCAGTCTTGAAAGTTTATTTATAATAAATAGGCGTTTTGTGTACTCAAGTGCAGCCATGTGCAATGGTACACTACTAATATTTGTTTTTATATAATATTTAAAAAAACTTGATTATAATCGAAACCTGTGGTGTCTTTTGTAATTGAACAATACATATGACATAATCGACAATGTATGTAACAGAATATAATATGGAGCCGATGTTAAAGATATACGTATGTGCTGATTGACTACTTTGCTTTAATATACTCGGTGAAAGCACAGTACACTAATAGATTTCTGCCCGCCGTAATTTGTATGAATTAGCAGATAAACTTGACATTTTTTATTTATATTGGCTGGGCGACCGGCGTTCACAGGATAGTCATAATTAAACTCAGCGAAATCCATAACCCCAGATTTGACTCCAATCTTCGTTGTTTTCGTGTTATTCTTTCGTAACGCCCCACCACCCCCAGCCGTTAGGGTTCTTCCCAGACATGCCGAAAGGGGTTGCAATTATACATAAGAGAATCTAATTGACCCCGAAAAATATTTATCCGACGCAAATATCGGCCGTTTGTGCATGTTCGAAAATTTCCACCCCCGTCTATCCCTGCCCTTGGGGACGGCAGACGAATTTTACACCCGCAGAGTTTTTTTCCCGAACGACGTTAAAACGTGTACGAAATTCGGACCTTTTGCTCCACGGTTCTAGATTTGTATGCGGAACATACGCGCATAAACAGTCCATTTTTTTTATTAGAAGATAGGTTGACCACGAAAACAACGGAGATGGTAGTCAAATCCGGGGTTATGGATGCCGCTGAGTTTTATGACTGACCTGGGAACGACGGGCACCCAGATCTTGTAAATTAAAAAATGTTATGTATACAGGTATTTGAGCAATCTTAAGCACGTCGTTAACAACTGCACACTATACTTGTTACATATGTTATTCTTCTCCAAGTGGCAGGGATGAACGGGAGTGGAAATATTGAAACATGCACAAAATGCCGATATTTTCGTCTGATAAATAATTTTCGGGGTCAATTAGATTCATAGTTTCTCTTATTGCGTATAATTTCAACCCCTTTCGGCATGGGAGGGCAGCACCCTAACGGATGGGATGGAGGGGGGATTACGAAATAACTCGTAAACAACGGAGATTGGAGTCAAATCCGGGGTTATGAATGTCTCTGAGATTAATTATGACTACTCTGGGAACGCCGAAATGTCACATTTAGAGGTATGACAATTCATACAAATTCCGGCTGGCAGAAATATATTAGTATACTGTGCCCTTGAGTATATTAAAGCAAAGTAGTGAATTATCATATATATATATATATATATGTATGTATTTCGGGTAATTAAAAAAGACGAGGAATTATTTCATGATATTATTTTGTCTTGCTGGTGGTCTTTTCATATTGCTCCATCACTTGACAAATTTCTGTATCCAGCGTGTCTAAGAACTGTTTCGATCCATGACGTCACGAATCACGTGGTTTCTCTGCTTTAACAAACTATCTAAGGAACGGTGTCCACTCACATTTTTTCCCCTCTCGGATAAATCACCGGCCCCGAAAGGGCGTATCTTGGATACGATTCTAGAATTCGCTCCTTTCCGAGAGCAGATAAGCAAAGTCAGTGTTGATACGAGTCCAGCATTCATCACTCACGAATGGCGCTTTTAACGGGTTTCCTGCTAATGAAAACAGCGCTAACAGTTAAAATAAATTTATCAAATGTGTAAATGTTTCCGAATTACTCCTTTCTATATTTACTGAATCGGTGGCGGAGTAATTAAGAGTCTTCCTTAAAAGTTTTCCGAGTACGTGCTTCACTTCACCTTCAATTTATACTTCGTGAAGAAATTTCCTGATGTTCGTATTTATTTTCACGTGGGTGTGCGCAGAGGAATTACTGCGAGAACGGTAAATTAAATTTAATTATATTATATAAAAAGTTACACTGCAAGTAATGTATTGACTAAACATTTAGATATGAATCAGAAGTGGAAGTAAAACTATAAGTTTTCTACTGCCATCCTCGGAAATATCTTTGGTGTAAGATCAAAGGCCACATTAAAACTTTAAAGATGATGAACGCATGTCGTATAAAAAAAAGTTAACTCTTACATAGCATTAAATTTCTGTAAAAATATAAGAATTTGTTTAAATAAAAACTTCAGTTTAAAGCTTTTATATGGTCATTGAAAAGGCATTTAAAAAAATATATTTTTCATTTACCAATCAATGATTATGTATTACTATTCTTACCAAGTAGGTTATGTAGAAAATACCGCCAACAAATGGTAATAAACTGCGTCTTGTTTTGTTTATTGAAGATTGCAAATAATCTTCTGGATCGCTCTTGCTCTTTAAACAAACGTATTTGATCAAATTAGATGTTTCGTTAGTAACTGCAGGACCTTCAATGATATAAAGTGCAGAATCATTGAGATCCGAAATTGGACTTTTGAGTGAAAAACGCCTACAATAATATCCAGAGGAACACAGGACAATTTATTTTTCCCGAGTCTCTTTGATTTTCACAAATTAAAATTTATTTTCCCGTAATAAATACAAATAAAATATTGGTTTTGTCTTTCACGCTTACGGCGCTGTTGAAAAAATAACCCCCAGTCGGAGCGATTCGATGTTGTTTAGTAATATCAAAACTGTCTTCCGCCATCTTCGGTCGATTGTCAGGCGTTTCAAAATCTTGTTGTTTTTAATTGTTTGCTCGAGGATTTTGTTCGCTTCAATGAAAATCGCCATTCTTTATTTGAAAAGTAAAAAAAATTGAAATTTAAGATGGCGTCTAAAGCCGTATGCCATATTCTATTAAACTCAAAAAAAAATGAAAAAGAACTGCAACTAAATATTTTTTACATCAACAGGTAATTTACATTTTCCTGGATTTTTATAGATTCCTTTTTGTTTAGTGTTCTTATTTACGCTCTTCTTAGTCATACTACTAACAATAATGTACGAAGGCATAACTTCATTGTCTGTCACCCACCCTATGTTTAATTTTTTTTTGACAGTGGTGCTTCAGTGTTAATTGTAGTGGTAATAGGGTATTCGGGTATTCAATTGTCTGAGTAAGGATAAGGAAGAGAATAAACAAAAAATTAACAATCATCAAAGGAGGCAGTATTCATCTGCAAAATTTCGAGATGGTTTTCCCTCTAGAGTTAATTCTAAGTTGAGTGTACAGACTAGCTCTGAATGCACCTCTACCTATTAGAAACGTTGGAATATATTTCTACTTCCCATTATATTATCCTTTGACTTCTCTCTTCGGTGTTTGCCACTTCCTCTCTTTCACTCAAACAGATTTGATTTTATTCTCCTTTTTTGTTCTCACTATTGTATTATTATTTTTATTGTTGATGTAATTGTTTTACCTTCATACTTCACCCTACTCGTATTTCTGTCTATCGAACGCAATGTACACGTAAATGCCGCCCATAATAACCAGTTAAATCAGTAAGTTAATGTTACAACGACACATAAGTAACACGTTAATGAAAAAAAATAGTCATACCCTGTCTTATAATGAATACACACAGAAAAAAAAAGGAAATTTATGCTAAAAGGTAACCCTAGTGCTAAGAACCGTGCACAATGTTTTCATCTCCGTACGTAAGACTTATTTGTATAAATTGTTCACAATTGTGAGAAGCCTCTAGTACATTTATGGTTAACTCATTTCTCCCAAATTACTATCATAATGAAATATTAAATGCTAAGATATTATTTTAAACGGTGGAACACTAATTCGAAGGAATTCAGTTTTACAGTACTAAATGAGTGGGAGAAATAAAGTTTAATTTATTAAATATAAAAACGTTATTACGCGAAATATGAATATGGACGTTCTCTCTATGGAATTTATATTTATTGGCATTCATGAATACACGAATCGTATTTCTACATAATAAAACTTTACCTGAGTGTGTCTAATTCAGAGACGAAACGTTTCCTAAGGAACCAATTTGTATAACATCGACTTTGCTGTAAGTAATAATTAAAATGCATTTGAAAGGAACGTCTAAATTCGCTACATTGTGCTTCGTCCAAGATATTGTGTTTTTGCACGAGTGCTTGCAAAGGAAAGTGGTAAATAAGCTTCATATTGTCAGCCTAACAGAATGGTGTGCTGAATTTATTTCAGCTGGCGTGCAATTAAGTCATATTGGTATTGTGCGAAGCGAGGCATTAAATTTAATTATCAGAATTACAGGCATTAAAGGGGCCAAATAAAATAACGAAAAAAAATCTAATGCTATTTCGCCGTAATAAAGTTGATCTCCTCCTTCAACTAATTAGCTTTCTTAGTGAATATCGAACAAATCGACGCGCGATGCTTTATTAATATAAAATTATAATGGCTAATTACAATTGCGCGCTGTGTAATAAATTTGCGTTTTGGATTAAAACGCAACGCTAGTAGCCTCGGTCACGAGAACGCTTAATTAAGCGAGAATTCGCTGCTGCGTCTTTTCTGGAACAGAATTTTCTGCGGGCTTGTAAAGCCGTGGCGTGTAATAGAATGTTTAGTTGTGAGAAACACGGAAGTCTGTCGTAGTAGAGCGCTTCGAATTCCTTGTGGTAAATCCACCTTACGCGTGTACCCGGAAATATAATTAACAACTTTCGATACATGACGTGGTCGCCACACTCTACTAGAGGCGAAATTTATGCGGGCAACTAATAAATGTCAGGGCAGATCTAAAATAGAATCAATTCCGGGCAGCCATGCTAGTTGAAAGATGTTTCTGGTTATTGACGTGAAGCTATTCCCCGGCAATTCATCCACGCATTGTCAGGATTCGTATCATGGTGCACTGTCCCCGATAACACATCTGGTCGTAACGCAAGTTTTATCGTTCAGTCACAATCAGTACGTGTTATCGAGCTGCAACGCTAAAATTCAATCGTTTTTTTAAAAAAAAATAAGAGCCGAGTCAACAGAAAGTGTTTGCGGAATGGAAACCACTGAGTGTGTTTCCTAAACACCGGCGACAAATATTTGGAGTGTGTGAAATTTATTGGATTAGATTATTGGAATTCATTGCATTATTGGACTGCTTTTTCATTAGTCCTCAGTCGAGAAAACAGGATTCCGGCGGTTGTGAAATAAACGCGGTAAACCTCACGTGGCTAGCGAGGAAAATATAAACACATCGCACCTTCAAATAATGGAATATAAAACTGTTATGATATTGTCATTCTCCTAAAGTTCTGTGAATGCGGGAAAATAAGCCTGCCGAAATTTTACTGACGTAAATTTCATTTTATAAAAGGATAACATTGATTTCGAGTAAATGGAAAACATCATTGATATCAACTCACTGCTGATAACAGAAGAACGTAGGAGTAGCATTTCTAGTAATCAACCAACGCGAAACTGTTTGAAACGCTTCAAATTTTTTCATACGAGAATTGCGAGACTTATTTGAAATCCTTAAAAAGAGTTATTGAATTTAAATTTGAAGATTTAACTAATTGGTCATTTTAATAGGTTTTTTTTCGAAACTCTGTTTGAGAGAAAATTTGATTTATTTTTTCCATTAGTCCTCGTATAAGGAAATAGTATACGTCAATGCATAAAATTACAATATAATAATTAGATGTTAACATAAATATACTAAAATTCGGGAACACAAATTTCCCTGTCCAAAATAAGTAAAATATATGAATAATAACAAAAATTATTCTTTAACTATAATAAGGGTATAATATAATTAGTTCTAAAAAAAATTAAATATGTACTACTAAATAATTAATGATAGAGATGATTATCATAAAATATAGAATAACACATCATGAGGGACAAGTCACTTCACGAAA
This sequence comes from Zhengitettix transpicula, assembly GCA_037074705.1. Taxonomy (NCBI): domain Eukaryota; kingdom Metazoa; phylum Arthropoda; class Insecta; order Orthoptera; family Tetrigidae; genus Zhengitettix; species Zhengitettix transpicula. Next base: position 7,766,794 of record CM073595.1, read on the forward strand.
CAGAGCGACGAGGAATCTGCAAACTCCAGGCCCTCGTACATGGAACAAACAAACAAAAGAGCAGAAAAGACCAACAGAGACAAAGTTATGAAACAAGTAGTTGTTATTAGCAACACATTGAACACTTCTGCATGTTTTTTAAACATTAATTATTAGGGGAACGATCAAGACACTCCTGCGCTGAGTAAAACACAAGAGCCTTTCAGTAGAATATTTTTTCATTGAATCCCGAAACTATTGTAGTTATTATTGTTGTTTACATCTGGAAGAAGACTATTGTATAAAACTATCCCTGAGTGGTGAAGACTTCTGGTAGAGAGCAAAGATCTTAGACTTGAGCGATTTCTAGTCTCATAATCGTGAGACTCGACATTCGTTCATGTTCCGCCTAAAAATTCGCGAATAAACACACTGGAAAGAATTAATATTCGAAGACTTTTGAAAAACGGTTTACAACTCGTTTCTTTATCCGTATTACAAAGTATTCTGATGGCACGCTTTTCCAACTTGAATATTTCAATGCTCCTGGGGCAATTGCCCCAATTTGCAACGCCGTAACACATGAGGGAATGAAAATACGCAAAGGCCACACCATTTTCGTTGTGTTGATGTCAAGATTTTGCACTAAGGTTCTGAGACAATAACAACCCCAGCAAGCAGATCTACGTGGTGAGTCCACTTTCAATTACTATCAATCTGAAGACCTCAGCCGAGAACTTCTCTAGAAGGTTGTCACTACCATCCTCTCAGAACTGGACGAACTTTGTTTTATCTACATTTAGTGATAGTTTATTCACTTTAAACCACACGTTTAGTTTCCTCAGAGTGGTGTCTACGTGTCTAACAAGATTATCAACATTTTTATCTGCAATCACTACATTTGTATCATCCACGTAGAGAATTGATTTAACAAGACGCACGAATCCTGGAAGATCATTAATATAAAGGATGAAAAGTGAAGGCTTAAGAATCGAGCCTTGAGGAACACAGCAAGTAATTAATTCCCAACCAGATAAATGAATATGCCCGTCTTTAGTTTCGACCGCTACCTTTTGTTTACGAGTTTTTAGATATGATTTTAGGAGAAGTAAGGCGTTTCCCCGTGCGCCATAATATTCTAACTTTTGTAGTAAAATTTCATGATCAACCGTCTCGAATGCCTTGGACAGATCAGCAAATATTCCAGCTACCTTCAATCCCTCATCCAATGAATATTGAAAGAAGTCGTCCATTGCACTATTTGTGGATATTCCTTTAAGGAAGCCATGCTGGGAGGAACTTAAAATATTATATTTGTTCAAGAAATTGTTAATTATTTTTTCGAAAATTTTGGAAAAAATAGGAAGCAGACAAATGGGTCTATAATTTGATTCGTCGCATGGTAAACCTTTCTTGAATAAGGGGATTACTTCCGCAGTTTTGAGAGCATCGGAAAATATTAGTTTCAATACATTTGTTAAATATGAATTTAAGTGGAAATGCGATGGCTTCGGCACACTCTTTTACCATTTTGCTTGTTAAGCCGTAAATATCTGCTGCTTGGGGACACTTCAAGTTTATTATCACTGAAATGATTTCATCTATACATATAGGTTGAGAAAATATACTATTTTCCAGAACCGGAACAGAGTTCTGCAAGTATTTGAAGAAATCCTCCCCAATGTACGCTGACGGCAATGGGAAATTTTGATAGTCTTCACAACATGAGAAATAACAATGATTTTGAAAAGAAAATGAAACCCTTGAAAATGTAGTATTAACCGGAGAATTAATCAAAACCTTAGCAAGGTCGTTTGAATCAAGCAGAATTCGTAATCTGTTACAGTACAAACGACCACAAATTTGTGGGAAAGAACTAATGAAAGGGGACAGACGGAATGTCGAAAAAACTCAAATAATTAGATTCATAGAAAAATATGTAATGAAAGCACTTGGATACAAGGAAGTATTCCATACGGACTGAGTCATCTGGTAAACGGAGGCAGTGGTCGTAGGATCAGAATATTTTACAACAGTACTGGAAGAAGGGATTTCGACAGTAAATGTGTTCTAAAAATTAAAGGCGAATAATTATTTCACTTCCAATTAATAGATGATTTAAATCTTGTAAATTTACAAGCTGACTTCCCAGAGTTGCCCGGGAGGTCATTAAACTCAAACATATGACGGAAGTGGTTGAAATTATACACAGAAATCATCGGGAGAAACAGTATGAATCTCATTGGCCCCGAAAAGTATTTAACTCCTAAACGGCTGCCGTTAGTGACCTGCGGTCAACGGCATCGTGTTCAGCGTGGCCGCTTCCATACGAAGAGACTCCTCATTTACGCGAAAAAACGCAGATTTGGAAGAAAACGAACACAGATTGAAAAAAAGAAACTGCTATAACTCCTAAACGGTTGCAGTTAGCGACCTGCGGTCATTTGGCCGTTTGGCCGTTTGAGCATGTTTGAGCATGTTTGAAAATTTCCAACCCCGGAACATACCCACAAACACTCGTGCAGTCTATTTTATATTTTAGATAGATTTGTCTAGGCACAACCTCTATGTAATAAAAAAGGATGTATATTTGTATATATGTATTTACGTTAATCTCTATACATATTTAAACACTTGGACAGATTGCAACAATAATTGGTACACACATTCTTCAAAATTACTTCCACAATTCCTGAAATAAATTTTTGTAATTCGTTTATCTCTTAATAATATTGTTATTGTGTTTATTTGAAGTGATATATACATACATCCAATTTACTTTTTGAAGAAAATTGGTTTAAGGGCATGAGAGCCTTTGAGAAACTGTTGCGTTGTGTGGTAAGGTCAATTTATTTCAAGTGGATTATATCGTTTGAGAAATCTCTATAGCTTTTGAAAAATCAATAATCTACGTAATTTTATCTCTGAACAGTGATTCGGAAATTTAATGCAACTTCGGCTGATGCTTTATAGAAGTTGAAGCTTTGAGGTGCATTCGTTTGTTTTAACAGTTACACATATTTGAAGTGAGACTCTCAGGTACGGAAGGCGTTGACCGAATACAAGACGACAATTAGAACTTGAAGTAATTGATAGCCGGCATCGCTTGTGTATTGCTTAGTTTTTGTGAATGATTAGAGGTCGTGGCCGGGAAAAATTTCAAGGTCACTGGACCGGGATCTCCAGGACCTCCTGGACCGACTGGAGTCGGGCCCAGCCTTTGAAGTGCACGCACTATAATTTCTCTACTTTATGCGCATCTTTGCCTCGTGTCTTCTCTGCTGATAAGCGTGGAAGATTTTTATGCTATTTCGATTTAAAGTAATCTGCGTTATTCTTCTGTGTTAAAATAACCTTCCGTGTAGCGTAACGAAGAAAGAAATGTTGTGAATCAGGTAATGAACGTGGAGAAAAAGTGAAGATACGATGTGAGCTCCACATAACTTGAGCCAAGAAATATATTAGAGAGGGTGGGGTCAACAACGTGACGTGGGCGATATTTGCTGACAACTCCATTATAACTTTGAAATTATCGACAACTTCACTCACAGATCAGTCAGTTTTACGAGGCAAAAATATATTATTTGTACTGTTCCGGACCTTAGCATCCACATCAGTTAGTCAGCGAAATTACTAATTTGGTTTATGCGTGATTTTCGTAAATTATTCCTAGTGATAAAACTTGTCCAATAATTGCTTTAGCCGTAAACTCAAATAAATTTGATAAAAATGTTGGTTTGATATTATTTTTTTTCCATTCTTTTCAAGCTTTTATATTCCATTATGATATTGCAACTTACATTAGTCATAAAAAATTTGATTAAGAATATAAATATATGAATCGGATAAAGTTCACAACTTCGTAAGAAAATCGCAGCTACATGAAAAATTTTCTCTCTTAAATATCAGATTGGAAATATACCGCCAACATTTAAAAGAAATACTTCTCCTACCGTCAGCAAGTATATTTTCGTACCCTTAAAGATATGAACAGTATTACAATTGTGCAATTAATTTTCGACCTCTCTGAAATTAACGGTCTACCAGACGGTTTGAATTTATATTTGCTATTATTAGTCGGGGATGTTTTCAAATAGATTTCGAATTCGACTAATAAATTACGCATACACACGTTAAATAAATATAATGAATAGAAATAAGTTCGTCTCTCTCGTTTCCGTAGAAATAGACGTACACTGACGGGCTTTCTATGTATTGGTAAATATATTAACTGCACTCCAGACAAATTCACAGTACATTTGATACTGTAGCGCACATAAATAAAAATAAAACTTGTGGACAGATTTCACCGAATTTCCGTAAACATATTTCAACTTTGTCTGGGCACAACATCTATATAATAAAAAAGGATGTATATTTGTATATATGTATTTACGTTAATCTCTATACATATTTAAACACGTGGACAGATTTCAACAAAAATTGGTAGACATATTCTTCAAAATACGAGAAACGCTACTGTGGGGAGGGGGGGGGGGAGAGAATCCTGTAGCATAAAGGACGAAAGAATTATAATTAAAAAATGTGATCATTTTCTGTTAAATTAATGTATGCCAAGATACCATGACGTCCCGTGAGAGAGACGTTACTACGCGACGAACAAAGGAAATGGTTCATTTATAATAAGGAAATAAAGCATTAATAATTTCATTGAATAAAAAGTATAATTTTATCCAGTAATACTCCATAGAATGATAATAAAAAAACAGTACGAAATAGTTTAGGATCCTTGCGGCAAATGTAAGATAATTTTATGTCCAATATGGCGACTATTTGTTTAAATGGTGAATCCTTCTAACAGTTTCATCAATTTAATCTTTCGTAATGTCTGAAGACCTTGGGACAATTATATCCTGAAATACTAGAGGAGTATATTTAAGTATACTATTCTTAAATAAATTCGGAGGTACGTTTGTTGGGATTGATGCAATAAACGTCAATGTATTTTATAGCTATTCAAGTAATTCACTATCGGTCGAAAGTGCGCGCGGAACTGGAAACAGTTGGATTTAGGTTAAATAATTTCTTGACTAATGAATAATATGGAATTAAAATACTTTTTCCGGTTTATAGATATAAGTACACGGGAAATTAAATGTGCTAAATCTGACGAATTATTTCAAGTGAGATTCGTGAAAAATTTTGGTTGTGTGTGTATATCATTATAATTTCTCATAGTTGAATTTAATGTGTAAGGAATGAGTACCCGTGCAGCGCTGCGTACCCAGCTAGTCTAAGAAATCAAATTGACTGTTTGTGTGAGTGTGTTCTGCATACAAATCTACATCCGTGGAGCAAATTTGACCAAATTTCCTACATGTGTTCCTTTCGAACCGGAAACAAACACTGTGGCGGTGAGATAAGTCTACCACCGTCGGGGGTAGGACGGGGGCAGGTAATTTTCAAACATCCAAAAAGGCTGGATAATTTTTTTTTTAGTCAATGAGAATGATAGTGTTTCTACCGATGTAGATTCAGTATAATTTCAACCGATTTCGGCATAGGCGGGGAGCACCATTAGGGATGGGGGTGGTGGGGCGTTACTGAGTTTAATTATGACAGCCCGGGCAACGCCAGGAACCCAGGTAGTAGGCTGTAAATTGAGTTAATGGCTAAGGATAACTGCATTGTCTTTGCATTGATAACAGTTTCATGAGGAATATCGTTAGTATGACTTTATAATAGAGTTAACTGTATTATCTTAGTTTTAACAGTACGTTAAGACTACCACGGCACATATGAATTGAAATTGAAGGAGGATGATAATGAAACATTGAATTGCGCTGTGTGTGGGATCGCGAATATTCCCTCCATTCCTGTTGCAATTGCAGTGCAATGTAGATAACAGCCCGTCAACGTCGACTATGCACGTCTAGTTGTCAGTATTGACAGTGGGAAGTGAGAGGATTAGTTGTAGCACAAATGCGCGATGCAAATGTTGCTCTTTTATTATCCGAGAGGGAAATTGTCGTTATTAGTGTACACCGTCGCTAAAAATTTTATTTTAATTCATTGTTGTATCATTGACGAGTAACGTAATATTTTTCATTTTATCTGTCATCAACTTAAGTCTTTATTACGGTACGAAAGTTATCCTACTCTTCGTGATTTCGCAGAATCCGGATTCTTGACGACTTGGAGTGGTTTTTCTTTCCGACTGGTTTTAAGGATTATCTCAAACATTTGTTTACCTCACGGTATTACTATATAGATCGTTAGAAGACATCAGATTTTTATTTTTTCCATTCAAACCCAAGCTTCTTTTAGGCAAAAATATTCGACGTCTGCATAGTTGAGTTACTATTAATTTTTTTAATCTTTGATTGTAAAGATCATTCCCACTGTTTATATCAACGCCAAATACGTCGTGAAATAAAATAAGATACCAATAAAATTAGCGTAATTCCTGGCTAAGACAACTCTTGTTTTGTAATTAGCGTTCTTACTTTTGTCCAATTAAGCTATTTTAAGTAGCTCATTAAAACGCTGTACAGTATATTAGGTCGATATTAAGATTTTAAAATGATTAATAATTTTCTGATTGTCGTATTCCTCCTTTTTCCATTATTATTGTACACAATAACATGTTATTATCCGAGTGACCTAGAGACAGTGCGCGACTTGATCTCAGTCTTATCGGTCCAGTGACAATGAACTTATGAGATTGGATCCTCAGCTAGATGTGATATACCTGTTTTTTTTTCTTATTATTTGTGTAAGTCTTTCTTTCGAAACAGCCTGTGTCCTGTTCGCGCGGGACTCACGCCTCGACTTAATTATCTACTTTAATGAATCTCTGTAATTGAAATCCAGCAAGGAGCAAGTGTGTTTGGCGAGCAACGTTGCCATGTCTTGGTCATAAACGGAGTCACTAATTGGCCCCAGCGAAATTTACTTCAGGCAAAAGTTCCGAAGCAGTTTTGAAACACCACTGGCAAAATATCTACAGCAAATAATCACTGCGAAAGTATTTGCCCGTTATTTATAGGACAAGAGTTCGCATAACTCAGGTGAAATATGTTACGCATTGTTCCATGCTGGAGCCAAAGGAATAATGCAGTCAATTAGTTCTGTACAAAGGCACCGAAATAGCTGTAACCAAAATCTCAACCGGATTGTAAACCTAATGAACATTTATGTTTCGTCGAGGTGGAGGGCTTGCCAAGTGACAGTCTCGGAGTGATATTTAAATTATAATAGTATATTGTTACAACGCTATGCAATTTCTTACAACAACCATTCAATGAGCGTCAGTTCTAATTACAGTTACGTGTTACAGTGTTCCTGCGATACTCGCTCTGCTATGAGATCCCCTATACCACTCATTGTTGCCAACTCTCAAAAAACAAAAATCACAGCCCGTTATGGTTAGAGAACATGCCATGAGTTATTAGAGAAGCGTTCGTATGTTATATATATTGTAATAAACAAATAAATAAGTCGTTTAATTTATATTTAATTACATGAATTTATCTCACGTTAAGCGTCAAAATGTAATAATTAAATGGAAGGCTTTTTATTAAATGAAAAGATCGAAATTAACAAACAAAATATTTATTTTATTTTGTGGTAATCACTCAAAAACAAATACAATTTAAAATAGAACGAAATCTGACTTCTATTCTTTAATTACGTTTACATAAATCATTAATTTTGTATTTTGTTACTCACATCTGTTCAGCTGGTTCCAGCATTCCTTTTGTTTTCGGAAATACACTATTGCAAAAAAAAAATTACACTGATTCTAATATTGACTCACAGATTTTACACTCTATAAGTCAACCTTGGTAGGCTCCCAGGAACTCGGATGATCCTCCTTTTTGTCAGCTATCTGGTGACCGCTTGCTTTATATGAATGCTGTGATTCATAGATTTGCTGCACTCCTTTCCTGGCTGCTGATAGACGTAAAAAACTGCTAACTTAGCGATATTTACGATTTAAATGCTTCCGTGAATGTTTTTACTGTGTCTTCAACTCACAACTTTGTTTAACAATAATACATTAAACCACGACTAGTATCTGCTCTAGTATTATTCCTTCTGTTCTCTGTAATGTCCCGCCACTAACTAACTCTGTTATATTCTAGTGACCAACTAACTATCGTAGTCTCGAATTTTAGCGCGCATACGCCATTTTGACTTTCCGACAAAGTAACGGAACCCGGCTACATTGTTGCTTTGGAAGCTCCTGCCGCTACAATTGAATTTTATTAAAACCAATTAATGTCCTAATTAATTGGCGTTACAATATATATAAAGCATGTTCAGAAAGTAAGTGTACTTGATTTTTATATATTTTTTGAAAAGGTGTATTTGAAAAATATTACAGGATATTGTTGATACACTTGTTGACTACTTTTCCACATCGAACCCCGTTCATTTCATGTGGTGCGTCGTGGCTCAAGCTTCATTATGCCCTTCTCGAAGAACTCTCCCGCCAGCTCCTTCCCCCACTTTAGAACATTTTTCTGAATCCTGATAGTTAGTTGAAATTTTAATTACACCCACGTGTGCCTTCAGGGAGGTGAAAAGATGAAAATCTGAAGGCGCCAATTCAGAGAAAAAGGGGGTGATGGTAGTTGATAACATCACAAACAAATAAATCCAAGGGCGCCTTAGTGGATAGGGCTGTGTGAGGACGGACGTTGTCCTCCAACGAGCACATTCCTCTCGTCAGCATTCCCATCATTTTGAATGCTCCTTTTGATTTTTTTCGGGTCTCGCAGTATAGTGGTGCACTGATGGTCTCACCCCTGAACCAAAAATTCGACCAAAATGATGCCTTTCGGACCCAAAACACTGAGGCCATGATTTTTTTTTTGGCTGGGAAAGTGGTTTCCACTCCTGTCCGCCTTGAACATTTTTTTTCTGCCTCCACTAAACTCCATGCACAGCTCGTTCTGTTCTCAACACCTTCACCGTAATCCGGTTCGTTTCGCGAAAAAAATATTCGGTTGTTGTTATTCCTTCCGCGAGTAGGAAGCAGATCATAGAACGTGGCTCGCACTTGGCGAGATTTTTCACCGACATATTTCACGCAACTGGAAAATTTAACGTGAGTTTACGTATTACAGTGTTTCTGCGATACTCGCTCTGCTAGGAGATACACCTCTACCACTCAGTGTTGCCAACTCTCAAAAAAAGCCCGTTATGGTCAGAGTACATGCCATGAGTTATGAGAGAAGCGTTCGTATGTTAACGTAAAAGTAGGCTACTGAAATTTCCACTTAATGGGGAATTAATTTGTTATTATTAATCTAAAAATGCAAATATTAAATACGAGGATGTTTTATTTCGTCTGCTGTATGTAGAAAAAAACATGTCCCCATGATTGTGTCATATCAACTATTACTTCAAACATATGCTTTATCTCGCTAAAATGTCACGTGAGTCATTCGAATACGGAAATGAAGTCCAGTTATGATTCTATTATTCCGTTATGGTCATATGGTAATATTTTCTGTCATAGCTGATTTCTTATCTGGATATTCAGTCCATATTAGAAATGAAAGTTGAGGTTACCCTTTCAGCGTATTTTTATAGCCAGTTTAATTCTACTGGTATAAAGACTATAAAAACGATGGAAGGACAGTTGCTATTTTACAAAATTTTTTTACTGCTATCCGCCCATAAAGTTAAGTAATACCGGTTGAGCTATAAAGTGGAATACATTCATTTATGTGCTACTAATACGCCTTTTTGGAGGCTGCATTTAAAAATCATAATGCCGAGTCCAGGTAGCCGTCGGGTGAACACGTGTGTTAGGGGGAAATTTAGCGCAAATGACACGGAAGTCCGCTGAAGCTGCTTGCAAGAACTAAGCCCTGTTGAAAAGATTAGACGACTGCAAACGCAAAAAAAAAAAACGCGGAAGCGTTGCTTTAATTTATAAATGCGAGGCAGGGAATGTGACGCACCGCTTCGTCTTTCCGTGCCTACGTCAGAGTTCAGGTATCAATATTCAATCATTTTAGTGACCCGGAAGGTTCCGCTTAGATTTGTAACCCCAATGCTGCACATAAAGCGGAAGAGCTTCAGAAGCTGTTATACAGGGAGGAGAGAACGGGAAACCTGAAAGTAGATTCTAATTGGTATCGGGTAGAGGAGGATGTGAAAGGAGTTTGGAAGCGAATTTTTAGTTTGTGAAATCGTCAATCCACGTGATGATTTGGCAGTAGTGGTGAAAGGAACCGAGATATTCGTTGAGTGACTAGGATGAATATATAGAAGTTGTAAGAACATATAAAACTATTTTCCGTATTGTGTTGCCCGGTTACTATGACCTTGACCTTCTTACCAGGTGAAGAGTTATAAATCTCACGAGATACTCAGTCGCAGAGGGTTAGCACTTGAATATGGTCGTGATGGGAAATGTCGGTTAGAACTCCCGTGAAACTTTAAAGTTTTCAAAGAGAGACCATAGGTTATTTTAACTTTATCCCGTTCCCCAAATTTTAGTCGACGCTAAAGGGAGCACGTTTTTTTCAACTGTGGTTTGAGCAGTGAAATGAATGCACTTCTGCATGTTGAATCAATTACGACCACCAGTCATAGGAGAATAAACAAAGTGTCGTTTTTTGTCAGCCATTGTAACTTATCGTCCATTGAAATTACTCGATTTTTAGGAACTCATTGACGTAAATATAAGGAAATTTTATCAACAAAAAACGCAACGATTATTGTTAAAACGCAACGATTATTGTTAAAACGCAACGATTATTGTTAAAACGCAACGATTATTGTTAAAACGCAACGATTATTGTTAAAACGCAACGATTATTGTTAAAACGCAACGATTATTGTTAAAACGCAACGATTATTGTTAAAACGCAACGATTATTGTTAAAACGCAACGATTATTGTTAAAACGCAACGATTATTGTTAAAACGCAACGATTATTGTTAAAACGCCCCGCAACTGTTTTAACTTTCTTGCACTCTCTACGATAAATTTTATAATTAAAGACCCCAATTCTTAACATTTCCCCGGGTTTAAAGTGTTAATATAATCGCGACGGGACATTGAAACGGTCAACGGAAAATCATTCTAATATGAATGATCGAAAGTCGACAGACAACGGACTCGAACTTTGAATGGAAATGCATTGCGAGAGTAATGTTTGAGAACTTGTGAAGACGGAAAAAAGTATCGTAATAAATTTACAGGTTACCTCAAAGTTTTCTCGATGAAGTTAGACATTAGAAAGACGTTCAACGGAGCAGCGTTATACGTGACAGTAGTGTCACGATATTCGCAGCACTGCCAAAGTAGTTCTCAAATATATTCCCGTGTAAACACAAATTTCACGTTATCAGTGACATTTCATTCGAGAATCAATGCAGGACAGTTTTCCATATTACACTGTCGAGAGGTAAAAATTGAAGAATAAATTAACATATTTTTTTTTTTGTATCGAAAAGTACTTTTATTTATGTACCAACTATAAAATTTAAATGAGCAACACTTTAAAGTAAATCCTTTTAAACGTTCATGAAGTACACGTTCCATGACCATGAATATTGCGCGGAACGAGACGTGAATCTACTTCCATTGATTCATAACGTTCTGTCCCACTAAGCTCATGTCCACTTTATAGCATATATTTATTAAGCTTCTGCAAGTATTCAGGATTATGCAGAATTATATTTCCGAACCCGATATTCCTGCTATCTTACAGATGTTTACGTTTGATAGCCTTGATTTTACATTCGGATCGACTGGAAAAGCGGTACTGTGTTCTTAACATAATAAAAAAAAACAAGAATTTATGACCAATGAAATGGGAAGATTTTTTTTTTATTTGGTCATTTTTAAAGTTTTGAAAGGTCAATACTATTAATTGAAGTGGATTCTTCGCTAATCGAAATTCATGGTACGTTCAGTTCGAAAGTAGTGTACGTGTTTTGGCAGTTTCTCAGGAAGACGCCAATCCTGATCCCCAACCTGCAATTATTGCTCGTGATCCTGTAATGGCATTGCTTTAATTACGGGTTATTAAGCCATGTCTGGTGCTATTGCAGCGTACTAATAGTGGGACTCTGACACGATTTAAACTGCCAATAAAAACACATGGCGCTTAACGCGCGACATATTCCCTTGTATTCTTACACTGGATACGGCAAATGTTTGGCTTCATTACGCACTATGTTGCCTGAAGATTAAGATACACCAAATCCATTGAGACTGTGTCTATTCACTCGTCTCATGCAATTTCCAGACACTTGCAACTAACGGAATTAAATTCGTAGAAACAGTTCTTGGATACGTGAGATGAACGTTGCTGAAATTCAATTTAAAAACACGTTTTCTTATACCTTTAAAATTTTATGATAAAATCAATAAATTTATAACAGATGCTGATACAGCTTCCATTCTTCAAATTTGTATCTTCAAGTTCATAATCGCCATTATAATGACGAAACTGGGAACTGTCTAGAAAGTAAATCAGTATCTTTTAATAATATGTCATTATTTCCATTGACGACAAAATTGTTAATAAATTACGATGCTCGTATGAATTTGGGTTGGAGGTCGGGTAAGCTCTTGTTAGTGCGGAACGTATACCTCCGTCTTAATGTTTTATTTATAACTACCTTGATGCCCGGCGTTGCCTGTGTACTTATTTATATAAACCCGAAAAAGTATTTAATTCTATATTAATATTTAGTGATTTAACCTACACCTAACTGTTCCTAGCTCCGTACATACTTTCGACCGATACTGCTTTAATTGAACAGCTGTAAAATACATTGAAAGTTATTGCATCAATCCCAACAAACATAATTCCGAATTTATTTACGAATAGAATACTTGAATACACTCCTCGAGTTTTGCTGGATATAATTGTCCTACTGTCGTCAGACACTACGAAAGATTAAATTGATGAAATTGTTAGCTAGATTCACAGTGTAAACAAATAGGCGCCATATTGGAGTCATTAATATGGCACGAAAATATCCGCAAGAATAGTAAATTATCACTCGATGGAGTGTTGATGGATAAAATTATACTTTTTAATTAATGAAAATATTTTTGCTTTATTTTATTACGGAAAAATGAACTATTTCCTTTGTTCGTCGCGTAGTAACGTCTTTCTCTCGCGTGACGTCATTGTCTCTTGACGCGCAGTAATTTAACACTTAATCAACACGATTTTTAATTATAATTCTTTCCACATGTATGCTAGGGGTTTCTCACCATCACAGTACCATTTCTCGTGGTTTCTCACCATCACAGTACCATTTCTCGTGGTTTGTCACCACTCACAGTACCATTTCTCGTGGTTTGTCACCACTCACAGTACCATTTCTCGTGGTTTGTCACCACTCACAGTACCATTTCTCGTGGTTTGTCACCACTCACAGTACCATTTCTCGTGGTTTGTCACCACTCACAGTACCATTTCTCGTGGTTTGTCACCACTCACAGTACCATTTCTCGTGGTTTGTCACCACTCACAGTACCATTTCTCGTGGTTTGTCACCCCTCACAGTACCATTTCTCGTGGTTTGTCACCCCTCACAGTACCATTTCTCGTGGTTTGTCACCCCTCACAGTACCATTTCTCGTGGTTTGTCACCCCTCACAGTACCATTTCTCGTGGTTTCAAGAATGTGTACCAATTTTTGCTGTAATATGCCCACGCGTTTAAATTTGTATAAAGATTTGCGTAAATACATACATACAAATATACATCCTTTTTTTATTATATAGATAATCAGATGTTCAGGCCTCTACAACGAGACAAGATAACGTTATTCTTTCCTTTCTTCTTGGCAATACAGCCAAATGACACCTCCGGGATGATTTGGAGTGACCGTAAGAATTTTAATGACCCCCCACTTTTTTAACGGTCACAAATAAATTTGGTTATCAATTTGTCAGAGCACTGACATATTTATACGGTGTTCCATAATAATCGTGACCTATTTTGTGAAAAGTCTTCTCATATTGGATAACCGTTAAAGATAGATATCCGACGTACTGAAGTATTAATTAACAATTTAGATCTTATTCATGTGGAACTAATAATTTTATTAAACAGAAAATTCGTATGTTTGGCCATGATGTTTGTCGTTAATTTAGTTGATATTATTTTTGTTTTAGAAAAATTAAACATCATTTTCTAATTGCGATACAGATATTAGTGTATATGAGATGTAATTCTCGATTTTTAGACTTTGCTTATAATTAATAATTTATAAATTTTTATTCTGAAGGCAATAAATGCTATGAATATATCTAAATTTTATTCATTCGAGAATGGTAAAAAATGGGGTTATCAGAATTATTATTCTATATAAAAGTATGTCTGCATAATTTCAAATTTTCATATTCATAGATCGGATATCTTAATATTGAATTTTTCAGTAAAATTGATATTTGCTTCCCCGAAGCGTAAATAAGAGAGAAATTCCAACTAAAAATATTTTCATAGGTTATAAATGTTGGACGTTCCATGTAATGAATATGAATGTGAAATAGGTCCATTTGAAGGCAATATTCTTTTACATGAAATTTTAAATAATATAGAGTAGAAAAATATTCTAATTAATGAATAAGGTACACTTACGTAAATATCTTTTTAAAGTATGAACTCAAGTGTATTACATTATTGTAATGCTGACTTGTATGCAATTTTTCTGTTTTTGTTCAGGTTGATCGAAAGCTTCAAAGACTGTGAGTGTTATTTCCCCTAATATTGACATGAAACAGTATATTATTTAAATATATGTAATTGTAATGAATGTTGAAGTATGTATTTTGAATCCGCAGGCATCAAATTTCACTGAACAGGAGTGACGCAAGTAATATTCTAATTTTTCGTCTTGTGCATGCGTGAATTTTATATGAATTCAAAATCGCATCAAATGAAGTCAAACATGTAACTGACGAGTCTCGGAGCAACTTCGAGGAAGTTTGATGGCTAACATACTTTCGCGTACAGCGTCGGGGAAATTATTCATAAAGGTCTCTAGATCAGAAATGATGTGAGCTGAAACGCTGGCAATAAACTGTGGAAATGGAACGAGATCTCTTTACTGTCCTGATACTATAAAGGAATAAAGTTTCATTGCGTTAACTTCAGTAGCGTTACAAAACGTCCCTCAGGCAAGACACTTTTATAACTAAAGAATTGGGAACACAAATGTTTGAATATAATTTTAAAGTATGCTTTGACGTAACGCGACCTATTTTACTTGAATCGTGTGATGTTATGTAACTAGTGACAGTAAAACGTATTCGATATGTTTAATATCATGAAAGTAGCTTGATTTCTTACATAATTGTTTATACAGTTTGTAGCATTTGTTTTTAAACAGAAGTAATAAAAGATTGATGGTGGTTTGACAATCAAGACGGAACCAAATAAAAGCAAAATATTTTATTGCTTTATAAACATAAAAATTTTGTCTTAAAATTACGTTTTTTTTCCAACGTTTGATATAGATTTTTAAAACTTTTTTGTAATATAATTTTTTAAAAAATTAGGTTCATCAATACTTTACGAATTTTAACAATTATTAAATTCCAAGAATGTTGAAAATTAAATTTTAATATTTTTTTACATTTTATTATTCCTTAGAACATTTAAGATACAAGAATATTGTTGTCTTTCATATTAGATAAATTATTATAATAAGAAAACGAAAACTTGTTATATAATTTGTGATTTTAAATATTATATGGTTTGTTCTTTTCACCACTTATGACAAAAAAATCTGTTACCGTAGAACTGATGAAAGTACTGAAACGCCGTTGTGTTGCATATATAATTTTAATTGTCTGCCATAATGGTTGTTAAATAACTTAATTAAGATAACTCAAATTAACACGTATTAAAATTTATTTTAATCTTATGTTTTAAAATATCACAGTAAAATTTTTAATTAGTGAGAAACGTATTTAAAAGTACTTTATTAGTGAGAAACGTATTTAAAAGTACTTTATTAGTGAGAAACGTATTTAAAAATACTTAATTAGTGAGAAACGTATTTAAAAGTACTTAATTAGTGAGAAACGTATTTAAAACTACTTAATTAGTGAGAAACGTATTTAAAACTACTTAATTAGTGTATAAATTTATTAATTCATCATGCGACGCGTTTATGATAAATTATGTGATAGGAATTTGCGTATGACAATTAATTGAAATTAATTTTTCTGTCGACTAACCCCATTAAATTAAATTTATTGAGATTAAATAATAAAGATGGATTACTATTTTTTGTTTGTTCGAATCATTTTTTTTTAAGTTTTTGCCAAAATAAAAATTAAACGCCGTAGGAACAATGTTGTTGAAATATTAATAAAGATTCAATTAACTCCTTCCAGTACTCATATAGATTAATATTTCTTGCTTAATTGATAGGCAAAAGTCAATAATACCCTTTTTTTTTCGGATATTATTTCATCGCTTGTGACTTCACAGCAGTGACAGAATTTGATACGATAATTAATTTCTGGAATGCGCACTTTGAGTTTTTACTAGAGCCATTTACTTACTCGTTAGAATATATTTTTAATACTCAATTACTTCACTGAATCCTTATTGTTGATGCTTTAATTACAATAACGAAATACACTTCCCATAAACCGTACTGTTAGTTACTCTTGAAAATTATGTATGTAAATGATGGAGAATTATTTTTCATAAATATTTTCATTTAAGAAAAATTTCTTTTTTTGTAATCCATTTAATTGTTTCTGAAACTTCTTTGACTTGAATTTTTACTAAATTGGAATTTTAATCGCTTAGACGACAATGTATTTTTTTTAAAAAAAATGTTGAATATATTAACAGAGTAAATGGAGTTTAAGAAAACGTAACTAGTTATTGTTTTGATTTTTTTTTTGTGAAATATACCAAATTTTTGAAGGTGAATGATTACATTCATTTTGCATTGCTCCTATAATTTCTAAACAACCAAAGTAATTATTCGTTTATGTACCTACTGATAATTAATAATCAAATGATTAAAAAAATTAATTCATTAAATATTCCCTTACGTATTTTGATATTTCACTATAAATTATAGCGTTAGTTCGGGCTGACCATTTACGTAATTGTTTTAAAAATATAACAAGACTGACAACGATATATAATCAGTCACAAGACTCTTAAAATGAGTAAAAATAAATGACTCAAAATAAACTGTGTATATTTTTTTAGTTAGCCAATAAAATGCTAGCCTTCCCGTTTATCCAGTTCGGTCTGCTGAAAAAATTAGTTGGCATCTAACTTTTACGATTGGAAATAAATAAATATTTCATCTTCGTCCGTAATGGATTCCACACTTTTCGAATCGTTCACATTTTTTACTCGTCAATTAGTTGGCGAGTGCTTAAACGAATGCGACGAATATTACGCCCCCCCCCTTCCCTCACTGGTGTACTCGTAATGTAATTGTTGCATTCATGTAATGGAATTGGGGTAGCCGATGCTCATTTTTGTATCAGTTATTTTCATCAACGCTTTTCACAGGAGTTGTCTCTCTTTGCAAAACTAAAGCGAAACAAATTTCCGTTCATTTGCAGGTTGACACCGTGTTTCGAGTTATTAGCGCGGCTTCCGAATCTGCTTCAATTTAGTTAAATTCGTTTACTTTTTAGGTCACGCTGGATACGATTATCTATTTCTGTGACGTGAACTAGAATACACCAACAACCAACACGACCTTCTTGCTGGCGTTCCAATTAGCGCCAATTTGAAGCCAATAATAGCCGGGATATAATCCACGAGTGGACAGGTCACAAACTTACGCCAATTGGATTCGCTTAACCAGCAGTATTAGTTTACAGCTCACCAGAAAAAAATCTATTAACTCACGATTCTGACAGAATTGCTGAATTAGTCGAATGGCACTTCGGTGCGTTGAGAATAGTTATAGGATTACTAATTACACATTCTTCGAATTTGTTTGTACTCTCAAAAAAAATAGCATTAATTAGCTTTAATAACACAGCAATATTAGTCATTTTAGACACTTGAAGCCGTTGAGTATATACAAACTGTACGTAATGTTCTGAATGTTAAATATTTTAGAATGGTGTGATACCATAAATTTTCTATGAATTATTTTCCAAAACTTGGCTAATATTTATAGCTGTTAATTTCTATGCTTCGTATAGACATAAATAATTATTCTAAAAAATATTCGTTTTAGTGCAGTTTTCCCTAGTAAAAATATAAGTTCTCTAAATGCATTGAGAAGTTTTTGACTTCCTTGGGACTAGGCAAATTACAACTAATTTCGTACACGTGTTCCTATCGAACAGGACAGAAACAGCTGTGTTGGTAAGGCACGACTACTACCTCCAGGGGCGGCAGTGTACGGGGGTGGACATTTTTAAACTAGCTCAAACAGCCGATTTTTGCGTCAGATTAATTAATTGTCGGGGTCAATAAAATTGATAGTGTTTTTCTCGATGTTTTTTTTTGTGTAAAAGTTCTACCCCTTTTGACAAAGGAGGGGAACACTTTTAAGGGGTGGACGGGCTTTACAAAAACAAAATAACGATATTGGTGTCAAATCCGGTCTTATGGATGTCGCTGAGTTTAATTATGGAACCCGGGGACCCAGCTAGTTAAAATAATGCTCTAGAAGTGTTTCAACAGAGTAATATGTGATGTGATCAGCATAATTTTTTACATAAAGTAGTAGTTTTAATTTTCCCCCTTTAATACTGCCACTTAATGTTAAAAAGAATGATTTTTCCATAATATATTTTATTTGGAAAATAAATATATTTTTTTTTTCGCTGAAAGAAATGAACCTACCTCAGAGTTGCCTTAAACCATGAAGCTATCATAAATTGTCAGTCTGCTGAGTGTTACATCGTCAACATTGTCCAAAACCGCTTTGTCCAGGTTTCACTATTTTGGAAATTAAATTTAGAATTTTCCGGGTATTTATCATACAAATCTTAGAAAAAGAACAATATTAGAATTGGTATGCTGTGCAAAATTACTAACATTATTTGTTATTTCATTGAAGTCAGGACTGGCTGTATTTAGGAAATTATTAATCATAAAATTTCCCCTAGGTTTGCAGTTTTATGAACTATATCACGTCTGACAAATTATACGCGTATTCGACTGTTCACGCTGTATTGATATAAAGAGAAGCAATAAAGCAGAACGCTGTTGATTTTTTAAATTTCATTTCAGCTTGTTATAACCGAATTAAACAACCGGTAAATTGGTAATTTATCATTTCATAGTACGTTAAAACTCTTTGAAACACAAATTACATGAAATTTATTTTTCACGCTGTGACATTACTCGTCTGTCTCCATGGTGATTTGGCACCATATTCTGGTAAAATGGATTAATCTCTGCGAGTATAAATGGCATTATCGCAGCTGAACGTCTGACAGTGTTATACGTGTCGTGTGAATTCGTTGTACATCTCAGGTCTGGAAATTCTCTTGTGGATTGAAATAAAAGTTATAGAATACTTTTCCAGCCGAATCACTCCCGTGCTGATGTGTCATAAATTTGAAAATTGTGGGAGTCGCTCCACCAATGTGAGATTGTGTTTTCAGCATGATGTTGGTTCGAAGTAATCCATTTTCTGAACCGTTATTATAACTGGACATTTGTTGTTCCTGTTTATAAAAGTTGGGAATTTTTCCTAACCTTGGTTGTTCTTGCATCATATATACGTATTAAATTATTTAATAATTGATCTTACATTGTAACCTGGGTAACGTAGGTTTGTATAAGTTTTGGAAAAATACCCTTCAATGTTTCATGCGTTTGGGGAGAAATTGGACTGAATAAAATATCCCATGTGTAAATGTGACGAATTGTTCCGAGAATGGACCTCATCACTTCTGAAATATAATTTATATCCACAGCTTTGGTACGTTTGCGCTATTCAAGTACCAAACCGAGGAAATTCTGAGCTTCTTACATCACGGCCATTTCTTTACAATGCTTATCTCACAGCTGACAAACTTAAAGCAGATGGCTTCGCGCCCTTAAAAGCAGGGCATATGAATTCCTTCACCAGATACGGGGTCCAACCACTTAACACACAAGCTTTCATGTGGGCTTGAGGGGGACCGTCAGACAGAAAGACACATTCATAGCAATGTGTAGAAGCAGCAGATATTTACTCTGTATTACTAATTGGAATTTCTTTTCATAGCGTGAATTGGTAATGAAAAATTCCATTCACTGCATCCTAGTTCTTACCAGGAACGAAGAGATAGTCCCAGTATTTCCATGAACTATACTTGTTAAGGTAACATAGCGTGGCTTAGAAACTGTTTGTGCAGAATGATGTTTAGGATCCCGATTACAGGAACTTCAAGCCATATCTCATATTATTAAAAAAAAAGTAGTATAAACAATATGCACGACATCACCAGAACCTTGCGTAGAAATATCATCGTTGCCTTTTTGAAACATGTTTGGTATCGCACCTTACTGGTGGTTTAGTTTCAAGTCTGAGTTGATTTATATTGGCCGTCGCAGCTGCTCAGTTATTTTATTAAGCTGCACTCAGTTCATTCGTAGATGGTATTCTGCATGGTACAGTAGACGTTGTTGTGTCGGTATAGCTGTTTCTCTTGTTTACATCGCATCGTTGCGTTAGTTGTTTCAGCTCAGTTGAATGTGCTTCGAACTGAGTACATAGCTCCTGTGTTTCATTTATACTCCCGGCCTAGTTACACACAGCGTTCACACCATTAGATTTGGTCGCTTAATTGCGTCAGAAGGTAGGGGGAGTTGGATTCTAAGCAATTATGCTTCAAAAAGGACCAAAATTATACGCTTCTGTAGGGCAGTGTTTCACCTTCGATTTTAGAGCAGCGGATCCGATCAGTGATAAGGGTTAACAAGCCAAAGACGGGTAAAGATCTCAGGGGTATTGATGAAATTAACACCCTGAGAAAAGATAGTTGAATGTGCTTCGAACGGAGTACATGGCTCCTGTGTTTCAGTTAGACTCCAGGTATATTTACACACAGCGTTCACACCATTGGATTTGGTCGCTTCTTGCGTCAGAAGGTAGAAGAGTTGGATTCTAAACATTTGTGTGCTTCAACAAGGACCAAAATTATACGCTGCTGTAGGGCAGTGTTTTACCTTAGATTTTAGTGTAGCGGATCCGATCAGTGGTTAGGGTTAACGAGCCAAAGACGGGTAAAGATCTCAGGGGTATTGATGAAATTAACACCCTGCGAAAAACCAGCAATATAGATAGCTCAGCCTGCAAATCCTATCTCCTGTGGTGGCTCTTGGCAATACAGCTTGCTATAGCAAAGTGGAGAAGGGTGTTAAATACGGTTGAAAATCATATCGGCTTGTGCAAAAGTGGAAACGAGTGCACTACAGTGCTGATAAAACCCGGTAATTTGCAAACCCCACTCCGCAATAAACGTTACGACTTATTTACCCTCGCTATAGTTTGTTTCAGGAAAAGGAAATATTAATGAATATATTTGTCCGTTTTTAAATGGGGAGTGTCCTTGATAATATTTATTTTGGTGGATATTTGTTAGTTTTGCAGGTGAGCGTGGGTGGAGCTAGGGGGAGGCCTGTGAGATATGAACGTCGCTGTAGGATAATTGCCAACTGGCTTCCATCCCGTTGCCCCTTTCTCTAGACGGTGTATTCCATTCAGGAAGATTGTACAAAACTGGAAAAATAAATAAAATGCTCATCGGTGAAGTGCTTGACGATTCTTTTAACTAGAACGAAATGTCTATTAAGTTATACGTGTTTTAAAAGAATTTGAACCATTTTTCCAAACACAGGAACGCATTTCCACGTCACATAAATTTATTATTTTTTAAAAAATCATTCCAATTTTGATATTTTCAATAGTGCCCTACATATCTTTACTATTTTACTTACTCGTTAAGTACAGAGTCATAAACAATAATTTTAGCGTTTTTACATGTTTTATCGTGCTTCGAAGAGATGCGTATTTTATCTATATATATAAAAATGAATTGCTGTTCGTTAGTCTCACTAAAACTCGAGAACGGCTGAACGGATTTATCTTATCTTAGTCTTGAAATGTTCGTGGAGGTCTAGGGAAGGTTTAAAAGTCGAGAAAAAATCGAATAATTTCCGGGAAAACCCTAAAAACAGCCGTTTTCTATTTCCCATACAAACGTTTTCTAAATAAAATACAAATTTACACCAGTCGAGCAGTTTTCACCAAATTTTGTACACGTGTTCTTTGCGACCAGGAAACAAACACTGTCGGGGTGAGACGCGTCTTTCACCCCCCAGAAGCGGGGGTGGAAATATTTAAACATACTAAAACAGCCAATATTTGAGTCGGATAAATATTTTTAATGGGTCAAAGATATTGATAGTGTTTCTACCAATGTTATCTGAATACAATTTTCATCCCCTACGCCCTGTGAAAAGGACACCCTTCGGGTTTGGGGTGGAGATGCTTTACAGTAAAGTAACGCGAATACAACCGAGATTGGAGTCAAATCAAAGGTTATGGAAGTCACTGTGTTTAGTTACGACATTCAAATTGGCATTTACCCCTCAGATGCAGGGGTAGCGGGGTGAAAATTTTGGAACATGCAAACACGGCAGATATTTGCGTTGAAGAAATATTTTTCAGAGTTAATTACAATGATTAGGGTTCGAGTAGCGTTACATAAAAATTGCGCAAAAGCAGCCGTAATTGGAGTCATATCGGGGGTTATAGATATATGACATCTCGGGCACACCTGCTAGTATCTGAATAAATCTGTGATTTTTAACCAGCAACGTCATATATTTAGTTACTTCACTATCTCTTTTCTTCTGTAAATTAAAACTATCTTTAAATTGTAAATCATGAAGTGAGTGAGTCATCGGATGCTGCCTGCCAAGTTCAAATATTCGCCTGTTGTTAGTGGTAAGAAGTGAGAACGGAGCGACCCCGTTTCTAATGAAGTTTTGTTCAGGAAGCTGCGAACTCAACTCCGCCCTCTCATTCCTACGCAACATAATTTCCCGTTTTACTCCTTCCTTGCTCTCAAAATTAAGGCAACAAACGCAGTAGTTAAATCACCGCGAAGGGTGAACTGCGGTGGCGAAGCACAAGAGTCCTGACTTTCATCTCGGATTCGGGAGGGAGAGAAGCACTTTTGCCTTCGCGAATGAACCCATAAAGGTCGGGACACAGAATATCGCACCGTGCTCGATCCGCGAGTCTGCAGAGTGTTACCCTTCACTCGCTAGATTTGCGCAATATTAGGGGAAAGCAGTAGTTTCAAACATCATGGCTGTGAGCCGAGGGAGACCCTCACTTGGTTTGATTAGTTTAATATTTGTGTCGTTAGCTGTGCAGGAAACCAAAGCACAACTAGAGGTGCAGAGTCAGTTTTAAAACTTTAAAATATTTTGCTAAGACTGTCAGGACGATAATTCAATTTCGTTGCTATAAATCCATTTATTAGGAAACCTAATAGCAATCTTATTTAGACATTTTTATATTTGAATGTGTGGACATGTAAATAGTCTGTGAGAAAAAAATTAAACAATATATAAGAGTCTATAAGTACAGTAAAATAATAAATTATTTTCCATTGATTCAATATTTTTTTCTAAAAAAAAATCCCATAGCTGCTTGATACACTTCCCGTTGCATTCCTCCAATTTTTTCCCAACTGATCGAAATGTACCATTTTCTAAATACTTGAGGTGGATAATTCTGCATCCGGCCAATTTCATCGTCTTCACATATAGTTACCCAACGTTTTCTATAATTATTTGACTCCGGAGTGTTTTGGTGGAGCCAATTTTTTTTTTATCAACAGCAATTTATAGACGTTGAAACCCGTCAGGATTGCGATGAGAAAGCCGCCAAGTCAGCCACTAAATCAACCTCACGATTACGTTTAATTTTTACTGCGAGAAATCTTTTTGAGAGAAATATTTTCATACCGAATTGGAACTACTGCGATATAGTGGCCTGTGGCCTCAACAAGATCGCGCTAACTCGTCGATCACTCAACGCCGTATCGTTATTGTCCGAGCTAACTTACGTGGTAATTGATCCGCTAATTCTGTTTTATATATTGTAGCAAACGAATTAAATCTATAAAATGCTGGGGGTGAAAAAGTTGTTCACAAGCGTTGCTAGAAAGACACCAGACGCAGTAAATGGTCAGCAAAATTGGCCTGAGACATGGCTTTGGCAAGTGTATTGGTCTTTTCTATGAAGGGTCCCTTGTCGGCGAGAACCTTCGAGAGGTAGGGAGGATATTTGAACAACACCACTGATGGAAGGGATTTTGTGCGAAGTCTCCAGAGAGGAGTCGTGTTAGGAGAGCAGTTAGACTGAAAATTAATTGGTGGGAGGTGGAGGTCGTTTTGAGAATGAGGGAGCAAACATTGACGAAACAGAGGGAGCAAGTGTTACAAGGTTATTGCTGTGAATTAGAAAGTAAAAAGCAGAGGACTAAATTAAAGTTACAGTACCGAAATTAAAATGCGTCTGTATTAAAAATATACTAATTAGATTAAATAGCTATATAACAGACAAAGTAAAGTGCTAATTTAATTCCATACAAGTTTTCTGGAATTCTATTACTTAACTTTGTTTGTCATTTGGCTATTTAATCTAATTAGCTAAATTGTACCTTTTGATAATTTTAACCAGCTCTGTAGCCTTCGTAGCTACTAGAATCGGCTGCCGCCAGCCATCGAATTCTAGGAAATTGCCTGCAGGTCGACTTCCGACGAGTAACTTTGTATTAAACCCAAACCACTAATAGGCAATTTCCCATTGAAATTGAGTCTATTAATCTCAATCAACAGTGTTTTATTTGTCAATGTTAACTATTTTTATAAAAGTTATTTTTAATGAAAATTTTAAAAATTCCACTAACTTCATACTATTACAATGAGGAATACTAACGATATGGATGCCATTAAAAGAGGAAAGATTCCTGTTGTTACTTAATTTTTAATTGCCTTTTCAACAAGACAACATGAACATGTTACAGAAAATTTGATTTTATATTTTTCATTCATTCCTTTTTAAACACAGAAGTTTAACTAATCTTAGGTTCAAGAAGAATAATGGATGATCCTTATATCTGTCTACATTACCACAATATTCTAAAAATTCTAAATTTTATAAGGATTTTTAGGAACCACAAACGCCATCTAATACTTTATGTGGAGCTTCAATGAAAACATTGAACTTTCCAGATGGTTTACATTATTATTTTACTTTAACGTGACGGCGTTCGAAGAAGTAACTATTGTTAAACAATTTAACGGTACATTGAGCATATAAGAATATCGTTTGTATCGATTTTGTCTGAAATAATAATAATTTGTCGTATTTACACAAAGTTTATTTTTTTTAATGCTCAATGTTTTCTTTGATTGTAATTTCAGGCGGGGGGAAAAAGCTCGGTCAAGTGATCCCTGTCTGGCTGTTACATTTAATATAAATTGATTTAATTTCACGCTGGAGCTGAACAGTGACATGCAGCGCGCGGAACAGGTTAGAGAACATCTAATATCATTTATCCATTTGCATTACAATGTGAGCCATACAAAAACGCCGACCATCGGGGAAAGGAAGAGAATCTCTGCTCCAATTAGCAGTTATATTACCCCTAATCATCTGAGCAGCACTTTCCCATAATTGCCAACGGAAGCCATTTCAATCCAGCATTGTGGGCCAGTACCAAAGCAATGCTCTTAAATTAGAATGCAGTTTAATCTTACGGGCTTTATTATACAGAATTATTGCTTATGGAAGAATCGTAATGTTTGCTGAAACTGCATGACACGAAAGATCCTTTGTTCGTGTCAATTTAGTCGTGACAAATAAAAAAGATGCCACATGTACGTACTGGGATTTCATCGAAATTATGAAGCCACTTTAAATTTACGAGTATTGTCCAAACATTAAACGTTTCCATCACCATTTCGGAGCATTATTCGTCTGTTATCAGCATATCCTACATTGAGTTTCGTGTATTCTCCATATATTTAGGTGCCAAGTTCCAGAACCACGATACCTTCCTCTTTTCTGGTCTCCTGTAATTTTTATTCTGAGATGATCTTTTTAGTATTTCACTTACAATAAAAAAATGAATTTTGAACTGAAAACAATTAGAACGAAATATTATTGGTTCAAATTAATATTTTCGTATTATGATTCCAGAATAAATTATTCTAAGTTAAATTTGGATAAATTTTCACGATTTCACGAATACGGCTGAAAAACTATTTCCTAACCATTGCGAGGAAACTATTTTAAATTTCGCATATACAGTTTAATTTACGATTTTTATAATATAAATATTAATGGCCAAATAATAAGAATGTAATTTATTTAATAAATATTTTAAATTCTTCATAGACAAATAAAACGTTTCGTCGTTACGTTTGGACCTCTTCATTTATTAATTAAGCGAAATTGTTGCTTGCAACGTTGCGATGCAGACCAGGATTTCCGATTCTTACAATATAAATATTAATGGCCAAATAAGTCGGACTAAAATGTTTATTGAATAAATAACAAATTATTTATTGACAAATAAAACGTTTCGTCCATACATTAGGACCTCTTCAGCTATTGATTAAGCGAA
Source organism: Zhengitettix transpicula (assembly GCA_037074705.1). Classification (NCBI taxonomy): domain Eukaryota; kingdom Metazoa; phylum Arthropoda; class Insecta; order Orthoptera; family Tetrigidae; genus Zhengitettix; species Zhengitettix transpicula. The sequence goes on from CM073595.1 coordinate 7,793,378, forward strand.
ATTGTAGCTTGAAACGTTGGGTTGCAGCCGAGAGATGTCAATTAATGCCAGAAGACGTACTAGACCATATTAAAGAAGGACGAAATGTCGCGTTTGTCTATGGCGAATTTGTAATCTCTTTATTAAATATTTTATTTTGACTGATTTGGCCATTATTATTTATATAACATCTATCAAGAATGTCGGATAATTTTCAATTTACGTATATTATTATACGACGTGCATCCTGCTAATTCACTTTAGTAGCGACAATTTTTTTTTTATATTTTTGGAATGTTTGGCTGCAAGTAGGAAACGTATGTGATTACCAAACACTTTTTTAAGTGACTTATAACATTCTGAAACAACATTCTTCGAAATGATTTTTAGATTTCGTAGACTTAGTAGAGAAGTAATATTTAATTTCATTTAGTCTTTGTTTATTCTCAATTTCAGCATTTAACTGCTATTGTAAGTTTTTGTATTCATGTTCTTTCGTGAAGCTGGAGTGTGTAGGTCTAATTAAGATATTCAAGGAAGAACACTTCCTTACTCGTCGAACAACACGTGTCTGTTTTACACTCTCCTAAATATTCCTAAGATGTAGAGTACAGTAAAAGTGAGCCTTGGAGGCCTTAACACCTCTAAATATAAATTCGAAAGACTCGAGTTGTGTCGCAAGGGAATAATATTGAAGAAAGAGAAAACCAAGAGGAATTTTTGAAAGCAAGAATTTTGGGTTCATAAATTGTAATGACAATGTGTAGGAATTAAATCATGAAAATAATTTTCAATACGAATTTTAATTTTGACTACTCGGCCAATATACAATAATTTATCTTTATTTGAATGTGTTAAATATCCGTGATATTGAGAAATTACATAAAAGTTAAAGTAATAGAATACCAAAATTGTATATGACTACGAAAGTTTTTTTTTATTCACGTAACCCTTGCCTTTTTTTAAGTCCTCGGAATGTTGATACAATCTGATGATGTTAGCTGTTTCATCCCTCTGGTTTGATGACTTGATGTTACGATGTGAATTTCTTTTGGTATAACCATTTAAGATATAACCATTTAAGATATAACCATTTAAGATATAACCATTTAAGATATAACCATTTAAGATATAACCATTTAAGATATAACCATTTAAGATATAACCATTTAAGATATAACCATTTAAGATATAACCATTTAAGATATAACCATTTAAGATATAACCATTTAAGATATAACCATTTAAGATATAACCATTTAAGATATAACCATTTAAGATATAACCATTTAAGATATAACCATTTAAGATATAACCATTTAAGATATCTGTAACACGTTATTTCTCTGACTGTTGTCTCAATCTGTGTCTCTGGTGTTCTCTGTTCCTCCGGTTTGCCATTGAAATTCAACTTCTGGTGGCTCATCCAAAAAATAATAATTCTCGAATTGCGCCACAGAGGAAATTAATCCACATACATTAATATTCACAAGCTACTAAGGGATCTTAAGCTGGCTTATCTCAATTAGCACATCCTTCATATACAACCGGAAACATCTTCATTTGTGTTTCCTGATTTGACCAAGGGCGATGCATTCCCGTGTAAGCTAATATTTATAAGCAGTTAAGTAATTTTTTAACACAATAAAATGACTGTTGGTTGACTAGAATTACTGTTCTTATGATAATATTCGTTATGCTGTACTCGAGACTCCATTCGTATCAGTGTTTCTGTTAAACTTAAACGCTGACAATCCATGTGATTACTTACGTTTATCCAACAAATTCGTAAACAATACAATGTTTGTCTTTCTCTTTAAAACGTGAAGTTTTGCTATGTTCTGAATATGACATTTCTATACTCTATAAATGATTATTATTAATACTGATTTTGGGGTCCAATGAAAACCTCCGACCATTCTTCAATCCCAGCTGTACGTGGGTAAAATAAATTAAGTCCGGCTGCTTTCTGTACCTCGCGGTTTTCCGGTTCTCAATACTGGTAATTAAATATGTAAATTCAGTGACAATAGTCGTCTCGTGGGACGAGAGTCCATTGTGCCGCCTCTTGATCGATAAACTGTTGACTCATTTCGTTCGCATCGTGCCAGCTCCACAGAGACGCTTTATTTGACCAAGTTTCTCCTTGAGAGGGACATTCCACAAGTGAACCCTTTGCACGATTAAGCCACTCGGTTTAAATAGAAATAAAATCATGCACGAGTTTTTTTTAATACGAAAGGATGGGGTATGTGGACCACGTCTCAGAAAAAAAACAAGTTGCAGAACCATTGTCAACATTTATTTGTCATCATTACGAGTTTTACATAATCCATGAAGGAGCAACTGTGACAACAGCTAGGCCGTCAACGTGCTGGACTCACAATGGCGCTATTTGGGAGACAAGTAACCAATCCATTTCCAGATTCTCATTTTCGTTATTCTTGGCCATTTTGAGAGGAAAAGAAGTACGCTGCCAAGACAAAGCATTTGATTTCCATCACAGCATTAACCTGACAGATTTCAGGTAATCGATAAAAACCGTAACTGAGATAGTGAATTCGAAATCCAATCCACGCGATTACAAGATCGACGACATCGTTGGTTTAATTTTCTTAATACCTCTCACTTGTAAAAAAAGACTATCATTCCGATAAATTCTTGATGAGAAAACCGCGGCTTGACTCGAATAAATTGTAATTCACAAAGCAGAATGATGGAGATTGGATTCGAATACCTCCAAGAATGTCCTGGTCCCTTGTCCATATATTACGTTCATATTTTGAGGGCTAAGAATTTAGTAAAGTTCTTGGCTAGATGCCGACTGTTAATAAATTTTATATTGTCAGTTGCCTCTGATACGTGAACAATGCATTTAAATCTCGTTTTAGCTAAACGCGCGTTAATTTCATTATATTATTTTTATTTTAATTGACGACTTCGGTTATGTTTAGTAATAATTTACACTTTCCGTTAATAACATATTCTTCATTCATGTTTCTTTTAGTTATGCCTAATGAGCACCAGCATTTCTTTATTTTTTATATAAACGCCGTAGAAAGTGGACCTTCTGGTTAATTATGCGCCTGTAAATAACTTTTCTATGCTTTATTAATTTAAATATCTGAAGTTTTTGGCACTCAAATGGAACGTGTTTTCTTCCCTGTAAGTAGCGTTATGGCGTGTCCACAGGACGTGTTCGGGGTCCTTGTCAGTATTTATCCAGATTATGAGCGGTATAGATTGAGGTCGCGTGTGTGACCACCGTTGTTTCACTCTGTAAGCGCTTTATACGACCTTATTCGTACAACTTAAATTCATACACTTTGGCTTTTCCAGTGTTACTCCTTTACTCAGATCATTGCAACGAAACGTAACTGTACGGAAACGCTCGTTTATTTAATTATATTTCAGTTTCTTTGTCTGAGCAACTTTCCCCATATTGCATATAAAAAAATACTGTAATTATGTTCCTGAAAATGTAGTAGTCAAATTGGGTACTTGTCTCCACAATAACGAACTTGTGATTCAAGTACGTTGACGGTCTGGCAGTTGTCTCAGTTGACGTGAAATTTTCTAAGTATAATTTGTTAAATCTTACATAATGTAATAAGTAGAAAAAAAACTACGTGAGTTAAGTTACACATGGAAACTAGGAGACAAAGATATTTTGAAATCAACGTTGAGTAACCTAATTGTCTGTGAGGTCTAAAATTTTAATTTATCGTTTATTTACAGTTCAGTATATAAAACTGAGGAATATTTTTGAGCCAATAACTCTTTTGTAAACGTAGTACGTGTTTCTGTATGATCCAGGATATTTCTGAATTCGGCTTGAAATGAGATTTTAAAAATATGGACTGTGAAGGTCTGTGACGTGTTCAATATCTCTAGATTAAATTATTATCTAATACTTTAGTGACAGTTCGTAAAATGATTTATGAAAACGCGTAAAGTGCAGAAAACTGTATTTTATTGAATTTTTTTAAACAGGAAAAAATGTATTATACAACGTAAAAAAAATTAATTACAATATTACGACGTTTGGTCCACAATTTTTGTACGAGTTAAGCAATACTTTTTTATGACAAATTTGTCGTTTTTAAAATTATAATTGTCAGATTAACTTAAATTTTTATTCAATCTTATTTTTTTATATACTTCAAGCGCGTTTTTGAAAGCTTATTAATATTAACATAAACAGAAATTAAAATTATAAATGTTCCAAATTTAATGCTGATGTCGGCAAATTATATGTTAATAATCAAACCCCGTCCCAATTAAAATAATGTATCACGGAGAATATCTAAATGAAGTATACCAGGTTTACCGTACAAATAAAATATTATTCCTATTATTGTAATTATTACTAATACATAATTCATTTAAGACATTTTTCAGACAAGTAGCCTTAAAAATATTAATAAGAAGTTGTGTATTAAATGTGTCATCCGAATTTTTTATAATGGCTTTAAATTTATACAATTGTACATATTTATGTATGAGTTTTAAGACATTCCATCACAAACAGGTGTGCGTGTGTATATATATATATGTATATATATATATATATACATAATAACCAATAAAAATAAAGTAATACAATGGTACTAATAATTAAATATTATAACAAATTATAATTTATTTTATATCTATTTATAAAATATTTTGCAGAATGATAATGGGGAATATTGGCAGAGGTTCTCTTAATAAATAACAAAATTGTGTCTTAAAGATTGTTATATATATATTATTACATAATTACGATTTCATAATAGTTAATTAACTAAATCCAGTTATATATACGTTGTCTGTTTATATTATATATATATATATATATATAAATTCTCTTAATAAATAATAATAATAATAATAAGAGAAAACTACTGTGTGACTATTAAATTTTAGTCAATTTTTCATATTTTTTAATGACCTAATACGCGTTATATATATTTATTTGTAGGGGTAATATATTTATCTTTTAATGTATATTAATTACTATATATTTATATTTATATTTAATTAAATTATATTTCACAATAGATGTGTATTGAAGTGTTACCGGTTACACCCTTCTTATCTGTTCCAAACACAGTTTAATAATTTTATCACATAAAATAAATTGAATTTATTTCCTATGAGCTTCATCATTGTTACCAGTTTTATTACTGACCTTATACCACTTATTATCTCTATTTCGCAACTGAAAGGGTATCTGATAATAGGTTACGGCCGTTTTGTCGTCACCACAAACGATCTACGCGAACTCCTGAAGGGCGATAAGAAATTTGGTCCATATTGAATTATAAAATTCTTGAACACATTAATTTTGAACGCTTGTATTGTGAAGTCATAAAAGCTATTCACAGAGTAATAAACGAGACTGAATGACCAAAAAAAAGTGGAACTATCTCATCAAGGTGATAACGTTTGCGCCATTGTAGGAAGGGTAGAATTATTCTTCCTTTTTATTAAAATATAAAAACAGGAGTTGTCGCGATAACAGCGTTCACGTTCTTTAGTTTCAGATGTTTTACGGTATTTGTTCTGCTCGCTCGCCCCTTTTGTGAGTTCACGAGTGTAATCTCACATCTCAAAACTCTTCTACTCATGAGCAAGGAAGTACAAATACACATGTATTTAGGTCTATATATTTACCGCTATTTTAAATGTTTTCTTCTGAATGAGTTTTTTTGTAATAAAACTTACTGTTAAACTTTTCCCTCGGCAGTAGAAAATAATTATGAAAATCCTCTTTTGGACATCGTGGACTGCAGAATGAGAGACTGTGTATCCCGAATCGAATACTTATAAATGTTTTATAGGATACAAAGTTAAACACTGCAAACTTTTGCCTTCTTTTTTCTATTTCAGCACTAGGTAAGGCAATCTTTCATAATTCGTGGTTTAAATATCAATAGAATTTTTTTTAAATGAAATTGAAATGTCCAGACTAAACATATGGAGTACATAATGTATAAATATAAATTGCAAAAGAACCGTTCAAAGGTATTAGAACAATCATTAAAGGCATATTATGAAGAGTGTTTTTTTTAAAGAATCATTGAAATAAAAAAATAAATTTCAATAGATCTTGTGACACGATGATTCTGTCCTCTAAAATTAGTTGTTTTGGACGTAAATAAAGTCAGTTTTTTATATTACTAAAACTATTAACAAACTAACTGTTCATGGATACCAGATTTAGTTCTGTTGCGTGCTTAAAAAAGGGATGTAATCTCTTTCATCCTAAACGTAATAATATTTACATCAAATATATATATATATATATATATATATATAGTAGTAATTACATTAAATCAAAGGAAAATAAGCCTCACGTTAGACGGCAATTTGTAGTAATCATTAATCGTTCATAAAAAATGCAAAATGACAATTAAACAATTAGAATTTATAAAGAAAGCCACACGTTGAAGACGCCATTTTGTAGTGATTTAAATATTAAAATGATAGGATGTTTTAATAAGAATCAAGATTTTATTGTACAGACAATTAAATTTACATAAGTTATCAAATTAATTTGCAACATTTATTGAGAAATTAACTTTCAATTTCCCTTATTTTATTGTAAAAGATTAATTAATTAATGACTATATCTCAGGTTCGTTTACTGGGCCTGTAATAAAGAACTACTTGTTAACAATTCAATTTTATCAAGCTATCATGGACTTACTTCATCAATAGATTATTACAATGTAAAAAAACACATCAAATATGAACTTTAAATTCTAAACGAAATCTGATGATAATAGCTTTACTTATGAGTTTACAAATAGTCATTCTGTGAAATTTTAACTTACTGTCTCTGGTATTCAAGGAAATTAGGCTCGTTGTACACACACTCTTATCACAATTTATAAACGGGTCATTTTAACACTGATTCTGATACACACTTTTACTTTAGAAAATGGTTCACTGTTCGTTTAGGAAATATGCTCGTTCCAAAGTTTATCAACTGCTGTATGCAGTTACCTGGTTCCCTAAATCGAAGACAATGGTCTAAATCGAAAATATAACAATTTAGACTCTGCGCTCTAAATGTTTAGCATTGAGTATTACGTGGTTATTTCACAGACTGCAACTTGGAAAATGTTCTGTTTTCGCTGTTACTTGTATTCAGACACTTTCTGGATATTATACTTTTCGCCTGGCCACTGCTAAATTTCCAAGACGACTTTCCTGGAGCTCGCCTCCCCACAGACTCGTCTATGCGCGACTAGCGAACCAAACAGCCTACAATTACCCACATTCTTGTGTACAACCTGTGTTTTTTATGCCGCTAACAATTCCAGTACAAATTTCTGTTTATTAATTAATTTTTCCTTTTAATTATTACAATACATATTATAAATAAAATTGACTGTCTATGTGTATGTTCCGCATGGAGGAGCAAATTTGACCAAATTTTGTACACGTGTTCTTTCTAAACGGGAACAATCACTGTTGGGGTAAGACGCGACAACCACTCCCAGGGGCGGTGCTGAACGGCGGAAGAAATAATCGGAACATGCTCAAACGACGGATATTTGATTCGGAAAAAATACTTTTTTTAGGGGGGGGGTGTCAATGAGATTAAGTATTTCTCAAGATGATTTTTTTTTTGTTTAATTTCAACGCCTTTCGGCATGGGAGGGGATCGCAGTTAGAGGAGATGGAAAGTGTGTTACAAAACAATAATGCGAAAAAAATCAAGATTAGAGTGGAATCCGGGAAGTCGCTGAGTTTAACCACTAGGGGCGTGGGTGGAAGGGACCTGAAAAATTTCAAACATGTTAAACGGCCGATATTTGCGTCCAATATATATTTTGCGGGGTCAATGAGATTGATAGCATGTCTCCCGATGTTTTTCGTGAATAATTTCATTCCCTTTCGTGGAGTATCTTTATAGAAGCTGTTGGAGGGGCGTTACATAAAAATAAAGAAAAAAACTGAGATTTCTGTCAAATCCAGGATTATGGATGTCGCTGAGTTCAATTATGACAACACGGGGAACGCCGAGCACCCAGCTAGTTTGTATAAAATATTATTATTATTATTATATATATATCTTAACCTATGTAAACCAATGGTGTGATGACGATTTATGTTTATGCGACATCAAACATTTTATATAAAATAATATTATTGAATATGTAACTACCCCACAAATATTTATATATAATTTGGTTTTTTGTTATGACAATAAATTTCGATAGATATTAAAATATTAGCATTTTTATATTTTTTATTTCACAGTAATTTTTGTCACGGTGTATGGTGGAATTTTTTAATGACTACCCGCATGGTGTTAATAGTAAAGCAACGCCATTAGGTGTATACTTATAGTTACTTTAACTCACTACTAAGCACCAGGGGAAATAGAAAATTTGAGGCAAACTGAAACTAGAATTTCTTTCTCTTATTTTATCCTTGGAGCTGGAGAGAAAATCTCGCAATGTTAGTTATCTGAGTTCCGAAGTTCAGTACAAGTTCCTGATTGCATTTTATTGCCATGTGTTGCAGTGAAATTGCAGTTCACAGTCAAAGATGAACATATTGCAATTTATATTGCGTAGGTACCTAACAAACGAGTTTTCAAACAGTGTTTCCTGTGGATTCTATTTCGTGGCTTGAAGAAAACGAGCGTCTGAGGTTTACATATATATATATATATATATATATATATATATATATATATAATAAATCTTATGAATAAAATATGATGCCAAGAAATAAAATTGGTTAAATAATTTTTATTAATGAAAACTGAGTGTAATTAGTTAGTTCTTTCATGGCGGACGAGGGAACAGCATCTAAGGGAACGCATATGCAAAGTGAAATATAGTGTTTTTAAATTATTCGCCATCGTAATATCAGAAGGGAATTGTAATGAGCCTGCATTCAGTTTCTAATGTGTGTGCTATGTAATAGTCTCTAGGATAATACCCATTTGAAATTCAGTAACAGCACATCTACATGTCTGTCTCACATTTAGCATATTAATATGTGTAAAAAAGAATGTGTTGACATTGCATTTACCAATTTAAATAACCGTTTTGATCGTTTACTATGCAGGTATTCGTAGCGTACGCGATTTAACGCCATAATCTATCACATACATTCACGTCATAACCACGTACGTACGCAACACACGTCAACCACGATTTGAATTTGTCTTTCCGTATTTATTACCTCTCTCTGTTTCTCCTATTGCTGTGTTTACTCATTCTTGACGCGGTAATATATGGCCCTCTAAATTATCTTTCCTACTCGTTAGAATTCTGTTAACATTAATTTACCCTCCGATTGTATTTAATATTCTGCATGTTTCGACAACGCTGTGCTCTAGAATCTAGTTAACGATTCTTTACGATCTTCTTCAATCCTTATTTGATAATCGAGTTTTTTCTCGTGAAGAACTTTATTTTCCTTTGATAACATCTCATGGCTGTTGAAAGGGAAGCGGAATTATGTCTAACGTGTGGCTCTTTATCAACATTCGTTCTAACGAAATAAAACCATCTCCTTTTCTTTCCTAGATTCATTTATTTCCGTGAAAATTTTGATGTTTCCCGTATTTTTAGTGTTCAATTAATCCATATATATATATATATATATATATATATATATCTGCTTGAATAATCTGAAGAGAGAACGAGAAAATGGCGTATTGATAACCCGTAATGCAATTTTTCGAGTATTATTGGTAAATGCAGCACACAAATGTGCCACCAGATAAAGATCTATTATCCAGTTTTTCGCCTTTGCTTGGTCCGAAATAGATTGATATAAAATAAAATAAAAATTACGTATTTTCGACAAATTCATTACTTCAGTAACAGAAGTATAGCATTTACAGTCAATCAAGCTCAACAATGAAGGCTTTGAAAGTTGGTTAAGAAGGAAAATTCTTGATAGGACCGGGAATAGAAATCAGGTCCATCACTTTGGACCAACGTGTTATCCTCGCAGACTCCCGTCACATTCTATCTTCCTTCATCCATTAAATAAAAGTAATTACCTCTGTTCTTGAATTAATTCAAAATTCTTGTGATCAATTACACAGTATTAAGACCTGAAGACTGTGACTCGGTAAATTGAAGGTGACCTTGTTTAAAACAACAATCCGCGAACAATCGGTTTAGCTTAAGGGCTGGGTTCGATTCGCGTTTCTACCGAAGTTCCTATTTTGTTAACAAAAATTATTATAATTTGTTTGTAATTCAATACTGGCCAGTAACAGAAGTATAACAATTACTTTCTTCAAAACTTTTGACTTTTGTGGTTGAAGGAGCATTTGGCATGTGCCACATTCGTCGCTAATAAGGCAAAAATAAAAATAAATTAAATTGTAAAAGTCAAATATACAAAATATAGATCAATTTTTAATATAATATAATATAATTTTACTCGTATATTTTTATGCAGTACAACATTAAACAATATATAAAACATTGGTAACAGAGATATGTCTGAAATAAGATTTATTAATAATTTGGGAATCAAAATATTAAAACATACTGATGTGTGTACATACAGAAAATTAAACATAACTTAATTGGTATTCTTACGGAACATCGTTTGAACATTTGAATTTTCCTCTGTACCAGTACATCAATATCCAAAAACATTTAATTTACATCCACCATGTAAGTTTTATTGTAATATTACACTTTAAGTCTGATTTTTATTAATAAAAAATACGATCAATATAAGACATTTTAAACAACACAATTATTCAGTACATTTTCGTACTTACATCAGTTTTTTTATGCCATGTTTCTACGTTGAGTTTGTCATAAGTGGTGTAAATAAAAAATTGTCTCATACCTAAAATATAAAATTTATGTAACTTTATCTTTAAAAAATTAACCGTATATAGAAAACAATATTTTTCAATCTTAAATGTTGTAAGGAATAATATGTATAACAATATAATATTTAAAATCGTATAATGAAATTTCAACATTATTTAAATTTTAATAATAAGTTACTAATAATAAAGTTATTACGAACCTATAATTTCCTTCATATTATAATTACGCATATTGGCGAAATAAATTATTAATATTACTTAATTTTAAGGTATCATTGTGTGAATTTAATGTCTTTACAATAGTTTTCATATATAGAATTCCTGATAAATGTCAACCAGGTGAAAGTCCAAAAATGCCCAGTTTAAGAGGATAAATAAAATTAGTACCATAATAGACATTTTAAGTTTACTTATTACACGTTTACACGTATAAACGGGAGTCTGTTATTTTAAATTCTTCATCGTCTATGAAAATGAATATTTGTCGAAATTCAAAATTATTTACGAAAATGAATTTAATTCAAAAGAAAATTATAAGAATTATTTTATTTGAAACAAATGCGTTTCTCTATTGAAGACGAATATGGCATATATCAAAAGGTCCTTCGGTTTCAAACTTAAATTGGCTGATGCGTCTGATTAAAACCTGGAATTACAAATAAATTAAAGTCCTAATAAAATTAAACTATTCAAATATAAGTGCAACAAAATTTATTTTAATGGCAATGAATCTACCTTATTGATTGAAAAGATTGATAATTTGTTTCATTTACTATTTTTCGGAAGATATGAGCAGCATAAATAAACTGTAAGAAATAATTTTTATTCTTTTTTCATAGAAACACTCGTTAAAATGTAGCCGCATCGTGAATCATTTTGGATGTGGCCCTTGACATTATTAAAATATTCCCGATCTATATTTTACCAGCAGTCCCTAGCTAAAACGTATAAATCAACAAGAGTAATTATATTATTTTATTCCTGTTGTGTTGCAAAAATCTACGCCTGATATCTACGAGATGTTAAATTTATATATCAGTTTTATTAAATTGCGTTTTCCTTTGAACTCGGACGTACGTGACCATTTGTTTTTAATGATTGTGCTGGAAGCACAGGAGCTGAAATGAGTAGCCTGTACCGGGTTATTATATGCATTTCTACGAAATTGACTCTCAGCTTTCTTCGGTCGTTAATTGGCTCAAGCTGTCGTCTGGGCGTTCCCAAGGACGCGCCATTTTCAGTGTTATATGACTTGTTGCCTTTACTTCTTTTCGTTTTCTATACGATTAATCTGGCACGGCGCTCATTCCGCGGGTCGATTTAATCTGATCATATTTATATTGGTTGTGAGCGTACGAGTACTCTCTTTCAAACGACGTTACGACCAATGAAAACTAAAATGGCCTGTTCCTAACCAAGGAAATTTCTTTTATTCAAAACAGTAGTATATTTCGTGTTTATACAAGGATTTTTGAACACGCGACTGTGGTACTTTAGGACCCTTAAAGACTGAAACTAGCTGGGTGCCCGGTGTTACCCGGGTATTTATTTATTTATATTAGTCCGGAAAACTAATTAATTCGACAGTAATCTCTTGGTCAACACGTTTTTACCATTAGCCCCTTGATGGGAACATCCCGATCTATGCCGATGTTGGTTATCTTCAAATTAACTGAGATGATGACTGACGATAACTTAACCGAGTGGAAAATTCTCCTGGTACATTTAATAAGCAAGGCAAACTGCCCATTTGTGGATTAAATAAATACATTGATACGTACTTAAATACAGTCTAAACATCCCGGTGCATTTAAGACAACGAAAAATTTCCCCGGTACTTTAATGGAGTTAAAAATATTCCCGGTACTGAGAGGGAGTCAAGAATACAGACGCTATTCCTCTCCATCGGGGAATTACCCCCGGTGGAAACTTCCGCTATCGGTGGGCGTCACCTTGGTGGTAAAATTTGGGAGACGGGCTGCCACAATTTCGCCCGCCTCCCTTCTGTATTCTAATAGTGACGGCAAATACCTGACACTACCCACATTCCGGCAGCCAGCCACACTGCGGAACTTATGCTTCTCGCTTGGAAAAATTAGGTAACGGGCCCCCATCAGCTACCTGTTGGGGAGTGAGATTCGGCTACCCGAAGGTACCTAGGGAAAACCTCGCAGAGGTACCCACCGGTCTTCCGCTGGGAAGACTACCCGCGCCAGAGGAGATGCATACGGTCTCCTCTGACTTGCGCGTCTCACCTATTCACTCAATAAAACTTCCGTGTATCCAAGTGGTTGGTGTCTTGGATTAGCCATATAAGAGTATGTAAATTTACTCAATCTTAAAACGCCACTCGCTATGCAGCTCTTCAAACCCCCCAAAGTAAATAAATGTAACCCCAGTCTAGATAATAAAATTACGGAAGCAAATTAAACTAGGCAGGATCGCGCTGCTGGCGAGAAGAAGGTTTCCCTCGTCTTCGAGGCGGACTGTTACGTCGACCACGAAGACCCCGATCCGGTTTTTGATGTCCAGGTCGGGTTTGAGGTTCACCCCCTCTCCCATAGAGAGCAGCGGTTCTTTCGAAACCTCTGCTGCCTCGTCCTTCAAAACGTGGGTCTCGATTAAATCAACGGATACGCTGGGATTTGGTGAAAATACAATTCCCTAAGATGTGGTTTAGGGTCTCCAGCCCAAAGCCACATCCCCAGCAGCGCTCAGGGTGGTTCTATTCCCTGCCGTATTGGTCAGTCTTGAAGGCTCTAACAAAACGGGGTTCTGAAGGAAACAATTCCCCACTTTGTCACCCGTGAAGGTCGAGACAGCCTTCCCGTGAGCTGTCAGGCTTTCCCACGCTTCCAGCTCTAACCTAGCGCAGCGATTTTCGTATTGCCGTAAATCGCTGGCGGCTTAAGGGAAGGGTACCCTTACATTGGGAGCAAGACTACGGAGACGAGAAGTAGCCCCCTTACAGTTCTGTAGAGCTGTAACTGTCGGGTTTATTGAGTTTAAGAACCGTAGACCCAGCGTTAGTGCCACCCTAGGTATAAGATGCTCCAACCTAGGAATATCTAAACTCCCCATCTCCCCTCCCGCAGTATATGACCCCATTACATATTGATTGCGGGAAGTGCATAAAGCGTTTGATCACTGTCCTTAACCGGATAGATCAGGAGTTAAGGGTAGATTTGGCTGGTGAGGCAATTACCAGCTCATGAAGGTAATCGGGGATTATATAGGTTTTAAGTAGTTAGTTTTTGGAATGGCTTAAGGGCGAGGTGTTCGACCCTGTGAAGGACCGCCGTTAATCCTTCCCTTATTATTTTTGAGCCCATGCCATTCCATAGGTAGTACCTCACACCCAAGTAAGTGAGGGTATCCTCCGTTGTGACCACACGAATCTTCTCCCTTCGCCTCATCATGCACGGGTCTTCTAGATACCAGGAGTTTCTGGTATGCACTATCTGATACGTTACACATTTCGTCATTGATAGTGACATACCATGACAGCTGAGGTAGTCAGCCGTCGTATCCAGAAGGGCTTGAGCTTTCGGGGCGTCAGATTCTACTAGAACGATATTATCTGCGAAAGCCAGGCACGAGATGTTATTGCCTGGTAGCCTAAAACCCGGCATGCTCTCCAGCCGCTCCAATAATGGTTCCAAAACCAAATTGAAGAGCAAAGGGGAAAGAGGGTCCCCTTGCTTAACACCTCGCTGGAGGTCCAGTTCAATTGGCCCTTTCGGGTGGGATATAAGGGTTTTTACATCCTTATATCCCGTCTCGACTAAATCGCCTAAGGGTTTTGGTATTCCTTTTCGTCGCAGTGCATGTCCTATGGCCATGTGTGGGACTGTGTCGAACGCCTTGGCTACGTCGAGCACAATCCCAACACCCCCCGACTCCGTTTTCATCAATCGGGTTAGCCTGTCGAGAATCTGAACGTTAGCGAAGCAGCCCACCTTCACCACGAAACCCTTCTGCCTAGGGTTAAATTGAACCCTTTGATCAACGATCCCCCAGAAGAGCCACTGAGGGACGAAATCGTGATCGGGTGATAACTATCTGACTGAGTCAAATCACCCCCATTCTTGGGGATGAGCGTGGTTCGGTGCTTCTTCCATTTGGTCGGCAGAAGACCACTAGCCAGCACAACGTTGAACAGGCTGGCCAACAGCTCATCGTTTCGGGTCCCTGATAGGCAATTCTTTTTAATCCCATTAGGGCCCGGAGCTGTGGTACTCTTAATCCTACGAAGTCGCTTTCTGACCTCCGGGACTTCAATTGGCGGAAATTGGTCCAAGCCAATCGCCGGCCCATCTGTAGGATTTTCTAGACAGGTAGGAACTCTAGTCTCCCAAAGTTCTTTATAGAGGGCACCAACCTAGCTCCTGGGTTCGTGGAAGCATAAAGTCTGAACCCATGCGGTCATGCTTGGCAAGAAGACCGGGATTCATCCTAAAGAGTGCCTGAGTGCGTGCATATTGGTACCGCCTGAGTGCACGTGCTTTATGATTATTTGTTTGTTAGGCTTATCAGGCCTTGCCCGTCCCGCGGTCTCCGATACCTGGGTAGCCCTCAGATATTCAATCAGTCCGTCGTAGATGGTGTCGAGTTCTACCTTAGTAGAACCCCCCACCATCCCGACGAAATTTAGCTGTTGTAACACCGCGCGGCCACCCTCAGGGCTGACTGAAACGTCCAAATTTTTCAGCCGTGTCAGATGCCCTTCACGCCACTCATCCTCAGACATGAGGGTGAGGAGTCTTGTAACGACTTTGGGGGGGGTCAGTATCAGCATCCAAACTGTCCTCCCTTACGGGAGCGAAAGCCATGCCGTCGGATGGAACATCGATTGGACCAGCCCTCCGCTTGTCACGCAACTGCCTCACCGTTTAATTGGTGATCACCTCTGCCAGCCTCATGGCGATTCTCGGTTCGCCCTGAAGATCTCGCTCGATCGAATACATTATAGCAAGTTCATCCGCGGTGAACTTGCCGACCCTCTTCCGCTCAACCGGAGGAGGTTATTAAAAAAAGAATAAGAAACAAAATAAAAGGGGAAGGAAGCTCATTGTGAGGGAATTAATTCCGTCATCATAATAAAATTGTAGTCCATAAAGATGTGGTAGATTTCTAAGAACATCTAAGAGCCGTGAGGGACAACGTTCTTAGCGTTCCTTTGTCCTTTATCCCTAACTCAAAGGTTGTCTTGTGGAACTTTTGGCATTGTACCACGCGTCCCAATAACTATGGGCAGTACTTTGAATTCTTTGGCCCTCAATTCCTTTTTGAGGGTTTCTTCTAAAGCCCCCATACTTCTCCAGCTTGGACCTGAACCCTCTATCCAGGGCATCTCCATCCTCATGACTGTCTGTACTGTTAGCCACCAGGACCCTTTCCCCGTCTTTTATAACTAGGTCTGTTTAGAGTGCCCTGTTTAGAGAGTCCATTAACCGTGGCTCCTTAGTAACGGCTGCCTTTCCAGCACTACTTATCCTGGACTCTATTATGTCCCTTATTTCGTTGTCTATTGATCCGTAATGTTTTATTGTTTGTACATTGTCCTAGGGTCTCAGGGTGCACCTTACATTGGCGGCATAAGATATCGCCGTTTTTAAGTACTCCATGACCCCCTTTTGGTCACGATCTGCCGTGCACTTCTCTGCAGCGATTTCCATGTTTAGATCACTGTGATTCCTCCAGATTTTGGAGGATTTCCACCTCCCTAACCCTTGTTTCTCCTAATATGATGATATCATCAGTAAAGGCGAGACAGGAGATATGCTCATTGTCAGAGTCACCTTATTTCCTCCCACATTAGCCCTTAATTTTAGGGCCGTTAGATATCTCTGTGATTTAAGAACGTGGGGCTTGAAAAGCCAATCATTACCAATTACGTCGTTTTTGATAGCATTAACTGTCTTTCCTTGGGAACCAAGTAAAGCCCATTCATTTAGTTCTTTTTCTTTAGCCTTAGTTTTAAATTTTTAAAAATGTCCTTTAGATTAGTTAGTGGCCAAACAAGGTTGGCCGCGTGAGCCATTCTCTTCATTCTTTCTAAGAGTCCGGATGTCGTGGCGAGAACACGCAGGGCTGGGTCCTCACTGTTCAAAAATTTCCATCAGGCTTTTAAAGCCGTTGACGTTGTCGTTATTTCTAGTTTGGGGAAGCCTAACCCTTCCATCTCTTTTGGCAGCATAAATGAGCCCGTACGCGGTACAATATGGAAGGTGCAGGTACCCCTTTATTGCTGTTCGTATATCCCTGTACATATCTTTTATTTCATTGGTACTTATCACTCCCATCGATAATATGTACAGGTAGTACAGGAATTATGTACCTGGCAAGCAAATTTACCTTTTGGTACGGCCTTAGGGCTAGTTTCGCTGTTCTCGTTAACGAGTTCCTTAGACCTCGTGTGGCCTCCTTCACAGATACGCCCGTCCATGGCGAGATACTTATTCCTAGGTATTTTAGTGTATCCGACGGACCTAGGTTGGCGATTTTGCCATCATTTGATGTTCTTATATTTGGGCTTTTCATGTACCATGACCCCCTTTTGGTCACGATCTGCCGTGCACGTCTCTGCAGCGATTTCCATGTTTAGATCACTGTGATTCCTCCAGATTTTGGAGGATTTCCACCGCCCTAACCCTTGTTTCTCCTAATATGATGATATCATCAGTAAAGGCGAGACAGGAGATATGCTCTTTATCGCCTAGATGTAATCCTGACATGTTTTCCATTCTCTCAATTGCTTCATCTAAAAATAAATTAAAGAGGAGAGGTGACAGTGGGTCACCCTGCTTTCCTCCTCTTTTTAATTGTAATTCAATTAGAGGGTTTGTCTGAATTATTGTCGTTGTATTTCTGTATGCATTGCATATCATTTTTATTAGTTCTTGAGGCATCCCTTTACAACGTAAGGCTGATTTAATGGCCCAATGCGGGAATGTATCGAAGGCTTTCGAAATATCAATTTGGATTGCAGTGAGGCCATTTCTTTTCTTACATGACGTAATTATTTCATTTAACAAGTTAACATTATACATGCATCCTGGTTCTGATATGAATTCTTTTTGATGCTTGTTGACCATAATTTTCCCCCTCATTCTCTGTTCGATTATTCCCCAGTAAATTCTACTTAGGAGAGAAGAAATCGTTATGGATCTTTAGCTTGCGGCGTCCAGGGGATCCTTTCCTGGTTTTGGGATAAGTATTGTTTTATTGCTGTTCCAGTCTGTGGGTTGTTGGAGGGTTAAAAGTAATAGGTTAAATATCCCAGTAATTCCCTCAAGGCGTCCTTTTTTCATGAGGTCTGATTTCCCGAGTCCATTCATTCCAGAAAATGCCCGTCGTATTCTCAGTGTTAGTTATGTGGGGCTAATGGGCCTTAGTATGTCCAGTGAATTCAAAGGTTCCGTTGATATCTCACTGTATCAATCTACATCAGAGTTACATGATGAGCCTCATAACTTTTCATAAAGGTCTTTTATTTCATTTGTTGAGGCTTTCACCTCTGAGATGTCCTCAAATTTTTCTATGTTAGTCCCTTCCCTTACTATTTTCGCAAGAGTGGAAGATTGTTCTATGTTTAAATATTGAGTCTTAGCGTAAGTTCTTGCTTTAAACTCATTTCTACTAGCGAGAGGTTTGTCATATTTTCTCCTTCTTGGTCTGAATCTTTTGGGGGGTGATTATTTCACCGAAGTCATCCATAATCATTTTATAAATGTCGTCCCGATCTTCTTGGGATATTTTAAAACCCCGTGTTGAGCTTATGGTTCAGATAACCTCATTTAGCACTTCGGTTTTGCCTCTGCTATCGGTTTTAGACTTTCCAAAATGAGGCTTTTAATTGAATCATGTCACGAGTCCAAGGAAACAGTGTTGTCCTCGAAACTTTCCTTGCTAGTATCTTTGATTGATGTCTTAGGCTGATTTTTGGGACCGGTGCAGTTTGTTGTCCTATTTGTGTTCTTGTCACCCTCAATTTGATGGGATGTTGCTTCGTTTATTATTTCCGTAACTAGTTGTGCTATTTCTAAGTTATCATCCATCAGCCCTTGCCTTTAGTATCGCGTCTCTTTCACGTTTGTATGCTGTTTCATTTCTTTTATTTCTTAACTGGAAAAGTGTTTTATTTGGAAAATATTCATGCATTGCTTTCGAAACTTTTTTATCCCCTTGAAAGCGTATTTCTAACTCTTGCATTATATGTATTTCTTCTTCGGAGAATATTATGCCTTTTTTCTCTTTGGCGGGGGAAGTTCTTGAGCTGTAGTGCGCTTTTTATTACATTCCTCCGGATGCCTATGCCTTATATGCTGACCTAAGCCGTAGCATGTTCCAAAAGATAATTTGCAGTGCAGACACGCATCATTTAAGCTTACTTGGATTTCTTTGATTTCTTTGATTTCTTTGATTTCTGGTTCCCTTCGCTTGGGGCATTTCGGGATGTGACAGTCAATACTGTGCTTTTTTATATAGGTTTTTCCGCAATACGTACAGATGAATTTTATCTGGAACCCAGTGTTTTTCCCTTTGCGTGTTCTAACTCATATTTAATGGTTAGAGCCAGGTAATTTCCCATGTCACGTTCGGTACAAATGCGACATAGTATGCTACTGAAGGGATAGAGTACGTTAAATTCTGTTGGGGATGGGAGGGAGGAATTTGTATTCAAGAGCTGAGCAGTCCTACCTTGCAATTCCCTGGTACAGTCCATGACTCGCTAGGGTTCGCCAGCGGGATGGTGTCCTGGAGGACTGTGGAGGGTGACACCTTGCACCTCCACAGGAGTGGTGCTACCCGCACCAGGGTTTCGGAAAGAACTCATAGAAGTCTCACGAACAGCGGTGATAGGCGGTATCACTGGCCATTGCAGCGTTATCCAGGGCTTGGCTACTTACTCCGAGAGGGCGCCCAGTTTCCCGGTGGCACCGTTTGCGACACTGTACCCCAGTGCCATCCAACCTTCGACACGGTAGCTCACATCTTGGCTTGGGTTTCGCCATAGACCATTTATTTTCCCAATCCACCATTGATTGAACAGTCCAGCGGGACCACTGGGAGGTAGGCCTATGACTTGACGAGTAGGGTTATGATGATCCTTTACCTTGGTAAAGTCCATCCATCGCCCTTCTCGCCCGTAATCAGAGCTCTCCTTAGCCGGGCCTATGGTCGGCCGATGACTATCTGCCAAAGTCTTCAGCCTTCAGCCTTCATATGTCCTTCCGCACAAACCGCCGCACAAACCTCCTGACCCGGTCTGGTTGTGAGAGCTTTAAGGGAGTCATAGTTACTCCCGTCAGTGTGTCTAAACTACTCCCGTCACTGAAAAGAAAAAAATAGCTCTGGTACATTAAGAAAGGCAATTACTTATGGTATCATATAAAAGTCAGAAACAGTTCCGGTACATTGTGGTAATAAAAAGTAATCCTTGTAACTTAAGGAATTAAAGAATACCACATATCTTATGGGAGTCAAGGATATTATCTTAAGAAAGATGAATTTTTTGCCTGGTATTGGTTTCCGCCTTCATAGAAATATGAAGAAAAAATAATAACGAAATCCTTAAACATTAGTGGAATAGGCCCACTGATTTAAAAAATTATATATATATATGTATGTATGAATATATTTGAGTAACATTTTTAAGTTTTATTAATTATTAATTTATGATAAATTATCACTAAATATTTTTGTAACTTCACAAACCGATTGAGATTCTTCGTGATTCTATTTGTTGAAATTCAGTGCAGTGGATCTAATTATTACAGTATATACATTTTGTGAGAACACACAAACACACATATCTATCTATAAAAATAAAGATATTGACTGAAAATTAATCATTTACTGACTTTACAATGAGTAGTTAATAAAAAAGTGAAATTAAACAGAGAACGAAAGGATGTAAGAAGTATTGAAGGAATAGAATGATTCACCTTTAAAAGTAATCGAATTATTTTTAAAAAAATGTTAATATACTCGCGATAGGCCTGACATCATACTGCCAACTTGTTTCATTTCATAACAATAATTAAATTTTGTATTCTGTAAAATTTTTTACATGAAGTTACCTACAATAGTAATTTCTATGAATAATAAAATAGAAGTGATAATGCTACAGTAAAAAAAAATACAACATAATGTTTTTATCAATTTTAGATGCTAACAGTTACAAATAATTGGCAACAATGTGATTGAGAATCACACATGATCAATTTTCGGCTGATAATGAACGCCGCCCCCTGAAGTTATATAAAAATGAGACAATTTATAGGAGAAATTATTGTTATATTATTTACATACAAGTTCAAGCTGACGTGTGGTCCACTACACACTTTTAATTTTATTATAATTTCTGTACAAATTAATCTCCTCTCCTTATTAATCCAGGGTGACCACAATTTTCTAACTTGAATATTATCTTCAGTAAAATTTTGTGCGACATTTCTAACCAAAAAAATGAAACGTTTCTCTCTTTACCGGAGTTTTCCATTATGAATCAAAGATAACCTAATTGAGTTGACTAAGCGACGGTAAACGTGTGGAGCAGCCAAGGATTCTTCATTTTCGCAACATAAAAAAAATAATGGCAAGATGTACAGCAGAGTATTCCACAAGTAATTGGCGCCGTAGTAGTGTGGGAAGAGGCTGGAAATGGAAATATTTACACGCAACAAAGCGTAAAAACACGAATCTTCAACTTTAATTAATAGGAACAAACACTCGACACGGCTCAGTAATTAAAGAGTGAAGGTTTTTGCAGTGAAATTGATGTATGAAAAGCTCTCGGGTGACGAAAAGAGTGAGTGGCATTGTAATAAGTTTGGCTCAGCCATGTAAATAAGGTGGTAGCTTTTTTCAAGTTTGTTAACTCGTGAAATTATTACACGCCTATAAATGTATGGAAGATTTTTTTTTTGTGACTCATTTTAAGACGTGATCAGTTCGGCGTTTGACGACTATATTACAATAATTTCTGAATGCTACAATTTTTGAAAACACGTTCAAAAGCATCAGATAAACATATAAAGACGAGCTGGGTGCCCGGCGTTGCGCGTGTTGTCATAATTAAACTCGGCGACATCCATAACCCCCGGATATGACTCCAATATGGGTTGTTTTTCCGTTATTTTTATGTAACGCCCCATCCATAAAGGTGTTCCCCTGCTACGCCGAAAGGGATTGAAAATATATACAACAAAGATTGGGATAATCAATCTCATTGACCCTAAAAAATATTTATCGGCGGAAATATCGGTCGTTTGAACATGTTTGAAGATTTCCAGCTCATTATCCCGATTGAAGTTACGTGTACGAAGTTTGGTAGAAATTTTTTCCACGCATTAATGAATAACTAAATTAACAAGAATAATAATGTATAATATGATAAGAATCAATATAGCCTTTATTTCGTAATTATGCTTTATTTCGTAAAAACTCCCTTTTTGGGAAAATGACCTGTCGGGTAAACGTCAATTCGGGATATTGTTGTCAGGAAATCATTCATCGGGCAACTGTGTGACCGGATCCCATTGAGAATGATGTGTGTTTGGGTTTCACTATCATCACAAAGTGACGATCAAAGATAGTTATTTATCAGTGAATGTTGCATCTTTCAAAAGTGGCAGGAGGAAGTCTCCAGGGAGTGTCAGTCAATCAAGGTTCCAAATCCAGGTATTTATCAACCAAAAGACAAACAGCAGAAATCTTAAGATTCGACGGATCTACACTGTGCCAGAGCGCGGGATATGGATTAAAATAATATATTTGGGCGCTATTTTCGACACCAGGATGAAGTACCATTATTTCCTTTACAGTCAATATTAAAATATCTGTGAGGATACTGTCACGCCTTCAACCGTTAATGTTTCTGAGTATATATTAAACAAATTACTCTCCAAATAGATGTACAGAAGTATTTAATGTCAATTTATATAATGTCAATTTATATAATTAAAACCCGATATTGTTTTACGTCACTAAAATAAATTCGTTAACCCAATGGATCTCATACTATTTCAGGTAACGTTCTGACTGAAACAAAATAATATAAACTGTGTATTAATAGGAATTATTAAAAACAAACGCATGTAAAAAATTTGGTGGAATAGGCGAAAGACCTACTTAAGGATGGTCAACTGTGAAATTGTTTTTTCAGATGAGATGCCTATTTGTTATCAGCATAAAATTAGGAAAGGTAACCTAATGGAACTGAGGGTTTTATGATGGTGAAACCTCTACACACGCCTCATATATCATTTCTAAAAGCGTATTATATAATCGATCTTTCCCGAAGTCAAAAACTTAAAATCTATATCTCCCTGTATAGGGACTATCCAACTTAAATATATTTTACCAAATGGAACTTATCGATCAGTCTTTGTACATAAATCCCCTAGGAGGTTCGGTTATTCTTAAAATTTTAAAAACCAAGTAAAACTATTATACGATTTATGAATAAAACCCCAGTGGTTAATATTGTTTAATATTAGTTATATGATGGACATATGTCTCTCGACCATCTGATGGTATCGGAGAGACATAATTTAAGTAAGAGCGGGAACAGATTTTCTTTAACAATTTATCGTTTCCCGGGTCCCATGAGCCAAGGGCACCAACTATAATCGGTTCCACAGTCACATGCCTATATTTAGTTTTCAGTTCGGTGGTAAGGTCACTGTATTTAGAGAGTTTAATATCCCGGGCTTCTTTTCAGGCATTTTTACTAATTTCGAATCTTGTAGTGACGTCTACTATGTAGCATTTGGAATCCTTTATTAGAACGAGGTCTGGTCGCAGGTTGGAGTTTGCCGAGACCGTCTGGTTTTCCGCAATGATTTGGCATTTGTTCTTTGCCATTTCTTTACTCTCTGAACAATTGCAATATGCCGCTTCGTCATTGCGTCGGAATACCTCGTGTGTCTCGACCTTATATCCACATCTACGGCAGGCGGTGTTTAAGGCGGGCTCTGTGTATGAATCTCCAGTCGGCGAAACGAGTGGCGAACCCAGTTAACATGAAATGCGAGTTCGCTTTTTCATCCGCGACGCATTCCATGGTTTTCCCCTGGCTTTGTAGGTCTTAGCTTCTCTGCGCGTTCCTCAGCAAGCGCTGACCTTAGTGTCCTGCAGACCATGTTCTTTTGACCTGGTTTAATCGTTTTCTGTCTCCGAGTCAGAATAGGAAAGTCTTCTTTAAACTCCCATGTTACTTTCGCCCTATTGGACGCTTTCCCGGCATTCGTCCCTTGGTTGGCGTGCAGGATAGTTGACCCCTGAAATTCACCGTCCTGGCAGCCTGATAAATACTCCGTCGCGTCCTGGAAGTCTACTGGTCTTTTCAGCCTAGATCCAGTTGTTGACTTAAGAGAGACCCTAAGCATTTCTAAAGTGATAGGGCCTGTGGACGATAGCAGTTTAAATGCTGTGCCAATCGTTAGAACATCAGCGTCATCATTGAGGAGGAGGATCCCTGCACAGCCAGTCGATCTTGGGCCATATAGATAGTTTTTGCTCGCTTCGATCGGCAGATTTAGCGTTTTCTTTAATAATGGTGGTAGGACTTCGTCAATTCTTTTTAATTCGGCCTTCTTATACATGCCATGCCGCATTTAAAACGATAAAGAAGGGTAGAAAAACGTCCTCATGGCGTCCAGAAAAGACGATTGGAACTTAGTACTGTAGAGAATTTTGGGAAAGAAATGATCGTGATGTAAGGACTTGGAGGATTGTAGTCATTGAATAAGGTACAGTTCAAGCACTCAGGGACAGCAAACACTATAACAGAGGGTGCAATAGAGGGCAGAAGTAGTAGGGGAAGATAACGATCGCCGGACATGAAACAGATAGTTAAGGATGTGGGATGTAGCAGTAATGTGATATGAAGAGGATGCCCCAGGAGAGAATAAGATGAACAACCACATCAAACCAGTTATAACGCTTGTGACAAAAAAAAATCTGAATTGCCACAGAGGAATGACGAGTGGCTCCTTGTATAAGCGGTAATGACACAATGATAAAGACCCTCTAAACCAAATATAACTGAACTTTCTACCTACAAGATATCTTCAAAATAAATACGAATTTAATCCAGTTGCACAACAGTTCACCGGCAATCAATTTAGCTTAACTTGGCATAAAGCTTGTACGATGCGATAGTTTTTTATAAGTTTTGGTGATTTTGATGTTATCTGGAGCTTTGGGCCTGAGGGTCCCGCATAGCTGACAATGCAGATACTTTATTGACAACGCGGAGGAGCCAGTGCGCCTAATTGAGTCTAGGAAAAAGTGGCCGTGATTCTGATTTGCATGCAGGAGCAATTAAAGACGGCCTTGGGAGGAATACAGCGCTAATGACCGCTATTGTGGGGAAACCATACGAGCACACTCGGCGTTATTCATATCCAACTCAATTTATAAGGCTCAGAGTCAAGAACGGATAAAATATACTCTAAGTGGTGTCGCACCTACGCGTAATTCCATGTCTATTCAGGTATGCTAATCCACATAATCTGCATACGAGGACCGTGTTGCTGATGTATTACTGGTGCCAAATCCAGCTGCAAAATAAATGTCCAGGCTATCCCGGTCGCATATTAACATAAAAGAAGCGCGAGTGAAAATTGTTATGTAACTCTTAGAAGGTATCGTCCATAATTAGCTCCTAGTTACCCCGCAGGTACGCTGTGTGAGAATGGATAATTCACAAATGGGAATTTATGTAAAGACGAGGTCGGACAATACAACTTGGACGCTGCTCACCTTTGTTCGCACATTTGTTTCCTCGAGATTATCCCCCCCGTTTACATTTGTTGTTTTTTGCGCTACCGACCGGACTGACAAATGCATGCTACGGAAAAAATTATTTTCTCGTTCCTACTGGAAATATGTCCCACGACCATTCTGCGACATAATGGGTCGATGATCGCAGAGATAACGTACCGAAATCATAGCACGACTGCGATTGGATTTATTTAACACCCAAATAAATGATTTCGTTACATGACTCATTTACAGTTTATTGTTCTTACAAGGCCAAGTCACTTCATTAGGTGTCCAAATTCTCGGCCTCTTCGGAGCGCGGGTGAGCGGGCACAGGTCAAGGGTAACTTCTTGCCCTTGGGATGGAAAACTGTCCATGAAACCTCAATAATACCAAGCCCCACCTGTACAGCCTCGGACATCCTAAATGAATGTATAGAAAAAGTGGAGGGTAGCTGTGGCATGACACGATGAGTGGAGGAAATAACGGTTTCTTCCATCAGAACCTTGAAACATCAGCAGATCTGTGCCACCTCAACAACATCTCAAGAAAATAACAGATAAGTTTCCAGGATTAGAACATTGCACACCCAACCCACACATGAATATCTTGTTGTCCGGAACAGATCAGCCCACCTGTGATGTATGTGATCGAGCCCTCACCATCCAACATATTTTATTCGAGTGCTCGAAGTATGAGAATATACGCAGGAGGACCATAGCCGAATTCTCTGGAGAAGACACACCACGGCGATCAAGAGTCTCCTCGAGTTCGTCTCCGACACAAAACTGACAACCGCAGTTTGAAACTATGATCACAAATGGAAATTTCAAACTCACTGTAATCTAACTATGTAAACACTATTAGAGGGTCGCCAATAACCAACAAGTTGACGCGATCATAAATTAATAATAATAATAAAATACTAAGTGTCATTGAATGCAGAAAGAAACAGTCTCCATTTAATTATAAACAAAAATGATGGGTGATTTGAAGTCATTGGCTTTGTTCATGGGTGGTTTCTTCCAGGGGTAAGACAGGAAGTTAGCAGGAAACCGAACAGGGTATCGAAGCTAGTGAATTTTAAGTTACAGGCGACTTGATAAATTCAATTTTTATGAGTGAAATGACGTGGACGGATGAGCGAGATATTGGGGGTAGTAACGGTTTCATCTTTTACCACACTATTTAGAAATCCAATTCACAGAAGAAGTGCTTTGATTTATTTTTTCCGTTACTTCTCTGTTGAGGAAATAGGTCACGTCGTATACATCAATCAATACATTAATAACAAAAAATAAGATGATGATCCAGAAGTTCATCCCTCATACGGGCATGAAATGAGGCTTACATCTCTTTTCTGATTTTTCTATAGGCTTGACTCATTGTTCCAGTATCAAGTTTTGTATTTAATACTCTTAATTACTTTCTGGCTCCACCTCCAAGATAGCAAACCGTCAACGGATGATTAGCTTATAAATTTAACTGGTTACAGTGGGCGGCATGTAGCTGTTCATAGAAACTCAGGAGTTCGTGTCACTTGAACGAATAAACATTTGCTTTGTTTTTGCGTAGACTTTCGTTTAATCTTTTATTAGAGTAAATAATTTTTATTTCTCATTAATAAAATATCGCTCATTATTTTTCATTATTGATATGGTCTTTTGTTGCATATTTTCGTGTTTTCTTGAAATTAGGGTCAACCGAGGTTTTGGAGGTGAGTTTAAACAAACTAAACAATCTTTTAAAGACTATAATTAAACTGGTGCTGGTCTTAAGTATTAATGCAGGGCAAGAGATTTTTTTTTTCATAATCAGACTTATGAATAGCAGCTCGGCTGGTCGTCTTCGTTCAATTCTCAGATGCGCTCCTTATCTCCACTACAAAAAAAGAGAAAAGAATATGGCACTTGATCGTCTCCCCTAGTAATAAATATGTTTGAAACTTGTCCCTAGAAATGAAGATTCTCGTAACAGCGAAAGTGTTCCTCCCGTAACGAGGCAATGTGCGTAAAACTTTGTGAGAATAGAGGCGAGTGGTTTATTACATATTTTGAAGATACTTTATCTGCGTGAACATGTGAAAAACGGCATGTTTCCAACATAATGTCAGAACTAAGGAATTATTTACGGCACCTCTGCCAACTTCCTTCCAGTTGTACATCCGTGATGAAGTCCATGTTGTATATATACATTCTCATAACAAGTGTCGGTAATTTATTATGAAGTGGCTATTTTTCATCCTATATTGCAAAAAAGTTATCCGTGTAAAATTTTCCTTTGAATTTTTTAAGTGGTGACTCAATTAAATTACAAAATGAGTGTACCTCATGTGTAGGAAAAAAAGGCGAAATGTGTACGTTTCGAGATATTGAACTTTATCTAAGATATAACAGTGATAGTATCAACCCAATTTTGTTTCTGAGAAGTAGCATCGTTCAGTACTCTAATATCAAATTCTGAGCCATTATATATAGCATGGTTTCATGTTTGATAGCGGTGAAATGAAACTTTTTTACGTCCATACAATGGAAAAGTGTTTCTGGTAGTGATAAAGTACCTCCATTTTAAAGGAAAGTTTGAAGAAATTCATGGCGCACCTGCCCACCGGGTTTATAATGAATGAGTTTTAATGAGGTCGGACATCCAGAAGTGATGAACGTTGTTCAGGACGTCCTCTGGAGGTGACTACAAGAGAAATGATTTATAAAATCCACTTGCTGACGCCTCAGGCTGAGTGGTTCGAATTATGTACGAAAAATTGTCTAATAAAAATAACTACAAGATGGTTGTCGCGTATATTCACAGTTCGGAATAAACGCAATCACGTGTTGGATTCATTGCTTGTTTCCCCGGTTTTTCGTCACAATCCTGACGAGTTTCTTCACGGATTAATCACTACATTCTAGAGAAATAACAACTGAAAACAGTAGGTTTGTGCAGGCGAACCGCCTCCAAAAAAGCATAGACACGCGGATTTACCTACATCGGCTACATGAGTGGAGACTCATACGTCGTAATTGGTCGCACTGAGGCGGTAATTAAGGAAATACGTCAGCATTTACAACTGATCAGTTTCGACGGTAGAACTTGACGAATGTATGCTGCGTACGCTGTATTTGGTTGGGTTCCTGCTACTTTTTTCTATTTTCACATCTGAAAAGATGGCTCGCCGGAACAATAATGCATGTCGAACGAGATTATTACGAATATGAAAGCCTATTTCCAAAAACTGACTTTATTGAAAAAGTTGGAGACACTGGGTGAAGTTTATCCAACTGATAGGAGATTATGTTGAACAATAAAAATGATACAACCCAAAGTAATTGCTCTTTTTCTTTGTTGTTGAAAACATTTAAGTTTACAAAGTAGCGTCTACACAAAATAATTCGACGACGAGAACGAATCATTTCAGTACTCTGTTACTGTTGTGGGGGAAATTAAAAATAGAGTTGATTTTTTTTTTGTATGGAGAATCGCAGCAAATAAGGTGACTCATTAGATTATGTATCGGTTGCTCGGGGTAGAATTCCAGAGGAAAAGATTGAACTTGGAGGGGAAATTATGATTACTTTATCACGTGTTAATTTGAGATCTTAATTGACAATTAAGTCGTGCCAGGCGATATTTAAAATACTGCAGTGGTATCTACGGCATATGAATGAGGAAAACGGTTAATTTGAGAGCGGCCAGCCTCGCCTGCGTGTCATGCAAGCTGTTAGATGGCTTAATAGCAGAATATTTGCGTAGTCATTGGGGCCGTATGGGCTGCTTGTGTGATTGACAGCAATGATTTAGAGCGGGTTATTCATGCGCGAGGTAATTAGTGCCGGAATGCTTAAGATCTTGCTGATACAATAAGCGATGGAAGCAGAATAGGTGTCGTTGTTATAGATTTTTTCCATCTTGAGACGTATGCACCATCGCTAAATGAGTTAAAATCATCGATCATCTTGCTCTGAAATTGGTTTGAAAATTTCAAAGGAAAGCTCGTACTGAGAAAAGTGCTGACGAATGGTTACGGAGTTCTCCAAAGTAAGGAAATTCTCCATAAGTCAGTAAAAGTTTAATATTAAATGTATTCTTCAATATTACACTGACAATACTTCTTAAAAAATTGAAAATCACTACGTTTCGTACCTAATTTGGGACTTCATCAGGTGACCATAATAAATGATGGAACAAAGGTAAATAATTTGATTGCGAAGATCTTCAATTAGTTGGTTCAAAAACATTTAATTTAATGGTAAATAATCTAATAAATGAAGTAGACAGATTGTTTGTTCTGCATACCTTCGTACAAGTGATCGTTTCGAATCTGAAATAAACACTGGGGAGGTAAAACTCGACAATCACTACTAGGGGCGGGAGTGGAAATTATCAAACATCCTAATATGACCGATATTTGCTTCGGATAAATATATTTCCGGATCAATGAGATTGATGATTTTTCTCTCGTTTTTTTTGTGTATAATTTCAACTCCTTTCGACTTGGGAGGGGAGCACCTTTAGGGTTGGGGTGGAGGGGAGTTACTAAAAAAATAACGTGGAAACAACCGAGAATGGAGTCAAATCCGGGGTTATGGATATCGCTGAGTTTATTTATGACAACCCGGACAACGCCGGACACTATGAATAAAATTTAAACTGCATAATCTTTAATTATACGTCAGTTAAAATATCCTTTTAAGGAAATAGACACATATTTAAATTTACGAGTTAAAATATAAAACACTGAAAACAATCGGTAACTATAATATTTACGGACACTTGTGTAGGTTGCAGAAAAAAGGATATTATTGTGGATGTTGATACCGTAATAGTTCGGCGGAGGGTTAAATAAATTGTAAAAGTACATCATGTTTTCAATGAGATAATTAAATTTCCAGAATAAGAAACGATGTAAAGGGAGACTTATAGAGATCTGGAGGAACATTTCATAAGGATTTCATTGTATTTGGTGAATTAAAGTTTGTACGTAAGGAGTCTGGAGCTTTCAAAAAATAAATACGAACAACGTGATGTCTCCATTGGAATATGGAACGTTTTCTTGGGGATCCGTATAGGTCTGAACATGTTTCAAACTTTGAGAAATTTTTTTCATTGCAGCTCAGGGGGATTCACAGTCTGATCGAAGAAAGAGAGCCACATTTATTTCTCTGCGTGGATGAACCGATTGGAGAGAGGACAGAATCACAAAAAGTGAGCTCTCCTTCCTCAATGCAACACTCTAAACCTAGTGACTGTGAATGAAAATCCCTCCCCCAATTACGAAGTGTGTAACGTTCCACGCAGTTTTTCAATTCGAATATTCATGTGCTTCCCTCTTTCTTATTTCAGACATTCATCATAAATACCCGAAAAATACTAAACTGAAGTTGTAATGTAGCATATTACAGATCAACTTTTTTTTAAACTCTCAACCGTCTAGATGTAACGATAGCTGCATCCAGACCACTAGAAATAATTCAAGTCTTGGGGAAGAATGAATGTTTTTTCCAAGTGAAGGCGCTCACTTTTTGTGAAGAGGAATGTACATAAATATAAAAGCAATCATTAACTATTGATTAAGGAGGACAGCTAGTAATAAACCAGGTGATGAAATAATGATTTATTAGTTAGAAAATATAGACTACAGATAGAAAAGTATTTTGTTACCATTATTCATTCATTATTCATATTCAAGTCTTTTTATATTCAAGTGCCTTTTTATTTGTATATAAATACCTTAAACGGTATTTTAATAACAATTTCCGCAATATTATGATTTGTAGAAGGTTATTCTGTGAATCATGAAACTTTGCATCCTATTGGAGATGCAACAGCCCTGTGGGACAAGGGAACTTCAGATGCCTTTCTACCCTGGCAAGCAGAACCTAAAATTATTTGACACGGCCTGAAAGGCAACGCAGTGCGGTCGTTTCTCCTGCGCACTTCCCGGAATGTCACAAAATATAAAATTAAATAAGTTTATTCATAAAATAGGCAATAATAAATTTATTCGAAGGGTTAAACTTTTCGAGAAATAATAAATTTCATGAAAATATATAAATTAAAATATATTGATTTTCAAATTATTTTGTAAAATTGATTTGAATATCCTTTGTAACTCCTCAAACACGTAGATTATATTTCTTATCATCCCTTAGGTAACGTTGTAAGCATAAGTTTCTTTCTCAAGTTGAGATATAATTTATGTTACATCTGAAACACGGTGTAGCCGGACCTAATCAGATTTTAAGTTACCAAGTTTCCAGTATGAGACGTGTAGAGCTCATACGAAAGGTAATACTTCATTGTCAGACGGTTAGTTACAATCGGATTTGTGCTTTTAGGTCACCTTGTTTGTCGGCCCTTTATTTCTTCGCAAACTTCAAAATATATCTGCTAATCTATTGCCATAAGGTTGAATGTAAAATATATACGGTTGACTAATTAAAACGTAAGTATAATAATATAGTTGATAAAAAAATAAGTTTCAATGGAATTAGAATCAAAGTGTTCATAGTTGAACGACCATAACGACCGTGAAGAGCGTCAGACGACCAGGCAGTGTAATGTATGTAATTTAACGTGATAAAATTTTGATGCTAATAATGCTTGTAAGTCCACTTATAAAATTATGAATTTATGGCAGCAATTTTGACTAGCAGCGTAGTTGAAAGACGGAAAAAACAACCCTGGGAGTTAATCTCTTTCCGAGAAATGCTCACTGTTTATTGAATCAATAAATGTTTTCCTTTAATAATTATAGTAATAAAATATCTGTTTTAATTCAGTACCCACCAAAAACCACGAGAATAAGGAGTAGAATCTATTTAAATTTTTATTAAATTAAATTGTGTTTATGGAAATATTATTTTGGAATCAAATAATTTATGGCTTTATGTATAAATCAAATAGTTTATTGATTTATGTATAAATCAAATAGTTTATTGATTTATGTATAAATCAAATAGTTTATTGATTTATGTATAAATCAAATAGTTTATTGATTTATGTATAAATCAAATAGTTTATTGATTTATGTATAAATCAAATAGTTTATTGATTTATGTATAAATCAAATAAATAACAAACATTTAGAAATATTTTATTCAATATACCAACGACGTTTCGGTTCCTTATTGAACATTGATCAGGTTTTAACTTCAATCAGGTTATTACATTTTTAATAATTATTATTTAGTCTCATTGATAAGACATTACTATTATAGAATTAAAAATACTAAAATATTAAAATTGTTAAAAATATTTAAATAATTCTTACCCATTAAACTCTATAATTAATCATATATCGAAAAGAATTAATAACGATGAATATAATACTAAATTTGAGAAGAAGGAAACTAATAAAAATAAAAGTAATCAAGATAAAAATGTACTGAAACAGTTTATAATATTACTATACTGTTGTAAATTAAGTGAAAATTTAAAAATCATATTATCAAAATTTAATTAAAAATTGATAAACTTGTAATTATAAATGGAGGGAAAGACAAAATTAAAAAGAAAAACAGCATGTCGTATATGAAATTAATTGCGGTCAACGTAATTGTAGAAAATGTTACGTAGGGCAAACTAAACGTGCTCCTGAAAATATATTAAAATAACACGTAAATGTTTACAAAACTTTACATCTTAATGTTGGCACTATGCATTAATTGGCTGAAAACCATTATTGGAATAATATTGAAATTTTAGACATTGGACAAAATTTTTTGATACGTAATCTATCAGACTGCTACACATATTAAAACACATTTAAGCACACTAATTTCTCATAATTATTCCTTTAAATTAAATAATATTTATAATTTTATTTTTATAATTTTGTAATAATAAAATATTTATTGGTACAAATTAGTAATTTTAATTTGAAAAAAATTGGTTCATATTAACTTTATTACTGGTAACATTTATTATTAGATTGCCAATATTAAAATTTATGATTTGATTTAAAATATTATTGTTTTACGTTTTAATGTAGAGAAATTTGAAGGAAAAAATGTTGTACATTTGGGATTTACAATATTGTTTGTTCTATTCACCGTGTATAATAAAACTTTTTTGTTACGATAGCAACAGAAAAAATTACAAAAAGTTACGGAAACATCGCAGCTGAATTTAATTAAATATTTGAAATATCTGTAAATAAAGGTTAATTCATTTATATTATTATTAAAAACAGACGAAAATTAATATATCATTTCTATTTAATTTTTACATTTCTTAATATGTGCAAGTCCACTTAAAAAGTTATACATTACTGTGTCTTTGAGCTGCAGAGGCGTAGAAATGTTTAATACCTAATACTGGTAGCTAATATTTTTCGAGAAACACGGACGGTTGGACGATATAAGTGGAACACCGGCCGGAAGAACCCAAAAAGTGAAGGGAATGAGATTTATCTTCCAAATAAGTGAATTCCAGCAGATGTTCTGGGGGGGATGGGGGAATAATTGACCGGAAGATCAATCTCTAATCGTAAATAAGTTGTAGCTTGTCACCGAGGTGACGAGGTGGCTGACGGTAGACGTGGCCAGTATAAAACTGGAAAACGCTGTCATTTGACGGATACCTCCAAGAAAAATTTTCTCTTTGATAATGACTGATTGGTAATAATTGCGGTAAATAAGTGTCTACGGAAACTTATTTGCCGTGGGATAAATATCACCACAAGGGAAATTTGATTGAGGACAGGTATTTGGAGACGCCTGGGGGGAGATTTGTTTGCAGGCAAGCTGCTCAGGAAGTGATATTAAATTTAGAAGCTGCCTAATTCTGCCGGAAGCTGGCTGTAGTAATAACTGGGAGTGGTCGCGGGGATGCTGGAGATTTGTGGCCCCAGAACGCCATCTCGCCTTATCGTTATTACTTCGCGCCCTCTTCCCATGTGGGCCTCGGCCTCGTCCTCCGTATGCAAACAACCAGCTTCATTCCATCCTGGATTGCGATTCACTTGTATCACTTGGCCTCCACCGTCACACCGTACCTTGTTCCGTCTTATCGGCAGAAATCTTAACAACGAATTTCGGCACATTTGTTGAAAGGGCGAGGAAGACGTGTCTGGTGGATTCACTGCGTTATGATCTCATTTTTTGGAGACCGAGAAATCGCCGATGTTCCTCATAAAATAACTTGGATGTCTCGTGAAAAAAATTGGAATTTGAAGGTGTGGATTCATTAGAATATGGTTTTGGGGTTTTCATTGCCCGTGAGGTAGAAATGGAAGACGAAATTGTGAATCGAGTACGGAACTGACAATAGTCGTTGGAGAAGCATGATGAAAATTTTTAGTTAAGAAGGAACTAATTGACAAGGTGACACAATGATATAAGTTGTCACACATGCTTGTCCTTATAAAATGAAAAAATAATTAAACAACCGTATTTGGTATAACTGTGATATAGGCGTCTCATAAGCAATCAAATAAAGCCTAATTAATCTGTAATAATCTGTTTATATTTTGAATACTATATCAAACATATTCTGCAAAATTATGGATATGTGGACATATTTAGTTAAATTTGGCAACTTTACAACAATTTATTATTTTATTTATTTTTATTTAATTATTTAATTATTTTATGAATTATTTTTAATTAATTGATGAATTATTTTTAATTAATTGACTAATTATTTTTAATTAATTGATGAATTATTTTTAATTCATTGATGAATTATTTTTATTTATTTATTTAATTAATTAATTATTTTTAATTAAAGGTTTATATAATAACTAGCTACATCGATTACTGGACTTATTATATGATCCAGCAGAGCGTTCTCATATGTACATTTGTCGAGCCGATTGCGGAGTCGACAGCGGACAGTTGACAGCATGGAGGAAGTTGAGGATCCTGAGATTAAGTTTGGTAATAATCCCTAATTGTAAACTATCTCGTTTTTAAAATCTCAGGCAACCAATTCTAAAGCAAGGAAAATGTTAAAAAAAACAGTTTCCGACTATTACGAGAATAAACATCATATTAAAAGAGAAATTATATAACATTTAATAGCTAACGAAATGTGAGTATTGTTAAATTCTTAATTTTTTTTCTATGGAATATTTATTTGCGTTTTCCTAAAGCACTGTAAATTTATATTAAATTAATAAAATGACCAAAATTGTATATCAAAATCTGTTAACATTGCTGTGTGTTGTATAATACAACGGTATCTACAAAGAGATGACGTGGGTCCTTATGAATGCGATATTTTTAAATTAAAGGTTTATAATGGCCGCACCGACAACTTGGTCATTGGCGACCCATAAATAAATTACAAATAGTGCTTGTTACGTAAGTATTCTGCGATTCACATTGATTCCAATAATATACATAGAATTGAACAGTTTGAAAAATTAATTATACATTTCATATGTGCGTTTCTTACATTTAAATTTTACTATTCGCATTTGTACAACAATTTATTCTAAAGGAATTGTATATAAAGATAAAATTGTAAATCAACCACCAAGTTATGAAATGGAAATAATCTCACCTTGGTCTATGTTAAACTTTGTGAAGAATTGTGGGAGTGCTTCAACAGATTTTTTTTAAAAAAACATTTTACACGAATAATTTCATTTTGAAGCGATCAGAAATTCCGGGAAAGGTTTATACCAACTTCTGAATATCCGTTTGCATAATTCTGGATCGGGCATTTGATAAAAATTTCTCTTAAAGGAAAGCTCATTATTTATATGCGCGTACGTGATTATTCTGATTTTTGTTTTCCCGGAATTAGCAAATAACAAACCATAAAGGAAAACGTGCCTCAAATGTACTATTATTATTTTTATATAAAACGAGCGCTTTTCGCGGAACGCAAAATTGATATTCGTGACGACCATTAATTAAACATTTCTAATAGTTTAAAATTCTGAGAATTATGAATTGTTATTGAGCGTGTACAGTAATGTTGTATGCAGAATTGTGGATAAAATTTGTTAGAAATAAAACACGAAAGGCGTATTTATAAAATAAATGAAATTATTATTCGAACAAATGTATTTAGAAGTATTTCAAATACTTAACTTACCAGATTTAGATCGTAAAAATCTGAGTCTTTTATCAGTCCCGGTAAAGTTTATTTTAACTTTATTCCAAACTATCCTGTAATGTATTATTACGGTTCCCAAAGAAGTTTATAAGATGTTTCAGAACGCTTTTAGAGCCCTATAAACTTTATTAGTTCAGATATTTGTCAGAATTGGACATCCAGATGAATTTAATTCCGGGTACGTGCTACCGAAATGTATTTACTTACAAATGGCTTAAATTTACTAAGTCAAATAAAATCAATTCTGTAAGGAGCCATAGTTGAGATGGCAATGAAGCTCTGAGGCGAATGTATGCTTAGACCAACTTCTGCTAATTAATCGGAGGCGCTGAAAAATCCCCTGGCGCAACGCAGACAAATATATTTATGTCCTAATCTGAACAGTTTGCTTGAATTTCTCGTCAGCCGGATTTTAAGCCCTTTGTTATAAGCTCTCCTATATTTTTATGGCGCCAAAACTTTGCACAATGCTCTTCCCTGCAAGAGGAGTAGGGGAATTTGGAGGAGGAGTTTTAATTAAAAAAGATATGTCCCATTCCTTGATGCCAAAGGCCACATAGCGCGGGCCGATCGATGGAACCTCATGTGAAATTTATTTTTTTGGTCACTACTACTACTATGCCGGAAAGGGGCAGAGTAGAACGAATCAGTTGTTTGGCAATGACAAATAAGGTTACATTTCGCAATGATTTAGGTGACGATGCTCTACGCGTCTCTCAAATTAAATTCTCGCAGTATATTAAATCTAACAATATTTACAACACGTAGAATCGTAATTTTTTAAATAAATACATCGGAATATGTTTTTAGGATGCCTTAGAGAAAACATATTTCCGAATATAATATATTTATAAATGATAATATTAAGTTTTTTACTGACTTGAATATTTAATGATATATGCGAATATTTTCGCAATTATAACTTTTAGGAAAAACAAGTAAATAAACCACTAGAAGTGAGTTTAATATTGATTCGAAAAATTATTTATGAAGTTTACAACGTAATAGTACATTTTATTGAATTGGAATCTCAATTCCTTTATACTTTATCCTTTTTTTTATTAATAAAATATCTACTTTGTGTGGCACACTCTTTAAATCAATGTCAGACACGGCTACTGTGACACTCTTGACAAAGGAAACTTCGAATAGGTCGTTGTGGATTATTTTGAAATGATATCACTACTAATTTGAAAATAATAATGAAATAAAACTATATTGAGGGACAAAGATCAATTTTTTTTATAAAGCTTGAAAATTGTACGAATTATATCATATAATTCTTTTGACTGTACCAGCAAGAAAAAAATATAAAGGCAGTTGTTTACACTGAAACTTCGAAAAGTCTGTCAAGATGTCTTCACACGATGGACTCCGGTCACCGGAGGCGCGCAGAAATTCCCCCCCTTCCCCCCCCCCCTTCCTCCTCTCTCCACCAAAAAATCAACTAATTAGGATGCCGAACACGAACTCACAACTAAAAAACAGGTGTATTTTAGGTTTCTAATACAACGTTTCTTCCTTTCTTTCCAGAAAACAGGTGCATCCATAAAAGTACATAAACGACTTCCTCAGTCAAATCATCCTTGATCTCCCAACGATAATTGCATTCATTAAAGAAAATGTAAGAGTCCCTCAGTCAAATCATGTTTCTTAATAACTCTCCAAACAACAGTTAATTAAATTTTTGGCCCGCTGGTAATGGGGTAAACAAATATATTAATATATAAAAGAGTTGTTCACACCATGTGCTCCGGTCACCGGAGGCGCGCAGAAATGCCTCCTTCCTCTCCCCCGCCAAAAAAAAATCATCAGCTAATTAGGATGCCGAACACCAACTCTCAACTGAAAACAGAAACTGTATATTAGATTTCTAATACTACGTTTCTTCCTTTCTTTCCGGAAAACAGTTGCATCCATAAAAGTACATACACGACTCCCTCAGTCAAATCATGTTTCTTAATTGCTGTCCATTCAACAATTAATTAAATTTTTGGCCCGCTGGTAACGGGATAAACAAATATATTAATGTCTCTGCTCAAAGATTTATCAGTTTCTACGTTTTTAATCATTAAAATTTATTAGGTATTATTTAATAACTGCTGAATTCAAAATATTTTCTCACAAACGGAGATACAACTGCAAAGACGAATCGAACACCGTTGTACCTATTTTTGGTATTTCTCGTATCGAACGTGTCAGCATTTAATTTCCTTCCTGTTGGTCGAAATGAGTAATCGGTCTGTGGTGCCATGTTTATAATATGCTTCACTCATTTTTAATGGTTTGTACTTCAATGAAGTTTATCTTTGGCAGACGCCGCATTATAAGTTTACAGAAGAAGATCCTGGCTTCCACGTCTTTCAATGGAGTTTCTTTTATATCAGTCGAAGATCCGAGATCCCATTTTGCTGTCGCGTAAGATATGTTTGAATTTAAATGCGAAAAGAACGCAATTTCAGCAGTTCCTTTCATTTGATTCCAATCTCA
Source organism: Zhengitettix transpicula (assembly GCA_037074705.1). Lineage (NCBI taxonomy): Eukaryota > Metazoa > Arthropoda > Insecta > Orthoptera > Tetrigidae > Zhengitettix > Zhengitettix transpicula. Next base: position 7,832,506 of record CM073595.1, read on the forward strand.
GTATACACGAAAACTATTTAAGATTATCTGCGTACAAATAGCCACCCGGAGAGTTTTTGATGGAAACTGAGAACGTATTTACGCTCTGGTAATTACGTTAACCGTATTTAAACAACGTAATCAGTATTTCTATAAGCCCCTGTAGCGTCAAATGCTAATAGACATACTCGTAAGGGACAGAGTTATAATTTATTTTTAAATTAATCTTAAATGTCATTGAACAAGTAGCTAAAAATATCTGAAATATTATGAAAACTGAAATTAATCTATTTTGATTTTGACGCATATTTTGGGAATATTTTCCTGATTTTTATAGCCGTTAATTGACTTAATTTTATTATTAAATAAAGGGAAAAATTAAGCAAACTGGTTTGTTTATAATTTTTAAAAATCAATGTTTAGTTTTAAAAAATGAGGATTTATTGATCAAAATTTTAAATAACTGTTTGCGTTAATTACGGTTTTTTTAAGAGTTTATTTTAAAGTTTCCTTCCGTAATAATTCTACCCATATGAATAACCAATTATACCTACACATCGGAGCATTCGGGAAGACTAACCGTTTCCAAAAATTGAGTATTTGACTGGTAGCATTAACAATAGAGTGTATGAATTATTGCGCTTCGTGCAGGAGGAAAAATTGCATCGCATATTGACCGTCATTTGTTAGGGCAGATTGATATCCCTTTGTGCTTGGACAGTATTGCAAACGTGATTAGCATCCCGGCCAATGCAGGGCCAGCGGGAAACCACGGAAGGTCACGATTTTCAGTCCTGCTTTGCATAGGTGACGAGAATCCATTCACGAAATACGCTGAAACGCTCGTATCAAAACATCAGCCAGGCCTCTCCGTTGCAGTCGCAAAAGAATTTGCAAAAGTAACCTCGGGCTTCCCACAGGGATCCATAACTCTTCCTCATCTATATTAATATCTGAAGCAGAGGGAAGCCACCTTGACAGTGCTAGTGCCACGTGTTGAAAAAATAGAAATGTTTCCAATGAAATAATTCGTTACGATCGCCACATTACGATTCAATGCATTTCCGGATTAATGTACTTCGCTTTTGTTCTTCTCTCACTATGAGGAATCCATTCGTGAAGTATTTCTGTCGGGTTCTTTTACACCCTGTATAATTTACAATTTCATAAATTTAAAAAATAAAACATCAGTATATTTTCGGTTTAAGTATAAAGACGATTGTGTGTTAATTATTAAAAAGACGAAGTTAGAGCCTACCTCTAATTATAAAAAATATATTTCTTTGCATTTCCATGATGATAATTTATTTTATTTCGTAGAACAAAATTTAAGCCGGAGAAGGCTTTTTCCAACTCTAACTTGAATTCTTGGAACACCTGAAACCAACAACCAACAACGTAAATTAGTGAAAAAGAGGATACTTATTTTCATTTTATTCCCCAAATTATAAGATAAGTACAGGACACCGGGGAACTTTGCCGAGAAAGAATTTGGTAGCAGACACTGTATAGAAACAAATTTTATTCTCGAATTATTACATGAATAGAAATGTTTAGACTAAAGCGAGTGCTTGGTGAATTTGAATTCATGATTTAAGACAGAAAAAAACCTCGACAGATTCGTATTTCTGTCGAGTTGTTTTTTGGCAATCTCACTTCATGAATAATATTTTTCGATTCATTCTGGTCCGAAGCTCTCAACCTCAATTCTGAGTTGGGTCTTTTTGATTTGATTTATTTTATACCATTAGTCCTCATATGAGGAAATAGGAAACGTCAATACATAAAATTACAATATAATAATTGGATGCTACAATTATTGTAAAGAATTATTTTGTGGGCTGGGTTTTTACGTTAAATCAAAAATTATTAAAGAACGAAGGCTTTCCCGGTGTATTTGTTGAAGAAAAAATTCTCGGGTTTCCACTTCGCCTAGAAGATGACGGCAGTGCAGTTGTCCGTCGAAACGTCGCGTTTCAATCGCATTGTTACCCAGGTGGAAACCCGAGAATTTTTTCTTAAAAAATTATTCATCATTAAAGAAATTTTTATATAAGTTTATTACATTTAAGCATGAAAAACTCTTATCTCAGGCACCTGTGGTTTTTACATAGAAGAGATCTGCTGCCCGTATCAAATACGTACTGCTATTCTGTGTTGTGTTGCTTGCTGTAGCTCTCGTACCGACGTCTCCGTATCTCACAGCCGGCAGAACGGGTTAAGTGCAGTGATGACTTTAGTCAGGACCATTGCAAGGCGTCGACTCAGGGGTTGACCACTGGCTAAGGCGTCAGCCTCCGGGATTGATTGCTGGCAAGCCGTCGTACTAAATTGTTTCGATGAACTCTTCACTAACCAATTGTGGCCCCCTTTCTCACGACGATTCTGCCTCGGACTATATCAGAGACAATATCTTGGAAAAGTTTACAGCAAAACTCATGAGATTTGTAGATCGGTGACACTTAAAACGTATACACGTAACGCAATACGGAGCCTCTCATAATCACATCCACCAGCTGCGGTGAGCGCAGAACAACTGTCTAGTTTCCAAAAGCTTAGCTCCGTTCCCTCCATTATAGCCTCCCATTCTTTTACTTTTTTCATTATTAGAAAACTTCGTCGAAATGTCAGTTTCACTGATTCTTCCACTGATTCTTCCATTGTTACAAGAGTAAACACAACGTTTCGATGGCTTGCACCGCCATCTTCTTCAGGTGAAGTGCCGTTTGCAGAAGGTAGGGCTGTATTTATACAGCCCCGTCTGTGGTACCAGTGAACGGGATGTTTCCATTGGCTCTGGTCTGTAGGTGGTAGGGGTGGGCAGCTGGTGGTTTCCCCTCCCCGTTGCCTCTTTGGATCGTTGCAACCGCCTCCGGTTGCGTCCGTTGCCGCGTTGGCGGCTATACCTCCTGGAATGCCCGGTCCGTTCCTCGGCGTACGAAACGTCCGTAGCATGGCGATGGCCGGTGCCCGGGCCTTGCTCAACTGGTAGCCAGTGTCCCTATTTATGAGCTCGCTGTGGGTAGTTCTGATAGCCACAGCTTCCATAAGGATACTGTACCAGAAATTACTAACTGGGTCCAATATCTTGGTGTTCTGGAAGTCAATTTGGTGGCCCGTTATTAGTGCGTGTTCCGCCACGGCTGATTTCGAGGGCTGTTTCAACCTTAGTTAGCGCTGGTGTTCCACCCTCCTCTCTTCTACGGTGCGAAGGGTTTGGCCTATATATTGTAAACCGCATGAACAGGGAATTTGGTAGACCCCTGGTTTCCTGAGGCCGATTTGGTCCTTAACCGGGCGTAACATCTGTTTCACTTTTGCCAGTGGGCGGAAGATAGTTTTAATGTTATGTTTCCGCAGGAGTCTACTAATCTGTCGTGTGGCTTGCCCATAGAATGGAAGGAACGCTGTTGTTTCTGTGGAGTCTATTTCCTTGGCACTACTAGCCCTGTCCTTCCTCAGGGCGTAACAGATCTACCGATTGGTGTATCCATTGGCACGCAGGCATCCCTTCAAATGGTCAATTTCAAACGGTAAACTTTCTGTGTCCGATATCGTACGGGCCCTATGTACCAAAGTGGAGATTACCGTTGACTTCTGTGCAGGATGGTGGAAGCTGCATGCGTTTAGGTACAGGTCCGTGTGTGTGGGTTTCCTGTACACGCTGTGCCCAAGGGTGCCGTCCGGCTTTCTCCTAAGCAGTACATCTAGGAAGGGAAGTTTTCCGTCCTTTTCCACTTCCATAGTGAATTGTATGTTGGGGTGACTGCCGTTTAGGTGTCGCAGGAAGTCTTGCAAAGCTTCGGTACCGTGCGGCCAGATGACAAAGGTATCGTCCACGTACCTAAAAAAGCAACTCGGCTTCAATTCAGCCGATTTTAAGGCTTCTTCCTCGAAATGCTCCATATAAAAATTGGCGATGGCCGGGGAGAGTGGTGAACCCATTGCCACGCCATCAACTTGTTCGTAGTATTCTCCCGCGAACTGAAAATATGTGGTGGTAAGATCGTGACGAAAAAGCTTCGTAACTCCTGCTGGGAAATGCTCTTCTAGCAGTTTCAACGTGTCGGATATGGGCACCCTTGTAAAGAGGGAGACAACGTCAAAACTAACCATGATGTCATGGGGACCCATACGAATGTCCCGTACAATATCCACAAACTCGGCGGAATTCCTGATGTGATGTTCACACTTTCCCACCAGTGGGCTCAGCCCGAGACATGAATCCCGAGAGAACTACATCCAGCAACTACACCGGGAAAACCTACGTTCCTTATTGTTACAAGAGTTATAGCACGCAGATGCAGTTCCGTAGTCAACAATGGCCAACAATCGAGACAGGACATGAAAATTACTTGGATTGAAATATTTATCTCCTCCACCCCCACGCACGTGCACGATTTCGAATTCTCCAAACCACAGCAAACAACACTTTCGAGTCACATTATAAATAATTAGAAGTTAACATAAATATACTAAAATTGTGGAACACAAATTTCCCTGTCCAACATAAGTAATATATATTAATAAAAACAAAAATAATAATTATTTAACTATACTAAGGGTATAATATAATATTTACAGTTGTAATAAAAATATACGATACGTACTAGTAAATAATTAATGATTCCAGAATTAACAATCATAAAATATAGAATTACGCATCACACAAGAATAAACACAAAACTTGACACACGCACATTAGGAGGAAACACAAACGAGGGACAAGTCACTTCACGAAACAGAGCGACGAGGAATCTGCAAACTCCAGGCCCTCGTACATGCAACAAAATAGCAGAAAAGAGACCAACAGAGACTAAGTTATGAATCAAGTAGTTATTATTAGCAACACATTGAACACTTCTGCAGGTTTTTTTAAAAAATTAATTATCAGGGGAACGATCAAGAAACTCCTGTACTGAGTAAAACACAGGCGCCTTTCAGTAGAATGTTTTTATATTGAAATCCTCAATCTTTTAGTTATTATTGTTCATTGGAGAGAGACTATTGTATAAAACTATCCCTGAGTGGTGAATACTTCTCTGGTAGAGAGCAAATATCTTAGACCTGAGAGATTTCTAGTCTCATAATCGTGAGACTCGCCATTCGTTTGAAAAAGATTAATATTTCGCTTAACAAACTTTAAAATTTCGTGAATAAACATGATGGGAAGAGTTAATATTCGCAGACTTTTGAAAAAACGGTTTAGAGCTGGATTTATTATCCGTTTTAGAAAGTATTCTGATGGCACGCTTTTTCAACTTGAATATTTCAATGCTCATGAAATTTTTAAACTATTTCCGCCATAATTTTGTGTGTCTTGTGGTATACTGGTTACAGTAGAAGTATTCGTCAATGCACAATACTATGCAAGAGGATTAAATATCACTAGTTGATAACCTTTGAGAATTACAATGGAAAGGTTTGGAGAGGACATGGAACAAAGCTGGGCTTTGTGCAGTGTTTGTAGCATATTCGGGGCAAAGGCCTTGCTGTGTGACATCTACAAAGAGAAGATTCGAACTAAGTAGGAAGGTTGCGAACGCACAATACAAGATGAAGTTCGAAAACCTGATTTTGAGAAAACGTCTTGTCTGAATTCGAGTGGAATGTTTTTAAATTCAACAATTATTAATATATACCTCATTAAACGTAATGCAAGGACCAGGTTAAATAATTGGATATATTTTCGGTTGTCCTTTTTTTTTACATCGGCCATTTAAGAATAATGATTCCATTTGGTATTTATAAGCGGCAGATGGCTAAAAATTGTCTGGAAAAGAGCGCACGGTCGTGCATAAATTACTGGAAGGCACAGCAACCTGGGTGGCGGTCACAAAAGCGGTGAAAACGGAAACAATTTATTTGAGGAATTTGCCTCTGGCGGATCCTAATTATGAATCAAGTTTCTATAGTATAGTACGCCTTGGAGGGTGACGGACCACCGTAAAATCAATGTGTGATTCAAATAAAATTTTTGACGGACCCGTTATAAACGAGACGAAAACCAACAGACAACTGACCAAGGCATGTGACGTACCTGGAAATTAACGAGACTGACCGTTCGTATTTTTGCTGTACCGATCAAACTTATTCTTGAAATAACCTCTATAGCACTAAGTCTATCTCTCAAATGATTCACGTAGCACTTGAGTTAGTAACGTGAATATGGGCGTAATTCATCCATACTATAAAGGCCAAACGTGTACGAATCTAACGCAGGGATCAGACGTGAGAGCTTCTCGCTTGCGGCTGCGCGTTGTGACAAATTATGTAGTATTTATGAATAACAACGCAGCCTTGGTATGCTAATTGTAAACCAAACGAAACCTGTCTTATTAAGATGTAACATTGTTCACACAAAATTTGTATCCCAGGAATTAATTAGGTGCGGTTAATATTTTCAGCTAAGATTAATTTTAATTACGCACAACTTGGTTCTATGAAACTTTTACCCTGTTTTAGTGTAAAGACAACCACGTAATTCGTTAAAAAGGAGTTGTTGTTTTTTTCAGAAAAAAACGTTGGTTTATCAGAACAAAATTTTAACGTGAAATTATAATTTCCTTCCTTAGCGATGACAGGTTGAGACACACTCGAGAATTAATAATATTCGATTATTTGAAATCGTTCGACTATAACGCAGTAAATAATAATTTCTAAATATTCTAAGGAAAGCAAAATCTTTTGAGAGTGAAAACTATCGTATCCAATAACTGAATTAGGATCGCGGTTTAAGGTTTGAAAGTGGTGGCAGTTAAATAAAATTGTAGAAATCAATTGGTATTAGGATAGGATTTGATAAATAATGCGGCAGATGTATGCTCAGTACTTTACAGAGAAAATAATCATGAAAATCGAAAACCGTATGAGTCATTGGAATTATTTAGAGGGATGTATACTTCTATAGCACGAGTCAGGAAGGAAGGTGGGTGGTGCAGATTGAGGTAGTGGAGTCCGACGTTGCCACGATGCGCCACACGCATATGAGAATGATCTTAACTCTAGGCGCTTCCTGATGCTGATTGGCTGCGCACGGGGAAGGGGTAGCATCTGAGAAGAAGGATAGGCCCACTAAACTAGGCCGTCATCGTACATGCCGCTGTCTATAGTACACGCATGCGGAGAGATTTACCCATACTTCTATTCCAATTTCCTCAGGTGTGAGGTGGAATACATATCAAAACAGCAATACTTGAATGATATTTTTATTTTTTAACAGTAAACACTAAATTTCGAATCATATAATACCGGTGAATTGTGAGAGACGATTCTCAGTTTCGGCCGCTAAATAGGCACGGCAATAATAACCAATAGGATAGACTAAATGAACAATACGTGCTCATAAAAGTGAAAAGTCCTCCCACACAATATTCGCGTCACGGCTAATACACAAACAAATGCAGTTATATGTGCCTCATTAATTCCTCCCCTCCGACGATCCCACGCGAAGCCCTTTACAAGAGACCAATTCGCCGAAAAGAGCTCCGAAGACCAACTCTAAATTTTACGACTGTTATTTCGGAAGCAAATATAAAGTGCTCAACACGAGAGAATATCCAATAATTCGTAGAAAAAGTAAGTGGAGTTAATTGGGGGAAAAGGAACTTCAAATACTTTACTGTAATGTTTGACAGTTTATATTGTAGAAATATCATCTCAATATTCAACTTGAATATTTATTTTTCTTTGAAGCTGTCGATATTTCCACTTATATTCATCTATATATTAGAAATAAAGGAAGAGAAATTGCAGTAAAATTGATTTAAAAAATAAAACTTCATTTACAAATAGTTCTCATAAATATTTCACAGATATTTTATCTCTTAGGAAAGATATTATATTAATTTTATTTGGTTTGCATAATTTTGAAGAGGTTTTCAATAAGTATTGAAACAGTATAATAGTCAAAATAAATATAATGAGGAAATGAAATACACAATAAATAAAGATAATTTAAATAATTCTATTTCATTAATCTAAAATATATATAAAGATTAATAAAACAAGGAATGTTTGACTAAAAATCAGGTCTAAGGCAATGTTAAGGTATTTGTTTCTAGCGCGAGGAAAAATGTTAGAGCGTTCGCCCGGTAAGCTGGAGGTGCCGGGTTCGATTCCTGGTACGCAGGACATTTTTCGTCATGCTTGAAACTAATAATACTAATTCAAAAATATTATATATGAATATGATCGGGAAGAAGCTTCAAATAAGAATAAATAGAATTCCTTATTTAGACTTAAGATTGGACTGCAGTTATTTCTATGTATTAAATATAATCCATCTAAAAATATATGTAAATAAACTATATAATGTTGAAAAATATTTTAGTAGTTAGTTATTTATTAATTTAAGTATCTGATGTAGACCTATGATATATTTATTTATTTATTGTGGTGATCACAAATGAAAGACAATTAAATAAAATCAAGTTAAAATGTGCCACCACGTTGATGACGCTAATTTGTAGTAATCACCAATTAATGAAAGTTAAATCGCAACGTTAATGCGTCAATTTTTAGTAATTTAAATATTAAAATGATAGGATGTTATAATATTAATCAAGATTTTAAAATAAACACACAAATTAATTTATTAACGCACAAACAATTAAATTTACATAAGTTATCAAATGAATTTACAATAGTTATTAAAAAATTAACTTCAATTTACATTATTAATTAATATTTTATGATAAAAATTTTACTCTTTCTCACGTCGTTTACTGGGCCTTTAACAATTTAATTTTATCAACTTATCATGGGCTTGCTTCATGCAAAAAAAACACACAGAAAATATGAAATTTAAATTCTAACCGAAATCTAACGATAATACCTTTACTTATGAGTTTACAAAATAGTAATTCTGTGAAATTTTAACTTACGGTCTCTGGTATTCAAGGAAATTTGACGCGTTCGTATACACACGCGCTTTATATACAGGATTTTTATAACACTGATTCTAATATCGCTGATTCTAATAACGCTGATTCTAATAACGCTGATTCTAATAACGCTGATTCTAATAACGCTGATTCTAATAACGCTGATTCTAATAACGCTGATTCTAATAACGCTGATTCTAATAACGCTGATTCTAATAACGCTGATTCTAATAACGCTGATTCTAATAACGCTGATTCTAATAACGCTGATTCTAATAACGCTGATTCTAATAACACTTTTAGTTTGACAAAGTGCCTCACTGTTCGTTTAGGAAATACGCTTGTTCCGAATTTTTATTAACTGCTGGATGCAGTTGCCTGGCTCCCGAAATCGAAGACAATGTTCTAAATCACGAATATAATAGTTTAGACTCTGCGCTCTAAATGTTTAGCGTTGAATATTTACGTAATTGTCTCGCTGACTGCAACTTGTAAAACGGAACTTTTCCAACTGTTTTAGCTGTTGTCCTACATGTATCCAGACACTTTATGGATATTTTACTTTCGGTCTGTTCACAGCGATATTTCCACGACGACTAAAGCGCACATCGCTTCTAGCGAGCCAACAACCTACAATAATCTCAAACATGGCATTCTTGCCACATTCTTGTGTACAACTTGTGTGTTTTCTGCCACTAACAATGAGAGTCCATATTTCTGATTATTAATTAATCATTTCCTTTTAATTACCACAATATATATCAAATAGAATAAAACTCATTCTTTTAACTGATCGTTAACGTCTACAAAATCTTTCAAACTTACATATTCCCTATAAACACGCTAATAATAATAATGATTATTATTATTAGCATTTACTCTCAAAAATATCTACTACAATTACACTGGAAATATTTTTTAAGGTAAATACGGGCTTAGATTAAATTAACAATAATTTTTTATCTGTATTTTAAATAATAACATTAACATATGTTTTATTGTTTCTTTAATGCGGCTGAAGAAGCCTAAAACAAATGAAAGAATCGTTATGTACTTTTAATTGTTATTTTTAAAGTATAAAATAAATTATGACTTTTGGCCATTTTTTACTAATTATAGTTACATTAAATAAATTTGTGTACAAGAAATTTTACCTGATGCAAATAGTCAATGAACTGGTTTCCAATAATAAATGTTGGAGATAATCACCGAGCCGTTAACACACAGGCATTAATTGCAAGACACAATTATACTCAAAACATAAACGGTAATGACAGTTTAAAGGGATTAATACTTGCGTGTTAAATAAATGCAGTGGAAACTACTTCAACTGAATGTAACTATTTTAAATCCAGTTATTTATAAAGGAAATCGGGAGGAAAATAATTAATTTTATTTAAAACAGAGTAATTTATATAAGCATGCCACATAATAAGATGTTCATCAGTAAACTCAAAAATTTGTAACAACAAAAATGAAACCACCCCCATATGTGGATTATAAAGCTCGGACATTGCCAAGTTCATACAGAACTCTAAGTGTCATTTCGTGTGAACGATGAATACAAAATTTCTTCTATGTTGCATTAAAAACCCGACGCAGAAGTTTTATTTCCTGTGACCCACACTGCGTCTGAAGGTTCCTTTGTGTCATCCGAGTATACTTTTGCGCCTTCGTTATAAAACTTTTTTTTTTCTCCCAAGAAAGTCTTAAGTAGAGAGAAAGTTTCGAGATCACTAAACTTGAAGAAGTGGCACCAATAAACAGAAAGTCAGCTATACAACACAATCAAACAAACATAATGACAGATAATAAATATATTAATGAATATAGATAGAGCGATTATACAGATTTCTTCTACAGGTTACTAGTAAATTATAATCTTTTGACTAATTGATACTGATAGTGATTCGAAAATGTTATTTCCAAATTTATTAATGGAAATAAAGACTGGATGAAGTTATTTTATTTTTGATTATTTAACAATAATTCTGTCACCCCTAGTTTATCAATTAAAAATTTGAATAATTCCTTGTGGGCAATTAAGTACAAATTTCTAAGTCCTAAAAGAGCTTTCGTCTAAAGCCATAACCATCTTGTTGATTAAATTTGAATTTTTGCTGGATACCTTAAATTGTAATATATAATATACATGGAAGGAGGTTAATAAACACATATTCAGTACCAAAATACACTTTGTTTTCAATTAAAATGATCATGAGATTTCGACTTAATCGTCTAATAGAATTCAAAAATTTATTTCTAAATATTGCACACAAGGACTCGCAAGTATGATACTTGTTAATAATTAAAACTTAATATTTAAAAACCTTAATATGATCTTCAAACTAAAATCACTTACGTTGTTCAGAGCCTGGCGTCATCAGTTGTTTTATTTGTCAAATTACTATAGTTTTACATCCTTTTTATATTTTATTGTTAAAACCATATTTTATCCGATTTAACTTCAAATAATTATAGTAAATTAAATTATCAGTCCTATTTAAATAAATAAAAAATCTAATGAGTAATAGATAGAAGGTAAAACCTCATTTTTGTGACGTGGGCATTTAATGTTTCTGTATTTTTAAAATTCAATTTGAATCATGAATGTGTTTTAATCTTTGAGGTCTTATTACGAAGTTGTAAGTAGTATAAATATAATTTATTTTTTAATATACAGAAAATTTTTTAATCCGTAGACTTTACAATTGTGATACATTGATGACAATAAGATTTTAAAAATAACTTGAAGAAATGTAGTTGCTTCTTGAGTGAGTAGTTGAAGAGGAAGTTATGAATGGTTTATATGTATATTGTAAAAAAACAACTGGACAGCTTTAATTAAATGAATCAATTAACATTTACTAAGCTTTAAAAGAAATTTATTATTGTTGATAAATTTTACAATGTACAAAACCTATTTTTCATGCCGAATTTCATCCATTTAAAACAAATATTTTAATTTTCATTTATTAATTCGTGGCATTTTTGGACATACAGTTCTTATATCACTACAATCAAATTCGTCGAATCTCTTATCTCAGGGCCATAACTGGGTTTGATAATTATAACATAATCGATGTATAACCTGACAATTATCAATTCAAATATAAAAGTTAACCTAAAACAATATGAAAAAAAGTGAAAAGAAAGCTGAACGTAATCTGACTATATCTTTTTAATTATCGTTTACAAAATTTGTATAAAAGTACTGTTACTCACGGACCGTCTGTCTGGTACCAGACCTCTCCCCATGTATCTTGAAAACTACCACATTTTTACACTAACTCTACACTTCATTGAAAATTTTAATACGCACGATTAAAATACTCGTCCTCTGCTATCTGGAACCTCGGATGAGCCGCCCCCTTTGGTCTGCTAGTGGTTGTCGGTCCCCTCTATGCGATAATTCTTCAATCAGCGTGAAGCAACCATTTGCTTCACCGTGTGAAAATTATTAAATAAATCTCTCCGAAAAATATTTGCCTGCTTTCATGTAGAAATACAGGATCTCACCATTCGTACTTTATATCTGCAAACTTTACTGTTCGTTGCTCTAGCTGAACTCAAATGTATTATCTCCCCGTCAACTTTTAACAGTATCATCTCTCGTACGCAAACTTTTGACTCATTCACCTTTCAATCGCCGATTCCACACTTTTAGATCATCAGACTTTTACGTTTTTCAGTTCCTCACGTGAACTGAACTGTTCCGTTTCTCACAGCCAACTGGTCTCTTCACCAAGTGCATACAGAGTTTAAGCGTGCGCGGTCTCCATTGTCGCCATTACGCGTTCGTACCGCTAACAATTTAATTATATTAAAAACAATTAATGGCCTGTTTATTTGGCATTACAATATATATATATATATATATATATATATATATAGTTTTGTGTGTGTTAATTTATGGTGGTTTCAGAGTCAATTTTTTCGTTTTGTGGTGGAGATTTCTATGACGTTGGATTAGGGCGGTTTGAATAATGGTTTATTGGGTTGTGGGAATATTTAGGTCATTGTGGATTCTGGACTTAGTAACGTACCAAGGATAAAGGAGATTTAGGGTTCAGTAATGGTTTTAATTTGTGCTTGAAATATAATGAATGAATTTGTATACTGATGTATATGCCAATCGTTCGCTTCTAATTTGTTTCAAGAATTTGGTAAACACATTAATAATAATACTTAGACCTTTGTAGGCAATCAGATATTGTTTTCCGCGAATCATACACTTCGTACAAGTTGGTGTGACGTCATTAGCGACCAAAATTAAAAGATCTGAATAATTAAATTACCCAAACATCTTGATTCTAGCTTCCATTATATTGCGTGATTCGAAGAATCGGGGTGACTCATTTCCACTCTAATGATTAAAATTCTTCGACACCCATTAAATATAAAAGATTAGTGCCCATCTGAGCTTGATGTTTCTAAGAAATTAATTCAGCGAACAATCGTCGTTAAGGAGACTTTCTTGATGGCAGAAGTATTCCTTTGTGCTTTCACTACGGTCAATAATTGGAGGCTACGTACAGGTTCGATTCGATGTTGTATTAAGTAAGTTCCCAACCAGGAGGGTAAATTGTACCGTAGTTGATAATGTTAGTTCTGAAGTTACAGTAATGGGCATAGCTAAAAGTTGTCAAACCGACGCTAGTAGGCAGCACATTACGTTGCGTGACTCAGTGTTATTACGACAAACTGGTACTATGTGTAATTCATATTATCTTCAACTTCCACATGCGTTTCAAAGGTGATGCTCTGATCGAAACTGGCACTGTTATTCCCACCCCGCGGAAGTAATAAATTAATGAGAGACCACAGCAACCTCATTTACGGGGGAAGACACGTAGATGGCTCAACCATTTTCAGATGATTAACAGTTTAGACTCACCTGAATCTATCCGTACAACTAAAAAAAAAATTGTTTTACTTTCATGATATGACCATAAAAACGATTAAGTTAAGTTAAAATTGGAAAATAGAAAATATTACTAACTATAAAATGTTCATTTGAGTTTAGTGGCACAGCAACGACTTTCTCACCGTGATAACTGGAAATGATCACAATCATTATCTTTAAAGTAGACAAAATGGATCGATCATATAGAGCCTCTATTATTTTCACAATTATACGGTCACTACATTCACCACGAAAGAAGTCTGTGACGTTTCAGTGCTCAGATGGTGATGGTCAGAAATGGCTGGATTTTCCGAACAAATTTGGGGAAAACAGTGTGAGTGGAGCTACGTAAAAGCGATTTACTGTGAACCTGGATTTCCGGAGAGCCAAACGGTGTAAGAAAACTTCTGGGTAGAAAAGATTTACATTAATTCCAACTCACAACGAAAATTGGGTTTTTGATAATTTTGAACGATTAATGTTTGGGTAGCAAGTCAGTGGTAGCAAGTCAGTGGAAGCAAGTCAGTGGAAGCAAGTCAGTGGAAGCAAGTCAGTGGAAGCAAGTCAGTGGAAGCAAGTCAGTGGAAGCAAGTCAGTGGAAGCAAGTCAGTGGAAGCAAGTCAGTGGAAGCAAGTCAGTGGAAGCAAGTCAGTGGAAGCAAGTCAGTGGAAGCAAGTCAGTGGAAGCAAGTCAGTGGAAGCAAGTCAGTGGAAGCAAGTCAGTGGAAGCAAGTCAGTGGAAGCAAGTCAGTGGAAGCAAGTCAGTGGAAGCAAGTCAGTGGAAGCAAGTCAGTGGAAGCAAGTCAGTGGAAGCAAGTCAGTGGAAGCAAGTCAGTGGAAGCAAGTCAGTGGAAGCAAGTCAGTGGAAGCAAGTCAGTGGAAGCAAGTCAGTGGAAGCAAGTCAGTGGAAGCAAGTCAGTGGAAGCAAGTCAGTGGAAGCAAGTCAGTGGAAGCAAGTCAGTGGAAGCAAGTCAGTGGAAGCAAGTCAGTGGAAGCAAGTCAGTGGAAGCAAGTCAGTGGAAGCAAGTCAGTGGAAGCAAGTCAGTGGAAGCAAGTCAGTGGAAGCAAGTCAGTGGAAGCAAGTCAGTGGAAGCAAGTCAGTGGAAGCAAGTCAGTGGAAGCAAGTCAGTGGAAGCAAGTCAGTGGAAGCAAGTCAGTGGAAGCAAGTCAGTGGAAGCAAGTCAGTGGAAGCAAGTCAGTGGAAGCAAGTCAGTGGAAGCAAGTCAGTGGAAGCAAGTCAGTGGAAGCAAGTCAGTGGAAGCAAGTCAGTGGAAGCAAGTCAGTGGAAGCAAGTCAGTGGAGTTTATAGTTAGAGTGATATTCGCACATAAATATGTTGTTATAGTACTTGAACGAGTCCTCTTGACTAGCTACATCGATTACTCGACTTATTGTATGATCCAGCAGAGCGTTCCCATATGTACATCTGTCGACCCGATCGCGGATTCGAGAGCGGACAGTTGACAAGCATGGAGGAAGTTGAGAATCCTGAGATTCAGTTTGGTGATAATCCCTAATTTTAAATTATCTCGTTTTTAATATCTCAGGCAACCAATTCTAAGCAAGGAAAATTAAAAAAAAAACAGTAGTTTTCGACTATTACGTGTATAAACATCATATTAAAAGAGAAATTATATAACATTTGATAGCTAACGAATTTTGAGTATTGTTAAATTCTTAATTTTTTTCTATGGAATATTTATTTGCGTTTTCCTAAAGCACTGTAAATTTATATTAAATTAATAAAAATACAAAAATTGTATACTAAAATCTGTTAACATTGCTGTGTGTATAATACAATGGTATCTACAAAGAGATGACGTGGGTCCTTATGAATGCGATATTTTTAAATCAAAGGTATATGATGGCCGCGTCGACAACTTGGACATTGGCGACCCATAAAAAAATTACAAATACTGCATATTTACATAAGTTTTGCTGTGATTCACGTTGATTCCAATAATAGACATACAATTGAACAGTTTGAAAGTTTTGACATGTTATGGAAGGAAAAAATCAGCAAATATTGTAAATATATTTTAACTTAGATAGTGTTACACGGTTTTATGTTCATTGGATAATTATTCATTTCCACATATGGAGATTATACATTTCAAATGTGGGTTTCTTACATTTACATTTTAACAATAATGAGATTTTATGACTTTTATATTGGAAACGAAGTAAATTAAATCTTTATTATACATGACATATTGCGAATACTCGTTGGTTTGTATACTAAGAGTAATGGCGTGATTGTTATCGCCAGTCTTTTTATGAAGAGGAAGAGAAAATTAAATGTACAATTTTATGTCCGTTTTTCAAGAAATAATTGCAAACCGTGGTGTAGTAATGTTTCACTTCGTTAAGTAATTTCAAAAAGAAGCATTTTCATCGTAACGGTTTTCTTGATTTTACACTCTTATGCTGAATTCGAGACGGTCGCCGGTTATGGCCTGTTACGGCGTAACAACTGACCGCGTCATTCAGACGGTCGTGAAATAAGAGCACATCATCTGGACGTTGTGCAGAGCAGCGACCTCTATAAGTTGCGTGGGCGGAACCATGGAAACGTGGCGACTCGTCTTTTTCCTCCCATAAGTGCTAATGACATAAGATGACGGCGCGTTTCTTTAGAGGTGTCATAAAAATAACATTCTCGTGTAGCGTCATAATGTCCACCTAAAGCCTACGAAATTTTCAGCTCTGTGAAAAATAAGCGCCACCAAACAATGTTATTAGTATACAATGCGAAGGAGGACGTGACTGGAAAGGGAACTAAAGCAAGTACTCCGCACTAAACCCGCGGGGAACGTGAATCTGCTGTCCCTGGTATGTCATTTGGCAGTCGTTACAGCGTGTTCAATTAAGTGTACAGGTGTGCAAAACGCAAGTGCATAAATGCTACAGTCATGTGGGACATTGTCATGGGAAGTTCACGAGGGCAATGGAAAGAAAGCACTCGCCAAGGTTTGGTAGAAAATAGACGTCGGTTCTTTCAATGTGTGAATTTGAAAAGCACTTAGTGCTAATTAAGTGAAAGGAATTATAAATCGGCTATATATATATATATATATAATAAAAAAGGATGTATGTATTTATGTATCTTTATACAAATTTTAACGTGTGGACAGAGTGCAACGAAACATTGTACAAAAATTCTTAAAAACACAAGTAGCACTACTGTTGGGGTGAGAAACCCCTAGTATAAATGTAGAAAGAATTAAAATTGAAAAACGTGATGATTTTGAGTTAAATTACTGCGCGACAAGAGACCATGACGCACAAGAGAGGAAATAGTTCATTTTATTCGTAATGAAATGAAGGAGAAATATTTTCATTGAATAAAAAGTATATTCAGCAATACCACATCGAATGATAATCAAAATCAATAGACAGATTATACAATCCGTGGAACTAATTTTCTTTTAAATAACCTGACATTTAACGAGATCATAGACCAAAATTTTGTCGAATTATATCTTCCAATACGCAGTGCAGGAGATGTATAACGTTGTTAAAAACAATACCTATTATTTTTTAATCACAATAATCTATTATATTTGCCTCTGTCTATTCGGTAGGCTTCTATTCAAGAGTTGGAGTATTTCATTATTTTTTTTGCATTTATTTTATACAATGCTACCAACGTCAGACAGAAAAAAAAGAGCATTTTGACTCCTTTAAGTTATCTGGAGTATATATGTTTATAATATGTAACCATAACCTTTATGAATATAGACAGACCAGAGTATTTTTTACACACTTAGGGTATATAGGTAGAATATTCTTGACAGTAAAAAAACAGCACAAGCTAGGGGACGGAGGTGAACGAGGGTGTATTTTTTCAAACATGTAAGAACTGCCGATATTAGCGTCAATTTAATTTTTTTTTTGAAGATAATAAGATAGAAAGTGTTTCGCCTGATGCTGATTCTCTATAATTCCAACCCCTTTCCGCATAGGAGGGGAGCGCCTTGAGAGAAGGGAGTGGAGGTGAGATTGATAGTGGTTCTACTGAAGTTACCTCTGTAAAATGTTATTACCGGGAAAGGAGCACCCCTGGAGAGGCGTTACAAGAAAATAACGCGAATAGAACCGAGATTGAAGTCAAATCCAGGGTTATGGACGTCACAGAGTTTAATTATGACATTAAACTTGCCGTTTAACCCCCAGGGACAGTGGTGGAATTTTGAAACATGCAAACTGCAGATATTTGCGTTCAATAAATATTTGTCTTGGTTAATTAGATTTTATAGTATTTCTGCCGATGTTGTTTGTGTATAATTTTAACCCCCTGGAGGGGCGTTTCATAAAGTTAACGCAAAAACATCCGAGATTCGAGTCAAATCGGGGTTCTGGATGTCGCTAAGTTTATTTATGACAAAAACCTTCGCCAAAGGAGACGCTGAATATTTACCCCTAGTATGTCGTTTCTTCTTTGTTAAATCTCTACCATGTCTCACAACTCCACTAATATAGAATAATTAATCTACTTTGGAGGAGTTTTATGTGTTCTCACATCCTTGATCCGATTCAATAAACTCCTGTTTGTGCCGCACCAAGTTGCGCTCTGCCATCGACACTTCGGCGCCAACCGACGTGTGCATGTCAGTCTTTTCCCCAGAATTCCGTTGCAATTCCCAAAACGATTCTGAAATACGTTGACCAAATGGAAAATTTAACCTTCCAGGTACTTATTTATATAAAACCGAAAAATTATTTAATTCTGCATTAATCTTCCGTCAAGATGTGATTTGATCTAAATCTAGCTTCTCCTAGTTCCGTACATTCTTTCGACCGATAGTGCATTAATTGAACAGCTATAAATTGAATTTTAGTCCATCAGTCCCAACAAACATACCTCCGAATTTCTTTACGAATAGAATACTTAAATATATTCCTCGAGTATTGCAGGATATAATTGTCCCTCAGTCTTCAGACATTACGAAAGATTAAATTGATTAAGTTATTATCTAGATCACAAATAGTCCCCATACTTGAGTCACTAATATGACACGAAAATTAACTTACATTTTCCACAAGGACCGTAAAGTATTTCGTATTGTTTTTTATTATCATTCCATAGAGTATTTATGGATAAAATTATACTTTTTATTCAATAAAAATATTTCTGCTTCATTTAATTACCGGACAAGGGAGGTATTTCCTTTGTTCACCGCGCAGTAACGTCTCTCACTCTCGCGTGACGTCACGGTCTCTTGGCGCGCAGTAATTTAACACAAAATTATCCCGTTTTTACAATTATACTTCGTCCTAGGGGTTTCGCACCCCCACAGTACCGTTTCTCGTGGTTTGAATAATTTGTGAACCAATTTTTGTTGCAATCTGTTCACGCGTTTAATTAAGTATAGATATTAACGTAAATACGTTACATAACTGAAAGAATAAGCGTAAGGGAAATTGGCTATTCAAGTAAAACCGTCCCTAGAGAGACAAGTGAATGATTTCCAGGAAGGTAGTGGCGTAATTATTAGAAGTCAAATTGCGCTAAATTTTATATTTTCTAATTATAAATATTACTCCTTGGAATTGATATGCAAACGTGATTGCTCTTTGACCGTAGTGATGCATTACTATCGTTGTTTGACTTAGCAATGAGGTAGGCAATTTATCAACAGTCGAGGATGAGTTACCTAGAAATAATTACTTTGGAAATTTATTGTTGAAATTTAATTGGGACTTCAAGTGTTCATTTAAAATAAGTTATATTTAATTTAATTTTAGGAGAATGAGTGTTGATGAAGACCTAGAAAGTTGTGGTTGAGTGAGTGACTTTGCGCAAATAACCAGTACGGTAAGTATCGATTGTACCGTCGCGTTTTTAGATTTAATACACACGGAGGTTTTGAATTTTACCGTGAAGTAATCCTGTTTGGGAATACCGTGATTGATATATTAGATAAAGAGGACGCTATTTAAGATTAGCCCTGCAGCCAAACACGAATTGCATCGTGTCTCCCTCGCGTTGGATGACTTTGTTCTGGAGTTTCTTGTGATAACAAAGCCCCATTCCTATTCCAGCTGCTGTACATTTTCCAGCGGGTGTTTACGTGCTGCGATGTGTCTTCCTAAACGTACCACACATGTTCTATAGGATTTAGTTTGGGCCATCGGGCAGAACAATCCATCCCACGAATTTCCTCGCTTTCCAAACGGGCAACAGTCTTGGCCTAGCTTGATAATAAAAAACTAGGACCCAGCAACATCTGTGAATATTGATTCATTTCATTCCCTTATGTCTAATTACGAAGTTAACGAAGGGTTGAACGACTTCTCTCCATTTATCGCCGAGAAAGGTAAAAAATTACCTTTCAATGTAGGCAACCTGTAATGGTGACTTTACTGGAACAAATAAATGTTACCTAGGTTATTGAAACCCTGGTAAAAGTTTTAAAAATCTCTCACTTAAGAAATAAATCATTCCAGTTAGAATACTCGAACTGAATAAGGACGAAGGAGTAGGAACAAACTGGTGAACAAACGTGACCACGACGATTTTGTAGGATCGTATTTGGTTGATTCCATGACTTACGCCCTTTCTTTGCGTATTTATTGGCTATGATTTGATTCCTAGCCATTCAACGAAGCATTTTTGTCGTAAATTGACGTCCCCAGACATTACAATGGAGGTGTCTGCTTAAGAACAATCAGAATATTTTCTATTATAATGTAGTTCAAATTAAAAAAAATAAACTACGTAAAGAAACATTTGTTTTATTTAGAACCTTGCAACAAATTTAATTATTAAACCGTTGATTTGATGTCTTGTAATGACAGACAGAGCTATTACGACCACTGAACGATATAATTTAATTCTAATTCAGTCAATTTGAGAATGAAAATCGTGACGACAGCGGTTCATATTTAGTCTCCAATTAACTGATTTTAGAAATTCCTCGTTAAAGTAGAACTGTATAATTAAATTGTGAGTTCTGAGAGATTAAATGGAAATGTATCCACAAAGAAATATCTTTTTAATATTTTAATTGGCCCAGTTACACACTTTTATCACACAAATTCGATCAAAGCTATGAAGTGGGTTGCGTAGGATATAAATGGATATCAGTTAATGTTTTATTCGCAGTACGATTAATAATATTTGAATTTGTTTTTAAGGGGGAAAAATAATTGAAGATAAAAATTTCACTGGTCTCAGGGACGTTTAGGAAACATTAAGGAAACCCTGATTTAAGATGACAATACTATTCATCACGGTCCCGTAACGTAAACAGAGCAGCAGTGATTTTGTTTGCTTATGAATATTAATGCACTATTGTTACCACGAACGTGTTGGAGTATGATAATTAAAGACTCCGATTTCTAAGTTTTTGTTAGCTTACCTATTTAAATTTATTCTGGATGAATATCATCCATTACTATAACTGTGCTTTGAAGTGTGCAATATTAATCAAAGTATACGTAACACGATTAATCAAATTGCAGCCAGTATTAGCTTTGTATTCGGGAAACGGCTCCGATCTATTTTGAAAGCCTCTTTTTTTTTCTGGGTGTCCATTTAAGAGTTATTTTGGACGACTGCCCGGTGGACCGCATCATCCACAGATGTTCCTGTGGTAACCTTATTAAATCGCATCTCCGAACCTCAGATGACTTCATATTGAACTTCTTCGATCGAAGACCAAACGCTTGATTTACCAAATTTAAGAAACGAATTAGATCAAAACATAATAGAACTGGAAGAATGTAATTAAACAATGTAAGACGATGGGGTACGAAACTAATAGGGTTTGAATTTACAAACGGTAACTCGTAGTGTCAAATGAAGTTTGTTTCTGAGAAGTATCATCTGTCGGTTTTCCACTGTCATATCTTAATGCTTAACGGTTTCAATATTGATTCTTAAAAATAACCGGTAAGATGAGTGCCGCGTTTATTCACAGTGCAGAATAAACGTAATTGTGTTGTCGATTCAGTGGATGGTTTGGCGCGTTTTATTTTGCAATCATTAAGAGTTTCTACGTCAACATGTAAACGAAGATGAAATATGGATCCACCATTAGACTCTGGAGAGTCGAAACAGTGAGTTTAGTTTGGGCCATCGGGCAGAACAATCCATCCCACGAATTTCCTCGCTTTCCAAACGGGCAACAGTCTTGGCCTAGCTTGATAATAAAAAACTAGGACCCAGCAACATCTGTGAATATTGATTCATTTCATTCCCTTATGTCTAATTACGAAGTTAACGAAGGATTGAACGTTTTCTCTCCATTTATCGCCGAGAAAGGTAAAAAATTACCTTTCAATGTAGGCAACCTGTAATGGTGACTTTACTGAAACAAATAAATGTTACCTAAGTTATTGAAACCCCGGTAAAAGTTTTAAAAATCTCTCACTTAAGAAATAAATCATTAACTGGCGTACCGATTCAGAAGAAGGCGATAACTGTGAAATCTTCCGGATTATTGGGAATAGCGACTGAATATTAAAATTGCAAGAAACACACCAAGCCTCGTATCATTTCATTACCTCTTAATTGTCAGAACTCGATTTAACTCATTTAAACCTTGAGTCGTCAGGAGGTTCGACTTCTCGTTGTTCCTGGCTGATATCGAAATTAACCTGAAAATGTTGCTAATTCTAGGGCAAAATTTAAGTAAAGTTGATATAAAATTCAAATATAATGAGAGCCAATTCGCGGTAATACTATCCTCGACGCATTTAATTCCCGAGGTCGAATGAATCGATATTTGCATAAGTTTCCGAAACTGTGATTTAGCGGCCGAGTGTAAAGTATTGCTTCGAGAACAAATTGCATATTCAATTCCCAGAAGGTACAAAGTTTTCTCGTTGCGCTCGAGACAGTAATATTTTATTTATGTGAAACTGAACTGTAAATACACCAAACCAGTACCTTCCGATTGCGTCACGAAATCTTAGCACGCAATAATTTGCGACGAGGTTTCAAAAATTTATAGTTGTCTCTGAAAGAGAACGTTGCGTATTGATCCGTGCAGGACATTTTCTCTTTGCAAATTGGATTTATTTCTGGAATTAAATGATAGGTCGAGAGGGGAAGTTTTGGATACGACCCTACTTCGGGTTGGGCTGATAGTGACGAATTACTGCGGAAATATCCCCTGGCAGAAGGAAAAGCGCTTTCATTAAGCGCAGGAGAATGCTTCCGCGTCTATTCAGTCCAAAACAGAGACGGAGTTTTGGATGCGCAACAATTGTTACAAAACCGTTCATCAAATTTTGATATTAAGCAACAATAATGTCGCAGCGAAGAATGCAAATGTAACCCCAGTTTTTTTTTATATCAGGATTCTTACTTAATTTATCGGAGAAATACCATCAATAAGTACACTAATTGAAGAAGACTATTTTAATTCTCGAATAACTTCCGTCGTGATATTATTTAACTTGACATATAATTGTAATATTTTCATACTGTTTCATCGTCTGGAATTATACTCTGGGGAAATTACACAGGCAAAGACAAGGCTTTCTGCTACTCGAAAACGCGTTGCCCGAACAATGTCATGTCACATCACAAACCTCGTCCGGAAAACTCTTAAAAAAATACGGTATTTTCACTATTTCGTGCCGATACATTACCTCATTAATGTTATTTGTGATTAAAAATAGAGAGAAATAGCTAGTAATGCTTAAATACGATTTGTCCTTAGAAACATGCACTATTATAAAATTATTATCAAAATCATTTGATTTTTAAGTAATAATATTTTACTGAATAGAATAATGTCATAATTAAACTCATCGGCATCCAATCTCGGTTGTTTTTGCGTTATTTTAATGTAACGCCCCTCCACACCCATCCCGAAGGGTGCGCCCCTCCCATGCCGAAAGGGGGTGAAATTATACACAGAATCATGAGGAGAAACACTATCAATCTCATTGCGTCGGCAAGATATTTTTCGGGGTCAAATATCGGCCGTTTGAGCATGTTTATAAATTTCCGCCCCCGTTCACCCACGACCGAGTCTCTTTGCGGTTCGAAAGGAACTCGTTTACGAATTTTGGTGAAATTTTCTCGAAGGATGTAGATTTGTATGCGGAACATAATATATACATACATTCATGCACAAGCACTCTATTTTATTTAGCTTCAGAGAAATAGCTAGTCATACTTAAATACGATTTGTCCTTAGACACTTATTCTATCCAGTAAAATATTAATACTTAAAAATCAAATGATTTTAATAATAATTGTGAAATAGTTAAATGTCATAATTGCAGTCAGCGGCATCCATAACCCCGGATTTGACTCCAATCTCGGTTGTTTTTGCGTTATTTTTATGTAACGCCCCTCCACCCCGATCCCAAAGGGTGCTCCCCTCCCGTGCCGAGAGGGGCTGAAATTATACACAAAAAACATCAGGAGAAACACTATCAATCTCATTGCGTCGGTAAGATATTTCTCGGGGTCAAATATCGGCCGTTTGAACATGTTTGAAAATTTCCGCACCCGTCCACCTCCGACCCAGTTTCTTTCCGGTTCGAAAGGAACTCTTGTACGCAATTTGGTTGAATTTTCTCGACTGGTGTAGATTTGTATGCGAAACATAATATATACATACATTCATACACAAACACTTTATTTTATTTATTATATTATTAATTGCACGGTGCTGTACTACAATGACTTCTATAGTTCCTTGAAAAATAATTTTAACAATATAATGTCAAATATTACGAAGCGACGAATATGCTGAATGTGGACAGATATTTTTATGCAAAATATGAACCTAAAATAAAAAGTGTGGGATGTCGATTAAAGTTACAAATGTCTCACTCTGCTGACCTCCATCGAATAATGGCGGCGGCGGCGGCTTACATTTACTTATCATTCCGTAGCTCTAAAAAAAATATTGAACACGTTTTGTTAAGATTTTTCATACTCTTGATATTCGGGACGGGGGGTAAGGGGTGGAGGGGTTCCGATTTATGTTACATATATAATATACTTGTTGGTTGTTATTTAAATTCTATGGTGAACGACCAAGTAATTTTGTACTATCTACAGTCATGGACACTCCCGAGTTACAGGCTGCAATGAGTGGAATAACATTGTGCGTGTTTTGTCACAGGTCAAAATTTAGCAATAATCCAAGTTAGTAGCTATTTCTTCCTTACAAACAGGAAGTAAACCTGGAAAAACAATTGAATAAATTATATATTTATTTGAATAGTTGCAAGGTGAGGTGTTGAAGAGGTTTAAGGAGAAACATGGAGGTAGAAGGCGCAGGTATTACATGACTCGGCACGCCTATGCTGCACGCCGAAACTGTTTAATATTTATTCTCCCCGCCCTTCCTTAGCAGGCCGAGAGCTGTTGTCCTATTGTTGTGGACGTTTATTTATCGGGCGAGCGAGGTGTTCTAAATTACTTTGATAAGGCTAATAAAGAACTCCATCCCTACGCTGGTACGACCCACGGACGCTCACTTTTCAATACCTATTTTTCTCTAAGCATTTTCTAAAGCACATAACTTACGAAGGCCGTAACAATACCGACAAACGTATGCCCCTCGAACGAAAGACGGATGTAATGGTCGCCAGTGACGTGTGCCTCGGAAGTAAATAATTGTTTCCTTTTCAAATGATCGTAAAAAGAGGTCGGTTTGGACGATGATTGAATATTCTGTGAACTCTCAAAAGCAATTGAATGGGCACAGCGCAATAAATTAACACGAAAAAAAGCAATTCATGGAATTACTAATATTTATAATTCTTTTAACGGGAAGGATACAGTAATAATGAGCAATTCATCTATACAAATATTTAGTTCCAACTGCGGTCATGTAAGGGTTTCTAGTTTGGCTCCGTTGTTATTCTTCATTTATTAAAATAATTTGCCAAGGATATTAATTAAAAACACCAGTGCAGTCTAGAAAAAGCTGATAATCATATATTCAATTTTGTTAAGAATTTATTTTCTGTAAATGTACTTACACTAATTATATAAATAAATAGCTACGTAACAGACAAAAATAAGTGCTAAATAAAATGCTGCGTTGCTTATTGCTTTCGTGAATGTGCTATGAAATGGCGAATAACCAAAAATTCCAGCAAATCAACCACCTCACTGAAATAAAATCCAATTCACAAACAATTTCAAGTATAGCTTTAGTCTGAGGTATGTGTGAGCGAATTTATTCGTTATCATTTAATTATCAATGGGGTACTTTGGTACAACACATAAGCAATCTCAAGTCTAAGCTGAACGATTATCCCAACTAAAACCATTATTAAACAGAAATTCCCGAGCATTCCAAGCATCAAAAATGATAATTGAACCAAGACCGTCTGGCAATACGCTTCCTCCTTATTGGGAGTTGCAACTAAAACAAACCTGAACAAAATCCAAGTAATACAAATTAAATCCCTTATTTTGATTTCAGGATGTCCTTGGTACTTTAAAAATAACAGACTGCATAGTGACATCAACATATCAACAGTCAAAGACGTTATAAAAAAAGTCATTTGATTCACTCCTTAAAAACTCAACAACTTAATCCAACCATAGCTGAAATTACAACTTAAACTTCTACAGAGACTCAACAAAGACGACTTAAAAGAAAATGTCCACCAGACCTCTTCTACTAATTCTGTTTAAAATGTATAGCTTACTAAACTTAGACTGTAATTAAATAATTAAAATTAAATTAATAAGTGATAATGGTTGCAACCAACAGAAAGTTAACACGTTAATTTCAATAGAATACTTAATCATTACTATCAGAACTGTAAAATCGATTGATGAAAAGTTAACTACAATATATATTGTAATAATCACAAAATGAATGAAACTTAAAGCCTCACCTTAATGCGTCAGTTTGTAGTATTTTACGTCCAATAGAGAATTCAAAATCAATTAAACCTAACAATTAACATTTATTAACTGAAAACAATTATATTCACACAAATTATTAAGCAAATAATTTTCAATTTACATTATCAATTAATCTTTTACTATAAAATGCCAAAATCTCAGGGTAGTTTACTGGGCCTTTAATAAAGAAAATACACGTTAACAATGAAATTTTATGAAGCTATGTTGGACTTAATTCATCAATAGATTAATACAATGCAAAAACATAAAATATGAATTTTGTTGTCAGATTTCGAATTTCGTTCAGAATTTAATGTCTTTACTTATGAGTTTACAGATAGTAATTCTGTGGAAATTTACCTTACTGTCTCTGGTACTCAAGGAAATTGTCTCGTTCGTACACACACACTTATTGCACTTTATAGGCAGGTCATTTTTATCCACTGACTCTAATCAACACTTTTAGTTTTGCAATAGTTGGTTCACTGTTCGCTTACGAAATACTATTAGCTCGTTCCGAAGATTGTTAACTGCTGGATGCAGTTACCTGGGCTTCCAAACTTGAAGAAATAGTCTCAATCGGAAATACAATAATTTAGTCTCAGCGCTCTAAATATTTAGCGTTGAATATTACGTAGTTATCTCACAGACTGCAACTTTTAAAAATGTTCTGTTTTAACTGTTGTTACATGTATCCAGGCAATTCCTGGATTTTATATTTTTCGTCTGTTCACTGCTATATTTCCAAGACGACTTTACTGGAGCTCGCCTCCCCACAGACTCTGCTCTGCGCGTCTAGCGAACCAACCTCTACAATACCCACAAACATTGCATTCTTGCCACGTTCTTGTGTACGACTTGTGTGTTTTATTCCTCTAACAATGCGAGTCCAAATTTTTGTTTATTAATTAATTATTTCCTCTTAATTACCGCAATATATATGTCGTTCAAAAAACGCACGAGCTGTAAGGATGTGTCGGTTTTTTTTTCGAATACCCTTCCACAGCGTAATGGCCATGCACTTAGTGCGAGTAGAATTACCCAAAAACAATGCCATAAGACTGTATTAAATAAAAAACAACAAAAATTTGCAATATTTTATGTGCACAAACGCTGTAACCTTACATAAGAATAGCTGACGTTATTATTGTGACAGATGATAATACGCGTTTCTTCCTCATCGTACGTTTCAGTTTTACAAATATAAGCAGAGTGAACATTTTTTAATTTTTTTTCCTTGGACGCGGTCACATTGTAAATATTTTTGTTTTCCCGGGCCACGTAACACACGGTTCCTTTGTTATTATTTTATATACATTTTTTTTGGTCAGAAAATGACTCTAAATATAATGTATTTTCGAAAATGTCCTATCACATAGAGGCAATATACCCCCCGTGCATATGATTTTAATTAACCTCTTTTATCTTTCGAAAGGCGTTTATTTTTTAATTATATTTGGAAAGGATTCCAAATAATGCGTGGGGAAAAAATCCTTAAAAACTATTTTTAGTACTTTATTTTCGATCGTTCGGCTAAAACCAACATAAAAGATTAGAATACTGAACATTCAGCTACAAAAAAGAATTTTTTTAAATGGCATGATAACATTAACCTGTTTGAGTTTACTATTCTGCTTATAAAGCAGCGTGAAATACTAATCGTCAAAAAAACTTTTGCAATTCATAATATTATAACAACTTATATAATTCATTTTTTAAAAATTATTTTTTTAATTGAATGTTATGTATTATGATATTTTATATTATTTTTAGATGATAAGGGCGAAGCAGGCCGAAAGCTCAAAAATAAAATACTAAAAAGTATTTTAACGTTCACGAAAGACGATTATTCAATTGCGTTACATCTATTTACTTAAACATCCTTTTTCAGGTGAATAACGTCAAATTGATGGTCTGTTGGAAACTCCTCGCTTGTAAATATGCACTTGGAAGTGAGATCCGCAAAAAAGCTGTTGTAACTGAATTTTAATTTCAGAAAAGAAATACGCTCTTTCGGAAATCGGAATTTCACTTTTTTTTGCATGGAAAATGGTCGAATATATTTAATTAAATTTCTGATACAAACGATGCAAATTTTCTACGATCTGACTTTACCATAAAATGCGTTTAAAATGTGAGAACTGTTTTTCCCTTTAATTTTAAGTTAAATTAAAATTAGGATGTCTGTAAAAACATGCTAATATCTGTAGATACTCATTGATCGATAATGGAAAAAATTTCTGTTGCTTCTCGGAGTTCAAAAATCTTTATAAAATGTTTCCTTTGCTGTTCCATCGAACCTGAATTACGTTAAATTGGAAGCAGGAACAGATGTAAATTTTATTTTTCTTCAAATATATTGTAGAGATTAACAATGTTGAATGTAAGCTTTATTTAATAATTTTCCGTCATATTATTGTCGGCGTAATTATTGAGGAGGCCAGAGCACTGTTTGGCACAATAATGCAGAGACTGAAATTGTTTCTACGTTATTATTGTCGGCAAAGCGTCTGTAATACACCGAACTATGGAAAAGCGGCAGAGTTGTTTGGGAGCCCAAAACGATAAAGTCGATGAACGAGTCCGTTTTGAGAGGCTGACCAGTGTCGTCATGACCAAAGAGTGTGTCGGTCATGGAGTACGAGTCTGGCTTCGAGTGTAAACGATAATGTTTTGAGGCTTGTCTTGGGTCTTTAACCAATGTAAAAAAAAAATAGATCGCCGTAAAGTTCGTGAACAGTTGTTTGGGCCCAAATTTTGTGATGTGAAACGATATAGTAATCAGTGTTATGGCCTGTTACTTAAATATTTTCTTTAAAATAAAATAACTGTGGAGTGCACAATGCGGCACCAGTGTAGCCCTAAATGCAATAGTACGTAGAAACTTCATTTTGTAAACTTTTATTTAAATATAATTTACCGTCAGAGATCTTTAGATTCTTTTATACAATTTGTTATTGTAAATTTAATTTGTATTTCTTTTGTAACTCGTTTGGTGATAATTGCAAATCACTATCATTATTAGAGGCTCTGAGGTTATGAGAATTTTTAAAGCTGTGGAAATTTGATAAAAAAATGTACAACAATTAAACTAAATCGAAATTGTAATATATATATTTTTGTTATCTTTCAAAAAAATAATGTTTAAATTCAAGGAAAAATCCTATAAATTATAATTTCCTTTCAAAATTCTAATACCACACAAATTGGCTGCAAAGTGTTGATACTTTGTTAATTTTCATATATTTGTATATCACAATGTATATATATATATATATATATATATTATTTAAAATCTGTTTACCAACTCAGACTGGGATTCTTGGGTGGCTCATATAAAAAAATGATGATTGACGGCGGATGAGTGCTCACCAAAGGGAGGACTATAATTCTGGGTCTTTAGAGGCTCTTAGATCCAATGTCTGTCGCACATCGGAACAAAACCCCAAAGGAAAGATGACAACAGTTTTTTTTTGACATCCAATTATAAGATAAGGAAATGTTTATCTAACGGTATTGAGTAGCTCTCTGAGCGTGGGAAAGCCGGATGATGTCCGAACGTGGGAAACCAAAACTGTGGGAAAAAGGAATATTCTGGAGAAGGAGAAGCTGATAAATAAGTCAGTTTGGAAGCCAGAGAGCGAACGAGTTAGTTGGGTGCCAGAGCGCAAGGAAGGAGGATGTGTTAGTTGAAAGGCGGATCCTGAGGGATGCAAATGGTTAAGTTGGATGCAGTATTAGTTGGATGCAGTATTAGTTGGATGCAGTATTAGTTGGATGCAGTATTAGTTGGATGCAGTATTAGTTGGATGCAGTATTAGTTGGATGCAGTATTAGTTGGATGCAGTATTAGTTGGATGCAGTATTAGTTGGATGCAGTATTAGTTGGATGCAGTATTAGTTGGATGCAGTATTAGTTGGATGCAGTATTAGTTGAACATCAGAATTGAACTCTGTTTGGTGAATGTGGAGAGATCCTGAACATTTTAAATAAGACAAAACGCATTGGAATTGTCAATCTTACTAGAAAAATTGATTGGTGGCCGCGGGCGAAACATCCATACGAGTAGTCGGAAGTCTGCAGTCTGCAGTCTGGAGTTTGTATACTCAAAGGATAGTGTTGTGTTGTGAAACGTGTGTCAGTAAAAATGTCTGTGTAAATTTCATCAGGCCTAGTGGAGACCCTGAGATTTTGAGTTTCATTCTTTGTAAAAAAAATAATAAAGATAAATTTTCTTAAATGCCACAAAAGGTAAAATTAATTGTTAATAAAATTTGATATAAATGTGGCGAAATAAAGTAGAGATTTAAATTGTATTTTGCGTAAATAAATTTGTTTTGTTAAAAATAAATTTTTGTTTAATTTAAAATTTCATTAATTAAAATTATTTAAATTTGTGGTTATTACAAATTGGCTACCACAACGTGGGTCAAATTTAATTTATTAAATTATAAAAAGTAGTTATTACAATATATATATATATATATATATATATATATTGTAGTAATTGGTAATTAAGGCATTGTTCTAATTGAAAAGTTGAATTGTAGAGGACTCATTATTAGTGGATATAGAGCGGACGCCGCAACACACCGGCAAGGCAAAGAAAGCATTGTTGATCGGTCGAGAGGGTTTTTACGCGCTCAAAATTTACGAGACGAAGAATTCAGTCGGGCAGCAGACAGCGAATAGATCAGACGAAAAGTTTTACAGTCGGCAGTCAGAACGAAAGAATGTGGTCCAGTCACAAACATGCTTACAAATATTAAAAAGTAAAGCAATATTCAGTCGGGAAGGAGACAGAGCAACTAGTGTGTATTCGGTGGTCGAGCGTACATTCATCATGCTGGCCATAGACAAACCCATGAAGTCCATTTTCAACTAAAGTCATGAGATCTACAAATCCAGGTTGCAGTAAAGCATCGAGAACCAACCAATTTGTGTTAAACCAACTAACAAACAACGCAAATTAGAGCCTGTGAACATTTAGAGTCTGTGAGTACTTAGAATCAGTGATGTCCCCAAAATTGTGCACGAAAAGCTAAAAAGAGACCTGGGCGGCCCTAAGTAGAGAAAAACTTTAAAATCATTTGTAAACCGTGCTTAAAAGATAAGTCAGATCGTTCTTTAATTATTTAATTATCGATAAAATGAGATCCTTAATTCTTGATAAAAATTGAAATTGTTTAAATTCAATCTCTAGCATTATTTCTTCCGCAACAAATTTCGTCTATGTTCAGACGCATTGATTTCCATAAAAAATAAATATAATTTTGATTATATAAATTCTGCCATTTATCAAACCCAGTTCAAGACCCTGAGATCCTAAAATATTTTGTGTATTTTATGCTTGTTTTAAAATTGTTAATAAATATTTTTTAATAGTTTTCACTTAAGTTCTTTCATTTAGAAACGCCACAACCATATGATAATTAATTATTACAATATATATATATATATATATAATATAGGGCAATTTATTTTCTTCTTCACGAACATTGACACCAGTCAGCAAATAATAAAAACATACCGTGTTCTGTTAATGTACTCGAATATTTCTGCGGCTGTGCTCTCCAACCAAATGAAAATGTTGATCCATGCGAAATTAGAATGCATTCAGTATCAGCAAAAGGAGATGTACGGGGGCAAGAAAAGTGTAACACGGAGCTCATGTATGGCCATTCGCTCTAATTTTCATGACAAAGCAGCTCTGCTTCGCCGTTGCGGAACTCTCGTCTCTCATTTACAGTCGAGTTCTTATTGTTGCGTCTGCGCCGCACAGATCTGGTAGTCAAACTGAATGATGAAGCCGGAAAAAATCGCCTTTTCGCAGTGATTAAATGGCGAATCCTCTCATGCATAACTGCTTGACAAAGAACAGCATAAAATCACGGACAAGAACCCGAGGTCTGAGCTCAGAAACTGGAACTGAGACGGAGAGAAATCGCTGTCTGCTGCAGAGAATACAGTGTTTGAAAAGCAATAGCTAACTCAATCTTCACACAAGTCTCTAGGAATTACGATATTTATACTTGTGACAGTTTTTAAAAGGATTTGGCTTAAATGTTATCCCTTGATTTACCTCAAGTAGTCTACTTTCAAAGTCTGTTAGTACGAACTTGGCGAAGACGACACACACACACACACTGATATATATATACTATTGGACTTTATATTACAATACATGCATATTTTTATAGTTTAATTCATAAAATGACTTGATATTAATTTTCAAACCGATATAACAATTTTTTATTCGTTAATAATATTGGGATGTATTTAATAATTTTGTTTTAATTAAATACATAATTCCGCAAACCATTTAAATTACGTATAAAGTTTTTTAAAAAAAATTACTGAAATCTGGGAATTGCAGGTAATTAAATGTAACTTTGTGTTTCTTCTCTGAACAGGATACGACATGGATGGGAAATTACGGAATTTTCGTAACGTTATGCGAGGCACCAGCTTAAATGTCTTTCAAGACCCAGGTAGCGGAATGGCGTCGTCGTGTCTGTAACAGGGCGGCTGGGGTCTAACGAGTTGTTGGTATCCTCTGAGGGGGAACTGCGGTTGTTCCCTGAGAACTTTTTCATCGAACGATGACACACACGCACGCATCTTCATCTGTGTTTTTTCCCTTGCTTCCCGTTCAAACAATAGCGCCATATTTCCAGGGACAGTTTTAAACTTCTGCAGAAACACAGTCATCTCATGTATTGCAAGATACATTTGTCATACGCCCGAATATATGACTGTCGTCCACGACGTTAATCAGTTTCCGCCTCGACTTATTTTATAATCGTTAGGACACTTACATCTTTGTGGGTTACGAATTCTCAATTCCGCTAGTTATTGGTTGCACTCTGAAGAATCTGTTAATAGTTAACTAACCGCTCAGGACAAAAAAAACCTAAACTTACTCTTTATTTTTAGTACTCCTTGAATGTTAATTACAGTATTTTGAAAACTAGAAACATGGAATTGGCTGAAAAGTAAACACGAGAGCTTTTTTTTTCAATAGGTTTCGCTGTAATTAAGTCAGTGATATTATTAATTTAAACTTGAATAATTGCAAAATACAAAATTTTATGTTAACGTCAAATACTTAATAATTCATAATTAAATACTCGTAGTAACACATTACATTTAAATGTAAAGTTACACATAAGTGATTGCCACAACCCGCAATTGTATTGGTACTATTATTATTAAATAAACAGAAATCGCAAACAATGCTTTAATTACTTGAGATAAATAGGGGTTTTACATCATTTAATAGAACTTACAGTTGATAAATTTCCTTAGACGAGAATCAAATGAGTTTATTTTCCAGTAAGGAATATCAATCGCATACGAAAATTTTGAATTTGAACATATAAATATATATATTGTAATAATCAAAAAATAGGTCGTTTAATTTATTTATAATTAAATGAAATTTGCCCCACGTTGTTGTAGCCAATATGTAATAATTAAATGGAAAAGTTTTTTTATTAAATGAAAAGATAATAAATTAAGAAATAAAATATTTATTTATTTTGTGGCAATAACTCAAACAATTACAATTTAAAATATTAATTTCTCAGGGTCTTCACTGGGTTTGATAATGGACACAACAAATTGATTTTAAAATATTATTAACAAACAGTTTACAATTCACCCAGACAATATGTCCATAAAAACAAAGAAATTAACTTGACAATTAAAATAGAACGAAATCTATCCTTTAATTACGTTTACATAAATCATTATTTTTGTATTTTGTTACTCACATCTGTCCAGCTGGTTTCAGCATTCCTTTTTGTTTTTGGGAGTACACTATTGCAAAATATTTTACACTGATTCTAATATTGGCTCACAGATTTTACACTCTTGAAGTCAACCTTGATAGGCTCCCAGGAACACGGATGATCCTCCTTTTTGTCAGCTATCTGGTGACCGCTTTCCTTGTATGAATCCTGTGGTTCATAGATTTGCTAGTCATTTTACCGTTTGGGACTTAAAACTGCAACTTTACGATTCCTGGCTGGCTACAGACGTACAAACTGCACTCCTTTCCTGGCTGCTGATAGACGTAAAAACTGCTAACTTCGCGATATTTCTGTGAATCTTTTTACTTTGTCTTATATTCACACCTTTGTTTAATGATAGAGTCTCTGCTCTAGTATCATTTGTTCCGCCCTCCGAAATGTCCCGTCACCAACTAACTCTTAGTGCTCTCCAGTTTTAGCGCGCATACGCCATTTTGACTTTCCGACAAAGTAACAGAGCCGTATCCATTGTCGCTTTGGAAGCTCCTGCCGCTACAATTAAATTTTATTAAAACCAATTAATGGCCTACTTAATTGGCATTACAATATATATATCTGAATGTGTTGACACGTGAATTTTTTTTAATCGGACCTGCCGTATTAACAAGATAATGCTACGTTGACAAGATTTTGCAGCTGAAATTTTCGAGAAATTATTTATTCATAGGATAAAATTCCACAATTGTAAGAAAATATTCGATTTAATCATTTTTTATGTTATTTGCTATGCGGCATGGATGATGTCGAAGAAATATTTTCTTTCCAAATTTAATAAGTATGATAAAACGAATTAAATGAATTTGGAATTAAATATGAGAGGAAGTAATTAGAATGCATGGGAAGTGACTGACAAGGAAGACGATAAGGGATGTAATTAATTTGTGTGAGGTTGACTTTCAAACGTGAAATATTTCCAGTGTTTTTTAAACTGGAGGTTTTGAAAATGTTTCCTTACAAATGAAAATGAGTCTTTTGGAAACTGAATAACACATAAAATGTATTATTGTCCTTTGACGCGTTCTAACAGTGCCAGAAATATATTTTTTGTAAACAATAATACTTTTTAATCCACAATAGTTACTTTTTAAAATACAGTATTCATTTTCTATCCAGAAAAGGGCCGGTTGTGTAATTTCAGAATAGTTGATTTTCTTATTTTTTAATTGGCGTAGTTGGTAAGTGCGGAGTGGAAGTAGCCTTACTCCGGGATGTTGATTGTCTTTAATGTTGGAGTGTAGGGATGCTTAATTGGGGAGATCCGTGTTGGTGTTGTGGAGAGCCGCTAAGTCCTCACTTAAGGAGTGTAAAATGTACGCCTCCCCGGGGACATCTCCGAGTCTTGGTCCAGCTATCGTCACTGCGCCATAAAACGGGATCTCAGCGAAACTGCGCTCTCTTCCGATGCGGAAATTACTCTCGAAATATAAAACAAGCCCTGGAGATCATTCCCCAAGAGCTTTTTGCCAGGGAGATCCCATTAATTGAGACTATTGTTGTCTGTTCATAATTACATCCCTGTAGGCTTTTATCTTGAATGACTACTCCATTAATGCTGATATTGAGGAAGGAATCAGATACCAAAAATATTAGCCCTCTAACAAAGCAACATATGACATTTAAACACGAAAATAAATACGAATATAATTATGGACATGAAATAGGGAAATTGGTTCAAATTTTAGAACAGTTTTCACTTATGTTGTAATTTTAGTGGTTAGGTAAATGGAGTCAACACGGTTTCTATAGTTTCAGCCACTGTTAAAAAAACACCTGATGCATTCAACTTCAAGTTTTTTTTAGCGCAACAGGCTACATGAAGATAATCTACATGGATGGTGGCAACTCCCCTTTAATAGCATGGGAAGGGTAGAAGAAGGTAGACAAGAGTTAGGTAGGGCCCCGAGCTATAGTTTAAGGATTCGCCTGGCATTCGCCTGGCATTCGCCTGGCATTCGCCTGGCATTCGCCTGGCATTCGCCTGGCATTCGCCTGGCATTCGCCTGGCATTCGCCTGGCATTCGCCTGGCATTCGCCTGGCATTCGCCTGGCATTCGCCTGGCATTCGCCTAAAAGTGATTCAGGACAAACTCGGGCATTGGGTACTTGTCCCACACCCTTCCAATGGCGGGAGTGGGGTTTGCTGGGGGTACGGATAATTATAACCTTCTCCGTGCCTGGACCAGTTTAGGAGGCAGCTGGCCGACTATTCCAATGGGAATAACAGACAATTCTTACTGTATGCCCAAGGTCTGTGACCGAGGTGCCTCGGCATGTGGGAACCTTAGTGCAAAACAGAGAGAGGAAAATGCATCCCAAAAGGTTGAGCCCTCCCCCCCCCCCCCCCTCAGCTATCCTAAAATGTTCTACCTGCGAGAAAAAATCCCTCGCAGGTTCTGCATACGAGAGAATAGCCCTCTCAGACCCCCCCTTTTTTTAAAAAAAAAGTAAAATTGCATTATTTTTACTTAGGAGTACATTTTTCCCTAAACATTCTTGTTTTTCTTCTGATTTAAATAGTGAATATATTTGTGTGAATTACGCACAAATTATCCCGCTATTCCTTTTCTATATTGTCTCATAATTAATTTCCGCTTCTTCGAAAATTTTGAACGGATAATTATTCAATATTTCCATGAGTTTCACTTATTACAGTATTATACAGTTATAAAATCAATCCTTAAAAAGTTACAATATTATTAGATTTTCCATCAGAATTATATTTAAATAATGAGGTCATATTCTCGCTTTACACACAAGGTCCTTTAATTATGACAACCCGGGCAACGACGGACTCCCAGCTAGTATTTCAAATAAATAAACTCAGCGACACCCATAACCGCGGATTCGACTTCAAACTCTGATGTTTTCGCATGAAAATGCCCTCCCATGCCGAAATGGGTTGAAATTATACACAAGAAAGATCAGAAAGAAACACTATCAGTCTCATTGCCCCCTAAATATATTTATCCGACGGTAATATCGGCCATTTGAGCGGGTTTGAAAATTTCCACCCCCGTCCACTGCTGTCCCTGTGGGGTGGTAGACGAGTCTTACCCCACAGTGTTTGTTTCCGGTTTGCAAAGAACACGTGTACGATATCTAAAAAGGTGAGAATTTAACATTATCTTCCATGTTTGTTCCTGCAGTTCACGAGCCTGTTCTTGCATTTTCCTGTAATATATACAGCAACTGCAATCGCACTACCATAGCAGTTTTGTTTACTTACATAATGAGTTTCTGTAAACGAAGACGTTGAATTATGTAGGCCGGACGGAGACGCACAACGCTTTTCACGCATTCGTTAAGATTTTCTCTACGTAAAGGTCGGAGGCAGTTCTGCTGAAAATGTCTTTTAAACGATTCTCGTGTTAACTGTGTCTACGTTAACCTATTTTCGTGTGAAGAATTGTGTTTATGCGATCGATTGTGAGACGTTTGGCTCGTACTGTTCTATCATAAAGACGTCCATCACGAGAGTAACAAATAATCACTAACAAAATTAATATAACAACAAATTGAATTTTCAAAAAAAAACATTTCCTACTTTTAGTTCTATTATGACTCATATAAATCCCTGCCTGATATATTATTTCATAAACTCATAAGAATAAGTCCCAAAAAAATAATTCATGTACTGTTTAGCTCAACATGACTATTACGTTGCTTACAGTCACCACGTTAGACATATTTTAACGAAGTGGGATTACAATGGTTTATTTTTTTTTTTTGAATCATGTAAATAATCTTACAAATTTTATTAAGTACCAGGAGAGTAAGATTTCACAGGAATTGAAATTTTATCAGGTATTTATTTAGGTATTTTAGTATAAAATAACGTAAAAGAAACACTTAACGACAATTAATTTGACACCATTACAATCAAAATTAAAATAATTCTGAATAATCTCTCACTATTTAAATGGATAACGATCAATTAAATAATATAATAAATGAATATATATATATTGTGGTAATTAAAAGGAAATCATTAATTAATAATTAAAAAATTTGGACTAGTGTGTTTTCTGCCGCTAAAAATTCAAGTTGCACACATGAATGGGCAATAATGCCACAGGTTTAAGGTATTGTTGGCTGTTGGTTCGCTGAACGGAAAGTGAGGCGAGTCATCGTCGAGATATTGCAGTGTAAAGGAGTCTTCGTAGGAATATAGCAGAGAAAAGTCGTTAAGATATAGCAGAGAGCAGTTGTTATGGAAAGATTGCTGTGGACGGATAAAAGATTATATCGTTGTTTGATGTTGGGAGACCAAATAATTGCATCCCACGTCTAATAGTCTTCAGAACGATCGAACAATATTCCCTTAACGAACATAGGACCAACGTCGAGTGAGTGTTAAGAATGGCCTGCTATGAATTTAGTGAAATTGTAACTTACAGTTTCTGGATATCAGGGAAATTTGGCTCGTTCAATACACTTACACACTCATTACACTTTATATTTGTAAACCATTAAGGTAAAGGTAATTATCGTCAGATTTCGGTCTTCGAATATCGTTTAAAATTTAAAGTTAACATTTTATTTTTGCATTGTAAATAATACATTGATGAAGTAAGTCAATAATAGCTTCATAGAAAATTTGATTGTTAACAAATATTTTCTTTATTCTCTCTCAGGGTCTTTACTGGTCCTTTAAATAAATTTTGATTCTAAAAAACTAATAAATGATATAGATTGAAAGTTAATTACGTGGTAACTGTTGCAAAATTCATTGGATAACATTTGTAAATTTAACTATTTGTGCATTAATAAATCAATCTGTTTGTTTATTTAAAAATCTTAAATATTATTAAAGCATACTTTCATTTAAAATTTAAACTACAACAAATCCATGCATAAATGTGTTTATTTAACTTTCCTTCATTTGTATACATTACAATATATATATATATATATATATATATATATATATATATGTATATATATATATATTGCACAGTTTGACTTTTTTGACGAAGGTAACGTTTTTGCATTAACTTCACGAGCAATGAAGAATGAATTTTATTTACCGAATCTAATTGTTCGCATCATCTTTCAATGAAATTGTAAAATCTCCGACAATTTAGTGTAACTGTAATTGCTGTTACTTTCTAAACGCACGTCATATACATTAAACGGTGACGTTCTTACATAAAAGTCAAGAACGTAATTAGCCAAGGAAATCAGATGATCTACTACACTCTCTTCTTTTCTCGTGTTTCCGTCGATATATGAATTAAATAGTGATTGATCGTATTTATCGAAACACTGCTCATTTCGTTTTCTAAGTGTTTCCATTAAATAAATTATAGTGGAATAATTGTGACTTAATTGGTGTGCAATACTGCGAAGGTGTCTGATTGAACGGGCTCATGATGACGTAGCTACTGGACAGTGTTGATGCGATGTGTACGCTTTGTCTTCCACAGAGTTGAATGTTCCATTAAGAAATGAAAGCCGACAGTCTGTTAAGTCACCCAAGTGGGAAGTGTCAAGTAGCATGGGAGACACACAGAGATACGACTTTAGAGGCCTTGAATTAATCTTGCGTAGTTAACATGAGGCCCCCACATTTAGCCCAACACGTGCTCTGCCGCCATCATGAGTATTAAGTTGCTTACAGTCATCACGTTAGGTATATTTTAACCCACAGAGAATCCAATTGATTTTCTATTATATAAATAATTTTGCAAAGCTTTTAAACTAAGGGGAAAGTTTTCACATGACTCGAACATTTTTCCGGTGTGGGGAAAACATCCTGCTGTAAAAATAACGGAAGAACAATGAAAATGAAAAGATCTCTCCCTGTGCAATACTATTTAAATAGATAGCGACCGATGCAGGAACATCGCTTTCTGACCTTTAATCAGGAACAAGCTCAAAGTCGTTTAAAATAAATACACTTAATTCGGAGATAATATTGTTTGAGTGTTTCATTGTCTGAGTATTTGGTTACGAGGAGGGATAGAGGCAGAAATTAGACAAAGTCATGTGGGCGAGAGAGCGTGAGGACATAATAGACTGAGATAATGACAAGTTGACGATGTGAAATCGTAAATAGAGTGATAAACCGACGATGTGAGCCGTAAACAACTCCTTGTAATCAGTGCATAGACGTGGCAGTCAGCATCCCTTACAGACGTGGACCTACTTGGCTCAACAAGCACAGAGTCTGAGTTATGACCAGAAAGAAAAATAGACTAATTGGATGGAGATACAAAAATTAGTTCCTGTTTACAGAAGCTATTAAATACAGCTATAAAAAAAAATTATACTCAAAAGATATCCAATACAGATGCCCTTTCAAACGAGCCCTATGTTTCATTTCTCGCTCTTTTCACAACTGTGTGAAACTGCAGAAAACAAAGAACATAAAATTACTGAGAGGTATTTAACATGTTTCACAAGGAATCGCCAGTTTTTCAGCTTCGGAATGCAACCGTACATTGTCAGAAGAGCCAGATATCGAATTATAGCCCCACGCGTTTCAATCATGGCGGCCGATGCGGGCCTCGGGCGCCAGTGTCCAGTTCCTCTTCATAATTGTTGTGTTTGTCAGAGGTAGTCAGTTGCGTCTCCATGCTCCTAGTATTTACCTTTTTCTTCACCACACACATACTTGAGTTCCATGGGAACAAGCTCAGCGATATCCACAGGTCTCTAGGAATAAATAATTCTTTGTAGCTCAGTTTATTCCTTTGCTTTATATAAAATGTAGATGCCTTGGGAATCAAGCTTACTAGAATTTATATATTTATAAATAATCAGAACTTTTATGACTATATAAAGCCAAACTAACATAGGGCTGCAAAAGTGACTTGAAACGAATACACGTCAGCGTCAATGAATGTAAGCTTTCCCGGTGTAAATTATTAATAAATTTTTCACGGTTAAGCACCACGTTCTTATTTCTCGATGTTGACGTTTCTGCGGTCGTTCTCTACCGCCTTGTGACGTGTGCGTCGTATTTATAGGGTCGGGCATGCTGCGATCTGATTGGCCGTTGAAGACGGCCTGACGCCAGTGTCAAGGACACATGTGTTTGCATGTCGCGTAATATTTTAATAATTGGATTTCACGCGTATCTTATTTGGAAGCCAGAGTCTTTGTTTAAAAGATTGTCATGGATTTTAATTTCTAGGGCTTCGAAAATCACACTGTCGTGCTACTTTTCAGTGGTTTAATTTGACAGTGTCAAAAAAAAACTCATCTTGTGTCCTGTTATATGATCATGCTCGGCTACAGGCGATTTGTCATTAGACGAATATATCTTTCGTGTTCAATGCAGCGTTTGTCCGATGCATTTTCGGCCTTAAGGAATCATATAAACTCCAGCAGTTTTTAGGGCAATGTCATCTTTTACAGAACCCAGAATCTGTCTTATATTTAGAGATTTTGGAGAAAGTCTTATTCGAATCGATTGAATCCTTCGTGTCTGTTACGAAAGTAATGTTCGTTGAGGCTGTAGGAAGTGGTGACGTATAATATGATCGCAGAATGGTGGAGTAAGTTCATCGGTACATTTATGGTGTACAATGACATGAATTTAGGAGACAAGTGGACGAAAAAAATTGCAGGAGAGCAAAGGAAAGTGTCTGTGGACCGCTCTAACCCAAGAAACGGTGGAGAATAATTCCAAAGTTTGTAATGCCTCACAAAATTATTAAACAAAGAAGAATAAATGGTAGTAGCCAATCTGTAGTAGCGGTCTTCCACACTGTCTAAGTGTTATCTTCTATTTTTTATGCCAAATCATTATTTAAAAAAATTGCATCCAAAATCAGTCATACGACTGAAGAGAAAGGTCGGGAGGCTCTACTCATATGCGGAAAGTCACGGCTAGTGATAATTTGGATGACATGATTTGACTCTGAAGGGGACGCTGCGACTCCCTGTGCTGGGGATTAATATCCAAATTGCCGGTCATTGTTCCAGGCTTAACCTCAGATGGAACAAGCTGTAGCTATTATATCAGGGACGTCCAAGTGGCTGCGTAATTGGGATTATCGAACCATAATCCACGGACAAATAAACTTAAAACAGTATTGTTAATTGCTTCAATTGCGCGTTAAAAATACGACGCAATATATGTAACCTCACGATACAAAATTTCAGGAAATTACAGCAAGTTTTAATTTCTATCAGCCAACTATCTAAACGTACAAGAATTGAAGAGCGGTAAATATCACATTTAATCTTATAAAATGAAAAATCTAAAACTTCATAAAGAAAAACATATATTTTTGTATAAATCTAAATATTGTTGCTGAC
This sequence comes from Zhengitettix transpicula, assembly GCA_037074705.1. Taxonomy (NCBI): domain Eukaryota; kingdom Metazoa; phylum Arthropoda; class Insecta; order Orthoptera; family Tetrigidae; genus Zhengitettix; species Zhengitettix transpicula. The sequence continues at coordinate 7,875,199 of CM073595.1, forward strand.
TACACGTAACTCGTATCATGAAAAGTTGACAACTCTGCTAGAAAATAAAAGATCAGACAACAAGGATAATGAATAAAACCAAAGCCCTTCTCAACTTTTCATGCATGGGGAAACACAGTATTAGAGGATTTAAAAAGAAAGCACCACCACCACCACCGAGGATCTACGGGTTGCCTTTCGCCTCGGGGACGATACGAGCGGCGAGCGGTGAGTGTCTGGGGGCAGGTAGACTGAGCGACTCCGCCTGCCTCTCAGTGGTCGACGCTCTTCGCTGACCCTGGACATAAAATTTTCTCTCACCACCCAGCGTCAAAGCACTCGTACAATGCTTATGCGTTTAAACACGGGTCAATATCATCAAGTTAGTCAATACTTAATTATTTGATGTATTTATTATATTTTCTAAAAAGAAAACGAAGAAAAATTTGTTAAATTTTTGTATTTATAAAATAATATCTTGATACTATGCCATCTCCTCCGCCATGATTCTGATAAGACCACCCTCTTCCAAAAACAAAACTGAATACAACAGGAGGTATGAGTTGTGTAATATTTTGTGTGTAACTTGGATTTGCCATCAACATATATATTGACGGTCAAAACGTGCCACAAAATAATTAAAGCCTGACGAGAATCCACATGAGGACCGAAACGTGCCGCAATTTAATAATTAATTAATAAATTACTTTTTACAATTGTCTACAAATTTTCTTTTCACTTCTCTATAAAAAATATTTTTTTAATTAGGTATCCTTGTCACAACTATATTTGGCTTGGAGTGATCAAATTAATACCAGGAGTGTTAAAATATTTCAAGAACGTAACAACATGCGGTTTAAGAATTGCTCCAAAGATGCTAAAATGCCCAGGAAATGTTTTTCTGGATTAATTATTGACGGCTTTTAGCATGCCTCAAAAGTTTCATTCTACCATCGTGCTATTACTGTGCCGTTTTAGTTGTCCATGGATAAATTTTGGCACTACCATCGGAAATGAAAAGGGGATATAAAATCCTTAAAGGAGGATTTATATATTCAAAAAAATGTATTTAATCTTTTCCTAAATTTTTAAACAGATGATGGTACTCTCCGTCATGCCTTCCACTCCTGTTTATGCGGAGAACTTCATAGTTCCTTTTGCCTTTCTGTAAAACGAGTTTCCATAAATAGTTCTTGTTTTCACTCAACGCCTCACGCGACTACGTCATAACGGTGACTGCAGTAATTTGACGCTCAGCATCGTATCCGGTCCCGCTCATCGCTTTGCCTCTCTGACTCTCAACGCTTACCTCTCGCCGCTCAAACGCTTACCGCTCGCCGCTTCTATCGTGCCCCAGGCGTAAGGTACATAAGGATGTCGCCCCCTCTACGTCCTATTGTAAGTACTGTAAGGAATTATTATTTTTTGGGCTGGGTTTTTACGTTGAATCAAAAATATTATTGACACTTTAAGTATTTTTTATAAGTTTATTACAGTTTAGCATGAAAAATTCTTATCTCGGCACCTGTGGATTACGTAGAAGAGATTAGCTGCCCGTTATCAAATACGTACTGCTATTTCTGTGTTCTGTTCGTCTGCTGTAGCTCTCGTAACCAACGTAGTGACGCCTCCGAACCTCGCAGCTGGCAGAACGGGTTAACTGCAGCGAGATCTAGTCAGGATCACTGCATGGCGTCGACTCAGGGGTTGACCACTGGCTAAGGCGTTGGCCTCCGGGATTTTATTGCGACGCACTCGTGCTGCCCACTTGTGAACTGGAAGACGTGGCACGTAATTCTCGCTCTTCACAGCTTTTGTGCTTAGTGATGAACTCCGCTCAGAGTGCAGTTGCATAATGCAAAAAAGTCACAAACAACGGTCCCTCAGTAGCGCATCGACCAGACTGCATCATTTTATTACGAGCGGGTGCAGGTCCGTTAAATTCAAACGTGCGCCATATTGCCAATCTCTACCGTCGTACTTTAAGAAGCTTCCCATATCTTGCTCATAAACATCGTGAATACACTTCAACTCATTTAGTTTTCATATTCAAGCTCCCTCCATTATAGACTCTCATTCTTTTTACTTTTTTCATTATTAGAAAACTTGGTCGAAAATGTCATCGTTTCACTGATTCTTCCATTGTTACAAGAGTTATAATACGAAGCTGCAGTTCTGTAGTCAACAATGGCCGACAATCAAGACAGGACACGAAAATTATTTGGATGGAAATATTTATATCCTCCACACCTCGCCCAACATTTCACAGAAAACAACTCCTGGCATCCGTCCGCCAATGCACGATTTCGAATTCTCCAAACTACAGCAGACAACACTTCCGAAGACAAAGTAAATTAAAACGAAAATACTCTATGTTTCTGACGAAGAAAATGTGAACATCACGGAATTCCACGGAATTCCACGGAATTTATTCGTAACATTTTAAGCAATTTGGAAGTTGAACCCGATGACTTACTAGTCAGTTTTGATGTGATTTCTTTGTTCAGCAAGGTACCGACGGCTGAGACACTGTGGTTACTAAAACATGTTTTCCCATTAGATATCGTTATACTCTTTGAACGCGTGCTTACCACCACATACTTTAAATATCAAGGACAGTTTTACGAACAAACTGATTTCGTCGATATTGGTTCGCCGCTTTCCCCAGTAGTGGCCAATTTTTATATGGAAAAATTTGAGGAAAAAACCTTATGATTTGCTAAAAAGGAGTCGATATGCTGTTTTCGATATATTGCCATATGGAGCCACGGAATTGATGCTCTATCCGAATTCTTAGGACATTTTAATAACACTAAGTTTACAATGGAGATAGAGAAAAGGGGAACATTGTCGTTTTTGGTCTTGTCTTGAACACGACATGTCCCAATTTTCCTCCAGCTTTTTTAAAGATAACTACGGACACGGACTTATACCTGAATGCTAGTAGTTTCAATCACCCAGCGCAGAAGAAAACTGTATTAAAACCCTTGTACGTAGAGCGCGTTCAATTTCAGGTAAAGATAGTTTGGCTCCGGAAATCGAACATCTACGGCGTACGTTCGTTAAAATTGGATATTCTCAAAGGGAAATTGACGAGGCTCTTAGGAATAAGAAAACGAAGAGAAAACCTGAGTTGGATCCTATAGCCTTAGCTTTCCTTCCCTATGCAGGGCCCAACAACGTCAAAGATTGGCAGGATATTGGCGAAACACAATATAAAGACAGTTTTTCGCTCACGGAGCAAAATAAGACAGATTCTGGGTTCTGTAAAAGATGACATTGCCCTAAAAACTGCTGGAGTTTATATGATTCCTTGAGGCCGAAAATGCATCGGACAAACGCTGCATTGAACACGAAAGATACATTCGTCTAATGACAAATCGCCTGTAGCCGAGCATGATCATATGACAGGACACAAGATGATTTTTTTTTGACACTGTCAAATTAAACCACTGAAAAGTAGCACGACAGTGTGATTTTGGAAGCCATAGAAATTAAAATCCATGTAAACAAAGACTCTGGCTTCCAAATAAGATACGCGTGAAATCGAATTATTAAAATATTACGCGAAATGCAAACACATGTGTCCTTGACACTGGCGTCAGGCCGTCTGCAACGGCCAATCAGATCGCAGCATGCCCGACCCTATAAATACGACGCACACGTCACGCAGCGACATAGTCTGAAGACAGCGGTTTAGAACGACCGCAGAAACGTCAACATCGAGAAATATGAACGTGGTGCTTAACCGTGAAAAATTTATTAATAATTTACACCGGGAAAGCTTACATTCATTGACGCTGACGTGTATTCGTTTCAAGTCATTTTTGCAGCCCTATGTTAGTTTGGCTTTATATAGCCATAAAAGTTCTGATTATTTATAAATATATAAATTCTAGTAAGCTTGATTCCCAAGGCATCTACACCCATTTTATACAAAGCAAAGGTTTCCGCGGTGGTGCTTGAAGCTGAGTTGTGGATGGCTACAGTCCTGGTGAAGTTGGGAAGAATCATCACACAGGCAGTGCTTGCCTTTTGTTTTTGAGGCATCTGTGTTCCATGCTTCTATAAAGAATATTGTTCACGCGTTTTTCTCGATATTGTGATGGCTTGTTATTTAAAATCAAAAAGGTAGTACCCTCCGATTATTTCGAAATATTAAAGTCATATCTTACAGACAGACATTTTTTTGTTAGAAAATATCGATGTGTTTGCGTCTCCATTCCTATGAGAGCCGGCGTCCCCCAAGGTAGTGTGCTGGGGCCACTGTTGTATCTCATATTTACTCCAGATCTTCCAGTCTCTTCAAGTACTACAATTCCTACATTCGCTGATGATACAGCGATACTATAATCCCTAAATATAGCATCTGAAAATTTGCAGACTCTTCTAAATAACCTAGAACAATGGTTTCGAAAGAAGAGCTACTTGCCCTACTGTAGCCCTAAATGACAAACCAATACTTCAGGAAGGAACAGTTTAGTACTTGGAATTGAACCTTACATGGAGGAAGCTCATATTCACAAAACTAAAACAATTGGGCCTAAAATTCCAGAAAATGTATTGGCTCATGGGGCGGAAGTCACACCTTTCACTGTAAAAAAAAATATTACTTTATAAATCAACTATCCGGCCAATATGGTCATAATGGACACAGCTAGCAGTTCCAACATCGATATTATAAAGAGGCTCCAATCAAAAGCACTGCGATCCTTGGTAAACACCCCATGGTTTGTACCGAATGAAGTAATTCGTCAAGACTTGGGACTATCCACGGTTACTGAAGAGGTACGTAACAGCATAGTGCGCTACCAAGACAAAGTGTTCATCCAAGCAAACTTGTAAAATATCTGATAAACTCGGATGACGAAGAGCCCAGGCTCCAAAGATTTAAGCCTCTTGATCTTAAAAAAAGATTCATGTGAAAAAATATTCTACAAACTTCTAGTTTTAAATTTGAAAAATTTTCAATGGAAAGTTTTTCACCATGACTTTTAATCTGTATGCCAAAACAATAACTAAATGACTCTTTTTATGACAGATTATTAGAAATAAATAAATTTAAAAAAATAGATTTGTGTCTGCCAGGAACTTGATAAGTTTGTCAAATTTCTGGTTTGTACGAGTTCATTCAGAGTATACAAAATTCCCTTGATGAAAGTAGCCGGAACTTTTGCTGATCTCTCGAAGGCATTTGATCTTGTAGATCACAGCATACTCCTCCAAAAATTAGAATATTATGGGATCAGAGGCAACGCTTTGGCACTCTTTAAATCTTATCTCAACAATCGGAAACAGAAGGTAGCCTTAAAAAACAAAGCTGGTGAGGTGCACTTGTCAGAATGGGAGGGCATTTCTTGTGGCGTGCCTCAGGGCTCAATATTAGGTCCCCTGCTTTTTCTTTTGTATATTAACGATCTTCCAGTATATATGGACCCTATAAAATCTGTCTTATACGCAGATGACACTAATTTGTTAATTACGGACATTGATTTAAATAATCTCAATGCGAAGATTGAGACTGCATCTAGAGACCTAAATACTTGGTTCGCCGCCAATAAATTAACGCTCAATGTACAGAAAACTAAGTTAGTTCGTTTTACAACAGAAACCAACAACATCGTAACGGATAAGTTCTCTGATCATGCGACTTTCCTCGGCTTGCAGGTCGACAGTAAATTAAAACGGAACTTCCACATTGATCGCCTCGTGCGCAAACTTAGTTCTGTTTGTTACTCATTGAGACTATTGATGCAACAAGTTGATACCAAAACTGTTTCACTAGTCTATTTTGCCTACTTTCATTCACATATGTGTTACGGTATTGCCAACTGGGGCAATTGTTCTCGTAGTGTGGATGTTTTCAAACTGCAAAAACGAGCCATTAGAATGATATCAGGTTGAGATGCTAGAGAAAGCTGCAGACTTCATATTCTGACTCTACCTAGCGCTTACATATTAGAAGTACTAAAATTTGTTAAACGCAACATTAACCTTTTTGCAAGTAACGGGGACAATCATGGCTATGACACAAGAAAGCGTTCAGTTCTCAGGTCTGACAAGCACAGCCTCAGTCTCTACGAGTCTAGCGTTCATTATTCCGGTATCGCACTATTTAACAGCCTTCCTGAACATGTAAAGAACATCAACAACTACAACTTATTCGTCAAGGAGTGTAAAACTTTCCTTGTCAATGGAACTTATTACTCCGTACACGAATTTTTGAATCGGTCTCACATTCGTTGAACTGCCTTGCCTACAAAATTGCCGAATATGCTATAAATATGTAAATAGTTTGTCCAGTTTTCCCCTTTTGGTTCTGTTTTCCTGCCTCTGCTTTCTGTTTTAGTAAATATCTATGACGACATCCCTCCGTACCTAGCGACAGGAGATGAATACCAGGAAGTGATTAGTGTCGTGTGCGTGTTTCCTAAAAATAGTGTGTATGATTGTAGTGACTAGACTAATATAATACACAAAAACACACACAAAAATTCATACCTGTTTACAAGTTTATATGCAATTTATCTACTGTACATTTGTGACGAATTCTATTTCCTCTTTAGAGGGCTAATGGTGAATAAATCTATCTATCTAGTCCTGTTGGAGGAGGAATTTGGACTCTATGTATGAAGGGAAGTGTTTGAAGGATGTGAGTTCTGCAGAGTGGGACATGTTGGTTTCGGGGAGCTGGAAAATAGATAGTCATGGGTTAAAATGGTGTAGACCGATTTATTATAAAAATAACCACATGAGTTCTTCTGCAAGCCGTTTTGAGTGAGCATAGATTCTCTCCTGGTACATTCCTGTAATCCTTCGCTGCAGCACCGTTGATCATCATCCTGAGGTGAATACTAAGTAACACATTTAGGCCGAGTAGAATAAGTCTTGCTATGCTGATAACTGGTCGAGTACACAGTTGCGGATCAGTCTACGAGTTCGTTGAGCGAATTCGTTCCCCCGGATTTCCTTATGGGCCGGGATCCATGTAAGATGAACGGTTGTGTTCATGAGTTTGATTGGTGACACCCTTGCTAGTCACCTTGTAAAGTGAATCGATATTTTATGTTATAGAGAATAATAACCGAAGTAATACGCGAGTGTTGCGTGTTGCATTCTGGAAGGGAAGCTCAGTTTTGTTCATGTGTAAATCATATATATTGTTAATTTACGAAACAATATTTCTAGACAAAAATAGCTTACTATCATTTCATGCTTTAAGGTTGTGACTTTTTACAGTTAAAAGTATCGCAGTGTATCGCATTCAGTACAGAAGTATTCTCCATTTTACTTATTTGATAATATTTTGTTTGCGGAATTGTAAAGGCATATTTTATACTCCGAGAAATGTTAATTATAGTTTTGGAAACAATGTTTGTTTGACGTATAGAGGGATCGCAGACCATGTACATTGTACACGCGTTTAAACTCTAGCTATGGATGCCTTTCAAGTTTGAATACCTTTAAAAAAAATTCCCTCCGCAATATAAAGGGTAATTAAACTTCTATTTTCAGATAAATGACTTAGAGCAAACCGCAGTCTTCTAAATTGCTTTTGAACAATTGCATACATTTGAAGAGCGAATATTTATAAGGCTTTGTTCATTGTGAAGGGAAACCCTGGGCGTTCTGCTTGGTCAATCACGGAAAGAAAGTATCAGCAACGTCACCGCACGAACACCACCTTGTATCGTGTAATTACTTTCTTACAAAAAGTGACAAGTAAGATATTGACTTTGCAAATATATACAGACCTCGCGTCCGTTTCGAAGTAATTACTCATTCCTACAAATTGTATCGGTTGTGTCCAATATGACGTTTCACCTGTGGCTTCTCTTTAATTTCCTGCATTATTCGTTCGCAAGTAATTTGTTCGGCAGAAAACCAATGTTAATGAATTCATTACTCTCAGGGGAAGGATCCGGGTCCTGTAAAGTTTGTAGTCAATGCGCAAATATAACTTTCGAATAACAGTCGTACGATAGTTCGTAATTTAGCCATAATTTACCAAGCTGTTGCACGTTAACATATTTAACTGTGGCAATTAAGTTTAATTATAATATCCCGCGGTTAGAAGAACGGCGCTGTAACTCCTGCAACGCGCAGGTCTCAGCTTCGAATCCAGAAACTTCTATGTCCTTGAGAAATAATAAGCTGCTTATACTCGCTACATAATAATACTGAGAGATGGTCTTTCTTAAAACTTTCAAGTCATGGAGAGAAATTAATTTCACATATACTTGTATATTATAATTCAGTTAATAAACGTCACTCTCGAGAGTTAAAAACTGGTAAAAATTTTCCGTTAAAACAAATTTAAATACTTCAATTAGCGCAGTTGCCTTTCATTGGTCACTTCACAGACAAAAGAAAGCCGCTACAAGATTTCCAACACAATTCTAAAGTAGTTAATTATAATAAATTTCAAATTTAAAAAAGTGGTATGGCAACATCGATACTTTCTATGTTTACGAATTCAATGAATGCGTTATTTCTATATAAAAATGATAACAAAAAATTTTTTAGTCGATAGCAAGGCCGCGTAAATCATGACCGTGGCCGACAGACGCGTCACGGTGGTACATTTACGTGGTCAAAGACCATCCTGCTTATACACAAAGAAACGCATTCATTCTCCGATGTTTTAATGATTCGTTTACAAATATTTTTTTATATTTCCTTGCTCTATTTATTTTTACAGAGAGACAGAATTATTTTTATATCTTTTAATCCACTGAATTCTTTTATTAATTGTTCTGTGCATATTCAATTAAAATGTACAGTATGTTTTTAAAATGGCTGAAATAGCAGGGAAGCGAGTTATTTTGATACGTGAATCGAATAAATTCATAGTACGATAAGAAAAGCGTTCACCACAGACGTAACGTATAAGAAAAGCGTTCACCACAGACGTAACGTGCAGGAAAAAAAAACAAAAAACTTTTCAATTTGTTTTACACTCCTGTTAAAATACCACTGTAATTTTTTTTGTATATTCTAATGATTATGAGATACTAATTTGAAGAAATAGAAGCTTTTAATGACTAAACGCTGCTGACATTCAGATGAAAAACAGCATCACTTAAAAAAACTGTTAGCTTGTTTTCTTAATCCTGGCCGTCACAACAATTGATTTAAGACTAATTTAGATAATGTATTCTGTCGCAGTGCTTCATCTGTTACAATTTTGGCCCCAGTTCATGGCAAACAGCACGACAGCGCCCTCCTTTTTGCGATCAAGAACCCGGCGCATTTTAGAAACGAGGCACAACTTTGAGATTGCTTGCAAACTTCTGCCTAACTTGCTTAAACTTGCACGCAGATCTTCAATGCCAAAATAGTTGAAAATCCGCTCTGTATTATACTGTTGTTTCTCGATGTATTTTTATGTTATGCTTGTCACCAATAATTTTTTTTTAAAGTAACGGATTTTTCATAATGTTACGGATTTTCTGCGACTATCAAGTGTAGTGGAGCGATCGGTTGGAACGCATGGCTTCAAAATAAATTATTTTAAATGTAATATGTTTAATTGATAATTAAAAACGTAACCATAATTATAAAATATTTTGAAAACGTTCTATTTTAATATTTATGTCGCCCGTTTTTATTATTGATTTATTTATAATACATAATAAACAAGTATTTACTACAGAGTATATTTAGAACTTTTATTTTAAAATCATAATAGAGACAATTATAATTAAACGTTAATCTTTTTAATTACCCTATTGAATTTGGATTTGATTTTTTAAATCAGTCAAAACGAAAATCGGGAGTGGTGGAAGCTGAGGTGGTTGTACACTTGTGTTATAAATGGAAGTACTTCTGTACACAGTTATGTCAAATGGTGTTGGCATTGAAAAAGAATGAATTTCTTTACAGAGAATCAATAATATTTAAAAATAAAGTTTCATATTTATTTTCTTAACGTTGGAGGTTGGACGATAAATGCAACGAAAGGTATTTTCAATGGTTTCTGGCCATTGAAAAATATTTGATGAAGGTTTTACAAAATCATGCTGGGGGATACCTTTTAATGGGCTAATTTCATAACAAATTTCTTATTTCTATAGGCCAGGCCAGTATTATTTATATTAGAGCAAATATTTTCTCATTTCTGGACGTTATTATTTATTTTGAATCCATGTACAGCTGGACAGAAACAGTAAGTCGTGTCACGTTAGGATGCGCAGTGGCCCACTGCCCTATAGTGGGCTAGGCCTCAGTTCACCTTAACACGAATATTTGTTACGGTAACTTGGTAGTGTAAAAACTATACTGAAAACATTGACGCATGTAAATGTATTCTGTTTAGTTCAGGATATGTTGTACAGCAGAAAAATTCATCCGAAAAAGTTGAGGATCTAAGTACATGGTGTGATAACAATAACTTGCTGCTGTATATCCCGTTCTTAAAAATTAAATTATAATTATAATATGTAAAATGTTTTAAGTAGAATATATTAGCCATCTGACTACAGTGGAGATGAATTTCGCAGAAACGTTGTGTTTTAATACAATTGACCAGGAGATCAACCCAGAATCTTTTATTCAAGCATTACGCCCGAAAAGTCTTCGTTATTTAATTTTTTTTTAAGAATGGTAGTGGCGTAGGTCCAGATTTTCCGCAATGGGGAGTTCCCAACTGACGACAATGCTGCCCTCCATCTTTTCCGATCTTCTACTGCGCATTTGGAACTAGTAACTATATCTTAAAACCTATACTTTAAAGATCGGTATTATAATATTTTTGAGACAAATTTCGGGCCATATACAGACAGTATAGATTCTTAAAAATTATATAAATACATTATAAAACGGTACACAACGATTCGTACACGTTTGGTGGATATAAAACGTGCATGGGACGTGAACAACAAATATGATCTTTATAATATCTTTGTTAGCTATATCTTTGCTAATTTTAATTGACGTTGACATTGTATGGTACTATTTAGTCAAATGTTTTCTATTAAATGTATTTATTTAACTTTTGAGAATCTATTGTCTGTATGTGTGTCAGAAATTAAATCATATTAAATATTCTCTTATTTATTTTGGTAGATATCTATTTATTTTCTGTTTATGTTGTTAAGATTCACCATTTTCGTCTTGTATTATTTCCTCGGAAGAAGTGATAATTGAACGAACAAATCTAAGTTGATGTTAAATATAATTAGTCAATATAAGCTCGAAATAGTTAAAGACATGATCACACAAAGTTCTCCACTTTATACTATGGAATTGAATTCAAAACTCACGTAATTGTTTGTACTAAAGAACGTTTTGTGTTAAGAATAAAAATGAATAAATTCAAACGATTTGAATGAAACTTTGGATATTTCAGGTAACTTGCAATATAATATTCGGAGATGGGTATACGAGGATATTTTAGGACTGTGTGTGTTACAGATAGATAGAGAGAGAGAGAGAGAGAGAGAGAGAGAGAGAGAGAGAGAGAGAGAGAGAGAGAGAGACAGACAGAGCACTCCAGGTACAACTGACGCCTGTCACAGGGCTAGTTGTTGTGAAATCAATAATCGTGTGGAAGTTGTTGCCCGACGTATCGGTCATTTACAAATTCTTCAATAATTTCTCCTGGGTTCCACACAAATTCGACCCCACGAACTTTTCCACGAAACGACACCAGAAAATTTATTTAAATACTTTTCGTTGGTAAGCTGTTGTACTGCGATCCTCAAAATCGAATAAAGAAGTCTGTCTGGATGCAGAACAAACAAAATTTCTCTACACGGGCTGACTCGTTCCAGGTAAACAGTATTTTTCAACAACGGTAAACTGTCTTTATATTCTTTTTGAACATTTCAATTGTAATAGATTTATTACGTTAAAATTTATAACAATATGAAGAAGGGGGATTTATATCTTTGGGCTGGGTTTATCTTCGTTTACTTTTTAGAGTTGCTTTTGTTAATGACGAGAGTGGCTGATAATATATTGATTAATTAAAGGAAACTAAAATAATTTATTTAATATACGTACCCGCATTGAAAGGAATTGAACCTTTAAAGTGGACCTTTTGTGAGGTATGTATCTGTACAATTTAATTATGGGTAATTAAATACTCAAAGAGTTAGAAGAGGTTGTGGAAGTGACGGAGTTTATAGATCAGAAGAATATTACGATGAGCGAGTTGTTCAAAATATTATTGAACAAAATGGTGTGTGTAGAGAAGAAAGTAAATGAAAGTTTAAAAAAGCATGAAGATAACTTAACAAGGTTGGAGAAGAGAATAGATGAGTTGGAGAAAAATTTGTCGGCAGACAGGAAGATGGGAGAAAAAAAGGTTAGAAGAAACCTGGACGAAATTTGAAGAGAAAACAGACTTTCTGAAAAACTAGATAATGAAAGAAGTAACGAAAGTGAAGGAAACATTGGAAGATAAAATAGAAGAAGGGCGTTTGGAAAGAGAAGCAATGGAAGACAGGTGGGAGAATCGATTGGAAAAATTTGGATATGAGTTTGGCGCGAGAGATGGCATGAATCAAGAAAATAACTATAGAAGTAGAACAAGTGGGACAGGATAGAATAAAAAATATGATAGGAGAATGGAATGGACAATGGTAAATTAGAGACTATCTAAAAAGGACGGGGTTAATGTAATAAATTAATTACATTAAAATTGATAATAATAATAAGGGGGATTTATAACAATGGGCTGGGTTTATCTTTGTTTACTTTTTAGAGTTGCTGTTGTTAATGGCGAGAGTGTTTTAAATAAATTATTTTAGTTTCCTTTAATAAATCAATTATCATATACGTACCCGAATTCAGAAGGAATTGAACCTAACATAAAAGTTGAACGATAATTTAAAAGTGATTATTACATAATATTGGCCCACCGAAGCAGATACAAGTTTTAGACACACGTAAAGTATATGTTGATCACGAGACGTTATTTACGGAATATAATGGCTACGCAGACTGAGAGAAAGAGCGTTAATCGATTGATGGATCCGGTCACTGTGTCTGGGAAAATCGTGAAGCTGTATTAAATCTGCTATTTAATTTTCGAACTACGTGTATTTGAAACGACTCCTATTTTCCTTTCAAGGTTTACCATTACTCTTCTTATTTTTACTACCCCGTTAATTATTTTACTGACAATTCCTTTCTATGTCTCTTTAAAATTTAAATACGTATTATTTATTCTCGATGGTAATAAGTTCTCTACGGAATTGTATATTCGACTTTAGAAAAACAGGTTTTTTTAAAATAATTTACTTTAAAAATATGTAACCGCAAACAAATATATTATACAATCAGGTGTGTCTGTATTTTCGCATCCAGATTATTTAGACGAGATTTCTGCTACAGAACGCCCACGAGTCAGGACTGATTTCAACGAAATAATGTTTCAATTTGAGTCTCTACTACCACGAGATAATAAACCAAATTTTAATATCCCTGTTATTTAATTTATTTGATTACTAAATTTTAAAATCAACTGTTTTCAATAAAACTGAACCAAATGATATACGTTACAATATGATAGACGGGGAAAGCTCTCTCCATTATTTTATATTTAATTACCCTGTATGTACTTTATATTTTAAGAAAAGTCTGTCTGCAATTTGGTAGAACCTATTTTATTTAATTTACTGCAAATGCGCATTTCAGACTCTAGCCTAGACCTTTCCGGAAACCACTCCCCAGTTATTATCACCGTCAGAACAACAATAATTACAATGGAACCGTCTATAAAACTACGTAATAGTAAGGCTAATATTCTTTTCCAGCTAGTTTCGGAATTAGTTCCAATCAGTTTTTCTATTAGAATCAAAGAACCTCGAGACAGATGAAGCAACACAATATCTGAGCAGCAGAAGACAAGATGCTACGTGGCAAGCCACTCCAAATACCTTCAGGTATATACGAGATCTTATCTCCGAGGAAAGAAAAGCTAGAAAAAAGTGGTTGAGTCTGTTAAGTAAGGTTTTGTCTTGTTCTCTCTCACCAAACTACACAACGCATTACTGGAGTCATTCAAAGAATATATATCAAAATTCTCAACAGATGACCAAAGTAACAAATAAATTCTAAAGACAAGTTGTGCCAATAGCTGGGTTAGAACAGACAAAAACGAAGCAGACACTTTCGCCGAACATCTTGGCAAGACCTTCACGACATCACTACCCGGAGGAAATAATGACGACAACGAAATCGAATCCTTCATGGACGCACCATGACACCATTTTCACCGGCTGAAGTCCGACAATAAATCAACCATCTTAATAGTCGAAGAGCTCCTGACTGGAGAGATCTTACAAAACCTCACATGAAAGGCGAAAGTACTTCTTACAACTACATACAGTAGCATCTTAAGGCTGACTTATTTCCCGATACAGTGGAAGTACGCACAGATCATTAGGATTGCCAAACCTGGAAAACCATCGGACCAACCCTCCTCTTATAGACGGATAAATCTCCTACCCTTATTGTCCAAGGTATTTGAAACACTTCTACTGAAACGAATCAAAGAAATGGTAGTCCTTGATGATATTATCCCAATTAGGATCCCGAAAATGCCACTCGACAATATCATTCGATCGACACCAAAATATTGGAGAGCCTTGAGACGAAAAAGGTATGCGGGGCTGCATTCCTAGACATAAAGCAAGCATTCGACAAGGTTTGTCGTACAGGACTGTTATACACTTTTCAATCCAAACCTATCTAATACTAAAATCCTACCTCAACGAAAGATTCTTCCGAGTCAGGATAAGAAATGAAATTTCTGACATCCACCAAATGACGTCCGGAGTACCGCAAGGCAGTGTTTTGGGACCACTGCTGTACCTGATATACAGCTCTGATTCACCAACTACGGAAAATAATATAATGGCTACCTTTGCGGACGATACGGCCATCTTGGCAAGCAGCGAAACACCACAGATAGCAGCAGAGCATCTACAACAACACCTTGATGTAGTCCAAGAATGGACAAATAAATGGAAAATAACAGTCAACAGTGAAAAACCTACACAAATAACACTCACAAACAAACGATCTGTATGCTCACACACTAGATTCAAACTAGATAGCAATGAAGTCAGAAATAAAAAACCTCGGGAAGCACCTCGATGAAAGAATTACCTGGATCACACACATTAAAGTCAAGAGGAAACAACTAGACATAAAAAGTCAAACAATTGTATTGGTTTTTTGGAAGAAGTTCCCAACTGTCATTAACAAACAAAATACTATTGTTATACAAAATAATATTGAACCCCATACGGACGTACGGGATCCAACTGTTGGGATGTGCAAAGGTATCTCACACCAAGATACTACAGAGATTTCAATCGAAGACCCTGTGAATGCTGGCAGATGCACCGTGGTACGTCACCGTCGAAATACAAATCCTTAACCTTAAATTGGAAGATCACGAAAACGACATCGTTAAAAATCTGGCCGCCAGTAACAAGAAGAGTCAAGCGGAATTGGCCACAGACCCTCGTCAATCAAAACTGAAGATTACCAAGAAAATAGCGATGGCTATATCTATCTCATCGAAACATTAAAAAATACATGTAACTTACTTATTACTTAATTGCAAAGTAAATATGCAATAAATAAATTGAAATAATGTGCATTTGTATATTTGGACTTATTTGACATTTTTTTAAGTTCGGGTTAGTACGGACGACATAAATCACTTTTGAATGTTATTTATAATAAATAAAATATTATAAAATGGACGCTCACGTACACAAATTTCTTAATTCTTAAGTATAGTAATATATATATATATATATATATATATATGAATTTATACACGTTTAATTTTCTTGTTCTGTATTATTATTTGGATAGCCGTTATTAGTTCTTGCAAACTGCTTATTTTTTAATTTTGCAACAGGAAAACTGTAGTTATAATAATAATACAATTCAAATAATATTTTACTTTACGTCCGTTTTGCTAATAAGAGAATTTAACTAAATTAACGACCATTATAATAGAGAAATTATTTTATTCAACACCACGACGTCTCTGTAAATTTTTGTGCTTTTATGAGGTTGTTTGTGAAAGTATAAAAATGTACAGAAACGTCTTTGTGCTGAATAAAATAATTCGTCTGTTGTAATGGTCGTTAATATACTTACGAATACGTTAATATACGAACGAAGTTTCGAATGAAATAAGCTTGTTACGTAACGTTCAAGAGAGTGTGTGTGCGAAGTGCTATATTTTTAATCTAAGGAGAAAAATATTTTAATGTAACAATTGAATATTACACTGATATTTAGATTTTTATTTAGACACGTTATAAGCATATTTCCTTCGCAATTTTGTTTGACAAGACGTTATCAGAAAATCTGCCGCTGTTAATTTATGTGAGTCTGATTTGAGTCTGATACCGACGTTTCAGGTTCGGGATGCTAAGGCTTTATTGTTTGCTGACGAGAATTTATTTAGCATCTTACTCGCTGAAGTATTTGGGTTTTAAATGTCAAATATGGAAATCTCGACAAGCACGTTCAAAAATTAAAAGTATCACATCATCTTCGAAACTCAAAAGGTTTCCATCCTAATTCACGATATTTTTCATATAAGAGTTACACAGCTCTATCCTACGCCCTTTCTAGCGACATTAACCTTTATTATAGAATGGATCGTGGACAGGCAGGTAAAATATTCTGGAGCCCAATCTTTTGTTATCCACGCAACTGTCTCATTTCACAGGACTATCGAAAGTCCGGAAGGTGTGGAAACGTGTTTTGTTTTAGTCATTGACAGATACACAAGGCGTGAAATCTGTGTGTTGCAAAATATATTAATTTAGCTTCAATTAAAAATAAAGTATAAGTTATACAAACCCGCCATACTATTTCAGTCTATGAGAGCGTAGAAAGATTTTTCAGTAGTGAATTTATGGTACACTTGTCTCCAGAATACACAACTCATAGATGACGTACGAAATAATTTTACGTGTTGCGATAACCTTTTTCTCAGCGGGAATTTTGTCGCATTAGTTTAAAAAAAAATCGCCGAGAAATTTTGTGTGTGTTATTGACAGCTGTTCTTTTTCCCTCCCCCCGAATGCGTCTCATACCACGTAGCCAACGGCTTTCCTCGACAAATCCTCGGCATCTTCCCCTCTACTCCTTTACGAAGTTTATTATGGGGTTCCGAAACGTCAACAAAACACCAAAGACATTTATTCCCCTATTCTGGAGGCACCCCACCGTCAAAGCAGAAAGTTTCTTCCAAATTTTAGTACTCGTAATTTTCAAGCAACAATTCAGAGAATTCTAAACCAGGCGTTTACAATCTGTTCCGTTGCTATTAATGACAGTAACACTCCAAATAGATATATAATTCTGGTTTCAATTCCTTGTATTGTGTTACTATGTATTATTTAAACAGATAATAATCGCAAATGTGCAGAATTCAGTGACAGGTTTGACAAGGAATGAATTATTAAATTTTAAAACGTTTGGCAACATTTCAACATTATTATTTGTCGAATTAAATAATGTGCTGTATGATAGGTGGAAACTTATTTTTCACGAACCAACATCAGGTATATTAAAAATAAATAACGACGACAGATTAAATGGATGTAGATTAGGACTCAATTCTAAGTAGAATGGTAATTGATTTAAAAGAATTATTTTCGATTATAATTACGATTTCACATGATACTATTATAACTGTTATAAGTTGGATAAATTATTTTTCTAAATTCAACACAGTCCATAAAATACAAGGTTATGTTAGAACGTGTAACGAAAGTACTATGTAAATTTTATACAACTAATAATTACAAATGTGCAGAATTCAGTGACAGGTTGATGTCGGAATAAATGCATTAAATATTAAACCCTGATGTGAAGAATGTCATATCATTCAAAATTATTGTTTGATTGAAACAAACGAAGAATAATACTTGGGCAGGATGTTTGATTATCAGTAAGTCGAACATGAATTATATTAAAAAATTGGAGGTCATAGGTTTAGTTAAAAGAATGTTTATACTACAAAGTTCTTGACGTTGATGATTTTTTTCTCCTGGCAGTAATTCGAACCTGGATACAAGAGTATAAAAATGCCCGATGTTATATAGTGTACGCGATGCAGATTTATATAACCGAAAGGGAAACTGTTAATTTGATTACACAAATAGAAATAAAAACAAATTGTATTTTAAGACGTCAATCATCTTCTTATCTAGAATATGTAATGATTCAAGGATTATTACTTTTCATCGTCAACTTTCCTTAAATTCCCTTCTAATCGTCAAATAATACTGTGTGTCAAGGCTAGAAACAAAGTTAACGTGAAGGAGCAAGTTGGTGGTGCTTGAGTGGCTCTCCTTCACCTGATTGCTAAGTGCACGTTCGCTCAGAGCACGACACTGTTTACATTCTCATGTTCCTCCAAACTCACAAGTCAAAATTATCCATTTCTTTCAGTTACTTCTGGCTTTGTTTGGGATTTCCCGGACAGCTTCGGACCACGTTGCAACTTGAACAATTCGAATAGAATTAAGACGGTTAAAAACTGTGGAGAAAATCGCTGGTAAAAATTTAATAAAAACACTAAAATACTTAAACGTTATATTTTAAAATACATTAGGTTTGGACCGTTGTTACTGTCGTGATTATCTGTAAAATAAGTTACTGACGTTACGGTTTAGCTGAAAATTAAAACAACGTTAATATTTTATTAATTTAAAATTTTGTGAAATGATGTATTAAATAATGCACACTAGATATGAAAGATAAATTATTATTAATTAAACTAATATATATATGTATATATATATAAATTAGTAAGTATTCATAGTAATTTTACGAGAAAAATCATACAAATCAGTCTTATTTAATGACGGGAGCGTTTTACTTTTTACCTTTTATAAAATCTATAAATAAATAACATAATAATGTACCAATGAAATGTTTTGAAAGGATTATTAGAAGTTAATATGTTTTAAATAAATTTTTAACGATATAAAGTGTTTTAATACTTGCTACTCTTACAACGAATTTTTAACTTTATAATTGAGTTTCATTTGCTACTCGAATACCTCTCCCTATTTATTTATGCTGTTCGGATAAGATTAGGTAAAGTATCACTTCCATTAGTCCTCATTTGAGGATACGGGATGCGTCATTACATAAACGCACAAAAAATTAACGGAAAACTGGTAATTCTAATGAAGGGACAGAATTATTCGAATTTGGAAATAATAAAGTTTAACACAAGTAATGTTATAATATTTTAGAAACACGTGTTTCTTTGCACATTTTTATATAACGTATAAATATTATCATTTGTTTTCAAAGCTATCACTTAGTTAAATTAACGTTCTTCATTTAAATAATGGACAGTAAAAATTTTGATTTCTTCCGAGTATTTGCAAATTGAAGACTGTTCCTTTAATGTCGTCATCTATTTGCGTGCCCTTCTTTATAAGAGTTTTTCATTATTTTAACGAATCTTTTTTTCTAATGGATGATTAAAGTGTTGACGTTGGCGGCAATTACGTTTCCCCAGGCAAGCGATTGATACCTATCCAAATTTTTGTTCCTTAAGTGTTCATATTGGTTTTCTAAACGCAATCCGACCGCTCGAAACTGGAATAATGGAAATTCAAATGAAGTAATTACTCAGAGTTAAAGGGAATACAGCAGTCTGAGAGAACCTCTATTATCGTTGACGCATTTTACGAGAGAACTGAAGATAAGGTCCAGAATCTCATTAACCAAATGACATGTGATTTGTTACGAAACCAAATGAATGTTATCGGGACACTTTTTTTGTTCCCTACTGCGTCGAATGAATTTTCTTACCTTTTCTGGCAGAAATTATTCTTAATGTTCGATGAAAGTCTATCCTTGGTTCCACAATGCGTCAGTTGACGTGAAGAATTTGCAGCTTTAACTAGCACATGTAAACCAATTTAGTAGTTGAGATCTATTACTAATGTGTGTCTTGATGAATACACGAAAAAAAACCTGCAACGTTGCAATTAATATTCTGCTTCCCTAAATTACATTGCAGTTTTCTATACCCAGTAATATTTACAAATTCTTGGTAAGAAGACTTGCAATTTTCTTACCAGATAATACGCACAAAATTAGGAAAGGAAAATCTAAATTTTGTAACAGAGCCGAATTTAAAATAATGACTTTCTAATTTTTAAAAAAAATTCCAAATCTTTACAGAAATCTTTTCCTAGTCTAGTCTACTTTTTGCACAATATAAGAAGAAAGAACGACTTTCTTCATAGCGTATGAACGATGGAAAACTTCCGTGTAATGTAATCAGACATGCAATACCATAAAAACTGAACACAACTACTGACTACTAAACCAGCCAGACATTTGTCCTTAATTACATGGTAATTTCTCCGTATAAAAACGCCGGGTTTTTAACAAAGCCTCAATTCAATTAATCGGCTATGTATCTTCAAAAGGGAAACGTTTAATTAGATGATCATTTTCTCAGTCATGTCCAGTTACATTCAAAGCAATTTCTTTTGTTATTAAAATAATTTCTGCCTAAATATTTGCTAGGACGTCAAAATACATTTTTACAAATAAATTTCAGACTGACGAAATAGACGACAGTTTGCATAAAAGTAATTCCTGAAGGTAATTTAGTTACTCATATTGTTTCTCGTTTGGAAATGGATTGTTTCTAATATTTTAGATTTTTTCCTTTCAAGTATATACTAAATTCTGGTGGCAGTAAGTGAGAAAATCTTTCTGGTTGCCAAATATGAGACTGGCCAAGCGAGTCAAGGTCATTCCAGCCAACGGTCATTTACATGGAATATATTGATATGGAATATGATTGAAATTAGCCCCACGTTAGGCGCCAATTTGTAGTGATTTGGCGTCCAATAAAGAATACAACATGTTAAACCAGTTAAAACAAACAATTAAAATTTATTACGAATAAACAATTAAATTTTACAAGTTATTCAGGCAAATAAATTTCAATTTACATTATCAATTAATATTTTACAATAAATTGACTTTTTCTCAGGGTCGATTACTGGGCCTTTAACAAGTATTTTCTTTATTAAACAGCTTGATAAAAATTTAATTATCATGGAATTATTATTACAATGCAAAACATAAAATATGAACTTTAAATTCTGAACGAAATCGAAAAATCTGACGATAATATCTTTACTTACGAGTTTACAGATAGTAATTTTGTGAACTTTTACCTTAATGTTCTGGTACTCAAGGAAATTGACTCGTGCACACACACACTTGTTACACTTTAGAGTCAGTTTATATTAATTATTTCCTTTTAATAACCTCAATATATATATATATATATATATATATTGTAATAATTAACGAGTAGACGTTAATTAAATATTAATAATTTTATTAATCATACCTTTAATTTAAAGTTTATTTATTTTTTTATTAATTTTTTTATTTCTTAAAAATGCACATTATTAGCCCTATCTTTGTACGCTGGTCTTTGATCACAATTTACAAAACTTTACTTTAATTATATACAATTTAGTTTGTTCTAGTGAATATATATCAATATTTACAATCCAATATGTTGAAAATCTCTTAATCTCAGGGTCTTCACTGGGTTTGATAATTAGGACACGATAAATGTATAATTTGACTATTAACAATTCAAAATATATTTCATCTTGTTTTTAGGTTAATTTTTTTTATAAGTGGAATGAAAGCTGAACTAAATGAACTTGTGAACGAAATCTAACTGCCCTTTTAATTATAGTTTACAAATTTATCAAAGTTATGTTAATTACGGACCGTCGGTCTGGTACCAGTACAATCAATTTTACCTCGTTCGGACACTTTTACACACTTTAATTTTTAATATCAGGCCTTGGTTTTCACTGATTCTACACTTCACTTTAAAATTTGGCAAGTTTGGCTGTATTTCCTTGACTGCTCCGCTCCACAACAATTTACCAATGTTCTCCTGGAACAATTTCTCCACAAATATTTTGGAAAATTCTATTCTGACAAAAACTGCTATTACTTTCCAATATTTACGATGCAATACTTCCGTTAATGTTTTACATTGTATTAATTCACAACTTTAACTGGTAATACATTAACGACGTCTAGTCTCTGCTCAAGTTTTATTACTTGTTCTGCTCCTCGCAATGCTTCTCCGCCAACTAACCAAGTTTTATTCTTGTTCCGTACTTTGCAATGTTTCGGCACCAACTGACTATGCTTTTGCGCGCGTAAACGCCATTCCGCGCCCTCAATAATAGGAACAGAGCTCGTCACTCATTGTCGCTCTGCTCGCTCTCGCTATAATACAAACTGTTCGCTAACAATTCAAACCATTAATGGCTTAATTAATTGGCATTACAATATATTACATTCATCAAGTGATAGGTAAATTCAATAATGACTTGAATCGTCTTCCCGAGTCATTAAAAACACCACCATAAAATTGTACCACCCGCCTAATTTCCCGGCCGCGACGTTGTTAAGCTACGCACAGCAGGAATCGAAAACTGCATACAGCTTTCTTACTTTAGTTTGCTTTAAACGTGCCCAATCAAATAATGACCCCGCTGTGAAAACCAAAAAAAAAAAAGTGCAGGACGGAGGCTCGTGATTAAAACCCCGCCCAGCTATCTTAAAATAAAATGGATTGATTCTTCAGGCGAACACTGAAATTTTCGCGTAAGGCGCAGTAATATTATAATTTCTTTGTAAAAAATTATTTTAAAAGACAAATTGTTTCGAAAATATTAAAATGCTGTAGATCCGACGAATATATGACTTCAATCGTATTCGGCGAAATTGTTTTGAAAAGCAAAGAATTTTTAACTCCCCAAATCATTCTACAACCCTTTGCGTCCTCACTTATATCATTTCTTCGTACTTGAATATGCTTTTCCATTGTGGCCATTTCAGTCCTTTATTCCCATTTCTGTCCTTTATTCCCAATTCTGTCCTTTATTCCCAATTCTGTCCTTTATTCCCAATTCTGTCCTTTATTCCCAATTCTGTCCTTTATTCCCAATTCTGTCCTTTATTCCCAATTCTGTCCTTTATACCCAATTCTGTCCTTTATACCCAATTCTGTCCTTTATTCCCAATTCTGTCCTTTATTCCCATTTCTGTTTTAATTCTACATGTAATTCTACAACAGATATCTGTAACGTCTCCTTTATTTTTCCTATTGTGGGTATATATAATTTTTATTTTACTTAACTGTATTTAATATACACTATTATTATATTAATATTGGTAATTTTCAATTACTTTTCATATAGGCCATACGTCGTACGATTAACGGCTTTGTAAGTAAATCTGTAATAATTAATATATAAATCTGTATTAATTACTGGAATTATTTTCCAGTTTTAATAAAAATTTTATGCTACGATATTCCTTCTTCAGTGATGTTTAGATAGAATCTGGGTTTAGCTAGCTGCAATCTACTTCCTTTCAGATGATTAATTCTCAATCAATTATATAGTTCCTAAAAATCTCTTTCTTACATAGTTAAATTTTTCAATTAATATAAAATAAAGAAAATATAGTAACGTATGATTGATTTTCTAAGAAATAAATTCTGTTACGAGTATAAAAATCTCAGCAACGAATCTTGCTATAGGGTCCATTTGGATTTAGGGGTTGCGGAATGCCCGAGGCATGGCACCCTCTGCGCCGGCTTTGTTTTCAAATAATCAAGCCGACATTGAATATCAGTCTACTGGAAACTTCCCCAACCACCAAGGAAAGCCCCATTCGGCGCTCAAGATTCACATAAAACTTTGCCAAACCTTTGACCTGCATGTGATCGTATTGTGATATCATTAACTTTGTTTTTATGCTTACTCATCCTGAACATTATGCTAGTATACTTTCAATTTCAGTAATGTTCGCTATTCCTATGAATCTTTATATTCATTGCACTTGGTTTCAATTTTGGGCTGTAGCCCTACTGTGAGCTGAATGCGGTGACGCTCACAACTTTGTTTTTACAGTTGTAAGTTTTAAACTAAAGAAATCATTCCAGGAAATGTACTTCATCCATGCGAGAAAAATCTACAATTGTTTCCGACAAGTAATTAAAATTCTGTTAGTGATACGTAGAAATAGAGTTTTCTTGCCTCTATAGTGTTTGTTCCTGGATCGTAAGTGACACGTGTACAAAGTTTGGTTGTAGCATTAATTAATAACTTAGTTATCTCAATTTACAATAATAATCATGAATACTAACATAATAAGTGTTCTATTAATATTATGCTTTATTTCGTAAAAACTCGCATTTCGGGGAAATGACCCGTCGGGATATTGGCTTGACGGCTATAAGTGAATCCTGTCGGGCCAAACGTCAATTGGGATAATGATTTTACGAAATAACCGGGATAATGCAGTATTAAATATTTTTTAAAATGATTAATTAGTTGTATTAATAAATTACAGTAAAGTTTTGATAAAATTTTAAGAAGTTAAAAATTAGGCGCAACAGATTGTCGGTATTCGTAGTAAGTGTAATTCTGAAAAGAGTAATAAGTAATCGGAAGACGCTTTGTAAGCAGTGAAAGACAGATATTACATTAATTTATTAACCTACTAAACATTGTCACTTAGATAATAATATTTGATTTTAAATAAACATCATCAATTAAAACATCTCTCTCACCATCTGCATTTTTTTTAAGAAGAAAGTATTAAACATTGTCGCTATGGAGCATTATATACAATAATCTACAACAGCTTCATTGTATTAAAATGTGAAGAAATTTTTGTGAAGTCATTAAAACTGGAAATAAGATAGAAATAAAAGAAAGTTGAAAGGTTGGTGTGGTGGATACATGCAACGAGGAAACGTCACAGATTTAATTTACGCTGCTAAGCCTGTAATATTAAAAGTTAATAATGCTGTTCATTATCCAGTAACAGTTCGCAGTGTAACCGGCTTGCTGTAATTCATAAGTTGGTAATTGAACGCACGTCGAGTGAGACTGACCGAGCATCGAAACAACGAACTGCAACGTGGAATGCAGGTAGACCACGAGGTTTGCGTGAGTAGTGGCACCATTTCGAAATTTTACACGGTGTGTAGCACATTGATACATTCTTGAGATGCTTCTTCCATATAGGTCTGTTCTGCCACATTCCTAACCCCGAACAATATACAATGAAGCGTCTTGTAGCTTCTGGCTAACGGCTCGAGCAGGAGGCGACTGACGCGCTGGGGAGAAATCCCTTTGGGTCAATATGTCCTTTATCCACATATTGCAGCCGAATCTGGGCAATTATTCATTTTTCATTCAATGAAGTCAGATAAATATAACGAAATTTTGTACAGGGTCAGATAACACAATAGAAGAATTATAATAGCAACTCATTTTGCTTTATTTTCGGCGGACAGGCAAATATTGTACAACGGCAAATTTTATTTGTATATCACGTGTGCAAAATCAATACTATTGACTTGAAGTCTCGCGTCATCGATTTCCTCAAAAATTTCATTTTGCTATAGCAGTAGTCAGGAACGATGGCGTGTAGTTCACATTCAGGGTGGGGAGCGGAGAAAGCGTAAGTAAACAAATATCTTAATCGGTCAAGCTCTACGCGCTTAATGGGGCTGCGCAACGGGAGAGGGTAGCACCTGCGGTTAAATACACTAAACTGGACCGTCAAGAAATGTGACACGTGCTATAGTAATTTTAACTGTGTGTAAACTACTGTAAAGTGTAATATATAAGAAAAATGTTGTATAAATATTTAATCGAGGATAAAGAATACGGAAATAAAGGCGATTACAGTTCACAATTACTCATTTCGCAGATTTTCATTTGTTCTAATTATTTTTTCAGTTTGACAGAATCAAACAAAGTGTTTGATAATTCGAATTGACGTGGTGAATATATTTTTTTAATGTTATAGTTGTTATTCCCGGGTAGAAGATTAGATATTCTGTGGACCTAAGCGGTCGTCGACATATAAGATTTTATTATGTTTAGCCGTGAAAATTACTGTAGTTTCTGTGTTGAAGAATGTTTAATATTTCTCAACCCAAAATTCGTATTTAACCTGGGATTTCACTTCCGGTGAGAAAAATTTGTTCCCGTGGAATGTTTGTATGTTTTTTTAAAAATATTTTTGTTTATATTCGCGTAAACATAAGTCATTGGCGACTTAGAATAAAATGAATAGTTAATGAGAAATAATTGTAATAATTTTTTGTAGTAGACATGCTGAGTTTCATTGTGAATGCCGGTTTCCTTGCTAAACTTTAGTAAGTTATTTATTGCCGCTGTTGAGGTCCATATCTTCCTTCTCGTGTATTTCTGAATTGTGGCTCTTTTAGTCCTGTCGTGCTTTGGGCAGTCGTAGAGGATATGCTGGATCGTCAGGGCAGCCTTGCATACGTCACATGTAAGTTGCAGTGATTTAGAGAATAGATAGGAGTGCGTGAGTGACATAAACATTTAAATATACTCGTCTCTGGAAAACAGATGACCTCACCTACCTTTTCTGACACACTTAAGTTTTGTGACACAAGCGAGTCTGCTGGATTTATTATTAATTTTCTCTCTACATCGGCTCTGAATGAATTAAATTTAGTGTGAGGCAAAGTACGAATCCATACTGCATTTGTCCACGTTTGTGGAAATAAAACAGTACCTCCCCACTGATTTTTATTACTGAATTTTGCTTTATCAGAGACTCTAAAGAAAAACCCTTTGGCATCGGGAAAAAAAAGAGTTTGGAGTGTGTTTCGTCTACAACACTCTCTGAGCGAACCAATTTCATGGCGGATGACACGCACAAAGCTAGAGTTAACATGTTTAGTGTACAACCTACTGTAACACACTTACTCGTACCTCTCTACAGCAAACGAAGTCAGCGACCATGGCCTGTCTATCCGATAAGCCGGCAGACGAAATATAATTATTCTATGCTTCACCTGAGTAGCCAGATCATTTCATTGACTTCTATAGCCTGTTAATCACATAAATTCAATTTATGTTTCTGAAAGGATAATTCTATTTTTTGTTTGAATGACTGGGCATTCATTACGTAACATAATTTTTAAACTAACACAGCGTGTGTAATAAATAGAAGTGATCTCAAAAATTAGAATACTTTTCTTTTCCAGATTTCAAAACTGAGTTGAACAGATGTGTGAAGATGGGAAGTAATTCGACGGTAATAACCCACTGGATATCAAGACGAAAGTCTATACACAATTATGAGAAATTGTAATAAATTATGGATTATAATCACTCTAGACTCACCTAACTCTACCCCACCCCCTCCCCTCACCGACCAACTGGCACTACATATTCCCTCAATATCCGTTCCTCCTATCATCCCCATATCCTCTCCTCATAAAGACTAAGTTTCCCCGTTGCGCGCAGATCTTTCCAAAACAAAATGGCGGCAAACATTCATCATAACATTATAATCAAGCTCCTCAGTTTCTCTCGTCTCTAAATTGGAATGACAATGGTCATCTTCATGACCCAAAGGGTACAAGTTAAATATTTGCAAATTGTAAATACTATAATCGAATTTGTGTTATAGCTCCGGAGACTTCACAGTTTTATATAATACATTTCAAAAAATTAAAAACAACTTGGATTGATATTGGAAGCCATATCATTTCGTCATTCTGCTACTGACGAGTTGAAAGTTTAATTAATTATTATTATGTGTCATGGCATTGCAAATTGGGGCGATTGTTCCGGGAGCATTGAAATATTCAAGTTGCAAAATTGTGCCATGAGAATACGTTCTAATACGGATAATAAACCTAGTTGTAAACCATTTTTCAAAAGTCTGCGAATATTAACTCTTCCCAGCGTGTTTATTTACGTAATTCTAAAGTTTGTTAAGCGAAACATGAATCTTTTTCAAAGGAATGGCGAGTCTCACGCTTATGAGACTAGAAGTCGCTCAGGTCTAAGATCTTTGCTCTCTACCAGAGAAGTATTCACCACTCAGGGAAAGCTTATACAATAGTCTCTCTCCAGATGTAAAGAACAATAATAACTACAAGGGTTTTGGGATTCAGTGTAAAAATATTCGAGTGAAAGGCGCCTGTGTTTTGCTAAGTACAGGAGTTTCTTGATCGATCCCCTAACTATTTTTTGTTATACTGTAAAAGTGTTCAATGTGTTGATCATAAAACTTGTTATTTCATAACTTGCAAAGTCTCTGTTGATCTTTTATGCTCTGTTGTTGGTTTGTTGCATGTACGAGGGCCTGGAGTTTGCAGATTCCTCTTCGCTCTGTTTTGCCAGTGTGACTTGTCGCCTCGTTTGTTTTTCCTCCTAGTGTGCGTGTGTCAAGTTTTGTGTAATTCTATATTTTATGATAGTTAATTCTCTAATCATTAATTTTCTTACTAGTGCGTAATTTTTTTTACTACTGTCAATATTATATTATACCCTTAGTATAGTTAAAGAATTATTATTTTTGTTATTATTATTATATAGTTTTTCTTATTAATAAGAAAGATAGCCAAGTCAAACCAAAAAGTGATAATATAAATACCACACAACGTTTCTGGGATCCTTGTCCCTTTCTTCGATGGTAAGAAGAGTCTAGAGCGACACAACTGCACTCGTCAGTTGACAAAACTCAAAAGCGACGAAAAGGCAACGACAATGGGACAGCCGAAAGGTTGGCAACGACAATGGGAAACAGAAGGTTTTAGCGTAATAATAAGGAATCGTAGCAATTATTGAGTTTCATCGTATCTGTTTGTACATTAATTGCTGTGGTGTTTCATTCCATGTGAAGAATCTCTGAAATGAGTCTGGAATTGTACCTGGTGTCAATGTCTAAAATCTTAGCATTTTGCCAATCAAATGTATGTTTAGAATTGATTATATGTTTGGATACTACAGATTGTTTATCAATGGGAAGTTTGATATTAGACATATGTTCCTTGATACGTGTATTAAGGGAACGTTTTGTTCGCCCTATGTAGCAGGAATAACAACAGAGCAATTGATTTTGTAAACAACACAATGTTTGCTGTAGGTGTCAAGTGTGTCCTTGTGGTTTTTAATCAAGTGGGAAAGGGTATTAGTGGATCTGTAAGTCATGGATATTTGATATTCTTTGAATATTTGGATAAATTTGGGATGTTGAAATTTGTAATAAGGGAGTACGAGAAAAAAAAATTCCTTGAGGTGTTTTGGAAAGTAGGATACTGAATTTTTTTTCAAGGTGCTGTTTATGTGTTTAATAAAAATATTTAAAGAAAATTTGTAGATTAAAACGTTTCGGACAATATTTAAATTATTTTGATGGCACTTTGAGTTAGAAAGTAATATCTCTGTCTACAAGATTGTGTGCCATAGCTCTCTTTTGGTTTGGAGGATGATCAGAAATATAATTGACAATACGTCCATTGTATGTAGGTTTTCTGTACTAATTGGTGAAAATGGAAGTATTCAAACCAATTTTTTTTTCTCGTCCTCCATTATTACAAATTTCTACAACACAAATTTATCCAAATAATCAAAGAATATAAAATATCCATGATTTACAGGTCCTTTCAAACTTGATTGAGAACCACAAGGACCAACTTGACACCTACAGCAAACATTGTGTTGTTTACAAAATCAATTGCTCTGTTGTTATTCCTGCTACATAGGGCGAACAAAACGTTCCCTTAATACACGTATCAAGGAACATCTGTCTAATATCAAACTTCCTTTGATAAAAAAATCTGTAGTATCCAAACATATCCTCAATTCTAAACATACATTTGATTGGCAAAATGCTAAGATTTTCAACATTGACACCAGGTACAATTCCAGACTCATTTCAGAGATGCTTCACGTTAAATCAAACATTACAGATATTATTGTACAAACAGACACTATTAAACTCAATAATTGCTACGATTCCTTATTATTACGCTAAACCTTCTGTTTTCCCATTGTCGTAGCTCCCTTATTGTTACGTCAACCCTTCGTCGTTGCGTTTCAGTCGCTTTTGAGTTTTGTCAACTGACGAGTGCAGTTGTGTCGCTCTAGGCTCTTCTTACCTTCGAAGAAAGGGACAACTATCCCAGAAACGTTGTATGGTATTAATATTATCACTTTTTTTTGTCTGAAGTGGCTATGTTTCTTATTAATTATTTTCAATCAGACGTAAATTTTTTTCATTTCGTTTTACTTATGTTGGACAGCCATA
The DNA here is from genome assembly GCA_037074705.1 of Zhengitettix transpicula. Lineage (NCBI taxonomy): Eukaryota > Metazoa > Arthropoda > Insecta > Orthoptera > Tetrigidae > Zhengitettix > Zhengitettix transpicula. The sequence continues at coordinate 7,905,355 of CM073595.1, forward strand.
TTTGTGTTCCCGCTTTGTGGGTATTTTTATGTTAACTTTTGTTTATAATTGTAGCATCCAATAATTGTAATTTTATGTAACGTATAGTGGAATATAATAAATCAAATCAAAACTATTTCGAAAGCTATAATGAAAATGATTGTGTTCCCTGAAATTAATGCACTCTGAAATAGACTTTGTCTGTACTTCACGTTGATTTAACATAGGATAAAAATCATTTGAATTTTTGAAATAAATTACGTTAAATATGACAGGCCCAATGGTGACTGTTTAGCCAATTTATAACGAAATTAACATTCCGTCTGTATGATCCATATTTACTGAGATGATGAAACATTTTTTTCTTGATGTTTGGGAGTGAATACTTCTTTTCACTTTCTGTATCTTATGAGTATGATTGTGTTTCTTGATAATAGAGGAAGAATGAATGCATTAGAATTATTAAAGTAGGTATGACCGAGGTCGTCGTAAGTGTATTAAAAGCGAGAGAGAGCTTCGCCGTGAAAAGTGAGTTGATATAGCTGAAAGTGTTGATATATGAAGGGTTTACAACTCTGTGCGTCACAACATTATTTCAGTGTCAAGGTTCAGTGTCTCGTTTTGTCTGCAGTAGCATGAAATTAATGCAAGCATGAAGAAACTGTGAGCAGCGGATCTGGGATCGATTCTTTTTCCTCACTCCAGCAAAATATAATGTGTCGTCCGTCTAAGAAAGAGAAGATCGTGAATTAATCAGGCTAATGGAGATTAAAACAGAGTACTTGAGTCCTGAGACAAAGGACATGTTTTGTGTGCAACCCCAAATGGAACATGTGACTGTTTTGAACCACTCCCTTTGTCTCGGGCAGACGGAGAGCAGTTATTTTAAAAATAGCACGTATTACTTGAAAGAAGGCGGGTGTGTGCAAGACAATGGCTCTCCACTACCGCCTTATTACAGTTTTGATCCCCTCACGCTTTTTGATGCGGCGACCACGCGGCTTGACACGCATTATCCCATTATTCCGTCCACACTCGCAACGCAACGCTACAAAAAACCCCAATTATTATAAATACTTTCCCCATACGAGCCATTCTTATTGTGACGAATGCACTTACAAATTATTCTCAATGTGTATGTTTGGGTGCGTTTATTCAAAGACAATGGCGCAGTCTAATTATAACGTTGCCTGAGTGCAATAGACATTAATTTAAGGAAAACTGTTGATAAAAAGTTGTGCCCGTAAGAGATAGTGAATTTTCAATAAGCTTTGAATATAAAATGACTCATTTTTATAATACGAAATTGATCTTCATAATTTTCTTTTTCTGTTCCCTGCACTTTAAACTTCTTGGATGTGTCACCGAGACAGATATTTTCACGGGAAGCACGTATTACTATGAATATATATATATATATATATATATATATATATATATATATATATTTCTATGAAATAATAAAAGTTTACTCGGTTAACCAGCATGACGTGCGTGTCAACGCTACAAATGATTCTTTCTATTTTACATTCCATACATCAACATTTTATTTCACAGCTCATATTGCAGCCACGTCGTTTACATCTACTAAATTCAACAGTAATTTGTTTGATTAGAAAACTTATTCATTTACTAAGTCATGTACGAGGGGGTGGTCAGAAGTCAAGGTTAGAATGCCTGCAGTGAAACTTGTATATTTTATTTAATATAAATACTGTCCTGATGTGTTCAGTCAGGTTGTCTTTGAAGTGTTTCTCACCCTCGTCTGAAGCGAATTGTCGGCCTCCTAGGTGCTCCTTCAAGTAAAGAAAGAAGGCTGTAAAAGTCTCGTTCATAACAACGCGTGACCTCATTCAGCACAGAAGACCACCACGCTGCTGCGGACGTCATCGACCACCATCCCTACAGCTCGGAAGTCGCTCAAAGCGCACGAAGGTGGGAACCGATAAGGAAACTATGTCAAAACATAACATAATGTATGTATTATCGGGTGGCTGTATTGGTTGTATGAAAGAAAATGTACACGATCAACTGCAGACTTCTCATCACCCCTTGTATAAAAATCCAATATATGAGTTGATGATTCAATTTGGATAATTGAGTGATATGGCGTTTTTTAGTAAAAATGGCTAAAATAAGGATTAATAAGCCATTCAATTCAGGTTGTTAGTAACTTTGGTGGCGTTTGGTAATTTTGACTGTTGAACGCCAGTATACATAAGAGCTTTCTGCGTGATGATGGTTACAGGAAAATTTGAATTTAGAAAAACTTGAAAATGATATTATATATTACTTGTATAGCTTCATGATCTATTTCCTAATGTGTGAATGGATTTTTTTTTCTGTTTATGACCTTGTGGTTTTGCTACTACACTTAATGAAAAAGAGGATTGGTTTCTTTGTTTATTAAATATATCGAGAGTAAACAATAAACAATCCAGTTTGACGTATATTGAAAAGTATAACTTTTAAATATCATTGACTTTGAATAAACTTCAAAGTTATTTATTTCATTTTTCTGGTTCATTTTCAACCCATACGTTTCAATGCAACCCATCATATTCCCCTCGGTAACTCCATTCATTTCAATAATTTTGACGGCCCTTTATTAAAGTTTCATTTATGGCCATGAGTAATTTTTAACTTTTGAATACGTTTTTTTTAAAAATTTTAATACAATAAATGTGTTTACGTTCCTTGTTTTGCAGGTTTGTAGGTATTATATCGGAGTTCGTAATTTGTATTGAAGAATTATGTATTATCTTCTGATTTTATCTTTCAGAAAAATATTTACTATACGATCTTGCAATTAATTGATGAATTAGTGGTGACACCTTTGTTTGGTTTGAAGCTCGTGTTTTCGGGTTAGCATAGTTTCCACTAGCGAGAAATTCCCGACAGACACGGCAACTATTTATAAATTAATCAGCCGGGGAAAGGGGTTGATGCGCTTAAGTCTGATAAGATCTTTCATAGTCATCCAAAAGTTTGCCCAAGTTAAATTGTGCCCCAAAACACTTTTACAGGTATACACTGCCCTCGACCTTCTTGCCACCCTTCCCTTCTTATGAATAACTGAATGGATAATTGGTGGTGAAACTCGTTTAAAGTCTGTGTAACGAGAGGCAACAAGTTAAGGGCTACTATGAATTTCACAAATTTTTTATGTTCGAATAATATACACAATTGTAAATATTAAGGAATTTAATTTACTTTAACAAATGTGAAATGTTACCTCTAAATTTCACAGCCAGTTCTTTACTCTGGAAATGATGATTAGTATTTTTCGCAAAGGAATCAAAATTACAGTAGTTTTCTGGTTATAGTTTGAATCAAGACGAGACATTTGTAATCTCTGTATTCCTCAATTGTTCCATTGTAACGATATCAGGTTACAACTTCACTTTTTTGGAAGGAAATATTAAGAAATAAATTATATAAATGCCAAAGATAAAAGATTCAATTTTTGTAACTCTTAAAATCAAAAAACGAGAACACAAAAATTATGATTGACACTGTATAAATATTAAATATTGAAAACCCGAGAATTCTTTATTCATAATTTCCACCGTGAAACTTCTCGCGTTCTTGTAATTTAAAAAATTGTTTGCTTAATAAATTATGAAGTTATAAAAATCTATCTCGGCGCTCATGCTAAGTCTTCGTTTTTGCGGAATCCTTACGACAGCGATTGGAGGCAGTGGAGGTGTTAGTTCCGTTGATCCGTCACAGGGTTGACAAATTATGATATCCTGACGGATGTTTCAACGACACATAAATCACAAGTAAAAGAAGACATAAATTAATGAGGCTTCGAGGAACATCTGATAAATATTCTATAAGTGCAGCATTAAGGTCGCAGACGATGTTTGTGATTAGATTTTCCTCTGCTTTCCATAAAGCCAACGTAACACAAGACTGATTTTAGAATGATCGGACCTTGAGGCATTAATTTGCTTCTACTTGGGGTTGAACATTGATAATAATAAATTTCTAGCCTAGTTTTAACTAGACTTTTGTGCCACTGTCAAGAAGATGTTTAATTGATATGAATCATAATTTGTTTCGCTTTGAACAACGAATGCCACATAGATCCATGTAATCGAAGTACCTTTTTTATCTGACCAACAAAGGCGGTGGCCAAATGCTGGAATTTTGGGCTGACCTTACATGCACAAGAAGAAAATGAAGACCTTTGTAGTGATATCAACGTATCACTCATATCTGAATAGTTGGCGAAACCTATGTAGAATCCTCTTCACAAAAATTGAGCAGCTCCTTCCTGAATGCAACACGTAAAACACGCTCGATCGGAATATTTATGCGACTGTGGCTTACTACTCGCACATTTCGTAAAGTATGTCAATTTGAATATTGATTTTTCACCAATATTATTAAATTAAAGATATATATTATAAATACCTGAAATTTATAAATTTGACTTATAATGTAGACTACAACAATCCAGCTCTTTTCGTGCGTCTGTCTGGATCATTTAAGAAGTGTTAACAAGATAGAGTTCTTACACCCAATAAATAAAATACTTTTTGTTCACAGTGGTATATTGAAAAGGAAACAAACTAAGATGAATTTATTTATAAAATATAAATTCTTTATTTAATCTTCCAAATCAATTTCATTCCCTTCAAAGTAATCCCCGTCCGATAAAACGCACTTTTTCCAACGCTTTTTCCAGTTCTCGAAACAGTCGGAATAGTCTTTTTCCGGTATAGCCTTCAAGACCTTCTTCGATTCGGTTTTTATCTCCTCAATCGTGTCAAAACGGCGTCCCCGCATTGGCCTTTTGGCTCCGTGCGACTTCTGGCTATTCAGAAAACACAAATCAGGCGAATACGGTGGTTGAGGAACTATATGAGTCGAGTTTTTGGCAAAAAAGTCACGAAGAACCAATGCAGTATGACATGGTGCATTATCGTGATGATGGAACCAAGAGTTGTTCGCCCATAATTCCGGCCGTTTCAGACGAATAGCTTCACGCAAACGACGCATAACGCTCAAATAATATTCTTTGTTGACAGTTTGGCCCGGCGGAAGGAATTCATAGTGCACCACACCACGACAATCAAAGAAAACTGTCAACATGACCTTGATTTTCGATCGACTTTGCCGTGGTCTTTTCGGTCTTGCTTCACCTTTTGCACGATATTCGCTGGATTGGTCGGTGGTTTCAGGGTCGTATGCGTAAATCCAAGTCTCGTCTCCAGTAATGATGCATTTCAAGTGTTCCTGATAGTCAGACAGCAAAGTTTCACACACATCAAAGCGACGCTTTTTTTTCCAAAAAATTGAGCGGATTTGGCACCAATCGTGACTTGACTCGTTTGAGGCACAAAACATTTTTCTAAATGGTTTGGGCTGTGCCAAATGATATTCCAACACTATCAGCGAGATCTCGAATTGTCCATCGACGATTTTCAAGCATCAAATCTTTGATCTTTTGGACGTGGTTCTCGTCGGTAGACGTTGATGGTCGTCCAGAGCGCGGTTCGTCTTCAACGCGTTCTCGGCCCTCTTTGAACTCGTTGTACCACTTATAAACGTTTTTTTGTGCCGTAGTTTGATCACCAAATTCCTTCCGTAACATTTTCAACGTGTCCGCACAAGAATATTCGTTCCGCAAACAAAATTTGATGCAAGTTATTTGCTCAACAAAATCACCCGTTGCAAAAATCGAAAAGTTCACTTTTGGTTGTTTACAAAAACACGTGTAACTCGGAGATAATTAAACCTTTTAACAAACAGACGCTTGGAAAATATTATAGACAGTCGTACCAACCTAGGGGAAAAAAATTACCTCCCTTCCTAATACCCGGGAGTTTATAATGACAATTTAACCTTACATCGTTTTAGTCGTCATATATCACTGTGATCAAAAAGTATGTCAGTTTTTGTTAGATAAACAATATTTTTCTTGTAAGAGATGACATTTACGCGATAAAAATTGAATTTGTGTACATTTGACTGTCTTAAACTATTTAGTTACAGTACAAGCTGACAGTCAAAATTAAATTGTTAGAACTCTTTAAGATGATTTTTTGTTTTGTTAAAACGGACAATTTTTTAGTATTTTCCAGATATTTATGTTACATTACTTTAAAATTTAAATAAATGATGCCAGAGAATTTGCAAAGGTGCCTCAATTTTTTGAAAAATATCTTGGCATGGGCTGGTCTCACACGAATAACTGCTAAAATGTGGTTTCGAGTCAGCGATTCCCTTTCTGTGTATGTGTGTGTAAGGTAAACCGTGTTTCATGCAGAGGAAGCGACCTGCTCTTGTGCATATTTGTTTTTGTGTTCAACTCGTTTGTCCGCGCAAAGTTAAGCTCCTTGTCGAAGTTGAAGTAGATTAATGAGTTAACTTCGCGAGGAAGCATTCCAGATCCGACTACGACTTCCAAATGCTCATTAACTAGCGATGATTACAACAGTCAAATTCAACAAATACGGTTGTAGGTAATTGTTTTATTTTTATGGTGTAATAAAGAATATGGAGCATTAATAATTCATTTCATTTAATGTATTACATTAATATAACAGCAATAGAATATAAAAAATACGCATTTACTTCTCTTCGATCGGTGTTTCTTAATTCCCTTACCTAGTTACATTGAGGACAATATAAATAGACTTGAGGTCGTAACAAAATTAAAATCTCTAATGTGACTAAAATACTCTATTGACAGATAATAATTTATTAAATTGTAGATCTCGGGCTTAGAACACAGAAAATCAAGTAATAAGATATTTGAAAGCAATTATTAATTAAGTATATCTATCTATATAATAAAAAAGGATGTATATTTGGATGTATGTATGTATGTATGTATTTACGTTGTTCTTTATACAAATTTTATCGCGTGGACAGAATGCAACAAAAATTGGTATACGTATTCTGCCAAAATCGAGAACCGGTACTGTGGGGGTGACAAACCCATAGCATAAAGGTGGAAAGAATTATAATTAAAAACCGTCATCATTAAATATTAAATTACTGCGCGCCAAGAGACAATGACGTCACGCGAGAGAAAGACGTTACTACGCAACGAACAAAGGAAATATCTCCTTTATTGGGAATGAAATAGAGCAGAAATATTTTTTTAATAAAAAGTATAATTTTATACAGCAATATTCCATCGAATGATAATAAAGAAGAATACTAATTACTTTACCATCCTTGGGGAAAATGTAAGTTAATTTTCGCGCTGTATTAGTTGTGAGTCTAGCTAACAATTTCATCAATGTAATATTTCGTAATGTATGAAGACTGAGTGACAAATATATTCCTTGAATATTTCAGGATATAATCAAGTATTCAATTAAATACTTTTTCGAGTTTATATAAATAAGTACACGAGCAACGCCGGGCACCTAGCTAGTGAATCTATATAATAGAAAAGGATGTATATTTGTATGTATGTCTGTATTTACGTTAGTCTTTATACAAATTTAAACGCTGGGACAGAATGCAACAAAACTCGGTACACATATTCTTAAAAACACGAGAAACGGTACTGTGGTGGTTAGAAGCCCCTAGCATAAATGTGGAAATAATTACAATTGAAAATTTTAATCATTTTGTGTTAAATTACTGCGTGTCAAGCCAGAGAGAGACGTGACTACACGATAAACAAAGGAAATATTTCCTTTTTCGTAATGAAATTAAGTAGAAGTATTTTCATTGAATAAAAAGTATAATTTTATCCATCAATACTCCATCGAATAATAAAAAAACTATCAGAAATACTTTACGATCCTTGCGGAAAATGGAAGTTAATTTTCATGTCATATTAGTGACTACAGTATGGCAACTATTTGTTTACATTGTGAATTTAGCTAACAATTTAATCTTCCGTAATGTCTTAAGACTGAGGGTCATTAATATCCTGTAATACTCGAGGAGTATATTTGAGTATTCTATTCGTAAAGAAATTCGAGAGTATGTTTCTTGGGATATATGCAATAAAATTCAATGTATTTTACAGTTGTTCAATTAATGCTCTATCGGTCGAAACTAAGTACGCAACTAGGAACAGTTAGATTTAGGACAAATCACATCTTCACTAAAAATTAATATAGAATTAAATAATTTTTTGGGTTTATATAAATTAGTACCCGGGCAACGCCGGGCACCCAGCTAGTTTAACAATATATTAATTTATATTGGCTCACTATCCCCAGATTGAATAAACTGTGGATTCTGTGCTGAGATGACTCAGAGTTTTCAGGTTTTACGGACAGTCATTTTGTTTCCAACAACCAGATTATTATAAATAACACTTAATTAATTATATTTTCAGGTAGTAAGTTGCGGCAGTCGGCTATGTTGTCACAGGATTTCATTCAACTATAGATTCGGGTAGGCTTCATTTCTCTCAGAATTACAGTCATCGAACAATTCCACACAATGTTCAATGTCTCTGCATTGCTTCTCTCTGTTTTTCCTGTCTTTTCCTCTCGAAGCCGATTCAGTATCGCATATTTTCAGACACTATATAATTCTATCGATCATTGCAATTTTGTATATTGCATAATTTTGCACCCTCCACAGAGACAGCCACTCTTCAGGTGAGCTAACTCTGTATTTAATTTTGGTCACCTCTGATTTTATGGCCGGTTGGACTCTTACTTTTGTGGGCCACGAATTCGCCGCGCCTTGAAGGTACAGTGACCGCTCAAAAAGCAAAATCTAAAATTCCCCTTTTTTTCTTTTTATTGCAATTTACTCTAAGAAGCATTACTGTTTATTTTTTAATTATGATTACTGTGATTTATTGCTTAAGTTTTACATTATCTCGGAAGTAATTGAGTCGTACACATAACTTCTTTTGTAAATTTTAGTGATTCTTCCATTGTCGCAGTTTGTAAAGAATGATTTTTAGTTTTGCGCTGCCTTGGAAGAAACGAAGGTAATATATTATTGAGTCTAGGGTAATTAGAGATTTGAGACGGTATTCGAGAACTTGACGACGGCACCTGTCGCCTCAGCCATATGACGCTACTACACGCTGCAAACTGTATAATTACTCACTATTATACCTACCGCAGCCTCCGTACTAGTCTCTCATTCCATATATATATATATAGGACACTTTACTAAATCAAAAAATTTGTAAGCAAATAAAATTTTGAAGAATTATAGAGGAAAATTTATGTAAAGTTTGAGCTCGTTTTCGTTGTAGAAAACTTTATTTCTGTCTAAACTATGAAACAAGTGTCAGATGCTTCAAGTAATTCGTCTGTAGGGCGATGGGAAGTTAAAAGTTTGTAATAACTTCACAGAGACTTTAGCCGCACTTGAGCACGTGGGATAACGTCGTATTTCCTGAGCTGGAACTTTTGATCTGTTGTATACAATTTACTTTTCGGTATTTTTAATGCCTCGTTGAGGAAACCGCCATCAATTTTACATTCCACGAAAACAACGACTCTGAAAATGGTTCATTACCAGAAGATTATTACAACTCACGTGAGATTGATATTCAAGATAACTAAAATTTCCTCTACAATTTAATTAAGTTCTTGAATACACGAGCTTTGTGACTAAATGAGTTTACGTTCACTTTTATATTACCTACATTTCTCTAATGAAATGGCTCCAGGAATAAATTGAGGATACAATTCTCGTGGAGACAAATGCTGTGAATAATATTTCGACAGTGTCGTATTTTATTTCAATAATAGATGGACAGGAATACGTTTTTACGTATCTAGGGCATTATTACTATAATAAAATACTATAGCACAGTGCCCCAAAAGTAGTAAAAAAATTAAGTTTCAACGAATAATAATTAATAAATTCTGAAAGAAATACATCAATTACACGGTTTTAAATTTCACTCTTTAACGCACAAGTTTTGGATTTTCTCACGTTTTATTATTCTCGAATCGTGTTAGACAATAACATTTAAGTATATTTTTTAAGGTAACAGATACTACCGATATAGTTTCATCATAAATTATTACGCAGACAAAACAAATTAACTTTATTGGTCACAAAAAAAAATAGATTTTAAGTATAATTGAATAAATAATCCACGGGAATTTCTTCCAGACCACTAGCATTTATTGTAGCAACTTTAAAAATATATATATATGATGATGTGGGTAAAGAAGTGAATTTTCTATCACGCACATATTCGAATCAGTATTATTAATTGTACCGTATATGTCACGCCGACGAAAGTAAAATCTCTGTGTAATATTATTATTGTACCATTGGAAAATATGTTGATTAAATTTTGGTTTAAGCATAATTCTATAACTGTATCATTTTTAATTAGACCGGAAAAAACTACGAATAATGAATTGAATTGTAAAGGTGGTCATGAAAACGATTTTTATCTCTACGGCAGTATACTGTAGCGCGATAGTTTTATTATTGATACATATATATTTTTCATTTTAATGTAATTAGATATTAGCAAGGGTTGATAGCTTGGCAAGTTGGAATTTGACCAGGAGCCGTCAAGGCGGATAGATTATCCGTTCGGTCTGGACATAGGCACGTAAGATGTTGACTCTCGGAGGCTACCTGGACTGTCGCACCGTGGGAAACGTCTCTCCAAAAACTCCAGAATTTAAATTAACACGTGACTGCCTGAACCAATTCTTGGTTCAGGAAAGATCGATCCAAAGATGATCGAGACCATCGATATATTACATCCAGCGAAGGGGCTGTAAAGAAAGTGTAGAGGAGACTCCTCGACGAAACGTCGCCAGGGACGGACGTACAGCCCCAAACTTGAATCATCCAGAGGACGAGGGTGCCACATGATCACGGCCAGAGATCAACGCGAGGTAACTGCCAAGTATCTCAATCCTTGGCGCTCCTGAGGGAATTACCGTAAACCATGGTTTAACTTGGGATTAAGGGATCCGACTGCTTTGCCCGGCTAACTGAACACTCATAATTTGTATTTTAATTTTAATTGTCCATGTTCAGTTAAATTATTAATAAATTCTGGAAACTATCCCTTTATTTTATCATTTAATAAACTCACCACTACAATACCAACTATATTGTGGTGGTGTTACAAAAAGCAAATGATGATTTTTACACCATTTACACAATAAAAAATGTTTATGAGACCCGAGTTTCCTTTTAATACTTTATTTGATTTATTTTTGATATCTTTACGATGTGACTATGCTTAGTCGAGAATTACTTTCTCCTCTACGACTCCCGACGTTGCAGGATCAGTAAGTTCCTTTCGAAACTTGGCGGTATCGTAAAGATAGTGTAAAATTCCCATCCATTACTTTCGATGCTCCACGTTTATCGCCGTAATACCGTGAGAACTTCTTAGAAACTCCGTTTCTCAATTAATATCGCCTGAAAAATCTCGAAGAACGAGAAGAAACGCCGTTTAATTCCTTGCCTCTAGGTAAAAGCACATTAGTTGCTAGTTAATTTACAGAGTAGTCCACAATAGAACGCTCCATTAGTTCATTTCACTAGCCTGTTGTTATTTATACCATTTAATTTCCCCTTTGTGAATTGGAGCTTCGAGCAATTTTTGCAAACCACACCGATTATTCGAGTCGTTAATTGAAATAATTGAGGATGCTTATTACATGGTAAATAAAAAGCATGCCTCCTGTAATTATTATTTACCTAGGAATATAATTTCGGCTCGTTGTAGTAATAATTATTTTTCAATATGTATTATGTAATTAGGTAGTCTTGGAAATTTTTTTCCGAGCTGTTCTTCTACCGAGCTGAGTGATAACGACCATTACATCCAATAAATTCCTAAAATGTGATTTTTAGTAATTTCTCAGTTTTTCACTACTATATTTCGAGGACGACGACAGTGAAATTGCACACGTTTATGCGTGTAGACAATTGCATCCATTTTACTTGTATTCTGTGAGCGTATATCCTTCATTTAGTCCAGTATTTGATAGTTACAAAAGTTTGAATTATTATTAGTGCAATACCTGGCCATAATTTAAATGCCCTCATTCCATAAGATAAGAGACCTTAAATTATTGTTAATTTTTTTAGAGTAACAGTCTACATGAGGGTTATCCACTTTGATAGCTACTTCCCTTTAATACCATAGGATGGGGTGGAAAATTGGTTTACTAGGGCCCCCGCCTAAACTTTAATGATTATACCCGGAATTCGCCTAAAAATGATGCGATAAAACCCTAGAGAAACCTGCATCAGGTAGGTCGGGTATTTGGTCCTTCTCCCACGCCCTTCCGATAACGAGAATTTGGTCTGCTGTGGGGTTGCAGCATAGCAAACTCCATGCCTCGGCTGAATTTGAAGGGCAGCTGGCCGACTGGTCCACTAGGGTCTGAGAACAGCTCTTACCGTATGCCCAAAGTATGCGACCCCGGAAGATACACCCGTCAAAGCCAGACCAGGTGTCAAGGCTTATTGGGTTCCTGCCCAAGAGCAGGAAGGAGGAAAATCTCGAACAAAAAGTTTTTCTCTTCCATCTCCCTTCAGTTATAGTTCACATGGTGGCAACTCCCTTTTAATAGCATAGGAAGGGATTTGAAAGGAGGGATGCGGAAGGGTAGAGGAAGGTAGCCAAGGGCTAACTAGGGCCCCCGGGCTATGGTTTAAGGATCCTACCCCGCAATTCGCATCAAAGTGATGCAGGGAAAACCTTAGAAAAATCGGGTACTTGTCCCACGCCTTTCCGATGACGGGAGAGGGGTTTTCTGCCGGGTCGCAGATTTCCCCTCGCCGTGCCTTGACCAGTTTAGGAGCCAGCTGGCCGACTATTCCAATAGGAATAGCGGACAACTCTTACCGCATGTCCAAGGTCAGTGACCCCGGAACATACACCTCTCAAATCAGGCCGAGGTGCCTCGGCTTGTGGGAACCTTTTTTTTTTTTAAAGGGCAACAGGCTACATGAGGGTGATCCACATTGGGCAACTCCCCTTTAATAGCATAGGAAGGGATTTGAAAGGGGGGATGCGGAAGGGTAGAGGAAGGTAGCCAAGGGTTAACTAGGGCCCCCGGGCTATATTTTAAGGATCCTACCTGGCAATCGCCTAAAGAAATGCAGGGAAAACCCTAGAAAAACCTGCATCAGGTAGGGTGGGCATTGGGTACTTGTCCCACGCCCTTCCGATAGCGGGAGAGGAGTTTGCTGTGGGGACGCAGCATTCCCTTCTCCGTGTCTCGACCAGTTTAGGAGGCAGCTGGCCGACTATTCCAATGGGAATAGCGAACAACTCTTACCGTATGCCCAAGGTCTGCGACCCCGGAACATACACCTCTCAAAACAGGCCGAGGTGCCTCGGCTTGTGGGAACCTTAGTTCCTTGTGGGAACCTTCCCATTGCTATCCTTTATGTTCCCTTGAACCTAAAACGATCCTGCGAGAAAAGCTGTCGTCAAAATAAGTTTTAGGCGAACATTAGTTAATTTTTAAAAATGTAATTTGACCACAGGATTACTTTATTTCTAGGTGTAAATAAAACTAATTGCTTATAATTCTTGTTACAGTAACAATTTAATGTTATTAGAAGCCTTCAACTGAGTGGTTGTGAACCCTTTACTCAATTATATCATGAACATGGTCATAAATAATAAAAATATTTAAATCAACAAAAGATAAAAAACAAACGAATATCTACATTCCTTTATTTACTAATTGTCCACAAATTTGTTTGCAAATCTCAAAACATAAAATGCGTCACACGTCATATTTCGGGATCTATGCTGCTGTTACTGTGATCGCCAAACTCCAAAGCTTTTATTAAAAAATAATCTTGAAACTAGATTAAAAGAACAAAACAACAACAATCACAAGACTTTATGTAATACTAGCTGAGTGCCCGGCGTTGCCCGTGTCTTATTTATATAAACCCGAAAAAGAATTTAATTCTATATTAATCTTTAGTCAAGAAGACACAACCTAAATCTAACTATTCCTAGTTCCGTACACAATTTCGACCAATAGTGCTTTAATTGAACAGCTATAAAATACATTGAATTTTATTGCATCAATCTCAACAAACATACCTCCGAATTTCTTTACCAATACATAAATATACTGCATTAATTTAATAGCTATAAGATACATAGAATTTAATTGCATAATAGCAACAAACATACCATCGTTATTCTTTAGAAATATAATTCTCCGCGAACAAATAATTGTCAGTAAGTCTTCAGACAGTACTTCTTGAGTATTGCAGGATATAATTGTCCATCAGTATTCGCACATTACGAAGGATTGAAGTGATCAAATTGATAGCTACATTCCAAATGTAAAGAAATGGTGGCCATATTGCACTCACTAAATTAACTAACATTTTCCGCAACGATTGTAAAGTATTTTGTATTGTTTTTTATTATCACTCGATGGAGTATTACTGGATAGAATTATACTTATATTCAATGAAAATATTTCTGCTTCATTTCATTACGGAAAAATCGAACTATTTCCTTTGTTCGTCGCGTAGTAACGTCTCTCTCTGTCACGTGATGTCATGATATATTGGCGCGCAGTAATTTATCACTTAATGATCACGTTTTAAAATTATAATTCTTTTCACCTTTATGCTATGGGTTTGTCACCCCCACAGTACCGGTTCTCGATTTTGGCAGAATACGTATACCAATTTTTGTTGCATTCTGTCCACGCGATAAAATTTGTATAAAGAACAACGTAAATACATACATACATACATACATACATACATACATACATACATACATACATACATACATACATACATACATACATACATACAAATATACATACTTTTTTATTATATAGATATCAGAAATGTTACACATTTAAACAACTGTAAACATATTAAATTAACATAATAATACCTTGAATATAATTCAAAAGAATTCCAGAAAACTGTAGTAATATAGTACTAGTCAGTATAAGAAATCCTAAACCAATAAACTGTCCTCAGTGCCAAAGAAACAATTTATTCCTTATATCTTTAACATAAAAATTCCAAGCTTTCGGTCAGCTGACCATATTCATCTGGAAATCGTTTATATTTACATTAGACTTGAATATAGCTCCAAAATTGTTATAGTTTTATAAACTATTTCCAGATGAATATGGTCAGTTGATTTTTTTTTATGATTTAAAAATAAGGATTAAATTGTTTCTTTGACATTGAGGACAGTTTATTGCTTTTTGTGTTTCCTGTATTGCATAATGATACCTTAAAATTAAGTAATATTTTCGTTTATGGGTTGTTGTAAAGCCGCTGCAACTTAGATATCAATAGTTTAAAAATATTACTTTTGTAATTTATTTTTCAAATTTAAAATAATATAAATTTTTCGTTATAAATTGGTAATTTTAATTTTTAAAAAATTATGATTGGTAACATTTATTATTAGACTGAATAAATGTTGAAAATTTATTATTGATTCTAACTTTTATTTTTTTTTACATTTTTTTACATTTTATTATTCCTTACAACATTTAGAATAGAGGAATGTTATTGTTTTTACTATTATATATTTTTTTTTAATTTTAAAAAAAATGCTATATAAATTTTTGATTTGAAATATAATATTGTTGGCTCCTTACACCACTTTTGAGAAAAAAAATTGTATTAACTCAGAAACATAACCTGATGAATTTACAAAAATGTAGAGATATGTCGTTGAGTTGAATAAAAAAATTTAAGAATGTCTGTTTTAATGGCCATTTAATTTATCTTATTAATGTTTGTTAAAAAAATATCCCCATTCGTATCAGTTTAAGGATATTTATTATATTTTAGTCCCTTACAAGTGAAAAGTGACACGGAAATATTTTTCGATCAGAAAACAAGCAATTTGAATAGGTAGTTAACAGCCATTCTTAGTCGTCTGTGGAACGTTAAGAATTGCAGTATATTTGCCAAAGGCTAATAAAACTTTATTTTTATCGTTAGCTACAACTCCGTATGATATAATTTATGATCTCACTGTGAGAACTTGAGATGTTTCGTCTAGGAGTGTGTTGACGTCACCTGCGACTATCAAGATAAGGCAACCATAAATGTCGAGTAAGAGCAGCTTGTCCTCTTTCATGCATTGAAATGACACATTTGTATCACGAAAAACGCCACATAAAGATAAAATTAGCGTACTTTATGTATCTACGATATCTCTGTATTTGTTAGCGTCTAAAAGACAATTTACTGAAACGTTGTTTTAAATATATTTGGAAGGCCTGTAACGTAAAAAAAAAAAGTTCTTAGTAAAAGTGATTATTTATTCCCCTCTTGTAAAGTAAAAAAAGGAAATGGAGGCGAAACACGAGGCGAGTGCGGATTTGCGAAATCTTGCGAGACACGTGTATTGTAACAGTATTTCCGCACAACTCCTTCGCCGAGATTTGATTAGTAGCGCAAAAGCAAACAAAAGTTCCATCGAATGTGAAAGAGTTTCTGCTGCGGACCAATCACGCTTAGCTTCTCTTCTCTCTTCAACGAAGTACTTTTAACTGTGTTTGAGAATATTGGCAGTTTATTTCGATGCCGAAACCAGATGAGACGTGCTACAGTACATCCAGAGTCACCGACAACCACATCCTATAAATATGGAGGAGAGAAAACTTGCGTTGTCAAAGGCTGCTAAATAAAAAATAAAAAATTTTAAACAATAGCAAATAAGTTTGAAGAAATTTAAGATAACAAGGAGTCTTCTTACGAATGATAAGTTTACGTCTATAAAATATTAGGAATTGCTTATATTTTTCAATGGTTTGTCCTACTTAGGGCTACACCAGAATTATTTGCTTTCATATCAATAATTTATGTGAAAATTAGTGTCATAAAATATTATTTTAATTTTTCTTTCTTTCAAAATTTAAAAAATGAAGATATGTTGCCTAGTAATTGCAACTTATCTTTTAAGCACACCAGACTTAAAATTTATATGCGACTACAATTTCTTTTTATAAGAAATACTAACTGTGTGTTCCCCGGGTTGTCAGCGACATCCATAACCCGCGATTCGTCGCCGTAATGGGTTGTAATTATTCGCAATTATAATTTTAAACCTTGAATATACTCACAAGTTTTGTAACATGTACCTTCATATCTTAATATATCTTCTGTTTCTATATACGATATATAACGACTAATAGAAAAATTATCTTTTTGATAACGAGTCTATAAACAATTAAAAATTTTATAGCACATTTGAGAAAAAAATTAACCACGTACGAATAAAACTAAAAGGGAATTTAAAATAATCATTATATTACGTTAACACAAACGAGGAGTTACTCATCAATTTTCTTATGTGACATGTAGTCAGATTTCGTTTTGAATGGGCAGACTACAGCAAAGGCCTCGAAAAGGCAACGAAAATTTAAGACCAGAAACAGTGTTAAAATACGTTTTAATAGATGCCAGGTTCTCTGTCTTAAAAGCTTCGCAACTGGTAACAGGCTATAAAGCATTTATTACTTTACGACACCTCGACGGCCATTACAGCTGCTCAGCGGAGAAGGGATTTCAGAGACGTGGACCACCTTGGTTATATCACTTCTTACTATATATATATGTATATATATATATATATATATATTCATTTGTAATTTTTTAATGCAGTGTCTGAGGCAAATAATTTCTTATGTGCTAACGTACATAATAGATTTAATCGTAATGTGGTGACACAAAGTGGGTTCATCCATGGTTCAGAGTTAATGTATGCTTACTATACTAAAACATCCATGGAATCACTGATTAAGCTCCTTGTAGCACACTGATCGATTATTATTACAACTAGCTGGGTGCCCGGTGTTGCTCGTGTACTTATTTATATAAACACGAAAAAGTATTTAATTGAATACTTAACTATATTCCTTGAGTATTTCAGGATATAATTGTCACTCAGTCTTTATACATTACGAAATATTACATTGATGAAATTGTTAGCTAGACTCACAACTAATATAGCGCGAAAATTAACTTACATTTTCCGCAAGGATGGTAAAGTAATTCGTATTCTTCTTTATTACCATTCGATGGAGTATTGCAGTATAAAATTATACTTTTTATTTAAAGAACATATTTCTGCTTTATTTCATTCCTAATAAAGGAAATATTTCCTTTGTTCGTTGCGTAGTAACGTCTCTCTCTCGCGTGACGTCATTGTCTCTTGGCGCGCAGTAATTTAATATTTAATGATCACGGTTTTTAATTATAATTCTTTCCACATGTATGCTAGGCGTTTCTCACCCTCACAGTACCGTTTCTCGTATTTTGAAGAATATGTGTACCCATTTTTGTTGCATTCTGTCCACGCGATAAAATTTGTATAAAGAACAACGTAAATGCATACATACATACATACATACATACATACATACATACATACATACATACATACAAATATACATCCTTTTTTATTATATAGATTAGCAATAAGGTGATACAATAAATTCTAGAATATAAATAAATTTATTGTAATAAAATACTAAAACGAAGATTAAATAAGAAATTAATTTCATTCAAAAGTTTGTGTTTGTTTTTTAATAATTAAATTAAGGTGAGATAATTTTATTAAATTTGAATACCGATTAAAAAAATAATTTCAGAAATGTACACACAATTTATTTAAGGAAAACTGTAAATAAATTTCACTCGATTAGGTTTATATATATTATTGAATATTCTGTTACTCTACTACATAAATTGAACTTATAAGGAACAATGCATCCAAAAAATTGTAAATCGTATTAATTATGCATCTGTATATACTGTGTAACTCACGAGAATTTTTAGAACGTGGCACCATATCTTTGTATTTGTGGAATGTTGCCTGACAAATATATTTTAAATTATATTAAAAACAAATGAAACTTTGAAATTCTATAATATTTTGTGTATCTAATACAAATATATTTGAAACTGTATTGTGGTTTATACCTGTAATTTTTTATTACTACTAATAAGTCAAATTAGTAAGTGGAATCAGAATTTTATGATCTTATTTATTTAAATGAAACCACATAAAATAAATAGACACAGACAAAAGTGCTACGGGTATGAGAGTCGATGGGGAACGAAGTTAAAGTAAAGGCAAAGTGATAGAAGAGTACGTAAGAAACGAAGTTGAAGTTTTGAGAAGAAGCGATAGAAGAACTTACTAACGTTTCGGACGAAGAAACTCTGTTCGTCCCCAGAGACGGAGATTGCATCAATTTGCACTACAATAAGAATTACTGAAAAATAAATTACTTTAGGAAGGCGGCTGCGTCAAATTAAACTGGAAATTATTTAGAATGATAGCGAAGTTTGTTGAAGTCTATATCCTGAAAAGAGTAATGACCCTTGAGCACAGAATTTAATTCCTTGAAAATAGTGTAATTTATTTATTAGATAAAAATGATTCTCCAAAACGTAGGCTGTTTTAAGTGTGTGTATGTATATTCCGCATTCAAATATACACCCCTGTATGAAATTTAATCAAATTTCTTACACGTGTCCGTTTAGAACAGGAAACAAACACTGTGGGGGTGAGACAAGGTCTACTGGGGGTAGAAATTTTCAAACATGCTCAAACGGCCGATATTTTCCTCTGGTAAATATTGATAGTGTTTCTCCCGGTTTTCTGCCCTTTTATGTATTTGAGGGGAGCACCCTTAGGGATGGGAGTGGAGGGGCGTTACGCAAAAATAACGCAGAAAAAATCGAGATCGGAGGCAAATCCGGTTTATTGGATCTCGCTGAGTTTAATTATGACATCCCGGGAAACGCTGGGAACCCAGCTAGTTGTTACTAAAAGGAAGAACATAAAGATTTAAAGCTTCCATTTAAAACTGCCAACACTTTCAGAGACGTTAACTCACTTCTGTTCAGCACAAACTAGGGAATAGCAGTGATTTACAATGCCCTTGCCAGTTCAATTTCTCTATTGACATTAAATTTAAAGCGAGAAACCATGAAGATGCCGAGCTACCCATTCTGAATAATGACTGTCGTTTACATTAGTTATGAAGGTGGCGGGAACACTTGCGAGAATTACAAGTGTCTTGCGAGCTGAAAGAATGATGGCTTTCGACTGTCACAGAGAACGGATTACTAAGTTACTCCAACTGGAAGATGCATCCGTCACGACGCTGAGCAAATGTAAACTCCGTTACACGCTGCAGCTTCGGAGCGCAGTTATTCTAATCGTCATTTGCAAATAATTTCCCGATACACAATTCGAGTTGTATCCGAGCTAAATTTTTTAAAATCAGTTTGACATCAATTTAAGTTTGTTTGTGAAGGCCGTTAATGGTCTCTGCTCTAAAGTGGTGTACTTCCGGTGTTTAGACGAGGCATGGCCAACCAGGCGATACTTCCAACACTAATTCCAGTTTTCCGTGGAAACAACGAACACCGTATAAATAATTTATACACTGCCTGTCAGAGAAATGAAGAAAACAAAACAAGACATATCTGTCACAGTTTTAACCCAAACAAATGTTTCTGTGGAAGTCAATTTAAAATTTAGTTACATCGATCCACGGACGTCCTACATTTATTACTGGTTTCATGTTTATACAACAAGATTTCCGTGCGTTGGACGTGCGCATTTTGACTGAGTTACTGAGTCCAGTCCCCTGTAACAAATTCCACGTAGAATATTGTGTGCTGATTCTTGAATTCAATTTATATTTGATTGTAGTGCAGCAGGAGCTTGGTGGTTGCAGAACATGACCCACATCATAATACACCATATACAAAATTTTAATGTAGAAATCAATAATTTAGCGAAAACATAACCTTGAAAGACAAAAAAATCCCTACTGTTATTAACAAATTAATTTAAAATCAGTTGATATTTATCTGAAATTTAATTATAATCAAATAAACAATAATATCCCTTAAATTTTATTTATGAAAATTAAATCGAATAATATTAGATCAAAATTTAATAACTAACCAAGTAACTAAGTTATTAATCGAAAAATAAGCTTCTCTGTAAATTCATTACTAATGATTAAAAGATTTAAAAACAATTTTAGTACTCCAATTATATAATAAGCATTTATAAGTAATATTAAAAGATATCATCCAAAATTTTGGAAACAATGTTATTCTTTGAAAAATATTTTTGGACTGCTATACCTGTTATATTGGACGAACGAAAGGAGCATACTTTTGCGAACATGTTTATCTCCATTACCAAAATTTTTATTATTTATGAAGTAGATAAATATTTCTCTAGACTATAGAGCGAAATGTTGCATATCAGACGAAACACTGCTGTTATTATTGATAATGACAAAAAATAATTTAAACAAAATTTGCGATGTACTGTATAAATTTGACTCCTTTTTAATTTAATTTTTTTCCATTCATTATTACTGTGTTTGAGTTAATTATAAACTTCGAGCAAGTAATATCATATTTTTGGTTTAACTTAGATGAGTGTCTTTACACACAATTTGTAAAAAAATTAATTTTGTCACGTGAAATATGTTTAATTTGTACTTCGTTAATTTAATTAATTTTATTATATATGATTTTATTTTACTGAGGTTTATCATGGTCGCTTTGACATCATAGTCGTTGGCGATCCGTATGTTATTTAATATAGTTTACATAGATATATTAATTACATACATTCTTAAAATTATTTGCACTTTGGTTTCTGTTTGTTAACTTAGGTTTGCTTCGTCGATGAATTTGATGAGGTCCTTGACGGTTCTAGTTGAAGTACAGAGGTCTGAGATGTGGTGTTTTGCGATTTTATCTCTTCTGATGATGTCATATCTACTGCAATAGGAGAGTAATACATATGATTTAATGTATAAAAATTACATTACGTTCTCTTTGGAATTCTATTTCTGACACACAAACGTGACTAATAAAACCAAAAATATATTCTATGTTTTATTATAATTATTATATACTTTATTTAATATTATTTATTTTTATAGTCGATAAAAAATTAAATTATATAATAAACTGAGTGCGGCAATTTCAATATAAATGCAAGTTTAATCTTTTTATATTGCAATTTATTTTAAAAAAATAATTAACAGAACATAAAAATTTTAAATTTAGTATCCAAATTTGGCTTCAACGACATCAAGAACATATTATATAGTTTTATGAATTTAAGTATTCTCTTTCCATTAATGTATATCACCCAATGTCAGGACGAAACGTTGTGTTTATTGTAATTATTATTAGTTTCTGACTGTAAATGTAATTTTTTAATTTTACTAATTTTGATACTTTGCTGCTACCTACTTTGCTGTTGCTTTCACTTACGCAATTTCGTGGATTTCTTGAAGTTTCCAACCAGGGTTATAAAAACAATTGATTGAGAATGGATTTCTTTCCTTGATTTCTGAAAGGATTACGTATTGGTAACCGTCCAAATAATCAAGCAACATATTTAATTTCAGTAAGTTTTGAAATGCCAGGTTTACATTTAAAACTGTGATATGTTTTTCGACTTCCCTGAAACAGATCCAGGAGAAAGTGCTAAAAGAAGTAACGACCAATAAGGATACTAAAATAACTTACAGGGAACAAAAAATTTCTACGGAAATTTTCTCTGGATGTCTTAAGCGTAAAATAAAAACTTGATGTCGTAGTTTAAGGATTTTTTCGAATATTAAATATATTGTAATAATTAACAAGATGACCTTAATTAAATTAAATTTGCCCCACGTTGTGGAAGCCAATACGTAATAATCAAACAAAAGCCTTTAATTAATTTAATTTATTTAAAGAATTTGCTTTAATTAATTTTAGTTTGAAGAATTTACCTCACGTGAAGCGTAAAAATGTAATGATTAAATTGATGGCTTTTTATTAAATGAAAAGATAATCAATTAACAAACAAAATATTTATTTATTTTGTGGCAATAACTCAAAAACAATTACAATTTAAAATTTTAGATCTCAGGCCCTTCACTGGGTTTGATAATGGACACAACAAGTTGTTTTTAAAATAACTAATTAACACAAGTTTATAATTCACCCAGACAATATGTCGATAAGAAGAAATTAAAAGAAAAGAAATTAACTCTGATTGACAATTAAAATAGAACGAAATCTGACTTCTATCCTTTCATTACATTTACATAAATCATTATTTTGTATTTTGTTACTCACATCTGTCCAGCTGGTTCCAGCATTCCTGTGTGTTTTCGGATGTACACGATTGCAAAATTTTTACACTGATTCTAATAATGGCTCACAGATTTTACACTCTTGCTCCCAGGAACTCGGATGATCCTCCTTTTTGTCAGCTATCTGTTACCTGCTCGCCTTATATGCATCCTGTTATTCATAGGTTTGCTAGTCTTTTTAGCGCTTGGGACTTAAACTGCAACTTTACTATTCCTGGCTGGCCACAGACGTACAAAATGCACTCCTTTCCTGGCTGCTGATAGACGTAAAAACTGCTAACTTCGCGATATTTACGGGATAATATTTCCGTGAATGTTTTTACTTTGCCTTAAATTCACCACTTTGATACATTAAACAACGGCTAGTCTCTGCTCTAGACTCATTTGTTCCGTCGTCCGAAATGTCCCGTCGTCCGAAATGTCACCAACTGAACTATCGTAGCCTCGAGTTTTAGCGCGCATACGCCATTTTTGACATTCCGACAAAGTAACAGAGCTCGGCTCCATTGCCGCTTTGGAAGCTTCTGCCGCTACAATTAAATTTTATTAAAACCAATTTATGTCCTAATTAATTGGTATTACAATATTAATGTTGTTTCCGAATGATTTCATGGCAGTTTAAAGTCATATAGTTCAAAAATATTTTTAAAAATTTCAGAAACAACACGATATTTATTTGAATCGAGTTTTAAATAATTAATTATATACGGGACATTTGTTCTTTAAGATTAAAATTCATTTGACTAATACCGAGAGTAACTGAATCAAGTCAAATTGAATATTCACTTAGTCTAACCGGAATTTTAGCATTAGTTTATTTATTTCAGCGCAGTATTTTCCTGCTATTTTTTCCCCCGGTCACTCGACGTACAATAATATTTTTCAAATGACCCCAGCGGTTGCATGGAGTCATCTTTGATACTTCAGTCTATTATATTTCGTAACAACTGTCACAGTAGATTTTTACAGTTAATTTGCAACCACATAAACGTCAAATTTTCTCGTATTTGCTCATTTGAAAAAGTTTCGTTTTCTAAATTCAGATCGTCGATCATTTAACTGATCCGTATGTCGATGGTGGAATTTCAAGTCTCCTTGATTCCATATTTGATGTGGAATTGTAATGATCCCCAGCTACTGCCATATACTTTCAAAGTTATATAGCACAATAAATATAATAAATTGAATGTGTCCCTGTAGTATTATTCTATTATTACTGTCACCATCGATTCATATACCACCAAGTCACAGAGGTACCGGGTTCACAATATTTTTGGAAGACCATTTATATATTTTTATATATGAGTGTTCATATTCCTTGCATAATGAAATTATTTAATTCTTCATCATTTTAATAGTCGATGAAACTCCATCTAACACATCATTTGCATGCGGTAGTGCCTACAATTTTTTTTTAAAAAAAACTCATAAAACACTCAAGTGAATATATGCAATCGTACATGGAACATAACAAAATTTATAATTATAAATTCTACGTTATTAGTTTCATGACGAAACTCACTCATATTGTCGTGACGACTGAAAGTATTTTTTTTAAAATTATACTGAAATTATTTTAGAACATTTTTCGTCGTGAAGTTTGTTTTGGGTGTACGGCTGAATATGGTCAAGCCGTAGATTATAGCAGTTCGGCGACCAGCGAAGATTCGAGTGGGAGCATTCCTTGGGGAATTTTCCAATCACGGTGTGATGTTCCGAGCTTCTGGTCCGTTTCCACCGTGCGGTTTAATTAAAACATAATTATGCCGCACGTGTTACAATTTCTCTTCTAATTAACCGGGGTCACGTTATGCTCGGCGTCAATATTTAAAGTACACATACAAATAGCTCAGTTTGCAAATTTCTTCTCGACGGTAATTTCAATTAGGAGTTTCATAAGGGTTCCTAATAATGTTGCAGCGCGGAGTTGCCGTTGGTTTTCTCTCGGTAAATATTTGAAGAGCAACGCTTGTGTCACTGCAAGAAGGGCATCTGGGAACACTTCCATCAAAATTTTAGCTGCCTTTCGTATTCAACAGAGGAAATAAAAGACAATAGTAATTTATAAAGGTCCTATTCACAGAAGCGGAAGTACGAGCTAAAGACGCAGTACCGGCGCAGGCTCCGACACTTTCACAGGTCCAAAATACGGAAACACGAACAAAGGGATTTTTTGTGATATACTTGAAAGAAAAGTTCCCTCAAAATTATAACACACTCAGAAGAGCTCTGCCATGCTATTTCAGAAGTTTTCAAGTAATTCCCACCTGATGTACATTAAAATTTCGAATATCATTTACACCCAATTACCCGTTACTCATAGTCACATCAATTTGTATTATAATAATATTGGGAACCTCAATAATGATTTTCTATCGCAGGCAGAACCTGCGAGGGAAGTTCTCTCGTAGGAAGAACCTTGTAGGAGAAACGAAAGGGGCTACCTTTGGGGATGCATTTTCCTCTGTCCGTTTTTGAACTAAGGTTCACCACAAGCCGAGGCACCTCGACCTGTTTTGAGAGGTGTATGTTCTGGGGTCACAGACCTTGGGCATACAGTAAGAGTTCTTCGCTGTTTGAATTGGAACAGTCGGCCACCTGCCTCCTAAACTGGTCGAGGCACGGAGAAGGGAATTCTGCGTCCGCACAGAAAACTCCTCTCCCGCTATCTGAAGGGCGTGGGGCAAGTACCCAATGCCCGACCTACCTGATGCAGGTTTTCTATGGTTTGTCCTGCATTACTTTTAGGCGAATGCCGGGTAAGATCCTTAAACTATAGCCCGGGGGCCCTAGTTAACCCCTTTCAAATCCCTTCCTATGCTATTAAAAGGGAGTTGCCACCATGTGGATTACCCTCATGAAGCCTGTTACCCTAAAAAAATGATTTTCATGAAACTGGTCTCAAGATCTGACAATTAAATTTAGAGGCATGTACAAAAAACTTTTATTGATTCTCCATATCTATTTAAAAATGAGTGATGAAAATGGTTGTTTTTTGAAACTATATTTTTAAACTGTGCGCTATATTCGACCGTGGATTTAAATTTTGGCTTCGAACTCGCTCCAAATTTTCAGGAGGAATGCAACAACAATTTTGAAACCATTCATGATACTTACAACTAAAATTACAATTAATTTTCTCTTATGTAATTAATTATTCGGACACTGATAGCTTTGCAACGGCTCAACGTACAGAATCGGGTTGCGACCCCTGTCTCAATTTTCAATAGACGAAGTAACAATGAAAAGGAGGTTATACAAAGTTCGTTGAGATTTTTGTTATCGACAGAGAAGAATCTGCAGAAGAGTAATAAAAATAGATATATTTTTTAATGTTTTGTCTCACAATCCCGCTTCAAAAGACAGAAAGTTGCAGCATCTTGTATAGCACTTAAAATAATTAATAGTTCAAAATATATTATAATTAATGTACTGCAGTAAAGGACAAGGAGACGTGGAGAGTGACGTCAGGGAAACGCACGGCTGTCAATCAACTTGCAGCAATTCCTCGTTTCTGTTTTAAAGAATTATTTCGCGTTGTGTATGCACTGGCGTGTTCAAACAGCTTTATGATTCATCATTTAATTAAGATTAAGTTCAGCGTTTCCCAAACAAGCGCTGGCCTACTAATTACTTAATTAAAAGGAAATTAATCATCATTTTTATTTAAGAACACGGGCAACTAAAGTAATTCTGAAAAAAAGTAGTTCAAAACAGCACATTTATGATTCAAAAATTTTTGTATTCATTTTATTAATTGTATTTTTGTATTCATTTTATTAATCGTGAGACAAAACATTAAAAAATATATCTATTTTTATTACTCTTTTGCAGATTCTTCTCTGTTGATAAAAAAAATCTCAACGATCTTTGTATAACCTCCTTTTCATTGTTACTTCGTCTATTAAAAACATACGTAAAACTAAAATTAAATACGGAAAATAGAATCAGAATTAAAGTTCACCTGTTTTGAATTATGATATGAATTCATTTTACTAACATGAATAATAATAATTATTATTACAGTTTGAATGCTTAATTAATCATAATTAGTATCACGTTAATGCCTCTTAATTGTATTAATTGTTTCCGAGTTAATTTTTTTGTCCCGGCATGTTGTATAAACGTATAATTGATATCAATGGTTCATGAAAAGGTGTATAATGGCTCTCAATAATATTTTCATTCTGAATCAACATGTATATTATTTTAATTTGGACAGTAAGTTAGACCGTGTCTTCATTGAGGGCTTTAGAAAACATGTTACGAATGTACGATTAAATGTTTTGTCAGTAGAAGCATTAATAATTCTTAAAAATAGCTCAGGTTTGTGTATTTAAGGAAGGGCACAAGCTCTGGAAATGTTGGCTGAGGTGATGAATAAGGAGTAAAATGTGGATGGTTCAATAAAATGTTTTTCCTTCCACCTCTTGAGAATAGTTTTTCGTTTGTCAGTAACAGTATTTATGTAGGTGGGTTTGCAAATTTTATAATAGTTAGTGTCGGAAAGAATTTGGTTAACAGTGTTTGTGTATTCATAACGGTCAAGTGCTACAGTGAGCAGAACCTTTGTCAACGTGTGTGGATGAGACTTCAAGAATTGCTATGAAAAAGAGGAAGGTCATTGTGGTTTTATTTTTTGAATTTTCAAGTAGTATTTGAGTGATGTGATTCCTGATTTTATTGTGTTGTCGTGTTGGGAATAAAGATATATTAGTTTCGATGTATTTTAAGACAGGAATGGATTGAGATTTGTTGATGGATGCGGTGGGTAGACTAAATTTGTTTACAAGTCACGTCAATAACTTTCTTAGTAATAGTATGGTTGAACCAATTGTCTTTGTAATTGTTAAAACACCTTCCTCTTTTTCATAGCAATCTCATAAAAATCCATAGAACTAAAGAATTCTTGAAGTCTCGTCCACAAACGCTGACAAAGGTTCTGTCAGTGTAGCTCTTGACCGTATTAACCAAATTCTTATAATATTTGCAAACCCACCTGCATCGATACAGTTATTGACAAACCAAAAACTATTCTCAAGAGGTGGAAGCAAAAAATTTTTATTGAACCATCCACATTTCACGCCTCATTCATCACCTCAGCCAACATTTCCAGAGCTTGTTCCCTTCATAAAATACACAAACCTGACCTATCTTTTAGAATTATTATTTCTTCTACTGGCAGTCCCTTACACAGCATTTCCTCCTACGTTCATACCATGGTTTTCTTCAGTGAGGGCTTTAGAAAACATTATTCTGATAAATTACCAATTTATTGATAAAATCAAGCACCTTACCGTCCCTCATGACGAATCTTTAATTTCTCTTGATGTCGTTTCCTTATTCAACTCTATTCCCAATGATTCCATTTGATCAAACCTTATACACAATAAATATAATCCTCAATTCCACTTATTTACATTTCTGCGTAACTACGACACTGACACTTTCCTGTTTGAAATTTTCCGTTGTGTATATTTCATGTATATGAAAATAATAATAATTTGACTTTTATAAACATAATTAATGTAACGTAGGCATGTCAGCAATTTTTTACATAAATTCAAATAAAAACACAAAACGTTTTTTCCCCTATGATCAAGGACCTCTTCAGTTGTATATAATTAACGAAATATGAATTTAGCAGAAATTTTTTGAACTGCTTCCAACGATATTCAGGGGCCGAATGATTTTGAAAGCAGTGAAAATTTTTCTGTTATATTCGTATTTTATTAATTATAAACAACTGAAGAGGACCCTAATCATAGGGAAGCAACGTTTTGGGGTTTCTGTAAATTTATGTCACATTAATTATATTTTATTTATATAAAAATTTAAATACACCGTAGAAAAAATATACGTTATATTCATATTTTATTAATTATAAACAACTGAAGAGGACCCTAATCATAGGGAAGCAACGTTTTGGGTTTTCTGTAAATTTATGTCACATTAATTATATTTTATTTATATAAAAATTTAAATACACCGTAGAAAAAATATACGTTATATTCGTATTTGATTAATTATAAACAACAGAAGAGGACCCTAATCATAGGGAAGCAACGTTTTGGGTTTTCTGTAAATTTATGTCACATTAATTATATTTTATTTATATAAAAATTTAAATACACTGTAGAAAAAATATACGTTATATGCATATTTTATTAATTATAAACAACTGAAGAGGACCCTAATCATAGGGAAGCAACGTTTTGGGTTTTCTATAAATTTATGTCACATTAATTATATTTTATTTATATAAAAATTTAAATATACCGTTGAAAAAATATACTTAAGGCTAATTTTTTCAGGGATATCATCATATTTTTCTCGTCCTTTATTGTATCATTGTAGCCTTTAAAAAGTCATTCTTTAAGTATCCATAAGGTATGTACTATAAGAAATAAAGTAATAATTATTAGGGAATTAGCTCTGGAATAATTCAACCTTCGTAAAAGTATAAAAACAATTTGTGTGATAAACCCCGGTTTTTGCTCAGAAAAACGTACAAGCGTTAAATTTTGCCCTATGAAAAAATCAGTCGTGATTGTATTAATATTTTTCCATCAATTTCCAGAGTTTTAGATGAGCATCCTTATAGTCCACAAAAACTACTACCTTTATTTCAGTTTAGCAAAATCAGTCTTTTCAAGAAGCCCCCGTAGTCCTTTTTTTTTTGCTGAGATAGACATGACAGGTTTCGAAAATTCTTGTCTTTCTCTACTTCCTGTCCAACCTCTTTGCTACATCAGATATGTAGATGACATTTTTTGTATTTGAACATGTCTGTTTGGATTTGAGGAACACGTGATTGTGGACTTCTCCGTCGCTGATGTAGAAGTCACGTCATGCCAGATTTTATGTAATAGCATTTCTTCATCTCTACGTACTTAATTTATTTTTATATTTTTTGTTCAACTGATACGTGAAAATTGCGTGACGCAGGAGAGAATAAAAACATTCAATTTTGGGCCATTCTGTTTTATCTGGTGACTTGACTTCGAACCCCACTGGGAACCTCTGAGGCACCAAACACATTCAGCAGCACGTGATTGATATTTCTTAGTCCCAGAAACGTTTCTGTTTATAACTTAACAACAAATTATTTTAAGTTACATTACCTGGAGTTGATTTGATCCATCCAGTCAGTACATTTGGGGATCTCTGTTCGTATTGTAGAAGGCTTCTCTGATCGTTAGCAGGCCTCATACCTCCTTCTCTCCACCTCATCTTCTGAGAAACTTCCTTGGGACAGGTTATGCATCGCGTTGTAACTTAAGTCAACAGACTCACTGTCACGGAAGAAAATTGATAGTTCCTGGTGCTCATTTCGGATTTTACTGACAGTTGGCAGTTAGAATGCACAGACAGCGGAATTTAAAGCGGTCGTTTCTTATTTGCTTCAGAATAGCGCAGCATCGTTCGGCAAAACCAGTTTAGACAGTGGCTACAAATAATAATAAAAAAAAATACCCGTCTGCAAATTCTGTAACCAAAACAAGAATTCAATGGAGTACAGAGGTAAATTATATAAATTGAAAATGAAGCCACCAAATGGTTAATAAACCATCCTACTTCGTTGGTAAACGACAAATGAGTACTTTCGTTTTATTAGTTTACTAAATCTCTACCTGTTACAGACGTAGACTCTTGTCCCTTCCATCAAAACTGTAAACACTTTAGAGTCATAAATGACGTAAATACGTCGGCGTTTCTCCTTAACAGGAAACCAATTACCAGGTGAGCAACTGAGATGTTTTTCTTCTCTATTAAGTTTGACATCTGTCACATTTGCAACATACTACCTGTTGAAATATCGTAGATTAATATGATTTTGCTGCAGAAATGCTCTTTC
Organism: Zhengitettix transpicula; assembly: GCA_037074705.1. NCBI lineage: Eukaryota > Metazoa > Arthropoda > Insecta > Orthoptera > Tetrigidae > Zhengitettix > Zhengitettix transpicula. Next base: position 7,936,297 of record CM073595.1, read on the forward strand.
AATGCATTTATTTCTTTAATAACTCACGATTCCGATCCTAAAAAGTTGTGCTTGTAATTTTTCAGCAAATTACTGAACAACAAAGTCGCTATTTCGTTTAAAATAAATCTGTTGTAAATAATCATTTAGCAAGTATGTTTAGACTTCTCTATAAAATACACCCCAATAACGTCAAAATGTATTGAAATAAAAGAGTTTTGAATTTACGGTTATTGTTCCACTCTTTTAATCTTTGTCGCCGTTTTTAGCGGTACGGTATATTTTTTTTGCGCAATATATTTTCAGAACAGAGCAAGGTGTATAGGACCTCTTTCACGTTTGTTAATAACTGCTCATAGATAATTTACACAGTTTGAATAAACACATGCCTGGATCGTAGTCCAAAATTTGTAAACGAAACTTTAATTAATCGACTGTAGGAACCGCGTCAGTTTTGTAAATGTGCAACATTATTGACATAATGAAACACTATGCCACCAATCATTCTTAATCGTCATATTCATGGTGATTTATAAATAAATGCCAAATTACGATTTAGTTTATTTACAATTTCAGATTTCATTGTAACAGTGACTCTGATACACAGGTTAGTTTTAATTGAATAACACGGTAAATAACGAGCGTTCCCTTTTATGCGTTAGTAAATTTAAAAATTAATTAGTTAAACACCTATTGATGAGCTGCGTTTCTAGCTTTTCAGACGAAATACAAAAAATTAAAATCAGTTAACAACTAGCACCATAAAAACTCGATTATAAAGAGGCCTGCTAATGATCGTTATTTTTACGTCAGTTTGTAACACTCAAATATATTTAAAGTATTGTTTCAATACACACGACCGAAAAATGTCTGATTACGTTAACTATTGAATTTAATGAAGTAGTCAAACCTTTCAGTCGGAAACAACCTGAGGAGCATAAAAATATGTACAGAAACGTTTTCCTGTTGTCAATTTATATATTTTATGATTAACAAATTTTTTATAATTCAAAAAAAATTAACAATGGTCTGTTTATGGTCTTTAAACATATCTCATTGTTAAAACGGACTAAAATATAAATTATAATTTTATTATATTTTTCATATTAAGGACATAAATTCGATACACTAACGTGAATGTATAATTATCATAATAACTATCAACTGTATAAACATCTTCTTGTTGCCTAAATATTTACTTCTTGTACGTTATGTTCGTTCTTAGAATTGTAGCGAACGTGTTCTATTGATCTCTCGGTCTAAGTATCTCTACCTTACACACACACACACACACACACACACACACGCAGAGAGAGAGAGAGAAAAGAGAAAAGAAGAGGAAAGAGAGAGAGAGAGAGGGTCTAGAGCGGGAGAGCCTATACTTATATCTGGCGAGCGAAATGCTCTAGGGAATGATGATACGGTCTGGTTGGCAACACTGCGTCGGAATCCCGGGTAACACCCGATTGGCTGCCTTGCATTCCATCTCTATGAATTCTTCGAATCGTTCCTCACTGCTATACAGAATGCCCATATATCCACGACACGTGAACTGTTCCCCGATAATAAAACGTGGCGCTTCAAATATTTCAGCTTATGAACTTGTTAACGGATAGTTCACATGGAAATCATCAACCATCATTTTATAAATCCAAGTTGACAATATTTAGTTATATATTAAAACTATATGATTAATGTTGCTAGGGGGAATTTATTTATCCCTATCTTATATTAGTCAGGAAAAATAATGAATTCTATCCGCCGTGTAAAACAGAATTTATTTCATTTACAGATATTTTACTTACAGTCTATAAATTTTATTTTACAAATTATTTATAGTATTATTTATATATATTATTTATAGTTAATTAACAGCAACATCCTATAATAAACAATAATTTCATTTTAAAGTCTTCTTTTAATTATATCGCAACTTTTTTTGCAGAACTGTGAAATTATAACATATGTAAGTGGCTAATGACCAGTAGGTTTATTGCAACTGTAAATAATTAATATAAAACAGACTTTTAGTATTTAAAAATGTTTTATTAATAAAATGACTTTTTAGTTAACAGCGAAACGTTTCGGTACAAATTTATACCCTCTTGAGAATGTGGTCTGACTGAATAATTTGTCATGAAGCTATAAACGTTTCCTATTAAATATATTTAGATTTGAAATAATCATATAAGATATATATATATATATCAATCCAATAAACTTATTTTATAGCTATCTGGGCGCCCGGGTTGTCATTATTATCAACTCGGTAACATCCATAACCCTTAATTTGACTCCAGTCTCGGATGCTTTTGCGTTATTTTTATTTAATGCCCCTAAACGTGTTCCCCTCCTGTGCCGAAAAGGGGTTGAAATTATACACAAAAGTATTTTGAGACACGCTATCTCATTGACCCCGAAAAAGTTTCTCTTGACGAAATTTACTAGCCGTTTGAACAAATTTACATCCCCGTCACCCCCACCCGCTGCGTTAAACGGCAAGTTGAATATCATAATTAAACTGAGTGACATCCATAACCACGGATTCGACTCTAATCTCTGCCGTTTTCTGGTTATTTTTGTGTAACGCCCCTCCACACCCACACCCAAGGGTGCTCCCATCCCATGCCGGAAGAAATTTCCAACCCCGTCCTCCCAGGTTCCTGACGGTGGTAAACGTATCTTCCCCCATAATGTTTGTTTCCGGTTCGTGTTCCACGTGTACGTGTACGAAATTTGGTCTAATTTGCTCCACGGGCGTACATTTGTTAGCGGAACACACACAAAAACATACACGTTCAGTCTATTTAATTATTAGAAGATTAAAATGATATTATAATTTTTTATAAAATAAAACATAGTCACAATCTATGTAAATCAAGACTGAAAGGCATTAAAGAAGAAGTGGTAACAATAAATACTTCATATTACAAATTTTTATAAAAAATTTAAAAAACAAAATATATTCCAAAGAGAAAACAGTGTTTTGTGTTAGGCGGTCTAAGGAACAAAAAGTGCAATATTTTAAATCACAAATTAATATAATATATTTATTAAAATAATGCACTCTTCAGAAAATAAAATAATGTTTCTTATCGTTACCTGTAATTCAAGTATCATTGGAAATACTAATCTAACACATTTAAAAGGAATGAAAGGTTCCTGAGGGATGAAAACCGTTTCCCTCTGTCCTTGTCTGATGAAATGAACTATTCAATTACATTGCACAGAACCTTATTCACACGCGGGCTTCTAGAAGGTTTTACAGACTCGAAAATGTACGGATTCTAGACTCGTATCGTAGATTTTATATTTGAATATTAATTTAATAAAACGCTTAACTCTGTCTCATTCCGAATATCTCTGATTCAATGCAGAAGGAATTATTTTTCAATTTAGATATTGATTAACACATGGTGTCATTTGCGTCTCATATATATATCAATCCTGTTGATGAAGACAGTTTCCTCGATATATTGTGCAGCGAGTTTAATTCGAGCTTGTATTTAGACGTTCCTTTTTTATTGTGTCACGTTCAGTAAAAGTACTCTTCCATTTGTAGGCGTAACTTACGCAACCATTTGTACAAATATTTAATGTTATTGTGACCCTTATCGCATATGTACACTTTCTGTAAGTTCAATGCCTATATCTATAAAGTATTTTTTAATTCATAATTTAGTTCATAAGTTTATGTATTTTATTTTTTTATATGTACATAATTATCATTTATGTATTATATATTATTAGTTATAATTAAAACATTTATATTTGGTACATACGAGTCAGATTCTATAATTTTATAAATATTTTGTATAACCATTACTCATCATTTATGTATTTAATTTATGTATATGACGTGTCCTGTTTCTTCAGTAGAAAGCTAACAGGAACTATAGAACATTAAAAAATACTTATGAGGTAAGACGAATTTCATAGCAATCGGTTTATTGGCTCCGGAGATACAGCGATAAGCCAGTGAGTCAATGGTATAATAACATTTATTGTAGAGATCGTCATTTTATTTCAGTGTGACCGAATCTTTGCTACAACTTCGCAGTTATTTGAAACTGGTTATTTGTGCTTTCCTGTCTTCACATTGTGTTGTTTCCCATAATAAAACCTGAACTTATTTTTTTCTTGACTAGTCCCAAGAACCAATCAATCAATATATATATATATATATATATATATATATATATATGTATGTAATGGAAAAGTTTATCCAAATTATCTTTTAGAAGGCTTAATCGATTTCTTATCACGGATTCACCAATAATAAACGTTTATGTTGCTTAAATTAAAGAAAATTCAGCTTTTTGTGTGCATCACTTAATTCTCCAATGTGACAGTGATTGGATTCGAAATCAAATTGGTTCACTTTAAACACTAAAAATGAAAATAAAATGTCCCACAATTATAGTAAAAAATTTAGAAACCTCTGAATTTTTTTTAAACATTTGTATGAGAATAATTTTACAATTATTCATAAAAAAATAATACTAACTAGCTGGGTGCCCGGCGTTGCCCATGTAATTATTTATATACACCCTAATAAGTATTTAATTCTATATTAATCTTTAGTCATGCAGTGACTTAACCTAAATATAACTGTTCCTAGTTCCGTACATACTTTCGACCGATACTGCATTAATTCAAGAGCTATAAAATACATTCATCAATCCCAGGTCTGTTTATACCTCCGAATTTCTTTACGAATAGAATACTTAAATATATTCCTTGAGTATTGCAGGATATAATCGTCCCTCAGACATCAGACATCAGACATTACGAAATATTAAATTGATAAAATTGATAGCTAGATTCATATTGTAAACAAACGGTCGCCATGTTAGAGTCACTAATATGACGCGAAAATTAACTTACATTTTCCGCAAGGATCGTAAAGTATTTCGTATTGTTTTTTATTATCATTCGATCGAATATTTCTCGATAAAATTATACAATTAATTTAGAGAAATAATTTCTGCTTTATTTCATTACGTAAAAAGGAACTATTTCCTTTGCTCGTCGTGTAGTAACGTCTCTCCGTCTGGCATGACGTAACGGTCTCTTGGCGCACAGTAATTTAACAAAAAATTCTTACGTTTTTCAATTATTATTTATGATAGGGGTTTCTCACCCCCACAGTACCGTGTCTAGAGTTTTGAAGAATATATTTACCAATTTTTGATGCAATCAGTCCACGCGTTTTAATTTGTAAAGAAATTAACTTAAATATATACATACAAACATACATCCTTTTATATTATATAGATTTATATGAATTATTATATTATATGAGATGTATAATTGTAAATATATAAGAATTGACAGTTAATTTGTAAGAAATTTACAGATATGCAGAAGAAATTTTGTATGTTCTAATTTTTAGTATTTTTTTGTCAGTTTTTTTTATGAAATTAATTAATTTTGAAACACTTCACATTAATTTTCATAAATAATGTGCTTCTTGCATTTCTGCGGTTATAGTGTAATGTAGTGACAGAACCAAACCTGATTGATTTTTTTTTGACAGCGACTGGAATTTTTATTCCTCGATCTATTCGGCAGTTTGAAGTGGATAGTTAAAGGAGTAGTTGGGAAAGTCACAGAAGTCAGGCACATAATTCGTACGGCTTCGCAAATCGCCCGATTTTGAGAACTAACTAAACTGTACAGCTGCCAACTAACTTTCAGAAACGCTACCGCCACGAAGTAGTTCCAATTCAATGTTATTATGGCCACAAAGTTTGCCGTAGTCTGTTAAATCAACAGTCATTTGTATTAAAATTACGCTTTCCCGTTCATGACGTCTCAGTCCCTTCAAGCATATCAAGGTAAACGGAGACATCTCGGAATGTTAAATTTCCTTATTTCAGTTAGGTCAGATTTTAACTTGGATTAAACGAGAAATCTGCGTTAATATTTCTAGTATTAATTGATCCGTCGTAGTCCATTAAAACAGTCTCAAAGTTACTTGACAACACAATCGAAAATATAAAGATTTTGGGATATTATTTGCACGCGCTGGTTCCCGAAACTCTACTTTAGATCATCTATTTTCTTTGCCTTTGTATTGAATGGTTTTTTCTTATTTATTCCTTTCCAAAATCCCTGGGTAAGTGAACGTAAAACAGTATTACCGCATACCATTATGAAGAACATCAACAACTATGGTATATTCGTGCAGGAATCCGGTATTTTACCCGGCAGACACTTTCCGACGACATTACCCCTGATTGACGTTTTCCCGCAAGGTATGTTTTTTTAAAAACAAATCATAATATTAATAGAACAGTTAATATGTTAGTTATCGTATTATACATTGCTATTATTGTAAATTAAGTTACCAGTTAATGCGTACAGGTTTTAACCAAACTTAGTACACGCGCCACTTACGATCCAGGAACAAACACTGTGGATAAAAAAAACCTCTTGCACAACTATGGGCGAGGGTGGCAGGAGGTTTAACTTAGACAATAAAACATCAAGCTCACCCAAACAACTTATTTAAAAAAAATCAACTCCTAACGACAGTGGGGATTACCCTAGGGGTGGGGGGTGAAAAAATAATGCGATAACGTCGGAGAGTTTTCCATTAATTTTTTAATGAAATTATAAATAATTAATATTTAAAAACCTACAGCTGAAGCTGCATAAACTGGTTAGTGTTCAAGATAAATGTAAATATAAAATCGGGAAGCTTTCATACCTCAAGTTGCTAGAACCCGTCAGTCACGTTGTTTGGATTTGTGCTCTTGGCGAGATGATTTCCGGCGATGACGACTGTTGACGTTGGCGTCGTCCATTATATATTCATTACTAGTCTGAATGCAGTCTATCTGATATTTGCATGGCCACTAACTTCAAAACCCTCACTCTGTTAATTGAACTCCTCCTCTCTTATACTTATAATCCCTTCAAATTTCCGAGGTCGTCAAACTCGCCTTTCCATAAACCCCATTCAGGCTATTTTCAGAAAGATTCTACTTTGAATAACAAGTAATCCTCGTTTGTTTATCACCGTTTGCTAGTTACTGTTTGCAAGCGACTCTTTGGAGCGTTTTTTTTTCATACGAACTTTTCATAAATGTCTCCGGCTGGATTTTGCGAAACGTCAGATTCTGCACGAAATTCCCGATTAAATAATATTTACCGCTATGGTGTGCCTTTGTTTCTATTTCAAACCACGTGTATTTCACTGTTGTTAATTAATGCAGGACCGAATTAAAACATAAAATAGTTCTTACCTATTCTTATTACCCGTTACAATGTAATACTGTGATCCTCTGTAATTAGTATTAAATGTAACTTGAGTGTTTATGATCTTCTATATTCACATAATGACGAGGTACCGGAAAGTTAGCGAAACGTTGTTTGTAATTAGAATAAGACCAACTTAGAGATTTATATCAGTGACTTCCACCATTAAATATTTCAATACAGAATTAGGAACATAGTATCAGACGAGTTATATTTTAAGTGTCAAACATTTCCCAGAAGACTCTCGTTGCATTTGCCAACTTTCTGAACGTGAAATGGGGTTTTTATTGCGTTTTCCCCTATTTCCGCCTAGCTACAGAAATAGATTTATTTAATCGCAGGCTCAGAAAATTACTTTCATGGGTCTCTTTGCTTAATTTGAACTAGACTCATTTAGCAGAGTGTTTCTAAAGCTGAAGAAATTGTTAATTTTTCGACGTTCTACGAAATAAAGCTGCTGTTATTGGAAACATTTGTTAACTCCCACAATATTCCTATTATTTATAGTTATTTAATCGCAGTATCTAAATTTGCTTTCTCTGCTTTCTTCATATTAAAATAATTAGAACCGGAAACTCGCCAGACCAATTTCCTCTCAACGTACCCCTAATTATCATAGAACTATATTCAATTTAAACTTTCTTCAAGCTTGAGATAATAACTGCGCGATAGGTACTAATTGGACATAAATCCGTGCAGTAGCTGATATTAGATAAGTAACGTTGTGAATGGTCCCAACAGTCATACGATCGTGCTCAATATATTCATGGAACTGATACGAACAATCTAGGAGAATTAAAGCAATGCATTTGTATGCAGATGTTGATAAATTCGGGGCCGAGGCTGTAAGGAAGCAACGAGACGATGCGTGCGCCAAGCAAAAGGATTCGGATCACGCAACGCTCCTCGGCTAATCCACTACCTTCTAGGTGTGGCACCTTCACAACAAAATATTTTACAATAGGATCGTGCCCACGTCTAGCAAGCCAGATCAATATTACTGACGCTTTCTAATTAATTTATACTCATGAAATAGAATATTTTAAAGATTAATAAACATATTTGAATTAAATCTTACATAATAGTGTTTATTATGAACTAAGTATGTCAACAACTCCTTCCTTATGTGAGGTGAATCCTCCAAATTATATACTAAGAATATCGACATATGTACGTCAATAAATATTTACAAAAAAAATAGTTAAATATATTATTTTTATTTGTTTCTCAGCATAATCATAAGATCCTACCGTTCTTGCTTTGTTTAGAACCCGTTCACGAGCACAAACTCCCAGACCCGATGCTCGACTTTCTCTAAATTTAACTGTTGAATCCGTGCATCAACGTAGACAAACGCCATCGTCGCAACGGAAAAGCACCAAATCAGTCACTCAGAAAAGATAACAATATTTCCTTAATTCTCCACAGTGAGCGAACGCGACACCTATCTTGCAGATATTTTTTGAGACAATTTTTCAAGCAAAATTTAAACTTCTCGGCCATGGAATGTGCCCGAAGAGTAAAGATGGTACTTCCTAAACAAAAATTTGTTTCCAGATTACCAGAGCCATATGATAGTTTTTTTAAGTCTACATACACTTAACCCAAGTATAAAATAAATGCTTATAAAAAGTCTTTGCGTTAAACCGCGCAACTCTTTGATATGGAAGTAACATTTGTTGTCATTGTTTCTTGATAAGAATAGTGTAATAAAATAAGTCAACATTTAAATTAAAAGCGAAATCACCTTGAATATGTGAGAAAGCCGCCTGAGTTACTGTTATTATCACTAAAAAGATACAAGACATTACAAACAAAATAGTTAAAGAAATTGGTGTTTCGAAAGGAAGTTATAACGCGTATCAGAACTCGACAAAACATACACACACCTCTATATATTTATTTATTTGTGTGTGTGTGTGTCAGTCAAACGGTATAAAGTAAGATAGACGTAACGGCTCCCTCAGTCAAAACATGTGTTAGGATTATTTTCTTAATATATATATATATATATATATATATATCTTTGGTATAGTTTTTATTCGCGTTATAACCTTAAATTGTATTTTATTTATTTACAAAACATAAAATACAAATTGTACCTCAGGGTGGTATAGCGAGTGTTTCTGTGAAAAGCACAAAAGTAAACACTTTTGTCCAGGTGACCAGTGGCGCAAATAAATGGCTGTCACCATCCACAAAACTCAAACTGATCTGGTCCACTCTGGCTATCAGTAAATTAGGCTTGCCGAACATCGAAATACGTAATAGCATAACTTGTAATTTGCGATTTCCAAACGGCAATTAAATTTCCATGAAAGTTAGGCAACGACTCAGTGAAAGTGTATCAGATAAGGGAAACGTAAACGGCACCCTCAGTCAAAACATGTTTCTTAATTAATCTGATTCTAGTCACCATCTGACAAAGTAAACTAAGGTTAGCATTGAATCGCCTCGAAAAAGAGATATGTACGACCTAAACTACATATATATAACATTTAGGACCTTTCGCGGTTTGAGTAATACAAATATATATATATATATATATATATATATATATATATATATATATATATAAACATAAAACACACACACACACACACACATATTGTAATACCCAGTTAAGAATGACATAAATTTTGTTCTTATTTCATCAGATTTGTTTACCAACTCAGACTGGGGATTCTTGTGTGGTTTGTATATAAAAAAAGATAATAATAAAATGATGGATAAGCGGCTCTTAAAAAGGGGGGACTATAATTCGACGTGTAGCGGCTCTTAGAGCTAATCGTTTTGACAGACATCGGGACGGAACCCTCAAGGCATAATGTCAGAAGTTTTGTGGACACACAATTATATTAAAAGGAAATGTTTATTTTAATTGTATTTAGTGGCTCTCGGAGCGTGAGAAAGCCAACAGTTGGTGTTTGTTTGGCGAACATGGAAACTCAAAAACTGTGAAAAAAGGGAATATTCTGGAGTGGGGGAAGCAGTTAAAAGTGAGGTGGACAGGGGACCTCAGATGAGATGGACGTGGAGTCAGGTGCCACAGCGCAAGAGGGAAGGATGACGGAGTGTGGTGTCAGAGTTGGGAGGAGATGGACGTGGAGGCGGTGATGAATATTCGGTCAAATTGAATGGTGGCCGTGACTAAAAATAAAATTATCCTTTTTTTGACATCCCGACTCCTGACTGCTTGCACTTAAAATTTTTAAGTGAACGTGTCTGTGAAGCGCGTGTAACAGTCTGTGCACAGAAGGGCATTGTAGATTAAAGTGCATTCCTGAAAATCCCAAATAAAATTGTAAGTAGACATTCAGTAATAAATTCTGTAAATTTGTAAATAAGGGTAATCAGTCAGATTTACTTTTCATTTTATTTAATTGCATTGTTTAAATTGAAAATTCTCGTTTTCCGTTTCCTTATCAACCCAGTAAAGACCCTGTGGTACAGAGTCTGATTTATAAAATGTAACTGGATTATTAGTGTAATTTAATTGTTGAGGTAAAAGGTTATAAAAATATACAGAGATTTTCTTGAGTTGTTTTATTGACAAATAAAATTGTTTTGTTTAATCAAATTTTATAACTTGTTTAATCTAAATTCCTGTAACAATAATGATCAACAATATGGGTATTACAATATATATATATATATATATATATATATATATATATATATATATATATATATATATTGTAATGAATGTCAAGTGAGGCATTGTTTCAGATTGATAGTCTGGACTGTTGGAGGGGCATTATGTAACGTGTTTAATTAGGTTTAAGTCTTTCTTCGTCTTGGGAGTGCGGGGTGTGTGGTCTTGAGAAACCGTGCACGTGCGTGTGCGGGTGGAAAAGACAAGTCCAAAGTAATTGCGGGTCCTGTCTCGATTGTCGGCTTGACATGACGGAGTAGTTAGCCATTTGTTGACTACGGAACTGCAGCTGCATAATATAAATCTTGGGATAATGGAAGAATCTGTCAACTGGCATTTGCGGCGAAGTTTTCGAACAATGGAAAAGTAGGAGACAAGGCGTATATAAGGGAGGAGATAAGCTTTTGAGGGGTCAGTGGTGCTGCGATCACCGAGGCTGGAGGATGTGTTTAAGAGAGACATTGTTTAAACCCTGCAATCTTTCGATGACGACTCTTCTTAAAGTCGCAGCCAAAGCATAGGAGAGAGGACTTGTTAAATTTACAGTAAACCAGCCGTCGTCGAAGAAGAGCAGAGTAAAGTCGTCTAGATACCACAAACTTTCTTTTCAAACCAACAGTATTTAGTAGAATCTGTGAATTTAATAGAAGCTGTGAAAACCCCACCACTGTGCTTCTAAAGTTAAAAGTATCCTGGGCAGCCATAAGTAGAAAGAGAAAAGTAAAATGATTTTTGTAAACCGACTTTAAAGAACGATATCTGACATTATCTTTTGTGTTGATAAAATAAACTGTTTATCCATCTTGTAGAATAAGTTCATCGATAATTAATTTCGTCTATGTCTAGACGAATAAATATTTCCTTTTAATTTAAATCTAAATTTTGTGTTCTTTGATTATGTTTAAATGTTCTGCCGTTATCAAACCCAGTTAAGACCTTTGAGAGATTGAGATATGTTTTTAAAATTGTATAATTGTTTCAAGTATTGCGAAATAAAATTTTGTTTGTTTTAAAGTTTATAATTGTTCATTTAAAAGCCCATCATTTTTTATTATTACATTTTGGCTACCACAACGTGGGGAAAATTAATAAAAATGTAATATTTAATTATTACAATATATATATATATATATATTGTAATAATTAAATATTACATATATATATATATATGTGTGTGTATGTGTGTGTGTAGAGAGAGAGGGGGGGTAAGATAAATGAGAAAATATTAACCAGCCATGTGTTACGGCAGACGTAGACAATCTTAAAGGTTATGGTTTAATTTCAATTATAATCTTCTCTCGCTTCCGTAGAAATACGAAACAAGCCAGGCTCTGTGCACTGTGCCCGTGTAATACAGCAAACATGTTATGCGCGCGTAATTGGTGTGCAAGACTAAAACATTAACGGCTAATGGATGCTCAGTGAGTATCTAAATATGGCGTAGGGAAATGCGGCAAAGGTGTTGGAACATTCCTTACGGCTATTATACATAGAATCCGATCATTAATTAAGTGATTCGAAGTGACTGTATAACGTTATGTCTTGAATGAAATGACTTCCAATGAATCGTCCCACTAACCTAAATGAAATTTTCTAAATTACCAAGTGTATTGATGGACGCACATTCAGAATTAGGGGGACAACTCGCGCTTCTTTGAAAGTAATCTCTAATAACCCGGATTGTTTTGGGAATAATATACAAAATCTATTGAATGTCAAGTAACTTTACGCCAATGAACCTCACGTTCCAACCATTGTGGTGGCAACATTATTTATTTGCCGGTTTCCGTCAGACACACAGGAGGCGCAGACAAGAGGACCGTTGAAATGTGTTTAGTATATATCTTCCTGCTGTCCTGTTAAGGATATCACATGCTTGGAAAGGGAAAAAGGAAGTCAGTACATCATTCGCGAGATATGACACGCGTGCTCACATTCGGGGCAGGTGCGTACTTACATGCGTCGAGGAAATGAGGAAGAAACCTCCCTGACTTATTAAAGACGACAACAGCATCAATGTTGCATTCGCAGGTCCACAGCATACCAATGCGTCTGTCCTGCGTTTTCTATTGCTACGGACCGTCGCTTGCATAGAAATATTGGCTCTGCGCACAATTAGCCATGTTCCTACTCCAGTCCACAGTCGATCTCCACAAAACTATATACATATGAAAACAATTGGTAAACATTCCTGATACTTTCCTTCAGTTTGTCAGTATCCTGACACTACATTATCTATCAAATATTAATTGCAAAGAAATATTGAATGAGTTATTATTAACGCCGGTTTACAACATCCATGGCGATACTAATTTACAGTTTTTGGTCAATTTTTAATATTTAGTGACCAATATAACCACTGACTGGTGGGAAAAAAAATAAAAGAATGATTGTATTTCAGGTTAAAATTTTTTACAGAAGTGCAAGCGGAACAAAAAATATATAATATGGTAAAAAAAATTGCTGAGGATTACTTGGAAGACAAAAAAAAGTCTTAGCAACGTTTATGTGAGGAAGCAATCATTGGGACCATCATGTTAGAGTCGAAGTGAAGACTGTTCACAGCAAGTAAGTTCAAATGAGACGTGGCGAAAACTCCGCTGTCTTGGTCGTGTGGAATCAGTGTTTTTATTTTGAGCATGTAAAGAGTCAACGTACGTTGAAAATTGGTTAATATGGACAACGCCGATAACTTATAAAAGTGTGGACGGAATTAAAATAAATCCAACGTCCTGCGTCATCAGTCGCGGCCACGGTGAGTTGGATTTTTACGAAAGTCAGTGTGATTGGTAGTTATTTGTCGAAGGTTATTTGACAGAAGTTTTGTTATGGCTAAATTCTTACTGATAACTCTCGTCTATTATTCTTAGGGAAAAATAATGGAAAAACCCTCGTTTAGGTCTAAGAGAACTAATATAAACTATATGTATATAATATTAGAGGAGGATAAATAACGATGCGGACTATAAATTTCATTCCAGAATTAAAAAAGAACAATTAAATCTTCAGTTACTTCCAATTTTTCCGAAGCATAGTCATTAGTGTAGTGTTTACAGTTCATAATGTTGCTAGATCAAGAAAAATAAATATATTTACATTTCGATATGTTAAAGTTCATGTTATTATTAATAATACACCGTTAATATATGTTATTTAAATTATTTTTCAAATACATATAATCAAATGTGGATTCAATACTTTTGAAAATTTTTAATTCGTTCGAAAATAAAAGAAATTCAGGAGTTGAGATAGTGTATGTAATATCATTAATAAAAATATTCCTTTGAATAGAAATTGACCTGAATGCGAACCCTGAAGAACTCCTGATAATGCTTCAATTTGATTCAGATATATAAATTTAATTGTCTGTGACAAATAATTTTCAAAATATTAAAGTATTGGCCCCTTAAATCCAAAATTTAACATTTTTTTCAAAAGAACAATGTGGTTAACCGAATCAAATGCTATTGAAAAATCCGTCTAAATACCATCTGCCTGGTAGCCCTCTGTCAAGTTCATCTACAATAAAAAAAAGGATAAAGCTGTCTTATTACTATGAATAATGACACATTCAACATCCTAGAAGTCAAACTTAAGGATCGTGTCCAAATACCAGTGGTGGCTACTGCATATGTTCTCATGTTCTATAGCCTAAATTAATCCAGGAAAATTAATTTTAACAACCTTCACAACAATTGTGTTTTAGCAGTGCGAATATAGAAGACTTTAAACTTGAGGAATACTCGCTCCCGCTAATGCAACCAGCCGGCCATGTCTGTCCTGCTGCAGGCTGTATTACTAGATTTCTGTATGCGCAGTATTCCTCAACAAAGTGCTTCTTTGTGCTATAGAGCACAATGACACAGAGAGGCAGCATAAGAAACAAAATAAAAATAATTTTTTTAATTACTGGATAGTTCAAAACAAAAATAGTGTTCGTACGTCTTGGGTAGTATTTTAAAGAAAATCACATTCGATGCGATACTGCCATCATGCGTGGCTTCTTCCAAACCATAACTTTATTTAAAATATGTACGAAGGAAAAATACTTTCGTGTTAAAAATGTGAGTAAATTGGCTGCAAAATTAGACACTATTGGAATCTACGTAGACTAAATTAGAAATGTGGAATATAACACGTCGGGTTAGAGTATTAAATACGCTATCGTTGTTGCAACATTTTTATATTTTTACCCTCGGAAATATTGCTGCTTGTGGTGGTGAAGCACATAATTTAAAAATCTCACGGACAGTCACTGCTTAATATTAATATAAATAAACCAAGAAATTTTATTACAACACGCTGCAAAATTCTATAAATCCCTCGTCTGTCACGCCATGTGATTCACCCGTATAGTTGCAAATGTGCGCAACTAGGTACGAAGTAGTGTCCTTTTCAGATGGCAGTTTCGATGAATTTCTTTTCGCATGAAGAGGTCCTAATGGCCAGCAGATACCGACAAACGAACAATCGCGGAAGATGCGACGCCCGACTACCGACAAAGAGTCAAAACCTTTAATGGAGTTCTAATTTTCCCCTCCATTCACGTCGCCACTTCCCAAGTGCGAGTATATCGGACTGTCAGTAGGAACGAATTGAAATGTTACATTAAGGTATTACTTGCCATAGAAATGAAGCGCCTCAAGGGAGCCTTACATCTTCCAAACCGAGACGCCAGGGAAATAATTGTTTGGAGCTACTGTTGAAGATGTTTGTATAGCTTCCATTAAGGGCTCTTCACTAGTTCACCTTAGGAAATTCTGTAATTAATATGTTCCTACTCGAACTACACTTCGGTTTCATTAACCAATACTAATTAAATTTTAATAATTCTGGAAACAAATACTAACTGCTTCATTACCACTGGAGGAACAAACAAATTACCACATTAGAACCTTATTTCTTTCAGCACATTATTAAAACCTTATTTATTAAATAACTTGTTTGTATTGTTTTAATCGACTTTGACTATATCTTATTTCGTTCAACTTCACTTCACCCTTTTTGCCATACAACCGTAGTTTTCCATTCTTCTATACAAATAAAACGCTGCAGTGTATGTTTTTCAATTCTTTTTGAACGGGATACACACAAAAACGGCTCTACAGATTTTACTGAGGTTTCATATTAGCATTTCGATTGGTACAAAAAAATGGACTACAGAAGGTTGTAAATAAGATCAATTAAACGACCCTTATAATATCAGGTTTAAAAATATTTTATCCAACGATGTTTTTGTCTATTTCATCACGTTATTTATGTTATCAAAAACATATATATATATATATATATATATATATATATATATATAAGTGTTGTAAAGAAGAAACAATATAATTTTATTAAATATTTTTCTTCTTCTACAAATTTATCTAATAGGAAAATACAACACACTTATATCCTAAAAGTTGAATGAATAATAAAATATATTTATAATTTCAAAATAATTTAGATTCATAATTACTTGATAATAATAATTTTATTTTAATCACAAATTTATCTGAAATATTTAAAAAATAATTTTAAAAAGAATATATCGAAACTTAAAAATTGTAATATTTATAATCCTTTATTTTTAAGCTACATTATGTAAATTTAGTGTGTTTATAGCTGTAACATTTCTGATATATTACGTTTGAAAAAAATTTGTTCAACGTCTAAAATTTCCACATTATTTTCCAGTCCAAAAGTAAAATATTATTTATAAATTATTTAGAATTATTTCGTATATTACATATTTGTCCCTCGTAAAACTCATTGATATGAGGTCTGTAACAAAATTATTTAGCTTAAAAAATAATTAAAAAGTCAGGTAACAAAAACCTTGTAAAAATTCCAAGAGGTGAAGGGAATAATTCAACATTTCAAATTTGGTAATTTACATAAACAATGTTTTTGTCTTAAATGGTGTAAAGAACTGAGAATGTTCTTGTATTTTTATTTGAAATCACAATATTATGTAACATTTTTCTATTAAAATAAGTTATGTAATAGGAAAAACATAATATTGCGGATTATTAAAAATACAGTCGTCAAGTAAAATATTATTTATAAGGCTAAAGTTTTCCTGATTTGTGGTCAAGACTGTGGTTTAGAGAGAATTCCAAATATATTTCAATTATTAACTGCGGATAGCTGCATTGTCTTTCGTTAATGATATTTTCAATATTAATACCATTGGAAATTCATCTTAAAAATATAACTGCATTATCTGTGGAAGATTAAAACTTGAATAAATACATATAAAATATGTGTGTGTCACGTTTGAATTAAAATGAAGGAGGACGGAAATGAAACAGTGATAACCTTAGGAATTGCATAAGACACTTAGTGAATTTAATGTGGCTGCGTACAGTATTTAATTTGCACTTAAAAATAGGATGGATGAAACGTCAAAGTATATTTTAAATTAGTGAATAATGTTGCTGTGCCACGGCGGTGGACAACTCAACTTCTAGTCCAATAAGGGTAATTGTTAATAAGCTCATGAGTGAATTTAATTGATACTACTTCATGTAGTTAATAGCCTGTCATCGTCGGAAACGCAAAGCTAGTAATTATGTATTCCTATATACAATCACCTGGAGAAGTGAGAACCTGACAGGTGCACTACAGTGTCAGTTCTTCTATTTCGTTCAGCGATTTTTCGAAATATTAATTCAACAGCATCTTTCTTCTTCCGCATGCAAGCCTTGAGTTGCTCCGCAATTTTACTCGCACGTTAAACCAATTAACATTTCTGAAGGTTAAATATTATTTCGTTTCGTTTGCAGTCAAAATCCACATCATGTAGTTAATAACGTTATTCCGATGCTCAGTCCAGATCCAGAAACGATGCGCTTTATCTGTATTTTCAGTCATGTTACTACGACGATGACAGTTAGACTGGAGTCTTAAGGCTAATTCGATCGGCGATAGATCAGTTGTAAGAAATAATTTGTGTGTTGATGGGATGATGTTGTTGGAGCGCCTCCTCTAAGCGGCGGCATATTGATTTAAGCCAGCACGTAGCCGAGTCGAAGCCGCGAATTAGAACGATATTATCTCACTCGTTTCACTGATTTCTAATGCGTATCATTCTCCGGATCCTGGAATATATTAAAGCGATCATTTCCAAATAAGTTTAACATTTATATATTTTTCCTATACTATATTAAACAAATAACCATTTCAAAAACCAAATAAACTTAAAAAAATCAAGTACTGACACATTTAATTTTCATTAAAAAAAACTTTCAATCAGAAAACATTACTGTTTGTATAAATATTTACGCTTCATGTTCACTGTAATGGAATATAAAACATCTTATAAAAGTGTTAGTTAAATATTCTGGAACATTAATGCAATTAGTCTTAAAATCGGATACATTTCAATACTTAAATGACAATGTTTGTTGGATAAGTGAGGAGAATGTAATAGTAAACGATGCTAAGGTACGTATAAACTAAATTTTATCATTCATAATCGTATATTATCACATTGTACGTTTTATAAAGCAGTTTCCGGACTACAGGGTGATATAAACAACGTGGGTTCTGTGTTCTACCTGACAGAGACAGTTCTCAACTACGTCGGTTCTGTGGTCTAATAGACGCAGACAGTTTTCAACTATGTGGGTTCTGTGGTCTAATACACGAATACAGATGTCAACTACGTGGGTTCTGTGATCTAATACACGAATACAGATGTCAACTACGTGGGTTCTGTGGTCTAAGAGACGGAGACAGTTCTCAACTACGTGGGTTCTGTGGTCTAAGAGACGGAGACGTTTCTCAACTACGTGGGTTCTGTGGTCTACATGACACAGACAGTTTTCAACTATGTGGGTTCTGTGGTCTACATGACAGAGACAGTTCCCAACTACGTGGGTTCTGTGGTCTAAGAGACGGAGACAGTTCTCAACTACGTGGGTTCTGTGGTCTAAGAGACGGAGACGTTTCTCAACTACGTGGGTTCTGTGGTCTACATGACACAGACAGTTTTCAACTATGTGGGTTCTGTGGTCTACATGACAGAGACAGTTCCCAACTACGTGGGTTCTGTGGTCTAAGAGACGGAGACAGTTCTCAACTACGTGGGTTCTGTGGTCTACATGACAGTGACAGTTTTCAACTATGTGGGTTCTGTGGTCTACATGACAGAGACAGTTCTCAACTAAGTGTGTTCTGTGGTCTAAGAGACGGAGACAGTTCTCAACTATGTGGGTTCTGTGGTCTACATGACAGAGACAGTTCTCAACTACGTAGGTTCTGTGGTCTAATACACGAATACAGTTCTCAACTACGTGGGTTCTGTGGTCTAAGAGACGAAGACAGTTCTCAACTACGTGGGTTCTGTGGTCTACATGACACAGACAGTTTTCAACTATTTGGGTTCTGTGGTCTAATACATGAAGACAGTTCTCAACTACGTGCGTTCTGTGGTCTACATGACAGAGACAGTTCCCAACTACGTGGGTTCTGTGGTCTACTTGACCAGGACAGTTCTCAACTACGTGGGTTCTGTGGTCTACTTGACCAGGACAGTTCTCAACTACGTGGTGTGAAGCAGATGCTGCATTTAGTGTAAATAGGAGACTGCATTCCTATCGCGGTAGGTTTGAACCGAGAAGGGGAAAGCCTGACTGTAGGGGACGGAGGTGACGTCAAGGAGCAGATGACTACGATTTTCCAGGTGAAACAAATTGGAGATATTTTGCATGAGAAGAAGAAAGTTGTGTCTGACACGTTTCCTTCGTGCACGAATGAGCTTGATGCGAGCTAACAGGTGGAAATGACGACATCAGGAGAGGCTTCGTGACAAAGAATGTTAACTGTTTGGCATGGAGATGACATCAACGTGACAAAACGGACAGCACGGTGACCATTTTATTAATAATTTATTTATTATGTTGCAGTTTCTCACGAAGACGAGGAGTCCAATCTAATTTTCTAGCTTCCACCTATTCCGCTTTTTTTTTGACATCACAGAACCACCTTTCATTCTTTGAAATGACTGTTCTAAATTCGTTTCCGTTGTCCCAAACATAGGATTCGTTGTTTATGAGATGACATTTTTATCCTAAATACGTTCCTTCAATATGATAATTATCTAATAATTTATCAACCATGGATTCTGTTCAAACATAAAATTCTAATGCCAACATTGTTGAAGAATACGTGTAAGAATATTATTATGGAGACTTTTCAGGCATCTATTTTTTTCGTCCAAAATTTTATCTCTTCATTTATGACTTACACAGATACTAGTTTTGTTATCAAATTTAAATACTTTAATTTCCTAATTTATAAAAAGAATTATATTAAAAAATTTGATATACTTCAATTTCGGATTAAGAGCTTATTTCCCTTTCAAAGCAAGATTTGGATCCATGTTATTATTTTTTCCTTTGATTTAAGTTACATATTTTGTTCCATTTAATTTTTATTTATTGGTTCCATAAGTCCTCAACTGAGCACTACCAAGAGGTATCCTGTGCTGTGAGCCAGTATTGTGCACTATTTTTCCCCAGAGAAAAAACAATTCGGATAACGTTATTTCTTCTAAGAAAATAGATTGATTGTTTGTATGATCCGAAAGTTGAAATCTACACCCGTGGAGCAAATTTGACCAATCGAACACCAATGAGAACCGGAAACAAACACTGTGGGGGTAAGAAACGAATTCCACCCCCCACCCCCAGGGGCGGGGGTGAACAGGGGTGGAAATTTTCCAACATGTTAGAAATATATTTTTGTCTCAAGCTAATTTTCTGGGTCAATGAGATATATAGCTTGGAGAACGGAAAAATATCCTAGAGTGGAGTCAAATCAGAGGTTATGGATGTCGCTCCGTTTAATTATGACAACCCCGACAACGCAGGGCACTCAGGGCACTCAGCCAGTTGTAGTTAAATTAAACATAATGTAGACTTCTAGAAATGTGAGTTTTTTTTAATAAAAATTGTGATCTTATAATATTCGATCTGTCCATATTTTTAGTTTGCCAATACAAATATGTCCTGTGACTTCAAGTTAATGACGAGGAAGAATTAGAGTCTATCCCTTACGATCCATAAGCTTATGTTTGGCAACTGAACGAATTCGCTGCAATATCAGCACGGGCCACGGACTCCCGCGATCAGATTCTCTGTTGCAGGAAATGTGTTGGATTTTTGCTCGTTTCCTGTTTTTGCTGCGGAGTCCAGGGTCAAAGGGCACAATTGCCAACTCTCTCCCTCTACTCCCCCTCACACACACTCACACATCAAAAGGGACCGACTTCATTACGTCTGGATAGTCGCTATACCCTCCCTTCAGCTCTACAGAAACTTTATTCCCCACATTGGCACATTTTCATGTATGGGGGCGTTAAATGAAATATTACATTGAGCCCTTTTGTTTTGCGAGTGAGTGTTGCTCTTATGAACCCTTATCGACAAACTGCATAACACTTTTATACGCGCTAAACAACGAACTTTCCAATATACGTAATAGAAATTTCCTGGGGTGAGGGAGGGGGGGGGGGGTTGTTTTGGGCGGAAGGTGGAGCAGATCAAAGGTTTTGCAACAGTGTACGCGCCACCAATTTTTTAATATTCATTCGTAAAGCATTATCGATTAATATAAATATCTGTTAATACTGACAAATAGGATTGTATTTTGTATACCAAAAATTGTGCTCGTCTCTAATACCTTCAATTGATTTGAGGATAATACTTTTAATGATTAAATTTAACCTTTGAAGATTATATTTAGTCTTTAATCCATTCTTTTTCTAAATTTATGTGTCGTCGACTATATTGAAAACTAAACTGAAGTGTAAACAAATTATGAATACTTTGTTTAATACTCACTGCATGAATATAACTACTTATGATCGTATAATGGAAAATTAAAGTTATTTATTTGCGAATAATTTATGGGTTTTCCTACATTTCAGCTTTTTTTATATTTCTATTAGTATTTATATATATATATATATATTGTAAATAAAATAAAATTATATATATATATATATATATATTAAATTTATAGTTTCTGATTTGAGGATCATGGTTTAAAAAATGAATATAAATTTAGAATTTTCATAACTGAATAAAATTCATTAAAATATTGTTTGTTCTTTTCACCATGTTTAACAAAAAAAATTGTTACCATAGAACACCAGAACCTTAAAAAACTAATAATCTGATGAAGGGAACGGACAAATAGATACTGAATCTTCGTTGTAATTTTGAATATATAATTTTATTTTATTTACAATATATATATGTATGTATATATACTATAATTTTAATATATATATATATGTATTTTAATATATATATATATATGTATGTATATATACTATAATTTTAATATATATATATATATGTATTTTAATATATATATATATATATATGTATGTATATATACTATAATTTTAATATATATATATATATATATATATATATATATATTAAAATTATAGTTTCTGATTTGAGGATCATTTCTTGGGTGCTCCATTTCAGTATTTTTTGTATTTACATTTTTATATTTCCATCTATGTTTTTACGCAACGTATACCGGAAATCATTCTCGAAAATATTATATACAGCATTTAATCTACAAAGAACAATCAAAGATAATTTTTGAAATGTTTTACCGTTGAGCTTTCCTGTTTCACAATATTCAAAGAACATAACCGAAGTAGAACTCAAAACTAAGACGATGGTCATGAAAAAATATTAACTTTTAAGTAGCGCACAATATTCTTCGTAACAGAGCGTGGGTACTTAGAAAATAATTCAACTATATAATGTGAAACTCCTTCTTTCTTACAACGTAGTCCTAGTCATAATCATTCGCTAATTAAATTATTTACTATGATATCCAAAGAAATTATAATTATTTTATATTCACTTATTAAATATTTTTATTATTCCAGTTGATTAAAAATTGTCCAGTTGTCCACGTAGCTATAATCATTTGAAAGATTAAATTACAAGTATCGATTTTTGTTAACTTGTGATCCTGTGACCCCTGCTGAATTCAAGTGCTGAAAAATTTATAAATTATTTACGAAGTTATTTAATAGAAAGAAAAAAATATATTTGGAAAGATAATTCTATTTGTTACAACAGACAATAATTGTTAATTTGTCATCGTATCAGAGATGATAGTCAACTAGTTGCTCTGAGTCTCTGCGCTGTCATATTTACACGGAGACAACTCTATAAAAAAATGAAAGTTGCACACGAATAAATATAAACTAAAACTCTGGTATTTGATGTTGACTTTGAGCATCAACACCAGATTAAAATTTAATTAATGTTAATAACAAGGTGTAGTATATAAAACGAAAATTTCTCCAATAAGTGTATTAAGAATTTAAATTCAACTAATTGTAAAAATATTTAACGCGATATTTTTAAATCATGTAAATTACCATAGTGAACTTAAATAAATTAACGACATTTACTTATAGATATTTTAAAATATTTTATTCAAACTTACAACGAAGATTCAGTATCTATTTGTCCGTTCCCTTCATCAGATTATTACTTTAATAAGGTTCTGGAGTTCTATGGTAACAATTTTTTTTGTTAAACATGGTGAAAAGAACAAACAATGTTTTAATGAATTACATTCAGCTATGAAAATTCTAAATTTATATTAAGTTTTTAAACCATTCTTTTTGTAAATTATTCGCCCTTTATCGATTAAATATAGTTTTTTTAAAAAAAATGTTTGTTACAATATAAACATTAGAACATGATTAAAGTGAAAACTTGATGAAAGTACAAAAACGCCGTTTTTATATTCATTAAAATGCATTTAAATAAGGGTCGTTAATTATTTAATTTATATCTTCTTCTGTCTTCTAATAAAGCATGCAGACAGTACGTTTGTGTGTTTGTTCCGCATACAAATTGACACGCGTGGAGAAAATTTGACCAAATTTCGTAGGCGTGTTCTTTGAGAACCGGAAACAAACGCTGTGGGGGTTTGATACGGCTATCACCCCGACGGACGGTGGTGAAAATTTTGAAGCATGCTCAAACGGCCGATATTTGCGTCTGATAAATATTTTTCTGGATCGATGAGATTGATATTTTGATTGTGTATAAATTAAATCCCTTTCGGTATAGGAGGGGAGCACCCTTAAGGGTGGGGGTGGGTGGGCGTTACTTAAAAATAACGTAAAAACAGTTGATATTGGAATCGAATCCGTGGTTATGGATGTCGCCGAGTTTAATTATGACTACCCTGCGAACAACGGGCACCCAGATAGTTATAATTATGAAAATGCTAATATTTATGTTTCTAACTTTATTGTTAAATTTCAATACAACTCAACGACTTGGTAATTGAAGGAATTTGTAGATTTTGTGTTCAAAAATATGTATCTCGTTAAAATTTTATTTTGAACACATTATGCAGAAAAAATTTAGAGATAGGCTTGGAGGAGTTTTTTAGGTATTCAATAACAAATATTACTTGAGCAGAGCACTTCGCCAATTACCTGATACATATATTCTTCTTTTGTGTGTGGTTTATAAAGAATTCAGAGCTTGTAATTTGCGTTTTCTCTCAAATCAATTCAATAGCTATATGTTGCCTGAGGCTCTGAAAGTTTAATAAGAATCGAAACCTACTCAATGAAGCTCGGTAGATATGAAGATAAATAATTTCGAGGAGTATTAAATTACCATGGAGGAGACATTAATCAATCGTCCTTTCATTCTCGATTCCAGATTCGCCGCTATTCTTTGCTGCCTCGTCGACCGTCTCGGTTTGGGCCTAGGTCTCAATTTAATGAATCACAAAGAATGGTCGGAGATCTTCCATTCACAACGAGAAGTGATAAAGTAGGGGAGACTAATTCTAATTGTCCCTTCCTCTCTCTCCATATTCGGATCGCTTGGCGCCGGGATGAAAGTTTATTTCTGCGTGAGAGTTTTGTATGAAACTACAACTGCGATGCCCGTGACAATGGCCTTCCTGCGACCATAAATAACAGGTGAGACACACCCGCTGCTTGTTTCAACATCAATAACGTTAAAAAAGAGGCCACGGGAAAGCGCTAGTGTAGTAACAATGAGAGCCCAGTTACTGCGGTTTTATCGATCGCGGCGCTAACAACACCCTCTCGAAATTCTCGTAAAACAGCTATCTACGCTGGTAATTATTTTTTCGTTCCCCGGCATAGATAACGTTAATTTTTTTTTTGCTATTGTTTCTTATTGAAGAACGACCTGTGCTGCTACTGAACTGGAGCCAACCTTCCAGTCCAAACAAAAACCGTAAAAGCCCTTTTACGTACCGAGCAACACAGACAAATGTAATCAAAATTAGGTAATTTTTTGTAAAAAAATAAACATAAGTCACACTGGCACACATAATAACAGTGTTAATTAATTAGCATTTAGCTTATCGTTTCACGAAGCCGGAAAAACGGATAGACGATTTTATTACACGAGACTTATAACTCGATTTAAAACTATATTCATAGCTGCAAAAATTGTAACGAAACGTTCCGATAATTTATTGAACTGTTAATAGTAAGCACACAATTATAATCAACACGTTCATTACCATTATTCTGTTTAACATTACAACTTTATTTTTTGTTTTTCGCATAGAGTTGACGTAGGACTATAAATACTGTTTGTCTTATGAAAATATTTACGTCTGATTGAAAATAATGAATATTTAATTAGAAATAGATATCCAATTGACACAAAAAGGTACCTCACAACGTTTCTGGGATCCTTGCACCTTTCGTCAGGTGCTAAAAAGAGCCTAGAGCGACACAACTGCACTTGTCAGTTGACAAAACTCAAAATATTTTTGTCTGAATTGGCTATCTTTCTTATTCATTATAATTAAATATTATAAAAATATATATAGTAGCTGCAATGAAGACAGAAATGTTATGAAAGTGTAGTATAACTTTGTAATAGGATTGGGGCTCCTAACATATATACACACACACACACACACACACACACACACACACACACACACACACACACACACATATATATATATATATATATATATATATATATATATATATATATATATTGTAATATCCAATTTGAAGATTTTTAATTTATTAAATTTAATACACAAATTATAGCTTTTATTTACTTTATTTTAATTTATTTGAGAAGAAATATTGTTTATTTTAATTATTTAAATAATTTAAAAATTTAATAGCTATTCTTAACATATAGTGAAAAGTTTGAAATAGGAAACACAGTTATTTAAAGAATTTAAAACAGAAATAATTATGTTACATATAAGTTCACATAAAATTTACCACGGCTTTTATTTTAAATGAGACCATTATTTATCCCAGGGCGTTGTATCGGGCCGCCATGAAAAGTATAGAATTAGAATGAAATAAAAAATTGTTCAGTTGAAATTACAAAATGTTACACTTTAAAATATTCCTCAAAATACAAACACAAAACTAAATTAAATTTGATGGTAAAACAATATCGCCAAGTTTACAAGATATTTTACCAAATTTAAATATAATACTCTTTATACCAATTTTGATATATCTTATATGTATATATTGTAATATACTCCAAATTTAGTATTAATAAAATTTAACTTAATTTTCTAATTTGTAAATAATTAAAATGTTAGTCTCATGTTTAGGACACAAAAAATCAAGAATTTGAACGAAATTATTGATTAAATACAACAGTTAATCTATTAATTTAAATATGGCTTAGGTAATTCATACAATCTAGTGGGTGATTAATAAGAACCTAGTTTTCTGCTCTGACGAGAATAGTCATTAATGCGTAATTATTTGCTAAATTACCGGACGTTTTGTGATAGGTTCGAGCCAGGGAATCGTGGAGTCTGCATTCCGCTCCTCAGGTAGCGAACTGGCGACGTAGTGTCTGCTGCAGGGTGGCTATGACGTCACCAGGTTTGCAGATCCAATTTTAACTTAAGACTCCCAGATTGAAACATAATTTCGCCACGTCCACACAGTGACTGTTGGTAATACGTGCCTTGAATTAATTATAATTGTGGGTGTCACGGACGGCAGCTGACTCGCACACCTTGGTAGGCTACGAATTTACAAGAGCCCGACGAAGTTTAACGTGTCGTATAGAAAGTGTTGTTTGTATACTGAACTGTTAATGGATAACCCACCCGCTTACGTTTTTGGTTTTATTAAACTTACCTGTTCATTACTACTTTTTCTCTAAACAAATTTTAATTCGTTTATAAACAGAGTAATAATCCTGGTATATAAAATTTTATTGGTAAATAGTTTTTCAATAAACATTGTAAATTTATGCTGTTAAGAATTAGAGTAATATCATTACTTTAAACACCTTTCAGCAAGATCTGACTATAAGGTATGCCTAAGCTATTCTTCCTACGGGCTCGTCGAATTTGATTACTTCAAAGCTTTGAGTAAAATATCCCCCCTGTAATTAATTTATTTCTCGTAACATGGTATAGTTAAAATAATAACAACTCATAACTTGTATTTTAGAAATATTTGAATCAGATTACAACAAACAGTACTCAGTTTGCACGAAAGCTGATTCGAGTGAGGGTCCCATTTAAACATTCATGGTTTCATGATCCCCGAGGTGGCCATAACCTCACCATGAACTGGCTATAGAATTACAGCAAAAGCGTGCTAAAGCAATACGAAACGTGTACTTGCGCTATGAAACACAATACCAAATCAGGACTACCATCCATTTTTGCTGTGAACGCATTACAGTACTTCGAATCTTCAGAGAGACTCCTTGTAATAGAATTCTGTATTTTAGATCTATGTTGTCAACAACATAATTTTATCATGTAGAATATACAGATTGGAAGTGAATATTGGAAGACGAGAAAAAGAGTACTGAAACTAAAAAGATTTTTATATTCAACCGTTACTGACACTTTTTAGATCATTTTCTCCGAAAAAGCCATCTGGAGTAATTTAGCAATGCCAGGCCGTATTATCAATTAACCAACTGTCAAATATAGGACAAAAAAGAAAGATTTATAAACCAGTAATTACTTTTAACTCGACAAATTAAACCTGGCATTTATATTCGTGCTTTAGTGGAAGCTATCATTTATGCTGTGAAGTCTACTTAACTAGAAAATGTCAATCAAGAATGTTGTAATGTACAAAACACTGAACAAGAGGGGAATAATTTATTTTAATTTGTCTGGCAGTGTAATGAGATACTACTTAGTGTTTGTACGTCGAGGGTAATCTGCGAATTTTAAGATGATCCAATTTCTATTTAACTTTAAATTTAATAGTTTGCGAAATGCCTAAATAAGTAACGTTATCCGGACAACTTATTTAATCTAAAAGATTAATGTATTTTTTTTTTAATAAATTAGCATTTACTATCTCTTAATGATTCCTCTCGTTTTCCTGAATAAATCCAATTTATGTAAAGCTTTCCATTCCTTAAAGCGACCAGTTAACATTTTCCTCGCAGAGATACTGGAAAGTTTCATGCAATTTAAGTAGCTCTGTGTCGTTTTTCACAGACCCTGGAAATGTTTCGAGTAAGACTTTTTATAAAAAAAATATTGTTTTTGCTCTCAAAACTTTTCAAATTTCCGAGGAAATACTTAGAATATATTTTTTTGACAAGTCTTCAATACATTCTTTATTTTCAAATTTAGTATTAGCTTCCGGCAATTGTCTTAGTCCTCTTCAAATGGTCAAAATATTTATAATATATTTATTTGATAAAAAATGGGCCCATCTGTTTCATCCAGTTTGATACATATCTGTCTTACAGGAATATTCCAAAACGTTCAGATACGTAGATCACACTTGTGACATGTTGTAGTAGCAGCGACCATGGCCAGGAACCCGGAATCGGTAGAGTACGTTGATCTGAACTGACCAATCATCGATAAGACGGTACCGTGTACGATTTAAAGCATTAATTGAAATCTGTACCTGAAAATAATTGTAAAACAGATAATCGACTATGGCAGAGCATGATATCGAAACGGTGAGGATTAATAAATATTTAACCGGGATATTTATAATTGTTTGAACTTTTTGACGACTTTCGAGGGAGCAATGGGAAAAAACCGAATCAAATTCTAGAAGACATAAAAGGACAATGGTATCTCTGATTTTCAAACAGCTAAATAAACGTTGGGAACAAATTATCTACTGGAAAGATAATCTTCCTTCATATATTTGATAAATTTGTGATGTGGATGTTATTATTTTCTATAAATTTTCTATTAATAAAAGTGTGAAGAAAGAATATTTTATGAACAGGTATCGAAAATATGATATATTTGGATAATACCTGTTAATTATGTTAATTGCATTTTAAAATTAATTTAATTTTGAATATTTTCCAACATTTTGAACATTATCGGTTATCGGTACGTGCAACAAACTATCAAAGTTGATCATAAACCTCCAATTTCGAGGACATTTGTACTGTAGCCTAATCAATAAAATTCATAATCACAAGATTTTCTCGTGAAATCCTTTTATAAATCTCCTTTATATGCAGTATTTCTCCGAAAGCTCTGTTTCGAAATCAGTAAATTTATTATCACATTTATGAGACATTTTTTTCCTCTCCGAGATTTTAAGTCTGAGAAATTATTATAGTTTGTGTAAATTTATGTGGTACAAATCTAGAAAAAAAAACTTGGCAGTCGAACTAATGGCGCCCAACAGTCTTAAATAACTGTTTAAAATAAACTATTCAAAGTTCATGTGTGAAAGTTGTCTTAATAAGTAGTTGTTTGTGAATTTATTAAAGTTAGTGGGTTTCAAAACCTTAATTTGGTATCCCTTTAAATAATCGGCTGATTGTGCTCGGCGCATAAGTATCTGAGTGGCGTGACGTCAGAGAAGTGAAACAGCTGAAGGAGAACGTTAACTTTAATATTGAACTTATTCCCTTACATTGTACCACAAATTAATTTTTACTAGAATATTTTATATTTAATTATATATATATGTATATATCTCCTTATCAACAGCAGTTATCGATCTGCAGTCAACAGCTTTGTGTTTACCGTGGCGGCTTCTATGCGGATTGACACCTAAATCTCCCGAGAAGACGAAGATTCAGAAGAAAAATGAATATTTAGAATGTTAATATATATATATATATATATATATATATTGAAATATATTGTGAAGTGTAGTCTAGGATATTTCTCATGTAATTATTTTTTATTGTTTGTTAATAGAAACCGGTGGTAATTTTGCCCACAAAATAATTTAAGATTGCAGTAAAATACATAGTGTATAAAATATATAGTATATATATATATATATATTACATGAGAAATATCCTAGACTACACTTCACAATATATTTCAATATATATATATATTATTTTTTATTGTTTGTTAATAGAAACCGGTGGTAATTTTACCCACAAAATAATTTAAGATTGCAGTAAAATACATAGTGTATAAAATACATAGTATATATATATATATATATATATATATATATATTACATGAGAAATATCCTAGACTACACTTCACAATATATTTCAATATATATATATATATATATATATATATATATATATTATTTTTTATTGTTTGTTAATAGAAACCGGTGGTAATTTTGCCCACAAAATAATTTAAGATTGCAGTAAAATACATAGTGTATAAAATACATAGTATATATATATATATATATATATTACATGAGAAATATCCTAGACTACACTTCAGAATATATTTCAATATATATATATATATATATATATATATATATATATATATATATATATATATTATTTTTTATTGTTTGTTAATAGAAACCGGTGGTAATTTTGCCCACAAAATAATTTAAGATTGCAGTAAAATACATAGTGTATAAAATACATAGTATATATATATATATTACATGAGAAATATCCTAGACTACACTTCACAATATATTTCAATATATATATATATATTATTTTTTATTGTTTGTTAATAGAAACCGGTGGTAATTTTGCCCACAAAATAATTTAAGATTGCAGTAAAATACATAGTGTATAAAATACATAGTATATATATATATATTACATGAGAAATATCCTAGACTACACTTCACAATATATTTCAATATATATATATATTATTTTTTATTGTTTGTTAATAGAAACCGGTGGTAATTTTGCCCACAAAATAATTTAAGATTGCAGTAAAATACATAGTGTATAAAATACATAGTATATATATATATATATATTGTGAAGTGTAGTCTAGGATATTTCTCATGTATTTCAATATATATATATATATATATATATATATATATATATTGAAATATATTGTGAAGTGTAGTCTAGGATATTTCTCATGTAATTATTTTTTATTGTTTGTTAATTTATTTTGTGGGCAAAATTACCACCGGTTACTATTAATATTGCAGTAAAATACATAGCGACGTGCATATTGAGTCAGTTCCCGCTGCACTTAGGATTTCACGTAGTTATTCTGATTGTACATAAAATTCTTAAAATAAATTTTTATATTGGGAAATGGATAAATTATTTTTAAATGTTCCTTCTGTTACTTTTGGAGCTTAATTTTGAATTGTTATATATTGGATTTGTATTTTCGTGTTGTATCCGAACGCGACGATATTAATTATCTAACAGTTCTAAGAAAGTGCCATTTATTTTGTGTGTTTGAAACCGTACGCAACGGGTACAGATATGTGTGATCTTATCATGTTTGAAAGATCTGTTTAATAAAGCCTTTGATGTTATTTCTGGCTTCGCAGTGGAATCGTATTTCTCTGCCACCCAGCGAACGATGGCGAGGCTAACTGTACAGAGCGTGACCATCTTATTCGCAGCGGGGCACAGTTTCCTTTGTCAGCTTGTAATATGCCACAAATATTTCCACCTCACGTTTATTGCCGAGTTCCATTGTCCGACGGGCAAGTATTCTCGCACCGCGACTCACATTCTTTACTGCTCCACATAATTTTTACAATATAATCCCTCCTTTGCAGTTCATTTGAATCAGAAATACTTTTCCACTTCAAAATACTAGATATGTTTATTCCGTTTATTGCTTACTTAGATTATTAGTTACATATTTCCCATATGAGCTTTTCTCTTTTTCATATTACCAGAATCTCCTCGAATAAACGGTAATATTTACAAAAGTTTCTTTGTGTAATTTCAAGAGTTATTTTTTTGCTCTTCAAGGTCTTAGAGATAAATACTGCGAATATGAGTATATTGCTCCATCTGACATATTTTTATTGTTCGCGTAAAAATTCACCGTTGTTGTGTAAGCAACTCTCTGGTTTACTATTCAACGGCTCAAGGTCGCTCTCTCTCTCCCCGCCGTGTATCTCCCTCTCTCTCTCTCTCACTCTCTAATTGAATTTGACTCACAGCGTCCCAAGAAAATTGTAACGCATTCATCAGCTTACTGTCCAAAAGTTTCCAGCTTCTGTGAAGAAGTTTTACTTCACTAACTTTTTTACGCCTGTTGACTAAATTGCGCTGTCGCTATGATTGCATCAGCTGATCATATTTCCTCAATTCAGTATTGAATCAAATTACGTCTTAAAATAAGTTATGAACTACAGCAATAAATTAAACACTTCTTTCTTGGTTTGTGACCGCGTATGTTGTACCTCATCGTGATTTATCGCCGAAATAAAACGGAAACTGAACAGCTTTGAACACATTTCGTTATACGCCCACTTCACGAATTAATAGCCTTTAAATGACTTGGCTGTTATCTAAGTATTATATTATTATTTAAAGTGGTTAACAATATAACCGAAACAAACTACGTTTATGGGAAGGCTTCTGCAGCATTCATTTGGCTTGGAAATGTGTTTCAATTCAGAAATTTCTGGGTACAATGTATTCCCATTTCCAATGTCATTAAACGTGTAAAATATTGTAAATACCACATAAATCTGTGTAACCGTAAATATCTAATTTAACGATTTAGTTCCCAATGGCACGTAATTAATAAGTTGTTGTCCGTTGGTGGATGACTTTCTCATTGAAGTATTTTTTAATCTGTCACACAATGGAGAATAATACTTTTATGAGACACTAAATAACTTGATTGGTAATCAAATTTCGAAGAGGTTTGTAAAGCAGGCTTCATTAACGGGGAAACCTCCCAATGTCGTTTGATAGAGATCTTTTGTCTCTGTAATAGATTCAGCGCCTAAAATTGCGTACTCAGGGAGGTCTAATAATTTTTCATTAATTCCAACTTCCCCCCCCCCCCCCGTCAACTGTGCGATGTTATCAGCGTTTTCTTGAAACGGAACGCGGAATGTGACACGTAATAATAGATCTTTCGCAGAAAAACCGCTGGAAGATGGTTATTAGTATATGAGAAAAGGCCGGGTAATTTGAACCCGAAGTAATCGGTTACCTCAAGCGTGAATAGCAAAAAGCGATGTTTGCTCACTTCACAATATGAGTTCGGAGCCAGGCCCTTTAATTGTAGATTGGCATAAAATACCAAGGTACGGCCACACCTGTTTAACAACCTATATCACCGCTTATTGTTCTGTAAAGAACACGCCCAATTAGACGGCGATTCGTTACACAACATCAGCGCTAAGTGTTACTAATCGATGACAAAAGGCTGGTTTTTATGCGGCGAATTGCACCAGCTCTCTTCACAACGACACTCAGACATCCGGATGTTACGCCGATGGAGTCGTTAACTCACTCGGCCCTAACAAGATAATTACTTTCAAATAAACTCTTATAAATGCTGGAATGCTCGAGCTCAATTCCCCGAAATTCTAAAATTTCCAAGAAACATATCGTCCAGAACAAACAAAATTATTGAAAAATCAGACATGAAATATTTTAACGCAGTATATTTTGTCTGTTGCTTTATCGTCTAAAATGATCCCATCTTATTACGAAATATAACTTTCTTCGGTTTTATAATCAAACACTTCCTACCGGAACACTATTACATATTTCATACAATTTAAATAATTACTCATTTACAGACGTAAAAAAGTTTAGACGACATTGGACTCACTAATTAAATTTAATTGTATTTAATTTTCCTAAAATCGTGAATAAAACCTTTTCAGTTGGTCTTAGTTACAATATAATCATGTTTTCCCAGAAACAAATAATATCCTTAATATGTTCTTGTATGTTACAACACACACTGGACAGTAATGAATTTGGTAATATATATATATATATATATATATATATATATATATTTACTATTTCATAAAAGAAAAATCAGACATGAAATATTTTAATGCAGTATATTTTGTCTGTGACAAGATTATACATATATTAATGGCCACACACAGACAGTGTGGACGTAATAATTAAATTATTACATGACAAAACACGTTTCGTTGACCTCATCTGGGGAAGACAACACGGACAAAAATAAACAAAGGACGTATATCTAAATAAAATTAACAGAGATATTAGTAATATTTCGTAGGTTCTACTATCTTTTTGAGTCCCCTTGTAACACGTTAATTGTATATTTATATTCTCACTCCCTTAATTCAAAACTGTAGTTGATATCTTGGTCACCAATGGCTACCCTAAGGGTTTCAATAATTTTGTAGTCTTTATTTTATGTTGAAAACACCTATTTTCTTCCACAATAATTCAAAAATCGTTATACAGACCTAGATTTGATTTTTTTAATTCCACAAAACAGTTTCAGCAGTTTATACAAGACCATCAACATCAATTAAAAAGCCACCAATTCACTATACCTGCTTATAAATAATTGCAAAGACTCAATTCTCATAAATGACGTAATCTAATACAGTGTATTAGCTAAATTGCAACGATTTCACTGCAGTCTATGTAGGACAAAGGAAAGGAGTCTTAAATAACATAATTATAGGACATATAATGAACTATAAACTACGAGATGATAAACGTTAGTTGATAACTTAACACTGTAATTTGAACAAGTGATTTTTATAATAATGAGATTGAAGTATCATTCCAGAATAATTTCTGAATTAATTCTGATTATATTTAGTAAATATACTACTAACGTCCAAAGTGATTTGTCATAAATTGTGTAATGAACAAACAATTTAAATAATATATTTGTATAACATTACATTTTAAACGTAGTTAAAAGTTATTTAAATAAGATATCGTTTTTATCCCTATCACAATGTTGTAAGTTTTAATAAAATGGAACAAAAATATATTTAAAATCAAGTCATAAATTTTCAACATTCTTGAAAAATATATTAAATGTTACTAATCATAAATAATTATGAACCTATTTATTTATTTTAAATTTAATTATATATTTATACTAAACATTTATTAGAATTTTTTAAAACATTTAGAAAATATATATGAAAAGTTAATTATTTATGAGTTTAGTGTATATAAGTAAAATATTATTTTTAAATTGTTTAAATTATTTCTGATTCATTGAATTTAACTGACCAATTTATTAAGCGTAATTACACAAAAAATAATCCATTCATAAAATATGAACTCAGGATTAATTATTTTTATTTAAATCTATATAATAAAAAAGGATGTATATTTGAATGTATGTTTGAGTTTATTTAATCTCTATACATACTTAAACGCGTGAACAGATTGCAACGAAACTTGGTACGGATATTCTTAAAACACGAGAAACGGTACGGTGGGGGTGAGAATCTCATAGCACAAATAGGGAAAGAATTATAATTTTAAAAAGTTTTCATTTTGTGTTAAATTACTGCGCGCCAAGATACCATGACGTCACGCGATGGAGACACGTTACTACGTGACGAACAAAGGAAATAGTTCCAGTTTCATTGAATAAAAAGTATAATTTTATCCTGTAACACTCCATCGAATGACGAAAAAACACAATACGAAATATTTTATTACCCTTGCGGAAAATTTAAGTTAATTTTCGTGCTGTATGAGTGACTCCAATATGGCTACTATTTATTTGCATTGTGAATCTAGCTAACAATTTCATCAATTTAATCTTATGCAATGTCTGAAGACTGACGGACAATTATATTCTACAATACTTAAGGCGTATATTTAAGAAGAAACTCTACGGTATTTTGCATTGACGCAATAAAATTCAATGTATTTTTAGCTGTTAAATTAATGCACTATCGGTCGAAAGAATGTATGGAACTAGGAACAGTTAGATTTAGGTTAAATCACT
The DNA here is from genome assembly GCA_037074705.1 of Zhengitettix transpicula. Lineage (NCBI taxonomy): Eukaryota > Metazoa > Arthropoda > Insecta > Orthoptera > Tetrigidae > Zhengitettix > Zhengitettix transpicula. Next base: position 7,972,344 of record CM073595.1, read on the forward strand.
TCTTGACTAAAGATAAATATAGAATTAAATACTTTTTCGGGTTTATATAAATAAGTACACGGGCAACGCCGGGCACACAGCTAGTTATTGAATAAAATATTATTCTGTTTTTTTTTGTATCAATGGAGTTTTCGACTGAGTGACAATTTACAAATTAACGATGTAAATCTAATTATACAGTAAATAATGCTGTAACTAGAATGTCGAGCGTTGCCAATCAATTAAATATTGACTTATTTGGAATGCAACATTGCGAATTGCTGAGATAGGAAGTGAATTTAATTAAGTATAATTGTAAAGGAACATCTATTTGTTATATAGTTATAAAATTTATATTTGTTAAGCCATTGATTATTAAATAAATATATATTTATAAATAAAAATGAGTGTATGTATGTATGTATGTTTATTTTTTCCTTATAGAAATCTACACCCGTGAAGCAAATTTAACCAAATTACGTATACGTGTTCTTTGCGACCAGGAAAGAAACACTGTTTGGGTGAGACGCGTCTACCACCCCCAGAAGCGGGGGTGGACGGGGGTGGAAATATTTAAACGTGCTAAAACAGTCGATATTTCGGTCGGATAAATATATTCAGATAACATCTGTAAAAACACTATCAATATCTGTGACCCCTAAAAATAATTTTCATCCTCTACTCCCTGGGGAAACAGCACCCTTAGCGTTTGGGGTGGAGAATACAAATCTATACCGGTGGAGCAAATTTCGCCATATTTCGTACATGTGTTCTTTGCGACCAGGAAACAAACACTGCCGGGGTGAGACGCGTCCACCACCCATATCAGTTTTAAGAACCAGGACGGCCTTCCTAACGTCGTTATTATTAAAAGAGGAAATAATGTCATACGAACTCTGAAAACGGATAATTTACAACGTATTATGGAACAGAAATAACCATATTATCAGGAGAATTGGGCGCAAAACGTCGAACAAAAAATATGTACACAATGCCTGAGGAAAAGAGAGTGGTAAGGAGATGGAACTTAGGTTCAATAAAACTAGTTCATAAGAATTAGATAAGAAGATTACGTCGAATACATGATGTCAATACAAATTTCACAAAAATAATAAAATGTGAGATGGAAGGTTCCTGGAACTAATCCTGTCAAGGGAACGAGCAGAATTCAGATGAATTCACTACATACTGTAAAGGGTTGGTTTCAATCAAATTAATTCCTTCAGCAGTTTCTTTGATACATTTATAAAGTCATCACAATTTTTCCCATAATTTAACTTCGTTTGGGGACAATTAAATGCTTTTATTTGTAATATAATAAGATTAATATTCTTTTTACGGTAATTTTTATATATTCCCGAAAAAAACGTTTCATGCCCCCATGTTTGAGACCTTGCTGTAAAACTATTTTTTTTTCCTGTTTAATATTTCAATGGAGAACTTTCGAGCATCGAACAAAAGTAGTCAGTCTGTATGCAACTTTTTGGATTCGCCATTTTCGTACAATGCAACCTGAAATAGTTAACAAGAGCAATTGAAGTTAGAAATTGTTGAAAGTTTTCTCCGCAGCACGCACCGTACTCATTAACACCCTTTGCGTGCACGTTTACGACTCCTTCTTGAAGCCATGTTCCTTAGAAAATCATTACATCGGTTGTTTTCTACTCTTTTTTTCCCCTGCGAGCGCACGTGGAATACACGTAAATTTAATTGTCAAACTCTTGTAGTTTGATAACACAAGATTAAAAGCTGTCACGGAGCTATCGCGAACATTTAAGAGGTTTTGTGGGAATAAGGAAAACATATTGTTGGGGGAACAATCAAATTAAACACTGCTTCACGGTCACTTTCCTCATGGAATTCTTTAAACGAAAAGAAATTATTATCTATAATTATTTTTCTTTTGCTTATGCTGCGGCAGAATTCTCCCAATATAAAATATTTAATAACTTCTATTAGTAATCCGCAGAAAAAATAATTGTTGAAAGTAGATTTCCCGGTTAACATTACATTAAAGAAACAATTTCCCGCGTAGCGCATTAAAATTTCAAGAAAATTAACAAATTTCTTGAGCTTTTTTTCGTCGGTGTAAAGATTTAATTGAAAAATAAAACGAGTTTTTTTACAAATTTAAAAGACTATTTAATCTAGTGTGGAAAATAAGTTGCGAGAATTGTTCCATTTGCTAAATTGGACAAAAGTTTATTAGTAAAACTTAGGAACAAATAATATTGTAATAATTTTAAATATCAACTGTACACACTTGCAGTTGTCCTAAAACAAATCTCGGGAACAAAAATTATACTTTCAATAGATCTAATTTATAATAAATATATACTGCGAAAACAACAAAATTCCCAGATATTTTCACTGAGTTTAATTATGACAAGACGAGCAGCGACATCCATATAACCGGATTTGACTTGTCCACTGGTTATCATTATCAAAGTATTCGAGTACTGTAAATATTATTCGTTTGGCTTCCTTATGAAACACTTGTATCGTTCCGAGGGTTACATCCACGTCTGTCGGCTGCAGTTGCCAAATTTCTCTACACAGTGGAAAAATTTAGCAACCGTTGCATACCTCCCAGGGTAACACTTGAATGATTCCAATTGTCCGAGGTCGGAGGAAAACTTTCGCAATTATTTGTTCTTAACGGGTCACAGTTTATTTATTCTTGCGATTCAATATTTGGTAATTAATTATAGATACACCACTACTGATAAAAATTGAAAAATCTGTAATTAAAATAAAATGAGACAAGATTCATTGTGTACAGAATAAAACTCCATAGTAGAAAAAAAATCTTCAGAACTTACCTAACCAGTAATTCGGTCACAATATTTTGTTTAAGAATACTTGTTTAAAAATTATTTTTATACTAGACGTATTAACATATTTTAGTTTTGTAAAATATATATTTTTTTATATTTATAAGAAAATATTGTTAGTTTTCAACTGTAAATTAATTTTTACTTTAAAAATTAATTTCATAAACAAATCAAACTTTGTATTTGTCTACTTTCAAAATGGTTGACAATGAAAGCATCTATGATCTTAATTAATTATAGAAATGATACACTTAATTAACTGAAATAGAATTTAATATAAAATGGGAGATAAATTAACTGGGTACAAAATGTGATACATTAATACAAAAACACTAGCTTCCTACATTAAACCAGTCAATAATATTTTTCAGAAAAGAATTATTAAGTGACAAAAAAAATTCAGATTATAATTAAAAATTTTACTTTTAAAATTTTTAAAATAATATATTTTACATTTATAATAATATATTTGTATTACATTCAATTTTAAAAGCTGTTTCAAATCAGACACGAAATATGTATTAAAAAAATTTAGGGTATGTAAAATAAATAAGAAATTACATTTTGTGACTTTTAAAAATAGTTAATAATAAATAAATAAATTATATACACAATAATAATTGACAATCAGAATTTATTATTCTATGTGCTGACTCTTCATTGACGTTGGCTCTGATTATGATAGAAACACAACATCCTCGTCGGTATTTGAACCAGGCACTTCTGTGATGCGAGGCAATGACGCATTCATATATAAAAATGAAATATATAAGTCTAGAAATATAAAAAAATTTCGCCAGTAACCGTGACCCAAGTGAAGTTCAAGTATTTCAATGGAAAATGAGCGAATCAAATTGAAAACATCATGTTGTTCGAAGTATTGTCGAATAAAATTTATTTGATGGAAACGAAGTTCCTATTCTGTGTTGTCGTTCTTTGGTAAGTATATGCAAATATTTTAATTCACACAATTTATTTTCTATGTACAGAATCTGTGGACACTGAGAGGGACCACCAGCCGAGTGAGTGTGTGTGTGTGTGCGCGCGCGCTCGGCACGGGAACAACAGATGACAAGCGCACGAATTATAATTTCCTTAGGGCAAGGGGAGGAGTAAAGAACGTAATCATTGGCCCCACAGCGTTCTGCGGCAAAACTACTGACGACTTATGAAAGTTAGATGAGATCCAGAAATTACGTGAAATGAAGCAAAGCACGCTGTTTCTTCGTTCTCAGGCGGAATCTCGAAATGTGAGTCCTTTTTTCGCATTCACTTTTTATTACTGACGCTGTACAGAACTTCGAGACGTCCATTATTATATTTTTTTTTTGGTATGCGCTGCATAATTTGCGCCGGAAACGCCTGGAGTTTACAACATTAGGTCAGATAATTTGCTATTTCTGTGACACGTGAAGGCAAAAGTCCACGATCCAGTGTTGTGATTATTTACCAAATATTGAATCGCATGAATAAACAAACTGTGACCCGTTAAGAACAAATAATTGCGAAAGTTTTCAACAGACCATTGATACAGTAAAAACAAAAACAATAAAAATCAAACTCGAGAACTGACCCAGAAGATGAAAACAAACCGTTTGACTCGTGGATTTAAAGGTGATTATAGCCAGACGCAGTATGGAAGGCCGGATGTGCACATGCAAGCCATCACTCCCTACCCTTCTTGCGCCGTCAATTGGAATCATTCAAGTGTTACCCTGAGAGGTATGCAACGGTCGCTAAGGTTTTTCATTATGTAAAGAAATTTGGCAACTGCAGCCAACAGACGTAACCCTCGGAACGAGACAAGTGTTCCATAAGGAATCCAAACAAATAATATTTACAGTACTCGAATACTTTGATAATGATAACAAGTCAAATCAGGTGATATGGATGTCGCTGAGTTTATTATTCACTAGCTGGGTTCCCGGCGTTGCTAGGGGTTGTCATAATTAAATTCAAATGAATTTATAAGTATATCCAAATGAAGGGCCGTGTTTCTACGTGAGTAAACATTGGGTTTCTTTTCTCGAACACAGTAAAGTTTCCAATAATACTCTGCGTCTGAACTTCATTAGGATAGACAGAGGATCTGATTTACAAAATAGGATGAAATCGAATTTTGTGTGTTGATCGAACATTTTAATTTATGCATGGAAATTTGCCTCAACAACCTAAAGGCTGGTAAACGCTGCGATGATTTGCTGCTTCGATTAGAATGATTAATCAGGTGCATATCAAAAGTATTAGAAAATTTTGACCTTCCGTACTGATCGATAAACTGCGTATATGGGAATTATATCTAACAGAAAAAAGTTTTGCAAAATGTTGGCGCGGAAACTTTAAATTAAATAAACGCTTGGAATATTGACATCATTACTTTTACGTTTGTCCGTAGTTATGGAACATAAATTTATTATTTTTGTTTATACATTTCAATCTAACAGTTTTTTTAGGTCACGATTACAATGAGACATGAACAGTGCAATTTAAACGTTTTAGAAAATTAATAATGATAATACATAACAGGTAGAAAAATCTTGACATCCGTTCTAGAAATAGTCCCAACAGTTCTCCGTATTTTTCGTTTAAAATGCGTATGCGAATAGTAAAATCTTTATATGGTCATAAATACCGCTATTGTCATGGCTGTAGGTTTGGAGTCAAAGAATCTAGAAAGCCCGTCATGAATATTTGAATTATATCCCTTTGTTCAACGTTTTTATGTTGGTGCCCGAAGAAGTTCCAAGTCTACCATATGGTTTGCTGCAAGTAAATGAGTCTTTAATCAGAGGTGAGGGCAGCGAGTTTAGTCCTAACATCGTTACTCGGAGACCACACAAACTTTCCCGGTCTCTCGAACTCTGACCAATACCAGACTTCTCACTTTTACATGCTAGCCGCATGCGAACAACGAAAATCATTTAAGTGAATTAATTGTTTATAGTACATATATATATGCATATATTGTAAAAATTATAGCAGGATATTCAACTTGCAGGATGAAAATTATTACCTTAATAAGTAGTTAAATATATTTATAATTTTCTATGGATATTCTGAATTTAACGAAAAATAATTATATGTGGACAAACTTTTCGTAACAGTAAATTTTTAAACTGCGAGTAATTGCCAGTATTTTTGCTAATTTTCATATCCACTTTCGTAAGAAAAATTGAGGAAGACTTCCTGAATGCAACACGCAACACACATTCTATTCGGTGTATTTATTCTATGCTGATTACCGATGAAAGAACATAACAAGGTGTCTTACCAGGAATGCACTTTTCGCAGAGTTTCCAATTCCAGTTACTCGTCTCTCTGATCGTATTTTATTTCGTAACTATATTAATATTTTATTATAAATATCCCAAAACTGTTGTAAATGTAATATTCAAAATAATTTAGCCTACAGAAAAACAGTGATTTTAGTGATTTTAAGTGCAATATTAATTGAAGTGCTATCAATTATTAACCTGCTGACTGTTGATATAGTTGCATGGTTTAAGGCAACTATAAGGGCTGGAATATATATATATATATATATATATATATATATATATATTACCAAATTATTGTCCAGTGTGTGTTGTAACACACAAGAACAATTTTACAGGAAAATATTAAAGATATTATTTGTTTCTGGAAAAACATGATTATATTGTAACTAAGACAAACTGAAAAGGTTTTATCCACGATTTTAGGAAAATTAAATACAATTAATTTTTATTAGTGAGTCAAATATCGTCTAAAATTTTTTACATGGACGTCTGTTAATGATAAATTGTATGAAATATGTAATAGTGTTCCGGTAGGAAGTATTTGATTATAAAACACAAGAAAGTTATATTTCGTAATAAGATGGGATCGTTTTAGACGATAAAAAAGGTAACCAAAATTGATGAATATATTGCATTAATGTGCATAATGGTTATTTCAAGACAGAATCATCCCTTTCGATAACATAAACTATTCCTTGATCCTTACAATATTGTTTGTTTCAACTGGAGAATGGATGAGAATAAATATTGCTTGACAATCAATCAATTCTTAATGATAGGAACATACGTAAAACTTCTGAACATTATGAAGGAGGGGGGGGAGTAGATAAATACATCAGCTGTGACAGAGTTAACTTCAAACGTACAAGGCTATGAGAAAACTAAAACAGATTCGTTAAGAAGTTTTCTCTCGTGCACGTTATTATTAAAATATCACCTCGCGACAAAATAAAAATATTTTAATGCAATGTACTATTACGAACTTGTGAAGGTCAACTTCTAACTTGCAGATATGTTCAGTAAATATCTCAAAATTAAAAAAAAAACGTTACGCGTGTTACGAAATCCGTTCACTTCAGCAGATCGAAGGTCAGACTTGCGTTTCCTGAGTAACAAAGAATAGCTAGTTCAGTACATCAAACCACAGTAAACGTAATGGACGATTCAGCTCCAATCACTTCCGCAGTAACAATGAACTGTTAACGACGTGATTACGGAACAATGTATCCTGATTCACTCGCGATCGGGCCGGGGAAAAAAAATCACCTTATTTACTATGCAATTCTCGGATCACGTTGGTCAGGCTTGTTTCTTCCGACAACAACTTGCTGGGAAAGTGTTTATTCTCAAATGTTATTCTATTTTCCGAAACTCATTTTTCAGTTAAAATATATTTTGGAGGATAATAGATTTTTTAAAAAATAGAATCATCAATTATTTGTATATAAATAACAGTATACGGACCATTTTCATGTTTCGCTCATCAGGATACGTAAAAAAAAACCAGCGAAACTAGGACCTTTTTTATGGTTTTATGGGGGTGGCAGACGTGATCAATCGTTGACACGTCTTGAATCTTGCCAAACCAATACTTATAAATTGATAACCAAGTCTCTCATCGGCAATTTTGGATTTAACTGATATTATAAATACGGTGAATATGCACTTTTAAGGAAAATAATTCTTTTAGGACCTACGTCACATGTTTGACTTCACGATTATTCCACAAAACCTATCGTGTCAGACAGTTTCTACAATCAATTCTGTGGAAATTTGTCTGATTTAAGCTATTGTTACAATGCGTGGAAACTATTTAGAATTAAGGGATGAATATTTATTAGATCGTGCTGCGGATATTTCCATTTGGTGATGAATTCCATGTCGAAATTTGGAAAATTTACCAGGGTGTTTTTATTTTGTTAACCAACATCGTGGTTTCTATTAATAATTTGACATCAGCCAGTTAAAGCAAAACAATTGTACAGAAACGTCGTTATTACCTCAGGTGGTGATTTCAGTCCTCTTAAATCGTTTAGCGAAGGTCAATATCCTGCAAATTATGTAGAATTTTACAGCAATGTATCTTTTCGTTGGTTATCGATCTAGAGCCGTGAAGTATTTACTAGGTAGTTCACCGGATCATCTGTTCGCTGTTCCCATGATACTTATTCCGGATCGTTCCCTTCGGAAGATGTCCTTGTATGAGATGACTGTCTACACGTCGCCATTTAAGCTTAGGATATTTGTCTTAAGGATGGCATGTAATTATGTGTGACACTTCTCGGCGCTTCCTTTATTAAGGTTGGAGCTTCCATTTTCTTAATGTCCAGAGCAACTAAGGAGCGGGCACCTAAATGCTGTTCTCAAGCACACCGAACATTAGCGTCGCATTATCATCAAACAGCCAGGTCAATAGCTTTTCGTGAATTCCTGGAAAGGACAACGCACTAGGCAAAGCTGCTTCTCTTAAAGAAAGAATACGCAACAGGGTGATTGACGAAAAGTAGGTGTGCCTCCGATACCGGGATTTTTCGATTACGCTTGGAGAATGGCACGACGAAATTTACAAATTTATTCAGCTAAGGCGAAAATTCGTCATCAGTGTGGTGAAGGATATTCAGTTGAGTTAAAGAGATTTTGATTTCAATTTAATTTAGTTAAAATAAACAGATTACATTTATTTAAGTTTTAATTAAAACAATAAATTTCAATTTTACCACTGTGAACAAAAAGAAAGGTGAATTTATTTATAAAATATAAATTATTTATTTATTCTTCGAAATTAATTTCATCACCTTCAAAGTAATCCCCATCCGATAAAACGCACTTTCCTCCAACGCTTTTTCCAGTCCACGAAACAGTCGTAATCGACATTTTCCGGTATAGTCTTCAAGACCTTCTTCGATTCGGATTTTATCTCCTCAGTCGTGTCAAAACGGCGTCCCCGAATTGGCCTTTTGAGTTTGCTGAATAGCCAGAAGTCGCACGGAGCCAAATCAGCCGAATACGGTGATTGCGGAACGATATGAGTCCAGTTTTTCGCAAAAAAGTCGCGAAGAACAAATGCAGTATGACATGGTGCATTATCGTGATGAAGGAACCAAGAGTTGTTCGCCCATAATTCCGGCCGTTTCAGACGAATAGCTTCACGCAAACGACGCATAACGCTCAAAAAATATTCTTTGTTGACAGTTTGGCCCGGCGGAAGGAATTCATAGTGCACCACACCACGATAATCAAAGAAAACTGTCAACATGATCTTGATTTTCGGTCTTGCTTCACCTTTTGCACGATATTCGCTGGATTAGTCGGTGGTTTCAGGGTCGTATGCGTAAATCCAAGTCTCGTCTCCAGTAATGATGCATTTCAAGTGGCCCTGATAGTCAGACAGCAAAGTTTCACAAACATCAACGCGACGCTTTTTTTTAAAAAAAAATTGAGCGATTTTGGCACCAATCGAGACTTGACGCGTTTGAGACACAAAACATTCTTCAAAATGTTTTGGGCTGAGTCAAATGATATTCCAACACTATCAGCGAGATCTCTAATTGCTCATAGACTATTTTCAAGCAGCAAATCTTAGATCTTTTGGACGTGGCCCTCGTCGGTAGACGTTGATGGTCGACCAGAGCGCGGTTCGTCTTCAACGCGTTCTCGGCCCTCTTTGAACTCGTTGTACCACTTATAAACGTTTTTTTGTGCCGTAGTTTGATCACCAAACGCCTTCCGCAACATTTTCAACGTGTCCGCACAAGAATATTCGTTCCGCAAACAAAATTTGATACAAGTCCTTTGCTCAACAAAATCACCCATTGTAAAAATCGAAAATTTCACTTTTGGTTGTTTACAAAAACACGTGTAACTCGGAGATAATTAATATTTGCCAAGCGTCTGTTTGTTAAAAGATTTATAGACAGTCCTACCAACCTAGGGAAAAAAATTAACCTGCCTTCCTAATATCCGGGAGTTTTATATGACAATTTCACCTTACTTTTTGATCACAGTGGTATAAATTTTGAATATGAATTTTAATTTTACACTAACACCGACGTGTAGAATATAGCTCAAATTATATTACGAAACAAATTAATTGAAACGGAAATGATATTACATTGGCATCTTGGCCTCAGTCAGGAGAGACAAAGAATCTTCTTCGTAGCAACTTAAGGACAACGTGGGCGGACAACAATTTGAATGAACTCAAATTGGCTGGGAAAATCATATTATTTGTATGGACACCATCCCTCCAAAATATTGCCGGGATAAAGCAGCTGATGATCTAGCAAAAGCTGCAGCAATCGCACCACTTACACCTCCCCTTAGCCTAACGAACACCCGAGAAGACACATGGATATTCTTACGGAAGAATATCGACCAACTGTGGGAAATTACAAGGAAGACTCTCAAAACCAGCCAACTCAACATACTGGACAAGTTCGTCCAGTTCTCAGCGGATGGTAGTGACAACCTTCTAGACAAGTTCTCGACTGAGGCGCCTTTTCTGGGCCTTCAGATTGATAGTAATTGAAAGTGGACTCACCACATAGATCTGCTTGCCGGGGTTGTTATTGTCTCAGAACCTTAATGCAACATGTTGACACCAGCACAACGAAAATGGTGTCCTTTGCGTATTTTCATTCCCTCGTGTGTCATGGCATTGCAAATTGGGACAATTGCTCCAGTAGCTTTGAAATATTTAAGTTACAAAAGATTGCCATAAGAATACTTCCTAATAAGGATACTAAATCCAGTTTTTCAAAAGTCTGCGAATATTAACTCTTTCCAAAGTGTATTTTCGCGAAATTTTAAAGTTTGTTAAGCGGAACGAGAATCTTTTTCAAACGAATGGCGAGTCTCACGATTATGAAACTAGAAATCGCTCAGGTCTAAGATCTTTGCTCTCTACCAGAGAAGTATTCACCATTCAGGGATAGTTTTATACAATAGTCTTCATCCAGATGTTAATAACTACAAGAGTTTTGCGATTCATTGTAAAAAAAAATCAACTGAAAGGTGCCTGTGTTTTACTCAGTGCAGGAGGTTCTCGATCGTTCCACAATTAATTTTTTAAAAAAACTGCAGAAGTGTTGAATGTGTTCCTAATAAAACTACTTATTTCATAACTTTCTTAGTCTCTGTTGGTCTTTTCAGCTCTTTTGTTTGTTTGTTGCATGTACGAAGGGCCTGGAGTTTGCAGATTCCTCGTCGCTCTGTTTCGTGAAGTGACTTGTCCGTCGTTTGTGTTTCCTCCTAGTGTGCGTGTGTCAAGCTTTGTGTTTATTCCTGTGTGATGTGTAATTATATATTTTATGATACTTAATTCTCGAATCATTAATTATTTACTAGTACATATTCAATTTTTTTATTAGAACTGTAAATATTATATTATACCCTTAGTATAGTTAAAGAATTATTATTTTTATTATTATTAATATATTTTACTTATGTTGGACAGGGAAATTTGTGTTCCCGAATTTTAGTATTTTTAAGTTAACTACTAATTATTTATAATTGTAGCATTTTATGTATTGACGTATCCTATTTCCTCATACGAGGATAATGGAATAAAATAAATCAAATCAAAAGACTACACAACAACGTTTCGGACATCAACTTCCCACCCGGTATTGCTAGAAGTGAACAAGCTGTAATAACCAGAATCCGAACTAACCACTCGGATTTAACTCACTCGTACCTGTCTCTAAATCCAATCCCCCCAAAGTGCGAATGTGGTGAAACACAACTTTCAATTATGCATATACTAACCAAATGCAAGATATTTGACTCTCCGTCCTCGATAACACAAACATACAGGAATTAAACAATTAATGCGATGTGCGAAAAAAAAGTATTATGTTATTTCAAAGTCATTAATTTATTTCTTCAATTATGAGCAGTTATTGTATAATTGTGTAAATATAAATATGCAAAACCCGTGTGAATTCCGAGAATTATTTATTGAACAACTTCACCGGGAAAGACTTCAGTCTTTGATCAGTTATTGTATATATCAACATAAGAATGTACCAGTCCGTAAGAAAAAAAAATTGTATAAGCAAGTTTCACATACCCAGGTAGTCGCTAATTACCACTGTACTAGATGCGACTATAAATAAAGATAATATAAAATAAATTCAAAAACAAGTATGTCGCTTAGAAGCTTTTCGCGAGTCACTATTTGTAGAAATTCCTTTATCGTTGTCTTGCAGAATTACTGGTGGAGATACTCTCATTCGTTCTGGCCCTCCTGAACTTGTACGGAACCGCGTGCTCGTTGGGGTTGGCGTAGTCACTGTTCTCGCGAAATAATAATGATTTTTATTACAATTTTGTGGGCGGTTGCAAGGAATCAAATACCCCCAAACTGTCCTAGAAAATAATTGTTTGAAATATCTCCCATCATGTGCGGGACCGTCAAAAATTTTTCCAAGCAATTTTGCCACACTAGCCCGGTCAGATACCGACCCTAACCAATGAAAAACATTCTCGAATAAGCGCCTTGCAATCAACAAAATTTAGAATAAATGATTTTTACTTTCCAGTGATAATAATATTACCCCATGATTATTGTTGTTTCCTTATATATATTGTAGCCTCACCGCTACCCTCTTTATGTTTTTTCGTTGATTATTCATGTTTGGGCGCCAGGTAATTTTTTGGATAAAATCACCAAAACAACTTTTTAATCTTTCATAATTTTATTTAATCGAACATGAGATATAATTTAACTACAGGGCGTGGATTATAAAACTTTCAAATCTACTTGGAGCACGTCCATCCTTGGTCGAGTCCAGTCTGGAACTGACCATTACGCTTCTCCCCTTGGCCGGCCTAAAACAACATCGCATTTCCGGCACCTGCATAAACACAACCCCTGCAGTCACCCCCGCCAAGGGCGCTCGACCGTACCTCGCAACAATCATGTTACAATATATATGTATATATATTTTCTTATTACACTTATTAATCTTTGTCTGGTAAGCGTGGTAAGATAGATAGATTTATTCACCATTAGCCCTCTTAAGAGGAAATAGGATTCGTCACAAATGTACAGTAGATAAATTACATATAAACAGAATTAATATTAACAGTAATCACTTCCTGGTATTCATCTCCTGTCGCTAGGAACGGAGAGATTTCGTCATGGATATTTACTAAAACGGAAAGCAGACGCAAGAAAAACGGAAGCAAAAGGGGAAAACTGGACAAACTATTTACATATTTATGGCATATTCGGCAATTTTGTAGGCAAGGCAGTTCAACGAATGTGAGACCGATTCAAAAATTCGTGTACGGAGTAATAAGTTCCATTTACAAGAAACGTTTTACACTCCTTGACGAATGCGTTGTAGTTGTTGATGTTCTTTATATGTTCAGGAAGGCTGTTAAGTAGTGAAGTTTATAAAAAAAAAGATAAATCTATATAATAAAAAAATATGTATCTTTGTATGTATGTAGGTATTTACGACGATTTCAATACATATTTATTGCCGGATATAATTGTCCCTCAGTCTTCAGACGTTACGAAAGATGAAATTGATGACATACATTCACAATGTAAACAAATTGGAGTCACTAATATGGCGCGAAAATTAACTTACATTTTCAGCAAGGATCGTAAAGTATTTCGTATTGATTTTTATTATCATTCGATGGAGTATTTCTGGATAAAATTATACTTTTTATTCAATGAAAACATTTCTGCTTCATTTCATTACGGGAAAAAGGAACTAATTCCTTTTTTCGTCGCTTAGTAACGTCTCTCTCTCTCTTGCGTGACGTCATGGTCTCTTGGCGTGCAGTAATGATCTCATTTTTCAATTATAATTCTTTCTACCTTTATGCTAGTGGGGGTTTAAATCCACACGGTACCGTTTCTCGTGTTTTGAAGAATATGTGTACCATTTTTCGTTGCAATATGCCCACGCGTAATTTTTTTTATAGAAATTAACGTAAATACATACATACAAACATACATCCTCTTTTTTATGATATTGTAAAAATTACAAATATAATGGATGGGCGCTTTTAAATGAACAACTATTAACTTTAAACAACTAACAAAATTTATTATCAATTTTAAAACAAGTATAAAATACACAAAATATTTGGGATATCAGGGTCTTGAACTGGGTTTGATAAATGGCAGAATTTATATAATCAAAATCACATTTACTTTTTTATGGAAATCGATGCGTCTGAACATAGACGAAATTTGTTGCGGAAGAAATAATACTAAAGATTGAATTTAAACAATTTCAATTTTATCAAGAAATAACGATCGCATTTTATCGATAATTAAATAATTAAAGAACGATCTGACTTTTATCTTTTAAACACGGTTTACAAATGATTTTAAAGTTTTTCTCTACTTACGGCCACCCAGGTCTCTTTTTAGCTTTTCGTGCACAATTTTGGGGACATCACTGATTCTAAGTACTCACAGACTCTAAATGTTCACAGGCTCTAATTGGCGTTGTTTGTTAGTTGGTTTAACACAAATTGGTTGGTTCTCGATGCTTTACTGCAACCTGGATTTGTAGATCTCGTGGATTTTTGTTGAAAATGCACCTCATTGGTTTTGTTTGTTGACTGAAGACTAGTTCAGTTTCTGCATTTTGATATAACAGCGTACATATTACTGGAACACATTCTCTCGTTCTTTAAATTAGACCTTTTTCATTCCCACTGCTGACTGACTAAATTGTTCAACTTTTCGTGTATTATAATTTTGTGCTCTTTACACCTCGCCGTTCATTGCCTGACTGTTCGTTCTTTTCATCTGTTCTATTTGCTGTCTGCTGCCCGACTGTTCGTTCGTCTCGTAAATTTTTAGCGCGTAAAACCTTCTCGACCGATCAACAATGCTTTCTTTGCCTTGCCGGTTTGTTGCGGCGTCCGCTATATCCACCAATAATTAGTCCTCTACAATTCAACCTTTCAATTAGAACAATGCCGTAATTATCAATTACTACAATATAGATAACAACTACTGTATTTTCTTCCATTGATAGAGAGATAAACTTTGAACCGTCGCCAGATGGTTCCCAAAAAACAAAACAGTTCTTGTCAAATTCGTTTGAACTTGAACATTATTGAGAGTATAATATCATATTTCTTTCTCTTGGAGAAAATATATAAGACTAGCAATAGAAACAGGATAGGGTGAGTAATTGAGAATTTGAAGGACGAAATAGCATATTCTTGTATACAGACACCTGATACGTCGTATTGACATGTGTATGGAATAAAATCGAATCGAGATTCCTAGTCTGGGAACATTAAATGACATCATTACAACCTCAGTTTGTTACCATGCGAATGTGCAGCGATATTATTAAAAGTCGTGGCGGGAAAATTTCGGACTCTAGCGTCAGATAAATTCAAAAGGCAGGAGAATAATTAAGAGATACATTTTTAGTGCTGTAATTTATAATACTTCAACGTCCGTACAGCAGTGGTTATTGCTCCTTTCCATTTTACGAGCTATTGTATGTCAGAATGGGTTCTCATGCTATATAATTTGCACAGGTCAGCAATTTGCAGAAACACATTTACATTAGTAACCGTGATGTATAAATTTTATAGCATATTTTCATTTAATGTTAGAAACGTCCCACAAATGTATCTTCTCTCAGTGGTTTTTATGTGTTTATTTCCCATGGAAGGTTTCTCTCTCTTGATCAATTGGGCCGACAATTTACTTATCAATATAATAAAAAAGGATGTATATTTGTATGTATGTATGTATGTATGTATTTACGTTGTTCTTTATACAAATTTTATCGCGTGGACAGAATTCAACAAAAATTGGTATATATATTCTGCCAAAATCGAGAACCGGTACTGTGGGGGTGAGAAACCCCTAGAATAAACGTGGAAATAATTATAATTGAAATAAGTTACGAATTAGTGTTAAATTACTGCGCGAGACGATGACGTCATAAGTTTTCAAGACGTTAACGCATCCTAAATATAGTTCTGTATTTCGTAATGAAATAAAGCAGAAATATTATGATTGAATAAAAAGTAAAATTTTTTCCAGTATTACTCCATCGAATAGTAATAAAAAACAATACGAAACATTTTACCATCCTTGCGCAAAGTTAATTTGGAATAGTTAATTACGCCGCTATCTTTGATAAAGCCAATATGGCGCCTTATAATACATTCAAATGTGTGTCGGTTGAGATTTATAAAATTTCATAATATAACGTACTATTGTATCCTGTATAATATTTCAGAAGATAATAAGATTTGTCTAAGGTACGACTGCTGAATTATGTGTTTGTAACTATTAAAGTATTGAAAATGACGTACGGAACTCGGAAAGTTTTTATGGTCGTTATTCAATTAATGCACTCTCAGTCAAAGGTATGTACAGAAATAGGAACATTTATATTGAATTAAAAGTACAATTAATTGTACTTTACGTAACGTATTTCTATAAATTTGTATAAATGTAAACAAATTATTGCGTGCAATTTGTGTCGCGAAACAAAAATTTGAGGTTAGGATAGCAATATTTGTTTTCCATTTTTGGGAACGACGTTGTAGATGTTCAATTTCTGAGAAATGAAGCTGAGCAAAAATATTTTGATTGAATAATAAGTATAATTAAATCTACCAATACCACATCGAGTGATAAATATAATTTATTATGAAAGGTTATACAATCCATGGCATTAATTTTCTTTTAAATAACTTGACTTTTGACGTGGAATATTTAACGGGATCAGGGACCAATATGTTTCCCAATTATATCTTGCAATACGCACTGGAAGATACATAGAATTATGATAAAAACAATACTTAAATGTTCAAAATTGATATTTTTTTATTGAAGACAGCGTATTTCGTAATGTTTTGCACATCTCGGGCAACGCCGGGCACCCAGCTAGTTTATAAATAAAAGTAATGAAACCTGCAAAATCGTGTGGAGTATGGGGGAGGATTACATTTATTGCAACGCTGCGTTTAAATTTACTTATAAAGTTGAATTCTGTCTTGTCCTCGTAGCGTGTTTCCGTGAAGAGGCAATATCTCTTGAATTCAATCCCCTTTTCGAGATTCCACGATGTTTGCGCAGTCAGCTCTTATTGCACCTACTCCTCTTAAGCAAATGCTCACCTTTGAAGCATCAAAGAGGAAATATTGAACCGAAAACTTACCTTGTAAAGTGTATATTGATGTGGTACTTCCAGGCAGTGCAGTCTCATTCTTCATTACATTTCCCATTCTTTACTTCTGAAGTGAAAAAATTAGTCGATCGAACGAGCAGAATTTAATGTCCGGTTTTTTCTACAAAAATGGACCGTTTTTTAATTCTTTCGAGGGTCACAGTCGTGAAGTTGCAATACAATATGAATTATCATATCGAAATAAAATAAATTTACAACGTCATTATTAAATATGTTTCTCCTGTCTTTTGAGACATAGGATGGAACGACCAGCTATTGAATTTCCTTTCAAACGTCAAATTATTGAAAAACGTGCACGGATTTGTGAATTATGAGAACCTGAATCGAAGTGCCTATAAAACGTAGTTCAGAAACTTTTATTGATATAAATTCAGTCATGTACAAAATAAAATACTGACTATGGAGACCGGAGAAATAAATTTAGCAGATTAATTCGAAAGTATTAGGTTTTTAGAGGCAAGACTAAATTATACCCTTGCGTCATTTTTTACATTCAGGCAATATATTTTTTAATTTCTTTTACTGACTAGGGCAGTTAAAAATTTAATTATTTGTCCTACTTCCATTTGTTCTGAAGCTATCACGACCTTGTACGCAACGGTACTAACAACAATATTATATTATTATGCTATTATTAATGGAAATATTTAACGACGTTACGACCAAATATTGGGACGCATTTCTATAAATATCTTGATGTAATGCTGTAGAAAATACAAAACCAAAAATTAATGATGGAACATTAAATTAATTTCACATAATTTATATTGAATATGCCTGTTATTGCTTTTAATATTTAATTTTCGTTAATTTTTTAATATATAATGTGTACTTAAGTTTTTAACTTCTCTCAACTATACATTGTAATTACCTGAAGAGATGCTAATCTAATGCCGAAACGTCATATTTTTTTGTAAAATTAATTTTTCTGACTTATATGAGTATTAATAATATATAAAACAACCGTCAGCCAGTTTGTTATTTATCTAATAAACAAACTAGATTGTACGTGTGTATGTAAGTTTCACATACAAATTTACACCCGTGGAGCAAATTTGACCAAATTTTGTGCACGTGTTACTTTTGAACCGGAAACAAACACTGTGGGTATAAGACACGTCTACCACCCCCCAGGGGCGAGGGGGGGATGAGTGTGGGTATTTTCAAACACGATCAAACTGCGGATATTGGGGTCGGATAAATATTTTACGGGGTCTATGAGAGAATGATAGTGTTTCCCCCTATGTTGTTTGAGTATAATTTCTACCCCTTTCTGTATTGTAGGGGAGCACCTTTAGGGATGGGAGTGGAGGGGCGTTACATATAAATAATGAAAAACCAACCGAGATTGGAGTTAATTATGCGGATATGGATGTCGATGAGTTTAATTATAAACAACCCGGGAAACGTAGGGTACCCAGCTAGTTAAAAAATAAAAATAAATCTCCAGATGCTTTCAACATATTTCTCATAATTATCTGATATTCAGGATAAGATAAAAATATTATGTTGTAAGGATGTCTGATAATTATCATTAAAACTAATATTGTCCTTATATTATTACATCAGATTTATTTTATAAAAATGAATATACTGAAAGAACCACACGAACATAAATTATAATTAGGATAAAAATTAACAATTCTACGTACAAGAAAAATGTTAAGAAATAATTTACTCGATTGGGAATTCTGATTTCGGTTTTCCCTAGTTCCCTGAAAATTTTCTTCAAAGAATGCTGGAATTTTATCTTTATGCAAAGTCAGAGAACATATTTTTAATAATAATATAATTTTTTTATAAGTGAAAATTAAAAGAGAAAAAATAATTAATAAATACTTTTATTACTCATTAGCATATTACTCACTATTACAGTGTGTCATTAAATAAATAAATTTTCGTTATTTTTCGATTTAGGTGGTCTGACTTATCATAATGACATGTTGACATAACGCCTGATAAATTTTGGAAACATTTACCAATACATTTTACTAATTCTGAAATATGAATGTCGTTTCGTTTTATACTTATATTTTTACCTTATATATGTTTCTTATGGTGTTTAAAATTTTTTAAGAAAGTTGAAATCATTTGTCGTTTCAACCTTGGATATTCTGTTTTCATTTATGTTGGTTCGATAATGCAATATTAACATGAATGATAACATCCTGGTACATACTGCAGTTAGCAGAAACTACAAGTGCAGTAAGAGAATTGTTCATCTGGATTATTCATCAAGGTTTCGACGTCGACAGCGAGGTTCGCGCAACGTTGTTTGTTTCTGTATAGTAGCAATTAAGAAAATCCCCAAATAGATCGCTCCTTAGGGGGGATTAGCTCCGCTTAATTGCTCCTAAGTCAACAGTAGCTCATTCCTGCGAACGCGGACGATATGAAAGCTGTTGTGTTTCACGGTAAACCTTAAAATATGGCCTGAATTAAACCGTGACCACTACTCTCCTGACACCATTGTACAGTTGCATGAATTTCGAAAGTGGGTTAAATTTATGTATCCCAGACGTGGATGTTCTGGTTTGGTTTCCTTTGCCATTAAACAGTAAAAACAACGTAACGTGTTAATACCGAATTGCAGACCACAAAATAGGCCGTCAATTATAACTTTATTGTATGCCAGTCATGTTGTAAAATAGTAACAGTCCACAATTCGGCTATTAACTAATTAACTTACACAATGTCGGTCCTTTTATCTGTAATGGTGTATTCGTGCAATATAAATTTACCACTGCATCACCCAAGATGAAATGTAAATAATTATATTTGCATTGAAAGGCTAATGAGGAAGTGCATTTTCATTCAGAAAATAAATACTAGAAATATATTAAAAATGGGATTTTACAAACTAATCTTTAACTTCCACAATATGCAGTCCTCGTCACAAAAATTTAGCGCCCTTTGTTGATGCAACACGCACAACTCAGGTCTTGCACTTATATTCTACTACTCACCTCTTATTTACTACTTTACTCCAATTATAAGAAGACTAGTGACATGTGCACAAATCACACACTTACTCGTTTTTAATATCTACTTGCCCCCATGTTTGTATTGTATAGATATTCTTCCTTTTTTAGTTTGACTTTTATGTTGACGCGACTATAAACAATAGTCTTCCTTATATTTCACCATTCTTTGAAGCAAATTTGCTGGAAACTAGGGAAAACCGAAATCAGAATTTCCCAATCGAGTAAATTATTTCTTAACGACGTTTTTATTGTACGTGGCATTGTAAATTTTTATCCTAATTATAATGTATGTACGTGTGGTTCTTTCAGTAAATTCATTTTTATAAAAGAAATCTCATGTAATATTGTAAGGACAATACTAGTTTTAATGATAATTATCTGACAATTTTTTTATCTTATCCTGAGTATCAGATAATTATTAAAAATATGTTGAAAGCTTCTGGAGATTTAGTTTTATTTTGTAACTAGCTGGGTACCCAACGTTTCACGGGTTGTTTATAATTAAACAAATCGACATCCATATCCCCATAGTTAACTCCAATCTCGGTTGGTTTTTCGTTATTTATATGCAACGCCCCTCCACTCCCATCCCTAAAGGTGCTCCCGACCAGTACAGAAAGGGGTAGACATTATAAACAAACACCATCAGGGGAAACACTATCAATCTCATAGACCTGGTAAAATATTTATCATATACATCTGAAGACGTCCCTATACAAAAGTATGAAACGTTAACTGTAAATTGTAATGTTTATGAAGATGAAAAGCTATGTTTTATAATTGTCAACTGGACTTACATATAAAAGTTCAACGTAAATTTGTCAATTTTAAAAGTAAGGCAATTTAATCACAGTTAAAAATTGTATTAAATTAAATTAATGGAAATTGTCAGAATTTATAAAGTTAATGAGTCAACCTTTTCTTTCAGGATAGTTACAAAAGAAGCTTTTTTTATGTTTTTACATAAGTAGATAGAATCCAAAAATATTACCTAATAATGTCCACCGTTAATGTTTCATCTTTTAAATATAAAAATTATTTTAATTTAGCGTATCTCATTATATATATATATATATATCTCATGAGGATTCCTTTTATTTATATATTGTCGTTAAATCTATCATTTACTGGATATTTATGATGCATATATTTAAAATAAGAATAAGGGAGGCAGTAATTATGGATTTTAGAAACTGTGCGAAAAGTGTACTCATCGTTATACCTGCTTAGGTCCACTATTTTTTTTTCCAGGAAAACTGCCACCCTCTAATTAAGGATTACAATGTTCCGTAGTACCTTTAAAATATTTAAATCTTCAACTAATTAGAAGAGATTATAATTAAAACCTTGAAATTAAAACTTAATAACTTGAAATTTCCTTCAAAGTTTCGGTACTTGTGTCTGATATGATTTGGAAGATTACATTTAAATCGGATTATTTCTGATGAATAAACCAAAAATAAACAGGAAAAACGAATCTCCCCTTCGACAACTCTACGAGAAGTACCTTATTTTGAAGATAAAGCTACTTAATATAGGCGCAAAATCTCCACGTATGTGCGCAAAAGTTTGAAGTTAGCTAAAAGTCTGACTTTAAACGTTTCGTGATCGTTCATTTTAATTTGCGTGTAATTCCAGCAGAAGTTTGATAGCCTGGAATCTGTCTTAAATATGTGTATGCGATGGATTTTTGTTTCTTGAAATAAGAACCTTATGATATATTTGTTAACGCTTTCATTATAATTTAATGACATTTTAGTTGAATTATCATTCATCAACGCGATTCAATCATTCCATTGACATTTTATTTTGAGCGGGTTATACGATAAAAGAATGGAAGAAAACTGGAAGGAAATAATAACATCCATCTAGAGCACAGCGCGAATAATGCAAACCCATCTTCGGTACAGAATGATTACGAAAACCAATGATCCAAGCCTGAAACGCCGTAGGCTCCAACGCTCCAAGCCACTCCAACTTTAAACTCACATTTCCACCCTGATAAAAGTCAAAATTCTCGCTACAGTATAATAGTTCATTCAATCTTAAATTTTCACTGCCCGGATTGGGTTTTGTTTCCGTTAATCAATTTATCTGCAAAATAGCAGCGGTTAATTTAAATAATTATATATTCGTGAATAAATTTCCTTCGTGCTGTTTCTTCCCTAACCGCCACTTGCACTCATTTATTTGTGAGTACAAACAATATTTTTCTGTCACCAGAACCATGTGCAACCTATATTCAAATACGTCAGACAAAAAAAAACACGAGAGACTGTTCTTTTCCTTGTTGTGTTTTGCGGAGCGACTGAATTGTTGATTCAGTTGCAGTGGGTGAGCAGTAGAATGTGTTTTCACATTTTTACATCTCAGGTTATATTTTTTACAACTTAAATATTGCTCACGAATTTTCAGGCTATTTGTGACATCTCATTTTACGCCAGTCATTAAATTTACATGTTTTTTTTACACTAATAATATTTAATTTGTTTATTTTTCGCGCGGTAAAAATAAGTATGTGATACTATACTGTTTATGTAGCGGGCCTCGAGCGACGGTTCTTTTCCGCTGGGATTAGTGTATTTTTTTAAAATGTAACGACGCGAATAATATTTTTTTAATAAATGTAAATTAGGCCCTACTGCATTTTAAGGTATGCAGATTATAGGTTAAACTGCTGGCGAAGGATTTCTTTGGGTGGAAATATTTTACAAATAATCTGGCCAAAGTATAAACAAGGGGGCTGCTCCTTGTCGAAGAAGAGATTTTTTTTTTCTTATTATTATTCACTGATATAGGACTGTAGTGCTGCAGCTGGGGAGAGAAATGCGTCTGTATTGTATTCTATTGTTTCTCGTACTCAATAATAAGACTAATTCAAACGAATTCTTGTTCCTTCTAATTTTGATTCAACATTGGAATAGTCGGCCAGCTGCCTCCTGAACTGGACGAGGCACGGAGAAGGGAATGCTGCGTCCCCACAGCAAACTCCTCTCCCGCTATCGCAAGTCGTGGGACAAGTACTCAATCCCTGACCTACCTGATGCAGGTTTTTCTAGGGTTTTCCCTGCATTACTTTTAGGCGAATGCCGGTTAGGATCCTTAAAATATAGCCCGGGGGCCCTAGTTAACCCTTAGCTACCTTCCTCTACCCTTCCTCATCCCCCCTTTCAAATCCCTTCCTATGCTATTAAAGGGGAGTTGCCCAACGTGGATTACCCTCATGTAGCCTGTTGCCCTAAAAAAAATTAGATTCAACTGTGATTAATATTCTTGTTCTTATACTTTTGATTATATTGACGTTTTTGTACTTAAAAGAAGGCAATAGTATTTGAATACACATATAATGAACGCAATAAAATACAAAATTATGCATTGCGCAGTTTAATATGTTTGTGCTTACATGATATCAAGTGATTTCTAACTCATTTTCTCGTCTTTCATATTTTGCAAGTAATTGAGAAACTGGTATGTGACCACCATGACGTCATAGGCGACGTCATCAGCTCAACCCAAGCTCACTTCTGGACACTGCCGTCACGAAGCCTTCAGTAGTGGTACTGTAATTTATATTGGTGCAGGTGGAAAAACTAATAGCTTGATGGTTAAACAAGAAAAACATTCCGCCCAAGGAACTCTGAGAGTAAAGAGTTTGAGAGAAATCGTCGAACTAAAAATCCGTGTTCAACGGATCGCAGTGAGCACGTGACTTTATTTTTATTTTTTCCGTTTTTGCATATGGATCATGCTTGCAGTCATGACCAGAATTGTGAAATATTTAAACTTGAGAGAGTTTAATCCCAGAGAGCTCTGGCGGGGGCTACCTTTGGGGATGCTCTCACATCTCTCTGGTTTTTTTGAACTAAGGTTCCCACATGCCGAGGCACCTCGGTCTGTTTTGAGAGGTGTATGTTCCGGGGTCGCAGACCTTGGGCATACGGCAAGAGTTGTCCGCTATTCCTATTGGAATAGTCGGCCAGCTGCCTCCTAAACAGGCCAAGGCATGGCGAGGGGTAAGCTGCGTCCCCACAGCAAACTCCTCTCCCGCTATCGGAAGGGCGTGGGACAAGTACCCAATGCCCGACCTACCCGATACAGGTTTTTCTAAGGTTTTCCCTGCATTCCTTTAGGCGAATGCCGGGTAGGATCCTTAAAATATAGCCCGGGGGCCCTAGTTAACCCTTGGCTACCTTCCTCTACCCTTCCGCATCCCCCCTTTCAATCCCTTCCTATGCTATTAAAGGGGAGTTGCCCAATGTGGATCACCCTCATGTAGCCTGTTGCCCTAAAAAATAAAAAATAAAAAAAAAAAAAATTGGGGGAGTCTGCGAGGGCTATTCTCTCGCAGCCAATACCTGCGAGGGATGTTCTCTCGCAGGCAGAACCTTTTAGGAGAAATACGAAGGGGCTACCTTTGGGTATGCCTTTTCCTCTCCGTTTTTGAACTAAGGTTCCCACAAGCCGAGGCACCACGGCCTGTTCTGAGAGGTGTATGTTCCGGGGTCACAGACCTTGGGGCATACGGTAAGAGTTGTCCGCTATTCCCATTGGAATAGTCGGCCAGCTGTCTCCTAAACTGGTCGAGGCACGGAGAAGGGAATGCTGCGACCCCACAGCAAACTCCTCTCCCGCTATCGGAAGGGCGTGGGACAAGTACCCAATGCCCGACCTACCCGATGCAGGTTTTTCTAAGGTTTTCCCTGCATTCCTTTAGGCGAATGCCGGGTAGGATCCTTAAAATATAGCCCGGGGCCCTAGTTAACCCTTGGCTACCTTCTTCTACCCATCAACATTCCCTTTCAAATCCCTTCCTATGCTATTAAAGGGGAGTTGCCCAAAGTGGATCACCCTCATGTAGCCTGTTGCCCTAAAAAAAAATTAAAAAAAATAAAAAATTGAAAAAGTGATTTTAGAACTGTGATGCGCTTGACAAGTAACTGACTGGTACTGAATATAAGAATACATTGCAACTTTCTGGGACAGAAGATGTCTCCAGCCCCACGACTAACCCATGTCACTGCAGTAAACTCGAGTCATAAGGGAGAGGGAGCTGTTTGATGTCTGTGCGGAAATAAGCGCCCGTCAATGCCGTGGGCTGTATCTGATATTTCTCGGATAAGGAACAATAAAATTATTATTCTGCCTCTACAGACGTGAGCTCACGGGTATATCTTTCACTGCGAATGGAAATAAAAGTACGGAAATAATTGAATTGAAGACACCGGCGGTAACTACCGTCGTAATGACTGTAATTTGAAAGCTCTCATCTTGACGTAATGACCTCACAATTATGTGTGTGACGTCATGTCCTCATTATATAACAATTATAAACGGTAATGCATTTCGTATGTTTTATAAAGAATCCGAAATTCGAGGGAGAGGAGAATGTATTTTATTTGAGGCTGTTTTCGCGAAAATTAGTTTTTTGTAAAGCATTGACATGTTAGTCGTCTACAACTGGGGGCGATTAAACAGCTGGTTAATTTTGTGAAGTAGTCATATGTACAGATTAGCTCCCTATGGGATTTTATGAGGGAAAACGGTGGTGGCGAGGCGTGGTTCTTAAGTGTTTTTTATTTATTTAATTTATTTTACGTCGGATGGACAACCAGGGTCATTAGCGACGCTGACTTCAATTACAGCTTACATCCATTCTTATTAACAAAGTGAATTACTTATGAAAAATTACAATTGTATTTTAGCAATGTTTCTGAAAGTATGTATCAGGAACAGGGGACTGATGTGAGAGCATTGATTCAGATTTTATCGTGCAAGTTTGTTGTTTTGAGGTAGTCCAGCACGACCGCGTTTTCTTCCATTCGTAGACCTGTGCAGAGAGGTCCTGTAAACCAACGGTACGTTCTGCCGTGAGTATAATCAAGGTGATGAACAGTTAGGGGTTCATCACACTCATCACATACAGGTCCTGGCGCTCTAGCAAATAGAAAGTTATGAGTTAGAGAGGAATGGTGGGTTCTAATTATAGAAATGGTTACCTGTTCCCTTCGGTTTTGGAAAGGGAAGTCAAGAGGAAACCATGCTGGTGAGAGGGTGATGGTACGGGCCAAATTCAGATACGTTTTAAGTGTTCCATATGACCCAAAAATAATTTTTGTGAGTAGTCATGTTGCAGTTCAGCGCTTGTAGATCAGTTTAATAATGCGTGCCATTAAAGAACATGGAATAGATTTTTATTTAATACTAGCTGGGAGCCATTCTTTGCCCGGATTGTCATAACTGAACTCAGCAACATCCATAACCCGGGATTCAACTCCAATACCGATTACTTTTGCATTATTTTTATGTAACGCCACACATATCCATAACAGTGCTCTCCTTAGATGCCTCAACTGTTGAAATTATAAATAAAAATATGTAAAAAAAACGCTATCAATCCCATTGACTCCGAAAAATAATTTTCTGATGCAAATATTGGACGTTTGAGCATGTTTGAAAATTTTCAACACCCGTCCATCCCCCATAGCTGGGGGATGGTAAAAGTGTCTTACCCCACAGTGTTCGTTTCCGGTTCTCAAGGAACACGTCGTCAAAATTTGGTGAAATTTGCTCCACGAGTGTAGATTTGTGTGCGGAACATACACAGATGTGATATATCCATAACCCCCGATTTGACTCCAATATCGGTTGCTTTTGCGTTATTTTTAAGCAACGCACCTCGACCCCCACCCTATAAGCGTGCTGCCCTCCCATGCGGAAAATGGTTGAAATAACACACATACAACATCGGTAGAAATACTACAGTCTAATTAACCCTGAAAAATATTTATTAAACGCGAATATCGGCCGTGATTGCATGTGTCAAAATTTCCACCCCCGTCCACCCCCAGTCCTGGGGGTAAATTTCCAATTGTATGTCATAATTTAACTAAGCGACATCCATAACCCTGACTACAATCACGATTGTATTCGCGTTATTGTCTTTTAACGCTGCTCCACCCCCACCCCTAAGGGTGCTCCTTTCTCATGCAGTAAAGGGTTGAAATTATACACAGATAACATCGGTAGAAACGCTATGAACCTCTTTGAACCCTAAAATTATTTATCCGACTCAAATATCAGCCGTTTTAGTATGTTTGAATATTTCTATCCCCGTCCATCCCCGCCTTCCTGGGTGATGATAGACGTGTCTCACCCCGACAATGTTTATTTCCTGGTCGCAAATAACACGTGTACGAAGTTTGGTGAAATTTACACACACACACGTAGATTTGTATGCGGAACATACATACACACATACAAAAATTCTGTGTTATTTATTAGAAAAAAGATAAGATTAGATTATCGAGACTTTTTGTACGTGTTCATATACTGCCACGGCTTCTTTGGCCTTTCAAATTAATTAGAAGTATCGCCTCGTTGTAACACCTCGCACGTGCCACGTTCGGTTACGTCTGTTACGTCCACTTATAAACGAGTGACTGTGGAAAAACGTTTATTTTGATTTGTAGTCAGTTAAAGCCCGGCTCATCTTTTTTTATTTTTTTTGCTTGAGTCGTGCAAGTATTGGCTCTAGAAGTTGTCGCAGACAAACAAGATTTTAAGGAAAACTCTTTCCATCTTCTCCACCTCGAACATCGAACATCAGTTTCTTGCTTATTTCAGCTTAGCAGGATATTCCATGATAAACAAGGGTCTCGTGTAATGGGCTCGGCTGTTTTTATGCTGTGATATATGACTCGGGGGCGCGCAGGAAAACTCTACTGCACTAATGTACTCCCTTTCTTCAAGACTAAATTCGGTCTTCGAGCCAGACGTGCGCCCATTAAGAAGAAAAATGTAAGGAAATCAGTGACAGACTAAAACTCAACATTCAAACACTGCTAAAATATCTACAATAATTTCAGAAAACCGAATCGTCATACAGTGTTTCTTAATCTCTCGTAACATAAGTCACCGACAAGATAAGTTCATTTCAAAACTTAGTTGTATTTCAATTAAATTCTCCAAACACGAGAACCGAACAGTGCAAAAGAATTTAAAAAAATATTCGAAAGCTTTAAAACTTTGTTCCCTGACATGCAGCAGAAATTCGGTGCAAATTCAAATAGTATTTTAATTTAAAAAATTGAAACATAAAAAATGTACAAAATAAAACTATATCATCACAAATGTTACTGAACGATTAAATGTAGGCGTATGCATTTACAGTATTAGGATTTTAAGGTGACCTGGACATGAAAATAACCCTTGCTAAAAAATTATTTTTAAAAATAACTCATTCGGTAACTAGCTTAGAAATTAAATTCATTCAATTTTATTGTACAACTGGCTTTAATATATTCGACAGTTGCGGAAAAATGTACCGAGGATGGCTGGAACCGATTTTTTTTTTCATGTGTGCCGTTTTTAGCCCAAACGATTTTTAATATTCAGAGAATGTAAGTACAAGCCAAGGTTAAAATACCCAGTTTTGGGAACAATGGTTTACAACTCGCGTTCCAATCCGCAAAGGCTATATATAATTCTCACGGCTCGCTTTGTCGTTTTAATATTTCTGAGACGTGACTGGAACGACCGGAGCGTGCTAATCCGTAACACAACCCAATGAAAATAAGCGTGATATATCATTTTTGCGGTCGTAATGTCGCTCTTCTGCACTAAGTCTTTACGTATAACAGACTGAGCGGAGTTTGTACTGTTTATTGATGTTTTTTTTTTTGTCTTTAATATTTTACAATAGGTTGGTTTCAGATAAAATTTCGGCCGACTTTGTTTTTAAACAATACGAAAAATTTTACGTACAATTTAATTCCACACGTGAAATTATTGCGCATTGAAAAAAATAAAAATTTTCGCAGCCGGTAGGACTCGAACCTACGCTCCCAGAGGGAATCTGATTTCTAGTCAGACGCCTTAACCACTCGGCCACGGCTGCCTCAACAACTATAGCCGAAGATTGGTTGTAGGTCCTAGATATATTCAAGAAAATTTTTGTTTTAGTGCATTGAGTTTTGGTGGGAATTAATTAGACCAGCTCACAAGCGTACACTCTATACAACGTTGCACAAACTAACCTTACAATTGTCTCAGAATTTCCGTCCCCGATGAGGGGCCAAAGGTCTGTGATTTTTTTTTTCTTGGAATGGTCAGGAGACCATCTGTATTCGACCCATTGGCTCGACCTAGTCTCGAGACGAACTGCATTCGACCCATTCGCTAGACCTGTTCTCGAGACGAACTGCATTCGACCCATTGTCTAGACCTAGTCTCGAGACGATCTGTGTTCGACCCAATGGTACTGAGACCAAATCGCGAGAATCGTTCTACAGCCGTGTAATACGCTTAAGTAATGAGGAATCACGATACTAAACAGTTGTTTACTATTAAGAAACGACTATCTCTTTGAATTTTCCCCTTTAAATAAATATAATTTCTCTCATTACAGCTTTCGTTTCACATTTATTCTCCAAATCGTGCACTAGAAAACCAAAACAACATTATCGCCGTATTTACACTTTCTTCGTCGAGGGAGGGCCCTTACTGTAAGTAGAAACGACCTCCCTTAGTAGAGTAAACTTCGAAATAAAATACTA
This sequence comes from Zhengitettix transpicula, assembly GCA_037074705.1. NCBI lineage: Eukaryota > Metazoa > Arthropoda > Insecta > Orthoptera > Tetrigidae > Zhengitettix > Zhengitettix transpicula. The sequence continues at coordinate 8,002,174 of CM073595.1, forward strand.
GGACACCTTCTACCCTGGAAGACATTAATAAGAGGAGCTGTCAGAGAGGCTACAAAGGTCAAGACCTCGGCAGGACTACAAGGCTCTATTTATGAATGGCATTCTGGCAGCTTAAAAGCTCTCGCCGCAATACATTTACCCCTACTTTCCGTTCCATAGCAACTGCACTCGCAGGATCTACAAAACAGTACGAACTCAAACTTATAAAGTCATTAATCACGTCCCAGGGATAATACAGTATAATAAACAATTCTAAGACAGACCACAAAATTAAATCTGCGCTTCTAAGCTTAAAGGATTTATTCATCGCAAAGAATATATGCATATATAATACCCGCAATTGAACAGTGGTACGGGGGGAGAGCTTAAATTTGAATTTTATACTCATTTATTAGTTTCTTTGTTAGAAAAAAAAACAAATCAAATGACGTAGATTAATATGCATAAGAATAAACACAGATAATGTATAAAACTTCAGATCGCAAACCAAAGAAAAAAATGACGTTTCTTACATTCACTCTATCTTAATGTGACACCTTACCTGAAATTCTGATTAAATTTATAAATGACTCATTTTTATTGATTTATTTTACCATTATTCTTGAACGCAATCGCCAATTTTAAGCATACTGTACATGAACTTAAATTTACTTCATGGCATTATGGATTAATTGCTAGAGATTCCTGTAACGAACAATGCTTTTGCCTACATGCCCTCTCGTGGATGGATTTGTGGTATGATCGTCACCTGCTTGCCATAATTTAGTTTCACGACGCTCGTTATTCCGGATTTGTGACTCTCAAAAAGGCTTATAGGCAGAAGTTGCTCACTTCTATCACGGGGGAGATGTAGACAAATTAGACTTTGAAACGAGACCTGTGAGAGGTAAACTTTGTATCCGTTAGTACATTGTCAATTCCTGGAAATTATAATTCCCCTTTTAAATCACTCCTCCAATAGGTTCTGATACAAGTAACTTCCTTGCTTTGTTACGGTAGTCTATCTTTTAAAACTGTCACTAAATTATATCCTGTAGAAGTTTTAGTGTGCAAATTAGATCCGCCGAGCGAATAGCCAATTGGCGAAATTTCTAAAACAACGGCTTAAACAAGTAGGCATTCGCTCCACTGGGCCACCATTAAAGGACCAGTTACAAAGTCCATACTGCTTCCGAAACTCGTTTTCTCTCTTGATATTTTACCCTTCCTCTATGGAAAAGAGAACAATAGTCCCAACTTGATAGCGTTTCATTCAAAATGTTGAAATGAATAAACTGAAGAAGAACATTCACGTATCTCAATTATACTTTGTTTGAAGGTACAGAGTTAGTCATCACTGTATCTCAGTTTTTTAAAATTAAACAATATTATTCGATCGAAATTATTCTTTTCAGTTTCCTTTCATTTTATATGATTTTCCACGATGTATTATTTTTCTAAAATTAAAACAATTTAAAAAATATTACTTCCTTGGGAAAAATAATGAAATTGAAATGTTTACAAATAATTATTGTAGACGGGCAAGTTTCCTTTCTCTTTGGCATTGGAAAAAGAGATGTATATTTCTTTTTTGTAAATTACAACTCTATTGGGACACTGAAAGCCGTCCAGTAAATCTTCTCGTATCGGCATTAGTGTTTCTCTAGTCGATAGATGGCACCCTTGTAAATGTTTGTGACACGGTACAGCGTTATCACTTCAGTTCACTCTGCGCTGTTGGGAAGATCACCGCCCGTTTGCAACAAAGACGTACAGGCCTCCGTAGTTTTTTTTCTTCCTGAAATGAATGTTCACTAAAAGTGAAGTATCACTTAGAATTAGAGAACATACGCAAGAGCATGGAATATGAACAGCCCAAATATCCAATGGAAAAAAAAATGCAAGTGTCACCCCACTGTAGGAAATAATAATATACTACCTTGTGGCTTACAGCAGACACTTACTAATTACGGGGCATTACCTGAGATTGAAAGGTAATGTTTGGTCCACTGCAAATGCTTTAAGAGCAATTGCCACTGATCAAAAAGTGAATGGTTGTTGCTCAACGGATAATTTTTTTTCTCTGGGTATCGGAAAGGTTGTGGAACAATGGAATAAGTGTATTGAAAAGCAGGATGACTGTCTTGTAAATGAGGTCAATGTAAGTTTTGTATTGTTGATGTGAAATTTAGAGAAAAAAATGCATTTACCTTTTGACATACCCTCGTATATAAAGGTGAATGTTTATTCTTCTTCAATGACCTGCTCATTCGTAAAGAAGTTCGAATCATTTTCCGGTCATCTTGATTTGGGTTCACCTGGGTTTTGATTATTAATTGTTTACTATTGAGAATATGCCATTTTACTATTGTGAAGGCAACCGGCGCACTAGTATAATATTTTTGCTTCTAGAGTCATGGGGAAACTTTGAGGGGGTGGTACATATTACTAAAATATACATTTTTTGGGTGGGAATGTATGATCGGAAGTGACGCGTTGAAGTACGAACACAAAAAATGAGATATGAAACGAAAATGTTGTTTATTTAGAGCGTCATAGCAAAATGTTTCTTTTCAGCAGTGTTTACAAAAATTGCGACCAGCAACAGCTTGAATGCGTCGAAGGAGTGTTTCTAATATGCCAGGCATTTCGCGCACGCTAGTGGCTGAAATGGATAGTCGAGCAACGAGGTCCTCATTTGAGCCAACTGGAGTCTCAAAAGAAATGATGCTCCATAAATCTGGCGATCGGGGTATATAAATGTATATGAAACTAAGTATTCATTTTCATGTCTCATTATTTTTGTATTCGTGCCCCAACGCGTTACCTCCGACCAGACATTCCTATGCAAGAAAAGTTTGTCCCATGACCATAGATTCACCCTGTATATAATTATGACTTAGCAGACACCTCTACTTATTTTTAAAATAGACCACTGTGATCAAAAAGTAAGGTTAAATTGTCATTTAAAACTCCCGGGTATTAGGAAGGCAGGTAATTTTTTTTCCCTAGGTTAGTAGGACTGTCTATAATATTTTCTAAGCGTCTGTTTGTTAAAAGGTTTAATTATCTTCGAGTTACACGTGTTTTTGTAAACAACCAAAAGTAAATTTTTCGATTTTTGCTATGGGTGATTTTGTTGAGCAAAGAACTTGCATCAAATTTCGTTTTCGGAACGAATATTCTTGTGCGGACACGTTGAAAATGTCGCGGAAGGCCTTTCGTGATCAAACTAGGGCACAAAAAAACGTTTATAAGAGTTCAACGAGTTCAAAGAGGGCCGAGAACGCGTTGAAGACGAACCGCGCTCTGGACGACCATCAACGTCTACCGACGAGGGCCACGTCCAGAAAATCAAAGATTTGGTGCTTGAAAATCATCGATGGACAATTTGAGATCTCGCTGATAGTGTTGGAATATCATTTGGTACTGCCCAAACCATTTTGAAAAATGTTTTGTGTCTCAAACGCGTCTCAAGTCTCGATTGGTGCCAAAATCGCTCAATTTTTTGAAAAAAAAAGCGTCGCGTTGATGTGTGTGAAACTTTGCTGTCTGACTATCAGGACCACTTGAAATGCATCATTACTGGAGACGAGACTTGGATTTACGCATACGACCCTGAAACGACCGACCAATCCAGCGAATATCGTGCAAAAGGTGAAGCAAGACCCAAAATCAAGGTCGTGTTGATAGTTTTCTTTGATTATCGTGGTGTGGTGCACTATGAATTCCTTCCGCCGGGCCAAACTGTCAACAAAGAATATTATTTGAGCGTTATGCGTCGTTTGCGTGAAGCTATTCGTCTGAAACGGCCGGAATTATGGGCGAACAACTCTTGGTTCCTTCATCACGATAATGCACCATGTCATACTGCATTGGTTCTTCGCGACTTTTTCTGCTAAAAACTCGACTCATATCGTTCCGCAACCACCGTATTCGCTTGATTTGGCTCCGTGCGACTTCTGGCTATTCAGCAAACTCAAAAGGCCAATGCGGGGACGCTGTTTTGACATGTTTGAGGAGATAAAAACCGAATCGAGGAAGGTCTTGAATGCTATACCGGAAAAAGACTATTCCGACTGTTTCGAGGACTGGAAAAAGCGTTGTAAAAAGTGCGTTTTATCGGACGGGGATTACTTTGAAGGGGATGAAATTTATTTGGAAGAACAAATATAGAATTTATATTTTATAAATAAATTCACCTTATTTTGTGTTCACAGTAGTATAAACCGCTAATTGAGCTAGCATATCTCGGTGGTTCACAACGGGACACTGTTACCAGTCCGTAAGAATTTTGAGTTAAGAATTCAAACGAGTTCATGTAATTATTTAATGGTAATTAAAATCGTTTTATCGGACCGAACGCACCTGACACTTGAACATGTTAATACTAGTCTAGGTACGTATCTGCTGACGTCGCAGCCGCGGGGGGCCAGAATCTGGAAAGGGGAATATAAATTATTAAGGCGCAGAAAGATGATTCTTTTAGTCTGTGCATTCCATGGGGACGTTGATCTGAACGAGACTGAATACGCATTGTTGTGTCGACTGGCGTGGTCCTTACTAGTTATTTAAAGAATCCTTTACTGAGTCAAGTGGTTGTGCATCTCATCAATTCAAGCCGATGACTGGCCACAGCATCCCGACTCAGCACATCGAGCCCGTCAGCTCCTACTTCGTACACATGGAATAATTCTCACGAGGGTCCTTCGACTTCAATCGGAACACGGCCTTCAACGTTTCTTGTGTCATGTTAAATATCAGACGCCATATATTATGGCATAAGAATTTTCACCGCGCGAGGAAAGTTGCTAGTCGTCGCATTATTACACTGATATCAAGCATAAATTCATTTTTATACTAAACAGATCATAGTGATGCATATCGATTGGAATACACATTCTTCATGTATTTAAAAACGTTATAAGAAATAGCGATAAAAGAATTAATGAAATTCTCGAACTGCAAGAAACGTATTTAATCTCCACAAACCATATACAATTCACAATCCACACCAACATAAAAATACTTAACTTTTTGTTTTCGTCTGTTGTAATAATATTTTAGATTAAAGAAATTAACGACCTTTTCAGACACTTATAAATATTTTATTTAACACTTTATTTAAATCTGAAGAAAGTTCAAAAACTTTCTGAAGCGTCGTTAAAGTGTTAAATAAATCATTTTATATTGTTTGAAAATTTCTTTAATCTACAATAATACTTAATTTTGGTTAGTAGCAGAGAGACCGCTCTCATATAGAGTCGAAAAATCTTATTACATGAATTTTGAATGCGAAATTAGAAGAAGGAGTTTTTTTCTATCGCTAAAAGGTTTCCCTGAGATCGAAAATAATTTTATTACAGGCACTAGACGTTTTTAAACAAGGTTCTTTTGGTTGGGGGACTGTATTATTTATGTTATGCGAAATTCTTCGTTTGCTAGGCTCCTTTCCCACCATGGAAATGTACATTGTTTGACTTAGTAAGCTTCGTCTCCAATCCAAGACACACAACTCCATAAAATGTTTCGAAGCAATCAGACGCATCGCCAAGAAATTCTCCTTGATTATTTGGAGCATCAAGTTGAATTGCTTATATTGACGGTACGTTGGACCGTTTCTAAAAACCAAAGATTTATTTAATAATATCGTAGTGTCTTAAGGTTTGTTAATACGTAGACAATCGTTTAAAAATTTAAATTCTTGGACGGCGTTCCTGCATTACGTCGACTTTTATAGGGTTACCAACTCATTTTGAATTTCAAACTGCTATCAGAAATCAGTGATCTCATCATTAATTATTTTCCATGAAAAAAATTTCCATAACTTGTAGGCGTGTTTAAAGATAATTATTCATGTTACCACGGAGAATTTATTATATTATTATAAAAACTTAAATCAAGATTTAAGAAATATGATCAGTAAAATCGATTGTTTTAAATAAGAAGAACACTAACTATTCATTGAATCTGTTTTTTTTTTGTAATTGGATGTCATGAAAATGATTGTGACTTAAGCCTATAACGCTTCTTTAACAATTAAAATTTAAAAAAATACTTGGAAAAATGTACAAGTGTTTTAGATGGTGTCTCATTAAACCTCGGGTGTAAGATTTATAGTAAATTAATCAAAATTAATCATATTCAAAATTTTCCTTACCTAAACGATTGACATTGGTAAATATATTGTTACTTCTTTGTGTACTGTTGAAATTTTCGGTACGTTTAACTGGCAACGTATCCAAATTCATCGATTAAGGACAAATCATTGAAATAAAATCTTATATTAAACAACACACCGAATTTGAATGGCCTAAAAAAAATACCCAAAAAGTTTCAGACTTTGAGAAAAATGGGCATTCCTTGGTCAGTTATAACATCCACTCGATAGCTTGAAAATATCGGCCGATATGCTCCTAAGATCCAGATATCATGCAACACTACAATACGTGCGTTTTGAATCCAAATAATCGCATCATTTGATGCGCATGTTGCTTTCAAACACAGTTTCAGCATTCATTAAGAATAAAATGAAAGCAAGTGAAGAATAGTGACGTGAGGCCTTCTCGAGGTGGACAGCCAAGGTCAGCCATTACTTAATTACTCGCCTTGCAAAATTGCTACGTTAGAGCTAAAGGAATTAATTACCCAGAGAAATAAATCCACGTCAAGGGGTAAACGCCTCAGTCGTATTAAACACAACATGGTCGATATTTATTAAGATTTGGTTAAGGTATGTTTTCCTTCAGGTTTATCATTGATTCAGACTGAATTTTATAAAAATGTATTGATATTTCAAAACCTCAAATATTTTAATCAGTTTCAATTATACAAAAGAATTATTTCATATAGTTTTTTTTCCAATTTTTTTTTACTAATTTTGATTGCATTATTAAAATATTATTAGGATTATTCTGCCTCGTCCAATCTGAAATATGACTATAAAATCTGTGCTGCCTAGAATGTATATACCTAGCTCGTGAATTAATTAATTCCTTTAAAGTAATATACCCTTTAATTTACATAAAGGTCACATGGACTCAAATAAACCTGGCATTTGCTTTGTGACGCTTGAATCCTTAAAATTTTAATTTTGATTTACGTGTAACTATTAGACTTTGCTTCTGAAGAAATTTAATTATTGTAATCAGCACAAATTTAATTATTGTAATGAATACAAATTATAATATTATAATTTATTATAAAAACAAGTTTTACAGAGATATGTTGGCAGATAGAGTCGTAGCATGGATTAGAGACTCGCTGAAGTCAGAGATATGGAGGTTGTCTTTGCATTTTGTGTCTTACGAATAATGTTTTGACGATCAAATGTATCAACAAATTTATAATTGATAAAAATATTTTGAGAAATGATAAAAGAATATTGTTTTTTCTGGAGTGGTTTAGGTTTGTCTCATCTCCATGGATGTCGAAGTCGCATCACGTTCAAAAGGGAGACGTGAACTGGACTATAAAAACAGTGAGACACACTTGAACACTGTGGGATACAACGTATCATTTAAAATATGAATCTACAGACGTCATACTGATGATTTTTTTTGTATTCATATTTATAAAGGCACACTCTGGAAAATTCAAGAATAAAGTTGATACAATGCACGAGTCATCTCCTGTCTCCCTTCACGAAAAGAGTCGATTTTGTAAAAAAAAATATATATGCATACTGAAAATATATATGCATACTGAAAATAGTAAAAAGGAAAATAGTTTTTCTGCTTGATAGGTATGAAAAGAATAAATAACATAAAATCTAAATATAAATAATACAGTAATATAGAAATTGGATTAAAGTATCTGTTACCACTCATAGAATTAGGAAAAACTGGGCAGATTAGGCATAATAGTAATTAAAATACCAAACGACAATACATTAAGGTTACACGTAATTAATAGTTAGTAAATAAACTTTATTTCTTTCCTTCTTCTATTGGGAAATGTTACCGATGAGTTTGTGCATCTTAAAAAGTTCTGTAGCAAGTTTTATAAAAGCTTTCTATTTGAGAGAGTAGCTTCGCTCTTTTATTAATATTTCCTCTCTCTCTCTCTCTCATTTTTGTTACTGCCTGCTTTACTGTACTCTTTGTAAGCGTAATTTATTATCGCCAGAAGATTTATGACCATTTGTGTTCTGAAAAAGGCATCCAGACAGTAATGAATACAATTCGATACTACTGTGAGTGTAAAGGAGATGCACTTAATTTTGGTCTCATATTTACAGTTAATTACAACTATCATAACATAAAATTATGTACAAAATTTCTCGGTCTTCTTCGGCTTGCTAGAAGACGATGACAGTGAACGTTATCGAAACGTCGCGCATACAATTTTTCACTCTGTTACAGTCCCGAGAAGATTTTATTCATTCTTTACAATGAGAAAGACTGCATGCTTTATTAAATTTTTTAGCTAGAAAAAAAATGAATTGAATTCCCGGTCCGGTCCAGATTTTTCTATCCTGTTCTCATTTAATTCAGTTTCATGGCCTATAAGGTTGAGCTTAATTTGAAGTATTTTCAGCTGTCCATAAAAAATGTTGGAAACTGTAGATCATTAATTAGTAATCATTGATAAATTAAATGAATAAAATATGAGTGTAATTTACTCGCAGACCCTAATCGAAGTAGGAAAGAAATCACTGGAATTATTAGTGAAAATTATTAACCCATTAAAAATAAATATAATTTACAAATCTACTAATTCTATACAGCTTTAATTAATTTACTTTTGCTATATTAATTACTATTTTGGCTAATCAACCGAAACTATTAATTTACTTGTTTGTATTTACTCTGTAACTTTTGCTTTTTCCATTCGCGGGGTTTCTTATTTTAGTGTCACAGTTGTTACACTTTAGGAATTCTCATATGCAATATATATATACATATATATATGCTTATATATATATTAATTATAATAATAATAAGAAGAAGAAGTAGCCCACCCTTATTTTTTAAATGTCTTCTTCTTATTATTATTATTATTATATATAATTATAAGTGAACTTTCGTATTTAATTTCAAATATCATTTGTGTAATAATAATTATGACAAAAAATGATCCATAAGAAATTAAATTAACCTAAATATAAAAAAAGTAAATAAGAACAGTAGAACTAAATAGTATTAAAAAGGAATGTGAATGTGATAACGCATATTACATTAAATAGTATTTCCTTATTAATATATTTTATAAAAATTCTATTTTAATAATAACTAATTTCATGTTATTTTAGGCTTAATACTTATATTCATAATAGTTTCGTAACTGTCATCATAAACCATTAAGTATCAATGTATAAATCTGATATTTTACATTAAACTAATAATTACAGGTCTTCAATACTATGTAAAAATTACGACCCTTTCCGCATCCCTGAAGCTTTGTTTCTTATAGGGAGCTGTGGAAAATGATTCTATTTTTCTCTAGAGACAGAATAATTTTCAAGGGAGTAAAATTTAAAATATAAACAAATCAGGAATTATTATTAATTTACCTGTTAAACCTTGGAATGAACGAAGCATTTTTAGATATTCTTAAATATGAAGGACAGTAGTGCTCGTATGTCGCTGCAATAAGACAAAGTGAAGGAAAATATTTCCCGTGATGCAAAACAGATGTAGATAGGTGTGAAATTGTTCTGTTCGTACAGCCCGGAAACACAGTGACGAGGAAATAAGCGGGTGTGCAACATAAACACGACGCATTTACATCAGCTCGACCTAAATAATTCTGTTCGGCGTGATAATTGGCGCAGGTGAGGAGGTGATAAAGAAAGACTGATGCCTCGTCGATAGAAAAACAAGATCGCCCCCTCGCTCATTCCCGCTTCCTTTCTGCCTCTCGATCGCTTTTATTGGCCCAGAGCAAAAGGAGTTAGTGAGCGAGAGAGAATGGTTGGGGGAGTTTACTCCCGCGCTGGCAGTCGTGTTCATTGCTTCGCCATAAAAACAGCCGTAAAGCTGCCTGGACTCCGAAAAAACACCGCCACCAAAATCTAAAATACCAATGGTCAATTTCCTTAATTGTAATCTGCGTTAAGTATTAGTTTTCGTTCAAGGCCTATCTTGGCGTTGAGACAGATAAGGGCTCTTGATGTGAGGAATGAAATCTTAAAAGATCTCACCTGGTGCTAGAACACAAAATTCGAACCGAGCTCCAGCCCATCTGCTTTGCCACCAAATCTCATGTCTGTTATGTGACATTCCGATAACGGATACATTCAATTTTTGGTCGAATGACAAATTTCTCCAAAGGCTTCTATACATTGTTCTATTTATAGTTTCATTCAAAAATCCAATTACCCTCGCATCATTTCTGCCCCCCTCTGACATATTTCCACCTGTATCTCTGTGTTTATGGAACCATTTCACACTTATACTACCATTCATCCGTGAATCCATTTCCTCTCTATTGCATCTGAATTTAAATTAAACAATCCAACTTTCCTCTCTTGTAACTCATCCGCATGTCACCAATACTTTGATCATTCCACTTATACATGAGTATAACCACTGACCAGATGTATAACTATATACAGCCATGGATCTAAATCAAAATCATGGCTACTTTTAATCTATTTTTATAGTAAAAGAGATAATCTAATTCAGTTCTGTTAGTAATCAGTTGTCAGGTGTCTATAATTTAACAATGTCCACGAATTTAAAACACTCTGAAGCCGTGTGCCTACCAATTTCCATTCCTCAACTATGTGAAATAGGGAAAACTGTAAATAATATTTAAGCTAATGTAACTTACAAATGTAACTTACTTTAACTATTCGTATATAAAGGTTTTAGAATAAAATTATTTTATAGTCAATACATCAATCGAGTCATTTGGTCCATCTTTTCTTCCATGAATGGGATTGAACACTTTTTATCTATTCTTGTTTTTTGATATATCATATATAAAAAAACTTAAAACGTTGAATTATTTTGTAGTCAGTAGTACTAAAGATAAAACCATTCATTTAGAATTACGTCCTAGGAATTAGTCCCATTCGAAGCCACCAGAGACTTGGAGGTATTGCTGACTAAATTCCGCCATTCGACCATCCATCAAATGATCATATATGAGAAAATAAAGAATCATGTCCTCTAAATAGCTCCGTTTGAAGCCAATTAGTGACTGAATTCCGTCATTCGACCATAGATCAAATGATCAAGTATGAGAAGATCTAAAATTATGTCCTAGGAATTAGTCCCATTTGAAACCACCAGTGGGAGAATCGTTGATTGACTCCCTGAATTTCCCTACCTATTGGGGTCGTTTCCATGAATGGGATTAACCACTTTTTTTATCAATTCTTGTTTTTTGATATATCATAAATAAATAAATAATTAAAACGTTGAATTAAATTGTAATCAGCAGTACTAAAGCTAAAAACATTTCTTCTTGTACATGTTCATCAATGAGATTGAACACATTTTTTAATCAAATAAGAGTATGCATCTTCTTATTAATATTATAATAAATATATTTGTATGAAAAATTCAATTTTTTTATTTCAAAGTATAACTTTGTAAATGTTTTTTTTTTAGTTTTAGTTGGTTAATTTTTAACTTAATCTCATTTATTTATCTTCCATCAAAATTACAAAAGAACGCACACTAGAAAGGAATAATTTTTAATTCAGTATCCATCACAACACCGGGTCACCGTTCCTCTTCCACTGAATAATTTAAGAAAATGTTTCGGATAAAATTCGGCAGTACAAGTATCAGATTCCCGTCAGTATACTCCTAATTAATTATTGACTGACTGCCTGACTTATCGAATAGTCATGAATTATTTTCATAGGCTGACTATTGAACGTACTAGGAGGACAGAAACTCACAGTAAATTCCATTACGCGGTCTCTTGGTTTACTTCTGTTTGATTTAGAGGCGTTTAGACAACGCCAGCCATTAGCACATAAGAAAAAACTTTCACTCTGAACCGCAGAAAAAAGAAAGAAACATCTTAGCTAAATGCGTCTGTTAGAAAGGAAGCCATAAATGCACCATAAAGGATCTAAAGCGCTTCTATTCTCACGTATACTTGAAAATGGCACCACTAAAAAAAACTGACGTGTACTTCCACAGTTTTACATTACAACACTTTTCTAATGTGTTGGGATACTGGACGTTAGTGCGAAACCAGTTTCTTTCACAAAACAGATATATTAATTTAAAAGCGTGAATATTAGGAAAAATTTTACCCGTGGGTAAATTTGAAGTCTATTGCGGAATTAGTCGTCGAAACGTTGTACGTTTTTTTTCCCTCAACGAATGCCCGTATTGAAACCGTAGAACTGCTGACACTATAATCGTGGACGCTTCATAGACTAATCGTTACAAAGTATAAGAAATATTGACAACAATTTTAAGTCAATTTAAGGAAACCTGAGATCGTGTGAAGCTCTTAATAAAAACTTATTGCTGAATTCTGGTTTGAAATATAAGTTGCCTGTCTCCAGAAGTAACAGAATTATGTTTTACAATTCCAGCTACAACTTCATTGAATAGTCGCGTCCTTCGCCCACTTATGCTCGCATTTAAATATATTCAGCTGCACGAACATCATAAAATCTTGACTCCAATGCTATACAATATTTTATCCGAGAACGGGGAACAAGCTCGTGCAGAGAGAACTGGTACAACGGTTTCACTGTTATCTCTTGTTCCAGATAATGAAATTATGATATAAAATTCTACCTCCTGTTTGGTTCCCTGCGAGGAGATTACCTGGCTATTATTGAAGCAACAATAAAATAAATGAGTGTTGTATTTATTATCCAACAGGGATGACCTTAAGGGGTAAAAAACTATGAATGAGCGTTAAACAGCTCTGATATTAGAATGCACTTATTTTCTTCATCCCTCTATAGTTGATAAAGTGGGATGAAAGGAGAAATGGTCCCTGCATACTGTTAAACCAGGGTAAACTTTGAAAAGGTTCAAATATTTTCCATATAAATTTAAATGTGCATAGGCAATAGGCAATATAAGTTGTTTTGTAATAACTAGCACGTTTGGACGTTACAGTTAAAATAGAATATCACATAAAGGCTCTTGGTTGCAAAGCGCCATGTATAATATAAAGCGATAGGTAGGGAATTTCATTAGACTGTCGTTTTTATAATATATCTAATTTTATTAATAACTTTTAACACGGTTTGAGAGCTTTGCGAGTTTGTTTGTTTTAAATACTGCCAGGATGGCGGATCTTTAATCTCTGGATATTGTGGAGTCACGAACTTCGCCTGAAAAATGAAATTATTAACTTAAAGATTGAGAACTAAGTATGGGAACTTTATACAATATTTTAAAGTCGAGTTAAAAATAATTTTTGTTCAACTTCCGAGGGAGATCCAATAAAACATTAATCTGTACTGAACACCCAGTGAAAAAATACCATATTTAAACAGCGTTATAAATTAACAAATATTCTTTCACCTATTTTGTTTCATTTATGCATGTTACAGTTTGATCTTTCATGGTTAAGTAAATACGTACATACTTACGAGTGTGGCCAATTTAATACCAAATAAAGAGAAGGATTTTGTTTATATTCTTGGCAGAGATGAAAATGGCTTCGGTTGTCCTGCTCTGTGGGCGATGTTGGAGACCTTCAAGTGCCTCACCCTGGCCTTACAAACGTTGGCGAACTTTTGCCTCGAGTTGGCTTCCGTGTATTGAGGCTATTAACAAAGCCGGAAACAATAAAACAGAAATGAACAAATACACCGTGAAAGAAAATTGCTGAAGACTGAGAAATCGCCAGCGTTGGGAACGTCCTGAAATAAATGACGTGTAGCGATGGTTCGCTCCCCTCCAGTCAGTATTAGCATATTCAATTCTGAGGAAGACCAGTAACTAACTTTGCCCCTCCGCTATTGATAAAGGCTAACAACGACTGAAAGATGTCTCATAGACGCAAAATTTTCTGAGGAATGAAAGGTAAACACTTGACTCTCATTTTAGTTATTTCCCCTTGGACTAATTTACTTTAGTAATACAGAGCATCTTAATAGAATGCTTTCATGATCATGATAGCAGAAATTCATCACTGTTTTTTGATGATGGGCAAAATCTTATGAATTTTGAACGAAGCTTTCGGAAGTACCGACTTAAAGCTTCTCAGCGGAATAAAACTGTTTAATTTAGATTTCTTATGGATTACAGTATTTTTCCGATAAAGAACATATTAAGCAACTTAACATTACAGTTGCACTGGAATGCTGTTCACGAATAATGAAATTTAATTAAATCTACTATAACTATTTCCAGTATTTCTTTTGGTTTTCCTCCGAAATATTTTGACTGATTTTTTAATGTTGGCTACTGTATTAAATATAAATCATGTGATAGATTTAAAACCACGTTAACATGTCTATTCAGTAGTAAACTTTGATTGCAGAATAGACTGAGAAATTTGTGACATTTGTATATCTCTAACTGATCGATAACAATTTGATACCTAGCAATAAATGACTCTAGTCTCAAAGAAACCGTATATTGGACAGTAATGGTTTCCAAAAATTTGTTTTCTCTTGCGTCGTTATCATTTTTTATCGTTACAATTTCTTTCGTATTTTGCGCTGATTGTCACTTGGGCTTTTACAGGATAGTGAGCTATAGGACAACAGACTAGTTTTGCCTAATCCTTCTGCACTAAAATTTTATTTTTCATTTGTATAATGGCCTTCAGCCGTTGGCTACAGAACGTAAACTGCAGCGATACACTTTAACACGACTAACGAGCAATGAAGTGTATTTCTAAAATTGGAAAGGTATCAATATCGAAGCCGTGTGTTTGTTTTCAAGAACGTCAAAGGCCGTCCAGCTATTGTCAAATTGGAGAGCAGTGGGTCCGCTTTTTGTCCTGTGACAGCAAGCAAACCCTTGCCCATTGATCTTAGCCAAATGCGGAGCGCAAAGGCTGATTGGCTGCTCTGTAATGTAATTAATGAGGCGTAGCGCAAATGACGTGGAGTACAGTCAAGGTTCACAGAGACATTTCAGATAGCTACACGAACAAGAACAATTGGCGTTATCGTCGAAAAAGATGCTAAATTTGGCTCCATCCATTAGGTTAAGTTTGTTTAGGAAAATGAAGACAAAGCGACAATGCGCATTAATACTAAAATTATCAATGAATTCGATATGCTTCTTTCTGTTGTTTAATCTTTGCTCAGCTGCAATTTTATTACAACATTGCAAATCATAGAAAATGTTGATGTTTTCGATACTTTAGAGTAATTATACAGAGACTTGTTTAATGGATGCCTAGAAGATAGACTCAAATCAACTGATGAGAAAATCAAGAATTACGTACTCGGAATTAGTCCCATTTGAAACCACCAGACACTTGGAGGTATTTCTGTTTGAGTTCCTCCATTCGACCATCCATCAAATGATCATATATCAGAAAGTATAGAATCATGTCCTCTAAATAGCTCCATTTGAAGCCAATTAGTGACTTAATTCCGTCATTCGACCGGGGATCATATGATCAAATATGAAAAAATCTAGAAATATTTCCTAGTAATTATTCCGATTTGAAACCACCAAACACTTGGAGGTATTGTTGACTGATTTCCTCAATTCGAACATCCATCAAATGATCATATATGATAAAATAATGAATCATGTCCTCTAAATAGCTTTTTGAAGCCAATTAATGACTTAACTTCGTCATTCGACCGTGGATCAAATGACCAAATATGTGAAAATCTAGATTTATGTCCTAGGAATTACAATTATTTGAAATTAGTAGAATAGCCTAAGAATAATGATTTGACGACGGTTAAAACTTTTACTGGTATCGTGAATTTATATGCATAAAAATGCTAAAAAGAGTGCTATGTGGCACGTTTATTATTATTATCATAGTCTATAAAGCTTCTATTAACCCTTTTGTTATGTTTGTGAAAAAGAAATTGCTGATTTTGTTTTATACTGGGGCTCTAGTGCCTCTGTCCAAGTAAAGACAAATTAATTAGTGACCAGGTGCGTTAATTTTTTTTAATGGAAGGTAATGTGATCTTGTCTCTGATAGGAGGCTAAGTGGGACACTCTGTGTACTGCGAAATGCCATTAACGCTTTTTCAAGGATCCCTTTTACAGTGGGACGAAATGTACGCTACAATTCCTTCCGAATGCAGAACGTACAACTTGATCCCAAGTTTAAACATGAAATACATTTTAGAATCAGAAGCTTAGAAGAAGTTTTTGGTAACACTTACGAGGTAAACATTCGAAGATCAGCAATGTAAATTTTCTATGAATGTTGAATATTATTTTGCATTATCTTTGAGTGGCGCCGGAGGGCGTGGGTTCCCCAAGTGCTCTTCGCATGAGTCATTCATTACACAGCCTCGAGTCAGACACAAAAAAGGACGCTAAACAAAAATAGACGCTGCAGTCTTGCTTTAATTTCTTTCCCCTTGGCTACAATAATGCTCCACAGTAGATAAACGCTGAGTGAGTCTGGGCCTCCGAGATTTCCTTATCTACGCCGACAGATTTTAGTGCTTCTGAACTCCTCAATCAGCACAGCTGCTGCTGTGTTAGATATTCTCAGAAAATTTATTTTAACGTTAATGTACCATATGGGTGGACAACAGAGACTGTTTGAAAGTCTCTTTGAATAAATCACGTTTTCATAAAGAAGTACAATACTGATTGATCCATACTTATAAAATTGTATGATTATATCGTTTTTCATAAGAAAAAAGGTTTATTTGTTGCCTGCTGTGTAATGACGTCCTTCTCAAGCTTTCATGTCTAATGTTAGCTTTCTTTTCAAAGGAGCAGTTTAATGCCACATAAATATATACCACGAAACGACCATGCGTATAAAATTAAACATACATCAGCGACAAGATGTAGAAAAATTTTAGTTTTCAAATATAAAAAATTTGAATAATTTGCCACGTAAATTAGAGGAGAATTATTTTCTATTTGTTAGATTGCTTAAACATAGATTAGACAACCTTGTTTAATAAGTTTGAGTGTATATGCCTGTTCTGTTTATTTATTTTTATTTATTTATCCAATAATTATGTGTTAAGAATTCCAATTTTTGTGATAAGGTCCTTCAAAATTCTGTCCCAGAATTTTTTTATATATAGGGCTTGCTGACGTATTAATTTTATTAATTAAATAATATTTTATATTTATGTAAATTTTAATAATAAGACATATTTAATGACCATTAACTGACAATTCTTGCTTGTGTTTCTTAAATATAATTTCAATTTAATTTGTCCTATTATATATAAAAATAATTGTGGACAGCATAATTGAAAATGATATAACATTATATTGTTCTTTTGTCTTTACTTCTCTTAATAAGTTTTAGTTTTTTTTTCTAATTTTCCAAATAACCTTACAATTAAAATTTGTTATTGGTCGTTAGATATATATTTGCTTTTAATTTTATAAATTCTTCTTCTTATCGTATTTACAACTATAAAAGAACGCATGTAATTGAAATATATTATAATAGAATAGAAACGTAGGGATAAATTTCCCCTATATTCATTGCTGTACAGTCAAATTAAATTGAGAATACTTTTGAAGTAATGACAATTATACGAGAAATATATTTTGCTTGCAAATTTAGCATAATTACGATAAATATCGAATTTAACACGACTTCCACATATGTTTGTGCTACAGCAGGACTGTAATCGAAGAAGAAAAATCTTTTCTAACTGGAATGACATTTAAATTTCTTCTATATCTCTTGTGGGATATAGGAATTCTAATCACTATTAAGAATATTAGGTGACTTAAAATAAAAAAAACATTCGTTCTTAATAATTGAAACGAATTTTCGCACTACCGAGACGTAGTATTCCGATAAAACTTTATTTACATTGGGCAATGAATTAATTTAATTACTTCAAAGTGACTAATGAAGTGTTTTATTCTTACGCGTTTAATTTCTCCTAGATACATTTATTAATAACACTTATATAACTTCATTTATATAGAGATTTAATAACAACTTAAAATTAAAACATGTAACAATCAGTAAGTAAATATGCTTGATTTCCTGAAACAGTTTATCTCTGTCAGAATATAATCGACAATAACCTTCCTCTAAAAGTTCGATTTTGTTATTAATGCCTCTATAGGGAATTCATAAAGTTCACTGTAATGCTTTATAGACCTTTAATATTTTATTGAATATAGTCTGTTTTGTCTTCTCATTTTGAAAGGTTCTTTCACTTAAAAAGAAGTGGCTATAATCAAAAATATTTCTTGAATAATTTTTAATAAAGGATTGTCTACAATCTTAACCTGCAAGTATTAGTAATTATCAACTTATGATTAAATTCTGATTATCTACACGGCAGTGGAGCAATTTGGCACTACACTTCGGCAGCAAGAAATCTGCCGCTTTATTGATATTCAAAGATGAGTATGTGGAGCCATGTACCCGGGAATGTCTGAAGCACATGAGTCGCTGGAGTCGTAATGGAAGAGCTCTCTCAGTCCCTTTCCCTCTAAAGACGCTAATGACCTCAGATGTCAGCGGGACGAAGAGTGTTCCACCGCTAGGATAAACGAATACAAACACTCCACATTCGTCTGCTTACTTCAAGCTACCGACGGTACCATTTGACGGCGTTCCGAACTAAGGATTAGTAACTGAATTCAATTAGTTAACATATTAGTGTTCTTGCTGTTTTGACGGAAAACGAAAAACATTTCTTTACCTTTTTCCCTGAAAATTTATGCGACTAATTGACTAACGGAACGCAGTCAAAAGGCACCTTTGGTAACTGGAAGTGAGCAGTCGAATGTGGACTATGTACATATAAAAATTTATATTCAAGTTTAAAAAATAATTTAAACTTAGAGGCCTATTTATTGAATTTATGTTATGTAGGGTTCACGATTATGGAGAGTCCCATGTAAATATTAAAAATTACCATAGCTTAAGATAAAAATAATTTTTTAAACATAAAATTAATATAGCAAAATAACTTCAATTCGAGGTTATATGGTAATGAAAATGGGACTTCAGAAAACCAGAAAAAGGAAAATTCTGGAAGCTTGTGGAGCCATAGAAGAATATTTAAAATTAAATTTGTAGACAAAAAATGATCCAGAAAGGTTTGCAAAATACAGTCTGGATTCTTTGGAGACAAGTTTATTGATAAACACGTTGAATGGCCCAACACTGGAGGGGATACCGAGATTACAGTATATAAAATTAGTTATGGATGTTGGACATAGATAGGCAACGGACAAGACGGAGTGTTGGATGCAAGTAGTAATATGATTTATGAATTCTAAATGAATTGGTTTGGATGATGCATTACGTTGACGACTAAATCTCCGATTGAACGTTTAGTAAGAAGCCTGGACGAACGAAAGCTGCGTATAGGTGTAAATCGATACTGGTCTTGGGTAAAATTATGAGTGACTATTATTATAATAACGGGAGCTGGCCGACCAAGTCTTAGCTCCCCCACGGCTAGCATTATTAAAACCCTTCCGCTCTGCCGCCCTAATGGCTTGAGCCTGCCGTAATAACCCTGGTGGGGAGATATTGCTTGCACTTATTGCGCATTAATGTTGTCTGAAAACTAACACAAGTAGTAATTACAAATACAGCCAGGCGCAAGAGCGGAACCGATCTCAACACAGCACAATAAGAAATTTATTCCTAGTCCACCAGAAACGGATGCTACGTGGAGGTTCGTTGCAGCTGCAGTGAAAGAGGCAAAAACTCAGCGCATTACAGTTCATTAGCGCCCAAAAACTATGGATTAATACTGTTTCCCTACGCTGTTTTGCACCTCAAGATCATTCCGTGCAAGACCTCAAAGTTTTCAATTAATTTGCGCCGATTTTAATGAAAACAACTGCCGTAGTTTTTCGCTGATTCAGCGACACGTTGGGAGACACAAAGTTTTGAACCGATTGTGGAAAAATTACGACAGATTTTTGTGATTAATCCAGATGTAATTTTTCATTCTTATTGGGGACAAGTGCTAACTGCTCTTGAGACGTGATGATAATTTTGCTCTGAACGAACTCGATTCTAGATTCTGAGATACAACGTATAATAAGAAATTTGTTTCTCTTTTCAAATAGCTATCGTGGAATTTTTTGTTGATTTTTAGAGTTGCTTAGTACATATTTTAGCGATTAAATCAGTCAATATAGTTTGAAATTATTTTTATTATTTATAAGGACGTAATGAGAATTTTTCTCTGAATGAACTCGATTCTAGGTCCTGAGATACAAAGTATGATTAAAAATCAACAAAAAATTCCACGATAGCTATTTAAAAAGAGAAACAAATTTTTTGAGTTGCTTAGTACAGATTTTAGCGATTAAATCAGTCAATATAGTTTGAAATTATTTTTATTATTAATAAGGACAGAAGGAGATTATTTGAAAAATTGTTTCTGGAATAGCTACAAAAGTACCAACGATAACATTTATCAAAATATTCTCCCCATTATCATACGCGCGGTTTTCTATCAGATTCACTGACCTTAATAATTTACGTAACCTTTGTAAAAAAATTCCTTCATTCATGGAGATGGCTAACTAATAAGGAAGCCATTAGCAAATAACGACTCTCGAAAACGGGCTTTTAAAATTTTTAAAAATTATTATTTTTTGGTATTATAATAGAATACTGTTGAAAACCTTTAATGGCTCAAGCACTGAAGCCAATCTGATACGGATTCACCTAACAGCTACGGATAGTTGTTTAGATCAGAGAATAACTATTAAGCCTACCATTAACCACAGTTGTATGAGCTGATTGGTATCTAAATTAGGATTGCCCGTTGCCTTACATCTGAAGATAGACGCGTGCAACATTTACAGGTGTCTTTAACGGGTTCTTACTACAAAACCTCAACTGGATCTTCACCTTCTGTTGACCTCTTTTCTACCGCAGTCCATAAATAAATATGGAATTTAGAGTTCATTACGCGCGTAGCTTCACTTATCTCATTCCCAACGCAGTCTTAATCTCGTCGATGTAAAATTCAGATAAATTTACTGAATCATACGGGAAAATTATCATGGTAGCATCAGTCAGTTAGATTTTCCTCCCGAAAATTACTAAATGATGAATGATTTAAAACGACTGAAATCCACTTCACATTGGCGCCTAATAAATATATTATTTGATGGTTCTAAAGTAACGTGCATAGCAAAAAAACAAGATCAGTCTATAACAAAGTAATACGATTCACGGTCGTTGGTCCCTTCAGCAGAAAAAATTCACGTGACTGTAACTTTTATATCTTTTACCGCCGTGGATTCTGAACGATGTGAAGTATTACGAGACGAGATATTACCGAGTGATTATCCCAGATTGTCGCATGAACTGAGATTCCTATAAATATTTCCTACTAGTTCTGTGCCCGACGTTGCCCGTGTACTATATATGTACAGAAACCCTAAAAAAAATTAATTCTATATTAATCTTTAGTCAAGAAGTGATTTAAGCTAAATTTAACTGTACCTAGTTCCGTACATACTTTAAAATTCAATGCATTTTATATGTGTTTTATTAATGCACTATCAGTCGATTGTATTAAACCTAACTAACATACCTCCGAATTTCTTTACGAATAGAATACTTAAATATACTCCTTGAATATTGCAGGATTTAATTATCCCTCAGACTTCAGACATTACGAAAAATTAAATAGATTAAATTCTTAGCTAGATTCACAGTGTTAAAAAATAGTCGCCATATTGGAGTCACTAATTTGGCGAGAAAATTAACTTACATTTTCCGCAAGGATCGTAAAATATTTCGTATTGTTTTTTATTATCATTCGATGGAGTATTACTGGATAAAATTATACTTTTTATCCAATGAAAATATTTAACGACAAAGGACCTATTTCATATATTCGTCGCGTAGTAACGTCTCTCTCTCTCTCTCTCTCTCGTGTGACGTCACTGTAATTTAACACAAAATTATCACGTTTTTCAAGTATAATTATTTCCACATTTATGTTGGGGGTTTCTCATCCCCACAATACCGTTTCTCGTGTTTTTAAGAATAACTGTACCAAGTTTTGTTGCAATCTGTCCACACGTTTAAATTTGATAGAAATTAACGTTAATACATACATACATACAAATATACATCCTATTTTATTACATTTAGAACTATACTAAAGAAGGCGTAAAATTACTTGACAAATCTAATAATAGTATCGGAACAAGTTTGTTGCTGAGAAGTTAATTGTTTCAAAACTCTGTTCCTAAATTTTCAGTCACACCCATTGCGTAGTTTCATTTTTTACTATCGGTCAAAGGAAATAGTTTGTATGATTTCCTAAGATTGAAAATTTAAAGAGATTTGGGATGAAGTTTATGCCATATCAGGTCATCGTTTAAGTTCGGTGAATGAGTTTAAACGAGATCTAACATCCATAAATGTTGAAATACGATCTTTGAGGATCGAAAAAATATACGATATAGTGCCGAGTGTTCAACAAATCAAATATGAGGCCACAAGAATATTCCACGAATCACAATTTAATTTTTTTTAAGAAAATTATTTGTTTAAAAAATACTTTGTAGAAGGGTGCCGCGTTTGCTCATTGTGGAGTACGAACGCAACATGTAGTCTATCCTGATTTGGCGCTTTCCTACGTTGATACTTAAGGGTTCATGATGGATCAACCAATTAGAAAGTAGACAACGATAAATTATGATTTGTGCAGTTTAGTTTTTGAAAATTGTCGAATTCGTTCTGTTGCCACATCCAACGCATTCGCCATAGTTGCTACTATGAGATTTTTTTCTTATTTTCATAATCTGAAAAAATGACGGGCCAGAAAGCAAACATTCACGTCGAACAAAGATGTTGAGAACCAACGAAAAGTTACTTTTTGTATGACTTGAAAACGTTTAAGCGCAGGATAAAACCTATTGAACTGAAATGATATTTATCGGTTTGAAAATAAAAATTTATTACAGTATGTTTTCTATTGTTTGGACTAATAACCACGTTACGTCTTTATATGAATGTATTGATTTCAACACTGAAGAATAATGACCGTTCGATTCGGCAGTGAGTTCAATATTCCTTTGGTATTAAAAATTTTATAGGAAAATAGTGGTAACTTAGAAAAATCAAAGTTTTATCAAAATATCTTTTTTGTCATTGCTGTATATTCCCATATATGCCAGAATATTAAATACAAATTTATATAAATAATGAATTGATTAAAACTAAGGTCACTAAATAACGATATTGAAAAAAATCTTTCGTCACGGAAGTTAGAGGTTTCTATAAATGATGTTAGTGAACCGCTTATACTATTTTATTTTTAAAAAATACAGATACTTCTCTTCCCAATTTATATTATACTAAGATCGGTCTTGTAATGTCCGCAATTTTTTCTACAAAACACGGATAATGTACATGTTGCGGTGATATTTAATACAAAGCTTCTTTCATCTTCGTTTTCCTTTAGTGACATTTAATTTATTTCTCTGCAACACAACCCGTTCGCTTAATGAAATATAGTATTGACTTTTTTTTTGGTCATTTGTAAAGTATTTACTGGAACTAACATAGTACTTTCGTAATTATTTTGTCTGTTTTGCAAGCAAATCGTTCCATCCGGGGAGCGAATATTCATTTGCTGGTCCCCCCTTGTTTAATTACAAACGCGTGGCGACTGTTTGAAATATAAGTAGGACGTATGATAATTGTGTTTCTGTATTGCTTGTGCCGCCGAACTGATGACCAGTTGTTTTTTCATTAAATAGATACACACAGATGCATTATCAAGCACTTGAGGTAATGTTGTCGCATTACTCAGACAAATTAAATATATTTGAATAACGGCCATTTTGTTTCCCGGCACGGGGCTTTTTATTTTATTTTTGGGTGCGATACTTTTATCGACACTGCGTTTTACGTATAATTATAGATGCCTGAAGTCTACGTGGAAGCGGTTAATATCGAAAATATGTGTCACTATCCAACACTAGAACAATAGAAACATCACCACAACAGCGAAATGAAATAAATGGTCGTGAAAATCTCTATAGAAAAGTATTTCACATCAACGCACTAATTTATCTTCCATGTGTATTGCAGTAGAGCTGAGGCAATATTGTCAGACATTTATCATTAGCTGCCCTCAAAGAAATCGGGGGGGAAAAAAAAGCAAATAAATTCAATGCTTAACTTTATTGCAATCATCTGTCTGGCTTCCTTGATACAGAGACCAATATTTAAATATTCTTGCGTTATTTAAAAACTTAATTTAGTTCCGTGTCGACCGCAGTGGAAGACGAATTGGGAAGTTAATTTCTTTTTCGTCAATTTAGAGTTCAAAACCTGGAACCGTCAAATAATCTGCGGTGAAACGATGAGACAGCAAATTCCATCTTGTAGTCCCGGAAGTTCTAAGGTCACTTGATGAGCACAGATAGTTAACTGACCTTGGGACTGAAAATGAATATATTAAATATTATATAATACATTGTATACTATAGTGTATGCCAAATATTTAAAATTTATTTTCTTAAACTGAGTAGGGCTTGACGACACTGCATTAAACGAAAAATACGTGCAATTTAATATGATTTCACTGGAATCATATCAGTACACTTGATGTGTCATTGAAACTGATACTAAGAAAAAAAATTGTTAGTGGCAGAAATTGTCACTGACAAAAAATTATTTGTCTGTTGAGGGAAGTTAAAAATTTACGGTATTCATTAGCAAGTCTTTAAAAACAAATGTATTACAATAGTATGAAGGTTTATTAATTGATTCATTTCGAGACATAGAAGTAATGAAAATCTGAGTATAAAATCAAAAGTTTAATATAATGGCTGATTGCTCTTCACTATCAATTAGAGTACGAAGTAGTTAATGATTATATGTTTTTTTAGGGTGACAGCTTACATGAGGTTAAACCGTGTGGTGGTAACTCTCCTTTGATAGCATAATCCCATCACTGAACTGCGACAGAGATTATTAATAAGTAATGTACGTTGAAATCAACACGGTGACGTGGCGGCATCTGATTGGTGATCAGCCATTGATGTAAATTGTGACATGGCTTGCGATCCACCGGGAGCAGCCTATCTCGCAGTATACCACTGTGAACGAAAAGTAAGTTTAATTTATTTATAAAATATATATTCTTTATTTATTCTTCCAAATCAATTTCATCCCCTTCAAAGTAATACCCGTCCGATAAAACGCACTTTTTCCAACGCTTTTTCTAGTCCTCCAAACAGTCGGAATAGTCTTTTTCCGGTATAGCCTTCAAGACCTTCTTCGATTCGGTTTTTATCTCCTCAATCCTGTCAAAACGGCGTCCCCGCATTGGACTTTTGAGTTTGCTGAATAGCCAGAAGTCGCACGGAGCCAAATCAGGCGAATACGGTGGTTGCGGAACGATATGAGTCGAGTTTTTTGGCAAAAACGTCGCGAAGAACCAATGCAGTATGACATGGTGCATTATCGTGATGAAGGAACCAAGAGTTGTTCGCCCATACATACGACCGTTTCAGACGAATAGCTTCACGCAAACGACGCATAACGCTCAAATAATATACTTTGTTGACAGTTTGGCCCGGCGGAAGGAATTCATAGTGCACCACACCACGATAATCAAAGAAAACTGTCAACATGACCTTGATTTTCGGTCTTGCTTCACCTTTTGCACGATATTCTCTGGATTGGTCGGTGGTTTCAGGGTCGTATGCGTAAATCCAAGTCTCGTCTCCAGTAATGATTCATTTCAAGTGGTTCTGATAGTCAGACAGCAAAGTTTCACACACATCAACGCGACGCTCTTTTTTCCAAAAATTGAGCGATTTTGGCACCAATCAAGACTTGACGCGTTTGAGACACAAAACATTCTTCAAAATGGTTTGGGCTGAGCCAAATGTTATTCCAACACTATCAGCGAGATCTCTAATTGTCCATTGACGATTTTCAAGCACCAAATCTTTTATTTTTTGGGCGTGGCCCTCGTCGGCAGACGTTGATGGTCGTCCAGAGCGTGGTTCGTCTTCAACGCGTTCTCGGCCCTCTTTGAACTCGTTGTACCACTTATAAACGTTTTTTTGTGCCATAGTTTGATCACCAAAGGCCTTCCGCAACATTTTCAACGTGTTTGCACAAGAATATTCGTTCCGCAAACAAAATTTGATGCAAGTTCTTTGCTCAACAAAATCACCCATTGCAAAACTCGAAAAATTCACTTTTGGTTGTTTACAAAAACACGTGTACTTCGGAGATAATTAAACCTTTTAACAAACAGACGCTTGGGAAATATTATAGACAGTCCTATCAACCTAGGAAAAAAAATTACCTGCCTTCCTAATACCCGGGAGTTTTAAATGGTGGTATAAAATGTTTAACTTACAACAATGGAGCGCACTATTGTAATTATGTCACGTTACATAAAAATGTATATGTTTACGTTTTTTCCAAAAGACATGTTAAATTAATATTCTCTTTTAATTTAATTTTTCAGATAATTTATTAATATTATTTAAACTGATATGACTATCCAGTAGCATAAAAAGTATTTGTTTTCACTGTAAAGGTGACACTAAACTCCACTCCGCTATGCTCTGGAAATATTTCGGGCACCTTATATAATCAAAAATTAACTTTTGATGCGAATATACTAAGAAAGGGAAGAAAGAACGACATATTGTCCTGGTCTTTATTTACTCTTTCTATTGGCCTCGCTTCAACACGCTGACGACGTAACTCTTTCAATATCGGCCAGGAGATGTTTAAAAGTTTTTCAGTGTTTCGAAAGTCTATTATGAGACATATGGCACTTCTTTTAACCAAGGCGGTGATTTATTTGGGAATATAGAAACTCTCAGCTGGAGTGTCCGAACACTAGGACAAAAAAACGATGGATAGGGACTTTATAAAATTTAGGGCAGATGGAGAATCTATTCGGAATAACTGAGATATATGTTTAACTCTATTATTTTCATTCCGGCAGGACCAAAACTTTATCTGTTCGGATAATATAGATTTTGCCCTATAAGGTATATTTTATAGGTCAATAATATTTATTAGGTCTGAGTAAAAACATCGACACCGATAAAGTTTAATTGTAAGATATGAAAGTCTTCATTTCAGTAAAAACTATTATTTAACAATATTATTCCGAAAAAAATGTTAATTCCCCTGAAGAACGACTGGAACATTACGATTACGACTGACACATTAGACTTAAAAATGAGTATTAATTGTCAATAAAACAATAAACGTGATATAAAATAATTCGCTTGGTGCAATCTAAATTTATTGATCGTCTGTCAGTCTTGGTTGGAGTGAATTAAGTATCAGGAAGAGTATTGGGATTCCATTCCGTATCATTGCTTCCTTACTATATTTTTTAAAAAGAGAACAGAAGTTTTACTGAACTAAATTTAATGGCATAAGGACAGCTCTAGGGGTTGGGTGAAAGGGAGTGATATCTCATTCGACACCAATCTCGGTATTATCGCAATTTTTTAATACCATAGAGTAATTTAATGGAATATTTGTTAAGTATATAATTGTCAGGTACAGTATCATAGTTTGTAATAGACCTTTTGAAATGCTTCATAGTTTTGAATGGATGCGTGAACGAATCGTATTATAATGGAGCCGAGTGAGACCTCAGTCAAATGAAAACAAGGACCGTGAATTTAAGTCTAATTTTACGTAAATCGTAAGCAATTCTGTTTCAGGAGGAGAAATTAAAATCCATGAAACATTAATTATATTGTGATTGTGCGTTGACGAGAAGTTTTCGATTTTGTCACAGTTTATCCTTCATTTTAACATTAAAATATCAGAACTTGTCGTATCAGCTCATTTATTTTAAACTGGCTAAATCTGGGCTCCACCTAAATACTTTTTATGATTTCTGAGAGACAAGTTGCTTGTTAAAGAGAAGTAAAAGTTGAGGGTAAGGCAGTGTGGAGACAGATCTGCAAGCCATAGCTCATCCAACTTTGCTCGCCTCGTCGCTTGCACTGTAATTATTCACCGCGCTTTAATTTCATGGCTTGTGGCTCAGTCCGGGCACAGACACTAACATACGACCTGGTCTAATAATTACCATCTCAGATGGATCTCCAGAATCATTTGGAAAACTCACAACTCAACTTCATTCCGATTTATGTAATGTGTGAACTGCCGGCAAAACTCGAAGCGGATGATGGAGTGGGACGATAAACTTAGACCTCATTTGATTGAGCTGAGATATATTGCCACTGCATTGATACAGACCAGGGAACAACTTTCAGTCCGGAATAAACTTATCCCTCAGATTCATTCACAAATATTAGTCTACATTTACTTTATTGAAGCCAAACAAAATTAACGGAAATGAAGTTCAATTAAATTCTTTACAGTTTAGAAGATTTTTATTTTGAAGTATAAATTTTAAAAATGTTAATTTACGACAAACCTTTACAAGAAAAGGGTTATATAGATAGATTCATTCACCTTTAGGTCTCTTATAAGGAAATAGGATTCGTCAAAGTAATTAACTACATACAGAACAAGTAACATAATACATTACAATGTAATGTTACAGTTGCTAATAAGTACTACGATGTAATTTAACAAAATACGAATGGTTTAGCTTCCCTATATAAATCATCAACAATGCTAAAATTCCATTTTGATATATCTTCTATATGATAAAAAAAGGATGTATATTTGTATGTATGTATGTATTTACGTTGTTCTTTATACAAATTTTATCGCGTGGACAGAATGCAACAAAAATTGGTATACGTATTCTGCCAAAATCGAGAACCGGTACTGTGGGGGTGACAAACCCATAGCATAAAGGTGGAAAGAATTATAATTAAAAACCATTATCATTAAATGTTAAATTACTGCGCGCCAAGAGACAATGACGTCACGCGAGAGAATGACGTTACTACGCAACGAACAAAGGAAATTCTCCTTTATCAGGAATGAAATAAAGCAGAAATATTTTCTTTAAATAAAAAATATAATTTTATACAGCAATACTCCATCGAATGATAATAAAGAAGAATACGAATTACTTTACCATCCTTGCGGGAAATGTAAGTTAATTTTCGCGCTATATTAGTTGTGAGTCTAGCTAACAATTTCATCAATATAATATTTCGTAATGTATGAAGACTGAGTGACAAATATATTCCTTGAGTACTTCAGGATATAATTAAGTATTCAATTAAATACTTTTTCGAGTTTATATTAATAAGTACACGAGCAACGCCGGGCAACCAGCTAGTTTAGAAATAAAAGTCTTAATAGAAAATAATATTAAATATTATTATTCCGGGAAATATTAGCTTCTAGACTATAATTCGTCTGCAGAACGATACAATGCGCTGTTTTAACTTAAAAAATATGTTTGTATATTCCGTCGTAAGAATATAATAAATGTTTTTGAGAAACGTAGTGGCGTAGTTCCAGATTCTCCGCAGGGGGAAGTTCCCAACTGTCGACAA
Source organism: Zhengitettix transpicula (assembly GCA_037074705.1). Taxonomy (NCBI): domain Eukaryota; kingdom Metazoa; phylum Arthropoda; class Insecta; order Orthoptera; family Tetrigidae; genus Zhengitettix; species Zhengitettix transpicula. The sequence continues at coordinate 8,031,666 of CM073595.1, forward strand.
TGCTCCCTCCCATTCACCTTCTCCTACTGCGAATCTCGCATGGCTTGCTTTAATCTAGAAATTATTTCGATGACGTATCTGTATTACAAATCGGTCAGCCTCAAGGCACCGTCACAATATGTTCCTTAAAATTAACTACAATTGATTTTGATTGGGTTTTCGTTGCATTAATGAAGAAGTTTTGTATTTACAATATTGAGAAACACAAAATTAATATATACAAAAACACAAAAACCTACTTTGTTTTCTAAAAATATTAGTGAACTAGAACAATGAATTAGACAATTTGACTGTGATACTAATATCATAGTGAAATTGTCTGAATTTATGCATAATTAGAAATGTATGATTCATTAGCTTATTAATTATCCATTAATGTTGCATTTAATCTCTATACGGATAATTAATTAAGAATTGAAAAAGGACCCCATTTCACAGTGAATTTGACCTTCCATGGAAAGCAATTTCTGTTCATTATAAATTCCATCCACTAGTTACGTCGATAACGTTATCGACCAATTTGTTTCAAATCATTGCGAATTATCCTTAACTTTGTGGCAAACCTTTATCGGGTATTCAGATAGTTTTTTTTATAAAGGACCACGAACTGTAGAAGTTTGGATTCTTTGTGATTAGACCTAACTAATTTCGGCGAAATCTACTCGTAAACTGAGTTGTACAGAAAAATGATTTATGAACGCGTCATGGGATACAGAAGTTATTAAGGAGAAAGGATAAAATCCATTTATTTCCCGCATTTGGGATACAAAAATGAAGTCGACCAGAAACTGTATGAATTGAAACCTATATTCTATTGCACGACTAACAAGAATATATGCATATCAACTTAATTCTTTTTTTTCGTGGGTCATTTCCGTGAAATGGAGTTGTGAACGGCTCACACGAACAGAGGATCAGGGAAAAAAAAGAAACTCTAGTATTTCTTTCTTCTTATTGCCGAGGCAACGAAATTTAAGAGAGATAAAATTAACGAATTGCGAAACAGTTTTAAAGACTGTAATTAAAAATATGCAGCGCGTGACTGTTGATGAGCAATTCGCAAGGAAGAATTCGGACCGAGGGACGAGAGCGTAAGGAGGGTTCCAACCCTATTCTTTATTCCGGACCTAAATTAAAATCTTTGGAATTTGTTGGACTAAGAGAAATGCAATATCCAGCTGATTTATACTATAGTTCTCGTTCTCACCCCGTCGTCCACGACTAATTCTTAAAGTCTCTTGCTTCATAATATTAGAAACGAAATGAACAAATTTTCCTTTATTTTTAAACATAATTGTTTAATATTTCGCCTTTATTTACTAACATAATATTTAAATAGTGTGAAGCATTATACCTTCATGTATAGTTTTTATGAAAGTTGTTGTCCTTGTCCTAGTTTCTGGGGGCTTTATTTACATTTTGATTTTTAATTTTAATTTCCATGGAAATATTTTATTACTTTTATTATAATAATAGTTGTGATTCGAAACATCGTCGAACGTGGCTATTTTTTGTGACCATCGCTGGGAAGATCATGTGCACTGTAGATGGCCTCCTCAATCGTATTGTCGATTGATGGTCGAAACCTTTCAGACCCTGCGCGCCGGAAAAGAAAAAGAAACCACAACACTCGGGAGATGTGATGGTCCTCCATTGCAAGAAACATGTGCTTTGCCGGGGATTGAGGAACTGCTGCGAAATGAGAGCTGTTCAGAGTTCATTCGAGAGATTGAGACTGAGGGAGTATTCGTTTAGAGATCCAGCGGGGCATTTATTCAAAAGTCAGTGGAACTAAACAGACGGATTTCCTTTGATACAGGTGATAAGTTCTTCACGATTTATTTTCCAATTAACAGCCAAAATTGTAATTGTACATTTTCTAGATATATATGCAGAGATATTAGCTGCTTACAACCATTAAATATTGTATTTGCATGATCTTTAAAATTCAAACTGAATCCGCGATGATTGTGAAAGTGTTGCCACTTTTTTAATTTACTTTGTATTATGCGACTTAATAAAGATATATATATATTGTAATACCTAGTAAAGAAGGCAATTATTTTGTTTAAATTTCATAAGATTTGTTTCACGGCACAGACTAAAGGTGGACGGCCATTATTTAAAATCTGTTTACCAACTCAGACTAGGGATCTTGGGTGGCTCGTATAAAAAATGATGATTGGCATCGGATAAAGGCTCACAAAAGGGAGGACTATAATTGGGGGTCTTTAGTCGCTCTTAGATCTAATGTCTGACGGACATCGGAACAAGACCCAAAAGGAACGATGACAACAATTATAAGATAAGGAAATGTTTATCTAACAATATTGAGTATCTCTCTTAGCGTGAGAAAGCCGGATGAGGTCCGAACGTGGGAAATCAAAACTGTGGGAAAAAGGAATATTCTGGAGAGGGGGAAGCTGATAGGAAAGTTAGTTGGATGCCAGAGAGCAAGGGAGGAGGACGTGGTTGCAGAGAGCAGAGTTTGGTCATTGATAAGAGATCCGGAACATTTTAAATAAGATAAAACGCATTGGAATTTTCAATCATACTAGACAAATTGATTCGTGGCCGCGGGCGCAACATCCATACGAGTAGTCGGAAGTCTGCAGTCTGGAGTTTGGATACTGAAAGGATAGTGTTGTGTTGTGAAACGTATGTTAGTAAAATGTCTGTGTAAATTTTATGCACAGAGTGGCCATTATTAAAGTGAAGTGTGTTCCCGAACTCAAAAGCATAAAAATTATAAGTAGCGATTTAAAATAAATAATTTCGTAAACCGAAAATTAAAGGTGAGAGGTCATATTTCGTTTCTAGTAACTTCAATAAATTGAATTTCTATATTCGGTAAAATTCTTTCAAGTGTAATTGGATTTTGTTCTTTCTATCAGGCCTAGTGGAGACCCTGAGATTTTGAGTTTCATTCTTTGTAGAAAAAAAATAATGGTATAAATTTTCTTAAATGCCACAAAAGGTAAAATTAATTGTTAGTAAAATTTGATCTAAATGTGGCGAAATAAAGTAGAGATTTAAATTGTATTTTGTGTGAATAAATTTGTTTTGTATTGTTAAATTTAAATTTTTGTTTAATTTATATTTCCTTTCATTAAATATTTTAAAGTTTGTTATTACAAATTGGCTACCACAATGTGGGGCAAATTTCATTAATTAAATATATTTAAAAGTTAGTTATTATAATATATATGCATTACCGTCAATGAATACTTTATGTTTATTTCATAATTTTATTTACCTTTCCTATTGTTCTTATCATATACTCGTTTAAGAAAAAATATCAGGTTCAGCAAAGGTAAACGTAATGATATTACTTGTAGTAAATAATAGAATGAAGCTTAGATCGTGATTGACAAAGTTGGTACACTCAGCGTCAGAAAAATTAAGCGCCCCTTTCTGAATGCAACACACAATACACATTTGCTACTGGGTGTATATTCTATTCTTAAAACTATGAAAGAAAATAGATCCTCTCCTTACAAGCTGTATATAACTAGTGATGAAATTTTCACAAAACTCAAAAGTTCACATTCCTCACTCTCAACCAATCAACTGTTACTGTTGATTTCTGATGTGAAATAACGATGATACAAAATATTTGCTGTCTTAAAACGGCAAGTGTGTTGTAACTAACATTAACGGCCAATATTAGAGGTAAATATTTTGGAAACTATTTGTTATTGTGACTACCAGCAGGGACTAATTATGCATTGACTTCAATGATCGTACACTATTGCCACAGTATTTCATATTTAAGTTATTTCATAATTCAACCCAGGATCAGTTTCTTTTTGTGATGCACCTATGGCGTCGGTGCCTCTAGCGACGTCTTCTCGGTGTCCTTCTATCTTAAATTTTTTTCAGCCATCCAGTTACCTCTGACGACTTGTCCTTCCGAACTCGCCAACTGGCATTATATTCTCTCGATTTTCTCACTCAATATCTTCATGTGCCAATCCATTGATGTGATCACCTCCGTATGGTTGGAAACAATTTTGCAGGCTGAGGCACATAACTGTGCTAGTATTCTTGCGTTAATCGTTTTCATAATTTCTACTAGTATTTAAACTAATTAGATGTTAAAGCCATATAATATATTTTATTGCAGCGGGTAAAACTGATATGAGAAATATATTGACCAATACAAAATTTATTAATATAGGACTAAATACAATTTAATTTTTTTATTCTTGGTGGTATATTATTGTATATTGTCGAGTAACGCAGGAACAATGTTAACCGTCACATGGTTGAATTTTTTAATATTTGGGATGTGATCTGGACCCAATTCCAAACGTTCCGCCAGTGACAATTTTGTCGACTGGCAATACCCAGTTAACAACCAGTTTGATTTATGCCTGTATTTCTCAGCCGGAGTACGTGCCTGCCGAGTGTGTACAGAGATTTGTCTCGCGACTTCTTGGCGCTACTCTCAGATTGGTAATACGTTTAAAGAAATAAAATATATTAAAAAAAACCTAATCTTTTAATAAGCAAGTAGATGGACGAACTCTAGATGCAAAACTTGAGGTGCTTTCTTCTCTAATTTACCTTAAGCAGGAAAGTCTAGGATACGACTGAGGAGAATAATCATATTGGCTACGATCATACCAAAAATCATAATATGTATTTTCTATCGCCGGTCTGGAATTCATTGTCGCCGCTAGGAAATGTGTCACACACAAAAGTAAATAAAAGATGAATTTTATATTGATTGACATATTACGGAGGCTCACTCGCAGCAAACCCAACTGATATAAATTTTTAATCTGTATCCATTTCATCTTATCCAATATGTATAACATTGGTAATTAACTGGCAAGTAACAGGAACTGAGCTAAAGAATCAATCAAGACAAAATAAACTATCAAAATTGTCTTTTGTCACAATTTTAAACAAATTAATGTTTCTAAATATTATAGTGTTATTAAACAACGGTAAAGTATTTTACTAAAATGGGTCTGATTCAATTTCTCAATGGATCCTTCGCCGTATTATCTGAGAAATAATACCCATTGTGAAATAAACGAAACACAAGTGATATAATAATTATTCCTGAAACATATATTTTGAAAACCAGTGATACGATTATACAAATATCAGATTATCGTTGTTCCGAAACAACTTCTCACTTAACAGGGTTGTGTTCGTGTGTTATGATAGATACTGGCACAGAGGCATGCAAACTATTCAGCAATTAGCGGCTGATGAAGCACAGTGGTGCAGCAATATCGCCTGGCAATACTTCATTCAGCGCTTGGCTCGCAAGTGTTCAGTCTATTTCTCTCCATTGCAAATGTTACTTCGAAATCGGTTTACCGTAATTACGATTCTTCAATATTATTACGGTTTCAACAGTTTTCACTGTACCTAAATGTAGCAAAAGAGCTACTTGAATGTAGGTGGGTGTAATGCAGTGATGTATTCACAGTTTCTTACTCTCAGAATTCCTGGAAAGACTTCTATTATTTTTTATCTTTTTCCTTATATCGTGTCTACTTTTTACATAAAAATACATATTGCCTTATTGATTCTAATTCTATAAAACAGACGGAAATATTTTTTTATAATTTTGAGAGGAGATAGTTATACTTAGGCTTCAGGGGTGTTGAATGATTCAAGAATTATGTGCATTAATTATGATAATTCCATATACGTTATTAAAGAACACGAAAAAATGTAATTTGTTTATAGGGTACAATATCATTTGGCTGTTTAAAATAAATCTAATACTGGTAATTCTTTTAACGAATATAAGTAGCGAGTTTCTAGCATGAGAAAATTTTGTGTCTGTAGATTACTTTTCTAAATTTGAGAACAATGACTAGCTTATAATGTTCCTGTTACGAAAAAAATATATTGTCAATTGATTTTGGTTCTTAGTCTAAGTCAACCATTAATTAGTAAAATGTTTTACTATGACGGTTTTTATACTACGATTAGAAAATATAAATAGTAAATGTAATTTTTACTTTAATTTGATCACATAATTAATTGTTTATATGCTGGTCTTTGTACCTCAGTGAATTGTAATTAATTTTTCTTTATTTACTCCATCCCCAGCACTTAAGGGTGCACCACTCCCATGCCTGAAAGAGGTTGAAATTATACACATAAAATATATAGTGAAATTTGATGAATGCCGTTGATCCCGAATTATATTTATTTGACGCAAAAATCAGCCGGTTAGCATGTTTGAAAATTTCTCTCCACGCCCACCCTCTCTCATCACCGCCAATTCCCACCCACCCCCGTGTGTTTCTCTGTTATAAATAGTCTCAGCGACATCCATAATTCGATTTGACTCGAATCTCGGTTGATTTTTCGTTAATTATATGAAACGCCCCTCCACCCCACCCCTAAAGGTGCTCCCCTCGCATGCCGAAAGGGGTTGAAATTATACACAAACAACATCAGTAGAAATACAATCAATATAATTAACCCTGAAAAATATTTATTCGACGCAAATATATGCCGTGTGTCCAAAATTTCCACCCCGCTACCCTGCATCTGGGGGTTAAATGCCTAGTTGAATGTCATAACAAAACTCAGTGACATCCATAAGCTTCGATTTGACTCCAATCTCGGTTGTATTCGTGTTATTTTCCTGTAAAGCATCTCCACCCCAAACCCTAAGGGTGCCCTTTTCCCAGGGTGTAGGGGATGAAAATTATATTAACTTCGGTAGAAACACTATCAATAACTTTGACCCTTAAAAATATTTCTCCGACTCAAATATTGGTTGTTTTAGCAGGTTTAAATATTTCCGGCCCCGTCCACCCCAGCTGCTCGGGGTGGTTGACGCGTCTCACCCCGACAGTGTTGGTTTCCTGGTCGTAATGAACACGTGTATGAAATTTTCTCCATCGGTGTAGGTTTGTATAAGGAACATACAAATATATATACATTATATATATATATATATATATATATATATACATATATTAGATAGATTGTGAATCTAGATTTATAGGATATTTTATAATATGTTTCCAAGTTTTGGCCACTGAACAATTTGTCAACAGTGGGTACAGAAGTGTGGTCAAAGGTCTACAAATGTAAATCTAGATAATAAAAAATATGGTTCACTTTCGAATGTAATTTTGATATCTTATAAATGTTTGATACAAGTCTTATTTCTGATTTGAACTGCAACTGATTGAAATTAATTTGTACGAATGTCGTCTAACAAAAAATTGAAGCCAGATTCTATGTTTACATTGCACGGTTAAAGTAGAGTGAGAGTTCAATTCTCTGTTGGCCACGCTTTCCGGTAAAGAAAATGCCTACCGAAGCTCCCAGGAGGACATTAAAAAGCCTCTCAAGGCTTAAATGCTTCACTCAGTACAGTCTTGAGAATGTCCAATGATTCCACAGATCGATAAATTCAGGAATTTCAAGAATTGGAATATTAATTATATCCATTAGGTTTTCGGAAATTTACATATTTGCAGCTCAGTAATTCACTATTCAAATAGGTAACGTAGTTATAAATAACACTTTTTATTGCGTGTTTGTGAGCCTAATATTTGCCATATTAGAAAAACAGTATCGCTGGTCGGCGGTAGCTCCTAAAGGGTCACAAAAATAACTATGCAAAGGGAAGGAAGTAAGTTGTTAACTTCCCCAATATGCGTGGGGTTGAGCAGATATCTACCCTCCGGCCCGTGTTTAGCCTTGTAACAGAAATAGACAGACTTAAGCAAACAACAACAGTAAGCTAGTCCCTCTGACAGAGCTGTGATTAATTGGATTGGGACACGTGTGCTTCTGGCAGCCGACGTTTCACCGTTCTCACGCTTAACAATGTCTTCTAAAATAGTTTCAGGCTCCTAAGATCAGTCTCTGCTGACTTTATTACTTGAGGAATAGAAGCTGCTGATTAGGGAGAAGATAGGTACATAGAGAAGGAAACAAACATGCACAGTGAGACAGACGGAGAGAGGAATTGAAGGGAAGCAAATTATAATAAAGTGGACGGAGGAGAACGTGGAGTGGAACATTACAACTCAAGTAGAAAGGGGGGGCAAGTTAAGGTGTAGGGGAAGTTTTAATTATGATTGCTCTCAAAGGGAATTTCGCAAGTTGTGTAATGTGCACCTTCACCCGTGTGAAGAAAGAAACGTCAGCTTGTAGAATGTTAGCGATCGTTAATCTTCTCATCAGTTCACGTTCCATAATTCCTGTCAGAAGCAAACAAAATTCATTGTTTCACTGTGGTTTGCAGCAGCAAAAGGCCGTGCCTATTCATCCGTTTGCAGGGTCGTAAATGTTCTTCCATTTACGTTCAACAGGCGAGACACAAATAACAGGAATATGAACAGAGGAATTAAAATTCAATTTCTATAGACGCTGACAACTGCTGGATACTGTTGTGAAATCAGAATATAAAATCAACGTCCGAATAACTTTGTCCAATTGACTAGAACCGCAATATAAAGACGTACTTAATCTATACATAATTGTTGTACCGTCCAATTTCAAATTTAATTTAATTTTGTGGAATGCTTTAAAGTGTAACATTTTGTTATTTCAACCGAATAATTTTTCTGTAAATTTTATATTTAATTTTAATTCTATATTTTTCTGAGGCCCGATAAAACGCCCTGGGATAAAATTTAATAGTCTCACTTAAATTAATAGCCGAGCCAGTGTTATGTGAATCTGTATATAAAATACATTTTTAATTAATATAATACTTAAAAAATTTATTAAAATGAGAAATTTTAGGTTCATCATATTTAGTCTTTCACTAAATGCTATTAAAACTTGATAACATTAAAATTTCATTAATTTGGTTTAAATTGTTATAAGTAAATTTTAATTTATTTAAATAATTTATTATTACAATTAAGTTGCACTTCAATGTAAATAAAAGCTTTGCCTAAATTAATTAGCTAACTTGAAAATTTACGAAGTGGATATTACATATTATAATGAGATAATTAACTCTTTATTAATTTATATAGTGTAGTATTTTAGCGTCCAATAAAGAATACCATTTTTTAAACCAATTAAAACGAACAATTAAAATTTATTACGAACAAAGAATTAAATTTACAAAAGTTATTAATGCAAATAAATTTCAATTTACATTATCAATTAATATTTTACAATAAAAAATGACTATTTCTCAGGGTCTATTACTGGGCCTTTAATAAGACATACTTGTTAAATGAACAAATTTTATCAAGCTATCATGGGATTAATTCATCAATAGATTATTACAATGCAAAACATAAAATATGAAATTTAAATTCTGAACGATAATGTACTTACTAACGAGTTTACACAATTGTGAAATTTTACCTTAATATTTCTGGTATTCCAGGAAATTGGCTCGTACATACACACACACACACACTTATTAAACTTTATAGACAGGCAATTTTTATACACTGAAACTAATCAACACTTTTAGTTTGCCAAAGTGATTTGCTAAGCTTGGTTCACTGTTCGTTTTAACAAATCATATTAACTCGTTCCATAGTTTAACTGCTGGATGCAGTTTCCTGGGCTCCAAAAAATTGAAGAAAGTAGTCTAACTTGATAATATAAGTTAGCCTCAGAACTCTAAATATCCAGCATTGGATTTGCGTAGTTATCTGCTCACAGACTGCAACATGTAAAATGTTCTAAATGTTTTAGCTGTTGTGTTACATGTATCCAGACACTTTCTGGACTTTATCCTTTCTCGTTTGTCTACTTCTATGCTCCCGAGAACACACTGAAGCACACTCCGCGTCTAGCGAACCAACAACTACAAGCATTGCATTCTTGCCATATTCTTGTATACGACTTGTGTGTTTTTATGCCGCCAAAAATGCGAGTCCATAATTTTGTTCCTTAATTAATTATTTCCTTTTAATAATATATATATATATATAGTGACAATTAAACAGGCCATTAATTGTTTTAATATAATTAAATTGTTAGCGGTACGAATTCGTATCGGCGACAATGAAGGCGGGTTTTTTATTTGTTCAACAATGGAGACCACGCGCGCTTAAACTCTGTATGCGCTGGGAGAACGCCAGTCTGAAATCGGCTATAAATGGTGGCGTACGAGAGATGAAACAGTTAAAAGTCGACGGGGAGATATAATACATTTGGAGTTCAGCTAGAGCAACGAACAGTAAAGTTTGCAGATATAAAGTACGAATGGCGAGATCCTGTATTTCTACATGAAAGCAAACAACATTTTCACGGAGAGATTTACATAATAATTTGTACACGGTGAAGAAAATGGTTGCTTCACGCTGATTGAACAATTATCACATAGAGGGGACCGACAACCACTAGCAGACCGAAGGGGGCGGCTCATCCGAGGTTTCAGATAGCAGAGGACGAGTATTTTAATCGTGTGAATTAAATTTTTCAATGAAGTTTAGAGTATGTGTAAAAATGTGGTAATTTTCTAGATACAAGAAAGAGATCTGGTACCAGACAGACGGTCCGTGAGTAACCAAAACTTTCATATAAATTTGTAAACGATAATTAAAAGGGTAGAGTCAGATTTCGTTCAGCTTTCTTTTCACTTATTTTCATATTGCTTTAGGTTAACTTTTATATTTTAATTTTAATTGTCAGTTTATACATTGATTTTGTTCTAATTATCAAACCCAGTAGTGACCCTGAGATAAGAGATTCGACGAATTTGATTGTAATGATACAGAAATGCCGCGAATTAATGAATGAAAATTTAAAGAATTTGTTTTAAATGGATGAAATTCGACATGAAAAATAGATCTTGTAAATTGTAAAATTTATCAACAATAATAAATTTCTTTTAAAGCTTAGTAAGTGTTATTAATTATTGATTCATTTAATTAAAGCCTTCCAGTTGTGTATTACAATATATATATATATATATATATAATCATAGACATGCTCATAAGCGTATATAATAATCCAGCAGTAGTCACAAACCATCAGCCACGAATCAGTTTTATTATTTTTGTTTATTTTATCGTTACTAGGTGATCTATTTTGGCGTGAGGCAACGTACCGGTAATTTACGGACCAAGACAAATATTTCACGTGTATTTTGTAAACGGTCATATCTGTTAATGCCCCACGATTTTCCTCGGATGCTTAAAAGTAGTCGTGTAAAATTTGGAAGTAATGGCTCCAGAAACACTAACGTTTTATGGAGCACAGTTACAGACGTTTCTTCTTTACACGCGCGCACGGATGTCACAGACGCAAATAAAAAACTCATTAACCTTTTGACGTGTTTTACCTAGAAGCATATAATGATTCCTATGACCGTTACGTACACACAACTTGCAGTTATAATTGTGCAACAACCTGTTCCGCAACTATCGTATTCACTGAGTTACGGCTTAAGTTTCGCTAATTGAATGTGGTATTTTACGATTATCGTTAAAGAAATCATAAAAATGTATTAAGAAGAATGGGAATATTAAATCGTTATAATAGGTTTACTCCACATTCACATTACTGTTTGTCGTAACATTTTTCAAGACTAACTCATTTCCCTTTGCGCAAGAAACGCCTATGTTTATAATAGAAGTACCATTTCAATGAGATTTCACTACGTTTAAGTACCGTACAATTGGTCTAAATTTTCACCCAGAACATTTTAAATAATATACCATTGAATTTATATTAATTTGCCATAACAAGTTATTTATATAGTTATATAAAACAATCTAGATTAGAATTTACATTAACATCATTAACCTGAATGATAAAATATCTACCTGATAAAATACAAAATTAGTAAATTAATATATATATATATATAATAATAATAAACGAAATGAAGTTTTTTATATTATTTAATTTAATACAACTTATCTCTTCATAGTAAATTAAATTAAAATGCATTAGACATCTAAATTTTCTGCATTATTAAATTTGAATTATATAAAGAATTGAAATTTTACTTTACTTTAGATTATTTAAAAAAATATTTCCTTTGAACACTTTTAATCAAATTAATGAAATGTTAAAGTTATCAAATTTTAATAGCAATTCTTAACATTTAGTGAAAGGTTTGTGATAATGAAAACGAGATTTTATTAACATAAAAAAGAATTTATTTAAAACAGAAAAAATTATTTTACATATAAATTCACATAAAATTTACCACGGCTATTAATTTAAATGAGACTCTTTAAGACGGTCATTACCTTACAAACCAAACTTTGTAATTAGACAATTTTAATGATTTTATTTGTAGCAACATTGATGTCTACTACAATATATATGATAAAATTGCAAAAAATTCAAGTTACAATACGAAAAACAGGATGGAATATATAAATCAAGAAATTTAATAATTAATTAGAGGGAAACTGACAACCAAATACAATAAATGAGAAAATTTAACAGAAAATTTAATATGTAAACGTCAATACGTATATAAATGATAATATTTGAAGTGTGAAAATGAGAAATTTGTGTCAGTACAAAAAGAGAAACGTACTGAAACATTTCAGTCGCGATATAGAACTATTTTCTGAGTGTCCGACTCTCTTCGTCTCCCTGCTCTCGTGTGCATAAACATGAAAAAATAAAAACAAACAGAGCAGTAAAACTCCTAAAATTGTACCAGTCCCAAAAATAGATTTGAAGCTTATACACGTGCCCTGCAAACTATCGCGTTAGCAACTTAAGTGTTCTGAAAACAAAAACTGGATAATTATTTGTAATCGTTTTTAGCATAAATACTGGTTCATTACTTCGCAACGGCTGAAAGGCGATTTTTTAAAGTATTTTAACTTTTTCTTCTGCCAGAAAGTTTTATCTTTTTCAAGGAACACCCTGATGCGGTTTAAGTCAATAAAGAAACGAGAATTTTGCTCCCGTCCTCTACCTAGTCTTGCAGCTTCTCACTCGAGAGCTTCCAGGAAAGTGTCTTCCGGCTTTACCACTTTATTCCCATGCGGTTCCTCGAGCCGATCAGCACAATATGGTCGCCGCGTAGTGTTACAGTGTTATACGGCGTAAAAGCCGCTAAGATCCCCATTGTGACATCGTCCGTGTCTTGCTCCCTTCGTGATATCACTACACGCGTTCTGATTCATGGCCGGCCCCCCTAACTAGGTTAACTTGTTTTTACTGTCGATACAGCACAATACTCTGTTTTAATGTGCAACTCTACTCAAGTAAGGGGTGTACAGCAGCAGGAAATGAATTACATCGATTCTGTTCCCCTCCTCCCTTCAGCAAAGATTTAGTTTGTGAAAAGCAGAGGCGTTTCAGCCACGAGGGTTTTTGCTAACAGGTCATTAAGGAGAGAGGGCTTCTCCCCCTCACCATGGGGACGCAGAGCCGCTCTCTGTTTACCATGGCCCACAATCGGCCCGATACCATTCTGTCTTCCAATCGTTATCGTTTTACTCTCCCCTTTGTCAATAACGCTTTGTGACCCATTTCGTCTGCACTTTATCTCTGTTCCACCGATATCAACGCCATATCTCCCTCCCATCCTTAACGCTCCCCGTCATCATTTTCTCTCTATCTTCCGTTTCCGGCAAATTTCCAAGCATTTCGCCAGGTTGCACCATCGACGGGCTAATGAAGAGCTTACGAGAAACACATTTCAGAATAAGTTCATAACAAGGAGGGAGATCCTCTCTATACTTCCTTAGATGCGAGCTCTTTTGTCGCCAATCCCCAACGCCTGTTTCTTGTTCCTCTGGTAAATTGACGATGACACCCGTTGCTGATAAGAAAAGTAATCCGAACGCTTTGCTCGTCAGTCACTAAGTCAAAAATGATGATACCAGAAACTTGTTCATACGATTAATCAAAAATCTCGATTTTCCAATAAGTTTCAAACTTGTACTCGAGAAAAATTGATCCTTTGTAGGGAAGGATAGAATCACAATTGGGTAAACCAAACTTATTCATTATATAAAATTTTAATATCTCAGCAAAGTACAAAGGTCAATTACCTCATGTTTCCCCCCAGCTTCTCTGAAAATAAGTTAAGATTACACGACTTGTTTCATGACTCGTTCCCATAGCCCGCTGGTACCATCTGGTTCTCATAGCAAAGGTGCATAGAAAGTCCGGTTGCAAAATCCTGAGTAGCAGCCACCTAAATCTGCCAAAACACTATTTCTCACACGTTACTCAAAGCCCAACCACCCCGTATTCTTGAAGACCGTAGGACGACTTTGATTCATTTCCACCCTTGAAATGAGTAACGTTGCAACCTTGACGATCCCTTTCACTATAATCCTTTTAATTCCTTAAATAATTCAGGCATATCAACCCGTAATCGGTCTATTCCTTTCCTCAAAACGTTCTTACAAATGCGAAGTATTTTCCTGAATTACTTTGCACGTTTATTTAATACTAGCTGCGTGCCCGGCGTTGCCCGTGTACTTATTTCTAGAAACACGAAAAAGTATTTAATTCTATATTAGTCTGTAGTTAAGAAGTGATTTAACCTAAATCTAACTGTTCCTAGTTCCGTACATACTTTCGACCGACAGTGCATTAAATTAACAGCTATAAAATGCATTGAAGTTTATTGAATCAATCCCAATAAACATACCTCCGAATTTATTTACCACTGGAATAGTTAAATATACTCCTTGAGTATTGCAGGATATCTTCAGACATTACGAAAGATTAAATTGATAAAATTGTTAGCTAGATTCACTGTGTAAACAAATTGTCGCCATATTAGAGTCACGAAAATTACCTTACATTTTCCGCAAGGACCGTAAAGTATTTCGTTTTGTTTTTTATTATCATTCGATGGAGTATTACTGGATAAAAACATACTTTTTATTCAATGAAAAATTTTCTGCTTTATTTCATTACGGAACAAGGAACTATTTCCTTTGTTCGTCAGGTAGTAACGTCATTCTCACTCTCGCGTGACGTCATGGTATTTTGGCGTGCAGTAATTAAATCAATGAAAATTTTTCTGCTTTATTTCATTACAGAAAAAGGAACTATTTCCTTTGTTCGTCAGGCAGTAACGTCTCTCTCTCTCTCTCTCGCGTGATGTCATGGTATTTTGGCGCGCAGTAATTTAACACAAAATGATCACATTTTTCTATTATAATTATTTCCACATTTATGCTAAGTGTTTCTCACCCGCACAGTACCGTTACTCGTATTTTCAAGAATATGTGTACCAATTTTTGTTGCAATCTGCCCACGAGTTTATATTGGTATGGAAATTAACGAAAATACATACATACATACAAACATACATCCTTTTTGTTATATAGATTTAATAACATCAGCATTTTCTGCGTCTCCCAAATTTCTCGTAAATTTCCCTCATCATCTCCATATTTCTTTCCCTAAATCTCTACCGTCCGGAATTCTACTACCGTCTACCTACATGATTAAAACGTTCCCAGTAAAACCTAGTTGCTACGAATAATGAACACTGAAGCTGTAGAATTGTTTTTTTCGTTTTCAATTATAAATATGGCGTATCTCGTAAAACTGTTCATGAATACGTTCTCATGTCAGAAAGTACTAGCACACAATATCACATTATAGTCACGTCAACCATTTAATTTGACCCAGTCAAAATATCTAATCACTGGTATATTTACTAATCATACATAAGCCGTTATTTTGTTCGATGGAAATTTAGAAAAATTATATCGTCATGTTAAAGCCAAATTACTGGTATGTACTCTTTGGATTGTTCTCTAAATTATTTAAGGCCCACTGTTAAGGATAATGCCTAAGGTCTTAAATGACAGTGGTGAGAATAAGTATAAACTATAGAATATTATCATAAATTATTTACTGTGGAGTGAAATTAATTTAACAACGTTCAAAGAACCATATTGTTCTTCGCGAGGTAACGATTTTTATATAAAAATAAATTGGTGGTCGACATAATTACAAGGATTTTGGATTTCACGCAACAGAACTTCAAAGTAATTTATTATTGAATATTCTAATTTATTGTAGGGCAGAAGTAGTGACGGGACGATAAAATACTAGTAATTTCAGTGGAATTAACACTTGTAATGACAATGGGTGAATTAATGCATGGATTTGTGGAAACCTGTGAAATCGGAGTACTAAAGGGAGAAATTAGGTAGACAGAGTGGTTTAAAGATCGAAATGTCGACCTATCAATTATTCCTCTCTTTGAATGGCTTTTCCTCTTTTACAATTCATGATTTGTAACACCCGAACCAATATATCTGGGTTAGTAGTCACGTAATCGGGCGAGTAGCCGAAAAAAATCGTTTTGTATAGCAGTAACTATATGATTAACTAAGTTACGTTGATACCACTCTAGATTACCTTATTTTTTTTTTTTTTTTTAAAAAAAAGATATGTGTAACGTTTGATTAATTTAAATATCAGTGAATACGGGCGGAGTAAAAAACGAACAGCGAAATTTAGACTCCAAATTAGTACAACTTTTCTTCGTCGTGGGCGTGACGTAACAAAGCATAAAACCTGACTAATCCAAAGATAAAGGTTAACGCCTGAAGAATAATTTTAAGACTGAAGCCTTTGTGTGCTCCGACGATGACTCCTAAATGACCAGATGGAAGAATGCGATTGAACAGGCACTTGCATTCCTTATCCAGATCTGCGTGACCGTGTAACAGGATCAACGCTTCTATCTGCAGTTCTACGAATTGTCCTTGCCGGATTAGACGTCGGGCGAGCAAGCCACCATCTCCATTAAACAACCTTGTCCCTAAAAAATTGACAATTAACTTAAACACTCAATTACTTTAATCGAATAATGCGTTCGTGGTAATATATTCAAAAAAGATTCTCGCATCTGTCCGAATTGACGCGATAACGAATAAACATTAAATGTTAATCTTTTTAGAAAACCTTTTCAACAAAATTTAAAAAGTAATTTTTGAGTAGTGTACAAATGTTTTATTTATTATTATCCGCCTATTTTTTGAATCCAGAAATATATCGCAGTTCAAGTAAAACTCAATTTATACATCACAAAACTGAATAAGTCTGGGTTTTAATTGGATCACGCGCCAATACCTCGCAAATAAAAATATTTGATTAAAACGCCCGCGAAAATATTACTGACTTTTCTTTCTCACACCTTGGTTTCAAATTTCTCTAAAAAGTTGCGTATTATTCTGAAATTTCCGAAAAAAAATCAAATAATAAGCATATAATTTTCAGAAACGGTATATATTGTAAAGAATTATTTTTTGTGGGCTGGGTTTTTACGTTAAATCATTTAAAATTTATTTAATGGTCAATATTTATTAAGTTTATTACAGTTAAGCATGAAAATAAATTATTTTTTAGGCACCTGTGGTTTTTACATAGAAGAGATCTGCTACCCGTATCAAATACGTACTGCTATTCTGTGTTGTGTTGCTTGCTGTAGCTCTCGTACCGACGTCTCCGTATATCACAGTCGGCAAAACGGGTTAAGTGCAGTGATGACTTTAGTCAGGACCATTGCATAGCGTCGACTCAGGGGTTGACCACTGGCTAAGGCGTCGGCCTCCGGGATTGATTGCTGGCAAGCCGTCGTACTGAATTGTGTGGCTTCGATGAACTCTTCACTAACAAATTGTGGCCCGTTTCTCACGACGATTCTGCCTCGGACTATATCAGAGACAACAACTTGGAAAAGCTTACAGCATAACTCATGAGATTTGTAGATCGGTGACACTTGAAACGTATACACGTAACGCAATACGGAGCCTCTCATAATCACATCCACCAGCTGCGGTGAGCGCAGAACAACTGTCCCAGTTTCAGAAGCTTATCTCCGATCCCTCCATTATAGCCTCAGATTCTTTTCCTTTTTTCATTATTAGAAAACATGGTCGAAATGCCAGTTGACTGATTCTTCCATTGTTACAAGAGTTATAGCACGCAGTTGCAGTTCCGTAGTCAACAATGGCCAACTATTCTGTCATGTTGAGGCCAACAATCGAGACAGGACACGAAAATTACTTGGATGGAAATATTTATCTCCTCCACCCCCACGCACGTGCACGATTTCGAATTCTCCAAACTACAGCAAACAACACTTCCGAGACAAAGCAAAACTAAACACAAATATATATTGTAACGCGTGTATTTTGGTGTGTTTCTGTAATTTTGAATTAGTATCACTTTCCAACAGTGTAACCGATACCTATAAATCCTGTTTGTAACAAGCTTCCATAAATAATTATTTTCTTTTTAGCAATCAACGATCATTAACATTTTTTATAAGTTAATTTATTTATTAATCTTAAAGTCTTTAATTAACAACACAACGTTTCTGTATATATTTGTATAGGTTTGTGGTGATATTGAATCGTTTCATCAGGCTGACAATGAATATTACTTGTTAAATTCCTACGGTAACTGAACATCAAAGTTATTTATATGAGTGTTTTTACTTATTTTATAAAATACGATATTATTTAGCTTAAAAAATCAGATAATTAAAACATTTAAAATTTCCAAGAGGTGAAGGGAACAATATAATAATTAAAATTACAAACTTATGCATGAAATATATATCAAAACGAAAAATAACGGATTTTTTTCCCTATATGTTTTAAGGAACAAGCAATGAATTAATTCATCAATTTCCTTATTTCTGATATTTTCGTCAGATTCACATTCCTTCGAATACATACAACACATTACGTATATGATCACTTTTCACCTTTAGAAGTAACTGAGAAATTTTCTACGTCATAACTTGGACCATTAAATCAAATCGTCAAAATTTCAGGAATGGATTCCTAACATTAAGATAAGAAGAAAAGTGTGTTACAACATGGGTGCTGGAAAGTACATAATTACAGAGTTATCCGAACGTCCATATCTGATCGGTTTGTATGACGTTCAACTGACTGGTTGGAGCACTATCAGATGAAATGTTTAAAGTGACCTCATTTTCACCGAATACAGGCAGCTGATCTTCTTCACATTGAGTTTCGGACACGATCAAAATTACCTTTTGTAGTGCGTACTGTCTGTTAAAATGCCACAATGGATGCTGTGGAAGATGTAAAGACTTTAAGTGCTATGATGTATTCCGGTCAACATCAATTTTATTCGCAACATGGTTTACAATTGTTACATGAGGAAACGAGTGCAGAAGTATGTCGTAATTCACTTAACATTCATAATATGGTCTCATAATTTTTTTTCCTTCTCTCAATACGAGTAATCCATTTCCCCGTCGAGTTTTGTTAAACCTGTATATGAGTATTACGCACTGAGATAAGAATAACCGACAAGAATGAATAAATTTAAGTATGGTAATGATGATAATCATAATGGGATTAAGCTTTAATTCGGGCAAATAATCTTCTAAATACGGGAATCGATACGACCAGACTGAAGAACAACACGTTAAAGCGGAGAACTCATTAAACGACTCTGATACGCAGAACTACTTTCAAGCAATACAGAAAAATGTTCTCTACACGTCTTGTCTATGCGAAAAGATCCCTTGTTTCATGGTTTAAATGAACCTGATCACAATCTTACTATGAGACTATAGTATTATTCCGATTGAGTTTGTAGATATTATGAACAGAATCAAGCCATAATTAGAGCATCTTCTAGAACTATCTGATTCCCCCCCCCCCCCTTTTAGCGGAGGAAAGGAGCTCTTGTGTTAACGTGCCGCAAGGCTTCAATGTCACTGATTTCCTTGGGGGTGCGAAATTACTTGCGAGGCATAACAGGACAGTGAGGCCTTGACAGAGTGTGTACGAAAATTTGATTAAATTTGAAGATGAGTTGTGTAAGAACGCGTAGTTATTGTCACAATGAGAGTGACCAACGAATGAAATCAGAAAATTTGAATAACTAGCTTTTCTATTATATTTTTACTCCATACTTGCATATTAAAGATGTGTCCGGAAAGTTCGGTGAATGGTGTCATAAAATAAAGAAAACAAGAAATGGAACAAAATACCTTTGCTGGCCACCAGAGTAATCACCATTAGCCACAACAGACTTCTGACTTCAGTTGTACAGTTGATGGAAACTGTCAGCAAACGTTTCGTTTGGAAACTCAAAGCACCATTGTCACGCTTTTTCTTTGGATATCCGCAACGTCTGCGAACCTTTCAGGGCAAATTTAAGTCGCGGAAACAAATCGAAGTCTGCTGACGCCATATCTGGAGAATAAGGAGGGTGTTGACGAACAGTCACCTTGGTGTTGATCGAGAAATTTGCACACGCGGATCACAGTGTGTTGACGTGCTTCAGCTCGTGTGTCAGCTTGTTCGGTGCAAATCCTCCGCTTTTTCAAATGTTCGTGAACAATAGTGTTTACAATGTCTTTGCTGATCTTCAAATCCTCTGCTATCATTCTCAAAGACAGCCGCAAAAAGTACTTGTTCGATGTTGTCTGTGGTTGTGCTAGTCGACGAACGCGGCTCAACGTCGACACCTTCTTTTCCTTCTATAAAGCGTTTAAACTGCTCAAAAACTCACTTCTCACTCACTGCTTCAACATTTCCGTCACCGTTTTCCCTAATTTTGAAGAAAGTCTTCACGTTAACTGGTTGATCCATTGTGCAATTACGCGAGTTCTCACACTGACTCCGTAAGATTGGTCACAGCGTGCAACGCTGCTTCACATTGTTGATTTTGCACGATAGGGGGCGGCTTTTGACACGTCTTTTAATATGCATACGTGGGCGCATAATTCTAACCAGGGCGGTTTGTAAAATATGGGACAATTCACCGAACTTTTCGGAGGCACCTTTAAGGAATACTCAGGGCACGAAACGGACAGACGGAAAGTCTGAGTAGGTAACAGGATTAATTCACTTAGAAACACTCGCCTAAGAATCTTCAAAAAAGAAATGCTATCTATTGTCTGTACAAAGAGTCAGTGTATTTTGAGGGAGTCGAAATAACAAAAATACCAGTTGGTCGAGATGGTTACCCTGGAATCCAATGATCATCCAGGGTGATTGTACGCATTATTTAATGAGAATAAAATTTATAATTTGGTATTGGGGGGGAAAAGCAACCTACAAAGCGACAGGCTGTTCAGTAGCGGAAACGTACAGTTCAGACGGAGAAATCTGAGTTAGACGGGAGAACCTACAAACACTTCAACGGACACGAGAGTCCGGATTCAACCGCCAGGAGAAAGCTAAATTAAATTGGTATTGTTCATGAGGGAGTCAGCTGAAGTCAAGATAAATAATAACCATATTTCAATCCAAGAGTAGAAGGTGTAGTGGATGAAGGAATATCGCACCGGACGTGGAGTCGACAGGGATAGGTCATTTGGGTAGACATTTTGCGCGGTATGCAGAGGTCCCGGGTTCCATTTCTGGTCCACTCGAAATTTTTCCGTCCTGATACTTTAATTCAGTAATAACCATAATTTTAATTTTACGTGCCTTATGTAGTACGAACGGTCCCATAAACCACTGAATTTGTTTATCATAATATGGTTACGATTCACTACCCACCAATAATATAAGATAGTTATATATATAAGGAGTTATTTATATTTCTTAAATCTGGTGTATTACTGATTAAAAATAAATTCTAATATCAATCAAAACAAATGCGTTATATATTTTAACGAAACAATAAATTCGTTATACATATTCAGAAAACTATGATTTATTTAAATGTGAGTTCATTGAAAAAGTGCATCTATATGCAAACGAAGGGCGACAAATGAAAAAGAAGAATTAACGAAGTGATAATTGGGTTATTTCATAAATATTAATAAAACAGTTAGTGTCTTCCGTTGCGTAAAGTGCAGGTTAAGAATACACGAAACAAGAAACGCTGAGGATTATGAGTTAGGAAAGTTTCCCTAATTCCGCAAGTTTTCTGGCGCCTCGTACATTCACCCTCTTATTCACGAACCAGAAAGTTCACCCCACTTCCCCCAGCCCTCTTACTGCCATATAAATGCCTCGTAACGTTTCCTCATGACATTCGAACAGTTGTTCTCCCTCGCCTGGACTCAGCTAAGTAGTTCCACGGCTATTTGAATACATTTTACACACATGAATCTCTGAATAACATTCACACAGTAGTTTGAATTTATTCTCCACGTATCTTCATGCGTCTTCCTCAGAATGTCAATGTCGCCTTGTAATGCGCACTGGACTACTGACTCCTACAGTCATGACATTGCAGAGAATATGAACCCTGAAACGGACTCTTATTTATGTTAAATACGCTGTTGACAGAATTAGAACACAAAATCAAACTTCTAAATTACCCTTTCAAAAATTATCATTCATCATTAGCGTAAACAGTAAGAATAATTTAACTACATTAATGCGACATTAACAAATAATGTACTAAAATGAAAAATTTACGTCTTCATAATAAGAAAAATAGCACCTGTGGTTGCATGAAACGTTGTGAGGTATTTATAGCATCACTTCTTTGTCTGTAAAATAAATAAAACAGTTTCGAGGCTGGTTAATTATCAATAATTAAAATTAATATATAAATAATCAAATACACAGCCCTGTATCAGAAAATTATCTGTATTTACAAAACATTTAATAAACGACGTTTATATTGGATAATATTAAGAAAAACATGTAATTACATACCCGTTATAAATCCTAATAATAAAAAATATATTATATTTGATAATTATGCCGTTAGTATCATATTTAAGTCATTTAACACTCAAAATTTTGTTAATGATATTAAGAAACGAAATAGAAGAACCATGTAGTATACAAAATTAATTGTACTAATTGAAATGGCTGTTGTATAGGTCAAACAAAGTGATCACTAGAAGACCGCATTAATCAACACAAAAATATTTAAAATTAAATAGTCAAAATTAATGAGCACATATTTGATTGATCAAAAGTAATTATTATAGATGACGAATTAAGATATTTTCCTAGATTTATGAGTGCAATGTTACACATCCGTTCTACTCAAAAGTTTTTAAATGTTATAATTTAAACCATGTTTTTCTTCTTATTATTAAATAATATACTCATTTACAATTTTATGTAACATCAAATATTCAAAATATGTTTGAAGTAAGTTTTTATGTTTATTATATTTTATTTTGTGGATCTATGTAAGAAATAGTGGGCTATAATAATATTTTAATTAATTACCTTTATTATATTACGGTATCATCAGTCATTGTGATGACCATTTCTCGTCTAATATTTGAATGTATACTTACTTGTCTTTCCGTTGAACGTCTTTGAATCTTCTCCGTATATTTTGGAGTAACGTGAGCTTGGGCTATTCTTTGTGTATAAAAAAGAGCAGGTTTGGAATTTAGCTTTCGTAAGAAAATTATTTGTTTTACGATCCATGTAATTACAGCGTGTACTTGAAAACATACAAACGGGAAATTAAAATTAAAATAATTACGTATTATAATGATGAGACAAAACTGATTGGCCTAAAGAGTGACAATAAAGGTGAAGGAAACGTAGAAGCGAGTATTACGTCATCATTAAGGAATACAGGCCTCTTAAGTAAGGTTTTCAGCCAAATTACAGACTTATGAGACAATTCCTATCTAAATCGTGGTTTCTGGCAAGAATAAATTATTTAAATTAAAAAAGTGGCCTTATTGAATTCGAAATGCACTTAATTACCTAATGTTTGATTTTAGCTTAATACTTTAGTGAAAGCAATTCCTATATATTTCCCACAATGGAGCGTAAATAGCTCCAAACTAATGACTGGATGGTTAAGTGCAATTTACTAGGAAGCTTTTAGTTAGTTGAACGTGATTTATTTGTAATTTTAGCGTTTCGCTGAGTAAGCTGGCGCTTCTGGTGTCCCACGGAAAAACCATGTCAGCTAAAATATTACGTGCTCTAGAAAACTAATTTGCAGCTAGTAAATTGTTTCCCAGGTATATATAATTTATGTATCTGTAATCGTATCTTACTCAGTACTTGGAATTGCAATCCGAATATAATGTTCAATAAATCTATACTACAATAAAATGAAACAGCCAGGTCTTTTTTTTTTTATTTATTACTGAAATGGCCAGCTCTGCAAAAGTTTTCGGTGCAGCAGTTTTAAGGTTCAGCCTTAAATTCTTCCTCATTAGTGACATATTTATTTCTTGAATTATTAGTTTCGTAGTTTGGGTGATTTACGGTTCTGCGCTTCAATATGAGGACTGTTTACGTTTAATATGATAAATAGACATATAATATTTTTTATATTTTAATAATAGTTTACTGAACAATATGAGAACCCATTCATACCTCTCAATAACGAGTGTTATGCATTTTTTATTATATATAAAAACGTTAGGATGTTTGGGTATGATCTTTTAAAGCCAAAATCCTGCATAAACAAAGAGATAGTGTAATTAATACGTTAAAACCATTATGGAAAGTTTTTAAATTGTAATTTGACCTTAATTTAGAAACATATTAAGTTTATTCAAACCGTTGTACAAGCTAAAGTAGACTTTACGAAAGTTCTTAGTAAAATAAATAAAACAGTTTCAAGGCTGGTTAATTATAAATAATTAAAATTAATAAGCAAATACACAGCCCAGTAACAGAAAATTATCTTTATTTACAAAACATTTAATAAACGACGTTTATATTGGATAATATTAAGAAAAACATGTAATTATGTATCCGTTATAAATCCTAATAATAAAAAATATAATCTATTTGATAATTATGCCGTTGGTATCATATTTAAGTCATTTAACATTCTAAATTTTGTTAATGATATTAAATACAAAATAGATGAACCATGTAGTATACAAAATTAATTGTACTAATTGCAATGGCTGTTATATAGGTCAAACAAAGTGATCACTAAAAGACTGCATTAATCAACACAAAAATATTTAAAATTAAAAAAGTCAAAATTAATGATGAAAAAGTAATTATTACAGATGACGAATTAAGATATTTACCTAGATTTATGAGTGCAATGTTACACATCCGTTCTACTCAAACGTTTTTAAATGTATTATCTGATACCAATAATTTAAACAATGTTTATGATACTTTGTGTGTTTAATATTTCAGTCATTTTTTTAGCATAGTACAGTAATTAAATTTAAAACTCTATAGTATTATTAATATATACAGGCAACAGTACATTGTTTTCGGCCACACGTCATTGTCACGTGTGATCTTAATTTCGGCTGCAACATGCAAGGCAGAAAACTCTTACCTCTAAATTGTTTTGCTCGTTTAATGTACAAAATTGTAAAAATAAAATAATTAAAATGTATTATAATTGTTATTAAAAAACATTATAAATAATTATATTAATTTCTAAATTATATATTTAATCTGAAGAGGTCCTACTCTAGAGCGAAACGTCGTTTATTTAATGTTTTGTTAATGAAAATAATTTTCAGACACAATACCGTCTATTTTTTTATTTATATTATTGTGAATGTCAGATTTTTTTCACCATTATTAAAACTAATATAACCGCTTAATTACATTCAAATAGAGATCATTTAATTGTAAATTCTTTCGACGTCAGATTCTGTTTCCTAAACTGCGGATTATTGCAAGTAATAAAGAAACATATATAATCGAAACTTTTTTGTAGCGTATTGGTATTAATTTCCGTTTGTAACGTTTTTTAAATTCATACTAAAATTTCTGTAGTAGATATTTATATAAATATTTATTCTGACTAGTGAGAAAACTAATGAATAAATAATCATCATTCAATTTTAAGTCAGAAGAAAAGGAGAATTTATTAAATTAACAACGTTTCATCGCTTAATTTGCCACCTCATCAGGTTACAATTTAAAACTACAAAAAGAACAAAACAATTACAAAAATTTGAATAACATTTTTAAGAAACAATTTGGCAGATAACATAAAATATAAATTGTGTTAGACTTACAAAATTTTGATGGACAGGTCATTCTATGCTGACTGCCGTACAAATGTACAATTTAAAACGAGAACGACCAGTAAAAACTAATATACATTGTTGAGTGCGGTTAACAAAAGCAAACTGTCATAAATTTTATTCAAATTGTTTGTATCATTTTTCATCTTAATAGTTGTTTTATAGCATTTCACTCATTAATCTCGGAAAGTAATTCGATTCCTCGTCCAAAAATGATAAACACCCCAGTCTAATTTGTGATTATCGCCAATTAAGCGTTGAAAACGTTGTTAATTTAATAAATTCTCCTTTTTTTCTGACATAAAATTGACTGATGTTTGTTTATTTATTGCATTATATTTATATAATGTATTAAAATAGACTGAAAGGGTTTAATTTTAATTCTTTTTCACCTGACAAGCTTGATGCAGCTGACTTACTCGACGTCACTCGACCAAATAAATTTTATAATTCTGCTGCTTCTGAAGCATTTCAGGAGCTTCAACACAGGGTTTGAATCCTGTAGTTTGAGCAGTCGTCTCTAATCAAATACCCCTCACGCAGCCAACGATACGCCACGTCTCAGTAAATCATCCAACTGTTGGACTTTCTCCGCATCACGCCAGAGATTAATGTAGGAGCGAAACTTACCTCGCGTTTACTTCTGCGTCCATAAGTTTAAGGGCGACGGATGCCATTGCAACGTTAATGATTGTATAAATTAGGAAGACCGTTCATTCACAGTTAAACTGCTAGGAAGTTGCACGTTAGTAGCGCTTACAAATGGCGCGTACGAGTCTGTGACTCCCACAGGTGCTCTAAATTGCAATTCCAGTTTCCATGCGTTCTGTCCTACGAGCAGAAACACTCTCCACTCAAGTAATTTGTCCTTTGTGTATGACAGTGTTTTATATTATTTCCTTTATTTTTCATGAAATATTAATGGTATACTTTGGATTGCAAAATCATATATTACAACAGCGATCAGCATTAAACCGAATTGAAATTATCCTACTATAAGTAATAATTAAGACCTCACTGATAGAAAACATATAATTGAACACAAAATAATATGTTAAATAAGGGGAATAATTAGACCGATTTTATGAAATGAATTAAAATTATTTTTAATAATTTTTAATAAGACATCCCGTACAAGAGCACTGTTCTGCTAAAGGATTAATCCTGATCATGCATCACATTTAATTAAATTAATATTATTTATTTTGCGAAAGAGAGAGCCAATAGGAGTCGAATATACGTTCCGAAACAAAGAAGTGGCGCTCAGTTTTCCTTACGACGAGTGTACACGTATCATAATATTTTGTTTTATACCACCGCCATGCATAGATAATGCTGCAGTAATTACGCGACCGTTTCAAGCAACAGTGTTCGGTAATTATATCTCTGCAAAGGAAACTTCGAAGTACAAGGACTCCAATTACATAATGGTAACTTACACTTACGGGCAAAGTAAAGAAGCATAAATGCAAATAGCGCAAAAGAGGAAGGAGGTTTAATAAAGTGAAACTCTGTTATTGGTAAGAGTCAGGTGGAAGCTCCTGGATCCCGACAACTTTGTTTATGGGGCCAATATAAGCTGGAGCTTCTCCTGGAAGTATTCACAAAGTTAGCAACGACAAAGAACTCTGTTCACTGCCGTTCAGCACTTGTTTTTGACTTACAAACTGCACATATATGAACGGATAAATGAACTATTTACAACAGTTTTAAATACATGGCTTCTAACTACGTCAATATTTAAATTTCACTTATATAGTATTTTATGAATCCGCTCTTTAAAATTATAAATAGTTGTATTTAATCTACGAACGTACTGCTTTCCCGGTGGCAGATAAATGAAATTAAAATATATAAATATAATTATTTTAAAGAAATAAACTGGACTTTACTGTTTCTCCGTCTATTTTATATTCCAATGCATTAGTAAAACGAAGCAATTTTAAATTTTAATTTATATCGCTTCGCCAATTTTGGAGGGCACACACGCCTTGCTTATCATTTATTTACACAGTCATCTACAAAAATTCGGACCTTAGAGTTTATACCATTTTGTAAATCGGTAATGAATATTAGAAACAATTATGCAATTTCTTTTATTTAAAAAAAAACTTGCAACCCCGGTACACTTTTGTACCTGTCCCATGAAATTTTGTAATCAAAGTGTCGTGAGGAACTACATCAAAACCCCTATGCGAAGTCTGCTAAATCTTGAAACATATGTTAACTGACTTTCACCAGAGATTCCTGATCAAAATCAGTATTTAAAAAAATTTAAAGTATTACTTTCAAATATTCATAACTATTCAGCTTTAACACGATGTGCTTTAACGATGTTTTGTTAAAAATAGGAAACTCTCAATTTTTGTACAGTATGCGATAGACTCTCACGAAATCGTTTCGTGCGTTTTTACGGAGAAAAATTCGCAGAGTATAACATACATTGATATGCTTTAAAACTAAATTTTCCCTCAAGCGGAGACTAATTCAAAAACTTAATTTACCATCAGGACGGGGCACCACCACACTGGAGCCTTTATACCTTTTGGTAAATTGATAATGGATATTAGAAACAATAATGACGCAATTATCGTTCCCTGTGGGACTCCCGATGAATGATACAGATCCGAGTTCCCAAGCTTCTTTCACAACTTCAACATTTTGTAGCCTATTTATTTTTTAAAATATCTTGCAACCACAGTACTCTTTTGTAAATACCTGTCTCATGAAATTTTGTAATCCAGGTGTCGTGAGGAACTACATCAAAACCCCTTGCGAAGTCTGCTAAATCTTGGAACAGATATTATCTGACTTTCTCAAGAGATTCCTTATCGAAATCCGTATTTAAAAAAATTAAATATTACTTTCAAATATTCATAACTATTCAGCTTTAACACGATGTGCTTAAACGATGTTTTGTTAAAAATAGGAAACTCTCAATTTTTTTGTACAGTATGCGATAGACTCTCGCGAAAGTGTTTCGTGCGTTTTTACGGAGAAAAATTCGCAGAGAATAACATTTGTTGATATGCTTGAAAACTCAATTTTCCTTCAGTCGAAGACTGATTTAAATACCTTAATTTGCCATCAGGACGGGGCACCACCACACTGGAGCCTGTACACTAGAGAATTTTAAATGATAGGCTTCCTCGACGATGGATCGGCCGTGCTGGACAAAATGATTCGACCTTACATCAAGGTCACCGGACCTCACTGTATGTGATTTTTCCTTGTGGCCAGTTACAAAAGACTCAGTTTATGTGTCTCCACTTCCAGCAACAATGGTTGAACTGCGGAACCGCATAACATCAGCGCTGGAAGTAACTCAAGACGTGCTCGCTAGAGTGTTGGACGAAATTGAATACCGCAAAGTCATATGTCGTGCATCTCAAGGGAGGAATGTTCAGCAACTTTAAATATTAGGCAAAAAAATTATTTACTCTCCTTTCTTACAAAATTATCATTAATGTTATATGTTCATTATTTTCCGAAATATTTACTTGTAAAATCGGATGATTATTTTTTGAAACACCCTGTACAGCTCCTCATAACTGTTGAATGAATAATTGTATATAAGATATATGACTTTTAAAATTCAGGAAGATATTTACGAGAACGCTCACAGACCGTGGATAGTCTGAAGGATTCGACATCATAGTTATTATCGTAATTGGGAACCGTTGTATATATTTCTTTGGTAGCGACTTTTTATCGTTCCGAAAAATATGGGCTGCACATGTCCTGGAAGTATCCTTAAGTAAGCCATTAATGATAAGGGATACTTCGTGGGTAGTCACAAGGATTTTACAACTCATTTATTATCTAAATTCGAGACGGTTGTATTTTTTCTTGTGAGTGACATTTTATTGTTCACAAAAAAAAAATGTAGTCCGTCCCGCACATGTATTGTAAGTATCCTCGTACGAAGTTGTAGGAGAGGTTAAGTAATGAGAGGGCCTTTTCCTTTATCTGTGAAGATAGCCGGAGTAGAGATTCGTCCGCTCCAAATAAATGAAACTGTAATTACAGTCGATAGCGCTGAGTCCTCGTCCTGATGGCAGCGCCACAGTTATTTTTGTCCCTCGCTAGACAATAAACTGTCTGGGACCTAACTAATTAACAAGTAAAATCCAGGAAAAACTTCTTCGTAGAAAAGAGCTATAATTTCAGAGGGTTGGCAGTTAAAGGTCAAGTGTAAATGAACTACCAATATCTATTAGTCTGGCACACCTAATTATGAAATTATTTCTCTGTGTCCGTTTTATATCAACCACTGAATGAAACTATGAAACACAAGGAAAACTCTGATCTGAGCAATCAAAAGTATAGTTTCGTTTAAGAAGTCTGAAATTTCTCGACGACTATATGCCTACAGAACTGTATAATTTATTTTATTCACCTTACACAATACTATTAAACCATTCATTAAATACAATTTTTATAGATATAGCAGTAAATTTTTTGTGAATTGATTTCGAGAGAGAATTATAAAGGTTTGTTAATGCAAGATATTTGATCTTCCAATTAGTCCTCACGGCAGGTAATCGGATATATCGATACATGCAACCACAATGCTGTATAATGTACCGTTAATGCAGTGAACAAATATGTAACTTAATAATTACACTGTAGGACACAAGTATAAAAATGACTTGGAATACTATACAATATTTCCACATATTCTGTATTTAGTAAATTTATTTTAAAGCATCCGAAAGTCCAGTATATTATTTAGATATAATTGTAATATTATTATAATAGACGTAACTCACTGAAGAAAAAAGTGCCCACACAATTCTGCAAAGATTGCACACACAGTATTCGAGAGCTGTAAGAGACCAGCGGAGGCTCTCATACCCCTCTCATCGTATGGTAAATAGAATTAGGAACCATGTTCGATGCTGGGTGTATACAGTTAAGTACGCGTACGTACGGGGCCCCCGCACTGGAGATTATGGATTTAATGGAATTATTGATACGCCTGTTGACAGATGGGGTATGGTTTAATTAGGGACCAGGTTGGAGACAGATGCAGGGTCTCAGGAATATGCACCCCATGCCGCTGAATACAAAATGCTCGTGCGGGAAACTAAAGGACAATTAATTTTACATCTAATGGCAATTTATTTGTTAAGTTACAGGAGTGATAAACAGAAAAAAAAATAGATATTCAGACAATTTATCGGTAATAATTGAAAAACAATTTAATAATAATTAGCGAGGCATACTAATAATTCCATTGAATATTTGAAATAAAACAAATGTTCCAGATGTTAAACATTAGCATTTTATTGACTCCAAACTTTACTCAGTTGCAATCATATAATTTTAAAATCTCAGTGTACTTGGGTTGCTGAATCTAAAAAAATTTGAAACAATTGAATTAGCATAGAAGAAAAACGAGATAAATATAAAAATGACAATCGTTTCAAATGAATAAACTGTAAAATGTACAATGCAGATTTTATTTTTTTTAACTCTAAATATTCTGATGTCAACAAACGCCAGCTTTCCGAAACCCCATTCTGACGCTTTTTCGGACGTTTCTAGTTTTGAATAAACGAGTATTCACCACTTGTTGTCTCATAGCTTTTAAATGTACGACATATACTTCTATAGTCTAAATTAAGTTCACATTTTAAGGTATTTATCCACAAATATTTTTAGCAAACTTTCCTGCTTGCCTAACAATAAGCAGGAAAATTTTCGAGATGCCTACGGTTCAGTCCGAGTACTCATTTCACAACTAATCCTGAAATATCTGGAAAGTCTTTGAATACTCACAATATATATATATATATATATATATATATATATATATATATATATATATGAAAGATAAATCCCATGATTGTCAATTTAGTAAACAATTGAATTCAGATTATTCTCTCTCGTTGTGTTTATTGAAATGCCACTGGATAACCAAATAACAAACAAACAAAAAGCAAGCTTTTGTAGAAAGAACGGCACATAATGAATCCATATTCAATCGTATACACAATTTTATATTTTATTTACTTAATTCTCAATACGTAGCCCGAATTTCATCGATTTGACTCGAGTATTGCGTCAGTGGCAGCCGTGTAGGTTGAACTTTGACGTATTTCTCTATCGTAGAGTATTATTCAGCATGTAATGA
Source organism: Zhengitettix transpicula (assembly GCA_037074705.1). Classification (NCBI taxonomy): domain Eukaryota; kingdom Metazoa; phylum Arthropoda; class Insecta; order Orthoptera; family Tetrigidae; genus Zhengitettix; species Zhengitettix transpicula. The sequence continues at coordinate 8,063,633 of CM073595.1, forward strand.
AAAAACCTCATAATAAATTCCAGACACTTTCTCACTATACAGAATCAGGATAGTAGAATCTTGAGATTCCACTAGAAGTACTCGAAAAAGAGAGAGAGAGAGAGAGAGAGGGAGGGAGATAGGGGGTAGGGGAAGGGAGAGAGGGGGAGGGAGAGGGAGGGAGAGGGAGGGAGGGAGCGGGAGGGACGGGAGAGAGGGGAATATGGTGGGGGAGGGGGAGGGAGGGAAGGGGAGGGAGGGAAGGGGGAGAGAGAGAGAGAGGGAGAGACCGCAGATGTCTGTGAAGTACGAGAAAAACAGGAATATGTAATTGCATTATCGCTGATCCAATCTGAATGGTTAATGTAATTGTGTATATAAGATTCTGCGAATGGGATGGTCGGTTTGAAATCTAATTTGTGTATTAATACAATTTCGAAATAAAATAGTCTTATAAATTTCTCCTGAAAATTTGCCCACACTTCTAAAAAATTCACTTCACTACAATAAAAAATTTTAAAAAAATGTTAATTTTAGAGGGGAAAAAATTATCCATTTGACTGCAGCAACCTCCTCAATCAGTTACTGATCTGTTTAAGAAGGTTCCCTACGTCTGTTTTTTGCGATCTCGTTTAATTTTAAATTTGTGATGACCTGTCGCAGTTTAAGTTGGTTTTTGTAATTTATTTCGTATGTCTTTCCAAGCGCAAATCCTATGTTCTCGTCTATGATCAGGTTCCAATCTTACAAATTTCGCCGCTTCCCTTTTTTTCGGCCTTCTATGCGGTGTTTTCTATAAGGATCCTAATAACCTGCACTATACTCGATTATAGGACGAACCAAAACTTCAATAATTTGCCAATTTAATAATTTTTTTTATAATTAATCAACAGCCAATTTGAAGTCAGAAAAAGGTATTTATTTACGGAAAAATAAACTAAGTTTCGTCGCAAAGTTGGCGACTAAACGTAGTTTAATTTTCCATAAATAAATATCCTATTTCTGACTTCAAATTGGCCGTTGTTTATTTATGACTTGTCTGAGTAGTTAGAATATATATATAATTATATTTTATCCTTAGATTTATATTAAAAACTCTACAGCATACCCATACTAGGACGTAATTTAATGGAAATATTTAAATGAAAATGATAGGTTACTAAAGTAAAAGGTATATAAATTTGCGTTCAACGAAAAAAAACTTAGTGATGAGCAATTCATAGAAATTTATGAATGCTAACGAATTTCAAAATATGCAGAAGCGTGTATTGTATGTTTCTAGTACTAGTATTAGAATATCTGAATCTAATGAGTGCGTACGTGGACGTCTGGAAGTGAAGTTGTGTCTGGCACCAGGTAACCTGGGGAAGTTTGCGGCTAATGGACTGGAAATATCACGAGCCACCGGGGATGTGGCTCTGATTTACTGAACCAACTGAAAACCGTGGTACGTATTTTTCGAACCAAATGGAAATGTCGTTGGAGATAGGGACGATTAAACGTATTATGAACAGGTTTACAGATATGAGAATGGGTGAAAATGTGGGGAAAATACACAATATAGGCTGTTTTTGTAACATTTATACCTCATTTATAACTTGGTGAAGACTAAATTAAAGGTACTTTCTGGAAAATCTCTGTCATCCTCGTTTGCTTTCCAATTACGACAGTAAACCGTTTTATAATTTAATTCAAAGAATTTATCAAAAATATTAAATCGTATTTTTCCGGGTTAGAATATATTAAATTAAGAAATGATATATTTAAAGGTTACAATAAAATAAATAAATCAATTGAAATTTATTTTAATTCAGTCACACAATCTCATTCATGGAATGGTGCGCCATTAACTGAATCTGAGCTTTCTTATCTGGCCAGGAAAATTTTTGATGATTCCGAACCAGAGTGTTCTTAAAAAATATTAAGTAAACTGTATACTTCAAGCATGTAGCTCAGTCAATTATATATCAAGTAAATAAAAATAGATTTTCGGATATGTGTGTGTATTTTCAGCATACAAATTTAAAATCGTGAGGAAATTTCAACCAGTACACGTTACTTACTATCCGGGAACAAACACTGTGGCGGTAAGAGGTCACTAGCTCTCCTAGTGGCGGGGGCTGAAATGGGTGGTATTTTAATTGATAATAAAATTCCCCTCCACTATGATGAAGTATTTTTAATAATTACAACAGATTAATTTATTGTGAATGACATAGCATATCGAACAAGAATAACTTAAAAAGAGTTCTTTTTGGTGTGTGTTTTAGGTTATTCATCATTGTACACTACGTAGGGAACGTTAACGTTTATTATAACGGTAAGGATATAAATTGAAGTTAAGGCAATATACAGGGTAATTAAAAAATAATGGCGCAAAAGGAAAGCTTTGTCAACTAAATAAACAAAGACATATAGATTTCTCTCATTCCATAGTACTTTTTTTGTATGTCACTTTTAAACAAATTAAATAAGATTTACTATTGCACCATTAGTTTTTAATTGAGGCTTATTTTTAACATGTTTCAAATTAAGGTATAGGATTTTTGTATGTTTCATCATTTGATGTAGTTCTTAAGACCGAATCGTACTGTTTATGTTTCTTGTAATATTAGTTTTCCTGTTATTTCTTTGTCAATAATAAATGGAATTGTTAATTAGAAAGATAACCAAATACAGACAAAATTTAATTCCATATTGGCATAAGGACAGCTCTAGGGGTGGGGTGAAAGGAGTGACAAAAAATTGCGATGACGTTTTGTCTGTATTTGGCTATCTTTCTTATTATTAATTTTGAATCAGACGTAAGTTTTTTCATTTCAAATGGAATTGTTGTTTTTATTGTATGGATTGATTTATATATTGAAACAGTGGTGGTTGTGTATTGTAAAATTGAATATTAAGAAATTAAATTGGGTTTTATATATAAGTAAAATAATGTAAAATACTTGAAACTAATATTCATCTCGCGTCGGTCTTTTCGTAGTCGAATAAATCTCCAGACGTCTCGTAATGATGGTGGGTTGTGTACTACAGAAGCATTTCTTTTCTTTTTGTTGTGAAGTGCCAGAAGAAGCGCAATCCTGTGTTAAAGGATGGCAAACTGAATAGTGCGAGGGAAAGAGAACTGTCAATGGCGAACGCTAATGCGGTAAGAACGCCATTCGCAAGAAGAGAGAGCTGACATTTTCAAAGCATGAGTCATGACAATACGATCCTCCACAGTCGAACGACTTCATTACTTTTTTGAAGGTGACAGCAGCAGAGAAACGTCGCACTATCAATGAAGACGTTGAAGCAACCGTTCGTTTTTTGTTATAAAAAAAAGCTTGTCAAACAGTCGGACGAATTCATCAGTATCGGTAATATGAGAATCTAATATTCACACAGACCATGGCTTCTCATCAACTGTGACGGACAGTCAGTTGCCAATTTAGAATCTACTTACTGTCACTACATAAAGAGTGATATGATTGCTGCATGGCAGGAATACGGCACCCTCCATTGGCGAATCTCCAGGATTTATTCAGTGAGGCTTTCCGACGTTACTCAAATCAGTCTTCTCACTGTAGGCTGCTGGGCGGTTGTTGAATATTTTCGATTTCAGTAGCATAATTCTAGGTGACTTCTGTGATGAATGGGATTGTAAAGGGCGTGGTGATGAGGCAAGGTGCGTCGGCTAGAGTAAGAAATGTGTATGATTGGGAATACTGCAAGATCTTGGGTTCTGATGGTCTTCTGCATCCCCATAGTTCAACCCTGTAAGTCCATACAGGTATCAAAACTTTGCCTATAGATTCATCTGACATTTCATGCCTTTTATTTGGGCTTTCCAATATTTTCGATTTCAATAGCATAATTCTAGGTGACTTCTGTGATGAATGGGATTGTAAGGGCGTGGTGATGAGGCAAGGTGCGTCGGCTAGAGTAAGCAATGTGTATGATTGGAAAACTCCATCCCCATAGTTCAACCCTGTAAGTCCATATAGGTATTAAAACTTTGCCTTTAGATTCATCAGACATTTCTTGTCTTTTATTTGGGCTTTCCAATTTTTTCGATTTCAATAGCATAATTTTAGGTGACTTCTGTGATGAATGGGATTGTAATGGCGTGGTAATGAGGCAAGGTGCGTCGGCTAGAGTAAGAAATGTCTATGATTGGGAATACTGCAAGATCTTGGGTTCTGATGATCTTCTGCATCCCCATAGTTCAACCCTGTAAGTCCATACAGGTATTAAAACTTTGTCTTTAGATTCATAAGACACTTCTTGCCTTTTATTTGGACTTTCCAGTTTTTTCGATTTCAATAGCATAATTTTAGGTGACTTCTGTGATGAATGGGATTGTTATGGCGTGGTGATGAGGCAAGGTGCGTCGGCTTGAGTAAGAAATGTCTCTGATTGGGAATACTGCAAGATCTTGGGTTCTGATGGTCTTCTGCATCCCCATAGTTCAACCCTGTAAGTCCATACAGGTATCAAAACTTTGCCTTTAGATTCATCTGACATTTCTTGCCTTTTATTTGGGCTTTCCAATTTTTTCGATTTCAATAGCATAATTATAGGTGACTTCTGTTATGAATGGGATTGCAAGGGCGTGGTGATGAGGCAAGGTGCGTCGGCTAGAGTAAGAAATGTCTATGATTGGGAATACTGCAAGATCTTGGGTTCTGATGGTCTTCTGCATCCCCATAGTTCAACCCTGTAAGTCCATACACGTATTAAAACTTTGCCTTTAGATTCATCAGACATTTCTTGCCTTTTATTTGGGCTTTCCAATATTTTCGATTTCAATAACATAATTTTAGGTGACTTCTGTGATGAATGGGATTGTAAGGGCGTGGTGATGAGGCAAGGTGCGTCGGCTAGAGTAAGCAATGTGTATGATTGGAAAACTCCATCCCCATAGTTCAACCCTGTAAGTCCATACACGTATTAAAACTTTGCCTTTAGATTCATCAGACATTTCTTGCCTTTTATTTGGACTTTCCAATTTTTTCGATTTCAATAGCATAATTTTAGGTGACTTCTGTGATGAATGGGATTGTTATGGCGTGGTGATGAGGCAAGGTGCGTCGGCTTGAGTAAGAAATGTCTCTGATTGGGAATACTGCAAGATCTTGGGTTCTGATGGTCTTCTGCATCCCCATAGTTCAACCCTGTAAGTCCATACAGGTATCAAAACTTTGCCTTTAGATTCATCTGACATTTCTTGCCTTTTATTTGGGCTTTCCAATATTTTCGATTTCAATAGCATAATTCTAGGTGACTTCTGTTATGAATGGGATTGCAAGGGCGTGGTGATGAGGCAAGGTGCGTCGGCTAGAGTAAGAAATGTCTATGATTGGGAATACTGCAAGATCTTGGGTTCTGATGGTCTTCTGCATCCCCATAGTTCAACCCTGTAAGTCCATACAGGTATCAAAACTTTGCCTTTAGATTCATCTGACATTTCTTGCCTTTTATTTGGGCTTTCCAATATTTTCGATTTCAATAGCATAATTCTAGGTGACTTCTGTGATGAATGGGATTGTAAGGGCGTGGTGATGAGGCAAGGTGCGTCGGCTAGAGTAAGCAATGTGTATGATTGGAAAACTCCATCCCCATAGTTCAACCCTGTAAGTCCATACACGTATTAAAACTTTGCCTTTAGATTCATCAGACATTTCTTGCCTTTTATTTGGACTTTCCAATTTTTTCGATTTCAATAGCATAATTTTACGTGACTTCTGTGATGAATGGGATTGTTATGGCGTGGTGATGAGGCAAGGTGCGTCGGCTTGAGTAAGAAATGTCTCTGATTGGGAATACTGCAAGATCTTGGGTTCTGATGGTCTTCTGCATCCCCATAGTTCAACCCTGTAAGTCCATACAGGTATCAAAACTTTGCCTTTAGATTCATCTGACATTTCTTGCCTTTTAATTGGGCTTTCCAATTTTTTCGATTTCAATAGCATAATTCTAGGTGACTTCTGTTATGAATGGGATTGCAAGGGCGTGGTGATGAGGCAAGGTGCGTCGGCTAGAGTAAGAAATGTCTATGATTGGGAATACTGCAAGATCTTGGGTTCTGATGGTCTTCTGCATCCCCATAGTTCAACCTTGTAAGTCCATACACGTATTAAAACATCTGACATTTTTTGCCTTTTATTTGGGCTTTCCCACTAAATCTTCGATCAAGGTAGAGTCCCAAGTATTTCACCTCAGTTTTTACTGGGATGAGTTGAATGTGTAGTGTGATGACTGTTTATTGATGAAAGTAATTTGCTTATATTTGCTGCTGTTTGCTTTAAACCGCCATTGGTCAAGCCAACTTCCTAGGAGATTAGGAAGGCCTGTGTACAGTGGGGAAAAAAAAGCCCCCGGGTTCTACCTGACCCTGGCTAAGACTTTTGGAATCCCGCAGTGAACGTGCAAACAGAATAGAGTAGTCACTTTGCTGTTATGTGCGGCGAAACATTTCTGCCAACGGTATTGTTGTCCTTGCTCAATCCATACATATTCACACCCCACAAGCAGCCTCAAAGAAACGATTTATGAATATGGATGTCATGTAAATGAAAACGTATTTGGCGTGCAAAGCATCCCGGCGACCTGACGAGCATTCCAAATCTGTAATTCCCAATCGATGCAGACGGCGACTGCGTGCTGTTACATTATGCAGATGAGTCAATTACGCAGCACTTGAGTAAGCGCACTTTTATTGATCTTGCTGGATCAGACGGCCCATCTTTTCTGTAATTGAAAGCTGCAGATGTTTACCCAGCCTGCTAAAGCTGCGTGTACCCATTACTACCAACACTTTAACTAATTAAAATCTTGTCGAAGTGGGGCGGCCACCTAGCGATTAACAGCACCGGGGCGCATAAAAAGCAAACAGCAATTGGCGCTCCTGCTACGACGACAAACGGAGTTAGTCTCCTTAATCCCCCGCTGTCCGAAGTTCCCAAGGTCCTCTGGTCATTACTGAATATGCGAGGTGCAACCAGCTGGAAACCCAATTCATTGGATTAGATTAGATTATCATTCATTTATATAAACCCTAAGGATGTGGAAAGTCTCATAGGAACTATCACCTTAAAACACGTTAAACCTCATTATCTTTACACGTAATCAATTAATTAAATTATTACAACTCAGAATATATTTGGTTGCAACTACAAAAAAAAATAATTTAAAACATAATTTAGTCTTCTTCAAACAAAAATTTTCACTCAAATACTTTCTAGTCTTTTGAAATGAAAAAATATCTACCATTTACTTCATTCTGTATTTTGTAAATAAATAAAATTTAACAAAACACGGTAGGTTAATTTTTACTTTGTACAAAATCTCCTCGGGCAACCGAGTGGTATCATCGTCGTGGAAAATCGATTATACCACAAGGTTGCCTGCCACAGAAGATTTTGTACAACAATTACACCGGGAGAACCTGCGATCATTAATTTTTACTATGTTTATCTTCCTGTCTAGGATTAAAATAACTCCGACGTGTGATTTTAATGCTTCCTAATACATATAATACTAGCTGGGTGCCCGGCGTTGCCCGAGATGTCCCGATACACTCCAATTTCGGTTGCTTTTGCGCTATTTTTATGTAACGCTCCTCGAACCCTATCCCTAAATGTGCTCACCTCCCATGCTGAAGGTGTTTAAGTCACTGACCAAATATATTGGTCATTTTTACATGTTAGAAGATGACCACCCCCACAAATGTGCGATAATCAGAAAGTATTTATTGCACGCAAAAATCGACCAATTACATTGTCTGGAAATTTCTACCCCCGCACAACATGTTCCATACCCGTCGCGTTACCAAGGTTGTCAGACTCAGCGACATTCATAGTCTCTGAATACACTATTTAAAACAATTATTAAATTTGTAGACATATAATTTTTCCATCTGAAATTAAACTATTTGGTGGTTTTAGCAATCTGCAGTTGGTAGCATTGTATAAAATTAATGCAAAACATTACGAAATACGCTGTCTTCAATAAAAAAATATCAATTTTGAACATTTAAGTATTGTTTTTATCATAATTCTATGTATTTTCCAGTGCGTATTGCAAGATATAATTGGGAAACATATTGGTCCCTGATCCCGTTAAATATTCCACGTCAAAAGTCAAGTTATTTAAAAGAAAATTAATGCCATGGATTGTATAACCTTTCATAATAAATTATATTTATCACTCGATGTGGTATTGGTAGATTTAATTACACTTATTATTCAATCAAAATATTTTTTCTCAGCTTCATTTCTCAGAAATTGAACATCTATAACGTCGTTCCCAAAAATGGAAAACAAATATTGCTATCCTAACCTCAAATTTTTGTTTCACGACACAAATTGCACGCAATAATTTGTTTACATTTATACAAATTTATAGAAATACGTTGCGTAAAGTATAATTAATTGTACTTTTAATTCAATTTAAATGTTCCTATTTCTGTACATACCTTTGACTGAGAGTGCATTAATTGAATAACGACCATAAAAACTTTCGGAGTTCCGTACGTCATTTTCAATAGTTACAAACATATAATTCAGCAGTCGTACCTTAGACAAATCTTATTATCTTCTGAAATATTATACAGGATACAATAGTACGTTATATAATAAATTTTATAAATCTCGACCGATACACATTTGAATGTATTATAAGGCGCCATATTGGCTTTATCAAAGATAGTGGGATAATTAACTATTCCAAATTAACTTTGCGCAAGGATGGTAAAGTGTTTCGTATTGTTTTTTTATTACTATTCGATGGAGTAATACTGGAAAAAATTTTACTTTTTATTCAATCAAAATATTTCTGCTTTATTTCATTACGAAATACAGAACTATATTTAGGATGCGTCAATGTCTTGAAAACTTATGACGTCATCGTCTCGCGCAGTAATTTAACACTAATTCGTAACTTATTTCAATTATAATTATTTCCACGTTTATTCTAGGGGTTTCTCACCCCCACAGTACCGGTTCTCGATTTTGGCAGAATATATTAACCAATTTTTGTTGAATTCTGTCCACGCGATAAAATTTGTATAAAGAACAACGTAAATACATACATACAAATATACATCCTTTTTTATTATATAGATTAACCTAGGCACCGTAAAAATAGTGAAAAATACTATTTTCAATATAAAAGTGATCAACTTTGAGACTATAATAACTTGTTGCTGTCAATTTACACTGTTAAATTCCTTAAACGTTGTCAGTAAGCTGGTGCATGCAATACAAAAACTGTTAGGACGCTGCTACGCAATCGTAAATATACTAGTGAGAAGCAGAGGGAGCGTGCGCGAAACAATGAAGAGTAAACCAGCGAGTCTGTTACGCAACAACGGCGACGCTTGTACGTAAATATTGTCCATATATTTTAGTATTCAAAACGTTTCATCAACCTGGCGCTGTAAAATAATTTTTTTCTTTATTAAAAATCCATTCAATTCTTCTTTTGTGCTGATTGTTGAGATCTTTGCTCCATAAATAAATAAAAAATTCGTGTCTGAAGTCATTAATAAAATTATGTGACAGAACGCTATGGTGATTGTTTATTTATTGATATCTATAGAGTAATTTTTATGAAAAGAATCACAAATTACACTCTAGACTTATTAATGTCGCTGTATGTCTTATGAAGTTAATTCCCTGTAAAACATTTTTTACTAGACGAAATATCCCATCATCAATATTTTCTGATATTTATATAGTAAAACGTTCTCGTTGAGTGTCTAATAAAATACTGTAGCAAGACGTTTGCACGCTTATCAGTTTAACAAACAGTAAGTAGAGGTGCCAAAAATACCACAAAATTATTGTTATTTCAGATTTTACCTAATTTTAGCTCATTTATGCGACTTATTTTCATAATGCCGTTATGAAAATTGCTTTGAGTTGAACACAAATACAAATCTGCTAATTACCGATATTCATGATGAATATTGGCTCATAAATATGCCTCATTTACATCCCAAAAGGCCTTTGCTTGTCAGCGTAATTTATAGCACCAAACTGATTATTGCATAATTGATAAATTTGTAAACTAAATTAATGGAAGGTACTGCTTAATCAAACGATATCCATCTACATTGTAAAACATATTCTTAGAATAATTTATTCTTGATATTTCAAAAACTGGAATCGAGCGTGTTTCAGGATTTAAACAAGGAAAAAAGGTTGATTTTATTGGAAAGTGATGACTTTCGGTCCGATAGCCTTACTGTAATTAATGTACGAGTATCTATAAAATCAAAATACGTTTATGAATTACTTAATTTCAAAAATTAAATTTTTCTTAGTTGTTTCTTAAATTCTGTAAATTAACTTTAATTTCATATGAATTAAAACAGGAATAATAATTTTGTGTGATTTGATGCTGAGGGTCCATGTAAGATTCATACGCGTGTAATTCTATCTATTGTTACTTTTGTGACCCGTGTTACTAACTCAAGTTCCAACACATGCAACGTGTTGACAGCTTGTATGATGTTTTATCATCCCATCTACACAATAGCTAGGTCACGAGATTTTCGCTAATTAACTCGTAGGCAATATTCCTGCTCGGGCTCATACTCCCTATTATGGCAAAGTTGCTCCAGTAACTACTGTATGAGTAGTATTGTGATACGTTTGCTAAAGTTGGCGCATTTAGTAGAAAACGGAACAGACGACAACAATATACATGCATATATATAATTTTCGTGAATGAGGACTGCACGTGCTAGATGAGACTGTCAAAATCGTTAATTAATTTGTAACGTGTAAGTTACGCGAAATAGAAAATAAATGAACAGGTGGTTTTCATACTGATTTTACACACCAAAAGCAGAATTTTTAATGTTCCATCGTTAAAATTACAAAATAAAATTTCCAAAAAAAATTTAGGACATCCTTGCAAGTATTATAATATACTAATTTGTTTAATAAGAAATGTTGAGAACTTGAGCAATATTTTATAACTAAAACTTTTATATAAGATTGAAATACGTTACCTGCATTATATTTTAGAATAATTATCTTCATCGGTAGTGAATCATATTGTAATATGGAAATATATTTAAAACTCATTTTAATGGTTTTATTTAATACTATATTGTTGTAATTATATTTCCATACAATAACAAGAGGAAAGATTGTATACTATAGATCGAAAAAAAATTAAACAATTGAAATTTAGAAGTATTTTAAAAAAAATATTTTTATTTTTAGGGCAACAGGCTACATGAGGGTGATCCACATTGGGCAACTCCCCTTTAATAGCATAGGAAGGGATTTGAAAGGGGGGATGCGGAAGGGTAGAGGAAGGTAGCCAAGGGTTACTAGGGCCCCCGGGCTATGGTTTAAGGATCCTACCCGGCACTCGCCTAAAGAAATGCAGGGAAAACCCTAGAAAAACCTGCATCTGGTAGGTCGGGCATTGGGTACTTGTCCCACGCCCTTCCGATAACGGGAGAGGAGTTTGCTGTGGGGACGCAGCATTCCCTTCTCCGTGCCTCGACCAGTTTAGGAGGCAGCTGGCCGACTATTTCAATGGAAATAGCGAACAACTCTTACCGTATGCCCAAGGTCTGTGACCCCGGAACATACACCTCTCAGAACAGGCCAAGGAGCCTCGGCTTGTGGGAACCTTAGTTCAAAAACGGAGAGGAAAAGGCATACCCAAAGGTAGCCCCTTCGTATCTCTCCTAAAAGGTTCTGCCTGCGAGAGAACATCCCTCGCAGGTTACCTGCGAGAGAATCCTATCGCAGGCTTCTTATTGCCCCCTCTATTTTTTTATTTTTATATTTAAAATATTACTGGATATTATTTAAATATTTAGAATGTTGTTTCAGTGGAGAGAGTAAATTTTTGTGTCAGCTGCGATTGTAAACACACACATTTACAAATAGTTCACGGAAGGACTTTTTTCTATGGATCGCAAGATAAGGTTTTTCAATCAATTTAATCATATTATACAGATGATGGTTGATTGAGAAGCTTGTTTTCCTTTCTGGAGAGATTGGAAATTAAGGAAATTATATTTATATTTCAATACTTCTGTCGAAATAATTATTTAATTTACTTTTATTACATACTTGTAACATTTTCGTTACCTATACAGACTTCTAAGGGTCGTTGATAAAGGTTTGATAAGGAACTCACGTCAGGAAATGTACCACAAGTTTGAAAATCCCGCTTCTCGGTCGATAATTAAATGATGTCTTGTGTTTACAATCAGTTCAGCTCGAGTAGGCGTTCGCATCAGTTGTCATTCAGTCACTGAGCGTTACAGGACGAGACAGTACAGGTTGGTAGAAGACACGTTTGAAGATTACTCTGAGATTTACGGTGATGCAGGACGTAATGACTGAATGACAACTGATGAGAACGCCTATGCAGCTGAGCTGATTGACAGTCGATTTCAGCAGTCGCCAGCAGCGGGAGATTTGAAATCGATTCCACCTTCAAATTTATTTTGTATCCAAATGGTACATTTCCGGACGTGGATTTCCTATCAAAACTTTATCTACGACCCCTAGAAGTCTGTAATAGGAATTCTGTAACACGTTGCATATTTCTACCGGGCTCTGCCTTGCGTATTAGAATAAATCAATCTAATCTAATGAATCTAATATATTCAACAGAGGAACAACGAACCCAGAATATCAGCAGTTTGTCGAAGATTTCAGACCTATTACATTTCATAAATGATAGATTAATGTTAATCAATAAATTCATTGAATTTCTTCGTTTAATTTATTTTCTAATTCCTTAATTCTCTAATCCGGAGATAAGTCTAGTATAATTCCTTATTTTTCATGGTAATCTACGTTATTCGCATTTTAATAAACCCTTGTCGCGGGCTGATATATGATCGTATTCTCAGGTGAGTAGATTTATTTGATAGAATCAGATTTACTTTGCCTTCAGTGACAGCTCATGCACGATCACGTTCCTGCCTTCACAACTTCCCAGACACGCTCTGGCATAATTTTACCTCGGTTCCTTGGGATTGGCGTGTGAAATATCTTTAAAAAAAAAAACTCGCGTCTGATACGGTACATTCAAAATCCTAATTCAGGAAGCGAGATCTTTTACTATGAAAATACAGCCTGTCTAAATCGATTCTAATATTTAATCTTCAATAAATATATATAATATAAATATACGTACTATTTTTTACTATCATTTTGTCATGCGTTTTTCAGTCAGTAATCGATTGAAGATTCTTTTTTCTGAGATCACGAGAAACGTGAAGTAATTAATGTTTTTTTGAAAAAATAAAGTATAAACGTAATTATTTCGTCTAAGTGATCAACACATAATTACAGTGATTGTTGTATTGACTCGGATATTAAAACACATTACGTTAAAATGAGGAATTTATCGTTCAAAGTTGTTGACGTTTTTCAATCCACCTGGAGTGTTGCAAAATAATAGAATGTAAAATAAATATAAATATTTAGACAGATTTAATTAAAATGTTTAGTACTTTCATTTCAAGGAATTTAGAAATATTAAGTTTGCCTGTGGAGGAAAAAGTTTCCCAAAGTTTGCAAAATACGGCCATTAAGATATGTAAATATTGGTTTAAAAAGTCAGTTATTAATTTATGCTCGGATACAGATGGTTCATTTAAATGAGAAATTTGATTACCGTTGTTACGCACACCCAATAACAAACACTAAATATTTTAATGCCTCCTTTTATCGTCTTACATTACTGTGCTAGAAACGTTCTAAAGAACTCAACACTGAGACTGTGCTTTACATTCAATTTATTTTCAAAACGAAGTTTCACCTTTTTATAAATCGAACATAATAAAAAAAATAATAATGATAAATGACGTAGTTCTAAAAGTTGGAATTGATATCCTTAAAGTTTTCGGACGCTCCTGTTCGCGTCGTGGGGATTGTATTTAAATTTTAACTCGCCACTTTTCGTAAGGAATGAAAAAATGTATAATTTTTTTTAGAAAGAACAGAAGGAAAGCTCAGTCATATAGATCTTGAAGTTTGAAATAAGAGATATAAACTGTGGGGGGAAAAAAATACGTTTTTCCTACGTTAAAAGTAACGCTGAAGATATAAAATGTTTTTTAAGTATTTTTCGTTTTTAGATAAAATAATATATATTTTTTACGAAAAAATTATTAGTGATGGTTCAAATACGTTTAATGTGATTATGTCGATATTATTTACAGTTAACGCTAAACAGAAAAAAAAATTGTAATTTGGAATGAGACGGTCGTTTATAAATCAGTTGTTACGACGCTGAAAGTTGGCTGTGGGAGACGAATATAGTTACGGCTTTCGTTCGGATGGAAAATAGCCGCCATTGTGGGCAAACTTAGAGTCCAATGAAACGAAGTCACGGAATAGATTCGTAACTTCCTATTATGCCTTTCGTGTCGTGAGCCTCGTAGCCCCCGGAGTTTCTACTATTTTCGTATTGTTTGATTTTTATGAGCGGCAAAAAATAGATGGACAATTCAAATAGAAGGGTGCAGCATGTTCATTGAGTTTGTATCCGAGGCTTATTACCTTCAAGTTTCTCTTAGACGAACAACGGGATTATATAAATGTCTCCGAAACTTACCTTCTAATTTAACGAAACCTCTACGGTGACAGCAAAAATATTGCACATATTAAAAACAGTCCAATAATTTGTGAAATGTCTCAATATATATCTTGTTCAAGAGCAGAAGAATTGATTTCAATAAGCAATAAAACTGAACGAACCAGGACTTGCGACGAGAATATAAACTGTCAATAATTTCGGAGAAAGTGATGTTTCCAAATATTTTTTGTCGACCTCCTGTGGTGTAGGGGTCAGCGTGACTGCCTCGCGTCACTGAGTACCCGGGTTCGAATCCCAGCGAGGGCATGGATGTTTGTGTCCCTTAGAGCGAAACTCTCGTCAAATCAGTCCCCCGACAAGGCAAAATGAGTCGCTTATAATTAAATAAATCAATATATATTTAAAAAATATATATTTTGTGTAAGAAGAATTTAAATCAAAGCTGAATTACCGGACTTCGACCGGGACTTGTGACGGGAGTCGGTCTTAATAAGTAAAGCGACTGCGGTGATCCTGGATTCGATTCCTGGTCCACTCGAGATTTTTCAATGCTACTCCGTTAATATATATATATATACTAGCTGGGTGCCCGGCGTTGTCCGAGATGTGTAAAACATTACGAAATACGCTGTCTTCAATAAAAAAAAATATCAATTTTGAACATTTAAGTATTGTTTTTATCATAATTCTATGTATCTTCCAGTGCGTATTTCAAGATATAATTGGGTCACATATTGGTCCCTGATCCCGTTAAATATTCCACGTCAAAAGTCAAGTTATTTAAAAGAAAATTAATGCCATGGATTGTATAACCTTTCATAATAAATTATATTTATCACTCGATGTGGTATTGGTAGATTTAATTATACTTATTATTCAATCAAAATATTTTTGCTCAGCTTCATTTCTCAGAAATTGAACATCTATAACGTCGTTCCCAAAAATGGAAAACAAATATTGCTATCCTAACCTCAAATTTTTGTTTCACGACACAAATTGCACGCAATAATTTGTTTACATTTATACAAATTTATAGAAATACGTTGCGTAAAGTATAATTAATTGTACTTTTAATTCAATTTAAATGTTCCTATTTCTGTACATACCTTTGACTGATAGTGCATTAATTGAATAACGACCATAAAAACTTTCGGAGTTCCGTACGTCATTTTCAATACTTTTATAGTTACAAACATATAATTCAGCAGTCGTACCTTAGAAAAATCTTATTATCTTCTGAAATATTATACAGGATACAATAGTACGTTATATTATGAAATTTTATAAATCTCGACCGACACACATTTGAATGTATTATAAAGCGCCATATTGGCTTTATCAAAGATAGCGGGATAATTAACTATTCCAAATTAGCTTTGCGCAAGGATGGTAAAGTGTTTCGTATTGTTTTTTATTACTATTCGATGGAGTAATACTGGAAAAAATTTTGCTTTTTATTCAATCAAAATATTTCTGCTTTATTTCATTACGAAATACAGAACTATATTTAGGATGCGTCAATGTCTTGAAAACTTATGACGTCATCGTCTCGCGCAGTAATTTAACACTAATTCGTAACTTATTTCAATTATAATTATTTCCACGTTTATTCTAGGGGTTTCTCACCCCCACAGTACCGGTTCTCGATTTTGGCAGAATATATATACCAATTTTTGTTGAATTCTGTCCACGCGATAAAATTGGTATAAAGAACAACGTAAATACATACATACATACATACATACATGCAAATATACATCCTTTTTTATTATATAGATATATATATATATTGTAATAATCAATTACAAGTCGTTAATTAAATGATTTCCCCTACATTTTTTGTGGTAGCCAATATTTAATATACACAATAATACGTTAATTAAATGAAATTTGTAGAATTTGCCTCTCGTTGAAGCTATTTTTGTAATATACAAATAGAAGGCGTTAATTAAATAAAAGAATTAATAAAATTTACAAACAATATTTTTATTGTGGCAATAATTTAAAAACAATGACAAATTTAAAATATTAAATCTCAGGGTCTTCACTGGGTTTGATAATGGACACATCAATTAAGTTTAAAAATCTTATTAACAAACAAATCACATTTAAAAGAAAAGAAATCTACTTGACAATTAAACTAGAACGAAATTTAAAATGAGAACGAAATTAATAAGTAAAGAGATTAGAACGAATTAACAATTTAAACGGAGAACGAAATCTGACTTCTATCTTACAATTACGTTTACATAATTAATTATTTTGTATTTTGTTACTCACATTTGTCCAGCATTCCAGCTTACCTTTCGTTTTCGAAGTACACTATTGCGGGATTTTACACTGATTCTAGCCAAAACTCGGATGATCCTCCCTTTTTTTTGTTGTCAGCTACCTGTTGAATGCTTGCTTAGGTGAATTCTGCTTGCCTTAAGTGAATTCCTTGGTTTGTAGATTTGCCAGTCTTTACCGCATTGGACTCAAACTGAAATTTTACTATTTCTGGCCGGCTATGGACACAAAACTGCTTTTACTTAGCAAGTTTTGACGGTATGCTTTCGTGAATGTTTTACTTTGTCCTCAGAAATGTCCAGGCACCAACCAACTCTGTTAAATTCTGATCGCCAACTCTGTTGAATTCTCGTCACCAACTAACAGTTATACATCGACGATGTCTTTCCGCGAACTGATCTATCGTCTCACGTTTTAGCGCGCATACGCCATTTTCGGACCTTCCGACAAATGAACAGAGCTGGGCTACATTGTCGCTGTGTTCTGGAAACTCCGCCGCTACAAAGGATTTCTCAAACAATTTAAATTTTTATGTTCAAACAATTAATGTCCTAATTAATTGGCATTACAATATATATATATATATATATATATATATATATATATATATATATATATATATTTATTTAGTGTTGCCAATAAAGGTACTCACGATGCGTATTTTCTCATAATACTTGTCGCACATATTTTAATTGAATAAAACGACAATTTCTGTTAAATATATGGTGGGGGGACAATTGTGATTATTAATAAGATGTCTGAGAGAGGTAGTAGTTGAAAAACGAAGTTTTGTTGAGGGAAAAATATGAGTATGTAGGAAATCAGTTTAACAATTAAAATAACTGAATTTGGGCCTGTATGTTTATTTTTAAAAAATGTATCCAGTCATATTTCACAGCACGGCTATTCTGATGACAGTTGTTGTGAAACATTTTACCTTTATTTATTACTATTTGGGTGCCAGGCATTGCCCGGGTTGTCATAATTAAACTCAGCGACATCCATAACCCTAGATTTGAGTAAAATCTTGGAATTTTGCGTTAATTTTATGAAATACCCCTCCTCTCATACCGAAAGGAGTTGAAATTATACACAAATATATCTGGAGAAACACCCCCACAGTGTTTATTTCTGGTTCGAAAGAAAAAACCATCTACAAAATTTGGTCAAATTTGCTCCACGAGCGTAGACTTGTATGCGGAATATAGACACAAACACCCACACAAACAATAAATTTTATTTATTAGAAGACTAGAAGATTAGATAGATGTGCTACTGACAAATGCTGTTTTCATGCATAATATGTGTTATATTTCATTTTCCAAAATTCTGTTATATTAAATTATGACTGATTATCACCAACAGTCAAGTGAAATTTCATGATTTGAGAAATTTTTAAAAAATTTTATTCCGCTTGACGGTTACCATTTTCGGATTGAATCAGATTACAAAGGTAATATAAGTGTCTGTAGAAGTTAAACAGATGCTAATTGTGGTTTTTGTGAGGCAGATAGCGTAAATTTCGCTGTTAATTGATTGTCCGGGTCACGCTACACATCGTCGTGTATCGCGGGATCGCATATCATGGAAATCAGTTGCTTACAATTTTCGATCAGGTGATCGACTGCATATTCCTATTTCGTTCCCGAACCAAATGGCCTACCGTGTCCACGAGAACAGAGCTGTAGGTGACAGCATTTAATTTCCATCCAAATTGGGCTAAAATTGCATAACCCGTGCGCTAAAGTTAATTAACGCCCTTTCTGTTGAGCATAAATTCCATGAAAATGTCCAGTGTCTCCAGTGTCAAATTTCATTGAGTGCGTCACGAAAACCGAGCACGCACTGTGTAATTACAACGCAATATATTTTTATGTGGACTGCAGCACCCGATATGTTTACAGAAATTTTGAGCTATTACTGAAAGTAGAGAAAGTGGAGTCGCGCTACAAATGAACACGATACATGTATGCGCGTTCGCATAAGAATATTACAGATTTTTCCGTATCATTTGAAATAAATGAACTATTTATTTTGTAACTAATAACACATTCTATTATTAACAATCTCACCGTTCGTTTATTTTCCCACATATTAAATTTAATTGTATTTGAGGGAAAGTTCTGACGCCACTGTCGTTTCATTCCTTTGATTTAATCAAAATTTCACAAAAATATGGGAAATTTGGAATTTTAAACTACCTGTAATACCAACACAATCCCAGAAATTAAAAATCAGAGAATAACATATTGACATCTCATTTCTGCTTTCCGACATGTTTAAAACTTTTAAAAGTATTAAATATATATTTTCACATAAGTGTATTGCATTTCCGGTAAAAATATTTCTTTACCACCACTATCAAGACTTTACGTTTAAATGAAGTTTTATTTTCTTATAATATATTACTGTGTACGGCAAGTTTTGTAATAATATTATCGTAGTTAAATATTCATTCAAGAATAATGTAACCTATAAGAATGATGACATATTATTATTTTCTCTCTCTCTCTCTCTCTCTGTCTGTCTGTCTGTCTTTCCTCACTTATATTCCTATTTAGAGGGTTTAATAGGTGACTCGTTCTGGATAAAGAGTTAGAAGTTTATTTACAAAAATTAAAAAATATAACTACTAGCCAACTTCATTTGCAGACAACGTCACGCTCTTTACCGCAGAATATTCCATGTAATTTAATGGCGACGGAACAGAAAATAATTGGTTGAAACTTTTGAATTGCCTTAAAGTTGTGCCGTGGCTTATAAATTAACTATGCTTGAAATGTTACGTGATTCACATTTCCACTTTTAGAATTTTGACTTTGTTAGATTTTATGGATTCCATGAGAAGCTTACGTAGCATTGTACCTATCGATGTATATATATATATATATATATATATATATATATGTATATATGTATATATATATATATATATATATATATATATGTATATATGTATATATATATATATATATATATATATATATCAGTATCGATAAATTTATTATCTGCATTTTGTAAACTAATGTTTTGTAATTATTTATGTCTTGGTGATCATTGACGTTTAAAGAAAAATGTAGTTAAATTATTGGATTGTAAAAATATATAATTCGTAATTGTCATTAACTAAGTTATTTTAATAAAGATGCCAAACGCTCAATAAAAATTCTAATTTAACAAATACTTTCATTAAATTTATATTTAAAAAAACATTTCATTTTATGACTGATGGAGAACCTTGGGTATAAAATAGGAATACAATTTCATTATTTTTAAAACACGTTTAAAATCGAATAAGCGTTGTCTTGGTACTAAACCGGACTAGTTTTACATAATAGTTTTCTTCTCGATGTAAGGAACAAGATTTTATAAATCACAGGATTTGATTGATCGTTAATAGTTGAAATTATTTTGTCCCTAAAAGTGTAGAATCTGTTTCTATAAAACAATTCTATTTTATAACACGCTTACTTTGTTAAGTTTTTGTTATTTAATTTTTATATACTGCCCGGAGGTAAGACGGAAGGGGAGGATGCTTCGTTGACCCGGTTTTTGTTTTGTAGTTCATAATGTGCAGATTTCATATAACATTTGTAAGGGCATATAAATATTCTTTGTGTCAACATCTGTTCTTCTGAGTCAGTGTTCCATTGGTCTCTTATTTATATAGGGAATATATTGTAATGACAATTAATTAGGCCATTAATTGGTTTTAATAAAATTTAATTGTAGCGGCAGGAGTTTCCAAAGCGACAATGGAGGCGGGCTCTGTTACTTTGTCGGAAAGTCAAAGTGGCGTATGCGCGCTAAAACTGGTGAGCACTAAGAGTTAGTTAGTGGCGGGACATTACAGAGAACGGAACGAATAATACTAGAGAAGAGACTAGCCATCGTATCATTAAACAAAGTTGTGAATTTAAGACACAGTAAAAACATTCACGGAAATATTATCCCGTAAATATCGCGAAGTTAGCAGTTTTTACGTCTATCGGCAGCCAGGAAAGGAGTGCAGTTTGTACGTCTGTAGCCAGCCAGGAATAGTAAAGTTGCAGTTTCAAGTCCCAAGTGGTAAAAAGACTAGCAAATATATGAATCACAGGATTCATACAAGGCAAGCGGTCACCAGATAGCTGACAAAAAGGAGGATCATCCGAGTTCCTGGGAACCTATCAAGGTTGACTTCAATAGTGTAAAATCTGTGAACCGATCTTAGAATCAGTGTAAAAAATTATTGCAATAGTGAACTCCCGAAAACAAAAAGGAATGCTGGAACCAGCTCGACAGATGTCAGTAACAAAATACAAAAATAATGATTTATGTAAACGTAATTAAAGGATAGAAGTCAGATTTCGTTCTATTTTAATTTCTTCCTATCGACATATTGTCTAGGTGAATTATAAACTTGTGTTAATAAGTTTTTTTAAAACAATTTGTTGTGTCCCTTATCAAACTCAGTCGGTAGAGAATGAGATTTAATTTTAAATTGTAATTGTTTTTGAGTTATTGTCACAAAATAAATAAATATTTTGTTTGTTAATTGATTATCTTTTTATTTAATAAAAAAAGCCTTCCATTTAATTATTACATAAATGGCGCTTCAACGAGAGGTTAATTCTTTAAATTAATTAAAGGCTTTTTATTTTATTATTACAATATTTAAAAATATGAATTTTTTTAGAGTGTAAAAATATTATATTATTACTCACGTATTTTAGTGAGTCTTTTAATAGTTATTTAATTGTATATTTCTTGATAATATTATTTATTGAACAGAAAATCGTTATTTATAATAAATTTGTAACGACCTATACTCTTTAGTAGACAGAGAAAAAATAGAATTAGTAATAGATCTAAAAAACTTTCGGTAGGGTATCGTTGATATTAATTTCTAGAGTGGTGTAAGTCGAGTCACAGTTTCCTGAAAAAATAAATCTATTGAATCAGATACACAAGAAAATCAGTCACTTGGCAAACTTAATTAAAATTAAATATTTTCGATCAGTCGACGTTAAAAGTTGTTCCGGCCTTTTCTTTCCCATTCTCTCGTTTTTCGATTACAGGTTTCCTAACGTAGCTTAGTGTTATTTCTGATGGATTGAAGTGAGAAATAGACGCAGTGCTTTGGAAGAAACACGCCCGATGTGGTATTGGCAGTTCAATTGCTAACTCATGACGTGTTCTTGCTCAGGTAAGATTGATGGTTTTTCCTATGTTAGGTATAGGGTGGCGAGTTAGCCTCTCCCGCAACGAAGGGGAGGAGCCAACATTGTCTCACCCTTCGTTTTTCAAATAACACACAACTTTATTTCACATCAAGTTAAACAGATTATTTTAGCAATACACAATTAATTTAATATTTTTAACTTTTTAAAATTTGAAAAATACTTTGGAATATAAATATTTTACAAATAAAAGCTATCAGTTTTCGACCATCATTGTAAATTTGATTTCAACGTTGCGTTCCTTACCTAAAGCAGCACAATTATCACAATGTAAAGCAATGACATGATTGAAATTTTCTGGTGTTCAAAAAAATTCTGCTATTAGTTGGATTATCGTTAATAAATGAAGAGAAAAGCTTTAAGTACACATTGAACTTTCCATCAGTAAATTTTTCATTCACTTTTTCTTCCTTAAATTTATCAAAAACAGATGACTACAAGCTCTTAGCCTATCTACGTAACAATCGATAATATAATGCGGCGAGTACGATCTGATATACGTAAAGCCTGCGACAGGATTCTCTCGCAGGTAACCTGCGAGGGATTTTCTCTCGCAGGCAGAACCTTGTAGGAGAGATACGAAGGGGCTACCTTTGGGTATGCCTTTTTCTCTCTGTTTTGAACTAAGGTTCCCACAAGCCGAGGCATCTCGGCCTGTTTTGAGAGGTGTATGTTCCGGGGTCGCAGACCTTGGGCATACGGTAAGAGTTGTTCGCTATTCCCATTGGAATAGTCGGACAGCTGCCTCCTAAACTGGTCGAGGCACGGAGAAGGGAATGCTGCATCCCCACAGCAAACTCCTCTCCCGCTATCGGAAGGGCGTGGGACAAGTACCCAATGCCCGACCTACCTGATGCAGGTTTTTCTAGGGTTTTCCCTGCATTTCTTTAGGCGAATGCCAGGTAGGATCCTTAAAATATAGCCCGGGGGCCCTAGTTAACCCTTGGCTACCTTCCTCTTCCCTTCCGCATCCCCCCTTTCAAATCCCTTCCTATGCTATTAAAGGGGAGTTGCCCAAAGTGGATCACCCTCATGTAGCCTGTTTCCCTAAAAAAATTTTTTTAAAAAAAATCTGATATACGTACAATGGAAATGTATTTTATATTTAGTGATGCATACAATATTATTTATAATTGAAATATTTGTCATTTAAGTAAAAAATAATTTATGGTAAATAAACACCAGCCAATTGTAAGTCAGGAAAAAAGAATTTATTATATTAACAACGTTTCATCGTTTAATTTCTTGTTTTCACGTTTAAAAAACGTGGCCACGGTAGTCCGCAGTCAGCATCAATATTTATTATTATTATTATTGGACCTGATGTCGCAAATTAAGCGATGAAACGTTGTTAATTTAATAATTTTTTTTTTCTAAATTGAAATTGGCTCATTTTTATTTATTTATTGTTTTCTTAATAGTCAGAATATATATTTATGGTTCTTACTGAGAAAACTATTAAATAATTTAACTGACCCCACATTTTTTTTAAAAAAATAATATTTTGTATATTTCATTCATAAATGACAGATATTCATCAAATTGACCTACTTAAATTACAGTAAGATTTTATACATAAACAGCAC
Organism: Zhengitettix transpicula; assembly: GCA_037074705.1. Taxonomy (NCBI): domain Eukaryota; kingdom Metazoa; phylum Arthropoda; class Insecta; order Orthoptera; family Tetrigidae; genus Zhengitettix; species Zhengitettix transpicula. The sequence goes on from CM073595.1 coordinate 8,087,283, forward strand.
TCAATATATATATATATATACGTATATATATATATATATATATATATATATATATATATATATATATATATATATGTATATATATTATCTGCATTGCATAATCAATTGACCCTGTTCTCTTACTTCGATAAATACTTTAGTGAGGCATTCAATAAAGTTGAATTGTTGCCCGATAATATTTACGTCACTATGTAGTGCTCTTCTTCGTATTCCTCGTGCTTAGCGTCCACTTTTTTCCCCTCAAAGATAACCATTCTGAAAGAAGAGAAGAAGCTGCAATCAAAGCTCAGCCGTATAGGCCATGAAATGGAATTAAAGTAACAGGATGGAAGAATCTCAAATTAAGCCATGATCCAGTGAATTGTAGGTGAAGACGAAATCTGGCTTTACAGTAGGAGAAGGGACTGGAGTCGACTCGGATCACTTAGTTGGTTAAGCAACTCCATACTAAGTGGGAGACCCGGGTTCGATTTTTCCGTTCTGTTACTTTAATGATAACCAATATTTTCCTGATATTTGTGTATCTGAATGATCCCATGATCCATGAATGCCAACAGAAATCGATGGTCTATATTGACCATTCTTGTTTCATTCGTGTCTTCAGTGTTTAAATTTTGTTATCACTTCAAAATCTTTGCCTCAGGTATTTATTTTCATAATTCCTCCGCAATACCAAATAAATGCCTTTTGGACGTAACAACGACGCATTCTCCAGAACAGAATTTAAGAAGTCAGCGTTCCAAAAATTAAATTTACCGCCCTAGTCTTTTTCTATACTAAGCCCTAAGTGATATATACAATACTATGAAAGCCGTAGCTAGCTGAATGCTCCCGATGTGCGTTTTGCTCAGTGTTGTAACCACAGCTTTGCACGAAAAAGTGAATATAAATACAGTTTTTCAAATAACAGACTGCGAAATTTGAAAATTAGGAAAAAAAGCCGTAACTAACCGTTCAATTTATACAATTCGAAGACAATACAAACACAACGCCTAAAATATATGATACCTCTACTAATAAAAAGGTTTTTTTTAGAGAATTTACTAGTGAAACGTTTTCGATAAGACCATCTAATGACTCAATTAATTATCGCAATCAAATCTGCCACAGATAGATAAAAACCGATAATAGCAAATTAAAGAAAAGCGAACAACTGTTGCAACAACAGAGACGGTGCAATGAGGTCAAAAATAAATTATATTTTTTCACAAGATTCTACAACGTATCTCAAAACTGTATAAATTGAAAGCTTACCAATTGGAACAAATAAGGTTGCAATGTCGTCTGCGGAGCGACAGAAAGAACGTCGAGCAGCCTGTGCAGGTGCCGTCTCAGTTCGATCGATATCACGTCTGTTTCGAACGAAGTGAGTTCGACACGTGAATCTATATGAATTACCTCCTCAGTTAGAATAAGATGTTCGTAATTAAGAGGTTCTCGTAAAATCCATTTTTAATTTTGGAATCCAACTGTTTCCTGCCTCCAGCTTTGCTGAACTTTCTTCATAAATAGTTGAAGTCGTGAAGTTTTTCCACAACAACGGAACCAGTTCTGATATTCTTTGCTTAATCCGTGAACGTATTCTCTTCTTTAGATCTTCCGTTGATGTTTAAAAAGCCGAATATATCGCTCTTAACACATCTTCTCCTAGTGATTAAGATTTGAATTTCTTGTATAGTGCATTGTTTAACCCTACTCATATATTCCGCCGTGAAACATTATACGCTGACGCTTAAAGACTTTTTTTTTCCCTCCAGGTTTGACCCTGTCATGTTTATTTTCCGCAGATGAATCGTCGGCATCGCTTACGAATAGGTATATAACTTACGCAACCCTTCAGTTACCCACAATTTTACCTACAGTAAATTATGTTTTTTAGTTCCCAAGAACCCGCTTATTAAATATTGTCTTTGGCATTGTCTCACAAATCAGCGTTGAAGCGTCGGACTTGTCGGACTTAATGGTCCCCGTCTCGCTTTACGATACGCAACTCTGGAAAGGAGGGAAGCGACGCCAATAAGCGTAACTGCGAAACAGGCCTCTTAATTAGTGCGTGCATCGCATTAGGTAATGAGGGAAGCAAATGCACAATGCGCACTGCGAATTCCGTACATCCGCTCACTAACCGGAACCACCGCAATTCTCGCTGCTAACTGCCTTTGCTGTTACGTTTCAATAGAATTGGTTCATTCCCAAAATTCACAGCTATGCCGCACAGGATTTCCCAAAATTACTTTCTAGTACCCCTCGGTGCAACTTTATACAATTAAGACGCTTCAGTTCGGGAAATAAAGCAATAAAAGGTCATTATGTATTTCTTTCTTGAATTCCAAAGTAACTCTAACATGAGCACCAAATTTTCCATCTTTCTTGTTCAACTCTGTCTTGATTCAACTTTTTTACGTGTATATATTGAATATAAGTACATTTAAAGCTCATTTTATTTGGGACGACATTATCCATAACGAAACGTTATTTTACAGCATTGTCTCCTAAATAATATTTTGAAGAAGAAAGAAAATAAAAAATTCTGCATCAACTCCATGACACCGGTCTTGATTTCCTATCATCAGTGTACAACGACCTTTGGAGAACGGGAGTATTTCCATCAAAGTGGCAAACGGAAATTGTTATCCCCATCCAAAAACCAGGGAAAGACCACAGTCCAAGCAGTAGACCGATAGCTCTCACATCCACATTATGTAAATGAATGGAAAAATTAGTCAACAGACGTCTACAATGGCATCTACAACGAAATAAATTAATCTCACCTCATCAAAGTGGTTTCCACAAGAACGTTGGAGCACAGTAGACCACGTAACTGACCTCCAAAATGAAATATACAACTCTCTGATCACTAATCAACATTTGATTGCCACTTTCCTTGACATGGAGAAAGCTTATGACATGGTGTGGAGGGAGAGAGTTATTTTGTTGCTGAAAAGTATTGGAGTTCGGGGCAAACTTCTAAAATTTATATCTAACTTCAAGTCTACTAGATCCGTCAAAGTCAAAATAAAGGACGCTCTATCTTGAGAATACCATATCCAGAATGGTGTCCCTCAAGACTGTGTCCTGAGTGTCACACTATTACTAATTGCAATAAACGAAGATTCTCACCGTATTCCTGTACCACTAAAAACCTTTTTATACGCAGAAGATATTACGATAACATGTAGTGGAAGAAATCCTTCTACCACACAGAAACTAATCCGAGATACATTGTGAAAGATGAACTTATGGGCAAATAACAACGGGTTCAAACTTTCCAAGACAAAATCTGAATTTAACGCCTTCAGCGGAAACACCGAAAACCTGAACTACAATTATAAACTAAAACTCGATTCTAATAATCTCAAAAGATCAAACACAGTGAGAGTGATGGACTACGCAGCTGCCGTCTACTCCTCCGCAAAAAAAGGTAATCTGCAATCGCTTGATCCCATGCACAATACATGCCTTAGATTAGCAACTGGAGCCTTTGGCTCAAGCCCTATCAGCGACATCGAGGCTGAAGCCAACGAAGTGCCACTGGCATATGTAAGAGAAAATATATGTCTATCGTACAAATTCAACGTAGCATTAAACCCAAAAAAACAACTTCAAAAATTATATTCCGTAGCAATTACCTGAACAGATACAACATAAAAACCTGATACCCAAAACCTCAATCTCTCCGGATCCAAAACATCCTCTCGAAAACAATCCCTAATCCTCCCTACGTCCTTTAAATTTGTTCTGTCGACGAACCCCTAGAAACACTAAAAAAACAATATTGACCTGACCCTAACCAAAAAAACATATAAAAAAATAACAACAGCCTTTCGCTCAAGCCCTATCAGCGACATCGAGGCTGAAGCCAACGAAGTGCCACTGGCATATGTAAGAGAAAATATATGTTTATCGTACAAATTCAACGTAGCATCAAACCCAAAAAACCAACTTAAAAAATTATATTCCGTAGCAATTACCTGAACAGATACAACGTAAAAACCTGATACCCAAAACCTCAATCTCTTCGGATCCAAAACATCCTCACGAAAACAATCCCTAATCCTCCCGGCGTCCTTTAAATTTGTTCTGTCGACGAACCCCTAGAAACACTAAAAAAAACAATATAAACCTGACCCTAACCAAATATATATAAAAAAATAACACCAGTCCGAAAATATATCACAGCTTTTTCTGTGAAATACTCAGAACTTATAAAGATTACATACAAATATACACCGACGACTCTGAGACACCTGATGGTGCTGCATGTGCTAACATATTCCAAGGGTCCACAAAAACATATAAACTCCATGATACGGCTTTCAGTTACTACTGTGAATCTTACTCAATTAAAACAGCCCTAAACGACATCGAGAACTCTAACAAATCCAAGTTCACTACATTCAGGGAATCAAGAAGCGTAATCGAATCAATAAAAAAAAATATATAGTAAGGAACCCATCACGCACAGTATCATAGCACAAAATTCCAAAATAATAATAATAGCGCACACATGCCGTGCAAACCACATTTCATTACAACCTTTCCTTGCTGTAAGCTACGATAGATTTCTGTCGATTCCTACATTTTACAATATGATATCTATCACAGACTTCCAAGCACAACTCATGAAATACTTTGTTGCAGCACACTTCCTGGTGAAAGCCATGGATCGCCAGTCTCGTCTTCGTGTGTCGTAGTTCATGGTTGGCTTCCATCCATGTCCTGTCCTGCCTAACAGATGTTGCATAGACGTCCTCCGGTATGTTCCTTTTCCTCTCATACAGATTCTGTAAAAGCTGTCTGAAGCTTGGACCAGCTGGTAGTATCAGATCATATCTTAAATCCTCTATTAGGAAGGTCTCCCTGGTAAGCTCGTACACTAGCCTCGATCTTGAATTTTGTGGATCTCCTACAACTCTTTTCAGGTATCTAGCCTTTACTCGCTCCAGTTCTTCCAGTTGTCTGTACGTGAGGTATTCTCCTACTAATTCTAGGCAATACGTCAGAACAGGTCCATCGCTGTGCTGATCGATAGTTGTGTAATGTTTCTGATTTCATCCATAGCTCAAGATCTTATATGCAGTCTGAAACTCCTTCCCGTTGTTTGGATTGTGGTGCCTAGATACTTAAAGTTGTTAGCCCTCTTGAGTAGTTTTCCATTGCATATGACGTTCTCTGCTTCAGTGAGTCCTCCTCCTTTCCTGAACACTACCAACTCCGTCTTCTCTTCATTTATCTGTATGTCACTTCTCTCCGCCCTTTCACTTAGTGTGTTTAGCGATACTTGCAGTTTGTCGATATCTGTCGCTGCGATGGCCATGTCATCAGCGTATATGTACGTGCTTGTTCTTGCCATTCCTTTGGTGACGTCGTTCCAAAATAATATCCTCAGGTAAACAACTGGCATACGTACGGATCCCCTCCCATGTTGGTATCGCAGGTAATGAAGCAGCCGATGCCGCAGCTAAATGCGCACTATCCAGCCATAACCCGTCTAACTACCCAGTGTCCCACAAGAACATAATCAAATCTATAAAAGCCATAATCAAGGAAAATTGGAACAACGATTGGATCAATAAACAGACAAAACTCCACGAAATAGGGAACAGTGTATATGAAGCCCTACCAAATCAGTACAATTTAAACGGACGTCTAAGAATTGGTCATTCTAGACTATCTCACGAACACCTAATGTTCATGGTGTCCCTCAAGGCTCTGTCCTGAGTGTCACACTATTACTAATTGCAATAAACGAAGATTTTGTGACAAAGGTAACATGATACAAAAAAGAAGGGACTATGGAATACCAGACGACTACAAGGAATGCCTCAACGAACCTCGACTCAATCATGGACTATTTAAGGGACTTGAACGTGTTCGATATCACATAATATAGACATACTAGATTTCCTTAAATAATATACTTTAAATCAAATTGTACTCTAGACGCTGCCAACATCCTGTAACTAATCAAATCACAATGTCAAAAAAATGTAGTAGTAATTGGTAAAGTGAATCGTGGTCACTAATAACCACGTTGGTTGATGTGGTAATGAACTAAATATATTTTTAAAAAATTTCTACAGAATGACTCATATTCATGTACGCTATGCAAGTCTTAACGCACGTAAACTACATAAATAGGCGTTCTAAATTCAGATTAACTTGGTCTACATTTTTTACCATCCACACAACGAATATATGGTGCGGAATCATGTATGTGTTGTGAAGATTTATCTTTAATACCCTTGCACAAACTCAGTCTCTCTCTCTGTCTCTGTCTCAGGGTCTCACTACAGTGGAAAAAATATACATCCCAAACCTTTCGCACCACCGCTTCTTAGGTTTAGAAAGAGCTGCTCGTCACTCCAAAATGATTGATGATCTTTCGTCCTGGTCCACATGTATCTCTCTGAACTAAAACTTCTCCAAGATTCAGAAAAGTTTTCAAATTATTTATTCATTTGTATCCACACCGTTCAAGAAGAATGCACCAACCGGAGTGCCAGCCACTTCCTGCGTCTCCAACTTAACCCAAACGAACTAGCGTCCACCCTGCAACATGACCCTCCCTACAGAAGACTTCAGAACAAGAAATGGCCGAATGACCTGAAAGCAGTATAAGTTCACAATCCGGATAACGTCATTGGATGGGTATCCGCTCACGTTATTGTATTATTGTTTCATCACATTAACAATCGGAACTATATAGTACATGTTCCATGAGTTAATTTTCTAATAAATTAAAAAAAAATTGTATCCACAGCAACACCAAACAATACATTCCGACCATCCAACCAAAGATACAATATCCAGAGAGCCTCTCTCTCTCAACCACCATTTTTGATTTAGCCTACATTATTATTTTATATTGTCAATTATATTGAAAATAAATAACTAATACAAAAACTCGTAGACACGCGTGACAGTTTTATGTGTATGTATATTACCAGCTAGGATTGGGATCGTTCCCGGTGGCAGTCTAAAACGAATATATAGACAAAAGTATAACAAATGAAACAATTTTGAAAGAAGAAGAAAAATAGTAATAATAAAATAAGTCTCTAGAAATTTGTCCTGAAAATTTGTTCATTCCCTCAACACATCACTTCACTAATGAAAACTAGAGACAAATTTATTTATATTATATAATAAAAATACTTCACTAATTTATATATATTATTTTTAATCATTCTTATTTGAATATTCTCCTCAAACACGGCTGCAGATAAATTTTTCCAATCTCCTATCGATGTGTTTATGAATGAGAATTTCCCTACGTCTGTTTTTTTGCGGTCTCGTTTTGATTTTAAATTTGTGATCACCTCTGCCAACGAAAGTTGGTTTTTCGACCTTATCCCGTATGTTTTTCCACGCTTTGATACCCGTATGTGATTTTAAAAGAGCGCAAAGTCATATTGAACGAAACTTTGTACTCCTGTAATTTATGTTGTCCAGGATGCGATCCCAATATGGGCTTCGGTCCCCGGTAGCACACAGAAAACTCAAGCTGATCAGAGACCATTCTGTGCGTCTCCAAATTAGGTTTCCGATCGTCGAAACAAGTAATAATATAACTTGTAATACTGATCTCCAAACGACAATTGCAACTCTCTGAAAGTTAGGCAACAGAATAGATAAATAATATATTAAACTGAATCAAATAAAAAGTTTGGAACACTCACACAGACAAATCATTTTTGTGATTCTCCAAACGACAGTTAATCAATTTTAATACATATAAGTCTTTATAATATATAAACGATTCCCTCAGTCAAAAAGAAATTGCTTGTTGCTCTTCGTTTATGAAAGTACATATACGGCTCCCTTAGTCAAAACTTGTCTATTTGTTCTGTCCGAAGGATAATTAATTTGATTCTTGGCACCAGGTGACGAGTGAAATCAAAGATAACAATGTCTCATAACTGTCAAAGAGATATCGATTGCCCTATCAAAATACAATTTAAATTTATAACTTTGTTTTTGAATAATTACATGACATCGTTACGCCAAAGTATTAACTTATTGGATGTGAGTTAAAAGAAGATGGAAATTGAATTAAACTATCCAATGGTAGTCAAGTACAAATCAAAGCGATGCATTGCCGATATTAAAACGAATTGCTTTCTAATTGCATATACGCGATATTTGTCATTTCCATTAAGCAGGTCAAAACTTCGTTTAACAAGCTTTAATATACGTATAATGCACGGACAAGGTAGTGTGAGTATACGGTCACACTTAACTGATGGTTTTACACCGGATTTGTTATCAGTATTCCAATTCCACTCTTTTGAAGCACAAATATTTTTCGAGGTACGAGAACAATTAGCGAAATTAGCAATGCCAAGCTCCATAAATGAATGAAAATTCGCAAAGGCAAATCGTTCTCCCAGTGCATTTATCTACATAACAAATTAATGTTCAGAGGGAATAACAAGCTCTACTTACTACAATTTGAGTTAATTTGTAAGTAATATATGAATGCTCTAAATGATTTACATTGAAAACGAAACGAATTTCATATTTTATTTAGAATTTTCTAGCTTCTTGTTTAGATATTTCCTACCTTCTCTTATTCCCAGTTTCTGTTTACCGTTTCCTTCTTGCCTCACCGCATCTCTGGAATCCTCTACAATTTCACCGCCCTGGCAAAGGGAATCCAGAATCAGAATATTCTAAACCTACATTTGTTTTCACTTTGGTGGTGCGCAGACCCGGACTCAAAACTTAAGTTTTATTCTTACCATACATATTTCTATCGTCACCGTGTAATTATTTACATTCATGAGAGTTTACGGATTGAAAATGAACAGAATCACATCGTCAACAAAGATAAATGTGATAGCAGTTTTGCTGGCATTTTGTTACTCGTTAAAATATTAAAGGATCGACGGGAAAATGAAAACAAACGCAACAAGATAAATTCGAGGATTTAAGTATAACAAGTGTGGTAGCAAATTGCAAACATTATTTTTCGTTATGAAATATTTCCGAGGAGGGCTTGAGAAGTGAATTGTGCGGCATCGTACGGTCTCCCCGTTACAAAACAGTCACTTTGCTCCAAGTGGCATTACGCGTTATTTTTAAAAGTGAAGGGGGATTAAAAAGGTGTTCTGCGCCCCCTACTGGAATAACAAATGAAAGGCGAGGCGGAGCACGGACGCTGTCCACGATCTACAACACCCATTCAAGTTTTTCCTGTTTTCCTGCCAGAAATAACAACCTCTCGCCGTCGTCGTCGTCGCGATAGCTACTCTGTAAACCACTCTAATTCCTTTAGCTGTTTAAAACGAGTATTACATCCCACCACCACTGTTTCAGTGCGATTTAAGCAACATCGATATAGTTTCTCCCTTTATTTGCATTTGTGCGTGATACTAATCCTTGTACCGTTGGATAAAATTACCCGCATGCAAACAAGACATTTCAAATTGGAAGTAACGAGTAACAGTAGCTATACGTTTAGGCGTGGTTCTCCAGGCAACTGTTGACAAGTTCAGTTCCATATCAAGGGATCTCACAAGACTGTCACATGAGAAAATATGTATTTATATATTTATGTATAGTTCGAGAGGTTCAGCCTGGCGTACGACCTGCGCGAAGTAGTGGAAATGAGATGATGGGAGGGGAGTTTGGTCAGCGGAGAACTTCTCTTAGGGAAGTTGTTGGGGAGACGCTACTACCATTGTGTCAATACGAACGGGATAAACAGGCACCCTGTACTTATCAGCTCTTAAATTTTACGGATTATCCTGAAACTTTAGAATTCCAGTGGTGGAATGAAGCTTGCAAAGATATTATTCGAGTATTTCACTTTCTATAAACTGCAAATGAAAAAGGAAAATGATTATTGTGCATAGCAGGTTAATAAGTGATTGAAGATACGAAATGTAAGGAGTAGGTTGCAAAATTGTAAGAGTAAAAAATCCTGTGATGGAATTTAGATCGCCATTTTTTTACCGTTCGTTTAATGTCGGATTAAATCTTTGATAAGAAAAATTTTTTTTTTTTCATGCAACAGATCCACGCGATTGCTTCTCTAGATTTCCACAACCAAACAAATTTTTGTGACGTTTTGGAACAATTAATTGATTTCTTAGCTTTACCCAGAGCAATACAACAACATAGGAGAAACCATAACCGACACATTACAGGACGGTCGCAATGTTCACATTTGCAGCTAACAATTAGTCCAAGTAGATTGTTAATTATTGGCAGGCGAGTGTTATATACGGATCCAATAAACTGATTTCGAATGGAGAAAAATTTAGAAAATCATTAATTCAATTTTCATAAATTTGGTATAGGTAATTTAGATCCTAATTTATTTAAAACTAAATTTAAAGACGCCAACCAGCAAGGCTGTAGTTTTAACGTTTCGGACCTTTGTAAATCTCCGATTCGTTCCGAGAAAAACTTGAAATGCCCCAGCAAGTGAGTAAACAAAGCCTGTCACTCTCACCCCCTATAAATTTAACAATTCCAAAACTCTTTCGTCAGACGCGAAGGCCTGGATAGTACACTGGGAAATACATTAAAACAATCGGTCTTCCTTCACTTCTATATTGTTCTAGACTTCGGAGATAGTTTAATCTCATTTATCTCAGTAACTTCTTATTAGTACCCGATTTCTTCCATCGGAATCCAAGCTTTCGTAAAATTATACGGAGAGTCCAAGAGCTACCTTGAAAACCAATTTTTTCCTTAAGAACATTTAATACGGACTTTATTGTCGGTCGCTCCTTTTTAGTTAAATGAAAGTCATTTACTGTTCGGCGAATGACGCATTTATCAAAACCGTCCACTTCAGATTTGTTTTTTTTTCCCTACACCGTACCATTTTTGGAGTTGAAAAAGTGGTCCCTCTACTCTGACACTCGTTTCATTTAAAATCCGCTGCAAGCTTCTGATAGATATTCCAGTTGCCTCCGCAACACGAGCTTGGATACTCTTCAGTTTTATCGGATTCCCGCTCTCACATTCCCTTCTTATGAATTTTTATACGTTAGAAATAATTTCCCTACTTTGGCTGTGGATAATTTTACTGCCTCCTAATTTTTGTTTAATAGTTTCACGTTGCATCCTGGAAACTAATGAACTTCAATAATAGTACTTACAAAAAATTTCATAACATAAATAAAGACAAAATTTACCTACACTGAGTACCATATATTTCTTTGCGTCAATGTTTTTAGAATAGTTGTAACAGTTCCTAGTTGTCGCAGCAAAGAATCGTGTTCAACTGAGCTCATCGTTACCCCCACTACATCCTAAGGGGCGACAGCATATCTTTGGTGGACACGACATCTGAAACCTCTCGAGCTATATATGGGTAAGTCACAGACCTTACATGTTAGAATACGTCACTCACGTTAACCCAATTTGAGCTTCTGACGAGATGATTTTTGATGATGGCGGATGTGGTCGATGGCACGCCAGCAACCTTTCTTGTAAAAGTTTCTCAGCTTCACACTTCTATACTGTTCACCGGGTGTCGTGCCATATCCGCACGTGCCATGTACGGACAACCCCCCCCCTCCCCCCGCGCACCGCGGGCCCTTCCGCAATCCTGACCGCTGAGCTTTCAGGTATACGGATTCGGAAAGGCAACTTTATTACGTAAAGAATCAGTGTTGAAACTTATCTGGATTTATAATTTATTTCTCTATCTATAATGTGGAAACTGTTCCAATTGGTAGTTATTCGTTTAATGCTTACAAATGATAAATTAAAATACAAATATTTTAACAGTTCTATTTATCTGACGTCCTTAAAGAACTGAAAACATAAACCTGTTTAGTTATAAATTTATTATTAATTTTAATTTTGAAACATAATAAATTAGGGATGAAACTTTGAGAATGTTTTTTCTATTATAAAGACCTCTTCAGGTGTTGTAAAATCAATTAAATGATCTAATTTCCTAATAAGTGTTCCTAAAAATTCCAACAATGGAAGATTTTACAAACATTATAATTTATAATTCAATTAATTTAAAATTTATTGAACATTATTTGCAATTAATTACATGGAATGTAGTGGACATACATTTCTTGTCCACACGTGTCAGGGGAAAATTCTGTTATGTTTGCAGTTGTTAAGAGCATTGTTTATTTCTATTGTTTCTTTGAACTTATCATTGGAACGAAAATGCAACATTTAGTTCATCGACATGGAATAATATTGCCGTTCTTCATTGAAATGTTTTACATTATGGTAATCGAAATTGTGCTACGTGCTTGCATTGTTGGAATTTTTAGAAACATGGATTTTGAAATTAGATCGTTTAATTTACTTTAAAACACCTGAAGAGGTCTTAATATATTAGGGATGAAACTTTGAGAATACTTTTTCTATTACAATGTTTCCAAATTTAAATTAATAATTAATTTATAAATAAACAGGTTTATGTTTTCAATTATTTAAGGACGTCAGATAAATATAACTGTTAAAATATTTGTATCTTAATTGATCATTTCTAAGCAGATTCATTAAATGAATCACTACCAATTGGAACAGTTTCCAAATTATAGATAGAGATAGGAAGTATAAATCCAGATAAGTTTCAGAAATGTTATGCATTAAACTTGTATTACATTCATTCAATGTTAAAACCAAGACTGATTCCTCACGGAATAAAGTTGCCTTTCCGAATCCTTATACCCAAACGCTCTGCGGTCAGTATTGTGGAAGGGCCCGGTGGTGGGGGAGGGGGGGGTGTAGGTTTTCCGCTCATGCTACGAGCGCTCAAAACACGGCGCCGATCACCGATCTCGATACTTTCCTCTAACTAGTATATACACGATTACCAACTCATCGTACTTTCACCACTTTACCACCACAAAATTACAATTATGCATATTTTCCCGGTATGCTTCTAGTTTTTCTTCACGTTAAGTTATTGCTTTTGATTCTCTGCTTCGTTAAATCCAAGTATCTCGTTTTTGCCGGAAAATTTCAAAGAAAAATCTAGCAACCGGTTTACAGAGTTTCCGTCTTTATAAAGGGGACAAAGGAATGATTTCTTCTAAAGTTCCTGGCACGATGTTCCTTTGTTTTCAGCAAGGGACCACGTGTATTACGCCATTATGAAGGAGGAGAGTTGTATTTTTTGCTTTATACCGGCGTCATCTTTGACGAAAAGTAACAAATAGAATTCATATTAGTTACTTATTCATTAAACAGCCATGAAACGTTCAGCATATTAAAAGTATTCAATTCAGACATTCGACGAACGTCTCGTCCCATTGGCAAACAAAACTTTATAAATTGTTTTATCATGATTTGTAAGAATTAATTGCTGGTGAGTTTCCTGGATTAATCGCAATTATAGTAGTAAAGTGGAAGGAAACAGACTTGAAACACATAATTGGCATTATATGTTTTAAAATGTTATTAGGTTGTTCCAAAGTAGCTGTTTACTTAGATTTTCGCCATTTTCACGTATATGCCCTGCTTGAGGAAGCGTATTTGAGTCAAAATAGCGTTTGTTTCCTATGAGCTAATGGTGAGGATTGCTAATGTTAGTAACAATTCGTACATGCAGCGTCGAGCATAGGTTCACTAGCCTTTTTTTTTATTTCCACGGCGTTCATAAATTTATTAATCGACGCTAATGGCAAATGCGTGCTGTCGTACAATTTAAACCACATTCTGCCAAAGTGGCGCTGTAGAGGCCGAGGAAAGAATGTCGAAAACTCAGCTAGGGAAGTGAATTGCAGCCAATAGAGGTTACAGGCATTTTTTAAAAAAACATTTGAATCAACCTGACTTGACCATTTACTGCGGCCCCATTATTTTCAAATCCTTATAAGATATATTCTAGAAATTTTTAGGTTTTTTTTTTGCTTCTAACGAGGTAGACAAAAATACTGCAACACCCCAAATTGTAATTATTATTGTGTCCATCATTTCTTTCATCTCTTGCTTTACTTAAGTTGTCTAGTGAGGAATAATTTTTTTTGGTACGCACGAAAACTTCCGATTTGTGTTTTACTTTTCATTAGTGTATTATATTATCGATGTGAGATATTAGCGATGGATTGTAGTTTCAATATTTCCAAATTTATAGATTACCTTTTCACATTGTGTAACGTTCTCACTCATTTATTTATCAAATTAAATTGTCACATTTTCTGTATTCTTTTACTTATGTTTATAATTTTACGAATATTTGTATACGTTCTTATTTATGTATTACTTTATTTCGTTTTTATTTAAGCTAGTTATGTAAGTAATTCTGTTTCCGTAGTAGATCTAAACAATCCCGTGATCCCATTTGATTCTTCCGTTAGAATAATGATCGCAGTCATTTGACTATTTGTTTACTTTTCATAGTTCCACTCCATCTCAGCGTATGGTATAATTTTTTGGGGGTACTTCCTCAAGTGTTTCTTCTTAAAAAAAAAGATTGTTAGATGTGCCCGGTTATTTTTTTTTAAATAAAATTGTTGGGCATTTTTGTTTCACTTACCTGTCAGTAAATTTAATAATTAATTATGCCATCCATTCACAACCTATTCAACGTGAAAAATTACAAGAACACTCCATCCTCCATTGAAGAGATATAAGCACAGCGAAAATTTATCGATTACACGGAGGGGAGTCCATTATATTTGAATTAGTATATTTAGTAAACTATCAGGCATCTGATAAAACGTAAGAAATTCAAATTAAAAAATGATCTGGCGAAAATTTTTCTATTCGATCACATTTAATCGACGGAATTAGATTTACAATTAAATAAACCTTCTGTTAATATATTAGGACACATAAAAATTGTAATAAATTATTATTTGAATTTTTTATATTTTTATATCAATCACAGGGGGAAAGAAAGGTTATAGTTTTTTAACTTTTTATATTGTCTAAGAAGCTTACGGCAATGCCATCATCAAAATTGAAGTTAAAAAACAATTGTTGTGAAATTCCACAAAGTAAATTGTATATGTCACAATCATTTTCCTGGCAATGATCAATTCAAATACATTCGGCACATCCTGATTGTGTTCACAGATACGCTCCAGACTTCCTCAAGTGATAATATATGTGTTTCATATTATCCGAAATATTCTTGCAGCCCAGTTGTTATAATTTAAAAATGATTTGAACTAAAAAAAACGAACTTCCATGTTTTAGTAGTGAAGCCTAATTTAAATTAAAATCCACGTCAATCTGAGGTTTGAAAATTAAAACTTTTTTTAGTTTCTGTGACTGATACATAAATATGATACAATTAAATTAATAACTGGATTATAAATATCAGTCTAATAAATTGACAGTAAGTTGTTGAGATTGGAAAATTGTAATATAAATTATAAGGTGTTATTATAATTTATGAACAATTTATGACTCATTTCACTTCCTTCAAACCCAGATTTTCGTAAGATCTATGGAGTCGGACTTAATACCAGTACTACGTTGTAATATACACAGATAACTTTTTCAATATAGAGCATTTGCAGATGGTTCGCTGAAGACACGACAAGAACTGTTCGCTAGATGCTAGAAAAATTCTTCTGTCTTTCGTATTTGACTTAATTCGCAACCAGGAATCATCGATCACTGCCGAATGTAAAATTAGGAGTAAATACATACGGTAGCGTGCAGGAATATTATGATCCATATGAAGGATATGCTGAGGTGTTTTTCCCCGGGGAAGACGACATCTGAAATTTAAAGTACCTCATTGTTACGTTTGGTTGCGTGTACGCACAAAGCTTCTCCTTGCTATTAAGTGACGTGTTTCGCCTGCAGTAGCGAGTCCTCTCTGTAATATTTAATCTCAAAGCACGGAACCTTCTTTTTGCGGTGTAGCGCTTTGTTATCGTTTGCCCAGATTTTCTACAAACGTGTTGTCACTCGTTTCCTAAGGAAATCAAAAAAGAAGAGTAAAACGTTCGTATGTCTGATGCGCATGTGAACGGCCGTTCGTCTGACGACAGAAGAGCCTCTTGTTCCGCTGCTAGTCACACAGAAAAACCCGGAAACGTCCGCAAAATAAGCTACCCACGCCATTTTCTTTTGGACCACGTTTCTACGATTGTTTGCTTGTATCAAAGAGCTCTCTGCACTTACCAATAAAATTCAAGATATTCGAACCGGTCGGGAACACTATGCAGGAGAATATAAACGAAACCTGCTACTGTGAACAAAAAGTAAGGTGAATTTATTTCTAAAATATAAATTCTTCATTTATTCTTCCAAATCAATTTCATCCCTTTCAAAGTAATCCCCGTCCGATAAAACGCACTTTTTCCAATGTTTTTTCCAGTCCTCGAAATAGTCGGAATAGTATTTTGTCCGGTATAGCCTTCAAGACCTTCTTCGCTTCGGTTTTTATCTCCTCAATCGTGTCAAAACGGCGTCCCCGCATTGGCCTTTTGAGTTTGCTGAATAGCCAGAAGTCGCACGGAGCCAAATCAGGCGAATACGGTGGTTGCGGAACGATATGAGTCGCGAAGAACCAATGCAGTATGACATGGTGCATTATCGTGATGAACGAACCCATAATTCCGGCCGTTTCTGACGAATAGCTTCACGCAAACGACGCATAACGCTCAAATAATATTCTTTGTTGAGAATTTGGCCCGGCGGAAGGAATTCATAGTGCACCACACCACGATAATCAAAGAAAACTATCAACATGATCTTGATTTTCGGTCTTGCTTCACCTTTTGCACGATATTCGCTGGATTTGTCGGTGGTTTCAGGGTAGTATGCGTAAATCCAAGTCTCGTCTCCAGTAATGATGCATTTCAAGTGATCCTGATAGTCAGACAGCAAAGTTTCACACACATCAACGCGACGCTTTTTTTCCAAAAAATTGAGCGATTTTGGCACCAATCGAGACTTGACGCGTTTGAGACACAAAACATTCTTCAAAATGGTTTGGGCTGAGCCAAATGATATTACAACACTATCAGCGAGATCTATAATTGCTCATCGACGATTTTCAAGCATCAAATCTTTGATTTTTTGGACGTTGTCCTCGTCGGTAGACGTTGATGGTCGTCCAGAGCGCTGTTCGTCTTCAACGCGTTCTCGGCCCTCTTTGAACTCGTTGTACCACTTATAAACGTTTTTTTGTGCCATAGTTTGATCACCAAAGGCTTTCCGCAACATTTTCAACGTGTCCGCACAAGAATATTCGTTCCACAAACAAAATTTGATGCAAGTTCTTTGCTCAACAAAATCACCCATTGCAAAAATCAAAAAATTCACTTTTGGTTGTTCTCAAAAACACGTGTAACTCGGAGATAATTAAACATTTTAACAAACAGACTCTTGGCAAATATTATAGACAGTCCTACCAACCATAGGAATAAAAATTTGTAAAGTAAACTGTTTTAAAATATCATTTATTTTATGGGTCGGCGAATTATTTATTCGGAAGTGACGTGTCAACTGTTGCATATAAGAGAATTATTCAACCCGCCCAAGGCAATGGGAAAGGTCCTTCGAATTTGGAGGAGGAATTTTGGCAGATGACAACAATGGTGGCGTGGCCACCTCAGAATGAAGAAACCTTGAACAGGTGAGGCAACTACAATTTTTGCAGCCACCTACATAATTACACACGATCAGTCCGCTTCTGCACGCCAAAGCCCGACCCTCCACTCGGAGGTCCAGATTACTGAGAACATCACCAAAATATATGTATGTGATTCAAACAAAAGTAGCCACTCTGTTTCTTGCGTAGATGCCCACAGAGTCTTTTATGAGAATGTGTTTGTGTCACCCAGAGAAAAATGAGTAATTAAATTATTTGGAATACGATCATATATTGGAGGTCTTTAAGTTTGTGTAAGAAATGAGATTAAATATTTATTAATCATTTTAAAATTCCAAAAATGTCTTGAGTCAAATAAATCCAATTGAATATTAAATATTACAAACTCAGGACAGGAATTAACTAACTTTACCTCATATATTTTATACATTTCACATAAAGTTTGTTTATCTCAGATAATTAAATTACTTCAAATGTCTCACATTAGATTAACAAAAGAAGTCTCATCAGACATTTCACTTTAATTTCTTATCTGTGTTATTCATGTGGAATAAGTATGCGAATAAGGATACGATAAATGAGACATGTTAAAATAATTCTTTCGATTCTTTTTGTCTACAAAAGCGTCATGTATATTCCCCAATATGAAGAGTAGTTCAAGAAGAAAAATAAATATTCTACATATTTTCATCAGCCTAGATCGGTTGAATTATCAGACTCGACGAGCAAGTCGAGAAATGGTGTATTTTAATGCTCCTGACACCGTAGAGTGTCCTGCAATAGCGGAATGCGACTCCATTTAATTAACCAGAGTGCGTTCAATGAGCATAGTGCATTTCCATGAAACGAAAAGGAAACCCATAAATAATACGTATTTTTCTCTTCTGGTTAAGTTGCCAGGGAGTGGCGAAGCGTATTTAACAACTTCCACGATTTGTTAAATCTTCACTAGCCCAAGAGCGACAATTGTCCGGCGTCATTGCACAAATCTCACTACGCAGTTGACCCAAATTAGAGGAAAGCATCAACGATTTTAGCTTGATCGAGTTAGGACTGGGGTACGGTAACCAAATAAAAAGATTTATTTCCGACAATGAATTTACTTTTCACTAATTTACTCTTAAGTTTATTAGTCCCAAAACTATTTCTGGAAAATCTAAGAGAAATGATTACTCAAGAAATATATTTTTAAATATAGGTAATACATTTCGACTTTTTGTAAGTATATGATGACATCTTAAATACTAAGTACATATTGTGTAATTATTCTTTTAATATTTAATACTGATTACGATCTTTCATGACTTTATTATACACTTTAAAAACATAACAAATATTTCTTAAAATTTCATTGATAATTCACTTCATGAGTTGTTGATTACGTTTTAATTATTATTTAAAGGGTAATTATGGAATCAACTTTATCTGATTTAATCAGTCTCAATTGAACTGTAATATTCAAAGATTTTGGTCTCGCGGAGGCGACCAAAATACTCTGATAATAGAAGAGTGTCAAAATTAACCAAAATTCCCGGATATTTCGCTGTCCATTGTATGTCTCCAACGCTACCAATTAAACTATGTACACTATTATTTTTCAGTCTAATTTTACTTACTGCCGCTTCTAAACACTTTCCCCAGCTTATATAGTTTCCAAATCTCTGTCTCCAGCTTTTATAGCTAACCATCTTAAAATCCTTGTTCTTCCACGTTAACTAAATCTTATTCAGGCTTCCCATCTCCTCCTATATCCTCTCTTCCCGCCAGCGAATCAATAACTGAAAAATCTGTCTCGATGTAAGTGATTTATAAACTCCCTCCCGCGCGACTAAGGCCCTCGAAGCAAAATCCCAGATCAATTATGCTGGAGAAAAATATGATAACGAACCATTCGACGCGCATCTCTTGGTATTTTTATTCTATGTGGTCGTGATTTGTTCAGGAAGACATCTGCCACCAAAAATTTTACGATTTTAACATTCAGTCTAAGGCTTATCACATAAATTTATTCTTATTCACTATATATAATCTATACATACATACATACATACATACATACATACATACATACATACATACATACATACATACATATATATACAGATGAATTAATTTACCAATTCTCCTTTTCATATGCCAATTGAGTAAGCACATATTATAAAATTCTGTTCATCATTAAAATTAAACTTTTATATCAACATATGAGGCCAGACAACACAAGCTTCATCCCAATTTTGATCACTAGTTAGAGAGATCTTGGCATATATTTGAACTGTATACATAAACAATTTTTATAGAAAGAAAAGAGAAAAAGGTGGTGCTCTACTTGAAATTGAAGCTCGGTGATCACGCCGAGGATAGGAGGAAGGTCATCAAATTTCTGGAGGCGTCAGCCTCCTTCTTCAAGATAAAGCAGATACATACAGTACGCCATACAAATTGTTTTTGTTTCAATTACTTTGCGATATATATATTGTAATTAACAAAAATTTAATTTAATTTAATGAATCTGAAGAATTTAAAGCGCCATTTAGGTGATAATTAAATGGAAGGCGTTAATTTGAATGAAATAATCAACAAGAATTTAAAACTTATAATTATTTATTTCCACTTTGTTGCTTTTACTCAAAAACAATTACAATTTAAAATATTAATTTCTCAGGGTCTTCACTGGGTTTGATAATAGACACAACAAATTGTTTTTAAATATTGGTGCAATGTATTATTTATTTTATTTTCAAACTCTCTAGATTCTAAAATTTCTTACGGTTTAATTAATTGCGCATTTCCTAACTTAATTCTTTAAATTTTAAAGCATTTTTATCCCCATATTACATATAATTTTATGTTTTGTGACCGTCACAACAAATCAAAAATAAACAATTTAACTTACAAGCCACACCCACTTTCATTATTTACCATTCCTTAGTTTATCAAATAAATTTATCTTAACATAATTGCTGGACAGATGTGAGTAACAAAATACAAAATAATGATTTATGTAAACGTAATTAAAAGATAGAAAGTCAGATTTCGTTCTCTTTCCAACTTTTTAATTTCGTTCTATTTTAATTGTCAAGTTAATTTCTTTTCTTTTTAGTTTATTTCTATCGACGTATTGTTTAGGTAAATATGATTTGATTGTTAATAAGATTTTTAAATCAAATTGTTGTGTCCATTATCAAACCCAGTGAAGACCCTGAGAAATTAATATTTTAAATTTGTAATTGTTTTTGAGTTATTGCCACAAAATAAATAAATATTTTGTTTGTTAATTTGGATCTTTTCATTTAATAAAAAGCCATCCATTTGATAATTACCTAAATGGCGCTTCAAATTCATTAAATTCTTCAGATTATTTAAATTAAGTAAAGCTCAATTGTTGTTTCTTACATTTTGACTACCACAACGTGGGGCAAATTTCATTTAATTAACGTCATTGTTGATTATTACAATATATAAATATATATATATATCCCACTTTTCTCTCTTTGCTTTCTATAAAAATTGTTTAAGTACATAGAGAGATCTTGGCATATATTTTAACTAACTAGTGATCAAAATTGGGATGAAGCTTGTGTTGTCTGGCCTCATTTGTTGATATTAAAGTTTAATTTATGAAGAGGAGAATTGTTAAATTAATTTATCTATTGGGGTATAAATATAATTTGAAATAGTGGACTCGTAACGAATCAGCGGAATACATGAGCGGCCGCTTTAGAGTGGGAAATTCAAACGTTGTTAAAATAGCGAAAATAATACTGATTACTAGAAGACTAAATTAGAAATTTTGTCTTTAAATCACTATAAGAGGTAAGGACAGTGGGAAATTTTGTAAGGATAGAGAGAGTTGGTGATCAACGTAATTGGTGCAGAACTTACTTGATAAACATCAACAGAAATATTGTGGTAATTTCTTCTAAATACCGGGTTACTCTTTCTTATATTTATAAAAATCTATTTTACTATAGAAATTAAATTGGTTTACATGGTACAGTGAATATTAGAATATTTGCATATTGAAGACTCATGTGACATAGAATATATCTTATTCAATGACCGTCGTTACATATTAATTAAAACTGTAAATTACGTTGCTGTTCTTGTCATTACATAAGGAACTAAGATGCTAAAATTAAATATACTGGTTTTTTTTCTTCACCAGATGTCGTTAAACGTTTTTTTTTATGATTTATCAATTCTGAGTCACTTAACTTGGTTTTAAAAAGGCCTTCGCCGCGGCGTTGGGCGTTGCAACACCTCGAATTCTTTGTGGTCTCACCCACAGGCAAGGTTTTAAAACATGCATTGACATCTCTCGGGACCGACTCCTTCCGGTCCTGTCTGAAGGAGCTGTTCTGCCCCAAGGGAAAGGAAACCGACGGTGGCGAAACACAACTCACATTTTACCGGGGTGTTCCGACTCTCTAAATAATTTTACAAATGCCTCTAAGCGAATATATAAACGCATTACTCACATTCTTTTTTTTTCTTTTCCTTTTAAAAAAGGAAAGAAACATTTCTTTCTTGTTCTTTTGAAGATTTAATTGTCTAGGAATAGTACGAGAACGCAATTTAAAAGCATAATAATATTACATTTTAAGAGGGTACGAATGATTAATTCCGAATATGTGTATCAATGAAACAACAATGGATGCCTACAGGGTAAAATAATCACGTACTAAATAGAACACAACTAAAGGAGGAATCTGGTTTGCTGAAATTAGCAAATTCAGTCAGCCGCCAATTTTTAACAATTAATTTGAAATTATATTTTCAAAAATATTTAAAAGTCTCCAGTCTTCTGCACCTTTTCAGTACTGTTAATAAAAAGTACGTTAACCCCTCGTCATTTGTTTGTAATATTGCGCCTGAGAATCAACAGAGGCGAAAGAAACATATTTTAAATATATTCTTATCAATCTACTGAAAAAAACTATAAACGTTGTAACACTTCACTCCAAGTTCACATCATACTTGTTAAAATATTCTTTTTAAACGTTACGGAAAAATTGCAAATATAATGAAATGCTACATTAGTGCTCTATGAACCTCTGTATTTTAAAATTACAACAATTACATTAACAATAGCGTGAGCTACTGATCAAATAAAATCGACTAGAAATTTCTCTTAAAATATCGATCTGAGGACTGACCAAGAATCACGGAAGGAACAAGGGTTCCATCGGTGGAAAAGTAATTTTTCAGCCCAGATCAATCAAGACTTTTATAAATCCCTCAAGACGGTGCAAACAGAAATTGTGTCTAGCAAAATGATCTTATTTTTGTGCTGGGGGTAGATGCACCCGAACATATTGTCGAGGGTGTTTCTAGAGTTTAGTATCTCAGCCGATTGGATTCTAGAAAATAACTGATCGAAGAGGTGAGAAGGGGAATGGAAGATTTTAAGGTAGAAAGTAGATGAGTTTTTCAGAATCGTAAGTTGTCCGTGAAATCGACAAATCTAGGGTAGGTTACCTTGAAGATCTACGGTAGTAATTGGCCAATCTGAATAGACTTTAGTTTTAGTCTATCACATAAATCCAGTGCTTATTTCCTCTGTAAACAGACCCGCAGTCAAACAATCCATTCGTACATGACAACGCTCGGCCCTCAACGCTGACATCCGGTCTGTAAGAATTAACATTAAATTTAAATTTGTTACTCATAAGACGAGCACAGATGTGGATGAAAAAGAGTTCTCATTTTTTAGATATTGACTAAAAATTTTGAATGTCTTAAATTTATGGGTTATGAATATTTTTACAATTTGGTCAAATGCAGACTGAATAAAGGGGAAAAATTAACAGAACTACGATTCAATGAAATAAAAAATTTAATTCATTATCTAAGACAAAAAGTAAAAATTTTTTAAATAAGATTTTTTCAAAAACACTTATATTTATTTCAATATGATAGTTTAATTTTTGTTTATAACTTAACTGTCCAAAAATAAAAGATATTCATTTGTTTAAAAACTAATAAAAATTTTGAATTAAATATTGCAGTAAATTAAATAAAAAATAATCAATTACTAATAAAACCCATTATTATTAATATTTTTCCGTAATACTTTTGCATATTAAAAAGAACTAATATTTCAATATGGCCTGTATAATATTGGTTTAATAATTAAGAAAGCCGTATACGAATACACAAATATAAATATATATATTGTAATAATCAACTAATAGCCTTAATTAAATGAAATATTAATCAAAAGGATAGGCGTTAATTAAATGAATGATTAAACAAGAATTTACAAATAAAATATAATTTATTATCAAATTGTTGCTTCAAGAATAAAACAATTACAATTAAAATTGTAATATTTCAGGGTCTTTACTGGGTTTGATGATCAGGACATGATAAAAGAAAAATTTGACTAATTAACAATTCAAACTATTATTTGCTTAAAATTAAAACAAAAAGTCGATCAATGAAAGAAAACTAGAAGAAAGCGAACGAACGAACGAAATCTGAATCTATCCTTTAATTAGCGTTTACAATATTATCATAGTTTTTGTTTTTGTTACTTACATACTGTTAGGCTGGTACCAGCATTCTCTGTAGCTTCAGAAGTACACTATTGCAACATTTTACACTGATTCTAAATGTTGACTCGCAGATTCTACACTATTTGAATCGAAATGGAATTTCTTGGCTCCCAGGACCTCGAATGATCCTCCTAATTATCAGTTATCTGATGTCTGCTTGCCTTACAGGAATCTTACGAGTTGCTAATTTATTAGTCTTTTACTGATTTGGATTTAAACTGCAACATAGCTCAGTGAAGATTTGTTTTAAATGTTTATTCTCTCGTGGCTGGTCCTAAATGTAGACTCTCCTATTCCGCTCTATGCTGCTGACCGAAAACTAACTTTACTTTTAAATACTTTAGATCGTCTCGACTATGTATCTTGCTGTCCTTTCTGGCTGCTGACTCAAAACTTCATCCGTCCACATCAATCTTTCGGCACAAACTCACTATCCTAGTGCCTCTCGAGTTTGAGCGCGCATTTCCATTTCGGCATTTTCTCAAAGCAACAGAGCTCAGCGCTATTGTCGCTTTTTGTCGCTCAAAATACCGCTAACAATTTATTCGCTAACAATTTAATTTCTAATACAAACAATTATTGGCCTAATTAATTGGCATTACAATATATATATATATATATAAAATTAAAAATTTTCAGTAACCTTTTTACCAATCACTGCATTGTTAAAATTGCAACTCCACCCAATTTTGATTCATACAATCTGGCGCTTGTACAGGACCTGCGTGTTTCTTCATACTCTTCGCATGGGAAGGACGTAATAAACGTATTTTTAAACATTCTAAATATATGTAAAAGGCGTGTGGATTAGTGCTCATAACCACGTCCCGCCTCCTATATTACCTCCGAAAAGCGAAACTGAGCAAGCGCATAAAGATTATCCCACTGATATTTACTTGACGCCAAGACGGAGTCTAAATGCCATTCGTGACTACGTATCGAAAAACTTATTAAGTCGAACAGACCTTAATAATTTTGTAGTATGCTATGATTATACCCACCAACTATCAGTTCCTATTTCGGATATTTTTCCACGTTCCTTTCTACCAATTTGCTTGTATTTATTTGCCACCGTACGTATTTTAAGGATGCATTTAAAAAATCTATATTATTGGCTGTAGCGTAAACAGTTTTACTGTCTTATTACATGCCTTGTACTCTGGCAAATAAATGATGTTCAGGCGTTAACGTCACAACTTTTTCCGACTACTAGTTAGATGTGTGTAATAGCCTCGCTGCAGCAGTAAACTAGGATAATCTATATAATGAAAAAGGATGTATGTATATATTTACGATAATCTTTATACTAATTTAAACGCGTGGACGGATTGCAACAAAACTTGGTACACATATTTTTAAAAACTCGATGATCGGAACTGTGGGGGTGAGAAAAGCCCTAGCATAACTGTGGAAATAATTTAATGAACACGTTTTTTTAATTATAGTGTTAAATTACTGCTCGCCAAGAGACCGTGACGTCACGCTCGAGAGAGAGAGGCGTTACTGCGCGACGAACAAAGGAAACAAGTAATAAAAATAAAGCAGAAATATTTTCATTGAATAAAAAGCATAATTTTATCCAGCAATACTATATCGAATAATAATAATAAAAACAATACGAAATATATTACGATCCTCGCGGAAAATGTAAGTTAATTTTCATGTTATATTAGTGACTTCAATATGGCGGTCATTTGTTTACGTTGTGAATGTAGCTAAGAATTTCATCAATTTAATCTTTCGTAATGTCTGAAGACTGAGTGAGGGACAATTTTATCGAGGGGGATATTTAAGTATTCTAGTCGTAATGAAATTCGGATGTATGTTTGTTGGGATTGATGCAATAAAATTCAATGTATTTCATAGCTGTTCAATTAATGCACTATCAGTCGAAATTATGCACGGAACTAGAAACATTTAGGTTAAATCAATCCTTGACTAAAGGTTAATATATAATTAAATACTTTTTTGGGTTTATATAAATAAGTACACGGGAAACTCCGGGCACCCAGCTAGCAATATAATAAAGTACCATTTGTTTCTGAAGGTTGGAATTTAATACTGGCCAATGCGTAAAATACCGTTGTAACCTAGGTACCATTTTAACTGTCTATTAAAATAATTGCTAATCCTGGATAAACTAAATGTAAATTTCGCTTCAGCAACGAATATCCAACAGATGTTGCAATTTTTTCTGTCAGTCATGTCTGTATGTATGTATTTACCAGGAAATGAGAAAAGCCCTAGATAGGAAGAATAGCCTGCGAGGTTTTCTCGAAAGTGAACCTTACTACAGAGACTTTCGGGATGCCTTTTCCTCTCTCCGTTTTTGAACTAAGGTTCCCACAAGCCGAGGCACCTCGACCTGTTTGAGAGGTGTATGTTCCGGGGTCACAGACCTTGGGCATACGGTAAGAGTTGTTTCCATTGGAACAGTCGGCCAGCTGCCTGTGTCCCCACAGCGAACCTTTATCCCGGCGTCGGAAGGGCGTGGGATAAGTACCCAATGCCCGACTTACCTGATGCAGGTTTCCTAGGGTTTGTCCTGCATTACTTTTAGGCAAATGCCGGGTAGGATCTTTAAATACACCCCGAGGGCCCTACATACCCCTTGGCTACCTTCCTCTACCCTTCCGCAGGCCCCCTTTCTAATCCATTTCTATGCTATTAAAGGGAAGTTGCCACCATGTGGCTTACCCTCATGTAGTCTGTTACTCTAAAAAAAAATTCCGTAGACAGGGTCCATGGAATGTGAAGTAATTCTAATACTAAATTTTGAATTTATATTTTTCAGACGTGAATCCACGCGAGTTGTCTAAAGAGCTCTAGAGACTACGATTTGGCGATTTGTTTTTGACATCTCAATATCTGTGAAACTTAGTTACAGCGGATGGTACGTTGTATTCCACCCCACTGTAGTCTTATCTATATCAGAGGCTAATATTTAATCGCATCTTTGGAAGGGTAACTCAACTGGACCAATTTCTAGGGAGCGGTTCAGCACCAGATTTCTCGATGACGTTTCCGCGGTCATTCTCCTACCGCTGTCTTCAGACTACGCTCTTCATAGAATTCGAGAAATCTGAACCTGGTGCCCAACCGCGAAAAATTTATTAATAATTAACACCGGGAAAGCTTACATTTGTTTATTTCTTGAGAACGACCTTTCTTAGAAACGTTGCGTTACATTGAAAACCGAAGCAGCGTTTTACCATCACTATGGACCTGGTCTTAAAACTAATTTTTTAGTTTCACATCAGAGAGACAAAGGGTCAAATGTTCCTAGCTGCTGTTTATCAAATTGGAATTTCCAAGTGAAACGTGGAGTCCATTTACAGGTAAACTAACGCATGTGAGTAATATCTATTTGAGTGTGTAGCGGAAGCGTGAAAATCATCCGCAAGATATAATCAACGATGGTGATGAGTTAAAATGGAGCAGATTCTGATTGGAATTAAGTCGTAATTGTGTAAATTTTTTGGCGTGGAGGCAGCATTAAAGTGATCTGCAGAGGCGTGTATATTGTTTGGATGCGCGGAATTAGCTCACGGGATGGATTGGCGCATCCCGGGGGCTGTTAATGGGATTCCCTCCCCCTTCGCATCCACGAAATGCCTGAAATCGCACTGAAACATTCATCGAGTTATGATATAGTGACCTTCCTCACGCAACTCATGAGCCGGCATCACAGACTGTTATTACGCTAGCTGACTCAATAAACCTCATAATCAAATGCTAATACGCACTTAATGTGTTTCAGGTATTACATGACCTGAAGGAATCGGTTATTTGAGTCACTGACTATCAAACGTGTTAATCAGAGGAACTAATCGTCACACAAACTCATGTGGAATTAAATTTAGAATACATTTCCTTTTCGCTTCGCATCGTGAGACAAAGCTACGTTTCAATAATGTTCCCAACTGCGTTTTTTTGGAGAAATTATTTATTTCAGATACCTTAATATCAACTGATTTTATGACAGTACATTGTTTTAATATGGGAATTTAGGTCGTTAACTGATAATGGATCGTCGCAAGTTCATTAAATGTACGAAACGGCTTCATGTGTTTTGCAATTGATGATTAAAAATTTAATAGTTTAAAAGATTAAAACAATTTTTTTATTATTAAGAGACGAAACAAGCTTTGCTTAATGTAATTAAATATTATAAAGCCTCGAAAATATAATATTACCGTCGAAATTATTTGATAAAATAAAATATAAAATTTAATTGCTGAGTGACGAATAAGGAATTTTGGACACAAAAATATATTTTAAAAGGTTTAATTTCACGTCTTTTTTTTGAATTGACATTTTTTATTTAGAACGTAACGAAGTTTTGATAATTTTAATTTCAGAGTCTTCATTTTAAAAACATATGGTTTTCATTTATATTAATTTATCGCGATCTTTCGCCTCTTTATCACAATATTCATCTTAATAAGTATAAAATTTTATTATTTTAACAAACAATTTCAATCGATTAAAACATTTTTAAGGTAGTAATAAAAATTGAAAATTTTTCAAATATTTTTATGTGTGTATTGAACACACAGAATTCCTGTATGTAACTGACGAAGATATTTGGATTATTCGGGTGGTCCATCGCCTGATTTTGAGGAGAAAATAGGAATTGTA
The DNA here is from genome assembly GCA_037074705.1 of Zhengitettix transpicula. Lineage (NCBI taxonomy): Eukaryota > Metazoa > Arthropoda > Insecta > Orthoptera > Tetrigidae > Zhengitettix > Zhengitettix transpicula. The sequence goes on from CM073595.1 coordinate 8,115,993, forward strand.
GCGGAAAATTAAATGTAGGTGAAGGAGCAGGGATAATGGAAGGTGTGATGCATAACCGATCAGGTCCTTGTCAGTACGTGGTGACGGAACACGTTCTGAAGACGAACAGAGTTGGTAACTACTCGAAACGTCGGTCTATCACGTTCTCTCTTTCCCCTTCAAACCATTTTCATTAAGTTTTTTAATTCAGACTGTCGCAGATTTCATCAAATTCTTAGTAATCAGTCTCTTCTTTACCAATATTAGAAACCCAACGTAAAAAAAATTTAAAATTTAACAATGCTTCATCGAGCCCACAAAAGAACCAACCAACCACATTTTTTCTCCTCTATCCTGCATTCTTATTACGGTCTCTCGCGGGTGCGTGAAATCCTGGCGAACCTTATATTCTATTGTACTTTTCAGCAGGACTAAAGACAGAAGCCTTATTATGAGTGCGTGCTGCTGCACAGATTTCCATCAGCACGTGTACGCGGAGCAATGGAAGCCGCAGACAATACGTGTGAAGAACAATGTCTTGCTTCAGACCGCGGTAGACAACAACGCTGAAAGAAAGCAACTCAAATCTTTATGTCCATGTGACTTTTGTGGTGTAAACAAGACAGCCAAGACGAGCCTGAATGGTCATAATAACTTGACTATTTATTCAGTTTCTGTAGCCTGCCAATGAATTTTCGAATAAAATATCAGCACATTGAAGATTTTGCATATTAGCATTGGAAATATATTTCATGAAAAGACAAAAAACAGTCTGAAAGTTAAATGAGTCGTTGAGTACAGTTATTAACAATATTATTTTTTAATATGTGATTAATAACTTTTTTAAATATTTAGTCTGTTAATTGGTCACTAAATATATCTTATTATAAATAAAACATATTTTAAAACAAAATAATATTGAATTGGATAAAATCCCGAGAAAACTATCCGGGAAAACCTACGTTCGTTATTAATATTTAATTGTCCACGTACAGTTTTTAAATAAATAAACGAAAGACATGCAGTTGTAACTTAGTAAATTACAAATGTATGCGGAAAAACCGATGGAATTTTTATTTACTTTATATATTTGTCAGACGTAAATTTTATTTTATAATCATCTTTTGTAAAATTGAACAAAACGTGGTCCGATAAAATTTGTACATAAAAGAATGTTTACCTCCAAATTAACTACATTCGAAATTCTTATAGTTACTTAGGATATTAATTCATTTGTTTTTAAGATTTTAGTAATAGATTTTTCTTTTTTAAATGGGGTCGAATGATACTGTGAAGAAGGTAGATACATAACTTTAGTACCATATAATTTCTTTCAAACAATAGCATACGTATAATATGGGAAAACGTAACGTTGATATATATATATATATATAAATATATGTAACGCCAAAACAATAAATTAAATTAAATAAAAATATTTTTTGAATAGTACATCACAACTCATTTAGCTTATATATTAATGTATTAGGCACATAATCTTTAAGAGTGCTTTTAAAGTGCTTGCCTTGGAACTCTTTCATGTGCAGTGGCAGTTTATAAAAAAAATAACATTCCCTTCTGTAAATAGTCGTTCTCAGATTTTCACGTTTATTCGTACTCTAAAATCTGTAATTTATTATTATGAAGATTAACTCAACTTTGTCCTGGAAGAGTTTTATTTGACCTCTCTCCCATAATAGTTTTAAAAATATAAAAACAATAGATAGTTGTTTCTGCGAAATATTAGTTTAAAGGACTTGGTCTTTTTTCATACCAAACTTAATTTAATAAATGTTTTTGAGATGTTAGAAGCTTGTCTATATACTTAGAAGCAGCATATTTCCAAATTTAAATTTCCAAATTAATGTTAGAGTAGACAATTGTCATATTACGTTCGTGTGTAATAATTTCTCATAGTCGTTTCATTGCCTAATTGATTAATATTTTTGTATATTTATAGTTTGCAATAAACCCACTTATTTACAATCACTAATTTATATTCCCCTTCTGCAGTATAATTTTTTAAACTGAAATGTGGAATGTTTGTCATATTTGTATTTACTTGAAAGTTATTAATTTTTAGGTAATGTTTTCTATATTAGATTGGGTTACAATTATTATCATTATGACACTCCAAAATTGTCGTGTAAGCAGCGTATCATTGTTAAAATTCAGCGTAAAATTTCTAGATATGATGAATAATAAAGGTCACAAAATTGAACCTTATGGTGCGGCAGCCAGAAATGCACCATCAACATAAATCAATGAAAAACTATCATTTTATTTTAATATTGTATAATTTAAAATCTGAAAATAAGGGCACGACAAAAGGGTCGATCGCAGTGAAAATTTTCTTAAAATAATAACATGCATACAACATTTTTTTCGTAAATTTATTATCCCGGTTGATACCTGAAAGGCAGAGTTATACAGCAGAGTACAAACAGAAGCCGGTTGTTCGGCAAAAAAGGAAGCAAGGTCGTCAATCAGGTGGAAAGGTCATGGCATCCGTGTTTCTTTATGCTAAAGGTATTTCAACGTGGAAAAAAAAAGACAACAAGGCGCGAACAATAACCGGCAAGTGCTATAACTAAACTGAACATAAAAACAGAGTGTGAAATACCCCGTTAGTTGGTGAGAAATCATCTTCCAGAAATTTATTGGGCCCAACAGCAGAAGTTATTGGCAATAGTAAAAGTGATAGATCGGCACTAGGCATTATTCACAAAAATTTGCACCTTCTCACATTTAATATTTTTTAAGATGTGAATTTCTATTCCAATCCTTCACATTTAATTATAAAACATGTGTTTTCTTTTTTAAAAGATACTAAAGCGTTAGTCTGATCTGCTATATCGATAAGGACATTCATCCTTACAATACATACAGTGACGTCGACTATTACTCATTACTTATTCTCAGTGAATTAGGTTGATGTGATCGTTACTGGATAAATGTTGTAGTAAATTTGTAGTAAGCTGTGGTAAATTTCACGAAAGTCTTGAAAATTCGTGACCCAAACTGGAGTGCGAGTCGAAGTTGCGGTAAAGTAAGACGTGACCGGAAATAATTCAGATTGTGGACCACCTGAAAAGCTGTCTGTAGGTGAATTGTCATGTAATCTGCATTTAATGGATGAGGTTTACTATGATGTCTAAAAACTTCACGCAATTATTTCAGTTATTTCAGTTACTGGAATTCTAAATCATTTATTTTACATTTAATGTTTTGGCGTACAGTTGGCCATAGTAATCCGTATCTCCCTAATATTTAATAAAAGATTCTAATACGTATAAAAATATATTTAAAAATTTATGTTATGTTTTGAATTAAGTAATTAGTTCAATTTATTAAACTAAATATGAAATAAAAAATAGAACTAGACTGATGTTAATAAGACGTTCGTCCAATTTACAACTACTCAGTTTTATTCTATAGCAGAGATCACACTTCAGTAATATCCGCATATTATAATACACAAGACCAATTGAGAATATGAGAATAAATTTGATAAATATCAATATAAAGTGCCCATAAGACCAATAAATTATAATATCTAAATTATTAGCATTTATAATTTCACCAAGATATTATGGGCCGTTGGCAGAAAATAATCGAAAAACAGGATATTTCTGCTAGTGCGATCTATGCTATAGAAAAAACACCAGAGGGTTTTAAATTGGACGACGTTTTATTAACATCAATTTAGTTCTAATTTATATTTTTTATTAGTTATTAATTATCGAAGGGATTATCACAATATACATTAAATATACAAGAGATAAATTTTAATAATGCGATCTGTGCTATAGAAAAAAAACTGGGAAGTTTTAAATTGGACGACGTTTTATTAACATCAGTTTAGTTCTATATTCTATTACATATTTGTTTTAATTATCGAAGGAATTATCACAATATACATTAAATGTACACGATATAAATTTTAATAAGAAGTAAATCGTAAATTTAGATTTTGCGTGCTAAATGGGCGTATAGACGTCAGAATACAGTCGCCTTCAGTAAACAATCAACAGTTGCTACACACTGTGGTAAATTTCACAGAGATCTTGGAAATTCGTGACCCAAAGTGGAGTGCGAGTCCAAGTGGCGGTAAAGTAAGACGTGATCGGAAAAACAAATCCGATCGTGGGCCACGTGCAAGGCTGTCTGTAGGTGAATTGTCATGCAATCTGCATTTTATGGATGAGGTGTCTAAAAACTAGACGCTGTTAGAAAGAATCACAAAATTATGCAACTAATTTTTCATCATTATTTATTTCGGTCAGAACAAAAGCTCTTATTCATTTAGTGGGCCAACTTTCCCTAAATGTACAGACAGTAAATTGAGTGAGCTATATTTAAAAAGATTGTTTAATTGATTTATAATTAATAATGCCCTTCAAATGTTTTTTTTCTAGATTTTATATTTAATATTCTCAGACCAACAATTTACCAAATGTTTATTTCTTGTTTAAAGTGTGTTCATTAATTTATATTCTCTCGTTATCGTTTAATCTCGTTACAATATAAATATCGTCTTAAAAGTTTGTTATAAAACATAAGTTTATTGTCATTTAAGTAGGAATACAATAACAAATTTTTATAAGCAAGAAAAAATTATCCAATTTCCAAAAGGGAAAATTTTGATCAACCCGGTAGATTATTTTATTCTATTTCTAACAATATAAATTTAAACATTTTCGCTTTTCAATAATATTAACGTAAAAGTCGCTATAATCTAATTACAAAAGACTAAACAACTACGGATATCTGTGAATCTACAGACAGTCTTTATCTTTTTATCTCACGGAATTGTTTTCCTTGGTCTCCAGAGAGAGTACTTTTTGTTGTATTGCGTGAAGGAGCAATGATCTTCTGCTATCTCAAAACTTTCTCGAGGACCAAAAGTTAGTTGCGTAAATTGTTTAGCAGAGATCCAAAGAACAATGGTCAGACAATTTCCCAAATACCCTGAAACTTTGATAAGTCACGTAGCTCTCTAAATTAGACACATTGCACTTGCCAGAGTTTCGGTGATTTAGAAGGCCGACGTTTTCACTCCCGCCTCTGTAAAAACACGACAGCGCAAGTCCGTTGCTTGCAAAAATACGGAGACATTCTAAATAAATAAAAAAAGAGGGGTCATTTAACGTTACCTTTTACGTAATTTCAATCTTGCAGCGCAGCCAGACATACTTTATAAATAACAGTTACGAAACCTAGAACACAAATCCGTATAAAGAAAGGATCAGCAAATCGCGATTGATAAATTCAGTCTAAAGAAACGCAGCCTCAACTGATTAATCAGTCTCATTATTTACACCCGGATTAAAAATTTGTAATATTTTAGGCAGCATGTCTGAACATGTATCAGAAAAATTATCATAAAAATGACAGAGTGAATGATAAAAATATAACCCCGTCAAAACTACAATAAGTAGATTCAATTATAGGACCTTCTATCTAAGATTTAGCTAAAATTGTAAATACATAATAATTTTGAATTTTTGTACAATCCTAGACGTTAAAAATACCAGTATTAATAATTACATATTCGCGCTTTACACTTTGAATACATCGTTTAAAAGCTATTGGATGCACTAAGGAGACAGTAGTTTTTCTTTTTTGATCATTTTGAAGAACGAGTAAGAGGAAATTGTTTAAATGTTACTACGTTTACCTGAAATCAACTCCATTAAAAATCATACTTTCCACATCATCTTTCTTGTCTCAATTAATTTAAAAGTAATAGCATAATCTTACAGTTGACCCGTACCACAGCACTTACGTCTATTTTTAGAGACTGAAATGAAATATATTTTTTAATGTCATTAGGTCATATTCCAGAGATTCTAACGAGAAACTTGACTTGTTTGTAATGAGTAATAAATTTCACAGATTTTATAATACCATATAATTAAGATTCCCTGAAAATATGCGTAATTTTATAGCATATTATTTACATAGGTTTTTATTTTTTAATTGTTGTATGTGAGCATCTTAAATATAAGAATATCATTATACTGGACCTTTTTCTGTTTCACCTTGCGTTCTTGGTATAAAAATTGTTGTACATCTGAATTGTAAATATATTATTATTACAAGTTAAATTCATGACTCAAAATTGGACATTTTTACTCTCACATGTCAATACATTTATTTCTTTAATCGAATAATTTTGACACAGTCCTTTTTTTAACAAAAAAAAATTAACGTTACCTGAAAAATCATATCAAATCTCAATAATGAGTGAAAAATAAAATGTATTTATATCTTCAAATCTCTTCGACATAATTCTAACAAAATTAAATTTTTGTTGGTGCATAATCCTAAGAATTTTGAATTACAAAATTTTGACCCTAGTGTCATACAGAATTACTGTCACATTTATTGTTGGGAAAGGTCACAATGTATTTTATAGCCATAAATTGATATTCCATCGGCTGAAAATATATGCTTTACTAGTTTATTCTGTGCTTTAGGGTTTATTTATTTTAATTAAAATAATAGTGTCGCCCGCATGGAATATAACATTAGAAAATAGATAGGACGTGTTGGTAAATAATATATATATATACCCAAAATACATCAAATTTATTTCTCCACAAATTATATATATATATGTATATATATATATATGTATATATATATATATATCCAAAATAAATCAAATTTATTTCTCCACCTCAGAATGAATAATTGTACTAAAATACGTGTTCATCTTTGTTTACTGTTACTGAAGAACAAAATAAGGAGTAGCATCTTTCAGAAACTCCAAACTACCTATACTTTTATTATAAATTTAATGCTTTGCAATCGTAACTCCAAAATGACAATGAGAACTGCTACCAACGTATTATGATTAAAATAAATTGGCACTTTGGTCTGACATACTTTCCTGAAATTAAATTAAGAGTTAGTTTACAAATGGTGTTTGTTAAAGTGTATCAAAGTTATCTCAAAGATTTTGTGGAATACTGGAACCAGTATAACTGGGAAAATTTGTACATCAGATATTGATCAGTATTTATGTTCACTGTTTACACTTCTTGTAATTAAAATGGCGCAAATCAAAATGAGTTATTAATCGAGGACTATTAATAATTACAAATAACATTAATCATTGGCTTCGTCAATATTACGGGAATTTAGAGTCGTGTTGTTTGTTTGCAATGGCATGAAATGTTATAATTAAGTGCAAGCCATTAACTAGAAACCAATTAAGGAACTGAATGTTACACTGATTGCTTCTTCTATGGCGGGTTGTTTACTGTTTATTAAAATATTGGTGTGATTTCCAGAAACTAGTCTCCAGATTGGCCGTTATATATATATATATATATATATATATATATATATATATATATATATAATTGTACATCGGTTTCTAAACTTTAACTTTGCGGAGCGCCAATCTATATTTTTCGCTAATATCAGCGAGAAGAATACGATTGGCTGGAAATAACCCTTTATTTCGTTAAACAATTGAAGAGCGAAAATAATCTCGGATTCAAGGAGTATTACTAGTTATTGAAGGAATGAATAAACAGCGGTCCCCGTTTTGACGTGTGCCTAGTCAAACATTTGCTCGAATAACGTCTTGAAATCCCATGCATAATGTATTGTGAGATTCGCTAATTCTCCATTAAACTATTCGCAATTCGTATTCTGCTGGATCGCGAGAGGACAATAAAATTGGAATTCCAAACTGTTGTTTTAACACTGCAGAGTCGAAGGAAACGGCGTGGAAACACACACACACACACACATACAGACAAAATAAATACATGAACACATCGGGTTTTACTAAACCTCCTAAAATAAATTTATTTCTCTAGTAATTAAGACGTTACAATATACCTGGTACATATAGAACCATTACTATTAATTTTTTTAAAAAATAAAAATACGTATTCGTTTTAAATTTTAACCCAGTTTAGTTTTCGTATAAATGGAATTGTCAAATCACGTGACCAGTGAAGTTCACGACGGCTGAATGAAACGTTTTATTCTTTAAGGTGACATGTATGTGAAAGCAACAGAAATCATAGGCAAAATCCCTATTCAAAAATATTGAAACCCAACTTTCTAAAAAACTATGAATGTATTGTGATTGAAAATATTGTGACAATAAAAACAAGCTCTTATAAAAGTGGATATTATAAAATATACATGTCTTTCATACTTTTTTTGTAATACTTTTCTTAGTTGCTAACGGCATCTTTCCAAATTGTTTTCTCTTTAAAGAATTTCATAGACTCTGAAACTATTGGATGTAGTAAAATAATATTTTTCAGGTTTATATAACACGTAATTATCTAAGACATTTATGAAGTAATTTATTAGTATAGCTTTTTGTGAAATATTTTTTAAATTATATGCTTAAAAGTTGTACCTTTTTCAATCTTTATTTCCTAATATTTCTGGTTTTTGAAAAAATAAAGACATTCGTATATGTCAAAAAAAATTGTACAGATCCTGGATATTTCAGCTTTCTATCATAATATATATATATGTGTGTGTGTGTGTGTTTGTGTGTGTGTGATAAATAAAACGTAACCTAATGAATCCCGTGGCCATATTCATAATGAAAATCACGCTCCCTATCTGATTACTTCCTTTTCAGGCTCCTTTAGGTTGTTCTTGCTTATTTGGTGGCTAGTAATACCCAATTGTCTGACTCGTCTACTGTCCTCATGTCTATTAATAACCATTTCGCATATTTTCACCAGGAGACATGCCCAATATTTCCAGAAGAGAAAATCTGGTCACTGATCCTTCATTAAAACAAATTACTGCATCCAACTCACCCATTTTCAATGCGTCGATGCCTACAAATACCGATTTTGGGGATCCGTTACCATGTAACACGGTTGAAACACTCATTAACATTTTGAGTTTGCCTTTGTAAACAACAAATTCCTCTCACTCATGTCCCTTTATATGGACTGGATTGCCTCAAGTATGTCATACGGAAGAGACTTCATTTTTAAATCTACACCACAAGTCTTGACCACTTTCACAAATCCCGTTTTGTGGATTTTCATCAGTGGGGGCCTTATTACAAAATGTGGCCCACGCTGCATTTCTCATGGCCTTCAAATTCCTCTGTTGTTTTCTAATTGCCAAACCATAAAGCTTCTTCGCCACCTAATGTGACCTTTAATACGTCTTATTAGTTTTAGAAGCTGGATAACTAACCTCATCTGTATGCGTCCCACACTTTCCAGTTTTTCAATTTGTGTTTCATCACCATAAAGTTTTGCCTGTACCACTTTCATAAAACCTTTGAAAATAAAAAGGAGCGCAAAAAGACATTCAGAACGGGCGTGGATGCTTGAACACAGAATTTTAAAATAGTTTTTTAAAAATCTTCCAGATTTGTCAGGCATTTTGTTCATTAAAGATTTTCTTTCAGACAAAAACCAAAAAATAGATTTTTTCAAAATAATTCACGTGCAGGTGACCTTAAATGTTTACACTATCTTACAGGAGCATACTACCTGGATAAATGCATATTTTCTTAACCAGTCAGTAAACGTAATAAAAGTAACAGTAATGAAAAGAATTAGGTTGCAATTTTAAAGACTAGATTTCCTCTATGAAAGGATTTCATTACGACGCTGAAGATAATCTTGTTAGGTTTAAAGACAATATGAGCTTTGGAAGCCAATCAATAAGTACGATTTTAGTATAGTTTTCTTGACTTTTTAAGTAACAAGAATATGTATGCTTTACAGAGAGATTTTGACACTTAGCCTTCATACAAGGAATCAAACTAAATTTCCAGTTTTTATTTTATTTTAGCACGAAAGTATATTTTGGTTTGGAGGTAATAGGCTACATGAGGGTAATCCACGTGGTGGCAACTCCCCTTTAATATCATAGGAAGGGATTTGAAAGGGGGGATGCGGAAGGGTAGAGGAAAGTAGTCAAGCGTTAACTAGGGCCCCCGGTCTATAGTTTAAGGATCCCACCCGCATCAGGTATGTAGGGCATTCGGTACTTGTCCCACACACTGTCGATGGCGCGAGAGTGGTTTACCGCGACCAGTTTAGGAGGCAGCTGGCCGACTATCCCGATAGGAATAGCGGACAACTCGGAACATACACCTCAGGCTTGTGTGTACCTTAAAAAAACAGCTAAGTATGTTGAGGTGAAATACGCTCGGGGTGTTCATCCGGCTGCGATTCGATGTGAAAGAAGAAAGATCCTCCCATTACACGATAATTAACGAGCAACCCCACTTTCCGAACAGTTTCTCAAATCGAATATTCAGTTGCCACCATTGTTCTTATTTTAAAGATATGCATCGTACTTACCGGAGAAATCATCCGATGTGATAGAGACCCTCAAATTTTTTTACAGACTATAAGTGGATCATTGATGAAGTTCCAGCTGTTTAAGTGTCACTGATTCTAATAGCTGAATACAGCCGCGTATTCGACGGGTCAAATCAGAATACAATACGAGGAACGAACTAATGCAGGCTGTAGTGTTGTTTCTATGTTGTGTTTCGATAAGTAATGATACCTGAAGGTACTATTGTGGTGCTATATATAACAAAGCTCTGTTTTTAAGAAACGTTTTCCTGTTTTGATATAGTTGGATTAAATTTATGACACGATAAACACTGTTTAATTTTTATAAATCCAATCCGTTATTATCTGTACGTAAACATAGGTTATATAAAAGCAGTCACTGATGCGTTCCTAAGCCGTCTTCCGTCACTCACAATGGTGAGAAAGGAAATTGGCGCTTTCTTTTCCACTTTCCCTTTCGCAGAAGTCAGACTGTAACAGACTTGCATTAAACTGGACGTTAGCTCTCGACAGCCGAGTCAATATTGGAACTACTTTGGCCGGTAAATTGGAAAATGCTGTAGTGATTGTCCTCTGTAAAGCAGAAGCTTGCATCGCTCGACAAGTGCACTTCTGAGACACAAAGCGCGCTGCACCGGGCTATTCCTTGGAAACACGTGTGTGTACTGTTCCTCCTCACTATTGTAGGTCTGAAATTTGTTTACAGTTGTGCGGCGACGACCGATATCGTTGTGATGAATCGAATCAGCTCGAGACCGTCAATCCAGTTATGAATTTTTGAACAATTAAAAAAATATTGACACTTGGGGGTGTCTCGAACAAACAAGTGAGAATCAATTTTGAAACTTCGGACTACACAGTAAACTACGTACACGTGTGCTGGACTTTTGATAACTGAAAGGCAACCCACATTGATTTATCAGCGATTCTATTTCACGATCACATATTTGTGGAGAGAGGGTGCGTGTGTGTGTGGGTCCGAAAAGGCACGGAGTGATATTTGTAGGTTGCGTTCAGTGTTTAACTTGTGCGTAATGTAATCGTGGAGGAGTAAACACGAGTGGCTAATATTAACGAAAGCAGCGTGAAGCAAATATGCGCTGTTGTCCGCTTTACTACCGCCAGTTTACATTGGTTATCGATCCTTCGCCACTCTCCTTTCACGCTCACTTCTATAATCCCGACGTCTTTCCGCAATGGAAATGAAGGAAGCGGGATAATAAAAGTGAGCCATTGTAGGGATGGCGACCCGCCTTCCATAATTCTATTGATGCCGGGTGGAAGGAGCGTTTTGAAAGTTTATACCGCGCTCGTCGGCTGACCTCTGTGAGTAGGCGTTCTAATGACTCACACCCACGCACCAGAAGTCCTGGGATCGATGCGGACCCGACCAGCTTTCCCCATTCCGCTTGCTGAATATTTCACACGTTCCATCTGTGTTGCAGGTCTCACTTAAATAAGCAAAGTCTCGTCTAGCAGCGTCAATCGAGCGTGGGCGGTGCACAATTTTTATCTGAATTATGCGCGTGGTGTTACCCGTCGCTGCCTGAGAGGCACAAAACAATATTCTGTAACAACCGGAATTATTTTAACTTTGGTCTATTATTTAAAATATAATACTCTAAAAATAACCATAGTTGTTTTCAAACTAAACATTATTAAAATATTAATATTAAAATAACAGGAGAAATTCTCTCAATAAAACTCAACTCTAAATTTTAAAAAATATGTTATGTTTATCACGACACGGCTGGGAATCAAACCGGGGATCACAGATAATTAGTTCATTCACTTTCATTGCCTTAAGAGCCTAGCTTGATTCCTCTTCAAGTAATTAAATGTACCTATTATCAATACACAATATCCATTTTAGTGATTAAAAAGCACAATAGTTGTGAATTTTATTTCATTACTGGCTGTGGGCCTGGCGTTACCCTGGTATTTATTTTTAGATGTTTTTAGAAATTTCCACCCCCTCTCCTCTAGGGTAGTCACTAGTGTTTTATCCCCACAGTGTTTGTTTCCGTTATGAAAAGAACATGTGTACGATATTTAACGAAATTTCTCCACGCTCATAAATACACACAAACATCCAATTGTATTTAATAGATTGCCATTAAGATGACAATAAATTACTTCAATCGTTAAAAAATTAACAGTGACTTCATAACATCGGAATTGTTTTTACGATTTTTGTTTAATTTCGTCTTCACTTTTATAACTTCACCTCTGGGCAGAATATTTTCTTGTAGCTTCCAAACATTCTGAAAAGTAAAATATTTATCCCACAAATGCCAAGAAGGAAACGAAAATCGTCTGAGGATGTAATCGTAATCGTGACGGTTTGACATCAGGAGTTTCAAACAGTCAATTAAATTTATTTTCTAATTAGAAATCATTATGCAGGTTGGAAAATATAGTATCTGTTAACATATAGAAAAAAAAAGTTGTTTATGACGAATAACACACAGTTTACCGAAAAAATAGTTTGAAACATTGTTTCTAACGTAATATAAAACTTAATTATTTTAATAAACTATCTATTTAATTTAAATTAGACGTAAAATGAAAAATTGTATTATTTTAATATTATAACACTTTTCATACATGTCACAACGAGTTGTAATCCTCCTCCAAAACGCCATAGTGAAGGTTTGAGCCGATCTGATAAATTTCTAATGACGCTATAAGCGATAGTGTAATTCGTACTCATCTAAATTAATTCGCATAATTAAAACTCCAACCTGCCGGCTGTGTGTTCAACCTCTTCTTTCGCAACTGTATTCAGTCGAAAATCTATATTAAATTTACTCCAGAAAGATTTAAATGCCATACAATTGTAGAGATTACCAATGTGTAGTGTAAGTTTTATTTAATAATTTTTCTTTAATATTATTGTCGGTGTCAATTTGAAGCCAGAGCATTGTAAAGAACAGTCAGTGAGGCGCAAGAATGCAGAGACTGGAAAGGTTTCTACTTTATTATTGTCGGAAAAGCGGATGTAACACATAACTTTGGCAGAAACAGCCAGAGTGTTTTTGGAGACTGGCCAGTGTGGTCAAGGTAAGGCAGAGTGTTTTGGGAGCCTGACCAGTGTGGTAATGGCGTGCGAATCTAGTTTTGGAGACCGGCCGAGGTTTTTCGTGACTAAATAATTAGGATTTCCTCAAAGTCTACGCTGAATAAAGGCTGAAAATATCACATTTTGTATTAACGTACTTCTACAGTAAAGCTGTGCGACAATAAGTAGGATGACGTAACGTTCGTGAACATTTGTTAGAGAGGCCCCGGAATTTAGTGATGTGAAACAATATAATAATCAATGTTATGACCTGTTAATTAAATATTTTCTTTAAAAGTAAATAACTGTGATGTGCACAATTCATACGGTACCAGAGAAGCTCTAAATAAATTAGTATTTAGAAACTTTACATTTTAAGCTTTTATATAAATATAAATTACCGTCAGATTTCTCTAGATTTATTAGATTTTTTATAATATGTTATTGTAGATTTAATTAGTATATTTATATTAATCTTTTGGTTCTAATTGCAAACCACTATAATTTATTAGAGGCCCTGTAAGTTTTGAGTCTCACTAAAAGCTGTGGCAATTTAAAATAATATTTTACAAAAATCAAATTTTTAATACATATACTTTTATTCAAAAAAAATATTGTTTAATTCAAGGATAAATCCTATAAATTATATTTTCCTTTTAAAATTTTGTTTTCTACTGCAATTGGTTGCAACGTGTTGTGACTTTGTTAATTTTCATTAATTAGTACACCACAATATATATATACATATATATTAGTTAAAAAGCTTTATTTAATTTTTGAAGAATTCGAGCCCCACGTTGTGGAAGCCATTTATGTAATAAATAAAAGTTTGGCTTTAATTAATTTAACGGAATGATTAAATATGATTGGTTAATTTAAATGAAAAACTTATTAACAATTAACAAATAAAATATTTATTTTATTTTCTGGCAATAAAAGATAATTACACACAAAATTTGAGATCTGTCCTCTCAGGGCCTTTACTGGGTTTGATAATGGACACAAAAAAAGTTGATTTAAAATATTATTAACAAAACAGTTCACAATTTACCTAAACAATATGTCGATAGAATGAAAGAAATTAAAAAGTAAAGAAATTAACTTTGATTGACAATTAAAAGAGAACGAAATCTGACTTTATCGTTTAATTTGCGTTTACAATATTATTAAAAATTATGTTACTTACGGACCGTCGGTCTGGTACCAGAACAATCAATTTTACCTCGTTCGGACACTTTTACACTCTTTAATTATTTACTATCAGGCCTTGGTTTTCACTGATTCTACACTTCACTTTAAAATTTGGCAAGATTGGCTGTATTCCGTTGATTGCTCCGCTCCACAATAATTTACCAACGTTCTCCTGGATTAATTTCTCCACGAAGATTTTGGAAAGTTCAATTCTGACGAAAACTGCTCTTACTTTCCAATATTTACGCTGCAATACTTCCGTGAATGTTTTCTTTGTATTAATTTACAACTTCAACTAGTTATACATTGACGATGTCTAGTCTCTGCTCAAGTTATATTACTTGTTCTGCTCCTCGTAATGTTTCTCCGCCAACTAAGTTTGAGTTTGAGCGCGCATACGCCATTTTTGACTTTTCGACAAAGCAAGCGAGCTCGCTTCTCCATTGTTGCTTTGTTCGATCAGACCGCTATAATGGATTTATCAAACAATTCAAATTTTATGTCCAAACAATTAATGGCATATGCAGAGTATATGGAGAAGATGAGATTTCAGCAGAGTGCGGACGCATTGCGTGACCTCAGAGTGTCTTTAAAACATCGTAGCAAAGTAAGGGTATTCGGCTAATCAATTGCGAAAAGCATATTAATTTACCTAAATTTTCTAAACGAGCACGAATTTTAAATAATATATGTAGTCTGTAAAGTCGGTTGTGGAGACATGCGGCTAATATCTCTGAAGACCAATTCTTATTAAAATTTTCTAGACACAAGTCACAAGAATAAACTATGTACATTTCCTCCTTCATATTAGAATATCTTTTTGGGACGAGGGAGTATGTGTGATAATGCGGTTAACTCTCCGAAATGAACAGCTCGGTCACGATCTTTATCTTCATGAAACAATTCCAGAATTACGTGTGAGAAAGTGAAGGTGCAGCTGTCAGCTAACCGATAAGTCAGAACGATATTTTTCTACGCTATCTCTATGGCAGCAGAGCTTTGATAATCTCCTGGAAGGTCGAATTATTGCCTGCGTCTCGCCGACAGTGAAATATGTGACATTTATACGCTGAAAAGACGTTACCTGGCTATCGCGTGGAAATGTTTATTCTTCTCAGTCTGGGGAAATGGATATATTCTAAGGGCAGCCATACATCCTAGCATTATATATTTAGTGCATTTAGTAACAATTAGACTGCTTTAATTTTTACGAAATTATTTAATCAATAAAGCTAAATAGCTTAGTTACCGTCAAGCTAGTTGCTGAATCAACTACATCTGAGGAAGAAACGGTCACATTAGGACTAACAAAACGGTATCCTTAAACAACTACCGGTTAGTGCACCATTCCTTTTATGAGGGTAGTTGCATAAGTACTTTAAAAAATATAGAAAATCACATTATTTGGATTGATGAAATGAGATTTCGAAGGGAAATTAAAAACAAAGTCGATAAACTTTGCCTGAAGTTTCTCGAAATTTCCAAAAAGTTATTTTTTGAAAAGGTTTCAATCAGAAGAACATAATTTTTTTTCACTGGCGAAACATTTCTAATGGTCGTGGTAGCCAATTCTGATGAATCCGGTGGATGCGGCTACAGTTCAAAAAGAAACCCACCCTTGCATTGTCTTGATGTAAGCGAGCGTTATTCTTGGCGGAACGCGGACGTTTTCTTGGCTCAAGCGGTCCAATAACTACGAATAATAGTCTCCATTTATCGTTCGTCCTTTTTCTAAACAGTCAATGAGGATAATCCCGCGACCATCCATAAAAACATTATCTCCCCGGCTGAGTTAACCGTTTTCGTTTCATTCAGAGCTGGTTTTCCTGCAGAAACCCATTGTTTCGACTGTTGTTCTGTTTCTGGTGGAACTCACTTCCACCACCTGTTACACATCAACGCAGAAACTCGTAAGGAACGAGACAAAAAATTGTCGAGGCAGTCCTCAACTAGTCTGTTCATTCTTGACAGAGAAAATGTGGCATCAATATTTCAGATTTTTTTTGGGGGGGGGGACAATTTTACATTGAATACCACTGAACCACGGAATGTGCCCGTTCCTTCAACAAATGCGGTAAAATTTGATCCGTCGATCACTCAGAGTCTGGCTTAGTCCCCAACGATGTTCATCAGTTGTGGATTTCCATCTTATTTTATACTCGTATAAAAGGGTAATAACGCTGGAGCCACGAACTCAGCTTATATTTATTTGGGTACTAGCTGGTTGCCCGGCGTTGCTCGTGTACTTATTTATATAAACTCGAAAAAGTATTTAATTGAATACTTAAATATATTCCTTGAGTACTTCAGGATATAATTGTCACTCAGTCTTCATACATTACGAAATATTATATTGATGAAATTGTTAGCTAGACTCACAACTAATATAGCGCGAAAATTAACTTACATTTTCCGCAAGGATGGTAAAGTAATTCGTATTCTTCTTTATTATCATTCGATGGAGTATTGCTGTATAAAATTATATTTTTTATTTAAAGAAAATATTTCTGCTTTATTTCATTCCTGATAAAGGAGAATTTCCTTTGTTCGTTGCGTAGTAACGTCTTTCTCTCGCGTGACGTCATTGTCTCTTGGCGCGAAGTAATTTAACATTTAATGATAATGGTTTTTAATTATAATTCTTTCCACCTTTTTGCTATGGGTTTGTCACCCCCACAGTACCGGTTCTCGATTTTGGCAGAATACGTATACCAATTTTTGTTGCATTCTGTCCACGCGATAAAATTTGTATAAAGAACAACGTAAATACATACATACATACATACAGATATACATCCTTTTTTATTATATAGATTTTACTATTCAAATAGAAGTGTAACGGCTGCTATAAAACACATTTTCATCCATTACTTGAAAATACTACGAACTTTTTGCTTTGACCAGTAGTAAAATTGAAACTATCCTGTGGATACAGCAGAAATGTGCCATCAGAGTAATGAAGAAGGTGTTTCTCAGGTTGACAGTGGTATCAATTAGATTTTGTAAGTATTTATTAACCTACCGTTGAACTAATCACATCTATGACTAATACAATACGAACATTAGGAAAAAAATAAGTTGAAATACATTCTGGGAAGTGTGGACCCAAACCACTCCTTCTGTGAGAAACAACTAGAATTTCTATTATCTGGAGGTCTACCATTTAAATAATCTTATGTTTCTGAGTAGAAGGACAGAGATGAGTTTAATTTACGTTTCTCGGAGTAAATTCCTTTGATATTGAGTTAAATGTAGAAATTATTGCAGCGCAATCGTAATACAGTACTGTGTCTGTGATGTACGAAGTACAATTTTAGTTATGACTGGCCACTTCCCTGTCGCTGCTCAAGTGAAACTCCCCTATAGGTCCTTATCGAACTGAAAATGATTACAAAGAAAGGCAGGAGAACGTATCCGGAAGCAATGGATCTGACGTTCATTTGTGTTTGGCGGAGGGTACGCTTGGAGGTAATCTGCGCTCACAGCAGGATGCAAGCCAGTTATATACGAAGGGATGAAGGGCCCTTAACTTCAGTCTTCAGTAGAGCTTAAATTTACTCAAACAGTTCGATAGCAAACCTTTGTGCTATTGAAAGTGACCGACGAAAATGTTCTATCAGCCGGCCAGAACAGAGGAAAGTCTTATCACATTTCATATCCGACGAGATATCTGTATGGCAAAAAGAATACTCGGGAAGAAGTTAGAACCCTAATGAGCGGTACATTAATTGCCAAGATACTTGTCATTAGTTACGCTTAACCCGCGTTAAATTTTACCACCAACTATGATTTTCGCACTATGATAACGAGATCTGGAACGTGGCTGAAGGGTGAACATAACACGAAGACTAGTCAAGTAGTATTTAAACTTAATTTTACACATTTAACTAATATTTTAATATAAATATTAATATCTGTTAGGAATTTTTTTTAAGTAATAAAATATTTTTCGGTACACCAATCGGTTATAATGATAACAAAATTTTAAACAACCAAAAAAAATATATAAAGTCAAGGACACAAATAAATACTAAAATTCTTTAATTATATAAAAATTTTAGTTGCCATTATTAATCCTGTCTAACTCATAAAAAATTTTAATTAAAAATTTTCAAATAATTATTTCTGGCAATAAATCGTATTTTTGCTTGATTCCATATTTTAATTCTTAAGAATTTTGTTTAAAAAATGTACAGTTACCTTCTTGATACAAATACAACTGCTATCATACCCTACAAATTCAGTATTTATTTTTATCTAGGCACATGTTCTGCGTCTAAAGATTCTTCTCACTCTTATCCTCGGCTTTCCATGGCTATTTTTTTTCCAGAAACTTGGGAAGGATACGTCATGTCAGTAATTGCCTTGAATGATTTGGGGAAACCAGGGGAAACCCAAATCATTATGACCCCGAGCCGTCCCCTTCACGACTCCCGCAAGCTAAAGTGCGTTGGATCATTGGAAATGGATGTGCTATCAAGATGGACACCGAAGTGATTTTCAATATTGGCATACATTTAATATTATTTGTAGCTGTACTTTGTGTATATTCATTGAATAAATGACTATTGCTTACTATAAACAACACAAGCGATTATACATATTCAAATGAGCACCAAAAAAACAATGATGAAAATTGAAAATAAATAAAATGGCAATGAAATATACCGCGATAGCTACAAAAGCAACTTTTGTGGTTACTATGAACGTCTTTATCCTGCAAAAGCTCCTTTTTTTGTACATATTATAAGGTGATTTTCAGTATAATAGCTTTAAAATTGTGAGATTCAGCATACAGTAAAACCATTGGCTTGTATAAAAATTTTTAAGGTAAACATGGTTGCATGCATCCCAATTATTGTTATTCATAAACTTTCCAAGGTATATAATTTAAAACGGAAAGTATGTCTGAAGTTTTATTATGCCTATAAACCATTGTTCGATGTGATTGACTGCTTATTTACCTCATCTGGCTTTCAAATCAGAATGTTCAAATTAATAAAGGCTAATATTAAACCGCAAAGAGGAGCTTTGTCTGCAATATCCCGTCCAATTGAAATTCCATTATTCTTCTTGTTTTCAGGAATTCGATAGAGTCTAGGCCACGGAAGGCTATTTTTTGTCATACGCGGTATTTGTATTCGTTGGTAAACACGATATTGTGCTTTGTTCTAGTTATGATGGGCAGCTCAAATATCGTTTCAGATATATACACAGCATTCTGTCACAAAGAGAATTGTCAGCTTCATTAACAAAAGCTGTCCACTGTCAAGTTATTTCTCTTAACTTTCGTGTACATTTGAATGATGTGAACTATCAAACTGACGCGGCGATTAGGCACAGTTATTAATTCTTAAAATAAAAAAGCCTGAAAGGTATATTCTACAATTTCAGAAAATAAGTCCTTGTCCTTTCAATTCTTTTCATAACTCAAATTACTGTATTCGTAAATAATATCGTTAGTAAATAATGAAAGTGACTTTTTTTAAAAAAAAATGTATAGAAGTCACGGATTAGTAATTCAAATTATTTTTCACACTGTGAATGTCAGCTTGTCATATTTGAATATGAATATTCTACGGCTCAGATTTATAAGAAATAGAACTGAAATTAAATTAATCCTTTTTATGAAAGATTTCCCGGGAGTACTTTCGGATTCAATTCAACGGATTCCCTTATTTTTGTCTATTATTTATTAATAAACCTCTTCCCCATTTGTTCGTTTAAACATTTACATGATTTAAAACGGTAAAATTTTATTTTGTATGTATTATTACAATATTTGTGTTATTCCACTGCATGTTTATTTAAGTATAGAAATAAAACAACGTTTAAAAGTTGCAACACTACATTTAATGTGATTAATAAATTTGTATTTTTTTCCAACCAGTATAAAACCTATTTTAATCCCTAAAATAATAGTGTAAAGTGTGAGGTAATAGATGTTAGTGTTGCAGAGGCACACGAGGCACCTTGGTTGCAGAGCTTGCCACGTACGTAGCCACAGATTTACAACACTGCAGATGCTATTAAGAGAACCTAAATGGAGCAATAATTCATTTTGCCTAAGCGTTTCGCGCTATATCTTCATAAACTTTAGCAGAGATCGTAAAGGCCCGTTTGTGTGGAAACAGTCGATTGGCAATTCCCAAGTTTATGTCCCAGGTATAAACGTCGCTCACTCAAAAATCCGACACACGCTTATTTGTCGTAGCGGGAAATTTCTGATAAGTGTCGTAAGTAGCTTAGAGACACAAAACAGATCGATTCCGTTTCTATTATAACTTACGTTTAACTCACTCATTTCCGTTTTAAAAACGTAATTGTCTGGACGTTACGTTAAAATGACTTCCGAGTTTAAATTTTGTTAATTAATTTTTTTCTTGCAATTTAATAATTATACACTACGCTATTTAAAATTGTTGAAATATAATTTAATTATAACACAAAATGTTAATAATTATGATATAACGTCTCAGTTTTAATTAAATTTTCTAAGACTCAGTGATTCTAATTATGGAATGAGGAGCTAAAAATCTGTAGCCATATATTAAAGAAATTATTAGTCATTTTAATTTATTTGTTTCTCTCAATGTGTTATTAATGGTAATTCCTGGATTTTTCTCCGAGTCCCAGTGTCTTGTTCTTGATTAATAATAGGGATAACGAATGATCCTCTCCCAAATCTCCCGAATAACTATATAAAACTATATAAATCTGCTCAATTGTTGTAATTTGAAATATTCGTCTCATGAAACAAATCGAGTTGAAGAAAAGAGTTAATAAAATTATTAAAAAAGCATCAATAAAAAAAATTCAAGACTTACTGTGATTTTAACGCTCATTTTAACCACCATTATTAATGGTTTTTACAAAAATTTGAAATATCTCGAAAAGCGATAGATATATTTGAACTGAATTCTCGCCCGTCGTGTTCAATGCAATCGATGCGATACTGATTAATGTTAAACGCCTTTACGAATGTTTTGGGAATATCTCGAAAACCGATAGGTATATCGAACTGAAACCTCGCCCATCGTGTTCCGTGCCATTGATTTCATACGGATACGACACATTTCCACTACCTTTACGAATGTTTTTATGCAAATATTCGCAATATATCGAAAACCGATAAAAATATCGAGTTTAAATCTAAACAATTTCGTTACACGCACACAATTTGACGAGGATACTGTTTTTTTTAACTACTTATACCTGTTTGTGGCAAAAATTCGCTATATCTTGAGAACTGATAAAGATATCGAATTCAAACCGCGTCCATCGTGTTCTACGCTCACGTTTCCATACGGATATGTCTCATTTAACCACGTTTATTCTTTGTATTCTTTTATTAACCGACAACGAACAAAGCAACCTTTTGGCGATCTTGCCAATAGAATTGACTACAGCAAGTGCCGGTCGGCAATGTTTTATCATGAAGATGCAGTTATTTGACACCCCAGACGTAGCTCTGCTAGCCTAGCAATCGTCACTTTATACTATTCCTTTGACAGCAACAAAAGCCGCCAGATATCAGACGCATTACTCGAACAAAGGCCACGCATACAGAAATATAATTTTTCTCCGATAGCATACGGGAAAATTAGTGGGAACACAGGAAATGAAAGGAATTTCAGGAAGTTATTCCACTTGTATAATGTGAGATACGTACATGTTTAATCCTTTAAAACATAAAGAAGAAAACTTAAAACCATATTAATTTTAAAAAATAGATACTATAGCTTCTCTATGAGTTTTTAACGCGCTAATATATTTATAATAGTCAAAAAATTTCTTTATAGTTATTAACAGATACGAGCTAACTACAGATTATTATAATTTCTGGAAACTTCAATTCAATCTAAATATTTATGTAAAAGTCTAAGAAATTAAATTAATTTAGAAAAGGGAAATTAATTTCCGTTCAACAATTTGTGGTTTTACTTCTGAAAAGTTTTGGGACACTTTACATGAAACATGTGTATTATTGCGAAGTCTAACCACAAGCCCGACGATAAACATTCAGCAAAATTTTTCAACCAAAGTATGACTTATTAAACTCATGGCTACTAAATCAAAATAATTTTAACGCAATTCTACTCAAAACTATGTTCCGGGGTTATATTTCATTGTCCGAATCAGAAACCAAGAAAATTGATTAAGGACTCGGTGTCAATTCAACGTTTATCAATCAACAGATTACGTTGTCCAAATCAGAAATCAGGAAAATTGAATAAGAAC
Source organism: Zhengitettix transpicula (assembly GCA_037074705.1). Classification (NCBI taxonomy): domain Eukaryota; kingdom Metazoa; phylum Arthropoda; class Insecta; order Orthoptera; family Tetrigidae; genus Zhengitettix; species Zhengitettix transpicula. The sequence goes on from CM073595.1 coordinate 8,138,787, forward strand.
GCAGACTCCATTCAACGTTTATTATTAAAGTCGAATTGTCCAAATCAGAGACCAGGAAAATTGAATAAGAACGCAGACTCCATTCAACGTTTATTATTAGAAGTCGAATTGTTCAAATCAGAGACCAGGAAAATTGATTAAGGACTCGGTGTCAATTCAACGTTTAACAGTCAACAGATTATGTTGTCCAAATCAGAAATCAGGAAAATTGAATAAGAACGCAGAATCCGTTCAGCGTTTATTATTAGAAGTCGAATTGTCCAAATCAAAGACCAGGAAAATTGATTAAGGACGCGCTGTGCATTCAACGTCTATTATTATAATTTTCAATAGTTTAAATTTATGGAAATAGTACTTCCATAAAAATTGACAGTAATAAACTAAAAAATGATACTACCGAGAAATATAAGAACACAAAAGCAAAAATACTATTAATTCTGAAATCCAAACAATAAATCACATATTTTAAAATAATGTACTAACTACAAAAACATATATACCATCTATTGGCTGAGAAGCAAAGAACATACAATTTATTGTGATGAACGTCCAATATACAATACATAATAAATTTCACCTTCACTAACGTGAAGACATGGGAAAGAAAAGCATCAGCAATAAATTTCTTAAACGTGATTTTGTTGATATAACTAATAACCGTCAGAAGAAATAAATCAACTATTCAATGTACCATGTATAAATTGCCATATTAGAATACCAGACATGTTGGAAATATTTAAATTTCACCAATATAAACGATAATAATTTACGAAAATGAGTTATTTTTCATCATACACAAATTTAACTGTTCTATGCACTTCTTAGTAATTTTATTTTATAATATTTATCTCCGCCTTTTTTTTCATCGTTGCTGACCAACCATTTGAAATTAGTTTTGTGTCGAAGTTCTTCTATGTATGAGAAATTTGCGATACAGTCATGGGTAAAAATGAACGAGATTTTAATTACTTACATAGCTTCCCTTGATATTCTTCAAAAGGAAGTGAAGCAATACTATTTTCCATAATTAGTTTCATGTCTTAAAAAGAACTGGTCTGGTCTCGATTACAATTATTACACCAACTGTTTTGGTGGCTAGTAAGTTTTCAAAGAATCATTATAACTTGAATTGGCATACGATACGGAGAACGAATCATGTAATTGCATTATTTATCTATATATAAATTTTTATGCGGTTGGTTTTACCTTATTTTATAATAAACGTATTTTCTGGTGCTGGTTAAAATTGGGAAAGCCTGTATCTGTCTGGTGCACGACACACATTCTTGTCACGGTTATTAGAATTATATTACCAAAGCGGAGCGGATAATTTACGCCAGTCTCACTTAAAGGACTATGACATGGATGAGCAATTTAATAAATATCATGCGTAAGTCAAATTGTCTGGGAATTATCCTCAACGCGGTAAACGAGCTGAGCTCCGTCATCATTTATCGCATATCAACGCCCATTGATTGTTTATTAACTTTAATTGAGCTGCCTGTTTATGAATTTCCGAGAAGATATAACGGTTTTTATTTCAATTCCAAATTTTTTTTTAATAATACCAACTCTGAAATGGTTAACTGTTTCTGCCATGATTATGTTATACGTTAATACGTTAAACTAGGAATATTTTTTAAAAATATTATTTATGTTGTGCTGCTTATTCTACATTACCAAAATATAAATCGTCAAAACACCAGTGTCGTCGTTCAATTCGTCGTTATATTCCCACTAATATTGTAAAAGAAATAATTTGGTGAACCGTACGTTGTACACAAACGCAAAACAGTTTTCGTTTTTTTTAATAATATAATGATTTAATAACCCCACTCTTTATCTTAAGGTTTCATTATCCTGAAAATTTATTTTTTCACTTTTCAGTAGATTTTTCACCTATATATTGTCACGACATACATAAATAATATTTTCGTTAACGTTTTGTTCCAATTACAAATTCTTCTGCTTATCTGTCGGTTTACATACTTTTAGAAATATGTTTCCTTCTAACTTGCAGGATTTCACATTAGAATCCTTCAGTGTACCTAATCATCCTTAATTATAAACTATATAAATTGTGTGCATCACCTCGATACAGTCAACCGCTGTACACGCAGAGTATCTTTACGAAACATTACAATAAATATACTTAATTATCTGTTTAATATATTATGGCGTATAAATTCGACCCGTCATCACGTTACACTCAACCGCAGTATACTAGGGGTATCTTTGGGAAATATACTTCCAACAAAATCCTAATTTTTCCTTCGAAAAAAAATGAACTAGATCCAAAATTCATAGACAATATACGCATGTCTGATCTTTGACGAAGAATTAGCTGACGTGGTATCTGCATAATGCACGACGCAATTCTTCCAGTGCGACGTTCAAATAGTGCGGTGTTGCAGCACAACGACAGACGTGGACTGGCACGTTGCCAACTTTCTTCCCGGGCTCCTTTCGTCTGTTTCTAGCGCTAACGTGCATTTTCGGAGAATATTAAATTTCCACTTTTATACTGCAAGTTTATGCTGCCTTATTCTATTTTTTTAGCTCAAGGGAATGCCAGGGTTTTGTATCCTCATAAGCAGTTCAGTTGCCAAGTGTAGTAACCGTTTTTTATGGCGTCAGAAAAGAGGCCATTAACAAGAAGTGGATTTACCTAGAAAGAGTCTATAGTCTTAATTTATAGCGCTCTTCGGATCATGACAGCGCTCTTCGCCTATTGCTAAACTTTAGTCTCATAATAATGCTAAGAAACAATATATACCCCGGGCCACTAAATTTTTCCCTGAGATAGAACCTGACTTTGGCACGATTCATATCACGTTCTGTTGAGTTTAAAGCCATTATAAAAATACAATTATAGACTGCAGATTAGTTTACATCCACAGATGAGAAATTTATCAGAGATCTGCATATATACATAGAAGTTGCTTCTTCAGCAGCTATATTCCTTGAATAATTTTAATTTGAGTTTTAAAGAACCCTTGTTACTGATGGCCAAAGAATGGCAAACATATAAGTCAATACGTTCCATTTCAACCGCAATACGACTGTGGGTATTTCAAATACAAAATGATGAAACTGTGGTCAACATAAAAATGAAATGTAAAATTTTCGAGTAACTAGACATCTCAAAATGAGCCTTCGGTGTATCACATTAAATATGTGGATTGTAGTAGGTAATATTTCATTCTGAACTGTTATTTTTCCATTGAAGTTATGTTATATTTTTCATCATAATATTTATCTACTATTTATTACTATAAATTACTCACTGATTCTTCATTCCGATTAAATGTCTTACTATATCGCCTGAATATTTAAAATATTGTGATAGGTGCTTATCTGTTCTATTCTTATTCTTTCTAAGTTGCTGATAAAATTCACAAATAAATATTTTTCTTTATAAAATGTGGGTCATCACAAAATTTTATCACTGAGTTTAATTTTAGCTATTTAAAATAACCTATTTTAATTTTAATAATCAATTTAACATAATTTCAACTTATCATTCGGCGCTGTAGTAAAATTTTCTTTAACAGAAAAGAACTACCAACCGATTTATTTAAAGATAGGCCTGTTTAAAAAAATATGGGGAAAAGATAAAGTTGAATTCTAAATAAATGAAAAATTATGTAGTTTTTTGAAATAGTTATTCAATAGGATGACTATTTTAAGTAAGGCATTTTAATGTATTACGAAATGATAATTTTTATTGGTGTTGTACTAAGCTGTATAAAGGTATTCAATTTTAAAATTGATAATTATCTGAAAGTTAAGTATCTCAAAATAATTACATTATCCAATAAGGCAGAAATGGATTTTTATTATATTTAAAGTTTAATAATGACATTTACACTGAATGTGTTTAAAATTTTGCTTGACGTAATTAAATTACGATTATTTAAATTCTAATGAATGTAACGAATTTAATACTAAGTTCCAAATCAATCAAATTTTACATTATAAAGAAATTTTTAAATATACTTAATTAGTATTTGATTTTCTTAAACCGTTCCAAATCGAACAGAAGTTAAAAAAACGTCTTTATATATACATTAAAAATGAAACAGAAAATAAAGTTATTACCTTAGATCAATTTGGATAAATGGAGCTCACTTTTGGAACGACGCGTTGCTGAATGTATCAGATTCTGACTGATTTCTTCTCATCAATAACTTGGAGTTCCGTATCCAAATTTAAGAGGAGTTGGTAGTTGACAACTCAGTACTTTCTTGAAAATGAATAATAACTTTAAAATTTAAAAAAAACAACGTGTAATTTATTATAGCTTTCATATTGAAATTATTTTAACTATTGTGATCAGACTGACGATGTACAGCGATGCAATTTGTGCTTAAAACGTATCAAAACAACATTTATAATTATTTAATATTACTTGAAAGACAATTAATTTATCTATATAATAAAAAAGGATGTATATTTGTATGTATGTATGTATGTATTTACGTTGTTCTTTATACAAATTTTATCGCGTGGACAGAATGCAACAAAAATTGGTACACATATTCTTCAAAATACAAGAAACAGTACTGTGAGGGTGAGAAACGCCTAGCATACATGTGGAAAGAATTATAATTAAAAACCGTGATCATTAAATATTAAATTACTGCGCGCCAAGAGACAATGACGTCACGCGAGAGAGAGACGTTACTACGCAACGAACAAAGGAAATATTTCCTTTATTAGGAATGAAATAAAGCAGAAATATGTTCTTTAAATAAAAAGTATAATTTTATACAGCAATACTCCATCGAATGGTAATAAAGAAGAATACGAATTACTTTACCATCCTTGCGGAAAATGTAAGTTAATTTTCGCGCTGTATTAGTTGTGAGTCTAGCTAACAATTTCATCAATGTAATATTTCGTAATGTATGAAGACTGAGTGACAATTGACAATTATATCCTGAAATACTTAAGGAATATATTTAAGTATTCAATTAAATACTTTTTCGAGTTTATATAAATAAGTACACGAGCAACGCCGGGCACCCAGCTAGTATGATAATATATTGACACAATTAATTTGCTTTTTGTTAAAAAACCTCATCTGAGAATGATCATTTTATGTATCATTTATCCTGAGAGCGATTTAAAAACACGTTTTCCGGGAAATAGAGAGGGGTTAAGAAAAACATGTTCATATTCCTGTACAGTTACATATATCACGATTGAAATACATGATTTAATGTGCTAGACTGTTAACAACTTGTTGCGTTAAATTGACTTTAAGGATAATAATTCATTTGCTGTAACTGCTGACTGCACCAACGGTCAAAATAACGTGAATCACACGAACTGGCAATAAACGAGCATTTCACGCATCTGTAAGTTTCCTAATTATATTTGATTCATTTTTGGGGAAAAACTAATTTTACATCAATCGAAATAATGTTGTTTGAACACACACACATACAGCATTTACACGACCACATTCTGGTTTTAATTTTTACGTGATCACAAAAACTGGTAACATTCTGTATTTCAACTAAAAAAAAATGTACCTTCGCGAAATGTCTTTTAGTCAGTGCTCCATTTGAAGAGTCCTCGAATAGTTAGTACAAGAATTACAACCAAACGTTTCTCTCTTACATTACAAGGGAATATTATTAAATTTTCTTCGAAGTGTTCTGAGTTACAGCGATTAAATACCTGTCAACTTTGGGTAAGATGAATCCAAGACACGTCCAAATATTATTAACAGGTGTTTCATTGATTGATTGATTGGAGAGAAATACGTGAAAAGAGAAAATCGTTCTCGGATAAAGCCTGCGTTCTGAACTGATGCCCCTGACTCCGTGAAGACAGAGCTATTTACAGTTAGAAACGACAGTTCCTCTCTTTGAGTAATCTTGCCTCCGTTTTAATTACTGTCTTTGCCACTAATTTTCCCATAAATCTGCCATTAGTCTCCCGGAAAATTATATTCCTTTAAATAATAATCTGTTTTCCAATGGATAGCTTTTGGAACAGTATTAATTTTCTGAGAGGAAATTTAATTTTTGTATGAAATTAAGAGGGCAGCACTTTTCAGAAATTAACGGCAATGTTACAGTGTTTATTCTCAACAATCAGTTAGGTTCAGTTATCGTGCGACAAAACATATTAAATTCAATTTGGTTTCCATATTGACTTCGGGGGCATTTGCTTTTGTCGGCAAGACTAATTCGTGGAAGGCCTCGTGGCCGTCGTGTCGTCTCCCCACCAGCCCTTTTTTGGGCCGAGGCTTTTAGCTATGGCTTTGTCGTTGACAGATGACAGATGCGCCTGCCTCTTCAAACATCGCTAACCACCTATAGTGCACCGTCGCCAGGCATATCTCTAATCCATCCAATTTATAGCTCTACTACACTTCTCATATTATCAATGAATGCCAGTCAGCCATTGGATGGTGGACTGCGTTGTACGTTACCGTATTTGCCTACGAATCACGGCTAATAATTATCAATTAAGACGGTTGAAGTCATTACATTATTGGATCACAACAATTGGAGCTGTTGAAAGCGTTAGCAAACCATATAAGGCCCATCCCAACGAGGAAAAGCTCTTCTCTGTGAGACGACATGCAGTTCAGTAAATAAAAAGCATCGTGTGATGGGTAGTAATAAAGAAAATCAGTAAAGGTGCTTTTACACGTGCGAGTTTTTGACTCTTGAGATTGGCAGGTATCCTCTCGAGAGAAAAACTCGCAAGTGTGAAGGCCTCTGAGAGCTGCATTGTTGCTTCATTCTCGCCAGTGTAAACGTTTCTCCGCGCTCTCAGGCATTCAACAAAATTTGAATTATGGCCAAAAACAATAAATGGACCCACCAGGATATTTGCAAGCTTTATTCCACAAACAAGTTTACATTTTTTTTTACCAACATGTACAACATTATCATGAACAAAATTCAATTTCAAATAATGTCTCTCTTTGAGCGAGGGTAATTACTCATGTGAATAAGAATTTGTGTAGACATGCAGCATTCTGTTGGTTCAAACAACTTCGTTACAAAAAAAAACCGTTTTCTTTGAACGATAAAACAAAAATATTCTCAGAACAAAGGTAATAAATAAGTTTCACATAAAACTGTATTAAATATCTAATACAGTTTTTTGACCAATACGAGACAATATTTTTATTTATTTTTTACGACAATGTTTCGGTACGTGTTTGTACCATCCTCAGGTCTTCCTGCCGAGAAATTGTACAAAATAAATCTGTATTATGAAGAAACCAATGAATTTATAAAAGGGGTACAACAAAAATTATTATACTATTAACAACAAACTAAGAAACACTCACCTAAATATGTTAAATGTTAAATCTATTTTCACATCCTATTGAAAAAACACAAACATTAGAAGTTTTTCCGAGGCACTTATTCACAAACGACACACTGTAGTGTGCTGCGACCGTACTTGTGAATAAGTGCCTCGGAAAAACTTCTAATGTTTGTGTTTATTTCAATAGGAGGATGTGAAAATAGTTTTTAACTTTTAGCATATTTAGGTGAGTGTTTCTTAGTTTCATTGTGTTAATAGTATAATAATTTTTGTTCAACCACTGTTATAAATTCATTGGCTTCTTCATAAAACAAATTTATTTTGTACAATTTCTCCGCATGAAGACCTGATGAAGGTACAAACACGTACCGAAACGTTGTCGTAAATAAATAAATAAAATTTTCTGGTATTGGTCAAAAAACTGCAGTATTTATTACATATAAACAGACGAAAAATGCAACCTTTATTAAATTTCGTTCAGAGATAACATTGTATCTGCTGCTCGCACTCGCTGCTCACTGAAACACTGAATTTTGGTGTTTTAATTTTAATTAAGGGTTCTCAGAAGTATAAAAAATTAAAAATTTGAAGTGCGGAAGTGGAACTGAAAATATAAAAAAACTAATAAATCTGCTGCTGCTACTAGTTCTCTTTATCGTGTTTTTTTTAGAGTAACAAGCAACATGAGGGTAATCCAAATGGTGGCAACTCCCTTTAATAGCATAGCATAGGAAGGGATGCGGAAAGGTAGAGAAAGAATGTAGCCAAGGGCCCACGGGGCTTAAAATCACTCGCAGAACTGACTGCGAGCGTGCGTGTAAACTGTCTGAGCGGACTCTCAAGAGTTGACACTGCGAGTTGCTCTCGGAGAGTGAACTCGGTCGAATTTCACTCTCCCGTGTAAAGGGCTCTGAGAGTAACTCTCGATAGTTCCGGCTGCGAGTTGCTCTCACGTGTAAATGCACCTTAAGCCAGGCACTCGTCGTATTAAATAAAGATTTTTCTGAGAAATACCATCTTAAAATACTCTTCCTTGGCTCATTGGTCTTAATTCCACACGAATATTTGTAACTCAAAAATTTCGGCAAGAAGCGAGTCACGATGCTCCAATTGATGGATTCAGTGACAGGTTTGTTGAGTTTTCACAACACTATGGACGAGTTTGTTGATTAAGCGTTGATGCACCACTACACCCCAGAGACAAAGCCACAGTCGAAACGCTCGGTTGGAGCCAGACAAAATGACTACGTAGAAGGCGAATACAGGAAAATCGACCGGGAAGGAATTCAAAATGACGAACAATCAATGGTTAATATTGTGAATCGTTATTAGACCGATTGCCCTAACAAACAAAGACAAACGTGATTGTTAATCGAAATGCCTTCCACAGGTTCTAATCAACGGACGTGCCTTACTTTTTTCCTGATACGTGCCTGCCAATCCACTAGATTAATATTATCTCTAAATCATTACAGAAGAATAGATGTAATCGCATATGCCCGTGAGTCTGGAAAAGCAATTTAAAATTCATAGTTTAAGAGAATCAGGGAAATTCACAATTAGAGAGAGAAGTATCAAATATAAATTGCTTTCTTTCATAATTTTGTTGCTGGAGCTGTATGAAGCCACCCAAGCGAAATATGCCATGTTTGCATATCTTTTATTACTTTTGCGGTGGCTGGTTCTAGGAAAATAAAGTTATGAGTTTCGGGAACGTTCTCGCAGTATTTAGTAGTCTCTTCGTTCTGGTTTCCTCGTGGATTGCAGGTGGACATTTTCACAGTGTCTGTTGAATTCGTCTCCCCTTGCTTATCAGCAGAAGTAATATTAATCTTATTAAATTTACTGGTACTATTATTTTGTTACGTAGGTCTTATTTTATTATCAAGAGTTTATTTGAGTGTTAACGTCTCTAACTTCTTTTTCTGATACTGAACGTTTATGTTCTGCAAGATGCTGTATGGTGGTGATAATTTTAACACGATGTTAAGCAATTACCAAAGTTTCCGCGTGATTCAAGGTGAGAAATTTCAAGAATGTGCTATTAATATATTTTAACACACTTCTGGTTAAAATGATGTTATTTTTTGTAGCCTCGATTTATTGAAAATTAGACTGGTTTCACTCATAATTTCCTAATGTATGTTAATATGTTTTATGTCCCTAATTTCTCACGGACGTTCTTTTAATAAATTGCACTAAAAATTGTTCCGAAGGCTCTTTTTAAATAATCCCGTCGTTTTTAATTTTATTCGCTGACAATTAAAGTTTCACAATAATGAAATGCTCCGTTATTAATTAAACGTTCACAGAAACTGAAGGAATAATGTTTCATTACTTAACATTATGACGTTTCTCTGCGTTCATTTAAATTAAGCCTCTGTTCAAGTCATTGTATAAATTAATATTGCTTGTTTTGCAATATTTGAGACAATACAATTTATTATAGTGACCTAACGATTGGCCAGATCCGGAATTTCATCATATTATAATGCACATTACCCCTTCATTCACAAGTACAAACATCAATAAATTTCCTTTCGTAATCTGGCGTCGCTGATTGGAATTATAATAAGCTACCGTGTTATTAATATATACCATTTCTTTCAGATTCGATACAAATTCTACATAGTTCTATTTTTTTTTGTTTTAAGCTTTCCAATCGTCATTTATTTTTTCAAGAACACACTTGTGCTCCATACGGACAGCCTAATAAATTTCTTCCCAAGTCATATTTTTTACATCGGCAAGTGGTAAAACATTTACTCAATTAATTCTATAGACCAGAAACAAATTTGAGGAGTGAAAAACATTCCTTGAAGCCCTCTATGGAGATTTAACAGAGTAGGTAAATAAAACAATAGAAAAACATTATGTTTGGTCGATTAGTTTTTATATCTTAACATAATTTCTATTCAGCTTAACTCAGAATTTATTCAACATTTTTAGACCTCTCAAACATAGATTTTCGGAAGTCATAGTTTTTGCAATGATATCCTCGTTCGGCGTGAATTTTGGACCAACGAGCGTGATTAAATAGAAAAATATGGTGAATACGGTTCAAGCTTCAATTCAACAATTTTCGTACATAAACATAGGTTCGATCCTATGAATTGAGTTGGTGGTAGAGCACTTTCTTCTTGGTCTAATGTGGAAACTTTTATTTATTTCTTGGCCCAAGCAACCCAATAATAATTCATAATGGTCTCAATTTTTCTTCGTTCTTTTTCTAAATATTTGAAGTGAATATTTCCACATAGATACAAAAAAGCCGCATCCATTTCCTTCGGGGCCAATTTATCCGTCAACGATTCCTTCGGGACCATTTCGCCCAGTAGAATACCACTATTTGGGCCGTTGTTTTGTCTCCGACGTGTAGTGGTGGAATCCTCGTTTCAACAACAGGTATGAATCGACACAGAAACCCGTCCAGATTGTGACGCAAAATCGCGGAACCAGCCACTGAATCAACCACTGTGATCAAATGGAACATCCATCCAGGGATATTTTCTTCCATTTTAATTTTGTCTGAAATGACAGAAGAGTCTTAAAATATGGCTCATACTGTAACGCGTGTATTTTGGTTTAGTTTTGCTTTGACTCGGAAGTGTTGTTTGCTGTGGTTTGGAGAATTCTAAATCATGCATTGGCGGACGGATGCCGGGAGTTGTTTTCTGTGAAATGTTGGACGAGGTGTGCGTGGGGGTAGAGGAGATAAATATTTCCATCCAAGTAATTTTCGTGTCCTGTCTCGATTGTTGGCCTCAACATGACAGAATTGTTGGCCTTCGTTGACTACGGAACTGCAGCTGCGTGTTGTAACTCTTGTAACAATGGAAGAATCAGTGAAACTGACATTTCGACCAAGTTTTCTAATAATGAAAAAAATGAAACAATGGGAGGCTATAATAAGATAAGCTTCTGAAACCACCGCAGCTGGTGGATGTGATTATGAGAGGCTCCATATTGCGTTACGTGTATATGTTTTAAGTGTCACCGATCTACAAATCTCATGAGTTCTGCTGTAAACTTTTCCAAGTTGTTGCCTCTGATATAATCCGAGGCAGAATCGTCGTGAGAAAGGGGCCACAATTTGTTAGTGAAGAGTTCATCGAAGCCACACATTTTAGCACGACGGCTTGCCAGCAATCAATCCCGGAGGCCGACACCTTAGCCAGTGGTCAACCCCTGAGTCGACGCCTTACAGTGGTCCTGACTAAAGTCATCACTGCAGTTAACCCGTTCTGCCGGCTGTGAGATACGAAGACGTCGGTACGAGAGCTACAGCAAGCAACACAACACAGAATAGCAGTACGTATTTGGTACGAGCAGCAGATCTCTTCTACGTAAAAACCACAGGTGCCTAAGATAAGAGTTTTTCATGCTTAACTGTAATAAACGTATTACAAATTCTTTAATGGTCAACAATTTTTTGACCCAGCCCACAAAAATAATTCTTTACAATACTTGTTTCAAAACTACCAGTTCCATACCTTAGAATATGTAAGTTCTTATTGGCCTACCCTAGTATAATAATTATATGTTTCTCAATAGAAGTTATAGTTACAAACAAAATATGTGAGACAGAATTGTATTGAAAAAAACGTTGGGAATAATAAATTATGAACGCTTACAATTTAGATAGAAATCTGCGTTTTTTTCTGTCAGTATTAAGAATAGAGACAGCTCACCCATTCACGACGGTAGTATGTATAATTGGAATTTAACACTAGTGGTTGACTTAAAATTCATCCATCCATGAATTTTTCCTGGATGGAGACTGTAATTAGCAACTTTTGCGATTCACAAAACACAAAACATGGCAATAATTGTAAATGATCTGTCGATGATATGCATCATTGAACTTTAAAGCTCAAGAAAATTAACAGAAGCTGTGCTTAATATCAGGCTTCGCATGATAATCACCAATCCACCCATCGCAAAACGTAAACACCAATTTCGATGCATACTCATTTCACGTTTCAGTTATGTGACACACGGATTGAATCGTAACAAAGACCTCGTTGCATGCGTTCATCCCAACAACGGAAAGCGCACACGAAATCGCGAAGCTTGGGTGCTATAAAGATGAGATTCTGGACCGCGTGTGACGGCAGTTCAAAGAACCACTTGACAACGCGTAGATAAAGTTTAAGAGGCTGTGCGCTCCAGATCCGACGAAAAATACCAATGAGGCCAGCTGACACTCACATTCCCACTCTGTTCTCAAACAACACTGGTTCGGAAGCTTAGCTTCACGCTATATAATGAGATCCTTCTTCAAAGACTTCAACGACTGCGATTATTAAATTCGGGAGAAACGTTACTCATGGAGTCAACCGGAAGAATTGGACTTATTAACTGCTAAGAAATAATTCTCTCATTAATCGTATGCCAGTATGATACAGTAACATTTCGTCCTATATTTTGTATTTTAAACTTTTAGTAGTCAATTTACTGCATTTAAATGTGTTATAATTCATGAGTTTCATCAATTCAATCACACACACACATACACACAAAAATCCCTTAGTTAGAATCATTAATAGGAAAATATTTACGCTCTAAAAATATTATCTTAAATTGTTATCGTTTTAAAAAATATGTTTCTCACTGATTTTGGCCCCGAATTTAATTTATAAATATATTTTAGTATATTTTCCTCTAACAATTTTAGATTTATAATTACTTGTTTTTTGTGATACGTTTATGTTATACCCAACAACAGAAATAGAATTAAGATAATTTAAAAGTTTCTAATGGCACTTATAATAATTTATTTTAAAATTAAAACGATTAAAAATGAAACTAATTAAAAATTAATCAACTACCATTACTAATATAGATGAACTGAAAACAATTAGGGCTATAAACCAAAATTATAATGATATAAATTAAAATGTTAACAATAGTTCATTAACCTGCATAGGAAAATTCACTCCTAAAAATCGTACAAAAAATAAAAATAAAATTTGGTTTTTATCCGGACTCCAAAATTAATAATTATTGAACAGGCTGAGAAGATAAAGTTCTTATAAATGGCATAAAGGGATATTTAAATGAAACAATGTAAAGGACTAACACTGCATTGTCAATATCATTTAAATTTAAAAATAGAAAAAATTATTACAGAGTAAAAATAATACATAAACATCAGTATAACTTTAAAAGAAAATTATTACAGTCGTTTTATAATCTTTAAAATGATTAATATGTGAATTTTAGAATCGGAATGTGGAAATAGCAAAGCATTACAAAAACGTTTTGGAATAGTAAATTGGTTAAAAGGTCATCAAATAAGACAATTTTGAAATAATTTCAAAAAATTATATTTCTTTAAAATTCCATTATATTTTTATATATGGTAATTATTGAAATTATTAAAATATAGACTTTTAATGTGTTTATATCTTTTTTTTCATAAAACTGACAATGTTCCGGGAATGTATTCGAAAATATATAAAAAAATTATTTCCATCCCGACCGTAGGTACATATCGAAACGTTTAACGGACTTACGGTAAGACATACGTATCGATCAGACGGACTCAAATATGAATAAATTTAAAATATCAGGGAACAAATATGTTAACAACATTAAGGTGTGTAAAGGGATTATTATTATTATTTTAGTCAATAGGATTGTTAGAATAAAATGTATGTGATTAGTTTTGATGTTTTATAACACATATGACTGTGTAAATTCTACTAAATTCAGAATTAACCAATGTGTTAAATAAATTTATTATAATTCACACTGGAGTATAATATAAACGTCTACTTTTGCTTAAATGTAACTAAATATTATTCTTTTGAGTATGGCATTAACATACTATAACCTATAATGGAAAGCATACGACATAAATATAACGGAGGGCCTAGTGAAGCGATACTAAAGTCAATAATTATAACGTTATTTTCAGAACCGAAACGGAATCTCACTGCAGGCAAGGGAGTTAAAGATAATCCATCCTCCAATATAGCTCAATTGTACCTGCACCCCAATCGTTTATGGATGTTTACGGTTAGAGAGAATAATTTTTCATTTCTGGGAAAAATCTGTTGAGCTTTTAGCAAATATGGGAATTAAGTGTATCAGCTTTCGCCGGATTAGCGAGAATAAAGATAACAACTGATTTGTTCACTAAATCGTATTTTTCCTTGTAAAATGGTGATGTATCACATATTAAGGGTAAATCCGGATTAAAATGGTTTTACGCTAATATGACAAAACTGAGAAAAGACTCGAAGTAGAATACTGAGCATTGTTATCGGATTACCACGCCATATGAAATTTGGTTATCAGAAGGCGAGTTACAAATCGTAAAGCGAACAATTTGAATGAAAACAACGAATTATTATTTCAGAGTAAAACAAAAATATATGAAACAAATACTGTAGAGAATTTTCAACCTCAGTTACTCGTTGAGCAATCGTACTTCAGTGAAGGATAATATTATCTGTGCTGTGGTCTTCGCCTTCAAAAGATAGTAATAAATGTTACTGAATCATATTGGCATAGCATTAATAATATTATATAATTTCAATTATTTCTAGGGATAGTTGTATATTTATTGTATCCTGTGTGCATAAAAATTCTACCCATCAATCAAACTAGGGTAACCCAATAATTAATTAGGAAACAGTAGAAAACAAAGAAAAATAGGTTGATTGATTTTTATTTTGTGACATAATCTCCTTAAATCTCAAAACTTTTTTAAGCAGTTAGGAATGTAGATTTTCCGAAGATCACCACAATATAGATCTTTATGATAATGATCTCGTTTGACGAGAAGTTTAATGCGGCTGTCCGTTTTTGTAGGTAAGCAAATAGAAAATTTTAAATACTGCTGGAACAGTTCGAATTTCAGTTCTACAATTTTCGAGAACAGAATTGTAAAGGTATCTTGTGGGATGATCACTTCTTCGCCATAAGTGGAAGTTTTTCCTTTATTCATTGGCTCAAGCGGTCCAATAATTATTCATAATAATCAGTCGATGTGGATAATAGTGCGTTCATCCAAAAAATAGTGGCCCATTTCACTGTCTTCGCCTTCATACAGGTTTTCGCCTGCAGAATCCCATAGTTTCGACTGTTGTCTCTGAATTCGATTCATAAACAATAATATAGCCCGCTCGATTCGTACAAAAAGCTCCATACACAGCACTAAATCGATCACACTATTGCGCTTACTCTCCTCCCATATCAAACGCGGCACCCATCGTTCGGTTTTATTTATGAGATTACTTTTACATAATAACGAACTTAAAAACTGTGTCGGTTAACAGATACAATTCTCACAATGTTCAAAGTTAAATAGCATCACAAAATTGTCAGAATGTACCAAATTCATGCATGATTTGTAGATGAAATAGGTTAATTATTAATAGGTTTAAGGGATTGAGTATTTAAGAGGAGTGGTGTTCCGTTAGCGTGTGCAAATATGATATTCTGTATGAGAGAATTTGACGAAACCGATTAGGTGAAATAGAGACGAGTCAAAGACCGGCATTACGAACTGATACGCCATTAAATTTCAATATTCTGTGTGAAATTTGTAAATTCACAGTAAGCAAGATTATCTGCTACTGGTTCTGGGAACTAGAAATGGAAATTCAGTGATAGATAAATAACGACTGCTGTTCAATCCTACTACGAGAAGTGCTTAACGGTCAGGCTGTTCTACTTCAAACACATTCGAACCAGTGATTCGGATAATCTAGGCCCCAATGACTTTACCCTGAAACATCAAACTGACTATGATGTGTTAGCCCTCGTTAGATGTGCATCTGTGCTGCGGTCTGCAAACGTTGACATAGTACAAATTCTTCCCTGCCATTTATATTTACATAGATTAACGAGTGTAGTTACCTTAGCTAAAATTGTCATTTATTTCAAAGGGCAATCACCACTTTGCATTGAATGTAAGTAGTTTTCAGTATATATATATATATATATATATATATATATATATATATATATATATATATATATATATTACGAGTATGTGTGTTTCATGTGTGTGAGAAACAGAGAAACGACAGTTACACACACACACACACACATATATATATATATATATATATATTAATAAACTCAATTTCGCATTTCGGTTACCGAAATATAATTTTTGTGCAAGTTCGGTGTGAATAAGACTTAGGCTACACATTATATTGTTGTAAAAACTTACAGTTCAAATACATCATAAAACCAGGTGATGTTAAGTATTTATAATTGTAGTGTGTTTAAATATTTGCATCTGCTAATTACGCAGTTGAAATGAAATCATTATTTATTTATTTAGTGGGAAATTTTGATAACTGCTCCAAAATACTACGCCTTTTTTCCTTCTGAAGCTCTCAGTCGTTTGAGTATCAGAATTTTGTTGCACTTTTCCGATTCCTGTAGCTCTGAATGTATCCTAGCTGGTAATCACGTACGTATATAGTAAGACAATTTATTATAAAATGTGTTGAGAAGCGTCAATATTGAAATTTTTCGTTGTGTTGATGTAGCTGTTTGTCTGAACACGAACAAATCATTATTATTATTTTGATTAATTTTTCAGATTTAGCTTTAACTCATAGATTATTCTACGGTACCAACATATATGGCCGACCGCTTTGTCACATGGTCTCGTCCACGTTGTACGTTTGACCGTAAGTACGACACACAAAGCGTTCAGATTTAATTCTTTAAGCATTAAATATTTTTTAGGCTATCTCAAACAGAAAAAAAGGCTTTCGAAAAAGTTAAAACTTAATATTCATTCAATTTCCAACATCCATCTTCGCCGCAAGTAATTTTTTCTGCACATATTTATATAAAACTTTCAATTATTTAAATAAAAATAATAATCTAAAGCTCGATTAAGATTTCAGAAAATTATTCAAATAAAAGCAAAATAAATATTGGAAATTGAAAAATATGTACGTATTATAAATATTTAAAATATATAAATATATAGCAAGTAAATAACATACTCCTGTAAACGCATATTAATATGTAAGTCATTGTAATGATAATAAATAGTCGCTATCACCAAGTTATTGATGCAACTCAAAATAAAAAATAGAAAAGACTAATGTACAACAATTTTTCTGTTTTTAATTCGAATATGGACGCATTTTGGAGTAGTAAAAATAGCTTTTCGATTAAGAGCAGAATCATAATATTTTTCTTTAATTGTCGGGGAAATATCATAAGCCTACCCTTCTTAAAATCAAGAAATATATTCTTCAGTATGTTATATCTCAACTTAATTCCATGAAGTGTTTTATAATTATACAAGAAAATCTGACAATTTTTTTTACTTATTTTATGGTATTTATTGAATTTATTAAAATAACATAATTTTATTGACAAAAGTAGATAATAATATAATCTTAATTAAATATCCAGGAAAAATATTAAACGTTATTTAAAATATTGGTACTGGAAGAATGAGACTCGTTAAGGAGAAAGTAAATAATAATAGTATTAATATTATTATTATTATTAATCTACTATTGGGCATTTTTCCGTTGCTATCTATAAAAATCGCTACCCCTGGTGGGATTGCTGATTGTATTAATATTGTGTGATGGAGAATCGAGCCTTCCATGGGTTTGTCCGCAGAAGCCATCGCAGAGGAAGTAGGGAATATCATTAAACGGAAACTAGAAAAAGGAAAAAACTGTGAGTGAATAACAACAAATTTACACATTATCTCACTATAAATTCATAAACTATAGTTGACCTGGAATAATACATGGCTCTCTGACTGATGTCAGAATACGGATGTCTTGCTTGTCGTGTCCTCCCCGTAGCCTGTATGAAGTCGTATCAATTTTGAAGATTACAAAATCGTAAAACGTATATGGGCAGGAGTTTGTTTGGACGAGGTGAAGCAAGGGCGCGAATGATGGTGTCCCTGGAGTGTCAAAGGAAGCCATCCCGCCTGTGATCCGTTGTTATGGCGGAGCGTGCTCTGTTTTAAAGTGAGTCCGTTGCTGATTGCAATCCGGCACCGAGTCACACGAATCTCGGTCCTATACTCAACAGCTCCGTTAATAGACATTTGAAACGGGCGCGACTGAGGGCATTAGCCTATTTGCATTGCAAACGGACCTTGAAAGACGAAAGCTGTTTTTCTACACAATTCATTTAATTTCCACCGTCTATCTTCCCCGCAAGTCATTTTTTCTGCACATATACATAAAACGTACAATTATTTAAATAAAAACAATTATTCTTAAGCTTTATTAAGATTGCAGAATCATGAAAAATTTTTCAAATAAATCTTAACGTCTAAAAACAAATTAAATATTGGAAATGGAAAAATATGTACGCATTATAAATATTTTAAATAATGTAAATAACATACACATGTAAACATATATTAATATGTAAGGCAATGTATTGATAATTCTTAGTCGCTAATCACCAAATTATTGATGCAACTGAAAATAAAAAATTAGAAAAAACTAATGTATAACAATTTTTCTGTTTGTAAGGAGTAAAAATAGCTTTTCGATAAAGGACAGAATCACAATATTTTCCCAATTCTCAGGGAGATATCATACGGCTACTCTTCTTAAAATCAAAAATAAATTGAGATAACATACTGAAGAATATAATTCTATGAACTATTTTATAAGTATACAAGAAAATATTACAAAAGTTTGTCTTATTTTATCGTATTTATTGAACATATTAAAATTGTTGTTCAATTAAACTTCAGTTGATAATGGCGAAACTTCTTTTAACTTTTAAAATAAAGTTATAAAGATCTTAAGCATTATTGGAATTCTTCTTATTAATCTGAAATTTAAATTTTCTAGTCGATAATCCGGGAGCTATATTCTACAAATAAATACTTTCCGCGAAAAAACATTGCTCCTGAAGTTGCGTAATTTTCCACGTAATTGGAAAAATTCTATTTTTATAAAGTGCTTGTGTATAATTAAATTATGAGCTTTCTGGCGACACCGTGTTCGATCACAGCGAATGTGACGTGGCGTGATGGACACATTTCGGTAGTCATCATGCTGTTTCATCCCACTTCCCTATTTTCCAGCAAATTCAGGAAAGAGACTGAAACCGAATTACGGGGGCGGAAAATGGAGTGCCTTCGGAGGAAATAATTATTGGATACACTTTGGGCTACGTTCGGGGGACCAAAACACATTCCATAACTCGCTACGTGACGTTGGCCCCAATCATTTTCTTTTAAATTAGCTTCTGAAACATGTTGTACAAAATATCTGCAGATTCTGATACTGTTTTATGTTGAAACGTAAAATATCAGGTTCAATCTTGAAAAATTTCTCTTCTCATAATAACCAAATGTTCTTTTACCTCACCGAAGTTCCATCCTGTCTCTTTTGTATAAGTGTGATCATTTTTAATTCTCAATTAATCGATATCAAAGTGTTTGTAAATTAAACAGTAAAATAAACTGCGTTTTAAAAATAATGTACGTAAAATTAATTTTTCTGCTACATATATGTAAAGGCCTTTCCTTCATTAAATATAAATTATGTAATTTTAACTAAAAAATACAGTTTACTATGACTTATTTGATTATTAACATTGATGATCACAAAAATTTCTTATTATCGCATTACTAAATAAATCTGTAAATATTTTAAAAAAGTCTGGAATAATCCCACAATCTTGCTCTGCTCCCACCGACCTGTTTCAAAAATATACTTACTGAAAACAAAAGATACATACTGCTCGTCACAAAAATTGAGTTCCCCTTTGTGAATTCTATCTGCAACACACGTTTTTATCCGGTTAATTTTTTTTTACTACGATTTTCTGTGACACTAAATTATAAGGCGTCTAACACGTCTGCCACGTTTCACCCAAACTGTCAATTCAAATATTTCCTAACTCATATTTTATGAAGATATTAAATTTAACTTCTTTAGTAACGTAGCATTTGCGATTCGCTAACTGTGCAATGTATTGAATTATATCAGTTTAACTTTTAACCGTCGTACTACGACTGTAAATTTTAGATCAACTAGCGGCGACAAACCACAACTTTGCAGGTTAAATTTTAAACATTGAGATAGTGTCAAAGTGCAATAAAGTCGCGCTAAATTATTTTGATTTTTATTGACAAGCGTTATTCAGCATTATTGGACAATATTAGCAAGAAATATTTTTAATTTTCTTGTAATTTAAAACAGAGCAGTTTACATTTAAAAATGAAAAGGTTGAGATTTTGCATTATTAAAGGAAATATGGTCACAGTATTTACCAATATGATCATTAATTAAAATATTTGGAATAATGTTTCGATAAGAAGTGTTTGATTATAAAACACAAGAGGCGTACATTACTTTTTCACCCCTGGTGAGTCAATACTGATCCTGATTTGTATTTTTATGGTTACGACTGCTGTGGTTGTCTCTTGTTGTACTTAAAATTTAGTTTTAATTCTAAATACTATTTAAATTAAACGTAATTGTTTTTAAAATTTGCTGGGGCATGAGAGCTTAAAATTTATTTTCAGGCGTTTCTAAAATATGAAGTTCAAGCATATACAATGTATATAATCATATCTCTCTCCCTCTCCCCCCTCTCTCCATCTCTCCCTCTCCCCCGCCTTCCCTAATTCTCCCTCCCTTTATCGCGACACCCTCCTTCATCTCCCCCGCCCTCTCCCGTCCACCCCTTCCTCCCGCCCCTCTCGTCATCTCTCCCACTCCTCTCCCCCTTTTCTTCCTATAAACTCCCCCTCCCTCCGCCTTTACCACTCTCTCCTCTCTGCCTCTTCCCTTCTCTCTGAAGAACATATCAATTACTTTTGTCGTATTATCCGTATTATCGTGAATATATACACGATATCCTGTGTAAATTTGATTGGCGTATTATCGTGTATATATATCCTTATTATCGAGTATACATACAACTGGTGTACATATAGACGATAATAAAGGTAATAAGACAATCAAACAATTCATATTGGCTTGACAGAGAGATGATGATGAACGGTTGACAGAATTTTAAATACAAATTTTAATACGTATATAATTATATTCTAAACTCTTTTTGTGGCAACGTTAAAATTTAGAGCCATACAATCACATAAGGTCAGTTAAACATTAAATATTAATTTCCACAGAGAAAATACTTCCCGATGTCACAGTTTCCGATTAGTAGGTTCCGGGTTCAAACATTTCTCGTAGTATCATCCATTTTCTTCCTCGACGGCCCCGAAGCTGTAAATAACTTGTAGTGATTTTGGTAGCGCCAGGTGCCTACATGGAAGTTAATTACTGGTAGCCATTGTAGACGGCGATACCGTGCAAAAATCAGCCTAAGTACTGCAGGTAATTATGCCTGGAAACTCTGGGAGTACGCTCCCGCTAAAATCAATAATTGCTGATGAAACCTCTAATTGCACACGACCCAGTCGGATGAGCACTTTGCGAACGCAAAAACTAATTATGTGGCGTGCCATCATACACGGTGTACAAGTTAATTAAGTACTTCAATTTCTATAAATAAGTACACTAGCCTTATAAAACAGAAACGAACATCAAGATACACAACTGTTTATCAGCTCCGCAATAACTAGATCATTCGACCGGATTAACGAGTAATCCGGGTACAAATTGGGCGGAAATTAAAGGGATAATGGAAAAATGAGCTACAATGAAATTGGAAACATTTTAAAAAGTAGAATCTGCAGGAATGTACAGTGAACGGAAGATAATTAGGTTGAAGTGACACCGTTGCTGGGTAGACGAGAACACGGCAAGAAACGGCAGCGGAACGGAGAATAAAGGCAATTAAATTATTGTAGGGCAGCATAACACCTTTGTGTGGATATCGTGTCATGGCCGTGGGACACGCCATCCCCTTCAAAGTTTAGCATGCATTGTTCCAATATCACATTGTGTGCCTAAGTACCGCCCGACATGCAAATACGCATCCGACATGACATTTCCATATAAAGCGTTAATATCAATTTTCATCGGCTCCGAGGCCGGTTCTTCGCGGCGGAAAAATAACCACCGAACACTGCAATTTATCATCAAACGAAATCAAATAACTGCTTGTAAAATAGCCGGATTGTTCCTGCCCTGCGCAAGGAACTCTGCCGTCTTCATGAGATATCGCTCAAGGATCCAATACATTCGAAATGAGACCAAGTAATCGCTTTGCGGTCGGGACCGTCTCATAAGCAAAAATATCAAAAAGGTTGAGTGGCTTCACGTAATTGAACACGTCACTTACCCTGATGTATCAAGAAACAATCCGTTCCTCCTATCTGATTTATTGGTAGCACTTTATCATCACTTTAGCTTCCGATGAAATATATAAATATATATTTCATTTTCTTTTCATGGTAAACTATTTACTTACCTCGAATATACAATTAAATTCACGATTACAAGCTGTACTCTGTAATTTCGAAAATGTTTCCTATAGTAGTGGGGAGCGGGGGATTGGAAAATAATTTTTCTGTTGTCACGATACACGCAGAACCTAAAAGAAGTAACATGGCATAATGTAGACCGTTGTTCGCTGCCACTACGTGTTGTTTCATTTAGGAACCACAAAGCGACAACATTCGCCCGTTATTCCGTTCTATTTGTAGAGCTCCGGTTAAAAGCTTTTATTAAGAATTAGCGATGAAATTCAATGCTTCAGACTCTGTACTTTCACTGCTGTTGAAATGGGCTTAAAAAGTCAATGTAACACTACAAAATGATTTTATATAAAAGAATTATACAGTAGTAATAATGACGAAAAATTACGGGTTGCCGATAATAATCTACATTGATGATAATAAATTAAAGCGAGTAATAAAAGCAAAATGTCAATTGTGCTTCTCTTTGTTACTATAATATTTTACTATCAATTCAGTTAATAAATTTTAATATAAATATCCTCACGTCTGTAGAGTTGTAAAACATGAATTTCCAATTATAGTGATAATCACTATTAATCAGTGCTGACTCTTGCTTAATTGAAAGTTTTTAATGCACAATATTCGAATTAAATATTAATCGAAAAATGAGAATTATTTTTGAAAAATCTTTTTCATATAACTCGAATCTTTATTTTTCTCTTGATAGAGTATAATAAATATTGATAATATAGAAGTTATTTTTAATTTGAAACACTTTCCAAATTACAAGAAAAAATAAATGAGAAAAAAAATTAATTCGATGGTTGTATGAAACCTAAATATTTACCGTCGGACCAAGAAATAGTCAGTTTATTTTGGATCATACAAAAAAATATTTATCAGAAGTATGACAATATATTAAACGAGTACCAAATTATTCTCTTTGTTGATAAATCAAAAATGATTTTAGAATTAAAATTTATGTCATGAAATAATTATTAATATCTAATATACAAACAAAAATATTAGTAAGTTAGTGTAAATAACAGTTATATATATATATATATATATATATATATATATATATATATATATAAATAGGGATAAATAACAGGGAATAAAAATACTCAAAAGACTGACACTGATTTACGTCCAGAAATTTGACTGTAAAACGTGATTCTCACTACTTTATGTTTTCCCAAACTTATGTCCCGAAAAGAAGAAACAAATTCCTCAATATTTTATCATCATTATTTTTCATTTATTCATTTCGTTATCTAATGTTGGGATCGTTACAGAGGGCGTTCAAGTCGGATCTCATTGAAGTGTACAGAAGAGGTCCACAGGCCATGAAAATTAGATATTTCCCCCGAATTTGAATGGGAAATATTACAAACGAAACTCATAAAAGCTAGGCTTCCTATTTTGTTGAATTCATACTCGTGGGAAAATTCCGTTTAAGAATGTTCATCAGAGAATTATTTCGGAAGGGAAGAGATCATGGATTCAAAATTAAATCTATACAAAAAAAAGATGTACGTAGACCGATGATGAGAGCTGATACAGAAAATGGAGCAGGTTAAGTTAAAATTTTGGCTAAATATAATTCAGACGTGTGACTTATTATGTGTCAGTCTTTTCAGTATTTTTATTCCCCATTATTTATCCCTATTTATTTATATAACTGTTATTTACATTGAGTTACTAATATTTTTGTTTGCACATTAGACATTAATAAATATTTAATGACATAAATATTATGTCAAAAATCATTTGTAATTTATCACCAAGCAGAAGAATTTGGTACTCTTTTAATATATTGTGAGAATTTTTTTTTATATTTTCCCAAATTAACTATTTCTTGGTCCGACGGAAATTTTAGATTTCATACTGACCATGGAATTGATTTTTTTTCTGATTATTTTTCTTGTAATTTGAAAAGTGTTTTCTATGTTATCCACATTTATTATACTGTATTAAGAGAAAAATAAAGATTCGAGTTAAATGACAATGATTTTCTTAAAATATTTTTTTCAATTTTAAATTAATATTAAATTTAATTAATTTGAATATTCTGCATTAAAAAGTTTCAATTAAGTAAGAGTCAACACCGATTCATTATGATTATCACTATGAATAGAAATTAGTGTTTTACAACTCTACAGACGTGAGGATATTTATTTTAAAATTTATGGATGGAATTGATTGTAAAATATTATAGTTAAAGAGAGAAGCACAATTTTGTTTGTATGATTTTCATGATTGTTTCATGATTTATATATAAATTCATTTTATATTCCTCAACGGAGTAAATAATTATTAGAATAATATTCGCAAAAAAAATTTACTTTACGTTGTTTTTAATATGAAGATAAATTAAATAAAATAACCAGCATTATGACAAACATTTAAAAAGATTTCAACACAACGACGTTTCTGTACATTTTTTGGACTTTCATCAGGTTTTTCATGTTATGTTTCTACGGAAACAGAATTTTTTGTCATAAGTGGTCTTAGGAACTAATAATATAATATTTCAAACCAAAAATATATTTTTAATTTTTTTCTTTCCCTAAAAATTTATCTAGTTGGAAAAACAACAATATTCATCTATCTCAAAAGTTGTAAGGAGTAATAAAATGTATAAAGATATAATATTTAAAATAAAATCATATGATTTCAAAATTCTTGTAGTTTTAAATGTTACGTATTACAAAGACATTATGAAGAAGAAGTTTATCAAATTAAAATTACAAATTGCAAGTTAAACTAATTTTATGTAATTTTTTTGACAAAAATTGTCTGAATATAAATTTTATTGGAATATTTAGACAACTCTAACCTGATGACGTCCTACGTTGAGGAAATATTGATTTTTTTTATTTGTGTTTTTATATTTCTTACTGATTTAGAGGAATTAATAAATTTATATTTAAGGCAGATAAATATTGCTATTAATTGTACTAAATATTAATTCGTTGAATATAGTATACCAATGAAACATAGAAATCGTTGTTGCCGGAATCAGCCTTGGAGAGGATTGTTTTTTTTATATATATCAGATTCCCTCCATGCTGGAGTTTCTCTAAATATGACGAATTCTTCAATGGACTAAAACAGATTTAATTCCATCACTATAGCGGATGAAGTGGCGGTAACCGTCAGTAGAAACCCGACGTTGTCACGATGCAGAAACTCCCATAGTGTGGCCCCCTACTCAGTTGGAATCGTGGTCTCGATTTATAAGACCGTCGACATGTACTCGTAGCTCGCACCTTGACTCGCTGAGAACGAACAGAACTAATTTCCGATCCCCGAGCGAGGCCGACCCCCAGAACGATGATTTATTGATCTCTTTATCCAAGGGGCGAACAAAATGGAAACATTAGTGCTTGATTAACGTTCCCCGACCACGTGATACTCCATACGTCCCCTCGATTTATGCCGACGTCAGGCTACCTGCTTTATAATTTTCAATTACTCTGCAAGTAATTCATCTCACGACTCAGTTAGATATGTACAGTACACGTAAATTGTTTCGCTACTTTGTAAGCTAATTAGTGAGATACCTTCAAAGAAAATAAATTATTATAAGTGAATCGTATTTCTAAAAGGCAATGCCATAAGGTAGTAATGTCCCACACACGTCAGCCTTTTGTTTCCATCTCTCTCCATTCACAAAGTGCATGTCAATTATCTCCGTTCTAATCTAATTTTATGGGCAATCAAATGTGTTTCTATCAGCTTTTATGCACTGCAATTCCTAATCTTTATTATAGTAGTACTGTGATTGTTTAAATGATTTTAGTACTGATTTCACTGCCTGTCTTAATTCGACATCATAGCACTCACCTTCTATTATGATAATGACATTTAGAAAACATTAAAAAATTATTCTCCGAAGAGTATAGAAAATAAGAATGAATATTTAGCACCATAAAAATCGAATCAGAATAAACGTAGTTATTAAGTATTTCTCCTGTCAATAAACGTAAGTTTTTCAAACAATAAATTTGAAATCTATACGTCATTACGTTACGTTTAAAATTATGTCTGAAACAAATTTATACACCGTATATCACTGATTAATAAATAATTCTGCACTTAATTTCAATAATTACGATTTAATACGTCATATAGTATCTTATTCTGTAACATTAAAAAATTAAATACTGTTCAAGTAAAACATATATTTATTAGGTTCATTATATTTATTTCTAATATTTATAAAGGTTAACAAAATTTATCGCCCATTAAGAAATAAATTCGCTTAATTCTGTAAAAGTTAATACAGTGTTACTTAGAATTTACAGGTCGGTTTGGAAGAAGAAGAAAATATTGTTTGAGATTTTCGGTTATATATTGCGAGAGGCTACAAAAACTAAACGATAAAGCGTTATTTTTAGTAATTTAAGTCGTCGCGTCTTCAGAAACATGAATTATGAATATAATATTACAAGTACACAATTGTATAGTATATTTTACTAAAGAATAACGTTTTGTATTCCTGCCGCTAAATGTTTTTCGCCGCATATTTTATACGAAAATTATAATTTCCTAGTATCTGTATATAATTCGAAACATGTTCCGTAGTATTTAATTATGTACAAATCAAAAATTAAATACTATTCAAGTGAAATTAATTTATTTCACCATTTCATAAAATCATTAATTGTTTTTGTTTTCATTTTGTTTGTGCGCAATTATATATCTTGTTATATTAATTAATTAAACATTGAAATTTGGAGCCGTAGATATAAAAATAAACTAATTCGCATTGTGATAGGTTTTACCGAATACATTAATATAATTAATATTCATTAGAAATTTAACTAAACAAAATAATATATTATAGGAACACTTTCATATGGATTTATTTCAACAGAATATTTAAGTTATGTGTCATTTTAAGCCGACTTTGCATTTAACTATGTGGGGTATTTATTTATAAAATTATACAAGTAATTTGATCTCTTTAAAAACAACTACTTATATTTTATAAATAATAAAATATGATTTCATAAAAAAATGTTGTGATTAGATTCTTTAATTACAACGTAACTGAGGTATAAATATTTGAAATTATACAGAAACAATAACAGGGGAAACACTATCAATCTCATTGTCCCTGAAAAATATTTATTCGACGCAAATGTCGTCCGTATTAGCATGTTTGAAAAATTCCAACCCCGTCCATCCCTGCTCCGTGTCTTATCCCCACAGTGTTTGTTTCCGGTTCGAAAGGAACATGAGTACAAAATTTGTTTGAAATTGTTATACACACACACACATGCAGAAACAGTCAATTTTATTTTTTTAGATTGCGTTCATTTTCCTTAAAAAGCTTTAAAAACGAAATATTATTTAAAATATCATCGTATGTCGGAAACATTCGTCCGTTTTGAAATGAAGTAATATATTTTCCCTCGTAATTAAAATATAAATTGTATTAATTCTAACAAATTGAATACTACAAGAATATCGTTTTCAAAAAAATTTAATATCACTATTCATGATTCGGAAAATATTTTCATTATAATAATTTTTAATATAATATAGCTCTTTATTAATACGAGTAAAATCTTTAACGAATCGATATAATAAATTATATAAAATCTTTCACTAAAGACCACGTGCCGTATGATTATCGCATTCCAGGAATTAAAAGTAACTGATTTTCAGATATTTTAAAAATAAAACTCTCCAGTATTTAGGACAAGTACCGTTTACAAATACCTGCTTCAGTGTTATTAAAGACTTTACTTTTTTCATTTATTTTTTGGAATGTATTTAATAGTCATCAACGTCTATAAAATAGTAATTAAATATTAAGAAAATTCTTACAATGAATCATGTAAGGATTATTGTAACTTAAAAATATTATACTGAAAAGTAAGCAATATAAATGCAAATAGACAAAAAAAAGCATCTGCGTTATTTTCTTAGTTAACATATAATTAATTTTTTAAAATAAACTTTGTATTCCTCTTTTCAGCATAAACCGATAAAAGAAATACTTTTTACAATAATCAGACTTTATACACTTTCATATTAATCTGAACTGTAATTTTAGTCTATTAAACATTTGTTAACCAATTATTACAGAAAAAATGTACCATAAAATTCCCATAGTTTTATTACAGTTTCTTATATTACTTTTTTACTTAAAAACCCAAAACTGGTTTATTGCGAAGACTAAAATAAAGTGTTAGTTTTTAACACGTAATATTTCATATTCGACCAAATATTTTTGTACATTTATTTTAATTCTAATCTTTCGTTTATTTACATTTACTGTGTACAGATTTTTACAAATATCGTGGAACGCTTTGACGTAGTAAAGAAAGCTAGAAGTTTATAAGTACTGTACTTTTTCTGTAACAACTGAAGCCATGAAATCAGCTACGGTTCTTACACACTTTTGGTCTCAAATCCGATACTCATCGAACGGAAATTTTTTTTTTCATATAAATAGAAACAATATTTTTTTACGGAGTGTAATTATAAAATAATTCTAACTGAAGTTTGCTTGTCAAAGTGCAGTTTAGTGTCTGTTTCAAGGAAACTGCATTATAATACTGTTTTATTGCATATCAAATTTAATTTTTTTTCCCCCATTTTAAGGCGCGTTTCTAAGCCGTCATCTTCAACGAATTTATGACCTAAGACAATAAAGAACACGTCTTAATTTCTGGGATACGTGAGCGACTTGAGCATGGAAGAGCAATTGATGTGTGAGGTGGTTGTGGGCAGGTGAGCAGCAGCTTTGCCAGCATCGATTTCCGATGTGCGCCGCCTGTGAAGCTCCACTACAAGTCTAATCCGAAAATCCCGTCCACGCTGCGCCCCATCGAAAATTTTCAATTCACTCAGTGTCCAAATTAACATCGCACTCAAGCTTTTTTTTTGTTGCTTTCTAAATCTGATTCATAATAGATTCTATTCGGAAAGTTTTCCGTAGCATTGTAATAGCAGTCGCATTTCTGCTTCCGCGGAACGTCCGGAGTTGTAGTTTACTGCAGTCATCGGAATTACTGATTCAAGAAAGCTGACGTTCTTTAAATATATAAATAGTAATTTATTTCTATGCTAATCAACCATTGTCCAGTCTACGGAAAAACGAAGAAAGATAAATTAGGCAACCGTGGACAGTGCATTGCCACCTGAGTACAGCGTAACCAATAATTGGGATTTTCATATTAAAAAACTTTGGTTATTTATTCTCAATGTCGAAACCATTGCAACAGTTTTCGGTTTATTTTATACTTTTCCTCGACTAATGTAGTATTATACTGCTACACAAATACATTATTTTCAATTCTCCAATTTACTATATATCATCTAGATGTATCGGAAAAGGTACGTTCAGTAAAATAATTTAGGACTAGCCTTTATCATCTCAATCCCTCCAACACACACGACTTTTAAAATTATTTAAAATAATAAAAATAACAATTACGGATTAAAAACCATCGAGCGTAGATTCCAGGAATTCTTCGTATCATAAAACAGGTTTTACTGCGCAGAAATGTTAGATTCAACATTCTTTTGAATAAATAGAGACTTAACAAGCTACTAACCATGGTACGAAATTTTATATTTTTAAAATCATGACTATTGTATCGTTGTTCCCCATTTTGTTTCCTTGACCTCAATTTCTATATATTTTCTAGACAAATTTTCATCATTATATGTTTTTATACAATTACTTTAATGTATTCGTTTTCAACGAGTCTGTCTTCCTTTGCTTGAATTTTAAATTAGTACGTGAAAAAAATGTCCAAAACATAAATATTCTAGACGATGAATCGATTTAAAATATGCAACTAAAATTTAAAAATATGACATATGTAAGTTGCTAATGACCGATCGGTTAACTTGACTATAAATCGTTAGTAAAAAACGATTTATTTATTTTAGTACCACACGTAATGTCAAACACCGGTGTTTTGGTAAAGCTACTAACGATCGTATAATATAATATATTTTTACAATCATGACTAGTGTAATGTTGTTCCCATTTTGATTTCTCCCTGACCGCCATTACTATATTTTTACTGGACAGACTCCAATATATATTTTTATAAAATTACGTTAACATATTCTTTTGCAGGCACGCCTGTCTTCCCTGGCTATAATTTACATCAGGTTGTTATCAGTTAAAAAATGTTTAAAACACAATCATCCGAGACGAAGAATCGATTTGTTTATTTCTTAACTAGCTGGGTGCACGAGTTGTCATAATTGAACTCAGCGACGTCCATAACCCCGGATTTTAGTCCAATCTTGGTTGTTTTAGCGTTATTTGTACATAACGCTCCTCCACCCCCACCCCTATAGGTGCTCCCATCTCCCACCCCTGGGGGAGGCAGACGTGTCTTACACCACAGTGTTTCATTCCGCCTGTTATAATTTTTTTTACAATAATGGGCTATTATTGCACTGCTATTTTATTAAACATATGATGTTTTAATAAAACAAGTAGCTTACAAATTAAGAAGAGAATGCTGGAGAAAACATTTTAATTCCAATTTCCTTACCTTCTGCTGGGATAATAATTAATGCACATAAGTATTTCGAAAGGAGAGGAAATTCCTTTTAAAAATTCTTGGAGCATATAATAAGCTTAGATTGGAAACTAAACTCGGAGCGTCTGGAATTACACTCTTCTATAGATTTCACTAACAAGCAAATTCTGTCGAGTAAAGAGGATATACTTCTGCAACTGATACTCCTCTCTTTACGTACTTAGACAGAACGTTATTCTAATCTAGCTGTAATATCTGCGATCGGTGTACATAAAGCAACTGACAAGGTGATGAAAAAAAATTAATTTAGAATGTTGTTTAATAACTAGCACTAATTAATAATGTTTGAAAATTAAATTGATACAGCAACAAAATATGTTGAATCTGATGCAGGTCCGTCAAAATCTGTCACCTTATAGTAAATAGATGAATTCATTCATTACAGAAAAGGCACACACTTTGGGACCGTTTGTTTGATTTCTGACTATTTATTGTCATAAAAAAAATTAAATAATGATAAAGTGAAACCTTTTAATACTTCGATTTAATCATATTTATTACACATAATTCGACAAAATATTACGAAATAAATTATTGCTGAAGTTGTTAATGTTGTTTACGTAGTCTGTAGCACTGGAGGTATTTTTAATTCGTATCTAGTAATAATATAAACGACGGCCATGGAATTACGTATAAATAAGTTCCGTCTATGAGTGTTTCTTTGCGGCTTACGTTTATGCTTCATTCATTCCGTATGCCAAGCACGAGTCCGAATACAGCGAAACCAAAAATACACCAAAGCCCCCGGTTTACAAGCTTTCTGCGGCTCTTGTTCCATCTGCACCTGGCTTTACGTAGAATTTTTACAGTATTTCAATTATTAGTATCTGTCACCGTGTACTTTATATCGTGTTTGTCTGCTTATCAAACAACTTAACTGACCATCAATTGTTAATTACTTATTAAAGACAAATTTCGTCCTTAAAAAGTATTTCATGGAATGTTTACAAAATCTAATGCCAATTTTTTTTCTGCGTAAACTCTATGAAATCTCCTAAAAAGCCAACACGTTCTTTTCCGGCGTTGAACTGATTTTTAAGCCCTCTCCATTTACAAGATTGGTGTGAAAGTATTTGATGCCAGTTATATTTCCTGTAACCCCAAAGGGCTTCCCTTAAAGAAAGGTTTTAAATCTAGAATGTCACCATCAAATAGTATAGTACAAGTCAATATAGAAAACCTAAAACCGTTATACACTCCACAGTATCCAAGAAACAATTTAATTCACTATTTGTTGATCATCAAAAAAATATTAAAGGCTTTCGGTCAACTGACCGTTTTCCTCTGTATTTAAAACACCAGTTCATGGATCAGTCATTCGCGGAATTGCTGATCACTAAACTAGCGTTTTAAATCCAGCTGACCGAAAGATTTTATTTAATTTTTTGATGATCGAGGAATAAGGAATTAAATGGACTATTTATTGGTTTTGGGTTTTCTATATTGACTAGAAAGGTTTTATTTACAGACGAAATACGGTTTTGTCGTTTGTTTTAAAAAATCATTTGATTCTTTCGATTCAAACAAACGTTCAACGGAAATAAGTAGACCATTGTAATTTTTTTACCGCGTGAAAAATTGCAAAGCAAATGTATGTGTAGCTATTAATCGATATAAATGGTTTCTAATAATCTAATTACAAAAAAATTAGAGTTTAATAAATAGTGTGAAAAGGCAATATCTAGAATACGTAACAGGGTGTTTTTGTGGACAATATTAACGGAATAGTTTTGAGATTAAATACAAATATAAGAATAGCAAACTAATTAACGTTAATCCGATTCGTTACAAGGAGGACAGGAAGCCTGCGATGTCTGCGGTCGTTGGCGTCCTGATATCTGATCTCTGTACAACCTTTTTAATTATTTTTTCACATCCTCGTTTTATAAACAAACGTACTCTTCCAAAAATTACATTCTGGCGGGTTATTATCAGCCAAGCTTCTAGTTTTGAATAAACAAGCACTGTTATCTTTGTGATAGCACCACGTTTCAATTATTGGCTGTCATCCGCTACTTAGCTAAATGCAGTTATTCCGTACTCCGAGTCCTTTAAGGACTGACTCATAATTTATTTTCACAGTATCTGGCTTTTCCAAGTGGGTTTCTCCAGAAATTTCCGAAGACTACTTCCTTCTCGCGACAGACCTATTCCTCAACTCGGCCACATGTAAATTACAAAAATCTGCTTGAATTTGATGACAAATGGGTAATTTTTAGAATATATGAGTATAAATTAAATTAAATACATCCCTCGGTATTATTTTTAATTATAATTTTATTTGACATTTTCAAATTTGTCACGATAACTAACTATCGCCTTTTACCTAAGACAGGTCAGAACGTGGACAAAAATTTAATTTGTAAGTACCAGAAAATGGTTTACCAACTCATACGTTTACAAACATACTGCAGATAAATTAATCGAGATTTTAAACGGTCAAGGAAATTTCATATAACGTCGCCACTCCTTTTGGGTTGGAACTCCGCCATGACATCGCGATGCCAGCAGGAGAGGTGCTTCATCTTGCTCAAAGTAAATTTCTTCGTCACCAAACAACTCTTTGACGCTTGACGTGTTTACGTAGCCATCCTTGGTAATGGTTTGGTCAAAAAATTGTGGATCGCGGTGGTGCAATGCTGATGCCCCGAATATCAAGTTAACCCCAGAAACAATCAATTTCCTTTGTAACAACAGGCGTTCCAAGTCAATAATTGTATCGATTAAGTGACCAATGCCAATTTGACGTCGCTTGAGTTCCGGATTGACAATATATATTGTAGCAATAATTAACTAGGCCATTAAATTGATTAGGTATAGTTTGAATTGTAACGAATAAATTGAATTGTAGCGGTATGAGCTATCAAAGACAACAATGGCGGCGAATTCTTTTATTTTTCGAAAAGCCGAAAGGTGACTGCGCGCGCAAAAGAAAGTCAGTCTGCGGTCGGCGACGAGAGCTGAAACAGTAAAAAAGTCTTCGCCGAGATCTATGGAAGTTCGGTCCACATAGAGAAATAAAAAAACATTAAGGTTCTGCACTGAGCCTGGGTCGAGCAATGAGAAACAAAAATCCTAAAATCTGCGACGAGAAGAAAGTAGTTAAAGTCTGGACTCTGTATATGATAAGTTAAGTCTGAAAACATAAACTACAAATCACGAGTTCCTGTATGGAAGCAGGATTTTGCTTCACAAATCGAACAATCTTCGCATTGATGGATCCGGCAACGGCTAGCTGACCAGAAATGGGAGACAACAACCGAGGTTCCTGATAGCTGAGGACGTGCACTTCGACCGCGAGTGTGTAAAATCTGCAAAGAAGTTAGAATCAGTGTAAAAATTTGCATTTTTAGTGTAGTGTTGACGCTACAAAAGAAAGAGCTGGTACCAGACGGACAATACGTGAGAAACAAAACCAATATAAATTTGTGAACGATAATTAGAAAGGTAATAGTCAGATTTCGTTCAGTTTCTTTACATTTAGCTTCCTTTCATTTCATTTATCGTCATATTATTTTAGGTGAATTTTTATGTTTGAAGTGTTAATCAGTTTATAAATCTCTTTTCTGTTAATTATCAAACCCAGTTGTGACCCTGAGAGAAGAGATCTTTATTTGATTGTATTTGTTTTAATTTTGGAAGCCACAAGTGAATAAAATAACAAATTATTTTCTTTTAATTAACCTTTCTTTTGATTAGTTGATAAGTTATTAATTCTTTTAATTAAGAGCGAACTAGGTGATTATTACAATATCTAGACATAAGCCCAAATAAATTTCGTCTTTGTTTGGAAAACCAAAACTTTCGATTGACTGACTACGAAATTAATATCTGATTATCAACGTTTCTGCCATTTCCAAGTGAATTAAGGAACAGCCAGGTTTCTCCAGAAATTCCCAAAGACAACTTGCTTCTCGTGACAGGCGTTTTCTTCTTCTCAACCACACAAATCTCTGATCCAACGAATGTTCCAATCACAGATCAACCCACCTGTGAGGCGACTGATCGACTCCTCACCATACAACATATTATATTCGAAGGTTCGAAGTATAAGGCGATACAAAGGAGCCAAATTATCACGAGAAGACTTCTGCTCAGACGCAACAGCGATCAACAGTGTAATGTAATTCCCATTAGAGGGTCGCCAATAATTTTTTAGTTCAAATGAAAAAATTTACGTCTGATTGAAAATAATGAATAAGAAAGATAGCCAATTCAGACGAACAGGGTAATATAAATACCACACAACGTATCTGGGATCCTTGTACCTTTCGTCAGGGGCTAAGAAGAGCCTAGAGAAACACAACTGCACTTGTCAGTTGACAACACTCAAAAGGTTTTGAGCTTTTTCCTTATTCAACTTTTTAGTTCACTCGACCATTGAAATTTATATATCTGATTAGATCAGTGGTGTATCTAATTGGTGATCAATATTAATCGAGTTAGTTTACTTCAGCAATTCATTCACGGTCTGCGTTACAAGAGAAATAAAGTCCCTAGTTTTGCAAGGATTATTTGGCTCAATAAATTGAGCGTTAATTCATCACTTACTTTTAATTGCACTTCATTACGATTACTTGTTCGCCTCGTAGCTTATTACATTGTTCGAAATATTTCGCTCACGATGATGGCAATTTCCTGGTATAACTTCAGGCGAAAATTGTATTCGTCGTCACATCTACGTGAGCCGTGTTTTCTCGAGCACTCACGTAACTCTGTCAATTAAACTGGTGATATTGAACTGTGAAGCATCTGAGTGGCAACCCCGAGGTAATAATGCCACCAAACATTTATACTGGAATAGACATCAGTGGAATTCCAGACATAGCAGTCTTTCGCCGCTGTGCACGTGCTGTTTCCCGGGATTGGAACGCTGGCCACACTCCAAAGCAATCCCTTGCTACCTCTTAATTAATAGAGGAGTTAGCAAACACTGTAGGAATTGTCATGCAATGCGGACCCGATGATTCGTGCTTTGTTTAAGCACTCTCATTTAAATTCAATTATTATCATACCGCGGGCTCCGCTTTGAAGGCGTTAATAAGACGAAGGACAATATTGGCAAATTAAAAAGCAATTATGTGAATATGAATTCGGTTAAATTTCCCTTAATCCGTGCAGAATTACGACAGAAATTATTACAAGCAATATTCTGCTAAAATTTAGAACATTCTTGCCTTATGTACTATATTATTAATACCCAAATTAAACGATATTTCTATTATTTTTATAACTTTCTTAACTTATTTAATTTTATTTTGTAACTAGCTGGGTTCCCGTGTACTTATTTATATAAACCCGAAAAGTATTTAATTCTATATTAATCTTTAGTCAAAAAGTGATTTAACCTATATCTAACTGGTAACGGCCGATAGTTCATTAATTTAACAGCTATAAAATATATTCAACTTTATTGAATCAGTCCCAACAAACATACTTCCGAATTTATTTACGAATATAATACTCTAATATACTCCTTGGGTACTGCAGTCTTCAGACATTACGAAAGATTAATTGATTAAGTTGTTAGCAATATTCATAATGTAAACAAATGGTAACCATATTGGAGTCACTAATATGGTGCGAATATTAACTTACATTTTACGCAATGATCGTCAAATATTTCGTATTGTTTTTTATTATAATTCGATGGATTATTGCTGGATAAAATTATACTTTTGATGTAATGGAAATATTTCTGCTTTATTTCATTACGAAAAAAAACCCTATTTCTTTCGTTCGTCGCGTAGTAATGTCTCTCTCTCTCTCTCTCTCTCTCTCTCTCTCTCTCTCTCTCTCTCTCTCTCTCTCTCTCTCGCGTGACGTCTTGGCGGGCAGTAATTTAACACTTAATGATCACGTTTTTTAATTATAATTCTTTCCACATTTATGCTAGGAGTTTCTCACCCCCCACAGTACCGTATCTCGAGTTTTAAAGAATATATGTACCAATTTTTGGTGCAATCTGTCCACGCGTTTGAATTTGTATAGAAATTACCGTAAATATATACATACATCATTTTTTATTATATATAATAAAAAAATAATATAAATTTTTGTTATTTATAGTTTTAATTTCTGGTTGACGTATAGTGTGATGAAATAACAAAGAACTTTCGACAATTTCAAATAAATTAAAGTCTAATCACAAACCAAAATATTCTGAGCAAAACATACAGAAAACACCATATTTTTAATTCATTTCTTGTAACGAGTATAAAAAAATAAATTCAAATAAATTATTTACCATATTTTACGGACTATAAGACGCATTTTTCTCTTCAAAAAATTGCCTCCAAAATTCAGGTGCGTCTTATACTCGAAATTAATATTAAAATGCCCAGTGTTTGATTTAAAATTCCCGCCAGTCTTAAAAATGGCTATATATTCTATACCGCGAGAAACCTATCTCTATCTGGCAACATTGGATTCAACTGGCGGCAGCAGGGCACCGGACAAACGAAGGGTTGGATGAACGAGGCTGGTATGAAATTTTGAATTAACAGAGTGTGGGAGGGAAGGAAAGGTGCTTTATTGAAGAAGCGTTCTCTTCTTGTGCTAGATCAGTTTAGTAGTCATTTGAAAAATTCTGTGAAAGAGAAATTGAGACAGGGAAATACAGAGCTTGCTGGACTTACTTCACAATTGCAACCTCTTTATGTCTCGATAAATAAACCATTTAAAGTGTATATCAGAGAGGAATGGAACAAGTGGATGATGGATCAAACCCGACATGAAATCACGCCGAAGGGAGTTTTAAAATGAGACAAGTGTTTCAGTGGATAAAATTGTCGTGAGAGAAGATATTATTGTTAAATTTTTTCAAAACGTGCGACATAAGTAACGATCTCGATGGCGGTGAAGACCATCTTATATATGAAGAGGACAACGATGACAACGAAGAGGAGGAAGAAGAAGAAAGTTCAAATGACGATTTTCAGGGATTTTAAAGGTCAGTTCGGTTTTATGAACTAAGAATTTATTTTTAGTTTCGCTTCTCAATCTAATAATAAAAATATGAAACATGTTATTTTAAAAAAATACTTACAAATTAAGGTGCGTCTTATAGTCCGTAAAATATGGTAGGCCTACATATTTTATATTCGAAAAAATTTAAGTAAATTATGGCTAGTTTTACATTTACGATTCAATGAAATATTCATTACCATTTAAAAAAAGAACTTACATTCCAGCTTCCTATCTTGTATTCAGCTCATCTTCTTTTAAAAAAAAGTTATAATACGAATGTAGGTGATGTGTGGTTCGTTATTACATTTTGTTACGTGGAGAACAAAACCAGCTTCTACGCATTGTGTCTGGGATCTAATAGAGTTATTATTAAATTCGATTATAAATGAAGCAGTGAATTTTAAGCTTGACGATTTATGAAGCTTTTTTTAATATTCTGCCTTATACGGGTTTCGAAACGATTTTAAATTTGTGTCAACGTAATTCTGAGGAACGGAAAAGAACGTATTTAATAACAAAATTTCAATTTCCCATTTACAACTCAGAACGCCAGAGAATTATCTCCATATTTCTTACACTTCTACTTTCTAAATATTATTAAAAGGCAAATGTAATATTTTCTGTAACCTACGATTTTTTTATTTTGCGGCAAATCCAATTTCCTGTGTAAAACTAAATGTAAAATTGCATAAATAAAATCTCAATGTACTTTAAATATGCAAGTGTTTATATTATAAAGATGATAGAAGGCAGACCACACAGCTGGACCGCCTAGAGAGGCTGGATGGATGGCCACGTGGAATCCGAGGGCCTCCCCGCTGGGTCGGCAGCTTACACAGCGGTGAAATTATGAAAAATCTCCATTCTATAGAGCTAATTTCAAAAGCCATGTCGTAATTTAGCTCGCAATCAAGTCGACAAGCCCAGGCATAATCAAAGTCCGACAATACAATTGGCCTGGAAATGAGTCCACCACGAGAAGACTCGGCACCAACTCCTTTCTACGCATCGAGCAATCAATTCTGAACTTGTAAAGCTAAGGAGGTCGATACAATTTACCTTCAATCTGTAAGCGTGGCGCGATAGTGTTTCCATTGCTCATTCTTATTTGATTTATTTTATTGACGAGAAGGACTGCAGACTAATCGCAATTTTAAATTAAATTTTGATACGTATAAAATCTCCTGCAAACCATCTTCATTTCTTATGTTGTGTCAGTTAAACTATTTATTGCTATTTCGGTTGTTGAACATCCACGATTTGTGATAGATACTTGGAACCAGCACGAGAAATCGCCAAAAGATTTAAACATATATTTAGTAGTACAAAATCTTTCGTTGGGATAATAACAAACTACGTACACATCGTCATTCCGACGTCCACTATTTTTTTCCATTGTGATTCTTATGTATTTTCCCCCTCTTCTTTACCGCCCTACGCATCTATCCGAATTCTATTGGCGTTCACGTTCGGTCTTTTCATAAATTTTATTTTAATACTATGAAGGTGCTCGGCGTTAACCGGGTTGTCATTATTAAATTCGGCGACATATATAACCCCTGATCTGACTCCAATCTTGGTTTATTTTATTTTATTTTTATGTAACGCCCCTCCACCCGTACCCCGAACGGTGCACGCCTTCCATGCCGATAGAGACTAAAATTATACACAAAAGAACATTGGCAGATACACTACCAATCTCATCGACCCCAAAAAATATTTCTTCGACATCCCAGGGGGTGGTAAACGTAACATCCCACAGTGTATGTTTCCGATTTTAAAGGAATACGTGTACGAAATTTGGTTAAATTGTAGATATGTTTGTGGAACATACAAACATACGTACAGGCTACTTTATTTAGTAGAAGACTACTAGTTTTTGGATTGACTTATAATTATTTATTCTTCTTTCAATTGCACTATGTCAAGTGGTTTGCTTTGCGGTGTTTAGCATCTTACCTTATTTTCAGAATATTCTCCCCGTTTGAATTCATTGCTTACGTCTAATTATGGAACAGTTTGGAGTTATACTATGAACTCCTCTGCGATTCTTTTGAATGGCGGGAAGCGAGATTTCGTGCCAATTAAACAACAATATACCATTTTTAACGATAATTATAAATCCGTGTCATCACTGGAATGAAACCGATGACGACGATTTTTAATATCGTTTCGTTTACAAATTCACAATTATTGAACTTCATCCATCACACACACACACAAATATATATATATATATATATATATATATATATAATTAAAGCGTAGAATTAATTTTTATGTTTAAAAATAATATTGATTTTTCCTTAAGTTTAAAATTTCTATGTTAATTAGACCATTATAACTGCTACGTAGAAACAATTGTGTCTTACGCTAGATTTATTTTGTATTTTTAGTTGGTTAACGGAAAACTTATTATAGCAACATTGAAACTCCTTTAACAAATGTCAAGCGAGATCCCCCCTTTTTTTTAGAATGCAGATAATGGCGTGGAGATGGAAAATTGTGGGCGAAGTCACGTGTGCTCTGCTTCCCTTATCTGTCCTGAGGAAATCGTGAGGTCTTTGCAAATCCTACACCTGCAAATCGAGGAGACTTATAATGCCAGCGTCTTGCAATTTGTTTCCAGGAAATCCCTCAATGCACGGTTTAAAACTAAAGAAGACTCAGTTCACCAAACAACAATTCTTTAAACGTATTGCATGTTTCAATAACGAAATATGAGTGGACGACAAGGACTACTGTTTTCTTATTTACTGGTTACCTAGAATGAAATAACAGTTTCCGAAATGTTTGGCCCTAGTATTAGCTCATATTCCGTAGACCCTATCGTGAATCAGGGTTTTAAATGTGTGGAATTTGTTTGAATATTACAGAAATTATAATTATTGTACCCTTATAAATTGTATTACCTTTTCTGGTGTGCCCTATAAATTATTTCTAGATGGTATATTTTAACATAAATCTAATATTGTCAATTCTTTAATAAAATACAGGATCGAGTAAAAAATTAGAACGCAACAAGCAACACACCTTTAGTGCGGAGAACATACTCGACATTATTGGCTATGAACGAACTGATTCAAACCTAGAATCAATATCACTAAATTCACAATAAAAATTTACAATCATGTTAGGGTTACCGCGTTTTAGAATAATGTGCATTAAATACTCTCAAAAGTATTGAATTTTGTAACATAACTGCCTGAATATAGGGTAACTAAAATATCTCGCAGATTTAACATTTTATTGGACAATGGACTTTTTTTATTGTATATTAATTCGTAGAAGTGTGCTAAATGAAATAGTTTTTGATTTGTATTCGCAAAACCTTATTAAATTTCC
Organism: Zhengitettix transpicula; assembly: GCA_037074705.1. Taxonomy (NCBI): domain Eukaryota; kingdom Metazoa; phylum Arthropoda; class Insecta; order Orthoptera; family Tetrigidae; genus Zhengitettix; species Zhengitettix transpicula. Next base: position 8,180,346 of record CM073595.1, read on the forward strand.
CGGATATCGACATAGTACTGATTCAAGACAGTTGTTACAAAAATTTCATACAATTGCACGCCGATTATTGTTTTTATCACTCATCACTGAGCCATTCAATATTATTCATTTCTGCAAAAGCGTTAACATGTTTGTGAATTTTCAAAAGTGAGTCAATAAATGACAGTAAAAACTTATTCAGTTGTGTTCTAAACAAGAAATCGTCCTATACAAATATCGCGCTGTATTTCAATGATATTCCTTCCAGCTATCCTGAAGACACTGACGGATACGAAAGCAATTTCCAGCTGCACTGGTATCGAGAAGTAATAAAACAGTATTAGGAAATGTAATAAATCTAAATTTCATTTCCGTTCACGAGGCATGCACTGCATAAGATCTCTTTAAAAATATAAACTCAAGTTCAGTGTGTTTAAATTGGCGAGTAATAAAAGTTAACAGGGCAATTTCCTGTTTTAGAGAATAAGGCTAACTCTTCGAAACGGGTAAAAGCTAAAAATAAATCATCTTACTTTTTTCTATCTCATAGACTACACACATGTTTGTTTATTTATTTGTTCCAATATAGTAGCACTGCAACTGGCTACTTTGTACTGTAACAATGAATGTTGGTGGTTTCTGAGTTGTGTTTAAAGCTCTGAAAAATTAAAATCAAATCGTAAAGTAATCTATAACAATTGTTGAACTACAGTATGTCATTCCATTAACGGTACGCTGCACTAAAATTGCTTTAATGATACACAGAAAGAAAAACTGAAATAAAAGTCTTGATGACGACCAAGACTAATAAAAATGATGAATAGATCAACGTTTGATTGGTGTTACAGAGTTACGGTTTTTAAATAAATACCTCAATGAAACAGTCTTTGAATATTTATTGTACAACATCGAGTGAAATTTTTGAACTAATATCATGTTACAGTGTGTGTATTCACACTCTCGAAAAGAAAAATAGAACGCTTCTTTCTGAATGCATCACGCAATACACTGTTAGTGCGGAAAGCATATTCGACTCCCATTTGCTGTGAATGCTCTTCCCGTTGTAAGGAGCCTAGCAAGTATTTTATTTTTCGAAGTTTCCCAATTTTGGATTTTCCAAACTAAAGCTATTATAAATAACCGAATGACAGTAAATTTTACTTCCAATAAGGTAGCCCATAACAATTTACTTCTACGACGAGGACTGAGCACAGCGTTTATATAAAACTACTTTTATAATTTATTATTTTGACCCATTTTTAAACCTTAAATTCAAAAATTTTGATACTTCATTTTTAGTTATTAAATTATCCACTGTCTTTTAGTAGTATGTGACTCAAAAATTATCCTTATGGATTCCTTCCGTTACCAACAATTCTAAATACTCTCTCATTCCCAGTTTTTTCCATCAAACCTTAAGTATTATGCGTCTCCTTCAGAATAATTCCTTCTTATATATATATATATATATATATATATATATATATATATACATATATATATATATATATATATAGTAATGCCAATTAATTAAGACAAAAATTGTAAATTTAAAAATCTACATTGTTAGAGAAATCCTTTGTGGCGGCGGTACAGAACACAGCAACAATGTAGCCAAGTATTGTTTCCTTTGTCGGAAGAAGCAATGCGCGCTCAAAATTACGAGAGAGGCCAGTCCACATTATGATATGGTAGAGTTCAGGTCGCAGTTGGCTGGAAGGTTTGGACAAATGTACAGGTCGTATTAAAATAGACGAGATATTCTTTTAAAAAGTAAAGTTAAGTAGAAGCAGTGGGCAGTCAGACACGACAGAAATTGGTCGAGTTGAAATAGACAAGACAATTTCAAATATTCAAAGGAAATTTGCAGAGAAATATCGAGGATTACCAACCAACAGAGTTTATTGATCCATGAACATTTTGCTCAAGACGAAATGTTCACTTGAGCAGAACTACGAAACCTGCTAAACACAAACAGTTTTTGGTGCACATAGCCGAGCAGAAGTCAATCGAGAGAGAGACGAAAGGAAGATTAGCTTGGTTCCTGATATTTGATCTAAAAATATTAATTTTAGAATCCGTGAGTTTTTAGAAGCAGTGCAAAACCCCGCCACAGTGTTTCGTCAAATACAAGGTATCCTGGAATGCTGCCGTGAGTAACAATATAAAACAAATAATTATGTAAACCTGATTAAAAGATAGCCGTCATATTTCGTTTTCTTCTTTTGATTAAAATTTGTAAATTAGAAACCATCTTTTTTAGTTTAACTTCGCTGACAAGTAAATTTCGTCATAATTAATTGACGAGTAAATCTCATCTCTTTTAAATTTTAATTTGTGTTTAAGTTGAGAAATAAAATGATTCGCCATTATCAAGACCAGTAGAGACCCTGAGATATTTTTAAATTGTGTAATTGTTTTAAAGTATTAAAAATGAATTTGTTTGTTAGTAAAGTTAATTATATTTTCATTCATTTAAAAGCTCTTAATTTGAATATTACAATATACATATATATATATATATATATATATATATATATTAGTACATTTGTAGATACTTCTTCTTCACTATACAAACAAAATTTAATTTGTCTTCTTTCGTATAAAATATTCTAAATAAATTATTTAATTTTTTAATAAGTTATTCTCAGTTTATCAGTGTATTTTTTTTATTAAAACACAACGTCTCCACGATTACAATTAACGCCGTCATCAGGTAGACTCAATTCTTTACATTGTTTTACTTGTAATTTTGATAATCGCGGAATCGTCGTGTGTCGACAAAAATTGGATCCGGTTGATAAACCGAGAAACGTTAATTTCGTTATAAAAAAACGGAGAAACCTACGTTAATTATTTAAATATATCGAACACCAGAACTGCGTAGCACTACAAATATTCAAATGTTCAATATAAAATTTTTAAAGCTTGTTCTTATTCACTTCAAATATAATTTTGTCTTCACATCTGGGATATAGACGGAAGAATTATTTTTAACAGTGTTCCCTATCGTTTAGAACTATTTTGAGCGTTAAGGTACGTTTTAAAAGCAAATTAGAAATGATAATTTTCTTAAGATGTGTCTCAAATTTCACCTGACAATCAGTAACCACCTAGATGAGCTCTAATTTTGACTAATACGAGCCTCAAAACGGAAATTAGCTCCGTCAATAAAGCAAATAAAGTACATAATGTGTTTCCCGTCGAAGCAAACGAAAGTAAAGTAAAATTCAAACGATCAACAATGTCATAGGATTTTTTTAGTTCCTTTCAAGGGTAAATACGCTTTCTTTCAACTTAAAGGTAAATTATAATTATTTCTATAACTGAATTAGTTTATACATCCTTCTTCCTCCATATGAAACTCCTAGAGGTTAATTCTCCCGAGCCGAATTAGTCCTGCCATTCAAATTAGACAGCTCAGTTAGGGGAAAGCTCAAAGTTTCACTTGGTTATGCAAGTTTCATTCGGTTGGGTTTTCGTCTAATATCGGATATTTAATTTAGCCACCAACTTATTTTGGTCACAATAATCGTGGAGGATATTATAACATTTTTTCTGAACTATTATTCGTGTTTTTCCTACCAAACTGAAAGTTATTTGCAAAAACTCAGGAACAAAAAGTGTGAAAAGTTGAACATGAACAGGTATAAGGTGTCATTGAGCAGAACTAATTTTTCTAAACAAATTATTTTCCTCAAAATTTTTAGTACTTATAAAACTGTCACCCTAATTTCTAACCAATATCTACTACTTATTCAATCCCCTGTAGTTTGTCTTAGGAGCTTAATTTCCTGTTTAGGATTGGAAATTTTCTTATTTCTTTCCATGTGGACTTGCAACGAAATTATTCGGTACTTTACGCGATGTTGTCATTAGGAGGATAAAAATTGATGAATTCTTTATTATGTTGAATCTTATATACTGACAAAAAATTGGGAGTTATTAACATCAAATTATTTAATCACATATTATATAAGATGGCAACTTTACTCACTTAAAATAAAATTAATTTTCCTTTGTAGATTAATGCGACGAAGGTTTCGCCTTAATTTGTCCGTAAGGTGAGAGTACAGAGCAAACCTAGCAGAGAAGCGTTGTCCTCAAATGAGCAGCGCTTTGAAGTACGCCGCTGTTTAATGGAAGTGTCAAATGGAAATAAGACTTTGACGGGCGTGTTTATTCAATCGCACATTGGCAAAACGCAATTTTTCCATACTTCACAGAACAGAAGCATACAAAGGAAATTGCGTCAAACATGTCGAAAATCTCCGACTAATAACGCGATACTTTCTCTGACGTGTATACGCTTTCGTTCTAGTTACACTAATTAGATTTCCTCACCTCATTGTAAAGAACACGATACTTTTATGAAGAGAAAATTTATTCGTCGAATAATCTTTTCTGTCACATTAATCATTGAAAGAGAATTTTGTATAATTCTCATCCTCACACTCAAGAACATGATTCCAGTGCAACAATCAAATTCGTTTTTATGAGGCGGGCCACATAAAAACTTATGGTGGCCCGCATGCGGCCTGCGGAACGCTGGTTGCCGAATTGTGCTTTTGGATGACTCGGTAATAGTTACCAATGATATATAAACATTATTTTCTACTTACGATATTTTTTTCAGAGATTAGTTGAGTCACTAAAATATGAACTGTTGTTATTATACCATAATATCGATAATTTTATTTGTACAGAGACGTTATGTCATATTCCTTTAATAAAATCAAATTATTTTATTATATTATTATAAATTGTTCTAATATATTATAATTTTATGCATATTATAATTTACATGCGAAAATATTTAATTTTACTTTGCATATATATATATATATATATCAGTGCAAGAGCGATAAGGGAAAAGAGTTTAACTACAACGAGAAAATTTATGCCTGGGCTATTAACTGAAATCAAATTATTACCATATTAATCTATCATTTAATACACTATTTTTAGTGGTTCCAAGAATTGAATAAATTACGTCTTTGACGTTTGATTCTATGTCAAAATACAGTAATAAAAATTAAAACTGAAGTTGAAATTCGAAAAGAAAAACATTAAATTGAAGTAATAAATATTGTGTTAAATTTGAAAAAAAAAACTAAATTCAAGTAATCAATATTTTGTCAACATTATTTAACTACATTACAATAATTTATTATAACATCAATATTCAACATTGGGTCTGATGAATCCAGTGAGCTTTCATAAAACTAAATTAACGATATTAATTAAAGAAAAATGGCTAAAAAAATCAGTATGTGTCACTCACCTTAAGTCCATTTGCACACCTGGCGATATGATTTCTGGGGATGATGTGTGCGTTGGTTGGCAACGAAACCTGAAGCTGTGTTCTCAACTGCACACTCTTCTTTAAATATCACGCCTGCATGTTAACAAATTTCAATATTCTATCTCTCTCTCTCTCTCTGTCTCATATTTACAGTGCAACGGAACGTCTTTTACTTTCTTCTCCTGTCCCTGAATGTTGCGGTTAACACACGCACCCTTTCAATTGCATTCTAGCTTGTTATATTCGGAAAAGCATCTAGTTTTTTTAAAAAGGAAATAAGGCTTCTCCTATTTGTGTGTATTGCTTGCTATCAACTATCTCGTAAAATGAATGGATTATTTTTTTCTAATCAACCCTCAAACTGGAAACATTTCATACAATTTACGCTTTCACAATTAGACCAATTCAGTGTTTATACATATATATATATATATATATATATATATATATATATACTGTTATTTTTTCGTAGCGTTTACAGAATTATCAGATTTTAGTTAATAAACGAGAACATTCAAAGTATGAGAATACGTAAGATAATCAGTATATAAAATTTATCAAAAGTAGTCAAATATAACGGATCTACTCTCGATTCACAATTAAAGTCAAAATTTTGATTTGAATATTTTGAAAATGAAACTGTCGTTTGACTTGACGCAGGCTTCACAATTTGAGTGTTTCAGTTGTCAGGAAATTTAGAAATGACCTCAACCATTGCTCAAGAGTCGGAAAACATGTAGGAAACACGCAGAAGCCACATGCAGTTTAGAGAGAGATTTCGGAGGCTAAGTTACGGTCCGGTGCCTGTGACTAACGGTTCAAGTTGTTGCACTTTTCTCATCGCGCCGCAGCAAATTGCTGTTTGAAATTTGCACTCGGCGGAACATTTGTCTTGGTATGACAGATGTATCGCCTGTGGCGTTTCAACATGAAGTAAACTATACTATGGTTTGGAGAGGCAACTCTTCGTAGATGTGTTCGTAGTAAGCGGTTTTACTGTATATATATATATATATATATTGTAATAATCAACCGGTAGGCTTTAATTTATTTAATTTTTTGAAGAATTCGAACCCCACGTTGTGGTGCCATTTATGTAATAATCAACAGGTAGATGGCGTTAATTTATTTAACGGAATGATTAAATATGATGGGTTAATATAAATGATAAACTTATTAACAATTAATAAACAAAAATATTTATTTTATTTTGTGGCAATAAAAGATAATTACAAACAAAATTTGAGATCTGTTCTCTCAGGGCCTTTACTGGGTTTGATAATGAACACAAAAAAAAGATTTAAAATCTTATTAACAAAACAGTTTACAATATTTAGCTAAACAATATGTCGATAGAATGAAAGAAATTAAAAAGTAAAGAAATTAACTGTGATTGACAATTTAAAGAGAACGAAATCTGGTTTTATCCTTTGATTAGCGTTTACAATATTATTCAAAATCATGTTACTTACGGACCGTCGGTCTGGTACGAGAACAATCAATTTTACCTCGTTCGGACACTTTCACACTCTTTAATTATTTAATATCAGGCCTTGGTTTTCACTGATTCTACACTTCACTTTAAAATTTGGCAAGATTGGCTGTATTCCGTTGACCGCTCCGCTCCACAATAATTTACCAATGTTCTCCTGGATTAATTTCTCCACAAAGATTTGGAAAGTTCAATTCTGACAAAAACTGCTCTTACTTTCCAATATTTACGCTGCAATACTTCCGTGAATGTTATCTTTGTATTAATTTACAACTTCAACTAGTTATACATTGACGATGTCTAGTCTCTGCTCAAGTTATATTACTTGTTCTGCTCCTCGTAATGTTTCTCCGCCAACTAACAGTTTTATTACTTGTTCTGCTCCTCTCGATGTTTCTCTGCCAACTAAGTTTGAGTTTGAGCGCGCATACGCCATTTTTAACTTTTCGACAAAGCAAGCGAGCTCGCTTCTCCATTGTTGCTTTGTTCGATCAAACCGCTATAATGGATTTATCAAACAATTCAAATTTTATGCCCAAACAATTAATGGCCTAAATAACTATTGCTACAATATATATATATATATATATATATATGTATGTGTGTGTGTGTGTACTGTTTTGCACATTTCCTTACACGCAAAAAAAAATTTCCACTTCAGAAAGGAATTTACTGTCAAGATTAAAGAAATAAAAAGCCAAGAATCCTTCTCATTATATTTTATAGGTTTATTGGCTCGCCTCATACTGATTCTTTTTCCGTTTCCGAATTGATTTTACTGTTTGCATTAAAGAAATAAAAAGCCAAGAATCCTTCTCATTTTTAAATATTTTATATGCTTTGATTTGAAATTCGTTAACTGTATCAGCTGTGGAATATTTTTTTTAAGACTTGAAAGTCGTATCCTCAGAAGCAAGCTGTTTTCGTGGGAGGACGGCATGTGCCCACGCTCATATTTAGTTCAATAAATGACATACACAGCGTCTGTCAGTGCCAGGTTAGGTTAGGGAGCCTCGCTAATTACAAGACACAAAATATAGTGATAAATATTTCACCCCGCTGCAAAGTCGTCCTTGTATCCATCAAAGTCTGCAATCAAAGGACGTGAACAATGGTAGCAGTCTCCGATCTAGCTTATTGTGCTTCCCCTACTTCCATGTGCCTCAATGACGATTCTGTTATTGATTTCCAGGTCGTTACTTACGGTCGTTTTTTTCTTCGCCCGAGGGACTCGGCACTGAACGTGACGTAGACAACAATCAGAAGGGGATAACAAAAACCGTAGTGGCCTAGCATGGGATATTATTCTAAGTAAACCATAACGGTCGCGTCTTAAAAACGGTTTGCTGATGATAAACAGTAGTGTACGATATCAGAAACCTCGGTAAGAAGCGTTATCAATATCATAGAATCCATACCGAGTTTTAAATTAGAATAATAAAAACATTCACATTGTATAAATGTTTTATAAGTCAAATCTAGTTCTGTACTAAAGCAATGGTGGGATTTACGACTTCCTTATCCACGCCCACTACTCAACGATAACCTTAAAAACGGTCCCGTTTAATACTATACATTATGGACAGTTTTCCACAATTTCCCTTCCGCTACTAGAATTGAAATAAATGTATTAGCATTGTTCTGAAGACCACTTCTAAGAAATATGTTCGGCATTCTTCCGTTACTCAAATAAATCTCATCCACGAAAATTTCCAATTTTTTTCGACAATCAGACACATCATTTCCGAATGCGCAGGGATCTACAAGATATTTTTAAGATGAAAAATAATAAAAATGTCCCATACAATTCAACTATACTGATTTCAGTTCTGCATTAATTTTCAGTTACATATTGCTAATTGGGTATTACAGTTTAAAATTTAGATATCTCCAGATTTCAACAGACTACTTTTATTTCAGTCCACCTACGAGCCTATGCGGTTTTAAATTTCTATAGTTTGTGTATGTAGGAGTTAAACTCTCAATATGCATATCTTGTTACTCCCGTATGTTGGAAAGCGATACTTGTAAATTTTGCAGTAGTAAAGTAATAATTTTAGTAAATTTAAAGGAATATGAGTAATATACAGTTTATCAAGTTCGATAATGAATGAAAAGGTTCGATTCAGATTCTCAACTAGTCTACCTAGATACGTTTTTCTGAACTGCTTTTTTAAATTTTATATCCTATTTTTTACATGTAATGTATGTATATTTTTAATTTTGTACCAACTTAGGAATGTATTTTTCATAATTTTAATTAACAATGACTTGACTTGTCCTATTTGCACATTGAGGACTAATGGATTAAATTAATCTAAATCTATTTATTTGGATTCTACGGAGACTTTAGCTTTTATAATGTTAAAAACACCACTTTCAAGAAATCAATAATATAATCTTTATTCTAAAGATTTTTGTCAATAAAAGAAAGCTTCAAACACATACGTTTGTTTTGAACATATTTCGAAATCAAAGTAAAACTATATGCATGACTAGAGTAGTACAATAAATTTAGAGTAATGTTTTTATTTTTAAGGCTGTTTTATATGAAAAATATATAATGCTGTAGTGTTACCAATTACAGAATTTTTATTTAATTACCAAATACGTTTCGGTACGTATTAGTATCTACTTCAGATCTTTTCTGTGGAGAAATTACAGTAATGTGGAGTTATCACAAAAGGAATCATTGAACAGTAATGCGATTGAAACGAAAAAAAATCATAACCAAGTAAATTTTGATTACACGCCTGAGTAAAAAAAAAAGAGTCGTCACAGTGGCATTGCAAAAAAATTAAAAACCACAAATTCGAGCAAAAACATCATGGACTCAGTGTTTTGGGACCAAAATGGCATCGTTTTGGTCTCATTTATACCTCAGTGGGAGACCATAAATGCACAACGATATTGTGAGACCCTAAAAAAGCTTAAAAGGAGCATTCAAAAGAAAAAGAGGGGAATGCTGACGAGAGGAGTGTGCTTTATGCACGGCAACGCCCGTTCTCACACAGCCTTAGCTACCAAGGCGCTCTTGGACTCATTTGGTTGGGATGTTTTGAACCATTCCTCTGACTTGACGCCAAAATCGATTGTGGCGTATTACAAATATATCGACGTTTAAAGCCAATATTATTTTTGATTACTACATTCTATTTTAAGAGCGTAAATGAGATCGTCAAGTTTGACTTGTATCATGACCAGTTAATCCATAATTCGGACCGATTAAAAACTCGTGAATTGTTGTATAAATATGGTGGCCCCCCCTATTATTTTTCCCTCGGGTTCGGAGTGCGCTTGCATGCACTGAGGAGCAGACGTCATGCATTAATGTTGGAGCACAATTCCTCTGATCTTCTAGAGTGATTTAGAATGCTGATCCCTTGGGGCCCATTGCGCAGTAGAGGCGTCGAATTACTAGAACTATCCCGCTGTGCCACTAAAAACATGAGGCGGCGAGAAACTTCAAGCTTAAAAACAGTCTTTTGCACAATATTTATAACGTCTCCAAAACCTGCTCAATCAGTAGTATTTTAATATAATAAAATAAGGACTTGAAATCGACGTGCTCCTGTTGATATAAAATGAAAATATTTTCTTGTTTCCAGTTAGTTACATAAAGTAAATTCATTCCGGTTTAATCCGCTCCAAGTCTTCTGGAACAATTCCCCCACATAGTCGCATTAATGGTTAATTTGCTACACGTATGGTAATTAACTGAAACACTCTCTCAGGTTTCTTCGTAAAATTACTTTCTGCTTTAATTTAAATGGGGAAACGCCGTCCGTGTGCTAAGCAATCCTCCACCTTGTCCGCAATTTTCGTAAACCTATACTGGAAATAAACGGCTTGCTTTCAACTAAGGCCGCTCATTCGAAGGAACACGATCTCCATTATACGGAAATAGCTTCTGGAGGCTTATAATTGAAAACAGCTTATATATGAAATCTTGTAAACCCCGAAAATCCCCGGTCACAGTTTGTTAAATTTATCAGAAAAATGTCCAATTTTGTAATTTTCTTTAAAATCTTTAATTTTAGCATAAATATTAAATTAATTCCGCAACATCGTTCACGTTTCGTAATGGATTATTTTTATAACCACTACTTTTCTGATTTATTTCTTACACAAATCCATTTATTTATATAGTATTTTAAGTAAACTGTCTGTGACGTAATTTTTTTAACATGTACAATATTTTACTAATGAGGTATGCGCGAGGTATGTGGACGTTGTAGAAACAAATAATCTGGACAAAAATAAATACCATGTGTTTATTGCCACGTCGAAATATTTCTCTGTCGATTGAACAAACAAATGAACTTAGAATACGCTGATATTCTCTAAAATCAGAACAATTGAATAATATTAAGCTGATAAAGCAACGAACGTATGTTAATTACAACCATTTTCAAATAATTTAATTAAGAAATGCATCAAGACTTTCCCAAAGGGTGTAATTTATCCGAACTGATTCTTTAATTATACACGTTGACGGATTAGTTTTTAAATACGTAAATTAATTTAAAATATCCTTCCAAATTTTTTGAAAAAAAGTACGCTTAATGACGTTGATATTTTGTACGTTCTTTCAAAATAATATTCGTATATAAAGTTAAAAAAAAATTTTTGTAATGTGAAACTATCTAGGTTCTACATAGTTATATCTAAGAGATAATTACATTAAAAATAGAATTATTTTCCCACATTATTACCCCCCACCCTCCCACTTACTTTAAAAGTATGAATTTTCGAAAAGGCTAATATTTATTTGTATGGGGATTTGATTTTTCATCACTAAGCTAATAAAATGAAATAATATTTATAATTTAATATTTAAGTCAATCTGACAATTATAATTTAATAAATAAACAGAAAAACAAATAATTTGTCACAATAAATGTGTATTTTTCTACTAAATAAAAAATTATTATAATATTACGACGTTTCTTCCACAACTTTGGGACTTCATCAGGTAACAGACTAAATTAAGAAAAAAATTATAAAATAAATTATATCTGTTAAATTGACAATAACATACTTAAATAAATTATTCAAATTTACAGATTTGAATTAATTTCGTTAAAATATAAATTATACAAAATTACTGTTTTAAATGTAGGTTTATTTGTATATGATAAAATTAAATGTTCAAATAATAATTTAGTATCATGGACTGGGTCGTATAACCCAAATGTGTTTTTAAGAAGGGAACAATGCTAAACTGAGTAACAATTATATTGTAAACCCTTTAAGTTAACAATGTAAATTTATGGGTCTAATTGAAAAAAATGAAAAATAATGATATGGAAAATATATATATCCATTCCATTACAATAATTATATTTTGAATAATTATCAAGCACGATGTACCAATAATTTATTGTTACCTATCATTCACGGTCTAAATTTTAGGATTAAATCTTAGGATATATATATATATATATATTGTAATATTCAAAATGTTAGGCGATTATTTATGCCCCACGTTGCGGTAGCCATTTTATGTAATAACCTAAATGAAAAGGTTAATTAAATTAAAAGATTATAAAAAATTAACAGACAAAATAATTTATTATTTATTCATTTGTGGCTTCCAAAAATTAAAACAATTACAATCAAATTAAGATCTCTTCTCTCAGGGTCTTCACTTGGTTTGATAATTAACAGAAAAGTGATTTAATAAACTGATTAACAATTTAGTTTAAAATTTACCTAAAAACAATATGTCGATAAATGAAAGAAAGCTAAATGTAAAGAACTTAAACTTGAACAAAATGAAAGATGAACGAAATTTGACTCTACCCTTTTAGTTATCGTTTACAAATATTATTATCAAATTTTTGGTTACTCACATAATGTCCGACTGGTACCAGCATTCTTTTGTAGCTTCAACACTACACTTTAAATATAAAATTTTACATTGATTCTAATTTACTCACGGATTTTACACATACGCTGTTGAAATTCACGTACTCATTTCTCAGGAACCTCGGATGATCCTCTCCTAATTTGACAGCTATCGGATGTCGGTTTCCCTCAATGCAAAATTGTTCAATTTTGATAATGAAGCAACCTTTGCTTCACCGTTGGCTAGTTGTTAGAAAATCTCTCTGTCCAACTATCTGTTTGCCTACAGGAACTCACGATTTGCAGAATTTAGACTTTTACTGTTTTATTTATCGATTTGGATCGAACTGCTATGTATCTCGGTGAAGATTTGTTTTAATGTCTCTCCTCTCGTGGCTGACCGTAGACGTAGACTAACTTTACTTTTGCGCGCACAATCGCCATTTCGGTTCTTCAACAAAGCAACAGAGCTCAGCGCTATTGTCGCTTTGGTCGCTCAATACCGCTACAATTCATTTACCAAAACAATTCAAATTATCTCTAATCAATTTAATGACCTAATTAACTATTGCTACATAAAAGCTTTTATCCTAAAAGCTCTGCTATGAAACGTGGTAATAACTTTAATATTGGAAATATTAACTTGTAGGAGTATAAAGTAAGTATAAAACGAGATAAGAAACATTCGTACTGAGTCATATATAGAATCGACGGTGTATCTCTGAGGTTTGAACTCCTTTATCCAAAATAGTGGACCTGGGTTTGACAGCAGTCTCTTTTGAATATTTTCTATGTGACCACTGAATTAAAAATTATTACTCATTACTGAGCTTTAGGATAAAATCGTATGGTCAAAAATAATATAATTGGAGGCTGTTATATCTTATTAGTATAACTTTTCTGGGACATAGGGCCTATACATATATACGCTTATTAACTGTTATCATTTTTCCATTACATTTTCTGAAATATTTTTATAAAACTTGTCCTTAATTCATATATTAAGTTTTTTGATTTATACATTAAATTTTTGTCTTTACATTTTAATTTCTGGTTTATTTAATTTGCTTCATTTTATGTAATACGCAATAAATTTATTTTATTTTTCACATTATCTACATATGAGCATAAATCGCTTTGTACTATCAATTGTTTACTAATGTAATGAAGAAATAAAACAAAACAAAAATTTGTTGTAGTTATCTGGTTCTAAAATCAAGAAATGAAATTGGAGGTAACGTTTAGGATTATGACGGAGCAGTGGCAAAAGTAGAGAAACTCTTTGGGAAATAATAACATGAAGAATCTCATTGTGAAGGAAAAATATTTCCGTTTCGGAAGAATAGTTCGCTGTAACGAAAATCATTTTGTGGTCCGCTGATTAGTTTTTAAGACAAGGGATACAGAATAAATCTGTAGCTCTTGCATGTGTATTATTTCGAAGTCTATAAAGAATTCCGTGAGTAAAATTAAATACGACGAACGTCTCAGGAGCTGTTAGGAAGAAACAGGGGACTCGGATACATTATGTCGAAAAAAGTTCCATTCGTATATTTTTCCTCTCCAATCTTATCAGAGTCGGTTGTGAACACGGAAAACTCTCTTATCCATCCTTTAAATTTGTAAACGGCAAGTTATTTATTTGAAATGGCTTATATTTCAAAAACTGATGTTCGACAGAGTAGTATGGGTTTTAATGAATTCGGAGAGAAAATAACATTTGATTAAACATGTCCTTTAAAAAGCATAAAATTGATTTTATTATGAAGTTTAGCCGTGAATTAGTTTTCCTCCTTTATTATGTGCCGCTTCTAGGAAGTCGGAGCCATGGAATCCAATTAAGAGCATCCCCGTATTTGATTTCCAACTTTCAATATATATTTTTAACTGTATAGAACTAAGGTGATTTTATAGCCTCTTTTTCCCGCGTCGTTTATCACAAAGTAATCTTCCGATGTAGACTGGTCTCTCAAGCTTAAAGACTCACGTCTACGAAATAAGGAGACAACGAAACGAATGGATCGTTTTGAATATAGGAAGCCTCTGTAAAGCTCTTCCTTAGGACCAATTCGTGAGTCACAAAGCTCTACTCAGTACTTATGGGGGTGGCATGTAATCCTCGTTCATATTAATTTGCTGACAAAGTAATAATGTAAAATTTCCCTTGAACAGAATATTTGACGTACAAGTGCAAGTTGTGTAGTTTTATGACGAGACATAAACTTCTGCAAGGTTGACGAAGAAATTAAGTGGTATCATGACTGAATATAACCAGGCAAATAAAAAAAAATACTGTCGTAGTTTGTAATGAAACAAAACAGGCAACCGAACGGCTTTCTCCTGACGCAGAAATTAATACATTGTTCTGCTGAAGATAACTATATTATTATTACAGGTTTCGTCGTAACGAAATATGTCTTAGGTGGTTTCCATAGGGGAAACATGGCGAGCTCAAATAAATTCTGCAATACTTCAAATAAAAACTCTCCGTGGCTTGTTGTCTTTAATCTATAATTCAAGTTAAAATTATTAGTGGTATCCGAAAAATAAAAACAGTTTCACCCTCTCCCTTTCTACAAATAAAGTCGCGACTGTTGCTAATCAATTAAGCGACATTTAAAACCGTGGATTGTACGCCAATGCCAGTAGTTTTTTCATTATTTGTACATGAAGCTCCGTTCAACAACCTCACATACCGTTTAGGGTTGAAATTATACTTAAAATAAATTTATAACACTATTTATTTGACACTGATACCGGTCATTTTGCATTTATTAAATGTTATTTCCTTACCAGCCACAACAATTTAGGTGATAGTAGAGTCTTACCCCCACAGAGTTATCCCCAAGATTGTAAGACACATGTGAAAACCCCTTATTTGATTATTTTATGCGTTTATAAGTATTTACATATTTTATACGCACCGTCCAATGCATACACCCCCTCAGAGGTATCCCTAAGATTGTAAGACACATGTGAAAACCCCTTATTTTATTACTTTATGCGTTTATAAGTATTTACATATTTTATACGCACAGTCAAATACATACACCCGCACAGAGTTATCCCCAAGATTGTAAGACACATGTGAAAACCCCTTATTTGATTACTTTATGCGTTTATAAGTATTTACAGATTATATACGCACAGTCCAATACATACATTATTAAATATAATTATACCTACTTTCCTTGGTATATATTCCATGGAAGATGAATTAATTCCAGACTGTCTTTAATTTTGAATAGTTTATACTAAAACATAATGCCGACGGAATTTAAAAACGTGATAACCCGGTTTCAACACAAATCGTGTTCATCGTGTGCATGTTATATTCCCCTTCCCTTCCATCGAAGCTAATTGAGCCTGATATTGAACCTTAAGGACATCAGAACTGACATCAGGCAACCTCAAAACGATGAATCCAACACCAATCTTAATCATTTCCTTTCATGTCATTTTCAACATATTATTTTTTCAATACCGTCCTAAGCCGATGGTTTTGTATGTGCGTCAATAATGACAGGTCCATTACCAATCATCATCACCGTCATAATATTTTTTTTTCAATCAAACCCATTCCTGAATACTATGGGAGATGATATTGAACATAAAAACGACTGGACTGATACCAATCAACTTAGCAACCCTCAAAACAATGGATTCACCACCAATCTCAATCATTTCTGCAATATTTTTACGTGTCACTCCCTTCACACAGAGACAATTCCAAGATTCCGAGTGATGGTTGCTTCAGGTTTCGTTGAAGTTTCCCCATACGTGTGTATCGGATCAATTATACTCACATATACATTTTTGCAGTGGTAATTTCGTTTTAAAAATCGTTATTCTACTTGTCGTGTTTAAGTAAAATCCTCAATCTCGGACTGTGTAACGATAACGGTTATTGATGGCGGACTTGCGTTGGAACGCATTCTGTCCTGTTTGAAAGAAACAAAGGCAAAATAAATATAATTTAGACTGATCAGTATTAACAAGTAGGAGTCTTTCTATTAGGATTCCAGGGAATATATGCAAGCATACAGCAATGAGGAGAAAGCAGGAAACCTATAGCGCTCACTTGGATAAATAGAAGTTACTTGAGGATCTTTGAGGTGCAAGGTCGGTCGTGATAGCGCTCAGCCTGGAGAGCTCTCCATGTCTTTAGAGCTTTCATCACAATGGAGAGGAGGGTCCATTATTATTTTGTCAAGATGCATTGATTGTCAATACGGCTACGATGGGCTCCTTTTTGTATACTGTTGAGATTGAGAGCGACAAAGAACACCACGTTAGTTTAATGACTGCTTAAATAACCGTCTAATAACACTCATTCGCCATGTATCCGAATAAAAAACTCAACAAAGGAAATATTTTTTTTATCTCACGAAACCGATAGCCCATATTTATTAAATATTAACTGCAGTTTCATTTATGAGATAATTCAAATACTACTGGGATTTAAACTGAAGCCAGAGTTTAGGGTGTGCAAAAATTACGCTTGAGTGTATTTCCTGTATGTTTAACAAAAAAAGTCATCGTTTTTAAATATTGATATATAGAACAATAAGTTACTTTTAATTAATATAATTCAGGCTACGCAAAAAAAAATTAAACTTCATGAATTTGTCATTTTAGATATTTATATGATATATGTTTATGATCACAGAAGTTAAATTTTAATAATTATTAATTATTACTGAACTATGTCGTTGGTGCATCATAAAAATGTGGGAAAAAAACTTGTGAACAATTAAGTCACGTTTATTAAAAAAGAAAAAAATTAATTTCCTTACACGAGGAAGTCATACGTTAAATTATATTTTGAATTTCCTGCCTCCGTTTGTCAAAAATATTATATTGAAAATATAGTTCAGTGGTACGTTTTCGGCACACAAGGAATGAACTTAGCATCTTCTGCTGATATTATTGATCATCCACGGTGAAACCAAATTAGTATTTGGTGCCATCTGTAGTTAAATAAAAAACGAGACTTATTCATTAATACGTGTCTTAAACTCTCAAGGTTTCCGAGCTCCTAATTCATCTTCATGACTAAATGAGTCTATCGCTGTAATTCTGCAATTGGTAGAACGTACATGTAAAATAGAATTTTAATGTGAATAAATATACATTGTTATATAATAGTAGAAATATTTCAGGCTGATTAACTTACAAAATAAATATTTTTTTACTTGAAAAGCAAAACTTCACTCAACCGCTATCGTTCCAAGAATAATTTAATTACATTATGTAATGAATATAGCGGTTCAAATTAGTTTCTACATTTTTTCGATTCATTTTTAATTAATTTCGACTAATGTATATTGTCATTATTATTTTATCTCCCAAGGTTAAAATAAATTTTTTATATAAATTTCATCAAAATGTTTACTAGTTGATAATGTTTTGGAGCTTTCGGATTGTATCTAAGTATTTTACAGGATTTACTGTAAAACATATACGTAACAACCAGTGGAACTCATTATTGAATTTAAAATGCAAATAAATCAATGGACAACATATTTTCACTATTTGAAGGAATGCTCAAATTTATTATGATAAAATAAAAATTAAAAATTCGGTTAATTAAATTTTAAAATTGTATTAATTGAAATTGCCATTCCTTTCATGTACTGTAATACACATCAATTTGGAAAAGTGCTGAAAATTCCATCACAATTTTAATTTAACATATATTTGGATTTGTTAAGTATGATAGAAGAAACTGACCAGAACCTGTCTATAATTTTTTTAAAAAATTATAATACAAAAGTATTCTTATTAAGCGACATAAAAAATCATTGATGCAAAATATAAAGTATTTCTTTATACCCTGATTTATCAGTCAAAAATTAAACAAATTCCACAAGCATTTAGTAAGGTCCGTAATGAAATTATTTTTTTTTAGATGGGAACCTAGAATTAAAATATAATATATAGATAAAATTATATTAAAATTAATCTTTAATCCTGTCAATATAAAAAGTTCATAGATACAGTATATCCATGCGTTATAATTATTTAACGGAAGCTGTCGTCATTATTCTTCAACATATTCGTGTGCTTTGAGGCTGACGATGAATATGTCGAACAATAACGACGAAAGCTTCTGTTAAATAATTATAACGAATGCTGTATGTATGAAATTTGATATATTCACAAGATTAAAGGTAAATTTTAATATAATTTTTTACCTGTTTTAAATGTTTGGATGTAAAATGTTAAAATTATTAAACCTCACATGGAACGATAACACTTCGGAGTTTACATTATTAAAAATTTCATTCAAGATTAAAATTCATGCGGTGAGAAGCAAAATTATATTATTATAGTCACCTAAATGTTTCCATAATTTTGTCCAGAATAATTAAAATCATGCTCTCTCTGTGAGACGGTATATTTTGCATCTATATTTTAGGTTTCCACATAATTTTTTTCGATATGTTGATACGGCTTTAGATGAAGGCTCCTTGAATCAATAGTTGTGGAAAATATAGTACCAGTGTTCAACATTTGACTGAAAAACCAGATGTGATAGAACTGTTGAAAATAAAATAATCAATTCTATATAATTTAAATAATTTAAAAAATCTAGTTAATGTAAGAGCATTGGCACAACGTTCCCTTAAAAAATAAAATTAGAGTGAACAATAGTAACAGAACATTTAAATCAAATACAGACTTCCGTCAAATCACATCACAATTTTTTATATTTATATTTTCATTCCCTTTGTCAGAATTTAGATTTTTTAATTACTTTTTAAGATATATCACTTCTTACTGTTGCTTAAATTTATCGAAAATTGATTTTTCAGATTAGGCATTTCTCCAAAATTGTGATGTGATTTGACGGAAGTCTGTATTTGATTTAAATGTTCTGTTACTATTGTTCACTCTAATTTTATTTTTTAAGGGAACGTTGTGCCGAGGCTCAATGCTCTTTTTTAAATTACTTGTAACAATTTTCCATTCCCGGCGTGTCTCTCAATTGTGTACTGGTCTGCTACAATTAAAACTATTCCTCGATTTTTCAATTAAAACTGAGTTAGTCGTGGTGAGTTCAATTTAGTTTGTAGTCCTATTCGAAGACGGAAAAAACTTTTGTTGTGTTGTAAGGTATTCTCAGTTATTTTGTGCTTAGAGGTACAAATGACGCCGTAGTTGAAAAAGTGTCCCCCAGTTCAACTGCTGAGGCCTCGTGAATGTAAAGCGAAAATCTGGGTACCTTCTCCTCCCCCCTCCCACCCCCCGCAATCCGTCCATCAAACAAGAAACCGTGAGCAATACTGACTGATATTTTATGTTGGCGTTGCGATCGGCAGTGATGTTTTTGAGCCGGAACAGTGTCGGCCAGGTTCTAAGCTCGCCTTCCCCTGGGAACCAAGTCCTGCCAAACTTTAGTGTCGTTCGATGGGAAGACTTGGAATTAGGTTTGAGGGGAAAAAAAAAACTTTAATATTTGTTCCCCGCGATGACGGAGGCAGTTACAGGCACTCTGTATTGATCCGACCACTTGTACGGACCTGTCACGCTGGGAATATACTGCTTAACATTCTTTCATAAGTCGATTAATTACTGTCAAAATTACTTAAAGCGATTTAAAAAGTTTCTTCGCGAAAATTAAAAACATTCCGCGAATAATCTTCTTCTTAAACAACGGAAAGTTTGTAGAACCGTAGAACAATAATCACACGCTCTAAAATAAAGGCATTTGCTTGTTAAAATATTCCTGTGTGTGTGTGTGGACAATACGTTGGGATAATATAAATAAATTATTTATACATTAATATGTATATTGTGATGAATAAATAGTAAGTGTCTGACTCGGGAATAATAGACTTAATTATTTATAAGAAAAAAGTCCCGTCTTCAGCTTAAATAAATGACCCGGCAAGTTCATCGAACATTTCACTATTCTCCAGATATTTAAGTTTCTTTTCCGTAACAGCACGCTACAATCCTTGAATCTCAGGAGTCACGTGGGTGTGGACCACCCACCATTTATATATGTTCATACCGCTTAAAAAAAAACATAATTCACAACTATCAATTATTTATTTTAATTTTACAATACCAAATTTTATCGTAATCTTGTTGGTCCTGCCTTGGCTGTTAGGCGACCTTCATAACAGATACAACATACGTCACTCTGACGTCATCCAGCGTGCGAACATTCTCCCCCCAAAAACACGTTCGTAGAATATGCATAAAATTAGAATAAAAACACTAATTTCAATAAAAGTGGCAATTAGTTAATGATTACATGGTAACAATATTCCATAACATAATATTTAACATTGATTTTATTCATTGACCATTCCAATCATTTATTTAAATATTTTATTAAATAGCGTCCCTGGTCTTTTTAAGAAACTATGAAAATAATTTTTTTTAGGGAACAGGCTACATGAGGGTAATCCACGTTGAGCAACTCCCGTTTAATAGCATAGGAAGGGATTTGAAAGGGGGGATGCGGAAGGGTAGAGGAAGGGTTAACTAGGGCCCCCGGGCTATATTTTAAGGATCCTACCCGGCAGTCGCCTAGAGAAATGCAGGGAAAACTCTAGAAAAACCTGCATCAGGTAGGTCGGGCATTGGGTGCTTGTCCCATGCCCTTCCGATAGCGGGAGAGGAGTTTGCTGTGGGGACGCAGCATTCCCTTCTCCGTGCCTCTATTGGTTTAGGAGGCAGCTGGCCGACTATTCCAATGGGAATAGCGGACAACTCTTACCGTATGCCCAAGATCTGTGACCCCGGAACATAGACCTCTCAGAACAGGCAGAGGTGCCTCGGCTTGTGGGAACCTTAGTTCATAAACGGAGAGGAAAAGGTATCCCCAAAGGTAGCCCCTTCGTATTTCTCCTACAAAGTTTTGCCTGCGAGAGATCATCCCTCGCAGGTTACCTGCGAGAGAATCCTCTATGAAAAGAATACTTTTTTTAGGGCAACAGGCTACATGAGGGTAATCCACGTTGGGTAACTCCCCTTTAAAAGAATTTTTTTTATAGGGCAAAAGGCTACATGAGGGTAATACACTTTGGGCAACTGCCCTTTAATAGCATAGGAAGGGATTTGAAAGGGGGTATGCGGAAGGGTAGGGGAAGGTAGCCAAGGGTTAACTAGGGCCCCCGGGCTATATTTTAAGGATCCTACCCGGCATTCGCCTAAAGAAATGCAGTGAAACCTTTAAAAGAATACTTTGTTTTTTTAGGGCAACAGGCTACATGAGGGTAATCCACGTTGGGGAACTCCCCTTTAATAGCATAGGAAGGGATTTGAAAGGGGGTATGCGGAAGGGTAGGGGAAGGTAGCCAAGGGTTAACTAGGGCCCCCGGGCTATATTTTAACGATCCTACCCGGCATTCGCCTAAAGAAATGCAGTGAAACCTTTAAAAGAATACTTTGTTTTTTTAGGGCAACAGGCTACATGAGGGTAATCCACGTTGGGGAACTCCCCTTTAATAGCATAGGAAGGGATTTGAAAGGGGGTATGCGGAAGGGTAGGGGAAGGTAGCCAAGGGTTAACTAGGGCCCCCGGGCTATATTTTAAGGATCCTACCCGGCATTCGCCTAAAGAAATGCAGTGAAAACTTTAAAAGAATACTTTGTTTTTTTAGGGCAACAGGCTACATGAGGGTAATCCACGTTGGGCAACTCCCCTTTAATAGCATAGGAAGGGATTTGAAAGGGGGTATGCGGAAGGGTAGAGGAAGGTAGCCAAGGGTTACTAGGGCCCCCGGGCTATATTTTAAGGATCCTAACCGGCATTCGCCTAGAGAAATGCAGGGAAAACCCTTGAAAAACCTGCATCAGGTAGGTCGGGCATTGGGTGCTTGTCCCACGCCCTTCCGATAGCGGGAGAGGAGTTTGCTGTGGGGACGCAGCATTCCCTTCTCCGTGCCTCGATTGGTTCAGGAGGCAGCTGGCCGACTATTCCAATGGGAATAGCAGACAACTCTTACCGTATGCCCAAGGTCTGTGACACCGGAACATACACCTCTCAGAACAGGCAGAGGTGCCTCGGCTTGTGGGAACCTTAGTTCATAAACGGAGAGGAAAAGGCATCCCCGAAGGTAGCCCCTTCGTATCTCTCCTACAAGGTTCTACCTGCGAGAGAATATATTGATATTTCTCCTTTCGTTATAAAATGCGACTGCGAGTATTCAAAATCTTTCTCACTTGCAAATGCTCGTTTCTATAGTTCTACTGCCTGCGTGAAAAGGTTTCGAGCCTTTATAAGTATTTAAAACTATTTTCGAGATTCGCAATACATTCCACAGTCCAGCATTTTAAAATACAGTTAGCTACTTGAATATACATTTGCCATTTATCAAATTTGTCAGATACCTAAAATTTGAAACATTGGCGTGCTGGGTTGTGACGTCACTTTCGTGGCGGAAAAGATACTCCGCGCTTGTATAGTAATAATAATCTTTATTTCCATAACTAATTTTCTTACAAGCTGAATAGGATACGTAATATTAGATATTTAGAATTTTTTGAAATATATAGGGTTTATTAAGTTCTCATAACTATAAATCCAGGTTAAAACTTATACCAGTAGTTGATTTTGATCTAGTAGCGTAGTTAGGAATCTTGTAAACGAAAAATGGGTTAAATTTATTGTGTTCTGGAATCTGGAAAATAACGTGAGACTGGACGAAAATCCAATTTTTTCCCCTTCAAATTCCCCTTTACTTTTGAACGGCGACGTACAGTCATTTGGTAGGAAAGCTGTTTTCCTAATTATTTCTGGCAGAACATCAAAGTAAGCGGTACGAAATGCGCACAGCCGCACCTCTAGACGGTGAAGCGGAAGTGGATGAGAATAATACTCAGTTGTTGGAAATTTTTAACGAAGTTCAATTGTACGGTCTCCTACGTGGTGTCTCTAATTGGCAGCATTTTTAATGAGACATGCTGACGAGTGTGAGCCCGGCGAAACTTAAAACTTTCCCGGTGTATTGATATTTTAGTGTAGGTGAGAAATGTTTAAACTCCTCATTAAGCGTGCTTTCAGTAGCGGAATATAACGAGACCCCCATAATACGAAAATTCGTTTGTGATTCGCTGCAGGTTCAAGTGATAATGGAAGAAGAGACGAGGAATTTGTCCTGCCGGTGACAATGGAGAAGTTATTTCAATGGCTGCGGTTTTGTTATGCTGGGCCTTTTTAGAAGATGTTTCGGAACAACACTGAAACACATAGGACGACTTTTGTTTCGCGTCTGGCTGCAAAATTCGTTTTTCTGCACTTCGTATAGGTTTGGCGTCTCAATGGTGAAGTTTTAAATGAGCAGCAAGTTTGATTTTCATAGCAACACATTCTCTTTGCGTTATATTATATCCAACATCGAATCAGAATTTTTCTATTTATAATACAGGTAGGAAAATTTTGCCCTTTGGAAATTGCTTCTTAACCTTATAGCATTCCAGCTGCAATGTAAATCTGATGATGGTGTAAATTCTAGGTAAATTTTTAATTATTTAAATGGAAAGTGAAGCGGCCTTTATGGATTTCAAAGACTCATCAGTCGCTAATGACCACAAAAGTTAACGAAACTATAAATAGAAAATCAATTTTTAAAATATTCAGTGACACCAGAACATGTTCCGTTTCTAAATTGTGTTTTACAACTGACAATTAATTTAAATATAAAATAAATTATTATCAAACAGGAAAGTTTTAATATACAAAGAAAAAAATAAAGAATTTTTTATACTATTTACAAATATCTTTTTCGAAAATGTAATGAATTCTGGAGTCGTTTACTGAAGACGTTTTATGTATTAATTAATTATAAATAGTGATCAATGAACATGTTTACCAGATTTTTCACTCTTTATTCTTAAGCGTTTCTGAAGTTTTTACTGTAAAATATTTTATTTTGTACATTAATACCTGCAAAAATTTTAAACAATGAATTTTACATTCATAGTAATTATATTTACAATCGTTTAAATTTAAAAACGAAGCATGTTGGGTTAAATTCAATTAAAAATAATAGCACTTGAAAAATTAAAAAAATAATTCTATTATGAAAGACGAAATAATTATTTGTATATTCGTAATTTACTACTCACTATTTCACAATACAAAATCAATTGATTAGTGGTATAAATACTTTAATTGGGCTTCTTGTTTTCGATAAATTTAATACAGCTCCGTAACCACTAGCCTAATTGAATAAAGGATTTTAAGAGACATTATAACACTTCCATCATCCTTACGTCTCTGACTTACAACATATTTGTTTAAAAAAATGTTCAGTTTTATAACACAAGAAATTTATAAACACGTATTGTTAATTAACTATAATGATCGTCGAATTCGCGTCGATAATTCTGTAATAATTTCTATAATGAAAAACAAGTAAACAATTGCAGCCGTCGCTCATCTGTTTTCAAATATTTACATCTCATGGCATAAAATATTCATTTGAGTTTATTCGGCGCAATAACTTTGTGAACCGATAAAATACACATGGGTAAATTATTATTCATTTGCATTCTAATCTTATTACTGATACATTGCAATTTCAGTACAGTAGTATAATTTCATAAATGTTTTCAATTCGAATTTATTCAATCGATTATAAATTACGCCCAGAATTTCACAATGGATTTTATCTGGGAAAAATTATAAAGACGTTAATATGAGATATTTTCGAGACCTGTTAGTAACTTTGCTGAATTTTAAGGTTTATCTCTGGAAAGTTTTATTTCAACAGCCAGCCTCTGATTTTTTTTCTATATTACAATACTCGACTGCCACGTTTTTATTATATCAAAAAACCTAAAAGAAAAAAAGCACAAGAACAATGAAGAGCAATTAATTTCCTGGCTTAACAATATCGAAACTAAAAGTATTGTCAGCAACTGACCAACTACTTCGTAGATAGATAGATTTATTCACCATTAGCCCTCTTAAGAGGAAATAGGATTCGTCACAAATGTACTGTAGTTAAATTACAATAAACATATAATACACAAAAACACACACAAAAATTCATATCTGTTTACATTTGTCTAGTCACTAATATCATACACACTTTTTATAGGATACACGCACACGACACTAATCACTTCCTGGTATTAATCTCCTGTCGCTAGGTACGGAGGGATGTCGTCATAGATATTTACTAAAACAGGAAGCAGAGGCAGGAAAACAGAACCACAAGGGGAGAAATTGGACAAACTATTTACATATTTATAGCATATTCGGCAATTTTGTAGGCAAGGCAGTTCAACGAATGTCAGACCGATTCAAAAATTCGTGTACGGAGTAATAAGTTTCATTTACAAGGAACGTTTTACACTCCTTGACGAATGAGTTGTAGTTGTTGATGTTCTTTACATGTTCAGGAAGGCTGTTAAACAGTGCGATACCGGAATAATGAACGCTAGACTCGTAGAGACTGAGGCTGACAACTGAACGGTTCCTCCGTGATTGTCCCCGTTACTTGCAAAAAGGTTCATGTTGCGTTTAACAAATTTTTAGTATTTCTAATACGTAAGCGCTAGGTAGAGTCAGAATATGAAGTCTGCAGCTTTCTCTAGCATCTCAACCTGATATCATTCTAATGGCTCGTTTTTGCAGTTTGAAAACATCCACACTACGAGAACAATTGCCCCAGTTGGCAACACCGTAACACATATGTGAATGAAAGTAGGCAAAATAGACTAGTGAAGCAGTTTTGGTATCAACTTGTTGCATCAATAGTCTCAATGAGTAACAAACAGAACTAAGTTTCCGCACGAGGCGATCAATGTGGAAGTTCCGTTTTAATTTACTGTCGACCTGCAAGCCGAGGAAAGTCGCATGATCTGAGAACTTATCCGTTACGATGTTGTTGGTTTCTGTTGTAAAATGAACTAACTTAGTTTTCTGTACATTGAGCGTTAATTTATTGGCGGCGAACCAACTATTTAGGTTTCTAGATGCAGTCTCAATCGTCGCATTGAGATTATTTAAATCAATGTCCGTAATTAACAAATTAGTGTCATCTGCGTATAAGACAGATTTTATAGGGTCCATATATTCTGGAAGATCGTTAATATACAAAAGAAAAAGCAGTGGACCTAATATTGAGCCCTGAGGCACGCCACAAGCAATGCCTGACAAGTGCACCTCACCAGCTTTGTTTTTTAAGGCTACCTTCTGTTTCCGATTGTTGAGACAAGAATCATAGAGTGCCTGACGTTGTAAAACTAACATTCCAATTCATCGCAATAAAATAAGGTTGCCAAATAAAAGAAAAATCCCTCGTTTCCAGATTTAATTTAGAAGATAATGAGGAACAGCTATGTTCGTGAAATTAAATGCTGCATAACAGTTCTACGAGTCAACAAGATTCGACGTAAAAGTAGCTCCATTTTTGCGTGACAGATTCCTTCTACTGGTCGTCCGAATCAATATTATAGCGTTGCATAAAACGATTTCCTTTCCGGATAAACTTCCAACTTTATTCTCATAACATTATTACACATGCTTCGCTATTAGTTGTTTAAACATGGGAGAGTCATTCACATCCTTAAGCACTTGGATGTGAATCATATAAATATTCCAAAATAAAATTACGCGTCGAGTATACGAATTATTCCACCGAGATTCTAAGACAGAACACCATTAAGTCGGGCGATACAGAACGGCGAATATTAAATATTTATTTTGCTACGTGATTCAATCCATCCAAATTTGGAATGTAAAATGAGATTCTGAGTTTAAAAGATAAATGACGCTAAATAACTTCAGAATTTTTTTTCGTGAAATTCTCGTAGTTTTCTATGATTGCGGAAAGGGCAAACGATCTTGAACGATTGTCTCATGATCAATCGCATCTTCCAGCCAAGTTTTCTCCTTCTGCTGCTCCGGGATCCATTCCACATTCTCGACGTCACGTCATCACATCAACACCAGGCTTTTCCTCTCGCCTTCAAGTAGCCAAATTTCAAATTCACATCAAAAGACACTCCTTCGTGTTCCCTGGTGTAAATAATTGGCCTGATAGTATCACAGCCATAAACCCATCTTTGAGTAATTTCTATCTGAATTTGCTGGAGCCCCGGCATTCTTAAATCTTACGACTAGCTAAGCTATTTAATAATCTCATACAGCCACATGGCGCTGTGTTTCATCACAGCATTCATGTTGGGAATCATAAATCAAGCAGCTTTTAATTTAGTGATATTGTGCCGTGTTCCCCTACCCCCCGGCGCTCCCGTCATACACCACGCGCATGATCATCCGGTTTCCTGTCCTCTGGGCAGTGGTACTGTCAAGGAACGACTTTGGAGCGCCAGTTTTAGGTCAGTTCACCCCAGCAGTTGTGTCTGGAGTTCTTTGCTCATTTGGAAATATTTTGAAGTTTACGTTTCCAACCTTAGTAATGAATCAAGTTACGATGAACCTCCATTTAATGAATAAGAAAGATAGCCAATTCAGACTAAAATGTAATAATGTAAATAGCACACAACGTTTATTGGATCCTTGTTCCTTTCGTCAGTTGCGAAGAAGAGCCTAGAGCGACACAACTGCACTTGTCAGTTGACAAAACGCAAAAGCGACGAAAACGCAACGACAATGGGAGAGCCGAAGGGTTAGCGTAACAATAAGGGAGCAACGCAATGGAAAAACGGAAGGTTTAGCGTAATAATACGGGATCATAGCAATTATTGAGTTTCATTGTGTCGGTTTGTACATTAATAGCTGTGATGTTTGATTTAATGTGAAGCATTTCTGAAATGAGTCTGGAATTGTACCTGGTGTCAATATCTAAAATCTTAGCATTTTGCCAAAAATGTATGTTTCGAATTGATATGTTTGGATACTACAGATTGTTTATCGTTGGGAAGTTTCATATTAGATATATGTTTTGTTTGCCCTATGTAGCAGGAATTACAAATAGAGCAACAGATTTTGTAAACAGCACAATGTTTGCTGTAGGTGTCAAGTGAGTCCTTGTGGTTTTTAATCAAGTGGTAAAGAGTGTTAGTGGATCTGTAAATGATGGATATTTGATATTCTTTGAATATTTGGATAAATGTGTGATGTTGAAATTTGTAATAAGGGAGTACGAGAAAAATTTGGCTTGAGGTGTTTGGGAACGATTGACAGTAGGATATTGGATTTTGTTCAATCTGCAGTTTATGTGTTTAATAATCAAATTTAAAGGGTACTCATTGGAGATTAAAATGTTTGGGACAATATTTAGTTTTTTTTATGTATCTTGGAGTTATAAAGTAATATATCTCTGTCTACAAGATTGTATACCATAGCTCTCTTTTGGTTTGGAGGATGATCAGAAAGATAATTCAGAACACGTCCAGAGTATGTAGGTTTTATGAACCAATTGGTGATAATGGGATTATTGTGAATGGATACAGTGGCATCAAGGAAATTAAGAGAACGGTTAAATTCAAGTTCAAGTTAGAATTTTAAGTTGGGATGATAATTATTGAAAGTATTGACTAAAAGGTTGATTTTAGAGGTTTTAACAATACAAAAAACCTCATCTACGTATCTGATGTAGGAAAGAGGTTGGACAGGAAGTAGAGAAAGACAAAAATTTTCTAAATCTCTCATGACTATCTCAGCAAAAAAAGGAGTAAGGGGGCTTCCCATGTGAGAAGTTTTGATTTGATTATAGTGAATCTGATTAAACTTGGAATAAGTGGAATTGAGGATTAGAACTCAATAATTGCTATGTTGCCTTATTATTAGGCTATGCCATCTGTTCACCATTGTCGTTGCTCCCTTATTGTTACGCTAACCCTTCGGCTATCCCATTGTCGTTGCGTTTTCGTCGCTTTTGAGTTTTGTCAACTGAAAAGTGCAGTTGTGTCGCTCTAGGCTCTTCTTCGCACCTGAAAAAAGGGACAAGGATCCCAGAAACATTGTGTGGTATTTATATTATCACTTTTTTGTCAGAATTGGCTATCTTTCTTATGCTTTTCAATCGGAAGAATTTTTTTTCATTTTGAACCTCTAATTAGTTACAGAGGTATGTCACGTGGCACTCTCTTTCATGGGCATATTGATACTTTACTATACATAGCTTACTAAGTACGTATCGTATTTCTGAATATACTAATTTTTGACTTCAGCACGCCTTCCTTGATTAATCCCTGCCTGGTATCTTCACATTTCTGGTACAAACTCGTACACAGAGAAGAGCCGGTAAAGTATATTTCTATGGAATGGCCTCAAGGGATGCACTTCCAGAGGAAGTTATTGTTTGCACCTGAGCAACACAAAACGAGAAGCCAGCATTACATCCCATTGATGCATGCGTTCCACAGCCACCGACTTACATCCATAAATATTTTAAATCGACGTACGAAACTGTCGTATCAGTTGGTTTTTCTTCAGTATATTGACGAGCTTCCGCGATATATTCGCTGCTTGCAGTTTGAATAGTATGACGGAGAGTCAAATGAAAACCTTAAAAGTTGAATATTAAATCGAAAGTGGACGCCTGTGGTTTGTAAGTTGGTATGCGTTTTTTAAATAATGTGCCGGATGTCCCTTGGGTGGCAGAATAGTGCAGATGCGC
Source organism: Zhengitettix transpicula (assembly GCA_037074705.1). Classification (NCBI taxonomy): domain Eukaryota; kingdom Metazoa; phylum Arthropoda; class Insecta; order Orthoptera; family Tetrigidae; genus Zhengitettix; species Zhengitettix transpicula. The sequence goes on from CM073595.1 coordinate 8,210,530, forward strand.
AAACACCGGCGCAGAAAGAGTATAAATAGCAAACAACGTTCGGTGAATAGATTTTTGCAAATTAAATGTGTGAAACCTATAGATATATATCGCAGAATGAAGATCCTGTCTGGGGATGCCTGTTTGTCACAGCAGCAAGTATGTGAATGGGGTAGGAAGTTCGCAAATGGTGGGACGTCGGCAGCCTATGCTCCGCGCCCGGGCCAGGGACTTATGGCGTCCTCTTGGATCACTACACGCCGCGACGGACCAATGTTACCACCAGTAACACATACTCAGACCTCCTCAAAAATCATCGTCGGCCTACCATTAGAACAAAACGACGTGGATGGGTATTCTTCTCTAACATAACAAATGACGGACCCATACGGTTGCGACAATCGCAGACATGCAGTTTGAATGTCTGCTTTATCTTACCCTTGCCCCACGTTACTGACGTGATCGGACCCCTAAAAGAAGAACTTTCTGGGGCGAAATTTCATTGCTATGACGAGGTGCGTCAGGCTGTGCACGAGTGGTTGCACCGTCTCCGAAAAGAATTTTTTTTCTACGGGAATTCAGGCACATTCGAAGCGATGGCAGACATGCATTGAGCCTGGAGAAGACTATGTCAAAAAATGATACAGAATTGTTGTATTTGTGCACAATAAATATATTTTTTTTAAAAAAAATTTAAGGTTTTCATTTGAATCTCCCACGTATGTAGATGACAAAGAAAACACAAGTGCTAATAAAGTCAACACTTGACAAACACGGGATACTGAAAATGAATTGGAACAATCTTGGTTCAACAATGACACGTAGATGTTGTCCACCTGTACAGATATATGCTCGGTAACACACTAACAAACAATACACTGAATTTTATTTCTTAAATTTTCTTATAATCAAGCCGTTATTAATACCGCAAGAGAAGTATATTTCGCTTCGTTGCAAGTTAATTACTTTCTTTAACAGCCCAAAGGCTTTTTTTTTGCATTGCTGTGGTTCATATTTCTGTATAATGAAAAATGTTTCGTCTTAAAACATTCTGCACCGAACATATTTTATTTTACTTTAATCACATAATGCGTTTAATATTCATTTAATTGAGTAATGCATAATTCTCTTAATTATGGATATTATCACATATTTGTTTATTGTTTCCGCTTATTCGTCATTTACGAGTACGTTATTATATTCCCTAATAGAATTGATAAACTAAACTATTGAAAAATTCATATATTTATTCATTTATTAACGATATTGAAATTTCATAGTTGTTTTTGGTCCGATCATAATTCTATTTTCATAATCCGTATAATGATTTTATGTTGTTTGTTAAATACTGAAAAAATTGTTTTAGTTAAGCTATGATTTACATCACTGACCCAATTCCTAATAAAGTAACCTCATACCCATTCTTTTACTTGTCTATCTTAGTGTTTAGAGAAAGTTAGTGACACTTCATTCTTCTGCTATATGATCCATAAAAGAGGCAAATGGTGCCGTTGGAATTGAGACTGGTCCATTCTAAAAGGGTGGTGATGAACTCCCAGTAAAACCAGAAATTGCAGCATTCTACAATATACAGAGAATGTAATATATTCTTTAACAGGCAATTTCGACGTTCTGACTTCGTGAATTTAATCACAGTTAAATGCTCTACTTTACATCGCCATACTTCGCTTACAAATGAGGGTGACTTTTTCAAATTATTATTCATAGACGAATTTAAGTAATACACAAAATGTGCAGTATTATTTACAAAATTGAAACAATTTTTTTAAGATTAAAATAAGAAATTTGTTCCATACCTTAATTTTTGTCTCTAATGAAACGTAATGTACTTTAATTCCTCTGTTTTGATCGGTTTTTCATCTTCTGAATTCAAATACATTTTCAGAAAACAAAATGACGTAATATTGACATTAGTAAAATATCATATTCAACCAATTAAAACTATAAAATTTTACACATGAATTACTTTCGTACACAGACAAAAACAGTAAAACTAGCACGTTCAAACAGACAAAGTTAAAATTAATTTAGTGTAATAATACGAATTATGCGAATTTATTGAACATGTTTTTATAGTAATTAGTCTCTTGCGTTATTTTTTTCATATTTCTGATTGATACATGATAACGAGTAATATATCTAAAATTATTTCTTGAAGTGAACGAAAGTTTTAATATTTGGATTCCTGTGGCTCGGCTATTATCCCGGAAATAAATTAAAATGGAGGTATCTCACCCGAACATGAGTTTTACCCTGAATTCCCATATAGTGTATTGTAAAATATACCACTGTAAACAAAAAGTAAGGTGAATTTATTTATAAAATATAAAATCTTTATTTATTCTTCCAAATCAATTTCATCCCCTTCAAAGTAATCCCGTCCGATAAAACGCACTTTTTCCAACGCTTTTTCCAGTCCTCGAAACAGTCGGAATAGTCTTTTTCCGGTATAGCCTTCAAGACCTTCTTCGATTCGGTTTTTATCTCCTCAATCCTGTCAAAACGGCGTCCCCGCATTGGCCTTTTGAGTTTGCTGAATAGCCAGAAGTCGCACGGAGCCAAATCAGGCGAATACGGGGGTTGCGGAACGATATGAGTCGAGTTTTTGGCAAAAAAAAGTCGCGAAGAACCAATGCAGTATGACATGGTGCATTATCGTGATGAAGGAACCAAGAGTTGTTCGCCCATAATTCCGGCCGTTTCAGACGAACAGCTTCACGCAAACGACGCATAACGCTCAAATAATATTCTTTGTTGACAGTTTGACCCGGCGGAAGGAATTCATAGTGCACCACACCACGATAATCAAAGAAAACTGTCAACATGACCTTGATTTTCGATCGACTTTGCCTTGGTCTTTTCGGTCTTGCTTCACCTTTTGCACGATATTCGCTGGATTGGTCGGTGGTTTCAGGGTCGTATGCGTAAATCCAAGTCTCGTCTCCAGTAATGATGCATTTCAAGTGGTCCTGATAGTCAGACAGCAAAGTTTCACACACATCAACGCGACGCTTTTTTTCCAAAATATTGAGCGATTTTGGCACCAATCGAGACTTGATGCGTTTGAGACACAAAACATTCTTCAAAATGGTTTGGGCTGAGCCAAATGATATTCCAACACTATCAGCGAGATCTCTAATTGTCCATCGACGATTTTCAAGCACCAAATCTTTGACCTTTTGGACGTGGCCCTCGTCGGTAGACGTTGATGGTCGTCCTGAGCGCGGTTCGTCTTCAACGCGTTCTCGGCCCTCTTTGAACTCGTTGTACCGCTTATAAACGTTTTTTTTGTGCCATAGTTTGATCACCAAAGGCCTTCCGCAACATTTTCAACGTGTCCGCACAAGAATATTCGTTCCGCAAACAAAATTTGATGTATGTGTTTTTGCTCAACAAAATCATCCATCGCAAAAATCCAAAAATTCACTTTTGGTTGTTGAGAAAAACACGTGTAACTCGGAGATAATTAAACCTTTTAACAAACAGACGCTTGGCAAATATTATAGACAGTCCTGCCAACCTAGGAAAAAAAATCTGCCTTTCTTATACCCGGGAGTTTTAAATGACAATTTCACCTTACTTTTTGATCACAGTGGTTTAAGTTTTTCCGATACTGGAAATTTGCCAAAATCTTCAGGATCCATAAATGGTGTCTTAGCGGCGGTAATAAAAATCATAGTAATAACTGTTTACAAATAAATTTAATAAATCTAACGTAGCCATTATTTCTACTAATCAGCACTAAAAATACTAAGTTATAGTTATGCTTAGTTTAATATTTATTTAACTACGACTGTAATCTACAAAGACACGTGCAAGCTGGTTGGGAGTTAAACAGTTCTGAGCACAGTACTTCAGACAGAACCTTAAGTTGGTAATTAGCGACATAATTGACCTTTAAAACTACCCTTTCAAAGCTGGAACCTTAATCTCATCAATAATAACGACACCCTTAATGCTGATGTGCCGATGGCACGGGTTTACTTCACATTCAGACCTCAATTCTTATCATAGTCGCAAAGATGAAAAAATTGTAAATTATGTTTCTTGGTGAATTATTTTAATCAGTTACTAAAATCAGGCTTATCGACTGTTCTTCCAATAAACTAATGTGTTTCTAGAGAATGTCTAATTAAGTAAAAACTACTTTTTGTGACTAAAAGTAAAATCACTTAAGAAACATTCGTACAAGACGCAGATGCTAAAAAATATTGCCCATATATGTTTATGAATATGTCTTGATTTACGTAACACACAGTTTTAAAGACCCACTCCTTAGCTATAAAACCTTTTACGGTCCCTGAAAAACAGCCTCCGAAAGTTATTTCATAATTTTATAGATACTGGTAATTACTTTTTGGTCATTTTTATATACAAATGTAGTCAAGAAAAATTTATTTTCAGCAGGCCTTCGGATTCCACTTTGATATTCTTCTCTAACGATTTCCTCATGCTTAAAGTAAACAACTCAACATGGCCTTTGGCCTGATTTCCTTATTCTTGAATTAATTATTTTTTTCTTAAAATTATATATTTCGGTCGCTAACGATATTAAAGCCTCAAAATATTATGCATATTAAGTTAATAATGTCGTAAAGCCCTCAAAAATGCATTCTTATCCTTACAAAAATATCGCCTATTTCACAAAACTAATTTAGCCCGCGTGTACATTCGACTATGATTTTCTCCCATAACAAGGTGTCTACCAAGTATCCTCAATTTGCATATTCATTTGACACACTTGTTCATATTTTAGATATATGCATAGTAAATACTCGTAAAAGTCACAATTTAATTTACAAAATAATGCAGCGAAGAAACAGACATTTGCGGGTCCATTAATGATCAATTTATAAAGATCCAACCATTTTATTCTCAAACGAAATTATTATCACGAAAGCTGCGTGGCTGTAGGCAGTTCGTTGACAGACGTGTTCGGAGACTGCCCGCGGAATAAGTACTTTTGCCAAGTGGAATACATTAAAGCTAAGATTTTAAAAGGAAAGGTCGAGTAAAATTATCGGGTAGTATAAAACCAAAAAATTTTTGATAATATATTGTAGCTAAAACACACAGAAGAGGTTCTTTAATCTTTTTCAATAGAAAACATTTGAATTATTAAATGAAATATCAACCAAACCACGTTTCAAGATGACGCTATGTTAACTGGTAATTTTTTCCAGGTTTTGAAATAAATATAAGTGTTCCGGTAAGAAGTGTTTGATTATAAAACAAAAGAAAGCTATTCGTCCGTAATCACTTATATCACGCTTTACGAAACATTATTTCAGGACCTGGCTTCAATCAGTCTTCCGTGTTGACCCAGTGATAAATTATTAGCACCTCGTAATTGACAATCTACAGACGTCTCCTGTAGGCTACAGTTTTTGAAATATAATAAGCGTTTGCGGGTGTCAAGACGCATATCTCGGATTTAGTAACTGTTATAATGTAAGCATCAGTGTTAGAGATGTTATTTTTTGTCATAAGGAATTGTAGCGGGTTATAAGTTTTGTTGTATTCAAGAACGTAAACATAATTTTGGTGACCAGACACGTACATAGTATCAGTAAAGTTTTTTTACTACAGCTCGCAAACACTCGATGACATAAAATGTGACAGTTTGAACTCTCAAATATTTATTTCGTAGATTCGGTGATGCAACTACTTGTTAATATTTTAGAAATTGTATACTACAACAATTTTTTCTCATATTATTATTAGATTTATAGTCAAATTATTATTTTTAATATTAATAAAGTTACATTCACGTACAAATAATATGAAGTTTTGTTGAAACTGCCCACATGTCGGCATGTTCAAAGAATTCTGGTTATGTCACACATATATAACATACTTCCTTTATAATTTCATTACAGTCTCAAGCACGACTACCTAGTTATAACTTTGTAACTATGAATTCAAAGATCCATTTATGGCAGGAGTACGGTAATAATTAATTTGTGTTGAGACTTTTGACGTTTAGCCCGCAAACATCGTCATACTCTAGAAAGGTTAAGACTGAGGCACTTCCTGTGTAGATTTCCAATGAAGCATTGTAACTCTAACAACCTCAATCACTTAAGTACTAAGAAGGGAATTTCTCTCACTCAGACGGAATTTCGTGTGTCGTGACTAAATTTTCTAGGCAAGAGGATAGTCGGCCATCTGCCTCCTAAACTGGCCAAGGCATGGCGAGGGGTAAGCTGCGACCCCAGAGCAAACCCCTTACCCGCCATCGGAAGGGCGTGGGACAAGTACCAAATGTCCGACCTACCTGATGCAGGTTTTTCTAGGGTTTTCCCTGCATCACTTTTAGGCGAATGCCGGGTATGATTCTTAAACCATAGCCCGGGGGCCCTAGTTAACCCTTGTCTACCTTCCTCCACCCTTCCGCATCCCCCCTTTCAAATTCTTTTCCTATGCTTTAAGAGGGGAGTTGCCACTATGTGGATTACCCTATACATAGCCTGTCTACACCTAAAAAAAAAATCTGAATTTCCCGAGCTCTGAAGGAGGCTACCTTTCGGGATGCCTTCACATCTCTCTGGTTTTTGAACTAAGGTTCCCCCATGCCGAGACACCTCGGTCTGTTTTGAGAGGTGTAGTTCCGGGGTCGCAGACCTTGGACATACGGTAAGAGTTGTCCGCTATTCCTATTGGAATAGTCGGCCAGCTGCCTCCTAAACCGGTCAAGGCACGGCGAGGGGAAAGCTGCGACCCCGCAGCTAACCCCTCTCCCGCCACCGGAAGGGCGTAGGACAAGTACCAAATGCCCGACCTACCTCATGCAGGTTTTTCTAGGGTTTTCCCTGCATCACTTTTAGGCGAAATGCCGGGTAGGATCCTTAAACCATAGCCCGGGGGCCCTAGTTAACCCTTGTCTACCTTTTCTCAACCCTTCCGCATCCCCCCTTTAAAATCACTTCCTATGCTATTAAAGGGGAGTTGCCACCATATGGATTACCCTCATGTAGCCCTTTACCTAAGAAAAGAAAAGAAAAAAATTCTTTTCATAGTTTGTTAATAAGACCAGGGACGCTATTTAATAGAATATTTAAATAAATGATTGGAATGGTCAATGAATAAAATAAATGTTAAATATTATGTTATGGAATAATGTTACTATGTAATCATTAACTAATTGCCACTTTTATTGAAATTAGTGTTTTTATTCTAATTTTATGCATATTCTACGGACGTGTTTTTGGGGGAGAATGTTCGCACGCTGGATGACGTCAGAGTGTTACCCTAAAAAAATCCTTTTTTGATGACATATGTAATATCATGCAGGTAAAATATATATGTTACAGAAACTGGCCATTTTCATTTACGAGAAACCTAAAAAATCGTAGGCATTTTTTAGAAATCTGCCTCCCGTTTTACTACGAGGCTAAGTAATAAAGGGATAATTCGTGTCGCGGTTCCGTTTTAATATTTACCAACTTGCTAATGGAGCTGAGGGTGCGCGTGGGAGTGTCGAGCGTCCGCCCACGCACCGTCCGAAATAGACGACTAAACATTCGAATAGTAGATAACTCCGTACATGTAAAACCTGAACCTTTTCCCTCCATTCATGCGTGATTCTGTCATTGTCTGCTTTCCGCCTCCGCCTCCGCCCTGTTATACACCCATTATTTCGTGTATCACGGTCAGATGATTAGTGAATTGGGCAAACGGCCAAATGTACCATGTCACTGATGTCGTTAGGCACAACATTGCGAACATTTTTGCAGCGATTCAATACAGGAAACATCTCAGCACCAAACGAAGCATCGGGCCACATCAAACCACATCTCATTCCGTGACGTAATAATTTGGTTCTTTTTTATTTCGGTTGGAACTCTGGACAAATCTAACTTTCTCAGAAATTAATTATATCTGTATCACAATATAATCGGACGCAATAAATTCAACAATGACGTTGACATATCTGTTACTTCTGCTGCAAGTAATGTAATTAATTAATCGCGATACATCTACGTAAAAAAAATTAAAATTTGAAACTATTATGTCATTTAAAAGAATAAAAAGGTGTGCGTGGTGTTAATGACTAAAGTAACACGCTTTCACTCTTCGGAAAATATATAGACTCATATTTTATAGGGTTTGCAAGCAAAGCCATTAAAATTAAAATATTGCATTTTTTAAAAAAAATTAATCATCGTAATTCAATAACGGACATTTAATTTTTTTAAAATAAATCAGTGTAAAATGACAACGTTTTCGTGTGGCAGTTTTGTGTACAATTATGTACGATATTAACTTATTTGGCAACTGATTTAAAAAATAAGTCGTTTTTTTAAAAAAAAAAAACGAGGTGTAAATAGTAAAACATTGTAATTCAAAATCGGACTTTTTTTAAGAAAAAAAAAGTTTAAAATGATAACGTTTCGGTATGTATTTTCATATTGTGGCTTTATTGTATAAAATTATGTACGAAATTAACTTATTTGGCTAAGGAATTAAAATAGAAAATTTTAATTCGTTTTAAAGAAAATAGGTGTAAATAGTTAAACATTGTAATTGAATAACGTACATTTATTTTATTTAAAAAACCATAACGTTTTTGTGTGGCAGAATTGTATAAAATTATATACGATATTAACTTATTTAGCGAAGGAAATAAAAATGAAAATTGTATTTTTTTAAAAAAAAAATAAGAGGTGTAAATAGTTTAAAAAAATGGAATGAATGTTATCGAATTACAATGTTTAAGAAATCAGTTTAAAATGAGAACGTTAAGTATGGCGGTATTGTATAATATTAACTTATTTAGCGGAGGAATAAAAAATAAAATAGTTCTTTGTTAAAAAAGAGTTGTAAATAGTGAAACATTGTAATTCAATACCGGTCTTTTTTTTAATAAAAATATGTTTAAAATAATTACGTTTCGGTGTGGCATTACTGTATAAAATTATATTCGATATTAACTTATTTAGCAGAGGAATTAAAAATTAAAATTATATTTTTTTAAAAAAAAAAGAGATGTGAATATTGAAACGTAATTCAATAACGGACATTTATTTTATTTAAAAAATCAGTTTAAAATGATAACGTTTCGGTGTGGCAGAATTATTAACTTATTTAACAAAGGAATTAAAGTAGGAAATTTTTATTTTTTAAAAAAGAGTTGCAAATAATAAAAATTGTAATTCAATAACGAACATAGATTGTTTTAAAACAATCAGTTTAAAATGAGAACGTTAAATGTGACGGTATTGTATAATATTAACGTATTTAGCGGAAAAATAAAAAATAAAATAGTTCTTTGTTAAAAAAGAGGTGTACATAGTAAAACATTGTAATTCAATAACGGAAATTTATTTTATTTTTTAAAAAAAAATCAGTTTGAAATTATAACGTTTTGGTGTGGCAGAATTGTAAAACATTATATACAATATTAACTTATTTAGCGAAGGAATTAAAATAGAAAATGTTTATTTTTTAAAAAAAGAGTTGTAAATAATAAAAATTGTAATTCAATAACGGACATGGATTTTTAAAAAAAAAATCATTATAATGAGAACGTTTCGGTACGTATTTTTATATTGTGGCATTATTTTATAATATTATATACGATATTAACGTATTTAGCAAAGGAATGAAAAATAAAAAATTGTTTTTTTAAAAAAAAAGGTGTCAATAGTAAAACATTGTAATTCAATATCGGATATTTTTTTAAAAAAAAAAATTAAAAATGAGAACGTTTCGGTACGTATTCTTATATTGTAGCATTATTGTAAAAAATGATTTACGATATTGACATATTTGTTTCCATATTATTTTAATTTACAGTTCCAAATTTACTAAACAAATTGATTTTTAAAGAACTAAAAAAATTCAATTTCATTTCGTAAGAAATGTAATGAATAAATAATTGCGGGGTTCGCTCACATAACGTTCTGCATTCTAGTGAAATACTTACCAGCGATGGGCAACCTCAGGAAAATAAGTTGCGGCTTCCTCTGTTGCAATGTTTGTCCAGTGATGTAGCCAGTTATGCAGTTATGAGACGCCTGTTTCTCTCGTTTTTTGATGTGTTCAGGTACGTGTAAGAAACAATCTAAAATCTCAACACGAAGAAGCTTAGCCAACCTTTTCTCTATCATTTTTTTATATACTGTTCCCCCACCTGAGACAAACGCGACCTGGCCTAGTTGGTAAAGTTGCTTTTGAACAGATTGTCGTGAAATTCCAGCTCAAGCACGTTTGGTGTTTTATGCCCACGTATGTATTGAAATAAAGTTCATACTATCGAACCCATAAATCACGATTAACAAAATACTTCAACATTATCTATTTATATATAATAATTTCGGTTAAAAAAATGACCTGTCACTTTTTTTGAAAAATTTCACTAGAATTAAAATCTGTAATGTAAATTAGACAATTACCCGTTTTTCAATTCACTTAAAAACATCAACAGTAATTGTATTTAGAAAGTATTTCGATGGGGCTCAGATTTAAACGCTATAAAACTTAATTAACAGATTTGGATAGGATAATCTCGAAAGGGCCGGGAATCGATCCCATGACCAACGCCTTTTACGCGGTCGATCTAGCCATTAAGCTACCCTCGTCGACTGACGTTCTGTAACAGTTATGAGATCTACAGAATAATCTCACGATAAGTCTTTGGCTACCCTCCTCTGCCCTTCCGCATCCCCCCTTTCAAATCCCTTCCTATGCTATTAAAGGGGAGTTGCCACCATGTGGATTATCCTCATGTTTCCTGTTACCCTATAAAAAAATTAAACCCATTGGGACAGTCGGCCAGCTGCCTCCTAAACTGGTAGTGGCACGGAGAAAGGAATTCTGCGTCCCCGCAGCAATCGGAAGGGCGTGGGACAAGTACCTAATGCCCGACCTACCTGATGCAGGTTTTCTTGGGCTTGTCCTGCATAACTTTTAGGGGAATGCCGGGTAGGATCCTTAAAATATCGTCCGGGGACCCTAGTTAACCCTTGACTATATTCCTCCACCCTTACGCATCCCCCCCCTTTTAAATCCCTTCCTATGCTATTAAAGAGGAGTTGCCAGTAAAACAACTGTAACACCTTAATAAATCCACCCTCAAAAGTTAAGAAACATTCTGTTGTAATAATAAACCCGTGACTGATACAAAAATTATTTTTATACGTAATTATAATTTAATCCGGCAATTTTTAAGTTCTTGCATTATCACTCAGATATATTTTTATGTTTTTATATTTAAACAAAAGAAAATATATCGAGTGTATTTTAAAATGCTTTAATTTAAACGAAAATAAAATATTAAAGGGATTGAGTACTTTACTGATTATAATTTCTTAGTCAATGAACATGCCTTGTAGAAATAAAAAAATTTCTTTGTTTGGAATAATCAATCAACAAGCGTTCCTTATCCAGTTGATTTGAAAATATCTAACACAGTACACATACTAATTAAACTATTAAAAGACGAAAAACATTATACTCTTGAAAACAATTTTTATACTGCTAAATTTGTAAACAAAACGTGTCAAATTTAAAATTGTAATTCTAAGGTTATGTAATATATATTGACGTCGTTTTATATGATTTTTTTTATAATGGTTATACGTTGAGAAAATTATGGAGTTTCTGTTTCTCTAAAATATAACAATGTGGCAATTATTATCACAGGTTTTTACTCTCAATTTAAGCGGCAAAACGATTGTTGATGTTAAAATGGAGCCAGGTGTTCCTCGATTTCAATGAACTACACCTATACTCAATAAAGTTTTAATGGCCTATCTGTGTTCGAATTAACTTTGTTTTCCAACTACAGAGATTCGGATTAGCAAAGTTTTTTTTTTGTCGCGTTCTGGGGCATTGTAGGAGCTGGTGAATAGACCACGTACATTTGCGCGTTCCGAAAGGAATCTTTTTGCTGAGGCCGCTTTTGGGGAGCGGTAGTTACCACATTCAAGAAATGTCATTGTTTCGCGCCAAATTTTATGACTCGCGGCTTTCTTTCTGAGCGAATAAAGGCTGATACGAGTGGCGGAGTTTTAAAGGTGTGCCTTCAGGCTAAAAAGAGATTATGTTCTCACAGAAGATATACGTTTAGAAAAAAAATTACACTATAAATACATAGAGGCAACTGCTATGACAAAGTGAACCCATTCACAGGTTTGTGTAATAATTCCAATCCCAGATGGTATTTTAAATTTCGCGTATAAATTGTTAGCTGTATCCAAACTTCATTTATTTTAAAGGGCATCTGATATTATTTATACTTATATTGAATAAATTTATCATATTTCCCTATCAGTAATTTAGAACTGTAAGATATATCTATATAATAAAAAAGGATGTATATTTGTATGTATGTATGTATTTACGTTGTTCTTTATACAAATTTTATCGCGTGGACAGAATGCAACAAAAATTGGTATACGTCTTCTGCCAAAATTGAGAACCGGTACTGTGGGGGTGAAAAACCCGTAGAATAAACGTGGAAATAATTATAATTGAAATAAGTTACGAATTAGTGTTAAATTACTGCGCGCCAAGAGACGGTGACGTCATTGGCAAAACATTGACGCATCATATAAATATAGTTCTGTATTTCGTAATGAAATAAAGCAAAAATATTTTTATTAATATAAAGTATACATGTGGAAAGAATTATAATTAAAAACCGTGATCATTAAATATTAAATTACTGCGCGCCAAGAGACAATGACGTCACGCGAGAGAGAGACGTTACTACGCAACGAACAAAGGAAATATTTTCTTTATTACGAATGAAATAAAGCAGAAATATGTTCTTTAAATAAAAAGTATAATTTTATACAGCAATACTCCATCGAATGGTAATAAAGAAGAATACGAATTACTTTACCATCCTTGGGGGAAAATGTAAGTTAATTTTCGCGCTGTATTAGTTGTGAGTCTAGCTAACAATTTCATCAATGTAATATTTCGTAATGTATGAAGACTGAGTGACGATTATATCCTGAAATACTCAAGGAATATATTTAAGTATTCAATTAAATACTTTTTCGAGTTTATATAAATAAGTACACGAGCAACGCCGGGCACCCAGCTAGTTTATTAATAAATTTGTCTCGGTTGAGCACCAGGTTCAGTTTTCGAGTTTATATATAAATCTAAACCTAGTGCACAATTATCAATTATCAGCAATTTACAACCCGGAAAGTTTAAATTCATTAATTGTAAGATATATTTTTGTTACGTAAAATATCACTGTTTCTTAATTTTTAACGGAGTGTTATACGTCTTATTGTATTGATTACTAACTCATAAATAACTAAATTTTATTTTATATTTAATTTGATCCATTGGTATGTCAGAAATAATTTCCCGAGCCGAGGCATTGCTATCTTCGATTTAACCCGTAAAATTATGCCAAAAATGAGATATTCCTCGTTTGCTTTTGACCGAGGGAGTCGCATACGTATTTTCATTACTGTAATTGTCGTTTCAGGAGCTAGCAAGACAGACAATTTGAGTGATGGGGTCGCCTAAGTATTTTATTTGGATGCAGTTTGAACACAATTTTGGCTGGATTGTTAACTTTCACGGAGAATCGATTTTAATTCTCGTTTGAGGTTCCAAATTGTAAGATATCTTATTACTGACTAGCTGGGTGCCCGGCGTTGCTCGTGTACTTATTTATATAAACTCGAAAAAGTATTTAATTGAATACTTAAATATATTCCTTGAGTATTTCAGGATATAATCGTCACTCAGTCTTCATACATTACGAAATATTATATTGATGAAATTGTTAGCTAGACTCACAACTAATATAGCGCGAAAATTAACTTACATTTCCCCCAAGGATGGTAAAGTAATTAGTATTCTTCTTTATTATCATTCGATGGAGTATTGCTGTATAAAATTATATTTTTTATTTAAAGAAAATATTTCTGCTTTATTTCATTCCTGATAAAGGAGAATTTCCTTTGTTCGTTGCGTAGTAACGTCTTTCTCTCGCGTGACGTCATTGTCTCTTGGCACGCAGTAATTTAACATTTAATGATAATGGTTTTTAATTATTATAATTTCTGTATTACTGTATTACTGTATTACTGAAAACAAATATTCTTTTTATTCAATCAAAATATTTCTGCTTTATTTCATTACGAAATAGAGAACTAAATTTTTATGATGCGTCAATGTCTTGCCAATGACGTCACCGTCTCTTGGCGCGCAGTAATTTAACACTAATTCGTAACTTATTTCAACTATAATTATTTCCACGTTTATTCTAGGGTTTGTCACCCCCACAGTACCGGTTCTCGATTTTGGCAGAATACGTATACCAATTTTTGTTGCATTCTGTCCACGCGATAAAATTTGTATAAAGAACAACGTAAATACATACATACATACATACAAATATACATCCTTTTTTATTATATAGATTTCGATGTTCGGAAGCAAGCGAGCAGGCTTAACCAAATCAACATGAGTTTAGTGGTTATTGCCTGCCGCTTCCGCGCGCCACCGGTGACCGGAGACCACATTGTGATCCCCATCTGGACGTTTTAGTTAAATAACAGTGATGTAAATTGCCGCGCTATTTTTTTCTTGCATGTACAGAGACAACAATAAGTTTTTGCTTTCACCGAAAAGTCTACAAAAGACTCTGAGACCGTTTTATTTTAAGTGTCATAAAATCAAATTGATTTTTTATTTGTTGTCCGTTTGAATAATTTAATTTTTATATTTTTCCTAATAAAGTAAAGTAAAGTAGTAGTGATCAATAAGTTAGGGTTAATTAATTTGCCCCACGTTGTGGTAGCCATTTATGTAATAATCACCTATTTCTATCTTAATTAAAATAATTAATAATGTATCAAAAGAAAGGTTAATTAAAAGAAAAGATTATCAAAAATTAACAAATAAAATAATTTGTTATTTTATTCACTTGTGGCTTCCAAAACTAAAACAAAATACAATCAAATTAAGATCTCTTCTCTCAGGGTCGCAACTGGGTTTGATAATTAACAGAAAAGTGATCTATAAACTGATTAACAGTTCAAAAATAAAAATTCACCTAAAATAATATGACGACAAATGAAATAAAAGAAAGCTAAATGTAAAGAAACTGAACGAAATCTGACTATTACCTTCCTAATTATCGTTCACAGATTTATATAGGTTTTGTTACTCACGTATTGCCCGTCTGGTACCAGCTCTTTCTTTTGTAGCTTCAACACTACACTAAAAATGCAAATTTTTACACTGATTCTAACTTCCTAGCAGATTTTACACAAACGCGGTCGAAGTGCACGTCCTCAGCTATCAGGAACCTCGGTTGTTGTCTCCCCTTTCTGGTCAGCTAGCCGTTGCCGGATCCCTCAATGCGAAGATTGTTCAATTTGTGAAGCAAACTCCTGCTTCCACACAGTAACTCGTGATTTGTAGTTTATGTTTTCAGACTTTACTTATCATATGCAGTGTCCATACTTAAACTACTTTCTTCTCGTCGCAGATTTTAGGCTTTTTTGTTTCTCCTTGCTCGACCCAGGCTCAGTTCAAAACCTTACTGTTTTTATTTCTCTATGTGGACCGCACAGCCACGTATCTCGGCGAAGACTTTTTACTGTTACACCTTTCGTCGCCGACCGCAGACTGACTTCCTTTTGCGCGCGCAGTCACCATTTCGGCTTTCCGACAAAGCAAAAGGAACTCGCCGCCATTGTTGTCTTTGATAGCTCATACCGCTACAATTCAAATTATACCTAATAAATTTAATGGCCTAATTAATTATGGCTACAATATATATATATATATATATATATATATATATATATATATATATATATATACCACAAATTTATGTCTAACGTATTATCTTAGTTTGAAGCTATTTTTTCTCTATATTCCAGTAGTAACTGACTAGCTATCTTAGAATAAATTTATTATGTTTCATAAAAAAAGTTTTCAACATATATCGTAGGGTAAAATCCTTTAATTAATTGCGTCGTTATATTATTTTCATTCCGTTGGTCACCCGTGTGTCTTCCCGTATATTCTTCTATTTGTCTGTAGCGCAATACTCTATTTTTATCTGCTTTATAAAGTGGCTAGTACCGTCGTTTTATATTAAATATATATATATATACCTGTTCGCTAGATTAATAACTTCTGTGAGTTTCAAAGGTCAAGAGGGCTGAACCGGCAGGGCACGGAAGCCGATAATGAAGATACTCTCCCACGAATGAAACCCATTACACATCATTCACTCACGCAACGAAGTATTAGTTGGTCTCCTCACACAAATTATTTACCTTCATACAAATTAATGAACAGATTCTCCACTTCGGAGTGAGGAACAAAGGGAACGTAGGCGTGGTCTCAATCCACGTTTCCATAAATATGCTATTGGGGAACGAAATGTTGAAATGTAATTATTAAATATGTCTGTAACATATATTGCGTTTTGAACCAGTAGAATTTATCCGAACGCTGTGTAAACTAATTCTCACAGTAATAATAGCAATAATAATTGTCCGGTTCGTATACCAAACACAAATTCTCAATTATTACTATTTTACTTACTTATTTTTTTGAATAATGTTATTCTTGAAACTAACTGGATCCGAAAACCAACATATTGAGGACACGTGATTCATTTGTTATCAAATCATCCAGTATACCACAAAAAAGCTGTGATATTTAATCTGATTGATAAATTACGAATACCACAATGAAAATTGTTCTTCCCCATTAAACTTCATAAATAAACACAAATAAAAAAGAATTAATAACAGTAAATATAATACTATATTTTAGAAGAAAACTAATAAAATTAAAGGAATAAGGACAAAAAAGTACTTAAACAATTGATGATATAATCGTATTATAGTAAAATTATATTAACAAATTTAATTTTATCATCCTTTAATCCAATAACAAACTTACCATTTTGTCTTTAACCTATGTTTATAATTTTACAAGTAAAACAACGTAATGTTGTAAGATAGAAAATTAATTGTGGTCAACATAATTGTGGAAAATTTTACATAGGGCAAACTAAACGTGTTATCGTAATTGGATTAAAAGAAAAAAATGATAATTTTGTCACTCTTTCAAACAAACTCATGCTTTTTGTCTAATTTATGTATAATGATGAAATTTTATATACTGAACAAAATTTATTAAAACGTCATTTATCAGAAATACTTTAAACACATTTAATTCACATAATGATACCATGAAATTAAGTAATATTTATAAGGAATAATTTTTTAATATATAACAGATATATAAAACTTATTTAATATAAATTTTAAGTTGAACAAATTTTGACTGATAATTACTTTATGATTGGTAACATTCATTATTAAATTGCAAGAATGATAATTTGATTTTAAATACTTTTTTTGATTTAAAGATAGAAGAATAAGAAGAAATAAAAGTTGTAAATTTATTATATAAAATAGTTTGTTCTTTTCGTCATGTGTAACAAAAAACTTTTGTTACCTTAGGTACTAATAATGACGAAAGTACAAAGAATTTTAAAATATCTGTAACTAAGTGCATTTAGTTTATTTAATTTATATTAATAATAAAAACAGACGAAAATTTAGATATGTTTTACGATATTCGTAAAGATATTTTTTCGATCAAATACTTGTTATAATTACGTAATTACATAATGAAAAGTCAAAGTAAATTTATAATACTATTTTTTAACACAAAATGAACATTTATTTTAGTGTAGTTTTACAAATATTTACATATGAACGTGTGTGTACATCGCCGATACTTCAATGTTTATTATAAAATAAATCTTTTATTTGTGTAATAATTTTACAATTCCTGCCACCAAACCTTATTTTGCTTCATTTTCTCCTTCTATATTGAATGAAATAATATTAAGTTAATTTCTATGTATCAAGTACTCTTTTTACTCTAAATAAATTAATAACAGAGAAACAATTAATTACCTACAAGAAATGGTGTGGCAGCTAAAATAAATAAATCGTCGAGGTAATTTCCCGTATAAATTCGTAATTATTTGAATTTAAAAACAGTGGAATAACGTTTAATATGTATAAAGAGATTAAAGTAATATCTAATTAATTTATTCCCCATCCTTTTGCGTTTTGAACTTTGCGAATTCTCTCCACAGGAAGTTTTTAATCGCTTTGAGGCTCGTTCATTTTTCAGGCTTGCGAAGGTGCTGGACACGCACTAAGTAAAATATTACTTTTTATTGTCGTGAATTAATTACTCAGATACCAGGTTGCGAGATCCCCAATAAATCTTGAATTTGGGAAGTTTCAGGAGCTTTCAGATGTCTTAATCTGGATTCTAAATATCAAAATTTTGGACAGGAGTCTGTTTTGGACCAAGTGTCAATACGTACTCACAAAATCTAGGAGATTCATCTGTGCCCTTCTGTCAAAGTTGCACCAATACAATTTGCAAGGTTTGACTATCGGTCAAATAAAACAGATTGCGAAAATGAAATAATGATAAAAACGAGTTTCAAGCAGTAATTATCATATGAAAGCAAAGCGCATAAAAAATCGAAACAGAGATGTATGAATTTTATGGCACATCTGCCCCAGCGTTGTAAACGGTTTATAATTGGGTTCATGGTCTGACACCCGCTAGAAATGATCAACAAAATCTACGATGTATAGATAAGTGAACGACGAGCCAAATTGAGTAAACTTATTGCTTCCACAGGAATAGTGACTTCAATTTAGTACTAAAATTCTGTGTAAAAGTAACTGCAAGATTGCTACCGCGTATACATACAGTGACGAATATACGCATTTCGTCGAATCAATGACTGGATTGACGCCTTTCCGTCGCAATCCTGACGAGTTTCTACGTTTACAGATAAGAAGATGATGTGACATGGGTCCACCAGTACACTCCGGAAACAAAAAATTGGAAACTGGATTTCCGCAGGCAAAACGGCTTCAAAGAAGGAGAAAAAAATTACCATGTTTTTTTTTGTAATGCGCGCTTATTTATCAGAAAATTCGGACAGCTGTGTCTTTAGAACTAGGACTTATGAAGTGTCAATATGGACTAAATTATCATAAAAATATTAACGATAAACGAAGACAATTAATTATGCGACGTTTTTGGTACGCTTTGACGAAGTTTGCAGTTTCCCAAAAAAATGCTCAGTTGGAAAACCTTCTTTCTGGACACCTTAGAAACGTTGGATCATCACTGTATGAAATTTATCTATCTGAATGGATATAATGAATTAGATTAGATTAGACTTTATTAGTTGCATTAGTCCTCTGCTGAGGAAATAGGACAAGTTAAATTGATATTACTTACAAATGTATAAATGAGATATACATAAATACACTAGATGTTGAAGACTATGCATAAATAGTGGTATGAAGAATTTGAAATTACTTAAAATAGTCAGGGAGAATATAAGGAATAATACATACCTAAATAAGGGAGAATAAGCTAGGATTACAGAACATTGCACAAGTAAGAAATATTAAATATTATGTAAGGAATAAAAAATAATTGTAAGCTGAACTTCACTTCACTAATAGCACTAAAAAATTTTCCAAAAATAACACTGCACTTCACAAATAACACTTCCATTTGCATAACAGATTCTTGTACTGATCAGCCTTCAAAGTGTTGAAGAATTTATCTGGCAGATCTTCTCAGTGGCTGGAAATCTCGTGCGGACGAATAAACAATTGTGAAGTATCAGTTGGACATGCAGACAATAAACATTTATATTAGTATTCCATAAATTAACCACTATCTTCTAGGGAACTAATGTGAGTTTGACTCAAGCCGATTTACAAATTCGTTGCATTTATTAATAAATACGCTGTAACTGCTTAGGTTTTTGATGCTAAGAGGAAGACAATTAAATAGCTTTATTCCTGAATAATGTACACTTTTTTCAAAAAGTGAGAGATGATGTTTGTCTGTCCGTAAAGTCGAGCGGTTCCTGGTATTATATTCATGGAATTCCCCGATGGTAACAAAAACACTTTGATTACATTTTACGAATTGTATAGTTTCGAATATGTATGCATTTGGTAACGTTAATATTCCAAGAGGCTTTGAAGAGAGGTCTACAACTTTCTCTGTCATTTTTGCCACATAATATTCGGACCGTACGTTTCTGTAGTTTAAATATTTCCGCAGAGCGAGAAGAAATTCCCCAGCTCGTAATTCCGTAGCACATGTTTCAATGGAAATATGCACAATATAGCAGTTAAAGTATCTACTTGTTGCATTAATAATGAAAGAGAAGTTTACTTGTTCATTCCATCGTAACTTTCCGCCAACTTGAACACCGGAGAATGTTGCATGATCAGTCGCTAATTCAGTGTTGTTGTTACCGGACGAAAACTGAACAAGTTTAGTTTTCTGTAAGTTGAGAACCAATTTGTTTGCACTGAACCAGATATTTCATGACTTTTTTTCCAAGTGTTTTGTCGTCGCTACCGGTTGTTGTTAAGTTGGTGTCATCGGTATAAAGAACTGCTTTTATAGGTTTGATGCAATCTGGAAGGTCATTTATGTACAAAATAAAAATCAGAGGTCCAACAACCGACCCCTGCGGGACCCCACAAGTTATTTCTTTCCAATCAGAGACAAATATTGCCGTCATTGTTGTCTATGGCGACTGTTTGGTGCAAGGTAGGATTTGAAAAGTAAGGAAGCATTTCCCCTAATTCCGTAAAGCATCAGTTTATCTAGTAAAATTTTGTGATCAACCACGTCGAATCATTTGAAGAGATTTGAAAATATCTTCTAGAGAGTCCTGGATTGATTGTACGAAATCGTTCATAGCGCTGTTAGTGGGTTTATTTTTGTGGAAGCCATGTTGTTCTGCTCAGATGATTTTATGCTTTTCTAATAAATTTACAACTCGCTTTTTCTAGTATTCTAGAGAAAATTGGAAGGAGGGAAACAGGTCGGTAATTCGAGATATCAGTACGCTTTTTAAAAAGTGTAATTACTTTAGCTACTTATAAACAATCCTTTTAAGAACGACGAATTAATTATGTGTTGAATTATTTCTGCTACAGCTTCTGCGCATTCCTTAACGAGTTTGCTGTTAATACCGTATATATCGTTTGAATGAGAACATTTAAGCTCCTTATTATATTTAATACGTCACCCCTAGTTAACGGTAATAAATATATTGACTGATCGGCCCTTTTGTTCGCGTTGTTAAGAAGTTCGTGAACGAAATTGTCTTTAGGTGTCGTAACATTATCCAGGTGTTGTTTATGTACATTAACAAAGTAATAGTTAATCGCAGAAGCTGATCCCGTGTTTGAAATGATTTTATCGTCTTGGAGAACACAGATTTTCTTTGTATCAACTCTTTGTATTCCAGGCGCATTATAAATTACATTTCATGTGACTTTTATTTTATTATCTGAATTGATCATGTATTTCGATGTAGCAAGTTTCCTAGCGGCGACGAGAACTTTTTTGTAAGTCCTCCTGTATAATCTAAAATAGTTTATAGACTGAGGACTTGAGTCGTTTGATTTTGACAGTTGAAATAATGACGTTCACTTTTATCGTCTTCTAGCAATTAATAGTAAACTTTTCATGAAGTTGTTCCGATTCCTTACCATCTATGAAGGCTAATAGAATTTTCAACTGTTCGAAACGTTGAATGAGTTATTTCCGTTTTTCCCGTGTGACACTTTCTTATTGAAATTGTGGATTAAATTTCTACTTGTGACTAGACATCAGTTAGTCAGTATTAAAGGGAAAATTAGCGTAAAGCACAGTAGTCGTCACACTTTGAAATCAGTTGAGCAGATAATCACTGTTATAACATATTTCTCCCATGAGGAATTATCTGAGGTTACAAGAGCGATATGGTAGAGAGCGACACTCTATTGAAATCGCAGCCGATTACTATTAAAGCGCACCGCTGGCTGGGTGACTGTTAGCCATCCGCATCACAAAGTTGTCCATCAGCGAAACGAGAGCTAATTACGATCTGGCTGTGTAATTCGACAGCAGGCAGTCATCTTCATTAGAGTGCGTAATTGCTGGTTTTATAACCCGCTGCCCCAGGTTTGCAAGGTACTATTTAGCCTCCCTTCCCGACGACTAATTGAATGCGTTCCTGCAGAATCACTTTCGGAACACAGTGATTACGAATAAAGCTTTCGCGTTCAAAGTTGTCTTCGGAGCGAAACAACTTCTTTCGTCTGTGTAATTTACAACTTTCGGGTTATAGATGTGTAATACGTAATTGTACCGTGACGTTTGAAATATATGATTTTACTGGTTTTGTGTTCTAAAACGCGTGTGTGCTAGAAGTGAAATAAAACACGTTCATGAGGAGTTCAGTTTCATTATTTCCATAAGAAAGATAGTAATTAAAAATACAATATTCACTTTTATCAATTTGTATGGCTGTCTAGAGTAGAAATCACGAATCAGCTTCATTTTAAAAATTTCTTGATGCGGGCGAGGTAATTACAAATTTTCCCCTCCTCCGAGAGTCAATTAAATATGTTTCCAAATCTGCAAAGACACTCCTGGTTCTGACTGAAACTCGAAAATGGTAATAAAAATCCAGCGCGCAGCCAACAGACGCGTCAACATTTTGTGACGCAGACAACCGACAGCGATGCTTCCTTAAACTTCTCAGAACAGTAAATATTAACGGTTGATGAATAAATCGCAGTTCCACTACGGAACTTGAATCATTTTAAATTGCACCTCATTTCATCTTCATTTCAAAATTTATATCACGTCATTATAATACTCGGAATCCTATTCATCTATGAAAGTGTATAAAAAAAGCCAAATAGTATTGAAGTCTTTGTGAGAGAGGTAAGAGAAAAAGAAAGAGTTTTGGTGATGAACGATGGTTCAACTGTCTGTGCTTTTAGAAACAGTTGTGTTTGGCAAAGGAATTTGCCTGCAACACTACGGATTTGTAACTTCCATATTTTGAAATAACAGTTTAGAAGCAGCTTTGCTTCTTCATGCTTATAATAAATTAAGACCGCGTGTGGGATTACGTATAGGTTATGCTTAGTAAATCCGGTTCCTTCCAAGAGATTGCCGACGTAACGATATTTCACGTAATAAGCTTGTCTTTGACACCCTCGCGGGGCATTCTGGTAGAAACGCAGAGAAAGATAAAAAATATTCGAACTTGCAAGTTCTTCGAATTTTATTACGCGAACCATGGAATTAGTGGCATTCCTACTTTTATTATGCTGCTCCTTACTCATAGATGTTTTTACTTCTTTTCGCCTTACATTACGAACAGGCGTGATTATAAATAAATCCATGCCAACTGTCCGGAATAATTATTCGAAACATAAACTTAATAAAAAAAATGTTTACGAAGAAGTTCATAATGTAGTATCGCCAACGGGAATTATTATTTAACAAACGTGATCAGAAGTTTATAGAACCTACTATTTTACAAATTCGAAACTGATTTATAAATACTTTTCCATGAAGAGTGTGTCCCAGACTGTATTTCTGTATAGCATATTCGTTGATTTATCCTACTAATCAATTAACTTTGCTCTCACTATTATTTTACTCAATCCACACAATTATTTAAATAGACTTAATATTCTAGTGCAAAAAATACAAAGTGCATGATTTAATCAGGGAAAAAATCGAACGATACTAAAAATGTTTGCAAATCATCTTTAAAATGAGCATTTTCTGTTACCCAGTGTGATTTTCTGACATTAATAATCAAGGGAAAGTGTTTTTTTCCGGAGAGAATAACTTGTAAAGAAAACAATAAAATCTGCGCATTAAATAAACAGCATGACTGCGATAAATTCATGGTGTTAATCTGACACTAAAGCCTCGGAGTTTAATTTTTTTTCGTACTGGCGGCAATGTTCGCGGAAAATGATCTAAAATAAGAATTCTCTCGGTTAAACGGCTGGAGCAAAGCCAGATGCTTAACGCGTTTCAAGCAAGCCCCATATTTCGCGACTCGCCGCAATCCGCACAAAGCAGCCTTGCTGAATTTACTCTTAAATTTAAAAGACCCTTAATTGTGAATTCGGCTGTGAGTGCGTCTAATATCCTATGGGATGGGGCATTATTTATTACATGTATACTTAGTCGGAACGTTCCTCACAGACTTTCCTTCCTCGACTGACAAGTAAGTCAAACTTCTGTATAAGAAAAATATCCGTCAGTCACTAAGGAGGCTGAAAATTATGTATAGAACTCTACACGTAATGGTTCCATGTATTATATATATATATATATATATTCTATTCAATCAAAGATTATTTAACTCATACATATCTATAACCTGCAACACGCAAAACACCTTTTTATCGGAATATTTATTTGGTTCCGATTGGCTAGAAAATAGCCCCTCCATTTAAAATATATGCTCATTTATGTGTTTGAGTCAATCATAGATTATTTAACTCATACAATGTACAAAATAATTCTCTCTAACCTGAATGCAACACGCAAAACACCTTTTTATTGCAACATTTGTTTGGTTCCGATTGGCTATGAAGAATAATAACCCCTCCATTTAAATTATATGCTTATTTATGTGTGTGTAAATGTTCTAAATATATATATATATATATATATATATATATATATATATATTATATCAAAAATTATTTAACTCCTGCAATGTACAAAATAATTCTCTATAAACTGAATGCAACACGCAAAACACCTTTTTATCGGAATATTCATTTGGTTCCGATTGGCTATGATAGAAAATAACCCCTCCATTTAAAATATATGCTCATTTATGTGTTTGAGTCAATCATAGATTATTTAACTAATACAATGTACAAAATAATTCTCTCTAACCTGAATGCAACACGCAAAACACCTTTTTTTGGAACATTTGTTTGGTTCCGATTGGCTATGAAGAATAATAACCCCTCCATTTAAATTATATGCTTATTTATGTGTGTGTAAAAGTTCTAAATATATATATATATATATATATTATATCAAAAATTATTTAACTCCTGCAATGTACAAAATAATTCTCTATGAACTGAATGCAACACGCAAAACACCTTTTTATCGGAATATTCATTTGGTTTCGATTGGCTATGAAGAAAAATAACCCCTCCATTTGAATTATATGCTCATTTATGTGAGTGTGAGTGTTCTATATATATATATATATATATATATATATATATATATATCTATCATTATTTAACTACATTTAGGAAATAAGACAATCGAAGTTCAGGGGTTGTAATAATATATCATTGGATAACAAAGAATAATAAAATTATTTTCTTTTATTATAAACCACCTCTTACCGAAACTATAATTTATTTCAAATAATTTAATTAACAATTGCAAATTTGCGTCTGTCTCTTGTCGTTATTCACTTATTAAATCAAATTATTTATCATTTTATTTTCTTGAAGCTGACAAATAAAACCTCTTCTGTCAGTATTAGTTACAATAGAAACCTTTTGTGTTTTTTTACGTAAAAAATAAATTTCCCTTTAATGGGCAACTCTGTTGTAACATTAACGGACAAATTTAAAGAGAAGACTGGTTTTTCCGAGGGTAAAAGTTGAATCTGCGAACATTTGGTTGCCTTAAAAATTACAGCTATCAGTCGATTTGTTAAAAGTTAAATTGTCATCACATTATCAATGTTACAGTCAAATACTCGCAAATCGATGGTTGTAATATAACTTTTTCTATATATTCATAATGATTAAATTTTAAATATTAGTATAAAATAATAAAATATAATAAGTAATAAAATACTAATCTAGAGCCAAAATTTCGTCATTTCTTACCAACGGAAGCTTCTTATGGGTGAGACAATATATTTTTAGACATAAATAAATATGTATTATCACGTAACTCAAACCCATATTTCAAGTTGTAACATACCTTCCTTTCCTCTCTTCGTTTTTATATATATACATATTATTTCCGACTCAGTTTTTTCCATATTTCCAGATTTTAATCAAGTAAATTATTAATTATTTACTTTTTTATTATATGAAGAACAGGAATCACGTTACAAGTAGTCAAGATTCATGAAATAAGGGTTCGATCGCATCTGAGTCAAAGAAGAGTCAGACGACGTTAATTTCATTCCTACTTACGTATTTGTGCTCTCATTTCTTGAATTAATTATGTATTTTTTGGTCAATGGAAATAAACAAAAAAAATATGTCAGTTTCAGAATTGAAATCTCAACCTACCGATTCTTATCACGTGTCATCTGTACCTGATTTAAGCACATTTTCATGAATTTTCATCATTATCACCTTCCTCAAAATTAGACAACTGGGCAGTCGATAAATGCATGATTCCATACCTGTAAATTTCAATTACAACCCTGAAAAAATTAAATATCTTTATGTTAGTAGGAGAAAAATTATTTACTTAATGAAAATACAGCTGCCAACTTGTGCTTCAGTCGTAATGAAACTCATCCCGTCGAATCGGCTTAAGTGGTTTCTCGATTATAGGCGGACATCTTGAGTGGTCCACTTCCGGCTGTGAAATCCAAGGCCGCTGCTGTCTGCGCCAGCATATTCATCGCCTTCAGAGTGTTCCACTGGTTACCCGAAAGGCATCCTTCAACTTTCAATATCTTGGACATATTGCGCACATCGAAAGTCGCCATCCGTCAGGACGCCTTAGTAGCACCACTATGAAGAAAACCAATATAAGTTGAAATATTCATTTTATACATTACAGCACAGATTAGTGCTGTTGTGCAATTTCTAATTCAATAAATAAAACAAGACGTGAAGTGCAAAAATACCTACGGGCCTATTTAAAGAAGCTGGAAAAAATATCGAAACAATTGGAATAGTAACACATTTCGTTTCGTTTACCTACAAACGATATAATGATTGAGCGTGATTTTCTATTGATTAACTTAAAACGATACTTTATATGAAATGATAATCATAAAAGTTATTATGGGTACCAGAAGTTAGACGCAGTGAGTTGACGGCTGGGTAACGCCCGTGATGAAGAACGATCACCATTCGATCATCATCATTTGGTATTCCACTGGTTCCCCAAATCCTAGAGGCATGTGCTGGATTGAATTCCTAAAAGATGGTGAGGGTTACTTCTTTCACAGTTCCCCATAAATAGTCAAGGAAAGGCAAAGGCTTTGACTGAGAATGATCGGCACATTGGCCTCGATCCACTCCAAATCCTTTGAGAGTTCGGCAGTCGTCTTGTAATAGTAACCTGAATCCTGTCGAAAAGCGCCATCCAACACTGGAAGCTAACTTCATTATATGAATCTGTATATGAATTTTCCCTTATCCGACGAGTACCATTATAATTAGTGATTTATCATGCGTAGTCATAAGTTCATATTTTTGTGTGCACTTGGGTGAAATATGTTCAATTCTAAACTACGTTATCTTTTGTAGATTGATTTCGAATCATGGTTTTCGTATTTCAGCCTTATTTACGGTTACGAAGATTTATGTAGTAGGTAAACATATTCTTTGCCACAGTCGATGAAGAAGTTCAGATCTTCTCCGATAGAGATCGCGTGTGACGTAGGATTTTTCCGGATAGTCGAAAGGCTCGTGTAAAAACAAGGCAAAAAACTTTTAATTCCTCTTAGTATATTTAATAAACTCCCACTTGAAAGGTAATAAAATAAAATTCAAAAATGTATCGACCAAATTTTTGCTTAGCAGTTCCCATTCGGTCAATGAATTGACATAATTATATTAATAATGAAATAAACGTTCGACAAATAATTTTTATAGTATATTTCATATAACGTATATTATAAATAATAATATTATGGTTTTATTATAATTTGTGTACAAATCCCTTCAAATTGTAGACAATGTCTATTTAATATAGTCTATTAATAATACCAAAATCATCTTCTATTCTCCATATCTAGAAACAATATCACTCGGAAGAAAACACACACGCCGGTCTCCAACTACAAGAACGTAGCATTTCCCTTCAAGATAATCTATTTCAAATAATAATGATTCGGATTGTTTTGTATCCCAAATGAATTAACCTCAGTGTAGTTGATAATTAAGAAGTTGGCCAAGATCCTGTTTTAGGGCAAGGCATTGGTGATATTTATTGATCTGCTGAGGGTCAAGGATTAACTTTTTAGGCACCCTATTCCGGCGTGAGGCTTCCGATGAAGATAACCAACACTGTTACGCCGCTCTGAACTTTGGGAGGTTTCCCGTTTCCTGAGCTTCGCTTCAGGTGTGGAATTTTATCTGCAATTGTCACATATCTCAGTTACTCAAACTGCGGGGGGGGGGGAGGGGGGGTGGAAAATTACACTTACTTGGAAACTCAATACAAATAATGATAATGTCGATAATAAATTGGAATAAAAAATACCGGAAATCGGAAATCACCATTTCTGCAACGAATGAAATTGAAGAGAAGTCATCAAAGTAATTAAATTCAGTGGTAACGAATAATCGTACAAATTCTAAGCTTTTTTTAGTAATCCTTTTATTTTAAAATTTGTAGAAAAAGAATAGTCAACATTTTGACACTCGAGGTTAGTGAGCGTCATAGTACAAAGTAAAACAATTATATCACAACGAAATGAATTTTCCACGAAAATTAAACCCTTTTAAAAATAATTATATAACAAAAACTTAAAACTAGCAATAAATTTAGTAAAAGTCTGTATATTATGCTTGTTTAGGTTTTGGTATCAGTGTGGAAAACCACTCGTGCCTGGACGGATGGAGAGGAAGTTCATCATCGGCGTTGGATCATTTTACAAAAGCTTCCATAAGCTTCTCTGAACTGTTCTCAGAACACCAACATAAATTTTTGTATACAATTAGTGTTAGAAGATACGAGGCACAACAGCACAGAGCTTCATCAAACTGATAAGCGAAAATTATAAGATAATACAACTAACTGAGTTATTACATTCTACCGACAAGGCTGCAGCTTAATCAATGAGGCCACCTCAATCTGAGGAACAATAAATCGCAGAATAGTTGTCCAACATCACCTAAACAAAAGAATAAAATTGAGCCACATTTTTTGTATCAGTCGCAGGTAATTAACAGTTATAATTTTTCAACCATCTATTTTGATGAAGAATCTTTCGGCAGTGCCATCATCAACTTCATTTTGTAAACGTCCTAAAAGTCAATTTGAACGATTACCATCATTTTTCGGACAATGATTAATTTAAAGACATTTGGTATCACCTCAATGTATTTATATTAACTCTCCGGAATATCCTGAAGTGTTAATATATTATTTTATATTAGGCGTAATTTCTTAAAAAATAGTCGTGTTGTTAAAATTTTTTTTGAAAAAATTCAAAATAAAACCGGACTTCCATGTTTTATTAGTCTTTATGTATTCTGTTAATTTCTTACTCATTTATGTATTATTTTCTCACGGATTTATAATTATATTTTTAGTAGCATGAACAAGTAGGTTTTTTGCGACTATGCTTTATCATTTTATTTACGTACGAATATTCATTTACAAGAAGTGTATTTTACATTATTTAAAATATTTACAATTGACACACACAATGTTTTCATTTGAATTATTTCTTTTTCTTGTCTATATTTGTACCGATTTATCAATTTTACAATGGTACGTCGGTGAATCTATACTTCATCGATTTCCGCTTCTCGCAGAAAGTCGTCTCCCGTGCTTATTATTTTTGGATTTCCTTATATATGTATACGTGTTTTCTTTCTTATTGTGCGCTTTTCATTATTTATATGTATGTGTATAAACGTTATTATCTGGAAAAAAAAATAAATTGTTCCCGTCGTATACCGAAGGATCACATTGGTTGTCTGACACTGACGCAGACCACTGAAATAAACCGTTGCCCAAGGATATCTCAACAAATTTTAGAGACGCTTCCAACTCCCCAAGAACTGGTTTTGTAAGAAATATCTACATTGACTTTTATACGTAGGCCTCTTATTTGAGCCGGAGTGAGGATAGAACATTCTTCGCTGTAGAACCGCCACGAATTTCCAATAAGCGCGCAAAACACTGTCGATGTGTAATTTATTCCACTCAAAAGTGCTGTTAAAAGAATCTTTTTTTTTTTTTTTGGTGAAAGAACAGTTAGTTATTTTTTTTTACATATTGTATGTGTCGAGGCTTGAATATTTGGTGTAGTACTGGAAGAAGCAACCAGTCTGACGCGTTGTCCTTATCTGGGACCGTTAGCACGTCCTCCCCGAGGCTCAGAACACGAATAAACCGATGTTGCTGCCCTCGATAACAATGCTACCCATGTTCAGCTCAGGCGGTCGTTCACACCTCCAGAACAATGCACGTCGAGTTATTAGACGCGGAGAAACCTATTTATTATGCGTTCGGCCTCTCTTGAGGAAGCAGTCACACTGTTAATCATAACTCTCAGTAATACAACATTTATCATGGGAATTTAACGATTATAATTCACCGTAACTACATAAATCTAGAACAAGCGCCAAGGAGACACTGAAATAGTCCTTCGCTTGATCTCGGTAACGTTCACGTACACAAGACATGAGGTTCTCTCGCCGTACTTTATAAGATACTGCATTGTATATGATTTACATTTATTACTCATTCCATTAGTCCTCGGTCGAAGAAATTTGATACGTCGTAATATAAGGTTACTTTAAAAGAATAATTATAACAAATACAAAGTTTAAAAAACAAACATTGTACTTTACGAATATATATATATATATATATATATATATATATATATATATATATATATATATTGTAATGCCAATTAATTAGGCCATTAATTGGTTTTAATAAAATTTAATTGTAGCGGCAGGAGCTTCCAAAGCGACAATAGAGCCGAGCTTTGTTACTTAGTCGGTAAGTCAAAATGGCGTATGCGCGCTAAACCTCGAGACTACGATAGTTAGTTGGTGACTAGAATTTAACAGAGTTAGTTGGAGACGTGACATTTCGGAGGCCGGAACAAATGAGTATAGAGCAGAGACTAGCCGTCGTTTAATGTATTGTTAAACAAAGTTGTGAGTTGAAGACAGAGTAAAAACATTCACGGAAGTATTATCCCGTAAATATCGCTAAGTTAGCAGTTTTTACGTCTATCAGCAGCCAGGAAAGTAGTGCAGTTTTTACGTCTGTAGCCAGCCAGGAATAGTAAAGTTTCAGTTAAGTCCAAAGCGGTAAAATGACTAGCAAATCTATGAATCACAGGATTCATATAAGGCAAGCGGTTATCAGATAGCAAACAAAAAGGAGGATCATCCGAGTTCCTGGGAGCCTATCAAGGTTGACTTCAAGAGTGTAAAATCTGTGAGCCGCTATTAGAATCAGTGTAAAAATTTTGCAATAGTGTACTCCCGAAAACAAAAAGGAATGCTGGAACCAGCTGGATAGATGTGAGTAACAAAATACAAAATAATGATTTATGTAAACGTAATTAAAGGATAGAAGTCAGATTTCGTTCTCATTTTAATTGTTAATCAGAGTTAATCTCTTTAATTTTTAATTTCGTTCTACTTTAATTGTCAAGTAAATTTCTTTACTTTTTAATTTATTTCTATCGACGTATTGTTTAGGTAAATGTGATTTGTTTGTTAATAAGATTTTTAAATCAATTTGTTGTGTCCATTATCAAACCCAGTGAAGGCCCTGAGATCTAAAAAATTTTAAATTGTAATTGTATTTGAGTTATTGCCACAAAATAAATAAATATTTTGTTTGTTATTTTCGATCTTTTCATTTAATAAAAAGTCTTCTATTTAATAATTACCTAAATGGTTCTACAATGTGGGGCTAATTAAATTAAATAATGGTTACTTGTTGTTTTTTTTACATTTTTGGCTACCTCAATGTGGGGCAAATTCAATTCATTCTTTAAATTAATTAAAGCTCAATTGTTGTTTATTACATATTTGGCTTCCACAACGTGGTGAAAATTAAAAGTTTTTTTGTTAATTATTACAATATATATATATATATATATATATATATATATAATTTGAAGATATTAATGTAACAGTAATTAGTAATCAAATAAATTATGTGTTTTAAGTCATCTTCAATTTTCATTCGACGAAGTTTCCAGCAGAGAATCTCACATCGACTCCCGTCGAACATGAAAAAGAAAATAAGTCGGCATTTAAATTCTACAATATTATAATAGTAAAATAATAGCAGAACTTGATAAGATACCAGCAAACTATTTTGTTAAAGAGGATCTAATCCTTCCTATCTACGAACTCTTTCAGCGAGTAATATGCTCCATTAATTAACAAAGATTTAAAACTCTTTATAAATAAATTTCGTATAGTTAAAGTGTTTATTTCGTCCACGAGACTATTGTATAGATTTATCCCGTAATAAACGAATGCTTGATTCAAAAAGTCTTAGGCTCCATTTAGGGCATATAAATTGATGTATCTTTAGACAAAATATAAAATTTCTAGAATATGCGTACAAGGCAATGTTATAATCCCCAAATTCCGAAACAAAGGCTTGCAACTATGAAGAACTAGTATTTGTATATTTTTGATGAACGCTTCAAGATTTACAGTTCTCGCCTATTCCAATTCCTGTTCCCATTTTTTTCTTCAAAACGAGAAATATCCTTTTTCTTTGTCCCCGACTTAAAATATTGTACACTATATTAATGAGTCTGACAATTTTTTTTAAAAACAAACCTTTATTAGTCCCCAAATAATATAAAACAGGAGCTTTCGGCTTTTTTTGGTCACATTACTCTGTTATTTATATAAAAATTATATTGTACCACATATAATCCTATGTAGAACATAGGTCAGAGTATGACTATGTTGCAGATACTGTGTACTTTTTAAATAAATAACAGATGAATATGGCTTAGAATAAAGCCGAAAGTTCATTTATCAAAAAGCCTTGTATTTCTACATTAATTTGTCTTCAGATGTAAAGGGAAACCATTAAAGGGATGTTTATCCTTCTCGTAAAAATTCCTGATTTTATTAGTTTAACATTCGCGACTGCGTTTTTCTGGTGCACTGGAAATTGCCGGCACAGTCGTTTCTTCGTTTCCGATTTACTTTGCTCTTGTTTCAGTTCCGTTTTATGAAACTGAATTATTTGTAAAAAAAAATGAGGATACACTCAGGGTTTTAATTCGTAATAATATTTTTATCTTTAACACGTAATTATATATATATATATATATATATATATATATATATATATATATTGTAATGCATTGAGGGAATGCATTGTTTCGGATTAATGGTCTTGGCCGGCACAGGAAGTGGCAATGTGCACTTAGGATCAGTATGAAGGAGTCAGGGCAAGGCACATGCGCGGGTGGCCTGTCGCAAGATAAATCTGTTTAGGAAAGGCATTGTGTCTGATTAATGGGCTGGACCATCGGCGTGTTGACTTAGGATCAAGGGGCAGTTGGGCGGTCTGAAGAATTTTAGAACAGCGCACGTGTGAGTGCGGGGGTGAGGATACAAGTGCAAAGTAATTACGGGTCCTGTCTCGATGTGACAAGACAGAGCGGCTAGATATTTTGCTAGCTAAGGAACAGCAGCTACAGAATGTAAATCTCAGTAATGGAGAAACTGTCAACGAGCAGTTGCAACGTAGTTTCGGGGACAAAAGAAGAGAGAAGGGACGGTCATATATATAAAGAGAAGATAAGATTTTGGAAGTTAGTTGAGTGAGTGGAGTCTTGGAGCTAGGAGGTGAAGTTGAGTCGTGGAGGGGAGTGTTGGCTGTGGAGGCGTACGGCGAGCACCGAGTATGGAGAGATTTTGCAGCCTGCGAGAGAAATAGCAAATTTATGTCAACGATAAACATTTTTGTATGCAGAAGTTCAATCTGTTGTATTATCAAAATTTGACCACTGTCTTCGATGGTAGGAGACCAGGACACAGCATCCAGCGTCGAGTAGCTTCACCACGAGCAAGTGGGATGTCCTTCACCGAGTATGGCGAATCAGCTATCGTCGAACCAATAATATGTGTTAGAGTCAGTGTGTAAACGTCTAGTCTATAAAGTGTGTGTGTAATGAACGAGCCAAATGTTCCTGAGTAATCGTAAGTTGAAATTTTATGGTATTAATATGTGTAAACGAAATTAAAAGATACAGTCAGATATCTTTCTCTTCTTTTAGTTAATAAAATAAACTCTTTTAAATTTAGAATCAATCTGGCAGAATAAGTTCGTTAATAAGTTTCGTCGATGTCTAGACGATTAAATATTTCTGTTTAATTTAAAGATAAATGTTGGGTTCTTCGATTATTTAAGTGTTCTGTCCGTTATCAAACCCAGTAAAGACCCATGAGAGAAAGAGATTTATGTTTTTATTAAATTGTATAATGTTAAAAGTTTTGAGAAATAAATTGTTTGTTTGTTAAAATATAATTTTTTTATTTTGACACCCGTTTATTTATTACAATATATATTATATTCCTTAATGTATCTTAATACTGATGAGTCATTAATAATTTACTAAGATGAATGTTAAAGTGGGTTAGCATATAATTCCGGTGTCTTTAAGCATGAATGTGGCCAAGATTAATATTATAGAGTACGCTTGAAGCACTTGTTAATCTTTAACAAGTGTCGCAATTTTTTTAGACGTAGCGTTGTTCTGGAAAACCTGGCTAGCAAATGTTGCCCCCACCCTATTACGCCACATTCCAACTCATCCTACACGCATACAAAGCACATTAAAAGTTAAGATCTAATTGGTTTCGGAGGCGGGTAGAGAGAGCGAATTCATTTGCTCGGAATTGCGTATTCCGCTCGGGCCTCACAAACAGTCGCACAACTCATTAAGTCGGCAAACCCTGCAGGAAAGACTGCATACGCCGAGCGTAAATAAACCCAACTTCCTCAGATGCAAATTTCCAATTGTGGCGGACATATCGATGCGTGTTTGCCCTCGTGGCGTGCTCGGAATGCCGTCGACGAAGGCGCATAATTGGGAGACCGCAAGCCTTACCGTGACGTGCTAATTGGGGTCTGCTTCCCGATCGAGACAGCTGCTAATTTGGTCCGATCTACAGAAATTGCTAACACAATGCTCAATTAAGGCCTAGTCGCTACATCTTCTTCGGCGCCGGCTTTCATCCCTGGAAACGACGAAGCTGCAAATTAACTATGCCACACTTCTTACAGTTCTGCGAAATTCACTCAGTTTCCAGGATACGCTACACCTGAAAATAACTTAACTCTTTTATGTACCGTTGGTCTCCTGCGACAGATCTTAAATGCTTCAGAAATCCTGAATTTATTCAGATGAGAATGTTTCTGCAAGATTACTCAAATTTCAGATTGTGAACAACGTTTCTCTGCTCAAGATAATTTAAAATAAGTGTGATATTCGTCTCGAGGCAGCTAGGATTCCACGATCAGGAGTCTGTCGCCAAGGGTAAAATAGTTTTTCTTCTGTTTTATAATCATACACTTCCTATTATTTATTAAAAAGTTGATTTAATGAATCAGTTATATATCACGGTCAGGGGTGTGTCGCCAAGGGTATAATAGTTTTTCTTCTGTTTTATAATCATACACTTCCTTCCGAAACACTATTATTTAATAAAAAGTTGATTTAATGAATCATTTATATGATACCACGGTCAGGGGTGTGTCGCCAAGGGTATAATAGTTTTTCTTCTGTTTAATAATCATACACTTCCTTCCGAAACACTATTATTTATTACAAAATTGATTTAATGAATCATTTATATGATACCACGATCAGGGGTGTGTCGCCAAAGATAAAATAGTTTTCCTTCTGTTTAATAATCATACACTTCCTTCCGAAACACAATTATTTATTAAAAAGTTAATTTAATGAATCATTTATATGATACCACGATCAGGGGTGTGTCGCCAAAGATAAAATAGTTTTCCTTCTGTTTAATAATCATACACTTCCTTCCGAAACACTATTATTTATCACACAAATGATTTAATGAATCAATTATATGATACCACGGTCAGGGGTGTGTCGCCAAGGGTAAAATAGTTTTTCTTCTGTTTAATAATCATACACTTCCTTCCGAAACACTATTATTTATCACACAAATGATTTAATGAATCAATTATATGATACCACGGTCAGGGGTGTGTCGCCAAGGGTATAATAGTTTTTCTACTGTTTAATAATCATACACTTCCTTCCGAAACACTATTATTTATCACACAAATGATTTAATGAATCAATTATATGATACCACGGTCACGGGTGTGTCTCCAAGGGTAAAATAGTTTTTCTTCTCTTTAATAATCATACACTTCCTTCCGAAACACTATTATTTATTACAAAATTGATTTAATGAATCATTCATATGATACCACGATCAGGGGTGTGTCACCAAGGATAAAATAGTTTCCCTTTCGTTTTATAATCATACACTTTCTTCCGAAACACTATTATTTATTACAAAGTTGATTTAATGAATCATTTATATAATACCACGGTCAGGGGTGTGTCGCCAAGGGTAAAATAGTTTTTATTCTGTTTAATAATCATACACTTCCTTCTGAAACACTATTATTTATCACAAAATTGATTTAACGAATCACTTATATATTGATCGATGTAATACGTTTACGAAGATTTTTAACTAAGTAATTCGAATTATTTCTGTTTCGTTTTTTTTAAAAAAAAGATTAATTAATCATTTTTGTCAGCTTTAGTTACAATATATGCATTTTGTGTTTTTACACGAAGAAGTAGCAATAATATTGTCCGTTAATGTTACAAAACACTGTCCTGTGATGACAAAAAAGCTATTAATTCAATACTTTTTTAAAATTTGGAAAATAATATTTTTGTAATAAGCAAGTTCTCTTTTTAAGCTCGCCTCAAAACTTTCAGCTATCGTAACAGACGCTTGGCTAGGAGATCAATTGTCAGCACTTCATAAACTTTTCAGCTAAACTTTTGAATATGGTCCACTATTTTGAAATTTAAATTTAGCATTTTAAGAATATTTGTAAATAATGATAGATAACTGACTATTTAAGTGTAAATTATAAACACAGCCTTTTAAAGTCAGAAAAAGATTTATAATAAAAAAAAGTAGAAAGTTTCGTCGCTATTTGCGATATCTTCAGGTATTTCAAGTTTCACATAGTTTTAATAGCCACGATGCTTCGGCCACAGCAGTCAAGGGAGTAAGCCACTGACTATCAAAATTTTATAACACTTCATATACCTGAAGATATCGCAAATAGCGACAATACGTTGTTTTATTATTATTATAAAATGTTTTCTGACTTTAAAAGACTGTGTTTTATTTATTTTTGACGTGCTTATTTTAAGGAACGAACAAGAAAACGGAGCTTGGAAACTACTTAAAGTGAATTACTCGTTGTAATGGGTTCAGCCATTTTCATTCATAAGCGATAAGCTTGAAAATACACTCAGTGTTGCTTGTTGCATTCAAGAAGGGGGCGATTAACTTTCCTGACGTGGAGTGTACATATATTCAAAAAAACACAAATATAATTGGAATGTTCTTGTCTGAAATAAATTTTCCCAAATATTTTGAAAGATATAAAACTGCTGAATTTAAGGAAGCTCGTAAACAATATCCGAAGCTTGTCAAATATTATAGACCTATAAATTATTTAATCAAGTAGTCAAAATAACCAAGATTCATTTCGTTACAATTATGTTGGTAGTTATTTTAACTTTCTATTTTTATTCAATTGTTGTTTAAAAAATTGAGTAAAGTTTATTCGGACGGTTCACTAATAAAATAAGGGCCAATTTAAATGTTACGCATCTGATGAGGCAATCTGAAAATAATCAACTTATTGGTTTCATTTCTATTTATTACCTGTTACACCTTAAATAATCCTAATATTGGACAGTTGACATGTATAATGAAATACGAAGCGTTATTGTGTGGCATTTTACCCGGATTTAATTATTGACAAGCGCAGTGATTGTGAGTCATTGGTAACGAGGTAACTTTGTGCGTCGTGCCATATTTCAATTCACGAGTTTAACTTAATTACATGTAGAAACGAGATAAACTCCCAAGCTTAGGAATTTTGAACGTGAACTCCAGGTCACAGTCGTTAATTTTGTTCGAAAACCGTGAACATCTTGATCTTGCAGGTGTGTAACTCATCGCGATGACATTATGGAGTCCAAATATTAAAAGCAGTTACGGAGACGGGGGAGAAAGGGAGATAGATACTTTCAACGACGCAGTAACATGATAAATTCTGCTTTATGCAACTTCGTGAAACAAAGTTTGCGTATTTGAATTCGTTTAAGTTAAATGCGACATAATAATAACTTTTACATTTAGTGTGCACTGAAGAGTAGTAGATATATTTGTTTATAGTCAAATTTCTAGTGTCGTGGTATTTATAATTCTGCTATCTTTTCTTATTCCTGAGGATATATAAATTTTATTTCAGTGTTTAATAAACCTACAAACCAAACCTTTTTTAAATTTCCTCTGATTAAATTATAGGTAGCATAATTAGTAATATATAATCTTGTTCAGTTTTTTTCTGGTCGTCACTTAGGTACTTATCATTCAAAACTTTAAGTGCTTCTAAACTGAATTATTCTCTCCAACATTTTATATTGTATGATGATACACATGCACACCCATTTTTAATAATAGGCAATCCTCACACTTATACTTAATCCTAACTAAACCGCGTTTGTACATCAGGAAATCTTTACGGCGTGAGGCGTAATTAACTTCAATTAAATAAAAAAATAAACGGGGAAAAATCTAAGCAGCAAATACTGAAAAGTAAAGTGCTTTAAATAGAAATGTACTAATTTTTTAAGCAACATTCCTGTTTTGGATTAACGAGTGATAAGTAATAAGACCAAACAAAATGTATAATATTATGTGGATCGTAATTGAGAAGCGGTTCCGCCGAAATTAATCATCCCAACACATAAGTTGTATTAATTTATTGACAATGTTCTATGGAGCTAGAAAAGTGTGAATTCATACTCCATCTCTCCCTCTCTCCACGATCGATCAAAAATCACAGCAGTTCTGTCAGCTCAACAAAATGTCGTACGCAAGCTATCAAAAAACATAAACATTATACAAGAGTGGTAAACACTAGATATGTTTAAATACATATCAAACCCCCAAACTGTGTTCAACACCGTTCGTTATAAATAATAATTAAAGGTACACATGCCGCTACAAAAACTGAGCGACCCTCCCTGAATGCAAGACGCAACACACGCTTTATCAATTTTGTTTAATAGACTACGATTCGCTACGACATTAAATAGCTCCTCCCCTGAACTCAAATATTCAATACAGAGATGTGTATCACAACTATCTGAAGAAAAATTAATTAAACTTTCTAAGTAATGAAGTCTATAAGATAACCATTTATGACGTACTAAC
Source organism: Zhengitettix transpicula (assembly GCA_037074705.1). NCBI lineage: Eukaryota > Metazoa > Arthropoda > Insecta > Orthoptera > Tetrigidae > Zhengitettix > Zhengitettix transpicula. The sequence goes on from CM073595.1 coordinate 8,249,862, forward strand.
AGTTTGTCGGTGCCAGCAATTTTTTTAATAATCCCGTACGTACATACACAGAAAATTAGATCGTGAATGTCTTTTGCTACTAGAAACTTTAAACAATGCGGGATTTTTAAATTAATAATTAAGACAAATCGTTTAATTGTATTGACTCATTAATAAGTGTTTAATATTTTTAATTAATTGTTTGGTTTAATACAACTTAAATGAATTTATTAAAATTATAATATAAACCCATTCAGTTTCTAAATATTATTTAATTTGTACCTGAATCAACGACCAAAGTAGCTTCACTTGACAACTCTTACGTTTTTAAAATATCAGTAGTTTTTAATGAATTTGGGATTTATATCGTATATAGTTTCTCTACTCGCGTAGGAGGATGACTGAGAACTGATGTGAAAGGCGGGTGAGAAGGGTCTTACTTGGGGGCAGCTACTGTAAAGGGGAAAAGAGTGGACAAAAGGACTCGGGGTCTTTTGTTCTCCAGAAAATTTCTATGGACTGGCCGCCCACAAACTCACGAACACTTTCGTTATTAAGAAATTTATACAGTCTTCGACAAAAGTATTATTGTGGATAATGTTCTTTATGGTTGCTTGAAAACAAATAAACTTATCCCTCCGCAGTGAATCATTGGTTAGTACAAATAGAGACTATGCTTTGTAATGAGACGTAATTATAAAAACCTAGTTTTTACCCCAAAAAAATGCACAGTAGGAAGCTTACCAAAATCAAGATTACAACAGTAACCTCACCATCAATCATTCATATTTAATTCTTTTAAACACGCACGGGTTGAGCATTATCGAGGTCTGCGACAGAAAATATTAACTGTCGCCTACGTGCTGAATTGCAAGGGCGAGGTTAAATGAATTAGTATAGGGCAGAAATGTTGAGTGAGGGGCCTGAAGAGACAAAATGGACTCGCGGAAAATAAAAGAGAAGATTCTTGAGTCTGGTTCACCCTAAGCCAAGATGTTATTGGGACGACCAAGTTTTATTAAATTTTAAGATTAAAGGGAGAGTATATGACCGAAATAGAGAGGTGTAATCGAGACTAAATTGGAAATGTCGACGTGGATTTTTTACTGACAGATGGGGCAGATACGAAGCTAACCAAGGTCTAGACGTAATACCAACAGTAACCTCCAAATCCATCGTGGATATTTTCGTAAAATGTAAAAAAAAAAATATTAACCTAAATAATAGTCTGAATTTTGTAAATATCTCCCCAATAAATTACCCTGAGAGGAAATGAAACCTTGCTATAAATTGTAAATGATAATTTCAATAATCTTGTAAAATGACCAAAAGTGAGAATTTATAAACATTAAAATTTACAAGTAAGTAAAAACCCTTTCATCCCTTTGTTGAGGGACCCCATCAGTTGTATATAATTAAAGAAATAACTAAATATGATATTTATTTAAATAAAACAATTTACCAGAAAATAAATTAGACTTCCGCCATGGCCGAAATATTTGAATGAATTGTACACTAATTAGGTTAAAATTTAAAACAGGTCAGATAAAGTTTATATTGTCATTTGATAATCTTCATTAGAATTTGGAACATTAAATCGAAACCTTGCTATAAATTGTAAATGATATTTTTAATAATCTTGTAAAATGACCAAAAGTCAAAATTTATAAACATTAAAATTTACAAGCAAGTAAAAACCCTTTCATTCCTTTGCTGAGGGACCCCATCAGTTGTATATAATTAAAGACATAACTAAATATGATATTTATTTAAATAAAACAATTTACCAGAAAAAAAATTAGACTTCCTCCATGGCCGAAATATTAGAATGAATTGTACACTAATTAGGTTTATATTTAAAACAAGTCAGATAAAGTTTATATTATCATTTGATAATCTTCATTAGAATTTGGAACATTAAATTGAAATAAATAAAATAATTAATGAATGAATCTTTGTTAAGAATAAAACACATTAATAAACCTATAACTTTATAGATTTTAGCTATCAAACATTTATAATTCGTTTTAAAACCTCAATAATTATAATACCCTGGGAATGGTTGTTTACAGTTTTCAGAAGTTCAATAAATCTTAATTAAAATAATCGAATGACATTTTCGCACGACGATGGCAATCATTCAATTTGAAATGTCCAAGAATTTAGTGAATGAAGAAACTATTAGAAACCCATTTGCTGTCCGTCTATGACAAAATTAATTATATGTGGGAGTAATAATCTGAGCTCTGTTTCCCAGCAACAAGCATATGGTTAGCTAAAACTTAAATCCAGAAATTTATTATTTGTTACCAGCAATGCTACCAACCCCTTAGAAAATGTCGGAGTGCGTTAGTTTTTTCTAAGAGGAAACATTTAGTTTTTCCGCTGTTTTACATTTGAACTAAGAATTTGATTTTCTAATTTTGGTAAAGGAATATAATTAACAGGGTGAATTAATACTGAGTTATTTAATATATATAATAATAAGTAAATAGTCAAGATTTGCTCATTTGGGTCAACGCATACTCTAACGTGTTTCTCTACTCCTTTTCTGCTACCACTTTCCATTTAACTTATATCCAGATTTTACTGATTTGTGCATATACAATTACATTTTACAAATTAAATTTAATTCGCAGGTAAGTGCCGTAATAGTTCTGAACCACTCTACTCAACCAACATAGGAAGACAGTTGTGCAACTGAACCGCTATTATGGTATTTACTGCATCATAACTGTCATAGTAACTCGTAAATTTGTGTATCTCCAAGGATCCTATTGGCTTAATGGCCAGCTGCCCACGATTTTGTACCTCGACCCTCCAACTTTATTGCTATTTCAGTACGGAGCATAAGCTTATAAGTGTATACGTCAAGTACTAAAATATCATCGTAAAATTCAGTTACGAATTGATGTGGTTATACAATTGAACACTCTGCATTTGCGATCTTGCTGTAGAAGCTTCTGTGATTCGTGGAATTCTAATGTGTTTGCATATGAGCGCGGACTTGTGATGCCATTGTTTAAGTTCAGACACAAACTCCATCCAGAAGGGAATACAGACCTGTCGGACGTTGCCTTGAGCAATTACGTGTTGCACAAGAAACAAATACGAGATATTTCGTTTGCTAATGTAAAACTGAACGAGTGAGTCTCAGCTACGAAGGCCTTTAACTCAGCATTTTTTACGTTTCCTGGCAGATACAACTCTGAAATACGGTGGAAACTTGAAGTTCTGCAGAATTACGCATTACTGTTCGTTAAAAATCTTTGGAAGTATTAGATAAAAGGAAATTAATCAATACAATTAATAAATGAAGAAAAACCAAAGTTTCACTTAGATCATGTGCCACTTTCCTTTATAAAATAAAATGAAAATAAAGGATTCAAAGCAGAGTTTTATTATTCCACTCGCTGTGTGCCCGACGTTTCCTAGATGTCATTATTAAACTCAGAAACATCCATAACACCCCTCCACCCCCACCACTAAAGGTGCTCCCTCCCATGCCGAAAGAAGTTGAAATTATATACATCTGGAGAAACGCCGAAACCCCGAAAAATTTTCTTTCGACGAAATTAATCGGTCGTTTTAACATGTTTCAAAAAGTCCACCTCCATCATGGGGGTCGTAGACGTTACTTATAGTGTTTGTTTCCTGTTCAAAAGGAACACGTGTACGAAATTTGGTCTAATTTGCTCGATGGGTGTAGATTTTTATGCGGAACATACACACAAGCACACACACACTCAATCTATTTTATTTACTAGATAGATGGCAGAATTTGTAACAAAATTACGTTTTATCCAAAGCAATTGGATAGAACCGTAAATTTATGACATATAGTTTTTATTAACCGATCTATTCTGTTTCCATAGCACTAACAACTTGGAAAAAATAGAAAAGAATAAAACTTTTGATGAATTCCTGAGTTTTTGTGTACCTACAGTGAAATTAAATATTCATAAAAAAATGCATTATATACTGCATTACTTTCGATGGTAATAATAATTTATTCACTTGCGACATTCTAGCTAATTTCAAATACACTGTTTGTTTTAAATTAACAGTTTTACTGTTTTAATTTATACTTGTGATTAAGTTCTAAAATTGATTGAATTATATTTCACTATGACATTATCAAAGGACACACGGGCAAATATTTCAGACGGACAATAAAAACATTAAATTATAATAAAATACATGTTTCTGTCCATAATCCGGAAGTGAACAACAATTTTTATAAAATTTAAATCATATAATTTATAAAAACAGACGAAAAATATAAACTATTTTGTTTCATTTTAAATACGAACACTGATGTTTAATTTTAAAACTAATTACAAATATATTTTAAAATGAATTACACGTCGCCATTATAATATAAAATATAAATTCACATTTAATTCTTTTTCGCGAGGCCAAAGTTTTTCGTAATGTTTAATTTCACAAAATCCCGAAACAGCTTCAATATATTTGTGGCCAAAATATTATTATGTAGACCAAAGCAGCTCTCGGTCAACCAACTGGATGATTTTATTATTTAAAAAAGACCTATTGAAAAATGTCCAGCATTTGTTGTCCCGTAAAAGCTTTGGTTAAACAGGTAAAGATATGTAAGTAACAAAACGTTTACAGACGATGAGAAATTTATTTCAAAAGATTCTAAATATCCAGAAGTAATGAACAAAACAATATAAATTCCTAATTTTTTAAAAACTACTGATATAGAAATTTTCTGGAGAACAAAATACCCCGAGTCCTTTTGTCCACTGTTTTCCCCTTTACAGTAGCTGCCCCCAAGTAAGACCCTTCTCACCCGCCTTTCACATCAGTTCTCAGTCATCCTCCTACGCGAGTAGAGAAACTATATACGATATAAATCCCAAAGTCATTAAAAACTACTGATATTTTAAAAACGTAAGAGTTGTCAAGTGAAGCTACTTTGGTCGTTGATTCAGGTACAAATTAAATAATATTTAGTAACTGACTGCGTTTACATTAGTTTACTTTATAAACTATTATGATTTTAATAAATTCATTTAAGTTGAATAAAAATTGCTGGCATCGACAAACTGTTAGTACGTCATAAATGGTTATCTTATAGACTTCATTACTTAGAAAGTTTAATTAATTTTTCTTCAGATATTTGTGATACACATCTCCGTATTGAATATTTGAGTTCAGGGGAGGAGCTATTTAATGTCGTAGCGAATCGTAGCCTATTAAACAAAATTGAAAAAGCGTGTGTTGCGTCTTGCATTCAGGGAGGGTCGCTCAGTTTTTGTAGCGGCATGTGTACCTTTAATTATTATTTATAACGAACGCTGTTGAACACAGTTTGGGGGTTTGATATGTATTTAAACATATCTAGTGTTTACCACTCTTGTATAATGTTTATGTTTTTTGGATAGCTTTAGTACAACATTTTGTTGAGCTGTCAGAACTGCGGTGATTTTTGATCGATTGTGCGATTTTGGAGAGAGGGAGAGATGGGGTATGAATTCACACTTTCCTAGCTCCAAAGAACAGGAAATTTTAGTTACAAGGATAAGATAAATGAATCAGATATCAGTTTGTAATTTCAACAAGCAACTTTTATTCATATCTGCAGTCAAGGATTAACTGTCAGATAATAAGAATAATTTTATTGTAAATATTAGTCGTCCATATCGTGGTCTGAAACGAGGCTGTTCTGACATGCGCTAGCGGCACAAACATATTTATTGTCTATGAAACTATCAAGATTCCAATTCTAATCAGATATGGCGTCGCAACACAGGGGATGGGTAGTGATATACTGAATGGAGCCATATGTTATCTTCTATCATGGGTCCAAAAATAGCTGCTACTGATGAACTTCGTGTTCACAATCAATACCACAACTGTACAGGGCGAAAGCCAAATAGCAAACGGACGTCACATGTTGTCATTCATATAATACTCGTATTAGTTTCATTGGAACACTTTTTATGTAATTAATCTTACAAACCATGGTGTAACACCACAAAACTAAAAATATTAGAATAGTGACAACAGAGGGTGAAAATTATTTGTTTCGTAATAAGTTGCAAGGTTGCATGATAATCTGAATAAGACATAGAAACCATTTTATCTGTAAATATAATTTACTCATACGGAATATAATTCTCGTAGTAACGGTAAATAACCCCCAATTTTGTTGAGAAACTCTCTGTTCACTGATTGAGAAACTGAAAGAAAATGCTTGAAATATAACGCAGAAAACATGAAGGAGTGACCGGAGTGAACGGTAAACATATGTAGAAATCCGTTTGAATGCAAACTTTTTACAAAGTCTGCACAAAACCCAATGGAGTGAAATCCTTCGTGGGAGACCAGCAACGTAAGACCGAATCAGTTTGTCCAGTACGGTCGATCCATCCTCGAGGAAGCCTATCATTTAAAAACTCTCGCACTTGCCAGTGCGTTGGTTCCCTGTCCTGCTGGTAAATGAAGTCTCTTTAATCAGTCTCCAACTGACAGAAAATTGAGGTTTCAAGCAAATCGAGATAAGTTATTCCCGCAACAGTTTTTTCTGCGAAGAAAAAGGGGCCTTGAAATTTCACTAAACACACTAACTTTAGGAAATTGTACAATTTCATGTGGTTGCTTTGTACACCACATTGTCATAATACTATAATAGGCTATAACGAAGGAGCCTTGGTTCTGTAATAGTACTGAAAAACATTAAAATTTGTCCTGTTTGAACGGTTAGTAGTCATTTTGAATATATTTTATTCATTTATATCTAGAGAAGTATAAGTAAGGAAATATCATTTGTGCGGTGCGTGAAAAAAGTGGAACTTATTCCAGACCAAATTTTTTGTTATTATTTTAGTTCTCTACGAACTGAAAATATTATGTTTTTTTTAATTACGTTCAAGTTAGATCTTACTTTTCACGAAAACACGAATTTCAGGGAATAACTATGATCACGTCTCATTCTTATAATTAAAACGATGTATCTGCAAAGGAAAAGACACGTGGAACTAAATTGCGTTACATTTAACGTCTTTATCAGAAGTCTTTCCATAATTACTGACTTACTATACCATTGTGAGGCATTGTATTTAATGACAATCTCCGAGGTTTCTACCTCGAAGCAAAGAATTTTCGTTACTTTTCCTTACTCGCCAGAAGCAAGGGAGGAAACTTTAATTAGCCTTTCAGTGTTACTAAAGGAGAATGAGCCGTATTTAAGTAAACAAAACGTGCACAATTTTAAAGCGGATATTATCAGCTATGCGCAAAGGAAGGGCAACCAGCGCGTTTATTAGGATCTGGATAGATTAAATATCTTTATAAATTTATAAGACCACCATTATAATGATCATGTAATTTGTTTTTGTGGCCTCCGAATAAATTAATTATCTTTTTAACAAAAATTAGTATCTCTGAACCAATTGACAATATGACTTTTGTACGACGATCTATGCATTGACTGGTTTTTATGAATAATATTTCAGTGTTGTTTTGTCCATGCTTTGTTAATTATACCATTCTAACATATGACGATTACTAATTAATTATTTACGTTAATCCTCGTTTCTTTAACATATTTAGCCTATAATATAACTAAATAGTTTCTATAGTAAATAAAAATAAATATTTGTTTACATGTGATTCATAACTTCGTTCCATATTCATGATATATGGTGTTCCAGTGTAATTTTTAAAACAAATTATATTTTATTCGCAGCAATCTCAACTCACATATCTTGACGTACTGAAGTTTATGACTAATGAAGCTTGGAAAGGTGTGGCATAAAATAATTTGTGTACGTAAAAATGTATATTATACAATATTGTTGGAGAACAAGTGACGTTGCTGACACAAGTGTCCGTGGGGCCCGCCCGGTCTGTTCTTGTGCATGTTTAAGAGCAATGTAAATTTTCACGTTAAGCGAGCATAACAGTTGTAATCTTGGAGGCGCCACGAAGAGTGGTAATCTTGGAGGCGCCGCGGCCGACAAACCAAAGGGGTGCCTGTTTGTGTCGGTTGGAGATGACGGTAGCGTCCCGGTACAACGGGGGAACAGAGGAAAAACGTATACAACGAAGCGAATTTAAAATCGGCAATTAACGTAGGTAAATAAAATAAATTGTAAAAGATACTATAAAGTTATGCTACAACGTCATTGAATTATTTTCTGCCAATAATTAATTACCGGACTGATATTTTACTGTATTTTTATTCTATATTTTATAATTGTACTAAGAGGATGTTAAGCAGATGCTAGTAATGACGATTGCGATCATGGTAAAAGACTTAGCAACTTAGGTGAAATAAGAATTGCAGCATTTTGAATTTACTTATATTTACTTCCCAAAACCTCTAGGAATAAAACGTACCTTTAATAAAATCTAATCTTCTAATAAATAAAGCAGTGTGTTTGTATGTATGTATATTTGTATGTTTGCTTGTAGGTTCCGCATACATATCTACAACCAATTTAACTAAATTTCGCACACGTGTTCTTTGTGACCAGGAAACAGACACTATCGGGATGAGACATGTCTACCACCCCCAGGTGCGGGGGTGGATGGGGTCGAAATATTCAAGCATGCTAAAACAGCCCATATTTGAGTCGGTTAAATGTTTTTATGGATCAAAGAAATTGATAGTTTTTCCACCGATGTTATCTGTGTAAAATCAAACCCCTTACGGCATAGGAAAGGAGCTCCATTAGGAGTGGAGTTAGACGGGCGTTACAAGAAAATAACGAGAATACAACTGAGATTAGACTGAAATCCAGGGTTATAGATTTCGATGAGTTTAATTATGACATTCTATTGGTTATTAAACCTCCAGGGGCGGTGGTGGACGAGGGTGCAAATTTTGAAACATGTAATCACGACTGATGTTAGCGTTTAATACATATTTTTCAAGGTTAATTAGATTTATAGTATTTCTACCGAGTTTGTGTGTGTGTAAAATTTCATCCCATTTTTCCATGAGAGATTCCCACGTTTAGGGGTGGACGGGAAGAGAAATAAAAGAAAATAACACGAAAACAACCGAGATTCGAGTCAAATCGTATTTATGGATGTCGCTGAGTTTATTTGTGACAATTGTGTGAGTGTGGACGGGGGTAGAACTTTTCAAACATGTTAACCGACCAGTATTTGCGTCGAATAAATATATTTTGGGAACAATGAGATTCAAAAAAAATTCTATACATTTTCTTAGTGTACAATTTCAAACCTTTTCGGGCTTTGGAGGGGAGCACCCTTAAGTGTGGGGGATTAAGTGGTATTACATAAAAATAAAGCAAAACAATCGAAATTGGAATCAAATCCATAGTTATTGATAGGGCTGAGTTTAATTGTGACATTCAATTGGCCATTTAACCCCCAGGGTCGGGGGTGGCTTTGGGTCGAAATTTTCATAAAAATAACGCAAAAGCTACATCAATTGGAGTCAAATCGGGGGTTGCGGATAAATTACATCTCGGGCAACGCCGGGCCCCCAGCTAGTATGAAAATAACATAGAGAAATAAAGTGAACTAATATATCACTTACCCATTTAAATTACGTGTTGAGAAATTAATTAAGAAAACTAAAAAGAATCACCGGGAGACCACGCTAAGCGGTTAATTTGATAAAAGCAAATTACTATGAACCATTATTGTTTTAATAATTTCTTGCAGTTCCGGAAAAAAATCACTAAAACACGATGTTATATTTCGTGACTAATATTACATCTTTAGTACTGTTTTATTGATCATATACTGCAACAGACTTCGTCAGGCGCTTCAAACTAATTTCGCTGTTGACGTAAATAATAAATACCGATTGGTAGAACCTTTGAGGATATATTATGAACCCTTAAGTGAGTGCCCTTCATCTGGTCCCAGAGGTTGGAGTTAATGCGTTGAGTCCTAATAATTGAAAAGTGCTCCATTGTTAAGCAACGAGCGTCTTTCTGAAGCCTTCCTTCAGTAATGGGCCATACATTTTTATGGACGCAGTTGCAACGGGATCCCACGAGAGGCTAGAGAATTTATAGGCACTTTCGATTCTCAGAACCAGAATCAGTACCATTTCCACACCTGGCGTGGATTGACCGTAATTGTCCTTATCCAAACACTGCACCCAGATCGTCACATAAAATTTATATCCGTGACGAGTCGAAGCTCTTACTTATCCCTCTTCTCTGAACTCGTATAATCACTAATATTTATTGGAGGTGGTTTTAGCTTCTACCGTTTATTGACTTGCACTGCAAAGTATTCCAAAGACAAATGCAATTAAATAAAAAAAATTTAAACTAGTTACGTGGAAACCAATTTTATATTCCAGTTTCTGCTCGTGGTCTTCTAGCTTACGTTTCCTTTAACCAATCAATCTTTTTACGTGACAAATATATCAAAAATATGAAAATACATACAAAACTGTAATAACAATAAGAATTTAATTTTAAAAAAACTGTTTCTTACGTAAGTATTCTGTGGCTTAAACATAATTTACAAACCCGAGTCTGAACAGATTAACACAGGAATTTGTACTTAGGGATTGTCAAAATAATCTGAAATTTATATTCTAACTCGGATAAAAAACTGATTTTTCGCATGAGTCCAACCCAGGATATGTCTTAAAGATAATCAACGCCAAAGGAAAGTGCAAATGATTATGTTGTCATATTATTCGCATTACGAGTCCCGAAAGAAACTCCAGTGCCATCTTCTTGAATAGAGTAGCGGATAAATAAACTTTGTAGTAATTATTGGAAACTGGGCTCATACAAATTAGTTGAAGATCCTTCGTGGTTGTGTGCGAATATCCCAATGACTGATACAAGGAATGTCATACGGTTGAACGGCCGTCCCTCACGATCTGTGCCACGAAACACCTGGTGCCATGCTCCTTTCTAGATAAGGACAGATATCCGTGTGAAACTAATTAAAACCTGTCTGCAAGGACTCATAAAAACCGAGAACGACTTTCTGGAAAGCGGAAAGAAAATGGGACTCAATAAAACTTTCTCAGCTCTAAGAAATTATGCTTCCATGAATTCGCAAAACGTTAATAAACAGGAAACGAATATTCATTTTAGAAACTAATTAGGAAAACTTTACAGCTGGGATAGTAGTCAGCGGAAGAATTACTGTGAAACGAAACACTCTAAATGTATTTAGTGACAAGTTGAATGTGAACGGAAAGTAAATTTACAAAATTATCTAGCCTTTGAACACTGAAATACCTGATATATCAAATTTATTTACGGATCTTGTTTTGTTAATTAATATAGAAAATAATCATTAACAATATTAAATTCAATAAATTAACGGCCGTTTTGACGGACAATTAAAATATTTTTCTGGAAACAAGGACGTTATAATATCATATTATTACATGTTATACTGCTATAATGATTTTTAATTTATCTCATTTTTAAAAATCATACTTAAAGTAAAATATTATAATACAAAGCTATTAAAAGAAGTTTTTACGCTCAAACCAAAGGCCAATGGTTAAGATTTAATAAAAGTATATGAGAGGACCAGACCGGGAATCGAACACGCGACCTTCCGCCTTCCGGATGAATGCTTTAACACGATTTGTTCACTGACGAAACCCTCGGCTATACTTTTGAAATCAAGATTATTGACGCCTGCAGTTGGCGAAGTGTGTCTGGTCTTCACCTTCGTACGCTACTTACTCCTCTGATTTGATGATTTAATCAAAGTATATGAGAGGACCAGACCGGGAGTCGAACACACGACCTTCCGCCTTCCGGGTGAATGCTTTTAACACGATTTGTTCACTGACAAAACCCTCGGCTATATTTTTGAAATCAAGATTGTTGACGCCTGCAGTTGGCAAAGTGTGTTTGGTCTTCTCCTTCGCACGCTACTTACTCCTCTGATTTGATGATTTAGTCAAAGTACATGAGAGGAACAGACCGGGAATCGAACACGGGACCTTCCGCCTTCTGGGTAAATGCTTTTAACACGATTTGTTCACTGACGAAACCCTCAGCTATACTTTTCAAATCAAGATTGTTGACGTCTGCAGTTGGCGAAGTGTGTCTGGTCTTCACCTTCGTACGCTACTTACTCCTCTGATTTGATGATTTAATCAAAGTACATGAGAGAAACAGACCGGGAATCGAACACGGGACCTTCCGCCTTCCGGGTGAATGCTTTTAACACGATTTGTTCACTGACGAAACCCTCGGCTATACTTTTCAAATCATGATTGTTGGCGCCTGCAGTTGGCAAAGTGTGTCTGGTGTTCACCTTCGTACGCTACTTACTCCTCTGATTTGATGATTTAATCAAAGTATATGAGAGGACCAGACCGGGAGTCGAACACACGACCTTCCGCCTTCCGGGTGAATGCTTTTAACACGATTTGTTCACTGACGAAACCCTCGGCTATATTTTTGAAATCAAGATTGTTGACCCCTGCAGTTGGCAAAGTGTGTTTGGTCTTCTCCTTCGCACGCTACTTACTCCTCTGATTTGATGATTTAGTCAAAGTACATGAGAGGAACAGACCGGGAATCGAACACGGGACCTTCCGCCTTCTGGGTAAATGCTTTTAACACGATTTGTTCACTGACGAAACCCTCAGCTATACTTTTCAAATCAAGATTGTTGACGTCTGCAGTTGGCGAAGTGTGTCTGGTCTTCACCTTCGTACGCTACTTACTCCTCTGATTTGATGATTTAATCAAAGTACATGAGAGGAACAGACCGGGAATCGAACACGGGACCTTCCGCCTTCCGGGTGAATGCTTTTAACACGATTTGTTCACTGACGAAACCCTCGGCTATACTTTTGAAATCAAGATTGTTGACGCCTGCAGTTGGCAAAGTGTGTCTGGTCTTCACCTTCGTACGCTACTTACTCCTCTGATTTGATGATTTAATCAAATTATATGAGAGGACCAGACCGGGAGTCGAACACGCGACCTTCCGCCTTCCGGGTGAATGCTTTTAACACGATTTGTTCACTGACGAAACCCTCAGCTATACTTTTCAAATCAAGATTGTTGACGCCTACAGTTGGCGAAGTGTGTCTGGTCTCCACCTTCGTAAGCCACTTACTCCTCTGATTTGATGATTTGGTGCTACAATGAGAATTTTTTGGCGGTGTGGTTACGGCGAAAACGGTAGTTCATATATTGAGCTTGTTTCAGAATCAATGCTCCTCCAATTAATTCTTCAAGACAACTTATCGAGGCTTGATTAGGCTGAAAATTTATGTCATGGTTTTTCACTAACACGAACCAAAAATGCCCCGGAACAGTTGGCAGAAATACGCAATGACCTACACGTGAACAAAACCAAGGACACTTGTGCCAATGATGTGGTGGCTGGGTTGGCAAATGAATCATCCAGCAGTAAATCCATCTGGAGCAGTAATTCTCCTGCTCCCAAAAAACATTAATTTTCGGCAACTGGACAGACAGCATATACTGAAGCATTCGAATTTATTGCGTCTCTGTCCTAGAATTTTGAAAAAAATTAATATAAATCTTTTAGAGGACCAGCTTATTCATTACGATCTGAACAGAGAGGTCCATGAGAATTGCTCACTGTTATGCATTTCAATGGTCCTCTCGTATGGTCGAAGGTGTTCCTCTCCTCGTCCAAATTCTTACTGTTCCTACTCTCCTCAGATTTCTGCTTCCTAAAAAAACATACAATGTAAAACCACAAAAATCATTTCAAGACGACATCCACTGGAATTGATCCAATAATTTTTATTCGTAATATTTTTATCGGTTTTAATTTAAACGGCGATTTTTTTTTCAGAGTGATCGCTTACGTGACAAAAAGTTTCAAGTCTGTTGTGTATACGTACTGATTCCCTCAACATTCTGATCGTGTGGTATGGTAAAATGTTTCCTGGCCTCTCGTAGTTGAGGGCATCTTTCAAGCATCGTTCATTCGAACGTCAGCAGTTTTTAATTTCATCGATCGATGCTATTGCTTAAAATTCGTTCCGTGAAAGCATATATAAACTGCCACAGGCGCAGATTCCGCAACAGGCGACTCACACGAACCTTATAACATGTAAGAATTTTTCTGTGTAAAACATATTTACTATTAATTGTTTTTCACTCGCGGGAACTGAAAAAAACTGGACCCGAGATTGGAATTATTCTGATAATAAAATTATGTATCGTAAACATACTTGCTACCAGTGTCGTTTTCTACCAAATCTCAAAAGATCAATAGGAAACCTTGTAATATTTTAACTCACAACCTTAAGTGAAATACTTTCATATACAAATATGAGCCCGGTCACTTACCAAAGCGCAAGAGCATTAAAATTAAAAATAAAAAAAATTAATAAAAGACAATCGCAACAAATTTTGTGACGCATTTTGTGTGTAATATTATAAAAATTATGAAATTAATTATAGTTGCGTAAATTTAATTCGTGATGTATGTGGATTCATTTTAGATCGTAAATTTTATTATTACACGTAATACACGCTTGAAATACGAAAAATGTGAGATTTAACACAGCAAAATGCTGACTTAAGTATTGAAATTAAATTTAAAATTCTAAATACCAGTGTGGGCTATGTATAACAATTACAAATGCCATTTTAAACTAGAATAAAGCGGAGCAAATGAAATTTATGGTTTACAAAACTTACATTGTGTTGACAACGAGTATTTCTATCAGCTTCCAGGTCAGCTGTCTTTGAGTCCTCGACTGGCTCGACTCTGGTCTCAACTACTTTGACCTCCTTTGTTGCATTGATCTTCCAAAGCTCTCTGGTCTCGTATTTATACTCATCTGCGCATAACCTTGATATATTGATCAGTTATTCAAGTATTCTCACATTCGGGACCTGTATTCGGGTTCCAGTAAGCAAGTGGAAGATTTCAAAAGACATACTATATTTCCAATTCATCAGTCCGTGTTTAAAAATAGCTTTATTAAATACAAGCGTAGATCTCCGTGTCAATAAATGAACCAAAATAAATTATAAGGCACTAAAAATAAATAAAGATACAAATTACAGCAGAAAGACCTGAAAACAGAATGAAAATTATTCAATTCAATACTCAAAATATTCTCCAAAGTAATTTTTGGGTATTGCACTTTGTAGACAAATTATTTCTGTTGGATGATTGATGTTTAATTAAAAACTTCACTCCGTGAAATCTTAAAAAGTCCGAGTAGTTTGATAATTAATTCTAAATATTGATTTAATTCGTAAGAATGTCTTCGATTTAAGCAAAAATGATTTATAATAGTTTTCCCGATGGTTATATTTCTTGAAATGGTCTGTGCAATCAATATTTGGTCATTTATGAAGAATTATATATTTTCTGAAGAACGTTGTTCTATCGTTGACTATAGTAATGTTCAATTTGCATCGCTGTTTTCGTCCAATGAATGGCGCAACTGCTACTTAAATAGCGAGCCAGGAGTCAATTGATTACGAAATGGAGTTGATAATGGTTCTGGTTTCATGAAGCTAAATTTCCCCTTTCCTGATCAACGTGAGTTTATACGCTGTTTAGGAAGCGATTTTCCAAAGTTAAAAAAAAAAACTGGCAGCGTTGGTGACCTTCCAGAAGTGGTGATGTTACTGAGTGATGGAAATGAGGTCCTCGTTCGTCGTTCATACGAGCTCAGTCTCACAAACTCAAGTCGTAACTCCATACAACTGAGAATACAGCAAACATTAGTGGTTAACTAATGGGCGATTTCGCTTCATGAAACCAGAGAACGCATCGTGCTTTTCCCATCATCGTCGCCATTCAAAAAAATCAATTTATTCCTGATTCGCTATTTAAGTAGTAGTTACGCTAACTACTGCACGAAAATAAAGCTCCAAGTACAAAGTTAAGGATTGATACAAATTTTAGTTGGTAATCGCTGAAATACTATGGACTCATTCTGATTTTCGTTAGACTTTTCTAGTAAGGCGTTTCTCCGCTGGAACAGGGACGTATCAAGAATTCCCATTGTAGACCTGGTCGGTGTGAAAGGGAAACAGTGGATCTGTGCGTGCTTTGTCACGTTTAGATAATGGCAGTGAGCTACATCCTAACCGTCGTCATAGAGCGCGGCGCCATCAAATCAAATTACACCGATCATTACGCCTGGAGGCTAATGCTGATCGACACAGCCATTTATAAATTTCTTATCTTAAACCAGCGATAGGGAACGCGACCGCCATAGAACGTAGTATTCAAAATGCCTACCACAGAGCGTTGGTCAAGTATCAAAATAATTTCAAATTACGTACCATTTAATGATGAGTCAAATCAGACGCCAAAACTTCACACTTGTCATTTATGACTTCACAGGCTTTCGGATTTCATCTGACTGATTTCCGTGGATAATAACCGTCAAATTGGATGGAGAAATTAAATGGTGAAAGTGGTTCTTATCATGACCGCGGTCAAAGCCACCTTGTCTGCGTCGATCTGCTACCTTACGATGTGCAAGATTCTTGGCTGTAACTGATTTTTATCAGAGTTACTATTTAGTGTTAGCCGTTTCCATTTTTACGAACTTTAATTATATTATGTTTAATTTATTATAATTTACCCATGCCTTATTATTATTATTTAAATTCTGGAATTATGTGTATGATTATAAATTATTTGGTCGGGGGAACGATATGATGTTATTTTATCAGTCTTCCTTGAAGGAGAAGATTTAAATAAATAACGGACGACAATAACTTGTACGTGCAGCATAGAGGAAGGCATTGATCCTTGATCGGAGTGTTTCTTGTCAACGTTCGAGAAGGGACCCTTGCAAGACGATACTCACCCCAGTGACGTGTATGCAATAATTGGCTTATTAGGCTCTGGTAGGCCTTTGCCATATGATAGTTTCGTAAATGCCTGGGATTCTCTGCCCTCAAAATAAGTAGTTTCGAGTTACTGTAATATAAGATAGCTCCCCCATAAAGACGTTATTTTTCAAACCAGACAATGTTCGATTAATAATATATATTTCCAATGAAAAAGAAGCTACGGAATTACATAAATTCTGAGACAGTATTTAAATTTTTGCGTTTCTACTTAATGCCTCTAATAACGCATTTTTGATCCTCGTACCCTCTAAATTAATTTATTTCTGATGCGTAATTATGTAATATGATAACATTAGTGAAATTAATCTTTAAATTTTAAATAACAGAGGAACAGATTTTTGTGAGGGTAAAGAATACTTACCGCATCCGATAATTAGCTGCCATAAGTGTGCAAATGTTGCGGTCCTACGAGAAACAACCACGTCGACTCAACAGAAAGGGGACAAAAGGACTGGAGAATTTACAAATATGGAAATTAAATGCTGAATGAGAGAGAAGCTGTGAGAGACGAAAACAAAAACTTCTCGCTGTTTTTAATCCATTGTCATGGATGAGTCCCTCATTTAAAAAGTTTGATATTAATGTGTTAAAAACTTGAGGACAGAGATGCAATAAAGTCGGATGCGTCAGAACATGTCCGGTCTGTTAGCGCGGAAAATTAATGGCTTCGGGGGAGGGAAACGGTGATATAGTTTTTTCAGATCGATTACCTGATTCCTTTAAAAGGAAGTTCAACCTTATTGACACAAATGGTCGAAGAGAGGCCTTCGCTAACTAAGACAAATTTTGTATTTTGGGAGATTTTATCTCGTGTGTGGTGAAGTAATGATATATAAATTGTACCCGAAGCAAGAAGAGTTGTTAAATCAGCGAATAGTTCATCCTTGCGGGCAGACCAGTTCGAGTAGTTACAAATCATTCAAGGAAGACCTGGTAGTTAGGATTACATTTTTATTCATTCCATCACTGCTCTGTTGAAGGTATAGGATACGACAGTACATTGAATCTATATAATAAAAAAGGATGCATATTTGTATGTATGTATTTACGTTGTTCTTTATACAAATTTTATCGCGTGGACAGAATGCAACAAAAATTGGTATACGTATTCTGCCAAAATCGAGAACCGGTACTGTGGGGGTGACAAACCCATAGCATAAAGGTGGAAAGAATTATAATTAAAAACCGTGATCATTAAATATTAAATTACTGCGCGCCAAGAGACAATGACGTCACGCGAGAGAAAGACGTTACTACGCAACGAACAAAGGAAATATGTCCTTTATTAGGAATGAAATAAAGCAGAAATATTTTTTTTGAATAAAAAGTATAATTTTATACAGCAATATTCCATCGAATGATAATAAAGAAGAATACGAATTACTTTACCATCCTTGGGGAAAATGTAAGTTAATTTTCGCGCTGTATTAGTTGTGAGTCTAGCTAACAATTTCATCAATGTAATATTTCGTAATGTATGAAGACTGAGTGACGATTATATCCTGAAATACTCAAGGAATATATTTAAGTATTCAATTAAATACTTTTTCGAGTTTATATAAATAAGTACACGAGCAACGCCGGGCACCTGGCTAGTTAAAAATATTTACGAGATACGATTTCGTGTTAACCTAGAACACAAAATTTCGCTGTACAGTACAACTAATAATACAGTAAAATGTTTACAAATAATTGATAATATTAAAAAAATACAATATTCAGATTAATGACGGTCATCGACACTAAAGCATAGTATACGTTAATACTGTTGGATTGTTGAATGCTGGCTTCGGTTAGAGCCGAGACATGCGTCGCGGAACATCGCGGGACATCTCTGCGCGTAGTGGAACGACACCCCACAGGTTTCAACGATCCTAAGACATTAACAAAGCCTAGGATTAAATGAGCGGGCAAATGATATTTGCAGACTTACTCTTTTCGTATATACCAGCATTTAAATATACATATATAATGTAAAGAATTGTTTATTACAGTCAGGTTTCTCATACAGTACCCACCGTAACAAAGATGAAAGTAGACACTTAAACTCATTAAAAATAGTAGTAAAAATAAATGCTTGTGAAGAGATCGGGAATTGTTTTTCTGAACAGAAAATTAATTTTTGACAACAAACTTCGAAACAATTCGCATAGAAGTAAAGAATTTATTTTTCAGTGAGCTACTTTTCTCCAAGAAACTTAATTAATTATCTGCAAAAAGCCTTTTATAGTACATAGATTTCGCTCTACTTTCTTCTCTTTTCCCTTGCGGAAAATTACAAAAATTCAAGTCCGGGGACGCAATTTAAAAGTTCTTACATTTAATATCTACACAGCCTGTAAAATTAAATTTCTAATAATGTTGAATTTACAAATGGACAATATAAATAATTGCGTTGTGAATCCTGGCTCTCCAACAGCACAGGAAAATTTAATTGGTAACACGTAACAGATAATTAGCAAACAGAATGTGAAACATCCAAAAGCGAACGGCCGCACAACGTAAAGTGATTTTAGCCGAAATATAGGCTGTCATTTACATTAATATAAAATTTCGTTCAAAGATTGCTGAAAGTGACTGATTTCATTTAATATTACGATTTTGGTTGAAATTGGTTCACAGTTTGTGAACATCTGTGAAATTTAAGTACATCGTTCCATAGTACTTTCAAAATTCTTATTAATAATATCTGTACTAAACGTATTTATGAGATATATCGTTACATAATTCGTTCAATTGACGTAGTCTTAGCAAGTGCTGGAACTAAATGATAATTAAAATCATTTAGCGATGCGTCATATACATTGATTGTAAACATGTAAGTTCCACGAACGAAAAATTTTAGTTCACGATTACGAAATTCTAAGATTTCCTTTTTATGGCTGCAGAGTAACGTATTTAAATTATAATAATGTACTATATTATTGAATTAATTTCCTATTAACAATTGTTGTAGAAATTTATTATATAGTTATTACAATTGGCCACCTGATTTTTAAGCCATGATCTTCCCGTCACGGTTTTGTCTTTCTCCTTCACCTACAAAGATGGCTACCACGACACGACACGCTATGTATTTTCTTGTAATGTCACATGGTCCGCGTAGTGATTCTCCTTCAGCCGTAACCCCTCAGTGACGAACACAAACATCCCTGTCCATGCCGGAATTCGAATCCGGGACCACTGTAATGGCTACCATACTGTGGCGTGGTATATCTTCCACGAATTCCGGTATACGATGTAATTTCAACGTATTATCTGAAACACGTTGACGATACCTGTCTGCCTAACGTCTGTGCTCTACGGGCTGAAATCCCAATCTGATGCTTCACGACTCCCGATCGAAAGACCCTCTGATTCCTTTAAAAGCAAGTTCAACGTTATTGACACAAATGTTCGAAGAGAGGCCTTCGCCAACTAAGACTAATTTTGTATTTTGGGAGATTTTATCTCGTGTATAATGATATATAAATTGTATCAATCATTACCAAGGCAACTATGAGGTAACAACACTCGCTGCTCATTAAGTCAACTATTCCTTTTCTGGCTACAATTATTATAAAAAAATTAGTAGATCAAATATTGTCTCCAATTTTATCTGCTTTAACTAACATATTTAAAGTCATATACAGTATCAACATTAATACGAATATTTACTACTGATGGGTTCACAAAGTCTGAACATAAGTCAAAGACAGAAAAGGAGGAATCACTTTTATACGCTTCTTTTACATATTTCACCTCCAACAAATCACTGCAGCCACTTGCAGTTCCCCTTTCTCTCTTTGCTTTTTTCAGTCTGCTGGTTCTATGCGAGTTTTCACTTCCTTTCAAGCCCGTTACCTCGCTCCAGTCGACCTTCACGGATCCTAAAACATCCGGTAGTGGATTTCATGCAAAGAATTTTTATATCACTTGGGGCAATTTGAATTATTTTAAATTCCTGCAAATATATTTTTATTTTAAAATGTTTATACATGAGGATTTCTTTTTGTTTGTAAAAGTTTTGAATATGTTAAAAAATAACCCTTAATCCAATCAATAAAATTTCATAGATATAAGATATCCATTCGTTAAAGATATTTCCAGAACGTTTCGTCGATTTTATTCGACAATTATCTGAAATGTGAACAATGAAACATCACACAATGGCGTCTTTTATTCTAGTGTAAAAATGAACATAGTGTTTTTGGTGCATTTGACAATTGGAAACAATTGTTTAGACGGCCTTGAGCCTCCAAACAGGTAAATGTTATGCTCATTTGTTGTTCTAGATACCTTTATATGATGAAATTGTTCATTAAGTTTTATTGTTCACATTTCAGATGATTATGTCGAAGAAAATCGACGAAAGCTTCTATAAATATCTTTAACGAAATGATATCTTATATCTATGAAATTTTATTTACAGGATTAAAGCTTATTTTTATAATTGAACTTTTCACCTGTTTTATATTGGATATGAATAATTTTTGATTATGTTAATGAGATATCCTTCCTTTCAGAAAAGTATTAAACAATCATCACTGTAAACAATATGACAAATGATACGAAATTGAAAAAAATCACTATCAAGAAGCTTTAGTTATGATTATTATTCACATAGTATAATTAGCAAGCAAAGTTCATTTTTATCTATGAATTAACTTCGTTCCATTATCGTTATACATATTGTAATGCCAATTAATTAGGACATTAATTGTTTGAAAAGAAAATTTAAATTTTTTGAGAAATCTATTATTGCGGCAGGAGCTTCCATAGCGACAATGTAGCCCAGCTCTGTTCCTTTGTCGGAAGGTCCGAAAATGGCGTATGCGCGCTAAAACGCAAGACGATAGTTCAGTTCGCGGAAAGACATCATCGATGTATAACTGTTAATTGGTGAGGAGTATTTAACAGAGTTGGTTGGTGCCTGGACATTTCTGAGGACGGGGCAAGTGATACTTGAGCAGAGACTAGCCGTCGTTTATTGTATTACTAGTAAACAAAGTTGTGAGTTGAGGACGAAGTAAAGCATTCACGAAAGCCTTACATCGAGGCTTGCTAAGTAAAAGCAGTAAAGACTGGCAAATCTACAAACCACCGAATTCACCTAAGGCAAATAAGTCAACAGATAGCTGACAAAAAAAGTGAGGTTCATCCGAGTTCCTGACATCCTATAAATTTTGACTAGAATTTGTGTAAAAGCTGTGAATCTTAGAATCAGTGTAAAATCTTGGAATAGTGTTTTTTTATATAACTAACGGTATGCTGGAACCAACTGGACAGTTGTGAGTAACAAATTGCAAAATAATTAATTATGTAAGCGTAATTAAAAGATAGAAGTCAGATTTCGTTCTCCTCTCAAATTGTTAGTCAGAGTTAATCTCTTTACTTTTAATTTCGTTCTATTTTAATGGTTAAGTTAATTTCTTTTCCTTTAGTGGACGTATTGTTTAGGTAAATGTGATTTGTTGTTAATAAGATTTTAAATATAATTGATGTGTCCATTATCAAACCCAGTGAGGACCCTGAGAAATTAATGTTTTAAATTTGTAATTGTCTTAAATTATATTGCCACAAAATAAATAAATATTGTTTGTAAATTTTATTAATTCTTTTATTTAAATAACGCCTTCCATTTAATTATTACTTAATTAGCTTCAACGAGAGGCGAATTCTTCAAATTTCATTTAATTAACGTATTAATTGTGTATATTACAATATCACTTTTTTTAATAATTACTTATTTTAATAACCTGTAAGATCAGATTATTATAATTGCCTCGCAGAATTTGAGAATAAATATATTTGTTTCCGAAATTCAGCGAAAGTTTGTTACACCTTCAACATTTCTCTGGTCTTCGCTGTACGTGCGGACATTTCTTCCACTTTCGTCCGCTCAAGAAAAAGTTATAAAAGATAAATTGTCTAGGTTAAATTTCCAACTGAGAAGTGTGAACATAAGGTAGAAGTTCTAATTTAAACATTATTTTATCAGCTGGTGCCAAGAATGAAAGTAACTGTCGTCGGGCGAGCAATGAAGCAACATCATTTGACTGAGGAGGTCGTTTATATATTTTAATGGTATTATTCATCGCTCGGGGAGCAACGAAACAACATGTAATTGACTGTGGGAGTCGCACGTGTACTTTAATAAACGAAATTTTTGACTGAATTAATTATTTTATTGGAATAACTCTGAATAATAGTTTGGCTGAGTTGCCTAACTATCTAGGAGATTTGAATTTAATTGTTGTTTGAAGGAATTACAAGTTTTATTATTAAAATTTTTGATATTCGGCAGCCTAATTTGCAGGTGGCCAGACTAGACTCTGATTACAACTGCTCTGTTACCCTTTTACTTGCTTATATGGTGATAATCAAACTTTTTGTTTTCTGACATTGATATACAATTTGTGTTTATTTTAAAATTTATAAAAATAAAAAAACGGTTGATTATTTGTCCCCTTCAATTATTTCTTTTTATTTAATTACTTCAATAGGATTAAGTAAAGAATAAGAGTTGTTTTTATATTGTAATAATATATTAGTTCTAATTTTTTTGCAGTTAGATACAGGAAAAGAATAACTTTCGATCAGTATGAAACTGTCAGTAATGTTGTTGTAAGTATCCTCCACGTGTCCAGTGCACTTAAGAGACTAATATCTCTCATCCAGAATGTAAATACTGGTTCGGACAAATGCTGCGACTGTGTACAGCAGTTTTATTGGGCCGCTGTCAAATTATTTACATGATTAAGATCTGAGAAGCCATAAAACCTGTGAACTACACAAATAAAGTTTAACCTTACTATTTTCCGTTTGGGACGCTCGGAGTATTCCCTCGATAAGTCACAATTCAGTGGTCGCATAAACTAAAGAAAAGGCCGCAATATTTACACGTTTTATTACACATTTATTTTGAGGAAAAGTTTAATCTCGTCGCTGTTGCATTTAATGGCACCCAAGCGGACGACAGCAATATTTTGCTCGTTAAAGCTGTGCGCCGCAGCTCCCTCAAGTCATCTCCGCAGGAGCTTTGTCACACTCACAAACTCCTCCCAAAATATATTCAGCATTACTTTACCACATACTTGATTCAGGAAAGATTACCATTTAACAAAATTATAGCACTACGATCGTTATATAAATTCAGTCTCTGAGTTAAGCTTGTTTTAAAATGTCAGAAGGCGTCAATTACTTTGGAATAAATTAATTTATACTATGCTTAAAGGGCATTCTTTTACTATTTAATAGAAATCAGTTTAGCAAATGTTTTAATAGTCATAACTTTGCACTAATGCTCCAACAATACCAGGATATATACAACTGATTAAAACGTTAAGGATGTTTCGGCTCAACGGCCATCATCTACAGAAATCTACAAAAAATTTTTGCATATGATGGCCGTTGAACGGAAACGTCCTTAACATTTTAATCAATTGCATGTAGAGTGCAGTTATTGGCACATTTGTGCAAAGTTATAGTCTCAATTTTTCTTATGAAACTTTTGTCTCCAATTTCACAGCTTCACATCTCTCCATATTTTATTTTATTCTTAAGGCCCTACAGATCATTCTTCTTTTCTCGTCCGTTAAATGTCTTGTTGAACTGCTAACCGAAATCTATGCCACTTCAATACTTCGATTAATCCTACTAATTGCAAGAGACAAAGTGTGTAACCGTAGAAAAATATTCAATTACGTCAGTCTGTTATTGTGTCCTGGAATCGTGACCTTAAATATACTTTTCTGCGATACCCACGCAGTTGTGAACGTAACATTTAAAATTTAAAATACATTGTATGACAATAGGCATGAATTTAGAAAGGTTTCCACGAGCCAAAGTGTTTGAGCTTTGGCCCGTCGCAAGGAAAGTTCTTATCCCAAGTTGGACATAACGTTGCTCTCTCCTTTGGGACAACTGCTCATTCTTGTTTTATTATTTAATGTGCAACCTTTATTTTCCATTTATGCTTTGAAAACAGTTTATGGTTCTGCTGAAGCGTGGCGCTTTATTACGCGACCCTTTAACTGAGAAACTTGTGCCGTTTGTCTTGTTTCCCTTGAGACCGTCCTCACAAGCTCCCCATCCGAATTACAATGTAAACTATTCATTCCTTTTTGCATCCGCCCAACATTTTACAAATAAATCATATTCTTCGACTGACATTACTATATCTCAGGATTTTTGTCCCTTACATGCAACATTGTATTAGATCATGTTCGTTATGTCTCTGCAGAGAATCTGGGCTTCAAGGATGTGGACTGAGTTATGGATTGTCCATAACTATAAATACGCATAATATATTTATTTTACGTTGCTTGTATTTTAAATATTAAAATAATTCGTCAAGGAAAAGAATAACTTCAGATAGATAAATAGATTTATTCTCCAATATATTGTTCTCGGAGTTCAACCGGGTTTTGCGTAATTATATTAGAACGAGTGGCCGGCCTTTTGACTGATGCTGACATGGCTGAGGCGGACTGTTGACTAAGCGCTGATTGGCTCTCACAGCGTGATGATGCAGTGGAGGATATATATAATATGAAATGGAAAGGTTCCCACATGCCGAGGCACCTCGGTCTGTTTTGAGAGGTGTATGTTCCGGGGTCGCAGACCTTGGGCATACGGCAAGAGTTGTCCGCTATTCCTATCGGAATAGTCGGCCAGCTGCCTCCTAAACAGGCCAAGGCATGGCGAGGGGTAAGCTGCGTCCCCACAGCAAACTCCTCTCCCGTCATCGGAAGGGCGTGGGACAAGTACCCAATGCCCGACCTACATGATGCAGGTTTTTCTAGGGTTCGTCCTGCATTTCTTTTAGGCGAATGCCGGGTAGGATCCTTAAACCATAGCCCGGGGGCCCTAGTTACCCTTGGCTACCTTCCTCCACCCTTCCGCATCCCCCCTTTCAAATCCCTTTCCTATGCTATAAGAGGCGAGTTGCTACTATGTGGATTACCCTATACATAGCCTGTCGACACCCAAAAAAAAATGGTTCCCGCACTTCGCCTAGAAGATGACGACAGAGCTTTTAGTCGTCGAAACGTTTCGTTCTAATATAATTATGCAAAACCCGGTTGAACTCCGAGAACAATATATTTAACAACTACACCGGGAAAGGCTTCAATCTTAGATTTATTCTCCATTAGCCCACTTATTAGGAAATTGGATACGTCACAAATGTTACCTAAGTACATAGATTTTAAATTAGTTTCTAAATACAATAGACAAATTACATATGAAATGAATGCATATTAATAGTAATGATTAATAAAGTTACACAAAAAAGTACAAATCAATAAGGCACTGTTCAAATTTGACCAGTCACCACACTTTCTTGAAGAAACACGTACACGACACATCACTTCCTGGTATTCGTCTCCTGTCGCCAGGTACGGAGAATCGTCGTCATAGAACTGGACACACCATTTACATATTCGACAATTTTGTAGACAAGGCAGTTCAGCGAGTGTGAGACCGATTCAAAAACTCGTGTTCGGAGAAATAAGTTCCATTTACAATCAAAGTTTTACACTCCTTGACGAATGAGTTGTAGTTGTTGATGTTCTTTACATGTTGAGGAAGGCTGCTAAATAGTGCGATACCGGAATAATGAACGCTAGACTCGTAGAGACTGAGGCTGACAACTGAACGGTTCCACCGTGATTGTCACCGTTACTTGCAAAAAGGTTCATGTAGCGTTTAAAAATTTTTAGTATATTTAATATGTAAACGCTAGGTAGAGTCAGAATATGAAGTCTGCAGCTTTCTCTAGCATCTCAACCTGATATCATTCTAATGGCTCGTTTCTGCTGTTTGAAAACTTCCACACTACAGTAAAAATTGTCCCAGTTGGCAATACCGTGACACATACGTGAATGAAAGTAGGCAAATTATCAAAAAATTGCATCAATAGTCTCACCGAATAAAAAACAAAACTAAGTTTGCGTACAAGGCGATCAACGTGCAAGTTCCATTTTAATTTACTGTCGACCTGCAAGCGGAGGAAAGTCCCAAGATCTAAAAAATTATCAGTTACGATGTTGTTGGTTTCTGTTGTAAAACGAACTAAGTTTTCTGTACATTGAGTGTTAATTTATTGGCGGCGAACCAAGTATTTAAGTTTCTAGATGTAATCTCAATCTTCGCATTTATATTATTTAAATCAATGTCCGTAATTAACAAATTAGTGTCATCTGCGTATAAGACAGATTTTATAGGTTCCATATATTGTGGAAGATCATTAATATACAAAAGAAAAAGCGGTGGGCCTAATATTGAGCCCTGAGGCACGCCACGAGTAATGCCTGACAAGTGCACCACACCAGCTTTGTTTTGTAAGGCTGCCTCCTGTTTCCGATTGTTGAGATATGATTCAAAGAAAAATGAGTCATAGATTTCATAAGTCATTTATGTATATCAAAAAAGAAAATTGGGCCCAGAATAGAGCCTCATGGAACACCTGTTTCTTCATTTGTCCCCGCTCAGAAATAAAGGATTTAGCAGAACGAACATGTTACTTTTTGTTTCCTGTTGTATAAAGTACGGATCTCATTTTAACATGAGTAACACAGCGCGGTGATGCTCAAAGAATATAAGAATGGTATAATTGTGCAAACAGGAAACTGGAAATCAAATTAATTACTTGATTAAAAACCACAAGGACCCACTTGACACCTACAGAAAACATTGTGTTGTTCTAATTGTAATTCCTGCTACATAGGGCAAACAAAACGTTCCCTTAATACACGTATCAAGGAACATATGTCTAATATCAAACTTCCCGTTGATAAACAATCTGTAGTACATATAAAGAGTTCTGAACATACATTTGATTGGCAAAATGCTAATATTTTATAGATTGACACCAGGTACAATTCCAGACTCATTTCAGAGATGCTTCACATAAAATCCAACATCACAGCTACTAATTTACAAACAGACACTATGATACTCAATAATTGCTATGATCCATTATTATTACACTAAACCTTCTGTTTTCCATTGTCGTTGCTCCCTTATTGTTACGCTAACCCTTCGGCTCTCCCAGTATCGTTGCGTTTTCGTCGCTTTTGAGTTTTGTCAACTGACAAGTGCAGTTGTGTCGCTCTAGGCACTTCTTAGCACCTGACGAAAGGTACAAGGATCCCAGAAACGTTGTGTGGTTATTTATATTATCACTTTTTTGTCTGAATTGGCTCTTTCTTGTTCATTATTTTCAATCAGATGTAATTTTTTTCTTTCTATATAATGCTGAAGACGAAACCACTTTTATTTCACACATTTCCTAGGCTATAGAATGCCAAATGTGAAACTGGAAAAATATGAAATACATCTCCGATTCAACGATTCGACGGTGAACTGTCCAAAATTCGAGTTAATGCTGCAAAAAACAGAATTTTCCTAACCGAAACTACTTACCAGAAGTTAATAAATGATGTACAAAAAGCCAAAATGACGACTAAGAAGGAAACTAGGGACTATTTAATTTCTTATTTTTTATATGAAAATTTTGTTTCCACTTTCATTATTTTTGAAGAATAAAATTTGTATTTTTGAGGAATGCATGTCATTTATATTTTTATACTTTGCCTAAAAAGCATTTGTCATTCTATAGAATGCCTATGTAATATATGCAATGCCTAGGGAAAGTATGTAATAAATCTCATATTTCGCACATTTCCTAGACCTTCTGTAGAATACATACAATTACATTAAATAGTCCTGAGTCAGTCTGCAGCCGGCTAGTAGCTCACACAAGGACAATGCGTAGCGCATTGACCGAGGAGAACCTATCTGCTGTTGAAACAACATGTTGTCACTTGAATGAGCCACAAGAGAAATTGAGATGCCTCCCAAGAGAACAGCAGCTCGGCCGTTTTATTTTTTGGGTTTAGTTTGCACGGAATCTGCAGCACAGTCGGCTCTAACTCAATTAAACCTCGACGAGGGACTAGCAATTACACAGCAACGTTCGTTGAACTGCATCCCTTTCCTTAAAGCTGTGTCCCGGAAATCCACTTTTACGTCAGATTCGCCCATATCGTCACTTGTTGCTCTCCGTGACTGTTAAAGCCATCGTACACAGCCTTTATTTGCTTTAGACGCAGCCGTTCCCTTGAAACCGACGAGAGGCGTGCATGAGTTTTCATTAAAAAACATTCTTTTCCATATGCTTCCACACAAATTTTAATTTTAATTCAATTATGATACAGTTGTGCAAAAGTTGATTCGTTTCTAAACTGCGCATTAACATGAGTAACATTTAAATAATTTTGCGTGTCGCGGCAACGAGAGTGGGGGCGCCAGTTCACACACACACACACCGAAGGGAAGCGTCCGATGAATCTATTTAATAACAAATCAGTGTGATTTTACTTACGGTTTATGTTTAATACATTAATCTGGTGTCCACAGGACAGAGCTTGTGAACAGAATTTGCTCTGTATCTTCACTACAGCTTTGGTTAAACACAATTCCGCTGCTTATATAATTCTCAGATTTCTATGAGTTAAGGTTAATTGTGTTCCCAGTATTCCGAGTAGTCCATTCCAGAATATTCCTGTACAAAGCGTAATGTTATAATTATAATTATAATTTTTCTCAATTAAGATATACTATATAATTTTTCTGACAACTTACGTCCAAAAAATCTTAAAACTAATTTAAGTTATAAAGTGACGATGCATATTTTATTTAGTCAGGAATCACGAAATTGTAGGTAATTCTGATATTCCACAAATTTGTTTATTGACGTACTTATCCTTACAATCCTCATATTTTCAATTTTCAATTTCATCTGTCTCTTCAATTACATGTCATCAGTGTGCAATTAGAATTATATTTATTACTCGACGGGTTCCCGGCGTTGCCCGACTTGTCATTATTAAACTCAGAGACATCCATAAGCTCGGATTTGACTCCAATCTCGGTTATTTCTATTTAATGGTCCTCCACCCCCATCCCTAAAGGTGCTCCGTTCCCACGCCGGAAGAAAGTGGAAATTATACATAAAAATATCTGGAGAAACGCTATCTATCTCACTGACCCCGGAAAAGTTTCTTTCTACGAATATATCTGCCGTTTTAACTTGACAAAAAAATTCCATCCCCGCCCCTTTGGCTATTAGTTGTGTCTTATAGTCACAGTGTTCGTTTCCGGTTCGAAATCGACAAACTTTGTGAAATATGTAGATTTGTATGCGAAAAATACAAACATTAATTATCTCTTCCACCCCTACTCATAGCGGTAGAATTACAACTTAACCGGCAAATTTAATCTCATAATTAAACTAAGCAACATGATCGACTCCGATCACGGTTGTTTTTGCTTTATTTTTATGTAACGCCCCTCCACCCCCACCCCTACGTGCGCTACCCTCTTAAGCGGAAAGGAGTTGAATTCATACACAAGCACCATCGGGAGAAATACGCCCGAAAAATATTTATTTTAAGTAAATATAGGCCGTTTTAGCATATATGGAAAACCACCTCGGAGTGGTAGTCGTGTCTTACCCCCATAGTGTTTGTTAGGGTTCAAAGGTCGAATTTTCTGCACAGAAATGTACACACATACAAACAAATTTTTTTTTGAGTAACAAGCTACATGATGGTAACCCACATGGTGGTAACTCCCCTTTAATAGCATAGAAAGGGATTTGAAAGGGGGGGATGCGGAAGACAACGAAAACCAATCAAAAAAATAATTTTCGAAGGATAGAAAAATGGTTCTCCATAAAGAACTTTCGGCAAACCAGTCTCAGGACTGATAATTAAAAATTCATTCATTCTATTAGTGTTATACTAAGTATTTTGAATAACTTTAATTTTTTACGGAATGGTAGTTTATATCAATTGTTTTCAGATCGATTAAAAATTATTTTTAAGTGACTAGAACGCGGGATATGTTTACATTTATTAATAAATATTCTAAGATCTGTTCGTATATGCGTCGGTAGATTTAAATAGCATTATCCTGGAATAATGAATGCTAGATTAATAAAGTTTAAGCAGATATATGTCAGTTCCAAGACACGATTTCTGGTTCTATATTTTATATTCGTCGCTCTCTCCGTCAGTCAGAAACATATTTTCATTACGTTCAAAAATTTTTATGATTTATATGCAATTTGTAACGTTAACATTCCAAGGTAACGTGTATTCACGAGAATATCTTTGTGGAATATCCAGGAAACAACAACTGTGTTATTTAATATCTTGACCCTTAATGCCCGAATGGTTCCAATTGGAATCGATAACTACCTTGGCTTTTGAAACTCTAGTACGCTGCGAATGATTCCAATTGGCATCATACGTTACATTTCCGTTCTTTGACGACATATTACAGCCGTTTGTTAATCGATCGCAATTAGTTGTTCAATCATATTCTTCTGTAGTTTGTTTACATGTACACGCTGTTCCAACAACTGACGGCACTTGAGACGTCATAAATTAGTAACTAGTATGTATTATATTGTGATAACCATACGTGGGTCATAATAAAAAAATAAGATTTATGAACAACAAATAAATTTTATTAACAATTATCTGAATTTACAATTATACATTTAATATTTTAAAAAGATCTCTTTCTCTCATGGGTCTCTACTGGGTTTGATAACGGACAGAATTTAAATATTACAAGAACCCAACATTTACCTTTAAATTAAACAGACGTATCGACGAAACTTATTAACGAACTTATTCTACAGATTGCTTCTAAATTTACAAGAGTTTATTTTATTAACACAAGAAGAGAACGATATCTGACTGTATCCTTTAATTACGTTTACACATGTTAATACCATAAATTTCAACTCACGATTTCTCAGGAACCTTTGGCTCGTTCATTAAACACACACTTTATAGCCTGGACGTTTACTCACACTGACTCTAACACATATTACTGGTTCGACGATAGCTGGTTCTCCATACCCGGCGAAGGATATCCCAGTTGCTCGTGGAGAAAACTACTCGACGCTGGATGTTGTATCCTGGTCTCCTACCATTGAAGACTGGTCAAATTTTGATACTAATACAGATTGAACTTCTGCATATGAAAATGTTTATAGTTGAATAATTTTCTATTTCTCTCGCAGGCTGCAAATTTTCTCCGTTCCCTCCGTGCTTACACTCAACTCCAACTAACTTCCAAGTTTGATGCCCACAGCATCTCTCTCTTACGCTGACTGACCCACGATGCTCACAGCACCCCTCTCCCACGCTGACTCCACTCACGATGCTCACAGCACCCCTCTCCCACGCTGACTGAATCACAATAGTTTATCGCTTCTATTTATACTACTAGCCTCCTCGTCTCCTCTTGTTCCAAGACCCACCTCGCATCTTCGCGGTGACAGAATCTCCATTACTGAGATTTACAATCTGCAGCTGCAATTCCTTATCAAAATAGCTAGCCCCTCAGTCATGTCACATCGAGACAGGACCCGCAATCACTTTGCACCCTCAATTACTCTGGACTTGTCGTTCTCACAAGACTTGCACAAGACCCTTCCTTACAAATCCTAAGTAAATACGCCACTTGTCAGACCATTAATCAGAGACAATAGCCTGCCCTAACATAATCACTTTGGGACCGGCTACTCGAATGCCTCTCTTAAACCGATACCTCCTGCGACCCGGCCACCCACGTGCCTTTTTTTTTGCTGTATACGTCGTAAGTACACATTGCAACTTCCTGTGCCGGCCCAGACCCTTCATCCGAAATAAATGTCTTGCCGCTCTGTCTTGTCACATCGAGACAGGACCCGTAATTACTTTGCCCTTGCGTCCTCTTCCCAACATGTGCGCTGTTCCGAAACAATGCATTCCCTCAATGCATTACAATATATATATTTGCCATCGACGGTATCTGTTGCGTATAGAATAAGAGATATTTCATTTGTAGGACGCGTGCGGTCAAAAGCATTGATTTCATTTGGAATCAGTGGACGTAGGTCATGTGTGTATTTTTACGTAAGATTCTGTTCATTATACACGTTTTCATTAATAAATTTTTCAGTTTTTCCATTGCACTTTAGCCGGTGATAACAGTGAAAATTACAATATGATAATCAAATAAAAAACAATTTTGAAGTCCTCTAGATGTTTATTATTGCATAAAATAAAACAACAAACGTCAATTGTCACGAAGAAGTCCGTTTCGTTTTACATTGGAAATTACAATATAATTTTGAGTACATATTGTAATATATTGAAAAAACGCCCGTTTTTTTTGTCTCTGATGTACACTACGTTGCACATGAACATAAACCTGACACGTCAATATGAAAATTGTGTATCAAAAATTATTGTAGAACGAAGAATGGTAAATGCAATGTTACACTTTGCCTAACAAAGAAAAAAAACTGTTTAAAAATTATATAAAAGGACTTAAAAGTTACCATGTTATTGTAATATTAAATTCAAGTTTGAATGAATAAATTTAATGAATTTTGTAAGACTTAGTTACTCATGGTTACAGTAAAAAGTGAGTTATAAGAAAGAAAAATGTTTATTCTTTTCTTTCTCTATCCACAACACAGTGTCCCAATGATTTCGAAAGGAGTTTCAGAATTCGAACCCCAAAATGTATTTTACATAAATATGTCCGAAGTTCTGGTTTACTAAATTAAAGAACCTATATTAGTCCTCAAAGAATAGTCATTGTCAGACGAATGCCACGCTTATATTTTGTAATTTTTAAATTATTTACAGATGAATATGGCTTAGGATAAAGTTGAAAGCTCCTGTTTTATATTATTTGAGGACTAGTAAAGGTTCTTTAAATTTATCATTCGTCTTTATTTTGCATTTCTGTTCTTGTTTACCCAGACCTGAAGATAAAATAACTTGAAAGAAAAAATTATTTAATTTTTAAAAGTGTGTTAATAATTGCCGAGAGAACCCACGAGAGGCGCTCGGACCGTGACAGATCGTGATCCAGTGGGCATATTTTTTTCCTGTGTTTTTTATGTTAATTTTGCATCTACAAGCGGGCTTGGCGGGCAGCCACTTTGTCTTTAATACTGGATGAGGTATTTTGAGAATGAGGAAGCAGCAGCAGGAAGCAGGTCCCGGGGGGTGATGGGGCGGGGGCGGGGGCGAGGGAGGAGGCGCTTCTTCCAGGTACGACGCCCCGTAATAAAATTTCCTGCACTCGCTATCGCAAATTTGCCCCGGGGTTTCGAAACTCGATGTGGAACTGCGTTATCTTCCAGCACACTCCCCACAAATTAATCAAACCATTTAATATTGTTTGGTTGCGTCACCTCGTAAATAATTAAACTTTGCCAATAGCTGCTTTGTGACTAAAAGCTTTTAAACGGGTTGAAATTGAATGTGTTACTGGCCCCCGAGCCTTGCACTTAAATTAGTGCACCGAAACGCCATGTCAGTCAGCAGTTTTTAATTAACGCAGTTACGGAGGACGCAGCTTTGTCGCAGAAACAATGTGTAGTTTTCGCGGTTACTCCCTTGTTGTCCCGCTATAGTAGAACGAAAATGTGCTAATCAGATTGCCCGCACCCCTCCCTAATACCTTTTGATCTTATCCATATGTAAAACTGAATTTGGTATGGAAATAGCCGCTCTGGGCGAGCACCTCCGCGCTTTGTCTCTGCTTCACGGACCGTCTTTCCGTTATTTTTTGTTTTATCTAATACACTCCTTCACGAGACACTTACAGGCGCAAGCTTCGGTAGCTTCGTAGACAGCGACGCTCTATTTACCTCACGCGACCCTCCGCTTAGTTTCTCGGATTCTCTATAAAGACGAACAAGGGGAGGGAAAAATCCAGAGCTAACAAAACAGTCCGTCACAAAATCCCCTCACTGTCCTAAAATACGATTTACCAACGGAGTTTTGGAATATTCAAACAATATACAGGGTGTATAAAAAATATAGGGCATAATTTCAGGTAGGTATTCCCCATATGTAGCCAATAATGTGCCTGGAAAAGTTAGGTTTCCGAGTTATGGCCTTCAAAACAGTGATATTCACCGTAACGTTTTTCTTCCCGCAGGTATTTGTCTTTAGTAAATGTTCAAAATGTCCACGTCTTTCCCACAAGCCGTGATAGGGCCTGCGAGGGCTATTCTCTCGCAGGCAATACCTGCGAGGGATGTTCCCTCGCAGGCAGAACCTTTTAGGAGAGATACGAAGGGGCTACCTTTGGGAATGCCTTTTCCTCTCCGTTTTTGAACTAACGTTCCCACAAGCCGAGGCACCTCGGCCTGTTTTGAGAGGTGTATGTTCCGGGATCGCAGACCTTGGGCATACGGTAAGAGTTGTTCGCTTTTCCCATTGGAATAGTCGGCCAGCTGCCTCCTAAACTGGTCGAGGAATGGAGAAGGGAATGCTGCGTCCCCACAGCAAACTCCTCTCCCGCTATCGGAAGGGCGTGGGACAAGTACCCAATGCCCGACCTACCCGATGCAGGTTTTCCCTGCATTTCTTTAGGCGAATGCCGGGTAGGATCCTTAAACTTAGCCCGGGGGCCCTAGTAACCCTTGGCTACCTTCCTCCACCCTTCCGCATCCCCCCTTTCAAATCCCTTCCTATGCTATTAAAGGGGAGTTGCCCAAAGTGGATTACCCTCATGTAGCCTGTTGCCCTAAAAAAACCCACAAGCCGTGGTCACAGACCTTGGGTATACGGTAAAGGTTGTCCGATATTCCCATTGGAATAGTCGACCAGCTGCCTCCTAAACTTGTCGAGGCACGGAGAACGGAATGCTGCGTCCCCACAGCAAACTACTCTCCCGCTATCCGAAGGGCGTGGGACAAGTTCCCAATACCCGACCTACCTGATGCAGGTTATTCTAGGGTTTGTCCTGCATTTCTTTAGGCGAATGCCGGGTAGGATCCTTAAAATATAGCCCGGGGGCCCTATTTATCAATTGGCTACCTTCGTCTTCTCTTCCACATCCCCCCTTTCAGATCCCTTCCTATGCTATTAAAGGGGAGTTGCCCAACGTGGATTACCCTCATGTAGGCTGTTACCCTAGAAAAAAACCACAAGCCGAGGCACCTCGGCCTGTTCTGAGGGGTTGTATGTTCCGGGGTCACAGACCTTGGGCATACGGTAAGAGTTGTCCGCTATTCCCATTGGAATAGTCGACCAGCTGCCTCCTAAACTGGTCGAGGCACGGGGAACGGAATGCTGCGTCCCCACAGCAAACTCCTCTCCCGCTATCGGAAGGGCGTAGGACAAGTACCCAATGCCCGACCTACCTGATCCAGGTTTTTCTAGGGTTTTCCCTGCATTTCTTTAGGCGAATGCCGGGTAGGATCCTTAAAATAAAGCCCGGGGGCCCTAGTTAACCCTTGGCTACCTTCCTCTACCCTTCCGCATCTCCCCTTTCAATCCCCTCCTATGCTATTAAACGGGAGTTGCCCAACGTGGATTACCCTCATGTAGCCTGTTGACAAAAAAAAACATGAATACAGGCCTCACATCGATGTGAATATTGCGTATTGTCTCACAACCTGCCACAATTTGATTCCGAAGGGATTCAATATCAGTCACCTGAGACTAATACTCCAATGATATTTAATAGCCCCACAAGTCGAAGTCGATATGGTTGAAATCTGGTGAGCGCGGTCGCCAAGAAATTGGGCCACCTCTACCTATTCAGTGATCAGCAAACGTTCGATCCAAGTATCGGCGAGCTGTACGACTGAAGAGTGCAAGTGAGCTTGTTGACGAATGACCATGGATGTGAGGCCTGTATTCAAGAGGAGGTAGACATTTTTACGATCTTTTGTAAAGGCACCTTCGGGAAGGAAAACGTTACGATAAAAATCATTTCCGGACACATGTTGTAATGAAATTTTTTACTGGTATACATACCTGAAATTGTGCCCTATATTTTTGAATCACCCTGTAAACTCAACGAATTGAAAGCAGAATGTTATTTATTCGTGCTGCCTCTTGTAAGAAGCAACGGAATTGAGTAAAAATAATTTGTTAATAAATTGCCTTGCAGCGAACCATTTAAGCTTCGTTTGGTGCATTAACCGTAACTCACAGAGCAAACTAAATTGCTAACGTACGGTGACAAATAAGTATTTAACAAAATTAAGTATTGAAGCTCTAAATGGGATTGGTTGCTAATTTGAATCCATCAGAGAGAAATGGGGAAAGCATATAACCCAATTCAAAGCAAGTTGAACCCTTGGTTGTAGGGAGCCATATCATCGATTAGCGGTTGATGCTGTGTGAAGCATGGCGTTGGAAATTATAGTTACAGAACACAGTGCGACGCATTTAGTAATTGCCTGTATTGCCTCGTGATTCTAATTACTCTGATTCACAGTCACTTTGGGAAACACGACGGCGATATGCATCTGTCAATAGTCAACGAGCGTTCGATTTTCAATGAAAACGGAAAGAATGGAGTTAGCAATTACTAGACGATTATTCATTGACGTGAACATTTTGTTATCTCTGATATGATCTGATAAATTTACGCTGGCTAACACCAAAATCCAAAGAAACGCGTGATTAGTCCTGGAATTCTTCATGGTGACTGGCAGTGATGAAATGCTTTGCGTCATATTTACGAGTAATAAAGTGGCGTTTCGTACGGCTTTTCGCAGAAACAGAGATAACAAGGTCATAGCCCTTCAGCTTTTATGTGAACACTCACAAAGTCAGACACGAGTAAAATTTTTATTATTATAAAGACGCATTGTTCTGTTATCCTATTGCCCGTAGTAAAATCGACTGAGTTCATTAAACGCTAATAAACCAGAGGCTACCTTAGGCCCCACACTTTTGCGTAAATTTATTACATAATTATGTCAGCAATTGTTTTTATGGAAAATTTTACGCCCTCTGTGGTGGAAATGAAGCTTACTTTATTATTCTGATTTGCTGATCTTTTGCTTCCAAGAAGAAATGCTGGTAATTTTATGAAATAATAAAGCCATTACAGTCATCCAAGAAACAACACGATTAGGACAGTTAAACAGATTATGAAATACTAAAAGCCAAAAAAATTATTAATTAATTAAAAGAACGTCAACTCATCGGCTTTTAGTAATTTCAGAAACAATTACAGTTATTAATTACCTCACATAATGATAATCCAAAAGAAACGATTCCATTCAAATGTTTTACTGAAATATAGCATCGTATTTGCACCGAGAAATTAAATATTATCGGTAAAGTATTTGTAATGAAATTAGTTCCAAAATTTACTAAAGTAGTTTAATAAAGGGACTTTAATAATGAAAAATAAACAATTTTATGTGGTTAATAATTCTTAAAATAAATTTTAAGTTATTAAGGGCCTTCTTTAAAAATAAAATTTCGAAATATATATGAAGAGATGTTTCTTTACATGGCCAAAACTTCCCAGAAAAGTTAAAAAAAAAACTATTGGATCTCAATATGGTATTCCGTCACCACAACCACGAAACTCAAGTTGATTTGGTTCAGTCCAGCCATTTGCAAATGAAGTTGCCGAAGAGCGAAAAATACTTAAACGACTCCCTCAGTCAAAATATGTGCCGAGCTTGCTCTCCTGACGATAATTCCATTCATTAAATTACATATGCGACTGCGTCAGTCAATTCACGTTTTTTCGTTGCTCTGCAACACTACGAATTATCCATAAAAAATATGTAAACGACTCACACAGTGTCCAAGCGACAAATAATAATAATTTTGTGTACCAGATGAAAATGTAAACCGTTGACAACAATACCGCGACACAGTTAAAGAAATATCTATGGTCCAAATAAAACCAAGCACTTACTGCGTTATGAATTATTATCTGAAAAGTATTATTAGCTCATACATGTTACCACTTGTATAATTGTTATAATAATTATACAATAGTTGCCAGGTAAAATAAAATGTTTGTAGATATAAGCATAAGTAGTTAAGAAAAAAGTATATTGTAATGCATTGAGGGAATGCATTGTTTCGGATTATTGGTCTTGGCCGTCACAGGAAGTGGTAATGTGTACTTAGGATCAGTATGAAGGAGTCAGGGCAAGGCACGTGCGCGGGTGGCCTGTCGCAAGATAAATCTGTTTAGGAAAGGCATTGTGTCTGATTAATGGGCTGGACCATCGGCGTGTTGACTTAGGATCAATGGGCAGTTGGGCGGTCTGAAGAATTTTAGAACAGCGCACGTGTGAATGCGGGGGTGAGGATACAAGTGCAAAGTAATTACGGGTCCTGTCTCGATGTGACAAGACAGAGCGGCTAGATATTTTGCTAGCTAAGGAACAGCAGCTGCAGAATTTAAATCTCAGTAATGGAGAAACTGTCAACGAGCAGTTGCAACGTAGTTTTGGGGACAAAAGAAGAGAGAAGGGACGGTCATATATATAAAGAGAAGATAAGATTTTGGAAGTTAGTTGAGTGAGTAGAGTCTTGGAGCTAGAAGGTGAAGTTGAGTCGTGGAGGGGAGTGTTGGCTGTGGAGGCGTACGGCGAGCACCGAGTATGGAGAGAGTTTGCAGCCTGCGAGAGAAATAGCAAATTTTTGTCAACGATAAACATTTTTGTATGCAGAAGTTCAATCTGTAGTAATATCAAAATTTGACCACTGTCTTCGATGGTAGGAGACCAGGACACAGCATCCAGCGTCGAGTAGTTTCACCACGAGCAAGTGGGATGTCCTTCACCGAGTATGGAGAATCTGCTATCGTCGAACCAATAATATGTGTTAGAGTCAGTGTGTGTAAACGTCCAGTCTATAAAGTGTGTGTAATGAACGAGCCAAATGTTCCTGAGTAATCGTAAGTTGAAATTTATGGTATTAATATGTGTAAACGGAATTAAAAGATACAGTCAGATATCGTTCTCTTCTTTTTGTTAATAAAATAAACTCTTTTAAATTTAGAATCAATCTGGTAATTCTAAGTTCGTTAATAAGTTTCGTCGATGTCTAGACGATTAAATATTTCTGTTTAAGTTAAAGATAAATGTTAGGTTCTTTGATTATTTAAGTGTTCTGTCCGTTATCAAACCCAGTAAAGACCCATGAGAGAAAGAGATCTTTTCATAATATTAAATTGTATAATTGTAAATTCTGATAAATAAAATTTGTTTCTTAAAATATAAATCTATTTTTTTTTATTTTGAAGACCGGTTGTTTCTTACAATATATTAAAGGAAAAACAGCACGTCCATATTTAATTTTTTCCTATTAAATGAACATGATTAGAGATTTTAATTTATTGGACGCTGTTGAAGTTTTTGGTTATAAAATTAACAGAATAATAAAAATATTCCCAGATGACACCATTGTCTTCGCGTTTGTAAAATTTATTTGTCTATCGGACATTTACAGAGGTAAATTCTAACTCACCGACAGCGTCTCTCTGTGCTGCTCCGAAGTAAATATGGCTGCACCACTGTCCATTTGCATGACAGAGGAACAGCGTTCCCGTATTTTTTTTTCGGACTGAAGGTATAGCCGGAGCTGAAATGGATAGAAGACTTTCAGCACAACGAAGCAGTAGAACAGACGTGAAGCACGAGGAACGTTTCGGACGTCCTGCCAGAACCACTACCGATGTCAATAACCGACGAGTGACTTTTGATTAAAAGGCAAACCATTTGAAAATTAGTCGCGATTGTGCGTATGGAATTATCAATAAGAGGTTTAATCGTGTGAACAACAGCTGAAGGAAGAGATGGATATCTGACTTACTGTCAAACCAAAAAGCATTTTTCCTTCTCAGGGCATCGAAATGCTTGTGGAACGGTTAATCAGGTGTATGAATGTAGAAAAATTATATTATTGCTGCTGAAAAAAATTACTTATCCCCGAAACCAGATTTTTTAAATGTATTTTTTAGTCATTCAGTGTGGGCCGATATTTAACATTTGAACAAAACTGCAGTTGAAAACCACATCAGAACCATTTTTTTTAGAAATACTGAAAAGTATTGCATTGAATACGAGCAATAGGGGATATTGAAATGTTCATATTAAAACTGTGATTTTCAATCTGAGGTGAATACAGAGGGCTAGGACTTATACACAAAGCACAGAAAATTCCCCCCCCCCCTTTCCTTCTACCGCCACCCCACCCCGTGTGTGTGAGGGGACAGGGAGCATATACTCGGTTTAATAGCTCTAGAGTTAATCTATTCCATATTATTTCAATAAATGCCGACCGGGCTTTCTTAATTTTAGGCTGCCCTGCCCACGAAGGCAAAACAATGCTTCCATTTCCGAGGTCACGTGACGACCGACTCTCCCCTATCCCAGGAGCAATTGTACTGCTAATTGAATGAAGGGGTCGAACGGAACACATCGCGATTGTAAGGAGCGCTGTAGAGCACCCTTATTTATTTTATACTCGTACAGTTATTCTTTATTGGCCACGAGAAGTAATGTATTTTAATAACTGACCTAAAAATTAGGAGAACTTCAAACTAAACTGTAGTTATGTGATGCAATCAATATATCACCTAATAAATAAAATAGACTGAACTTGTGTGTGTGTGTGTGTGTTTGTTCCGTATACAAATTTACACTCGTCGAGAAAATTTAACCAAATTTCGTACACGTGTTCCTTTCGAACCAGAAACAAACACAGCGGGGGTAAGAAACGTCTACCACCCCCCAGAGGCGAGAGTAGAAATTTTCAAACATGCTAAAACGGCTGATATTTGCGTTTAATAAATATTTTACGCGGTCAATGAGTTTGATAGTATTTCTCCTTATGTTTTTTTGTGTATCATTTCAATCCCTTTCTGTATTGGAGGAGATCACCCTTACGGGTGAGGGTGTAGGGGCGTTAAATAAAATATAACCCGGAATCAACCGAGATTGGAGTCGAATCCAGGGTTATGTATGTCGCTCAGTTTAAGTATGACATTCAATTTGCCGTTAAACCCCGAGGGGCGGGGATGAAGAGGGGTGAAAATTTTCAAACATATTAAATTTTTTCGCCGGACGAAAAGTTTACTGGGTCAATGAAAGCGTTTCTCCGGATATTTTTGTGTGTAATTTCAAGCTCTTTTGGATGGGAGGGGATCACCTTTGAGGATGGGGCTGGAGGCGCTTTATATAAGAATAACGCAAAAACAAACAAGAGTGGTGTCAAATCCGGGGTTACGGATGTCGCTGAGCTTAATTATGACGACCCGGGCAACGCCGAGCACGTAGATAGTATTTAATAAACAGTGAAACGTATTTTCTTTCATTTAAAAATGTCTAATTCGCTATTACTGAGCACAAAACGTCGCAAAATCTAGCGTGTACAATATACCAATTTGCATCTTATAAATACTCCACTACTTCCCAATCTGTAAGACGTATATACCTATTTTCACGAACGAAGAGAAATAGCATGGCCTAGAAAAATGTCTGTTTTGTTTTTATTATAAAATGTCGAATTTTATTGTCAAAAATGCAATATATTTTCTAGTATTTTATTCAAGAACGTAATAATAAAATTCATTTACGTTTATAAGGTTGGGAAGCAAAATTTTATATATTTATATGTATATATTCATTTATATATATATATATATATATATATATATATATATATATATTGTAATAATTAATGATGAAACTAAATTAAAAATGAAAAAATATTAAATTTCGCCACACGTTGGCACGCCAAAAATGTAATAAACAACTTGAAATCAAATTAAAATGGAATAATATTAAATTTCGCCACGCTTTAATTTTACATGAAAGGATAATAATAAAATTTTATTCAATTACACAAACTCATTAATTTATTGTATTAAAATAATTGAAATTACAAAATAATTACTCGCCGACCTTTTACATTTATTTCATACAAACAAATAAATTTTCTCCTGATCTCAGGGTCCTTTGCGGGCCTTTAAATAAAGAATATTTTTACTCCCTTTTCAGACAATCAAATTACAAATTAATATTTTACAAATTTTACCAAAAAAAATATCGTAATCTGACGATTTTATCTTTAATCTAACGTTTGCAAAATTATTTAAATGATTAATAACTCACAGTGTTTCTTGGTGTCTGGGCAATTGGATCCTTTCATCGACAAACACACTTAATTTTTTTTTAAAAATATAACAGTTCATTCTTACACTGAATTTTTCACTTCACTTTTGATTTACAATATTGGCGGCACATCGTAGACGAACTATACACCAATTACTAAAATTTCGCTGTGATACATAAATTCCTCCTCGTAGACCTTTAGGATTGTTTGTAACACTCAGAAATATTTCTGAGTCACCAAGTGCGTGAATACCGTCCAACTTTACTTTTTCAAAATGTCTCGTTTATTTATGTTACGACCAAATGCTGTCGTTTCTTATTGCTGGCTCCTTCTACTTAACTTTACTTTTAATATTTGAAATCGTCTTTCTTACACGACCACTCTCTGTCGTTTTTGACCGCCGACTGTAAAATTCACCAACTCCGGGCGCCATGTCTAAACAATACCTTGCCAGTTTCATTATGGTTTATTCTTGTGTCTTTATGTCTCTTTTCCGATAAAAATTCCAGTTCAACAGTTTATAATGATTAAATATTAATTGCCCTTTAATTATTACAATACCGAGTTAAGAAGACAAATTAAGAAGGCCATTATTTTGTTTAAATTTCATATTATTTGTTTCACGGCACAGACTAGAGGGGGATGCCGGCCATTATTAAAATCTGTTTACTTAATCAGACTGGAGATCTTGGGTGTCTCGTATAAAAAATGATGATTGACAGCGGATAAATGCTCACAAAAGGGAGAACTATAATTGGAAGTCTTTGGCGGTTTTTAGATATAGTGTCTGACTGACGTCGGAACAAGACTCCAAAGGAACGATGAAGGAAATTTTTGTTGACATCCAATTACAAGACCAGGGAATGTTTATCTAACAATATTTTGAGTAGCTCTCTTAGCGTGAGAAAGCCGGTGGTGATCCGAATGTGGGAAATTAAAACCGTGAGAAAAAGGAATATTCTGGAGAGGGGGAAGCTGATAGGAAGTTAGTTGGAAGTCAGAGATGGAACGAGGAGGACGTGGAGTCTGGGGTTAGTTGGATGGCAGAGAGCAAGGGAAAAGGACATGGAGGGAAGTTTGAGGGAAGTCAATGCTAGAGGAAGGCGGATGAGTCGAAGGAAGCATAGGGACGGAGAGGAGAGATGTAGGCCTAAAGTGTGCGGTTTTGGCATTTAATATGACCAAAGTAATGAACGAAGGCTTTCCCTGTGTATTTGTTGAAGAAAAAGTTCTCGGGTTTCCACCAGGGTAACAATGCGATTGAAACGCGACTTCGCCTAGAAGATGACGGCAGTGCATTTGTCCGTCGAAACGTCGCGTTTCAATCGCATTGTTACCCAGGTGGAAACCCGAGAACTTTTTCTTCAACTTGAAGCAAGTTTACAATTTGTCGATATTTATATTTTTGGTGCGACAAAGGGCAAATTTAATTTAAATTCTTTAATTGTGGTTATTACATAAATTGGCTACCACAACGTGGGGCAAATTTCATTTAATTAAAATATTAATTATTGCTTATTACAATATATATATATATATATATATATATTTCTAC
Source organism: Zhengitettix transpicula (assembly GCA_037074705.1). Lineage (NCBI taxonomy): Eukaryota > Metazoa > Arthropoda > Insecta > Orthoptera > Tetrigidae > Zhengitettix > Zhengitettix transpicula. The sequence continues at coordinate 8,294,186 of CM073595.1, forward strand.
CATATTTCTCGAGACTTCGAGACTTCAAAAATGTATTTCTTCTTAAGGGTTTCTGGAATTTATTGCAGTTGTTGCCCGTTCCAATTTGTTTTAAGTATCACACTGCATTTATTAACAAAGAAAACATTTAAAAATAATTGAACTATTGCTGTACTGCTGTTTGAAAATATCGTACAAATCACTAGATTTACATTCTGCTTTGTAGTAAATTTCGAACGGAAAAAGGGATTTTTTTATGACAGTTGAAAAGAGCTCTATAATTACACGCACAGAACTAACATGAATAAGTTAAAGAAAATCGAAACCGGAAGAGTTGGAGACATTCACAACGAATATCGATCGACTGAATATTAAACTTCGTATTTTCTGACTTTGTGTTACCTAATCCCGGGTTTTTCCACACACGAGTGCAACGACGCTGCTGAAGTTACTTTATAAAAATATTAAATTGATATTTAGCGTCCAGGAACTGACAGATACGACCATGCAAAGTGTGTTATACAAAAGCTTAACTGCCTCACCGTTGAAACACGACACAAAAGTTTTCTCTTTTGCCCTTGCGCCCAATACGACTTTAATATGTACCCTTAGCGTGATACTTTATTCGTTACCTATGAAATATCACATATCAATTCAAAGTTTTATAAAAAGGGGCCTGAATAGAGAATTGTATTCCAGGTAATAACACCTGTTAGTAGTTCGACTCCAGAAAATGTAATTGGCTGTGGATATAAATGATACATTTAAATACTGAGCATTGTACACCGTTGAAAGAAACACAGGGTAAATATTAGGAGAGATACCCGCCTTATTTTGGAACATTATTGTACTAAATGATCAGCAACCATTTTAGGTTTATCACTATATAGCGTTGATGATGTGAAAATACTGAAATTCGCTGAAATTACTTGTGGATTCACCACGGTATAATAATAAATGGCTTCCCAAAGTAATGCTTAGAAATTTTAAACGATTTCACAATTAAGTGTATTATTCAAATAAAACAAAAATTTATTATTAAAACAATTGATGACCTTATATGGACCCTTTTTATTTTTTACTAGCTGGGTGTCCGGAGTTGCCCGAGTACTTATTTATATAAACCCACAAAAGTATTTAATTCTATATTAATCTTTAATCAAGAAGTGGTTTAACCTAAATCTAAATGTTCCTAGTTCGGCCGATAGTGCATTAAATCAACAGCTATAAAATACATTGAATTTTATTGCATGAATCCCAACATACATACCTCCGATTTTCTTTACGAATATGATACTCAAATATACTCCATGAGTATTGCAGGATATAATTGTTCCTCAGTCTTCAGAAATTACGAAAGATTTAAACTTATGAAATTGTTAGGTATATTCACCATATAAACAAATAGTCGCCATATTGGAGTCACGAAAATTAACTTACATTTTCCGCAAGGATCGTAAAGTATTTCGTATTGTTTTTATTATCATTCGATTAACTATTACTGGATAAAATTATGCTTTTTATTCAAAGAAAATATTTCTGCTTTATTTCATTACGTAACAAGGAACTATTTCCTTTGTTCGTCGCGTACTAACGTCTCTCTCTCGCGCGCGTGACGTCATGGTATCTTGGCGCGTAGTAAGTTAACACAAAATTATCACATTTTCAATTATAAATCTTTCCATGTTTATGCTTGCTAGCAGTTTCTCATCACCACAGTGCCGTTTCTCGTCTTTTGAAAAATATGTGTACTAATTTTTTTTGCAATCTGTGCACGCGTTTAAATATGTATATAGTTTAACGTTAATATATACATACATACAAATATACATCCATTTTTATTATATACATTTCATAATAAAAAGTGTCTTATAAGGTCATTAATTGTTTTATTAATACAAAACAGACTTTAAATTAAAAATTTATTATATTATATTATAAAAATTGTTGGTATTCTCACGTATTTCAGTTCATGAATGTTCCAAATTGGAATAGGTGTATTGTATCACGCAGATCATAATGGCGATTGACGAAAGCTTTTGTCAATCTTTTAATAAATTACGAAGATCTCAGGATTATTGGTTGTTTTCTCATATCAGGAATGAAGTTTTTAAATGGTTTTCATGATTATTAATAATTTTTTCGCGGTCGAGCACCAGGTTCAGATTTCTCGATGTTGACGTTTCTGCGGTAATTCTCTACCGCTGTCTTCATACTATGAAGTCATGGTGTTGCACCAGCCTGTTGTGGGGCTATTCACAAACATCACAGAGGTCCCTGATTTGAATCCCGGCGCGGGCTCTCGCAGGACAGTACCAACCACCAGTTAAAATTATGATTTCCAGCTTAAAAAATATAATTAAAAAGCAACAAATGAAGTTGCATACTTTTTATCCGTAATATACTTTTGCAATCTATTCGGTAGGTAGAAGTGAATGAAAGTTTCATGATTAGTAATTTGATTGGCGAAATTATTTTCCCGTTGCATTTTATTTCCACAATATCCTTTTGTAATTCTCGTGGCTTTTTATTGGTTTGTAACGTTTCCTATTTTTTTTGCTTTAATGGATCGTCTCCATAGTGAAAGGTAATGAGTGTAATGAAAATTCTTTTACATCTACAACGGAGGGGATTACACATGAAGGAAATTTCTGCTAATTTTCCTTGAATTTCATGTGAAACAGAATCTCGTAATAGACTCGGGAAATATATTTCTTTAACATTTCGGCACAGTATGAACTAAACGAATAATATTATGGAAGAGTGCGAAATTAGTCCGTAAATACTGTTGTGTGAGATTGTGTAATTGTGCTTACCGAGTGTATTTACAGGACAATTGTTTTGAGCGGGTCGTGGAAGATCGATCCAGCGGAGTCGCGTAGGGAGGTTTTGCATACAACGCCACGTCTAAAACAAAGGATTTCGCCTCTGCCAAGGTACCTCAATCCCATTTAAGGTTCATTCGAGCTTCCCTCAGATCTTGAGTGATTGCTGGGCTCGCTCAAATTACTGTCTTTGGCTTCTTCCCTTCATTTGCTTGACTAAAAGGAAAGTCCCGGTAAGACGTTTGGGAGCCGCAGTGGCTTAAAAACGCCTCAGTCTGCCGTGGCCAGAAATCAAACCGTCTAATCGTCTCCCGAGAAAGTTAAAATTCCTTTGACTTACCTACGAATATTTGAAAGATACTTATTTTCGTAATTTGAACTGCAATTGAGACTCCACATCGAACTCACGTGTTGGAATTAGCGTCTCTTCTGTTTCGCTGTTAATCAGAATCCATGATATACATTACCTTTCTCCATTACAACAATATATACTATAATTAGTTATATATACACACATATGCACGCAATGAGCATTATATAAATCCTGTGACCCTTTTTAAAAAAATATGTATGTATTTATAATTTCATTACCTTTGTAATGAGGGGTGGTTGCAATAATTTCTTAAATTATTTACGAATTGTTTAACACCTTTCAAGCTTATGAAATCCCTGTATTGGATGCGTTGTCACGAGAGAATTTTTTTTATTGGTGAAGCTATCTTGGAAGTGATATTGGTCCACTGAAACATTAAATAATGTTTGACCAACGCCGGTTTGTATTCCAGTATTTTAAATTCACCTTAACCCAAGCCACCGACTAAACGACCAATTTTTGGTGAAACTGCTTGCGTAATCCTCCAAACAGTTTACTCCCCAATGATGCCGTATTTCTGTCTTTGCACGTCCACCCGCGCAAGATTCTTCCAAGCGTAACACGGTAAAAGCACGTAATAAATGGAGAATTGGTGACAGCGATTTATTACGGTTCTCCACTCGACGGCTGCTTATATGAAGTGAAGTGCGCTCAGATGCGAACACTGGAATCAGTACGCCTCAACCATAGGTTTCAGCCAGCAGGTTTATTTGATCACTAGATTTAACTTTGAAATTTTTCGTTTACTCCAAAAAATACAAGGAGAATTTTTTACTGTTCAAACCGTTAATTTCAATCTATAAACTCACACATCAATGTTTGCTATTCTCTGAATTTGATTTATTTTTACCTCCGTATTTGTCTACAGAAAAATAGTCACCAAATAGAATCCCCAAATATATCTCTATCATATTTTTTCTCTTTGCTATGAAGGAATTTAAAAAACCAACATCATCTGTCTTAACAATAAACATTATATTCTGATAATTTAACGTCTAAATATTTAAATTTATTGTCTATTATATTTTTATTTCAATGGTTATAGATTATATATATATATATATTGTATATATATATTGTAATACCCAGTTAAGAAGGACATAAATTTTGTTCTTATTTCATCAGATTTGTTTACCAACTCAGACTGGGGATTCTTGAGTGGTTTGTATATAAAAAAAGATAATAATAAAATGATGGATAAGCGGCTCTTAGAGAAGGGACGTTTAGCGGCTCTTAGAGCTAATGGTTTTGACAGACATCGGGACGAAACCCTAAAGGCATAAACAGAAGTTTTGTGGACACACAATTATATTAAAAGGAAATGTTTATTTTAATTGTATTGAGTGGCTCTCGGAGCGTGAGAAAGCCAACAGTTGATGTTTGTTTGGCGAACGTGGAAACTCAAAAACCGTGGGGAAAAAAAGGAATATTCTGTAGAGGGGGAAGTGCATAGAAAGGTTAGTGTGGTGTCAGAGTTGGAAGGAGATGGTCGTGGAGTCGGGTGCCAGAGCGCAAGAGGGAAGGATGTTGGAGTGTGGTGCCAGAGTCTGAACGAGAAAGACATAGGAGTTGAAATGTAGACCGCAAAGGAGGAGGATGTGGAGACGGTGATAAATATTCGGTCAAATTGAATGGTGGCCGTGCCTAAAAATAAAATAAACATTTTAGTTCATGCAAGCAGTCAGGGTCGGGATATTAAAAAGGAAAAAGTGAACGTGTCTGTGAAGCGTGTGTACAGAAGGGCATTGTAGAGTAAAGTGCATTCCTGGAAACCCCAAGTAAATTGTAAGTAGACATTCAGTAATAAATTCTGTATATTGTTAAATAAGGGTAATTAGTCCGATTTCGTTTTCATTTTATTTAATTGCATTGTTTAAATTGTAAATTTTAGTTTTCCGTTTCCTTATCAACCCAGTAAAGACCCTGGGGTACAGAGTCTGATTTATAAAATGTTACTGGATTATTAGTGTAATTTAATTGTTTAGGTAAAATGATATAAAAAAATATACTGAGATTTCTTGAGTTGTATTCCAGATTAATAAAATTGTTTTGTTTATAAAATTTAATAACTTGTTTAATTTAAATTCCTATAACAATAATTATCAACAAGTATGGTATTGCAATATATATATATATATATATATATATATATATATATATATACGTTACGTTAACTCGCATCCAAAACATATCCTAACATTACTTATGTATTTATGATCTTCCTTTTCGTGTTGAAATTGTTTCTATTCTGTAAACGGATTCAGAAATTTTTATTTTTTACTAAATATAATAAATAAAATTACTATAGTTAGTAGAGAATTTTTTTTTCTAAATTTGTACAGATTAAACATACAGGAGAAACGAGCGCTGAGTCCGGATTCAACCACCAGGAAGAAACATAATTCAGCAGTGTTCATCAGGGAAGCCAGTGACAAGCCAACGCCAAGATAAATCGGGTAAATTTGGAGTTGGAACAGTGATTAAAGTTACGCCAAATAAAATGTATTTACGGTTGCATAACCGAGGGTTGTCAATTTTATCGACGTCGTTTTCTTACGATTAACTTTATTTATATACAATTGTATCGATTTATAAGTTTCTTTATGGCAATTTCAATTAAATATCATAATCAGTGAACACTGTTGACAGTCTCCGTGTACAAGAAAAGAGAATATTGAGTTAAATATATTGATATTTTTATTAACCAAATCGAGCGTGAATTTTGAAAATATTTCTATTTAAGTTTTCTTTGATAAATTCGTTGTGTAATATCTTATAACTTAATAAAATTGATAAATGGATATTACACGTTGGAAAATCACGTGCTGTTTCAGTCAAACACGAACAACAATATTCGCACAACGTAAACGCAAAACAGGGAACCTCAGTTTTCTTTTACAATTATTTTAAACGATGTTATAAAATAAATATAATTACGTTTTTATTTGCGAATAAAATCGTCTGTTGTCAGTTATTATATTATTAAGCACTGTAACGCAAATTTTAAATTATAATGAGTGGTAGTAATATAGATTATCGAGAAACGCGTGAAGTGAAAAATTACTGTCATTTATTGATATCACATTATATACATATGTATTCAGTGTGAACATAAATTATTTGGAAGAAATATTCAAAAATCGTACCCTGCTCGTAATGTGCAATAAAGACTTTATATTTTTGCTCGTGGCTTCGATTGCTTATGCAATCCTGAAATATCTTGTACTCTGAATATTTTATTGTAAAAGCTGAAGAAACCTTTTTGAAATTTATTTTTATATATTTTATTAATAAAAATTATTGACACAGGGTATTTACGGCGCTAATTGACAAACGTTTATAAATATAAATGACACAAAATATTATTGGTAGATAAATAAAGTAATTAGTTAATTTATTCGTGTGCTAAAATATTGGAGAAATAAAAATTACAAACTGAATTAGTAATCTTTAGCAACAAAGTTGAATATTACAATTTATAATTTGAAGAGAACATACACTGAAAACATATAAATTAAACCATTGATGTTTTGTCTATTAAAATGTGGTCATAGTATTTTAGTTAATGTTCCAAAATACTGACAACCGCTGAGCGAGATAGAAAGTCGCCATCGTTCATGTTTGAGTGGAATTATTTAATGATACTTTTTTTTTCCAGCATTAATATTCGACGAGAGTAACAGTCGAAACTAAGTTTATTTGAAAGTGCCTTAATATTTTAATTCCGTCGTAACTTTCAGTGAGCTTAAACACAGATAAATGCTGCGTAATTTCTTCTTTGCTTCGTGAATACAGCGTTGCCGGTACCAGACGAAAACTGAAAAAAATTAATTTTGTTTTCATACTAATTTGTTCCCAATGAAGCATAAATTTTATGATCTCATGACATTATCGACATTACTTTGAAGATTGTTGACGTCAGTACCCTTTGCTCCCAAGATCGTTTCATCGAATTACAGAACTAATTTGATTAGTTTTATGTTTAACGAAATTAGAATCAAGAAATAAAGGAAGTATCATTGTAAGTGCAGTGAAATTAACTCTGCAGACATCTGACGTTTGTTTGGGAGTTTTTCATCGTTTTTTACAAAGCCTCTTAACTACTTACAGAGACAATAGCTTTGTCTACAAAGCATACTGAAAAGTAATTTGAATATTAAATTTTGGTGTTCGTAGGAAATAATGCGTCTAAAGTAGTGTTAAATTATCAGACAAAGAAGACTTTTCAAGAGTATGCGACGTCAAAAAGAATTATACGAAATTTAACTGAATGGACGAAAATTTTAAACGAAGCAGTGAAGGTAAATAGTTTATTTTTATTTAAATTTTTTATTATTATTTATTACATTTTTATTTAAACAGTTTCGTTGCAACAGACACGTTAGAAAGACGGAATTGTGACGTTCTGAATCCAAATATACTGCGACATTCAATATCGGTAAACACACCGATTTAAGTTGCAGCCGGGACTAAAAATAGAATACTATCGACCTGATTTTACAGATGTTAGCTGCTGTTTGCACTTGTGAGTGAGACAACGAAGTTGCGACACAACAGGACAAGTTGAGAGATCACAGAAAAACGCTCACGATTTCCAACTGCGAAAGGGAGACGAAATTCGGTAGATGTAAGCAATTTTTTTAAAATAAAAATGTATAAAAATCTCTCGCAACAATAAATTTGATAATGAGCTTTTGGAACGTAATGACGTACATTACACACCAAATCGATACTTTTCTGCTTGACAAGCCAATTATCAGCAACGTTCATGAATTCTACCACACAATACAGCATTATTTTATGCGTCTTATGAGCAACTTTTCGTCATTGCTCCAAGGTGATGTTAAAAATAATAATGACTTCCACAATTTCCGCAAGAAATAAAAGTAGCATACTAAAAGATGGAAACGCCGTCTATTACAAAGAGGTGTATTATAATGGTTTTCAAATGTGAGCCTTTTAAGTCTGTCAGTGAATGAGAGCAGAGAATTTGACAAACGTTGTCACATCGGCAATAATGAATGACAACAAACCTTTACTGCAGCTGCAATACAACGTCGCACGGATTTTTATTCGTCGGCAAAAGGAAGAGCTTCAAGGTCAAATCGGCTACGATTTGAAAAGAACTATTGTTATTGCACTAATGACCTGGCATTTCTGGAATGTCTGTCCACAGATAAGGTCTATAGAACATATAAGTACAAAACCCTGCTTTGTTCCTTCTTCCCCTAACAGACAGTTCTGGTCTTGAAATTTAGTAATTCATCAATAAATCTCCTTCGATGAAGAAACGCTCATTAGTTTTGTTTTCCTCACATTTTGATCCATGACAACCAGAGAAGTATCTGACGATTTTCTGAGTTTTCTTATCGCGATTAGGTCGTATGTTTCCTATCTCAGGTCTTGATTTTATCATCTGCTACTCCAGTTTCATAACTTCTCTTCTAAAGATCAATTTAGTTATTTTAAATGAAGTATCTACATAATATTGACTTTCACTGTTGGTATTGGCGTTAGAATATGATAAAGCTCCATCGTTGTTGCGTACCGCGGTGCGGTAATTGGCAAATGGAGGCATTTCTATGCACCGTCGGACGTTTTCCCCAAGACTCCCGACCAGACTTGCCTTATGATGGCAGTCATTTGAATTCAAAATGATATAGTGGAAGATGTGAATTCTGCCCAGGGAGGGTCGATGTTTCGCAGGGGATGAAGAGCTGCATTTTATTGATTCCTCGTCAGGTATATATATACTGAGAACTAGGGGAATCCTCAAAGGCATACAGTGCATTGAAAAAATTGCTGCTCATTGTCGTGCTGCTTCCGCACTATTTTCAATAATTCGAGGCGGTTCCTTTAAAATTTAAGTGAATTAAATCTGGGCTTCATTAAACTATTGTCAATTTGCCTGCACAGCGGAAACAGTCGCTTTTGTCAGTACTGATGGAAAAATACTATTAATTATTGCTGTGTTTAAAACACACCGAAATAATTAATTTGGAATGAATCTATAATTACGTAACAAAAATTTGATTTTCTATTGGTTATAACAATTTGTAGATATTTTAATTTTCACCTGTTTTTTATTGATAATATAAATTAAATAAATTAACGACTTTTACTTACTAGCATTTTAAAATATTTAATTGAATATAAAAACGTCGTTTCAATACCTTTATGTACTTTCATAAGGTTACGTTTTTTCGGTAACAACTGTTTTTGTCATACACAGTGAAAAGAACAAAATATTTTAAATCACAAATTTACAACATTTATGTCTTTTTATTCTTCTAACATAAAATGTAAAACAATATAATATTGGAAATCAAATCATAAAATTTCAAAATTCTTGCAAATTAATAATAAATTAATCGTAATTTTTTCTAATTAAATTACAAATGTATAATTGTTTTAAAATATTATATCAAAAGTAAAAAATATTTTTTGTATCAATACGTGAATTTATTGTGTTTAAAGTTGTTTAGAACAGCATTTATGATAAATTACATGTTAAAAAATATTGTTCTAAAATTTTAACATTACTACAATAAACTACATAGTTTTCTTGTAATTTATGAATAGAGACAAAATTATGATTTAAAGTTTTTGTGTTATTGTAACCAAGTTGCAATAGCACGTTTAGTTTGCCCTATGTAACATTTTCCACAAACATTTTGACCACAATTTATTTAATAAATTACATTAATTCGATTTTCTTAATATATAAGTTTCTCATTAATTTTAAAGATGACCATAAAAAAATTTATAGTGTCATTTGTAATTTTTCACTTATTTGAACATAGTAATTGTAATTAATTACATGGGATAAAGTCAAGGGACATGACCCGAATTTAATGTATATAATCAAAAAAATCATGATTTGTTCCTGCTTCCCATAACAGACAGTTCTGTTGAACGGTCTTGAAATATAGTAATAAAAATTGTAGAAGTTGAATTGACGAAGAAGAATCGAAATAAGCAGAAAAAGTTGTAGTGAATTAGGCGAATAGTGGTAAAAGTGAAATAGCGGCCATTGAGATGAAGCTGCAGGAAACAAAATCATAATTTAACGACCTAAACTATAATAAAGAGTACGAAATTTCAGGTCAGAAAGTTTAATTGATTCAGCTAAAGAACAAATATACTCAGTTCAGCGCAGCCAATGATATATCGTTATTCTATTATATATTTATTATTACACTGAGTAACACGAGTAAATTATCTTAAATTTAATTTCGATTCCAAAATAAATAATTAATATATATATAACAAAATTTAATTTACCAATCACGTTCTTATGCAGTGAAACTATCTAAATATCTTAACTTCGAATCCATTAATGTTACACACGTATGTTAATGAGTTCAAATGAAATATTTTTTATATTTAATTCTTGTTTAAACCGATCAAATCAGAATTGACATGCTCTCTAAAAGTTATTGTCTCGGTAAAATTCAGCCTATTTAATTCAGTTTCAAGTTTGGAATCAGCCAATTTTCTAGGTTATTTTATTGCAACTCAATAAAGGTGTTAATGGCTGTATTGTTTCATTAAATCAACGAGAGTTTCTGTATTCGAACAAAAAGACCAGCAAGTAAAAGAACAAGTTGAGCTTCATTTCCTCCAGAGGCAGTTAAATCTGAAATAGAATCAAGTACTGCGATAACTATGCAATAAATTTACCTTAAAAGACTGGACTCCGAGGCGCCCTTCTCCCAAGAAGCGCCATATATTTTCGTCCGGGAAATGCCTTCTCTTATTCCTATCTTGTCAACTACAGATCAGGAAGAATTCTCCTTGCAACTGCTCTTCAACGTGTTAGGCATGCATAAAAAGAAAATTTTAATAATTATTGTACTTATGATTAAAAATGTTAATTATGCTGGAAAATATAATTATTTGCTTTCCTTAACATGGCTAACTGCACTGATTTTTCTTTTTCTCTAATTAATGGTCTAAACATTATTATTGTTTCTTATAAATACCGACTCTGCATTAGGAACAAACTATGATCATTTAAACGAACAGCTTGATAGATAAAGATATATCAGATATCATTGGGATAATGATAGCTTTGGTTATATAACTCAATTATGACGTGTAAAATTGGATATTTAAACAAATATTTTGACCCTATGTAGAAATTTGATATAAGGTTAATTGCGTTTCTATCACATTCTATCATTTACAAAAGTAAAACAAATACATAGCTTCACTTATTTTAAAATTTCATTTTTTATAAATTGCGACACAAGCTGAAAACGGTTATTCAAGAATAATGCCATAGTTAAAAATCAAGTCTGTATTTGACGTCACTAAAACTAAGAAAATTGTTGAAGTACGATTATCCAGAGTTGAAACCAGATAAAACAAGCCTTGTATAAAGTTAAGAGTTGTCATTATTTAATGCGGTTGAAATGAGGACTTTTCATACAAGCGTACGAAGATATTAAGCATATGTTTTTACAACAATTTCTGTCAAGTTGCTCGTTTACAGGAATTCATTAGTTCCGTATTAACTTATCTAAATAATAAAAAAGTATGTATGTTTGTATGTATGTCTTTTACAATAATCATTATACAAATTTAAACGCGTGGATAGATTGCAACAAAACTTGGTACACATATTCTTAAAAACACGAGACGTGGTACTGAGGGGCTGAGAAACACCTAGCATAAAGGTAGAAAGAATTATAATTGAAATTGTGATCATTTTGTGTTAAATTACTGCGCACCAATATACCATGCCGTCACGCGAGACAGAGACGTTACTACGCGACGAACAAAGGAAATAGTTCCTTTTTCCGTAATGAAATAAAGCAGAAATATTTTAATTGAATAAAAATTATAATTTTATCCAGTAATAGTTAACAGAATGATAATAAAAAAAATATGAAATACTTTACGATCCTTGCGGGAAATGTAAGTTAATTTCCTCGCCATATTAGTGATTCGAATATGGCGACTATTTGCTTACAATGTGAATCTAGCTAACAATTTCTTCAATTTAATCTTTCGTAATGTCTGAAGACTGAGGGACAATTACTCAAGGAGTATATTTAAGAAGAAATTCGGAGGTATGTTTGTTGGAATTGATACAATAAAATTCAATTTATTTCATTGCTGCTCAATTAATGCACTATTGGTCAAAAGTATGTACGGAACTAGGAACAGTTAGATTTAGGTTAAATCACTTCTTGACTAAAGATTAATATAGAATTAAATACTTTTTCGGGTTTATATAAATAAGAACACGGTCATCGCCGGGCGCCCAGCTATAAAAAGTAAAGAACAGGTTCGTTAATCTGCTTAGGCAAGCCGAAACTTAAGCTAAAATCGTATCAGAGATAATTTTTGGTTCGGTACAGCCGGTAAGATTTGTATGAATTTAGGTAATATGTGGCTGACAATGACTGAAAGGCGGTGAGGCACCAAGAAGTGAACGCTTATTTAGTTACAACTTGAAGCTCTGATAGAAATAACCCCACTATAAATGGATTTCCAGAAGGGCGCGTTTGTTGTTATAAGCATTTTGGTAGAAGAAAATTCGAAACAGAAAGGCATTGTCATGTAGATACGAGAGCGAGACCCGTGAGACAGAAAAACTTACTACGCCGACTACCGCAGACATTGTAGAGTCATCTCGCCAGTATCTCGAATTGGGTTAATGTAAGTGACCCATTCTGTACGTATGCATTTATTATATTTATTTTGTAATTTCAAGTGTTTCAAAAATGTTACGACTCTGAAATCCACATAACTAGTATTATTTTAAAAATATTATATTCTTCAAATCTCATTCTTGTTGACGAAAAAATGCCATTTTTTAATAGGTAGATTATTTATAAATATAAATTTTTTTCTCAAGTTAAAATCGCTTTAATTTCTATTACAATAACATGAATATGGGATTATTATTTGGACTGGGAAACAATAAATCTAAAAAAATTAGTATTTATAAGTTTATTCTTGGAATAGGATTTTGTGCTATACGGAACGTTATTGTTGATATGATAAAGGTATAGAAATGAAGACCTCAACTGATGACGTCTGATACGTCATCGTGTATCATCCACCAATAACAATGTCAGAAATTTAATAAATGTGACACAAAGACAATAATGAGTCTTACACGTAAATATGCAAATTTTAAAATTTTATATTACAGAATAACAGTATCCAAATGCCCTACTCCGTTTCCTTGGTTGAAGAGATTCACGAGGGACACACTTTCACACATATCGCGTGGTAAATTGGCAGTGTGACGTCCTCCATATTCCAGCGATTTCACATAATCCCACACGTCCAACGGTGTAAGTTCACACTACTTGGGCCGGCCAGATATCGTTAACATTGCATGAAATAACTATTCCAGAAAATTTTTCGTGCAATAATGCGATAGTCTCGCGATCTGTGTGACATGCGGCACCGTCCTGTACGCGTCAATCTGTCAGTTGCGGGCGGAAAGCACGGAACGTCTGTCGCACCGAACACGCAGTTTGATAATACTGTTTTATGACGTCCACCGCATTTTTAATCGCGCATTTCTTCTGCATGATGATTTGCCAAATATTAATGAGCGCTGGTGTTTCAGTTAAGCAGTAACATTTCATACGGCAGTTGTGCATTTAAATTCTCTTGTCCCCCCCCCCCCCCGATTATATCATAAGAACTCAGGTTTCTTCATTTTGTAACAATCAACGCATTTTCAGAAAAAAAGAATAATGTGAGCTTCATTTATAAGAAAACTGTTATCGTTGGTACAGTCAGAAATAGTTGTACTTGTTCAAAATTCGTAGAACTCAATAAAATGAAGTTATCTTCTATAAATGAATACTAAACTTGTATTAATCTAAGGGGGACATTTCTTCGTTCCTAGAGCCACACTCTGATTTCTGAAATCGAAGCCCATATTTTTCCACTGTTAGTAAACTTGTGGGCAATGTCCGACAAATTATAAATTCAAATAATCAAATGCAAACGTCAGGGTTTTTTTTTTATAAACACGAGATAATTACAATTGTAGTAGAGGTTTAATGAAGCTACATTCAGCCCCTGATTGGAACAAATCCGACTGCCATGAACTGAGATATCAGCAGTTTCGTAGTTATTTATAGTAGGATAATGTGTGCACAGCGCTTCTTATAGAAGAAGTAAACCACTGGAGCGTAGCTGAGCCTTCGCAATAAAATTTCCAATCCCGCAATAAATTTGGCGCGGTCCCGGGCAGGTTGGCCGGGATTTCGGGGGAGGCTGTGGTGCTCTGGTCCATCGGCAAAGATGCTCTTATGTTGCTCCCGCGAATAGATTTAATAGTCATTTATTTTCAGACCATCAACGTACAAATGTAATTAATGAATATTTAAATTTTTAACTGAGTTGTTTCCCAGAGAGAAATGCCGAGGATGCCGGCTGTTTCGCAATAAAATGTAAAGACATCTGCTTAAATTTTTATCAACCGGCTAATAAATTTTTGTTCCTAACACTACGCAGTAATTGGAGTGTCTTGTACGTTCAAGTACATGTTAAACGTGTTTGCATGCAAATTTTTTAAATGATTCCATGCCATTATAAAAGAGCTTCACGCTTTGATACCATATCATAATTTTAATTTAAATGTTTATAATATTTTCCTCCATTCTTATAATTTTTCGAACTTTGTTTTCACGTCCTGTAATCCAGAGGAAGAAGAAACTTAAAATTTTGTTTCTGGTAGTAATGATTGTCATTGTGTAACGAATAATATTATGTTGAAAGTGAAAATCGTCTTCCAATGTAATTTAATATTTACGTTCCGCTACATTTTTAAGAACTTGGTTGAATATCTGATAGTCATATGTATTTGAAACATCATTCATTGCTTTAATATAATATACTTGGTATAATTATGAAATGATAATTCCGTTAAAAGAATATTAAAATAAATAATATGTAATTTCAATATTGAAATATCCTCCTTTTATACTTTACAGTCTTGTGACCGGTTTGGTCTGTTTTACTAGTCCGTTTCTGTAACAACGTCTAAATTTCAAATAACTTGCTATTACGAGTGCACAGTCCCTTATACTTTCTAGACTATATCCGCTAAACTGTACATGAAGATATCGAATTGGACAAGCCTGACTTCAAGTGATTGATCAACTATTTTATCTAATTTTTTTTCGTATTTCTGATATTTAATTTACTCGGTAATTTTAAAACTTATAGAACAAAATACATACTTACATTTTGAGCATTCATTTTAAAACCATAAAATAAATTAACGTAATGAAAAAATTAGGTGGTTATAAATCAAACAGAACACGATTTAAATTAAGGGATTATTCAAATATCTCAGGGATTAGTTAACTACAGAAAGCTTTCTTCATCGAGGTATATGCGGACGGTCAATAAATAACAAAGAGTAATTTATTGTAAACTTGAATTAGAAAATATTTTACTTAACGTTAATTCTTACAAAACTGGATCCTGGCGTTGTGGGGCGAGCGTTGTCGTGCAGGGTTATCTCCAGCCATTATCTTCCACGGTAAAACAAAAGTATTTTCGCATTGGTGGCACAAAATGTACTTTTTAAGATCTCCAAATGAACTACCCCTATATCTATCGGTTGAACTATCAGTTTGCGGCCCTCACTTCAAACTTTTGCTTACAATTTAATCTATATAATAAAAAAGGATGTATATTTGTATGTATGTATGTATGTATGTATTTACGTTGTTCTTTATACAAATTTTATCGCGTGGACAGAATTCAACAAAAATTGGTATATATATATTCTGCCAAAATCGAGAACCGGTACTGTGGGGGTGAGAAACCCCTAGAATAAACGTGGAAATAATTATAATTGAAATAAGTTACGAATTAGTGTTAAATTACTGCGCGAGACGATGACGTCATAAGTTTTCAAGACATTGACGCATCCTAAATATAGTTCTGTATTTCGTAATGAAATAAAGCAGAAATATTTTGATTGAATAAAAAGTAAAATTTTTTCCAGTATTACTCCATCGAATAGTAATAAAAAACAATACGAAACACTTTACCATCCTTGCGCAAAGTTAATTTGGAATAGTTAATTATCCCGCTATCTTTGATAAAGCCAATATGGCGCCTTATAATACATTCAAATGTGTGTCGGTCGAGATTTATAAAATTTCATAATATAACGTACTATTGTATCCTGTATAATATTTCAGAAGATAATAAGATTTGTCTAAGGTACGACTGCTGAATTATATGTTTGTAACTATAAAAGTATTGAAAATGACGTACGGAACTCCGAAAGTTTTTATGGTCGTTATTCAATTAATGCACTATCAGTCAAAGGTATGTACAGAAATAGGAACATTTAAATTGAATTAAAAGTACAATTAATTATACTTTACGCAACGTATTTCTATAAATTTGTATAAATGTAAACAAATTATTGCGTGCAATTTGTGTCGTGAAACAAAAATTTGAGGTTAGGATAGCAATATTTGTTTTCCATTTTTGGGAACGACGTTATAGATGTTCAATTACTGAGAAATGAAGCTGAGCAAAAATATTTTGATTGAATAATAAGTATAATTAAATCTACCAATACAACATCGAGTGATAAATATAATTTATTATGAAAGGTTATACAACCCATGGCATTAATTTTCTTTTAAATAACTTGACTTTTGACGTGGAATATTTAACGGGATCAGGGACCAATATGTTTCCCAATTATATCTTGCAATACGCTCTGGAAGATACATAGAATTATGATAAAAACAATACTTAACTGTTCAAAATTGATATTTTTTTATTAAAGACAGCGTATTTCGTAATGTTTTGCACATCTCGGGCAACGCCGGGCACCCAGCTAGTCTATCTATATAATAAAAAAGGATATATATTTGTATGTATGTATGTATGTATTTACGTTAATTTCTATACAGATTTATATGCGTGCACAGATTGCAACAGAAATTGGTACGCACATTCTTCAAAACACGAGAAGCGGTACTGCGGAGGTGAGAAACCCCTAGCATAAATGTGGAAAGAATTATAATTGAAAAACGTGATAAATTTGTGTTAAATTACTGCGTGACGTCACGCGACAGAGAGAGATGTTACTACGCGACGAACAAAGGAAATAGTTCCTATTTACGTAATGAAATACAGCAGAAATATTTTCATTGAATAAAAAGTATAATTTTATCCAGAAATACTCCATAGAATGATAATAAGAAACAATACGAAATACTTTACGATCCTTGCGGTTAATATAAGGTAATTAATTAGTTAAGTCCAATAGCTATCAATTTCATGAATTTAATCTTGCGTAACGTCCGAAGACTGAGGAATAATTATATCCTGTAATACTCATGGATTATATTTAAGTATTCTATTCGTAAAGAGATTCGAAGATATGATTGTTGGGACTGATGTAATAAAATCTATCGGTTGAAAGTATGTACGAAACTAGGAACATTTAGATTTAGGTTAAATCACTTCTTGACTACAGATCAATATAGAATTAAATACTTTTTCTGGTTCATATAAATTACTACACCGGGCAACGCCGTGCTCCCAGCTAGTCGTAAATAAATAAACGATGTCATAATTGTAAGGTATAAAAAATGAAAACTAATTTATTATGCGTAAAATTAGTAAAAACAGTGATGTGAAGTCATTATATCTGCATAAAATAGTTTTGATGAACCAGGACAACAACAGCCTTGAAATTAACTGATGCATTATATAAAGGAAAACCAAAGACTAGATAGAAAACATTTAGTAAAAATATAATACGAAATTTGTTTGTGGGAATGTAATGAATATTAAGTCAACAAATAGTTACTGTGAAAACGTTGAACGGGAGAAGCGGAAGTTCAGTGGAGACCTTGTAAAAAAGTTATACAAAGCTAGCGTGGGTATTCCCTAGAGCCTGGAAGAAAACTTTAAACATATACGGATAGCAACGTATTTTCTCCAAAGCTCCTACATTTATAAAAAAAAAGCCAATAAAAAAACGAATACATATGGCTGAGCATGCATTTTAAAATCGGTGGTTAGAGGTTTGGAACAATTCCCTTACAGATCTTTAGACATTTATTTAAACTTTAACATACGTAGGAGACATTTTTCTTCGTGCTAGGCGCTATAATTAAAAATGCGTCAGAATTATGACCCAGGTATACCAAACCCTGGAGCTTTATCATTCGACTAAAATAGATAAGTATCAATTTCCACTACTTAAACTTATTGTTTATCAGTAATCCTTGAATGTAAATTTAATTTCTTGCTAAATATTATTAAATGTAACTAATCTGTAAAATATATTTTATAATTTCCACCGATAATCAGATTGTAATTATAATAAGAGTATCGTAAATCCAATACATTTAGAGAGACATGTGTTTAAATTAAAAATTTTTCGGAATTATTACTTGAAAAGTGATGCAGGCATCCAGAATGTGAGATTATTCTGTCTCGTGGCATTTATTTTAAAATTTCAAACACGGGATCGTGACTTTCATGTGATAACTGCGGCTTACGCAGGAAATATGATGGCGACAAAGTCCACAGCCAATCAGCCTGGGTTCTAAAAAAGACTCAGGTACAGTAAACCTCGTTTACACTACGGATTCCTACATAATATTCACATGTAAGCCGTCAGTAAGTTACTAGCAGTTCCTAGTGAATTTTTTACGAAACGTATTATGACTTTTCAGCTTGTTTAAATGAAGTTAGACAAACAGCATGTTCTTTCAAATACTCTTGAAATAAATACAGAAAATCGTAAAGATATACGTCATAAATTCGTTAGTTATCACGAAGATCTATTATTTTTAAAAATGAGAGATAGAAGATCCCTTGTAAAATTCAGAAATAGGATTAATTTATTTCATTAAAATTATATAAAATTTTTAGACCAACTTTTCAAAATACGGAATAATTTGCAAAAAAATTTTAAAAAATTTGCTCCAATAATATTTAAGTAGTTTATTCACACTCACACGCGCACGCAAATAAATACTTAATTATAAAAAGAATTGAAAATAGTAATTTCAGAGACAGCATGCCAAATCATCTTTTTAGGCTTTTCTAAAGACTTCATTCAGACGTTCGTAGTTACAGGAAATAAGATAAGATTTGCTCCCTGCCTAAAACGAGTCCGTTAGTGTTCTTCAATTGTGATTATGATGAATGAATCAGGGAGGGGACGTTGCTCATTTCCGACTGTTTCGGCTAATGTGTTACAACCCTTTGACGACAAAAGATTAAGAATTCAATTTCCTTTTCTGTGCAACATGTCCTCGCGAGAAGACGGAATGTTTTCAACATTAAAACAGGAAGCACGTGTCCTGAATCAAAAGAGAATTACGTGCATTGAAATTACTTTTTTTATGTATCTGTATATCTTACGCGTCTTATAAACGATGTTTTCTATTTTGAGTAATTGCATTTCACACAGGATGAAGTGGCGCCAAAAAAAAGGGGGGGGGATGGTGAATACACCATCCCCGCCCTGAATGCAACAATAAATACACCTTTGCTTCTGATTGGTTTTTTTTTCGTCAGTGTTTTTCTAAAAGTAGGAGTTCCTCTAATCCTAATGAACTTCATTCAACTTACTACGAGGAAAAGCATAAAAGCGAATCCAATGTGTTGGACACTTTCCAGTCCCAGCTGGTGAGAATTGAAAAAGTTGTATACCACGAGTACTTTTCATTTGTTTTATAATCAAACAAATCTTACCAGAACACTATCATTTATTTTAAACAATTTAATTAATGTTCCATTTATATATTGACATGCAAGTTTACTATATTTCAATTAATAACTCTTTCTTATATATGTTGAATGTCTACAAATAATATCCAAAATATTTTCATTTTATATTGTCTAAGTATTACATCACAACACTGAGTTTAGTTCGATATATATTAGGGACACGGAATCATTTTTTTTTTTGGTTATAAGTTACATTATTTTAGTTGCTAATTAAGAATTTAGGCCAAATAATTTCAGTCCTTATGAGCTAGAGGATGCGATGATATTGCTTACTTATATGACGAAGTCATGCAGTTGGCTATGGTTGATAAGTAAATGAATTCTCAAAATTAAATCCAGTTTTTCAGTGCGGAAAGATTTTTACCGGTGCTACAGAAAACGGAATAATTTAGATTTAGAACGTTTTATTGCTTCCATTAGTCCTCTACTGAGTGATGTAAGTATCATAAATGTATAAATTAACGTTCTACCGAGCTTGTGTCGACTGCGACCTGCCAATGGAAGATCAATACAAGAACTATTAAGTTATGACTCAGAGTTATACACTGAAGGGGAGCCTTCGGTGTCTCCAAAGAAGAATGGATTGAAGCCACACAATACCTGGGCCGATTTCAAACACATCCTGATTATTATATAAATTGATTCATCGGAGAACACAGTTGGCGTGGTTGTGATGTACAACGCTTTAGTTACAAACAATTGATTTTATCCTTAATTTGACATAGTTTCAATACATTATTCCTTAGAGGTTGACAAAAGACTGATTTAAATTTAACTGCGATTTCTATCTGGACGAATATATCTCGTAACTATTTAAGGTTAAAGTTGTAAAAGTCAGAGAATGGTTATTGCAGATTAATATCTCCCTCGAAATTAGTGAAAGTACGAATATTCAACTTAAAACAACCATATATACCACTGTGATCAAAAAGTAAGGTGAAATTGTCATTTAAAACTCCCGAGTATTAGGAAGGCAGGTAATTTTTTTTCCTAGGTTGGTAGGACTGTCTATAATATTTTCCAAGCGTCTGTTTGTTAAAACGTTTAACTATCTCCCAGTTACACGTGTTTTTGTAAACAACCAAACGTGAATTTTTCGATTTTTGCAATGGGTGATTTTGTTGAGCAAAGAACTTGCATCAAATTTTGTTTGCGGAACGAATATTCTTGTGCAGACACGTCGAAAATGTTGCGGAAGGCCTTTGGTGATCAAACTATGGCACAAAAAAAACGTTTATAAGTGGTACAACGAGTTCAAAGAGGGCCGAGAACGCGTTGAAGACGAACCGCGCTCTGGACGACCATCAACGTCTACCGACGAGGGCCTCCTCCAAAAATTAGAAAGTTTTGGTGCTTGAAAATCGTCGATGGAAAATTAGAGTTCTCGCTGATAGTGTTGGAATATCATTTGGCTCAGCCCAAACCATTTTGAAGAATGTTTTGTGTCTCAAACGCTTCAAGTCTCGATTGGTGCCAAAAATCGCTCAATTTTTTGGAAAATAAGATTCGCGTTGATGTGAGTGAAAATTTGCTGTCTGACTATCAGGACCACTTGAAATGCATCATTACTTGAGACGAGACTTGGATTTACGCATACGACCCTGAAACCACCGACCAATCCAGCGAATATCGTGCAAAAGGTGAAGCAAGACCGAAAATCAAGGTCATGTTGACAGTTTTCTTTGATTATCGTGGTGTGGTGCACTATGAATTCCTTCCGAAGGGCCAAACTGTCAGCAAAGAATATTATTTGAGCGTTATGCGTCGTTTGCGTCGTTTTCGCCTGAAACGGCGGGAATTATGGGCGAACAACTCTTGGTTCCTTCATCACGATAATGCACCATGTCATACTGCATTGGTTCTTCGTGACTTTTTTGCCAAAAACTCGACTCATATCGTTCCGCAACCACCGTATTCGCTTGATATGGCTCCGTGCGACTTCTGGCTCTTCAGCAAACTCAAAAGGCCAATGCGGGGACGCCGTTTTGACACGATTGAGGAGATAAAAACCGAATCGAAGAAGGTCTTGAAGGCTATACCGGAAAAACACTATTCCGACTGTTTCGAGGACTGGAAAAAGCGTTGGAAAAAGTGCGTATTATCGGTTGGGGATTACTTTGAAGGGGATGAAATTAATTTGGAAGAATAAATAAAGAATTTATATTTTATAAATAAATTCACCTTACTTTTTGTTCACAGTGGTATGTTAAAGTTTACTGTGTACCAGTTTGTGTACGCGAGCGCCGATCTAAGAATGTAATGTGACTTCAAAGTCACTAAGTTGCGTTCGCACTCTGATAAAGTCTCGCTTTCTCCATAACGTAGGCTCCCTGAACAGTATTATATTATATGTACTCATCTCGTTTTTTTTCTTCCTCCACGGCTGTTCAGCCCATTGAGGGCCTTGGTCTACCGGGACGGCTGCCAGACTGTACTTTTCCGGGTTGAGTGGAGTGGCACGTTGTTAGCGTAGCGATTCTCCTTCAGCCGTAACCCGAGTTTTCGTGAAAGAAGTCATTTAAAAATTAAAACATTAAATAAAATAATATATGTATATAACAACTAACTGTTAATCCGGTCCCATAGCAAAAGCCTGCGTTTGAGACTACAAAGCCGCTATTTTTTTTGAAAATTCAAAGCCCCAAGTGAACCTTCCGTATTAATCCGAGCTTACCCGAACACCAACCTGAATTCACACGAACCGCGTATGATATTATACCCGATACTTCAAATGAAAATGGTCAACTTATTTTTAACATTTGCTAATGACAGTAAACTAATTTGTCTTAGTTTTGTTCTGTAATCGAAGCAGAAACAATTGTTTTTGAGTTAGTGAGTGCATTTCATTTTTGCTGTACTGCTGCAACGTGACCTTTTTAAAAATTAAAAAAGTGATGATACTTCGTGATGGACGTCGAAGATTGTGCGATTCTTATTTCATCCCAAATCATCCACCTCGGCGAAAAACGTAGCACTCTGTAACGTCGAGCTGTCACACAAGCTCCATGCTGACCCCTTTATAAGCTGATTGCATTCATATTTATACTTCGTATTAGAGGGAATATTCCGTGAATCTGTAGCTACGCACACAAATCGCTGGGACGTGTGCGGAATGCAGTTTCCTAAACGCTCCTTTTAACGCGTACAAGCTGCTCCTGATTCGCTAGCTTTATCACTGATACGCAAGTTTCAGTACCACTAACACGTGCATAAGATCACTTAAGGTTTTCTGGGAATGCAATTTTATAACTAATATTGCTGGAATGGATCAATCAACATTTACAGCCACGCTGTCTTCTCACAAAAATTAATATACGGAAAAATTCCACTCAATTTCTAGGACCAAATAATAGGGAATGTATCGACTTTTTGCTGAAAAAAATTCTCATGAAGGAGATAAAAGGGAAGTATCAGGAGATGTATAAAATAAATACTTGAGAATCTAATAATTAAAATTTCCTGTTTGTGTTTGTGTGTGTTGCACATACAAATCTACACCGATGTGACCAAATTTCGTACACGGGTTCCATGCGAACCGGAAAAAAACACTGAGGGGGTAAGACAATTTTCAAATATTCTGAAAAGGCCGATATTTGCGCCGAATAATTATTTTTATAAGATATAAGATCAATAAGATGGATAGTATTTCTCCCAATGTTGATTGTGCATAATTTCAACCCCTTTTTTCATAGGACGAGAGCACCTTTAAAGGTGGGGGTGGAGCAGCGCGACATAAAAATAAAGTGAAAGCAAGCAAGATGGGGGTCATATCCGGAGTTATGGATGTCGCTGTGTTTAATTATGTCGATCCGGGCAACGGCGGGCACCCGGGAATAAAAATTCAATCGCCAAATCCAACCTGATAGAAAATTATATTCAGTAACTGGGTACAGTATGGTACCGAAATTAAAAATTAGTCACTGCAACCCAAAGGAGACTAAAGATACCATAAATTGTTATAATACTAGAGCATGCAAAAACAAATAAGAATACGTCGAAAAAAATTTCTATTTTCCTGTACTTCATATAACATTTTCAGACGTACTCATATTTTCTCTCGACTCTATATCGTCAGAAATCGACCTATTCACTATGAAATATTTTACTATTTTCTTTCTATTTGGCTTTGGTTTTCCTAGAAGTGTAACAGTCCTGGCAAAATAATAAACGTTTGTTATATTTGGAAACCAGATCTTTGCGTGCCTAAGCGTTATTCAAACTCCAACCTAAAATTTATGATTGTTAATCTAACCGTTACTTCGCTACGTTTCTAATAACATCCATTAGTTGCTTTGATAGTATTTCTTATATAAAATGGCAACTTATTTCTGATTTCTTAGATCAAGGACAATTAAATTCCAATATAACAGTTGGTTTTTTTCCTCATCGGAATAAATTTTTTGAAACGTCTAAAATTTATTTTTTGTGAGTCCGTATGCTCATGTTCGTCTAGAAATTCGTATTAATGCGACGGAAGTTACGCCGTGGCAGGGAAAGGGAGCTAGGTACTCATATCCGCCCTGGAATGAAAAGCCATTTCCTTTCCATCCCTCAGATATGAACTCGGTTGCATCAATGGAACATAGTTGTTAGACCTATACATTTAAAACATACTTAAAATGTTTATACTAATATTTTACAGTCCCGTAAATAATGAACTGTCTGGTTATTGTCCGGTCATATAACAAAATTTTACCCAGTTTTCTCATATTAGTGCCTCATTTTCCTTTCACCTCTCTCGGCGGCGAAATATAATTCTTTTTTACCGTGGTATAATTATCTGCTCTCACGAAGAAGAATTTTAAGTAATCTAATGGCTGCCTATATTTCCGGGTTTTAACTGTGCTCACCACTTTCGTAACTCTGCGAACTTTGCTGTTCGGAGGGAGGAGAGGCCTAATATTTGTGGTTTCTATGCATTCCTGGAATTAATCTAACCTAAATTCAGGATAACTGTATTTCGACGAAACTGTGTTAAATTATTAATTTAATTGGAACAATGAGGACATGTTCAACGGCTTTAAAGTTTATAATTGACCATCAGAAGCATATTAATCACAAAACATTAAAATTACATATTATTTTTGGTTGATTCATTTTTACTTCTCAACTTAATCTCCTTTCAAGTGGATACAATTAGCTCGGCGTTTCACCAACTATTTCAAGCAGTCCAAAACAATGATACATATATTGTAGCGCAATAATCCACAACGTATAATTGCAAATATATAATTAGGTAGGTTCATTACATGCATTTAAAAACTAAAAATACAGGCATTTATTACGTTTTCCACATTCCTAATATTTTATTTTTTGTAAAAACAACCATTTAACATGAAACTAGTTACAACTTCACATAAATATTATACTATAATTCAAACTAATAAGAGGCAAAAGCGTCACAATAATAAGCTGTACCTGTTACATATCTTCTACGATGAAGGATTTCAAATATTCACTAGTAGGATAAAAAAAAACAGACATCTTAAAAATATGTATACGCCTGAGAATAATTTTGCTTCATAAAAGTTTTAATGACACTAGATACGTACATCGAAGATTTATGTGAAGTTGTAACTTGGCCCCATGTTTATTGGTTGCTTTTACAACACTAAAAATCGACGAGTATCAAACGCCTGGAAGAATCGAGGACACAGAACGACTTCAGTTTTCTCAGAAGCAAATATTGAAAAATATAAAGTTGAATGTTTCCTGTAGTATATTAAACTAAGGGTTTATTCGAGGGCGGTAGGATTTTTGCTATTAACAATAGTTTAGTTTAATCAATTTTTTTTCCATTTGCCGATATACGCTGAATGTAGAAAAAATACGAATCAAAACGACTTTTAAAATCTTCAGGGAAAACTGTAACAGACAAACAAACTGAGAAACCAGATCGCAGTCATTTTGAATCTTGTCAGATTCTTTTATAGTCTAGATACTTTATTTTGCATCTCTTATTAATTATTGAAATTATTATTTGATTTGTGAATTATATTTCTGCTTTATTCTCTGCGAACGAACAGTCCAGTCGATGATTATAAATTGAAAATTAATATTTAATATTAACAATACTATTTAAAATTAAAATTTCTGCTTGTACATATATATATATATATATATATATATTGTAGTATACAAAAATGAAAGCCAACACGTTGTGGCGCCAAATTATGTGACATCCAAATTAATGAAGGAAAAAATACATTAATAGGACTTTTCCTTGAATTTAACAAAAAAATTTTAAAGATAAAAAAAATTATTTAATACAATTTCTAGTTACTTTGATTATCGTACATTTTTTTAACGAATTGCCACAGATTTAACGATACTCATAACCTCAGAGCCGCTTACTGCGCCTCTAATAATTATTTGCAATTGTTTAAAAAGAGTTTCAAAATAAATACAAATTAAATTTAGAAAAACAAAATCTTATAAATGAATCTAACAAAAAAACGAGAGAAATCTGACGGTATATTATTCTTACATAAAAGTTTACAAAACCAAGTTTCTACATTCCATTTTATTTAGCGCTGCTCTGGTACCGTATTGTACACTCCACAGTAATTTTATTTTTTAAAAAAAAAAAAATTAACAGGCAATGGCACTGAATACTATATCGTTTCATCACAAAATTCCGGCGCCTCTCTAACAAATGTTCACTAACTTTACGTCGTCCGATTTTTTTAGATTGGTCTTAAGTCCCCAATACAAGCTTCTCGAAACATTATCGTTTGCACTATAAACCAGTCTCGTACTCCATGATCAACACACTCTTTCACCGTGACAAACACTGGTCAGCCTCTCAAAACCAACTCAGACTCGTCATGACCATCCTGGTCAGGCTCCAAAAACACAGTCGTCAGGCTCTCACAACGCACTCGTTCATCAACTTCATCATTAGCGCTCCAAGACTACTGTGGTTAGGCTCCAAAATCACACTGAATGTTTCCGCCAAAGTTCTGTGCGTATATACATACGCTTTTCCGACAATAAACGATTAGCAACCTTTTCAGTCTCTGCATTATTGCGCCTCAATAATTACACCGACAATATTATTAAAGAAAAAATTAAATAAAACGTACATGACAAATTGTTGATCTCTACAATATATATTGTAATACCAATTAAACAAGCCATTAATTGTTTTAATATAATTAAGTTGTTAGCGGTACGAATGCGTAAAGGCGACAATGAAGGCGGGTTTTTCCTTTGTTTAACAATGGAAACTGAAAAACCGCGCTTGGAGAACGGCAGTCTGGAATCCGCGATGAAAGGTGAAGGAGTCTAAAATCTGCGTACGAGAGATGAAACAGTTAAAAGTTGACGGGGAAATATAATACAGTTCAGTTCACCTAGAGCAACAAACAGTAAAGTCATGCAGATATAAAGTACAAATGGCGAGATCCTGTATTTTTACATGAAAGCAAGCAAATATTTTACGGAGAGATTTACATAATAATTTGCACAGGGTGAAGCAAATGGTTGCTTCACGCTGATTGAACAATTTTCCCATAGAGGAGACCGGCATAAACTAGCTGACCAAATGGGGCGGCTCATCCGAGGTTCCAGATAGCAGACGACGAGTATTTCAATCGGGTTTATAAAAAATTTCAATGAAGTGTAGAGTCTGTGTAAAAAATGGATTTTTAATGTGGTATTTTTCAAGATACGAGAGAGATCTGGTACCAGACAGACATTCCGTGAGTAACAAAACTCTTATACAAATTTGTAAACGATAATTAAAAAGATATAGTCAGACTTTGTTCAGTTTTCGTTTCATTTACTTTCATTCTGTTTCACTTATCTTCATATTGTTTCAGGGTAACTTTTTATATTTGAATTGTTAATACAGTTTATACATTACTTTTGTTCCAGTACTGACCCTGAGATATAGAGATCCGACGTATCTGATTGTAATGATATAAGAATTGTATTTTCATAATAATTAAAAACGAAAAATTAAAGTATTTGTTGTTAACTAGATGAAATTCGGCGTGAAAAATAGATGTTATACAATGCAAATTTATTAACAATAAATTTTTAAATATAAATAAATTTTCGTTAATTGATTCATTAATTAACTAATCAAGGTGTTTATTACATAAATGGCTTCACCAACGTGGGGCAAAATTAATCGTTAACTTGTTGTGTTTTACAGTATATATATTTACAAACATTATATTCAAGCATTTTAAAATGTTACTTACCATCAGATTTTATTTAATGATTAATCTTAATTCGTAGCATTCCTGCGAATACAAATCGATGGTTAAAATTGAAGCAGGGATTTTGCAGAGAAATGATGTTTGCGCGCAGATTCTCGCCACGTAAATCCCGAATAAAGGTTCCCGCAATAACAACAAAAAATGTGGTTACGTAAAAAAAAACAGTTCATGTGCTTTTGAAGGTAACTGGTGCAATTTGCAGCATTGATCCGCAGATGGCGAAGCACTTTAAAACCTCGTGCAAAATAGCTGGGACGCCATCCGCTCAACGACTGTTTTAACTTTTATTTGATAATGGCTTACAAACAATTAACTGGCTTATTAAAATTTGCAGGAGACGAATATTTTAGTGCTGAAACATAAATGAATTTTCAGTGTTCTGAGATAGTGTGAATATTTAAATGAATTTTTAGGATTAAATGAATATACCACGCTTCAAACTGTGCATGGTCAGAAGCTATATTAAAAACAAGTAAATGTTTACTGAAATGAATTGAACTGAGAATATTTAAACCAAGTTTAGAATAAGTCGAAAATTATTTAATTTAATTATAAATATCTGGATAATGGGGATAGACATTAATCAAGGTAGAATAGACTTATTCATTGCCTAGTTGTAAAACGAATACAGGAAGTAGATAACAACAAGTAGTCATAAAATTTATGGAGGCGAGATTGTAGGCAAGAAACGAAGATAACAGAAAATAAAATTACAGAAGAATTAACCGATGTTTCGAACGAACGGGGAGGAGTGTTCGTCAATTTTGGACAGCAATCAGTACGAAATCTTAGGTTCTAGTCTATGTAAAACGTTTTGCGCCTGAGTTTAAACCTACATTCTTTCACAACATCTTTTTGTTTAAAATAGAAAACTGAAATTATATATTTCTGAGCGAATTAAAAACTTAGAGACGTAATTTTGAATACAATTGTAGCCAATTACGAGTTTTCAACGATTCCACTTAGCTGGTTACATAATTTCGTGAACATTAACAAGTTTAAATAGGAATTAATATTTAACTATATATATTGCGGTATTCATTTTTAAAATGATAATAATAATGCCAACACGTTAAACCCAAATTATGTGATAATCGAAATCGTTTTAAAAAGGAAGAAAATTAACAGGATTTTACCTTGAATTTTGACAATTTTTTTAAAAGATAAAAAAGAACATTTATTCCAATTACGTTTTACTTTAAATTTGGTACATATTTATATTTTTAACAAATGCCTTAGCTTTAATGAGACTCAAAACTCCAGGGACGCTTACAGGGCCTCTAATAAATTATAGTGATTTGCAATTAGCACCAAAAGTTACAAGATAAAATACAAATTAGATTTACAATGACAAAATTGTATAAAAGAATCTAACAAAAAAATTAGAGAAATCTGACCGAAAATTATATTTACATAAAAGTTTACAAAACCAAGTTTCTTCATTCCATTTTATATAGCGTTGCTCAGGAACCGTATTGTGCACTCCCCAGTTATTTTATTTTTAAAGAAAATATTTAATTAACAGGCCATGACACTAATTGCTATATCGTTTCACTTCACAAAAATTCCGGCGCCTCTCTAACAACTGATCACAAACTTTAGGTCGTCATATTTGTTTCGATTGGTTGAAGTCCCCAAAACAAGCTTCAAAACATCGTTTGTTCTCTCAAGCAGACTCGTATTACATGACCAACACACACTTCCGCCATGACCACTCCGGTCAGGCTCCAAAACCACTCCGCCAAATTTCTGAGCGGCCTACATACGCTTTTCCGACAATAATCGAGTAGCAACCTTTGCAGTCGCTGCATTCTTGCGCCAAACAATACTCTGGCCTTAAAGTTACGCCTGAAATAATGTGAAAGATAAAATTGTTAAATAAAACTTACATTAGACGTTGGTCATCTCCACAATAACTACTAAAATTACAATAGGAGAAATTCCAACATCACACATAGATAAATATTTCAAATCAGACTTGACCTGCCAAAATTTAGTGCATAGATTCTTTTAAAGTTCTTTTAGAATTGAAAATTATTGCCGAAACTGATTAATTTAGTTTAATACTTATTCATAGAACAGAAAACTAAACACAAAATTTGCAAAAAAAAAAGAGAAGCAAACATAAGCTTTATTACAAATAATTTATTTAAGTGATTTTAAATAAATAAAATCTTTTCTGCGCATTGAGTACATTAAAAAATATTTTTCCAGAATTTTTAGCCACTCAGATTTTTGTGTGTGACGCCGAAAAGTATTAATAACTAGAAAAATGTATGATTCGGGTACTAGCAAAAATCATTTTTCTCATCTGATATAAGAGCTAGAGACTTAAATTTGGCTTCGTTAATAGTTCGAGGTTAACAGTAAGTTTAAATCCCCTAAAAGCGAGACCTGGACGTTTCTAGCTGTAAGTTGTAAAATGATCGGTACACTATACTTTTGTAACGTCATTGAAAGTAATACAAAATTAAGCGGTGAGTATGTATCCCATTGTAATCAGGTTATGAAATTTTTCATCATTCGTTGAACACAGTAGTCAGCAAAAAATATTTTTTCCTTTATTTCTTAAAAAAAAATTTTTACGTGGAATAAATTTGTTGTGACCTCGAACTATTAATGTCACAAAAGATATCGCGTGAAAGGTCGATCCACAAACTTTCAAATGAAAAAAAAAGTTGAACACTCTGCTCTTATAGGAACTGAGAAATAATTAGTTTTTATTTTATCAGTACCCAAATCATACTTTTTGTCGTTATTTTACGTTTTCTACACACAAAACCGATTTACTAAATAGCTGAAAAAATATATTTTTTTATAATTGTTATAGATATTGTAATTGGTGATGGCTTTGGAACATTCTAAAAAGTACGAATATTTCTATAGAAATTTTACTGCTATTTAATTGAAGGAAATAATAAATTATTTAAGCAGCGTTTATTTTTTACGTTAGTTTCAATATTTCTCTTCATCCGACGTACTGTGATCACATTTCACTGCCGGGAAAAATTATTTCCCTAATTATTAGCTGTGGTTAAACAATTTTTATCACTTTGTTATATATATATATATATATATATATATAATACTTCGTAATGCGGCAAGAAAAATGTTTAATTACGACTTCATACGAAATAAGATAAATGTCACACAGCTTTCACCAGATAGTGATGGATCTTGAGGTTGTGATGAGGTTCCTTTGAAAGTGATGTGCAATGCCTCTCTACGAGCAGTTTCTCCGGTCCCCTTTCTCCATTGCTCCCCCCCCCTCCTTTCCTCTCTCTCTCTCAACGGGCTTTTTCTCTGTACGAATAACGTGACCCATTGCATTGTGCACTCCAGGAGGCTTTTCGTGATGTGTCCCTGCTGTTCAACTCTCCTTCTTTTTTTACTAGTTACAAGTGATATGACTGGTTTGACTCCGTCTTCCACCTTGTCCTATTTTGCCTCCACCTCTTCATCACCAATTACTTAATGTACCTCGTTCATTCTCGAAGCAGTTTCGCTTCACGGTAGTTTCTATTTCTCCTAATAATTCAAATAATTTTTTATTTAATTTTCATAAAGACTATAAAGACTCTTCTGTGTGTTTCAGTTTCTATAGATGAGTTTTGTGGCTTTACTTAAACAAATGGTATTCAAAATATTGCCTGATAATCTTATAACACACTCGAATTTTAATGTCAACAATTATCTGGCTTCATTTGTAAAATATAATAAAAATTTCGTAGTGGTAATTGTACCTGCAAATCGTATGCGTGCCGGCTATTTGTGTCAAACCATGTGGATGGTTGTCCAGTCATTGTTTTCTTATAAGATACATTATTTTGGAAGTTAAATTTATCAATTTCCAGGTATTTTGACGCATATCTTTAAAATGAGAACAATAAACACAACGTGAATCTTCCAATTCTTTCATTGCCTATGAATGTTGAACAAACTCTGCTCACCAAATGTTTATCACGGCTTAGGTTCAGGAAGTCAATTTTTACGACAGTAGTACATATTCACTTACAGTCTTCATTATATTAGACGTTTAGTTCTACGTCTCCAAAAACGATTCGAGCGGCACCTATGTGAGTCGTAATATTTTGTAATGGTGTAATTTAATGCATCCTATTAAATATTCCGTTGATCGGTGCATATTCATGAAACTGGCTCGTGGAAACGATTCTCACTAATGCAGGTGTTGGGCCAAAGTCATCATATAGGGAAATCTCCAACAGTTAATTTAGATATTATATTAAGGAACCTATCTCATACTAGGATCACAAAAATAATTTGGTGTGGGAACTCCCCATCTGGCGATTTCATTACCACGAAATGGTACGGGTTGTCATTAATCCACACCCGTTATGACATCAACGTATTCACTGGAGGCGAAGGGGTTTTATTGAGAGTAATGAAAGGCGTTAAATGTGTCGGTACCTACATGATAGAATTACGGAAGATTTATAGTTATTGTCGTTGTTGTTGAAACTTGTTTTAAGTGGCTATGCGCGGCTTCAGATAACGGGTAATTACTCCTAGAAATTTCATCAGTGAGGAAGGTTTCTTAACATCTCGCGAAATCAGCGTCTAAAAATCCAAGCTATTATCTGAACTGTTTTTGAAACCTCAGACTGTGCGTTCATTATCGCTGAGATAAAGCGATATAAACTCAAAATAATGTTAAACGGGGTTCTATAAATTTAGAGTTAAGGGATTGAAACCCGGTCTGATCAAGCACAAGGAGGTTCACCGCAAATCTTGGAACTAAAGACGGAAAATTGATCAAGAAAGGTGAAAGATCTATTATAGGAAATTATTCCTTCCTAAATACATCATTTGAAGACTGTAATTCTTTGCGTGAAAATACAATTCATTACTAGACCAAAAAAGATTCCGTAGATGTACGAAATTTAAAAGTCTAATTTTAGTACCTGCCACCGAACAATATATATTTCTATTTTAGTATTTACAGTATATAGTTCTAAGATATCCAAGTACCTCCGGAAAAATTCCTCATAAAAACATTCACAAACCGTTTGCTCCGTCAAACCCATGATCTAAAAAATATTTGAGTAACAGGCTACATGAGGGTAATCCACATCGTGGATAGGAAGGGATTTGAAAGGGGGGATGCGGAAGGGTAGAGGAAGGTAGCCAAGAGTTAACTAGGGCCCCCGGGCTATAGTTTAAGGATCCTACCCGGCATTGGCCTAAAAGTGATGGAGGACAAACCCTAGAAAACCTGCATCAGGTAGGTCGGCCGTTGGGTACTTTTCCGACGCACTTCCGATAGCGGGAGAGGGGTTTGCTGAATTCCCTTCTCCGTACCGCGACCAGTTAAGGAGGCAGCTGGCCGACTGTTCCAATGGGAACAACCCTTACCGTATGCCCATGGTCTATGACTCCGGAACATACACCTCTCAAAACAGGACGAGGTGCCTCGGCTTGTGGGAACCTTCGTTCAAAAACGGGGAGCGGAAAAGGCTTCCTCCGTCTCTCCTGAAAGGTTCTGTCTGCGAGAGAATATCCGTCGCAGGTTCTTCCTCCATCCATGTTTTACAAAAATGATGTAATTAATTTTATACGACCTGCAGCTTTATGCCACTTTAAATCTATATAATAAAAAAGGATGTATATTTGTATGTATGTATGTATGTATGTATTTACGTTGTTCTTTATACAAATTTTATCGCGTGGACAGAATTAAACAAAAATTGGTATATATATTCTGCCAAAATCGAGAACCGGTACTGTGGGGGTGAGAAACCCCTAGAATAAACGTGGAAATTATTATAATTGAAATAAGTTACGAATTAGTGTTAAATTACTGCGCGAGACGATGACGTCATAAGTTTTCAAGACATTGACGCATCCTAAATATAGTTCTGTATTTCGTAATGAAATAAAGCAGAAATATTTTGATTAAATGAAAAGTAAAAATTTTTCCAGTATTACTCCATCGAATAGTAATAAAAAACAATACGAAACACTTTACCATCCTTGCGCAAAGTTAATTTGGAATAGTTAATTATCCCGCTATCTTTGATAAAGCCAATATGGCGCCTTATAATACATTCAAATGTGTGTCGGTCGAGATTTATAAAATTTCATAATATAACGTACTATTGTATCCTGTATAATATTTCAGAAGATAATAAGATTTGTCTAAGGTACGACTGCTGAATTATATGTTTGTAACTATAAAAGTATTGAAAATGACGTACGGAACTCCGAAAGTTTTTATGGTCGTTATTCAATTAATGCACTATCAGTCAAAGGTATGTACAGAAATAGGAACATTTAAATTGAATTAAAAGTACAATTAATTATACGTTACGCAACGTATTTCTATAAATTTGTATAAATGTAAACAAATTATTGCGTGCAATTTGTGTCGTGAAACAAAAATTTGAGGTTAGGATAGCAATATTTGTTTTCCATTTTTGGGAATGACGTTATAGATGTTCAATTTCTGAGAAATGAAGCTGAGCAAAAATATTTTGATTGAATAATAAGTATAATTAAATCTACCAATACCACATCGAGTGATAAATATAATTTATTATGTAAGGTTATACAATCCATGGCATTAATTTTCTTTTAAATAACTTGACTTTTGACGTGGAATATTTAACGGGATCAGGGACCAATATGTTTCCCAATTATATCTTGCAATACGCACTGGAAGATACATAGAATTATGATAAAAACAATACTTAAATGTTCAAAATGGATATTTTTTTATTGAAGACAGCGTATTTCGTAATGTTTTGCATTCATTTTATACAATGCTACCAACTGCAGATTGCTAAAACCACCAAATAGTTTAATTTTAGATGGAAAAATTATATGTCTACAAATTTAATAATTGTTTTAAATAGTGTATGTATATCTAGCTGTCTATATATATTATATAAAATTGTCTTATACGGGTATGTTCGAGGAGCGTTACATAAAAATAGCGCAAAAGCAACCGAAATTGGAGTGTATCGGGACATCTCGGGCAACGCCGGGCACTCAGCTAGTCTTCTTAATAATAATAATCATACTCTATGCACATCGATGTGACGTTCATTTTCTCAGTTTTAAATGAGGAGTGAAACTCTAAAAATCTATTCATTGTAATAAAACAATAAATTTCAGAACCCAGCCTTAGATTCGATTAATGAGGCTCCATCATTGCCTTTGATTTTTATGTATACATTTGCAACATTCTACGAAGAGGAATATTTTTCGCGTACCTAGAGTAATTGGAGTGTGAAACAACTATTTTGTCTATTTATCAATTTAGCAACATTGAATTTCAATTCAGTTCGTAAATAAGACTTTAAGAGGTATATTCATAAGCAGGAATGTGACTATACCATGTGGAAATTTTGGGTAACAAGGAAAATCGAATTTATAAGACGCTAATGAGTAACTGTAATATTGATAAGGCTGTACTTAATTTTAAGAGCAATTTGGATGTCTCATGCAAGTCACACATATGTAGGGGTAATAACTAATGGCATTGCATAGATTATTTCACATAATCGCTCTGCGTGAGAACCTGTTCGGTGAAAGTACGTGAGCGGGTGGCCAGGATGAATGGTGATATGAGAATCGCTATGCGCTTTTACGCAGCTTTCACTTTCGCGTGTGCATAAAGCGAAAGATGATGATGAGGAGGAAGCAAAACCTGACAAATTACGACGCCAATCGGGACCGCGGATTATTCGTAGTAATGTTAATATGAATAAATATAGTTGCGCAAGTGTGGGATAATTGGATAGGCAGCTGGCGCGTAGCTGACGCATGAAGCAATAATAGCGAGCGAAAGTGGGTCGTTGGGTCAGGGGTCAAACCCATGCACGCTGTTTTGTAACGTCTCTCGTCCGCAGAGCCACAACTCGTACATTTCAATGGAGGAATAATTCAGCTAAGTGACAGTCCAAGTCTCAAAACAGAAATAAAATACAAAATAATATGTATTTTCATAAAATACAAACGAGATACCTGAAAATTATTCAGCAGCCGTGAAAAATATTTAGCACGTTGAAATATTTCCCGCGATTCTCAAAAAAACCTTCACAAACTGCTCGTCTTAACATGAGGAACCTTTTAAAATCCGAGAAATACTAATAATAATTTACAAATACAACAAATAAATTTATTCGCCATTAATATAACACTGAAAACTCACAACCAGCTCGCTGAATAAATTCCTAAGCACACACAAAAGTGTCTTCTCGGGTTATGTGGGTTTGTTTGGGAATCACTCTTGCCACAGATACTCGTTATTTTCTTTTCTTTTATTTGTTTTTTCTGGTCGAGTCCACGATAAATTTATTGTCGACCACAATAGGTATTTAACTAATTGGGGTGATAATTGTTTGCTGGTGATATTGTTGTTGTTTCATCAGATGAGGGGGGCGATTCCATTTGTCTCGATTAATTTGGTGAGTGCTTTGATGGCTTCCAGGTTTGTGCAGAGATCCGTTCTAGATGCATTGTCCAAGGTAGTGCTTCATGTGCGCGCGTATTTGGTGCAGTCAAACAGAATATTCATTGGTGGTTTGGGGGATGAAGCATGCCTTACAGGTGGGTTGAGGTTCCCTGGACAAATAAAATATGAGTGCGTTAATTTGGTGTGGAGGGTTCTCAAGCGGGAAATGACGATTTGCTGTCTTCTGGGAGCGTTGATTATATGGTGAAGGTCTGCGCTGTCTTGGAGCTCCTGGTGGGTTGGTTCGGCCTTCGTAGTTCGTTGCCAGGCTCTGTTAATTTCTATTTTGGCTTCTTTGAAGATATATTGAACTGAGCAGATTGGAATTGAGGTTTAGTTCTGAGATGAGTTCGCTTCAGCCGCCATTCATTGCCCATGATTCCTGAGTGTGCAGGTGTCCATACCATTTGGAGTCCATTTTGGAGTTGTTGTTTTTTTTCAAGGATTATTTTCCGAATAAAGTTAATTCTTCTGTTTCGGAATTTAGGGTTTTGTATCTGCTTAATGGCTTCCATGGAATCGGTTAGAAATGATGAGGTTATTAACTTCGGATTTTCTGGCCATTTTGATGCCCTTCCAATTGCCAGGATTTCTTCTGAAGTAGCTGATCCGAGTCTATTTGTTATTGTAGATTTTTGTATTTTGTTAAATATTACGGCTCTTGAGGTTGCATTGTGAGTTTTCGATGCGTCGTTGAATATTTGTTCGGGGTTATTATGGATCAAGACTAGGTTTTGTTCGGAGGAGTATGAGACTGAGTGAGGTGTCAATCGGTAGGTTTCCATGTTAGGAACAGAGTTGTGGATAATTCTGTTCCTACCATCCTGCCTAAAAGATTTAAAACTGTTCCGTAGTTTCTGAATGGCTGCGACAGTAATCGAGGATTAATTGAACTGAATAGTTCAGCTT
Organism: Zhengitettix transpicula; assembly: GCA_037074705.1. Classification (NCBI taxonomy): domain Eukaryota; kingdom Metazoa; phylum Arthropoda; class Insecta; order Orthoptera; family Tetrigidae; genus Zhengitettix; species Zhengitettix transpicula. Next base: position 8,331,743 of record CM073595.1, read on the forward strand.
TAACTTAAACTCTCAGTGGTAAGATACATGAACAACCGTCTCTCACGTTCACAAACCATACATGCAAATTAAGAAAAATATCATAACTATAAAGTAACGAATTCCATATCAACACTTTAATTGACGGAAATTAACTTTAGCAAAGAACTTTAGCCTATCAAGAAAATTAATCTAAAAAGTTTATAATCCAGTCTCCAGAGATGTAATATACATCACTCCATCTCTCCTCGTCAATCCAATTACGCAAAATAAATCGTACTCCTTTCAAACAATCAACAAATCATTTATGATATTTTTTTGAATAAATGTAAGTAATCAACTTTCCTCAATTAAATTTCACTCCCACAAGGGTCTATGTCTCACAGAAATGCCCTGTGCATATTTTTATCTGCCAACAATGACGTCTGCCCGTCTTCACCTTCTCGACTGTCAGTAAGCATCACTGATTTCAACTTTTTCAAAATAATTTACACACCGACGCTCGGAATTTATTTTTATTTAGTCGGTAACTTCCTTGATATTAAAATATCAGCGTCGTGTTCGTTTTTCAACTGCGATATTTAATTAAAATTAAATCATTAACTCACGTAATTATTAGCCACGTTTTATATTTAAGCAAACCAAAGATAGTCTTACGCTTACATTCCTTGATAATATAACTTTGCTTTCATGATTTTACTGCGAAATTGTGTGACGTTCTTAAATTATATTAATAATTCATTTGCTAGGCAAATACCACATCACAATATATCACTCGCAACATATAATTGGCTTCTCGTTGTTGTTTAATTAATTTCGTGTTGTAGAAATAATTCACCAAAACTAATTCCTGTGCTATTTCATGTTTACTAATATCTTTGAAATTAGTTCCCTCAAATAAATACAGTATCAACTCGAATATACGCCAGTCTTTAACATAAGAGAAAACGTTCGTTGAAATAAATCATTTCATTTAGCTATTTAATTTCGTAAAAAAAATTGTTAAAAAAAATTATGATCTAAATTTCTAAAATATAAAATTAAAATAATTTACGTATATTATTATTACAGTCATGTTCAGCCTCAATAGAAATTAATTGCTCATATTGTTATTTTAAGGTCTAAAATGTCACACATGCTGTTCAATTTGTTTCTACTACCTTAATCGTCTTATATATCGATTGAAATGTGACACTGAGTGACTACTAAAGGTGAAGAACAAGCATATTTATTGAATTATGCGATATTCTGATACACGTTAAAGTAATTCTCAGGAACTCCCAAGGGATATCTGAGAAATTTTCGAAGCATGAAGATAATTACTTGAAAATCAAGATTAAAATTACAAAATAATTTCTCTGTATTTCAACTTGTTCCGACCGTTGAATGGTTTAACACGAGTCGACAGCCGCCATATATTCGCAGTTTCAATTCTTGCCGCTGAAAAGCAAGAGAAATTTTATTGAACCTTCGATCACGCGTCCTCCTACCAGTTGCCTTGAACGATGCAACACACAAAACAACTGGTTGGTTAAAACTTAAATTGTTAACACTTCATAAATTGTCGATTTAGAGACCTTCAAGTATCTGTTCTGTTGTAAGCTAGTTAAAATTATACGTTTCGGATATTGGTGATGCATATCTTTGAAATAAGATCAAAAGAGGTTGTATAAATTGTATAAATGGGCGTTTGTACATAATTCTTTAGACAACGTGAACTGAGACGAGGTATTTTCTTTCACAACCAGTAAGAGTCCGAACTGAAGGAAGAGCCTCTCAATTATTATGCCGAGCTGTGTAAAAGCAACACTTCAGTGTACGTATTGCGATTTTGTAATGAACGGTAACTATGCACATATACAGGAAGTGTTTAAATGCAGAAAAAGAATTTTATTTCATAGCAAGTAATTAATGAGAAATGGAGAAGTTAAAAACAATAATACGCCTCTGTTATCCTTTGCATTATGTTGATACCCATTTTAAACATATTTGAACAAAAGATAAGATTTTGTATTAACGACCAAATGAAGCTACCTCTAAAACCGGTTTCGTTGTTGCGCATAATTGAAATCGTTTACGACTTTATTTGATCGTCCCCTTTTACATAATTGGTTTCCTTTGTGAAATTAGGTAGAGCATTACCTTCATTTTCTTCAGGAAACTCCGTTATTCAGTGTCAAGTAAAGCCTTTGCTGCGAATACATTCGCCGGTAATTCAGGGCCACAAAATTACCCGTCATTAAGGAAAGATACAAATGTTGTGGGAAACATTCAGTCTGGTTGCTAATAGTCAATGCTTCACTTCACACCGGAATTAACCTGCAGTTATTTTACCTGGACGGAATTTTGCGACATTTTCCGTTACATAAAACAGGAACCTCATCATAATTCGTAAATAATTCATTTTTATTGAGATACTCTTCAAGTGCCTGACCCGGCGATATTTTAATAAACCGGACGTCGAAATCACGTTACACTTTTTAAAATAAAATGCGTTTTCTGTTTTGCATGAGACATTGAAAGTACTTAATATAAAAATAAGTCTTATTTCACCATTGTGGCCTTGCATTGTTGGGGCATGCACGGCCAACTGACTCACTAACCAGTTTCTTGTCAAATGATTTATTTACAGGAATTGCTCCGGATCAATGAAGATATGCCCGCTTGTAACAAAAACTTTCTCAACTTCCACCTGTCATTTTACCTGCGGATAATTGAGACGGCAATAATACCGCCCAGTACCGTTTAGATGTCTCAATACCACAGTCACGAATCTGTTACAAAAATTTTAAAAACAATGCCGGAGAAATAGTAAATTACCGTCCGAGTTGATTTTTTACATTTATGAACGAATTAATATTAAGTCTTATTTAATTGTAATTGTAACCCTGAAAGCTAGATGATAGATTTACAACATAATTTATACCTTAAATAATACTTCAAAAAGAAATTGTCATTTTGGGTCTGGCTTCAGTTGTAGTAACGTGCCGCCATGTTGAATTATTTTTTTCCGCCTGCCACGACAGGGCAGGAAATATTCTATATAGAAATTAATATGTATTAAACGTTGTTTTCTTCTGTATTTCGAAAAATGACGCTCAATTGAAGGAAAATCCTTTGCTAAATTAAAAATATTTCAACAAATAAATCTGTAAAAGTGAAAGAATATAATCACACGAACAATGACGTCATTGTTCGTGTGACGTCATAGATGGTAATTGCATTATATCTCCGTTTTTTAAAGAGATTGTGCATAGATCATGAATGACGATTATTTTAATGTTACAGTAACTGGGGTTAAGCCGGTTTTTATAGGGATCCAATGAAGGAAATATTATCACAGGATGACAAGACCTTATAAATAAGTTCCTGAGAATCCATTACACAATTTAATCATTTCTGGTGCATTGAATTTAATTTAGTTTTTTAAGAAAGAGCCTTATTATATGCAATATTTTCCACGCAAAATTGCGGAATACTTTTTGGTGTTTACGATAAATATTTAATCGGATACATATGTTTAAAAAAATTCTGTCGAATGTTTTTTTTAGTTAAACTTACAAACTTAGGCGTGTCTTCAATCCAGGGACGACTACAGAAAAATTATCAATGTGAACAAGCTCGTAAAAATGTATTTGAGGGTGTATACATTGTTGTAGCTGATAATATGTTTGGAAGGGATATTTTGAAACTAAAGGTTATACGTAGACTAAAAACAAATTAAAATATTGGTAATAACGTGCGAATTAAATATCACAATGTCGGAGAAATAGTAATTTACCTTCCGAGTTGATTTTTTAGATTTATGAACGAATTAATATTAAGTCTTATTTAATTGTAATTGTAACCCTGAAAGCTAGATGATAGATGTACAACATAATTTATACCTTAAATAATACGTCAAAAAGAAATTGTCATTTTGGGTCTGGCTTCAGTTTAGTAACGTGCCGCCATGTTGAATAATTTTTTCCCGCCTGCCACGACAGGGCAGGAAATATTCTATATAGAAATTAATATGTATTAAACGTGGTTTTCTTCTGTATTTCTAAAGGTGACGCTCAATTGAAGGAAAATCCTTTGCTAAATAAAAAAGATTTAAACAAATAAATCTGTAAAAATGAAAGAATATAATGACACGCAATGACGTCATTGTTCGTGTGACGTCATAGATGGTAATTGCATTATTTCTTCGTATATTAAAAGAGATCTGTGCATAGATCATGAATGACGATTTTTATAATGTTACTGTAACTGTGGTTAAGCCGGTTTTTATAGGGACCCAATTAAGGAAATAATATCACAGGATGACAAGACCTTATAAATAAGTTCCTGAGAATCCATTACACAATTTAATGATTTCTGGAGCATTGAATTTAATTTTTTTCTTAGAAAAAGTCTTATTGTATGCAATATTTTTCCACGCAAAATTAGGGAATACTTTTTGGTGTTTACGATAAATATTTAATCGGATACATATGTTTAAAAAAATTCTGTCGAATGTTTTTTTTAGTGAACTTACAAACTTAGGCGTGTGTTCAATCCAGGCACGACTACAGAAAAATTATCAATGTGAACAAGCTCGTAAAAATGTATTTGAGGGTGTATACATTGTTGTAGCTGATAATATGTTTGGAAGGGATATTTTGAAACTAAAGTTTATACGTAGACTAAAAACAAATTAAAATATTGGTAATAACGTGCGAATTAAATATCACAATGTCGGAGAAATAGTAATTTACCTTCCGAGTTGATTTTTTAGATTTATGAACGAATTAATATTAAGTCTTATTTAATTGTAATTGTAACCCTGAAAGCTAGATGATAGATTTACAACATAATTTATACCTTAAATAATACGTCAAAAAGAAATTGTCATTTTGGGTCTGGCTTCAGTCGTAGTAACGTGCCGCCATGTTGAATTATTTTTTTCCGCCTGCCACGACAGGGCAGGAAATATTCTATATAGAAATTAATATGTATTAAACGTGGTTTTCTTCTGTATTTCGAAAAGTGACGCTCAATTGAAGGAAAATACTTTGCTAAATAAAAAAGATTTAAACAAATAAATCTGTAAAAATGAAAGAATATAATGACACGCAATGACGTCATTGTTCGTGTGATGTCATAGATGGTAATTGCATTATATCTCCGTTTTTTAAAGAGATCTGTGCATAGATCATGAATGACGATTTTTATAATGTTACAGTAACTGTGGTTAAGCCGGTTTTAATAGGGACCCAATTAAGGAAATATTAATACAGGATGACAAGACCTTATAAATAAGTTCCTGAGAATCCATTACACAATTTAATGATTTCTGGAGCATTGAATTTAATTTTTTTTTTAGAAAAAGTCTTATTGTATGCAATATTTTTCCACGCAAAATTACGGAATACTTTTTGGTGTTTACGATAAATATTTAATCGGATACATATGTTTAAAAAAATTCTGTCGAATGTTTTTTTTAGTGAACTTACAAACTTAGGCGTGTGTTCAATCCAGGGACGACTACAGAAAAATTATCAATGTGAACAAGCTCGTAAAAATGTATTTGAGGGTGTATACATTGTTGTAGCTGATAATATGTTTGGATGGGATATTTTGAAACTAAAGGTTATACGTAGACTAAAAACAAATTAAAATATTGGTAATAACGTGCGAATTAAATATCACAATGTCGGTGAAATAGTAATTTACCTTCCGAGTTGATTTTTTAGATTTATGAACGAATTAATATTAAGTCTTTTTTAATTGTAATTGTAACCCTGAAAGCTAGATGATAGATTTACACCATAATTTATACCTTAAATAGTACGTCAAAGAGAAATTGTAAATTTGGGTTTGGCTTCAGTCGTAGTAACGTGCCGCCCGCCATGTTGAATTACTTTTTTCAGACCTGCCACGGAGGGCAGGAAATATTCTATAAAGAAATTAATATGTATTAAACGTGGTTTTCTTCTGTATTTCGAAAAGTGACGCTCAATTGAAGGAAAATCCTTTGCTAAATAAAAAAGATGTAAACAAATAAATCCTTAAAAATGAAAGAATATAATGACACGCAATGACGTCATTGTTCGTGTGACGTCATAGATAGTAATTGCATTATATCTCCGTTTTTTAAAGAGATTGTGCATAGATCATGAATGACGATTTTTTTAATGTTACAGTAACTGTGGTTAAGCCGGTTTTAATAGGGACCCAATTAAGGAAATATTATCACAGGATGACAAGACCTTATCAATAAGTTCCTGAGAGTCCATTACAGAATTAAATCATTTCTGGAGCATTGAATTTAATTTTTGAAGTATATCACAGGATGACAAGACCTTTTATAAGTTCCTGAGAATCCATTACACAATTTAATAATTTCTGGAGCATTGCATTTAATTTTTGAAGTATATTCTTGAATTTTTTTTAAGAAAAAGTCATATTGTACGCAATGTTTTTCCACGCCTAATTACGAATATTTAATCTGTTACATAAGTTTAAAAAAATTCTGTCGAATGTTTTTTTAGTTAAACTTACAAACTTAGGCGTGTTTTTAATCCAGGGACGATTACAGAAAAATCATCAATGTGAACAAGCTCGTAAAAATGTTTAGTATTTGATGGTGTATACATTGTTGTAGCAGATAATATGTTTGGAAGGGGTATTTTGAAACTAAAGGTTATACGTAGACTAAAAACAAATTAAAATATTGGTAATAACGTGCGAGTTAAATATCACAGTTCTTAAATATTAGTTAATCAAAACTTTTACCCCAATGATCAACTGTCTCATGACTTCTGTAAGTCAAGTGACGCAAATCTCTCAATTTTTTATTCGGTCAGTATTTTGAAATATTCGTTTTTGGAGGTCCAGGAACTGCCAACGTAACGAAATCAAAAATTTTCTTAAATGAACAAAACAAATAAGTTATAAAGTTAAAACCTAACGAAAAAGAATCTATTTACTGAACATGCAAGTCACAGATTTAGATTTTAAAATGTATAAACTTGATTGTAACACTCCAGAGATTATAATAGCACAGCGTGCGGATAATCCTGTTAACAACGAGGACAACGAAAGAAGAACAATTATTCGAGTAGTGAAATTTACGGAATCTTTGTGCCGGACATCCTTTTAAGGTCTCTCAATTTGCTTTACTGGAGTTAACTACGCCAGAGAGCGGGCAGGAATGCGACTCCATTCATACCTTGAATACGTCTCATTCCACAAAAGGCAACTGGAACTCTATCAGTGTCTCGTCGCCATATCCTTTGGGAGGTCTAACAGCCAGCTGCAGACAGACCACACCAAATACCTGATTGTAAATCAGATTTAGGACACTGCGTGAAAGAGGACCTGGAATTGACTAACGCAACTACTTAGAGGATCGCTTAATAGCACAACTGTTTCAAGGAATTTCTGGTAGTGTGATCTGGAAAGTCAATTAAAACCAACATGCAACATGGTTTAATCGCCCTTCACAACTTTATGGTAGAGCGGAAAAATTCCTGGGGTTCGTTACAGTCGCCATATTTCAAATGTTTTCCGTGGAATATTATTTCTATTTCTCCGCGTTTTTTTTAAAAAAAAATGGCATTTACATCTTCACACAAACTTCCTAGTACCATCTGGCCCGACCGCGATTCTATCTTCGACTTCGAGTTTATTGATCGATAGATTAGGGTTGCCCAACTGTCCCAAATTAGGCCTGCCGAAAATAAGTTTCTAAAGAGGTTTAATATTTGTAGTACAGCAATTAAACTTTCTCTGAGCATCCACTCGGATCCTTGAATTTAACAACAACATGTAATCAAATTACAATAGCACGATGGTGACGCAACTTGAACAATAAAGATCTGACCAGATGTTAAAAGCAAACAATGGTCTTCAATAATAAGCAGGAGAAAGTTTCGATGGTCAATTATTAGTAGATGCAACAATAGAGTTTGAAAAATGGAGAAATAAATTTAAATTGGGGAATGAAAATACAATCACCTGGTCTAGTCTCACCCTTGAAATTAGAGCAGCATTCTATAATTACGTAATTTTAAATTTGTTACCGAAATTAAAACAGTAAAGGTATTTCGCAGTAGTAGTAAAGCGACAGATGCATTAAAAATAAAATCTAAGAAATTTACTAAACGTTTTATGACGATAAACACAAGGATAAAGAAGTAATGTGAAGCAACATCGATTTAATTAACGTCCAAGCAATTCGTACAGTTAGTTTTACGCTAATTATTATTAAAGAAAATTTTAGACACATACTGAAGCTGTTGTGAAAATGTCCGTCTATATTTAACATTTTTCATGTGTATCTCACTTTACAATAAAACGTTGCAAATTTTTTTAATAAATATTTTAACTAGTTAATCTTTATACTGGATAATATATTTACACGTTGTTTCTATGAAAGACGCTGTTATTCTCGTGACTCGAGCCCAAACATGGTTAAGATTTTGAATGACTACATTTCGCATCCAGGCAGTGCGAGGCATATCTCTTTTTCTGGTTGTGCGTGAAAGTTCGCATTGCGTAACGCACGAGAAGCCGGTCAAGTCTTCGTCTGCTGCGTACAGCTTTTATTCGTGCTTCGCTTCCTGCAGCGCACGCTGATGCCCAGATGAGAATTAATTTACAACTGAGCGTAAGGAAAACTTTCTGGCTCAGACCAATACAGAGATGATAATGAACTACTCCTTACTACGAATTTTATTTATTCATTTCAGTGCGCAGTGATTTTTAACGTCCCTCACTTTTCATTGTCACCTTATCCACGTAGCACCTACTTGAAATATTCGCCTCTCAATTTCTTCACTGTTTAATTGTTTCTAATACATCAGATGGATTATTCCATTACCTCGCATAGTCCAATCGTTTTAATTTCAGAAACATTCGAAATAGTCTATCACAGCAGGAGTAATATATTTTTCATATATTGTAATAAAAACATGAGTATAGAAAATATGAAATAACATAATAAAAACTAGTTAATAACCTTTTAAGCAAAAAATTTAAAAGTGTAAGACTAGAAGTATAAAACTTCATTTAACTTTCCTAATTTTATTACAAAAGAAAAATAATAATATTATTCCTAGGAAAATAAAGAAATTAATGACACACGTAGAAATCCCTTTCAAGTCTAGTATATATCTGTAAACATATATATTACTTATTGCGCATTGGGCAGATTGTAAACAAATGGAGTTATAATAAAAAAATAATGGTATATCGACTTGTAACGATAATGAATTATAGTACCACTTACCCACAAAGAGGAAAAAGAAACAAAATCGAATTTTTTAAAAAAATAATATATGAAAATAACAATCCATCTTACAAAATACAGTAATCAAAAATCTGATATAAATAATTTTACAATAATTATGTGGTTTAATTGTAATATAATGATTATGACAAACCTACCTCTAGGGTTTGGGTTGCCTGAAATACTAAATCAAATTTTAATTAATAAGATTATTAAATTAATAATTTAAATTTAATTTTTCGTTTCTTACATTTATATATATATATAGCTGGGTCGAATTGAACTCAGTGACATCCATAAACCCTTATTTGCCTCCAATCTCGGTTGTTTTTCCATTTTTTGTTGAAAAGCCTCTTTCCACCCCTACCCCTAAGTGTTCTCCCTTCCCATGCCGAAATGGGTTAAAATTATACACAGAAAACATTAGTGGAAATATTATCAATCACTTTGACACCTATAAATATTTATCCGACGCAAACATCGGCCGTTTGAGCATGTTAGAACATTTCCGCCGCCCCTGGGGATGGTAGACGTGACTTACCTTCACAGTGTTTGTTTCCTAGTCTTAAGGAGCACTTGTACGAAATTTGCTCCACGGGTGTAGGTTTGTATGTGGAACATACACACAAACACACAAGTACAGTCAATTTGATTAATTAGAAATGCTAGTAACTATATCACATTGTAAAAATAATTGGTATGGAAACTAATGATAGAATGTGAGTGGGATACCTGAAATTGAGTCCCGACATCGTCAGTAAGTTTCAGAGTCGTTAGCACCCTTCCACTTTCATTTCCATACAAATGGTTTATATTTAGTAATTTTAATTGCTAATAATTATTAAACTGTCGAATCGTTTAAGGCTGTGCTAACGTATCATTTTTTACGTACGTGAACCTTGACTTGTGTTGTACATATCTGTGTATGACGAAATATACCAGCTTCCGCCTCTGGGTTGCTAACTTTATTTTTTGTATGGTCACGGAGAAAGCAGTTGTTCATTCTGATCCTCCAATTAGGTTTATTTATCACAGGTCTGATCAAGACAGAACTGTTCACGGCCCCTCCAAGATTACAACTACTCGAAAGTGGAAAACTTATATATATTCTTCGGTCCACACAAGACGAAATCCAGTCTCAGTTAACGAATACAGACGATATACGCGATTACCTGCTTGTTCACGTAAAATAGTCTAGATCCTCATGGATCTACAATGTTCACGTGGGTTCCGAAGGAATCGTCTACCTGCAAATCAATCTAAAATACTACAGCTTCGTTTCTCCCCGAAACAACTAATGATCGGTTCTCGACAGACAAATCATGTTCTGATACATTGTATCCTCAAATATAGAACAAATCATGTTGAAACATTTCAGAAAGTCAACTATTACAGTCTGTATCTCTGATTCTTATAGATATGCCGATTAAGTAATCTGTGCTGAGCTTTTAGCTACTAATAGATTTAAGTGTTCAAAATTCACCGACACAGTGATCAAACACCTAGAATTTTATAATTTGAACACTTTTCTCATCTTCTGAACCAAAGGGTTCTCAATGCATTGTCCTATTTATCTGGAAGTACGGATTCTAGAAATATATTCGGTCGTTTCCAAAAATACTTTTTATATTGAGAGATTGTCCAGATGTTATTATGTATGTGCAGTTGGAAGATGCAAGGCGGCCACTTTTTCGTAACTTGAGTGAAGTAGATACGAAGCTGAGAAACTTAGAATTATGTGCTATTTAATAAAAAAATAACCTCCGAGAGAAGCAATTATTTTATACAAATTAACGAATATTTAATATAATACGTTCAGTAACAATTTCAAGGAAAATTAATGAAATTTTTAATTATCTTAAGAAATTAAAGAAAACAATTAAACAAAAATTTTACACGTATTTAAATCGTTTCATTTCTCTTTCTGCAGTGTCATTTAGAATTTCAGTAATCTCTTTTCTGTCAGTTACAGTTTCGCTTACTTACGTCCATTTTGTTAAACTTCGCTATCGCTTTCATCCACATACGCATATTTCGCTCTTCACATCAAATTGGAAAACCTGAATTGTGTTTCTAACAACCTCTCACCCTAATATTTAGTTTATCCTCGAGACTGGTCTCCGTACGCCAGCAATGCGGAAAAGGTCGTTCCAACACGTTCTCTACAGCTTGTACTGCAGAGAGAACGTTCTCTATGCAATGATGTTGGTATACGTTTTCATCTGCGCTCGTTAAAGAAAATGCGGTGTTCAAATTGAAGTTCATACACTTTCACTGGCACCAGTAACTGTAATCTCCCTTCTGCGGCTGCAACCGATCATTAACGAAACCAGAAAACAATGATTTCCTCTCTCGTTATTTACTTTCCCTCCCGCTGCGTTTGTTGTTGGCGAACAAGTTGCTTTATATGTCGCGAATTACTACAAACGTAGCATTACTCATGCAAAAAACATCTGGCGGAGGAACTGTGAATACTCAGCAGAAACTTCATGTTGAAGTCGCGTCCATTTATATTAAGAGTTAAACTACCACTGTAAATTTAGTGTTTGTTTAAAATGAAGTCACTAAATCTGATAATATTGTTCAGCAGAAGGTTTTCAAGGCTTAAATAACCCTAAGTATGTAACAACAAAATTATTAGAAATATAATTTCCAAAGTAAGGCGCCGATGACTGCTCATCCTTATGAAGAAATTGAGAACTATTTCAAAGAGGTCAAGAAACCAATGAAGAGAAATAAATTTGCCTTAAAATATATCATAGTGGATGTCAACACAAAAACAGAAAAATAGCCGTAAAATGGGAGTGTCAATTGGAGGACAACGAGTTGGTGATCCAATGAGCAGAGAGGAGGATTTCTTAGATTCTGTAGCCTGATTATTTCTTACTGTTACCACAACTTTATTATTTGCAGGTAAGAGTATAGAGATATAACGGTTCTCAGGGAATAATCAGCTTTAACTCATACTTGTACGAATTAGGATGAGAATTTAGGGAATGATGGAAAGGAAGGAATTAAGATCTGAACGGAGACGTATTGGTGATCAAACTCAAGTCTGAATTAACAACTTAACAGTAATACAGCTAATGAAAAATTACAATTAAATATGACGAGGTAGAAATACATTCATAAATCGATATGACCATTGTCTTCCTCTCATAAGATTTTGTTTGGTGTCCGAAGCATAATTTTATCCTGAAAAACCGGTCCTCACCGGAAGAAAAACAAATTACCTTACAAAAGAATGCAATGCGGATAAAACAAGAAAAGTCGTCTGGAAAGGAATCAATAAACCACGAACAACATTTTTACATTCTTTCCCATCACTACGGATTCACCACGACTCAGCAACGAAAGTGCTAAACTGTAAGATATTGATGGAAATATAAGTTCGGCACTTTTGCTGTAGCTTTTAAGTAAACCAATGGTGAAAGTAGAAAAGCCCCTTTTTTTTTACCAAGGATGAAAGTGTCAGAACATTTTTCTTCCGCTGAAACTTGTCGTGATCAAAATTAATTTCGTGAGGATCAGTTTTTCAGTCAGCGGACGTTGAGATTTCCCCGTAAAGTGGACTACGTACATTCACACGCTCATATAAGACATGTAAGAAATGGTATTGGAGGACTGTGCATACAGTGCTTCTGTTTGGGATATGAAAACATTGGGAATCCACTAGATGAAAGTAGATCAACAATAATCAGCGGTATTCAAGAATTGATTATGTGTACGTTTACGTGTACGGTGTAATATTTCAACACGCGGTATCGACGTAACGTTCAACGTTTCACTCCAGCACTTGGCACTGCCGAGTAAAAGAAAAAAAATAGGGTTCGAGGCTCCGACATCTTGAATATGAGTTTCAGGAATTCCTTGCGCTATCTCAGCAACAAGCTGAGTAGGACAGAGGTCATCATGGAAGGTCACAGTTCGACTCTCACTGAGACCCACGCTCCTCCTTGTATGCGCAACACAAGGCCTACGAGTTCCATTGCGTAACCATTTTAATATTTGCTTCGAGGCTAATAGTTGCTGGTGCATTAGCGGGGAAAATTGACGTTCCGCCACGAACAAGAATGGGTCGTACGGAAAAAAAACAACTAGGAAACAAAAAGAATAACGTTGTACCAGAAAACATTAAGAATATATTTTCTATAAGCGCTGCGTCTTGCAGGTGGAAAATGTTAAAGTGGTTACTATAGTTGAATCGGATAAACAATTCCTTATAGTATTCAGGAATTAGTTTCATTACTGAGTTGCAACGTTTTGTATTAGAAGTAAATGAAACAATTGATAACCTTATACAGACATTTTTATTTTTTACTAGCTGGGTGTCCGGAGTTGCCCGAGTACTTATTTATATAAACCCACAAAAGTATTTAATTCTATATTAATCTTTAATCAAGAAGTGGTTTAACCTAAATCTAAATGTTCCTAGTTCGGCCGATAGTGCATTAAATCAACAGCTATAAAATACATTGAATTTTATTGCAACAATCCCAACATACATACCTCCGATTTTCTTTACGAATATGATACTCAAATATACTCCATGAGTATTGCAGGATATAATTGTTCCTCAGTCTTCAGAAATTACGAAAGATTTAAACTTATGAAATTGTTAGGTATATTCACCATACAAACAAATAGTCGCCATATTGGAGTCACGAAAATTAACTTACATTTTCCGCAAGGATCGTAAAGTATTTTATTATCATTTGATTAACTATTGCTGGATAAAATTATGCTTTTTATTCAATGAAAATATTTCTTCTTTATTTAATTACGGAGCAAGGAACTATTTCCTTTGTTCGTCGCGTACTAACGTCTCTCTCTCGCGTGACGTCATGGTATCTTGGCGCGTAGTAATTTTACACAAAATTATAACATTTTCAATTAAAAATCTTTCCGGGTTTATGCTAGCGGTTTCTCCCCCCCCCCCCCCCCCCACAGTACAGTTTCTCGTCGTTTGAAGAATATGTGTACCAATTTTTTTTGCAATCTGTGCACGCGTTTAAATCTGTATATAGTTTAACGTAAATACATACAAAAATACAAATATACATCCTTTTTTATTATATACATTTCATAATTAAAAGTGTCTGTATAAGGTAATTAATTATTTTATTAATACAAAACAGACTTTAAATTAAAAATTTATTATATTATTAAAATTGTTGGTATTCTCATGTATTTCAGTTGATGAATGTTCCAAATTGGAATAGGTGTATTTTATCACGCAGATCATCATGGAGTATTGCCGGATGTACTTATACTTTTTATTCAATCAGAATATTTCTGCTTTATTTCATTACGAAATAAGTTACTATTTAGTTGCTGCGCTGTCTGCGTGTGCTGTGACCTCATGGTCTCTTGACCCGCAGTAATTTGACACAAAATGATCACATTTTTAATTATAATTCTTTCCACCTTTATGCTATGGTTTTCTCACCCACACAGTACTGTTTCTCGAGTTTTGTAGAATATGTGAACTAAATTTTCTTCCAATCTGGCCACGCGTTTAAATCTGTATAGAAATTAACGTAAATACATACATACATCCTTTTTTTTATTATATAGATATTATGACGACGTTTGTAACTTCTTCTGGTATTCTCCTACAGAGGAGATATTTACAAATGATTTTATTTATAGTATATTTGTGCAAAATAAACAAAGACAAGCTAAAGTAGAAAAAACTTACCAAATTAATATAATAAACTAGAACAACTAAACGATTAAGGAGTTATTAAACTCAAACAGTTTTGAAGAAGAGGTCCAAAGCAAAAATTTCCCTTAACGCTAACAAGACTTTAGCAGGATGAATGAAATTATGTAGCTTTGAGGGTTCCAAAAACTGTGTGAATATAATAACTTGTTAATCGTTTAGTTGTGCTAGTTCATTATATTAATTTGGTAAGTTGTTTGTTGTTTCTTTTTGTGTACTTTAGCTTGTCTTTGTTTACTGTGTACAATTACACTATAAATCTAATCATTTGTAATTACCTCCTCTGTTGTAAAATACCTGAAGAAGATACAGAAAGGTATCGAAACGTTGTCAAAATTTAAATAAAAAATAAAAAAGTGTCTGTACAAGGTAAACAATTGTTTTATTAATTCAAAACAGACGTTAAATTAAAACTTTTAGTTTTGTATTCGAGTTCATCCGTTACTTTAATGAGCTAATTCTTTTTCCAAGTTCATTTAGTATTTCATATTTAGGTATATCTCAAATCATAATCGATGAAAGTGAAATGTATATTATTCTAAGAAATATTTAGAATAAAATACTAATAAATTATATAAATGAAAAACTGTTCCAAAAATCACTGATAATAACGGTAACGATCAAGGTTAGGTTCTTCCTACTTAAAACATCTTACGTGAAAAGAGACATAATTTAAAATATATTAAGTTCTAAAACATTTGTTCCGCAGTGTGAAACTGCCTTTATTACTGCAGCGATGCGATGCTTAGATAATCCACCAGAATTTTTTTAAAAAAAACTCTCTAAAGGTTTAATCAACAAATCGGGAAATGTCTTTAAAAATTTTAATTTACAAAAGTCTATCTGTCGTTAAAACTCAGATATTAGTTACCATCATATTTTGGAACTAGACTAATATTAATACTTCTCTGAATTGAAAAATTATATTTATTTGTTGTAAAACGATTTGTGACTGATATTCCACCAGAATTTTTTTTAAAAAAAAAACTCTCTTAACGTTTTATTACCAAATCAGAAAATTTCTTTTTAATAACTTTAATTCATAAAAGTCTGTCATTAAAACTCAGAAATAACGATTAGTTACGACCATATTTTGGAACAAGACCTGTCATTATTAATTCTTCTCTGAAATTGAAAAATTATATTTATTTGTTTCAAGTCGAGTTGTGACTGATTCACATAATGGATTAGAAGTTAATAAAATTTTTGAGAAAACATACATATGTCCATTTTACTTATATAATTCTGTGAATAAGCAGATAACTCAAGAAATTAACGACCCATACAATAGCCAAAAAAAAAACAGAATTAATTTTTAACAATATAATTTGAAAAAAAAATTGTAGACGTTTCGATCAACTGTTGTGACGCTTATCGACACTACTGCCAGATATTGAACTATTTTAAACGATGTATAAATTCGTATTGAAAATCATCTAATTATAGAAATCAAATTCTATTTTTAGGTCATGACAAATAAGAAGTAGAAAAAAACATATCCCCTCATATAGCACTTGTAGTAACATTTCTCCAGGGAATTACAATGTGACCTTAGTTCATAATACAGAGAAATTATTCGTATTTTATTAATAAACTTTAAATTTCCCGCTATTGTACAATTTTAAAGTACTGGTTTGCTTACGTTGGACAATGTAAACTGTCTGGCGCCACGGAGTCCAATATGTACGTACCAGAAACATTTTTGGAGCCAAGTCTGTGTAGAAGCTAATCCCCTGTCCGGTAATAAAATTGCGGAATTATTTGTTACCTCCAATTTCAAAAGCTCATGCTGTTGTTAGTGTGAAAGGGATCAGATAAGCTGCAAATAGGTCCTGCGGAATTCTGGTGAAATCCTTACACGGCCACGGAGGTTCCATGTTTATGGTATCAGCTACCAGAATCAGGCAGCGAGCACGAGGACAAATTTTGCATTTCGCCATTGCAGATCGTAACTCGACGACGAAGTATGGCGCTGTCAATGATAAGCTCTGGTTTCAGGAAGCACTCAGCCCAGGGGCCATCGACCACGTCTTATAGATTTCCAGCTGTAAAACACCTCCGTGATAAGTCCGGAGGATTTACAATGGCCTTCGCTGCGTTATTTAAATGCTTTAACCGGCGACACTCAACGTTATAACTGACCAGAGGAAGCTTGGTCAAAACCACTTACCGCTTAGCAAAAAAAACGAATGCAATTAACGTATGTAGGGAATGGTAGAGCTTAATTTCACTTCCTGATTGGTTAATTAGATTCAAAGGACTAGAAGCACTAAATTCATAATCATCCGTTTTCATCCCAAACCTCCGCTTGATGAAACCACTGCTCGCTAATTAATCGTAGAAATTTTTTAAAACGATATATAAAAATCGTAATGACAATCATTTAACTACAGAAGTAAAAATTTATATTTTGTTCATACATCAAATGATAAAATAATTTATTTTCGTGCAAGATTTCGTAATTGGTAAATCTATATAATAAAAAAGGATGTATGTATGTATGTATGTATGTATTTACGTTGTTCTTTATACAAATTTAAAAGCGTGGATAGATTGCAACAAAAATTGGTACACAAATTCTTCAAAACACGAGAAACGGTACTGTGAGGGTGAGAAACGCCTAGCATACATGTGGAAAGAATTATAATTAAAAACCGTGATCATTAAATATTAAATTACTGCGCGCCAAGAGACAATGACGTCACGCGAGAGAAAGACGTTACTACGCAACGAACAAAGGAAATATCTCCTTTATTAGGAATAAACTAAAGCAGAAATATTTTATTCATATAAAAAGTATAATTTTATACAGCAATATTCCATCGAATGATAATAAAGAAGAATACGAATTACTTTACCATCCTTGGGGAAAATGTAAGTTAATTTTCGCGCTATATTAGTTGTGAGTCTAGCTAACAATTTCATCAATGTAATATTTCGTAATGTATGAAGACTGAGTGACGATTATATCCTGAAATGCTCAAGGAATATATTTAAGTATTCAATTAAATACTTTTTCGAGTTTATATAAATAAGTACACGAGCAACGCCGGGCACCCAGCTAGTACTAATTATAACAGTTAGAGAAGAAACTTAAAATAAAATAAAATTGATAATAAATTATTTTGTCACGTTATACTCCTCGTCAGAATAATTCATTCCGCCTACCTGACGACCACGTTTATTTGGAAGTTAAATTTATATATTCAACGTATAATAAGAACAAGAAAGCTATTTTCCGTAACGGCCAATCATTATCCAAACCAAATATTTTCCTGTTACTTTCAAAAAGGGACATTCAATTCTTTTGACAATAAGAGTACACGTGTCCTTAAAGCTTATATTTCCCTTGTAATTAGTTTTTTTCTTTAATTACGTGCCTCTTCTTATAGAATTTTCTTCATTTTTTTTTCTCGTCGCTTTAATAAATGTCATCATTTAAAATATAACTTTTTCATACGATCACAATTTTACTCATTTCAGCGTCTTATCACTTATTTTCATTCTCTGTTTCTGGCATGTCTAGTAATAAATAATTTAATAAATATTTATTAATAAAAAAGCTCAGACTGTATCTAATAAAGTCACTGCATTAAAAGAAAAATCAGAGTAGGAGAGGAATCTGTTCTCAGAAAGGATTAGAGACAGATTTAAAGTTTATCAACAACGTTTTTGTTGCGAAAGCAATAAACGAAACAAATGAAAGTTTCCCGTCACGAATCTATTATACACATTGAGGACGAAAAGCGTTGCAGAGACTCGATGACTGTATTGTCCCAGATCGAGAAAAGGATTTATATTTGAAAAATAAATTGAATGATCAAACCTGAAGAATTTGAACGAGACGTATAAAGGTAAAAAGCTAAACTTACGGTTATGATTAAACGTATTGAATAATGTTGAAGATTAAATGGAATAGAGCATTGTTACTGTGTATCAAATATTAGTGAATGTAAGAATTTTTTGCAGAACGTTAACTTCTATTTGACACAGTGAAAGAATATTCGTGTATAGTCTTAAAATACAAATAAACAAGTAAATGGAATATGTGAATAATACGACAGGGATTTGCAATAAAAAGAAATTTTTTAATACTTAAAGATTAATAAATAAACCTTTACGGAAGATGTGAACTAGAGTAGATGTAACATTACAATTTAGTTGAAAACTCAAGCGCGATACATTCCTGGGATTTCATTATACACACAGATTTGGTCCAAAATTTCAATAATTTCAAATATTTTCATAACGTGAAACGTACAGTGAATGCGAATTGTTGTCTTTCTGGAATTCATTAACAGATTTTACATTGTCTGTTATACATTTATCAAATAGAATACGCAAGTTTATTTATTTAGTTATAAATTCTGTAATTAATATACCTTTCAATTTAAATTTGCGGAAAGAGATTTTAAAAATAAATTCTAACAACTGATGTTAAACACTAATTCCTTCCGAGAGCTTTCAATCATTTTGAAAATGTACAATTTCGTGTCACAATTACGTGAACTTCTAGAAGATGTAGTTCGATATCTCACAAAGTTTTTTCGGCGTAAATAAATCATTGTATAGACTTTAATATCTGAAACTCGGGCCTAGCTGACGTTTCGAATCATAGTTTCAACTCTCGTAATAAATAATAGGTTTTCCTTTAAGTTACGGCGTGATTAGCTCAGTTACGTTATATTTTAATAATTGATGTTAATATTACAACACGAAGATTTTGAGTAATGCTTATTAACTGAAAGTTTTTCGTATTTCAATTTTTGAAGTTAAACGTCTTCTTAAGCGCCAGAAGAATAATGAATACGTTACGAAATTTGTTGTTCTGACGCTGCGAGGCAAACAAATAGAAAACGACTTTGTATAGAGGTAGAAGGTGCTTGAAGTGGTGAATAAAAATACGATGAGTCTTCTACATATCGATGACGATCGCTGGCTAATGTATATATATTCGTTTTCTTGGACCCACACTCTTCCATCCGCGACCTTACTAAAAAGAATTCTTCAAAGTATTACAACTTGTAATGGAATAAATTATCTTTATTAACTTTTAAATGAGAATATAAATACAATTTAATAACAGATGAAAAATAATAGTATAGTAAGTACAGAAAAACTGTAATACGTAATTATGTTAATTTCATTTGATCGTAGTTCCAAATAAATGGCGGCATTCTACTACAGAATCAAAGCAACCAAATGGTGGTTGATGTTATAATTAATATTATATTAAATATATTAATCGATCACGAGTTGAATGATAATTCGTCATATAATTGGCCTTAAAACTTCCACAGAACATGGAGAGTTAAAAAAAATTCAGGTCAAACAACAAAGTGACCAAAAACAGAAACCAGATCAATACAAGAATTTAATAGAGGAGAATCAAAATACTGCTCCATCAGAATTGTATATATATATATATATATATATATATATATATATATATATTGTAATGATCAAAGTTATACTTTATATGAATTTTTGAGGAATTTACCCCACGTTATGGGCGCCAATTTGTAATAATCAACAAATTAACGATTTAATTTGCCCCACGTTGTAGTAGCCAAAATGTAATAATCAACTAATTTAGTCGTTTAATTTGCCCCACGTTGTGGTAACCAAAATGTAATAATTAACAAAGTGAGGTTATTTAAATGAAAAAGATCAAAAATTAACAAACAAAATAATTTATTTTCCTTTAATGGCTTTCAAAGAATAAAAGACAATTACAAACAAAATTTGAGATCTGTTCTCTCAGGGCCTTTACTGGGTTTGATGATTTACAGTGAATATTATTGAATGATCTGATTAACAATACAAATGAAAATTTACTTGAAAATAATATGCTGATAAATGAAAGAAAAACTACAAGAAAAACGAACGAAATCTGACTTTAACCTTCTAGTTAGCGTTTACAGATTTTTATTACGGTTTCTGTTACTTACGCATTGTTCGGCTGGTACCAGCATTCTTTTAGCGCTTCAAAAAGTGTACTATATTGCAAAATCTTTACACAGATTCTAAGTTATTCTCACAGATTCTACACTTATGGAATTTCTAGTCTCCCAGGAACTCGGATGATCCTCTCCAAATTGGTCAGCTATCTGATGATTGCTTGCTTAATGGAATTTTACGAGTTGCAGATTTTTTATAGTCATTTACCGATTTACTGATCGGTTTGGATTGAAACTGCAAAATAGCTCAGTAAAGATTTATTTTAAAATGTCTATCCTTTCGTGGCTGCTCTTAGACATCGACTTCTCTATTCCGCTCCTCTCTGTAGACTTTACTCTTTCGCTCCTCGAATTAGAGTTTTGAATTTTGCTCCTCGCTGCTGACTGCCAACTGACTATGCTTTTGCGCGCGTAAACGCCATTCCGCGCTCTCAATAATAGGAACAGAGCTCGCCACTCATTGTCGCTCTGCTCGCTCTCGCTATAATACAAACTATTCGCTAACAATTCAAATTTATTTAAAAACAATTAATTGATTAATTAATTGGTATTACAATATATATATATATATTACTACGTAGATTTTCATAAATAAGTCATCATTTTCATTTCATTCGTCAGAAATTACTATAATTGATTGCTAAACAAATACGTAAGATTTTGTGTATAAGTAAATTAGTTTTTTTTAACTCTAAATTGATACTACTATTCTTCAATTCTGTAACGAAAAACCTCCAAAACAATTCATGTAGAATCGAAGATAAAATTGCGTATATTCTGGCTGACCTTACAAAATCACGGCGGTAATATCAGACCGAATTTGTGTTCATAGAATTGTTAGGCGCCTGTCTGGGATGACAAAATTATATCCGTCGCGACCAGGAATTTGAGTAATGTGTAGAGTTCCTTTCGGTCACGCAGCCGCAATTCGACACGGAGTCGCTATTGACATAAAATTTTCAGGGACCGCGCTTAATAATACCCTTGGAAAGTATTTTAATTACATGTGTGTGGTCGTATAAAATGCTGTCACAATTTTGACGTATTTCTATACGGCTATAAAAGTAACCAACATGAGAAGCGTTATTTTGTCATGACGTCAAGGTACGTTGATTTACGGAATTCCTGTATTTCAATGGATAATTGGAAATTCTCTGATGGTCCTTCATGTTTTTATATTTATTGTACTGGTTCACTTATTGAACATTGAAAATATGATTAGTTATATTATTTTCTAGCATTACCTTCAAATTATTTTATATACGTGTCATGAAAACTGTGTTGTGATATCGTATTGCATTTATTTAATCCTTTCTCAAAATTGAAGGCACAGTAAAATTGATAGCGGGAGAAAAATGAATTGTATGAAATACGAATCAAAATACAAAACAATATTTTAAAAAAAAGCGTATTAAAATTTACAGGTTTTCACGACAGTAATATTGAGTGTTGTAACTTGTAGAGAGAGAATATACTGAAAACTTAAATGACTGGATAACCATTGTTTCTTTCTACTGGTTGTTGTCACAGTTCTGACTTCTATATTCTTTAAATATATACGTTTTTTCCTTATTTCCTAACTCCTCCCATACTCACTTGAGTCTACTGCCTAAGTTGTTTTGCAACAAAAATACCAAGTCTCGTTAAAAAGAAATTTCAAACATCATCACTACAACAAGTGTTTTAATAAATTTGGCAAGGAAACAGAAAACGTTTGAGTGATTTAACTGTTCCAGTTCTATTGTAACTACATTACAGTTATTACCCGAACCCCTGAGAAATTATTTTCTACTTCCGCCTAGATCTCAGCGGGCTATTATGTTGGGATCAATATTAATATTTTTGTAAATAAAACATCCGCGAACTTATTTCCTTGTCAAATCTGCATTTCTCTTACAACAGGTATCTTATTTTAAAAATCCTGAAATATTGTTTCGACTCCGATGAATTTGTTCATAACTGTCCAGTAATTATATAACAATTAAAGGAATAATGTTTTAATCATTTACATTTACTACATTCTGCTGCGATTTCATTTAAAGAAAAGATTTTACAAAATTAACGTTATAATTTCATTGATACTTTTAATGCACTGTGCTGATTTTTAATATCCTATGTATCAAATTTTTTTTACAACGTTTACTACTTTGCTGGGTCGGAAGTGGTCTGCGGGCAATTCCCTAGAATTCCGTCTGGTGGCGAAGTCGGGCACTTGCTTCATTTCAGCTCTTGAACGTTTCCGAGGTGTCCAAATTCTCCAACAAAACTCGTTCAATTCTCGTAATAATTATTTCACTGCTCACTGACTTGCTGAGCGGTCGCCATTTACACTCGCATTAATTAACTTATTTTCTTGTTAAATCTGCATTTCTCTTACAACAGGTATTTTATTTTCAAAAATTGTTTCGACTCCGATGAATTTGTTCATAACCATCCAGTAATTATATAACAATTAAAGGAATGCTTGAAATAATTTTTTAATCATTTACATTTACTAAATTCTGCTGCGATTTCATTTAAAGAAAAGATTTTACAAAATTAACGTTATAATTTCATTGATACTTTTAATGCACTGTGTTGATTTTTAATATCCTATGTATCAATTTTTTTACAGCGTTTACTACTTTGCTGGGTCGGAAGTGGTCTGCGGGCAATTCCCTAGAATTCCGTCTGGTGGCGAAGTCGGGCACTTGCGCCATTTCAGCTCTTGAACGTTTCCGAGGTGTCCAAATTCTCCAACAAAACTCGTAATAATTATTTCACTGCTCACTGAATTGCTGAGTGATCGCCATTTTAACTCGCTTACTGTCCGTCACTCTCACAAACTTTCAAGTAAACTGTTCTGGCATTTCGGCGTTTATTCAAATTCTGGCTCGGTCAGTACCCGAAAAGAACCGAATATCAACTGCAGTTTACCTTACTTAACTGTATATCTTCACTTATTCTCTCCCGCCGGTGAAATCATTACTCCTTACAACTCTCGTCACAAACTCTTCACATTCTTCCACTAGCTCCTAAAAACCGCACGGTCTATAAGTATAAAATCTCTTTTGATGTGATTTTAAAATTCCCTCCCACTCGCAAACAATTTTCAAAGTCTTAGAAAACTAAATCCCAGGTCAATTTTACTAAACCAATATTTGTTTACGAATCGAAGGTTATTCCTACGTCATCTACCGTAATTTTTTGTTAAGTCATCAGACAACCAAAGATTTTTTAGCTTCTAACATTTATCGTAATTTTTTCAGGTCAAGAAATCCACACCTTAACCCTACTAGCTTAGTCTGTCTTCCACAGAGACATTCTCTAATATTCGCGAACGGATATGTAGTTTTTATAAACATAAAATACTCATTTTCCTTGGAAAATTTCCCAATTACTTTGAAACACCAACTATAACCATTATAATTATTATTACTATTCGTCTTGCAACGCTTCATTGGAGTCTAGAATTCAATTTTACTAAAATAGTCTTCTAGATCGCAATTGACAAGTGAGTCCCTAACCTCCAGGGTATCTGAAGAAGAGAGTAACGTAATTCGATAACAGGTCGGCTGCTTATTGATCACAATAATTTTTTTTTAGATTAACAATTAGCATTCAAAAACAAGGCGCCTATACGCTTTACATATGGAATTTTATGAGCAAGTCACGATCGGTAATCGGTGTTATAATACAGACTCGTCAGTAGTGAAAGCAATAAAATTAAATTGGCATGATAAACACGTTACGACTCTCCTATCCTAGAGTTATAATTTTAGAGAAAACCTGATTTAATTTTTTTTGTTCACTATCTCATTAGAATTATGTTATATATATGTATATATCTTGTGTGGTAATGTTCGTTAACTCCGCACATGACTGCCTCATTTTCATATATATTGTGTTCGCTAAAATAAATATGCGAAATTTAACAGATAATGTAATGATATGAATCTAAAAAAAAGTCACAGGAAAATAATGTATCGGTAATTGAATTTAATAATCTCTCTGGGGATCATCATCCAGGTTTGGGTATTACTTGTCTAAAAATTTATGCACAGAATTTCAACATTAGATTTTATTTCAGCGTCGGATGATCGACTCTGCTTTAATAAAATAACTATAATAATTAAATTGTATGTATATTACTTGATACTATAATTATGAACAATTTTTTAAAAATTGTTTTAAAACAGTATAAATGCTATACGAAGAGAAAATAATTCACAAATCTTTTCCAAGCTACGAACATTAGCATTTTCACGGTGCCGGGAGCATCTAATAAATTTATAAAATGACTACTAAAGCTGAAAAACATTTCAGATTAATGTTCAGATAAATTGAAAGGACTCGAAAAAATTAATTCTAACGTGGAATAAATTCCTGATCAATGTAATTGCATAATTTTCTAAACAGTTTGTAGTTGGAATCAACACGTTCAGAAAGCCGCTTATTTAACGAGGGATAGGTCTAGATAATCTGTATATTCATTGAATACGAAGTGCAAAGCGAACTCCATACGTGAGAGGAAATTCCATTCCGCTGAATCAACATCAGTAATCGCAGATAAGGAAACTGGACGACTTAGTTCAATGTTTTTTTACCTGCTTGTATTATTTTCATTTCCATTATATTTAATTATGTGAATTTCAGAACGCTCTGAAAATGGATCAATTCTTTAATAATGTGCTGACTCCATAACCCTTAAGTGAAAATTGTCTTCCTCGGAGATGAAAAACTTATAAAGAGGGTGCGAATCGTTCATGAATCGCTTCTTCGTTTCTGGATCCACTTATCAGAAACTGTAACAACGCTCTTTCCGGAAATCAACTGCCCACCCACTGCAACTGAGTCGTTTGGTTGATTTGTATCATTTTCCCGCTAAATCGTACAGTTCAAGGTCGAACACAGTAAACTATGTAAAACAACAAGGATAAGAGTTTCGAAGTTACAGCACCGAGACAAATACTTGAAAAAAACAAAGGAAATATTATAAATTGTTTGACGGAGATTACAAATACTTGATGATCTTATTTTTCTTTATTAAGTGTTACAAAGTCATTTTTCATTATTTCCTATTTACTTGTAACGTCATTTTTCTTTCATTATCGAATATTTTATTCTCTATTCGAAGTTTAATGTTTAGCTTATATTAAAATTATTTGGAACTGTTTGAGTCCGGTTCGGTTCTTTTTCTGAAGTTCTCATACCAGGATTTAACGGCCAGTTGCTTTTCAGTGTCAATCTCAATACGACGAGCTAATTAGTATACTAGATGAGGTTGTACTTAAGATACAGATATACAACAAAATTCATATTCCAGGTGGACGACTACAGGAATGTATCTGAATGTTGACGTGATAATTTATTTTAAGAGCTGTGTGTAGTATGCGTATGTGCGTGCCGACTATTAAACCTGTTCTCGTATTGCGACAGTCGGTGGCCACTGGGCAGCTTGCGAAAGTGAGTTTCTTATATTCGCCCTCCCAGTGTTCAGGAGTCCACAGTCCCGACCTCACTGCAACACACTTATTTGTACCTTTCATTTATTCATGACCGGAGTCACCCACCGCCCAGAAGCCAATGGAGCCCCGTGCGGCATGGACGGGTCTCAGAATCAACCACAATCGTATGCATTTACGTACTGCAGCACCAAATATTATGTTAGAAAACTACAAACCAGGACCGTAAAATAACTTGATATTTCTCTTAGTTTATCGTAATAAATAATAAAGTTTAAATAACTGAAAATCTAATTAATAAAATAGATTGTTTTTTTGTGTGTGTGTGTGTTCCGCATACAAATCTACAGCCGTGGAGAAACTTTAAACAAACTTTGTACACGTGTTCCTTACAAACCAGAAACAAACACTGTGGGGGTAAAATACGATTGAATAATAAATATTTTATGCTACACAAATGAAGAATGAACACATGCTATCATCCGTGGGAGATATTTTGCGAATAATTATAAAGATTGAGCAACTTTCTCACAATAATATAGGAACACTAAAACTAATTTTCACTGAATTCTTGAAGCTGTCATTTACAAGAACTACGTTCGCGAACGATTGACCGAGGATCGGCTTCAACCATGTAATTCTGCAACCTGGAAAAATAATTCAAGTAAAGAACAAAACTTCTTGATCGTGATATACAGAAGTTTCCTGTCCTTATGTGCCATATTTCTCTCAGGGAACATAAGATTTACGAAAATAAAAATAAAAATTATTCAAGATAAAATGAAGAGCATTAAACCTTGCCAATAATATACGTATATATGATTTCGTTGTTTTAAGCGAATTGGACGTCGAATCTGCAGTTAAAGCGACTTTTGTTCACTTTTAGGCGACCAACGTAAATTTGGAAAAAAAAATACGTAGTTCAGTAACATACTGAGAATTTTCAATTAAAGTTTTGAGAGAAAGCTCGAGCCATGGAAGGCCTTGAAATTAAATTGTATTAAAGTATACTGAGAATTCTCATTTATGAAAAGTTCATATTTTACAAATAACAGTACCGTTCAATATATTGTTCTCGGAGTTCAACCGGGTTTTGCATAATTGTAGAACGCAACGTTTCGAAGACTAAAAGCTCTGTCGTCATCTTCTAGGTTGAACTCCGAGAACAATATATTGAACAACTGCACCGGGAAAGGCTTCAATCTTTGAACAGTACCGTTATTTAAGAGGAAGATACACGTGTTCCTTACAAACCAGAAACAAACACTGTGGGGGTAAGATAAATATTTTATGCTACACAAATGAAGAATGAACACGTGCCATATACTTATAGGATACATCTATAAAATTAAAATGTCGAAAACAAAAATACTTTTTACAGTATTTGCAGATGGGTTACATTTCTGAGGAAATTAATATTTATACATTTGTCGCAAAAACATTGAATAACATTTTTTATCTTCACTAATTCATATGATTAAATTAATTTAATTGCTTTGTTTCTAACATTATTTGTCACATATTTCAGATTTATAAACTAATTCCATGTTTTTGAATCTAATTACTTTTATATCTATTCACGTGTTCCGGGACAATGTATAATTATTCATGGCGGTTATGCTGTGGACCATAACGTACATGAACTATTGTTCTATAGAGCATGGCTAACGACATACACAAAGGTAAAATAACCGTTTTAACTTTATTGCATGTCATTTATTAGTTTTATGATACATTCTCAGAGATTTGACTTTCCATCTTAATACATTTTTCAGCTCGTATGTGAATATATATATATATATGTGTAATTGTAATAGCAATACGGCAATAATAACATAATGGACGTAATATTTTAAATAACATCATCTTTGAACTCTCGGACGGGCGGGGCGTAAAGTGTTTTATCATACTAATTTCATTTTTATGCTTACATTACTGTCGAATCTCTATTACAACACCAATTACCGTTCGTGACTATGAATAAATGAATAAATGAAAATCTTCGATAGAGTCCATCACATTGTTAACCAGCGAGGATTCCCGGCCATGGAAAGACCGTCCGTGTTTGCAAATCATGTAACGCGTTAAATTTACATTTATTTACAGGCAAGTTACCGATTTAAATATCTTCACGCTTCGTAAGGGTAAAAGGAATTAAATAAATATTACAGAAATCACAGGTGCTGTATTCACTTGTTGCCGAACACAGACCAAACGAAAGTAGTTATATGTCTGGGCAAACTATATTTTGAAGTATCTATTACTAGTATTTTATAATTGCAATATATTAACGTTTTACTGAGAATTTTCCAGTTTATAAGTTTATATTTGTTTATTATTGTGCACGGTTCTTTGCGTTGGGTTTAGCTTTTGACGAAGATTGATTCTGCGATATCTAAAAGTGTTGGTTCTATTTTTAACGCGTTAATGATAAGTCATTTATATCAATTATTTGTATTTAATAGTGTTTATTACACACTGTTTCTATATGTAAGATGATAAACCGTCAACTTTTAGTTTATGAATTGAACTGGTCATAATGGGCGGCATATATCAGTTCGTATACCGTTCAAAACAGGGATATGGAGGGCGGAGTTATTTCTTGTGTTATACACTAAGTAGAAGTTAAGACAGTATAATTAAGAACAATGTAAACACAGTGGAACTATGTAAATACTAGGTACATGTAGAAATAGATCATGTCACGTTTGCTTTACTTTAACATTCTTTATTCAATTTCGCCGAAGTCATTCAAAAGTAAGGAATCTGACTTTTTAAACACACACTTGAATTTTAAGGTTTTCTGATGGTGGATTACAATTTTATATAGACTGAGTTACCGCTTAAAAGGAAAACTATTAAGTGAATCGAACAAAATTCTCTGACCAAGCAGTTAAAATGAGGTTCGAGATGGCGGATAGCTGTTTGATATTCCCAGACGTATTTCTACAAGTCTGTATAACGGCGGAAAGAGTACCATCTAAAATCAGTAGAATTGTCCTCTTGTGAAGAGCGAATATAATCGGCAACGTAAACAGATTTTTAGACTATGTAGGTTGCCCTTAATAAATGAAATGTAACGATAAACTTTACATTTTTTTTACAGATATTGTTCTTAGAATATGATACTGTAATGTATGTCATCGCTGTGTTTTATACTTACGTCGTTCAATGTCCCATAATATGCTTTATTTTAGCATCCACTCCACTCGCCATACAATTTTTTTTAAAATTTCACATCCAGATGTAAAATATTTTAATGTTGTATTGTAAATGCGTGAAACGCGTTAACGTTTGAGTGTAATTAAAAGTTGACGGGTACCAATTATGTTCTTAATAAACATGCAAATTTGTCCTTACATTGATCTATGTAGTTACCGAAACATCCAGCTCTCCATGCATCCATAAAATGACAAACCAATCATTCATCTTTTCATCCAACTAGCCATTCATCCGTCCATTTATAACGCACTCAACCAACTTCCCGTCCTTCAGCCATCCGTCTAATAATCAGCCATTCAGTATGTCACCCTTCACACCCACGCAGAAATAAACAGGCAACCATCCGTCCCCTAATACGTCCTTTAACTAATCAGTTGTCATACATCAATTAATTAACCACTTTTCCATGTATCCTTCCATTATTTAGTCAATCATTCCATCAGAAACTCCCACGCACTTAAATACAAACTTATAATGAGCTCCCGCAATTCACATAAACGCAGTGCGCAAACAATCCGCTGGAAATTGTGCGGGTAACATGGGTAACACATTACCAATTCCCACAGTAATGAAACGAAAATTATTGAGCCTGCCTTTTTTTTATGTGAACAGTGAAAATGATGTGACAGTGTTTTTCACGATTTATTCCGAAGGAAGGTTTGCAATTGAATTGATTGCACATAATTCGCCCTTAGTGTCAGTCGAAACAAAGTCTTTGAGCCTCACTAAGGAAAAGTAAGCAATTTTTGTAGGGAAATAATAACGTGAATTTGTAGCACGTCGAGGATAATTTATGTTTGCTTATCTCCGGCGTAACGGGGCTGTCGCCTGCAGACACGGCTGTTGCTTGATTGGTGTCTTCCAGCCTGAACACCGTAAACCTGGATCCCGTAATTCAAGGCAGACAACGGGGATTCCGTGGGCATCCCCAGCGCGCGTTTGTCTTCGCGGAGACGTCCTTATTTCAGGCGCAGCTCCAGGTATTGCCCATTTAGCAATACAATTTTGCTCTTCTGCGAAAGTATACCTCGCACCATTTACAATTTAACATATAGTTTCAACAGCGTTTTATATACTTAAATGCATGCCTACACACATATATATATAATATAATATAATATAAAAACTTAAAAGTTTTAGTTAAAGTTATAAAAATAAAGGAGAATTTTAATATTTCAAGTTCCCTGTCATCGGATCTGTCAACTTCACACCACTAAACTACGCGTAGGTTCTTACACAATGACACAATCAGCTGATTTATAAACGTGGATGATACGACCACAAAATCATGGTTTTTAAACACTCATGATTTTATAAATTCAGCAGAACCGTACATTAATATTTATTAATATAAGAATTAACACCTTAAACAATTGGATTTGAGTATTTATAACACAATTTTCTTTTTTATTGTTGGGCAATAGCAGTTTGATCACTATGGAAGTTATAACATTAATTTACAAAAAAAATTACAATTTCTCCGACTTCACATTTTCTAATGAAATCTCTCTCTCTCATCAACGTATTGCGGTTCCAGATTTATAATTTCAAAACAGCGTTTGAGACAATACTGATGACGCGGGACTTGTCTGCGAGGGCTATTCTCTCGCAGGCAGTACCTGCGAGGGATGTTCTCTCGCAGGCAGAACCTTGTAGGAGAGATACGAAGGGGCTACCTTTGGGGATGTCTTTTCCTCTCCGTTTTTGAACTAAGGTTCCCACAAGCCGAGGCACCTCGGCCTGTTTTGAGAGGTGTATGTTCCGGGATCACAGACCTTGGGCATACGGTAAGAGTTGTCCGCTATTCCCATTGGAATAGTCGGCCAGCTGCCTCCTAAACTGGTCGAGGTACGGAGAAGGAAATGCTGCGTCCCCACAGCAAACTCCTCTCCCGCTATCGGAAGGGCGTGGGACAATGCCCGACATACATGACGCAGGTTTTTCTAGGGTTTTCCCTGCATTTCTTTAGGCGAATGCCGGGTAGGATCCTTAAAATATAGCCCGGGGGCCCTAGTTAACCCTTGGCTACCTTCCTCTACCCTTTCGCATCCCCCCTTTCAAATCCCTTCCTATGCTATTAAAGGGGAGTTGCCCAACGTGGATTACCCTCATGTAGCCTGTTGCCCTAAAAAAAAAAAGAGACAGTACTACATAAAATCAAGAGTGATGAAGGAATTTAACAAAAAAAATTGTGAAATTAGTAACTTACAGTATGCTTAATTGTTCTCAAAACTGTGAATGTTCCACCTTGTCTTCCACACGGTTAATTGGCGCATACCCTGGACGATAATGGCTCCATATGAAATTTGCTGCCCGCAGGAAACAGCAATGTGGAGATGTTTTTCACCACGCAGCTCCGGTTTCGAGTCCTTAGGAGAGATACTTCGCTCCGTGCGCGAATTACTGCGTAGACGACTCCAATTCGTTCGTCTCGCATTGAATCAGGACCTCCAGTTTCCAGCTTTCAGATTTGTTTTAGAATTTTATATGGCAAATTTCCTGATTCACACTAATCAATAAAGTATTAAAAAACGTTTTCACTGCAATATCTTGTGAGTTTGCTAGTCATAACGGCCACCGTCGAGCGTGACTTGGATCACTCAAACGTCCTTGTCTCAAGCGGATTGCAAGATTCTAATAAATTACAATTTCAAAATTTCTATTAAATAGCGAGATCCCAAAATTGTCTGTTTCACGCAACGAAACAATTTAGTCATAGCACCAAACCAACAATGTCATTACTTTTAAATGTATCCAAACAATGTCTGCCCGTTAATGATTAACATATTAATAAGTTTTACAATAAATTAATGTTATATAAAAATGTTTCTAAAGAATTGGGAAATTATTCAAATCAGCGATGCCCCAGGATTCATGATGACCCTGACCAGAAAGCCACGGATTCGTTGGTCGTCAATAGACACGAGGAACAATCTTACGTGAGGAGATTTGTGTTCGATTTATTCGTTCGAATACGATCAATTGTTTCGTCCTAACCAAATTCAAGCATAATAAATTCAAGATCAAAATTGTAATACGATTGTAACCTGAAGAAAATATATAGGAAAATTTGCAACCAATGGAAGACGGAATAGTTCTCTAGAAATTAGTAGCTATTTACTGAAATTCGGTTTTTACGGTTTTGAGGGAATCCAATATCAGGAATAACTTACACAAACAATTCTACACGCGTCAGAAGATAACAGTCGATTTCGTGAAACGTGGAATAAGGAATGCATTATGCTGCGAACGCAACCCCTTAGCCCCAGAGGGCGTAACGAAATTTTAAATTGGAGACGCGGTTTTGATTCAGGAGCTGATACGTCTGCGTGACATCGGCTAGCAGACACGCTTTATCGAACTGTAACTACAAGAAAGCCTTTCTCTCAAAATTCCACTATACTTTGTCTCATAATTCATTAACAGCTACTCAAAAATATAAAAGTAGATTGCTAAAACAAGGCCAATTTATTCGTAAATATAACAGAAATTCAACACTTTTATTAATGAGTTTGCGTGATTTGGAGGTGATTTAAACTTTGTTAGTATTGTTTTAATGGTTGATATTTACGCAGGACTTTCTAGTCTTGATTCAATCGCATATATAAATGATTATCTCTTGTAAAATAAACAAAAATGAAACATGTCTTAGAGAAAATAAAACCTGTGAAATAATAATATCTGCAAAACGAAATAATTTAAAATATAAAAATATATTTAATCGTAATCGGTGATAGACGCTTGGTTTGTTACGCGTCTTGTAAAATGAGACAATAAATCAACGTCAATCCAAATGTCAGATGGTCTACATCTTCAGTCTTCCCAGAACAGTATGAAATTGTGGGCGGAGATATGGAAAGAAGACTGACTGGTTGGTTCGAGTATATTGATTACAAATGTAGTGCAGTGTTACAAAAGCGAGTGGGCGGCCATTCCGGATAAGTGGGATAGACGACTCACGAAACAACAGGACACCATATGGTGTCAAACACTTGCGGGGATCTGCAAAATCTACGGGAATGGAGGAATTCAGTCGATAAATGAAAATTGTCAATTCGTCAATACGTGAGAACGGATTCATTTCAGTCTGTTGACTTTTAACCTCCCGCAGGATTTCTATTATGCATTATGGCCACTCGTTCTTTGTGTTACTCAATAAAGTTTCCCATCAATGCTCGACGTCGATTTCTTTATTTTGTGGACACACCTGCAACACTGGAAGTCGGAAACATTACAGTTTGACAACAATTGCGACTTTGATCCAACCAAATAGCTCCTCCTACAGTTTCTAGTTTATATTTCTGACATTACCTGATATTTGTTTTACGTTTTACATACATGTGCTCGTATCTAAATGAGACAGCTCGGATTTGCGTTCTAGTGTTGATTGGAGCTAGATTTATCAATTAGTGGAGATAATCACCAATTACTTCCAGGTTCATAATGTCCACAAAATACAAAATTTCATGTAACGTTTCTCTTATATTCGATATATTCGCGTTTCTTCCTAAAAATTTAGCTGCTTTCTTCAACATATTATTTTGGCTTGAAGTTATCTATGATGCTATTTGTTGTGGATACATTACGAACGAAGTTTAAGCTGTTAACATACCCGCCGTTTAAATACGGGTCAGTGCAGAGTTCAAGTGATATTGAATCAACTGGTCGTAAACCTCTGCCCTCAATTAGTCTTCACTTTACAAGACATTTTGGCATGAAAATCGCGTGAGATGTTTATTAGTTCACCTACTGTTGTAGATCACCTGGATAATATAGTTTAGAAAATAAAGTGTTGAGGAATCTGATATTTGATAATAATTACCGAATGCAGTGTACTTTACGTAAAATAAGTATCGTAAAGTAACAAAAAAATCAGTACTGAAGGAAGCACAAAGCTAGATGTTACTGTACTTCACAATGAATATATTTAGTGACATGACGTCACTCGATTGCATTCTTCATAACCTCTGCTCCGTGTATAGTATTATATTATTCATTCTTTCTTCTGATAAATTACTGTAAAATGTGTTTCCAAAAGCCACCGCAGGCTTCGACTTCAAAGAAGTGTAATCATAAATTTAAATTATAATGCATGTATAATAGCTATGTATCCTTGTCCCATTGCGATGGCGGACTTTTGAGACTAAAAATATAATTTTTATTTTAAGGAAAAAAATCATGACCGCCAACGTCCATCCGAATGCGCCAATCATGAACCACTATTGTAATATAGATTGTGAGCTATTTTTAAAACTTTTGGAACATACCATTGTGTGTTTACGCATGCGCATGGTTAATTCCGTCGTACCTTTTTGTTAAAAGAATATCTTCCAGCAGTTGCGAAATTCTCGTAAGTGGCACCTGACTAATATCCTTTATTGGTGTGCAAGGGCAGGCTAGGATTTATTAAGTACGGCATTGCTGCTGCCTGGGATGAGCTCCGCTTCAGAATTCATCACGCCTGGTATAATCAATACGCCCCGTCTGTAGCCACAATATCAACAAATTTCCGCTACGCTGGCTGCGAAACAAGGGGCCAGGTGTCCCTCTGTTTTCCAGCCTCAAGCCTCAAGGAAACACTACGTAGCTGTTCAAGCGAAGATTCTGGTTCATAATCTAGCTAGCGGAGCAATGCAAATTGAGCTGGCTAATAAAAAAAAATTCCTCTTCTCTCATAAATTAATTTATCACAAATTCATCGCCTTAAATCTTTAAAAAAAATGGAGTAACACTGGAAATAAGCATTAATATTTATATCCTAAACGCCTTTAAATCAACCTGCAATACAAAATTTGTGTATTGAATGCCGGTTTCCTTGCTAAACGTTAGCTGGTTATTTATTGCCGCTCCCTTCTCGTGTATTTCCGAATTGTCGCTTTTCAAGTCCTGTCGTGATTTGGGCAGTCGTAAAGGATATGTTGGATCGTCAGGGCAGCCTTGCATACGTCACATGTGATCTAGAGAATATATAGGAGTGCGTATTTCCTTGAAGTTGTCGACTTCCTTGTGAAAAATCCCTTTATTCCTTCCTCTTCTACACTTGTACCATTTTTTCTCTAGTATACTGGCATTTTTAGTGCCTATTGGGCTGTTGCTTTTATTCATTTGTTGGGATGCCTCCATCTTTGCACTCTTGCCCGCCCTTTCGTCTGCCTCTATTCCTCGGTGTGCCGGTATCCATCCTATCATTACCTTATTATTGCTATTTATAATAGCCATAAGATTTTCCCTGATTTTATTAACGGTACCATTCCATATCTTTTGGTTGGTTATTGTATCTATTGCAGCCAGAGAGTCTGTTAGGATTAAATTATTTTTGTTTGGTTCTTCCATTATTTATAGCCTACTTTGGCCAACAAAAGCAGCATTAAATTTGTTGATTCACGCATTGTGTACAATTACCGCTGGTCATCTTGAAAGTAGAACCCCCATTAGGTCAACACACTTCTGCATACTGTAATATAATAGTCTACACGTGCCCTCTTATCATAACGTCTCTTCAGCATAGCGGACCTAAGAGGGCGCAGCTGCAAGAACGCTGATGCAGTTAAAGACATCACTTTAGATATAGCGAGTAACTAAACACAACAACAACATAAATATTCACCCCTTCCACTTAGGCAGCTGTGATGACGCTGCGTCTAGACGTGAGCATTTTAAGTACCTTATGCAGACATGCTCACGGCAGCAGAAATCTTCCACCCTGTAAGAGTTCTTATCATTGGAGACTTAAAATCATCAGGGAGGGGGAAAGGAGTCTTCGAATTGTTCAGAGCTTCTTGGGAACGACAGTCGTGATCCAACCTCCAGACGGGTCGGTGGCTCCTGGTGCTATCCGCCAGTTTGTCTTACTTTATTTTATTTCTAACTATTAAATCTATTTATTCTTCATCAACTCCTATTTGACTGAAGTGCAGCGACACACCAACCACTACGCCTAGGTTCAATTAGTTGAACCCGAACCCTCACGTTACCGACTTTCCTATTTCCTGTTCTTAATTCTTCCTTTATCCTCTAGATCGGTAGCCAGGTGAGCTAACGGAGGTATAGCTCGGTTGGTGAACGATCTATCTGGACTTCCCATTTCCAACTGCTGAAATGTTACATGTTCACAGTGGTGGAGTGTTACATGATGGCAGGTGGAATTTTACATGGCGGCAGCGGTTGGAAGTATGTTACAATACGTTCCTTCCACAACTCAAAAAGAATTTCTGTATAACGCTTTCCATGAAGCTAATTGAACATCTTACACTGTTGTAGCACCAACATTATTTTGAGGGAACGGGAAGAAATCTCAACACTCTGCAAGAACGATGGTCTGAATATAGAGGAAATCTTTGAACTGCAGACAACTCATGCGTGTTCCTCTTCTCTTGAGGAAGATTGTGTTTTCCGGTATGTTGGCGCTGGCAATCTGGATCGTACGCATGTGATGATAAACACACCGATCCAACGTTTTACGGTGTATCGTAAAAAAAACTATGTAAAGTGCTCACCCACTGTAGTGAATCGATCAATCCAGTAGCACGGCCGCGCAAAAACAGCACGGAAAATAGTTCCATCTTTACAACATCAGATAATTCTTGTCTGACCATGTCAGGAACCTGATGAGTGAATTACAAAAAATAAAAAGATTTCACTATTCATTTTATGGTACGACATAACATTAATGTCACTCATCACAAATGGTTATTCCAATGTCATTGGTTACTGTTCACACACGCAAAAGTGCTAAAAGACAACGAAAGTTGAATTAAACGATCTCAAATGTTACAGGTACGAACGGCAAATAAAAGTTACTGCTTTCTGCACTGCTTGCACTAAAACTTCTGTACATAAAATTATCTTCTTCTTTTTTTGTGAGCGTGACAGCTGAAACATTAAGAAGGGAAACACTGTCACTGCTGAGCAAATAAACGCGGCAAAAGAGCCGCATGAGATCTAAGATAAGTGTCAGCAAAGATACAATAAATGAATGTTTATTTCTTGTGATTGGGATCAATCCAGTGGCAATTACCAAAGTCGTAAAGGAAACGGCGTTAACATGTTATAATATTAAATGGCCGAAGTGACTGTGAAGGTATTGAAGACATTTAGAAAATGAAACAATATCTGGTGTTGATAATGGATGAGATTCTCTCCGGATTTCAGCTGGGGAAGTTCGTCGATTACTTTGATGATCGTGGACAGTCATCGAAACGTCGCGTGTTGTAGACGAACTTCCCCGGCTGAAATCCTGGGAGAATTTCATCCAGTTCTTAAACACGTAGACATATACTAAAAGCATAATTTTCATTGACACTTATATTTAATAAAATTTATACGTAGTAGAAAATATCACAACTTTTCCCCCATGGAAACAATTCACTTTCTATCAGGTTTACCAACTAAATATACTACCATTCCTTATCAAGTTAGTCATGAACATAATCATAAACAAAATTTCCTGAGGGAAACAGAGTGTGAGAAAACCAGAGAAAGTTAAGGGAATTAATATAAATATTAAATGATTGTGCATGATATATAAATTAGAACAACGGGTTTGGCCATTTCGTTGCTGCCCTCACAGCAAGAAAAAAAAACAAGCGGCCGGAAAGTTTTTACACCCAAAATAATGGCCGCTGAAGTTTGCACTAATCAAAACATGCAAGTAATTCTTAATAGCCAAGACTTCAACGGTAAAATTTCCCGTTTTCACAGCGAAAACTGAACTTCGTCCATTATTTACAAGTTGCGTCCGTTCTGTTGAAATAGTTTTTTACCCATGCATATTTGAATTTTTTTAGACTTTCTGTCGACCAAAATATAAAACAGTTCTTAATGCTATTTCATCTCCATGCATCTGTATTCAAATATTAAATATGTTTACAACTACAGATCTGTTGGTTTCGTCCAATGTTTAATTTCGGAGAATAAATTGGACAGACTGTGGATCGCAATTAGGGGGAAGGATAGGGTAGGGGCACGTATATGAAATATAATGAATTTATAGTAAGTGATTGTTGATACTATGGCATGTAAATCGCGCAAATACTTTTAATTAGATCTATTGTAAATTTATAAAAATAGAAGCTGTCAGCGGAAAAATAAAAGATACAATATTTATAGAGACCAGAAAACCTCGTTGTAGAATAAATTGAAAACACAAACGTTTACCGACATTTAGGATGTTTCTGAACCAGGATCTGATCCGGGAGATAGAATTGAGTGATGAAAGTCTCAGAAGGAAAATTGTCATAAAACCGTGAAAGGAGTCAGCTGATTCAAGCAAACTTTGGAGCATATGAATTCGAGGTTGATTGATACAGGTCAGCTATTAACTGTGCATCGAGGACAGGCTCTCTCAGCATACTACGTTTACCACGGTGTAATACTGACATCGCTAAGAGATCATGGCGAGACGACACGCAGATTCCATGGGTTTATTGGAGAATTCATGTGGTCATCGCCTGACCGAGTCACTGGGACGGAGAGGATGGAATCCCTCAAGCTTCCTCACTATAGACGGTTGATTTCCTCTATTCTTTTGTTGATAAACCTCATTTCTGCTTTTATTGGAAGACCTAGGGTGTATAGGACCGATGACACTATTTGACGAAGTTGATCAAAAATTTGTGCAGTGCAAATAAATCTTTATTATTTTGATTATTCGAGTATTCCATTGTCTTGGAGTAGATAAGTGAGCAATAAAAAGTTAAAAAGGCAAAGAAAAGTAAAAAAGGAAAACAAAGAAACCAGAAAAACAGAAAGAAAGCGGCAGGTCAAAGAGATGACGAGAAAGATCGTCCATAAGATCAGAAAAAAAATATGTTGAGATATATTCTAAGCGAAGAAAGCTAAAGAAAAACTGAAAGAGAGAGGCAGTGTGCAAGAAACAAGTTAGGTTAAAGAGATAACGTGAAAAATCGTCAGGAAGTTCAGAGAAAGATGTAGAAACTCCATCGTTTCGAACAGTACAGAAAAAATTCTGTTCGTCATCAGACGCACACCATCAGAGTCCGTAGGCAGACCTACTAAAGTGAAAAAGGCAAAGAAAAGTAAAGAAAAAGAGAAAGAAAGAGGCAGGTCAAAAGATGACGAGAAAGATCATCTAGAAGATAAGAAAAAATATCTGATCTTCGTGACGATTTTTCACGTCATCTCTTTAACCTAACTTGTTTCTTGCACACTGCCTCTCTTTTTCTGTTTTTCTTGATTTCTTAGTTTTCTTCGCTTGGAGTATATCTCTACATCCTTTTTCTGATCGTTAAGACGATGTTTCCCGTCATCTCTTTGACCTGCCTCTAACTTTCTGTTTTTCTTGCTTCTTTGCTTTCATTTTCTTTGCCTTTTTATTGCTCACTTATCTACTCCAAGACAATGAAATACCCGAATAATCTAAATAATAATGTTACCTCACCATTGTCAATAAATTTCAAATCCAGATTGGTAAATAATTCTGTTTAGTAAGTTCGTTAATAAAACCAAATATTTAACACATTATTTTTAAATGTTTTCACTTTTCATCATTTGACACCCCAAAGAATATCATAATTGTTTTCCCGTATGATAGGAAGAAGTATTATAATTTGATGGTAAATCGTCATTGTGGTCAGCCATGAGAGAAGTTTAGAGCCAACACGTTCAGGATTTACAACGCAACAATGTCTCATTAATTCGCATCTCGGTCACTCCAGAGTATTTTAGAGCGATATAAATCATTAGTTTATATCCGGAGACCTAGACATAAAGTTTAGAGACAACCTGTAACACTCCATACTTGCAGAATAACAATCTGCCCGTTGTGATCCGTATGGAGGCGAAATTACGATTCTATATTTTGTCTCGCTTATGACGCAGTGGATGGCTTTGTAAGACTTTATTCGAACTCATTCCACCTTCTCGGACATTCACATTCCTGTACCTCTATGTGAAATTAAATAAATATAACTTATAGCAGCCGGCTTTTATACGGCTGTATCTCGTTCTGCGATAATAAAACTGTCATCGTTCCTAGAAAGCCTTGGGCGTCTTTAGTACCTATAAATGTTGCGTTTCAAATTTAGGCAAGAATAGCTCTATATCATTCAGTGCGTCTTACCAGCTTTTGATTCAAATCTTCTGGGAACAAACAACTACATACCGCATACGTTTCAGGGTTGTAAATCACGCACATAAAATGTTTTATTTTAAAACACGCAATTCGCACAAGAGTAATAAAAGGTTTAATTTAGCATTCATTATATTCTGCAAATAAAGGATTCCGAAGGTAAACGTCATGTAATTCTATGCACTATTGATGTTAATTGTTAACCCTCGTGCACAGCAATGTATATAATATTTATGTAGTGCCGTCCTGCTGTGGTGTAGTGGTCAGCGTCACCGCCTCGCATCACACAGATTCGGGGGATCGAATCCCGGCATTGGCATGGATGTTTGTATTCGTCATGGTCAGAGGAATTTGTGCTAACACTGAAATGACCAGGAATGTGCCATAAATGGGATATATCCCCGAGGACAGAGGAAGAATTCAGAAATAATTTCACATATTAGATGAATACTTCCGTTTGATTTATAAGAAACTAGCTGAGTTGAGTATTTATTTAAATTAACCCGGAGTAGGAAATGAATTCGACACTAACCGCTTGGTAAACCTTTCATTTAACCAGCATCAATTTCGCCAGTGTTTGGAACATTTACCCATTCACGTTCCACTCCCGGGCCTAACCATTCGGCATCTACCTTCATATGATGACTGGCGGCATTCGGGAA
The DNA here is from genome assembly GCA_037074705.1 of Zhengitettix transpicula. NCBI lineage: Eukaryota > Metazoa > Arthropoda > Insecta > Orthoptera > Tetrigidae > Zhengitettix > Zhengitettix transpicula. The sequence goes on from CM073595.1 coordinate 8,373,080, forward strand.
TTCTCCTACTACATCAATTACGACGAATCAAAACAGTAAAAAATACTAGCTACCTTCATCAAGTCTAAAAATACCCCCGGTATCTTAAAGGAGTAAAGAAATACAACCTTTAACTAAACAGAGATACACATTTAGCTCGTGCCGTAAGAAAATAAAAAAGTACCTGGTAACTTAAGAGGGTCAAAACTACTTCGGGTAACATTTTGTAAATAACGTCCACCTCCACGCGGAGGAACATAAAATATTATTAATCACCAATGTTAATGCGAGAATTGAACTCAGCGACTCTATAACCCCGGAATCGACACCAGTCTCCGTTGTTTACTAATTACTTTTATGTAACGGCCGTTCATCCACTTCGTCCCCCACCCTCACACCTGGGGGCTGAACTACAACTAAACTAACGTAGTGAATGTTAGAATGAAACTTATTGACTTCTATAGCCCGTGATTTGACACCAAACGCCGTTGTTTTGCGTTATTTTTATGTAGCTTCCCTCCACCTCCTCACTTATTGGTGCTTTAAGGGGTTGAAATTATACACTTAATACATCTGGACAGAAACTGTTAATCACATAGACCGCGAAAAATTATTAATCGACGCAAATATCGGCCGTTTTAGCATGTTTGTAAATTACGCCCCCGTTCACCACTTGGGAGTTTCCTAACGCTTCGAAACCTTTTCGGGCGTGCACACAAAACCTTACCAAAGTTGTAACGCAATCGGATGAATAGTTTTATAGCGCATAGGAGACATACACACACTGACAATAATTTGTATATAAAGAGAGAGACTATCTGGATGTCTGGCGTTTCTCGGGTTGTCATAATTAATCTTAGCGATATCCATAACCCATGATTTGACTCCAATCTCTGTTGTTTTTGCGATATTTTTATGTAACGTCCTTCAAACTCCACCCCGAAGAGTGCTCCCCTCATATGCCAAAAGGGATTAAAATTATGCACAAAAAACATCGACAGAAAAACGACTAACCTTATTGACTCCGAAAAATAATTATCCGATGAAAATATCGGCCGTTTTAGTTTGTTTAAAAATTCCCACCCCCGGCCCTTGGGGGTGGTAGATGTATCCTACCCGCACAGTATTTTTTTTCCCGGTTTGAAGGAAGAAGTGCACGAAATTTGGTCATAATACACAGTGTATTTTATTTATCAAAAGATATTCAAGTACTGAATAATTAAATTTTCTCGTATTATCCACGTAAACGATAAATTGGGCGTTAAAAACATTAATCTGATAGCCCATTTACAAATAAATATTTTTAATAGTTGAATTACTCCACTATTTATGATACATTCCGCAATATTGAGCAAAACTGACGGAAAGAGATTTTTTGTTTTTGTGTTGTAATAAAACCTTATAGCGTCATTATGCGTTTCATTTAATTTATGGCTGGACCCTCGAAAATTTGTGACCGTTTGCTCACCTGCCTAATACTTAGGAAAGTGGATAAGTCGCCATTTATGTCTAGGAAATATCGTAGTGTACGCGTGTCGTGTTTTAATCTATTGAGTTTGTTGGCCGCAGAGCAGAAATGTTGGATGCATAAGCCACAGCTGCTGTCGCATCCTGTTCTCTTCCAGCGGCAAAACACGGCTCGTATATTAAAAACTTCCCAACGAACGTGAATTTCCTATGTACATGTATAAACTACATATTTACCGATGGGCATTGAGAAATATACAATAGTATTAAAGTAATAAAGAATGCAATTAATTCGAACAAAGTCTCTGAAAAATAAAGAAGGAATTAACAGAAAAGTTCTAAACATCTTATTAATATTCTTGACGTCTCCAAGTTGACTTTGAACTCTCATGGAAGCATTTAAACAAAGATAACTTTTTTAAAAAATGTTATATAAATATATGATTTTAAAGATTATATTGTTCGTTCAACAAAATATATTGTTGTTTTTCGTTTGTATATATTTTACTTTAAACTTTTTTAATTCTAAATATTGTTCCCTTCACCACTTATAATTTTCTCATGGTTGATGTATTATTATTTATTAGGCTAAATTATGGTGTTATATATAATACGTAAATTTTATAATAAGTAAACCATAAGTAACCACGCATCTATAACTGTGGCCATATACATGGCAAGAATATGATGCATGGAAGAACCAAACAAAAATAATTTAATCCTAACAGACTCTCTGGCTGCAATAGATACAATAACCAACCAAAAGATATGGAACGGTACCGTTAATAAAATCAGGGAAAATCTTATGGCTATTATAAATAGCAATAATAAGGTAATGATAGGATGGATACCGGCACACAGAGGAATAGAGGCAGACGAAAGGGCGGACAAAAGTGCAAAGATGGAGGCATCCCAACAAATGAATAAAAGCAACAGCCCAATAGGCACTAAAAATGCCAGTATACTAGAGAAAAAATGGTACAAGTGTAGAAGAGGAAGGAATGAAGGGATTTTTCACAAGAAAGTCGACAACTTGAAGGAAATACGCACTCCTATATATTCTCTAGATCACATGTGACGTATGCAAGGCTGCCCTGACGATCCAGCAAATCCTCTACGACTGCCCAAATTACGACAGGACTTAAAAAGTCACAATTCAGAAATACACGAGAAGGGAGCGGCAATAAATAACCAGCTAACGTTTAGCAAGGAAACCGGCATTCAATATCTAATATAAATAGACAATGAATCTGAGACTAAGAATAAAATTTATAGTTACAATGAATAAATTGTGCTAATAAAATTACGTAGGTAGATATGAGTTTATGTTGATGCGACTATAAACAATAATTTTTTAAAAAATCATATTGATGAGTTTTATAGAGGAGAAATTTGTAATGTTACCATAAAAACATAGCAAAAACAATCTGATAAAAGGGCAGAGATCTACAGAAACGTCAATAAAATATTTTTAAAATGTCTGTTATAATTGTTGAGGCAAAATAATTTATATATCTACATACTTTTAGCTAACTGAGGTCTCGTTGTACTGCGGTTAATATATTTGATCATATATTTTGAATATTATTTTAGTTCCATGCTGAGGAATTGCCGTTGAACAAAATGACACCGTAAATTGTTATCTTTTGGCAGCCTCTCCTTGCCCCGGGGAAGGCAGACCTTTTATGTTAGCCTGTCGATCGTTGATTTCACTTTCGTAAAGTTAATATCTGCATCGCTGGGATCTCTGTGCTCACACGTTAACCCCGACCTCGGCCTAATCCGTAAGCAGGCCACCAACTTTCAAACTAGTTAGCCGTCTCATGCACCCTACACAAGCATTACGATAAATCATTTGCTTAAATCGCCGCTTTCATAAAAGAGAGTGGATGATTAAGGCTTGTTCGCACGTGTGCATCTTTACTTCATTAAACCTCAGTATTTACGGTACCCATTTCGCTGACGTAACCCGGCAAATAGCGGTTGCATACCTTTGAGTAATCCTGGCAATTTATAACGCTGTTTTGATACGTATTGCGAGGGTACGAGACTAATCGTCCTTTTCTTTTGGCGTCTCAAACACCGTAGTCCATTTATAAACTTGCACATTGATGAAGAACACCGTTCGGTCGCAGATACGAGGATTCTATTGAGCTTAATACAGGGATAATATTGTTCCATTGAATGATTTTAGGGAAGAAGGTGAAGTTAGAGGATTATAAAGAGAATTTATACATAATAATGAAGGAAATAATAACTTGACTGAGGTAGTGAGAATTGCGGATGTAAGACTGACGAAGTGATGATCGACGTTCCATACATACAACTGTGTTCGTCTTCAAGATGAAACCTACATCAGTATAGAACTTCAGGTCAAAGAAACGACTATCGTGGCATTCTTAGTCTGAATGATGCCCTAGGAAACAGTTCAGGACAGACGGAAGCGACGCAAATTAGTTTAAATTCATGGAAAATCGAGTCCAGACTGATCGAAGATCGCGGTGTGTGAGGGGTGAAATTTAAGGTTTACCAAATATCGTGTGAAGAGAGACTATAGGTTTCATTTTTGTGATATATATTTTTTTTCTACACATCAATGAAAAAATTTTGAAAATAAATCACATGCGTGCTTTGGCAACTTGGAACTTCTGATACATTAATTAAATATTCTCTATAATCGTCAGAAAGACGTACGGTGAAATGATCATCGAAGGTTTCGAGACACAAATTTCTCAAATTATATTACCTTTATTCGTAAGTTTGAATAACAACACAATTTCAATACATTGTCCAAAATCATTTGAAAGCTTTCCAAAGTAATGCGTAACGAATGTATGTCGTGTTTCTTAATCACAGTGTTTCGTAGAACATTAACACTATTGAATAACATACTTCAAGTACCAAGTCCATCAAGTTATTTAAATCTTAATTATAATATTCGAATCGAAACTAAAATGGAATATTTTAAGATAAATACATCTGGAATTTGGAAATTATATACGTATTAATTTAACATATTCTTAATTAGACTAATTTATGTTGTATGTAAAAGAAAATGTTATTATAAAATTTGGACAGGGACAAACTTGATATAATAACGTTTCGGAGTACAAAAATATTTCTCTAGTAAAACCATGATATTATACAGTCGTGGTATTGATCCTTTTAACGTTAACTTTGAAATAATTTTCCGATTTAATAAGCATAGAACCTGCAGGCAACACATTCGATTCAGAAACAAGTCCTTTTGCTGATTATGTTGGAAGCACTCATCTTCGAGCGGATAAATTAATTGCACCGGCATTGCCTGAACAAGTTTCTGGTTTCATTTTGAGAGATCATTCGATGCGCGGTTGCGGAAGGAATTTTCTATAAAATCCCCCGAAGACAGTAAAAGCACTCCGCAGGATAAAAGGCCGTCTATGTTATCAAGATGGAAGGCCGGAGTCGTTCTTAGATTCTCTTGGAACATAAAAACTAAGAATGAATCGTTAAATGTTATTTATTAAATTAAATTCTCCTGCAATTAAAATAGTTACAGTTTGATTGTTTACTGACTGTTTTTGCTTAGAATGAGTTATTTTTTATTGTGAAGGATGAATTTGGTGCTCCATAGTTTTGTGATACGTCTTAGTTTAAATAAAGATCCCAGCGAAGCCGCGGTTTCACAATATTTCAACCAAACATTTGTTTACATTATTAAGTAATTGAAAGAATTTCGTTCAATCAAAGGTTGAAGTCTTTATCGGTGAAGTTGTTCAATAAATAGTTCTCGGAATGGACACGGGTTTTGCATATTTATATTTACACGCAACGTTTCGACGACTGAAAGCACTGTCGTCATCTTCTAGGCGAAGTGCCGGAACCATTCCACTTCATGTTTCAGGATATATATGGTTGAGGATATATAACATGAAGTGGAATGATTCCGGCACTTCGCCTAGAAGATGACGACAGTGCTTTCAGTCGTCGAAACGTTACGTGTAAATATAAATATGCAAAACCCGTGTGAATTCCGAGAACTATTTATTGAATTTCGTTCAATGCCTAGCCATAAAGAAAGACAATTAGCATGAAAGGAAAAATTATTATATGTTATTAAAGTAATTTCCTGATTAAATTTTACTTTCATGTCTCATCTTTGATTTTTTATAACTAACATTATTTCTTATTGACCACCCGCAATATAATGAAGCCCGACGTAAGTGAGAATGACAGCAAGTTATTAATTTATTATTGGTGTATTATTAATATCGTTTTCTGCCTAGCTCAAGCTGTGGCTAAAATTTTAATTGTAATAATCTTTACTAATTTCTTTTTAAAATCCCTCCGCGAGTTAAATAAGTGGCGCCCAACGTGGAGGCGAAAGTTGTTATAAATTTATTATGAGATTCTAAGTTTGTTGTTACATTTCATCCTTCTATATCAAATATAGAAATCCTAAATTATAAAATTTTTCCCTTCTTTTCGTAATGCTCTTCTTTGTCAAATTTCAGTTTTAAATTTAATGAAATTTGTTTATTTTATATGCCTTCCTAATTTGTTTTAAGAGACATCATTCTTGAGAGTCGTTTGTCACTTTGGGGTACTATTTTACACTATTAAGTTTTCATTGTTCGTTTTTCGCTGTGGAAGTGGTCTCTATTTTTGTCACTTTGTGTCAAAAGTCAATTTAAAACCAATATATATTTTAAAAACATTTTTACGTCCAATGTTATATTATTTTCAAGACTTTCATAAAAGTTCGTAATTATTTCCGTATGAATTAACTAACAACCGTTACAAACAACGTATAAGCAGTCCCTGGTTCATTCTAAGATTTTTAATGGATACATTAGATCCCTAATCTTTTGAATAATTATTTAACCATAATTTATTTGTACTCCAGTAAGTCACGCATTCATAACTTTCAAGATATGGAATAATATTCGTTTTGGATCCACCGAATTTAAGAAACTAGTTATGAAGCATAATATAGTGCGATGGACGTAGGAAAAATCTACTCCGAATGCACGTTTTAATTGAAAGTTTATGAGTTAGACACTTTTTCAATTGTTTCATAACGTAATAGTTTACCTTGTCCCGCAAGTACCAATCGCAACAAAAACAAGAAAAAACTATATTCTATCAGGAGGACAAACTACTTTCAAATTGATATTTGTAGATTTATAAGGTTTTTTTTATTGTTTCTCTGTAATATTGAACACGGATTAAAACAGGTTTACTTTTCATGGTGAAAGAAGAGTTTTTCAAATTTCCGTTTGCCGTTAGAACGTATTTTCGCGACCTTCATTAAAAACATGTCTTCCTTTCAACGTTGAGGTTTGTATATAAGCGTTTTTTACCGCGAATCTGATTCCTCAAATCAATATGATTAATTAAATTCTGGTTACTCAAACAAACTGAAATCATCAAGAATTATGTTCAAATCGTCGAGGAAATGTGTAACGCACGTCACATAAAATAGAATAATATGTATTTTGTAATTCGAATTTATTTCATCGAACGTTAGAAGTCCATTGAAGAATATGGTCAGCTTCGTGGTTCGTTACCCAGAAGAGATTCTTCCTCCATGCATTAATTGGCCAAATACGGAAGCGAGGATCACAGCGTTATTCACATGTGATTGGAAAGCCGAGGTCACTCATTTACTTGCACTCAACGCTGATGCATCGACTTTCGCCACTTTCTCCGCAGCACGGCCGATTAATTACACACTTAACCTTCTCTTGTTCTTGATAGGAAAGTACGTTTCTATGTCTATTTTCTCTAAGCGAGTTCAAGTCATCTTCTGAGAAATGGTGTGTTATAGTTTTCATATAACAGGAAGAATCTTCGTTAATTAATGGGGCACATTACTCTTAGTTAGGAATATTCAGATTAAATCCTCTTTAATAAAATAGTTTTCTGGTATCCTATCAAGTTATGCTATTATTTTACGATTATAATCTTGGAGAATTTAATTGCCGAGTTATTTTCTTTTTCGTGTTCGACGGGAATCGATGTAAGATTTTCTGCTGGATACTCTTCCAGTGAAAATTGAAGATTAAAATACTTATTATTTCTTTAATTACTGTTATATTAATATATTTAACGTAGGTTTTAAATTATATAATTTTTTCTACTTTTTTTTTAAACTTTGTAATTTGTAATTGTAATAATTTATTATTTTCTTGTAATCCTATATTGGCGTATCGTATTTCTTTGACTAAGGACTAATGTAATGAATAATAAATCGAAATATAAAACTTTAATAATTTTCAGCTCGTTAAGAGTAATAAATCTGGTCAACAACCGCTGTAGGTGGTGGAAAATATGTTTACGAAAAATATTATCTGCTTCACACAGAAACCGAATTCAGTAATAAAAGATCCTTTCTGAGTTTCACGTTTGAAAGTTTCTTACTTCATTGAACTACCTACGTGCTTTCTGACATACATTTAACAGTAATTTTTCAAATTAACAAAATGATCCATGTAATTCATTAATTCTTCAAATCCTAAATATATGTCCAAAATTTATTTGTTCCCCATGTCCAAATTTTAGGCATTAATTAATTAATTAATTTCATGGGACATTTTGATAATTTCTAAATGAAAGCCATATATATTGGAGTATTGTTATAATAATTATAATAATTTTGCCTTCAGGTCATAAAAATTAAATAACTTCATCAAAAATTATTAATTAGTTTTTTTATTAAAATTACGTATAATTAAAAAAAACATGTTGGGAAGATGAAAAAACGTCAAAAAATAAGTATCAGCCATATTAAAATTTAAAGTTCTTACCAAATTAAAATTTATTCCATTCTCAGTAGTGAGCAATTTATTTTGTTTTGTTTTTTAATTTAATTCCATCAGTTAAAAAGTCAAGAGTGCGTTTATTCCTTTATTTTTTTTTGAAAAATCAAAATCTATTCCTATACTGATTCTGGAAATGAGCAACAAGTCGTAGAAGATTTTTTTGGGGTGTTCCATTGTACTAGCCGCAAGGAAGGAAAAGAATCGGAGGGAAAGCCAGAGAGATGGGGAAACTAAGTTAATGTCAAGAAGATGAAAGAAAAGAGAATTTATTTATTCCATTAATCACTTACTAAAGAATGAGGGCAAGATAAAAATATTTGAATGTAACTAATCATGAAAAGATATTAGTCATAACGCACAAGTGTAAAAAATATATATTTATTTATAATATTAATTATAATAAAGTAATAGACTATAGTTTATTAAAAATATGAAATTTAAATAGGACAAATAGAAATTTTGATTATATAAATGAGATAATACATGGATAAGAAAATCTAATACAGTGAGTACAAGCATTTGAAAAATTTAAGACTTGCAAATTTCGTGTTAAAATAATAATTTCATCCTGTTAGACGGTCGTTTTCATCTTGAGATGATCAGGACAAGCGCCATGTCGAGAAAAGAAATTCTATTGTAGGATCTCGCCTTTATTGTCGACAAACTTTAACCCAGAAACATATTCTTCACCCGAGTCTCCCACTCACATTTATTGCAAAGCTCTGGAAGCAGGTGGGAAAGAACTTAGATGACTTGGAGCAATTAACAAGTTTGAAAGTCTCTTGAACGCCAAAGCATGATGAGCAATAAAGAATAAACGAGGGCGCGACTCCCATCTCTTAGCAGAGCGTCATTTTTAATTGACCATTTTCACCCAGCAAACTCTCTACCTCCCTTCTTCTGTCGTCTCATCAATATATTTTTTTTTCTTTTTCAGCACGAATAAACACTTTTGATAAAAACAAGGAAATGTAAGTGGTTAAGTTTAAGTGTTTGTGTCCGTTTAAATTCCTGATATAAAATCTTGGTCTTGCTTTCAACTCATGATTGGGATATTTTCCATTTTCGAAATACGTAAAGCAAGAGACCATTCTGTACACTCTTACGTAGTTATTCTGAAATTCTGGGATGAGAAACAATTGCTTATTATTTAAATTTTTTTAAATGAGTAACTAGAAAAGTATATTATTATTAACCTCTGTGCTGTGTTATAATACACTCGATATGTATTGAATATGTAACGAAAATTCTGATCGAAGTGTGTTCTTCAGAAATGTGGCGGCTTCACTATGACGCATTCTAGTAACAGTTGTTTTCGTTAATTTCATTGTTTTAAATTAATTTAAATGAAGAACACTAGAAATGCTTTCAAACTAAGCTCAATCATGTAGGATATATTCGGTTTTCATTTAATATTCAGAAGGAAAACCAGACAGACTCATATAGTGTTAAAAAATTAAAGGACCGAAGCTTTCGACCTACTTGGTCATGTTCAAACTCATTTTAAGGTTAATCCTTTTTTTAAAAAATAATTATCTAAAACGTCGGTTTTTTTCCTGAAATTAAACAAATGCTTGACTTAACTTGAAATCCAAAATATTGAATTTTCACTTGTATCTACAGTCCTGAAGTGAAAAGAAATTCAGGTTTTAAATTTTCTCCCAAGTGAAACATTAGATTAACTTTCAGATCCGTGTGAAACGTCAGAGACTTGCCACACGTTCCTGGAAGAGTCTGTAATTTTGTATGCTGGAAGTTTCGTTTCAGAGAGACTAGCGTGTAATCTTCCACGGTAACTATTCGTTGGGATTAACAATGTCTGGACACGTAACGGCACGACAAAAATTACGGTATTTGAATAGCATTGGTGGGGGAAATAATCACCGCATTTTCGTAACATATTCGCCGTTTACGATTGGTGACACTAGCGTACTCAGTTCACCGAGTGAACGTGTTAATTGATATACAGATATCCAACAATTATATGATTCATTGGAGACTTCCAAGTATTTCAAAAACAGAAGGTGACTAGTGACGTTTATTAGCGGCAAGACAAACATTCACGAGTGAGAATTATTAGTAATTGTCGATTATGCGAACACAAAACTGGTCACAGTGTCATGTAATGAAAAGTGACACATTATAATTAATGTGAACCAAAAATTTCACGCGTTATATAGCTTGATGTGAGCTGCGTTTCATTATTGAATACACGGCGATCCGGGGTCCGGCTAATTTAATCAGTGGCATATATATTCATCTGCCGAAACGTGTAGCCATATAATTATCACGGGATCAAAATCATGTTTCGGGTCAGAACTATTTTAAGCTGGAACATGTATTACCGTCTGATTTACGGCTTTCGTTTTACTTCTCCCAAAGTGTCCATATATTAGAACGCCATGCTCCCAGGCCTTCTGGGCATCTGGCGCGGTAATCCATTACCAGGGCCACAAATACGGAAGCGAGCCTCCTATCACTTGCGAACACTCAGAATTGCCAAGAGACAGCTTCGAAGAATTGATTGCGCTACTTGCAGACTTCTACATGGCTCGAGGTCGGGAATGCGAGCCACGCGTGGTCACTACAAAACCTCACGAGTCCTCTAGAGTTTAGCTTGTCCAATGACTAATGAAGCGATATCATTGTAACAGAACGTTTCTGCCACCACCGTCAGATGATACGAAGACAACCATATATATAGTGTGCTTCGTCAATAGTTTGGTAGACTTTGGGGGCCGGTTGCTCTCACCAAAACAAAGAAGATGCTCACCTAAACATATATGAGAGCCCTCATTCATGTCCTTCGTTCATGACTTTTTACTAAAGAAACGTACTAATACACTTATTAGTAACTCAGTAAATTTTACCAACTCAGAACCTCAAAACAAAAAGGAAACGCTTGCTACTACACACATCCTCTGGTCGGATCATGGATTGTACTCATTCATGAAGTATCTTCATCAGAAATATCTCACAGATAAAAATTCAAACGAGTGAGTTCCTGAGAAATCCAGAGAACTGGCCCTCCTCACCGATTCATCTAGATATTAGCCAGGGAATCTCCAAATATGTGGTTAAAATGAGATCGTCCCCCCATCCCCATGCATTGTCTTACACGCATGGACACATCCTGTACCAACCCTCGTTTGGTGCTCCCTTTTCTGCATGGTGCAGACGTTTTTGTGTCCATATGGATGTCGGTCTTGTTTACATCGCATGGTTCCACTTGCTCAGTCGAATATTGTGCTTCGAACAAAGTCAAAACTCTCCGTCAGTCTAGTTACGCAGGCCCTGATCGCTAGGCTTCGTCTCGTGGTATCGGCGTAGGATCCTAGGAAACCGTCTGTGTATTTCAGTTCGAATCCAAGTGAGACGCGCTGCGTTGGTATCTCTGGCATTGAAAGATTACAGAAAATCCGACTAGTTTGCCAAAGTATGGTATGGACCTCAACTGCTGTACTTGAGAAATGACGTCTATCTAAGATAGCTCTGCTACTAAATCTGATCTCTCACATCCGGTTGACCCCCTGGGCAATGCAGCTTACGCTGTAGCAGAGAGAGAATGGTGCTTAATCTAAGGGTTTTAAGTGTTATCGGTCCTCCAAAACTTGATAGCAACTTTACCGGTCGATATTGTTCAGAACGCCATTTGGGTGGTCCTCCTTCGAACCAGCATTTGCAAATCCCATCATCTAGGAAACATTTATCGTCCTCGGGTCGGATTGCGTCCCACACCGCCCGGAGTGCAAAGTGCCTTAAAATACAGCTTTCTCTCGCTGCTCTGGATCATTTTTTGATTCATTAAATTTTATTGCAAAAGTGTTATATATATGCTGCACCAATTTAATACATTCAGCAATCTCTCTCGTTTATACGTCTGCGGTCAACGGCATCGTGTTCAGCGTGGCCGCTTCCATGGGGATAGACGCCTAATTCTCTCGAAGAAACGCAGATTTAGAAAAAAAAGAGCAAAATTTGAAAAAAAAAGAAAAACGGCTATATCTCCTTAACGGCTGCAGTTAGCGACCTGCGATCAACGGCATCGTGTTCAGCGTGGCCGCTTTCATGGGGATAGACACCTAATTCACGCAGATTTAGGATAAAACGAACAAAACGTCTTTCCGTTTTATAAGTTGAATTATTTTAAGTGGACTTGTATACAACTTTTTCTATCTAATCCAATACTGAGCATATGTTGGGGTGGGTAATTCACCATCTTGTCTTCGTTGAAAGATATAATTTTCATCAGCAAGAGACCTAATAACTCAAACGAAATACGGAGAATTATTCTCTCTCAGAGGAGTGGGAAATATAATCTCTTTCCCCACAGCATTGTAGAGTGCGCTTAAACAGCTAAAAATTCTTTGTTTAGCTATCCGTTTCCAAACAACTGCGGGATTCAGGTACCGTATTTTGATTGTGATATTACAGGTTCAAGGAGGTTTTAGAGTTATAATTTCTGTGGGGATGAAAATCCACGTCTGTAATTTTAGGCGTGTACATGGTTAGTTGCTGTGGAGTTTGTTTCGTTTTGGTGTTGCAAGGTTCGTACATTTCCTCAGAATCTCGAAGGGGAAGTAAAATAGTATCCGATATCAAGTTTTCACTGCGTCCTGTGGTCACAAAACTTTATCTCTGTCAAATTACCATAAAAGCTGCTTCCGTCTATCTGATGGGGTGGAGCTGCAGGCATTATCCACGCCGGATGATATTTCCAATGCAGAATGCTCACGCCTACTGCCTGACCTCTGCACGAAATAATCTTTGTTTACGTGTCCTCACATTTTCACAGAACTTTACGGATACGAGACTGATTTCGCTTAAAACAGACCTGCATCAAATAAACATGTTGCTACTTTGTTTCCCATTCTCAGTGGCAGAGATATCTGATATGCAAATCTTGTGAGCATTGATCCAACTAATTTGTCTGGACTACATTTAAATTGATAATTTATCTAATTAGTAGCTATAGTTACGATCAAAATATAGGCTAAGAAAGTCTGGGTTTCTTAACAACATGGACATTAAATATGGTGAATGATCGTATAAATTGACAGAAAATCACCGTTATTGGTTGATTATGATCTCTCTAGCATAAATTAAAACATTCTTTAAAATGGCGTGAAGAAAGGCAACAAAACTGATTAATAACTGTCCAGGTCCCGGAAACGGAAACATAACCTCGTGTTTGAGCAATTCGTTGATGATGTCATCGTTATACAAGGACCTGAGTCCTCTTCAGCATGGGATTTGGGATGGAGGTTCTTTTATTATCATTTTGATGAAGGACTGACACATTCCAAATATGTTTTAGTATTATTTGTGATTGGGAGGTGATTGACGCAGACATTTTTTTTGTAGCGTGGAAAAGTGATCCAAACGACACTTTTCAGATTACGCTTCGTTTTTCAACTTATCTACGATGGGACGGTTATAGTATGCTGGGAAAATTGGCAGTTGTCTCAGTACTTTGTTTCAGGTTATGGAGAATGATTTCCGGGTGATAGGTATATTTGATTTTCGGTTTCAAAAACGTAAGGCAGAGACGAATTGTCAAAATGTGGAACACGTTTTGGAAGATCTGAATAAAATTGCATTCAGAACCACGTCTGTGTGTGACGACATGTCCTACTTCGTCGTCCGAGAACAAATATTAAACCTATGCGTGGTAAAATGTTATAAACAAGAAGCTTCCGACTATTGCCGGCCACTTCCAGATGACCCTGAGATAAAAAGAGAAATTGCATTAAATATAAAAATAAAAATTGTAGATGAAAAAAAAATTAAAATATATAATATTTTTGTTTAACTATAAGCTGCTAAATATGTTCTTGTTTCGTACAGTATTTCCCAAATTATAATTACGTCTTGTACTCTTAGATAAGTAGCATTCAAAAAGATGCACTTCGCACTGTTTTGTCCTGTAGAATGTGAAAATTTCGTATGCTCCCGCCGCCTTTGGGCAGGATTTCCATCTGTCAACACATTTCTTTTGTGTGTTCCGAGCGGTCAGTTGACATGTTCCCTCCAACGTTTCGTTTATAAACTGAAGCGCAACCGTACCTCACAGAAAGAGATTCTGTGCGTGGTTCGCTGTAATTATCTGCAGGCATTCTATCGGCGTACTTAAAAACACTTCTGGACACGAACGAACAATTACCTATGATCATTGTAGTATTTCAGGTCTATCTAGGTTTTTTTACCCGAATACGAGAGACAGTAAACACTTTGTAACCTTAAGAGCACAACAGCACATAAGAAGTTTCATTACATTTATAGAAAAGATAAACTTCTTGTTCATAAGTAGCTTAAATGCTTTTTTTTCTGAAACATTACTAAATTTCTTGTAAAACCATTTAGATAGATCTTTACACACCCTGCTAAACCAACTCGAGTTGGAGATCCAATGGAAACAAAATATCTTGAAATGTCAATGTGAACATTAGAAGAAATACTGATGATCATTTAAAAATTTGCTGTAAGAAACTCACCGAGTACTGGACAAAGAAAAGTCTGGATAAGATTAATTCTTCAGTATATACAAACATTAAAGCATTTTATGAAGTAAAATTCCCAAAGCAGCTAAACAGAGAAATCCAAATTTTCCTCTCTCGAATAAGATCTGGGCTCATAATTTCATATTTTCCAGAGCCTCCTATGTGTTCCTTTTTTTAGGGTAACAGGCTACATGAGAGTAATCCACATAGTGGCAACTCCCCTTTAATAGCTTAGGAAGGGATTTGAAAGTGGGGATGCTGAACGGTAGAGGAAGGTAGCCAAGAGTTAACTAGGGCCCCCGGGCTATAGTTTAAGGATCCGACCTGGCATTCGCCAAAAAGTGATGCAGGACGATCTAGAAAACCTGCATCAGGTAGGTCGGGCATTGGGTACTTGTCCCACGCCCTTCCGATAGCGGGAGAGGGGTTTGCAGCATTCCTTTCTCCGTGCCTCGACCAGTTAAGGAGGCAGCTGGCCGACTGTTCCAATGGGAACAACCCTTACCGTATTCCCAAGGTCTGTGACCCCTCTCAAAACATACACCTCTCAAAACAGACCGACGTGATTCGGCTTGTGGGAACCTTAGTTCAAAAACGGAGAGAGGAAAAGGCATCCCCAAAGGTAGCCCCTTCCTGTCTCTCCTACAAGGTTCTGCCTGCGAGAGAACAGCCCTCGCAGTCAGCTTTTCACACTCCCAAGGTCCGATGTGTTCCCATTGTAAAGATATTTTAACTATGCAGCATATCCTGCAGAGCTGCGAGTACTATTCTACAATCAGAAACAGCATCAGGCCTAGCGACATCTGCAATGACTATCTTCAAGGTGCTGAAGTTCGCCAAGGAAGCTAACATATGCAACCTAATTTAAACATAATTATATATTGTATAACTGTCGTGGTCGCTAATGACAATTTATGTTAATGCGGCATTAAACTTTCAATAAAAAAAACATTTATAAATTGAAGCTAAGTGTACCGCAAAATTGATATGGAACCATACCATAAAAGTTTTAAGTTCCTTTAAGAAATTATTTCTCTGGTTTTTCTAGAATTAACCAATTATTTTTCTTATATTTTTAAGTTTAATATTTGTTAGTTTCATTACCTCTCGTGCTACGAAGTAGGACACGTAATCACACACAAGTATAATTTATTTATAATAAAAATTATGTAGTAACGACACTTCATCACATCAAAAAATATTCCGTACGTTCCGATAAAAACTGATATGACAACAAATTTATGTTAGCACATTACATGCTGTATATGATACAACATTGTTCGGAGGAAAGGAATTATTACAACACGAGTGGATAGAAGAGAAAAGAAACATGACAGAATAATATTTCAAATTATCACGTATTAGAATAGTATAAGTAAAATCTAAAGGGTCTACAGGTAAGAATGTCGGATTTTTAACGGCCACGTTTCCAATGTTCTTTAAATACTTCGATTATTAATTTGTCAAATCATCATGCAGTGAAACGTAGCGAGGAAATCATAAAAATTGGCGTGTGGTTGGGGCACGACTGTAAAATTTTTACGTTCAACTGTACGGTGCCACAAGTCACACAGCGCCCGAGTTGCGCGAATGATTTCGTGGAAAGGTTTTTCGCGTAGAATTACGAAGTGAATAGGCCGCTCAGGTATTCGTCTGAGATTATGTGAAATCATGAGTTTACGACAAAAAAAAGTGACCTCCAACAGAATATGACGAGCATTATTGCCAGTTCAAATAGCGTTGTTTCAAGAATCCGTTCAGCGAGGCAAAGTATGGTATTTGAATTAAGTTATTTTCTAAATGTAAATGTGAAACGTTACATTTTAAAATGTTTTACAGTGAAAATATATTTGATTTACATTCAGTATATTGCGTACGAAACGACATTTTGTTACAGAATCAAATCTAAACAGTTTCGGATTATATAGATTTATTAATTTGCTTTATTATTTCGGTCTTTACTGCACAATCGTCAGAAAATTTTTTACGCTTCGGCCCCGGGAGGATATGTGCGTACCGGGTGGAGACAATACGTTAAAAAATTTTCAGTCGATTAGGATTTCAGTGCAAACGCTGTGGTAACCGGTTTTGAGGGGCCCCACGACAGATCACGTGGGCTGATATGGAGATTTTGATTGGTTACGCGGCATCTATAAAGTGGTTCGTCACTTGGGAGAGTTTTTTTCTCTCAGTCTCTGGAGCTACTTTTTAAATTCGTCTTTGGTTCGTGAAGGCTCCTGGGTGCTCTCTACTCAGTCGTGTCTACATTAAACTATATCTATAGCTTCATAGCGCTGTCTGATTTTGTTCATATCTGTGGACGGTACTATAGATACTAAGAACTGTACGTAATCGACGTATCTATTTTCCTATCTCTGAAGTCTTCCTCTCGACGCTTAAAAAGAAACGGCTCTGACCCTATTCAGACTGATTATTTCCATACTTCATCTCAAAATTCTATGTTTTAAACATGTCAATCAAAAACCTTTAGTATTTCAATTTGAATTAGGAGGTTTATTTCAATTTAATTCTTTATTATATCGCATTATAGAGGCATAAGGTCGCAGATTTGATGTTTCGGAGCTCGTGGAACGATATCCACGGCATTATTTCAGTTTCACGAACCGCTTAGTCAGATTTTTTTTCCCCCCAACAGCATTGTAACTGACACATCGCGGGAGCAGAGTTGCAGTTCAAAAAAGTAGATAAAACTAATGATTAATAATAAGGAAAGCTCACCACATTTGAAAATTAATCTTGCAGCGGGGTAATTTGTACAGCGAAAGGATATGACAGAGGATTAGCGTGTAGCACGTTGAAAGCCGTAGGTGCTGTGTCCCTGCTTTTAACTCGGCGACGGCCACTACGTTGCTTGAATAATGCAGATAACGCAGACGTGTAACAAGCGGATCCCACCAGCCACCCTTTGCATTCATAGGGAATGGGGTTTACACATCAACGCCCTTGATAATTCAATACGCAGCGAATTTTGAAAAGGCTCCCCCTCATCAATTATGAAAAGGCCAGCGACGGACGTATCTGAGGCGTAATCCTTGATGCGTGTCTTTAGCGTTGTGTTCCACACACAAGTCTTACGTATTATATATCAATATTCTAGTCCCGGCTGTGTATACTTAATTCTGGGATTTTTCCGTAAATATTCCAGTATCAGAAACTAGATTACATCAAATTTATACTCAATATCTCCTCGAAGTATTATTTTTGACTTCACTCTCTAGCATTTCACTGGAAGTAATTTTTTACCCTGCTTTTTCCTAATTTTTTGGCAATTTGCTTGCAGTCAGTCATAAAATACAAAAAATAACAGGTATATTTTATAAAAAGTAAACAGACCGAAAAGCGTCGTAAGGTATTAAATTAAAAACCTACTAAGCAACAATCTACAGAAATAAGGATCGTGGCTAAAAATACAATAAATTTAATATTGGGAGAATGACAGACTTACTGGTACTCCACTACAAAGAGTGGTCCGGTTGTACACCTCCCCCCCCCTACGGATTAACAAGCCCAATCAGCGAACATATCTAAACAGTCTAAAAAGTCAAGTCTGGATTGATAAGAATACTAAGTTCGGCAAGGCAAATACCATTACCGAAGAAACACAAACTTGAATTTCTATTGTTATACTTTACAATGAATCAAACTGTATACGTGAGCTCCCAAAACGGAGAAAATCATTTATACAATACAACATCGCCCAAGCCTTTTCGAATCAAGCATTCGTTATTTCAGGATAAATCAATACAATAGTCGTCAAGATGAAATAAAAACTGTAACCACACAATATTTATTTATAAAGAGTTGTAAATCTCTGTTAATGGAGCATATTACTCGCTGAGAGAGTTCGTAGATAGGAAGGACAGATTTAGATCCTATTTATGAAAACAGTTGTCTAGGAACCTATCAAGTTGCTATTACAATATTGTAGAATTTAACTGCCGACTTATTTCGACGGGAATCGATGTAAGATTTTCTGCTGTAAACTCCGTCGAATGAAAATTGAAGATTAATATACTCATCATTTCTTTAATAACTAATTACTGTTATATTAATACCTTTAACGTGGTTTAAAATTATATAATTTTTTTTTGTAAAGTACAATGTTTGTTTTTTAAGCTTTGTAATCGCAATAATTTTCTTGTAATCTTATTTTATGACGTCCTCGACAGAGGACTAATGGAATTTTTTTTTTTTTTTATTTAATAAACAGAAAATTTTTTAATCCTAAGATTTTACAATTGAGATATAATTTTGAAGACATTAACATGTTACAATTATCTTGAAGAAATGTCCTTGCTTCTTGAGTGAGTAGTTGAGGAAGTTATGAATTATTTATTTATCTATAAATATATATATACAAACACACACACTCATACATATATACACATACATACACATATACATATTATACACATATACATATTATACACATACATAGACATACATGCGTGTGTTAATTTGCTCTGGTTGCCAGGTCAATTTGTCTTTTTCTTTTTAACCTTCTGAGAGGTTTAGGTGTAGGAGGATGGGATTCTGTATTTGAGATAATGGGATTGAAGTGGTGGAGATTTCTATGACGTTGGATTAGGGCGGTTTGAATTATAGTTTTTTGGGTTGAGGGAATATTAAGGTCATTGTGGATTCTAGAGTTAGTAACGTACCAGGGACAGTTAGTTATAAAGCGGAGAATTTTATTTTGCGATATTTGAATTTTATTTATGTGGGTGGTAGCGGCCGAACCCCATATATGGCAGGCATAAAACCAGAGGGGATAGATGAGGGATGTGTAAAGCAGTTTTTTTGTTGTGACGGATAAAGGAGATTTCGGGTTCAGTAATGTTTTTAGCTTGTGGAATCTGTGGAGAATTATTTTTTTAAGATGGGAAGTGTGAAGGGACCATGTTAGTTTGGAGTCTAGGGTTAAGCCGAGGTATTTATGGGAAGATTTTGTAGGGATAGTGAAGTTGTTGATAGTGACTGATAGGTCGTAGCCTTTTCTTTTCAGGGAGAAGGGAACGGTTACAGATTTGGAAGGATTGATGACTATGCGCCAGTCGTTGGCCCAGATTGAAATAAGGTTTAAGGAAGTTTGAAGGTGGTTTGTTGCGGTTTGGAAGTCATGAGAGTGCGAAGTGATAGCGATATCGTCTGCGAATATTGAGGTGGTAGTAGAGGGGATAATAGGAATGTCGTGGGTGTAGATGGAGTAGAGGAACGGACCAATTACACTCCCTTGTCGGACGCCTGAGAGAATAGGATGTAGTGGAGAGAAATAATTGTCTATTTTAACTCTGTAGGATCGATTGGTGACGTAATTGGAGAGAAGGTTTAAGTAGTGATGGGAGAGGTGAGGTTTGATTTTAAACAGGAGTGAAGGGTAGTGAACTTTATCGAAGGCTTTTTCGGAATCTAGGAAAGTCGCTATACAAATCTTTTTTTTTTTTTTTTTTTACTAATGGAATGGATACTAAATCTAAATCTTAGTGTGAGATGACGTTACAAACGTCACTGAGTTGCGTTCGTATTGTGCATTCTCCATAACCTCAACACCCTGGACAGTATTATATTGTATTTACCTGTCTTCCGAAATATGTGTGCTAGCACTGCGTCCAGGGGATAAATAATGGGCTGCACATTATTGTTCAAATATGAAAGTTGAACCGTCAAAAAAAAAAGAAATGACTCTTACTGATGTTGCCGCAGTGACCACAACACAAGAATACCTTCGAGAATCGTGTTAATGTCGTTAGTTTTGTATTGCAGAATTCATGTTGGACTGCGTATTGAGACCCGCTTAATTGGCACTGACGGACTTGGGTCGCCGACGTGCCTCTAAACCACAGGACTGTAAACGGCAGAGTGCCGCTCGCTCCTAACAATTATGGATTAATCCTTACGCTGAATTGCAGTTCTGGAGCAGGGAGATAATTGGCGTTACTGGTGACTCAGCGTCGCCCATAAAACTCCAATAAGATGTAGACCCTCGGGGGAATAAAATCTGTTAACCGAAGTGCTGCTAGTGCTAAGTGATGTAAGGTATAATCGAATACTCCAAAGTCGCAGATGTGCTTCTCGGTGAAATGGAGGCAAATAAATTAAGACGCTTTTATTGTTGAGCCGCTACTTTTCGCGTAGCATTAATGTTAAAATTGGCTTACACTGAAGTCTCCCGTGATATCATCAAATGTTTAGATCTATTTACGACGGAAAAGGGGGGAGGGGGGAAGCACATCGGTTCATGACGTGGCTTGAATGCACGTATGGTGAACAATTCATTTTGCCCTAAGTCCTTAAAATAACACACGTCATTGTATAAATGGCGATAGTAGTATTTTTATATGATTTATACAAATCGAATTACATAAAAATTATATAGTGTAATTCTATGATTACATAATAAACTCGCCTCTGTAGCACTGCTCAAAGTAAGTCTTCCACAGGCAAGAAATGATTACGTTTAGGTTTAGCAGTCAAGTGATTTGCTTTTCCTATTTCTCACTTTTAATTTAGATTATATTACACCCATTTATGAAGCAAAGATTTTTCTAAATATAAAAGCGAAATGTTTAAATATTAACTTCCAGACCATTCTATGGATACATTAAAAATTTTAGAATTTTTTACATTAAATGTTGCTTTTACGATAATTTGCAGATATAACTGAATCCGGGACCCTCATCAGATTTAGTCATATTCATATGCATTTATTAGTTATTTTCGATAGTATATATATATATATATATATATAAATTGTAATGCCAATTAATTAGGTCATTAATTGGTTTTAATAAAATTTAATTGTAGCGTCAGGAGCTTCCAACGTGACAATGGAGCCAAACTCTGTTGCTTTGTCGGAAAGTCAAAAATAGCGTATGCGCGCTAAAAATTGAGAGCACTAAGAGTTAGTTGGTGGCGGGACATTTCAGAGGACGGAACGAATAATATTAGAGCAGAGACTAGCCATCGTTAATGTATTATTAAACAAAGTTGTGAATTTTAAGACAAAGTAAAAACATTTACGAAGTATTACCCTGTAAATATCGCTACGTTAGCAGTTTTTACGTCTGTAGCAGCCAGGAAAGGAAGTCAGTTTAAGTCCAAAGCGGTAAAAGACTAACAAATCTACGAATCATAGGATTCGTATAAGGCGAGCAGACATCAGATAGCTGACATTCAGGAGGATCATCCGAGTTCCTGGGAGCCTATCAATTTTGACTTCAAAAGTGTAAAATCTGTGAATCTTAGAATCAGTGTAAAAGTTTGTCATAGTGTACTTCCGAAACCAAAAAGAATGCTGGAACCAGCTAGACACTACGTAAGTAACAAAACCAAAACTAACGAATAATTGTAAACGTAATTAAAGGATAGAGTCAGATTTCCTTCTCTTTTAATTGTCAATCAAAGTTAATTTCTTTTCTTTTTAATTTATTTCTATCGACGTATTGTTTAGGTAAATGTGAACTGTTTGTTAATAAGATTTTAAAATCAATTTGTTGTGTCCATTATCAAACCCAGTAAAGGCCCTGAGAAATGAATATTTTAAATTGTAATTGTTTTTGAGTTATTGCCACAAAATAAATAAATCTTTTGTTTGTTAATTGATTATCTTTTCATATAATAAAAAAGACTTCCATTTAATTATTACCTAAATGGCGCTTCAAATTCATTAAATTCTTCAAATTCTTTAAATCTGAATATAAATTAAATAAAACTCAATTAGTTGTTTATTACATTTTTGGCTACCACAACGTTGGGGCAAATTAAATTAATAAAGGCTAATTAGTTGTTTATTACAATATATGTATTACAATATATATATATATATTGGATACTACTCAGAAATGTATATGATTGTTAATAATTGGATATTCGTTTGTCAGAAGGGGATGGAAACATTGAGCACGGTTCCGAGCTTTGGGATTAAAATTATGCACAAATATTTGTCTTCACTGTAAATTATTTATGGGACAGAGCTTGGGTATTTTATTTTTCTTTAATGCGTTATTTTTTAATCATTGTTCCAGTATCAATTATTTTTTTGATTTTACTATCATGATTGGTATTTCTCTAATCCATGTATAAGATAATTGTTCGAATATGCTCACGCCTGCAACGGACAAGGGTTAATCTATCTACTCTATAAAATAAAGCAGAGTGTATGTGTGTATGTTCCGCATACAAATCTACACCCATGGAGTAAATTTCACCAAATTTCGTACACATTTTCTTTACGACCAGGAAACAAACACTGTGAGGGGTTAGACGCGTCTACCACCCCCAGGAGCGGGGATGAACGCGGGTGGAAATTTTCAAACATTCTAAAACGACAGATATACGAGTCGCATGAATATTATTCTGAGTCAAAGGGACTGATAGTATTTCTACCGATGTTATCTGTGTATAATTTTAACCCCTTACAGCATGGGGAAGGAGCACTCTTTGGGGTGGGGGTGGACGAGCGTTAAAGGAAAATAACGCGAATAAAAGCGAGAGTGGAGTCAAAACCAAGGTTATGGATGTCACAGCTCAATTATTATATTCAACTTGCCATTCAACCCCCAGGGGCGGGAGTGGACGGGGGGGGGGGTATAAATTTTCAAACGTGTTATAACGGCCGATATATTCTTCGGAAGAAACTTTATCACGATCAATGAGGTCAACCCCTTTCGTCATGGGAGGTGAGCACATTTATGAATAGGAGTCGAGCTGCATTACATAAAAATAACATAAAAGTAACCGAGATTAGTGTCAAATCTTGGGTTATGGATATATGACAACCCGAGGAACGCCGGGAAACCAGTTTGTTTAAAATGATATCAAATATAAAAATTGGAAATTAAAAATTTTATGTTTTAAGTGTTAAAATCACCAGAAAAAAATTATTAACAAATTTAAAACAATATTTAACAAACAAAACGGTCGCAGTGTGTGTGCAAACCGCAAGGTAGAAATTTATTAATCTAAATTTTCTTATAAAAAATTATAACTGTATTTAATTGAAATTGTACTGCTGAAGAGGTCCCCAAATCAGGGACGAAACGTTGTGTTTATTAAATATTATGTTTTAAAGTTCTTAATAAAAATATTATCTGACTACTAGGCTGGTGTTTTAACATTTATTTTAAAATCAATCAACGTATTATAATTTTTTATATTTTAATTAATTCTAAAAAAGTATTGACCGCTACAGGAAAACCGTTTATTCGCATTTCTGTCAATTAATACTTGTCCGAGCAGTTATAACCAGGTTTTAGTCCAATCGTTATTGTGTTTGTTGATGGTGGACGGCATTTTGGTATCGCTAAAACATTTTCGGGGCTTTATATAACATAGTTTCAACGAAATCGGTCCGATAGTTTTCTTGTGAGAAACAAACAAAATCGAGGTTTTGGAACAGACGCCACTTCGTCCCCTGACGACGGATGGTTGCTTGATATCGCTAGAATATTTCCCACGGGTCTATATAATAACGAGGGAAAGTTTTATCGAAATCGATCCAGTCATAGTCTTGTGAAAAATCAACAAAATCACCGCGACACACAGGAATTTTCATTGAACGGTTTCGGATTCCCCAATTCTTGAAACCTAAAGATAAATGAATATTACTCGATTATAATAAATTTATTGACATACCTATTAAAATGTTAGTTTCAAGGAACGAGCAGAAGTTACAGAAAATTCATATCTCCCAAACACAATATTCTTTTTCAAAACTAACAATAATATTCATTGAAAAAAAATTGTTATTGCGAAACATAACTTCTAACTGTTCCATTTTCTTTGCGCACAAGCTATTCCAGCCGAATACTTCTATTCGTTTTCCGCAATAGTTGATTTTACGAACTTTATTTCATTAAAAATGCTTAAATATTAAATTAAATAATTTTCAGAAGGGGCAGAATTTGTATGCGATACGTTTGCAAGGTTTTCGAGCCGCTGGTCTAGAAGAATCCTAATTCACCATTTCACGCCCACGCAATCCTCGGCTCCTGACGCTGCGCTTGAGATTTCCGTTATTACAGCACCCTCTGCTCGTTAAAATACGCGTCCGATCACCTGGCGCATATTTTCCTCCAATTTGCATGAACGCCTCGGTTAATATTTATGCTGCTTTTACCCTCGGTTACAGGAATTCTAATCTGGTTCTGCAAAACACACGTGGTTTCCTGCACTCGGTGCAACGGTCAGTAATTAAATTGTACACAATATCTGGTTCGGAAGTTTCTATCAAGGGTTCGGCACCACAGCACGTCCGCTTCAGAACTTAAAAATGAGTTTAATAAAAGAATTCTCGCACAGATTATTTAATAAGTATTCGCAATATTGGGTCATTTGATTTCATACACGGTATAACTTTTTCCGTTCTGTGCAAATCTAATAAAAGACATGAAGGATACTTCTAGTTTATTCTATTAAATAAAGCAGAGTGTTTGTTTGTATGTATGTTCCGCATATAAAACAACACCCGCGGAGAAAATTTCACCAAATTTCGTACCCTTGTTCTTCGCAACCAGGAAAAAAACACCGCTTACAGCATAGGAAAGTAGTATCCTTAGGGGTGGGGGTGGAGTTGCTTTACAGGAAAATAACGCGAATACAACCGAGATTTGAGTCAAAATCAAGCATATTGATGTCACTGAGTTTATTTATGACATTCAACTTGCCGTTTAACAACCCCAGGAGGTGGAAATTTTAAAACATGTCAAATGTTATATATTTTCGTGGAATAAATATTTTCTGGGTCAATGACATTGATGTGTATAATTTCAACACCTACCGGCATTGTAGGGAAGCAATCTTAGGGGTGGAGGTGCAGGGTTGTTACATAAAAATAACGTGAAAACAACAGAGATTCGAATCAAATCTGAGTTATGGATGTCTAAGAGTTTATTTATGGCCATCTGGGCAACGCGCGGGTTTGGCTGGGGGTGGGAAGGGCTCCGTGGATGTGGGATGGGGTGTAAATTTGGAAACATATCAAACGGACTAAATTTCCCTCGGATTAATATTTTACAGCGTCAATCAGATAAATTAAATACTTTTCCGGGTTAATCAGATTTATATTTATTCACATGTTGTCTGTGTATAAGTTCAACCCCGTTCGGCTTGGTAGGGGATCCTTATGTGTGGGGATGGTCCGGTACTACATAAAAATAACGCTAAATTAACCGAAATTTGAGTGAAATCTGGATTACGGGTGTCGCTAAGTTATGACCAATCTGGGCGTGGGAGGGAGGGGCGGGCGGGTGGAGAAATTTTCAAAAATATTATTTTTTCTTCGAATGCATATATTTAGAAAGCAATGAGATTCATAAAATGTCTCTACATGTACTCCGTGTATAAATTCAATCCCTTTAGAGCTTTGGAGATCACCCTTAAGGGTGGGGGTGGATTGGCATTCCATAAAAATAACGCAAAAACAAACGATATTCGAGTCAAATCCGGGGTTATCGATGTTGCTGAGTATTATAATGGTAATACACTTTTTGTTTTACCCAAAGTATACAGGGTGGACGGGGGTGGAAGTTTCCAATATGTTAAAAAGGCCGAAATATTCGTCAAAACAAAGTTTTTCGGGATACATTTAGGGATAGGGTTTCGTACTGCGTTACATAAAAATAACGCAAAAGCAACAGAGATGGGAGTGCAATCGGGGGTTATTTATATATGACATCCCAGGCAACGCCAGGCACCTAGATAGTTTGACATATAATTCAAATAAAAATTTAAAGATTATTTTATTCTACTGAAACAGACTTTGAATAATTCAATGCGTTGATAAAAATGTGATGATAAAAAATTTTATGATGAAAACAGTTTCAATAGATATATCATCATATATATTTTTATATATATATATATATATATATATATATACATATTCTAGTATACACCAATGTTGGTAATAATATAGGTTTTAAATTTGTTCAATTATAAAGGTTGTTTCGTAAGATAATGGCCATGTAATGGAAAGTATATTTGAACAGTCAGTGTGGCGTGGGAAAATTGAATACCCAGCATTCATCTTTACAGTTATAATTTGTTCTTTAACTGCAAATTCTTATTTCAAGCATCCATAAGCAATACTTTTTAATTTTTTTACAGAAAACGTGTTCTTGTACAAGCACCGTTTGATTTTCATTTACAAGTCCAAATTATTCCCAGTAATTGGTACAAATAACGCTTCCATTTTTTGCGGCGGGTTCAATAATAAAGTGTTAACGGTGAATCACTACTTATCTATTTTTTTGCGATTTATGGTAGTCGCATAAAACTATTGGTCATTAGGGACTTGAATGTGTTATGAATCTATTTTTCTTAGGTGCCTATTCTCAATTCTTTCCAAATAATTATTTATCTTATTTAGTCTATTTACCTGATTCCGCGTGTCAGTAGGCTAATAACTCTTATTGTGTTATTGCATCATCTCTTTACATGAAAACATACGGCTTTCGGTATAATGGGATTATCGGGAAACGACTGGCTAATTGCGTTCCTATTCGATGAGCACCTGCCATCGGCACCTTGTTTCAGTTGAATCTGATGTGCAGTCACGTAATTGTCTCGGTGCGGCGTTAACCTTTACGTGGAACATTTATAGGATTGCAATATGCCAGTCTCCCCCAAGGCAGCGTTGTATATTTCCGCGAAAAGCTTGTTTAAATCGAAATATATTTGTTACGCCTACGTTTTCCAATAATCTATATTCCGTTAAAGCGTAACATATATGAAATACTTGTCTCTTTGATCATCAGAATGCTGAATTTTTATTGCCGAAGACGAAGTCCACTCAAACGCGAATAAAACAATAACATTTTGGGAATAAAAATTATTCTATTTCCTGACAAGAAGGATAAAATTTATGAACGCGAAGTTTAATTCAAATTTTATTTGTACAGTAAGTTTGAGACACTTGCCATTCCCAAAAGTCAAAATCATGTATCATCAAGTTCATAAAAGTATAGTAATTGAATATGAATAAATTATTCTATTTCCTGACAAGAAGGATAAAATTTATGAACGCGAAGTTTAATTCAAATTTTATTTGTACAGTAAGTTTGAGACACTTGCCATTCCCAAAAGTCAAAATCATGTATCATCAAGTTCATAAAAGTATAGTAATTGAATATGAATAAAGATCCTAATTTTGTATAAAAATATTTTAATGCATCCTTTCAATTTTCAAAGTTAGCCATTCTTTTTTCATAGCCGCTACTTAAATCCAAAGTAAATTACGAAAATTTTTAAATAAAATCTGTAAGTCAAACAAAACGTTTACTTTTCGAATATCAGGAGAATAAAATTCACTGAAGGAAGTTTCCAGGTTTCAAATGTGATGTTAACCGGAAGGACAATTTCACTTATAATATTTAAAGACATTTCAATATACCTTGTACACATCTTTGTTGAAGATTATTATTTACGACGTGCTCTACGGTCGATTCTCGATAATGGAATAATAATATAAACAGTATTTTACCTTAGTCTGTTTTTTATTAAAAAGATAAATTTAATAAATTAAAGACCATTATAACAGACACATTCAATTATTTTATTCAACATAATGAGGTTTCTAAAAATATTTTTATTGGGAGTAATAAAAATATTTTGCCATCTTAAATGTTTGAAGGAATAATATAATATTACAATAATTAAAACAATATTACAGTAACCCTAAATAGTTTAATAAAAGTTATAACCGTTTCGTTATAAATTTGTAATTTTAATTTGAAAAAAATTGGTTCATATTTACTTTATGATTGGAAACATTTCATTAAATTAAAAGAATGTTGAAAATTTGTGATTTGATTTTAAGTATTATATAGAGTTGTACATTTTATTATTCCTTACAACTTTATAATTTATTAATCGGTATGTTCATTATCACCCAAATTCAGCAACACTTTGTTTTCGTGCCTCAATAAACTTGATTTTTCTTTAAAAAAAAAGTTGCGACAGAACATAATTCAGATTAAGTAGTTTTGAGGGGTTATTAAAAGTCATTGTACGTAGAGGAAGAAAGGTTTTAATTTATGAAGTTATCAGTTTTGAAAATAATATCCGAAAGATGTCGGCAACACACTGTTTGAGATTGTTCTGCCCAACCATGTATATTCTAACCATTTTTCAACGCCTTATAATTTGTATGTGTGTGTCTCGACGGATTGGTTTTAAAATATGTTCTTGAATTCACAACATATCAAATATTCGATAGTTGTGGTAGACTCTCGACTATCAGATCTAATGTGACGGAAGGGCAGGCCGAATGTGCCACCTGTACCATTAAATTACCATCTTATACAGGTACTTTATGTAATTTACAGCGCAAAAAGTATGTCCAGTAATACTAAATTAAATATCAAAATAAGATATAGTAGTGGGTGGGACAATATATCTTCACACAGTATCATCCTATTATCCAACGTATTACTATCCTAATAAACAATTGCTTGGAAAAAGAAATATTCTCTGACTCTCTGAAACTCACAGCAGGACGACCTATATTTAAGAAGGGAGCCAAAACAGATGTTGGGAACTACATACCAATAACTCTAACTTCAGTATACTCTATGGTCATGGAAAAGATTCTTTACAATAGGCTAGTTAAATTTTTAAATACACATAAGGTTTTACATAATAATAATTATGGATTTAGAAAAAGTATGTATACTGCAGTTACTATCTTAGAATTTGTGCGCATTCTTTTAAGCAAAGTAGTCAATACAAAATAGTTATTAGAAACATTTTTATATTTGTCAAAACTTGATAAATCATTAAATTCTCAGCAAAATAACTGGAAGTATATAAAATACGTGACATTGCATTAAAACTTTTTAAATCATATCTTTATAATCGTCGACAGAACACCGAATTTTTTTTTAGAGCTATTTTAATATTGAGCAGATTTAGATCTGAAACAGGTGAAGTACCTCATGGTGTCCCACAAGGCCCAAATTTTGGAACCTGTACTTTTTATATTTGATATCAACAATATGCCTGCAAATAGGATGGGAAATTTGGTGTCGTACCACTGTGATCAAAAAGTAAGGTGAAATTGTCATTTAAAACTCCTGGGTATTAGGAAGGCAGGTAAATGTTTTTTTCTAGGTTGGTAGGACTGTCTATAATATTTGCCAAGCGTCTGTTTGTTAAAAGGTTTAATTATCTCCGAGTTACACGGGTTTTTGCAAACAACCAAAAGTGAATTTTTCGATTTTTGCAATGGGTGATTTTGTTGAGCAAAGAACTTGCATCAAATTTTGTTTGCGGAATGAATATTCTTGTGCGGACACTTTGAAAATGTTGCGGAAGGCCTTTGGTGATCAAACTATGGCACAAAAAAACGTTTATAAGTGGTACAACGAGTTCAAAGAGGACCGAGAACGCGTTGAAGACGAACCGCGCTTTGGACGACCATCAACGTCTACCGACGGAGGCCACGTCCAAAAAATCAAAGATTTGGTGCTCGAAAGTCGTCGATGGACAATTATAGATCTTTCTGATAGTGTTGGATTATCATTTGGCTCATCCCAAACCATTTTGAAGAATGTTTTGTGTCTCAAACGCGTCAAGTCTCGATTGGTGCCAAAATCGCTCAATTTTTTGGAAAAAAAGCGTCGCGTTGATGTGTGTGAAACTTTGCTGTCTGACTATCAGGACCACTTGAAATGCATCATTACTTGAGACGAGACATGGATTTACGCATACGACCCTGAAACCACTGATCAATCCAGCGAATATCGTGCAAAAGGTGAAGCAAGACCGAAAATCAAGGTCATGTTGACAGTTTTCTTTGATTATCGTGGTGTGGTGTACTAAGAATTCCTTCCGCAGGGCCAAACTGCCAACAAAGAATATTATTTGAGCGTTATGCGTCGTTTGCGTGAAGCTATTCGTCTGAAACGGCCGGAATTATGAGCGAACAACTGTTGGTTCCTTCATCATGATAATGCACCATGTCATACTGCATTGGTTCTTCGCGACTTTTTTGCCAAAAACTCGACTCATATCGTTCCGCAACCACCGTATTCGTCTGATTTGCCTCCGTGCGACTTCTGGCTATTCAGCAAACTCAAAAGGCCAATGCGGGGACGCCGTTTTGACAAGATTGAGGAGATGAAAACCGAATCGAAGAAGGTATTGAAGGCTATACCGGAAAAAGACTATTCAGCCTGTTACGAGGACTGGAAAAAGCGTTGGAAAAAGTGCGTTTTATCGGACGGGGATTACTTTGAAAGGGGATGAAATTGATTTGGAAAAATAAATAAAGAATTTATATTTTATAAATAAATTCGCCTTACTTTTTGTTCACAGTGGAATGCAGATGACACTATTTTAAACAACTGGAATAAATAAGTTGAGTTATGGCAAGCTGAAAATGAAATAGACTTTAATGCCATCAATTATTTAAATTCAAATGATCTTCACGTAAACGTTTCAAAAACTGACATACTATCCTTTGGCTTTACACCCATTTTCCGTGATAGTACAAACTTAGTCAGATCCACTAAATTCCTTAGAACTCATGTGGATCAAGCTATGTCATGGCATGTTCTAATAGAAGCTGTTTGCAAAAAAATAAACTCTTGAAGAGGTTTTCAACAGTTCTTACATAGGATTTCTTACTAAACATATGCTATGGTGTAATATATTCGCACTTAAATTACTGCGTAGAGATATGGGGCCGGCCTTCAGCGTCATTGCCTCGCATCACAAAGGTTCCTCGTTGGAATCCCAGCATGGGCGTGGATGTCTGTGATCGTCCTCGTCACGAAAACTGGGGTTAAGGCTGAGGAGAGGGAGAATCGACACTCTGACCAGGTGTCACTCCTAAGTCCAGGATGTGTCATGTAAGATGACAGTCTCGGTAGGCCAAGGTCATTAATGGGGACTGTTAAGTCAAGCAGAATAGAATAGAATAGCTTCTGCTGCCAGATACATAAACAAATTACTGGTCATTCAGAAAAATGCTTTAAGGTATATTTTTGGAATAAATCTGCGTGATTCCTGTAATCCAATCTTCAAAAATTCCTTTCTCCAGTTGTGTCTCTCTAGGCTCTTGCGTTTTTTCGGCACCTGAAGAAAGGAACAAGGCTTCCGGAAACGTTGTGTAGCATTTATTTTGTCTGTATTTGGCTATCTTTCTTATTATTATTTTTCTCGTATTGTATTTGCAATTAATAGAAATAAAAATACTTACAAAACTGACGCAGTGAAGATGAGTAAGTGTTATGAACATATCACATAGGAGAATTGTTACAGACGTCTGCTTTTAACGGCTAGTTGAAGTTTTACTTATTTTATTACGGAGAATAATTTTTTTAGCTAGGCTGGGGTCAAAGATCAATATTTATTTCACTAACCTAAACGTTTGTATCATTCTGTGAGAGTCAAATTGCCTAGTTGTCATTCTACACTTCAAACCACATAATCAAGAATGTCCACACGCCCTAGAAAAAAAATTTCACTTATATCCGCACAAATGCATTTAGGTGAGAATGTTTTTGAATTAGTATGAGACTTAAATAAATTATGCTCTAAATTGTCCGTGCTTAATTACTAGATGAGATAGAGCAGTCCTGCTAGCAACATCTCAGATCATGTTGTTGGTAGTAGACGCTGAAGGCCGTCCATCAAATCTCCAAAATATTTATCCAAGAGATAGCTTAATTCTAGGTGCAAATAGAGGAGCCTTAGGGTACGGCAATGCATACTAATGGCTAGGAATTCCCGACCATGATCGATACCGGCCAGTCTGATCCTCACGCCAGCTACATGCTTAATATTACACTTCTTGCTGTTTTTGATCGCAAAAATATGAGAATTGTAAGAAATATCATCTATTTTTATAATTATAAAATGATTAAAATTCTGATTTATATTAACAAAACTTTCCGGGATTACCTTAGATAAGAATCAGAGTCAAAATAAAGAGAAACGAAGAAATAGGGTGGATTCGACAAAGGAAGAGTTTGGATGAGTAAAATAAATCAAAAGTGATTGAAACATTAAGAAGATAAATAAAAGTGTTTCAACGTTCGTGGTTTAGAACAGCCCCGAAATAAAACAGCAGCGTTTGTCTTCGTTATTCATGGATAAAATTCAGATCACGGTCGAAAAACGGATTTTTCTATTAGTTCGAGATATTAATTTAAATGTTGAAACCGTAATTTTCAATCACAATTGTCTTGAACTGGTAAGAGGGATTAAGGTGTTGGCTTGTGTGTCGTATGACTTACTTATTTTCGAAAATTAAATTACTTCATTAATAGTTGAAATGACTTCGTAACTCCAACAGTGGATCTATTTAACTATCTGTAACACTCTCGTATTTACAACGAATGTTGCTGTGATGTCTTCGTTAACGACGCTAATCAGGTACAGAATTGCCGTCGTTAACCATAACAGTCGTTATCGAAGGCGTTTATTTTAAAATCGATTTATTTGTTCCACCACAACGAGGAGTACAGACAAAAAGTTAAAGATAGTTGAAATAAGAATTTAAAGGGGGAAAAAACCCGTTTGAAATAAAAATCCCGGTTTGGGATTCGAATGCAGATTCACAAAATTTCGAGTCATTAACAAAAGCCTAGGTCGTTAACGAAGATAATTTTTTCCTACAGTCCGCTCATCGTTAACCAACTACTTCATCACCTGAGGTCGTCGTTAACCAAGACTTAGAGCTACCGTCATTGGCATTTCATTAAACTCCAATTTAAATTGTAAGGTTTTCTCTTTTAACACCATACTGTTCCCGAATAGAAAATAAATATAAATGTCTACTCACTCTGTGCCTCCTTCTTGCGAAATATACAAAAGTCGTATTAATAAGACAATTCTGTGTCAACGTTTTGTAAATTCAACTAACAACTGGACAGTTAAAATATTTTTAACTCGTAAAATTTTGAATAATTTTAGTTGGCTCTAAATAAGGTCCAATTATTTAAAATTTTCTAGTAGGGTGAAATTTCTAATAATGAAATTAATAAATTGAATAGCGTTAGAAAGTAATATTAATGAATTTGTTTGATGATAAACAGGTTTTCTCCACGTATTGGTGAAAATATTAAATAATCTATTCGTACTTAGAGAATGTATAGCGAAAAGATTTTCTCATCCACTTTTCCGTCTTGCAAGAAAGGGATTACGTTGGAGCAGTTGACTCCCTTGAACTTCGACCGAGCGCACAATTATTGTGCTTATAACAACTTCTGCAACTCACTCACAACGGCGCAGTAAATGAATTATAATCTTGAAGGTTGCATGTTGCATGGAAGGAGAAAATGCTCAATGACATCCGTATTGAAGGAATGCAAAAAGAAGGCCAAGCTTATCTGCTCTCTGAAGTAGTCTCGTATTATCTAGGCTTAGTGCGCTGTAGATAAATGTTCAGGACGTTTGTTAAATATGAATGCTCATTATATATGACTGTACACTCCTGTCTGTAAAAATGTCCACGGAGGAATGGTGAACCTTACAGTACATACCACTGTGATCAAAAAGTAAGGTGAAATTGTCATTTAAAACTCCCGGGTATTAGGAAGGCAGGTAAATTTTTTTTCCTAGGTTGGTAGGACTGTCTATAATATTTGCCAAGCGTCTGTTTGTTAAAAGGTTTAACTATCTCCGAGTTACACGTGTTTTTGTAAACAACCAAACGTGAATTTTTCGATTTTTGCAATTGGTGATTTTGTTGAGCAAAGAACTTGCATCAAATTTTGTTTGCGGAACGAATATTCTTGTGCGGACACTTTGAAAATGTTGCGGAAGGCCTTTGGTGATCAAACTGTGGCACAAAAAAACGTTTATAAGTGGTACAACGAGTTCAAAGACGGCCGAGAACGCGTTGAAGACGAACCGCGCTCTGGACGACCATCAACGTCTACCGACGAGGGCCACGTCCAAAAAATCAAATATTTGGTGCTTGAAAATCGTCGATGGAAAATTAGAGATCTCGCTGATAGTGTTGGAATATCATTTGGCTCAGCCGAAACCCTTTTGAAGAATGTTTTGTGTCTCAAACGCGTCAAGTCTCGATTGGTGCCAAAATCGCTCAATTTTTTGGAAAAAAAAGCGTCACCTTGATGTGTGTGAAACTTTGCTGTCTGACTATCAGGACCACTTGAAATGCATCATTACTGGAGACGAGACTTGGATTTACGCATACGACCTGAAACCACCGACCAATCCAGCGAATATCGTGCAAAAGGTGAAGCAAGGTCATGTTGCCAGTTTTCGTTTATTTTCGTGGTGTGGTGCACTATGAATTCCTTCCGCCGGGCAAAACTGTCAACAAAGAATATTATTTGACCGTTATACGTCGTTTGTGTGAAGCTATTCGTCTGAAACGGCCGGAATCGTGGTTCCTTCATCTTGATAATGCACCATGTCATACTGCATTGGTTCTTCGCGACTTTATTGCCAAAAACTCGACTCATATCGTTCCCCAACCACCCAATCGCCTGATTTGGCTCCGTGCGACTTCTGGCTATTCAGAAAACTCAAAAGGCCAATGCGGGGACGCCGTTTTGACACGATTGAGGAGATAAAAACTGAATCGAAGAAGGTCTTGAAGGCTATACCGAAAAAAGACCATTCCGACTGTTTCGAGGACTGGAAAAAGCGTTGTAAAAGGTGCGTTTTATCGGACGGGGATTACTTTGAAGGGGATGAAATTGATTTGGAAGAATAAATAAAGAATTTTTTTTTTATAAATAAATTCACCTCACTATTTGATCACAGTGGTATGACGATTGTAAATTCAGAAATGATTTTTCATTCCTCGGTACATCACAGCCCTATAGATTGTCTCTGGTGGAGTATAAACAAATTAAAAAATTAATTGTAACGAATGACTGGGGTGCATAATGGTGGATTTTCGTATTTCTGCTTGCGTGGGACATCGTCCCACAATTGTAATGCGATTGTGGAAGCAGCAGATCAGAAAGAATCGGACACACAAATCCTGAACATGACAACACCGCACGATGTCGGACATCTCGTCCGCATGACATTGACGGATAGTTCAGTTTCATCAGAAGTGTTAGGTCAACAGTAGTGCACCATTGTACGCGTCCACTCTTCTCATAGTTCTCGATGGACGCAAGTCTTACTGCAGATTCCCTTAATACATTGGGCTGGTGATCGCAGCATGTAGAATGGCTGGACGTCGTGTTTTTCTGCCGCTTTAAATTGGACTACAGGGGATATAATTGCTTGGTTTCGTCCAGGTTGCATTGTTCAGCCAGTAAGGCCGAACGCTAAGCGTGATTTTGTGGGGAGCCATTTTATATACTTCATAATCTCAGCTGCTACGTGTTTCGCGTAGATTTACCAGCAGCCCGGCAATCTGGATATACGAAAAGTTGTAGAGGTAGAAGAATGCACGTTCTATAGCGCCAGACTTCATGTAGTCGGAAGTGTTCCGTAATCGATGAATATAAGTATTATCAATAAGTAAAGAAAATATCTTCATGGAGTTTCAATTTTTACAATCATGGGTGCATTTACCAATATGTAAATATAAATTTAGAAATATATCGGAAACTTGGACAAAATATTGCACGATTTTGTGTAACTTTGAAAACTACACAGAAAATGAAACATTTTCAGGAAGTCGGAAAGTAATAATGAGACGAATAACTTAACAAGAAGACGAATAAGGGAATCAGACGCAATTTTCGAATATATGAAATAGATCCTTGGTGTATGTTACGCATACAAATCTACTCCCGTAGAGAAAATTTGACCAAATTTTGAACACGTTTTCTTTCCGAACCGGAAGCAAACACTTTGGCGGGGGGGATAAGACACGTTTACCACTACCAGGGGCAGGGGAGCGGAGGTAGAAATTTTCAAACGGCCAATATTTGCGTTGAATAAGTAATTTTTGGGTTCAATGAGATCGATAGTATTTCTCCCTACGTTGATAGTGTATAATTTTAACCCCTCTAGGTATAGGAGGGGAGCAGCCTTAGGGGTGGGGGTGGTGGGGCGTAACTTAAAAATAAGAAAAAGAACCGAGGTTGGAGTCAAATTCGGGGTCATGGATGTCGCTGAGTTTATTTATAATAACTCGGACAACGCCAGGCTCCCAGATAGTGAAATATAAAATAAATCATAAGTAGCAGTTACTAGTACGCATTGCGGGATCGAAGGTCTGGTTTTGAGTCCCGATCATCCTTCAGTCCCTATATGCCGATTAGAAAATTTTTATTTCATAGTGACCGTGGTATTAACAGAGACAGACAATATTTTTTATACATTAATAATGTTGAGTACAATGAAATAAAGCGATTCTGATAAAGAGCTTCTTGGTACTACACATGAATACTCCAGCCAAAAAGATTCCTGGTTTGTTAAACAGGCTACATGAGAACCACGTGGTAGCAACTCCCATTTAATAGCATAGGAAGGGATTTGAAAGGGGTTATGCGGAAGGGTATAGGAAGACACTATCCAGCTGCAAGCGAATGATAAATGGATCCGTGGATTACAGAAGTTTCAGAGATGAAATTTCTCGTCTGTTAACTTGAGTATTAAAATATTAATCCTTGAATAATCCCATCTAGCGCCCAACCAATTTGATTCAGCAATATTAAAGCTGAGAATATTTTTTGTAAAAAAAAACGCTTAATCATGAATAGCTAAATTTAAATTAAATTTGTAATTAACAATTTAGTATAAAATTTGATTCCAAAAACTCGCTACATAATTTCACAAAACTTTTTAAATTCATAAAATAATTAATAAGGTGGAACAACGAGGCTACTAAGGGGAAAAAAATGAGTTGCAATATTTGTGTGTACATGAAAGGGTAAATATATTTCATGTTTCGAAATACAAATTAAAAATGAATGTAGATATGTAAATGATATTTGTAATACAAAAGTACACTTAACAGGGGTATATTTATTTTAAAAAATTAATCTAGATTTATTATACATTTACTAATATATATTTGTGAATATATATGTGAGCTAATGCATATAATGTTACGACATATATACAAATTAAAAGTTAAAAATGGATATAGATACGTAAATTGTGAAAGTATAAGAAATAATATAGTTCGCGTAAGAGGGGTATGTATATTCCTTTTTTTAAAATTAATTTAGATTTATTATACCTTTTGTAATGTAATACGACAGTATTTTCAATGAACCGCTGTAAAGTAAACATTCAGTGCGCTGTTAGAAAGTGAGATAATATAAGTTGGTGAGAGGCCTTTACGTGTAATTAACACGGCAGGCAGCTGGCACTCCACAAAGGAAGCGGTGACTCGATTACCGAACAAAGACGCGGCGCAGGTGGCGAAACCTTTCCAAGTAAAGAGTCAATTGCGCCTGGCAAAGGGAAGGCAAATCGTGGCTATTTTGTTTCCCTGAAATCAATTCTACCAATTCAAGGAACTTCTCTGTCCGTAAAATATGACGCTACTATTTGTCATGGTTTGTACTCAATTATCTGCCTATTACCGACTGTTACATTTGTATTTCGCATGACACGTAATTACGAGTAATATTATTCACTACAATTCTTGTATGCAGTTGTTCGTTATAATAAAATAATACAACGTTACATGTCAAGGAAGGTTCATCAAGATTATTAAAAAAAAATGGACAATTATAGATATGGAAAAATTATTGCAAAACATAGGCATAATAAAATCTACACGGATCTTCTGTAAATCGTAAATAGCTATTTTCAGCGTAAAAAATGACGACAATTTCAAGAAGAACGTTTTTTTTTATTAATGGACGATAAAATAAAACCACTGATGTGTGTGAAATGTCGAAAGTACCTATGAACTTATAAATTTTAATTCATGTATATTAGACCGAATATTGTGTATTCTCCTTTATACAGGGTGATTCTACGGTCACGGGACAAACATTTTGGGGTGATACAGCTGACTAAAACATACATATTTTGTATATATGGTCGGAATGGACGCGTTGAGGCACGAACATATAAAGTGAAAAAACATGAAAAGGATAACATTGGTTTTTTTTACAAAAAAAATAGTTTTAGGAATATGTACCACCCCCTTGACCGTCGAATCACCCCGTATACTTACAACCAGTCTGATGTTTTCACTGTGATATGTTAGTTTACTAAAAGAAAACTTTAAAAAAATAATATGTTAAAATGAAATTAAAATCATAAAAAAATTATTTGAAGCAGACTTCAATTTATTTAAATATTAGAAAATAATAATAATAAACATAGTTTTTATATGTTTTTATAATTAATAATTATGTTTTCTTGAAAGAAATTCGATCCGGAAACCAGGACGAGTGTTACAATTTTATCATCCAAAACATAAAAAAAAATGTATAATATTTAATCTCATTGATAAAGTATTATTGTTATCAAATTACAGGTACCAATGAAAATCTTAAAATTGTTAAAAATATTTTAATTAATAATTCTTACTTAATAAACTTTAAAAAATAAATAATAAAACTAATAATAATAAAATAATCACAGAAATTACTAAAACTTTTCATAAAATTTATTACCGTTTTGTGGTAAAATAAGTAAAAATTAAAAACAATAAAAAACAAATATTAATTTTAACATCATTTTTAAAATTAATAACACACTTTAAATTATAATTAGAAATAACAACAATGTCAGTCAAACAATGTTATACATATAATTAATTGTGGTCAATATAATTTGGGAACATGTAACATAGGGCAATGTAAAAGTCCTCTTGAATGTACAAACAAATATTAATTTAATATCATTTTTTAATATTAATAACAAACTTAAAACTAAAATTGAACTCAGTGACATCCATAACCCCGGATTTGACTCCAACCTTTTTATGTAACGCCCATCCACCTCCACCCCTAAGGGTGCTCCAATCCCAAACTTAAGGTGGTTGAAATTATAAACAAAATACATCTGGAGAAACACTGTCAATCTCCTTGACCCCAACAAATATTTATCCGATGCAAATATCGACCGTTTCATCATGTTTGAAAATTATAAATAAACACAATTTTGCTTAAAAAATGTCATTTACAGAATTAATTGTGGTCGACATGATTTTGGAACTTGTTACGTAGGGCAAACTAAACGTCCTCTAATCAAGACAATGAACAAAATTTATTAAATCGAAATTATCAGAAATGTTACATATTAAAACAACTGTAAACACAATAATTTTTTAAAAAAATACTATAAAGTTTTCGGTATAAACTTACAATTTTAAATTTATAAAAGTTAGGTTCATAATTATTTTATGAGTGGTAAAATTTATTATTATTTTATCTTTTTTAAATATATATTACAAAATTTATACTTTATTGTTTCTTTTCCTATCAGATTAATGTTTTAAAAAAGGAAAAATGTTATATAAATTTGTGATTTGTAATATTATCTTTTCGTTTTTACGCTAGTTCTTACCAAAAAAAAATTGTTCAAACCTAACATAAACAATCTGATGAAAGTATAAAAGTGTGCAGAAACGTCGTTGAGTTGAATAAAATATTTTAAAATGTCTGTTAAAATTGCCCTTTATTTTTTAGAAAGAACTCCAATTTGCCTTCAGTTCAATAAAAACTGCAATGACGTAACGAAAGTATTAAATAAATACGGTTACTATTGCTTCTAAGCCTTGCTCTAGATAATTTATCTATAATTATTTTTTATTATAATTCCCGAGTGACTTATCTTTCCAATTACGTGTGTTCTCCGTCATAATTTTATTTCAACGGGTTATTCTGCTAACGTAAATATCTGGTTTTGTTTGGTAACATTTTCACCTCCTGACAAGCGAGTTCGTTTTCATAAGCATTATAGAGCACACCGAGATTAAAGCTTTCCTCCGTGTATCCGACAGTATCGGCTCTTCGAAATTAGGATTAAAGGGAAACGATTTCTCTTCCCGGTTTTGTATTCTGCCCAAAGACATCACGTTTTCCAATCTGTAAAGATCCAGCGTATCTCTCCGTGATTTCATTCTTCTTCATAATGCTTTTCACCAGAACCTATTCTAAACATACTTTTCGCCAGAGTTCACGTCGTGAAGTTCGCTTTACTCTTTTATATTCCCAATTGTTATGTTACTCGCAATTATATAACCGGATGCATAAAATCTGCACATTCTTACACTCACACTCACAATTTATTCTCATTCAAACTAAAAGTTATACGACACTATAGAAATACGATATAAAAATTAATGTCTAGATAATTCAGAAAAAGTTTTAATATAATAACAATTTCATACGTCCATATGATTTTAATTTTAATTCTATGCTTGGTCTGAAATTTGCATTTAATTTTATGTATTTTTCCTCATTATTTATAATAAACCCGTATTTAGTTTCACGACGTCCTAATCATCCTTATTACCTGAAGAGGTCCTTATCTTACGGACCGAACGTCGTAAAAAGTTGTATTTTTACTATACAATTATTATATTTTTTCTGATATATCTGATCATTAATAACTAAATTATTCTCATTTAGTAAAATAATTCTATTTTTTCTGATCTATCTGACCATTAATAACTATATTATTCTCATTTAGTTAAATTATTATATTTTTTCTGATCTATATGGCCATTAATAATTATATCATTCCTATTTAGTTAAAGACTGGAACTGTTAATATTGTTTAAATCGCCTTGTCTAATATTGGAGCGTTGAATATTAAACATTTTCCGTAAATATTGTGATCGTCTGAGAACTGATCAATTTTTTTTTACAAAGCTGTCAAAAGTGTTTCTCACGTAGAATTTAACTGTTGAAACATTTATGTTTAAATACCTGTAGTATTTTTTAAAATTTAAAATGACGTGTTTGAATTTTTTTGCCTATTAATTTAATATGTCATTCTCATTAGCCTAGACGTGTACCGCTCGTTTGGAGAACGTGGATCGTCTGGTTACAATACATCAAAATTCGAACCCTACAGCGGAAAATAAATATGGATTAGCAACTTACACATTCGTTACTTTGTAATTGATGGATCCTAGTATTGCGCCTAAATATCAACAATTCTTCAGATTAAGTCACAACGTCGAAATTTACGTCTTTGTTTCCGCGCATCGCCTGAATGAATTGTGTGACTGCGTATTCTCCAGTGGTGTCGTATCAGCTTGTAACGCTGACGTATGTTTACATACCTGGAGAGGTGATAGAACTGACGCTACAACTGCCTAGTTGATTTGCAACAATAATAATTGCACGAGGGTTGGTACTGCGATACTGCGTCGACCGCGAAACTCGTCCAAAATTATGACCCAATAAAAATCAGATTCAAACGATTTCTGAAGTTGACTGCAAAATTGTGGCATTCCAAATCAGATCTGTTAATAAAAATTGTGCAACGGGCAAGGATGATTGTGTCTATCGCGGTCAAGGAAACCGTGGTTGAGACAATTGTAATGAACACTGCAAATTTACTAAATTGCATTTCTTTTATTAAAATTATTTATATAAAGTAACAAAGAAAAATATTCTTTTCTTTTCAACAAAAATCGTGTCTTAGGGTCGGACTGTGAACCTAACTGTGAAGAGAAAAATTATAAATTAGATTAACGTAACTTCCCAGAAACGTAAAATCTCCTGACGAGAAGAGATTACAATAATGTCTCCGGTCACTGGTGGCTGCTGTAATTGGCAAGTTGCATCCACAAAACCCGAGCTGATCGTAGTCCAGTCTTACTGACTGCAAATTAGTCT
Organism: Zhengitettix transpicula; assembly: GCA_037074705.1. Taxonomy (NCBI): domain Eukaryota; kingdom Metazoa; phylum Arthropoda; class Insecta; order Orthoptera; family Tetrigidae; genus Zhengitettix; species Zhengitettix transpicula. Next base: position 8,415,557 of record CM073595.1, read on the forward strand.
GCCCAAACAACGAAATAGCTGAAAGTAAAATACGGCTGATGTTCCTCTCTTGGTTTCCGCATTACATTCCAACACATTAAAGTATTTTGTAATAATTAACAAACTGACATTAATTATTTGCCCCACGTTGTGGAAGCCAATAAGTAATAATTAACAATGAGGCGTTATTTAAATGAAATAATCAACAATAATTTAAAACATAAGAATATTTATTTCCACTTTGTTGCTTTAACTCACAAACAATTACAATTTAAAATTTTAGATCTCAGGGTCTCTATTGGGTTTGATAATGGACACAACAAGTTGTTTTTAAAAAACTAATTAACACACAGTTTAGAATTCACCCAGACAATATGTCGATAGGAATAAATTAAAAGAAAAGAAATTAACTCTGATTGACAATTAAAATAGAACGAAATCTGACTTCTATCCTTTAATTACGTTTACATAAATCATTATTTTTGTATTTTGTTACTTACATCTGTCCAGCTGGTTCCAGCATTCCTTTTTGTTTTCGGGAGTACACTATTGCAAAAATTTTACACTGATTGTAATATCGGCTCACAGATTTTACACTCTCCCAGGAACTCGGATGATCCTCCTTTTTGTCAGCTATCAGGTGACCGCTTGCCTTATATGAATCCTGTGATTCATAGATTTGCTAGTCTTTTTACCGCTTGGGACTTAAACTGCAACTTTACTATTCCTGGCTGGCTACAGACGTATAAACTGCACTTCTTTCCTGGCTGCTGATAGACGTAAAAACTGCTAACTTAGCGATATTTACGGGATAATACTTCCGTGAATGTTTTTACTTTGCCTTAAATTCACAACTTTGTTTAATGATACATTAAACAACGGCTAGTCTCTGCTCTAGACTCATTTGTTCCGTCCTCCGAAATGTCCCGTCACCGATTGAACTATCGTAGTCACCAGTTTTCGCGCGTACGCCATTTTTGACGTTCCGACAAAGTAACAGAGCTCCGCTCCATTGTCGCTTTGGAAGCTCCTGCCGCTACAATTAAATTTTATGTCCAAACAATTAATGTTTCGTGAAAGCTCCCCGCACTACGTATACATTCATTGTTTCACTCAATTCATGTTCCCTTGTTGCTCTCCATGTGGCAATTAAATTAATTATTGGCACTAGCTGACAAGGTAACGAAAATAAAAACAAAGACTGGCTTCGGAAAAATTATCTCTGTCAAAGAGATATCTATAGTCCAAACTGAATACAAAAGAAATTTGAACTTTATGTGTTTTAAATTTACATATAAATTACATGTCAATCCTCTACACCTCTAAAGCCAGAAACATGAATTTGGAATATAGTTTTCTATTACGATTTATGTTATCACTAAGAAGGGATTTAATTTAAAAGATTTAATCCTTGAAGCAGTGAAATTTGATTAAACGGACAAATGGACATTTGAAGCTTCTCGATGCACTGAAAACTCCCGCGATTTTAAGCCGAAATATTTATAACAACCACTCTTTGCCTTTCTAAGTGGCGTGAAGTATCTTTTTCCGTCGCTAAAGAGACCTTCCTCGTCAACGTGTCATATTTTAAGTGTCATGAACACAATCGATAAGTGGCAAACACATAATGTAGTTTATAAAAATTGAATGCAAGGATTTCTCAGATTGTTTTTAATTGTTTAAAAACAACGATATGAATCGAAAACTTCGACCTGGAAACTGAACATCTTCATCATATTTATTAATTTACTAGCTGGGTGCCCGGCATTGCCCGAGATGTCATTTATCTATAACCCCCGATATGACTCCAATTTCGGCTGCTTTTGCGCAATTTTTATGTAACGCTACTCGAACCCTAATCATTATAATTAACTCTGAAAAATATTTCTTCAACGCAAATATCTGCCGTGTTTGCATGTTCCAAAATTTGCACCCCGCTACTCCTGCATCTGAGGGGTAAATGCCAATTTGAATGTCGTAACTAAACACAGTGACTTCCATAACCTTCGATTTGACTCCAATCTCGGTTGTATTCGCGTTATTTTACTGTAAAGCATCTCCACCCCAAACCCGAAGGGTGTCCTTTTCACAGGGCGTAGGGGATGAAAATTGTATTCAGATAACATTGGTAGAAACACTATCAATATCTTTGACCCCTAAAAATATTTATCCGACTCAAATATGGGCTGTTTTAGTATGTTTAAATATTTCCACCCCCGCTTCAGGGGGTGGAAGACGCGTCTCACCCCGGCAGTGTTGGGTTCCTGGTCGCAAAGAACACGTGTACGAAATTTGGTGAAAATTGCTCGACTGGTGTAGATTTGTATTTTATTTAGAAAACGTTTGTATGGTAAATAGAAAAGGGCTGTTTCTAGGGTTTTCCCGGAAATTATTCGATTTTTTCTCGCCTTTTAAACCTTCCCTAGACTTTCACGAACATTTCAAGACTAAGATAAGATAAATCCGTTCAGCCGTTCTAGAGTTTTAGTGAGACTAACGAACAGCAATTCATTTTTATATATATAGATTTTGTGGTTTCTATATTGAGGTTCAGTATTCTTTTTCATTGCTAATCTGGACGAACTCGCTGACGATGCTTTAAAAATAATTGCATGGAAGAATACTGTTTAACTATGCTCCATCACTTAAACTAATATTTTTACGTAAGTTTTCTTTTATCAGATAGGGTAACGAAGGAATAGTACCGATGATGTTCTTATAGTTCGTAACGAGAAGTTTTGGAAAGGCAAATGACGAGAACGAAGGAATTTGAAATGTAGTTTTACGGAAGAATGTTCTAACTTAAGTGCACAGAAAAAATGTAATTAAGACGTTTTAACTGAAACAGAGAGAAAATGACGACACAGTTTATGGAAACGTGCAGAAAACATCAGGTTGGATTTCTGAAAAGCGAGCAGAAGGGAGCGACAAGTATTGTCAGCAATTAAGTTTGGAACTTTTCAGAACGACGACGGCACAATGTTCGTCTCGGATCCCTTCTCCAAACGAATACAACCCCATAAATCGTGGGAGGACATTTAATTAAAGTTGAAACAATCAGCGTTCTACAATCGACGGTTCGTGAGTACATAATACGGCAGGGGAAAAGTAAAACTGATGTTACGAAATTTTAGCGTCTAAACTGTCTACCAACTAATTGGAATAACTTGCCTGACTCTCACAGATCAAATTTTCCACACAAGAATGATGGAGTGTGAAAATTAGTTTTAATCGTGAAGTCAGTTTACAAAGCTGTGGAAGGGAGAGAGCCGTCATTAAAAATGATTGGCTGATGTCCAACAATATAAGTAATGATAATGTGTGCACTGTGTTGACCATATAAACATCTTTTAACTTGTCTAAAATCGTAATCCAATAGTAAGTACGACTAAATACTTAATTAAAACGATGTAAAGTTGTGGGACACATATTACGTCTATTCAATTTAAAAACTATAAAGAAAAATATTATTTCCGTAAAGAGAAAGATCAGTTATAGGAACGTATTTTAACTTAATATTTATTTTTATGCTATCTACATGCATTTATAATTTAATTACGTTTTCAACTGTGATAGAAAAGACACGATTGCTTACCAGAATTAAAAAATAGACGTACTCCACGATGCAAGATTACTTAAAATTCTTTCATTTAAAACATTCCCATAGAAAAATGTCGACAGGGTCGGGAATATAGCCCAGGATCACCGCTTAGTGTTTGAGCTTTCTCTAAGCTTTCTACTAATCCGTGATCCTGGGTTCATTCCCAGTCCTGCTAATGATTTTAGATACTAATCTGTTAATTCAAAAGCTATAAAGTTGAGCTTGATTGAAAATATTTCTTCTGTTCTTGAATCTTTATCTTATCCAGCATGTCACTATCGCTTTCGTTATTTTTTTTTTGTGTAGGCAGGCTATATATAGGGTAATCCACATAGTGGGAACTCCCCTCTTACAGCATAGGAAAGGGATTTGAAAGGGGGGATGCGGAAGGGTGGAGGAAGGTAGCCAAGGGTAGCTAGGGCCCCCGCGCTATGGTTGAAGGATCCTACCCGGCATTCGCCTAAAGAAATGCAGGACAAACCCTAAAAGAACCTGCATCAGCTAGGTCGGGCATTGGGTACATCGTTACAAACACTCTTTGACACGGAAAAATATTTATCCGGTTCTAATATCGGCCGTTTTAGCATGTATGAAATTTTACTCCCCAGTCCACCCCGCTCCTGGGGGTTGTTGACGCGTCTCACCTCAACAGTGTTTATTTCCAGGTCGCAAAGAACACGTGTACGAAATTTGGTTAAATTTGCTTCACAGGTGTAGATTTGTATGCGGAACAAATAAACATACATACAAACATTCATTAATTTTTATTTATAAGATATATATATATATATATATATATATATATATATATAGATATAGATATAGATATAGATATAGATATAGATATAGATATAGATATAGATATAGATATAGATATAGATATAGATAGATAGATAGATTAAAATAAAATAATATCTCTTAGTTCTACCCAGCTGAGATATCTCGTTTTTCAGAAGCTTACTACGTTTCGTCAGTCGTCCTTGAGATTGAACACAACGATTCCGTTATCCAGTCATGAAGAGCGACTATTAATCATTTTCACCTTGAAGATCCCCACACATAAACTGAGTGTTTCCGGGAAGAAAATTCCGTTAAGATTAAAATTAAAATAAATAAAACGTTTAGATATTATTTTTGACGAATACGTTTTCGAGTGCAACAAAAGCAAACGAATACATATTTTTAGTATAAACTGAATTAAAAATTAAAAATTCAATGAAGAATAACATCACCTGATTTTTAAAATAAAATATATCGTCTGAAGAAATGGTCACTGTATTAGCAAAGTTGGTAGCTCCATTTTTTAGTGACGAAACGTCGTTATATTCACAGATGAACGTTTCACCTAGGAATACTGCAAAAACACTTCATTCGCGTTGAACACGATAATAAATGCCGAAGACCGTGAAATCCTCATATGAACACATATTCAGAATTTTTTGCTAACCTTTTTTTATCCCTTTCTAGAGAAAATTATGAGGAAGTTTACATTTGGAGTTAGCAATTCCATACTATATGTTTATATGTAATTTATCCCCCCCCCGCTACTGTACATGTATCTACTGTACATTTGTGTGAATAATAGAGGTCTAATCTTATAAATAAAAATGAGTGTATGTTTGTATGTATGTATGTATGTATTATGTATTATGTATGTATGTTTATTTGTTCTGCATACAAATCTACACCGGTCAAGCAAATTTAACCAAATTTCGTACACGTTTTCTTTGCCACCAGGAAACAAACACTGTCGGGGTGAGACGCGTCTACCATTCACAAAAGCGGGGGTAGACGGGGGTGGAAATATTTAAACATGCTAAAACTGTCGATATTTCAGTCGAATAAATATTTTTAGGGGTCAAAGATATTGATGGTGTTTCTACCGATGTTATCTTAATATAATTTTCATCCCCTTCCATCTGGGAAAAGGGCAACCTTAGGGTTGGGGTGGAGATGCTTTACAGGAAAATAACGCGAATACAACCGAGATTTGAGTCAAATCGAAGGTTATGGATGTCACTGAGTTCAGTTATGACATTCAACATGGCATTTACCCCTCAGATGCAGGGGTAGCAGGGTGGAAATTATGGAACATGCAAACACGTCAGATATGTGCGTAGAATAAATATTTTTCAGGGTTAATTATATTGATTGTATTTCTACTGATGTTGTTTGTGTATAATATCAACCCCTTTCGGGTTTTGGATGGGTGCACCCTTAAGGGTGGGCGTGAAGTGGCATTACATAAAAATAAAGCAGAAACTATCGAGATTGGAGTCGAATCCGGGGGTTATGGTTGTCACTGAGTTAAATTACGGCATTCAACTTGCTGTTTAAGTCCCCGAAGCGGGAGTGTTTGGGGGTGGATATTTTCACACGTGTTAAACGGTCGATTTTGCGATAATTATTTCCTGGGGTTAGTTACTTTGATAGTATTTATGCCGATGCTGTTTGTGTATAATTTCAAGCCCTCTGAGGGGAACAAGCTTAGAGGTGGGGTGGAGGTACGTTAAATAAAAAAACGCAAAACAACCGAGATTCGAATCAATTCATAGACTATGAATGTCGCTGAGTCTAATTGTGACAACCTGGGTAACGCGACGGGTTTGGGAGGTTGTGGGCTAGGGTAGAAATTTCCAGACAATGTAATCAGTCGATTTTTGCGTGGAATAAATACTTTTTGATTATCGCACGTTTGTGTCATCTTCTAACATGTAAAAACGGCCGAGGTATTTGGTCAATGACTTCAACCCCCTTCAGCATGGGAGGTGAGCACATTTAGGGATAGTGTTCGAGGAGCGTTACATAAAAATAGCGCAAAAGCAACCGAAATTGGAATCATATCGGGGGTTATAGATAAATGATATCTCGGGCAACGCCGGGCACCCAGCTAGTGGTGAATAAATTTATCTATCTATCTACTAAGGAAACAGGACCCGGCAATGGTATAACATGAACTTATAAATAATTAACATTCCCGATTACTCTCATATACGCAACTATTATAAGCCGATCTAAAAACAAATTTTGGATAGCGATTAACTGCCAGAATCCGTAGAAGTGTCGTGTGGTCTATAACTAGCAACGATAATCCACTCGAAAGCAAATTTTAATTTATTTATTTTCATGGTATTAATCCGGTAATTTCTCCAATTTCGCTTTTCCAATCATCCAACACATCCATATTCGCGATCAGAAATTATAGTCACACCTACAACGAATCTACTCAAATTTCTCTTACATTGTTTCAGATGTCTTTAAAATTGCTTGTGACACACTACGCGTGTTTTCGTATTGCCAATCAGAGAAATTATAAATTGGTTGGATCTGCCCTACAGAAAGTTTGTGAATCGGAACTTGATTCGTGCTTTTAATAGATGCTTGCTTTACTCCAGCTTCGGCCATAGTTTAAATTACAAATACAGGACACTAAATATTCTTGGGCGTGTTTTGCGTTTTATCTCTGTTGTTTGGTAATGGAAGCAAAGACGGTGAAAGTGCTCTGTATTAATAATTTGTTTGGTACTCTGGAAGGTTGATGGGCCTGCCGGACGGAGGTAACCGCAAGCCGGATTCTCGGCCACAAAAACCTTGGGCTTAATCTAGCTGAATGCCCCGTAATTATCTAAAGGGTAGAATTTATTCGATCTTGATTATCAGGCAAAACCACGTATTCCACTTCCTGCATCTCCAGTTTCATTCCACCTCCTTATTGTTAGTGCGAGTCGCACTCCTTTTAATTTACCAAGAGTAAATTGTAAACCTGACCTTTGCTCAAAATTTCCTGTTGTAGACAAAGCCTCACCTGTTCCACAAGATACGTTAGATTGAAATCGGTGTTCGGTAAAAATGTTACCTGTCATGTAGACACGTTCTCCGGTCATCTAATGGTCGTTAATATAGTGTATAAATAATATTTTCAAGCCATTGGGAAAAAAAATTATTGGAGTCACGATTAGTTCCTTCTTTTTAATTATGCAAGAAGAAAACTCCCAAGATAATAAATTAACAAGGAATTTAGTTAAAAGTTAGCTTCAAACTGGAGAATTTTTTTCCTAGTATGAGGAATTTGAGGAATTATTAACAGTCACGTAAATTGGGATCACAGAAATAGTTAGTAATGGTGAGGTTATCGAACTGTGAGGCACCCCGATCTTTACAATGGCCATATTTTGAGATTTGTGATGCAATTTTCACGTTTATGTTAAAACTTTTGTACCGAGTGTACTATTATTTAATGCAATATTGTAAGGGTCTTCGTCACCGATTTTTGTCAAAGTGAATGACAACTGTCGATCTTACCCTGACTAGTAGTTACATTAACGGCTTGATTCTGTAAAGGTATTAATAATAATAATCGACAAAGTCCTTGGGCCATTCTCGCGTTCGGTACATTCAATACGCAGATTTTAAAATTTTCTTTACGATATAATTTCCTCTTTCTTTCAATTTTCTTATTTTCATAAGGCTTCATCAATCCGCTCCCTTATCTTGGATTTCTTCTGATACTCTATAAGTTAGATTAATTATTATGTATACAATTTAAAGCATTATAATATTTAATTCAATTATTCTACAAGTAAAGCATAATTGTGCTTTGTCAATTTATCCAAATTAATAATAATCACAATTTGTTATTGATACATAAACTGAAAAGTATTTATTGTCTTAGAAAGCCAATTATCAAATTTATTAAATGAATGTTAGTGTTTTATTCCGCTCAAGGTTTCCATCTCATTTAATTATTATACGTTAACATAAAAACTTAATAACCCCGTTTAAACTCCAAGTATTTAAAATTAAATTTAAGAATAATATTTTACATTCTGTCAGCTTGAATATTAATTAACTCAAATGTCACCACGACAACTCTAAACGCTTCGGATCGTAAATTGAATATACAGACAAGAGATACTTCTGGTTTGATGTGAAATAATAAATAAATAATCTTAAAACTCCTACAATTTAACACATGGAAACATCAGTAAGCAATGATTTTGACTATAATATATACAAAAAATAGATGTTTGTTTCTAAATTTCGCCACTGAATAAAAATCGATGATATAAATATTGTCGAATGTGGAAAGCTGAGTTAGACTATAAAGTCTGTGATCAAAAAGTAAGGTGAAATTTAAAACTCCCGGGTATGAGGAAGGCAGGTAAATTTTTTTCCTAGGTTTTTAGGACTGTCTATAATATTTTCCAAGCGTCTGTTTGTTAAAGGTTTAACTATCTCCGAGTTACACGTGTTTTTGAAACTGACATGTCGACCATGTTTTCTAATAATGAAAAAAGTAAAAGAATGGGAGGCTATGATGGAGGGAACGTAGATAAGCTTTTGAAACTTGACAGTTGTTCTGCGCTCACCGCAGCTGGTGGATGTGATTATGAGAGGCTACGTAAAGTTGTTGTCTCTGATATAGTCCGAGGCAGAATCGTCGTGAGAAAGGGGCCACAATTTGTTAGTGAAGAGTTCATCAAAGCCACACAATTTAGTACGACGGCTTTCCAGCAATCAATCCCGGAGGCCGACGCCTTAGCCAGTGGTCAACCCCTGAATCGACGCCTTGCATTGGTCCTGACTAAAGTCATCACTGCACTTAACCCGTTCTGCCGGCTGTGAGATACGGAGACGTCGGTACGAGAGCTACAGCAATTAACACAACACAGAATAGCAGTACGTATTTGGTACGGGCAGCAGATCTCTTCTATGTAAAAACCACAGGTGCCTGAGATAAGAGTTTTTCATGCTTAACTGTAATAAACGTATATAAAATTTCTTTAATGGTCAATATTTTTTTGATTTAACGTAAAAACCCAGCCCACAAAAATAATTCTTTACAATATGTACTTTAATGGAGGCAGTTGTGCGGAAACATAGACTTGACTGTTTTCTTATCAGTTGCGTCGGAGCGATTTCAGTGCTAGGGATCCTAATTTACAGACGACCAGATTGGAGTGTGATCATGGTTGTTGTTGAGCCAACGGTGATCGGAGCTACGTTGTGATCCCACCTTGACTGACGTTTTTACGCCCCTGTGAAGTAGAGATGATGTAAATAACTGTAAAAGAAAGGAAAAGGTGTCACGTCTATCACAATAATTTTGTTTTCATCAATAATTTTATCATGAACACTATATATATTTCTGTGCTAAATGTTGACAACTTCTATGGAGTAATGAACAGTGAATCATTTATTCTTGGGATGATGATATGTCTACCACAGTTACAGTGACTTCATTGTTTACAACTTGTTAATACAATTTGCTTTGACATGTTATCCATTCTACGTATAAGGAATGGAGCGAATATTCATAAATTCACAGCAATTATAGCATTGGTATTCCAAAGACAGTCAAGTTGTCTGGTTTGTAAAGGAGTACCAATGATATGTCTTAAGAAAGCGTTATTAATCCAAAGACAACGTAGTTTCCTTTAAGCTCCTACTCTTTACTTTCAATTCGGCCTTGAGAAAGTAGAATGACAAATATGAACATTCATTGAATTCTGTTCGGTCGTTTGTAAGTTTAGCCTGTTCAAACTGGCCGACAAACAGCCACGTTAATGTTATTTATATAGACGTAAATGCAGACGTATTACAGAAGTTCGAGATAAATATTTATTGACCAAGTTCGTGTGTGCCAAGGTGAAGGTTAACTTCATTAACTGAAAAACGCTACGGTCTGAATCGATACCAACTTGTAAGAGAACCTTCCACACAAATTTAACCAGAAATGTCAATTTTTATTGCAGGGATTGAAATTTAAAATATTTTCGATGTTTTCTTTTTCAACTGCGATGGCAAGATTTCGTTCCTTGTGACTACATGAATGCCGAATCGCGGTGACTCAACGACCGCCGGATAATAGGTTAAACGTGACTTTGAAAGACCATCATTGCTATACGCGTTAAACAAGAAAAGTTATGGCAGGAATTTTCATATTAAAAGCACTTGTTTGGCACAACAGCGAAACGACGGGACATTTGCATGAGAAAGGCTTTGCCAGAATTGCTATTAAGTCAGTTACTCTAGTTCCTATATTGCCGTAGGTTACCGCGAAATACTTTACAAAATCAATTATGCTTTATCAGAATTAGTTTGGTCCCGATCAGTAGCCAAACGCAACCGTACAATGATATCAGAATGTTCTATGTTTAGTCCATTGGCTCTGTGAATATTCTATAGGCAAATTCTCGGACACGATTGATTATTATCAGGCTTTATAGAACGCAAATCAGACTAGAACTATTCTCCAACTGCGGAATTTAAATACTAATTCCTATTTCACGTGGATTATTGTAATATTAGCGCATTTCCAGAAAATATTATTTTGAAAAAGCTTTTAACTTAGTTCAGACTGCATCACGTGGTTAAAGACTTATTTACAGTCAAAGGTTCCCAAATTTCAGAAATGTTTAATATCCTGGAATCAATAAGTATGAGGAAGCTACTCTTAAAATTTCCAATATTCACGAAATCATTCCAATATATTTTGACAGTTAAAGTAGTGACGTGATAGATAAGGTATTGCGTTACATTAGGGTTTTAATAATATATTTAATGGGCGAGAGCTTGACGAGTTTATTCTCATTTTTCATAACTCCAGGATACCGGATGCATAATCTCCGGACATGGTTGAAAGCCACGGACATTGAGCAACAGGTATCTAAAACCTGGTTGATCGACTATAGGAAAGTTATCTGCTGTGCGACCAGGGTCTTATTGACTGATAAATCTGATAATTGTGCAATATTGTTGCTTCAGGAGCCAATGGGAAGATTATCAGGCCATCGTCCGTCGAGCAGAGAAGAGAAAAAAACACTTGCGGTGATTAAAGCAATTTTCTTACGTCAGAAAAGAGGAAGAAGATTGGCTTGTAACTCGAATTCGACATCTGACGGAGATTCACTGGCGCATCGTTACAGACTGTGACAATCACGAAAGCAGCACCAATCGACCCATGCGTAGACTGTTTTTTTTTGCTTGCGGCTACCAAACACACTTAACTAATGCCCCACCCGTACTTCATTAATATTATAATTGGTATATATTTTTAAACTTTCTGTCCAGACTAGAGGACCCTGAATGTAAATAAGGTCATTCTCCCGACGAGGATTTCAGTTGTTAGAACAACTGCGCACTAAGCGGTGGTCTTGGGTTCGATTCCCAGACCTGTCAAAATTTGTCTATCCTAATATGATAATTCAATGCATAATTGTGCTTTGTCAATCTATCCAAATTAATAATAATCACAATTTGTTATTGATACATAAACTGAAAAGTATTTATTGTTTTAGAAAACCAATTATTAAATGTTTGTTAGTGTTTTATTCCGCTCAAGGTTTCCATGTCATTTAATTATTATACGTTAACATAAAAACTTAATAACCCCGTTTAAACTCCAAGTATTTAAAATTAAATTTAAGAATAATATTTTTCATTCTGTCAGCTTGAATATTAATTAACTCGAACGCCACCACGACAGCTGTAAACGCTTCGGATCGTAAATTGGATATACAGACAGAAAGATACTTCTGGTTTGATGTGAATTAATAAATAAATAATCTTAAAACTCCTACAATTTAACACATGGAAACATCAGTAAGCAATGATTTTGACTATTGTAGCGCGATAGTTTTATTATTGATATATATATATATATATATATATATGTTTCATTTTAATATAATTAGATATTAGCAAGGTTTGAGAGCTTGGTGAGTTGGAATTTGAGCAGGCGCCGCCGAGACGGGGAGATAATCCCTTCAGTCTGGAATTGGACACGTATGATGTGGACCCTCGGAAATTACCTGGACTGTCACACCGTGGGAAACGTCTCTCTGAAAATCCCAGAAATTTGAGTTAACAGGTGACTGCCTGAACCAATGACATTTCTTGGTTCAGGAAAGATCGATCCAAAGATGATCGAGACGATCGATTTTTGACATCCAGCGAGGGGGCTAAAAAGAAAGTATTGACACAGAGGGACAAACCGTCGCCAGCGACGGACGTGATCCCCGACTTGCAGTTTCGAGAGGACCCGGAGAGATCGAGGGTGCCACACGATAAAGGTAACTGCCAAGTATCTCAATCCCTGACGCGCCTGGGGGAATTACCGTAGACCATGTTTAACTGAGATTAAGGGATCAGATTGTTTTGTCAGGCTAACTGAACACTGTATTTTTTTTATTTTTTATTTTTTGTCCATGTTCAGATAATTAATTAATAAATTCTGTAAAATATCCTTTACTTCATCATTTAAAAACCTACCACTACACTATAATATATGCAAATAACAGATGTTTGTACAAAATTCCGTCGAATGAATAAAAATCGATGAAATAAATATTGTCGAAGGTGGAAAGCTGAGTTAGACTATAAAGTATATAATAAAATGAATGACTGAGTAAAAGTTAACAGCGAACTGAAACATGAGATTAATTTCATATGGAGTATTTTAACTACTCTATGCCATACTTTCCACATACAGTTCGGTTAAGGACCTTTGTTTCTCCCCTTTCAGATCACTTAACGTTATATCTGCATTACACAAATTACATATAAAGTTTCATAGCAATATTCCGGTTCTATAGGAGAAATGTATTTTTCCGAATTTACCAAAACCTAATTAGAAATTCTACAACCAGTTCTTCCGCAATCTGATTTTTCATAATTTGTTGTTATTACCTTTTCTATGTATAACTTTCGTTTCTTTCTGAGGATATCAAATGCCGTATATTTCTTCCTGGTATCGTTTAACTGACTCGTTTATGTAACAATTATTTTACCCCTTTAAATAGATATAATTGCAGACTTTATTATACAGTGACCTTCCTTCGCGAATGAGGATAGTGATGCGCGTTTCAGATTTGGTAGTTGTGGAAGACGATTGGGTTTTCTGCAGAGGAAGGTGACGTCGCGCGGCGAATAATTTATCGTCTGGTGATGGAGGGGAAGGGAAGCAGGCACAGCGACGTTGGATTTTATTCAAAAGAGTGAATTGGTGACATCGGTTGCTCCCTACATTCAGGGGTTCCCTTTGTGTGTTCCTAATATGGAAAATTTCGTGTGCACTAGAATAATAAATACAAACGACCGGATGGACGAGGAAACACCCCGATTTTACTTACCTGATCACTAAAGGACGAAAATTGGAGTCACTGAAATTCGTTCTATCCCTACCATAGCAAACCAAAGTTGAAATTCACTTTTAACTAATTTTGCACATTAATCATTTGAAAAAAACTTCTTTACAATTTATGGGACCACCTCCATTCTTATCTATAACACACAAAATAATAATGACTGAAGTCTCGCCCTACATCCACCTGAGTTTCATCACACCCACTTCTTGTAGCCTGTTTCTTGAAGGCAAAAAGCAGAATCCAGCAAATTTTCCGTCCCTTGTCCACCAACTACATCCTCTTCACTTTTTCATTGTTGATCATTTTCATCATATCGCTTAATTAGTCGTAAAGCTTTGTCACTCTTTTCATCCTAGTGATTATACTTGAATGAATTTCACTTTTCAGTTGCGCGTACCAATTGATATGCGGACCGTGACTAAGCATTACGGTATGTCGGTACAACAGTCCAACCACTGGCTGTGCAATTTATTTTGGTCAATGGGCCTAAATTCAAGGCGACACAGTGAAAAGGAAAAGTAGCGCCGACGGAGAAGAAAGTAAAATATACGGTTATTGCTTTAATCATAAATTACTTTCGCCTTCTTTGGAATACGGAAAGGGGCGGTTTCGATAAAAGGCAACGGACTGTCGCGATAAAGTGGTGTAATCGGAAATTGAAGCGACAGAAAAGGGACGTGCTACACCTCGAAATTTTCACGCATTTTAAATAAGGAAATGAGTTGCAGAAAAGTATCAAATAACATCTCACACAAAAACCAAATGTTTGAAGAAAATAATCTACTTCAAAACCTCGTACAACATAAAATACATAAAATTACGGCACATTTTAATTTATTTCTTTGTTTCTTTAAACACTGAAATATTTCACGGAAAAATACTTTGAGCAAAATATTACTTTATGGATACACTTGTGTCGTCTTTTGGACTTGGATGGTTTGGATATTTTATTTATTTAACGTAGCGTGCAATTGTACGGATATTCATTGTGAGATCTATTTAAATCCCAGATGGGGGGAAACGGGGGAAATACATAATTAATTAACAAAGCCGACTAGTATTTGGAGAAGCTATCACAAACTTTCTCATAAATAATTAACAACTGTTGAGGTTAATTAGTAAAGTTAAATTTAGTTAAACCAATACAGTCTTCAAATATTTTATTGCGCAATGAAATTAGATCAGGAGCTTTTGGCATCTGTAATGGAGAACATCACTATTATATATACAAAATACCAATTTACAAAACACAGTATTTTTTTTTCATTAGTCTGAACAAATTTAATTATTCATTATTCAAACTCGCCATATTAAACCGCCTTATCATATAGAAATAAAACACTTACATTTTATTAATTTACAGCCAAACAATAACTTGTAACTTTTTCAATATATAATAAATATATTTGAAGACTGTATTGGTTTAACTAAATTTAACTTTACTAATTAACCTCAACAGTTGTTAATTATTTATGAGAAAGTTTGTGATAGCTTCTCCAAATACTAGTCGGCTTTGTTCATTAAGTATGTATTTCCCCGTTTTCCCCCATCTAGGATTTAAATAGATCTCACAATTGTTTTATTAAATTTTAATTTATTAAGTTATCACAAACTTAAAATCATATCTAGGAGACAAAAAACGTACGAAGGTAAATTCTCATTTTTAAATATTCCAGTAAGCGAATAGAACCAATTAGATGCTGCAGCGTTTGAAGAAATTCTGTCATGTTTCGATTTGTGAACCGAAGTGGATATTTTGTTTTCTTTCTTAATTCTCATTTTTCAAACCTTACTCTTAAACAAATAATAATAATATTTGAGTCAAGTATCGAAGATATTATATGCATAATATATATAATGAATCCCATTCGCAGTACATTATATTCACTCCTTATTAGAAAAAAACAGCGCTACTTCTAAAATGCAACACGCAAAACACCTATGATTCAGAGGATTTGTTAGACTCCGATTGGCTATTAAATGAAATATCTATTCCGAATACAAGGCGTCTAACGAGTAATGCATTTACGCACAATTTACCTTTCTTCTTTAAGATTCAGATAATAAATATTTGAAAAATTCTAAATTTAACTTCGAAAATAACAAGTCAGCTATTTGCGACTCTGTAACTTATCAATATATTAAAGTGCTAACAATTTAACTCTCTCCCAACAGATTGTTTCCTTAGCTGCGTGGTTAAAGGAAGCTTGTAGATTGTCTCCAGGTTCAATGCGTATCATATAATAATTTGTTTCAAAGTGAAACATATTGAAAAAAAAACATTATTGTGTGTTACAAAGGTCATGTGTTTTGTTACATTAACTGACAATATTAGAGTGAAATATTTTAATTCCATTTGTTTAACTAAAAACACTTAAGTCGTCAATTGTAACTATAACCGACAAAAAAGGTTTTATCATTCACAGAAAACTGAAAATTATTTTTTTGAATGAATAGGTGTCATATCGCCGAGAACACACATTTAGAAATTGATAGTGAATATCAATCTGTAAATGGGTCGTTAATTAATTTTTTTTCTAATAAGTAATACTGTTCCGGTAAGAATTTTTAATACTAACACGCATTTCGAGGAACCACTGAAGGAATTATCTGAAGTACCAACGTCGTGCAAATTAGATTTTCGAAATATACATAGAATCTGTACGTTTCTTATTTAAATTTGTATTCTATTACTAATAACAGCACTCAAGCATACAACTGGAATAGTTTAGTGGTTAAGACTTCGGCCTCCTGTTCTCTTGAACTATATAGCTTCAAATATAACTGAAACTAGGAGAATTCATGTGGAGATACGGAAATGAAGTTTGTAAAGGTCGATTCCTAAGGAGTGGGCCATGAAAAGTGAAATGAATATTTCGAGATGGACTAACTGTGCAGTTAATCGTTTTATTACCGTTCTTAAAGAATGTTATTGTACGTATAGTGTTTTTATAATGTCAGGCTATAATAAACTGTTTCATCAGTACCTTTTGAGAGAGATTAATAAATCTTGTACGTACTGCTCTTCGGCTTTAAAGATAATAAATTAATGGTCATTATCTCACTAGACACGCAATAGTTAAGAAATCAAGTTTTTTAAAAAGTTTTTGTGGTGAATGGCACATATATTAGCTTCAATTGTTCTTAGTCTCGGTAGTAATTAACTAGCCACTACATAAATTTTCACTAAGCAACCAATAAATATTTTGCGTTTGAAATAAATGAAAATTACTTTCCGGGAATGACTACTGAAATAAAATAAAATTTATATGGGAATGTATGAATATGAAATACGTTTATAATTTTTCAAAAATAAATAATAAAATAAAAGTAACCTTTCATTCAATAACATTCAGCATGCAGTATATCACTGTGATTAAAAAGTAAGGTGAAATTGTCATTTAAAACTCCCGGGTATTAGGAAGGCAGGTAATTTTTCCACTAGGTTGGTAGGACTGTCTATAATATTTGCCAAGCGTCTGTTTGTTAAAAGGTTTAATTATCTCCGAGTTACACGTGTTTTTGTAAACAACCAAAAGTGAATTTTTCGATTTTTGCAATGGGTGATTTTGTTGAGCACAGAACTTGCATCAAATTTTGTTTGCGGAACGAATATTCTTGTGCGGACACATGGAAAATGTTGCGGAAGGCTTTTGGTGATCAAACTATGGCACAAAAAAACGTTTATAAGAGTTCAACGAGTTCAAAGAGGACCGAGAACGCGTTGAAGACGAACCGCGCTCTGGACGACCATCAACGTCTACCGACGAGGGTCACGTCCAAAAAATCAAAGATATGGTGCTTGAAAATCGTCGATGGACAATTAGAGATCTCGCTGATAGTGTTGGAATATCATTTGGCTCAGCCCAAACCATTTTGAAGAATGTTTTGTGTCTCAAACGCGTCAAGTCTCGATTGGTGCCAAAATCGCTCAATTTTTTGGAAAAAAAAGCGTCGCGTTGATGTGTGTGAAACTTTGCTGTCTGACTATCAGGACCACTTAAAATACATCATTACTGGAGACGAGACTTGGATTTACGCATACGACCCTGAAACCACCGACCAATCCAGCGAATATCGTGAAAAAGGTGAAGCAAGACCGAAAAGACGACGGCAAAGTCGATCGAAAATCAAGGTCATGTTGACAGTTTTCTTTGATTATCGTGGTGTGGTGCACTATGAATTCCTCCCGCCGGGCCAAACTCAACAAAGAATATTATTTGAGCGTTATGCGTCGTTTGCGTGAAGCTATTCGTCTGAAACGGCCGGAATTATGGGCGAACATCTCTTGGTTCCTTCATCATGATAATGCACCATGTCATACTGCATTGGTTCTTCGCAACATTTTTGCCAAAAACTCGACTCATATCGTTCCGCAACCACCGTATTCGCCTGATTTGGCTCAGTGGGACTTCAGGCTATTCAGCAAACTCAAAAGGCCAATGCGGGGACGCCGTTTTGACACGATTGAGGAGATAAAAACCGAATCGAAGAAGGTCTTGAAGGCTATACCGGAAAAAGACTATTCCGACTGTTTCGAGGACTGGAAAAAACGTTGGAAAAAGTGCGTTTTATCGGACAGGGATTACTTTGAAGGGGATGAAATTGATTTGGAGAATTTATATTTTATAAATAAATTCACCTTACTTTTGTTCCCAGTGGGAGATTACTACCCTGGAGAAAAAAACACATTAACGTGAAATAAGTGAATGCATATTTGCGTATTTAATCATCAGATTTGATTTCCTGAATTTTCATAACTTGCCTTCCTTAATTTCAATGAAGCAATTTAAGCCATAGTTGCGCCTAGTAGGCGTCGATATTTTCACGATAGTAGAAGAAATTTGTGGCCGCGAGTCAACCGCTGCTTTTCTGCTTGTAGACATTACCTGCCTCTCTTGAAAACAAAAGAGAAATTGAGATTGAAACTGTACGAACGGCGTAGATTTACCTCAGGCGCTACAGACGCCCCGGATTGATCTTTGTACTTTCGTGTAAATAACAAATATTTTCTCCGAGAAGAGGACACGTGTTTGTGAATAACAACAATCGAGAGAGTTGGAGGATTCATAGGACAGCTGTGTCAACAACGTCACCTAGAGATGGAAGTTGTTGGTAAGGGCAACTTCATCACCGAAGGATTACGAGGCAAATCCCCGCCTCAATATAGAGGCCTCCGGAATCGCTATATTAAATACGCCACCAGACTACCACCCACAACTTCACAAATACAAAATTTCACTCTGCCTTTTACTCCGCGGTTTTATTACAGCACCAACAACGTTTCAAATAATTATATCCATTCCGATTACAAGACTGCTGATTTGTTTTGTGTGTATACAGAAAAATGCGGTTGTATTTCGATGAAAAAAATACAAAGATATAAAGCAAAATCCCCTGTGGAATATTGCGATGCCGCAAAAATGTCTAAATTAAAACAATATTTTTATGTGATGCGCTGAAACTTCTTTTTGTATTCATAGTTGTCTACATTTTGGAACACGAGTTCCAGTATTACACTCATTAAACGTATTTCCTGGTTTGATATTTTTTTAAAACCTTAATCCTACATCTGGATATATCATTCTTCGAGATTATGAACGTAATATACCAAATGCTGAAATGTATTTCCATATTAATGTCGATAATGGAAATTGTGGTTTGGTATTCAGAGATATTTTCCGTCTAAAATGCAAATGTTGTTTCACACATAAAAAAATTGCATGAATATGATTTTATTTGAAAATAAATATATGCTCTTCCTTGTTTTCATTCTAATTTTTCTATGTTTGTGTGGATACACATCCAGTTTCCTCAATTAATAGGAAGGAACTTCAAATATTTAATAATTTATTTTTTGTATCTAATTAACAGAATTGTGTTGCTGAACCATAAGAAATTCAAAATAATACGCAACATATTTATTGACCATAACTACTGTGATTATATTATATGTAAGGGTCACCGATGCCCACAAAAGACTGGCATTTCATCAAACATGTATTCATGTATTATGATAAAAATAACCTCCATTGAACTGGGAATCGAACCCAGGACATCGATTCCCGAGATTTTTCTATCCTTAATCCGTTACTTCAGTCTCACACAATTTAGTTCTGAGCTACTATTGAAAGAAGTAAATCATTTCTTGAACTAAAACTTTATTTTATATAGAAATAATTACAGACGTGGACGTTATCAACCCGGAAACAATGAATATAAAATGGCTAATCTGTCTAATAAATAAAATATTTCTGTCGGATAAATATTTTTCGGGGTCAGTGAGATTCATAGTGTTTTCTCACTATGTTGGTTTTACACATTTCTGAATTAGAGGAAACTACCCTTCAGGGTGGGGTTGGAGGGGCGTTACACAAAAATTACATGAAAACAACCGAGATTGAATTCAAATCGGGCATTATGGATGTCGCTGAAAATTAATTATGGCATTCAGTTTGTCGTATAACCCCCGGGGACGGGACTGGTAATTTTCAAACAGGTTCAACGGCCGAACTATAGGTCGAAAGAAAATTTTTCTGCGAAAACAACCGAGATTGAAGTCAAATCCGGCATTATGGATGTCTCTGAGATTAATTATGACATTAAGTTTGTCGTATAACTCCCGGGGGTAGGGGTGAAAATTTTCAAACAGGTTCAACGGCCGATCTTTACGTCGAAAGAAAATTTTTCTGCGAAAACAACCCAGATTGACGTCAAATCCGGCGTCATGGATGTCGCTGAGTTAAATTATGACATTCAATTTGTAGTATAACCTCCAGGGACGGGGGTGGAAATTTTCAAACATGTTCAACGGCCGATCTTCTCGTCGAAAGAAACTTTTTCTCTGTCAATTATATAGATAGCGAGTCTCCAAATATTTTTGTGTATAATTTCTACTCCTTTCCGTATGGGAGGGGAGAACCTTTAGGAATGGGGGTGGAGGGTCGTTACATAAAAATAACCCAAAAAAAACGAGATAGTAATCCTATCCTGGTATATGGATGTCGCTGAGTTTAATTATGACAACCCGGGAAACGCGGAGCACCCAAATAAATCGGGCGTGAGAAAGAGCCGATTTTATGCTAATGTTATAATAAGTGAGAATTTGAAGTATTTTAGCCCGTTTAAAAAAGAAATAACATAGAGGTTATTATTGAATATTTTAGAGAAAGCGTCAGGAATCGAAAGCGGTTTTACACCAGGCGACCACAAACCGGAAAATAGGATCAGAAAGATAATCAATCACAATACTATATGATTTGAAATTTCCTGTAAATTGAATTAAGATATTGATAACTATTTTAATGTCTGTGCACAGATCTATGAGCTCACAATCCACTATGAAAGGAAGTTTTCAAAGTAACCATTGGACAGGAAATAATTTATCGAATTTCATTAAAAAAAATTTTTTTTAATTTTCATATTAACCGTGTTTTTAAAGATTAATTTCTAATTTCAGGCTAATATAAAATGAGAAAAATTATACTGATGATTGTTCACTACAGAGATCGACAATTTTATATGCCTTTATTATTTTACTACGACTACAATCTTCATTTATTTCATCGATAAAAGCCACGAGAATCATATTCCCGATAAATACCTCCAAAACTGTTAAATTCCTTTTTTAAAATCGTTGTTACTCAATGGCACTTGACGCGGTTTTTGTTTCATAAAGTAATGTAAGATTAAAAAAATCGTATTTTCGTTTCATCTTACTTTCCATCTATACAAATTCCAACGGTGCCATATTTCAAGACGTGTTGCGAGTTTAAAAGCTTAAAATACCGGTTCTTCCATATCTGTGATGTAGAATGTGATTTTTGACAAATGTTTGTGTTTTCCAGTATGTTCAACCAAAATATAAAATATTCAATTTTTAAATTCATGATGTCATCTTAGTTGTAAATAGAATGTAATCTTACACATCAGCTTATATATATATATATATATATATATATATATATATAATTATTGTAATACTTAACCAAATTTATCGATTAATTTGGTCCACGTTATGGGGCCAATTTGTAATAATTAACAATGTGAGGTTATTTAATAATCAAAATGATACGCTTTATTTAAATGAAAAAGTTCAAAAATTAACAAACAAAATAATTTATTTTCCTTTAGTGGCTTTCAATGGTAAAAGACAATTACAAACAAAATTTGAGATCTGTTCTCTCAGGGCCTTTACAGGGTTTGATGATTTACAGTGAATATTATTGAATGATCTGATTAACAATACAAATAAAAATTTACTTGAAAATAATGTGCTTAAATGAAACAAAAACTACAAGAAAAACGAACGAAATCTGACATTAACCTTCTAGTTAGCGTTTACAGATTTTTATTAAGGTTTTTGTTACTTACGCATTGTCCGGCTGGTACCAGCATTCTTTTAGCGCTTCAAATAGCGCACTATATTGCAAAATCTTTACACAGATTCTAAGTTTCTCTCACAGATTCTACACTTATGGAGTTTCTAGGCTCCCAGGAACTCGGATGATCCTCTCCAAATTGGTCAGCTATCTGACGACTGCTTGCTTACAGGAATCTTACGAGTTGCATATTTTTTAAAGTCTTTTAAATATTTATTTTAAAATGTCTATCCTTTCGTGGCTCCTCTTAGATATCGACTTCTCTATTTCGCTCCTCGAATTAGACTTTTGACTCGCTCCTCGCTGCTGACTGCCAACTGACTATGCTTTAGCGCGCGTAAACGCCATTCCGCGCTCTCAATAATAGGAACAGAGCTCACCGTTCATTGTCGCTCTACTCGCTCTCGCTATAATACAAACTGTTCGCTAACAATTCAAATTTATTTAAAAACAATTAATTGGCATTACAATAGATTGTAATAATTAAAGGGCAATTAATAATTAAAAACATTGTTGACTTGAATTGTTATCGGCAAACAGCCACAAATCACACAGAAGAATGGCAGGTCGAAAAGAATTGTAGGACTTTTGGCGCGTTAAGAGAGCATATAAGGCAGTTGGCGATCAGGAACGGCAAAAAGCGGTCGTAATAAAAATAGACGAGACGTTTTTCAAATGTAAAGTTGTACAGCATTCACCCAGATAGCGCTGCAGAAAGAATTCTGAGAGTTCCAGTTTACGCCAAATAATTTTAAAAAGTCGACGTGGAAGAATTATCCCGAATTACCGCAAATTGGCATAACTGCGGACGACTGTCGATATCTAAGAGCAGCCACGAAAGGATAGACATTTTAAAATAAATCTTTACTGAGTTATTTTCCAGTTTCAATCCAAACCGATAAGTAAATCGGTAAAAGACTATAAAAAATCTGCAACTCGTAAGATTCGTGTAAGCAAGATATAGCCAACACTTGCTAATCCACAGTGAAGTGTAAATTCAGTGAAAGAATGGCATGTTTTTTAAAAAAAATTCAGTCTCTGTAAGTGTGTTGCTGAAAGAGTTAAATTGCCCAGGTACCAGAAAAAAACTTTAAGTCATATTTCATTTAAATTATTATTTTGAACGATAGATTAAAGATAAAATCGTCAGATTTTGATTCCATTTTTTTAATATTGTAAGTACTAATTTGTAATTAATTCATAAAAGTGTAATCGTCACAGAAATTTGATTGTTTTTTAAAAAATGAGTAATACCTATCTTTATTTAAAGTCCCAGATAAAGACCCCGAGATTAAGAGTAAAAGTTTTGTTTGTACGTAATAAATGTTGTAAAATGTCATCGAATATTTATTTGTAACTAGCTGGGTGCCCGGCGTTGCTCGTTTACTTATTTATATAAACTCGAAAAAGTATTTAATTGAATACTTAAATATATTCCTTGAGTATTTCAGGATATAATTGTCAATTGTCACTCAGTCTTCATACATTACGAAATATTACATTGATGAAATTGTTAGCTAGACTCACAACTAATATAACACGAAAATTAACTTACATTTTCCGCAAGGATGGTAAAGTAATTCGTATTCTTCTTTATTACCATTCGATGGAGTATTGCTGTATAAAATTATACTTTTTATTTAAAGAACATATTTCTGCTTTATTTCATTCCTAATAAAGGAAATATTTCCTTTGTTCGTTGCGTAGTAACGTCTCTCTCTCGCGTGACGTCATTGTCTCTTGGCGCGCAGTAATTTAATATTTAATGATCACGGGTTTTAATTATAATTCTTTCCACATGTATGCTAGGCGTTTCTCACCCTCACAGTACCGTTTCTCGTATTTTGAAGAATATGTGTACCAATTTTTGTTGCATTCTGTCCACGCGATAAAATTTGTATAAAGAACAACGTAAATACATACATACATACATACATACAAATATACATCCTTTTTTATTATATAGACTAGCTGGGTGCCCGGCGTTGCCCGAGATGTGCCGATACACTCCAATTTCGGTTGCTTTTGCGCTATTTTTATGTAACGCTCCTCGAACATACCCGTATAAGACAATTTTATATAATATATATAGATAGATAGATATACATACACTATTTAAAACAATTATTAAATTTGTAGACATATAATTTTTCCATCTAAAATTAAACTATCTGGTGGTTTTAGCAATCTGCAGTTGGTAGAATTGTATAAAATTAATGCAAAACATTACGAAATACGCTGTCTTCAATAAAAAAATATCAATTTTGAACATTTAAGTATTGTTTTTATCATAATTCTATGTATCTTCCAGTGCGTATTGCAAGATATAATTGGGAAACATATTGGTCCCTGATCCCGTTAAATATTCCACGTCAAAAGTCAAGTTATTTAAAAGAAAATTAATGCCATGGATTGTATAACCTTTCCTAATAAATTATATTTATCACTCGATGTGGTATTGGTAGATTTAATTATACTTATTATTCAATCAAAATATTTTTGCTCAGCTTCATTTCTCAGAAATTGAACATCTATAACGTCGTTCCCAAAAATGGAAAACAAATATTGTTATCCTAACCTCAATTTTTTGTTTCACGACACAAATTGCACGCAATAATTTGTTTACATTTATACAAATTTATAGAAATACGTTGGGTAAAGTATAATTAATTGTACTTTTAATTCAATTTAAATGTTCATATTTCTGTACATACCTTTGACTGATAGTGCATTAATTGAATAACAACCATAAAAACTTTCGGAGTTCCGTACGTCATTTTCAATACTTTTATAGTTACAAACATATAATTCAGCAGTCGTACCTTAGACAAATCTTATTATCTTCTGAAATATTATACAGGATACAATAGTACGTTATATTATGAAATTTTATAAATCCCGACGGACACACATTTGAATGTATTATAAGGCGCCATATTGGCTTTATCAAAGATAGCGGGATAATTAACTATTCCAAATTAACTTTGCGCAAGGATGGTAAAGTGTTTCGTATTGTTTTTTATTACTATTCGATGGAGTAATACTGGAAAAAATTTTACTTTTTATTCAATCAAAATATTTCTGCTTTATTTCATTACGAAATACAGAAGTATATTTAGGATGCGTCAATGTCTTGAAAACTTATGACGTCATCGTCTCGCGCAGTAATTTAACACTAATTCGTAACTTATTTCAATTATAATTATTTCCACATTTATTCTAGGGGTTTCTCACCCCCACAGTACCGGTTCTCGATTTTGGCAGAATATATATACCAATTTTTGTTTAATTCTGTCCACGCGATAAAATTTGTATAAAGAACAACGTAAATACATACATACATACATACATACATACATACATACATACAAATATACATCCTTTTCTATTATATAGATTTGAAATCTGTGTGTATCGAATAAATTAATTGTTTGGTCAGTTTAAATAAATTTATGTTCCTTTCATTTAAAAATTTCCATTATATAAATAGGTTCATTAACGTGGGCATTATTATTTCATTTTAAATTGTTTCATTCTTTAATTTTGAGCATTACATTATTTGGCGTCACCAACGTGTGGCTAATTATTATTTTATCATTCTTTCATTGTATATATTACATTTTTGGCACCTCAACGTGAGGCATATTAATTGTTTTCATAGTTATATATTACAATACGTAATTTGTAAGAAGTGTGTAACTGTTGATTGCGTTTACTAAGTTATGAAATTCTTTTATCTACGTATGAAAGTAATTATCAGCGAACAATAGAGCATAATAATCCCTTGTTGGGAATCAGGTGCAGACGAGATGGGAGAGGCAGATGTAAATAGCCACGCTCCACACAATCGATTCATGAAAATGGCACCTAATCGATGGCTCCATTGTGTCGTGGTCTTTCTTCCGCGGAGAACTGCAGTGATGATCGAAGACTGTACAAAGACTGCGGAACCATTTGGCTGAGAATTCAGATTCACTAGGGCTGAAGGTTTCCCGATATACGGGGAGATTCTTTGCCTTCCTAGACTCACAAGAAGCATGTGTGCTTATATGTCAAATATTCCCAACACAAATATAGACATATATCATGCAATTAACACCGTACGAAGGTGTTAGAAAAATCTAAATAATGTTCTGTAATATTTCAATTATATTTATATGTACATTTGTTTTCTCTGTATTTACGAACCCTATTAACAACTAATGACAAACGAATGCTATATATATTAAAAATGAAGATGAACATGGCTTTCCCCCCGTTTTGAAAACAGTTACGCCTCGGACAACAATTATTCTAATCGTACCCGTGTGCAATGCATTCTTGTCGCACATGAATTCCGGTGACGCTTACCCAATCTCATTCATAAAAGATACCTAGGAACGTATTCATGATAAGCAGTTTAATGTTGACTTTTCTGATTTAAGTAGATCCAGTATACAGAGTCTGGCTTGAATAAATTTTCTTAAGGAATCTATTGACTAAATTATTATACGTTCAAGTATTTTAGAATAATTCAGGGTGGAGCATTTTAAGTAAAAATTTACTTTCGAAAACGACTCATCGTAAATATATATTTGATTGGAGCCTGTTTTTGTTTACATAAAATATAATTTTTTATTCAAAAAATTCAGCTATTAAACAACAACGTTTCGGTCCCTATTGTACCTTCTTCAGGCTGTGACTTGACTACGATGTTCATGTCATATTCAGTTTGATGTTCTGTAACCGTTGTGACCAAACGTGTTTTCTTTATAGCCAGACTGAGAAAACATATCTCATTTCAAGTTACACTGATTTTACTACATAACGAATCAGCTATGACACAACCTGAAGAAGGTAAAAACAGGTACCGAAACGTTGTGGTTTAACCTAAATTTTTTTAACTGTCTGTTATCGACGTAAATAACATTTTACTTGTGACGGATCTTTTTAACGTCAGGAATTAATTTGATGATATACCACAAAAATTCATATTCAGCGTTTTCGTACTTTAATATTAGCAGCGATATGGAATTTCTTTGTTATCTTTGAGTTTCTCGTTAGTTCCGTTGTTGTTGTTTGGCAACGCTACAAGTTTTCTCATTTCAAGTTACACTGATTTTAATACAAACGAATCAGCCATGACACAACCTGAAGAAGGTACAAATACGTACCGAAACGTTGTGGTTTAACCTAAATTTTTTTAACTGTCTGTTATCGTCTAAATAACATTTTACTTGTGACGGATCTTTTTAACGTCAGGAATTAATTTGATGATATACCACAAAAATTCATATTCAGCGATTTTGTACTTTAATATTAGCAGCGATATTGAATTTCTTTGTTATCTTTGGGTTTCTCGTTAGTGCCGTTGTTGTCAATCAAGTTACACTGATTTTACTACATGACGAATCAGCCCGACACAACCTGAAGAAGGTACATATAGGTACCGAAACGTTGTGGTTTAACCTAAATTTTTTAATAAACTGTCTGTTATCGTCGTAAATAACATTTTACTTGTGACGGATCTTTTTAACGTCACGAATTAATTTTATGATATACCACAAAAATTCTTATTCAGCGTTTTCGTACTTTAATATTAGCAGCGATATTGAATTTCTTTGTTATCTTTGGGTTTCTCGTTAGTTCCGTGGTTGTCGTTATAGCAACGCTACAAATTTTCTCATTTCAAGTTACACTGATTTTACTACATAACGAATCAGCCACGACACAGCCTGAAGAAGATACAAATAGGTACCGAAACGTTGTGGTTTAACCTAAATTTTTTAATAAACTGTCTGTTATCGTCGTAAATAACATTTTACGTCACGAATTAATTTTATGATATACCACAAAAATTCATATAAAGCGTTTTTGTACTTTAATATTAGCAGCGATATGGAATTTCTTTGTTATCTTTGGGTTTATCGTTAGTTCCGTTGTTGTTATAGCCACGCTACAAGTTTTGAGAATCACGTATCTGAAGTGAGAAGAATGTAAATTGTATATGAATCCTAGACTAAATTCCGTATTGAAAGTTCATAATAATTATGTTTCTTACTTACTAGATACTATTAACGTTAATAACATTCAGAGAGAGGAAAATCTCCAAATATTTGTTAGTGTTAATCTTTCATATGAATGTAAATGTACTATCGGAATGTAGTACTACAAGGCGGTCAGTGCATGTTGAATCCTTGTACTGTTCGTGACGTCATCACTTCTCGAATTCACAACATATACGGCATACAAAGGATACAACTCGCCAAGACAAGTGTCATACAACAAAACAAACCTTAAAGTCAGTTATTTTATCATTTTCATGTATCTTGGCAAAGAGACATTTTTATTTATATCCCACGCTCCTGAGGGTGAACATTTTATTCTGGGACTTTGATGTGTTTAAGAGAAATGAGAGAAGACTGTATGTTGACTGTTTTTTATTTTTGCTTAACCTACTAGAATTGTTATGCGATGTAATATTTTTGGAATACTGGTTGCATAAATATACGATATAGTTCAATATGCGACGAGGCTTTAATGCATTTCTTAGGTGGTCACTTTAATGGTAAAACTCGTCCCATATATAATGGGACAGTAGTAGCAATAATTTAAAGAATATAAATAAAAATTTCCCATGTGACCCCAAGTGCATGTATTCCTAATAGTGTCCATATAAATTACTGCGTATTGGAAACAAAACACTGAGGAGATAATATGTATAAGAAATGAATTAAACTTGTCTTCGTTCAATTGTTTTATCAGAATATTTTTTTATAAAACCTAAAACGTTTTAATTATATATGACAAGATTATATTTGCTGTAATTTTTAAATATAAGGTTTATTGAGGGACGCTTGTGTTTGTCATCCGAACAGTAACGCATCTTACTTCATACTTAGGAATGGAGATCGATGTTTTAATGAAATAAGCTCGGATAGTGCATTAAGAATGCGACACATGTCGGAGATTCATTTGTGCCGTCCGTGCGTGTTTCTGGAACACGACTTGCCTCGTTCTAATTTAACTTTGTAATGCGCCAGAGGTAGCCGCTGTTTTTACTTGTGTTACGCCACTTTCATTTCCTATTTACTTCCTCTATTATGCGCAGCAAGGGAAACACTCGTACTAATATCCTTTTCACATATTCGTGCATCAAAAATATGTAACGAGGATTGTATGACAATAGGATTATCAATCAAATGTTAAATATCTCAGGAAATAAAAGTTTGTAAATTTTTGTAATGGAGACTGGAAATACTATTAATACTCTCTCAATGGAAACGGACAGCTAGGTCGACTAAATCTTTCTCAAACTTACGAATAATAGTTTGGATTTTTTTCCCCCGTAAAAGTGAAGTGTCGGCTCGAAGTTTAACAGATGTCAGTGTGAAATGCAGTGTTTTTTTCCCTTCTCTGCTATTTCACACTTAAAAGTGAGACATTTCTTGTATTGAAGAATCTCTAATGTAGTTACATTAGTCCTTATAATAATTATTCTCATTAATTTGGCACTAAAATGTTAAAATTATTCATAACTCTGTTTTCCTGCTGTACATAATAATAGTAAGTTTGCTACACTGCCATATGCAACACATGTGTTTATGTAATCGTTTTCTTTCAGTCATTTTCCTGTCCGAAGATATTGACTGTAACAGTGAT
Source organism: Zhengitettix transpicula (assembly GCA_037074705.1). Lineage (NCBI taxonomy): Eukaryota > Metazoa > Arthropoda > Insecta > Orthoptera > Tetrigidae > Zhengitettix > Zhengitettix transpicula. The sequence continues at coordinate 8,445,307 of CM073595.1, forward strand.
TAAAACCCAATTTTCTAATCTACTGTAATCCACATTTGTTGTGATTTTTACGCCTTGCGCTTTAAAGTAACAATCAATTAACGATGACACGGTGTTACTATTAACATAATATGGTTTTTAGCATAAAATGCAATAAATAGCTATAATAATATGCTCAGTTCAAACATATTTAACTTTTATATATTTCGTAATAAATTTCACTTTTAATTGATTTTATTTATAAATTGAAATTTAAATTAAAAATTATCTGATTGTCGACATATAGTATTTTTAAAATCAATTATCTACACAATGGCAATCGTGCAATGTTAAATATATAACATGATGTAATATATCATACCTGCTGAAACTCGGAGATTGAAATAAGATGGATGTCAATAAATTTTAGTTGGAGCTAAGGTACGGAAATAATTAAACTGAATAGGATCAGGTCGGGGTAAAACCAAGACCCATCTCTTCTTCAGAGTCGAGAGGAAGACTTCTAGGATAGGAAAATAGGAAAGTCGATAACGTGGGGTGCTTGGGATCTATAGTAACGTCCAGAGACATGGACAAAAATCAGAAAGCGCTGTGAAGTTAAATATATAGTTTAATATTAATATGAGCAGAGAGCCCTCAGGAGCTCTTACAACCCCAAAGACGGTAGTAGCGACACTAATTTTGAAAGTGGCTCCAGAGACCCGAGAGAAAAAAACCCCAAGTGCCGAACCAGGCGAGGAACCAATAAAAATCTCCATATCAGCCCATACGTAGTGGGGCCCCTCAAAACCGGTTACCACAAGGTTTCTACATTGTTGGCATTGTAATCTGAACAGACTGAAAATATGTTAACGTATTATCTCAATTTGAGATGCACACATTCTCCCGGGGCCCAAGTGAATAGAATTTTTTCACGGCAGTGCGGTATAGACCGAAATAAGAAAGAAAATTAATAAATCTATATATTAATGAGCATAAACTATATTCTGGAACTCCAATGTTGGTTACTGAATCGGAATAGTTTGTGACAATTGAATTTAATGCTTGAGAAATAAAAGATAATCATGAAAATGGCAACATTTCGCTCATTGCTCATTACGATATTATTCATACCTGAGTTCGTCGGCGTCACTTCGCAGTTACTTCGTCGTTGATGGCCGTAATTATGTGAAATATTCCGTTTCAGACACTGACTGCTTTAATCTTTACTCTTTATCTCCTACTTCTATTCACTCTATGATGACTAGCTTTCGTCTCATCTGTGTTCCTGACAATTATTACCTATTTTCCCTTCCCAAAATGCCGAGTGCAACAAACGATACCTTGGAGAACGCCACGCTATTTTTTCAGCTTTTTCAGCAAGCCTCGTCTTTTTTTGTATTATCGCTTTTCCTTATTTCTTGTCACCCAATATTTAGATCAAAGCAAGCAGCTCTTTTTGTCGGTTCAGATTCCAAATAATATCCTGAAATATTTTTTTACGTCTTAAGTGGCTGTCATACATATACGAGCGTAGTCCTACCATATGTATGGCGGGTTGTTGTTTTAAAGAAAAAAGGGGGTTCTAAATTACCAACTTTATAAAGCTACATTGTTTCGTGCTTGTTTCACAACCATCAATAGTGAACGCTCTCATTGTAAACATGGAAAAAATTGGTCATAAAAATAGGTGATGCAATACTTTTATCTGAAAAGTCTCAGTCCAACCAATATCAAAATCGAGCTATGTTCTACTCATGGGAAAACTGCTTCTTCGTTAAAAAATATTGGATATAATATTACTCAAATATATTTATTTACCATATGCATCCGTAATTGTAACAAATTTGATACTTGATTATGACAACCTTATATAGTTTAAATTAACACGTCTAGTAAAACTTGCACGTGGAAAATAAAACAACAAACAGTAAATTTCATAACGACTATGATGTAACAAATAAACGACAATTGGAATGTATCATTCCTGTAGCGATATTTTAAATTGGCGATCAAAATCTCTCTTACTGATACAAAACGCACATATCCTTGATGAATCCATTTTAAACGTTTACGTTGGCAGGCAGTGCGTCATTCCTGAACATTTCATACATCTCGTTCATAACGTTGTATTTTTTAAAACAATATTAGAAACTGTAGAATCAGTAAAATACCTGACAGCGAGTTTTTTTAAAAAATTTCAAGTATGTTAGATTTTTTAAACCGGTGACAATGATGTTGAGCTAATTTCAGGTATTCAAAACATTTTATAAATTTATCCACTCTGACATAATTGCCAGTAATGAAGCCTACCTTCCAGTTGCGCAAATTATAGACATTACCTTGTAATTAATTTAACTTTGCTGTTATAAATATGTAATGTTTGTATTGAAACAGCTTAATTGGATATGCCTGTGTACTGTTGTACAATTAACAAATTAAGCCAATGAATGATGAACGATTGTCAGTTTATATTTAATTATTTTTTAAAGATATGGGTAACTTGGAAGCTGCCCAACGATAAAGTCTAATTCGGAAATGTGCTTAAGTAAGGGCTGCACTTCCTATGTATGGGTAATGGCGTCACTGTTGCGTGATTGTGTAAAACAAAACTTCCTCTGGTAACTTTGAACACAAAACCATTTGTGACTTTCCAGTCAGGAATGTGTATAACAGCCTACTGGAATTATGGATTGCATTATTCGACCAGTCACTGTAAGTGACTTATTGCGTGTGGGAGTTTATCTGTCACATGATACGCTCTCGTATTGAACGGAACGCCTCAGCTTCAATGTAATAAATGGCAAGTTTTAATAACATGTAGGCTAAATTTGATGAATTATCGATTTAGTTCGATGAAAATGGTTAATCATCCACGGTACGTATAGGGACTAAATATCCGAAAAAGTTTCACTCGATTTCTATTTAATATGAAAATTTTGATGACTCGGAAAATTCCATTGAGCAATGAGTCTTTCTGCACTAAACGCCATTAAACTCCCTGTCTCTGAATCCTATTCATATTCATACTGAAATTAATGTGTGATACTTAAATAATAATAATAATAATAATTGTGATTGCTACATGCCTCCGATTCTAATTGATGTGTGTCACCAGATTCTCAAATAAAATATATATTTACTTGCAAAAAAAAATGGTAGAGAAAAATTTCTCTGATTCCTTTCAAAATTTATCAGTAATACGTTTAAATTCCTTGATTATATAATGTTTTAAAGTGTTTCATTCCGTGTGCAGAAGTTGAATACGTCAATGGTCTGCAATTTAATCAGTCAAAATGGTTACTCTCATGCATATACAAATAAACAGACATTCATTATTCGTCCAAAAAATAACTAATAAATACATACTCAGCTAGTATGTCATTTTTTTAAAAAAAAACTATTAATATTCGAAACATATTTACTATATAATTCATTAGGATATTTTATTCTGAAAAATAAAACAGCCTTGAACTATACTTACTTTTAATATTTAATTTCACTAAATTACAACATCTATCCGTTATAATTTGAAACAGCTTCTGATGTTTTTTAATTGAGGATTACAAAGATACTCTCATAAATATATAATGTATTAAGTGTATTGAAATATCAAAAATATTTTATAATGCAAAGATAAATTTTTAATGTAACAATTTTTCGAAAAAAAATTAATTGGAGCATTGTTTGTTGAAAGGATGTGGCGGAGGAATGTGAATGTTTCATATTCATTGCAGATTATTCACTTTGTATATGTAATTTTTCTTAATTTAGCTCGGGTTAAGGGTTTGAGACAGAAAAATCTCGACATGACCGGGAATCTAACCGACAGTGAAAAATGTGATTTAGTAAATTGTTGGTGAGACAACGGATAGAGAAAACTCGCGTCTGACAGCGAGTCGACCATGGTAGCTCAGATGGTAAGAGCACCGCGAACTTTTCACGGGTCTTGGGTTCGATTCCCGATCCGGTCGAGATTTTTCCATCATAATATGTTAATTCAGTTGCTGACCTTAAATTGAAAGTATTTCTTCGGATGAAATTAACTGTGAGTCTTACTTTGTTTTTAAATTTTTTTATTTATAAAACAATTAACGTAGTAATCAATTTTTAATGTGTGAAATTAGTAACGAGCCATATGTTTAAATTTTATTTTTGTCTTCTATTTGGCTATTTATTTTTCTAATTAGAAAATATATTACTTTAATGGAATAAATTATTAAAATTCTTTACATTTCAAGGCCACTTTATTTTTGATTTTATCTTTTATATAGTCTCAGACGTTAATTTTTCTTCTAGGGGAATTGTGGAAGATAGTTATTCTATGATCGTGTGTTTACGACATCAATCTTGGAGTACTTAAAGAAATAGCATTAAAAAATTAATAAGAAACCAAAATTAAATTAATTCAAGAGAAAATGACTTAACTGTTTTATAATATAGACTTTAAACGTTCATTACAAAATAAATACGTCGCCAGTTCGATTTGAAAAGTGGACGAGTGAATTAACCGAAACAAAATTTCAGTAATATATTTGCGATAAAATGATACCAAAGAAAAAAGGATGAAAATAAAATATTTGCATGGGTTTCAATAACTAAATTCTTTGAAATTTGCTGAAGTAAATTGACAATGTAAATCTTCAAACCTTGGAAGAATAAAAATGTGGAGCGGAGCAAACAGAGTGATATATTTTCTAATTAAACGTGTTGCTGTGTGAATTTATTAACGTAACGGGATCGAAATTCAATGCTTTGACATGTAATATTAATTATGATTACATTTCCGAAATGGTCGTTGTAAGTTTCTTTCCAAGTCACAAAGAATCCTTTCTACCCCTGAAAATACACGGATTGACGGCGTATTTATAGAGATCCGTAAATGGCCGGAAAATTGAATGCGGTGAAGTGAGGAGGCGTCCAGTGATAATTGTATCATGCTTCGCTGACCGTTTACATACAGCAGCAGACATGGGGATCTGGAAATAGATTGCTCGGCTCTCGGAAGACACACCACGACGTCTTAAATCAGTCTGGAAATCCCCCTTCCCTGGCAAGGGAGCGCCAGAAATCTTCTAAAGTGGTTGATTAAAGGAGGTCCCGCTAAAGTGCGATTTGATAACATCGATCAATGGGTTTCGTTGTTCGGTGACGGGGGACTGAGTTTGTTTGCCTCCAGCGAGATTAGATTCCTGGAACTGTCTCAGAACGGGAATCCTATACATTACACAGCTTCGCATTACACGGAATCGAGAGATAATTCGCTTAGCCGCAATCAACTGTGGTGAACATAATGCAAAACATTATATTGGTAATTTATTTCCCTTTTCGACACCTACACGAACTAATTTAAAAACGAATTATTTATTGTTCGAGTGTTCATTTTTCTGGCGACGGAAGACAATAATGAACTAAACGATTGAGAATTAGAGGAACTAGTAAATGTCTTCATGATGAGCTATCACTCATCCTTAAACCCTTAGCCGGTCTCAACAGAGTCCGTATATATCTTTAAAGATTTCTGACTCTCATGCCTATGCTTCTGTCATAGTTCTTTACTGTTCTTTCCACCGTACCACGTTCTCAGATTCTCTACCTCTCTCTGTGGCCGTACCCCTTTCCCAAAATATGATTGATTTATTTAGGAAAGACTAGGTTCATGTACTATGATTAAAAACATCATTATTTACAGTCTCGTAAAAATTAATTAATCCTTATAGGATGTTGTCGTGCAGAAGCTTCCGAAACAATTGTATCATATTCATCTTTAAGTTTATAATACACTCCCTAGATGCCCGGGTTGTCATAATGAAACTCAACGACATCCATAACCCCGGATTTGACTCCAATCTCGGTTGTCTTTGAGTTATTTAAAGATAACGCCCTTCTGCCGCCGTCCCTACAGATGCTTCCCCTGAAATGTCGAAAAGGGTTGAAATTATACACAATTGTTTCTGCAGAAACGCCATCTATCCCATTGACCCCACAAAGCGTTTCTTTCGACGAAAATATCGGCTGTTTCGACGTGTTTGAAAATTTCCACACCCGTGCACCCCCATCCCTAGTGGTAGTAGTTGTGTCTCATCCCCACAGTGTTTGTTTCTGGTTAGAAAGGAACACGTGTACAAAATTTGGTCAAACTGGGTCCATGTGTGTAAATTTGTATGCGGAACATACGCAGACACACAAACACGCATTTCATGTATTAGTTAGTTTAATAAATATGTACACAATATAACAAAATTATTATTTTTCGATCACGTTTCAGAAAAATAATCGGCGTATATTGATAGAAATTTTTTTTATTTGTTTACATAAACAAAGAAAATCCGTGGTGATAACTGATATGCGGAAAAAATCCCGTCCTCCATCTGCCTTATGCCATTTATGCATCGTTGTAATCGTTTGCTTTTCATTTCAAATGTTAGTACCTAAAAAATTTCCCACTAGGAGACACGCAAATTGCCGTTTTGTTGAAGATTACTTTATTTTGGTAGTTAAATTTAGCATCTTCAAGGTATTTATGGAGCATAACTTTAAAATAAGAACAAGAGATGCTTGTAAGTATTCGAGAAAAATTGTACAGAGTATGATACTCGTTAGATTCATTGTAATAAGGGTATCTGTTTTTTTTCATACAATATAAAAGTCATAACTGTCAGAATCATAGGTGGTGTAATAAGGAATAAATTGTAGATAAGATTTTTATTTTGAATTAGTCGTCAATTGATCATTCATCAATTTACACATATTAAAATAAATAAATTTTACGAAAAACTAAAGTATTTTTGTTGGCAATGAATTAGTTTTTTGTTTTAGGACGATAAAGAAAAAAAACGAACGCTTGGGTTGTGGTTATATTAATGACGATACTATTTTGGCAAATAAATTATTTCTACTTTAGTTTCTCTTCGATTTATAACGTAACCTATCTAACTGTGTAAGTAAATATAAACTTACTTTACTTTCGATTCGCCGATATAAACCTAGTCAATCACTTCTATGTTATATTTACAGCTAATCTTAATTCATCTTCAGACTGTGAATGTGATATAAAAATAAACATCAATTTAAATCCCTCTATTCGCTCACTTCAGAAATTTAACTGAATATATCGCTAGGGTGAAGCGTATAGGGACGGAAAAAGATTAATGAAGACCGCTTCCGGAAAGGAATAAAAAATGAAGTGTTGACGGGAGACAATATGAAATTCGCGTAAGCACTTCGGTAAGAATATTGATGAGCCCGGTTTATATGGGGACACAGCAGCCTGAGAGTCAATATGAAACAAAGAACGAGAAAAAAAAAAGAGTTATTCCAAGTTGTGTGCGCTTGTTCGGCCTGGGGGAACACTTGTTCCATGTCAGAGACTATGACAACGTTTTGGCATCGATTAGAGCGCTCGACTTCTGGAGAGAGCCGCAATACGGCGCTACGAACAAGTAATCGCCAAATTTACTCCTAATGTCTAAATATTATACAAAGTCTAAACCAGTAATCAACGGTCAGTTCCTCTAATTAACTATAAAAATTTCGGTTATCGCACTGTATCTAATCAGTGTTTAAAAAACTGATGATATTTAATTGTTCGATCGATCCCTTTCCCTCTTCCACTACAAAATCATAATTTACGGTAGTTATAAATTATTTGATGCATAAGCTTTAAAGTTCCAATAAAATAGATTAGTTTTATGGTTAATTTGGCAATAAATAGAAGATATCCTTGACGTTCATAACGTGATCAACAAGTCCCAGCGTGTTGTTGCTACACAAAATAAAGGATCACCACCACCAGTGCAAAGATAAGATCAACATTAACCGCGTTAGAGCAATGGCAAAAAAATTGAAGAAGCTTAAATTCATCGCAGGTGAAAGCGCAGTACGTCCATAATCAACTATACGATTAGTGCGGAATTTTTAAAACGGCGTAATTGTTGCAGAAGACGCTCAGCGAAAGGGGTGAGCACGCCGCGTTGTAACGAACGAAATAATTTCGGTAGTGGGAGAGTGTGTTGAGGAAATCAAACGTATTCTTTGGAATGAAAAAGCTACATCGTGAGGACAATGTTAAAAAATAATACATGTTTAACTTAACTATGTTTTGTTTACTTTACAATTAACCAATAACGATATACGTTCAGAAAGTAAGTGTACTGTGACTTTAACGAGCTGTGATTTTTTGTTTCTTGATGGTTGGCAACACTGAGTGGTAGAGTGGGATCTCCTGACAGAGCATCGTACGAACACGGTAATACGTAAACTCACGTTGTAGTGTCCGCTTACGTGAAAGATGTCGGTAAGTATTCCCGCCAAGTGTCAGCCACGTGCTGTGATCCGCTTCCTACTCGCGGAAGAAATAACACCTAACCGAAATTTTCTCTGAGTCTTATTGTGACTGTAGATGAAACGTGGATGGCTCATTACACGTCTGAGTCAACGAGACAGTCGTCACAGTGGCGTCACACCAATTCCTTATCTGCCAAAAATTTAAAACCACAATTTCGGGCAAAAAAAATCATTGCCGTAGTGGTTTGGGACCGAAAAGTCATCAATTTGGTCGAATTTCTGCCTCAGGGGGAGATCATCAATGCACAACGAGGCCCTAATAAAACTCAAAAGGAGCAAACAAAAACAAAAATGATGGGAATGCTGACGAGAGGAGTGTGCTTGTTGCACGACAACGCCCGTCCTCACACAGCCTTAGCCATCAAGGCGCCCTTGGACTCATTACGTTTGGATGTTTGAACACCCCCCCCCCCCGTATTCCCTTGACTTGAGCCTTCAGATTATCAACTTTTCACCTCCCTGAAGGCACACATGGGTGGAAATAAATTTTCAAATGACGAGCAGGTGCAGAAAGAGGTTCTGAAGATGGGGAAGCAGCTGGCGGGAGTGTTCTTCGAGGAGAGCATAAACAAGCTTTTACCACTGAACCATTGAACTTTATGGCGATTATGTGGGAAAAAAGTTAACAAGTGTATAATAATATCCTGTAATTTTTTTTCAAATATACTTTTTCTAAATAAATATAAAAATCTAGTACACGTACTTTCTAAACATTCTTCGTAATTTAAATCGTCCTATAAACCAAAAACTGAAGTAAGTGTATTATTGTAAATAAAGCATTATTGGGAATCGAACCACGTTAAATATTTATTAATACACGTTTCCATGAAATTCAGATAATTATCATTTATACCGGAAAAATACTCTGTCTTATATATTGGGCATTACGCGATATTTTTCTCTTAATACGTGCATGCTTTTACCATCAACCCAGCATTTTATTTGACAGCAATGAATACAAATGTTACTCGTAGATTTAATCTTAATCCGACGATAACCTCATGCTACGCAAGCGTGTTAGATAGTAGTTTCACGATGAAGTAAGTTTACAAATCGATGAAAAGTGGAGGATACAATTTAATTCAACTTCAACTTTCTCGATTTGTTCTTAACAAAAATAGATTTTTTTTATCTACATTAAACTTGAAATACATAAAGTTAGGAAAATTTCCATGCATGTACTACAACAAAATTTACTTTTAAAATAAGACCACCCTTTTGTAGTTTATAACACTGAAATAAGTAGCGTTATTATTACAAAATCTCGGATCTTAAAATTATGTTATATATAATTTGGAAAAATGAAAGATTTCATTTATTTAAACTTCATTATTATTAATACCTAAATTATTATTTTTAATTCTTTAGATATCGGCTTCGGTACTTTTCGTTGAATACAGTTACACAGGTTCATAGCACTAGTTGAATGTTACGGACATTACATTTAAAAGAATATTAATTCAGTCGTTCTTTATTCACTTTGGAAAATAAAATATTTCCTCCAGACTTGTTAGAAAAAATGAGCGCCCCCATGAATACAACACGCAATACACATTTAGTTCCTTTATTTTTATTCAACTACAATTTACTGATAGAAAATACGTAGTCCCATCACATGGTCTCTAATTAGTTTCTCAATACGAAGATTTTCTAATCTTTTTGTTTTTGTTTTTATTTTAAAGATAAACATAATCAATACTACTAAGATATTAAATTCAACTTGCAAAATAAAACAGCGATTTTTGAGTATGTAATTACACAATTAATGAAGATTTAACATAAGATTAACGAAGAGCAAGGAATAGCAATGAATCGGTAATAAATTTATATATATACTTGTTGCATAATTATATAGATTCCGTCTTTTGTTTCTACTACAGAGGCAAACAGTGATGTATTAAAAGTAAGATCCATTTGATTAGTGAATCTGTTTCTTCTTAAAATCGCAATCATGGTAACACGCAGGAATGATCAAATTTCTACATTTACGGAAATAACATTTTGTAACAATTTATTAATGGATAATATTGATCCTTCCACACTCGCACTGTGAGCTAGGTGGAAACTTATTCAGAAGTAGCGATTACATCTCCAATTACTATCGCAAAGCTCAAGGAAACGTGTCCCTAAAATACTAAGCGGAGTTTGCTTTGTGTCGGCGACTACTCGTTTCGAATTTGTGGAAACTGTGAATGTCACTCAGCAGCGCGGAATACAAACACAAACTGATCACAGGATAACGTAGGGTCTAAAAATAAGTCATCAAAGCAAGAACTGAACTTGAATTTTGTCGTAATACGAAACAAGGGCTTAAGTTAAATAGAATTCGACATTTCACTCGTCAGAATTTACTATCAGTAATTATTCATCTCGTTCTTCGGTTGTTTTCCTTGTAACATTGTTGCTTTATTCTTTCAATACACAAAACGTAGTAGCATTCTCACTAAATATTCAGAAACAGAAAATAATAACTCTAAATTATTATTATAACGCATTGAAAACTATATAAACTATTAGTCTTTACTCAATTTGCGTTTTCTAAGTCTACATTTTATCCATCCCCGAATTGTAGTGCAGTAAATGAAATGATACGTCCATGATTGGCAGCTTCCGAATTTCAAATATCGTACTTCTGAAGACGGATCGCGAATCCGAAAATCTGACGAGATATATAAAACGGCTATGAATATAAAAAAATTATACTAACAATTTGAACAAAATTTATGTAATATTTAATTTATATATTTATAACCCTAAATTCTAATTGTTTCCGACGTAAGTCACACTCGACATTGTAACTTAGTTTTTACTGGCCGTTCTCGTATTAAATTGTGTATTTCGGCCACGGCAGTCAAGGGAGAACGACCTGACTATCAAAATTTGTAAATCCACCGTAAATTATATTGTTTGTTATCTGAAAAAAATTAATTCAATCATTTTATTTGTTTTGTTTGGTTTTGTTGTTTTAAACTTCAACCTGAAGATAACGCAAATTTAGCTTCTGACTTCTAATTACCTGTTGTGTATTTATGTTACCAAAAATGTATTGTATCTCCATTTACAGAATTTAGACGATTTATTTCTTCTAGAAATTTTTTTTTCTTGATTCATGACGTTTGAGGTCTCCTCTGACGTGAATATTGCGTGATTAAATTTACTTACAGCTAGATGAACGACAAACAATTATTTTAAATTATGGCGACAGGATGTGTAGAAAGATGTAATCCAGAGTGCTTATTCTGACACAGAGAAGAAAATTCACACAATCTTATTTTGAGTTAAGTTTTCCCATTATGTTTAACAATTCCAATAGGAAAAAATTATGCACGCCAATGCCGCGTACATTACGTGTTAATAATGTTAGGGTTGTTGGTGTTTCCATTTGCGTGACGAATATCTCAGGTTGTGCAAAAGACTTCGTAACGATTGAAACGTGCTGATAAAGGGGGAAAAAACGAGAAATTGAACGTATAGTAACCTAGTCTTATGAATTACTCAGCTGGGCTTTAATAATGTATTTTCCTGGCGAAGGACGTAGATTTTCAGCCGGAGTTTCTAAAAACGTCACAAAATCGGTCATTCATGACTCCATATACGATGGAATTCTATGAGACGATTCGCAAGCATAAATTCTATTGAAGGTAATTTCCCTTTCTCTATAAACAGTGCCAAGCAATGAGGAAAGGTCATTATTTGAAAATAACGCTATACGAATCCGTAAATGAATGTATAAATATTTGTATTTATTAAAACGTATGTGATGGTGACTTTAGTTACTTTTCAATGCATGAACTACGATAAGAATTGTAATAAAATAATTATTGTTTTTGTAATAAATTTTATTCACTTAAATTAATTTGTGACAATTTTTAATATATATATATATATATATATATATATATATATATATATAGAGAGAGAGAGAGAGAGAGAGAGAGAGAGAGAGAGAGAGAAATATAGAACCCAGCCTGACAGACTAAAATAAATTTTTAGGATGCTTACGGGACGAATGGTAGAGTACACCATTTAAAAAGTTCGTTTGGACTAACATACGTTATCTCCTTGTTACATCTCTACACATAAGGTTCGCTCTATTTGTGGCTTCGCCAGGAGTTGAAACGCCTGGGGTTGTATTCAATAAGAAGACCTGAATGTCTGTCGCGTAAGCTCCAGAATATACGTTATTTACCTTCCATCTTCTGTCTCCGACCTTTACACATCAAATCTGTGCTATCTACACAACAACTTCAAAAAAACAGTTGACCACAAATCAACTCTTATCGCCTCATCAACTTCTCTCCCTTTACTCTCCATATGTGTTCTACCTAGAAACGATCTTGTCTTGCTGTTTGCAGGCATTGTTAAACTTTTGCCGTCTCCTGCCACACCTCAATTTTTTTACTTCTTCTTCTATTCTCTAATCACAATTTTCATTCTGAACAAAAGCCTGGCCTCTTCCACCTACTCCCAACAAATCCGACCAATCGTTGTCACCAAATTCTGCCGGCTACGTATCGAGATTAGTGACTGCTTAATTTGCAGATGGTGTACAAAAGTCTGGATTCGAAACTGCCTGTACTTCAGAGAACGACGTTTTTCCCTGTGAATCTGTTGTAGATAGAAAGACCCGAGAATTTTATGTACTACATGTACTTCCTCTCAACACGACCGAGGCATGTTCTCCGACGGACTGGCGCATATTTACTACCAATAGCGGTCTATCACAAAGATAAATCACAGTTTAATCGAAATAATAAATTATTTTAAATAGCGCCAAAAACGAGCGGTAGAGTTCAGAATACATTAATTGGGCGTTCTAGGAGAAAGGACCACGCCATCACATTCACATCAGCTAGACCTGAGCATTAGATGGTTCTCACATCCGACGACACAAGAAGTATCATTGTACTTCAATGTAACCGTATGATCATTCCGTCCGAATGCAATTTTCTTGCATGAAAATACAGTAATTTAACGTTTTGTAAATTAGCAGGAAGATTATTATATGGCGTTATTTGAGAACTGGTCACAGTAGCGAGTGTATTCTAGTATGATAATCGTGATATGAGTCAAGAACGGGCTTACTTGACGTTTTACGCGTATAAATAAAGAAACAGTTGTAAATATTTTGATGGCCAGTATATTTTCATCGTTAAAGACGTTGCGTCCTATGGTTTGAAAAAATTGCCTTTATGATAGAGTAATAAAGCAATACAAGAATACGTATTCTCCTACAATCTCGTGCTTAACGCCTTTTCCGAATGACGTCGAAGCTATATCTTTGATTCCACTATGATTCACCGGACTCTGGTCAGTTTCTGAAAAAGGCATTACGTTCCGGAGGCCACAATTAGTATTACGGTCCGGCGTCGCCAGTCAGTCACGAAAGCCTATTTCTCTCGTCATTGATTTGATCCCCGGCAGCAAGAGTGGCGGTTAGGATTCTGACTTACACGTGAATTTGAGGTGATATCTGTGGAGCGCGTGCCGAGGGGAGATAAAGCCGCGTGTTCACCGCGTTTATTGAAAATAACGCGAGCGGCAGAGGCGCCGCCGAACAAGTTTATATATTCGTGTCTCGCTGAGTTCGCCTTTATGATTGCAATCTCACAACCACGCGTTGGCCCGATATTTAAGACATAATCCTTGCGTCGCAGTTGTTGAACCTTTCCAAACGAATATTTGCTCCGACAAGGCTTCAGAAATATTCCGATAATTGGTGGCATTTTCACGTCTTCGTGTACGTCAAGCAGTCAACCTTGGTGCTTGATTAAATTTAACCTGTGGAACACCTAATTCACGAAAAAGGTTTCGAGTTAGATTTATTTTTCATTCCATTAGTCCTCGATCGAGGAAATAGGATACGTCATAATAAAATATTACAAGAAAAGAATAAAATATTACAACTACAAAGTTCAAAAATAAAAACAATTTACTCTTAAAAAATTATAATTTAAATCAACGTTAAAGATAGTAATATAACAGTAATTAAAGAAATGATATTAATATTAATCTACAATTTTCATTCGACGAAGTTTCCAGCAGCAAATCTTACACCGATTCCCGTCGAACACGAAAAAGAAAATAAGACGACAGTTAAATTCTAAAAGATTATAATTGTAGAATAACAGCATAACTTGATAGTAGAACAGCGAACTGTTTTACTAAAAATCTATCATTCCTATCTACGAACTCTTCAGCAAGAAATATGCTCAATTCATTTACAAAGATTTACAACACTTCATAAATAAATTTTGTACGAATAAAGTTTTTATTTCGTCCGGAAGAATATTGTATAGATTTATCCTGGCAATCATTCCATAATTTTCACACTAAAATCGTACTATCACTAACGTATTCACTTAATTAACTCCAATTCTGCTTCATCTCAGGGTTTTCAACAATAATATAAGATAATAGTTTCTATACATCTGGTTTTTTTATTAATAAGATTAATTAATCGGCCATAGTAACAGACATTCAAAAAATATTTTATTTAACGACGTTTCTGTAAACTTTTGTAATTTTAATTTGAAAAAAAAAATGTTTATAATCGCTTTATGATTGGTAACATTTAATTTCATAAATTGAACGAATGTGGAAATTTTATGATTTATTTTAAATAATATATTGTTTTACTTTTTATTATTTCCTACAACATTTGAGATAAACTATTGTTGTTTATCCTATTAGATAAATTTTTAAAAGAATAAAAAATTGTTACATGAATTGGTGATATGAAATATTATATTGTTTGTTCTTCACACCACTTGTGACAGAAACTATTGTTGTTGTTGTTGTTGCAAATAATTTTTTATATGAATTTTTAATTTAAAATGTTGTATTTTTCTCTTCATCTCTTTGAATTTTTACATAGTTTTTGGATACATTATTTACTATTATTTATTAGGCTAAATAATCTTAT
Source organism: Zhengitettix transpicula (assembly GCA_037074705.1). NCBI lineage: Eukaryota > Metazoa > Arthropoda > Insecta > Orthoptera > Tetrigidae > Zhengitettix > Zhengitettix transpicula. The sequence goes on from CM073595.1 coordinate 8,460,536, forward strand.
TATATATAATAAGCAACAGAATTCATATAAAGAAACAATAACAACCTGATGAAAGTAAAAAAATTGGACAGAAGCTCGTGAAATAAAATATTTTTAGAATGTCGGTTATAATCGTCGTTAAATCTTATTATAAATAAATAAATTATAAATAAAATGGACTATTTGTGTGTGTGTGTGTATGTTATCTTATTATTATAGCAGAAATATAAATAAAATGGATTTAGTTGTGAAAATATTATTGTTGTTTCATATTCTTTGCTAGTGCCTTAGCTTTTAGGCTATTCCATTCCTGAATGGTTCTATTGAAGAACAAAAATTTATATACGTAAATTGACTGTTTTCTCCGTCTAATCTGGCACGAATGATGGTTTCCTACAAATAATATTTTATTAAGCATACTTATAAATAATTGGAGATTACCGATAACTTTTTCGGTATACAAATATTCATTTGTATTTTTCTTCATAAAGAATGTTTCAAAACAAATTTGTTTTACTTTTCTTTAAACCCCAGCTCTTGCCTTGAAATTAGACAAACAATATATGTCACACATTGAAATTCTTTGATTTGTTTTCAGCTGTTTTTGGGGAAATCCAGTTCGAGTGGGCCGACAGAAACAGCGTTTTATTTAGATATTCAAATTTATTTAAATTTTTAGTGCAAATATATCTTGTGTATTCTTCTTTAAGATACGAATCAGTAGGAAAAGATTTTTTTTTACGTAAGTGTTCATCGGAGATATTTTGAAAGACATTGGGCTCTCTGTATATTCAACTACAAGCATAATCATTGTGATATTTATATGGAAACCTAATTAGCAGAAATTCCCGTCCATATTGTATTGAGAGCACTACAGTCGGAGTTGAAGAGTTCTTTGTTCGAGGCGTAATGAAAACGCTCAAAAGGTAAGACCACAGGCTTGGAGTGGCCGACGTCTATGGTGGTTTCATGTAGGACTGCGCCTGGCCAGACAGTAATTGAACCAGAAGTGCTGGAATGTGCTCGCTTCATTCCGTAATATCTGCGGTGCTGGAACTATTGTGCGGATACCTGTCTCTCTCACAACAGCACTTCTCCCTGCGGGACGTCTTTCTCTAACAAAGCTCGATCTTCCCCTAAAATGTAATCTAAAAGTATGAAATATTTTAGTTAACAAATTATTACTCGGCATAATTTTCTTCGCAAAATACCTTATAAAAATCGACGTACTGTATTAAAATAAGACATAATACTGTTACTTCATAAAATTAAAATCACATCCCACTCGTTCGTATTTTTTAGAGGTCATTAAGTCGAGGTGCACTTCAGGGTGGAAATCTGTATTATAAAAAGGATGTATATTTGTATATATGTATTTACGTTAACTTCTATCCAGATTTAAACGCGTGGACAGATTGCATCAAAAATTGGTGCACATATTCTTCAAAAACACGAGAAACGTTACTTTGGGGGTGAGAAACCCCTATAATGAACGTGGAAAGAATTATAATTTAAAAATGTGATCATTTTGAGTTGAATTACTGTGCGCGCAGATACCATGACGTCACGCGAGAGACATTACTACGCGACGAAAAAAGGAAATAGTTCCTATTAGCGTAATGAAATGAAGCAGAAATATTTTCATTAAATAAAAAGTAAAATTTTATCCAAAAATTCTCCATACAATGATAATAAAAACAATATGAAATATTTTAGGATCCTTGCGGGAAATGTAAGTCAATTTTAGTGTCATATTAGTGACTCTAATATGGCGACCATTTGTTTACATTGTGAATCTAGCTAAGAATTTCTTCAATTTCATCTTTCGTAATGTCTGAAGACTGAGGGACAATTATATCCTGCAATACACAAGGAGTATATTTAAGAAAAAATTCGAAGGTACTTTTGTTGGGATTGATGCGTTAAAATTCCATGCATTTTTTTAGCTGTTTAATTAATGCACTGTCGGTTGAAAGTATGTACGGAACTAGGACCATTTAGATTTAGGTTAAATCAATCCTTGAGTAAAGGTTAATATAGAATTAAATACTTTATTGGGTTTATATTAATAAGTACACGGGCAACGCCGGGCACCCAGCTAGAAATAATAAAATAGACTCTTTGTGCGTTTGTATGTTTCGCATACAAATCTACACCCGCGGAGAAAAACTGGCCAAGTTTCGTACGCATGTTCCTTTTAAACCGGAAACAAACACTAAGGGGGTTAGACACGATTACCACCCCCAGGGGCAGGAGTGGACGGGGATTGGAAATTTTCAAACAGGCTCAAACGGACGATATTTGCGTTGAATAAATATTTTTCGGGTTCAATGAGATAGACAGTATTTCCCCGTGTGTCGTTTATTATAATTTCAGCCCCTTTTGACATAGGGGTTGTGGTGGAGGGCGTTAAATAAAAATAAAGAAAAAAAATCCGAGATTGGTGTCAAATCCGGGGTTATGGCTGTCGTTAAGTTTAATTATGACATTCAGCTGGTCGGTTAAGTTGTACTTCTACCACTATGAGTTTGGGTGGAAGGGAAAAACGATGTGTACAAATATGTAGGTATGTTCCGAATAATAATTAACACCCCCGGGAAAATTTTGACCTGATTTCATACACGTCGGAAACAAACACTGTGTGGGTAAGGCACCTCTATCAGCCCAGGGACAGAGATGAACAGGGGTGGAAATTTTTGAACATGTTCAAACGGCCGATATAATTAACTCCCTTAAGGTAGTGCGTGGATTTTTTGTTGTATTAGGAAACCGAGTATATTTTTTCAATACTTTTTTAAAAGTATTTCGTATCGGGAGTATTATGCTTCTCTAAAGGCACTGATGAAATTAACATTATTTCTTTATAGGTTAGCTAAATCACTTCTAGATTAAAATATTAAGTGGAATTAAATACTTTTCGGGCTGATATAAATAAATACCCGGGAAACGTTGAGCACCCATCTAGTTAAAAATATTTCCCAAGCCTTCACTATGAAACCAAACCAAATCGCCGTCTATTACATTATTTATATTTTCTAATTACACGTATTATGTCATCAGTAAATCGTAGCTGCCGCATTTGCAAGAAAAGTTGCGTCAAAGTTTTTCTCTTCGTGACAATTTCTATAAAACTCTTACGTAATATCGACTCTCGACTTCTGAAACTTCTACTGTAATTTTATTACTACCATTGGGGGGGGGGGGACAGCTTACTTACGTTTACGCTTTGTCTGTGTGTGTGAGAATCAATTATTGTTTATGTATTAATGCTATCTCGCATACGACGAACACAGTTTCTAAAGGAATTTTGAATGCTTTCAACCTAATCTTTACTTCTCTGATATCTTGTATATGGTCTTTTAGGCTCTATTCGTTTCTCTTTCTTTCGTGAACTTTTTGTCCTATTTGTTAAAATCTTTGTGAATACTACGGAATATTCTTTACTTCCTTTCTTGTTGAGTAGTTTTAAAGACGCTCGGTTCGAACTCTTTCGTACTTTCCTATTCTTGAGGCATTCAGCGTATATTTTCGCTTGCTAGTTCTCCATCGCTGTTATATTTTAAATAAAATGTTCACTGTTATTAGGGCCACGAGATTCTTCGCGATGAGAACATTAAAGTCAGTTTCAATTCCAGTAGACGTGAATATTTTAATTAGCCGGAGAAGTAAAACATTTCATTTACGAACGTCTTTCACGATACACAGTTGTAGATAATTTTTAGTTGGGGTCCTTCGCTCACTTAAATCGGGACAGGAACTCAATAATTCTAATAATTTATGCGGTATTTTTCCTAAAGATAATTTTAAAAAACTCTTCTCTTGCTTTACAACAGTTTCATATACAATGTAGTATTCAAAATATTTTCCTTTAATATTTTCCGTTAATGTTACAACTATAATTATTCTTTCGTGCATTTCACATGAGAAGAAATTATTTCCGCGGTTGGACTTTCCAAGCTTCGATCATGCGTCTGACTTAGACAAAACAGCTAATGAAACAAACAGTAATCGGATAATTAAATTGTTGACACTTGACCAGTTAGAACTCGAAAATCGCCATTATGTTATATACTCTTTTGGAAGTTACATTAAATATTTTCCGGATTATTATGATACATATATCAAAATATGTATAGGGGAATTTCTAATTGGAAAACTGTGCGAAAAGAAACATACTTTGTAAACGTATTGTAATGGGAAGAGTATTTAATATCAAGCGGAATCATAGTCGAATAAGAAAACAGAATTAAATGTGTAATGCTTGTTGCATACATGAAGGGGCTTTCAAAGATTTTGTGACAAGAATACTGCTGTTTTCAATTCTGCTGAGGAAATTATTTATGTATTCCATATGATACACGATAATTTTATTTGGAAAGTGTATTTTGTTGAGTAAAATCATCTTCATTTCTTGTAGTTCCCTTTGACTCAATTATTTTCTCATAGCTTATAACGATATTTTATATTTGTTCGTGTAGTTTATACATACCTATACATTTTTAATGAAAGCCTTAAATGTTGTGTACTACAAACCAACAAAGAACCATACAAAAACAAAGGTAACCATGAACCAAACAGTTCGGAAATACTATTTTAAAACACGTGGCGAGAACAGTTCAATTTACTTAACAATTACACTTATTGCTATTATAAATCGTTTTCCTCTTTGCTAAATTGGTTTGCAAACAGAATTCGAGGGAGAAAAGTTTTATAATGTACCCCAATCCAGTATAATTTTCTTCCTCTTTTCTATAGATGTTGTCTTTGTTTCAAGCAAGATCGATGACGATTTTCATGTCACGCTGTCCAAATAAAGACCTTCAAGTAAGAAATATACTGCATAGTTTATTGTCCAACAAATTAGCCCAAAACTTTGGCTTCATGTGACGTTAACATCAATTTACACGTAAACTAACGTTCGAAATTGAGATATTTGTGTGTGGGTGTGCGAGAACATTGTGTCAGTGGGAAGCCATGTAGCAATGTTTGATATAAAATTCCTATTCTGTAAGTGGAATTGTGTACCAAACATCTTATTCGTTGATCCCTTAATACGAGGGTAAATAAAAACTATAAAAATGTTACTTTGGAATTAATTAACTTTTATATCTCAGAAAAATCTCTTTTCAGATCCATTCATTTCGCTTAATGTTTCTGCTAATTTTTCAAAGTCGTCCAAAAATTAAGTTTTCTAATGGTCCTCAAATAGACGTTTGTTTCTGGTAATGCTCTACTTGTTTATAGTAATTTCTTCCAACAAGTTACGACATAAAAAATAGCAGGAGCGAGGGGGGGGGGGACAGGGACGAAATCCGTCGAATACGGTTTGACGCGGCAACAGGTCTACCTTTTAACATATTCGGTCTCGAAACTGCACAGGTGTAATCCCGTGCATTGACAGATGATCAAATATAAACAATATAAACTTGGCTCACGAGAGGCAGTGACGATTGCTTTTATTCTTCACTGTGAGAAGACGTGGCACCCATCGTGTCGGTATTTTTTTGAGACACAATTTCCATGCAAAATTGAAACCACTTAGCCATGGAACATTTCTTTGACTTCAACAGTACGCAAAATTTGGCTCGTCGTTCACTAAACACCATATCGTGGATTTTGTCGACAATTTCTCCAACGGACGATTTTCATTAAATGTGGTCTCCGTCTTCGTTAAAACCAGTTACAAAGTCGGTGGTTATTTGGCATGAAATTCATCCTACTAGGCTTTAATTTCTTTAGGGAATTTGACATGCAAAAGGGATCGTTTAATAACTGCCCGGAAAAAACACAAACTATTTGATCTGACCGTTAATAAAAACCACGAAATGGACATGCCTGAAAAATTGAAAACAGAGTATTTAAATATGGTCGTCCTTATTAATTATATGTATGTGAGAAAATTTTCAAAAGCATTAAATATTTTTTTTGCGCATCCGTAGGTAATTTTTACAACCTTTTTTGTATTGAGTATTGTTAGTAAAAATTTATACTGAACGTAGGGGATAATCATTGCAAGCTGATGTAGGATTGTTTCGAGAAAAAAAAAGATACTATCTCAGTTATGGAATTTCTTCTATACCACCCTCTTTACACTGCATTCTGATTACTAATCCACCTAACGCTCATTTTACTTCCCAGAATATTTTTTCGTTCGTAATTACTCCCAACAGTATTACCCTATCCAAGGACTAAGGTAAAAATTGAGAGTGATCTTAGGTATATGCAGAAAGTTGCAGGCAGTGGGTCTCGGTGCTTCGTTGTCAATTCGTTACACTTGAACTGCGGCTCTCACCTCGCGCGTTGTTAAAGTAAAATTTCCTGGTTGGCTAAAGTGGTGCTAACTCGCGTAGCTAACTGGACGAGGGAAGTGGTGCCGAAAGTGGGGCGCCATATCTAACACATCTTAGAGGGCAAAGTTCCTGCGCATGCCCTTAACACCGTCCTTTACATCGCGAGAACGGAACTAAATGCGCATCGCGTGTTCTTACAAGATCTACACTCTGCAAAATGTCATTGAGTCTGCGGTCCATATCCTATATACTCGTCTTTCAGAGTCGTGAAACGTAATACTGATTTATTTTAAAACCAACGTCAGATATCATCATGGCTCTAGATATGTTTCAATTCTTAGTAAAAAATTATCTGTATGAAAACAGAAACTATTAATTAACATGCACTTTCGAATAAATAAAAATTTTAAGAAGAAAGGCTTGAAACAATTTCGATGAGATTAACGTGTTGAAACTGCAAACGTCATTCAATTGCACTCCACAGTCTCCCACTTCACTGCATTAAGTTATCCAGTGTGTAATACTGTAGATCGTTGCACGTAGGAATAACAGCCTCCGGATAATATTTTTATTCATTAAGTTTGACACCTTTCGACTCTTCGTCATAATCATTCTGCAACTCAGAAAAACATCGTGAATTATGCAGAGTGATAAAATAAACACGTTTTGCATCGGATTAGTATGGGACGCTTCCAGAAAAGGGACACTTTACTGCGTAAATCTTCCCGCTCCAGTGCGTGTTTTTTAATTCGCTGACTGTAAAGATGAAGGCAGAATTGCGCTGCGACTTTCCCATCATATATTATCAGTGAAAGACGCAGATGAACGTTTCGGCAGTAAATATGTTTAGTATATGCGGTTCGCCGCAAAGCATAAGTTCAACTAAGATCGCTTATATCCGTTCTCTTTTGTGTCGTGGACGTAATGAAACATGCAACTCTGTATCATTATTTATCACAGGTTTTAAATCATGAAAACCACAAGGGACAATGTGAATCCCCAAGAGTTTCCAGTAAAACACCCGATCAATCAAAACGTTATATCCTCTTTCACATATAACATTCTGCTTTTTCCTTTCAAGAACATTTCAAATTATTTTGACTTTTATGTCATATGATCTTTAATATTAACTCCCACTGTGTATCAGACTCAATAAATTTTTTTTTTGCTGTAGTTAATTTATTAATTTTAAATTTTGAACGAGCTTTCGGAAATTTTTGTTATACTTCAGTTAGTAAAATATTCCTACCTTTATTAATTTTGATTAATTCCTGAGTGCGTCGGTTTATTTCAACTGTTATACAAATTATGTTGGTAAAAGTGACCACTCGTTTTTTAACAGAACGATTAGGAACTGGGACGATTTGCCTGGAACGACACTAGCGACTCCACCAAAGAATATAAAGGTCTTAAAAAGCAGGCTAGATAACTTGCTTTAAGAAAGCTGAGTTGGTAATTAGCATTAAATTAATGTAATTTTGAAATGCTGCCAGTTTAAATGGCTTTAAATGTTTTCCATTCATTCTAAATTAAAGCTAATGTAAAGGATTATGTGGCGTTATTAGAGTGGGTTGAATAATAATTCTCTTTTTGTATTGTTTCATTCGAAAAAGCTTAATTTAATTTTAAATCTAGATGTCAAAATGTATATTTAATTATAGCTGCCACCAAGTGTATACTTAATTGCAGTCAATAAATTCATTCATTCATATAATTGAAAGATATTAAATAAAAATCCAATACGAGAGTAATTTTAAAAGACATGCACTTCTTTACCCGAAATTGGACGGGAAAACGGAGGACTTAGTGGCAATAAGGCGGAAAGCTAATTAAGGAAAAGGTTATCCCTTGTAAGTACTTGAAAATGCCACATTATACAAACCAGGAGGCCGTATCAACCATCTAATACGACTGAAAGCTGCATAAAAGACTTCACGTAGTTTGTTCCGCAGTGTAAAGCGTGTACCGTTACAGCAGCACGCATTATAGATATGTTGGCATTTTTCATTAATGGAATAGAGAATATCCTGATTTGTTGGGATTTTATTAAAAATTTGTAGCAATCACAATTTACAAATTTCTACTTATACCATTTCCGATTTTCGGTTGAGTGAAAGTTATTCATGTTTGGTTGTCGTCTGTAACGAGTGGTCTATTGCTTTAAAAAAAACTAGAAAATCGAAAACAAAAAATCTCTATTGGTAACAATCGTTGTTTTCACCTATTCCAAAAAAAAACGTGGTTTTTTTCGTGCAACAAAATATAACGTTATCGCAAATGTGAATGTGCACGTTTCTTTACAAAAAAAATCAGTGTCCTGTTTATGAATTTAATACGGGAAAAATTTTTGTTTTGCAATGTCTATTCGACTGATTCGCTACGAAACAAAATAACTCCTCCCATCAACAGTTGACTAATTATGCATTTTCCGCTCTGTTTCTCAGTTATGGTATTCACTAGCCTCCCTTGTTCTGATTTTAAATGTATGCATCAGTTATATCAGGAAAATGCTAATTTTAACTTCCAGATTAATGTAAAGAATCTAAATATATGAGCCAAATTAGTGCAGAATTAATTTTGATAAAATCTAATAACATTTCCATCTTTTCTTCTATTTGTATAATTTAAAAATAAAAATTCTTACCCAAGTAACTCTTGTATAGTGTTGTGGTTAAAGCTCAAGACTCTTTATAGGTTCCAATCTAGCTGCGACAACGAGAATTTTGTTTTACACGATACAATTCGATAGTTATGTATAATTAAAATCAGGGAAAATGAAACTAATTTGTGTTTACAATTGTTTTGAATTATTTATAACGACGAATTTCTTTACATTTCTTAACATTCGCTCATCGTTATTAAGTACATCAGAAGAATATGAATTTTGGAATGATAATTTTTACAAAAAAAAACTATGGTATGTAATTAACATAGTAACGAAAAGCAATTATCGAAAATTTATGGCTAAAAATTTTTTACTGTTACGAGAGAAAAAAATTGTAAAAAAAAATAGTAATTATAGAGCTTATTAGATCAAAGATGTTTGTCGTGTTGTATTAAGGAGACGACGAGTCTACACTTTGGAATTTGTCTCTTCGGTATTATCACCGGATTATTATTTTCTAAGCCTATGCATTGAATTTACAATTTAAGTTTGTCTTAATTCAGACTTCGTCGTATAGTGTTGTGGTTAAAGCTCAAACCTCTTTATAGGTACCAATCTAGCTGCGACAACGAGAATTTTGTTTTACGCGATACAATTCGATAGTTATGTATAATTCAATCAGGGAAAATGAAAACTAATTTGTGTTTACAATTGTTTTGAATTATGATTACGTCGAATTTCTTTACATTTATTAACATTCGCCCATCGTTGTTAAGTACATCAGAAGAATATGAATTTTGGAATGATAATTTTTCCAAAAAAAAAAACTATGGTATGTAATTAACATAGTAACGAAAAACAATTATCGTAAGCTTATGGCTCAAAATTTTTTTTTGTTACGCGAAAAAAAATATTAGTAATTATAGAGCTTATTAGATCAAAGATGTTTGGCGTGTTGCATTCAGGAGACGACGAGTCTACACTTTGGAATTTATCTCTTCCGTATCATCACCGGATTATTATTTTCTAAGACTGTTCATTGAATTTAAAAATTAAATTTCTCTTAATCCAGACTTCGTCAAGTAAGTTTATAAAATTCTCCATTTTCTTGGAGTGTTCCTGTTAGTCACTTTATAAAAAAAATACTTTCATTACCGATAAAATAAATTCAATTGGCTACCTATTGGAAACACCTCTGTCAAAATTAAATTCTGGCCATACATAACACGAACATCGAAGTATTAAGTATTTGAAATATTATCTTCACAAGAATATAAATATATAGAGGAATAATAATTATGACCGACCGTGACGATTTAGTTTATTGCTGTCCCATCCCCTACCATTCGTGAATTGTCCCGGTTGAATTACTAGATCCTTGGCTACTTCCTTGTTATTAGAGAGCATGGTACGCCCCCGTAATTAGTTGTGCACTGGACAACAGCTGTCTAGGGTCCTCAATCAAAATTTGCGCTCATGCACGTGACGTGAACCTAACCCTCTGGAATAAATCCTAGGCAAACGAAATCGAGGTCAGGCACCCTACATGTCGCCTCGGACAACCCAAATACCCAGGTGGTGTGGCTGTTTCTCACTGATATTGAAATTAGTAATGGCTGAGGTCCCGCGATATTGTTTACTAAAACTTGACCTTTCGAAATTTATTTCCCCGATTAAATACCACTCAAAGCCTTTGCGTTGAAACAAATCTCATTTCTGACAAATTCTTGATAATGCAAACGTGAGGAATTTAAAATTCGACCAAATCTGAATGCGGTTTTAAAGCTGATCTTTCCCCCAGTAATTTCGGAGGAATACAAAGATGGTTCATAACAAATTTAAATAAATACGGTGGCAGTCAAAGAAATTTACAAACCCCACTTAGGAGAAATTTTTCGAGAAAATATTAACACCAAAAACCCTTGTTTCATTAATACGGTTGGAAAATTCAGAGCGTTGACACCTCTGGGAGTAAATCGAGGTTATTTGCAACCGTTTTCATCCTATAGAGGAACACGCAACAAATTAAAATTAAATTGGCAAAGCGCGAAGTTTCCAGAAATCGAAAATGTCCAAGAGCACATAAAGAGGAATTTTTAAAGTTTGACAAAACCTCATTCTATGAAGACAAATCGTCTCTGGAGACGAAAACAGAATCTTCAGCTTCCACATTAGAGAAAATTTCAAGTGTATGTGTGAGAATGAAACAAAATTTAGAAGGTAACATATATTTGTTCCTAAAATTAAGTGTATATAATTATTGCAAGACCTTTGAATCTATGTCAAAAAATACTCGTCGATATCGTACAACGTAAAGTTTTCATTAGGTCACTTAACTAAATGATTCCAATTACCTCTTATGTTAAAATAAAACTATAGTTCCGTTCAAAAAATAATAATTTTTTACATGAATTAAATTTTCATAAAGAGAAAAATCGTCTACTTGTGTAAACGATATAATCTGTATTTACCAAAATATGGTTTCTTTTCCGTTGGAATGAAGACAAAAATTACTAAATCCGAAACTAATAATTGTTCCAAATATAAGAATTTTAGTTGTGTGTCTGGCGTTGCCCGGGTTGACATAATTAAACTCATCGACGTCCATACCCCCGGATTTGATTCCAATCTCTGTTATTTTTGCTTTCTTTTTATGTAACGTCCCCCCACCCCTAACGGAGCTTCAGAAACTGGAGAATCGCTACCTCATTGACCCGAAAAAATTTATTTCAGTGAAAATAACGGCCATTTTAACTTGTTTTAAAATTTCAACAACCGTACACCCCTGCAAGTTTAATGTCATAATTAAACTGAGCGACATCCATAGCCCCGGATTTAACAACAATATAGGTTGTTTTTAGCGTTATTTTTTTTAACTCCCACCCCTAAGGGTACTCCCCTTCAATGCCAAAATGGGTAGAAATATACAAAAAAAAACATCGGGAGAAACACTACCACACTCATTGACCCCAAAAAATATTTATCCGATGAAAATATTGGCTGTTTGTGCATGTTTGAAAATTTCCATTCCCGTCTCTGCGTCTTACCCGCACAGTGTTCGTTTCCAGTTGAATATGAACACGTGTACGAAATTTGGTCAATTTTGCCATACGGCAAATTCTATGCGAAACATTTACACAAACACGTACAGTCTACTTTATTTATTAGAAGAAGATGTAAAAATCCTCTTTCCCGTTTACGAATAAAATAATCTACAAGCTTCACAATTAAAGTTTGAGATGGTGCTGCGAATATATTTACGTTAATGAATGTCATTATTTTATCTCAATTCCATAAAACATTTAAACACTTAATAGTCTTGAATGTATTAAAGAGCTTCACAATAACTAGTGAATAAAATTTTTCCTTTGGGTTTCCTAGTTCTGTTTTGTCTCATTTGCTCTAAAATTTTCATCAACTGTATCCGAACTAAAAATAAGTCATTTTATTTACCGTAAACTATTTTCGATTTCGTAAACATTCGTCATGAATTTCAGCATTGTGTTCCTAAATAGTAATTTTATCAAAGCCAAACTTAGTATAAACAGTAAATTTACCATCTGCCGTCAATTCGATAATTTTGTATTTTTGGGTAGCTATAAAATACCAATTATTTTCCACGAAATTAAAAATTTAGATAAATAACAGAAATTTGAAATTTCCAATGCTGAACAATAATTAGTGCTGCGGAACTAATGCAAAGAAGTGGTACCAATTACCCCGTTTAATTTACTCCTGACCTCGTTTATGAAGCGTATTTGTTTGGTCTAATTGAAATATCATGGCTACAAATGCTACTCCGTGAAATTCTCTACTTAACGAGCAATACTCGTTGGTCGCAGAGATTATAAATCAAACGGGTAATTTGTTCTTGATAATGATCTGAACTGATTACAAAAATAAAATAAAAATAAAAACCTTTCAACTTGAGCCATGAACTCATATCCGACTATTGCCCATCGAGACACTTTATTTCAGCTCCAGCTTTGATTTTTCAAATAGAAATCAATCCATTAAATATTTAATTACAGCTTTGCTTCAAATATACTGCTATAAAATATTCCGTTTTAAACAATCATTTATTCTAAAACAATAATCCCACTTTGTGAAAAATAATTTAAGTGAATTTACTTTTTTAATTCTAAATGAAGATAATAACCTCTTTCTCTTTCAGAATGCTGTTCTCGTGCAAAAGAAATTTAAATTAAGTGAGTCTATTTTCTTACTTCTTCCAGAGTGATAAATATTTATCAATCACAATCAATAAGTGACCAACGCAGTATTTCACTCAACAAACGTTTTTATAAAAATTTAAAGGCTTCTAAACTGACATGGTAAGATTATGCACACTATAATTCCATAAACCGTTTTTAAGTGAATTCTGCAAATAAATTTATTTAATTATAGTAACAATAACTATTTTACATACCATAATAGATTCCAAGTGAAACGTTGGAAAAAATACATTTCATTTACGATAGATTTTATTAATTCCGTTAGTCCTCGCTAAAGGAATTGATAAATTCGTTACTTCGCTTTTTATTTTCATCAGGTTGTTTGAAGAAATTACAAAATGTACGGAAATGTCATTCTGTTGAATAAAATATTTTAAAATGTCTGTGAAGAAGGTCTTTAATTTAATCTACATAATAAAAAAGTCTATATAATAAAAAAGGATGTATATTTGTATGTATGTATGCATTTACGTTGTTCTTTATACAAATTTTATCGCGTGGACAGAATGCAACAAAAATTGGTACACATATTCTTCAAAATACGAGAAACGGTACTGTGATGGTGAGAAACGCCTAGCATACATGTGGAAAGAATAATAATTAAAAACCGTGATCATTAAATATTAAATTACTGCGCGCCAAGAGACAATTACGTCACGCGAGAGAGAGACGTTACTACGCAATGAACAAAGGAAATATTTCCTTTATTAGGAATGAAATAAAGCAGAAATATGTTCTTTAAATAAAAAGTATAATTTTATACAGCAATACTCCATCGAATGGTAATAAAGAAGAATACGAATTACTTTACCATCCTTGCGGAAAATGTAAGTTAATTTTCGCGCTATATTAGTTGTGAGTCTAGCTAACAATTTCATCAATGTAATATTTCGTAATGTATGAAGACTGATAATATATAAATAAGTACACGAGCAACGCCGGGCACCCAGCTAGTTTATTAATAAATAAGGGACGTAAAGTAAAATTTATGATTACAGATAAATATTTCTCCTATTCAGACGTAAAAATCTGGCATTTTCATTAAATATTTATAAACAAAGACCGTGGGAAACTTTAGAAACGAATACCGTTTATATAGATAATTACTGTTTAATATCACAAGATAAGTTTCTTCCGGAGTAATTTCCTCTCATATGTTTTCTTTCCCGTTAAGTATCCAATGGCAATGTCACCTCTATACTCTGGCAGTAGGCAATTTATAAGAGACTTTGGGCTCCAGGCAGCAATTAAGCAACCCCCCCCCCCCTCCCCTTTCGGCCTCCTCCTCCTCCGCAGTCGGCCTGCCATCGATCCGGCACTGTTTCTCAATCACGGGGATTACCCTGCCACAATCAGTTATCAGACTCAGGCACGTGTTGGTATCGCCAATGCATATAAGTATCAAAACTACTATCATGCATTCAGTATGTCCTATACTAAGCCTGGTTTCAGTCATGCTAAATATATTTGTAAATTTAAAATGGACCTTTGACAGTAAAAAGAACTATTGGACGTTCATGCTGACACTAATTTAATTTTCAGGTTTAAAACACTTTCGCATTATGTATCAAAGCATTCAGGTACGATGGAAGCAACTTCTCTCGGTGATAGGTTTAGAGATTGAGATTGATTAAGTATATTTCTTCTACTGCGGCTCCTGATAACTAAGTTGTTTTTATGAAAAGGCTCGTCAACTGAATATCAAATTTATTACAAAGGTTTCCACGACAACGCTCGCCCCTCAACGCCGGGATCCAGTGTTGTTATAACCAAACTAAATATGTATGTTATCAAATTTCACTCTGTCACGCCCAAGAATACCTTGACGAAAGTTTTCTCATTTTACTAAAAGCCCTAAGATATTTTAAACACATTAGTCATTTCAATAGTGTAAATCAGTAGTAATCAACCAACGGCTCAAAATAATTTTTTTGTGCGGCCCGCCGGACAATAACGAAGTATAGCTGGTCGTGTCAAAATATAGTGTGCAGTCGTCCACTGCCCTGTAATTGTAATGTGGGGTAGGTCAGAGCTACTTTAACACGAATCTTCGTTACGGCAACTTGGTAGTTTAAAAAGTCTTCTGAAAACATTGACGCAAGAGAACATATTGTGTTCAATACGTTGCATGTCAAAATAGTCGTCCGTAAAAATTTAAATATGGTAAGTACAAGGTGTGATAAACTGACCTTTCTGTATACTCCTTTCGTAAGAATATAATGCATGTTTTTAGAATAATAGTGGCGTTCCTCCAAGAGCTAGTTCCCACTTGTCGACAATACTCCCCTCCATCTTCTCCCTTCTCCTATTAAGCATCTAACACGCCATTCTATTTCTCGTTCTCTTGACATTTTTGTGACATACACGCGGCTCGTATTACCTACTCCAAATCAGCGTGAATTATGAGAACTTGTGGCATCTAAGATAACATATTTTGTGGCGAATAACAGAGTATTTACCCGACTTTCTGTTGGTTTTTTTGGTCTTTGCGACCCACCTACATATACTTATTTTTAAAATGGGTCACTTTTCTGAAACGTTTACCGATCCCTGGTGTAAAAAAAATGTGTTCATTATAATTCAGTATTGTAAACAGCTTTTTGTTCAAAATAATTCTAAGTCCTTGAGTGAAAATGTATGTAAATCCTATGTAAGGTCGTTGCTGGATTTTAATATGTGTCGTTCAACTAATTTATAATTGCAGTTTTATTTATTTCATGTTTTTAGTTTATTTAATGTCGAAATATTACATATATATTTTTTGTTAAATAAACTCATCAAATTAAAGATTCCAGTAAATTAAATATACATAACAGGTCCATGATTTCTTTTACAAAAACGTTCGTAAATCTACGTAACACGGGTTTAATAAAGATTTTGGGTATTATAATTCAATTAAAACTTGTACTTAGAATCGGAGGCTCCCTAAAACCCTTTTCTGCTCTCAACTATATAAGTGTTTGTACTATCGATTCGTGTCCCGATTTCAATCCCCGCTGATGTAGGTATTTAACGGGTTTATGTCTCTACTTAAAACCATTCGCACAGCATTTGAGTGCTTTGCTGTTTCTAGTAGATTAACATTCCAACGTTCATATTGAGTAAAACTTTATAGATGAAGAGAAATACTGTAGATATTCACCATGAGGTCACCAGAAGTGATATGACAACAGTCATCATATAGAGCATGCCTTTTGTTACAAGTGGATGGAAAACGTCGAAGCAAAGAAATTGATATCTCATAAGAACAAGAGCTGCAGTGGAGAAAGGCGCAGCGCTTGTGACTCAAAGACACGCCATCTCCTATCTTTGCATGTCATCGTGGCATTAGCTCTGAAAACCCGTGGGAAATAGAAATCAGGGCGCCACTGCTGCCAGTGCGTTAAGTATTCCATAATGTTGCAGCACGTCATTGTTCACTGATCCTGCCCACAGAAACACTTCTCAGGCTGGGTCACAAACCTGTGCCACACGACCCTTTGATAGTCCGGAATAACATTCACGAGTATATCTAACGTATTGCTGAGTGAAGGCTCTACCGCAGACAACGAGGCTCCGTTCGCATACCTTTTCCAAAATAAGATGCAGTGGGCGGTAGAAACGTTGCAAACTGACAGCGGCGGGAATAATCGTCAGCTCTAACTCTTCAAGATGAAGAGCTTGTCATTTAGATGCAGAAAGTGGGGTTGGCCACCTCTATAAACCTTAATTTAACAATGGTTTCCGGATTTCCAGTAAGGAACATCCACCGCACAATGACGAAACATGTATCACTTCCAAACATCAACTCTACCACTGCATTAACATTTCTTTGATTATGTCATAGTATCAGTTAAAGACGCCTAAAATTATTCTGATTATCGTCTTCCAAATACATTTCCCACCCAATTTTGACTGTCCTTTTAGTTGTCAGTGTTTGGATAATAGCTCATGATCGTTGCAACGACAAACCTCTAATTATAATCAGCAGATTTTGACTTTCCCCTGAGTTTAGAACACATAAGTCTTCAAAATTGGTGATCACAAATCTCGGTCGTTTTACTATCCACGTCGACTCCCTGCTAGGTACGAGACCTCTCCATCCATTCAGGCTCGCCAATAAAGACTAGTTCTCATTTTACGCGGGCAAATTTTAGGATGGATTTTACGTATAAATTGATCAAGGGTGGAATTAGTTAATTCAAGAACAGGAGCAAAATTTCAAATGAAGATTCTAGCATACTTCCAGGGACTTCAGCAAGTCAGCCGTTCCACACGGATCTGGAAGTTAATCCAATGTTTCACTTGGGAAAAATTTAAATTCTGTATATATTTTTTACTTCAAGACTATAGTTCAAAATAAATATTGAAGATTTCAAATGAAGATTCTAGCATACTTCCAGGGACTTCAGCAAGTCAGACGTTCCACAAGGATCTGAAAGTTAATCCAATGTTTCACTTGGGAAAAATTTAAATTCTGTATATATTTTTTACTTCAAGACTATAGTTCAAAATAAATATTGAAGATTTCAAATGAAGATTCTAGCATACTTCCAAGGACTTCAGCAAGTCAGACGTTCCACACGGATCTGTAAGTTAATCCAATGTTTCACTTGGGAAAAATTTAAATTATGTATATATTTTTTACTTCATGACTATAGTTCCAAATAAATATTGAAGATTTCAAATAAAGATTCTAGCATACTTCCAGGGACTTCAGCAAGTCAGACGTTCCACACGAATCTGAAAGTTAATCCAATGTTTCACTTGGGAAAAATTTAAATTCTGTATATATTTTTTACTTCAAGACTATAGTTCCAAATAAATATTGAAGATTTCAAATGAAGATTCTAGCATACTTCTAGGGACTTCAGCAAGTCAGACGTTCCACACGGATCTGAAAGTTAATCCAGTGTTTCACTTGGGAAAAATTTAAATTCTGTATATATTCTTTACTTCAAGACTATAGTTCCAAATGAATATTGAAGATTTTGAATGTCAACTTAAAATAACAACTAAATATGGGCTATATAGCCGAGCTTCGTTTGAAAGCGTTTCTTCTGTTCTTGAATTAATTCATTACACCCTTCAACAGTTTACCGATTCTTCACTGAAGTCCCAAAATTAGGCCGTGAAGAAAGTGATCTCGTGAGCATGACTCAAGCTTATATATTGGAAGCATAAGTCTCGGACTTGGCCTGGAGTCGACTCTGATTGTAAAGGCGGTAGAGCACCAGCTACCAAGCCAGGGACCCGGGTTCGATTCCGGTCCGGTGGAGATTTTTCCATCGTCATCCTATAAATCAGTTTCACGGACTATATGTTCCTACATTAATTAATTTCAAAGATCATTAAACTCGAAATCTTTCACTGTTACAAATAAACAGGAATATAATTTATCTTTTCTGATCATGTATTTTGTTTTCAGGAACAAAAAAACATGATTGCCGTCCAATACACAGATAATATAAGACCAACGAAAAAATTTTCGTAAAACAGAATGGCCAAATGGTAAACTCTACTCAACTAACGACCGTTTTTGATCACTGCAATACATTTAGAGTTATTCGTTAACTTTCTGGTAATATGCGGAATCCAAGGAAGTTAATATGAAGACACTTAATGCTCTCACTTTTTTTTTCATTGCATGCATTCACGAACAACGCGCTGACGAGAGTTTTGTAATGTAACTTCAGCAGTTAAATCTAGATAACTTTAATGTCTAAGTACACTGACAAAACTGTTAATTTCGTGTATTTACGTCACTCTTGCCTTTTAAAAACCAATAATTATTTTGTTCCAATATATTTCAATTTTAAAAATATATTTACGATGACGAATTAAACCTGCTTCCAACTATTTGACCTAAACCACGCAGATATCGTTACAATTGGATGGTTATCAGAAAAAATTGTTAGTACTTGATCAATTGTACAGTTAGAGACTCGGAAAACCTGTCGTGTTCTTGGCTACATATTTTTCTTGTATTTTAACGTATCGCGTAATTGGTACACATATCTTTAACATCAGAAGAAGGGAAACATGTGGGAGAATGTGCAAAAGAATGCATTAGACATCTTGTAATTGGAGGAATTATTTTGTTACATAGTCTATTCGAATAAATACTCCGCTTTCAGAGAGTATATATATATATATATATATATATATATATATATATATATATATTGATTTCAGAGAGTTTATACACACACACATATATATATATATATATACATTTCAGACACTTTATATATATATATATATTGATTTCAGAGAGTTTATATATATATTGATTTCAGAGAGTTTATACACACACATATATATATATATATATATATATATATATATATATATATATACATTTCAGACACTTTATATATATATATATATATATATATATATATTGACATATTCATTGATTTCAGAGAGTTTATATATATATATAGATATATATATTGATTTCAGAGAGTTTATCTATATAGGTATATATATATATATATTGATTTCATAGAGTTTATATATATATATATAGATAGATAGATTTCAGACAGTTTATATATATATATATATTGATATATTCATTGATTTCAGAGAGTTTATATATATATATATATATATATATTGATTTGTCGAGAGTTTCTCTCACGCCCACAAACATCCATGGCCTCACCGGGATTCGAACCCGGGTCCTCTGTGATTCGAGGCAGTCACGCTGACCCCTACACCACAAGAGGTCGGCTTTCAGAGATATGATGCTCAATTTTTGTGACCAAGCCTGCAAGCACACTGCCAATCTAATGCATACATATTTTCTCTGAAAGTTCAGTAAGAGAGTGTTTCTAAAATTTTCTGAAGGTAATTTTCTCTAATTTAGAGCAATTAAAAAAAAGAAAACTGTTTTACATTCTTCATTGTATTTTACAACTGTGAAATTCCCTTTAGTTTCTTTTCCACTGCCACGTCCGGAAAGTACCTTAAGCAAAATAAAATTACCAGGATTTTCCACCTTGTCTGTAATGGTTCCCAGCCTAGTTTTCGAACTATTTCATATTCATACACAAGGCTCCGTTTAAATCATTTCTAAACAAATGTTAAAATTCCAAGGAGTTAAATCATTAATTTCCCTAACGTATATTCGCAAATCCCTGGTATCGCTTCCGGTGTTACGTCTGTCTTTGTTCCCTTCAGGCTGAGTGAAAATTAACTGCAAGCACGGAAGAGTTTAGGAATGTTGGATCTGCTCGTAGGCCCAACGGGATGGAAAATGTGAGAAGGCTGCTTGGAAGTATGAATGAGCGACCCCGTAGGAATTGCGCACGCAGCTGTTGTCGGCTGAACCTGTTCCACGTGAGTTATAAAATCCAGGTTCACATTACTCAATACCCTGCTGACACCAACCCAGACCCATAAACGTGCCACTCACGGAAAGAAACCAAATACATTGCATTTTATTGCCCAATCCTCGTGTGAAACCGCACGCTTTCGAGTGCGTATACAGTGAGTATTATTACTTTTTTACTGGACCTCATCCACGAATAAACAGGTCAAATAACCTCGATTTAATTGATTCTTCGTGTCCGGCACTTACGTGACGATGTAAAAGCCCTTTTGTTATTCAAACTAAAGATGCGTTGATGGATATTTTACAGAATACCCACATTTGAAGTCGCAAACATCTTACACCACGGATCCATTTACAAATATTTAAAAAGACTATTCCATAAGGCCATGACCCTGTTAAGTAACATGAGTTATATAAATAAAATCATGTAACTAACTTGTTCGTATCAGTTTGAATACTCTTTCGATAATTCGTCTCAACATTTGTTGAGTATGCGTCAATCTCTAGCATTAAATTCGTAAGCGAGTATTTCGTCGTATCCGTAGTGTAAATTATTCAAAACTCAGAAAGTTTTATTTGTATTCAGTTCAGCCTATAGATGTATAGAACAAAAATACTTTTTACCGACGTGAGTCATTTTTATCTTTGGCTTATCTCCTCAGCTGGTGCTGAAAATTAAACTATTTTACGGTTTGGAGAGCAACGAAGAAACATGGATTCGATTCAGAGATTGGTTTATCAATTGTAATAAATTTAATTGTCGAACAACGAAGTAATATTAATGATTGTAAGCTTTCCCGGTGTAAATTATTAATAATTTTTTCGCGGTTGAACACCAGGTTCAGATTTCTCGATGTTGACGTTTCAGCGGTCATTCTCTACCACTGTCTTCAGACTATGTCGCAGAAACGTCAACATCGAGAAATCTGAACCTGGTGATCAACAGCTGAAAATTTATTAACGAAGTTTCTTAATATATTATAATGAATTAATTGCCACTCGAACGAAATATGATTGGACTGAGACAGTCGTTTATGTTTATTGGAAGCAGTATGAATATTACTTTGGCTGAGTTGTTGCCTCACCTTCATGGAGATTGCAGTTGAAAATGTGGTTTGGAGAGACCGACATACTTTGTTGGATTGATTGTCGAGAAGAAAGCAAAGAAAAAATATTGGATAAAATGCTCTATTCTGCTTCAAGCTGTGTGTGAGATCTATTTCGTAGCTGGTCATTCATCAGCTTTAGTTTTGTGGCTGTTGTATGCCACTTCTACGCGCCACCGGTAACCGGAGCCCACAATTATGATCTCTTTTTTTTCCCCCGTGTCTGTGAATCAGTGATGTGAGATGTATTTTGGCTCATTCCACCTCTACCAAACGTACCAACATAGATTTGCGCATTTACATCGTCTCAAGTCCCAGACAGGACAATCTTTGTTATCTTATTACCCACTGATTTATTTCTAGGGTACCTGCTGAATATACACGTTCTCTGCTCCCTTTATGTAACAGTGAACAATAGTCATTCACAAAGAGTTTTATTTATGAATTTATACGCTTCGACGTGTGATTTATGAACGCTAAGAATATTACTGTATCGATCTCGCTTCACTGAGGTACACGTGGTGAAATTTCCATTAGATATGAAAGGACGCGCTCGAATCGATGATATTGAAATAGGTTAGATTTCTACGGAACTATTTGCATGAAATATAGCTGACAACGGTATAATAAATATTTAAAATATATAGAAACAATTGACCTTGAATTATTTAAATTTCTTCAATTATAGGTGGCATAATCTGTTATTCGTACCCCATTCGCTGGGTTACATTATGGTCAATTGTCCAGGCTTCCAATTTGTAAAGACGTGATTTTATATTTTCAATATTCTCGTTTGATGTCAATTTGATATCATCCCTTTCTGTGCCAGCTCAACTTCCAGCCATTCACATACATAATTCTTAAAAATCATTTTCTTATTCTCCAATCCAGTGACGATATTCTAAACCACGAGATATCAGTTTTTAGGAAAATAAAACACGTTCCTTGTAACGTACAAGAAATTAACGTAGTTTCTAATATTGATGGGGTTAAAAGTTGTTGGCGCCTGGGATCAGTTTACTTTGATGCTTTAATCCTCGGTGGTCTACCTTAATAGAAATACCCGGGCAATCGCCAGGAGCTATGAAGCAATACTTGTTTGTGTAGAATGTCTGTTTCAGGAATAATGGAAGTCGGCATCTGGTGGCGTATGAGAAAACGTTCAAAGTATGGTGTTCTTTAAACGAGGCATCTGTACAACCGCAGCAGAAGGAGGTTAATAAAAGCAATTATGAGAAAGAGTTTACACTCAGTGAGAGATAATTATTGGAGGAGGTACTTTAGCCTTGAGCGGATCCAACGAGATACATTGTGAAAGCAGATTCGATTCGATTTATATTCCGTGAGTCATAGATGGAGTTCGGTTCCGAGTTGTTGAGAGAAGGATTTAATTAGAGAAGCTGAAAACACGACATCAGGCAACCTTTTCGTCAGAAGATAACGTACAAAAAAAAACACTATTTCAGCGATTTTTGGTAAAAGAGGAATGAAATTAATACGTTTAAAAGTACATGTCAGTAGCGAGAAGCATATAAATTTAATACATTTATTTAACTGTATCGCACTTATATATAAAATCTTGACTGACTAATGAATAATATTCAATAATGTCCTGGTTCTCTATACAAATATTAAATCTCATATAAATTCTAATTAAGGACTATAATGTTTTTGAGTGGATCTATACCAGCGCTTACAGGTAAAGCTCGAGAACTTGAGAGTGAGAGTAATAGTTTGCGGCATGAGTAACTTCCAAGAAGCACGAAATTCAGACTTATCACTTCCCTATTGTAAGTCTATAGAAACGATCTTGAGTTCGTGTAGATCACCTGAAAGAATCCTTGCAACTCGTAAATAAAAATACCTCCATTGAAATAATAGCCTAGAAAAAAAATTGTAACCGCCGATTTCCTCCTTATGCAACCAAAAATCAAAATACATTCAATTAAGAGACCAAAAATTACGATTCAGGTCCTCCTAAGATAATTGATTGACAATCAGAATATTTGGGTAAGACAAAACGTAAATGGAATCGTTTTCAAGTTTTAAATAAAACAATGTATTACTTGCAATAAAAATAATTTTACCACATAGTCCACAAAATACAGAAAAATAAAGGTTTTCGGCTGAACTGCGAACCACGCTTGCGTCGCTTCCTTCACGTGTCAATCACCCGATTGAGCCTGTTACGGATAATTTCATGCGCCCGACCGTGGCTAATCTGTATATGGTGGTGCCACTTCATCAAGACCCACTCATCGGTTATACAGAATCAGAACACGGGCTTGGTCAATGTTGTCATCAGTAGTGGATGTGGCTGGATGTCCGCGCGCTTTCCTCGTCCTTCACGCCTGTTCGATCTCTCCATTGGATTTCAGCTACACAGACCACAAAAAAAAAACAGATTACTTGTCACAACCAAGTTTACTTGGCAACAGCGCAGAACAGACTGAAGTGACGACGCTGTAGTCTGCTACAAGCGAAGGCAATGAATCTACTGTCGGATTTCGATCGCAGAAAGCCGTACAAACAACACGATTTACTTATTCTCCTTGAAATAAGTTCCTTTATTTAATAAATTCATAATGTTTAGTTATTTAATTGAATATATTCAGTATATTTATATAATTTTTCTGAAGCGTGGTTGAATCTAAAAAATATCGTTCATTCTTAAGCCGAAACAAAAACTGACACATTAATAATACGCTGCTTAAATATAAGGCTTTAAAAAAATTGTCTTCAGTTTATTAGGTCACTCATTGTTTAAATTTATTCAAACGTTCATTTTATTTCCCTGTTTGTCGCCGAATTCTCTCTAAATTCTGACAGCAACGTTCTCACAAAACGTTTCTGAATTTTCATAGAGATGTCTTAATTCCAAAATTTATTAATTACAAACATAACTTCAAAATTACAAAACAAGTGTTTCAATTTGAAGCATGTGACACTTGCGTCAGCGCATTGTTCTTATAACTGCGTATAAGAGGAAGTCGTTTTAGCCCTTTATGAGGTATGAATAATAAGCGAGGCAGTAGTGCAGTTGCGGAAATAATTCCGCAGACAAAAGGAACCACAAAATACCGCAAGAGACAAGTAAACATGGCTCATTCGTTAAATGGTAACACAACACACAGGTGTTTCGCCGTGCCGCAATGTTTTTCAAACGTCATTAACCCTCCGAACAAACCGAATGATTAATTCAAGCCTCAACTTTTAAAGACTTGATTGCTGTGTTTTTAGTTAAAACAACATGGAAGGTGGATATTTGAGGGAAATTCTAAATGGTACAAGTGAGTTATTTCCACACGAATTTTTACTACGGTGCCAAAAATGTTCAGTTATAATACTCATGTTCACCACCACGGCTAAATTGTAATGTAGCTGAATGATTAAATATCCTCTCATTATATATTCAATGCAATTTTACCGGAAAATTTGTCTGGTTTTAATTGAATTCAATGTCGAATATGAAAACAAAAGAATGTGTATGAAACTAAATGATAAGGAATATTTGATTTTAAAAAAATAATGGAGCGGAGAATGGGAAGGGGATAAAGTTATTTTAAAAAAATGTGATAGCAGAAATTTGTTGTGCACGTGTTCAGGTCTATACAGCGGATAGAGAAAACTCCCATAAACGAGGATTGGCTAGCTCGACCGCGTACTGAGTGGTGGTCTTGGGTTCGACTCCCGGTCCTCCTGTTATATATCTATTTTTTAAATAAATTAACTCTTTCCACGGAAATACAAGGAAATTTTGTGCTTGTTACTTCTTTCATTACGTACTTTTACTATAGCAACAGACAGAAATGTGGAACTAGTAATATTAAATCGCGTTTATTGAGTTCAGTCACAATATAATGGCAGTGCACTGACACAAAACGAAGTCAGAACACATTCAACGTTTAATTGGAAGTTTGATGTAGAATTGGATCTATTGTTTATTTATAAATAAACTGTTTGCATGTGTGTGTATATATGTATGTTCCGCATACAAATCTACGCCCGTGGAGAAAATTTGACTAAATTTTGTACACGTGTTCCTTTCGAACCGGAAACGAACACTGTGAGCAGGTGTCGAAATTTTCAAACATGCTCAAACGGCCGATATTTGCATCGAATTAATATTTTTTGGGGTCCATATGATTGATAGTGTTTCTCCAGATATTTTTGTGTATAATTTCAACCTCTTTTGGCATGGGAGTGGAGCACCCTTAGGGGTGGGGGGACGTTACATAAAAATAAAGTAAAAACAACTGAGAGTGGAGTCGAATCCGGGGTTACGGATGTCGCTGAGTTTAACTAACGCCGGGCACTCAGCTGGTTTAAAATAATATATATATATATTATATAATTTTAATATTATAGAACCCTGTGGTACCCCAATCCTGACTTGGTAATATGGCTCTTTGTTTCCTGTCCGGTTAGTAAGGTCTAAAAAATTAGATATATTATTAATTTAAAAAATTGTTTTGTGATATGATTTTGATTCGGAATACGTTGTGTTTTACATCGTATATTCTGATGACAAGGAAAAATAGGCCAAAATTTAATTACTCCCGATATTTTTGTGTATAATTTCGACCTCTTTAGACATGGGAGTGGAGCACCCTTAGGGGTGGGGGGACGTTACATAAAAATAAAGTAAAAACAACTGAGAGTGGAGTCGAATCCGGGGTTATGGATGTCGCTGAGTTTAACTAACGCCGGGCGCTCAGCTGGTTTAAAATAATAAATATATTATATAATTTTAATATTATAGAACCCTGTGGTACCCCAATCCTGACTTGGTAATATGGCTCTTTGTTTCCTGTCCGGTTAGTAAGGTCTAAACCATAAATTAGACATATTAATAATTTAAAAAATTGTTTTGTGGCATGATTTTGATTCAGAACACGTTGTATTTTAGATAGTATAGTCTGGTGACAAGGAAAAATAGTTTAAAATTTAATTACATTTGATGCTGAACCAAGGTTTATAAATTATTACAATTTTGCCGACCTGTAGTTCCTTCTCCACAATCAGAACTAATATCTTGGGTAAATAGCCTATTATATATACATGGCTCTTTGTTTCCTGTCCGGTTAGTAAGGTCTAAACCATAAATTAGACATATTAATTAGAAAAAAAATTGATTTGTGATCCACACCGTAAAATGCTTTTGAGGGATCACAGAATATTCCTAATGGGTATCGTTTATTATTCTTACTAATACTTCATCTTGTATTATTGTCGAATATCCCTTTCTAAAACTATTTTGAGCTGCATAAATTAAATTATATTGATTTAAATGAATGACGATCCTATTAGTAGTAGGGATACCGAGTGGTAATTACTTACTTTCTTAAAATAGAGTAACGGCAGTTGTGTGCTCTAATATATTCGGTAATGTAGCAGTCAGTAAGTATTTTTTTGTAATAAAGTGTTTATTGTCGCATTAACATATCTGTGGATTACATCGGCTTTGACGTGAGGTACATAAATATGTCTATATTAAGTTCAAAGACATATATAAACAACATAGACTGGACAAGTCGCCGCCATGTTTGAAGCAAATTGAAAACTCAGCCGCCATGTTTTATACTGTCAGGTGAGCGTTCTCCATCGTCTGCTAGCCTTGAACTCTGTCGCACAAATGACCTAAAACTAAATCTCTAAGGACAATATATTTTAAGGTTTAAGAAAATATAACACATTTAAGGCATAGAAAAATTTATTGGCCTTTAAATAATATCAGTTTTGTATACAATTGCCTTATGTTGCGTCCTCTTTCATCCATTGTTTTTTCTTTACACATATAACGAATTCTGCAATTGAAGTAATGATTTAATAAAACCTTTATTAAAATTGAGTAGCGAGTTTCCTCACTAAATTCGGCCGAAACTATTAAATAGTCGAATTCACAAAATAAAATTTGTTTATGTCCCAACATCCGGAATACCCCCAAACACAATTTTAATAGCAAATTCTTCTTTCATATTTGTGTTTCGTTATTCCTCAATACTTTTTCAGCAAGTGTAAATAATTTCACAACGTCTTTAGACGTCTTTAAAGTCCTTTACCTTAATCAATCCAGTTTTTCTTTGAGAGCGAGGAGCAAGGCGAACCTCTAAACAACCTAAACACTTTAGTTTTTTTACCACTATCCTTACAACACTTCCTGAAATATATTCTACCACTTTTTCTGAATATAATGTTAATCTCTCATATTCAGGGACGTAATCATGATCAAAATTGTGATCTGTACAAGATTTAAAATTATTTTTTTCAAATGGTACAACCAGTGTCTCCAAAATTCCTCCCGTACTATTGGCACTTTTGGATGGTTCTATCTGCGATAATTTCGATTTCTCCCACATCTTCGTATGCAAGAAAAGAAGGGTTCTGAATGGTCCTGGCTCATTCTCCTACTTAATATAAATTTGAGAACTGGAGAATCGTTCCACACAGACTTCTCTGTCAGTTGCACCGAACTGAGAAGATCTAAAACAATCCCACACACACCCAACTTCCTCCCTGACAAATTAATAAACTCCCATCGCACAGCTTTAAATTCATAAAATACTGTACAGATCTTTCTATTGTGTTGCATATTGTCACTCTATTACCTCTAAACACAGGAGTTTTTGTATCCTTGTTCATAACATTGCACGAATTCAACAAATCAAATGCTTTATCTACCATTTTTATGAACTTTACCGTGCCCTCACAACTTACAAATTCAGACAAACCCAAGTCTCTACAAAAAAATCTGCTACAGAATTGCTTAGTGCCAATGCTACCTTCATTTTGTGTGCCTCATACTGAACGTGTAGCCTCGTCATTCTATTTGCAACATGTAACCGTTCCTAGACTAGAGCGACACAACAGCACCACCGAAGCTTTTTTTTTGTCAAATGACGAGTGCAGTTGTGTCGCTCTAGGCTCTTCTTAGCACCTGAAGAAAGGACAAGGATCCCTGAAACGTTGTGTGGTATTTATGTTATCACTTATTTTGCCTGCATTTGGCTATCTTTCTTCTTATAATTATTATGCTGATACTTAGTTAAAATACGATACTTCGTGTGTTTTCAAACTACGATTATTACACTTGTAGGCTGAACACACGCTTGGCATGATTTATAGTAACAAACAATTTATTTTAACAAAAAACTTCAAAACTTCCACCATCAGTAGCATAACACAAATCGGGTTTTAGGTGAAGTGGACCGACTAAAAAATGGCGGCCAGAGTTGTTTGTTGCTGCCACCCAGGGCGCTGTAACGCTGATATAGCCACTCTATTATGTTTATATATCTCTTTGATTAAGTTACATATGTTAGCTTCTTTGACGAACTCCAGCACTTTGAATATAGTCAGTGCAGATGTCGCTAGGTCGCTTATCTCCAAGTTACCCAAGATGTTAGTTCTGCATAATATGCGTCAAATAATTGTTGCAGAAGATAACTCAAAATTGTAGTAATTTATAAACCTCGGTTCAGCATCGAATGTAATTAAATTTTGGCCTATTTTTCTTTGTCATCAGAATATATCGGTCTAAAATACAACGTGTTCCGGATGAAAACGAAATCAAATCAGGATTTCAGATCATCAAGTCCTCCCAGTTCGAGGTACACGGCTTCGATTACGTTGTGTTGTAAATCAGAGACATGCAGACAAAATGCAAAATACACCGCAAACTGTTGTCCCCCGAGGAATGTGGTTGTGTATACGAGTGTGCACGTCCATTAACGATTTCGCCCAAGGTTTTGTAAACAGAAATAAATGGGACTATGACGACCTTTAAATATTCACAAGACACTCAAATTAAATTACTTCACGCAATAAATATCTTAACGCAGTTATGTCAGTTAACGTCTCACTTCATTTAGAAGATCAAATTGCTACTTTATCGACCCTATAATCGCTCCAAGTATACGTCAGTTGTGCTCTCACAACTTATCATGCTACTTATTTTAAAACGCTGATAATTTCATTAAAATACGGACATTTCCAAACCTCTTATATACTTTGCAAATAACTGCGGCTGGGAAAATGTAATTTAAATACCTGATAAATGCTCTATGAACTATAAAATTTTTATAATGACACATTTCCGACAAAATTATGATTTCGCATGTCAGGACTTAACAAAGTTATTTAACAGGATCGATCCATCGCATATTTTGAATGTT
The DNA here is from genome assembly GCA_037074705.1 of Zhengitettix transpicula. Classification (NCBI taxonomy): domain Eukaryota; kingdom Metazoa; phylum Arthropoda; class Insecta; order Orthoptera; family Tetrigidae; genus Zhengitettix; species Zhengitettix transpicula. The sequence continues at coordinate 8,490,246 of CM073595.1, forward strand.
TGAAATAGCAAATGCGGCCTCGTTTATTTGAGCCATTGAGTTGATTTTAATTAGCAGACTAGGGCTAATAGAATAAATTTAAAAACAGCCAGAAGCTAACATTATCAATTATTTAATTTTTATACAGCTTTTTAAGTTTATAATTTGATCTGGAAAACTGTAACTGTATAAAACGGAATTGTTTCCCGCTACGCATAGAACGGTACGAAATTAATTGGACTCCGCATTTGTTTTATTGTATGCATAATGTTTATATGTTATTTATCTAAAAGTGACAGACCGGAAGCCTTAATTTATTTCATAATCATGACCTTAAAATGATATTTACTTTACATCTAAAGCATGACTTCATTTTATTTAAAAATTAGGTCGCTGCTAACGAGTTATTCAATCAAATAACACGTTGAAAAAATGAAAATGTTATTTCGTAATTTTTTGAAAAATGTATTTTCAACATATACTCCTTATATTTAATTTTTTATGCGGCAGATAATCTTCACGAATACTGTAAGTAAATGAATGAAAAAGATAAGAAATAATAAAAATAAATAAATTGCAGTTTATGACCAATAATAAACATTTATTCAATCTGACTTTTTTAAATCCATTATAATAAAACTTTACAGTCCAGCCTGGCTATTAAGAAAACTTGTTTGCTTTCCACTGTTATATCACATCAAACTGAATATGTCTGAACATCAATCAGTCAGGTAATGTAACAGTTTGTAGAAGCACAGTAGGTACCGAAAAGTTGTTGTTTTAAACTTAATTTTTTTAATAGTAGTATCCATATCTGCAGAATATGGATAATAAATTACATTTTATTTTATACTAGGTGGTTTCCCGCATTGTCATAATTAAACTCAGCGACATTCATAACCCCGGATTCGACTCCAATCGCGGTTATTTTGCGCTATTTTTATGTAACTCCCCTCCATCCCCACCTTCTTATGTCTAAAGGGGCTGAAATGTGGAATAGTGGAATCCATATCTGTAGAATATGGATCATAAATTACATTTTATTTTATACTAGGTGGTTTCCCGACGTTTCCCGCATTGTCATAATTAAACTCAGCGACATTCATAACCCGGATTCGACTCCAATCGCGGTTATTTTGCGCTATTTTTATGTAACTCCCCTCCATCCCCACTTTCTTATGTCTAAAGGGGCTGAAATTATACACAAACAACATCGGGATAAATATTATCTCATTGACCCCGAAAAATATTTTTGCGACACAAAAATTGACCGTTTAACTTATTTTAAAATTTCCCACGGTTAGTTTCCGGTTCGAAAGGATTTCGTGTACAAAATTATCTGAAATTGCTCCGCGAATTTAGATTTGTATGCGGAACGTACACATACAGTCAATTTTATTTATTAGACGATAATCAAAAATATACTAAAATAATCATTATATTTAAGAAAAGTTGTTTTCTAACAGATTTCTGGCAAAGTAAATTTACTCCTCTACCTTAAACTCTACGCTGTATTTTAATATCCATGTAAAATAATATTATGTAATCCTGAGTTGCCCTATTTCCGAATGGTATGAATAAATCTACAATTAAATCTCACAAAATTTATTCCTTTAAATTTGGTTACAATAGGTAGGTTATTTTATCATCAGAGTTTATTACCTGAATGTAATGACATCAAATATGGTATATTTCAATAAAAATAATTTGTATTTATTCCAAAGCTATCCTGTTCCTCTTTGAACTGTTTTATTGAGAATCCTGTTTCTTTATTTACTTTATAATTATTTTACTGAAATTTCTGTTTTCTTAACGTATTCATTGAACACGTTTACATAATACGATGTCGATGTGCTTACGATATTTAATTCCCGTATTCATTTATCTAATTTTTGTGAAATTTCTCATAAGCAAATGCTACCGGCACCTGCCGAATCGGACGGCCTCAGTATCATTAAGTGCCCCGAACTTAACATTTTGCGATGTTCCACAATTGGCCATCGCGTTTTGTGAGCTTGAATTTTCGTGCATAGGGATTTAATTTTCACTGGACATTCGGGGTGTATCTATTCCATACTCCGGTGTTTGCTTTCTGGTTCTGACCGCGTTGTACTGTTGTTCAAACGGACAGTGGCTGAACAATATTACATCGCAACAGCGCAGATATATGATAACGCTGTAACCTGTCACAGGTGAAGGTCACCTATGGGCTTGCGATGGCAGAAAGTCGTACAGCTAACAAAACTGCATTTACCCTCGTTTTTGTGCAGTACGTGTGATGTATTGAGCCATCGGTTCGATTTAGATTCATCGTGACGACACGAAGTGCTCATTGTCAGCCAGGGGAATGGCATGGTTAGTGGTGCGTCTCTTGTAATCCATCCCCCGAAGATTATTTCTTGGTCAGCCGATTAAATCTCCAAATTGATTTTGTCTACGAAAACATAATTCCCATAATCCGCATATTCAACATAGGCGAAAAATTGTAATACACTCGGGAAAGCAGACGCTGTAAAATTGCTCTTGCTGAAAGCCGGCTTAAGGGAATGCCGCATTACACGGCATATAAAATTTTATTGCTTTTATAATGGGGCGCTATACACGGATATCACCAATTCAAAACACCGAAAATCATCCACGTTCCTCGCTGGTCGTTTTATATTTTATTTTTATATATTTAACAGAAATTCAGGATCGTACTTTTTCCCCCCCAAGACGACGGAGAGGAGTCGATAAATCTCCCGCTATTGTGCGGAGCAATCTCAATGGAGGGCAGCACTGAATAGCGCTTCCAGGCACGCTTCCCCTTCAGCCGCCAGAGAGCAGCATCTTCCTCGGACGAGAGCAATTATTAGCCACAGCTGCAGAGCGATGCGTACGGTCGCAATATGTACAGTACATTCAAATTGAATGCCATACGCAAATATTAAGCTGAAACCAACGACTCGTTTAGAAACGCAAAGCACGTGCTGGAAAACAAACTGTAACTTTTTTTTATGTATTTGGGAAGGGGGGGGGGGGCGCAGACGAGGACAAGGCTTATCTCAAAGGCCTCCGCAAGTCGCGTGTAATGTGCTACGTAATCTGCAGGCACAAACCGATCCGCGCTGCCATTTCCAGTTCTCCACATCTCACGTTCTTGAAATCCACACTTGATAGCGTACCTTTGCATTTCTATTCATTTTTCGTTAAAGTATAAAACACCAAGTTTAATTTGTATTCAGTTGTCTCTGACGGAGACAATTTTCCGATGCGAGTCATTATTATCTTTGCTTTATCACGTCTGCTAGTGCCAATAATTATACCAACTGTCGATCCGTCCGCAAAAAAGAAACTTATATTTGACTGAGGGAGTCGTTTACACTTTTTTTGGATTAATTGATTGATGAGAAACGAAGGAACATGAATTGACAGAGGAAGTCTAAAATATAATATAATAAAACGTAATTGTAGTTCGGAGACCAAGTACGATAAATTTTTCCACTAAATAAAATCGTTTAAGTAATTATATTGTAAGCAGTTTGTGTCATTCATTGGCGTTGCAACTGCTCGCAGATCTTTATTTTAAGTTACAGACTTCGATGTTGCGCAGCCTAATTTACAGACATTTAGACTGGACCAGATCAGCTTCAGTTTAGTGGAAGTTGCATGTCATTTCTGCGCGCCACCGGTGATGGAAGCCCTCCTTGTGAATCACGTTTCTCTGATGTAAACAACTGATTATACAGCGGCAGTCATAATTTTTGTGTTCACCGAAAGTGTGCACAACACGATTTTGTGTTCAATTCAAAGTTACACATAAAATAAATTCGTACGTACTCTTCATACCCGTTTTCGTTTAATCAAATATTACATTTAAATAAAGTATTAGAGAGATCATTTCAATATAGAATTATTCACCATCAGAAAAAACAAAAGAAGTGAACTTTCGAAAGCAAATTCCTTAAAAATAGCAGAAGTCTCACGATACGAGTTATTAAAACTACTTACAATAGAACTATGTGTTCCTCTAATGTCTAATAATTGTAATGAACTAATCAAATTTGCAAATAATAAATACTGTTCAATATTATCTGCAATTATATTTAATAGTAAAGGAAACAAAAGACCGAAAATTATTTTAAAAAACGCAGCATCTGTTGACCCTATTTTGGGTCATAATCGTTTAATCTGATAATAACAATAATATAAATACCACATCTAAAAAATTTATAAAACATTAATTAAATTTTCTTGTCTAATTAACCGATAAAAGACTGTAATATTTCGCTATTAATATTATAGATAAAAAAAACCGACATTAACAGTCACATATAAAATTTATTTTAATGTTATTTACAGTGTATTAAGAAATGCATACACATAATTTAATCTCATTTTGAACTTAATCAATTTTCAGAAGAATATGGATAAATTACTCGAAAGCTGCAATTTTAATCCTGACATATTTTAATGCAAATAAATTTTATATGTGACTGTTAATGAAGGGTTTTATTTTTTATAATATTAAGATTAAGAATTACAAATACCCATTGTAAATAAATAATTAATAATTTTAAATCGTAAATTGGCTTAGGAAGTCATTTCAATATGAATGACTTAACCCAAAAACTTGGTTTTCAAGACAAACTACTACAAGAATAGTCGTTCAGGTTAGAAATTCAAAAAGTTTCAACCGAACAGTATATAATTTTAAAAATGGGAGACGATCGCTAACTTTAATTTACATCATGCAACATAACATTCTATTATATTGATTATTGACAACAAAAATATTTGTGTCCATAATAAACACTTCTTGAATAGTCATTGATATTGTAATTGTTTTATAAGTCTATTTACTATCTAAATTGATTAATTATATATGTCCTAATATCATTGACTGTTCAGACAATAGCGTTTTATAAAATTTGAATTATGACATTACGTGTTATTGTTTTAGCAGATAACAAATATTAAAATGGGTTCTAATGCAGTTTTCAATTAAAGTTTTTGAGTTAAAATTTGACAAACTGTTGACTGTTTTTTGTAGTTCTCTTTTCCGTTAAAATTCTTTTCTTTGGCGACCTTAGTTTCCAAAGTTATATCTAAATGCGAGTCTTCTTAAATTGAATGTTGTGATGGTATGACATATATGACAGGCTATAAAATAACAGTAAATAAATTCGTCTTGAAGGAGGATACGCATAATTTCAGATCATGAGCACGACTCCGCTACTCTCTCAGTTACGGACCTTCAGCTCAGTTCTACACCAGAATTTTCTGTCGTAAAATTGTAATTCTCAATTTATAGCCTAGTTTATAGGTCCATAATAATCAACGCTGTGATTACCATGGCATTGAAGCATTAATTATGGAATTATGTAGACACTAAGACGTTTTAGAAAATTTATTCGAATACACCATCGAGTTCGTATCACTGAAAATGTTACACAAATATAATAAAAATTTAAATAAATCCTGATTTAATTACTGTAAGTTTGAATATTTATAAGGAATTGAAAAATCCTTTCAACAAGTTAGAAACCGTACTTTTGTCAACAATTTAATTTCAAAGATTAAATAAATTTCATTAAAATCTATTCATTTTCATTAAAATTATGTTTAATACTTTTCTTTAATTATATTCAATAGTAAAGAAAGGAAAGGAAGTACTAAAAAATTATTTAAAAAAACACGCTAGCTTTTGACCCTATTTTGAGTCGTAATCGTCTGTTTTTATAACATAATGTTTATAAAACATTATTGATTGAAATTTCGTAAAATTTTGGTTGGTACATATCCACTGCAAATATATAATTAATAAATTTAGTTTTTAAATTATGAAAAAATTCGTGTGTAGACTAACCCGCATTGTCACTATTAATTTGGTTCTGTAGAGCCGACGTTTCAACTTTGTTGTATTAAATACATTTACTAATTTTAAGATCTTTCTATATCACACGCCTTTTTCCCCTATCCAAAAGCCGAGATTACGCGATATCATATCGAAAGTGATTTCGCTTTTCAATTCATAACATTGTTGATCAGTCTTCCTGTTGACTTAAGTTTTTTTTCGATGTGTCTTTCTTAATCATAGCCTTGATCTCACACCGCGGTTCTAGAGATTATAATTTGAATATTTAAGACTGTTGCGGTCTAAGCAACCAAGCCCTAGAAACGAAGATAAACATCAAATGTGATGTTAAAAAACATTCAATTGATTTTTCCTAAAACATTATTTTGATTGAATTGATGAGGAAATTAATTACTTCACAAGACTAATGATTGAAGTGCTATAAATCCGTTATAATCATACTGCATTAAATGTTATAAATGATACGAATAATTACAACAAATTTTTTCGATACCTTGGAATTAATTTATATGTATCATATCATTATTTATTTCAATTAGTCCCATAAATTTACACTGTTAACTTTAAACATCTACAATATTAATGTCACTCAGTTTCCCATTTTTTCCTACTTAAAATACATTTTAGTTCCAACCGTCAGAGGACGCAAACAATGACACTAATTTATATTTAGATCTGTATTTTAACATATATATATATATACATATATATATATATATATATATATATATATATATATATATTCAAAACTATAAGTATTTTTAAGTTTTATTTTCACGTAATTAATTCAAATTTGTAAAGTTGAATAATTAATTTAACTAAATTTAATTTCATTTTACAACATTTCTAATTTATTGTATAAATTGTCCGTATAGTTAACAACATGAAGAAATTTTTTTATGTGAATTACGTCATAAACTTCCAAAACAGTGGTCTAAACAACAATTATAATTTTTTGTTTAATTTTAATAATACAGGTTTATTCTGACCAATTCGCCGTTTTGCTGTTTATTTATTAGATTAATTATTTTAGTTAATACAATCGAAAACTTTTGGCTTTGGGAGTTAGAAGAGGAATCATTGTTATTATAAACAAGGAAGGACCTTTAATTACCATAATGTAGAATTAATTATTTTCTGGAGTAAACTTTCAAAAATATTATGAATAAAGCTGGAGATTGGCCCTACGGAAAAGAAAGCCACAACTGATGAATCGGGATAAGATATGTTATCCCTCATTTATCGACTCTAAATCATTGGTTAATTAAAAATCTGCTCCTCCGGTCTTTACCAAGTTCGTATATCCTATTAATTACTTCTAAATATTGGAAATTTTATTATTGACGCATTTTTTTATTGTCTATGAAGGGATTTTTTATCAGTCTAATGTTTCGTTTTCATGTTACGTCTTTGTTTGAATTGGCTCCAGAATCCGGAATCGGATGAGATCGAGACAGATTGAGAAATGTCGCCCGCATCGTTGGAATTAATTGTGTATGTGGGTTTCCTCTCGAGGATGTATTCAGAACCGTGCCTTACGTTATAGACAACTTCTCACAAAGGTATTATTCACACCGCCTGCAGTGCCCCTGGCCGATTAGTCTCCGTCACTTTGAAGCTAAGCTCTCTCTTGTTCGGTAATCCATACTCTACAGACAGCAGTAATTACGCTAATGTGCCAGTACTCGAAAGGTCGGCAACCGGAAACCGATTTGTGCCGCCGGAAACTGCAATCGGCTAAAGTGTATACAACAGGAACGTGGTCAGTGACAGTTGGATATCGCTCTCATCCAATTCTTCGTTCAATCCTTGAGACTCGTGCGTAAAATTCACATTCTAGCAACGTACGCTTACTACGATAGTAATAATGATTAATCAGTTTTAGATTGGTGCCAGGTCAAATATATTTCATTAGTGCTCAACATAAAATATCGGTAAAACGCAACCAATTGTTTTTACTAAATAACTATGAATTTAACTGATTATGTCGACCGGATTAAAAATTCTTTCGTGTATATCGTAAAAAAAATTAAGGAATTAATCCCTTTTCGAGATAAATAACTTGCAAAACACCAGTTATCAAAGCAATGGGGAATATCCCGGTTGTTCCCAACTACTCCGATTCCTCATCGATACATTTATCACGAATAAAATTCATCTATGGAGATCTGAAAGTCATCAACAGCCATAAACAAACTTTTAGAATTTACTATGAAAACTGATTTATATAAAGTAATTTATATATGTAAAACATAACAGGCGTAAGTCGCTAATGACCAGTAGGTTAATGTGACTATAAATTGTAAATAAAAAAAATCATCTCGAGTGATAAAAGCATCCTGACATTTGACAATTAAATCATAAACTTCACCCACGAGACTCTGTCTTCAGTTCCAACGTAGTAAAACGCAGGCTTAAAAGAAGCCATTAATCATGAATAATTCTGGTAATTTTGAGTACAAAAATGACTCTAAAAATAAACAATCAAGCGTATAGTCTGGACTATGAAAAAATGTCAACGCTCACCCTTCACAATACAAGGCCACACCCTATCCAAGTCCTCTAGTATTAGATGGCTACACACCTGGGTTATATAAAGTATTAAATCACATTCTATAAATTTTGTTAGAAGACGCATGAGCGTATTTTATAAAGTTAAATGTAGCAATGATTTTATTCAGGTGGCCCTACGACGTGAGCAAACATTACGTTTACTATTTCCAAAATTCAGCAAGATGAGGACCTGAAATCTTCAACGAAATGAAATAGGATGCGTTCCTAATCTAAATTGGGTGTGACATTTGTGGAACAGTACGGGAAGTTCTACAGCCTGTGCGGTCTCTGAGGTGACGCGAACTGCGGCCATGACATATTCGTAACCCTAAATACTGGTTAAAACATTTTAATGATTCTACGCTGTTGACAAACACTTTTCTCAATTTTGTATAATAATATAGGTCCATTTCAAAACAAATTTATATATTCTCATATTACTTTTGGTCCGGCGCTTTGGTCGATACTGAGAGGAAGAATTCTCAGAAACGGCCGAATACAGACAGAAATATCTCAACGAATATCTCAAAATGCTCACTTTCATCGGCGTACAATAATGAATAGACATATAAGCTGAAATGTGGAATATAATCCGGACCGCGGCTTGGTATTACTAAATGTATTTGAGGAATCCGTAATTCACGTTAAAATTAATATTTAAAGCGTTCTTTATAGATATAATAAATACACAAAAATACATTGAAAATAAGTGTGGTGAGGAATTTTTTATGGTAATCGAACTGAGAAAGAAAATCACTCATTTTAATTTCTACCCAGGATTAATCCCAGAAAGGATTAATATTCGCAGAAAGAACTGGAATTTAGGCTCTATTCCAAAGTGCCTGAAACTCTCTGTTTGTGGTTAGTTTCTGAGACACACGTGGAAGCGTCCACCTTTGCTATTTCTTTCACGGCAGCCCCTACAGGGACGACTGCCAGACAGTCACCTCGCGACGCATTTCTGATTTTTTGAAGTCACACTTGGACAGCATAGCGATTATCTCCCAATTTTCCTGACCATGACGAACACTAAAAATCCATACCGGGATTCGAAAACGGGACCTCTGCGATCCGACGCGGTAAATAATTAATAAATATATTATTGTATTTTATCTACATGCTTTTCATCGGTCATATTTGAATAATAAAACTAAAATATTTTTCTAAATTATTTAATTTTGAAAAACTGGATCTTTCAGCATTGCCATATTCATCTGTACAGAATAAACGATTTTTTAAAAAAAAACAATTAAATACAATTCAAGAGGAACCCATACATAATTTTTTTTAATAACATTAATTCATAAATATCAAAATGACTTTAAATATTCACATCTTCAATATGTCAATATTGTGTTCCCTCGTGCAATCTTCAAATCTTGAATACACCGATTTCTAACAGGATACGCGTCTGTCTTACGGAAATCCTATAAGATAATATGACGACGCACCTACGGTCCAGATGTTACATCACTCTCTTCCGCCTCCAAGTCATAAAATTGTTAATTTTGTCACAAACAACACAGATAATTGACATTTTGAAAAACTCCAATGTTCTAAATGATATCGATATAGGTAGTAATAAATATTTCTGTTAATTAAAAAATTAGTTTCGATATGTATCGAGATTGGAAGTGATAAATTTAAATTCTTGAAAAAATAAATAAATGTATTGATAGTTATCAACTTTGATATACGAAGATCAATTTTCACGATTCCATACACGGGCATATTTAACAATGAACGAAGTCAGAATTATTACTAAAATATATCTAATATATACGTCGCAGATCCGCTGAAGTTTTGTCCAATTAAGTTCTGATTCAACCATCAAGATAATATTTACAAAAGTCCTATAAGAATCTTCGCGTTTCTATAACCCATATATTGTTCAATTACCTGTTTTGAATACAGGACCCTTGATAATAAACAGTGACAGGGTTCAAAAATTTCCAATATGTTAACATAAGGAAATTTCTAGATATTTGTCCACTGAAAATTTTACTGCGTTTCCCCTGCGGTTCGTTCATTGGTTATTTCTAAACTACAAGGACGCCCTCACGTATAAATTTCGTTCCCTGCTGAATACCTTTTATATTGGAGAAAACTTTTGTTAGATAGGTGGAAACATACATGGCAGCCTTGTTGAGACCGCAGAGTTAATCCAGAGCGATTGTAATGAATGTCTCTGAATTGCGAGAGGAAAAAAAAAACTCTTTTTAACGATACGTTGTAATGGCACAAATCCAGAAACGCTGCTCAAAGTTTCACAATTAAACGAATTGATTTGCGGGCTTCGGGCTAGGGGAAATGTTGCGTTTTCTATTTAGAAAGAAGCGTCTGGACTCCAGGTCATCTGGTTAATCCGTTTGGCGGAAATCCAGCTCTAATGGCGCGGGGATTAAGGCCCCTCTTGACCAATCATAAAACTTTCCCAAACTAAATAGCTAAGGCTTTCGGATTGCACTCTACACACTATTAAATCCAGCTTCTGGAGATACTTGCTTGATTGATAATATTTATTTGCATACTTAATGTAATGTTTACAGTTTCAATTCTATTTGGATATCGTGGCAGCTGCAGTTAAAAAATATATATTAAACAAAACGAAAACTTTACAGATAGCACAAAAAAACATATTTACAAAATAAATATAGTTCTTTACACAACACTTTCATTATATCATATTTGAACCGAACGCAAGTTATTATAATCAACTGAGTTATTCTGGTTCCCATCACGCGCTTCTCATTTTTAAACTACAAAAGCGAATCATATCTGGTGCGGATTGGAATGCTTTTGTTTCGTTAACTTAGGAATTTAACTTTGCCTTGTACGTATATTCTAGTAATTTTAAAGTTTGTCTGCAGAAACATCAATTTATGTGCCCGAGAAAATCATTTATACAACACTAGAAATCGTTCTGAACTCCGTATTGAAAAACATCGCCTAAGCCTTTTTGAATCCGGGATAAATCTATACAATAGTCTTCCGGACGTAATAAAAACTTTAACTATACAAAATTTATTTATGAAGAGTGGTAAATCTTTGCTAATGAATGCAGCATATTACTCGCTGAAAGAATACGAAGAAAGGAAGCACAGATTAGGTCCTCTTCAGTAAAACACTTTTCTGGTATCCTATCAAGTTATGCTGTTCTTTTACAATTATAATCTTGTAGAATTTAACTGCCGACTTATTTTCCTTTTCATGTTCGACGGGAATCGAAGTAATATTTGATGCTGGAAACTACGTAGAATGAAAATTGAAGATTAATGTTGTTATCATTTATTTAATTACTGTATTAGCGTTATTTTCTCGTAACGCCCCTCCACCCCCACCCCTAAGCGTGCTGCTCTCCGAAAGGGGTTAAAATTATATACAAACAACATCGGTAAAAATACTATCAAACTAAGAAACCCTCAAAAAAATTCATGCTTTAAATTATATAATTTTTTTCTAAGTACAATGCTTTTGTCTTCGAACTTTGTAATTATAATAATTTATTATTTTCTTGTATATTATGACGTATCCTATTTCACCGACCGAGAACTAATAGAATGAATAATAAATGTAAATATAAATTACAAATTTCCTAAATTTTATCAATCCACTGTTAGTTTCTACACTGAATTGTGTTTTACAACCAATTCCTAGAAAGAAAGAAGCCTATTGTATTAATTCCGACAGCAGTATCTAAAAATTCGTCTCTTTACACAATAGCATCATAAACACGTTCTTACATAAAGACAGCTTTATGAAACGGAGGATACGAGAAAAGGCATAGAATCCAGTTGCAAGTTTCCTTGTACAAAACGGACATTTATTGTGCTGTGTTTTTTCGAGTCTGTGGACTTGATTGCTTAACTCAGAAAAAATTATTACTGTTTTCACACTGTTGCACTTGCAACGACGCCGAGGAAGGCAGCAGCGTTTGTTTCCACTATCTTCAATATAATAAAAAAGGATGTATCTATTTACGTTAATTTAAACGTGTGGACAGATTGCAACAAACATAGGTACACATATTCTTCAAAACACGAGAAACGGTATTTCGGGGGTGAGACACGTCTACCATCCCCAGGAGCGGGTGTGGACATATTCAAACATTCTAAAACAACCGATATTTGAAAAAAAAATTCTCGGGGTAAAATGTATTTATAGTGTTTCTATCTATGTTATGATGCATAATTTCAACCCCTTACGGCATGGTAAAGAAGCATGCTTAGGGGTGGGGGTGGAAAGGCGTTACGAGAAAATAACCCGAATACAGCCGAGATTGGTGTCAAATCCAGGGTTATGGATGTTGCTGAGTTTTATTATGACATTCATTCATTCATTCATCTTGAATTTAACCCCCAGTTGCGGGGATGGAAATTTTTAAACATCGCAGATATTTGCATTGAATAATTTTCTGATGGTATTTGAACCGATGTTGTTTGTATATAAATTAAGCCCCTACCGCAATGGGAGAGGAGCGCGCTTAGGGGTGGGGGTGGAGGGGTGTTACATAAAAATAACGCAAAATCATCCGAAGTGGGAGTCAAATCGGGGGTTATTGATATATGACAACCCGGGCAACACCGAGCACTCAGCTAGTTTATAATAAATTACTGTTCTAAGAAGCAGAGCATCACGTAAAATGACGAATACTGTTCCGGTTGTTGGCTTAAGTTAATATTTTATTGTTCTGGAAAGCATTGCAAGACGTGGAGTGAGGTTGTATGAAGTGAAGTTAGTCTTAAGTGAGGAGAAAGCAGTTAGTAGGAGATCGAGGAAACAGTTGTTACGTTTCGTGCAGAGAAGAAGATGAAAATTGAGAATTTTGCAAGAAGAAAATTCTTTTAGGTACCCCGGAGATCAGAAGATGACAGTTGAGACTTGAGAACAGCGAGTCCGTCTGGTCTGTTGTAAAACAGCAAGTGCTTGTGGTCTGGAGTCGTGAAGCAACAGCCAGGGAACGCATAACAAAGACAAAAGTCATCATCGTGCACGGTGGAAACATGAAGAATTTTAAAATATAAACTTTACTTAAATTCGTATCATACGCCTTTCCGGTATTCATTTAATTCATAGTTAGATTTTAAAATATAATTCTAATAACTTTTATTCAAATTTGTAAAATATAATTAAAATTTAGTATAAACCAATCTATATATGTGTGTGTTTTAGATTTTGTGTGTTATGTTTGTATCTTTCTTCTCTCAGAAAAATTTTCATTTGTGTTTGGATAAAAACGTGGATTCAAAACTACGTCTAGGCTTATCCCTTGCAAGCCCTAGAAAGCCAGTTAATACACAGTGACGATTTTGTTCTCTGTTTTTCAGCGTCCTTTAAATAGAAGTGTAGTTTATTGCTGATCCCTGTTTAAAACCACGTGAAGTGCGGAGGTGTGGGTAGTTAATTAATGTCAGAGTTTTGTCACTCCACCTCTCGTGCTCACGGCTCGTGAGACAACATTCATTTGTCATTTTGCAAACTTTGTCGTATTAAAATACGAAATAGGCGGAATTTAATTTGTTTTTCTCCAAGACATAATTTTGTACTTGAACACAACTGAATCTTTTCAGCATATTAAACAAATCACGGTAAATAGAACAAACAGAATTTAATCCATTACATTTTTTTTTTAATATTTGGACCAATACAGAAAAAGTTATATAGAATCTGTGAAAATCATCGTAAATTAAAAGGAGAATGTATAAGTTTGCTGTTACGGATAACGAGGTAAATACGATAAGAATGCAGTTTCGTCAGCGATAGAAACGAGATGAATAATTTTCTTTTAACGTTCACTTAAAAATTCAAATAACCACGACCTGTACGTACCATGATTAAATTTTAATACGAAAATCCAACGGTTTCAGCTCACTTTTAAACTATTGAATCAGACGTTCTCTATTTAAACATTAACTTTAAGACTCAAACTCAGTATAAAACCTCAACGCATTTATCGTGACCTGCATATTGTTTGCCGAATGTAATTCATTCTTTGTTCTTTCATGGAAATTAATATTATCTAATAAGTTATAATGTTTTTCTATTTTTAATTACAAGGCTATATGAAAACGTATAAATCGAGAAACCGCATGTTTGCAAGATAGCGTGAGTCATGCAACAACATAACTACAAATGGCAGATTTATTTTCCTCGTGCAGGGTTAGAAAGAAATCGTCTTTTGAATTAATGCACGCAAAACGTTTGTAAATTACATAGCTTTTACACGTTTGTGAATACTCATTTATACTTGACTAACTGTTTGCAATTCATGCGCCTGACGTAAAATTGTTTAAATCTAGACTAAAAAAATATTTTTTCCCGTAAAAAATGGAGTATCAGTGAATTACGCCATGTCGGAAATATTTAAAGAGCTAAAATATTCTTCTCTCTCATCTCGGACAAGCTCAAGCTTCAGTTTCATTTCATTATTTAGTAGGTCACAATCTTGAATAGAATACACGCTATAATTATGAATTCCAATATTAGAAAATTATTTTTATTACGACTAATTGCAGCTCTTTTAAAATTAGATCGGTAATGATTCTGACTGCATATTTTCTGAAATACATTTAATTATATGCTATGCGAATTCACATAATTTAAGACGTAACTTCGGGAAAGGCAGTTTACAGAATTTAAAATAAAAAACTCAAGATTTCTCTTCTCCTAAAAAAATTAAATGAAAATCATTGTTTTATTTTTTAAATAATTAATTATGCGGAATATACTAAACTATTTTAAATATTCATTATTTTGCTTAAATTGATTAAAAAAATTTAATTATAAAGCAATCCAAACTCATTTTCTTTACTTTATTCTCCTTATTTTTATGTACATAATACAAGAAACAATTGTAATATTCGGTTTATCTATCTATATAATAAAAAAGGGAGTATATTTGTATGTATGTATGTTTGTATTTACGTTGTTCTTTATACAAATTTTATCGCGTGGACAGAATGCAACAAAAATTGGTATACGTATTCTGCCAAAATCGAGAACCGGTACTGTGGGGGTGAGAAACCCCTAGAATAAACGTGGAAATAATTATCATTGAAATAAGTTACGAATTAGTGTTAAATTACTGCGCGAGACGATGACGTCATAAGTTTTCAAGACATTGACGCATCCTAAATATAGTTCTGTATTTCGTAATGAAATAAAGCAGAAATATTTTTATTTAATATAAAGTATACATGTGGAAAGAATTATAATTAAAAACCGTGATCATTAAATATTAATTTACTGCGCGCCAAGAGACAATGACGTCACGCGAGAGAAAGACGTTACTACGCAACGAACGAAGGAGATTATTAGGATTTAAATATAGCAGAAATATTTTCTTTAAATAAAAAGTATAATTTTATGCAGTAATATTCCATCGAATGATAATAAAGAAGAATACGAATTACTTTACCATCCTTGCGGAAAATGTAAGTTAATTTTCGCGCTATATTAGTTGTGAGTCTAGCTAACAATTTCATCAATGTAATATTTCGTAATGTATGAAGACTGAGTGACAATTGACAATTATATCCTGAAATACTCAGGGAATATATTTAAGTATTCAATTAAATACTTTTTCGAGTTTATATAATTATGTACACGAGCAACGCCGGGCAACCAGCTAGTTATGAATAAATTCAATCTCAAAACAACGAATGACAACTGAGAATATTTAAATGACTATTTCGTGTTGGATTCACTGTAAATGCAATATTTACACATTTCCCGCCAAACTCCGCTCTTCGTTGATAATTGAACAAGATGTCAGTAAGCATATTTGCATTCAAAAATTACTGGACGTATTGGTAATCAGTTTCTCTGTTTTTCAAAATTCAAATTAACTTACAAATTTGTAGAAGAAAATTTATTTACTTGAAATTACCACAATGTTGACGTCAAAAATACTTATATGCCGTACAATGATTATTTTGTTTCACTTAATGTGTGATTTTATCAGATAATAATACATTTTTATACGATAAATCAATAAATTAATTCTATTTCATTTACAATAATATAGAAATATTAAAAAGTAGAAAGATAATCTTAGTACTCTTCCCGAAACCCTTAAAATTTATTTACTATAGAATGTACGTACTAGAAATCATTGTAATAATCATACCTCAAAAACCTTTATTTCTTTGTTTTGGGACAATTCAATACTAGAGATCTGTGAGAATTCCACAGAGTTGCCAAGATGGCGTAAACACCAGATGGTACGAAATCAATTTTGCCGCCAACAAAATGGCCTGAGAAGGTGGACGTCGTTACAGCCGTCAACGTTGTAGGAGCTGTGTCCAGATTTAAGGATCTCAGTTTATTGGATCTCCGAAAGGACAGGGGAAAAAATGGAAAGACATAGAGAGTTTTTTCTATACCAAAAATAGAGAGAAAGTTTTTAACTGAGAAAATAGCTGAGGTTGGTGGAACCGAACAATCTAGGGTCTGTACTGATGAAGCTACTCAGAAGGAAAGAGCCACGAAAAATGTTTTTCTTCGTCGCCGAAACATTTATCTGGGAATAAATATTTAATTAAACATAAAATATAGATACCCCATCACAATCTGTTCATTTTTTACAATACAATATATTTATCATAAATGCAGGTCGTGTATTTACATTTATTCGTGGAAATCTCACTTAAACATAATTGTATTCTATATTTAATGTGATTTATTTATACTGAAAATCCCTGATGGGACGAATTTTAGCTGTCTATTCTCTACTGGTCGAATGTGGATCCAATAATACCAGTTTTTTATCAACTTTTTAAATTAAATAATAGATATGGACTGATATTTAGGTTGTACCGTGGTCGTTGTAGTGGACAACGAGGTTGAATCTTTCACACAGGTATGTTCCATTACATTTGCTGACTTGTAGGTTCATTGTACTTTTTATCATAATAATGAAGTGTGCGTTGCAGCGGGCAAATGCGTCTATACCGTGCCTCGCCTCCATTCGTCACCAAGGCACGCACTGCCCGGGTAATGGACGAGCCAAATATTACTCCCTGCCCTCTACAGTGTCAATAAACTTCATTGTCCCAACACCCGAGGGATTGCTAAATCCCAAAAACGACTACTGGCTATTTGGCACCCAACGAGTTCAAGCCACGGTTCGATCTAATGTGCAGCTTTCTTGACTCTTATCTCTGTTGGCATCTCAGAAGCTTTCAGGTTTTAGTATAAGGCTGTGTTTATGAAGACAGGATTGTGTAAAAATAGAACATAAACGTTTGAGAAGTGAGACATGATTACACGTGAATGATTTCTACTAAAAATAAAACGTCGGAAATAATGGAAAACTACCCGAGAAAAATCGGCACATAAATATGCAGAAGAAAGCAATTAAGTGTGAAATTAGAATATGTCACTACTGAGGTGTGTTCCGTGTCCTAAAATTCTTCCTTTTTATCATTATTTTTACATGCGTACATTACGTTATTATGGTCTAAATTCACATACCTTTATGACATTTACAAACATCCAGGGTCTTTCGTTCTACTATGGATTCTAATTGTAGTTCTAGTTTTCATCACGCTGTTTCTAACATTTTAAAAAAACGACGTACAGAATGTGATTTTTTTCTTAATTTCACGGTAAACTCCTTTTTTCACAATACGTGAGTTCCACCAAATTACGGGAATACAGATTTAGTTTTGAAACAAAGATTAACTCTTTTACGAAACAAAACAATCGTTAGGTTTAGATTTTTTTACGCTTCACGGTGTATATAATCTAAATATGTAGTAAAACAGGATGATTATTTGTATGCATGTATTTACGTTAATTTTTATACAGATTCAAACGCTTGGACAAAGTGCAACAAAAATTGGTACACACATTTTTCAAAACACGAGGCGAGAAACCCCTAGCACGAATGTGGAAAGAATTATAATTGAAATTTGTGTTAAATTACTGCACGACAAGATACCATGACGTCATACGAAGGAGAAACGTTACTATGCGACGAACAAAGGAAATAGTTCCTTTCTCCGTAATGAAATAAAGCAGAAATATTTTTATTGAATAAAAAGTATAATTATAACCAGAAATACTCCATCGAATGATAATAAAAAAAACAATACGAAATATTTTACGATCCTTGCGGAAAATGTAAGGTAATTTTCGTGCCATATTAGTGCCATTTGTTTACATTGTAAATGTAGATAACAATTTCATCAATTTAATCTTTCGCAATGTCTGAAGACTGAGGGACAATTTTATCCTGCAATACTTAAGGAGTATATTTAAGAAGAAATTCGGAGGGACGTTTGTTGGGATTGATGCAATAAAAATCTTTGTATTTTATAGCTGTTAAATTAATGCACTATCGGTCGAAAGTGTGTACGAAACTAAGAACATTTCTTGACTTAAGATTAATATAGAATTAAATACTTTTTCGGGTTTATATAAATAAGTACACGGGCAATACCGGACACCCAACTAGTGTATATAATAAAATTAAATAAATATATTAAAATTATTTCAATCAAAGCTCAGGTCTAAAGGCTATGAAACTGAATTAACGGATTGCGATAGTAAAATCTTCTTTTTTAAAAAAATAAAATCCTTAGGGTAAACTAAAATGAATATATTGATGGGATGAGGACTCGAACACAGGACCTCCGCTTTTCCAACTCCTTGCTTACTCTATCCGTTGTATAAGCCTGAGTACAAACTCGCCTACAATTAACTAAACCACATTCTTCACGGAGTAATTTTAGGACTCCAATAAAGAATCGATCATAGGTACAATGATTTAATTCAAGACCACAAGAAATGTTTGGCATAAAAAGTTCACATCGAAACGGGAAGTCGACAAGTCTATATCAGTCGTTAGAGAAGCGGTGGTCCCGGGTTCGAATCCCGGTCCTCATCCTATCAATATATTCATTGTAAAGATTTTATTTTTAAAAAAAGACGAAAAGATTCGCTGTGACTTTATGATACATTTGTTTCGTTTTGCGAGACAAATAAAACTAACGGTATTATCTCCATAGAATTTGGTAAAGTAATTTTTATTTCAATTTCCTTAAAAAAGGTAAAAGCAAGAACTGCGTTGTTCTTGAAAATACTAATTTACTTTCCTGATCGAAAAATTAAATTAAGTTTCCATCTTGCATATTTAATTCTGTCATTTAGAACATCAATGATTGAAGATAAATTTTTGTCGAATTTTTTTGAATTAGCCTACTAATTTTTTCCTTAACGCAGACCGTGTATTCGTCACATAAACGCAAAAGCGAAATCACAGAAAACGAGGCAAATATACGAAACCGCGCGGCTGCGAATTGGAATAAGATATTAGAAAGAAAATAGGTAATATGTTTATATATATTGTAATGCCAATTAATTAGGCCAGTAATTGTTTGGACATAAAATTTGAATTGTTTGATAAATCCATTATAGCGGTCTGATCGAACAAAGCAACAATGAGAGAAGCGAGCTCACTTTGCTTTGTCGAAAAGTCAAAAATGGCGTATGCGCGCTAAAACTCGGGAGAACTAGGAGTCAGTTTGCGGAAAAGCATCGTGAGGAGCAGAACAAGTAATATAACTGTTAGTTGGTGGCGGGACATTTCAGAGGACGGAAAAAATAATAAATCTACGAATCATAGGATTCCTGTAAGGCAAGCAGACATCAGATAGCTGACATTCAGGAGAATCATCCGAGTTCCTGAGAGCCTATCAATTTTGACTTCAATAGTGTAAAATCTGTGAGCCGATATTTAGAGTCAGTGTAAAATTTTGCAATAGTGTACTTCCGAAACCAAAAAGAATGCTGGTACCAGTTGGACACTACGTAAGTAACAAAACCAAAACTAATGATTAATTGTAAACTTTAATTAAAGGATAAAGTCAGATTTCGTTCTCTTTTAATTGTCAATCAGAGTCTTTACTTTTAAATTTCTTCCTATCGACATATTGTTTAGGTAAAATGTTAACTGTTTGTTAATAAGATTTTTAAATCAATTTGTTGTGTCCATTATCAAACCCAGTAGAGACCCTGGGAGAGAGAAAGATCTCAATTTTTTTTGTAATTATCTTTATTGCCACAAAATAAATAAATGTTTTGTTTGTAAATTTTTGATTATTATTTCTTTTAATTAACGCCTTCCATTTAATTATTACCTAAATGGCGCTTCACGTGAGGTAAATTCTTCAAATTCTTTAAATTAAAAATAAATAAAACGACCTATCATTTGATTATTACAATATATATATGGAATGAACTGTTATAGTCTTACATTTGTCTAATAGATCAGTCACAATTAACTACGTGAAAAGGTACCAAGGAAGAAAATATTATTAATTCATACGCAATGCAGGTATTCGTAGCCAATAATTCAAATGTATTTTAACTTTCCTCTACTTTAGACTTGAAATTCGGCAAAAATCCCATGTACGTTGAGAAAGTAGACATACAAATATAAACTCATCTTGTTCAATTCCAAAGTAACAAGAGGGAAAGGCATTTATGAGTGAAAATGAAGAACGGTTCTATTAAGAAATGTCCCATAATAATCTACGTGAAGCACCTGTAATAGTTTTACTTCGTAGTGGTTACATATTTTTCGTAACTGTGCCATGTCCCACGTCATAAGTTTCGGTGGATCCCTGGAACACATCTCGCGTTTCCCATTCTTGTTTTGTTTTTTTAACTGAACAATCGCAACACTCATCTTGTGGATAGCTTAGCAATTTCATGTTTTGATGTAAGATATTACATACCCTCTCTCACTCGAGATGCCAACAGCTGCAGCAGTTTCACGAACATTCACTCTTATTATTCATGAGCATGTCTTGGATTTTATCAGTGATTGCTGTAGCAGGAGCCTCAACAGTGCATTGTAGTCACTTTTGGTCTGTGTCCAATCCGATTATTTTCGAGCAACTCGTAAACCTAATAGAAAGTGTATATTCACCATGATGTTTCCCTTTCATAATTTTCCTCAGAAATCGCTCGAGTTTTGTGAATAAAACAAACGACAGTTACATAATATATGGCTAATTTGATTTTTTTTAATTGTCTCCGTTCGTGTGCAGCTACTAACATTTATCAGTCCGGTTCGACCTTTTATAGCTTGTTTACACCACAATACATATTTCTCGAATCAATCATTTTAATTATCAACGTCATTACTTACGTTCATTCAACTTCCTGTTATAAGTTTCCTAAAATGAAATCCTCTGCGACATCCGTTGTTTTTCATTTTTCTTGGTCCCGGTTTGACCACGCCCTCAACACTTTGTAGAGACAATAGCTAGCATTCCTTTCGTCTGATTTCCCATGTAGGTATTCTCGTCCAATGACCCTGTTTACTTCTGGTGCTGAGATTCCAAATGGCATTCTTTAATCCCATTGTCTACCTGGACTTTCAGTTTGTCTTCTCATCTGCAGGCAGCAAAATTCACGTGTATATAATCTAAATACAATTTAATTTAGTATTAAAATTATTGCAAAATTTTTTATATATTTCGTCAATATAATATTCATGAGTAAAACTAGTTTTCTGGAACTCAAAGGCAGTTGGAAATCAGGGAGAAGAGTTTTAAACTCACGTGAAAAGACGTGCAACCGAAGAATGTTGAGAGTTAAATGGCCAATAAAGGTAATTCTGACGAGGCTTGGACACGAGAAACGTATCGAGCTTTTGATTAAGAAATGTAGGTCAGTGCTTTTTTCAAGTGAACATAAGTAGATAAAAAATTATAAATGATGTTGACCCCTGTTAAATTTTAGTAGTATGGATTAAAGTCGAGATAACGCCAAATTTCTGTAAAATAAACACATAACATTTTATTTCAATATTTATAGTTCGTATTAACTGTTAGTTAAATTAACACGCACGACTCGACCTTCCGGGCGAACTACTGCGCGGAGACATAATTTGCTTAAGCGATGGTCTCGAGCAGCAGAAACTCTAAATGTATTAATTTGTAGCTAAATGTTTGCTTTATTCTAGCCGACAGCGAATATGCGCGAAACACGATTACACCCACGCACGCCAATCAATAGCAGCGGAGTAGTGAATTGCGATTGGCATAGTTAAAGCCGCGTCTACGCATGAAACACCGGTGTAAGCAATAATTTGTCATGTAGGAGAGATTAGTGCTCGTGCGTGACGCGGAAACACTCGATAAGAACTCAAAACAGTGCTCATTATACGAACAGGCGGCCGCGTGGAATTTAAATGTGCACTTATCGTCCAGCTACCAGATAGAGATTTAAATTAAGAAGAGATGAAATTAGTCCGTGTGCTGCATGTGTCTGTAGAGGGATCGTAATGGAACTAGTTAACAGAGGACACATAACCAGTGTATCACAATAGTATTGAGCCAGCATTCCAAGACATCCTAAAATCAATTAAATTGTAACAGGACAGGAAATAAAGGTAATGAGTAATTTGGAGCTGACGTTTTCAAAAGTCAAGGAAGTACCAGGCCGTTAGATCTATTTAGTTACTACAAAAAGCGCATGACACTTGCTCTGGACTCGTTTTACGGCTCTGAGTCGCAATTATACAATAATCTATATTTTCTACTAAAAAGGATGTATATTTGTATGTATGTATTTACGTTAATTTCTATACAGATTTAAACGCGTCGACAGATTGCAACAAAACTTGGTGCACATATTCTTAAACACACGAGAAACGGTACAGTTGGGGTTAGAAATCCCTAGCAGAAAGAATTATACTTGAAAATGTGATCCAATACGGAATACTTTACGATCCTTGCGGAAAATGTAAGTTTATTTTCGCGCCACAGTAGTGACGCCAATATGGCGACTATTTGTTTACATTATGAATCTAGCTAACAATATCATCAATTTAGTATTTCGTAATGTCTGAAGACTGAGGGACAATTATATCCTGCAATACTCAATCTAAGTATTCTATTCGTACAGAAATTATGAGATATGTTTGTTGTGATTGATGCAATAAAAGTCCATGTATTTTATAGCTGTTAAATTAATGCACTATCGGTTGAAAGTATGTACGGAACTGGGAACAGTTAGATTTAGGTTAAATCACTTCTTGACTAAAGATTAATATAGAATTAAATTCTTTTTCGGATTTATATTAATAAGTACACGGGCAACGCCGGGCACCCAGCTAGACGAAAATAAATAAAATCATATTTCTAGACTACTTCAGAAATTTATCAACGAATAGTACGATATCTAAATTCTTGTAAGCTAGTCTTGAGCCAAGAAAATTAAGTTATACACCCAGTTGAACTAATTTACTAGCTACTGTTCTTTGCCAGGAACTCAGCAGTGCTTCATTCTCCCTGTTACGACGATTTATTTCGCAAATGGATCACCTGTTCTTAAAAGTCCTTGATCACTGTTCGTTGTGCCCACCAGTTCATCGTTGACTTTGGCCTTGCAGTCATCTTCAGAATATCATCTTACTGTCTAGCACATCCTCTGGCACATGATGCTTGTATATCAACAGCGATCGAAGTTTACATCGGCCAAGACCGTGGCTGGTCATTGGTTTCCACCTCTCCGGTTTTATGAATCGAATCTCTATCAAGCAAAAAAAATTTTTTTTCCCATCATGAATTATGTTGCCATTAGAAGTCATCTCCTATACCCTTGAGTCACGCCTCGCAATTATCTTTGTTGTTTTTTTTTGCGTGTCGAAACCCACTCCGCCGCCTCTCTGACTCTCTCTCTCTCCATCACTTCTCTTCCCTTCCGCACACCCACTTTCTGTGGTAACTATCTCCGGTGACACTCACCAATCTCCGTGGTAATATCCACTGAGAGGTGAGAGGTCTCGCCCGCAGTAACGCTCCAACAACTTCGTAGATACCACAACATAATCCAATCAGGATTGCCCGGTTTATGCCTCAACGAAAATTTGGTTCGGTTGAGCTATTTATTTTATAATTACAAAATAATTGCCAAATTGTTACTGTATAAACATATAAAACCTAATACGACACACTAATAAAGCGTGATTTTTCATGAGATTCTGTAACAGTAATGAGCAATAGAAGAGTCCACTCGGACAGAATAAAAAATTGTTACTTGGGAGGACAAAGAATAAATTATACTTCCCTCGCAGAAATTACAGCATTATTAAGTTTTAAATTGCAGTTTGATACCTCTTAAAAATCTACATCGTAACATTGTTTCACATGCTAGAGATTCTGGCATTTCTTTGAATCGTAAATAACAACATCTCTTCATCCGACAAATTGCAGTCTTTACGATTTATTTTTAATCCGCACTATTCATCTTACGCTGAACATTATTCTGACCTGAAATGGCGTAATGAATTAGTAGACCGCGAGTCAATTACACTTTTACATCCGGTGGGCAATTTCGTTGTCGCCTCGAGCAGTTTATCTGGAGTGTAGCAATGTGGTTAACCGCGAAATAACTCTGCCAAAGAAGTTATACATAATTTGCTGGATAGACTATCCTCGTACAAGACGGAATGGATACTCATTGTACACTAATTGAACGTTGGATTAAAATTATTGTCGGATTAGCGACAAGGAAAGAAAAAGTGGTAAGATGTAACGCAATTCACAGGCAGACTCCGAAAGTTTACAAAGAACTTAGATAATAGGGTCATGCACTTGCGTAGAAAATTGTTCATTTCATTTCAGCAACGAACTGGAATACTTTGCGAAAAGAGTTTTCGTCGAATACGAAAATAGCTAGGTAGCAGAATTTTACTAATTACAGATGCCTTTAGCATATCATAATTATATATCATATTATGAAATTTCAGACTTACATGTATACCTGAAGAAGTCCCAAAATTGTGAACGAAACGTCGTATGAACCAATTTTTTTGGATATTTTTTTCGGATATATTGGCTGAATTATTTATTTATCAAATAATAATTGTCAGATATATTAAAGACAAAAAAAATATGTTTCATGAAAACATAATAATGTGTAATATTCATGGTAAGAGTAAAAGCAAGGATTTTGAAACTTCCTTACGCTGACTAGTTATTCAGCTAATTTTTGGTTAAGCTCCCGAATTAACAAATTATAATTCGATACTCTGAAATACTAATTTTTTTAATGATACAACATTAAATTTGAAGAATATAAAAAATGTCGAGTATAAATTATTTTTCCGTTAAGATATTTCGGTAGGTAACATAATTGTTTCACTATTCGTTTCTATATTTCAAAAATTTAATCTTTACATCTGAGGAAAGAAATGCCAAACACTGAGATCGATTTTACAAAGGTAAAATTTCTTTACGTGCCTTTATCACTTTCTTGTCTGGTGCAACTAATTAAATGATGGAGACTAAAGAATTTATTATGCACAAATTACTTATCTTTCTCGTTTCCCGATTTATTTTCATAAGATTTGGCATGTAACCAAATTCATCACGGTGAGTTTAACACGTATTCAAGGTTAACCGTAATGAGATTATTCGCTGTTTTACTCTTGTAACAGTGTATTACATATATTTTAATTATAACCAATCAGATATTATCTTAAAGTCGACTAGATGAATATTTCCGTTCTCTAGTTAAAGAAAATGAACGTATTTCATATTATTTTACGCGAAAGGTTGTTCGTTTCGTTATAAACTGCATGAATCGTTTACAAAAGATATTGTGTGAGTAGGAAGTGTATTAAGGCGAGTGTCTGATTTGCTACGGCTATATTCGTGTTAATAAGGTTACGGCTATGGAATGAGATGCGACTCGGGGAGTTCGATCTTCGTGGCTACATTACTTCCGATTCTGCGGCGCGCATTGTGCTGCTCTTCAAGCTCCGATAGTTCCTTAGTTCGCCTCAGTATTAAACTCTGACATTCAGAATGCTACATCAACTACCTCTGGTACAGTCGGCCCTTGTACAAAATACGGTTCAGTGTAAAACTAAGGGTGCAAGTCTCTCTAGATCATTGATTTTGTAATAAAAAATTTCTCCTCAATAATATACATAATTAATTAAATTTAAAACTAAGTCACGTGTGAGACTACCAAATGATAATTGGATACGGAATATTCTACAGTGAATTTCTCGCCGATAAAATTGAAATGCGATTACTGTAGTGAATAATGGGGGAAACGGAAAATGATGTTATATGAAATTAAACTTGGATCGGATTGTAATGAACACTACTACTTTACTTTATTGGAAAAAATTAATAAAAACAATTATATTAAAGGATAAATAATAAATATTTTTATTTTTAGAAAATATCACACACACTATACCAAGTGCCTTTCGGTAGAAACAAAAATTGTGATTGTTACTCTACAAGAAAAAAAAAATCACGAAGCAGTTTACATCACCGCTACTTCACAGAAACGGAAAAAGAACTCCTGTCTAAATGGGATCACCGTGTGGTCTCCAGTCACCGGAGACGCGCAGAAATAGCAGGCAACAACCACAAAACTCAAGCTCATCAGTCTGGCAGCCTGCAACAAATTAGCCAGCCGAGCACAGAAATCGTTCACACACACACACACACAACTGAAAAAAGAACAAGATAACCGAGATTTTTAATTCAGTGTTTGTTCCTTCTTCTATTAAAATAATAATCGACTCCCCCAGTAAAAATAAATTCATTCTTCGGTTCTCTCCAATCGACAATTTCAAACTCCAATATTAGGCCAAACTAACATTCAAACTGCGTGGAATAAAAATACTTAAACGACTCCCTCAGTCAAATTATATTTGGTGCTATTTCTCCGAACGAAATTTACAATTTTTTTAAAGTGCATAGACGGCTCCCTCAGTCAAATCATGGTTCTTCGTTCCTCCCAATTAATTTTATTCTTAGTACCAGCTGACGAGGTAACGCTGCCCCCACCCCTGGAAAAAAATCTCTCTGTCAAAGAAACTGGATACAAATAAAACTTTTAGAATGGTCTGCGTTTTAAATTATTACAAGCTGCTAAAATTATATGAAAGCAAAATAACAAAAGAATGGAAACAAGAAACGCATAGCCCCCACAAAAAAATTCTTTCACTCAAATTCTTTCACGACAAAATCATCGTCATCCTTACTAATATTTCTTTTACTTTGGTCCAATAGCTAAAGGGAATAATGGAAATTTTATCGGAATTAAAATATAACACGTCTGTTTTGAAAATTAGGCGTTTGAGTTTGTCAACTGAATTGTGTGACTCTGTCGCTCCTGGTTTTTTCTTGGCACCTGAAGAAAGGAACAAGGTCTCCAGAAACGTTGTGTGGTATTTATGTCATCACTTCTTTTGTCCGTATTTCCCTGTTTTATCTTATGGGATTTTTTATGTTGAAAATATCCAGGTGAGCGTAAAATGATTCATGTGTGCAATATTTGTCGTTAAACAATGGCCACTAATTTTTTTCCTGCGTGTAATAAAACTGTTGAAGTGCATCAGTCGAAAGTTATTACAATCGGAGAAAAAAAATTCGGTCCAAGATAAAATAAGATATGGCTAATTAAATGTGTGATTGCCTGATAAGATAATTCAAGCATGTAGCTTATCATAGATTTTTTAAACAATTTATTCAACACTCTAATAAACTATTCCTACCGAGTTATCTGTGATGGGTATTAAACGTCCCTAAATACCACATGAAAGGGTAAGGAAGGTTACTTAAAAACAACGTTTACGCTTATGTATTCCGCCACATTTCAGTTTATTTTTAAATTTCTTTCTTCATGTATCAATTCGGCGTTATTAAAAACCCGAGTACTGAAATTTGCAGGTCACAGTTTTAAATTCATCGTCTCGTCCATGCACCGGGTGGAATCTTCATTCTCTTCTCTCGAGGGAATTAATAAGCTTTTGTCCGGTATTCTCCATTTTTTAAGCTCCATAGAATACCCCCTCTCCATCGAGGTGTAATACATTACTTTAAGGGTTGCCAGGCCCTTAAGCGAAACAAACTGTCACATAAAAAGCAGCAGCTAATGCCCGAGAGAAAGCCCTTCTCATAACGCCACACTTAGAGTGGATCAATTCCTTCATTCTTCTCTCTCTCTCTCTCTCTCTCTCTCTCCCTCTCTCTCTCTCTCTCTCTCTTTCTCTTTCTTTCTTTCTGTCTCACACCACACACACACACACACACAAACCGACCTTCCTTATGGTAACATGAAGTTCGTTTTATTGCATGCAACACTCGTTATTTTCATTTCAGCTGTGAATTAATATTTAATGCCCACGGTTAATCTCGTAGAATGAGATGATTATTAACTGGGGAAAACTATGAGTAAAATATTTTCCAAGTACATTTTTTAGTAAAATATAATTTATTTGAAATAATTTGAAGAGGATCCAACTCTATTTCACGACAGCGTCCCCCTCTGCATCGACACATTCGATGACTTTTAGTTTCTCTCAGGCTAACACATGGCAATTGAATTGTCTCGAGTTGTGTTTGCCGTCTGCTACACAGGCGCCCATATTGTTTCTCATCGATGAGCTGAGACAGACTCAACAAAAATAGGGAAAGGTTCTTTTGTTTCAGAAAATGAAACATTGATATACGATGCGCGGCTCAGATGTGCGTAAAATGCTTCTGCGACATTTATTTGTGTAACATTGCTGCAATTTTTGGAATGAAACTACGTAAACGGAAAACGTGGTGCGCGTTCAAATGTAAGACGACTAAAAAATTCGTTTTCGTAATGGTTATTATTATTTTTTTTAATTCACAATCATAATTTGAATATTTTATAGGTCAATGTACTGGCTTAGGATTTCGTTATGGTTGAATCCGATCGTTGTGTACACATGAATACCGAGTGCCCAGCCAAAACGAGAACTCCTGTAAGATTGATTCAGCCGTTCTGCGTTTCTTTCCTGTTATAAACGTTGGTTCCACGCGGGAGACAAGTCCGAAACATTTATGCTGCAGAAACGAGTTGTGTTAATGATGGCGCAGGTTGATAGCAGAGACAACTTGTTACGAGACCACAAAATAATTACTTTACCTTGTACAGACATTTTAGAAATTTTGAAATACGTCAAACGTAACGTATTTGTAATTAACGGTGATGATAACGACTGCACAGAACGGTATCGTCTCTGTTTCTCATCAAAACAAAAACTCAGTCTGGAATAAACACACTCGATTTTTTTTTATTAACGATATGAAAAGGGAACATTTATTATTAAATTCAAAAGGCCACTGTTGAAGTGGATCTCTTATTGATTAAGGAATTCCTACAGGGGCACATGAATCTCTCAGTTAATTATTCCGCACTTCCTTTGCAGAGAAGTAGAAATCATGAATATAAATTATTCGGTCAGCCAGAGATTAAATCGCCGATTAAGATGCTAGAAGTCCAAAAATCACGCGATTCCATTTCGAAATTTGTTGTTTTATATTGTTTGATTCGATGTTGTATATTTTTTTTTTTCTATATTAATAATTTCGGATTTTTTTTCAGCAGCTGATGTAAATTCTTTCCGTATTACAGACTGCACTTAGCTCGTTGCCCCTTCAAAGCCCATAATTTTCCGTGTTTTTCGTTCCTTCAATTCTTCCCAGGGATATGAAACGGAAACTGTTGACTAATTCTCATTATTATGTGACATCATTAGCGTCGAATCAAAATACGAACACGCTTGAGGAATTTTTGTTGTGTTGAGAGAGTGCAGGTTTGGTGAGTACTGCGGCGAGCATTCCTCTCTCGGAGGAGATATGAGGAACCGGTTTGGTTAATATGCAGCTTAGCTGCGAGCTCGGCGCGCCTTAAGTCGATACAGTGGCATAATTTATCGATTGTGTGTCTCATATTATCTCAAGCACGTCGTAGAATCTCACCACCCGAGAATTGTTAAAGCTTCCATACTTAAACGCGAAAAGTAAATTGCGGGGCTTTCTGCTCTCTGTTGTACACATAGCACAGATAATTTATGCTAGGCAGCCTAACCATTTTAAATACTCAATTACGTCGTCAGACGATTCGTCGGGATGCGTTACCTTCGTTCAAACAATACTGTTTATTTTTTGCTTTGTCACGCTGAAGCGTGTCTCGGAAGCTCGTGACATCGCGAGGCCTGGAAATGTTTATTCCATACAGCGAAACAACAACAAAAATAGGAACGTGGCTCAAATTACAAGAAAAATTTTAATCTGGGGTGAAAAATAATAGACGAGGTTTTTCAAACTACTATAGCATAGTAATGAAACTTTTTGGACAATCTCATATCTATTGAAGATTCGCCATGGATATTTTATACTGTTAAATAAAAATAAAATCTTAATCAGACTTGTATTAAATATAAATATAATTAGTGTCTAATGATCAAAATTCAGAATATATTTAAATTAAAATTTACATTTAACTACGAAACGTTTCCTCTCTGTATTCAGGGACCTCTTCAGTTGTATCTAAAAATTAATAAATATAATATAATAAAAAAGACAATAATAGGTTGTCTCCCAAATAAAATAGTATAACATTATTGCTTACATAATTAACAAAATATTATGTGAATTTATATAAACCGTTCAATTGATTAATTTTTGGATTCAACTGAGGAGGACCCTGGACGTTTTGTAGTTTAACGTAAACTTAAATTTCAAATTAAATTATACACTAATTATATTTGTATTGAATAAATAATATGTATTAAAAATATATGTTACATGCGTTGCATCATTCCTGAAATATGGAGTTTTTATTACAAAATTGCTTCAGACGAAATTTTAAAATTGTTGTCAAGGCCAAAAAATTAGAGACAGGTTCACAAAAAAAAAATTTGGTTAACCGCAATATTAAACTTCTCTCGCCTATTTTAATAGGGAAAATATTTAGGTCCGTCATATCGCATACCCTTATTGAAAATATTTTTAAGATGCTTTGATTTCCTATCACGAATTTCACTTTTTGTTACGAAGTTGCTTACGAAATAAACCGGGAAATCCTATCGTTGTGCGACTGACGTGTATAATTCTAAAGTCCATACAAAATACTGTTTATGACACACGCTGATAAATGATCATATTTTTCATTATCACGCTTTGAAGTAAATAACACTTTCAATACTTATATTAAACCAATGCAGTATTTTCTACTTTGTCTCACTCGAAACACTACGAGGAAACAAAAAATTTAGAGCAGAAGTACCCACAAGCAATTTAAATTTTCGAATAAAAATAATATGTCAGAAAACTTATTTTAATCGATTATAATTCCGTTGCAAATGTTGCGGAAATTTGTTTGTCTGCTGTTAGTATTCCCCTATGTGGATAGTTTATGCTTGTCGGTGTAATCTGGTAACGACAACGTTTCCTGATCAGAAATGATATTTTGAAGAAAAAAAAGTGAGTAAAAAATAAAGCGAAAAAAGTTCAGTATTGGAAGAAAAGAGGATTGATTTTTGCGGTTAATCCCACGGTTTCAGTTAAGATAATAATAATTATTAATGTACATTTCCACACAATGGACCGTGAATCTGATCATTTATTACCCCTTAAATTGAAATGAAAGTCCTCAAAGACTTCCAATGCCGTAAATATGTCTACACAGACCCTGGCTAAAATATACTTTTACAGAACCTCAATCCCACTCTCGAAAGTGTTCTTTAAACGGTGTCAGTCTGTTCTCACCGTCCAGAACCTTAGAACATACGAAAAATTTCACCCAGAGAGTGATAGCAAGCGACAAGAATGAGTGTGTGGCCAAAGTCACGCTTTGTTTCTGTGACACTATGTACAGCGAACCTAATTGGAGAACTTTGGTTCCATGGCGTCAGATGGGTTATTAATTTTAAAGAATTAAAACAATAACCTATAGTTGATAATTATAACACATTATAAATTAAATTACGTTTTTCGTATGCCCTATAATATTATTTACAATAGATTTATCTTAATAATAATCTAATTCTGTCAACTGATTTACGAAATGGGAGAGGCTCAGCGAAAAACATTATTTTGATTTTATTATATTTTTAATATTTATGCAGCGTCAGAGTTTCATAAGTACCGTTATAATGGATTCATTTCTGTGAATTTGACAGTGCTTAGCCTTGTTGTTGGTTTTGTTTCCCTTATCAAAATTGTCTCACACCTGAATTATCTGTGAATAGATTACTATTATTTATCGCGGACATCATTAATTAACGTTTCTCACTGCCCAATTTTTTTAAAGCCTCCTGCGAGTTTTTCTCGGAGAAACTTAACTCAATAGAAGTTTTTGATTACCAAATCAGCGCACTCTGTCAATATTGTGAGATTATAGAACATTATTATTATTATACTGATTTATACATTGGTACAAGCACATCTTGAATCGAGGATAAATCTTAATCCATTGCACATCAAGAGTCGTGAAGAAATAGAAGTGGCGAAACAAGTGACCGCGTAAAAGAGCTATAGTTTCGATGAACCACTAACTGACTGTCTAAATATGTTTTTGGTGATCAAAGCTAAGTATCTAGAAGCATGTATGTATTTATTTATTTAATCTACAAATGGGCAGTTTGCCTGGTGGTAGATGCATGAAATTACAAATTAAATAAGGGAAGTTACAATAAATGAAAGTAGAGTAAATTAATATAATTGTTTTAAAATATCAGCTAGGTTTAGGGACATAATTTCAACTATAAATACATGTATATAACATTATATTAATTAAAGGTTAATTTTGAAAAATTTAAAGAAGGAATTAATATTGTACTGGCCCGAAAACTATAAAAGTGGAAAGATATCTGAAAATAGAGATTAACTAACTATGTAACTATCTAAGGAGGTCGATCAGTAACTTGAGGGTTGTGTTCAACGAGACCTCCAAGGTTGGGAAGACCAGTCTTTGAAAATGTGTGTCCGGTCTTGGTCTACGATACAGATACAAACAAGCAATGCTCGAAGCGAGCAACGTACTCACCGCGTAGAATCTTCACCGAAACTGGGGCAAGTTGTCCTCACTTCCCAGACGATTCCACCGCAGTGCACACAAGTCCACCAACCCTCTAGCAAACGCTCCAGACTGAAATAAGAGGGCATAGAACCAATCAGAATAGCTGCGGACCTCCGCGAAGACTCCCACACAGACGGATATTATATTATTAGAACAGAACCTTCACATTTGTTAGAGAAAACCGAGACATGAGAACAACACGAAGACATTCTAAAAATACGTGATATATATCCACAATATCTGGAAGGTGGAGGAAGACAATAACAACGCTCCTCGTTGCTCCGATACATTGATTGGATGCGCCGCTTAGAGACGCTTTCAATACGTATCTCAGCAACTCATTGCTTCATGGCCTTACGTTCTCTTCAAATAAGCAGGCTACACCAATAAATACAAATCAATAGAAAAACACAGTATTATTGGTTGATTCAGTATTACCCAACATAATTTCTAATTTTTATATTGATTTATTTACAGTCGCATCAAAAGTTACTAGCGACTCAGTATGGGAACTCATTTGGCCTTGTCGGGGAACTGATTTGACGACAGTTTATCTCATGCCCTCGTCGGGATTCGAACCCGGGGCCTGTGATGCGAGGCAGTCACGCTGACCTCTACACCACAGGCGGTCGGCTTTGATATGATTTATTTTATTCCATTAGTCCTCGTATGAGGAAATAGGACACGTCAATACATAAAATTACAATATAAGAATTGAATGCTACAATTACAAATAATTAGAAGTTAACATAAAAATACGCAAATTCGGGAACGCAAATTTCCCTGTAAAATAATATGAATAATAACAAAAATAATAATTATTTAGCTATACTAAGGGTATAATATAATATTTACAGTTCTAATAAAAATATTCAATATGTACTAGTAAAATAATTAATTATTCGAGAATGAACTATCATCAAATATAGAATTTACACATCACACAAACAGATATTCGAATAAATAAAATTGTCTCAAAAATTTAGTGTGACTTCCAAGTGGAGCCTGAGTCGCATGCAATTATCGCATTATAATCTTCTCATAAAGAAATTGTGTTGTTTGTGTGTATGTATGTATAGTTGTATGCTCCACATACAAATTTAAACAAGTGGAGAAATTTCTACCATATTTTGTGCACATATTGCTTACGATCGAGGAACATACACACCAATATTATTTTAACCAATCTTAAGGTACCGAGAATAGTTTTGACTATTTTAGGATACCGAGAGTATTTTTGAGTGTCTAAAGGTACCGGAAGTAATTTTCACTTTCTCTTAGAATACCCAGAATATTTTTGAATCTGGTAAGGCAGCAGGAATATTTTTTTACTCTCTTAAGTGTACCTTAAGGTACCGTAAATAAATTTGATTCACTTATGCTACCGGTATTATTTCACTCTTTCGTAAGATACCGAATGTAATTTGGAATCTCTAATGATACTCGGAGTATTTTTGACTGTTAGGGTACCGAGACTATTTTCTCATTCTCGTAAGGTACCAGGGCTATTTTTTATTTAAAGTGATTTGATTTGATTTATTTTATTCCATTATCCCTCG
Organism: Zhengitettix transpicula; assembly: GCA_037074705.1. Lineage (NCBI taxonomy): Eukaryota > Metazoa > Arthropoda > Insecta > Orthoptera > Tetrigidae > Zhengitettix > Zhengitettix transpicula. The sequence continues at coordinate 8,525,076 of CM073595.1, forward strand.
TATGATGAAATAGGATACGTCAATACATAAAATTACAATATAATAATTGGATGCTACAATTATAAATAATTAGAATATAACATAAAAATACTAAAATGCTGGAACACAAATTTCCCCGTCTAACATAAGAAAAATATATTAATAATACCAAAAAGAATAATTCTTTACTATACTAAGGGTATAATGTAATATTTACAGTTCTAATAAAAAATTTAATATGTACTAGTAAATAATTAATGATTCTAGAATTAACTATAATACAATATAGAATTACACATCACACAAGAATAAAGAGAAAACTTGATACACACACACTAGGAGGAAACACAAACGACGGACAAGCCACTTCACGAAACAGAGCGACGAGGAATCTGCAAACTCCAGGCCCTCGTACATGGAACAAACAAACAAAGGAGCAGAAAAGACCAACAGAGACTAAGCAAGTTATGAAATAAGTAGTTATTATTAGCAACACATTGAACACTTTTGCAGATTTTTAAAAAAAAAAATTATTAGTGGAAAGATCTAGAAACTCCTGTACTGAGTAAAAAACAGGCGTCTTCCAGTAGAATATTTTTACATTGAATCCCAAAACTCTTGTAGTTATTAACATCTGGATGAAGACTATTGTATAAAACTATCCCTGAATGGTGAATACTTCTCTGGTAGAGAGCAAAGATCTTCGACCTGAGCGATTTCTAGTCTCGTAATCGTGAAACCCGCCATTCCTTTGAAAAAGATTCATGTTCCGCTTAACAAACTTTAAAAATTCACTGGAAAGAGTTCATATTCGCAAACTTTTGAAAAACGGTTTCACTTCTCGCAGCGTTTCCCCAAGTTTTTCAAAATGTCGAAAAAGTTAGTTTTCCGGTGGTCCTCGTAAAAGGTGATTTTTTTTGTGGTAGTAATACTGTTCGACGTGATTTAGTTTCCAGTGAACCATATTTTCAGGTTAGTAAATACAAAAAAAAAAAGTCAAGTGCAGGAGACCGAATCTGTGGATGCGGAAACTTCAGTTCGCTATCGTAACTTCACGTAGTCTTTACGGATGAGCACTTTTCTCTTGACAAAATTTGGAAGTTCCTTCTTTATTTCCTAGCTCGAATGGTCCAATTGAAACGCATATTTTATAAATTTATCGTTCGTCCTTTTCATAAATATTCGATGTAGATAATTCTGCGAGCATCCCAAGAAACCGTGGCCATCTCCTTCCGGACCTATTTCACACAGTCATCACCTTAATCCGGTTCGACTGCGGAAACAGGGTTTCTACTGTACACCTCTGAAGTGTGCAGGTTTCATAAATAGTTGCGTATCGACATTCAAACTCGTTAGGATTACGACGAAAAAGCGCCAAATCGACCACACGATTGGGTTTATTCCCTAGTGTGTTTCAATTTCACTTATCAATTAAACAGACATTATAATAAATTGGCACAGTTCGATGAGTAATCCTTCAAATGTTAAAAAGGCCTGCTACTCGTTACTATAAAAATTTCTAAGGCCAGTTGACGAATCTATATATATAAAAATGAATTGCTGTTCGTTAGTCTCACTAAAACTCGAGAACGGTTGAACGGATTTATCTTATCTTAGTCTTGAAATATTCGTGGAGGTCTAGGGAAGGTTTAAAAGGCGAGAAAAAATCGAATAATTTCCGGGAAACCCCTAAAAACAGCCCTTTTCTATTTCCCATACAAACGTTTTCTAAATAAAATACACATCTACACCAGTCGAGCAATTTTCACCAAATTTCGTACGCGTGTTCTTTGCGACCAGGAAACAAACACTGTTGGGGTGAGACGCGTCTTCCACCCCCAGAAGCGGGGGTGGAAATATTTAAACATACTAAAACAGCCGATATTTGAGTCGGATAAATATTTTTAGGGGTCATAGATATTGATAGTGTTTCTACCAATGTTATCTCAATACAATTTTCATCCCCTACGCCCTGTGAAAAGGACACCCTTCGGGTTTGGGGTGGAGATGCTTTACAGTAAAATAACGCGAATACAACCGAGATTGGAGTCAAATCAAAGGTTATGGAAGTCACTGTGTTTAGTTACGACATTCAAATTGGCATTTACCCCTCAGATGCAGGGGTAGCGGGGTGCAAATTTTGGAACATGCAAACACGGCAGATATTTGCGTTGAAGAAATATTTTTCAGAGTTAATTATAATGATTAGGGTTCGAGTAGCGTTACATAAAAATTGCGCAAAAGCAGCCGAAATTGGAGTCATATCGGGGGTTATAGATAAATGACATCTCGGGCAACGCCGAGCACCCAGCTAGTTTACTAATATTTTCTTTGTTTTCCAAGACGATGGACAACCTCATAAAAAAACGTGGATTTGAAATTTGTTGATAACGGTGTGATTACACGTTTTTCGGATTTGTGTGTTGTGGAGAAGAGCAAAGAGATTAAGTGAAAGTGCTTATTAGATAACTGACTTTATTTCGAAGAGAAGTGTGTAGCTGTGATCCTCTATTTTCCCTCAAAACGAACAGTTTCTTACTGTTTCAAATGCTGGAAGTATCGTATTCTTTTCCATATCATCATTCATTCACGTTTACTTCCCATTTCTACTTTCCATAGAGAATGGAATGCCCTTACAACGTCTCTACATTAGTGCCATTTATATTTCAATAAAGTACCCGGTTTCCTGCCTCTGTCAAAAAGGAAGACTTGTAATGATATGGATTGTTTCAATCAGCTCTTCGTAATTAGCGCGTATCAAAGCACAATTTATCTGTACTGAGAAATGAAAAATATTCTCCCTGTACAGTACAATTCTTCCGCTTAAACGAGAATTATTGTGCTCCGGAAAAATTTTTGCTTCCGGCTTGTCAACGACACAGCCCGAGACCCCTGAACGTCCGCGAACCTGTTCCCCATTTTGATTTCAGCTGTCACTTTAAAGACAACGGTGCGATCATATTTCTGGAAGAAGGAAGGAACTGAAAACACGTCATAAGAGCATGAAAGAAGCTTCTATGACAAGCTTTGACGAGGCTCAGGTAACAATGACCGTGAATGCTGGGCTGAGTAAAGCGAAAGCTCCATCAGAGCTGACACGTGTCAACCTCAATAGCTTGAGCTGGACAAGCGGGGAACATGGTTTCTCATTTAATGGTTCAGTTTTCTTTCAATAAGAAGATCTTGATCAATATTTCAAGTTCTAACACTTTGCTGCGTCATTCTGCCAACTCGTGGTGGTTTTCTTCCGTTATATATTTTTTGTGTTACCAATATGGAGCTCACATGATCATCTCCGTATTTTTATGAATATGCGTTTCATGCAGAACATACTAAGGCAATGATTTAAATTAATGCTATATGAGCCAAGAGCACGTACATTTCGTCTGATTCATTAACTGTACGAGTAAAATAAACGAGGGAAAAGTAATAGAAAGGAAAAACGTATTTCTACGCTACGGAGCCGGTTACTAAATTTTTATGCTACATGCTGGAACTGTATTAAATTTCTTGGATCATAAATATAACTGACCTCAACTCTTTCATTTGTAGCGTAAAATTGATAATGAGACAGCGTAGGTTGGCGAGATCTTCGCACTGCCACAGAATTGATCACGGGTCCTTCACACACTTAATCACAAACAAACGCGGATAAACACACTAATACCTCTTTTAATTATTATTTAAAAATATGCACATATTTATATAAAAAAACGTGAATTCAAGTGTTAACTATTTGTTGAACTTCACTTTGTTTTCACCAGCTTACTTGTAAGACGCAATTCATTCCTCCAATTCCTTGACACTTCCAGATGCCAATGCCACCATCATTCACTTCTCCGTTTTATAACACTTCCAGATTCCAATGCCATCTGAAAATCGTGTGATATTTCCACAAATTTTAATCCTTAAAATCAAAGTCTCGCCAGAGGTTTCCCCACTATTATAATGATAATAATAACAGAACCGCCATTCCAAATCCAATGCTGAAGAGGTCATCTAGTCCTGTAATGGCAAATAGAAAATGATAAATTCATTTTCCATTGATCCTCAAGAGAAGTAACGCTTCAAGGATGTGGAGTTATACATTTCACGTTTTTCTGAACCTACATCTAATAAAATAAACTTAATTTACATACGAATAGTTTTAACAAGATAACATGACATCGTAATTTTCTATTAATATTAATTTTTTTCTTTATCAAAGCAATATAATTATTATTTTCACTCAAAGATGACAATTAATAAACTCGTGTTTGTACTCAGGTCCTTGTATAACAATGACACCATCAGCAGAGGTGAAAAAAACTCATGTATATTTTTTGTGATCAAACACTTCTTATCGGAACACTTATTTATTTGAAACAATTTAATTTGCATACTGGCAATCATCGTGATTGACGATATTTCAGTTAGTAATTCAAATAATTTGTTTCCGTTTTCATAAACCTCTCCCGACTCTTTTGTGTTTTATTACATAAACAAATAGTAACCCAAATATTGTCCTTTAATGTTTCATCACTCTAGCATCTGAAGACAACAATGATTTTGCTTCAATATATTTCACTTGGAAAATAAAAAAAAATATTCCTCTGGTAAGAATTGAGGCTTTGAACTTGTGATTAACTCTTCGTTGCATTAAACTGGTTGGGAGTCTTAAAAAACTATCCCTTAACAAACGCCAAATCGCAGTTTTACTATAGGCTACATGAGGGATTCCCAAACTATTTTTGTTTTACTTTAACCTACTTGGTGACTTTTTTGGTCAATATTTGCCTAAATTTTTGTATTATAAAGCATAAATAAAAAATGTAATGCATACTTGTGGTCCTTTCATTTCCACAATACTTTTAATATTAGGAGTAAAATTAATTAATGATAATTGTAAGCCACCGAATTCTATAATAATTAATTGATTACTAGTTTTTGTTAATAAATTGAAAACGTGACTAAATCCAACCTCGATAAAATATGAACTAGGAAAATATTAAAATAATGATTCTGTGATATGGGTTCGTTTGACGCATTTTTTACAAATATCTTTCCAATTCCAAAATTTTGTATAACCACTTGTTTTTAAATTTATTTTATCTTCTAAAGTATTTCTACGGCCGCATATACAAAAGCGACAACATATTTGGCTTCACATGCATGGATCACACAGCCCTATGCAAATCTATATTATATATATTGTAATAATCAACTAGTTGGGTTTAATTAAATAAAAGAATTAATAAAATTTAATACATAAAATAATTTATTTTCACTTTGTGGCTTCTAACTCAAAAACAATTACAATTTAAAATATTAATTTCTCAGGGCCTTCACTGGGTTTGATAATGGACACAACAAATTGATTTTAAAATCTTATTAACAAACAGTTGGCATTTACCTAAACAATATGTCGATAAAAAGAAGTTAAAAAGGAAAGAAATTAACTTTGATTGACAATTAAAAGAGAACGAAATCTGACTCCATCCCTTAATTACGTTTAAAATTAACCATTAGTTTTGGTTTTGTTACTTGCGTCTGTCCAGCTGGTACCAGCATTCTTTTTTGTTTCGGAAGTACACTATTGCAAAATTATACACTGATTCTAAAAGTCGACTCACAGATTTTACACTATTGAAGTCAAAATTGATAGGCTCCCAGGAACTCGGATGATCCTCCTGAATGTCAGCTATCTGATGTCTGCTTGCCTTATACGAATCCTATGATTCGTAGATTTGTTAGTCTTTTACCGCTTTGGACTTAAACTGCAACTTTACTATTCCGGCTGGCTGTAGACGTAAACTGCTTTTACTTAGCAAATATTTACGATGTAATACTTCCGTGAATGTTTTTACTTTGTCTTAAATTCACAACTTTGTTTAATAATACATTAACGACGGCTAGTCTCTGCTCTAGTATTATTTGTTCCGTCCTCTGAAATGTCCCGCAATCAACAGTTATATTACTTGTTCTGCTCCTCACGATGTTTTTCCGCGAACTGACTCCTAGTTCTCCCGAGTTTTAGCGCGCATACGCCATTTTTGACTTTTCGACAAAGCAAAGTGAGCTCGCTTCTCTCATTGCTGCTTTGTTCGATCAGACCGCTATAATGGATTTCTCAAACAATTCAAATTTTATGTCCAAACAATTAATGGCCTAATTAATTGGCATTACAATATTAAAACAGATAATAATTACCATCTTAAAAATTACAACAGAAAATTTTATCTTCGACCCCCATAAACGCCTGGAATCTTACAGCCCCAGTGTGTAAAGCACAGAAATAAAATATAATCGTTTCAAACTTCACAAATGATGTAAATTATAGAAAATAAATTTATCAACACAACTCTATAGGTACAGTTGTAGTTTTAATGCGCATAGAGATCTAACCGTTTTTAACTCAATCAAAATTAAGCTTTTTGAGGGTTTATGTTAAAAATAAGTTGTTGGAGAAAAGTTTTGGGAATCTAATTCAAGAAAAATGTAAAAAGAAAATTTCAAAGTCTGTAATCCTACAGGGAGCTATGTAGTTCGGTGAAGTTTAAGAAAGATATTGAAAGGTTCTTACGGATCAGAAACTACTGCAGGACAGTACAACGATCAATTTTCCAAGAATTTGTTAATAGAACTTTCAATCCCTGTTGAGAAGTTCCTTTCTTTGGTTAAATCTTTACCATTTCAAACGCCGTCCGTCTGATTGGTTGTTTTAGAGCAAGTAATTTTATTACCGCAAGCAGGCTAATTCCCAATTGTCGTCCAATAAGTGCAACTAAATATAGATTGTTAATGGCATTCCAGAATCTATGCATGTCCACATGATGCCAGTGTCCAGTTCTCTTGTGATGCAGCACGCATTGTTCTTCCCGTTATCTGAGCTGCAAAGATTATGGGGGCGCATTGTATTGCTACAGAACAGGTCTTCCACAATAGCTCTAAACACAAATGCACAAATAATTCTTTAATGGTAATTATGTTATCCACTAATAAGAATATAGCTAAGTACAGATAAATAAATATTCAACAAAGCCATTCAAGTTTCAATTTCAGTTTCTTGTCTGAAACAGTCTCCAATTACAGTAATTTACAATTAATTTAGATGAAAAGTTTTTAGTAGGTTATAAAATAAATCAAGGCAGTCCTGAAACAAAAGTCCTCGATTTTAACTTCCAGATTTGAGCCCTTAGGTGGGGGTCCAAGTCATTTTGATGCTACCAGCGTCTCGAAGATTGTTAAAACTGACAGGAATACAGTTGATTTTCCATTCACTAGGATGTGTCAAGCAGGTTACACTGACTTTATTTGTTTCTAAAATCCTTCCTCCATCGCCATGACCAAGAATGTATTTACTTTCAATATTGTTTATGGAGTATTTCATAGCCTCACAGATAGAACTGGAAAGTTAAATTGTAGACGATGCAGAGATAAGGTTAGTAGGGAACAGAATTAGCTTAAAAGCTTAACGGATCATTCGGTAACAAAACCTTTCTGTAACTGGGTTGTACCGAGTAGGCCTACTCCTATATAAGTGCATAGACCCCATCCCATGACTTATTTTTGGGAGACCGGAGTTCAATCAGCGATAAGAAATGAGCAGAACTTATACATCATCCTGAAAACATAACTCGACCTTACAGTTTTTTCTAACAGTTTGGGGAAGCTGATTAACATCCCAATGATGGCCAGAATGTTATTAAAATTAGATCCTGCGTTTTGTTAGTATGCTTCGTCGTCGATGTATACTGCTATAGACAACGCAGTTACGTTTCCTTATTAATCTTCTGAATCATAGAACCAGGTGATCAAGTTTACGGCGGCATTGAGGTAGTCAGGACTATCAATGGAGGATAAAATGTCAGAAATTGCGCATGGAACCCACTGCCATTGTATGAAATATCAAACATGCACTTTTTTTTTTGGATTTACTGTAAAACCAAATGACTCGTCTACCTAAAAGTTCATATCAGCTTGCAATGCATTGACAGATACAGGAATTGTTTAAGCTATTGCGCGCAGCTGCAAAAGTTGTTAGTTCTGAGACTGTGACAACAGTTTTTCGGTACTGAAAAGACGACGTAGGTAGTTGGGCAATGCTGGCAGTCAGGGCAAGAGTAAATTAATGGCTAAATGTGCAAGCGTGGCCGTAGAGAAATACTTTCCTCAATGTGTTTTGCGTCCATGAAGAAATTAACAACTTGTGTGTGTGATGGCTTGGGAGACCATTCATTTTGTCTACCGAAAGTTCGCTGCTTTGAGTACATTGTCTCACAGATTCAGGGGGTTTTACTGCGAGTGATAAGCAACCAGTCAATGTTTGAATGTTGTAAGAATGGTCACAAGCTGTGTATTTTGTGAAATCTAGACTATGGGTCTTAAATATTAACGGGAAGTATGAGCTGCAAATTATTGGAGCACCTAAGATGATCATCCTGGCTGATACACCAGCTAATCCCATTATCAAACAAGACAAAAACCTGAGGTACTACAACCTGTGTAACCAATATTGTTTCTTTATGGTTTCCCTAGATTTAAAAATGCATACTATCATGTAGCTGTAGTCTTCGCCATTCTTTTCCAACTGTTGTTTTCTTGCATATATGTAATTTATACAATAACCGTTTTTTATTGTAAATAAAATGTGAAGTACATTCCTAATAAAAGTATTTGTTTGAATTTCTGTTATTTGTGTTCTACATTAATTAATATTTTACATCTCTTTAGAAATGACTTTTTTTTGCACCACATCACAAATTTTGAGCATTTTGTGGATTAACAAAATAAGGATATTCCAATTAATTTGGGCCAATTGTTTGTACAAAGAAACCAAATACTTAGTTTCAGCCCATGTTTCATATTTCAGTCTCTCTGAGGAATAAATATACATAGTAAAGCAATAAATTATCTCCAGATATTACCAATTTTGGCACAACACAATGGGACCATGCAATTCATTCAGTGAATCACTTAATTCAGACTATCATTCAAATGGAAATTTAAGATCAATATAGTATAAACATATCACATAGAATGTGGAATAAAATGAAAACAATATATGAAAATTATTTTTAATTTGTCAAAAACATTATATCAAAAGGTCTTGCATGCCTTCTTCAGTAAAATACAAATACAAAATAAATCAATATTGCAATTCCTTGATTATCAAATAAAATATTTCACATTTTAACATTCATATAATTGTGAATAATTTTAAAAATTTATAATTCACAATTTTCAAAATTTTGAAGTGTACAATAAATGAATAGCTTTACTAATTGCAGGCCCTATTCGTCTGTTAGCATGTCCGTATGAAATGTTAGATAAAAGCTCTCCTTTGTTCTCATCATGAAGAGCATCAAACAATAACCGTGGGGTTGGATACAGCTGAGTTATAGCAGAAGCTTTTTCAACAGATAGTCCATATAACTGTAGCAGTTGTTTCATGAATATTTCCTTTACTTGAAAGTTCTGAAATTAATTGAAAACACATCCTTTAATTTCTCTTAAACAGCATAAAATTAAAACTGCTTAAATTCATTCATTAGTGTACACTCAATACGTATAAAGATCATAAGGAAAATGTGGCAAAGTCAATTAAATTAATTCATTTGAATAGGAAAGAGAAGCAGAGTAGCTGACATAAATCAATACTTAGTCCATTCAGGCTATGCAGAAATGAAAATGGTTATTTTTGTGCAGATTACTGGACCAACTGGTGATTTAAGGTAAGTCAGCAACCCTGTCTCTCTTCCCTATCCAAATTATTATATATATATATATATATATACACATACATGTCATGCAATTTTATGGTCACATCCTCACTCAGTAAAGCTACAATATATCTCAAATATTTCCATTCTTCCAAAAGAGTGAATGGAAATTTTTCACGTGTCAGATGGTCAATTCATTTTTATTGGTCTGTTGTATGTAATTTCTTAATATTCCTTAATGCTGATAACAACTAGGGTTTTCATTTAAATTTAACCAACACACTTTACTACTACTACTACTACTACTAATATAGCTTCTGATACAACTACTACTACCACACATAAAACTATTCATTTACCTTTTTCTTCTTTGCTACCTTGCTAAATTCAGCAAATGTCATCAAGTGTATCATGTCATCATTTATACTAAATTTTGGCAAGCTCTCTTTCCTACAGCTTGAGATGATTTTGTGCTGAGATAGAAGAGGGGTAATAATTATTTTCTTAACAGTAATAAACATAAACCTATTATTAGCATACAGGGTTATTCAAAAAGTTATGACACATTGCTTCAGTTCTCAAGCATTAACTTGGAATTATTCAGTGACCATGTTTTCTAAGTTTTGAATGGCTCTATGAAAAAGTGGCAAACCATCTGTGTAGTGGTCAGCATCAAATAACAAAGATTCGGGGTTCATATCCCAGAGTCGGCACAGATGTTTGTTCTTGTCACAGTCAGGAAAACTGTAGGAAAATCACTGTACTGACCATGTGCCACTCCAAACAATTTGGAGTGTGTCATGGAAGATGACAGTCTAGCAGTTGTCCTAGTAGGTCAAGGCACACAATGGGCTGTAGTGCCAAGGAGTGTCCCAGTGAATGATTGGTTGGAAGGGGACCAAAGACCTTGCTGTTTGTTTTTGACCTGAGAGATCCCCAGACCTCACCATGAGTGATTTTTTTTCTTGTGGGAAAATGTTCCAATCTTCCCACTAACATTCATGACCTCAAAAATCAAATAAAAACATTGATCTAATCTAATCAGATCATGATATGATGATATTCATATGGAAAAAATTATCTTTTTGCAGGTTCTGCAGGTGGTGGCCACATTGACTTGTAGACAGAAAATAAAAGTTGATAAAGAGTAGAATACTTGTGAGTTGACTGATATTTTGTATTAATTGTCCTCAATTGGTTCATTCTCTTTGATGAACCCTGTATTGTTATTGATTTTGCTTCTTTTATTTTATAGTTACCAAAATGAAATACAATAGATAAATTTCAGTTTTTTAAATAACAAAGTAAGTGCCAAACATAAAATTAAAATGTTATTAGTTAATCATATGCTCTTAACCAGAATGAACCTAAATATATCCTTTTTAACTTGACGCCAATTTTTGTTCTAAGTAAATTGGTTGGTAAAATATGTGGTTTTTAAAGAATCCTTCATTTATGATCCAATGTGTTTAAAATTTTTCTACCCAAAAGTGGAGTTAGATGCCATAATAAACTCAATAAATGTTGAATACACCTACAATAACTTAGTGGGTTCAATAACACACAAAAACAAGTTATGATAATCAGTCTGTATCATATATATATATATATATATATATATATATATATATATATATATATCATACACAAGTATTTAAATTCTGGTACCACATTATAGATGTCAATGAACAAAGCTGTTGAATTGAACACATATGCTAAAAAAGAAGAGTGTGCTACAGTAACAGTTTTATTTGAATTCTTTAACAAGATGTAAATATATTTAAGAGCAAATGTTTGATAAATGTATTTATTAAGTGATAAAAATATATTTAAAAAATAAATGATAGTATTAAATAATTTCACTTGAAAATCACTTACATTTAGTTTTCTTTTAAATACATTTGTAAGGGTTGCAAGGTAAACCATTGATTCATGATGATTTTCAGTGTATTTTACAGTAAAACCATCCACAATTTGAGTGTTAACAGCAGCTTGTTGCAGAGTGCTTAAAAGAAGAACTGCATGCTTATCATGTTTATGACTCTCTACAAGATAAATTAAATTCTGTAATCCACACTTCTTTAGACGGAACTGCAAAAAAATGAAAAATTTGATTCAGTAAAGATAGAACAATAATACTTCTGCCAAAACTTGGAAATAGTTTCACAATAACTATAAGCCTACACAATGCTTATTTTCATTTTAACTGAAATTGTATATTTCCTTACCAATAGAAACAATGGCATTCAAAGAATTCAGAGAAATATTCACTACATTGAAATATAATACAGCAGAAATGTCCATGTATCGTCAGAATTTTTGTAGAACTCTATCCACGAATAGTACAGAAGCTTGGTAGAAAGTTATCTATAATTTACAAATAAATTAAAAAGGTGTCACTAAATGAAAAAACCTTTTGTTCATGAAATCTTCCATCCATAATACTCTTGCTGAGGTCATCAATTCGTTTCCTCTCCACAATGTAAGGTAACATTAACTCACTTCCAGTTTGTATATCTCGAATTATCCATGCAAAGTCACCAACTTTAAGATGACGAACCTCAAACTTTGCACCAAGGGCATTGAGTGTAGAAACAGCATCATCTCGGGGTTTTCTATTGGATATACATGAAATATATATATAATTCTTATAATTAGAATTAGAGATAAATTTTACAAAATGATGAACTATTAAACTAAATCTCATTACATGAGCTACTAGAAAAGACACAAATAGATTTAATTGGATGTGACCTAATCAGACAAGAGTGTTTATATACCTTATTAACTCACCCACTAGTTTCTGCAGTATCCACTAATAATATGACATTGAGTGTGTTACCAGAAAATGTAATCACTACATCATCTAATTTCTCAACGTCCAAATTCTTTTCTTGTATTATTTGGTTCCCCTTCTAAATATAATTGTCAATTTTACAAACAAATAGAATTAAGTACTTTAAAATATTGTACTAAAAATTAAAATGTAATGTTACAATGGGACCTCTGTGATATGAGGCAGTGATGCTGACCACTACACCACAGGAGGTTAGATTTAATCATTATTATGGGGGTAAATTCAACAAATTTATGTCTGTTAACTAGATACAATTGAAACCAATCACTCTATGCTGTTCTAATGTCATGATTCTGCAGCTTATTAACACGGGGTAAGTCAAATGCTTAACTTAAATCTAAAAACAAATGTAGTAACTTTACAGCTTCATAGATCTTTATGTAACAGTACAAAAATCTTGTCAAGGCTTTATATTACTGTTATAAAAAAATTGAATAAGATGCACACTAAACTATATAAATACCGTTTGGTAAAGATTTATTACCTTCCTTGCAGATAGCTTTTTCCCTTTGTTTTGGTGTTTTGGATTGTCAGCAACTTCACTATTGTTTTGAACGGGTGATGAATTTAAAAGTTCAGGAAATTTTGTTAAGTGTGTAATTGCAGCTTCAGTTCCTTCTTTAGATAATCTATACCTAAATTGAAAGACATTTTAAAACAATTGGCACTACCTAATAGAAAATAGTATTATTTAAATTTTTTGTTAAAGTTGAGATAATATAATCCACCTCAATGAGTTTTATGAAATTGTTCTTAATTGTCTAGAAAAATAATATTATCAAGACTGAAGATAAAAACTTTCCTGATAACTATGCGCATCATTACGAAGCCTTAAGAGAAAGTCCATTGTAATGAACACTTCAAGCACTGTACTGTTATTCCTAAGACCTACCAAAAATTATGCTCATTTTTCCAGACATTAACAATGGAATCTTAGTTACTAACTTTATTTAAAAAATTAAGTTTCTTCTATAAAATTGTGTATTAACACAACTCTACTCAACTGGCAACAAATATACTTTTTCAATAATCAATTTGACTGGTGAAACTCACAGCACAACTTAAATTCCATGAATAGAATAAGATGCTTAATTAACATAATTTATTAGTACATAGAGTTAAACTACTGATCACAAGTTACTAAATTAATCCATAGATAGAAAAATTAAAGTGAAGTATAAAATATAATACTGCATTAAGAAACAATTCATAAATACATAATGGAATTCAATAATTTAATATTCTTGCAAAATTATAATTTGTATACATAATGATTGAAAAGCCAATGATTGATTATTTAGAAGTAAAACGTAATGTCAAGCAATAGATAATTGCAAATTATTATTAATTACGACATTAAAAAGATGTGTAAACAATTTAAGTGGACCAGTTCGTGTAACTGTCAGACTAATATATTTTTAAGCCATAATTTCAACTTTAAGATATAAATCAGTATTAAATACAGCATATAAAATTAAACATGATATGATAGCACTTTCCAAACATGAAGACTTACTTGTTTAATTCATAAACAATAAGGCCACTGGTAATCAGGGTATCGATATGAATTGTCATATCTGGTAAAAATTCTTTAGACATGGTTGATCGACGGTATAATGGCTCTGTTTTGCTTACAAGTTCTGATTTGGAAAGTAAACCTATGGCATATAACAATTATCACACTTGTATAAAATTACAATTACATAGGGCCTTAGTTATTGAATGCAATAAGATGATTTTATTTATGTGAAAGAACAGATTCTAATTACAAACAAAGAAAATGTCCAAGCACAAATGCAATTGACAAGAAAATAAAGTTTTTCAGTTGATAACAAAAAAAATTGCTGTAACTATATTAGTTACAAATATATATTAATAATATTGAAGTTGTAACTTCATATTATAATATTTCATGTAACAAATAATATTACTACCACTTAAGCTTGAATACTGTATCTGAAATAATGTCATTTATTTTGTAAAAAGATTTGTTTGTAACACAAGCATGTCTATATTAAGATAATAATTATCTTTGTAGAAAACAGAAACAATTTCAACATAAAAAAATTGCACAGAAATTTAGATACACAACTTTATTTGGGCAACTATAACTGTATAGCATTACAATATCTCCTTATGAACACCCAAAAATATGACTATACATTCTGTCCAAAAATCGTGGCCTATCTTCATTCTCAGTATGAATCATCCAAACTCAGATGTGAATACAATGCATTATATAAATAAGTAAAAATATTAACTAAGTTTCTGTATGCTACTGTGTACATCTAGAATTAACATGTATTACCTTCTTGGAGAAAACACCAAACAATATCATAAATAATATAATTGTTTATTTTAAGAATTCAGTAAACATGCAGTATTTGGGTGTTTATATATTAAAAATGAAAGCAGGTGGCATAAAGTTAATAAAATTAAAATTCTTTACATATTTTAGTTTTAACATGGTTTAGAGATGAAATTCAAGAATCTATGAGTTACTACCTGCAAATCCAGATTGCTGGCTTTCATATAAGAGAGTTATGAGCAGCAAGTGAGAATCAAAATTTATTGAAGTGCTTTCAGGAGTTTGTCTGCTCTTCCGGGTTGATTGACTATTTCTCTAAAAAAAAATAATGCTCAAATATTTATAAGATTTTATCAAACATGTATGTTGAAAAACATAAAGCAAATAAGGAAAACATCTAAGGCTCCAAAAATAATGTAATTAAAGGTATATTCACTATTGTATTTTCAATTTTTTCACAAATTTGTAAATACATTGTAACAAATTTCTTACTTTCTATATCACACTTATAAACTGTTGTGTGCAATGAATACAGGTGCAGTTAGAATCATACAGTATAAAAGTCCCTGTTATTTTTACACAATCATTACGCACTTAAACAATATTATTGTTTTTTTTTATTTCATGTCGCAAAATTAGCTCTGTGTTGCAAGCAAAACTTTATTGAAATAACATTTCCATACTATACAATCAATTTTAATAAAAGGTGAGTTACAAAAGCCATAAATAAGGTTCACTTGATAATTGTGGTAATGTTTTGTGAGTCAAAAAAGTATTAGCTTTGATATATAAAAAAGCTTTCACAAATAAATAGTTGAAATACCTAAATTTGTAAAGAATGATTATGATTAAAATTCAACTCTAGGAGTGTGTCAAAAGTTTGGTATAATTTATAATTGCTGGCTACTATTGAATTACAAAAATATTCAATCCAGGAGGAATGTAAATATTATGAAAGCACAATATACGAATATAATTTTCCATGTCATTAATAGGCTGAAAAAAACATATCTGGATTATTTCATTTACTTAATGGTATTCAAATGAAATACAGTGAATATAATTATTTTAATCACCTTTTTACGCTTTAAGCCACAGGCATCCACTTTATTTGGCTCATCAACATCTATATTATCAGGCAGACCATCTGTAATTAATGAATTACATTAAAGCAATAACAAAATAGTTAATCAAAGCACAGTTTGTTAAATATGTTATTTAAAAATTTCCTTAATATTATCCTTAAGACAAATACAGTGTATTCAAAAACTTGCATACAAACGTTTAAAATGATTGATTGGGCTGTATATTCTTCCACCCAGATTAAAAGGTCCCAAGTACTTAATCTTCCTACAAGTATTGTTATTCAAATTTTCAGAGGTGTTTTTTGCTTTCTTCCTCAGGAGTTACAAAGCCCATGTGCCAGCCAGACACAGTGTGCTGGATGTCATGCAGGCTGTATTGCTTATGAAAATTTGAATAAATTCCTCCTATTCTGGATGGCGATACCAAACTTCAATATCAGGTAAGCCACCTTTCTCTCTATTCTATCCATACCAATTATTTATATATATATATTCCTTCTTCAGGAAGGAGTGTTACACCTTCCTGAAGAAGGAGGCTGAGAGTCTCCGAAAATTTGAAGAACAACCTTCAGTTCCTCATGGTGACACCGCACTTCACTTTCAGGTAAGTCACAACCTCTCTCTCTGTCCTTTACATACCAATATTGCAATTATATATATATATATATATATATATATATATATATATATATATATATATATATATATATTCCTCCTTGGCAGAGAAGGTGCACTGTATGCAGGCCAACTGCACAGAAGGGTAGGTTAAGTGTCACAGCTTATAGTCAATGTACAAACAATTATTGAGGTGAGCCACAATCTTTCTCATCACATGTACTTGCATTTTATAAAAGATGGACTATAGACTACTTTCAATACAAATAATAATGTATTATTTTTCAGGAGTGTACAAAATACTTAAAATGTTTCCATCATTTGATTTTGTATGCTTGTATCAATATATGTTAATTTTTTAAATCAACTGCATGAAAGTGGTTTGATGTTTACAGAAGTGCCAATAACATCATCACAATTCTTACTAGTTTGTTGGTTAAATTGTATATTAATCCATCAAGAAATTGTTGGAGGAGAAAACAGATATGCTTGGATATGTGAATATCTACCAATATTTTTGTAAAAATAATAGATTTTTCACAATTCAACAAATGTCTGTACATTTTCAACATCATAAAGACCTTCTTATATTGTTACACTGATATTAATTTTACCTTTTATATTGTTGGATTTATATTCCGCTAGTTTTCTATCAAGCATTATACACAATCTTGTTCCAAAGTTCTGGAGAATGCAGCATTCTTTGCCAGTTTTTAATGGTAATGGGTACTTCTTCAATGAATGCAATGCCTAATACAAATTTTGAGATGAAATTAAATTATAGAGAAATCTATACATCAGAAATACAGAATTAATTGTATAAGTAAACAACATGAGAACTATTAAACTGTTGTGATCTTACATTTTTTATGAATATTAATTCATAAATTTAAATTATATTACTATTGTTTAGCATTTATTTATACCTTAATTACATATACAGTAGCATTAAATGAAAATGTGGCATATTATAACTTACAACATGGACAAAAGTAGATAACTATTAATGGAAAGGATAGGATTTAAGTTTCTATCAAGCCATGGGTTATCACAAGTTGATATGCAAAACTTCGGGTAAAAGTTCTGATACAAAGACATCAGGTTGTTCCTTTGATTTTCTTTCAACTTATTAACTTTAATAATTTTACAGTAAAAATTTGAAATACCAAAATATCTATTTATTTTAATTTCTTCTCTAATTTTTAATCTTGTTCATCATAATAATCTATAAAAAAAATTCTCAATCATTATAGTCACACAATCACATTTTTAAAAAGTTCATATATGTACCACATTTATCAGTGTGATACATATAAAAACAATTTTTTTAATGTGTTAGTGTAAAGAAAAATTTTATAGATGATCATGATTAACAACATCAAAAGCTCCAGAAGAAATTAAAATAAATGATATTTTGGGACTGAATTTTTTTTCTGTAAAAACACATTTTTGTTTCAATTAATTTTTAAAATATAATATTTCTTCCATTACAGTTGGTCCAAAGAATTTAACATGCCACAGCTCACTGTTGTATTGTGTTGATGTAGAATCTTCCCTGTTGCAGTGTTTTGTATCAAGTATGGTATGTAACTAACTACCTTACAATACAAATAGTATTTAAGTCTATTTAAAATATAATTACATAAAATTACCTTTATTGGTTCCCCAGGACAGTCATGTCTTTGAAAAAGACTTGTTAGGAAGAAAAAGTGAATGAAAATGTATCACTCAATACAAACTAGTCACGCAGGTCTTTTAAAAGCAACATACAATAGATGATAATCAAATCTACATTTAAAAACATGCTGACATAAAGCTGATATATCAGCTACTTCTACCTATATCTCACAGTGTACCTCATTTATTTACACAGTCACTATACTTATATATTGCAGGCTCACTTTCTCTGCTTTCTTTATTGTGTTACTTTCACCAAGTTAGTCCTTGGCATCTCCTTGTGTCATTCTCCCATCTATCAAATTAGTCTTCTTAATAAGTCACTTATGGTTTTATTGATTCCAGTTCAGAACTCTCTGCCCACGATACCATCCACTCTCCGTGCCAAATATCCCACCCATTGTCATTTCAGACTTATTATTCATTCAAAAATATCTGTTAATTTGGTTGTACATCTTACAAAGTCTTTCATCGAATAATTTTTATCTAGTCCCTCTCAACATGGCTTGTTCCATAATTATCTGAGCATTTATGATCCAATTCTAAGCCATGTGCAACTGTGTGTTATGGACATCTACTTTCTAGTTCGTTAGATTTAGTTATTTCAAATTAATTCATAAAATGTGTAAGTTTGTGTTACCAAATAACAATAACATGTCTCTTTTCTTTTATACAATTATATTCACTGTTTCTCAAAATGGGATGTTAATTCACATTCCATTCAATTTGCTTAAACCCTAAATAATCAGAATTGGGAGCACTGCCTGATAACAAGTAGTCTTTGGCAATTGTAAGAGTAATAAACAATGTTTAACAAGGTGGTAATAACTTTTAATGACACAAACTGTGTAAATAACTAATTGTAAAATTATGATTAGGTGCATGAAAGTGATATTTTGGACTAATTTTTAACACAAAAATTTGAAAACCATTTTCAATATAATCAGAAAATATTAAACAAAGTATGAAATGGTTATCCAATAACCAGTCAATTTACAGCTCAGCTAACTTCATTTCTCCTTAACCATTCCTTCTATTCAGTAAATAAATTTATAGAATCTGAATTATAAATCTGATATGTAGAAATAAGTTTTAATGTAAATAGTCAGCATGAACTGTTAATCATGTGTTGTTGCACTAGGCATTACTAATATTATATGACTGTAAACAGCCAGCAAGACCTATTCAATTATCTAAGTTTATGTTATAGCATATTATTAGTTCAAAATCAAATGATTGTAAAAATAGTTAGCATGTAGTATTTTTAAGAGTGAAGTCTTTCCCGGTGTAATTGTTCGATAAACAGTTCTAGGTTCTCACACGGGTATAATATATTTAAACGTTGCATTTAAATATATTATACCAATGTGAGAACCGAGAACTGTTTACTGATTGTACTATTTTTAACAAAATGAATGATTATGTACAATGTAGCACTTTAATAAATTAAAATAAACAAAACATGTAGACCCTGACACATTATACATCCTTGAAGCTTGACTTCTATACAGGAACTACAGAATATGACATTATTAATAATAACACTGTTACGATATTATGTTCACTAATGCGATATATGAATTGCTAAAAAATTTGGGCATGTTTAATATCAATAATCTACTGTACACTCAAAATATTTTACATAAACCATTATAAGATATTTATTGGTCCTGATGAATCTGTGGTACATACATATATTTTCCTAGATATAGGACAAGTTAACTAAAACTATAAGTGTAGTTACAAACATTGAGTCACATGTATACATGACCATAAAGAATGTACAAGTTCTTTTGTTACAAAATACTGCAGTCATATCAATATTACAGTTCACTTTCTAAAAATTCATTTATTGAATAGTAACAATTCTTAGCTATGAATATTTTAAAATTATTTTTGAAGATTTTAAAATCAGAATACTTTAAATATGGAAGATTATATAGTTTGGTACCCAAATTTAATACTTTTAATTTATATTGTAGTTCCCACATAATTTTTTGCATATTCTGGCACTGTCGTGTATTGTAAGTATGTATTTAATTGTTAAATTTGATGGGTTTTTCCTTTTCTAAATAGCTGACCGTGAACTATATTTTGTTATGACAGTTATATTAAATAGTATCATGATCCTCAATTTTATTGTTTTTGGCTTGAGGTTGTTCATTATTCTAATACCTGTCTTTTGAATTTTTTCGTATTCTAAACTATGTGGCGTATTTCCCCAAAATATTACGCCATATATTAAGACAAAGTGAAAACAAGCATAAGTTTATATATGATTTAATGTAACTCAATGGTCAGTTATATACCTTAGCAAAGCAATACTGCATCTTGGAGCTTCTGGAAGCTGCTTCTTCTTTCCACTCAGTTAGCCATTTCTCAAATAAAGGATTAGGTTTATTAATTTTGCGTTTAATTCTTTTCACTTTTCTTATTGTCGTCATGTTTCCTCTTATGTTAGTTTAGTTTATCAATTATATATATTTTTGTTTACTTCGTGTATGATAGTTCTTCATAGTTTATTTGGTACAAAATTTATTCGGATATGAAAATGACATGTTAAAGTAATTTCTGAAATATTTTAAGACGTGAACAAATTGATAACATTCTTTCATAACAACGCGCTACAAATTCCAAACAATGACATCGACCGCCAAAGATGACTATTGCTTACGATGTGTCATAAATACAGTTAGAATTTGAACAAGTTCATAAGACGAATAGAAGTATTAATTGCAAAAGGATGACACCCATGATACTTAAAGGAAATTTAATAGGAACTTCCTAGTCATCTAGATTATTATGTTTAATACTCCCAGTACTAGTTGAAGATATGTCGTAATTTCCCATATTCTTCTTGAAACTATCCGTTCTGCGAAACTAAAAGTCAATTTATAATTGTCATAATTAAACTCGGCGAAATCCATAACCCCGGATTTGTGTCCAATCTTAGTTGGTTATGCGTTATTTTTATGTAACGCTACCGTCCCGTGCCGAAAGGGATTGAAATTATACACAAAAATAACTGGAGAAACGCTATCTCATTGACCCGGAAAAGTTTTCTTTTGACAAAAATATCAGCAGTTTTAACATGTTTGAAATTTTCAATCACGCCTCAGATGATTAAACGGCAATTTGAATGCCATAATTAAACTCAGCTACATCCATAACCTAGACTTTGACTCCAATCTCCGTAGTGTTTGCGTTAATTTTCCTTATTGAAACAAGCTGATACTTAGTAGCTAACCCTCGATATTCGATTATCTGAAATAATTAGAGTTCCCATAATTTTAAGAAGCAAATTATGGATACAGTTCTTCCAACCTCTACTCCCCCCCCCTCCCCACCACCACCACCGCAAACGGCATTGAAAAGCCGTTCATAGAAAATACATGTTTATAATTTTTTACGAAACTTACTTATTTTGTTACAAAATTAAAATACATTAGAAAAATAATATTCTTTTATCTTAAAACTTATATGTCCAAAGCTATCTTTCCGTACATCGAAATATTTCGTGCAGGCTTCAAATATTAATAGTATTCGGTGAATTGCTAGTAGTCAACTAAAAAAAACTAGTACTAGTGTCCTAATACTTTTTTGTATTCGACTTACGCAAGATTGCAATAATTTTTAAGATATGAAAAGATTTATAAAATGTTATCACTAATATATCTATAGGTCATTTACTGGGTGCGTATTGAACATAATTACGAATAATGTGCGTTTCGCTCCCATACCTAGCAAGTTACGATAAATTTTTCTTTGCATTTTTGTAAACACATTAATTTTCTCCCCAAATTAGTGTTTGTATTATCAGTACAAAAACATACAATTTTATCGGGTAACTTTTATTTGTCAAGAATTTTTATCTTCGACGATTCGACTAAGCGCCTCACCCGGCCAATATAAGAATTACGGACCGGACAACTGACAGCTTCATCAAATACGGACTTGGGTAGAAAATACGTACGTAAGGTAAGCCTAGAAATGGTCTGCATTTATTAGGCTTATTTCCTTAAACAGTGTTCGGAGACGTGTTCCCCCACCCTGATTATTAATTCTTTCTTTTCATGAATACAAGCAGAATATTAGTGTTCGAAACGTTGGAACTACCTTTCGTTTCCTCAGTTTTTATTTGATTTCTCTATTTTGCTCTTTTTTAAATGCACAATGGAATACACGAAAAAAAACTCTGTACCAGAGTTATAGTGTCTTGCAATTTGTACACTTAATATATGTATATATGAGTGGGTCTACAAAGCTCTGTAAACTTAAACTATAAAAAGTATGTAATTCTTAATGAACGTGATATCAACGTGTAACAATTTTAGGAGCTTATAGTATCAATTCATACTAAAATGGGCACGAGTTTCACACCTTTCTGTTATTCATTTTATGGAAAGATTTTTTTGTTAAGTTTTAGTGTATCATTGCTGCAAAATTTGTAGAGAATCTCAACTTTTATTGTGCTTGGACATTCATTTTTTAATATAAACTTAAATCAGGGTTTCAGGCTACCTCAAGACGAGAATCATCTATGTTGTGTTTTTCATGATTTTAGATTTACTTGCTTTATAGTTTTTCAAATCTTCCACTTCACGTCATTCAAAAGCATTACTAATATCAAATTTTAATATTTGCAGGATTTTCAACTATATGTCAAATGTCAGAATACGATAAGTGTAAAGTCAGCAAACTAAAGCTGAAAGGTGATAAAAGAAAAAAGTGAGTATGTCTATAAAGTGATGTGACACACTAAAATAAGGGATCAAATAGATTATAATTGTGTATATAGAAAATAGAATAATATGAAAGCCACAGTATTGATAAGAGTAGGGAAGAAAAAGAGCCAATAAAGGCGTTTCCACAAAATGTTATTAGTTAATTGGTAAAAAAATTGAGGTTAAATTAATAGGTTATCTCAGTATATACAATATAGTATATGCCTCTGCAATATGAACACAATTAGTTAGTTACTATTTGCATGTAAAAGTTAAAAATAAACCTTATTCGTTTTTTTTTGTTATTTGATTCCAATTTCACAAAACACCCTGATTACATATAGGGATAGTTGTGTTGTTCTTTCAAGGTGCTGTAGTTAATAAATTAAGTATAAGTAATTTGTGACCCCTACCACATTTAAAAATATGATGAATAATTAATTGTTGCCACATGTTTTTTTTTTTCAAGAAGATACTATTTATTTGTTAATTTCTTGTAATTTAATATCCACCACAACATTTTTATTGTTTTTTTCAGTGTAATAGACACTGATGTGTCTGGATAAGTTGAGTTGCATTATAGGAATTCTTTTTCTTCTGTACCACCACTACTGCTATGATTACAAAAAATCATTGTTTTCCCATGTTTATTATGCATTATATCTGTAATATATACATCTTGTATGATACTTCTCTTTGTATTCAAGATCACAAAAAAAGAGGAAGCACAAATCTGATCATGAGGGAAAATTTTCAACTTCAGCAGATGAAGATGCTGTACAGCATGGTAATTATTTTACTGCACACAAATATAAATTAGTTTTCAAGGACATGAAGCTTACTGGTATTTATTAAACTAGTATTTGAATTTTATACTTCTGCATATTCTAGAGATGGGAAAAACATATTTTTATGGATCTAATCAGAACTGCTCACTCACTTTTCATGTCTATCCAAAATAGATCTTATTATTGAATTAATTTTAATTTGATCTTGCAGCTAATTTTGCTTAACAATTTTTTAACACAAAATAATCTAATTTTACATATTTTTAATAAATAAATTAATATGAAATATGTTAGAGATGTACAGAAATAACAATATTTCTTTTTTTCATTTATTTTTACTTGATTTTGATCCTCTTGGCAGAATAGTGTACGCTGATTAACCTTTCAGCAGACACGCTTATTTTAGTAATGTTAGCAGGCGCATGGGGCATGGAGTGCCACATACACTTTTTGTAGTGACAATTGACTTTTTTTTGTTAAAATTTAAACTTAATAATTTTCAACATTAATATGTATTTATTTACATAAAAATATTGAAATTGAGTTTTTTTACTTAATTTTATATGGAACCCAAAATAGTTTACTTTTTTAGTTTATTCAATATACTTTAGGAGATTTTCAACAAAAATAAAATAATTTTTTTTATATATACTTTCATTTAATGGTATACATTTTACGAAAAAAAATTTTAGGTAAGCTTGATTACAAAATAACAAGTTATGTATGCTGGATATGAAAAGAAATTCAAAAAATGAAAAAGATAAAAACCACAAATATATAAAAGAATAAAATTATCATTTATCATAATCGGATTTAACTTGTACACAAGCTCATTTGCATTTTGCAGGTATATATTTTACACTCGACACAAGTTTTTGTTGTGTTGGTGTCCTTTTTACTTCCACACACATGGCAGCTTCCATACAGTTTCTTCTTTTTTTTCTGATGGACCAACTGTATCTTCTTCAGAAGGGAACTTTTTTTTTTGATATATGGAGATATCCGATGACTAGGATGGCAATTGTTACTCTTTTCTCACGAGCTCATAAGTTGGAAAGCCAGAGTTTTTAAGAAAATAGCCTAAATTTTGGTGCATTATCTGTGCATGGTGTGTAAAGTTTGGGAATTTATTCAACATATGGTAGAACAGAACCATAGGTCATGATTCTTGAAACAGAATATGCCTCTATGCTTTTGTCCAGTGTATCAACTCCTCCTTTGGTTTTGTTGTAGTCTATTATGATTAGCGACTTCCCAATGTCGAGGTCAATATCGGTAGTATCATTCATCACAGAGAGTAGAATGACAGATCAATTCCTTTTAGTTTAATGTGACACTAAGGTTTTATTTTTTTGTAATCCGAACTTCAAGACCTGAACAGGTTGGTTTTTTGTGCTAAAAATTTGGCTGAGATATCGCTTATTTTTATTCAATGTACCGAAGGTGGTATCCGTGCTATTTGAGACAATACTTGAGGGTTCTAAGCATCAGTTGCTGGTAGCAAGAGAAGGGTTAGATAAAAAAAATAGCTGTGACCACTAAGACATATGGTCACTTTGAGAGGTTTAACAGCCTGATAACCGAGGCTGGGGTACTCTGAGCCCCAGCGGGCCCGCTGGAAGGATAAAGAAATTTCCATTACATTTTAATTTGTAGTTTACAGATCCCAAAATATGGAATCGAAATGAAATTATTGCATTTTACTAATTACAATTAATTAATCCATTACATTTGAATGGGTCAATGAGTGATCAGTAGATTCAGTTCAGATTAGAGTGAATTGGAAATTGAAGTTCAGTAAGTTAGCACATCAAAGATTCAGTTAAAATAAATGAGTGGAGTGCTTTAGATCTCCAAGTCACTCTGTAAATGGTGTCACTAGCTTTTTGAATCGGTTCATAAGCAGATCACTTGTCTATAGTATACTCAGATCTATTTTAATATTATTGGAAGTTTCACAAACAAGCAATCAATATATATTTTCTTAAAATATTGATTTTTTATTATTACGATTTCCCCTTAATTTTCAATTCAATGTTAACAGGTGGATGGAGGAAAGTTGGAAACATTGATGAGATGATCAGTTCAATTGCCATAGAGTTTGGTAATCATACGTATGCAAAAGCTTTAGATAATGGGCTCTTCATTCTTGGACCACCTCATGATGAAGGTAAAGTATTGTTTCATTTTGGAATATTCTAGGTTTTGACATTATTTTCCGGTAGATATAATTCCAACTAGCTCTGATGATAAAAATGCTATTGCATCCTGAATTAAAAATAGTAGAAGTGAAGGTCGAAAGTAATAATATATATATATATATATATATATATATGTATATATATTGTAACATGATTGAGTTACATTGTTCGTTGCTAGTTATTGTCGATGGCCCTTGGCCGTGGGACCGCTGTGTTGATTTAGGTGCGGGACTGCTGTGTTCATTTAGGAGCGAAGGCGCAGGTTGAGACAGGACAATGAAGAGGCAGTTACAATCTGGACTCAACGAAGGACGGATGTCCTAGGGCTCAACATGAAAATTGTGATAAACCATGCCCTGTAGATAATTGCTTGTCTCATGTTCAACAAATAAAGTAATTAATTATGAAAAAGTTGCTTTGGTGATTTTGTCCAAAAAATTACCTGGCACCCAAATATTATATATAAGCGAAAAAAGCAAGGAAGGTAGCAGCTGTTGCTACAATATATACTTAACTTTTTTTTTATGAAAAAATTCAATATCTCATTCCATTTATTGTATTTGTGAGGCAAGGATAAAAGTAATTGTGAGCTTTGATAAATATGTCAAATTGTAAGTTTCAGAATTATCCAGACTTACAATTTAGTAGCAATTGACTATTTTTTATTGAAGATTATAGTCAAGCAGTACATTAAAAGAATTCAATCTGAAATTTGTGATCAGTTCAATTGTATCCCCACAAGAATTTTTTGTTGGAGACATTTTTATTGTTATGTATCTCTATTTTTATTATATGAAAAATATGTTGTCATCAAAATTTTGTATATTATACAAATCTTTATAAAGTTATCTATCATAACCATTTCATATTTGATCTTACAATTTGTCTATATATAAACAGGTGATGGGCCATCCCCAGAAGAAGTTCTCACTGCCTTGAAAGTAAATGACAGTAAAATTGCATTAAAATCAGGATATGGAAAATATTTACGAGCATCTGCCGATGGTTGTGTTACTGGCCGATCAGATGCCGTAGGAACAATGGAGCAGTGGGAACCAGTTTTCCAAGTACGTGAACATATAATCCTAAGTAATTTAATGGTTTTTTTTTATCATTTATTTAACTCTGCAATGTATCTATTGATCTGTACAATAATTGTTTTCATTCCTAGCATTTTTGATTGTGTTTAATTTGTAGGGCCTCCTAAGTCTGTTTCAGTACTGCAAGTAGATAAAGATATGTGGTTGAACTTAAAATATGTGATCACATTTAATTAAATACTTAGGTGACATTACTATCCAGCACAAAATTTGCACTCGTGTTTATGAACATATTTAAAACATGCACATTCAAAATTGTGTAATGTTATTCCATCAAAATTTGTCAATTTAATAAGACATGTACTTTGTTCTTTTGTGTTACAGGAAGGAAAACTTGCTCTGCTAGGAAGTAATGGTTGTTTCATATCTGTGTCAAGAGATGACGATTGCTTGTATGTTAAAAGTAAACAAGCCGGGCCTGATGAAATGATACAAATGCGTTCACCTGTTTTTAAAGAAATTAACTCTGATTCTGAAATAGCTCCTGATGAGAAGGGAACTGTAGCAGAAATTGAAATTAACTATGTGTAAGCATATATCCTTTGTTATCATATAGATGAACTCCATTATCATATTTCCTAACCTTGTGTGATGCAGAATTCACCTCGTTGAGCTGTCTCATTTGTTTTGTTTGCTTACTCTTTCAATAGTCCTTATACAGAACCACCACCTAGTTATAAATTTTGTCTATACCCATAAACTTGAATAATGTAGATTAAAATAATTATTTTAGTTTTTAATGAAAATTACAAGATTTTAATAAAGTAGTGGTGTACATTTACAGACGAAAGTTTCAAAAATTTCAAGATAAGAAGCTAAGAGTTGCATCAAATCCTTCAGAACTAAAAAAAGCTCGGCAAGAAGGAACACTACATGAAGCACTTTTAGATAGACGGAGTAAAATGAAATCTGACAGATATTGCAAATAAAATATGAGGTATATCTAACTTTTCTTTTTTGTAAGAAATAAGTGTTTTTAAATGTTTAGTACTATTTCATGTCTTAACTCTTCTTTTAGACATCACCTTTGAGATTTTTACTGAATAAAACAATTTGCACAAATTTTCATCAGTCTTCATATTATTTTATAGGTTAATTCAATGTTTCACAACTCATTAAGATGCATCCTTTTTAAAATATAATTCAGGACAAATATATTATAAAAAAAATAAATCACAAATTGCTCAATAATCTGTCTGAATTTAGCAGATTGAAATGATGGCATTGATCTATTTGTAAATTAATTCTGTTAATTTTATCAAATGGTTTCTCATTTCAGTATTCACTTGAAGGTCACATGATATTATTTAATCAATAATTTGGTGTTCCAGTACCTAAATATCAGCATTAAAATTACAATATAAATTTAATTCTGTTGGGTGAAATCAGTAGCTAATCATAGCTTTCATTTCACTCCAAATTAAATATGGAATGTTGAAATACAACACGTTTTTTATGTATGTATCAATCTTCTTATAGATTTTGATAAGTTTCCAAGACTTCTGAAGCAGTATTTTAATGATTAATATATGTGTAATGTTATTGTTCAGGTTTCTCCATTGTCTAGGATGCTGATGTTTTGAACAGTAGAAAACTGTTTATATTAAGGGAAAAGATTAAGTATCAGAGCTGAACTCCTTAAAGAAATAAGTGTATTAAATTGAGACTATTCCAGAGATATGGTTATTGAGGCCTTCACATCAGTTGAACGGAGTTTTTACTGCTCGAAATGTTGTACTCTTCCTCCTAAATTGTGGAAAACTCTGCCAAAAATACTTTAAATATGTTCGTCACCCTGGTTCATTCAACTTAAATGATTAATAATTCATGTCGACAAATAAAGCTAATCAAAAGTTTTTAAGACCCACCTGGCTGATTTAAGTAGCCAACACTAAATAATGCTACTTAACAATTACAAGCAAGGGAAAATGCAGTAATTTAGGATTTTTAAATAAACCAATTTCAGTTTATAAAGGTCACAGTCAAACTGTCTTTAATTTAAACAATTAAATACATGATTTTGCAACAACTATTCAATACAACAAACTTCAACATTTTCAATATAGAAACTAATATTTTCTGATATGTAAAGTTTCTGAATGCATACATCTCGCAAACTAATTCCTATTTGAAATATTTGTAAACTATTATCATTCAGTCTTCAAGTAATAAAACTTGCATAATGCTAATTGGTCCCATTTACTGTATAAGACAAATAGTTTGTGCACAAAAAATTGTTGCACATACTTTACATTACAATCTAAAATAGTATTGAGCAAACTCATTGTTACGTAACAAAAGAAATACTTTCTAACTTTAATAAAATAGTCTAATACTAAATCTAAGACCTGAATAGAGCATCAGTTACATATTCTGCATATAGAACACAAACACTGGTTTTAAAAGTTTATTCTTAAAAATATTTGAAGAGGAAAATACTAAAAGCTTCATGGAGGGATTGGCAGTTTCATTGAAAATAAAGTATATTAAGGATAAAGATTAATTGAATAATTGTAAAAATATAAAATTGCTTGAAATTACATATCTTAATACAAAAGTGATTCTATATATTGTTCTGAAGAGATCGGTATACTGTATATAATCAATGAATGACCAAATATTTATTGAAATTGATAATTATTATCCTGTATAATTACAAGCACATTACTTTCTGTTTGCAAAATACATTATAATTGGGAAGGAAACAATTTAGGAGAAATTTATTGTGGAGTAAAAGCAATTATACTTTTCTAATTAAACAAAAATATTAGAGATGGAATGAAAAACAATTGTAGCCAAGGGAATTAACTCAAATTACATAATGATACAAACAAAAAATAATTAGTCTTAAAAGTATGCTGATATATGTGAAGAATAAAAACAGGATAGTTTGGCAAAAGATCATGGTAACAAATAGCAGTTACTAATTAATTATATATTAAAATTTCAAAAATAAAAATTGTGCAATTGTACTTGACAGGTAAAATACTAATTAGTTTCATTTGTTCTTGTAATGAGCATATAAAGAAAACCTGTATCCACAGTTGTAGCATACTAAAAACTACTATTTTTTTAATGTAGCAAATTATTACTTAAACACAAAAATCTTTATAATTCATCAATTTGAACATGACTTCTATATAATATAATTTCAAAAAATTTACATTACTCAACAAAATTAATTAAAATTTGAAGGCAATTTGACCTAACTTTTTATTTTAGCCTTCATATGTTAAGTGGATTTGTAAGTTGACACATTATCGATTCTTTATAATTTGTCATTTATGAAAAACCAGATAGGCACATATAAGTTTATGCTAACTATGAAATGTTTTTATTTCACACACATCGATAAAAATTGCTTAAAATATTAAATGTATTATTAAAAATACTGATACTTTTCAGACTGAAGCAATCAACAGACATATTTTCAGTCAACTATGATTTGTTTTTAGTTTGAATTTCATACACTCAACTACTACAAAAATACAGCAATCAAATAAATACCAGTCAGTGTGACCGTAACTTGAAAGGTGTTCCATTTGAATATCTATTATGCTGCAGTAACATATGTTAACTTAAAAAGAAACATCCAAATGAATCCTATTCTATTTTAGGAACTTTATTCACATCTGCATTGTGTATTGTATATTCACTGTACTTAAATATATGTAATGTAGTCCTACCTACACTTCCATTAGTAATTCAAGTTTGTTATTTTTATCACTCAAACAATATTGCTTTTCAATACACAGTAAAAGTAATTTAACACACATCCTCTTTCTCAGAACTGGAAGACATAATGTATTGCACACTTCTATGTTGATAAAACTGAATTCTACATACCTTAGTATGGATTACTGAGTATAATTATTAGTTCCTCTTCTTAAAATAACTTTCAAAAACCCTTCATTCACTTCAATAAAACTGAAACAAAAACAAATCAACAGTGATAAGTAAAATGTGTAACTACATGAAACTCTCCAAATAATACACTAGAAACTCAAATAATATTGCTTGTATCACATAACTTATCTTTCTACTTCCTTATTTGGGACCGCTTAAACCTTAATACAATCATTTGTCCAACTGATAAAGGCTTTATCACATATATACTAAAAAAATAAACTTGAGAAGTTCTTTTGGATGCTAACCTTTCCATACCCACTATAATCTACATCTTTGTACGTGCACAGGTATAATTTTATTTGAGTTAATTAACCCATACCTTTTACATTACTGTTGAAATATGTAAACAAAAATTACTTGATTGAAAAATTGAATCCAAAAGAAATTCATATACATACCTCAGTTTCCGTTGATTTAAACGACTAGAAACTGCAGGTTTAATGCGTGACCTTGCACCTATACTATGCTGTCCTCTACCCGTAATTATATATACTACTTTCTTTCGATTTGCACTTTGATTTAAATTTTTCAAATGTGCGTCAATAAACACGTCCAGTATTCTTAAAGCTTCTGCTACAAACATATAATGCAAGTCTAACGTTGTAGAGCTCAACTTATTTGGGAAAAAGTGATGGGTTGATTGTTCACTGGCTTCCATCATGTGCTTCTTGTGTAAGGTTGCCTGATGGAAAAGAGTATACATACATACATAGATAGATATAAAAATATATAGAGTATAATGATAGGCTATATTTGTGATAACTGACTCACAAATAAAATAAGAAACAATGCACCTAAAATTACACTACAAGGGGAAGTATTAACTATTTCAGATAATTTTTTTTTAAAAAAAACTGATAATGAAAAAATAAAAGGCTCATTTTTTTAATAAATTGCCCAAAAATATTAAACAAATAAAGGATTTTTTTTATTTGATAGGATATTTGGCTGAGAGAGCAATATACAATTTAAGTGAATTCTAATTGTATTATTAGTTTTCAATATCAATTTTTTTCTCTTTTATAATTATGTAAAATAGGCTTAATTATCTAAAGGAAATTGTAGATAGAGAAAACTGAAAATGTGATACTAGTTAAATCATAAAAAACAGGGGAACCAAATCTTAAGTTAAGGTACTAGGAAGAAAATATTCAGGGTTCATTTGTACCACATCAGTGACAAGCACCAGGCAAACTGTCATTTGCAGATTAAATAAATACATACATACACTAGGTATAGATTGAAATATTTAAAAGTCAATAAACACAATGAAAGACCAAAATTTTAAACACTAGGTTTAAGCTAATGCACAGTCTTGTGTATGTTAGGGATTGTTTTATCCAAAATGAAGCTTACTAAATAAATAAAAGTGGCATACTTACTACTTGTGAGTAATAAGAAGCAACTTGAGGAAGGCCACGTCTGAATGCATCATTTGCTTTGTTAAGACATTCCTTGCGAAGATTGTAGTGTCTGTTAGCTTCATCCTTATAAACTTGATACAATGTAGTAGCATTTTCAGTAGATAATTTTGTGTCTTGCTGTGCAGCTGTTTCAATTTGAGTTGTACCCTAGAATATATAAACATTTATATGCATACACCTTTGTATGTAGGAAGGTAAATATATGTTTAGTAACAATCTGGCAGAACAGACAACTAGAATGTATATAACAGAAAAGAGTTTTTCCAAAGTGTTCCATGTATTATCTTGCCCAAACGGATTCATACTTGAGCTCTAGCTTGGATTTTTATACTTCTGAAGGGTTGTAAGCTAATAAATTTATTTACAGTTCCAATAATGGAATTTCTAAATCAGCCGATATAGTAGCAGAGGTGTTTGAGGAAAGTCTGACTGTTTTGTATTTAAGTTGTAATAATTTATGAATTATGTTACAAAGGATATAAAATTCACACAGAAAACTTGTTGTTGATAATTGAACAAGCTGCAGAAAGATAAGGGGAAAGAGCAGAAGGATATTCTTTTGAATGACTTGAATAAACACTTAAATGGTGGTAACAAATTCTGAAAAATGATAAAAGAAACTTATAACTGAGAGGACATAATTTACAGAATTCATGAAAGATTTGCAAAAGAAAATGTATGCAGAAATGGAGTACACATATGCAGCAGGTAAGGATAATAAATCATGTGTCCCACTGAACATTAAAACCACAAACGTTTTGGATATAGCAAAGCTAAGTAAAAATTTTCAATCTTGTAAAAAAAAGAGGGGACAAGACAAGTTTTAGTATCATCACTGGTGTCATACCCCCTTCAAGCCAATGAACGCTTATATTTAAAGTAGATAAAAATTATATTATTTTGTTTTTCTTATTTATTTCTTAAAAATGTGTGGCTGAAACGAAGAAATATCCAAGGCTAAATTATAAATATTTAAATTAATAAATGGAAAAAAATGAAGGGATATATTCTTGATGAAATTTACAATTTGGTCAGAGAGGGAGTACGACTTCACTGGTGCTCCTAAACTCGCCTTTACTTGAAAAAGAGACATAAAGACTTACAGAAATGGAAATTGCAGGCCAATAAGCCTACTTGACTTAGTAAAACTAAGTACAAGGATATTAGAAAATAAAAGGGGGAAAAAAATAATTTAAATTGACAAAAGTTATATAAAATGATTTTCCTAAAATGGTTATTATGTAATACAAATGTTAGAGTCACAAATTAAAGTATATTCACATGTGAAGGACATTAATTTTTAAAACTAAAATAATTCTATATTAAAAATATAGAAGTATAAATAAATAAAACATGTTTTACTTTTTTGCTCTCCTGAATTGCATTCTGAAGTAAACGTTGGTTATGTTCCATTAATGCTTCATGGGTCATGACCTCATGTACTTGAGCATCATTTGATGAGGCAAGTAATACTTCTATTGTTTCATTAAATGAATAATTGTGTGCAGAAAATATATCCAACAATACATCCCTTGGGAAATTTGGGAATGTTTCACATAATAAGTTCTTCGATAACTTAATAGCTAAGGTCTCCATGCTCTCCATTTTCCACTGTGACTGTGACAAGAAAAAAATAAGTATTTTAAGCACGACAACATTCACAATAACTTAAAAGCAAACATTAAGTGATTTTTTCAGCTATTGAGTGATTTTTATTTCAACATATATTTGAAGTATTGTATCGCCTCAACATTTTTGAGAATATCTTTTTTCTCTCAAAATAAAGGTAAACATGTAAATATTGGTATGCACAAAAGTAAACTGAAAATCAGTTATTATACACATACATAATAAATGTAAAAATTAGATACATTTATATGCATGGTACACTTAATAGTATAAATTAGTTTCATTCAATTAATTTATGATAATGTGAGACAATTAGTACCTCATAAAGATTATGAAAATTTCTCAAAGCCTTAAATAGGATATATAATAACATAAGTTTCCATCAACTTACATTTGCAAGTCTGCTTTGTTGAAGATATTTTAATAAATATAATTTGTCCCTGATAATGTTAGTCAATGACTTTTCAAAATATTACAGTGAAAATGAAAGTATCTCAAAGTATGGTACTTCAAGTGCCTGAACTTTTTAAGCAATATAATATACTTAGGATAGACATATCTATGTAAATCTGTTGGTTAACTACCTGATCTGTTTGATAAAGCGCCATAGCCATTTCCATATCCATTATCTCCCGTAAATTTGGAACTGTTTCTGTAGCACATGTTGACTCCTCAAGCTGCTTTGCAAAGGCTTCATCTAAAAATGAAGGATTTTACCAAAATAATAAATGTGTATTTGCTGAAGAAATTATACCTTCACCTTCCTCTAAACACTTTTCTACAAAGAACAATTCACCATTGCATATCAATGTGTACACAAAAAGTAACGTGTCAATAATAATATGACTGCAAAACTACATTCCAATGAAATCTACCTTCTTTAATCATTTTCTGTTTCTCTTGTTCCAAAAATGACTGTCGTTGTTCCATTAGATGATAATATATTTGCACTGCAAGGGATTTTGGTATTTTCAAAGTAGGACCAAAATCTACAAAAGAAAACAGAATTTACTTTATATTGTTCATTATAATATTATTATTAATCTGATTACCGACAGATGAATTGAAATTCAAAATTTTATCAAGGAATATATTCTTAAAACCAGCTAATATTCCATTATATTTGAAAATACAAGACAGAATAATAAACTAAATCATAACATTATTAATATTTTTTTTGTGGTTGAGCACCAGGATCAGATTTTTCGATGTTGACGTTTCTGTGGTCATTCTCTACCACTCTCAGACTACATAGTCAACAGCGAAAAATTTATTATTAATTTACACTGAGAAAGCTTACATTCATTAATAAATGATAACACAATTAAAATGGAATTGAATATGAGCTGTTGATGTCAGTTATAGAACTAACTTCTACTGTGAATAGCTAAAATATTAACATAATGCACACACAAAAATTCTTACATATTAGGATCATAGTGCTCAGAGTGTGAAATATAGTTGACTTGAATCACTCCTATTTTGTGTAAATATTAGTATTACTCAGTGATACATATGTTAAATTTTCCAAAGCAAGCAATTAACATTTTGAATATAACTAGACTGAAATTTGAAACCACTTACCATTTACAGATAAACTTGGTCCATCAAAAAGTGTACACAGTTTCTTAACAAATTCAGTATCTAGCTTCATGTCAATGCCTTCCTCTTCAGATGTGTCTTCACTAGAACCGGGAGAATCATCCACATGAACTTCTAAAGGTATTTGAAAATCTTCCAGATTGTTTTGCATAAGATTTTCTGGATGTCTTATATTCCTAAGGAAAAGTGTATGATCTGAATAGTAGTCATCATTAATGACAAAATTTCTTTCTAATTGTTTCTTTAACTCTTGAGATTCTTCAGAAGAAATTTTGTTTTTGGACTTTTTCAGCAACTTCTTTGGAGAAGCAGAAATAATTTTATCTGGCTTTAGTTTGTCGTTAAATTGAGTAACACCTTCAGGTTTCATAGCGAGTGGAATAAAATTGACAGAGTTTTGTGGGCCTTGTTCCATAATAAGATCTACAGTCCAAATAAAATCACCATTACAGTAATCATAAATTTCCTTTAAATATTCTTGTGAGATATTTGGGAAAACACTTGACAGTTCTTCTAAGCCTCTCGAAAAATGTTCTTCAATGTTAGTCATTGTACTCTTATCTAACATTATTCTTTTAGGAATTCTAGCAGTATAGCTTATACAAGTTCTATGTTGTGCAACTTTTTGTACATTGCTGGAGTGTATCACTTTCACAGGATCAACTGCTTCTCCATTATTAAGTTTATGCAAAGTTATAAAGTCAGAATGGTGCGTGTTTGAGCCAACAGACTCTACTGACAGTTTTGTAACATTTTCTTCCCATGATGCTAATGGGTTTTCCACTGTCCCCCATGTCTCTACCTCTTTTGGAACATATTCAGGTTCTGCTTGAAAACTATTTTGATCCTCTGTTCCCCTGTTTACCAATACAGGTCTTCTACTTGTTCGTGCGGGCCTTGGTGTGAATATTTTATTGTCTGGTGCAGGTTTATCTTCTTGAACAAAGCTGTCCCAGCTGTATAATTTATCATCACTTGCCCAATCAAATACTTTTTCCTCTATGTTATCTGTTATATCTGAGGTTTTCTCTGAAATATATGTTTTAACTCCTCTCTTATCCTTAGGATCAGAATTAATGGTCTGCTCATACAAATCCAGGTTTCTCTCAGTAGCTGGTAGTTCTAAGGATGTTGAAGACTGTATCAACATTATTTCAGATGGGAAATCATTTATTTCTTTAAATTTAGATGAGTTTTGCCAATCATCTTCCCTTTCTGAAGCCAAATTTTCATCAGCAATATTTTGAATTATATCTGAACTTTCTTGAATTAAGTATAAATTTTCATTCTTCCAAGTTACTACATCTTCTATGTTTTTCAAATTACAGGAATCATTTTTAAGGGTAGTTTTCAAAACATTCTGAGACAAACTATACTGATTTAGTTTCTTCAAGTTATCAAACCCAGGTGATTCTTTGACACTTGTACATTTGACTGTAGATGAATTATTACTATCTAATTCTTGTACTTTGTCAAAATTTAAATTTTCAACAAAGAATTTATCGTCATCCAAACATTCCAATTTTCTTATTTCTACTATATCATTTGAAACACTGTTTCCTGTAATTGAACTTATGTCCTCATTGAATTCTGCACTCCCATCTCCACAAGTACTTTCTTTACAACCATTGTTTTTTTTGCAAACTTCTGAAGAGTTTATTGCATTAGCATCAACACACATATTACAATTACTTTCTGTTTCTAAACCAACAGATTTTCCCAGTACATTCAGGGAATCATTAAAATCATTTATTGTTTCAATAGCAGAAAGTTTGGATGAATCATTGCAAGTATTTGGAAAATTATCAATAGCTTTATCTTGTATAGGAAAATAAAAGTCACAACATTGTACATTATCCTCCATTTCAGCTTGATCGAGTTGAGACTCTAAATTTTCCTGCAATTTTAATTTCATTTGCATCGCATATTCAGCTTCCATGAAAATATCTCTCTCATTAAGACTGCTTTTACCTTCATAATTAGCAGCTCCCAACACAAAATTGCTTGTATTATCTTCATCTAGTTTCAAATTACGTAATTTCAAACATGCTTCATTTTCCCCGCTTTTTGTAGTTTCAAAATTTATCTGGTGATTGCTTTTACATTCAGCATCGAGCTGAGAGTCCACATGTTCCTCCAATTTGAAATCAAGTTGCTTAAAGGATAACATATTTTCCACAGTTTTCACTAAGTTTTTCGGACTGCATATATCTGTATAGTTTGTTGGAGTAGTCTCCAACTGACTCATGTCAATTTTACCATACTGGGCCACCTTGCATTCCTCAAATTTTTCAGAATCAATCTGTTTAAAAGACCTATATTTCCCTTCTTTTACAAAACCATCAATCTGAACACATGAGTAATCATGCAAGTTTAAGGCACAAGGTATTCTAGCAGTTTGAAACTTTGTAAGTGATTCAATTTTACATACATTCTCAGAACTTTCATTTGTATTTAATTGGCAGATTTCACCTCCGATTTGGGGCACACATGGAGAATGTTCATGTATATCAGTACTGACAGATGAGGTTGTCGAATTTGCCCTAAAATCTGAGAGAAGCAACTTACTATCATTAGCTGTATTTATCTCATCATAGTAACCCGAAATATCAGTATTTACCATTTCACAATTATTATCAGAACACTCAAGCTTACTTTCATCAGATAAGAGCATTTCACTTTCTTTCTTAGATTCAAATGTTATGGGACATAAATCACCTAAAACACTTTTGGAAACCTTTTGCCTTCGAGGCCTTGTTCGATGTGTTTTTTGTTGAGGTGAAACAAGAGGACTCTTCACAAATTGAGGGGGCTTCTTTGATGGACTGTATTTGAAATTAAGCAGCTTTAGCAAAGTTGAAGAATTAATATTTTTTGAAAATCTGTCCATCATATGCTTAATATGTTGACGAGGTACATTGTGAATATTTTTTCTTGACAGCTCAGCAACATTATAGCGCCAAGCTGTGAATGGCTCTAAAAGCTCCACAAAGTAACCCTGAGTGACTGCCATGGATACATATGGTTTCATTTCCCAAAGTTCTAAATTTGTGTTGTCTACAATAATTGGACTTCTTCCTTTTTTCACTGCATCTAAAACTCTTTTCTGGTTCCATGCATGTGCCTCTGGTAACAAAGATGCATTAAATGCAAATTGTCCATGGCCTTCTCTGGCAAAAAAATCATCAGTAGAAAAAATATATTGTTTAAAATTGTCTCCAAGAGTAGATTTTATTATACTCTTTGCAAGTGTGGATTTACCACTGCCAGGACACCCCCGCATAATAATCATTATTGTAACTCCATTTATTATTGAATATTTAATTTTATTAATGGTTTTATCAGAACCTAGGCACAATTTTTGTTCACTACATTTTCCTCTACTTTTTCTCTCTCGTAACATGTCACTAAAATTCTTAGAAGTAAATAAATGACAACCATCAACATCAAACTGTCTTGATTTTACTGAACTATCCACTACTGACTTTTTTTTTGATTGAGACACAGACTCATAGGGCTGGTTCAATAGCTTAGCTGTAGTGTGGTCAAAATTACTAGCAAATTCCATTTCATCATCTTTAACATCTTCATTGTTTAAAACAGTATTTTCTATACTGGGCATTGGTTTCTGTTCCACAATATCTCTAGACAGTGCTTCCTCATGTGTCGAAGGTATTTTCTTTTCACCACACAGAAGTTGCAGAGCTCCAATACTTTTTGTCTCTAAAACAGAATTAAATTAATCATATTTGATGCAATTAATAATACTATCAACTAAAACTGTTCCAGCAACTTTGCTTTACAAATAATACAAACCCACATTTGCTGTAAAAAATATTAGACACAAAGAGAAGTATAGTTGACAGTTGGACAGGATGGAAGGACAGCCAGCACAGGAATGCCTCTTCTCCTGTTGTTTTATGTATGTAAGTATGCATATACATACACACACACACATACATATATATATATATATATATATATATATATATATATATAGTCACATTCAAACTTGGATAGAGGAAGGATAGAAATAAATAGGAGGATTGCGCTTTACGTGAATTCATATGCTCAGCCAAAGAATTATGCACATAGAAAAGCATAGGTTCAAAGTATAGAGAAGGATGGAAGAAGAAGGAAAGACTGAAAATATTTGACCCAGGCGGGACTTGAACCCACGTATTCTGCTCAGTACACAGACACCTTAACCATCTCGGCCACCGGGTCAAGTTCCTGACCAGGCAAATATAGACTGAGATGGTTAAAGCGTCTGTGTACTGAGCAGAATACGTGGGTTCAAGTCCCGCCTGGGTCAAATATTTTGTCTTTCTTTCTTCTTCCATCCTTCTCTCTGCTTTGAACATATGCTTTTCTATGTGCGTAATTTTTCGCTTGAGCATATGAATTCACGTAAAGCACAATCCTCCTATTTCTCCTATTTATTTATATCCTTCCTCACTATATATATATATATAATTAAAATATATAGGATTGACATAACAGTAATTGCTGTTTATATGCATTTTAATCCTTCCAATTTCTCTTATAATACAGTGATGATTTTATAATAATGTAAAAGGAATAGCTCATCATACAGTGCAATAGATTACTAGTAGATTCAGATAACTCAACATTAAAACTTTCTGTCACCTACTATGTTAGAATGAGCTTAAAAAATAAACATGGAATTAATTCCTGTCATGCTATTAATTTGAAATAATAATAATAATAAATATTTAAGCAATTCATAACTTACCATCCCAATTCATTTCAGATGCAACACAGTTTATGATTTCTAAATCAAATATGTGGCCAAAACTAAAATTTAATTTAGTCAATAGATCATCATGTGTGTGTGTATTAGTGTTTCCTGCCATTGTCTGAAAATAAAAATAAGAAAACAAGAATAAGATGGTACCAGTTTATATATCAAGTTCAAATATAATAAAACATTTAGATTAGAAAGAGAGACAGCAAAGTTGACATAACAGAAATCAATAGTTGTTCCAGTCAGTCTGAGGAATCTAAAAATTCTCAAATTGTTGAGGGCCTAAGCCCCACCTTTAGGTCTGATATATATACTTTCTGAGACACACAAAGAGAAAGATTTTAGTGGCAGATTTACTTTTATAAAAAGTTAATCAATTTTGATACAACTCTTGTATTTCTGGATGCATTTCATATAAATAATTACTTGAATCATAACCCTAATTGAAATTAATCTATAACAATGTGTAGCAATACAATAATATTAACAGAACATAAAATTTCTGTTACCATTTATACATTTATAATTTTCTGTTACCATTTATACAGATACATTTGGATATTGCCATCAAGTTTAGTTTTCAGATTTAATGGCAATGGAAGAATATCAATTTTCAAAGAAATATGATGTTTTCCACAGTCTGACTGACTGACTATAGTTATCTACTTTGTGGTATTCTTACTTTTGAAAACTTGTTAGTGATTTCTACTAATGTACTTTCACTTTTACCTTTTGTCATTAACTTATATTCAGGCTCACCTCCTATAAATGATTGTGCAGCATATATGTACTCTTACAAACAATATAGTGTTAAACAAAACAATAAGGTACTTGGTATAGCTCAACGTTAAAAACATATACAATACCTGGTGTTTAAGATATTTTTCTTCTATGCCTTAAATAAGGTTGATTTATTTTACTGGCCTTTTTCAATTAAAAAAGATGCCTCAAAATTACTGAAAAAATATCACAAGAGGAAATTACCTGTGAAATATTAAATGATGATATAGTAAATTTTTTCTTGTAAACACTGGCACATATTATTAATTATTCCACTTTTGGAGGTAGTTTCTTCATATTCACTAACGAACACTGAAATTACCTATTACTGGAGTTAACTTTGTTTCTAGTTTGACACATTTTGCATCAGTAAGTTATGGAGATATAACCACATCACAACTTATGTTCTAATTTAATTTCTTCCAGATAAGACAAAACTGTTACCGCCGTCTAACACATTGAGACACGCACATAATGTATTGATTAAAATTAATCCATATCCGTAATTGATAATGAACAAATATTTCGTACGTTACAGAACTTAAATAAATAGTAAAAACAAAATACCAAGTACACAACGACAACAATTTACTGAAAGCCTCTAGGGTTTTATTGACATCACGTAAAGACTGACACAATAATAAACACACATATGGGAAAACTACACGATGCAGTGTTACAGGTTGTTTACTTTCGTTCTTCACCCACCAGCGTAATTCGTGTCAGTTACAAAATACACGCCAACAATAACTGGAGTTAACAATTGAAAATATGTACTATCTCTTTCAAATTTAATAGTATGCCACAGTAGATATCATTGTACCCTAGAAATCTAGACATTTGCCAGAATATAAAATGATTCAAAACAAACATTATACCACGTGTCACTGAACTTGCCAATTATTATTCCTCAGAAATTATGATGCAAGCATTACAATTTTCACAACTTGATCTTTCCTAACAAAACTACAAACAATTTATCTTGTTATACGTTTGGACATACTGCCATTAACTTTTCTTGATCATTTTCGATGCATTATTTAACTATCAAAAGGTCCAAGATAAATACTTAAAAATGTAATCAATTACATACTTCTTAAATTTCGATAATGTGTTGTTTAAATCGACCTTGAAATATAGGGCAAGGAATTGGCAACGTGGCAACAGCTGATCGCTATGTTCCTTTTGATTTTCAACCACTATCATAACCAATTTAATGTGATCTTCCATTTCGTTCTTTAATATGCAGTATTCTTCTACTGCGTCCTCTAGAATATTAAATACAATCCACAGCATAAAGTTTATTGATAATGATTTGGTAACAATTGTTGGATTTCTTCAGAGTTAGTATTATATAGGCAAATAATAATTGGGTTTAGGTTAGACCAAAATCCTCAGGTTTTCATGAACTGAAACTCCGTGTGGAATAATATTTTTCGTAGATCAAGTTATTTATTTTCACTCGTTTGTCTTATATGTTAGTTGCGGGAAATTCCTTTCAGTCTATATTTTTTTTTCTTTCTCTTTTGCGGTTAATTTGCAGCTTTGCCTTCTATCACATTATCTGTACACTCCATAATTGTATAAATTGATGAATCCAACGCTTTTCAAATATTTTGCTTCTATAGTTTGGTGAATTTTTAAAATAATGTATATCAGTTCCAAATACAGAGTGTAGACTAAACTGCACTGAAAATTTCCTTCGCCGTTTGCAATCATGCAAAACACTCATTAAATTAGCTCATGTACCTTCTGTGTAGTTCTTAGATGTTAAAAGAATTAGTTGAAGATGTTGAATAATGAAGTTCGAATACAAAACACAAATTAAGAATATCGTATTTTAAAGTAATTTGTGATCTCAAAGTGTCGATTAGGTTTTCAAACCATTATTTTTTTTAGGTGGATATTACATCTTTGGTGAAATCATATTTTAATCTTTTTATATCCGTAAGTGTGGGGGGGGGGTCTTTTATATTTTTATAATAAACCTGACGTTTTCCCATATTGTATGTATGCAATTATATGGAAACAAAGTT
Organism: Zhengitettix transpicula; assembly: GCA_037074705.1. Lineage (NCBI taxonomy): Eukaryota > Metazoa > Arthropoda > Insecta > Orthoptera > Tetrigidae > Zhengitettix > Zhengitettix transpicula. The sequence goes on from CM073595.1 coordinate 8,568,259, forward strand.
TATATTATTATTATTGAAGATGAGTTGGGGTATCTTCAGAAACTAAGAACTTTAACAAAACGTTAAAGAACTTAGTTCAGTGGTATACCAATAGATAGCGGGCAATATCTTGCTCTAAGCTTATTATTACCGTTGGAATTATGGCTATTACATATGAAATTGTCCTTTGTAGAAACGTTGAAATTACTGCTTTTAATAATCTAGCATGTGGGAAATAGTAGGTACTAAGCTTGGAAAATATTTGTTTAGAACGAAATTCATTTATATTAATCCTTATATATGAAGTTTATTGTATGAATAATGTCAATTACATTGCCATTGTTCCTGATGTAATTAGAAGGTATATTGAAAAAGTGTGGAAAGATAAGGCCTATAAGAACGTAATTGCAGTTGGAAATAGTAAAGTGAAATTTATGGTGATATAAGAAAATAATACACGAAAAGACTAAAGAAGAAGTCCTACGTTTTTGTACAGTAAAATGATTTCTGCTGGGAGAGAAAGGGGGCACCAACATTGAAAGATTCAGACTTAGTGGATTTTTGTGAATTCCTTTACCTAGCAGGAAATCAAGAACACGTGAGATTGGGTTCTTTCTTGACCAAGTTATTCGCTAAGTTTGAATGCGCTCTTTTATTAGAATTTATGTTTGTGAAAAATAGAACCAATTACAATATGTGTCATCTTAAATTTATAAAATAACAAGAATGTTCATAATTCTATAAATTCACGAGTCCAACGTTTTTCAAGTATTTCGTTTCAATTATTTTTTACCTATAGTCCTATATTAATATACACTGTATTTTAAAAATGTGCCTCTTTTTCAAATGCAAATTTATTTCTGGATGGAAAATCTTAGCGATCAGAGCGACATCAAGATCCACGCATTTAAAAGGGATAAATCGAAATATATATTTGCAGTTACGTGGTCTGTTCATTAATTCACTGGCATAACAAGATCCGGTGCGATGAGTTTTTACGAAGCCCATGAAGAGCCTAACAAATTGTCCGGATTCTAAAAGTTCCCCGTCCCTTCTAGAGTTCATAAAAATCTTAAACTGAACGTTTGGAAGGCAGTATTTGGAAATTATACAAATGCTCCATCCTTTCCAAGTAATGCAAATTATATTGTTCACCTTGACCATATTTCTTATGACAAGTAGCTTAGGAGTTTATAAAGCGACAGCACGATTCAAATAACGATTTTTAAAGCAACGCCTTTGTAAAGTTTATAAATAAACCAGTATATATTCAATGTTTTAACTTTGATGACTTGAAACACGAACCCTTGGTATTAATAAATTATGAGATTCAATTAAACAGGGCGAAACTAATAAATTTTTATCTGGGCGTACCGATTAAATAAGTCAGAGAATTAAATGACGTATCTTAAATAAGTGTCAATTCTGTAATATTATACTATGACAGCAAATATAAAATGAGAATGAAAAAGGTGAAAGTAGGCCTGTATTTAAAAAAAACTGCTTAAAATGATTTAACTGATGTGAGGACCTGAATTTAACACGGACGCCTCGCATCACAGAGGCTCCGGGTTCGAATCCCGGCATGGGTACGGATGTTTGTGCTCCTCATGGTCACGAAAACTGGTGTTAACGCTACGTTGACCACGTGCCACGCCTAATTCCAGAACGTCTCATGGAAGATGACAGTCTGGCAGCCGTCCTAGTAGGCCAAGCCTCTTAATGGGCTGTAGAGCAAATGATAATAATAATAAATAATATTACTTAGATGTAATCCCCGACTCTTTTGACGCTTGTTTTAGCTTAGGGACTGTAGGATATAATTTAATATTAATTACATTTGGACGAACTATGCGTCACCGATGTGACTAACTTCTTATCGCTGACGTGTTTGCTCGTGACACTGAAGTCTCGTGATTACATATGAGCTACTATACGCAACAGTAGACATTCTTGATAGAGAGAAATGATGGGGGAATCATAAAAACTTTCTACAACAATGTCCTAGAGCAAAATGCAATTTTATTTATCAAAAGAGTAGTTGAATGGAAGGCAGTTAATCAGGCAAACCACATTAACATATTTAAATTAAATGTATTACAAAATATATGCACTATAGTAACTACAGAAACGAATGCGCGGAACAAATTCCTCAAATCGAACTAGGAAAAATGTAGCTTCCTCTCCGCAGAGCACAAAAATCAACTGATATTCACATAAAATAATATTACGTGTGCATCCATTATTTTGTATATTTGGCACTTCCCCAGGCAGAAACCACGAAAATCAGGGTTTCTTCATTTTTACCCTTTCTTTTCCCCATGCAATTGAACTGAATGTATTAGTTTTTCTAAGGGATTATCAATCATTTTCTCTTACGAGGTTTTGATGACTGTCCTACGTGAACACGAAGAGAGTTCCTCAATGATCGAAAACTGTGTTAAACTTTGTACCGCTTGTTACTCTCTCATTTCAATCAAAATTTAACTTTTTCTTACCTCCATTCTTTCACAATAGCAACAGAATATTACCCTTAACCTGATGTATAACACTCAGCACTAAAAAGTTTTATCTTCCACTATTGTCTCCATAGATCTGATGTTATTTGCGTCTCTGGCTTTATTTCAATAACAATTTTATCATATGTTAAGTAATGCACGATAATATTGGCGTAATAAATATTATTTATTTATGAATAAATTATATATATATATATATATATATATATATTGTAATATACACCAATGTTTATATTAATATAAATTTCAGAATTGTTCAATTATAGAGTTGGTTAAGTAAGATTATGGGCATGATATTGAAGAAGTGTTTTGGACAATCAGTAAACCGTGAGAGCATAAAAAACAGAGCTTTCCCAGACGAATTTTTGTTAGTGTTTCGTCTTGGCAGCAGTGTGATGTATCAAATGTTGCTGGCCGAAATAGTATGCGGGACAGAGCTGAGTCTTGTTCCCACATTGAAAACCTTGTGAAGAGTGTAAATTTGTGAAGTAAAAATTAGTTAGTTCGTCATGACAGTTGGTCGTCTGAGTTTGTCTGCGAAGGTCGGCGTCCGCCATGGAGCGATTGTACGGGGTAGGACCAATATAGAATTAATTGAAGAAGTAAAGTTGTATTGAAGTCATATGAAAAGTAAAGTATTGAAATATCATCGTCGTAGGAAATAGCTATAGTGTAAAGTTGTCCGGAGTTCTACTAGGAGTAGGAACTTTATATAAAAACGTGAACTTCGTAACTGGCTGGTGAATGGCGACGAACTATCCTGTAACATTATACAGACTGATTACTATTCACTATTATACTGACCGGTTCTCATTGTAAGAACATCTTGCATGTTGGAAATTCTGTTGCTGAACTGACTTGAGGCGACGAGCGTAATTCCATAGTCTGGTGCCCCCTATAAAAAAGTGTATTTAAAATAATATGACCAATTTTCCAAATTTAGAGTTTTTCATATGTTTAAATAGATTCGGTATTGTAAACTATGTGTATGCTGAGGTGCGACGAATTCAGAATAGCAGCATGGTAAAGAAAAATCCTACGAAGAATTTATGGGCCTAAGTATGAAAATGAGGAATGGAGAATCAGAACTAACAAAGAACTCTATGAACTCTATGGTGATCCCCAAATTGTGAACTTCATAAGGAGTGCAAGACTTAGATGGGCAGGGCATGTGGAAAGGAGTGAGGAGGGAACCCTACTACAAAGAATATGGAGGAAGAAGGTGTGTAGGCAGACCTAGAAAGAAATGGGTGGAGAATGTAGAGGAAGATATGAAGGAGTTGGACATAAGAGGATGGAGGAGGAAAACAAGAGATAGAAGAGAGTGGGCTTCAATAGTGAGGCAGGCTCTAGCCCTCCAAGGGCTGTAACGCCAGGGTGTATGTATGTATGTAAACTATGTGCAAGTGAAATTCAAGACTGATCATAAATAGTATGTAGAGTTCATTTTAAATTTAGTAAATATTTTGTAAACCTTGAATAATTATTAGTACAATCAAATTTCAGATTTCATTTCATTTGTTTGTATTTTGGGGAACATTTTAAGGTATAACTTTTTGTAATTTAATCCGAATAACTTATCTTGTAAATTTGATATTTCATTGAATTTGTTTCTATAACTGTTCTGAGACCCGATAAAACGCCCTGAGGGAAAATGAGAGTCTAATACTCATTAATAGCCGTGGCAAATTATGTAAAAGTTGTGTAAATAGATTCCTTATATTTTATATTAATTAAATTTAAGTTTGATAACTTTTAAGCCTGTCACTGGATATTAAGATTTTCTATTAAAATTTTATAAATTGAAAATATAAATTATTTGAACTAAATTGTAAAATAAAGGAAAATTTAAATTTCTTTCAATAATTCAAAAATCAATATTACATTAAATTACAGTAAATAATTAAATAATTGAAGTTGTGTATTACTATAATTGACTCTGAAACGTCATAATTTAAAATCCACCCTTGTGTATACCACAATATATATATTGTAATGATTAAAAATGATGGGCTTTTAAATGAACAATTATAAACTTTAAAACAAACAAAATTTTATTTATCAATACTTGAAACAATTATACAATTTTAAAAACATATCTCAATCTCTCAAAGGTCTTAACTGGGTTTGATAACGGCAGAACATTTAAACATAATCAAATAACACAAAATTTAGATTTAATTTAAAAAGAAATATTTATTCGACTAGACATAGACGAAATTAATTATCGATGAACTTTACTACAAGATGGATTTTAAATTTAAACAGTTTATTTTATCAACACTAAAAAACGAAATCTGACATCTTTTAAGTCGGTTTACAAAAAATCATTTTACTTTTCTCTTGCTACTTACGGCTGCCCAGGATCCTTTTACTTTTCGAACACAGTGGTGGGGTTTTCACAGCTTCTATTAAATTCACAGATTCTACTAAATACTGTTGGTTTAAAAAAGAAAGTTTGTTGTATCTCGAAGACTTTACTCTGCTCTGCTTCGACGACGACTGGTTTACTGTAAATTTAACAAGTCCTCTCTCCTATGCTTTGGCTGCGACTTTAAACTGCAATCTCTCGACGACGACTCTTCTTAACAAATGTCTCTCTTACTCCCATCCACCAGCTTCGGTGAGCGCTGAACAATTACTGCCTTAAACAATGTCTCTCTTACTCACATCCTCCAGCCTCGGTGATCGCAGAACAACTCCCCCGCTTAAACAATGTCTCTCTTACTCACATCCTCCAGCCTCGGTGATCGCAGAACAACTCCCCCGCTTAAACAATGTCTCTCTTACTCACATCCTCCAGCCTCGATGATCGCAGAACAACTCCCCCGCTTAAACAATGTCTCTCTTACTCACATCCTCCAGCCTCGGTGATCGCAGCACAACTGCTCTCTCAAAAGCTTATCTCTCCCTTATATCCTCCCGGTCTTTTGCTTTTTCCATTGTTCGAAAACTTCGTCGCAAATGCCAGTTGACAAATTCTTCCATTATCACACGATTTATATCATGCAGCTGCAGTTCCGTAGTCAACAAATGGCTAACTACTCTGTCATGTCAAAGCCGACAATCGAGGCAGGACCCGCAATATCTCGGGTGGGACTCATTTGTCTTTTCCACCCCCACACGCACGTGCACGGTTTAGAATTGTCAAGACCACACAACCAGCTCTCCCAAGACGAAGAAAAACTTAGACCTAAATAAACACGTTCCATAATGCCCCTCCAACAGTCCAGACTATCAATCAGAAACAATGCCTCACTTAACAGGCATTACAATACATATATATATATATGTATATGTATCTATATATATATATATATATACATTGTTAATTAGGCCAGTAATTGCTTGGAGATAAAATTTCAATTGTTTGATAAATCCATTATAGCGGTCTGCTCGAACAAAGCAACAATGGAGAAGCGAGCTCGGCTGTTTTGTCGAAAAGTCGAAATGGCGTTTGCGCGCACAAAAGTCTGGGTCAGTTTACGTCTACAGCCAGCCAGGAAAGGAGGCACATTATAACAAATTTTTCACCGAGATACCTTGCAGTCTATTTCAAATCAATAAAAATAACAGTAAAAGACTAATAATTTTGCAACCCCTGAGATTCCTGTAAGGCAAGCAGACATCAGATAGCTGACCAAGGAGAGGTTCATCGAAGGCCCCGGAAATTTGTTTGCGTTCTATTCGCCGGTGAGCGTGTAAATTCTGTGAGAACTAGAATATGTGTAAATAACGATTTGCATTTATCGTGTTGAGTAGGGCAAACAAAGAATGCTGGTACCAGACGAACAATATGTAAGTAACAAAAACCAAAACTATGATAATATTGTAAACGCTAATTAAATGATAGAGTCAGATTTCGTTCGTTCGTTCGCTTTCTTATAGTTTTCTTTCATTGATCGACTTATTGTTTTAATTTTAAGCAAATAATATACTGAATTGTTAATTAGTCAAATTCTACTTTTATCGTGTCCTAATCATCAAATCCGGTAAAGGCCCTGAGAGAACCGAGCTCAAATTTTGTTTGTAATTATCTTTTATTCTTTGAAAGCCACAAAACAAAATAAATATTTTTGTTTGTTAATTGTTCATAAGTTTTTCATTTATATTAACCCATCATATTTAATTATTACATTAAATAGATACCACAACGTGAACAATTAAATTATTAATTATTAGTTATTACAATATATATATTGTAATGCATTGAGGGAATGCATTGTTTCGGATTAATGGTCTTGGCCGTCACAGGAAGTGGCAATGTGTACTTAGGATCAGTATGAAGGAGTCAGGGCGGGTGGCCTGTCGCAAGATAAATCTGCTTAGGAAAGCCATTGTGTCTGATTAATGGGCTGGACCATTGGCGTGTTGACTTAGGATGAGGGTGCAGTTGGGCGGTCTGAAGAATTTCAGAACAGCGCACGTGTGAATGCGGGAGGATGAGGATACAAGTGCAAAGTAATTACGGGTCCTGTCTCGATGTGACATGACGGAGGGGCTAGCTATTTGCTAAGGAACTGCAGCTGCAGAATGTAAATCTCAGTAATGGAGAAACTGTCAACGAGCAGTTGCAACGTAGTTTTGGGGACAAAAGAAGAGAGAAGGGACGGTCATATATAAAGAGAAGATAAGATTTGGAAAACTTGAGTGAGTTGAGTGTGGAGCTAGGAGGTGAAAAGTTGAGTCTTGGAGTTGGGTGTTGGTTGTGGAGGCGTATGGCGACCACCGAGTATGGAGAAATTTGCAGCCTGCGAGAGAAATAGCAAAATTATTCAACGATAAACATTTTTGTATGCAGAAGTTCAATCTGTAGTAATATCAAAATTTGATCACTGTCATCGATGGTAGGAGACCAGGACACAGCATCCAGCGTCGAGTAGTTTCACCACGAGCAAGTGGGATGTCCTTCACGGAGTATGGAGAATCAGCTATAGTCGAACCAATAATATGTGTTAGAGTCAGTGGGTAAACGTCCAGTCTATAAAGTGTGTGTGTAATGAACGAGCCAAATGTTCCTGAGTAATCGTAAGTTGAAATTCTATGGTATTAATATGTGTAAACGGAATTAAAAGATACAGTCAGATATCGTTCTCTTCTTTTGTGTTAATAAAATAAACTCTTTTAAATTTAGAATCAATCTGGTAGATTAAGTTTCGTCGATGTCTAGACGATTAAATATTTCTGTTTAATTTAAAGATAAATGTTGGGTTCTTTGATTATTTAAGTGTTCTGTCCGTTATCAAACCCAGTAAAGACCCATGAGAGAAAGAGATGTATGTTTTTTTATTAAATTGTATAATGTTTCAAGAATTGGTAAATAAAATTTGTTTGTTTGTTAAAATATAAATCTTTTTATTTTGACGACCGGTTGTTTATTACAATATATATATTTCAATCGTACCACAGTGCTCAGTCAGGTCATGACTGTTGCAAGCTTCGCATGCGAGTATTTTATTTTTTTACCTTTCTTTCAATACCAATGATAAAATTCTTACACGCCGTCAAGGCAGTTGTCCAGATAAAAAGTTTAACGCATTTGCATACTCTTCCTTCAAAACACCACACGGACGCACGAGTAAAATGGACGTTTAAGACATTAGTATTTGATCAATGACAACTGTAAATATTCAGTCCACGAATAAAGAAGATTTTTGTTACTACATCTTTCTAAACCACGTTTATGACGTCATAAATTGAAGTAATCTAGCCGTTAAAACAGATCTTCGAAGCCATTCACTCCGATGTTTTCTTTGTTATTTCTAAAAAAAATTATAATGATTTTCTACTATATATGTATTCCCTAAGTTTGATAGGTACTGTATCTTCCAACATAATCATCCTGAAAATTTTAAGTTGAATATAAAAGTGTCTGAAACGTCGTTTACTCGGCGTAGTGACATCCGGTTGGTGGTTTGAAGGAAGTTTGAGTATGCAAATGCGTTAAAACGTCTTACCTGGACAATTGCCTTGTTGGCGTGTAAGAATGTTAATTTGGTATTTTCCGCATGAAAATTGCAACTAGGCTAATATTTTTTATCTTCAGTATTTTTCAGTATGAAGCAAGCGCGTTCGTGATGTCACCGCTCCCTCCCAGACACATACGTAATATGTCAGACTGTACTTACCTTTCATGCTCTTCAAAATGGGACATTAACGTTTCTACAATCGCCATTTTTCAGTTACCCTGAATTGCTTCGTTTAGACGTAGGGTAAGCGCGTTGTCTGGAAGAACAGCTCAACGAAATCTGATGAAATTAGGATGTTTATTTATTTGCGCTCATGAATTAAAAAATATATTTTAAAAATGGTCCCTCACCCTCAATATGGAGGATCAAAATTCCCATAAAAGCAGTATCATACAGCTGATCATACAAAATGATTTAGTTTGCACTCGTTTCAAACGGAGATTATGCAAGTAATGTAATCTATAGTGACCGCAGATTAGTTCAAATTATACAATGCACATGCTAAATTTAAAAGCTTTTAGTGTCCGATAGTGCTCTATAATCACTTACAAAAAAGCGCTGGTATTGTTGTCTTAACAAATTTTAAGTTTCCGTGTTTTTCCATATATATATATATCCCTCAGCCATAGTCTGTGTAAGCGATTGGGATCGTTCCCGGTGACAGTCTAAAACAAATATATAAACGAAAGTATAACAAATAAAACAATTTTGAAAGAATAATAATAAATTAAGTCTTAGAAATTTGTCCACAAAAATTGTTCACTCCCCCCACATTTCACGTCACTTCACTAAAGAAAAATATAGACATAAACTTATTTAAATTACATAATAAAAAAATCACTTCACTTCTCTAATTTATTTATATTATTCTTAAAGCTTCTTATTGGAAGATTATCGTCAAACACTGCTCCACGTAAATTGTTCCAATCGCCTAACGATCTTTTTAGGAATGAGAATTTCCCTACGTCTGTTTTTTTGCGGTCTCGTTTTTATTTTAAACTAGCTGGGTGCCCGGCGTTGTCCGAGATGTCATTTAGCCATAACCCCCGATTTGACTCCAATCTAGGTATTTTTTCGTTATTTTTATGTAACGCAACTCGACCCCTATCCCTAAATGTGTTCACCTCCCATTCCGAAGGGGGTGGAACTCATTGATCCTGAAATAGTTTCATTGCAGGAAAATATCGCTGTATGAACTTGTTAGAAAATTTCCACTCACGCTACTGTGGGTTAAACAAAAAGTATTTACACCACACTAAAATCGGCCGGTTACATTGTTTGAAAATTTCTACCCCAGCCCTACTCCGAGCATTACCCAGTTTGTCACAATTAAAACTCAGCGACATCCATAACCTCAGAATTGACTCGAATCTCGGTCTATTCGCGTTATTTTCATGTAACGCTCCACCAAACACCACCTCTAACCGTGCTCCCCTTCCATGTCGATAGGGGTTGTATGATACACATATTAAAAATATATAAAATAAAAATATTATGATTGTTATTAACCCCGCAAAATATTTATTCCACGCTAATATCGACAGGTTAACATTTTTGAATATTTCTACCCCCGCCCAAGTTTTCCCAGTCCATCCCACCCCCACCCACCTCCACGCGTTACCCAAGTTGTCATAAATAAATTCAGAGACATCCATAACCCCCATTTGTCTGGAATATCGGTTGATTTAGCGTTATTTTCTTGTAACTACCCTCCATCCATTACCCTACCCGTGCTCCGGGGGTTAAATGGCCAATTGAATGTCAATTAAACATAGCGACATCCATACCTCAGGATTTGACTCCAATCTCGATTGTTTTCCGTTATTTCTATGTAATGCCAAACCTCCCCTACCCATAGTGGTGCTCCTTTCCCATGCTGTAAAGGGTCGAAATTATACTCAGATAACATCGGTAGAAACACTATTAATCTCGTTGATCCCTAATAATACTTTTCAGGCTGTTTTAGCATGTTTAAATATTTCCACCACCGTCAACCCCAACCCCTAAGCGTTCTCCCCCTATTGCCCTTATGCCGAAAGGGGTTGAAATTTTACACACACAACATTGATAGAAATACTATCAATCTAATTAACCCATGAAAATATTTATTCAACACTAATACCTACCGTGATTGCATGTTCAAACATTCCACCCCCGTATACCCCCTCCCCTGGGGGTTAAATGGCCAATTGAATGTCATAATTAAACTCAGAGACATCCATTAACCTAGATTTGACTTTAATCTTGGTTATATTCACGTTATTTTCTTGTAACACCAGTCCACCTCCACCCCTAAGGGTGCTCCTTTCCCATGCTGTCAGGTATTGATATTATACTCAGATTACATTGGTAGAAACACTATCATTCTCTTTGACCTCTAGAAATATTTATCCGGCTTAAATATCGGCTGTTTCAGCATGTTTGAATATTTCCAACCCCGTCCACCCCCGCTCCTGGGGTTGGTAGAACAACTTGCACTATACTCGAGAATGGGACAAACTAGAGATTTATAAGCAAATTCCTTTGATTTGCCACTCCCTTTTCTAAAATTCTCATTACAAAATGTAAAGATTTCCTCAGCCTTGTTACAGGAAATGAACACGATCGTTTCAGAATGCATAAATTAATTAGTTCGTAGGTTCGAATAAGTACTGTGCAGTTAATTTTTCAAGAGAAATATGTTATCTTGGTTTGATCAAAACTTTTATATTAGACACGGTTTGATAAAAAAACAATTCTGCATTTCATAGCAGAACGAGCTGAAAATCGTTACGTTATTGCGCCTGTCAAACGGAAACCTAATTCCTAATTCGCCTTCGAGTCTCCCAATGATTGAAATGTGCCACGGCGATTGACGTTTTAATTATAAAAGCGAAAATTCACTAAAATAATAATTAAGATTTTTTACATAACTTTTGTTGTTTATTTATTCATTTGAGCTGCACTAAAAATACCTGACGCACGGTTTTAATGTGCCGGCCCATTCTGTTTCGAAATTAATATTGGAACATAATTACTGATATCGGTTTGAAATTTAGGAAACAATAAACGGTGAATGGATGCTTTGAAATTGTCACTCATGCGCGATATTAATGGTGCTGTCCGCTCCATTAATTTAGTATTGATCTGTTATTGATCGACACATTTTCTTATTTTTCTAACTTTGCAATTGACGATTGTGTATAAATTCGTATTTTTGTTTCCACTTTCCTATTTAAGCCTTTTGCGGTTATATGCAAGATGTCGACCATAGTCGGCATGTCTAGATAATATTTGTTAGTTTAGAAATGAAACAAGGGCACAAAATGAACGTCACTCACTGAATTCCTTCATTGGAAAACTCACCAACGACTGGCGTTGAAATCCTTGGACGTTTCCATTCCTGTACAGCGTCAGTAGTTGGGATGAAGTCCGCATACAAATTTCTACCTATATTACCGGAAGTTTCCAGGGTGACGTCTTCCGGTTGAATTATGTAATTGACGCTGTGTACACAAAATATGTTCTTATATGTGAAGTTAATCACAAAAATAATGTAAAAACCGCAAGAAATATGAGATATTGCTCAGTCAAATATTCTTTTTTTTTCTTTAGTATTAAATCTGCCGTCATTGCAATAGACTCCCGAATCGTGTTCCCGAGAATTATTACCTTGCAAATAGCAAATGAAACTAGTTCAAATATTGAAGTCTTTCCCGGTGAAGTTGTTCAATAAATAGTTCTCGGAATAGCGTGTAAATATAAATATGCAAAACCCGTGTGAATTCCGAGAACTATTTATTAAATGAAACTGGTGTTTTAATGAGTATTAAAGGAACAGTACGCGTTTTCTCCCAAACTTTTGAAGTCAATACGAGTTCTCCACGTGAAATGTGCATCTGAAATTCTGTTATCTAAATAAATGGGCGTGTTAAAATTATATTTAAATAATAACAGGTATCCATTATGATCATAGAAGGCTGGTATTTTGATAGGGAGTTACTTTTCTAGTCCACAACTGTCAATTTTTTAATATGTTAATATTTTCAACCCTGGTTTTTTCCCTTTCATTTTGTGTTTATAAAACACTTTGTTCAATTTCGGGTTACTTTTGGAAAATTATGAAAACGTATCACAATTCCTACGACTGTTTTACAGTTACACTCAAAAAAATATTCAGCACCCTCATTTTCATTTGACACATCTGCGTTTTGTCTATCTAGAATAGAAGAATAGTTGTTTTGGGGGTAGACAGCACTTTGATGCTCATCTAAACTTGACACAAGTTTCCCGGAGGGAAGTAGCATAGAAATTTATACCCTCAGCGAGCAGGAAAACTGTAAGTTTGGAGCCGCCGCGAACAGTTCATGAAGAAACTGGAAGACGTGCTTTCTGATAGACTGTAGGACGCCGGCGTTGTTTAAAGAGTTGTGTCGCGGATTAATAGAGAGCTGATACATATTAAAACAGTAGATGGTCACCCGGGTTGTCAAATTAAACTCAGCGACATCCATAACCCCGTATTTGTCTCCAGTTGTTTTGTCTTATTTTTATCTAACGCCACTCCCATCCCTAAAGGTGGTCCCCTCGCATGCCGAAAGGGGTTGAAATTATACACAAAAATATCTGTAAAAACGCTATATATCATATTGACCTCGAAAAATTTACTTTTGAAAAAAATATCGGCCGTTTTAACATATTTCAAAATTTCCACCCTCGTCCCCTAGGGGTTACACGGCAAGTTGAATGTCTTAATTAAACTCAGCGACATTCATAAACCCCGGATTTCACTTCAATCTCGGCTGTTTTTGCGTTATTTTTTATGTAACGCTCCTCCACCCCACCCCTCTAATGGTGCTCCCTTCTCATTCCGAAAGGTTTTCAAATTATACACAAAAACATCGGTAGAAGCACTATCATTGACTCGTTGACCCCGAAAAATATTTATCCGACGCAAATATCGGCCGTTTGAGCTTGTTGAGCACCCCCTTCTTACCCCCCACAGTGTTTGTTTCCGGTTCGAAAGGAACACGTGTACGAAATTCGGTAAAATTTGGTCCATGGGTGTATATTTGTAAGCGGAACATACACACACAACCGTACAGTCTATTTTATTTATTAGAAGAAAAAGTTTCCAAATATAATGCAGATCATTGTTTTATTGAACACGTAATATCGGGGAAGTCATACATTTCTTTCCTTTGCTGAACCATCTCTACATTTCAGTTGTGTCAGTAGGACGTTCTTTCCACCCACCATGAAATCCCTGACAAAATTTCGTCCTTGTAAAGTCTTCATAAATCCATGAATGGTTGTTTTGTAAGGCCGTTAAGTGAGTTTACAATTACGGCAGTACCGGAGTTCCTCGTTTTCCCACATCCCGGAACCACGTGTGTGGTGAAAAACGGGCGGTGTAATTAAATTTTCACAGGCCTCGGACAAATAAATATTCAGTGAAAAATTTTCTATCAAAATGTGTGCACTGCTGCAGCAATATTTTCACGTTTTGCAACGGCCGTAATTTCAAGTTACCCAATATCATTAACAACTTTTTTACGCCTGAAAATAAAATCCAAATAATTGAATGTTTTATTGAAATTTAAATGAATAGCATCAACCATAGTTCCACCGTTCTCCCCCCCCCCTCTCTATATTAATCATAGTGAGATATATATTTTTCAATATATTTAAGTATACAATATGAACCATTTATTGTATACAGCTGTAAAAAGAATACTGTAATCTGTTGTTGATAATTTTTAATTTCTATATGCAGTTTCTTGCTATCTTATTCGCTATTTAAATCCATATAAGCTTTATTTATTAATGAACTAGCTGGGTGCCCGGCGTTGCCCGTGTACTTATTTATGTAAACCCGAAAAGTATTAAATTAATCTTTAGTCAAGAAGTGACAACCTAAATCTAATTGTTCCTAGTTCCGTACATTCTTTCGACCGACAGTGCATTAATTGAACAGCTATAAAATACTTTGAATTTTATTGCATCAATCCCCCCCAAAAAATTTGAGTATTGCAGAATATAATTGTCCCACAGCCTTCAGACATTAGTAAATATTAAATTTATGAAATTGTTAACTACATTCCTAATGTAAACAAATGTTCGAGTCACTAATATGGCAGGAAAATTAACTTACATTTCCTCAAGGATCGTAAAGTATTTCAAATTGTTTCTTTATTATCATTAGATGAAGTTTTGCCGCCTATAGTTATACTTTTTATTCAATCAAAATATTTCTGCTTCATTTCACTACTATTTTGTTGTTGTGCAGTACCGTCGCGTAGAAACGACTCTCTCTCGCGTTTGCAGTGACGTCACGGTATCTTGCCGCGTAGTAATTTAACACAAAATGTTCAAATTTTTTAATTATAATTATTTCCACCTTAATGCTAGTCTGTTCTCACACCCACAGTACTATATACTTTTATGGCGCGTGAATGTCTCGCGTGAAAGTCTCGTTTGCATCACGCGCCAACGGATAAATGTGACGTCACGGTCTCTTGGCGCGCATTAATTTTACACTAAATTATAACATTAACTCTTATGGGAAAATTCGTAAAAATAAATCAACTACAATTCTTTCCACCTTTATGCTATGGGTTTGTCACCCCCACAGTACCGCTTCTCGATTTTGGCAGAATACGTATAACAATTTTTGTTGCATTCTGTCCACGCGATAAAATTTGTATAAAGAACAACGTAAATACATACATACATACATACATACAAATATACATCCTTTTTTACTATATAGATGTGAATAATTTTAAGCAATGGGCTTCTAATTTGAGCCAAATCCATCCCTGTATTTGGATTCGTTTGTTTAAAGTGTCGAAAGGTTTCCATGAACTTGATTAAAGGAATTTATTTTGTCTCTCACAAGACCAAAAATACGGAAGTGATCAAAACATTGGATGTCTACTTTAGCGTAAATTGTAAGAAATCTAATTGATGTGTCGCAAGAATGAATTAGTTTTCATTTCTACCTGTACTTTCCAAACAACATAAAACGTTTATCTTTACTTATTATTTATTTTAATATATTAAAAGATTATTTAGGTTAATCCAAAGGTACAACTGCAGTTTTGAAATATTCACAATACACCTCTTACATTTGAAACCACTTTTCTGCTTAAATATATGACAATGTTCACGAAACGTTTTTCAGAATGACTTAACGAATTATTATTCTTATCTTATAATTTTAAGCCTGCAAGATTATAGTTTGACTGACTGCTCATAACAAACTGCTGGTACCTGTGTATATATACACATTGTTTAAGCTAAAACAACGAATAAGGATCCGTAAAATTCAAGTCACGATGACCCGAAGCTCGAAATATGACGCGTGGTAATTTAGCGTTTCATTAGTTAGCGTTAATGAGTCAGCTAACGAGGCGACGGCGAGATTCTGGCGAGATAAGGTAGACGAAGTCGCAGACTTACATTACGATTAAAAACAATGGCACTGATTCGCGCTAATAAAACTCTACGTTTTCATTTCAATTTTCTTAGTGATATACCAGGATTTAGCGAAAATGTAAACATTTATTTCCTTGTGTGCGCCTTAAAATAATGTTGTGTTAGAAGATCATGCCATCATAATAATATTACTTTTGATGCAAAAAAAAAGTTCATTAATGTACTTCGTGATAAAATATTTTCTGTCAATTTTAGATGTGAAATTTCGACAACAGTCACTATATTTATTTCGTTACAAAACTCCTTAGTAATTAACATAAAATGTAATTTCTAAGGCCGAATTTTATTTTGTTTTTTAAGAAATATATATTAATTTGATGGCAATACGAACTCTTTTCATCCCAGTAATCGTATACTGAATAAGATTAATTCTAAAATATAGTAGATCAACAAGAATAATTTAAATTTCCTGTTATATATTGTAATAATCAGTATTCTTTAATTAAATGTTGAAGAATTTGCCCACATTGTAATAATCAACAATTAGACTTTAATTAATTTTTGCCCCACATTGTGGTGACATTAAATGTAATAATTAAAATGATAGGATTTATTTAAATGAAAAAGATAATCAAAATTTTTACAAAAATAATATAATTTATTACATATTTGTTTCTTCCAATTTTTACAAACAATTACAATCAAATGAAAATCTCTTAATCTCTCAGGGTCTTTACTGGGTTTGATAATTTAAGTGAAAATTATTGAATGATCTTATTAACAATACACTTTAAAATTGACTTCAGAATAATGTGCTGATAAATGAAAGAAAAGCTACAAGAAACGCGAACGAAATCTGACTTTACCTTTTAGTTAGCGTTTACAGATTTTATTAACGTTTTGGTTACTTACGTATTGTTCGGCTGGTACCAGCATTCTTTTGGCGCTTCAAAAGTACACTATATTGCAAAATTTTTACACAAATTCTAAATTTTTCTCACAGATTCTACACTAATGAAGTCGAAATGTAATTATTAGGCTCCCAGGAACTCGGATGATCCTCCTAATTGGTCAGCTATCTGATGTCGTTTTCCCTCAGCACGACAATGTTCAAGTTCTTTATAATGAAGCAAACCCTTGCTTCCGTTGGCTAATTGTTAGCACATCTACTCGGTCCAACTAACTGCTTGCTAACAGGAAACTTATGAGTTGCAGATTTTTTTTAGTCTTTTACCGATTTATTTATCGGTTTGGATTGAAAACTCCTAAGTAGCTCGGTGAATATTTACTTTTAAATGTGTATCTTTTCGTGGCTGATCGTAGACTTAGACTAACTTTTACAATGTCTCTCCTCTCGTGGTAGACTGAAGACTAAACATACTTTTGCGCGCGTAATCGCCATTCCGAACCCTCAATAATAGGAACATAGCTCACCGCTCATTGTTGCTTTCCTCGCTCTCCGTTTACAATTCAGTTTTTCGCTAATAATTTAAATTAATTAAAAACAATTAATGGCTTAATTAATAGTATAACAATATTTTATTAATAATATAACAATATTTTAATAATATATTAATAATGTAACAATATTTTATTGATATAAATGGGAAGCAAATACGCCATGGTGAAGGAATTAAGAATAAGTAATAGTTATTGTGAGTCGGGTACCTGAATCTGTTATTTTTGCATTAATTCTTCAAAACGGATTATTTTTGTCACTTTTCTAGAGTATATCGAGTCAAAAATGTCAGTAAAAGTATTTCTTTCCAAAACGATTCTGCTCGGAACGTTTGAAAGGAACGGGTCATAACAGTGCTTCACCACTTGACATTTCATTTGGACCTTCATGATTCGTATCATTTTATAGTTTTATTTACCTCATTATTTGATTTAATCATAATGGCCTGATTATCTGAGCCACTTATACTTGTTTTCCGTTCGAAATTCAAAAGGCGAAACGAAGTGGGATAACTTAATATTTAATATAAGTAGATGGTTATGTTAACTCTGAGTTGCTTTACAAAAAGTGGAGATTAAAAAAAATAAATTCGTGTAATACGTCGGACGGCAGGAGAATTGGTTGAAATTATTTTAATATTTAACGTTTTACTTCAATGCTGTAATGGGTCTTTGAATTAATAAATAGAATTACGGCAAATATCGTACTAATCAAACTTCACTGTGGTAAGGGAAACGTAACTGTACTGACAGAAGGTATAGAAGATTTCAATGAGAAGTAAAAGGAAAAGGTAAACAAGCCAACAAACTGTTTTATGGTCTTTTGCTCCAAATGAAATGTTCAAACTCGAAATATTATTAAAATATAAAAAATTTTACTGTTTAAACCAAGTATAGAATTTCCTACACTGTAGTCAGTGTCGTCTGTCGGACGAAATAAAAACTTTAAGTACACAAAATTTATTTATAGAGTGTTGTAAATCTCTGTCCATTAAAGGAGCATATTACTCGCTGAAAGAGTTCGTAGAAAGGAAGGACAGATTAGATCCTCTTTAATAAAATAGTTTACTGGTATCCTATCAAGTTACGCTATTATTTTACGATGATAATATTCTAGAATTTAACTGCTGACTTATTTTTATTTTTATGTTCGACGGGAATCGATGTAAGATTTTCTACTCGAAACTCCGTCGAATGGAAATTGACGGTGAATTAAAACACTTATCAGTTCTTTAATTACTGTTATATTAATATCTTTATCGTCGTTTTAAATTATATATACCAAAGTGAACAAAAAGTAAGGTGAATTTATTATAAAATATAAATTCTTTATTTATTCTTCCAAATCAATTTCATCCCCTTCAAAGTAATCCCCGTCCGATAAAACGTACTTTTTCCAACGCTTTTTCCAGTCATCGAAACAGTAGGAATAGTCTTTTTCGGGTATAGCCTTCAAGACCTTCTTCGATTGGGTTTTTATCTCCTCAATCGTGTCAAAACGGTGTCCCCGCATTGGCCTTTTCAGTTTGCTGAATAGCCAGAAGTCGCACGGAGCAAAATCAGGCGAATACGGTGGTTGCGGAACGATATGAGTCGAGTTTTTGGCAAAAAAAAGTCGCGAATAACCAATGCAGTATGACATGGTGCATTATCGTGATGAAGGAACCAAGATTCCGGCCGTTTCAGACGAATAGCTTCACGCAAACGACGCATAACGCTCAAATAATATTCTTTGTTGACAGTTTAGCCCGGCGGAAGGAATTCATAGTGCACCACACCACGATAATCAAATAAAACTGTCAACCTGACCTTGATTTTTGGTCTTGCTTCAACTTTTGCACGATATTCGCTGGATTGGTCGGTGGTTTCAGGGTCGTATGCGTAAATCCAAGTCTCGTCTCCAGTAATGATGCATTTCAAGTGGTCCTGACAGTCAGACAGCAAAGTTTCACACACATCAACGCGACGCTTTTTTTTCCCCAAAAAATTGAGCGATTTTGGCACCAATCGAGACTTGACGCGTTTGAGACACAAAACATTCTTCAAAATGGTTTGGGCTGAGCCAAATGATATTCCAACACTATCAGCGAGATCTCTAATTGTCCATCGACGATTTTCAAACACCAAATCTTTGATGTTTTGGACGTGGCCCTCGTCGGTAGACGTTGATGGTCGACCAGAGCGCGGTTCGTCTTCAACGCGTTCTCGGCCCTCTTTGAACTCGTTGTACCACTTATAAACGTTTTTTTGTGTCTTAGTTTGATCACCAAAGGCCTTCGGCAACATTTTCAACGTGTCCGCACAAGAATATTCGTTCCTCAAACAAAATTTGATGCAAGTTCTTTGCTCAACAAAATCACCCATTGCAAAAATCGAAAAATTCACTTTT
Organism: Zhengitettix transpicula; assembly: GCA_037074705.1. Classification (NCBI taxonomy): domain Eukaryota; kingdom Metazoa; phylum Arthropoda; class Insecta; order Orthoptera; family Tetrigidae; genus Zhengitettix; species Zhengitettix transpicula. The sequence goes on from CM073595.1 coordinate 8,587,992, forward strand.
GGTTGTTTACAAAAACACGTGTAACTCGGAGAAGATTAAACCTTTTAACAAACAGACGCTTGGAAAATATTATAGACAGTCCTACCAACCTAGGAAAAACACTTAACTGCCTTCCTAATACCCGGGAGTTTTAAATGACAATTTCACCTGACTTTTTTATCACAGTGGTATATATATTTGTAATGTACAATGTTTGTTTTTTAACCTTTGTATTTGTAATAATTATTATTTTCATGTAATCTTATATTATGACGTATCCTATTTCGTCGACCGAGGACTAATGCAATGAATAATAAATCTAAATCAATAATTGAGATTGTATCAATTAAGCTTCAGCTTTGCCGGAATTTAACATATCAATTTCTATCGAAGTTCTAATTATTGACTGTCATTGACGTTTCCAATATATGATTTTTTTAAAGAAAGTTGATGAACGAGAAATATCACTCATTTGTACTACTTCTTTTTCGTGATAAATAGAACAAAGTGAACTCACAAGTATTCCAATGTAGAAAAACTTTAGTTCATTAACTCCTAGGATTTGAAAATACGGCTCTAATTCACATTTGTTTATACAAACGGGACCTTCTGGATTTTTTTATCTTATCTTATCTCATTGGTATCGAATGTTCCGCGGTGGATGCTTTCCAATGGAATGTGAAAATGCGACAACACAATAACACGTCGTACTGCTATACCTTGAACCCGACCAAAAAGTATATTGCGGATATAAATCGATAGGTTATCGATAATTTTTCTCCCAGCATCTTTCTACGAAAACAATAAACGTATAGAAATATGTACGCAACGATACGCTTGTAGGTCTATCGGACATTAAAGCAAAATATTTAACAATAGCACTTCCTCTCCTTTCGCGTTACAACCGAATAAAACCCTCACACTCTAATGGAATATATTATTTATACATTACAAAATTATTTCAAATTACACATATTGAAATTATGTTTAAATACAGTGGGAATCACGCCCATATCATTTTATTATTTAGTCACTTTTTGACAGATGATTTGTAATGGAATTTTTTTTAAAAAATAAGGAACTTAAAGAAACTCTAGATAAAATTCTCGGGTCTCAATCCGGGCCAATTAACCTGATGACGACGACGGAGTTTGCCGTCGAAACGTTGTTGTTCAACAAACAATTGTTGGCCCTGTTGCAGCCCGGAGAATTTTATCTAGAACAGATTCACCGGGAAAGCCGTCGTTTCCTTAAAGAAACTCCTTTTAATATGGTTGTGTTGGTTCACTCCTTCTAAAGATAGATTATATGCTCCAATTCGTCACGCGTCACAAGTTTCCACTGACCCAGTTATGAAATTAATATTACTTAGAACAAATGTAAATTATTTTCCTATGGCTTGTTTTGGTAATTATAAAAGTAATTCTTAGGTTCTTAGTTTATTAGATGGACGCGATAGTTGTCAATGAGACAAAGCGAATAACTAATTTCCTCAATTCGGTTAAAACCTCGAGCGCGTGATGTGAATACGACATCTGTTTTTCAATCACTTTTCTTTTGAATTCGATTCACCCCGGTAAGCTTTAAGACTGGGAATGATGAAAACTTTTCCAGGTGAATACTCCAAATAATAATTATATTTTTCCCCTTTAAGATCTTAGTTCTGATTAAATCTTTCATGGCTGCACGAGGAGGCAGCGCTATTTAGGAAGTCGTCGGTTTCCTTCTTTTTCTCTTCTTTCAAATAGTGCAGCGTTCACTTCGCCGTAACGTAACTACGCAATAACCTTGCCAACCAAGAAGCCATACTTTCAGAGTGCTACCATACAACTGATCTTGTCACAAGGAAGCTACTTTAAGGACAATCAGAAATTTTTAAGACGCAATAATTACAATATCTGTGAAGAAAACTGTTCCTCGTACTTCAATTTACTGAAATTACTTATCATTAAACATAAATAACGGAAAGGCTAAATATTGTAATATATTTTTTAAAAATTGGAGAAATTTTTTGATTTTAAATATATTTCACTTTACTGAAATTACTTATTATTAAACATATTTAACGGAAAATTAAAAATATTAATATATATTTTTTAATAAAATGGTGAAATTTTTTGATTTTAAATATACTTCACTTTACTGAAATTACTTATTATTAAAAAAATTTAACGGAAAGGTTAAAAATAGTAATATATATTTTTTAAAAAAATTGTGAAATTTTTTGATATTTAATATATTTCACTTTACTGAAATTACTTATTATTAAACATATTTAACGGAAAATTAAAAATATTAATATATATTTTTTTAAAAAAATGGTGAAATTTTTTGATTTTAAATATGTTTCACTTTACTGAAATTACTTATCATTAAAAAATTTAACGGAAAGGTTAAAAATAGTAATATATGTTTTTTTAAAAAAGGTGAAATTTTTTTATTTTAAATATATTTCACTTTACTGAAAATACTTATTATTAAACATAGTTAACGGAAAGTTTAAAAATAGTAATATATATATATATATTAAATTGGAGAAATTTTTTGATTTTAAATATATTTCACTTTACTGAAATTACTTATTATTAAACATATTTAACGGAAAATTAAAAATTGTAATATATAAATTTTTTAAAAAATTGGTGAAATTTTTTAATTTAAAATATTCTTCACTTTACTGAAATTACTTATCATTAAACACATTTAACGGAAAGGTTAAAAATTGTAATATATATATTTTTTAAAATATGAGAAATTTTTTGATTTTAAATATACTTCACTTTACTGAAATTCCTTGTCATTAAACATATTTAACGGAAAATTAAAAATTGGAATATATATATTTTTTTAAAAATTAGTGAAATTTTTTGATTTTAAATATGCTTCACTTTACTGAAATTACTTATCATTAAACATATTTAACGAAAAGGTTAAAAATTGTAATATATAAGTTTTTTTTAAATGAGAGAATTTTTTTAAATTTAAAAATATGTTATCTTAAGATCGTTTCATTTTTGAATCGGGAATATGTTGTACTCAAAAAATTGGTTTCCATAAATAAAATCCACAAGAAATTCAGGTTACGACTACACGTGGATTTTGACAAAGTATTTGAAACGCTATGTCACTTTCAAAATGTTTTTAAAAAAATACAATGTGGTCCAATTCGATTTATAAGGGGGGGGGGTGATAATTTACAGTCTCATTGATAGGGGGGGGGTTGATAATTTACAGTCGCATTGAGAAAATTGTTGTTATGACGTGGATGTACAAAAATTGTTGTGAATACGTATCGTAGAAAGTAATGCCGTTAAAGGAAAGGTGCCTATAAATTTTAAGCATCAAAATTTGCATTTACCAAAAATTATTTGGCACCAGATATACTTTTCACCATTTCCGAAATCATGTAGAATGTTTGGTTCAACATTTCACGTCCATAATGGTAGCTAAATTAAATGGCTTATTGAGCTTCCACCCCCTAAACGGTAAGGATTTCCCGGTTTTATTATTGAATCATTCTGCCGTTGTTATCGGCGGAAGCTTCGTGAGTTTCCAAGTCTAGAGACGTCTTGTTATTAATATATATGAGTCTACTTTTCTGAATCATCTGAGAACACAATAAAGCGTCAAATCCTCAGGATTTAGGTTTATGTAACTTAGATACTGATAAACGAGATGTAGTTGTGTAACAGAATACGAGTTAGTTATACTCGAGACTAGAACGGATATAGGAACTATTTTAATTTAACAAACATTTTATTTATTTGTACTCATATCGACGTCTATACACGTGACTGGCCTTGCCCGTAACGAATGTAGGTATGCAGATTAGATACCAAGCTGGTCACCATGGAAAAAGTACAAGTGGAAAAATACGTACTAAACGAACAAATTTCAAAAATTACGCATTTTCTCTAGGATGAACTAAAATGTTGGTACTGTATATGAGCTCCGAACGACGTTAACGACACAACTGTCTGGAATTTATTGTGTTACACATGGCTGAAGACTACATTAATTATATGTGCGGTTATATTAAATATTCTAATAATTACAAATCGTGTGATTTAATCAAAATCTCTGTTGAACGTGTTTTATTTCTACGAAATATTCGCTATTATTTTAATGTTACTGCAGTACTCAAGAGGTACTGATGGAACACGGTAGTACAAAAGTATCAAACCACAAAGGAAATTAAGAATACGTTGAAGAATAATAAGCCCCTTTTTCTACCCACATCCTTTTCCTATTGACCACGAAACGGGAAATTATAAAATATCTCAAAAATTCATGTTAACCTGTATATTAGACATCAAGACCTCTCATTTTGTATAATCGTACTGCTAACTAAAATAAGCCATTCCATTAAGCTGTGAAATCGGGGATCAGTGAAAATGGTCGATCAAAACGAGATCAATTCTGGACTTATTGCCACATATTTTATTGACGGATTTTTCCTCTCTGCTCCTTAAATTATCATTTAAATTGACCGCCTTAGTCTATACCAATAAAATTGTCATTCTCTTTGCCATTTAAGATCTCGCTGTTTCCAGTTCATATGATGTCTCTGACGATCATAATTCTCACATTAATAAAATGTATCTCAAATTTTTCCATAAGCTAATTCATCTGTGTGCCTTTACGTACACATGAAAAATCACTTTTATTTCCTCCAATTTATTTTCTCACGGTTACCCACTTTATTAAATTATTGCATTCCATTCTTTGCTAATTAAAGGGAACTGTAAATCATCTGTTTCCATAAAGTGTTATAGATTGATAGTCAGGAGTGTTACTGTGAAGAATTGCACCAGAGTTTTCGCCATTGTTTTTACGTCCTTGTATACGATTTCTTGAGTCTCTATGTGCAGTTTCTGAACAGCTCGGTTCCAGACAATTAATATCTAAATGCGGTCCAATGATGTCTACATATTTAACGTTATATATTTTTGTCATTGTTTCCCCCCCCCCCCCTTGATTCTCAATGTCGAAACTTTCTGGGTGTGGGAGGATTTTGCTCCGTAGAGTTCCCGCACCAGAGCAGTCAAAGAAAAAATAAGAAGATAATCACTAGCTGTTTTAAAGTACAAAGGCTATCGGTTTGACCACAAATCCATTCTCTGTTATAAGCCTTAGACGAAACTGGGTGGCATTGAATTACGTAATGCGGAAACGGCGTCACTTTGCTCTTTCTTCCCTTGCCGTAATCCAATGAAAACTCCAGTAGACGTAAACATTTTCGTTCTGTTGTGTGAGTACTTTTAATTAAGATTATAAAAGAGCGTTATTAGCAGTTTAATAGAGCATGACTTTCCGTGATAAATTTTATCGATTCGGGAAAGGAAAATACGTAAGATTAACTATGGACTAGAAGATAACAAATAATGTATAAATTACCTAGTGTACATCAACTGATTGAGTGTCAATGAAACTTATTTGTTTTCCTATCTGATGAGAATGTAAGCTAAATTTGTATTGGCGATTAAATTTAAGCATTTTAAACGATGTTTCATTACAATAAATCTTGTACCTTTTCGTGTTAATTCTCTCAAACCCCGCGATCGTATTATTTTTATATAATGTAAAATAATATACAATAAAAAGCACTTTACAATCGATAATTCAACTCTGTATATCGATATTTGCCACATTGCAGTTCAATTAACCCTAAAAAACGTATTTTGAAGAATTTATTTTCATATTTATCATTCGTCTACTTCAATTGAACACAACTATTTTAAACGAAAAATAAAAATTATTGTTCCACTTGGAGGGTAGTACCTTCGGATAGATGGCGGGTTGTTTTTTGAAACGTGGTCCAAAGTACCAGCCCAATAAATCTCAAGTTAGAGAATGCTACGTTGTTAAGTTTTTTATTGACAGCCGCCAGTAGTGAACGCTCTCAGTGAAATTGTAAACATGGGAGAAAAAATGGTCATCGTTATGTGATACAATATTTTCATCTGAAATTCATCAGTCCAACCAATATCAAAGTCGAGCTAGATTCGACTCTGGGTCCATCACTTCGGAACTGAGGCGAGGGAACAGTCAAAACAATGGGCTGAGTGGAAAATCGGATAAGAAAAGACAACGACAGTTCCATCAGTTTTTCGGAATGCGGGTGGAGTAATTTTCATTAAATAACTTCAAGAAGGAAAAAACAATCAACGGCAAGTATTCAGCGTTGGAGTGGTATAAACAAGAAAAACGACCGTAATTGATTAAAAAGAAAGTGTTGTTTCATCACGAAAGTGCACCAGTTGACACATCCATTACCGCGATTGCCAAAATCAATGAGTTAAAGATCGAATTACTTCCTCACGCACCCTTCGGCCAGATTTAGCTCCGTCGGATTATTTTCTCTGTCCAAACTTGAAAAAAAATTTGCTCGGTGGTAAAAGATTTGCCAAGAATGAAGTTGTGGAGTTTGCGGTTCATGACTACCATTTTGAGGAGCTCGAAGTTTCTTACTTTCAACAGGGTATGGAAGCTGTTGAACATGGCTGTTAAAAATATATCGAGCTGAATGGAGACTACGTTGAGACATAATGATATTTTTTCCCACGATTTTAATGTTTTCTGTAGGTACCCCCGTACTATGTGAGGCGTCTAACGGTATTATAGATTTTATGATCGATCTTTTTTACTTAGCCTACGGTTTTCTAATTAGTTCCTTCTATGACGTAACCAAGGTTGCTCTAAATCAAGGCTTACGAATACAGAAAAGAAGGTTTCCTCTTATGTAACTAGTGTATTGTTTCGAGTGGTTCACATATGACATAATGTTTATAATCAAAATAACATGAAAAATATCATCGGAACCATATATCCTGAATTCATGGATTAAACGCCTTTCACTTCATACAGAAACTAATCTGGTGATATTATGTTTAGAAAATTTCAATAACCATTCTCCCACAGTCGTTACGTATGTAAATATGTGTACATGATTAAACGATGTATTCTTAATTAAATGTAATACAATTTTCATGTTGTATGATTTTTTTTTCACCTGCGACGAATACTTATAGTAATAATAATAATTTAATTTTGGCTATATATTTTTCTCTAATTATGTTAAATGACAGATGTGGCTGCCAGATTTCACGTCAACAACTAACACGCCGCAAAACACCCTGTAATTTGTTTTAACAACTTATATTGGCATACTTGTTTTGATGCGGCAATGCAATATTTGAAATGTTTTAAACAATCATTTTATCAAATTAATATATTACAGTAACAAATTAATTACCGTTACTCGGGTAAATCTAAAAACCGTAACGATATACAACTTACAAAGAACGAATACCCAAATAGCAAACAAAGAAGCAGCATGTGAATTTAACTCGTAATTTATTAATGTTTCTCGTGATATGAAAGAGAAATCATGTACACAGAAACGTAATACGTGCAACTTTTGTGAACTACTACGTGAATCCAGAACACCGGTTATTAAGTCTTTATTTCTACTCCCGACCAACAAAAATGAGATTATTAACATAATAAAAAACATCAAATGCATGTGACATGGAGTCAGCAGTAAACTTGTTAAACACTGCTGTCACGAAATCTCAATTCCATTGCAGTTCATATTTAACTTGTACTTTTCGTCTGGTATATTTCCGGATGCTCTAAAAGACGTGAAAGTTATACCGGTGTACAAAAAGGGTTCTACAACAGACGCCTCCAATTGTCGCCCTATTTCGCTCTTACCAACATTCTCCAAAATTCTCGAGAAAGCAGAACACACGAGAATTGAAACTTTTCTCACAAAATTTAAAATTATTTCCACATCACAACATGGTTTCGTTAGAGGTAAATCCACCAACACGGCCTCGAACGATTTCGTTCAAAGTATTAGTGACGCACTCGACGAAAGACTTCAAGTGGCTGGAACTTTGGCTGACCTTTCCAAAGCATTTGATTCAATAGAACATGAAATTTTACTCCGAAAATTATATTTCTATGGAATCAGAGGAGTTCCCCTTTCTTTATTGCGATTTTACTTGCAAAACAGGCGCCAAAAAGTTGCGATTGTAAACTCTGATGTAAATGAGCATCTGTCCAGATGGGAAACAATTACCCGCGGTGTCCCTCAGGGCTCAATTTTGCGACCCTTACTTTTCGTCATTTACATTAAAGATCTACCGTATTATTTAGATCCCTTACAATCAGTCCTTTACGCTGACGACACAAATTTGGTAATCACGGACAGCGACTCGGAAACGTTGCGTGAGAAAGTAGAGGTTGCGATGAGCCGTTTCAATCTCTGCTTCACTGCAAACAAATTCTCTCTTAATCTACAGAAAACTAAAATCTTTACCTTCACTTCGAACAAAAACAATTTAATTTCTAATTCGGAGAACATTTCGGACGCACCTTGGTCTGTTGATTGACAATAAATTGAAATGGAATCACCACATAAATAAACTCTCGGGAAAACTTAGCAAAATTGGCTTCACATTGAGAGTTTACAATTTAAAATGGTATATCATGCATATCTTCATTCTGTCATGTCTTAAGCCATAGCAAACTGAAGTCGTTCACGTCAGGCGTCGCAAATTTTTAAACTTCCAAAGAGGGCCGTACGAACCTTATCAGGTGCGGATTGCAATGACACTTGCAAACCTTTGTTTCGGAATCTTGGGATTTTAACATTGCCTTGTACGAATATTCTAGAAATTTTAAAGTTTGTGTGGAGAAACTTCAATTTATATGCCCTAAACGGAGCAAATCATTTATACAACACTAGAAATCGCTCTGAACAGCGCAAAGAAAAACATCGCCTAAGCCTTTTTGAATCAAGCATTCGTTATTTCGGGATAAATCTATTCAATAGTCTTCCGGAAGAAATAAAAACTTTACGTATACAAAATTTATTTATAAAGAGTTGTAAATCTCTGTTAATTAATGGAGCATATTACTCGCTGAAAGAGTTCGTAGAAAGGAAGGACAGATTAGATCTTCTTTAATAAAATAGTTTACTGGTATCCTATCAAGTTACGCTATTATTTTACAGTGATAATATTCTAGAATTTAACTGCTGACTTATTCTTTTTTTCATGTTCGACGGGAATCGATGTAAGATTTTCTACTCGAAACTCCGTCGAATGGAAATTGAAGGTGAATTAAAACACTTATCATTTCTTTAATCACTGTTATATTAATATCTTTAACGTAGTTTTAAATAATATATTTTCTTGTAAAGTAGAATGTTTGTTTTTTTAAGTTTGAATTTGTAATAATTATTCTTTTCATGTAATCTTATATTATGACGTATCCTATTTCCTCACCGATGACTAATGGAATGAATAATAAATCTAAATCACACTGTGACATAATAAAGTCTGGGGGTTTTACTAGCAGCATTCTAAGATTGAATTTTGTAGTATAACATAATATGTATAGACAAGCATAACACTTGGGAAAGAAAGCAAAGATCTTGGCTATATGGGAATACGTACTGTTCAACGTTTGCGAAACAGTAAAGAAAACAGTGAATTTTTTGTTGCAGCAAGAGATCCGTGGATGCGTCGTCATTGGATGTATTACGTCAGCTTTGCGTATTTATTGATGATGGTGCTTCAGTCGCGACGAATGACTCAGGTGCTCCAGAATTACACAACTAGTACTTCAACTTAGTTTTCCAAGCCAGCACGTAGACTGATGATAATTAATGGTAGTACTGTCCATGAACTACTGGAAAGCGTGAATAGGGGTTAGAACCAGTCTACGTCATTGTGATCTACAATTTCCAAGACTGCACGACATATTGCGCCTTTGGGCCTCGAACCCTATCATCACAAAAGCGTCATTATTCCACAAATATCACGAGACCACAAACATCCATCCTTCTGGGAATCTCCAAATATATATTTTATCCAGAGCTCCCAATGAAGACTGATTTCGTACGTAGCTTGCCCCAAATTAGTGTGAAATGGTGGCGTGACGTGAGCGATATCACAATGCTGTGTGAAATACCCGCATGCTGCTGCTTTGTACGCAGTTCTAATGGAATCCTGTAACCAACGGGGCCTGGAAATTCGGTGGATTTACAACAATCTTGTGTAACTTCTCACATCCAGTAACTTACACTGATTGAATACAATTTATCGGGTAACAGTTACCAAATCAGATGAATCTATTCTGGAATTGTATAATGAGTTCTCGTTTTTCACTCGGGTGCCAACAGCGATTAAGCCGCGACGTTTCGACGACCGAAAGCCCTGTCGTCATCTTCATCATCGTCATCGATCGTCGCCTAGAATACACGGTGAAAATCTTCGATCTTTGAATATTCTGGAATTAGTTGGGTTGTGTCTGGCAAGATGCCTGAGAAAGGAAGCCACGTGTCTTTATAGGCCATGAACCTTTGCCTTACATTCCTTCATTAAACGATGGAGATAGCTTTCGTTGACCCACAGAATACTGTCATATTTAGTCGCTGTATAAAACTGGAACTCGCAATGGGCACTATTGACGTACTAATTCCTTATCAGGCAACCTACAATGAATGAGTTTCCTCTTTAAAAATTTCATATTAATTCGGTTTACTTGAGAATAGAGGGGCAATGAAGTTGGGAGCTCAAGAACATGTTTTTTATGTCCAACGAAGAAAAGTATTGAATGATTTTGGGGAGAAACAAAGATAGTGTTTTATGTATAGGTGGAGTTGCTGCTGGACGATTATTTTGAAAGATAGTCGAACTTTTTTTCGTTCACGTTCGTTGAGGAGGCTGTTACGGCTGACTCCACGAGCAAAGCTAATTGTTTTCTGGAACTTTTCGTCGTGTGGAACGGAGCAGCAATAACTAACTCTGTACCAGAAGTTGTTGTAAAATTGCAGGAGCCGCAAGTAACTGTCTTGTGGATAGAGCAGTGGAATTGTAATCTTGGAGGCGCCACGAGCAGTTCTGTCACAGTGAAGCACCAGTCAGATGGAATTAACATAATTGTTGTTTGACTGTGGGCTGTTGAAGTCGGCTGGAGCGAGACTGTGTGTGTGAAATTTTGTGTATATAATGGTTCTAATTCAGTATCGACACCACAATCATGAGAAAAATAGATCATTAAAAAATTAATGAGCATAAATACCAATATGGGCATACTGTAATTAAATTTAACTATCAAACAAAATTTGCGATATATTATATGTACATTACAAACCGTATTTTGGGTTTTCCAAAGTCATTCAGCAATGGTGAAATGATTTGTATATCCCGAAGTCGAGAATATCATATGTGCCTTAAAATTTTTTAAATTATTATTATTAGACGAAATAACGGTAAGGAATATGAATACTATATTTTAATATATATTTCTACTACAATATTTAACAATTATTTTGATACTATAATGCAGCACTGCACGCTGCTTAATTGCAGTATGGTATCTGCTGCATTTATCGCAGTTACGTAAGAAATTTACTTCACTGCTCGTATATCTTCTTTTTGTGTATGCGAGGAAAATACAACTGCTCAATTCCCGAATGAATATCTACATCAAAACACGTGTCACTTTATCTTACTTTCAATATAAGCCTCATTGTAACCGATTTAAAAGTGCAAATTCTGGATCATTTTTCTGGTACTCCAGCAAGACTCTTTACACGTCCTACATATAATACTATAATACAGTAAAAAATTATAGCTGAATCTAAATCTAGAAATTGAGTTTATATAAAATAATTCATTTCCATGATTTCTACTTTAAATGGTTAAATAATTTTCAACTTTTTACTCAAATAAATAAAGATAATATTTATAAAAAGTGCAGTGCTTGATGGTTGGTGAGCGTAGCTGATTATCTGACGAGTCTGTCGCCAACTTGTAGATTTAGGAAATAAAATATCTGGATGAATAGTACGGATCCGGTTCTCATGGTCTCGTAATAGGTAAACCGTCCTCCAAAAGTCAAGGTCCTGGGTTAAAACAGGCCGGGTTAAGTGTTCAGTCCGTGTGGGGGAAAATCTGGAAGACTTCTCATCGTAACGGGCGTAAAGCCAAAGCTCTCCTCAGATTTACGGCATCTTTGGGCATAAAAAGCAACTTTATACTCTTGTACTCCAGATGGGCAATATCACCAGGAGTGGTTGCAGAAGCTCGGTTCGGCGTTTACCATGATAAGAGACTAGCCGAGAGCGCGGCGTATTTTATTAGAAAAATGGGAAACTCACTTCATGCCAATTTACTTCAAGTCCAACTGTCTTAGAATTCAATGGTGATTCAGTCTTGAATGCGAGTCATTAGTCGCGACGAATAGCTTTCATTTTAGTAAAGTGTATTCTGAGATTTATATTAAAATAACCGTGCCTAATTATGTAATTCGCTCGTCTTTCTTTGGCTTTGGCCTGACCACATGAGGCAGAAAAACCGGTCTTCCCTGAGTTTATGTAACAAGCCAACCTCGTGAGTTAGCAAGGTCAGCCTAACAAGAATTCGTTTCTAGAGAAGTTAGCTCCGAGGGCTAATTTTGCTTCAATAGTGAAGTTTCATTGGAAACCATGAGAGTACTAAAACTATTTATTAATCATCGTAATCTCTGCTGTAGATAATGGACAAAACCTTGCGTATTTGCGTCTCACGTTTAATTTTTTTTTTGCCCTTCGTGCACCTCATGTCCTTTTTTTTTATACCTATGCCATATTACTACAGTACTTACATTTTTAACAAAATTATCAATTTTAGTGAAATGCTAGCCACGAAATGTATGACACTCTTTGAATTATTATAAAATATCGTTGTTAATATCTAAGGATCATTTAAATTCCTTCTACAGAGTCTACTCGCATGATTAAGTTGGCATACAAATTTTAATGCAATTCTTCCAGAAAATCGGAATAATGTGTCCCCGTGCCACTATGCGGTATGCGAAATAGTATGTGCTTAGATGGAAGGTTAAATGATAGTGATTTTGCACTTATTAATAATGTCGTTCTGTCTTTGAAGTGTATGAGGAGTAGAAATGGAAGTTTAAATTGCAGAATGAGGTCTGGAAACTATAAATGTAAGTTGGAACTACGTTTCAGACGTTATATACTTAAACAGGACTTAACATTTTCCTTAAATAAATGTAATTTGGAAATTATTTCGGTTTCAAACCTACCTAAAGTTTTGTAGAATACCTTCAATACAACAGTACATTTTAGCTGAATCATAATTTTATAAAACTTTCATCTCTTCTGGATATTTTCCCTGGTATCTGTAACGATCGAATTAATTGATTCAAAAAATCGCAGAAAGGTACCAAGCAAGACCACCACAAAATTGTCTCGTAATTTCTTGCCTCATTTGAACTTTATTGTTGACGTATTATCGTTAAATGACGGAACGATAACAATTACGGTACTGTTTATAAGGAATTAATCTTTAGCATTGGACACAAATCCCTTGTTGCGACAGAGTGAAGAAAAATACAACGTTAAAGACTGTTGATATGTGCGTTAATCGTAATCAGGAATGATAAAAAAAATCTTTATCTATCGACCCTGAAATGTATGTTTAAAACGTTACCGTATGATACGTGATACGAGAAACGTCTAAAAATACGTCTCATAGTAATTTGTCATTCACAGTTAATCACGGGTTAAATTGTATCAGATATTTTTAATATCATGACAATTAACAATAATAATAATATCACGGGACTACAACTATTTGATTAGAAAGATTATCTAGCTTTCCTTCGTTTATAAAATCCTTACCACGGAACTAGTTCAGTTTATCAGACAGATAAATGAACAAACCACACCTTAAAGTACAATTATATTACTTAACCAGCTGGGTGCCCGGCGGACATGGTAATTATTTATATAAGCCCGGAAAAGTATTTAATCGTAATTTAACCGGAATCGAGAGCGTCACATTTTTGAAAATTAAACATTTTATATTATCTTAATCGAGTCAATAAATCGTGGGAGATTAAAAAATACTCCCGTTAACGTAGTAGAGTTCAAATTACTTCCGGTACGGTGAGAGAGTCATCAATACACAAAGCACATTTAGAGATAATAATCACGGTACCTTCAGACAATGTAAAATATTACTAGTATCCTAAGAGAGTTAAAAAATCTCCCGGTACCCTAAAAGAGTCAAAAAAAAGTTTCTGGCTCCTTAAAAGTTTCAAAAATACTCTCGGTACCTTAATTACCATATTTAACAAATGTATTGAAACTGGAATATTTTCCGATGCCCTCAAAATTGCGAAGAAAAGTTCCGACGTATCAAATTATAGACCCATTTCTCTGCTTCCTATTTTTTCCAAAATTTGTTGAAAAACTAATTCACATCAAATTACATAATTTCTTGAGCAAATATAATATTATAAGTTCCTCCCAGCATGGCTTCCTTAAAGAAAAATCCACAAATAGTGCAATGGACGACTTCATTCAATATTTATTGGATGAGTGATTGAAGGTAGCTGGAATATTTGCTGATCTGTCTAAGGCATTCGTCACGGTTGATAATGAAATTTTACGAAGAGAGTTAGAATATTATGGAGACGGGGAAACGCCTTACTTCTCCTAAAATCATATCTAAATAATCGTAAACAAAAGGTAGCGGTCGAAATTAAAGATGGGCATATTTACTTATCTGGTTGGGAATTAATTACTTGCGGTGTTCCTCAAGGTTCGATTCTTGAGCCTTTACTTTTAATTATTTATATTAATGATCTTCCAGGATTCGTACATCATCTTAAATCAATTCTCTACGCGGATGATACAAATATAGTGATTGCAGATAAAAATGTTGATAATATTGTTAGAAAAGTGAACATCACTCTGGGGAAACTAAATGTGTGGTTTAATGTCAATATATTATCAGTTAAATGTAGATAAAAGCAAGTTCGTCGAGTTCACAACGGATGGTAGTGACAACCTTCTAGAGAAGTTCTCGGCTGAGGTCTTCAGATTGATAGTAATTGAAAGTTGACTCACCACATAGATCTTGTTGGGAAACTCAGTTCGGCTTGTTATTGTCTCAAAACCTTAATGCAATGTATTGACATCAACACGACGAAAATGGTGTCCTTTGCGTATTTTCATTCCCCCATGTGTCAAGGCAATGAAAATTGGGACAATTGCTCCAGGAGCTTTGAAATATTCAAGTTGCAAAAGCGTGCCATCTGAAAACTTTCTAATACGGATAGTAAATCCAGTTGTAAACCGTTATTCAAAAGTCTGCGAATATTAACTCTTCCCAGCGTGTTTATTTACGAAATTTTAAAGTTTGTTAAGCGGAACATGAATCTTTTTCGCGAGTCTCACGTTTATGAGACTAAAAATCGCTCAGGTCTAAGATCTTTGCTCTCTACCAGAGAAGTATTCACCATTCAGGGATAGTTTTATACAATAGTCTTCCTCCAGATGTTAAGAACAATAATAACTACAACAGTTTAGGGATTCTACTGAAAGGCGCCTGTGTTTTACTCAGTACAGGAGTTTCTTGATCGTTCCCCTAGAAATTATTTTTTTTAAAAAAAACCTGCAAAATTGCTCAATGTGTTGCTAATAATAACTACTTATTTCATAACTTGCTTATTCTCATTTGGTCTTTTCTGCTCTTTTGTTGCATGTACGAGGGCCTGGAGTTTGCAGATTCCTCGTCGCTCTGTTTCGTGACGTGGCTTGTCCGTCGTTTGTGTTTCCTCCTAGTGTGCGTGTATCAAGTTTTCTCTTTATTCTTGTGTGATGTGTAATTCTATATTTTATTATAGTTAATTCTCGAATCATTAATTATTTAATAGTTCGTATTAAATTTTTTATTAGAACTGTAAATATTATTTTATACCCTTAGTATAGTAAAGAATTATTCTTTTTGGTATTATTAATATATTTTTATTATGTTAGACGGGGAAATTTGTGTTCCAGAATTTTAGTATTTTTATGTTATATTCTAATTATTTATAATTGTAGCATCCAATTATTATATTGTAATTTTATGTATTGACGTATCCTATTTCATCATACGAGGGATAATGGAATAAAATAAATCAAATCAAATCACTTTAAATAAAAAAAATAGCCTGGTACCTTACGAGAATGAGAAAATAGTCTCGGTACCCTAACAGTCAAAAATACTCCGAGTATCATTAGAGATTCCAAATTACATTCGGTATCTTACGAAAGAGTGAAATAATACCGGTAGCATAAGTGAATCAAATTTATTTCCGGTACCTTAAGGTACACTTAAAAGAGTAAAAAAATATTCCTTCTGCCTTACGAGATTCAAAAATATTCTGGGTATTCTAAGAGAAAGTGAAAATTACTTCCGGTACCTTTAGACACTCAAAAATACCCTCGGTATCCTAAAATAGTCAAAACTATTCTCGGTACCTTAAGATTGGTTAAAATAATATTTGTGTGTTTGTTCCTCGATCGTAAGCAATATGTGCACAAAATATGGTAGAAATTTCTCCACTTGTTTAAATTTGTATGTGTAGCATACAACTATACATACATACACACAAACAACACAATCTCTTTATGAGAAGATTATAATGCGATAATTGCATGCGACTGAGGCTCCACTTGGAAGTCACACTAAATTTTTGAGACAATTTTATTTATTCGAATATCTGTTTGCAAAGTGTTAGCTTTTTTATGTGGACCTCAGCGCGGCCATCTCTGCGATACATTATCTCGTCTTCCGGAAGGGAGTGTTCTCAATTTTAAAGTCATTGTTTGGGAGACAGCTGTGACGCACGGGGACTCAAACAATATTTGAACAATTAGGAACCAAGATCACATATTTCAATTGTTGTGTGACTGAGTGAACAATGTGATTATGTTCATTATACGAAAATTTTCTACATATTCCCGATATAGAGGAATTTCTACCAGGAAAGTTACAAAAGTCAGTGTACAGACCCAGTTTTGAACACAACTCTGTCTATTACTTCATGACTGGCGTCCTTGTAAATTTAAAGAATAAAGTGATAATATATTGGTGAAAGAAAATTAGTGTTCTGATTATTCTCCGCAAAATAAAAATGGGAAGTTTTCTCATCATAACATTTTTATTCAGTGCAATGATACGTGAAAATACACTATTATTCAGGGTTTTTTTTCTAAAAGATTATTACAAATTATTATTAAATATTACTAACTTTATTATTATTTAAAATGAACAAAATATCTTTTAGATGATTTCATGTACAGAAATACGTTCACTTTAAAAGGGATTCGTGGACAAGTCGCCTTTTGTTTGGTTGCAGACTGACAGATTGTAACGTCATAAGACTGGCTGACTCATTATCAGCCTCATGAGTCAGTGACTCTTTTCCTGAAAGAAGTCTATATCTTCCACATATCGTTTTTTGTTTCAACTGTGATAAGATTTTTGGAATTATTCTGTTTCATTTCAATGCACAGTTTACGTTAATGTCACTTCCGATAGTTTGTCCACTGCCCGGTTTCGAACCCGACTGTTCAATGAATTTTTAAAATGGAAAACAATTACTCACAAAGCTATAAATACTGCCTGCGAATTCAGCCACAGTTTGTTACATGTTTAAATGTTAACTTTGAAAATTTAATAGACCAATTTAAAACATTTGTATATTACAAATCATTAAATACCCACTGATAAAATTATGATTGTGGGAAAGGTATTGACGAAGGTATCTCTATACGGTCAAAGCGTATGTGGAAACGAAGTTTCTAGACACGCGTCAGACGAATCCGTTACGTCATCACCGCACTGAGACATCACAGAGATACGTGGGTAGTCACAGAAGTACCTGACTCAACAAAGAAAACATAAAAAAGGCGTAGAAAAATATATTTATTTCTCTGCTTAGTCCTCCTTTTAACTCGATACATTTTTTCCAGCTTCGATACCCTGTTTAAATTACATCGAGTTCCTCATAATAGTTGCCATGAACCGCATCATTGTTGGTAAATTCCATAACACTCAGCCATTTTTTCAAGTTTTCGACAGAGAAAATAATCTTACAGACCTAAATCTGGCGAACAGGGTACCTGAGCGAGAAATTCAAACTTTAACTCATTGATTTTGGCCACCACGATAATGGATGTGTCAACTGGTGCATCGTCGTGATGAAATAACGCTTTCGTTTCCACCAAATGCGGCCGATTTATTTTCTTGATTTCATCACTTAATCGCTGCAAAAATTTCGCAAAATACTTGCCGTTGATTGTTTTTCCTTTTTGATGATATTTAATGAAAACTATTCCCCGCGCATCCCAAAATATTGACGCCATGTTCTTGACAGCAGATGGGACTGTCTTTGCCTTCGTTGGAGCTGATTCTCCACTTTCGGTCCATTGTTTTGACTTTTATTTCGTTTCAGATCTGAAGTGATGAACCCAGAGTAGAATCTAGCTCGAGGTTGATATTGGTTGGACTGTGGCATTTCAGATGAAAGTATTGTATCACACAACCATGACCAATTTTTTCCTTGTTTACAAATTCACTGAGAGCGCTCACTATAGATGACCATCAAACTAAAAAAAAATGTAGCATATTCAAGCTTCAAACTCAAGCGTTCTAAGATCAAATCTGGCACTTCTGAGACTTCCTTCGCATGCTCGCCGAAAACAGACGTCTACTAATGGAGGACAAGTGTATGCCACTGTGATAAAAAAATAAGGTGAAATAGTCATTTAAAACTCCCAGGTATTAGGAAGGCAGGTAATTTTTTTTTCCTAGGTTGGTAGGACTGTCTATAATATTTGCCAAACGTCTGTTTGTTAAAAGGTTTAATTATCTCAGAGTTACACGTGTTTTTGTTAATAACCAATAGTGAATTTTTCGATTTGCTATGGGTGATTTTGTTGAGCAAAGAAATTGCGTCAAATTTTGTTTGCGGAACGAATATTCTTGTGCGGAGACGTTGAAAATGTTGCGGAAGGTGATCAAACTATGGCACAAAAAAACGTTTATAAGTGGTACATCGAGTTCAAAGAGGGCCGAGAACGCGTTGAAGACGAACCGCGCTCTGGACGACCATCAACGTCTACCGACGAGGGCCACGTCCAAGAAATCAAATATTTGGTGCTTGAAAATCGTCGATGGACAATTAGAGATCTCGCTGATAGTGTTGGAATATCATTTGGCTTTGCCCAAACCATTTTGTTTAATGTTTTGTGTCTAAAACGCGTCAAGTCTCGATTGGTGCCAAAAGCGCTCAATTTTTTGGAAAAAAAAGCGTCGCGTTGATGTGTGTGAAACTTTGCTGTCTTACTATCAGGACCACTTGAAATGCATCATTACTGGAGACGAGACTTGGATTTACGTATACGACCCTGAAACCACCGACCAATCCAGCGAATATCGTGCAAAAGGTGAAGCAAGACCGAAAATCAAGATCATGTTGACAGTTTTCTTTGATTATCGTGGTGTGGTGCACTATGAATTTCTTCCATTGGGCCAAACTGTCAACAAAGAATATTATTTGAGTGTTATGCGTCGTTTGCTTGAAGCCATTCGTCTGAAACGGGCGGAATTATGGGCGAACAACTCTTGGTTCCTTCAACACGATAATGCACCATGTCATACTGCCATTGGTTCTCGGCAACTTTTTTGCCAAAAACTCGACTCATATCGTTCCGCAACCACCGTATTCGCCTGAAATGGCTCCGTGCGACTTCTGGCTATTCAGCAAACTGAAAAGGCCTATGCGGGGACGCCGTTTTGACACGATTGAGGAGATAAAAACCGAATCGATGAAGGTCTTGAAGGCTATACCGGAAATAGACTATTCTGATTGTTTCGAGGACTGGAAAAAGCGTTGGAAAAAGTTCGTTTTATCGGACGGGGATTACTTTGAAGGGGACGAAATTGATTTGGAGGAATAAATAAAGAATTTATATTTTATAAATAAATTCACCTTACTTTTGTTCACAGTGGTATATCTCTCTTCTTGCAAATAAGCGACATCATCTTCAAAAGTAGTAACGTCGACATATTGCGCGATTACTTTTTATTTTTAAAAAATGATTAGCATATCTGAAGTTTTTGTTTCAACACTCTACGAAAATTGTCTCCACACATAGCAACTCTTGGAAACGTAATTTGTATTTTACATGATTGTGTAGAATTTTAGAATTAAAATCGATACGAGTAACAAAAATAAACACAATACATTGTAATATGATTTTATTTTTAAACAAACCTACGTTGTCACGCTCAGAACACCTGCGACAATGTACATAGGCAACTGTAATTTGTTTTACGTAATAATGATGGTCAAATTCCCAGCACAATGAGAAGCAATTTAAAATAAATAACTTCATACAATTTGATTTAATCCTTTTCATAAGCCCTAATCCCCAAGTAATTGTGACAAGTAATATGGCAGTTTTCCGAAATTCCGCTTCATGTAATAATTTATTTATAATATGAATATCAGCTATTCTTAGCAGTCAAACTCTTTTTAAGGCGGTAATAAAACCACTTGAGGGTGTTGGTACGTAGGTGGCAAATAATTGACCAGAATTCACGAAAAGGAGAAGTATTTTTATTATAGCATTTGTTTCGTAATCGACTGTTAATTATAAATAGGTTTCAGACATTTGATATTCAAGAACGTGGTGTTCATGCTATCGGCATTTCACGCAAAGGCCAGTGGATTCGAATACGGAGGGTAGAATGGATTGCGGGTTAATGGTTTATATATATATATATATATATATATATATATATGTTTATATTGTGGTAAACACTTTTAATTAAATAAACAATGGAAGTAAGTTGAAATTAAACCAAATATTTAAAAGATATCAAAGGTTATTTATTAGATTGATTTTCGTTGAATTTACATTTTATATTTTTAATTAATGCCCTCAGCTTTTATGAGAATCTAAATTTCAGAGCCGCTTATAGGGCCTCTAATAAAGAATGATTTGCAATATTTAACAAGTTACAAAAGAAAAAAAAAGAATTTAAATTTACAATAACAAAATTTTATACCAATAACAAAAACTATAGAAATCTGATAAAGTTTATGAATCTGTTATAGAAATCTAGCGGTAAACGATATTTACGTAAAGGTTTACAGAAGAAAGTTTTTTGTTTTTACATACCATTCATTTAGAGCTGCTCTGGTTTGTGCACACGTGATTATTTAATTTTTTTATAGAACACTAATTTCATTGACAGGCCATAACACTGATTTGATTATCGTCTAACTTTCCAACAATTAGGGCGCCTTCCTACTTTATTGTCATCAGTATGGCCACATTCAGGTTTGCTGTAGAAAATCTTTAATAGAAAAAAGTGCTGAAAATTCAGCACATACTTTGCTGAATTCGACCACCACAGACTCTCGACCAGACTACCATTGTCAGGCCCTTCAAAAAAAACACACACACACGCTCCTGACTGTTGGTGTGAATTCTCTGCTAAAGTTCTTAGCGTCTTATATACCTTTTCGACAATACACCCTAGAAACCATTATAGTCTCTGCATTCTCGCGCCAAACAATGCTGTTCTTTACGATGCTCTCGCCTCAAAGTTAAGCCGCCAATAATTAAAGAAATAATTTATATAAAACATTACATTACACATTTGTAATCTCTACAATATATATATATATATATATATATATATATATATATCTGTGTGTGTTTGAATAAAAGCTTGGTTACTTTCACCAAATGTGGCACGTGCTTACTTTCACGAAGCAAAATAAATCGAAATATCATATCCAATCACATTTACTAGATGCACTACAATAATCATACATTACATTATGCAATAAAATATTCGTAACCGTTCAAAATTAAATAAAGGAAAAGTCCTCATTAGTCATACACTTACACACGACATTATTGTGCTAAATCACTAGTTCAAAGGCTTTTATTTGATTTATATTCTACTAGAATTATGACAATGTAAACGTTTCGCTGATAATAATATATCTTTATTCATGTCGAATACAATTCCTGTAGGGTATTAGGTACAATGGAATCCAATAAGGATATCCTATTAGGAGCTACCTTGAATGCTGACACGTGAACGAGCAAGTGAGCGCAAAATGAATGGAGAGAATACTAACGATTGAAATTAGTTTGAAGGCTTAGGCACCGCAGCAGATTTTAATTAACGTTAAATCTAATAACACTTTGGATGTAGTGATGACTAAGATGCATTCGAGGTCATTTTAATACAAAGCATCTCCTTACGCATCACAATCATTTTCAATCGGAAGCAGTCTATCTACATTTTAATTCTGCTACATTTGTCTTACAGCAATCGGTGAGTCGAGTCAGGATGTAATAAATTCACATTTCGCAATAAATAAATAAATAAATAAAAATAAAGTGTCTGTAGTGACTCTATAAATAAAAATAAAGTGTCTGTAAAAGGTCATTAACTGATTTATTAATTCAAAAACAGACGTAAAATAAAATTTTTCTGTAATTAATGTAATGTGACGATTTATATGTAACTGCGTTTTTTCTAATGAGACGCTTGCAAAGCCGGATAAGAGGTTACTTTGTGGTAGTTGAGTTTAAGAATAATTTTTGGGGGAAGACGGAGTAGTACTCTGAGGTTCAGCTGACCTTGTTGACACAAGTGTCAGAGGTGTCCGGTTCGTTCGAAAAGGGATCCTCGGAGACACCGCGAACAGTTCTCTCTGCTTGACCTTACATGTGCGAAAATACAGTGATTCGCTGTAGGCATCTGACTTCTGTGCCGAGACTTGCGTCGCGGTGCATCGCGAGACGTCGTTGCGACGAATTCCCACAACGCGGAACCAGACACTTGCCACTTAGACAGAATTGGTTGTGTCTGGCTAATATCAAAGTGGTGTTGGTGAACAAGGAACATTGAACGATGAAATAATTGTAAAATCATTAATACACTTGGAAAAATTATGATAAATTATTAAAATACAATACAAAAGTGTTACACATTTGTAATTAATTAAATTTTTAACACCCTTGTCATCATCTGATCGTGGATAGAGGAGAGTAAAATAGAAATTGACAGCCTAATTTTATAAAAAGGAATGCAGTTTGTTTATTAGCAGCAGTTATTCAGCTAACTGTTACTAATTTCACTCAAGAGGCATTTTATACGAAATCTACATACTGTAGGTTTTATTTCATGTAGACCATGTATACCTAAAGTATATTTTGTCTCCCAGGAAATAATTTTTCAAACCCTGCCAGTCGTACCAGACGTCAGTGAGCAACTAGATTTAAAATGCACTGTATTTTCTGGAACGTGGTCGAATTGTATCGCGGTGAAATATTTGCAATTGAAACGCCTATATTGTAATTTCAATAGTAAGAATCGTACCAAGAGAATGGTCACCTAATTGTTTACACTCCTAAATAAATTATCTCGGAATATGATAGCGCTGGTCACTTTTGAGCTGTGATTCCCAAGGTCGTGGGTTAGTTTCTGCTGATTACAGTGGCTTTTCCGGGCCGGTTGGAAAGTAGAACAACTGCACCTTGGATAAGACGACAAAACGGCAAATTCCGTCAGATGAGTTCCGTCCTTGTACCCAAAAAAAAAAAATACTGAGCACCAGAACGTCGACTCCTGGTGTCGCTGAAAAGTTCATCAGCGAATAACAACAGACCCTATTATTTTTTTCAGTGAAATAAAAAAAATATACAAGTTTTAACAATTGCAGACCAGAATGTTAAAATTGAATCTATGCTTCCCAAACCGTCTATTTTAATATAGGTAAATAAAGCAATCTTGAAATCTACGCAGAGGAAACGGTGTAGCTGCGCCCTGCGACAAGCACGACACAGCTACTTTCATTTGGTTCACACGCGAATCGTGTCACGCATAGCTAAAAACTACAAAAGTGCTGACTAAAGGCTGTTTCATTTCCATAGTGAAAAGGCTCAGGACAGAGCTAACGAAGAGAGGTTTCCCGATCACAGTTTAAAACGCATGCTGTAATTAACAACGGAGAACTAAGAAGATTTTTCCTTTCCACGTGTTTTCACTCATCACTATGTATTCTAAATGGCGTATTTGAACACCAGGTTTTCTTAGTCACACGTTGCATACAATACTCGTATACTGGAAGCACAGCGTTCATGTACTTTTATCTATAATGTGAAACTGTAACCAAGTTCAGCCTTTATAATTATAAATGTAATGTTTTTGTATTCATTTTATTTTCATTCAAAATTCTAAGTTTGGGAAATTTGAGTAATGAATAAGACTATATGCCCGTGGCCGGTTTCATCACAACTCAAACATTCCTACGTCCAGTATTTTTCCCGAAGAAATGTATGTTTTTAATTTATTTACAAGCGGCGTCCGATTACATCATGAAAAACAATGCGGAATCTAAATCTTACCTATGAATTAAAATACCAAGTATTTTTTTTTAAAAAACGCAAAATTTTATCCTTCATTTGTTCTCGCAGTATGAAACACTTTATTGATAGTTGTAATTGTAACATTGTTGGAACTATTAAAAAAATTAATATAATGTAAATTTTTAGTATAAACAGTGCTCGTGGTTTCAACCTGACTGGTCGCCTGGACAATATACAATGTTTCGACCTACGCCATCAAGTCAAACCCAAGAACTGTTTATTCTAGAAAATCCTTTATTCTCTATTATAACCTGTGTCGCATCTATGTACATTTTACATAATGGATAATCGGGTAGACGGCTGGACAACAGACGTTCGAGGTGTGGTCCGTGATGCTGCTCCCATGGTAGTATCCGATGTCGAGCCCAGGTGCAGACCACACGCCGTCTACCCTTAAAACTGGTCTCGGCGCTTCTAATCCCACGCATGTGGGGAACAGTCTCGCTGTCTCCAGTAGTCAGGTGTGGTAGATGTACGCGAGAGCAACATCGAACTGTTACTAGTCTCACTTGGGGAAGGAGTCCCCCTAACACTAGTACTCTACGGCGAGGGTGAACGGTGGGTTAACAGTAAATTGAGGTGTCGCCTCCATGAGCTGCTCAAGGTTGGTAGTATCCGAGACGAGACCCAGGGCACACCACAGGGCGTTCACCCCTTAAACTGTCTGCACTGCTTCTAATCCCATGTACGTGGGTAACGGTCTCAGTGGGAAAGGCTGCGATAGCACCCTGGA
Source organism: Zhengitettix transpicula (assembly GCA_037074705.1). Lineage (NCBI taxonomy): Eukaryota > Metazoa > Arthropoda > Insecta > Orthoptera > Tetrigidae > Zhengitettix > Zhengitettix transpicula. The sequence goes on from CM073595.1 coordinate 8,613,026, forward strand.
ACCGTTATTATTCTAGGCAGTGGAAGAAATCCTGCTGACAATAGAACTCTGGTAGAGAGGCCTTTCCGCGGTTGCGGCACGTGGGAGGGCGAGGAGGAAGGGAGGGCGCGTGGTTCTCCTGGGGGTCTTTCTGAGAAGCTACCATTCTGTCCTGCCAGGTGGTGGAGATTGACTCAAGCCGGTCGTCTAGTCTTCTGGGGCGTGGTAGGTGTTGGTGACCCCAGCATCAACCGCACTCCGGGAGGCTAAGGTGTCGGGTGGTGGGAACTTGTCTCCAACTCTCAGTTATCCGATGACGAAACCGCCTGGCCATAATTCTCCTCATAGCAATAGGCTGTTGTTACGTGAGGGAGATAGCCCTAACTTGAGAGCCACTCTGGGAAACTAGAGTGAGTCGACAAGTTTCAATGGTCTTCGGGGAAGTGCATCTCCACCCTGAGCGCTTGTGCTAACAGAGCTCTATGTGCGCGGCCGACCAAAGCCGTCCTTTGGGCAATTTGGTACCTCGGGGTGCGTTGGGTCCCTGGTCTATCCTCCAGAGCCCCATTGGTCCAGCCCAACGCACGTTGGAGTTGGACTCGAAATGAAATGTGGCCTCGCGGGCAAAACTTTTCTTCTGTCCTCCCCTGGGTGTAGGACCCAGTCCGCCCGGATTTAGGAAACAAGATGTCCTCGTTCCCTCCTTGGAGGGTTCGTAAAATGCCGCAGGGAAGCAAACTACATAAATACATTTTACATCGAGTGCCACCCTGATCACTCATGCGATTACAATATATAAATAGGCCTGTACAAAAAAACTCTGTTGTTTTTAATATTACCTATTAGGGCCTACTTCGTGAAATCGGTTGGCGGCTTCATAAAATATTTTCCCTACATGTTCGTAAAATGATTATCATATGCTAAACAATGCGTCGTTAATACATTTACTTCTGTTCATTTTCTTTTCCACACGAGACGCGTTCCTGACTAGAGACCGTAATGTGAATGTGTTAATTTTATTGTGTCATATTTTAAATGCAGTTTGTGAATTCATAAACCCTGTTCATTGTAAATAACTAAGGAATTCTAAATTATCAAAATTAACATATTAAGGAACGCCATTCAGAGCTCAATTTTCCTCCATTATTCGCTGAAGAATTTCATTAAATGTTTTTCATTACTTCTAATAATTTCTTCCGCGGCAAAATGAACAAAAAACACCTGATAGAATCATACACTATTGAATTATTATTCTGATTGATGGTGTTAAAACGTTTTTTCTTTGTGTGAGCACATATTATTTATTTATGAAACATTGCTGTGTGATCGCTAATTGTTTAGTTAAATTATTAGTTTGCGAACTGTGTCACGACCCATAAATATAAATATTGAATTGAAAAGTAAGGTCTCTAGCTCAATTTTTTCTGTCGGTGATGGCGAGAAACATCCAAAATTACACAATTACTAACAACATTGATCAAAACTCTCTATTAAGTATCTTGTCAGTCTCTCAGGTATTGCCTTTGATTTTCAGTGACCTTGAATATCTATCAAAATTATGATTTATTATAAGTAATACAACTGACACCATTGACCTCTTAGTTTATTATGAAATACCCAAACAATTTTCTGCTTGCGAGTTGGTCTGACGTGATCTCTATATGTGCATTCACGTTGCGTGTCATTGAATTTCTTATTAAAATAATTAAAAACAACTGGGCTCACGCTACTTATTAAAATAAAATTTGGCCCGCGAATAAGGTCATACATATTCTGCTACAGAGGTTACAATTTGAGATAAATATATTAAAATTCTGTGTCTATAATTAAAATATATTTAATCAGCGTCTCAATTGTCTGGTAGAATTTGAATGATTATATTGTAGAGGAGTAAGGAGAGAAAACGAATAGGACACCGAATTAGAACTTGAAAGTGGTAACAAATGTCGAATGTAAGAATTACTAAAATAAGAAACGAAAAGAAATTAAAGAAGAGCGAATCAACCCATTCTTAGGGAGATCAGAATAAGAAATAATTATCTGCTTTTGTTACCGAAACATTGAAAAACTCGATTAACATTATTCGAAAAATATTGAGACCCTTATTGTAATCGATTCATCAATATTTGAGTGTTTAATTACTATTATCAGCCGAAGTCATGTTCACGAAACTGAGCTGATTATCGCTACACAAGTAGTGTAAAGAAACTGATAACTCATCCCACTATCAGCTTAGAAATACCTTATCTATTGAATGATTAGTCATTACATATATATATATATATTTATTTATTTTTCTTAGATGTATATATATATATATATCTAAGAAAAATAAATATTTTTTATTTTTATTTTTTAAAGTAGTTAAAATTAAAGTAGCATCAAGTAAACCGATTTTTCAAACGTTTTTGTAGCACTAATTTCAATTTCTATGGTTAACATTGCCAAGATATATATATATATATATTGTAATAATCAATAAAAAAACCTTTAATTTGCCCCAATTTGTGGAAGCCAAAATGTAATAATCAAATGGAAAACCTTTAATTTAAATATGATTTTTGAAGAATTCGAGCCCCACGTTGTGGAAGCCAAAATGTAATGATTAAAAATAAGGCATTAATTAATTTAACTAATTTGCCCCACGTTGTGGTAGTCAATTTGTAATTAACAAAGGAATTAATTAAAAGAAATAATCAACAAGAATTTAAAGCAAAATTATTTATTTATTTTGTGGCAATAACTCAAAAACAATTACAATTTAAGATATTAATTTCTCAGGGCCTTCACTGGGTTTGATAATGGACACAACAAATTGATTTAAAAATCTTATTAACAAACAATTCACATTTACCTAAACAATACGTCGATAGAAATAAATTAAAAAGAAAAGAAATTAACTTTGATTGACAATTAAAAAGAGAACGAAATCTGACTCTATCTTTTAATTACGTTTACAATTAATCGTTAGTTTGGTTTTGTTACTTACGTAGTGTCCAGCTGGTTCCAGCATTCTTTTTGGCTTCGGAAATACACTATGGCAAACTTTTACACTGATTCTAAGATTCACAGAGTTTACACAATTGAAGTCAAAATTGATAGGCTCCCAGGAACTTGCATGATCCTCTTTTTTCTGTCAGCTCTCTGATGTCTGCTTGCTTTATACGAATCCTATGATTCGTAGATTTGTTAGTCTTTTGCCGCTTTGGACTTAAACTGACTTCCTTTCCTGGCTGCTGATAGACGTAAAAACTGCTAACTTAGCGATATTTACGGGGTAATACTTCCGTGAATGTTTTTACTTTGTCTTAAATTCACAACTTTGTTTAATAATACATTAACAGTTTTAGCGCGCATACGCCATTTTTGACTTTCCGACAAAGCAACAGAGCTCGGCTCCATTGTTGTTTTGAAAGCTCCTGCCGCTACAATTAAATTTTATTAAAACCAATTAATGGCCTAATTAATTGGCATTACAATATATATATATATATATATATATATATTAAAAATACGTTAGAATGTGTTTGTCTATTAAACTTTAATCAAATTTCACTTACAGTTGCATTGCTGTATGAAAATTGGTTTATTAAATACTAACCAAAAAATATACACTAATATGGAATATTTATTTGTACTGTGACTCTGATTACATACGTGTTTTAAAGTTTAACAGGATCATGTTTTTTCAGTCTCGCAACCTGTTTTTAAATATGGGGCTGATAGTGTTTACGTAATACTCGTGTAGTAATCATAATAATTATTATGTAAACGAAGACGGGCTAAGTAGATTCCAAGATCGCACGAATACCATAAAGTTTTCAAAAGAGATTTAGCTACCACATATTTAAAGTACTTGGCATTATTAGCATCAAACCTTAGTTTCTATATTTTATAACGATTTATTTTTTTACTAAAATGAGTAATTAGTGCAATAGAGTGAATATTTCAATTAGGAAAATAAGGTAAAAAATTCAAACAAAATTCTGTTTACGGAAATCTGCTCAATGTAAATTTGTTATCTGAACTCCCTATTACGTAACACAATATATAGTTTTATATGAAGGCCGACTAGTTGACACAAGTCAGCGTACCTTGCACCAGAAGGCTAACAAAATAATTATTTATAACACAGCGATCATAACTGCCGTAGTTGGTACGCGAATATTGCTACCAAGCGATTATTTACTCTTAATTAAACCAGCAGCCACGTATTTTCATTCAGCTGGATTATATAATTTCTGGAAGTTCTTAATCGTTTTCCTGTGCTAAACGTTTCGTTTCCTAGAACTTAAGTGATCTTAAGCTTGAGTAAATTCCAATCGATTTTTCTCCTAGCATAATTCTCTTAGCCCTGAGTTGTGTCACACTTTTAATTATTTTTCTAGTTAGACACCCCAAAATTTACTGTTCCTTGCCGTTAATATAAGATTTATCAACTTCGTGGTCCATTCAATTCAACTAACTTCCAATGATTATGTAGTTTTTACGTTTAGTTTATTTTTTCCTGCTACTGAATCATTTTTATAGAATTTCTATACTTCAAATTTGCATTCCTCACTCTTAATTCAAAGTTGGGTATTAAAAAATAAAAATTATAACCAATAAATAAGAAAGATAGACAATACAGACAAAAAAATGGTAATATAAATACCACACGCCGTTTCTGGGATCCTTGCTCCTTTCGTCAGGTGCTAAGAAGAGCCTAGAGAAACACAACTGCACTGGTCAGTTGACAACACTCAAAAGCTTTTGGGTTTCTCTACGCTCTTCTTAGCACCTGACGAAAGGAACAAGGATCCCAGAAACGTTGTGAGGTATGTATTGCCCTTTGTTTGTCTGTATTGGCTATCTTTCTTATTCATTATTTCTATCAGACGTAAATTATTTTCATTTTAAAAATTATAACCTATTAATTATTTCTGTTCCAGATCTATTATTATGTATTGAAAGAGTGTAATAAACTTAACTGCAATCTTATTATTCAGAAGGCGGCCACCAAAAATATCTTAATTGATAATTTACTAATTAATATTTTTATATCGATCGTTGTTGATTTTCGTTCTATTTTCATGTACTGAACACAACGAGCGCTGTGGAATTTGTCTGAATACTTGTCAACTCCCAATTTAACTTGATAAATTTTTATCCAAAATTATGCGGCAATTCTGGTTTTGTGGTTTGTCGAAATACGTTTAAATGTCAAAGAACTCGTGTTCACCGCAAATTAGCCTTTAAACAAAAGCTTTATTAATTTTATATGTTTTCTTGCAGGAAACGTGAGTCATTTTGATAAATCAGTTTTTCGTTGAATAATTCTGTGATATAATTAAAAGAAAGGTACGTCAATAGATAACTTTTTCACAGTCATGAGCTAAAAACCTTTGTCGGAAGTTTTCCTGATGACGGCAATAGAGACAGTTATCGATGCGTTGTATTTTAATAGTAGATGAGGACATGAAGAACTGTCTGCTGATAAATTACGTACAGATATTTTTCTTTAAATTGACAGTGAGGAGTAAGAACGTATTTTGCGAGTATTATTGTACTGTCGTTATTACATAACAGTGAACTAGAAAGTTTTCAAATCTCCGGGGCATTCGAAATAAAAGAACTCATTTTTTAGTTGGACTTATTTTCGTAGACCGTGACGGTCTGTGGATATATTCCAGGCCAACTTAATCTAGGCTACGGCAATGATTGCATTCAGACTTTACAGTAGTGTTAATAAGTGAGGGTCCTCTGTGTACGGACGGTTTCAAACAGTCGGTGCACCTGCACCCAACATGGCGCCCGTGGATATATCGATTCGGGCGCTGACATCACTATATATGTTTATTTTGGCGTCATCTCGTATTAGGAGCATCATTTCTCTTGAACAACTTTCTCTTCCCATCCTATCAAGTTCTCGGCCTTTCAAATATTCCTTCCCCCACAGCTTACTGAGATTCTCTTTGAGTACTTGTGCATTAGCGTAAGATTATTGATGAACAATTTTTATTTAAATTGAAACATTTTGATTCGATTGGACAGCTATTAATTATAATGACTACCCATGTTTAAGCATTTCATTTGAAATGACGAAGGTTCCAGCGGTTAGTCTCGTTTCCCCGCCTAGGTAGTTGGACGCCAATAGGAACTACTGCAGACTTCCCTAATCAAATTCCGACTTATGTAACAGGAAACAATGAGTAACACTTATATGGCAAATGAAGGATTTCTCAGTGTAGAACGTGGATGAAATTTTCTCGAGATTCCACCGGATAACCTCGCCGAAAACGCTGACGTTTCGATGAACGTTTACGTCATCACGTTTCCCAGAAGCTGACATTGACAGTATTCGAAACATCACGTGTTTTCGACGTACTAATCTGGATTCACTCAAGAATTCATATTCTGGAAAAACTTCATTCTTATTTCGGACAGGTAAAGGTGAGGCGTTCCAGAATGATTTATTATTGGTCAATTGGTATACATTTTCTTGAGTGACAGGCTACTTGAGGGTTATCGACTTTGATGGTTCTTCCCTTTAATAGCATAGGAAGGGATGGAAACGGGGGAAGGCCAAGGTAGCCAATGGTTTAGGATACTACCCGTCATATGCATGAATGTGATGCATGGAAAAATGCAAAGAGAAATCGGTGTCGGGTAGGTCGGGTTCTTGGTACTAGTCCCACGCCCTTCCGATAACGGGAAGTGAGGGTTTGTTGTGGTGACGCAACTTACCCGACTACATGCCTCGACCGGATTTTTGGGGAGCAGTTGGTCGACTGGTCCAATGCGAACAGAGAACAACTCTTAACATACGCCCAACGTCTGCGACCCCCGGAACTGCTTATGGGAACTGTGATTTAAATTCCTTGGTTTATAACCAAGGACAGAAAAATCCCGATGGAGGAAGGTAGCCCTTTCGGGTTATTACCTCTTCCTCTACGGTTTCTTCTCCCTTATGTTATTATTTTTAATATATATATATATAAATATATATATATATATATATATATATATATACGACGTACCAGAAACGATTAAATGCCTAAGAAGTAACCAATGCTACTGTATTGGTTTTCACCAGACGATTTAAGAATTATGTAACAATAGGGTTAAAAAGTTTTTTGGGTAGCTTAAAGTACTTAATTTTTGGGATGATGTGACGATAATTACTTAAAGATGCAAATAAAACAATGTCAAAGTTCAATGACGTGAACATTTGAAAATTATTTTACTTTGCACACTTTCACACGAATTGTATAATTTATTTGGTAATTCTTCAGGGGCAGAGGACATTTTATTTTTCAAAATTGGGCTGTTATACTCCAGGAACATAATGGGTGGGGGTCTTCAAAAATAAAAAATTTACGTCTGATTGAAAATAATAAATAAAACAGATAGCCAATTCAGACAAAAAGTGATAATATAAATACCACACAAAGTTTCTGGGGTCCTTGTCCCTTGCGAAGAAGAGCCTAGAGCGACACAACTGCACTTGTCAGTTGACAAAACTCCAAGAAACTTTGTTATATCATCACTTTTTTGTCTGAATTGGTCTTCAAAAATATTACACTCGTTAATGTAAATCAGTTCATGCAATCATAAATGTTTTTTTCTGAATGATAATACAAATTCACTTCCAATTATGTTATGCACAATTTTAATGAAAGAAACAAAAAGAAATTACATAAAGGCAAAATACTGCCAGCTACACAGAAAGGAATTCATTATATCGGTATTACTTTATTTAGTTAAATTTCAGATACAGTGAAATTACAATGAAAACAAATTCGAAAATGGAAGTAACGAAATTTTGCTTAGACAATCCTTCTATTCGTTTTACGGATTGAATTGATTAGAATTATATAAAATCAAATCTTTGTATGCCGAACAAATAAGTAATTTAATTTATAAGAAATAATTAATATTTACAGGGTATTATTTTAATTTCTGTATAAATCGTGACTCATTGCTCATCCTTGAAGCCCAATTTCTTGATTGTGTTCATGAATACGCCTAATACCAGTACTAAGAAACTAACTTAATGGGGTTTTTTTTAATGCAGAAAATTCTCTGTTTGTGCTCGCTTCAATAACACACCGTTCGAGTTTAATTTTTCTCTTTCCACTATGGTTTCGTGTGAGACACCTGGCGCCATCCTGGGTCGATTTTGGGTCAGTGGCCAACCGGCACGTCACACGTTTATGTAGCTGCAATACAGGGAACAAACGTGATTTTACGAGGAATGCCCCGGATGCCTTAGTTTCGTAATTTTTGCGTGATTGTGAGCTTCCGCGAGAACGCGTGCGTCATAAGAGATAAGCAGGTGAGTGTATAAGACCTCCACGAAAATTTGCGATAGGTAAACTGAGCCATGCGAATATGTATTCTAAAAACTACATTGGAGCCAGAGTTTATTTAACATTTAATCGAGTCTTGCCGTGTAATTGCGAACAGAATTATGAAAGAGTGGACTCCTTATCGAATCAATGCTACTTCTGACTGAATCATGAATCAATCGATTAGCCTCTGCCTATAGGAGATGAAGACAAGTTCCGCTCAAAACTGTAACAACTTTTAACTCTATTCACATGGGATCCGAATGCACTTTTCTGTAATGTGTGCATTTGTCCTCTGTAAGCAAAAAGGGAATAAAGATTGTGCCCACTCATCAATGACATAAATATGAAAACTGATGGTGTAACACTTAGTATAATATTAAGCATTTGTACTCATTCTGTAATGGGGGAACTTATGCTGTAACACAGGAATTACTGTCCGTGTTGTGTTGCACGGTTACTGTGTTCATACTTACAGCGGTGACAACTCAATCGCGGTGGGCGAGCAGTTGAATATAATAGTCTAATACAATGTTTATGGGTTTCTTGGATATCCATCACATCGTTATAGCTGAATGATTACACAATGATTTATCAGTTAATCGACAAGTTTTTAAATAATTGCGTTGATGAAGGGCTCTGAACTGTGGAAGAATGACTGGATCTTGAACCAGATCAATGAGCCAACCCAACAATTCGTTATTCGTCAAACCATTTTTGGCCAGTAAAAGCATCAGAGCCTTTGAACATCTTTCCTATTCCCTTTATTTAGCACCGTGTGATTTATAATTATTCCCGAAAATAAAGTAGGCGCTAAAAGGAATCCATTTTCCAAAAATGGATGAGGTGCAAGTCAGAACGGCGGATCCTGGTGGATAGCGATATACAGTAATATTATGAGAAGTGTAAGAAAATCATACAGAAATGAGTTGACTCAGTGCGGTTCTACTTTGAAGGTTATTAGTAATTATACATATCACGTAAAAAAAATTAACAACAGTGACAGCTTGAGACTCATTTTTTTTTCTTTTTGACAACCTGTGCACTTAAATTTATCTATTTCGACGAACATTGTCTGCGCTATTTCGAGATGGAAATTCATGCAGTGGAGCACGACTGGTCGGTTATGTTATCACTGGGATCATGTTTCGGCGATTCGCACACACGTCACTACTGTGGCGCATCAACTTATCTGTGGCACCAGAACAAAATATCCATCTCAGGTTTCAAAATGAACCTTGAAAATGAATTTAGTACTAGCCATTGAAAGTTTTGATTGTACGGAAGCCATTTAAGTCTGTAAATAATCTCAATAAATATTCTAAGATATTTTTAGATCACATAAACATCATATTATTCTTGACGAGAAAAGTACCCGTGGATGATTGAGTACTAAATGATTTTTGTCAATGTGTTTAGACACATTAGATTTTCACTAATTTTGTATTACTCTTCTTTTATGGACAGTGTACTGCAGCTGGATCAACACTTGCTGACGAGGATATTCAGTGATGATCCTTTACCTTGAAGATCAGCGTTGGGCTCGTGCTGCTTTTTTAATGAGTACAATTTCTGTTTAGCGTGCTAAGTGTTTACTCCGGACATCAATTAAGCTTAACACACAATTTTTTCATGTAATACTAACTAAATTACCCGTAGTAAGTTAACGAATCCCCGCACCGACATCGAGCTTCGCGTGACTGCGCCAGGGACAACGACGTACCCCACGCACAAAATTCAACTCAATAAAGTGTCATGGATGTGGTCATAAGCAGATATACTAATCCACAGTACTCACAAATCATTTTTAAAACACACTTTTATTTCTGTTTATTTAATCGTTGCTAGGTGATGTTTTTAGACCGACGTTAAGTAACTGACGGACCAAACCAAATAAATCAACAATATTGAACGTAATAAAATAAAACTAAGTTTCCCCTCGCGGCTTAAAAGTTTTTATGGAACATAGATTACTTTTTTCCTAAAATGTAATTACAGGGTTACGCATATATTATATCTGAGGTTGATCCGTTGGAAGTAAAATGGATGCTACATTATTGTTACTATAATTTATAAATTTATGTGGGTTTGTGCTCTTTGATTAATTGGAGACTAAAGAAATATATAGCCCAAACTTTACGCGTGTCGGTTATTAAAATAGGGTGGGTGATCCGTAATCTGGTTCTATGACTTTTAGGTTTTTTTTCTATTTATCTGACATATCAGATATTAATTAATATGCAATAAAAAATTTATTGAGAAAAAAATCATATACGTGTTACATAATTGAATTCAAAGGAAAATAATTTGGCCGTGAGTAAATTTAACTTTCAGGAATCTCCACAGGGTTTTTAAAGTGTGAATTATTTTCGCTTTTCTTACGACTTGCTTAAAAGTCGTCCAAAATTCACTTATAATGACGATTAATAATGTAAACAAATTTATTTTGGAAGGGGAAAATGATTAGACAGTTTTTTTTCCAAAGGATTTAGGTTATACCATGTCTTGATTACAAGAGATTAGATACGAAGAAGTACGTTTTTAATCATCCTCTGGAGCCTTGTCACCTGATCATGAATTAATCGATAATACGTTCTAGAATGGCATTCCATATCAGCAGAGTAAACATTTAATCTAAAAAGAGAGCGTCACGTGCGCTCGTGGGCGATAACAAGGTAAAGATATTGCATCTGAACCAGCCCACTCGATGACTCCCGATGTGCGTAAGTCAGGAGGATCTATGGACGTGAGACGGCCAAGGTCTATATGGCACGCGTCTGAAAATGATACAGGATCCCTTGGATACCGACATCTGAATATCAAAAATAGAACAGGGCTCCGTCACCTTACAGAATAACAAAGTGAGGCGCCAGTTGGATATCGTCCTAAAACGGAGATGATAAATCTTAATCCCGACCTTCACGTCCAAACAGATTTCTGATCTAATGGGCTCTAACCCAGATATCGGGAGTACAGAATGAGTCAATAATTAACAGATCCTCAATATGTTTGAAAGTAAAAACTGGCATCAACGCAGAGCTGAGAATACTGAAGCAAAAAACGTGAAATTTTAAATATAGTATCATTTGTGCCAGTAAGAAATGATTGCTTAAAATGCAATAGGGTCTGAAGAAACAAAATCGAAAAAGTGCTCATTTTAAACTCACGAAGCGCTGAAAAAAAATTGGACACCCTCCGAGGAAACCGCGTTGTTATACTGATGTCGAAAGGGGGGGGGGGGTAAACTCAGAGTAAATTTTCTTTACGTCACGGCCTACCACATCAAAATGTCATATTTTTACCTATCACAAACAAACTCGTTAAATAGGATACACGTAATGCCCTTTATAATACTGAATGCATGGATTTCTCACAGTGTTTTATTGGACAAACGAAACGTGCATTAAAGAAACAGAATTAAAGTACATATTTCCGCAGTAGCGTGGAAAGTGATCAATTTTTCAGGTAGAAACGTGAGGCACAGTGGTCAGTCACGATAAGCGTAAATAGTTTACAATGGCACGAGATCGCATGACAATTATCGTTTGATAATCTCTTCCAAATCAAACGTAACCTGAAATAATTTGAAGCCGAATGGACTTTATGTAGAATATTTTGAAGGGTTATATTATGTCGGCTTCTTGTCGTGTCAATAACAGCGTCGATTCTGAAATATTATTTGAGCTAATTTTTAAACAGATCCAACGATTGTTACAAATTAACTGCAGAAGTGTTTAAACATTTGTATACACGCGAGTACCAGTGGAGTCAGCAAAGTGATGTTCACGAAAAATTAACGGTCAGCCTAGCATTTATTTCTCATGTGTCAATTATCATTCTTTGTGCTATTTTATTCTTGTAATTTGTGGATAAAGCTCCTACATGTATTTATATGAGGCAGTAAAATGCATATCAGGGATGAACTCTAACCCCTCATTAGTGAGCCTCGTAATTTATGCTACTGTTTCCTAAATTCAGACTTTTTTTGATTTAAATTTTAATACAAACGATAAATTTATATTAATATCAAAATAAGTATCGTTCGGGTAACACGTTCGCTGTAGTATAACTGAAAGTCTAAGAACAGCTTTGTATTGGTAATTAAAGTGATAATTATAAAAAAATAAATAATGAAACCGTTTGGTACAGTAATAAATTGTGTTCTCCTTCAGGGCAGAGAGAGAGAGAGAGAGAACCATGCTGTAACAGCTCGCACAAAAACCGAAGCACTCCAACGTAGGCATCACTCACAAAGAAATCAACACAGCCGTCTCTCTGGTGCCAGACTGAAACAAGGAATTACATGTTTTTAGTGTTTCGGGCCCTCTTGCTATTCCTATAAGTTCATGAACTTTATATATTTTCTCAGTTAATGCTGGGTAAATACATTTTATGTCCGAGATAAAATACTCATTTTTTGAAAATACAATTGTAACGATTTCAAACTATTATTCCTTCCATATAACAAAATTAGATTTAACATGACTTCTGATTGAAAATAATGAATAAGAAAAATATCCAATTCAGACAAGAAAGTGATAATGTAAATACCACACAACGTTTCTGGGATCATTGGCCCTTTCGTCAGGTGCGAAGAAGTGCCTAGAGCGACACAACTGCAGTTGTCAGTTGACAAAACTGAAAAGCGACGGAAACGTAACGACAATGTGAGAGCCGAAGGTTAGCGTAACAATAACGACAATGGGAAACAGAAAGTTTAGTGTAATAATAAGGGAACATAGCAATTATTGAGTTTCATTGTGTCTGTTTGTGCATTAATAGCTGTGATGTTTGATTTAATGTGAAGCATCTCTGAAATGATTCAACTCTGATTTAGTCATTAACAGTTTCAAAAACAGATGGCCCATTTTCAGTCAGTATACTAGAATTCCATTTCATGAAATATTATGCGTTATAAATCTAATCGTTAATTCCACTTATTTCAAGTTTAATCAGGTTCACTATCATCAAATCAAATCAAAAGTTCTCCCTTTTTTCCTGAGATAGACTTAGAAAATTCTTGTCTTTCTCTACTTCCTGTCCAACCTCTTTGCTACATCAGATATGTAGATGACATTTTTTTTATTGTTAATACCTCTCAAATCAACCTTATAGTCAATACTTTCAATAATTATCATCCCAACCTACAATTCACCCATGAACTTGAATTTAACCATTCTCTTAATTTCCTTGATGTCACTGTATCCATTCACAATACTTCCATTTACACAAATTGGTTCAGAAAACCTACGTACTCTGGACGTGTTCTCAATTATCTTTCTGATCATCCTCCAAACCAAAAGAGGACTATGGTATACAATCTTGTAGACAGAGCTATATTACTTTCTAACTCCAAGTTACATCAACACAACTTAAATATTGTCCGAAACATTGTAATCGCCAATGAGTACCCTTTAAATTTTATTATTAAACACATAAAAGAAGACTGAACAAAATGCAATATCGCACTGTCAATCGCCCCCAACACCTCAAGTCAATTTTTTCTCGTACTCCCTTATTAAAAATTTGTACATCATAAATGTATCCAAATATTCAATGAATATCAAATATCCATCATTTACAGATCCACTTGATTAAAAACCACAAGGACCCTCTTGACACCTGCAGCACACATTGTGTTGTTTACAAAATCTCTTGCTCTAATTGTAATTCCTGCTACATAGGGCAAACAAAACGTTCCCTTAATACACGTATCAAGGAATATATATATATATATATCTAATATCAAAATTCCCATTTACAAACAATCTGTAGTCTCCAAACATATAATCAATTACAAACAAACATATGATTGGGAAAATGTAAATATTTTAGACATTAACACCAGCCAGGTACAATTCCAGACTCATTTCACATTAAATCAAACATCACAGCTATTAATGTACAAAGTCACTATGAAACTCAACAATTGCTATGATCCCTTATTATTACGCTGAACCTTCTGTTTTCCCCATTGTCGTTGCTCCCTTATTGTTACGCTAACCTTCGGCTCTCACATTGTCGTTGCGTTTTCGTCGCTTTCGAATTTTGTCAACTGACAAGTGCAGTTGTGTCGCTCTAGGCTCTTCTTCGCACCTGACGAAAGGGATAAGGATCCCAGAAACGTTGTGTGGCATTTATATTATCACTATTTTGTCTGAATTGGCTATCTTTCTTATTGAATATTAGATTTACATCTACTTACTAAAAACTGTTGATGGTTCCATAGTGAACTGTTATTTTAAAACATTCAATTTTCATTCCGTGTACAGTTAGGTTTGATACGAAGGCATATTTCAGCTCAGAATGTGAAATCTATCTATATAATAAAAAAGGATGTATATTTGTATGTATGTATGTATGTATTTACGTTGTTCTTTATACAAATTTTATCGCGTGGACAGAATGCAACAAAAATTGGTACACATATTCTTCAAAATACGAGAAACGGTACTGTGAGGGTCAGAAACGCCTAGCATGCATGTGGAAAGAATTATAATTAAAAACCGTGATCATTAAATATTAAATTACTGCGCGCCAAGAGACAATGACGTCACGCCAGAGAGAGACGTTACTACGCAACGAACAAAGGAAATATTTCCTTTATTAGGAATGAAATAAAGCAGAAATATGTTCTTTAAATAAAAAGTATAATTTTATACAGCAATACTCCATCGAATGGTAATAAAGAAGAATTACTTAACCATCCTTGCGGAAAATGTAAGTTAATTTTCGCGCTATATTAGTTGTGAGTCTAGCTAACAATTTCATCAATGTAATATTTCGTAATGTATGAAGACTGAGTGAAAATTGACAATTATATCCTGAAATACTCAAGGAATATATTTAAGTACACGAGCAACGCCGGGCACCCAGCTAGTATGTGTATAAAGGCTTTTTGGTAATTTTTTGCAGCTGCGCAGGCTACTGTTTCAACTCATTAATTGACTCTATTACTTTCAACAACTCTAGTTCTAGGTCGCCTACACCCCGCTTACTTAGGCTACTAGGCCTCACTAATGCTTGAAGCATCATTTAGTTTTCCATTGCAACATTTAGTCTCGATCGCTGACGAATGATATTTGTTTCCAGTATTAAATTATACAAATATTCTACTAATATGTTGGATACTTTAAACTTCACCTTAAATTGCTTCCCTCTTGTTGCTTTAAGTATCACTCAACCTTTGCGTACGTGCCTTACGCAAATAATGTGGCATCTCTGAGGATCCGAGCTGTAGCCGCATCTCCGAGAGTTCATTTGCAGCTAATAAATATTCATTTAATCTACCAGCCCCACTCATCACTCCCACGAAGCAGAGTTCCGGAGACGGCAACTTCTGGCCCTTTCCCGATTAATACTTGTTACAGAAAGTTGTAATATAACTAGCTTCCAAACAGAAGAATTACTATACTGCGAGAACCTTCGGAGATCGCGTAGCCCCGATTTATCTTATAACACCTGTTTACGAAATGATTTCTAACTGTCACTGAAGAGAGTATAAATAAAGATTTCCGGTTCCAATTTTTATTCAAAAGAATTATTCTTGGAAAAATATCAGTGACGTTTCTGTTCTATTGGTATTTTGGGAGGGTTTTAATAACTTCTGGTTATGTGGATCATTTTGAAGCAATACTCCGAGGAGTAATAGAAATAAATGTTGTCAGTTGCAGTACTGTGTGGAGTGGGGGAGTTTATAATTAGCCTTGTAGCGATAGTCTTGGCTCGAACTCTAAATACTTAACTCAATAACAAAGCGACTCAGAATAGCACAGATGAAGGCAGTCCTGACCTTGAGTTTTCACTTCCGCTCCTGACTTGCATACCCTAAATAACGCAAACGTTATACTCGAAGCTGATCCGGCAACTAACCAAAGTATGACATGAAAACTACAAAATTAGTATATTTTCATTCAATAATGACCTATGGAGTTATTGTGCGGTATTTCAACATCTACTGCAAAGACGAGTCATCGGAATAATAATTAAGGTTAAATCTAAAAATTGAGGTGTTCTACAATCTCAAAGTATGACATGAAAACTACAAAATTAGTATATTTTCATTCAATAATGATCTATGGAGTTATTGTGGGGTATTTCTACATCGAAAAAGACAAGGTCTTTCTTCTGCAAAGACGAGTCATCGGAATAATAATTAAGGTTAAATCTAAAAATTGAGGTGTTCTACAATCTCACGTCAATTTATATATCCACTTGTTATCAACAATTATAATAAATTTAGTACCTAATCTTATGTACTTTTATTGAACACAACAAACCAATTAAATTTACATACAAATTTATAGTTTGCACAAAATGGAGTTGGGTAGGCAGGAGTAAAATTTTATTAGCAAACTTCCGGGCCAGCATGCACGAATTAAGAAATAATCTGGTTAAATTAAAATGTGAACAGCAGAAATGTTCGGTAAACGAATACATGGACCATTAAAAACGTAATTTTAATACTATATTTTATATAGCATCAACTATAATCAATTGTTTTTAAGAATATTGTAAAAGTCTGAGCATTACCTGTTATTTACTGAAAATTAATAATATGTATTTGTATTGTAATTAAAACATGTAATGAGTTACTCCACTTTCTTACTAAGACATTAATTATAAATTACTTGAAACATCCCACATCCTTGAAGCATTGCTTCACCTAAGAACCTGCGGAAACAGAGAAATCTCTTGCAATTCATGTCTTTCACATACCGCAAAAACCAAAAATATTATCGTCAAAAATGTTCAAATGCGTCACAGCATGATTATGCTACGTTGACATATAACTGAATTCAAGATGCTATCAAAAAATAAAATTTATCTTAATATGGGTCGACATGTAAAATCAACCGAACAAAAATAAACTTGCAAGCGAACTGGCTTGGCTGATAATACTAATAAATAATGTTTGAAATATCGAATACAGTTCTGTTTTCTTTCTTGTGAATGTAAAGAAAAAAAATCCTATCTGGGAAATACAAAAGCAGAGCACTGACCAACAAGTGCATTTCTGTATAATTAAATTGCTATTTGCAAACTGACACACGGAGGCACTTTAAGTAATTAGATGTTGCCTGCCTGTTCCACTACTGCTTACTTATTTGTACATGAGAATTAATCACTTTCATTGGCAGCGTATCTGATGTAAGACCGAATTGACGCAAGGTCAGACAAACTGCATGATTTCATTACAAGACGATTGTTCTGTCTTTTGAGATTTTCAATCGTGAATATATTCTGGTGTATTTAAGAAACAACGGTTATTTCGTCCTAAAGCGGCTCCACAGAAATTAAACTCAATTTGGAGGACCTAGTTAAAGACCCTCTTAAAAGCACAAGTCTGTATCATAAGAAACAACAATTAATAATTATTTATAATTAATTTCAATGATTACTTTCTACTTAATCAATTTCCAATAATCGAAAATTTCGTCCAGAAATGAAATTCGTGATGGAAAACGAAACAGTTTTTACATACTTATTGCCAAATTAATATTGTACGCTTACCACACGTTCTGGTTTGCAGGTTGGTTCAGACCTGGTTATTCTAAAAATATAAAAATTGCAGTTTCTGAAAATGATGATTAGACAACATTGAATACCTTTCATATATAGACAGAATACTTGAAATCTAAGAGGGTCAGAAATCATATTTTATTTCTCTGAAACCATGACGCGTGTTGTAGAAATTTTTCTCGCGTTGCCACCCGGGGGATACCACGCGACGTTTCGACGACAAAGAGTTCCGTCGTCGTACAGAAGATGACGACAGAGCTGTTGGTCGTCGAAACGTCGCGATTGTACCCGGGTGGAAAACCCGACAGCTCTTTGTACAACAACTACACCGGGAAAGCCTTCGAACTTTGGTGATCCATGATATTCAAACGGTTCTTTGATAATGAATGCAATGAAATGTGTAAGAGGTTTGTGCGAGGGCAACAGTTTAACGAATCTATGATTGAGGAAAGTAATCGATGTCGTCAGTTATCGAAAAAAAAAATTAAAAATTTTGAGATATTATAAATGTAAGCGCCTCAAGACAAACGTTGCGAAATAATGGTAAAATACAACTATCGATGAAAAATATTTGCAACTATTCAGTCGTTTCAAAGGAAATGCAATTTCATTTATCAGTGAGTTCGTATGCACCATCATTCTACCAGTACATTTACACAAGTTGAGCCAATAATGACTCGTAGAAATATATTAATGCTTTACTGCGTTTCAGACTTAATAACGTGCAAAATGTAGTTAAAATTTTAAAGTGATTAGAAACAAAGAATTTTTGGTGTTAAATATTAATATGGTAAGATCAGTTAAGAGTAATTGAAATTATTGACAGGTAATTTTGTATTTCGTTAACCATTTCGATATTAAACCTCTATTTTAAGTTCTTGTAGTTACTAGCATTTTATGCTTTGTCAAATCTCTCAAAATTATCCTGGTTTCATAAAAAATATGCGGTCAGCCTATTTAATTAATAACTCTGATAAGGGTACAAGGTAAACTTAATAATTTGCTTTGTTCTTATTATTTAGAGGATCGATTGGCCACCACAGTTCTTATAATTTATAAATGAAATGAGGAATGAAAATGAGTCACGGGTTAATTTATTTATTACTTACTGTTTAAGATTCCTCAATATGACTGATAAAAAAGGAAAAATTGAGCTGTGTCAAGCACGATAAAAAATGAGTAAAAGTATAACTATCATATTCATCAGTAAGGAAACTGTATTCTGTTGCAGTGTAGAGTACGGTAAGGAAAACTGTCAAGAATTGCAAATATTTGAAAATAAGTGTCAATAAATTAATACCTTAAAAGGGAGTGGGCGACTGTGTGAAAAGATGGCCGTTTCGTGAATATTAGTCTGAAATAGAAAATAAAAATTATCGATAATGTGAACGATTCGGGATGAGTTGGGATCTTTACAGAAGAGCAACGAACTGCTGTAGGAAAGTATTTATTGTTTAATGAAGTAATAAGCAAATTCAATGGTTCTAGAATTACCTTATAAAACATAATTTGAAGGACGGACATTTTCCCCTATTTCTCTTAATAGAGTGCTAACTGGACGGAAGTATTTACTTGAAGATTCATTAATATTATATATATGTATATATTAATTTTATATCGTATTTTTGTACGGTTTCGTATTTCATTATACAGCAGGAAATCCTACCTCAAGTCGATACTTGCATAAATACTATGTTTTTTAATTTGGTATGAAAAACTTGTTCAAGCAAAACTTGCTTTGGTGGGGAGCGAGGAGGCGGGGCGAATTATTTTCAAAGTGACACTGCAGACAACCTGCGAAACATTACACGCCTAATTTAATACAAAATAAGGGCGAAATCCTCGAGAAAAGTGGTGATAGATAATTATTTTAAACAATGGCTGAGAAATTTCCAGAAACGAACATTTGCATTCATCAATCGATATATAATAAATACTGTTTCGGCTTCGGTGAGTTGGCGACCTTGCGCTCGAAGTATGGCGTCTGGGAACTGTGCGCCGTACGTGAATGTGCTTCGTGTTAAAGATAAGATTACAAATGAATTAACACCAATGAAAAGAAGTCTGTGTAGTAATAGATTTGGTATGATCCAGTCTTTCCAGGACTGCGGTGGACGTTATTTGAAAGTTGTCATCGCTCCGAGTCTACGGTACACTTCGTCTGTGAAGGATATTTCTCTCTACTGCCTGGAACTTCCCACTGTTCAAGTTTTTGTGCATAAATTTTGTAGCTACTGTGCATACTGTTATTATTCTGGATCAGTAGTTTCTCCTGTCGAGCTTTTGGTGCAGCTTCCATACAAACTCAAATTGAATTTCGAAACTGAAGTAAAAGTCAAGAACAGTAATTACTTTGCAATTTTTTTGATCATATTTGTATTCTGTCAGAAATGGACGGAACTTTACAAAAAGATGATCTCTTCTGCGAGATGCCAGGAAAACGACGGTTGCGATAATCATGCTCACAACTACATTGAATTATATGAAGTTAATATCAGCTATGATGTGCACTTTCATTCTGTACAGAGATAACTTTAATGGTGTAATGAATGTAATTCATTACAAACCGTACAGTTAGTCGTTTGTGCAGTGTTTTGTTCGAATGGAATCCTTTTCAATTTTTTAAAAGGAAGAAACTGGTTTATCAGTGACAATGACATTCTTGACAGACTATTCAAAAATGTCACCAGCCCTTTATACTTTGTATGGGTTGGCTGTCATTTTGTTTGTATTTTGGTGTGGTACGTGGGGTGTTCATTTCATTGCTATATTTTATGGAAAGTGGAGACTGCACAGGAAAGTGAGTCAGTTACCGAATGAGAATCCCCTTCCTGGTGTTTCAATATTGAAACCATTGATGGGAGTAGATTATCATTTACTGTCAAATTTGGAAACTTTCTTTACCATGAATTATCCTGTGTATGAACTTTTGTTTTGTGTGGAAGACGAGTCTGACCCAGCCGTGATGCTGGTCCGGAGGCTCATGGACAAATATCCAAGTGTGACTGCCAAACTGTTTACAGGAGGTGTAAATGTGGGTGTAAATCCAAAAATAAACAATATGGAACCTGGTTTTAAAGAAGCTCAATATGATCTCATTCTTATTTCTGATAGTGGTATACGTATGAAGGAAGATACTCTTTTAGACATGGTGTTGTACATGGAAAATGATGTGGGGATTGTGCACCAAATGCCATTTACATGTGATCGAGAAGGCTTTGCAGCTACATTAGAAAAGATTTATTTTGGTACAGCGCAAGCTAGAATTTATTTAGCGGCTGCTTTCCTAGGAGTAAATTGCCATACTGGAATGTCAACATTGATTAGAAAATTACCAATAGATGAAGTTGGAGGACTTCAGACATTTAGTTGTTTTCTTGCTGAAGACTTTTTCATTGCCAAATCATTAAGGGAACAAAATTGGCGAATGTGCATCAGCAGCCAACCAGCATGGCAAAACTCTGGCTTATGTGACATCCCTAGTTTCCAAGTGAGTAGCTAATTGTAGTATGTAAACTAGTTTTAAAATTACAATAATAAATATTTTTACAGGTGTGAATTAACTTAAGATGGAATTGTGATCTTAGAATAACAGTAAATAATTATAATCCTTACACTGTCCGAATTTTTATTGTCAAACTTTTTGTCCACATAGATTTTTCCTCAAACAGATTTCACTTTCAATGTTAGCATTAAACAATTGTTTGATTAAAATTTTTTACACATATTTTTCATGGTTGGTTTTTATTGATTTTTAGTATATTATAAATGGCTCAATAATGTATAGGATAATTAATACAAATTTGAAGGTAATTAAAATTTTGTTATTGTATTCAGTGTTTATAGTATAGCTGAAACTGAAATGAGAGCCAGCTGTAGAATCTTTCACCCACATTTCATGGTATTTGGATTACTAATTCTAGACCAATTGCCAATTGTTTGGGGCCTTATAAATTAGTATTTTATTTTTAGGTTAGATGCTGGTTAAGTAAAATTATTACAGTATAATAATCTTTTAAGTAACTATTTCAATAATAATTTAATTTATCATCGCATTGTAATTTGTCAGATTCTCAAAGTATGTAATTTGTTATACATTTAATATTATAAATAAACATTTATTTGTACTATTCAATTATCCCAAAATGAATCTTCTGACATTTGGCTTCAAATTTTGTTTCCTTATTCTCCAATTGATTCGTATCAAGTATTACCAAGTAATAAACCCCAATAGAAAAATCTTCAACAAACCATTATTATTTGTAAATATTTTTTCACTGTGATGTTTTCATGCAATTCTTAGTCCAGTCTTGAGGAGTTTAAAGCAGTGTTATGGCTTTGTCAACAGATTTCATGATTATATTTTTTATTCCAATATGTGGTTTTCTGAGTCTTCCATCTGGCATTCATTAACACAATCTCTATAAAAGTTTTTCACTTAAATGTTAAGAGTTTTTTGTTGAAATGTGTACATTATATCTTGCATATATATTTTGGATTAGCCTTCATGATTGATTCCAGTCTCTGTAGTGAATAAAATGTTATGACAAAAATAGTTTTGATCTTTAAATGTGGAGTGATACCCATTTATTTCTTATTTAATATGTTAATACCACATGAAAATTGTCTTTTTTAGTTGCCCTGGGTAGAAGTGTAACAATACAGTGAAATAGTGAAGTTTTGAGCTAGAGAATATTAAGAAACTAGGTTGTAAAACTCGAACAAATTATTATTTCTGAATTCCTAAATTTTTTCATGTTTATTTCTCAAAAATAGTTTAATATACTCTGTGTGAAATAACATTAAATAAGATTCTTTACCTTACATTGTTAAGTTTTTAATTTGTATTTTCATGAAAATCATTTAATATTTTCAGGCTAGGCTGAAACGTTGGGCTAAGCTACGAGCTGCGATGGTTCCGCACACAATCCTTCTGGAACCTATGTCTGAGTGCATGCTGCTTGGAGCTTGTGCAGCATGGGCTGTTTCATTTTTGTTCGATTGGGATCCCATTGTATTCTACTTGGTGCATATTCTGGTCTGGTTCCTCATGGACTGGTTATTACTTAGTATTGTTCAAAACAATTCACTACCCTTTAACAAATTTGATTTTGTTATTGGTTGGTTATTCCGTGAAATTTCGTCTCCATATTTATTTGTACTGGCACATTGGGATCCTGCAATTAGATGGAGGGGTCGGACCTTTAAATTACGTTGGGGTGGAAAAGCTGAAGAAATCAAACCAAAAATGAAAGTATGAAGTAGTTTGTGCTTTTTGTGGATATTATTGAAAGTTTGATAACATGCTCAAAGCTGTGTTTAGACCTTTATCCCATTGTTATCATGATATTGTTTGGATAGATATATTCTCACAGCTATATAGAATTTGGAAGTATTTATTTAAAAATCATGTTGGCTGGAGTTCGTTGTTATTTTCATTATCAATGTTATAAAAAGTAAGAAAAGACAAATGTTCTTGTATTACCTGTTTCTCTCAACTTCACTATTAATGCTATATGTAGCATTATATTAACTAATTTTTATTTTCTCACTTTATCAAAGCTAGCTTGTAATTTTCAGACCATAAGAATCCCTTGCACAATTACATTCCATCAGTCTTTTACAAGTATGTTGAAGAAAACAAATTTCAAAATATCAACCATTTGTTTCATTATGGTAAAGATTATTGTTTATTTTTCTACTATTTTACTTATGATTTATTCAAAAGTTACGTAATTTATCTGAAATTTTATTAAAATAATACTGTAAATAAAAGTTTCTAAATTGCAAAATTGAATATTTTTAAGCATAATTTATGAAGGTCTTATAAGTATTAACTCCTTTTTTCTGAAAAAATTATTTTCACTCCATAAACAAAGGTTATGTTTCCTTATGTTTTGTGACTTCCGTCCATCATTCATAAGCCATTTAGAATCTGGTCAATTGTTGCAGAATAATTTAAAAATGTGATTCAATAAAATGTTGCTTAATTGATATGTTATATTTCTAATATTTTTTGCTAAGCGTTAAACATTGTTTTAATGTTAAATGAATGTATTAATGTTTTAATTATTAGTAATGGTGTGATATATTCTTAATTCGTCCTACCTTTACATTTGTGTAGTTACAAAGTGAAAATTCACTTGCAGTCTATGTATAAATATGCTACACAATATAGACAGATATTGTTTCTAAAAATATGGTAATCTGTTGCAAAGATTAACTACCTGTTTTTTGGTTGAAATAGGAATATGTGTGCATAAATTCCTTATTTCTTGTCTGCCAAAGATAGTATTTGAGTTTATAGTAGGGACTTTACAAATGTTAAATATTTTATTTTTGTATTAGTTAATTTTTTGTAATTAATTTTTCTCAGTCTCATTAGGAGTAAATTGATGTGTTTTAAAGTGTGCTGTCATGTAATATTTATCTATTAAAGAAATTGCTTCCTTCCATAATGGCTGCTAATGCAGAATGACCTTTAAATATACAAAATATAACGTTAGCGAAATGGTATTATGGTGTTTTTAACATGAAATAGGTTTGTAAATGAATTACTCTCAGTTAATAAATACTGTATTTTCATTCTTCTTATTTGTGTAAAAGAAACATTCTAAGTGTATCTATGAAACTTGAATGGCAGCTTAAATGGAAGCAAATAAGTGCAATGTTGTGAGAAATATGATCAAGTATTATTTCATGGATTCCAAACTGTACTTACTTAAATCTTCTTTGGTATCCAAGGAAATTTCACTTAACACCTTAGTACTTGAATTTTAATGTACAACCTTTATAAGAGATTAACAAAAATGTATTCACAGGGATTTTATGTATGTGAATGTTAATTGCAGGCTTTGTTGATTGATACATAAGAAGTAGTACCCAAATTGTAAGATCTTTATTTTTTGTTGATAAATAATGTTTTTACAATTAAAAGTTGTATATGTTTATTTTATATTTATTTAAAATTTATTTTATAGCCATTTATAGGTTACATCCATTATTTAAATTAATCACCTACAAGAATTTAAAACTTTTTCTCTGGTATTCTTTCAATGCCAATGGCTGTATTGTGTCATCTGAATTTCCCAAAATATAATATCCAATAGATGAGTACTCAGACCAGTTTCCAGAAGCTGTCTGTGTTCTATTAGCCTCAAGTCATAAACACATTCCATTTGAAGTAGGTTTACTTTTCTTCAGTCATTTTGTAATTTACTTTCTCTTAAGTTCTGAGTATCACAAAGGCAGCTATACTTTTAAAAGAAATTATCAACATTCAAGTGCACAGTTACTAAACATAGAAAAAATGAAATTTGAATTTTTATTGCAGCTTCATCTTAAATGTTTAAGGAAAAGATTTTCAGCAACTAATGTATTATCATAGTACAATAAAAACCAAATAACTATTGTAATCATAAATTTCTGAAATATTTGTCTATTTTGTAAGCATTGTACCTTAATAGGTAATCAAGGAGCAGCTGTTCATAATATTATTTAGAACATAGTCTTTGACTTTAAATAGTAATATTATTTTGCTTTATCTGTTGCATTTGGCTGTGAAAATCTAGTAAAGTTGGAATTACTTTTTCATTTGTCATTATATAATTATATAATTTTGAAGCTGCTGTTGATAATTGTTCTGGAGAATCTGTATCTCAGTCAGTTTCACAAACTTCAATGTAAATGTTACTTCAGAATATGTTATACAACACTATACATACAAATTCCTGTAACACATTTTAAGAAATTGTTTAACTATACATATTAATGCCAGGTAACTTAGATATTAAATAAGAAGCACGTGGCAAGTCCATTCTAAGTAAAGGTTATTACAAGTCAATTCTAAGTAAAGGTTACTACAAATGACCTTTAATTTGATTTTTTATGTATAATGTAGTAAGCAGAATGAAAATGTAACCTGATGTTATTAACCATTCTGAATTTCTGTTTGAGATTACATTTTTAAAACGATGTGTTTCTGCTGATTAAAACTCAAACTTAAGTAAATTATAGGCAAGTCCATCTGTAGTAAAAATTAAAATTTGTGAACAAAAAATAATTATTTTGATTTGCATATTGTTTTAAATTATTTTGGATACTATACATTAAACTTTTACCATGAACCTTAATTTACAACTTATTATATTCAACTGCATAGTGCTTAAAGTAACATTTTTGTTTTTAATTTCATTTTGTACAAAAGCATATACTCAGTTGCTAAATAAAACAATATTTAACCAAAAATTGTTTGATATTTTCATTACATTCCTTACTAAACCAAATTAAACATATGAACTATATGAATATTTGTGTGTGAATTGTTTATAATCATAAAATAATATCCAATCTTTGCAATGTTTTGTATCCTTTTTTATAGCAGCTAATTAGTAAATTCTGAGTCTTGTAACAAATAATCATAGTTACTCTTGCTCCACAGAATTTTTTTAAAATTAATATGTAAGCATAAAATGAAAATCCACATATAATATGCCTGCTTTATCATTCTTGGGACAAGACTGAAGACAAAATTTGCATGCATTATTGACTTTTTATTTTTGATATGTATTGAACAAGTATTTCATAATTATTCTGTGTCACTACATGAGCTAGTTCCATTTGCCTGGAGAAAATTTCATAATTTTGCTTATTTTATCTATGCATTTAACTAATTGTATAATCCCATTTGTGTGCATGGGTGAAGCAAGATGTTATAACATTTATTAGCTTATTCTAATCATATTTTGTATCCAAATTTAATAATACAAAATTTCTGTGAGTGGATGAAACAGTCGTTATAAATTCTTATTCATATAATAAAATTCAATGAAAATATATTTTTATTTCAATGTTTGGTTAAAATTATCCTGAAAGTAAATATCCAAAAACTTCATACAGCATCATGTTTGATCCTTACTATCTGCTTATCAAGTACAAATACAGTTCTGCTTTGAAGAGATTGATGTAATATGATTAAAAGTCTCATTTGTTCTAGTCTAGTCATTAATATTCTTATGATACCAGTTTGGTATATTTCACATTGAAAGTAACAATTTATTTGTGTAAACTGGTAAGAAGTCTTGTGGAAAGTTTATAATATGGACCTAAACCACCAATACATTGTCATGTATTGTGAGACCTCCAAATACGGTGGCAAAATTGAGGTCGCCACTTGCAGCAGATTAATCTGTTAATAGTTCATTAGTATTCTTTTCTAAAACTTTCTATAGTTCTAATATTGTAATTTATAAATTAAATAAACTTGGGTTATCCATTTAATTTTGTGAGGTTCATTAATTGATAATACAATTATGAACTGTAAATTAATGATAACAATAATTTTTAAAATAAATACAGATATTGTAGAATGCAAATACTTCAGGTGTAATTGATATATAAAGTGCACTCATCTTTTTATCATAATGACCAAAATAATCAGATTTGCTGTCAAAAACAATCAATCCTAGTTAACTCAAATATTTCATTAATGTGTGTCTGCATAGCCAATATGCCAAATATTTATGTGAAATGATATTAAAAAATAAAATATGTGAAGAAAATGTACTGTATATACATCTATTTGGTACTGAACAAAAGCCAAACAAGGTGGTTACTATAACAAAAAAGACAGGAACAACATTAAATATACATATATAATACGCAATATAAATAGCCCCTGTTTCCTCAGATATACAACTGCTACACTACCACAACATTTAATGTATAACCTTTGCAGTTTTATATTATTTTTTAATTAAGAATTGAAAAACTGCTTCAGCAACATTATAAAGTTTTATTTAGGATGAAGAATTTCAACTCTGTCAAGCTATATTTAAATTATACCCACAATTTCACTTCAAAGTATAAGATTAAAATCTAATTTTCAACTAAAGCTTGGGTATTTTTTATTGTATTCATTGAACAATATAAGTTTAAATAATCGGAAAGTAACTTTTTGAGCTTTAAATTAATGTTGATTGATTTCATTTTAATGATTGTTTTAGTTCTTGTCTTTAAAATACAATAGCAGTCTCACTCAGTTTTACAGTTTTTATTTATAATTGCCTATTCTATTCAAATTTGCACTGCTTTCATCCTGTTATTCTCTGGCCATCTTCTTAATGTGTCTGTTAAATCCTAACCTCATAGTCACTCGAGTTCTAATTGTCCATCTACTCTATTCCTAATGGATTCATGTGCAAACTTCCCAATCTTGATTGATTTATACAATTTTTTCAAAACTTTCAATATACACTGTAGTTCAATTTATTTTGCTCACTTGTGTTTACATTAATACTTATAATACACATTGGTCCAAACACTACTATTTAAAATTTGAAAACCATGGAATTTCTTCCAAATACACTTTATCCAAACTTAATTCTGTTAAATCGTTTAGCTACTGTTCACCTAACATTTCTAAAGTAATTGTCAACTGATATATTTCTGCTCATCATTGTATAAACTATTCTTCATTTTCTTGAAGTTAAATATTAGTCGACTAATTTACTTGTGATACATACTACCTGTCTTAATTTTCTCTCTGATTTTACACATGTATGCTACTTCTCTAAAAGGTGTGTAATAGATATAAAAATTCTTAATTTACTCCATGGAGATAATAAAAATATGAAATAGATGTTAGTGACATAACTTTTTTTTTGTATCATTCCACTTTATTAAATACCCATACCCTTATTTCCATTGTTCCTTCACCCTTCTTTTGAAACTCTTCAACCAATCAACTAAAGATCTTCAATACAAAATATCATGTTCTCTACAGAATGATTACAGAGATGTCATATGTTATCTGAAAAGATCTAATGAATATTATTTTATATATTGAGTATGAAAACTCACTATTGAAATTGACCAATGTCAAAATCTGTCCCTTTTGATATTAACCAACAAGCATACAAAAGTATATATATATATATATATATATATATATATATATATATATATATATATATATATATTGGTATGGAAAGGATAGAGAGCACTTCACTTTCAAGTAAGCCACAACCTATCTCTCTATCCTTTCCATACCAATATTTTTGACAATGTCACATTCTCACTATTACAATATATATATATATATATATATATATATATATATATATATATATATATATATATATATTGAAAATAGGCACATTAACTTTGTCAATTTACATGCAAATTAAGAAATTAGTATTAAGACTTAATGATTAATTTGAATTTCATTATATATATTTTTTGTTTGATCCTGTCAAATATTCTCTTTGATTATGTTTAATAACGTTTTTACTCATGTTAATGGTTATAGTTGAAAGATGAAACTGCACAATAATGAAATGATTTAAGTTTCACTAAATGTAGTATAAATGCCAAAAATATGGAAAGCAAATAGTCATTTCCCTTGTCTGTAAAGCAAGAAAATAGGCAATTTTTTTGTTTGGATGGAATAAATTGGAAACAGGTATTTTCACATATAATATTTTACTTATTGGGGCTCACCACATTGTCATACATATAGCATCTGTGTGTACTCCAAAGGAGCTAAACTTTATGGAACAGAGCATTTGGTGTGGGTTTGATGTGAACAGAAGCACAAATGACACCTGAATTTAAGCAGATGCCCACATTCAGAAATGAATGATTCACAAAATTTCTCATTGAAAGTTAATGGGTGTTTTGAGTGAAATTTGATAAAAAGGGGCATGGTACATTAATTCATAAATATAATCATCAATATTAACTCGGTTAACAGTATAAAAAGGGAGGGTCAACATAATTACTTCCCTATCTGAGCCATAAGTAAGATGGCAGAATAAGGTGCCATTAGGTATCCATGGCAGTAGCACTATGTTGGTAATAAATTAGATTCTTGAGACATAAACAGTTTTTGTTTGGCAAATTTACATGTTGCTTTGTTATTAGTCACATAAGTGCCTTATTTTCCGTTACCTTTCATCATGAAAGAAATAATTTTCTTTTGTGTGAATTCTTGCCCTGCAATGGTTTATTAGTACCTTATAATTCCATCACCACTAACCAGTCTGTAGTAGTCAAATGAAACAAACCTGCCAACCTACTGATGAAGAATGGTTACACATCTGTGAACACAGTATTGAATCAATAGAAAAAGGTTTTTGTACAAAATATATTTAATGCTTTACAATGAAACTTTGTGCTCAACACAATAGTTTCAAAGAAATGCAGAATAAAATAAAATACAATTTATAAAGTTTTTATGCCATTCTCATAGCTATTGTGTTTTTTTTTAGGTACTGAGAATGGATACAAATCATTTGAATTTTAGTATTCATAATAATGTAGAGTTATATTCACTTTGAGATTTACAAAAAGCCCATAAAAATTGAATATAATCAAAAAAATATATACAAGAGGAATCTATTCACAAAGATAATTTTTAACGTGGGCTCTGAAAATATTTTTGCTTAATATTTATTCAGAATTACTAAAATTTAATTTTGTGAAAATTACATTTATGATGTTCGAAAGTGAAATAGTTTTCTTGATAGAACAACACAAATACCGTCTAGTACTAATTGAAACATTTGCCACTACACTAAATTATTTAATGAATGACCTTCCACATTCCAGTTTAAGAAATGATGAAATATAAAATTAAAATATGGTACGTTGTAGTAGACCAAATCTTCAGTCTCCATGCTTTATTTTATCTGTATTAAAAACCCTCGGAAATACTTTTAAATTTGGTTAAACTCACGTTGAGGTTCGCTAAATTGTGTCAATACTATAGATTTCTGTTCAAGTTTGCCGCCTGTCAAGTAGTTCCCCAGTTGACGACAGATGGAAGCAACTGTCGCGTTTGTCTAAAGTCTTTGCCCGTATATTTAAAATTTTATGTTAATGACACACAAGCCGAAATATTTACGTTTCATGAGATTCTAGAAAATAATGATAGAAACATAAATTAAGATACAAGGGATTTTAAGTATAAGTAGAGCTAGGTGAAAGATTTTTTTAAAAATTATTTAAATTAGCAAACGAACATTTAGTCGCTACGTTTATTTTTAAAGAAAACAATTGAACTAAATACGATTAAAGTCCAGAATTACTGAAAATATTTCAAAACTTCAGAAGTACAGTTTCGACCTTCCTGTATGTATTTTTAAACATATTAATTACATAAAAATACCTTATTTACTAGTGTCTTAGGAAACGTGATAGCATTTTGTTCACGCTTGCGAACAACGGTTCCATTACAATTGCAATCACTGGGGATTGTTACCTTTACGCTACTCGACATTTATCCCCTTGTACAAGTCCACCCATTTTGAATTGTTTCTTCAGTAGTCAGTTCTTTATGTAAATATCTAATCCTTGATGTGCTAATTGAAGTTGTTTTGAGCTATGCTGCGACTTAAAATCCATTTTAAAGACGAAATTTTATTATTCTCTCTGAAATCGGAAATAAATTCGACAATAGTATATTCCTTATTACTCATCCACTTGTCTACTTAATATTTTTTTATAACTTCCCTTACATCCTTAAATATTTGGGATTAATAGAAATCTGGTATTTTAATTCAACACTCAAGCCAAACAGGTTTTGCATCTTGCAAAACTTCAGCAATATCAAGTAGTTTCCATAAACATGGTACACACAGTTGTTATTTTGATTATCAAAAAACACAGTATCATATCATCAGACAACTAATGACCAAGAATATATACCGCTTGTATATTTTAAAGCAGCCACCAGCAATGTATGACCTCCGCTGAGGAAACTACGAGTGTGCTCTTAAACTATTAATAATTATTCATAAATGTGTAACAAAGTAGTTTTCAGGGAAATCACCTAGTAAAATTTGGAATATTTGTATTCTTTTGTAACTGTAATCAAAATTTGTATTGACAAACTAAATAAAAACTTTTAGATAAATTAAAATTTCATAGTTAAATCTAAATAATTAGATTTTTTAGCATTAATGATACAAATAAATTTTAATAACAATGATTGACCAATATTTAACAAATTGTATTTCAATAAAAATCTATAATGGATTCACAACCTAAAGTAAATGGACAATCAAACATTTTAATCTTTTGAAATATTTTATAATTTACTTGGGAAACGTGCAAGAAAATATGATAAATGTCTTCAACTTTCATGGGAAAAGTTTACAGAAAATGAGTATTTAACACTTTTTTTTTATTAATATACACGTTAACATTACACTTTGTTCTTGTTTGAACATTGGGTAATTTGAGTAACAATATTTTGACTTGTATTGGGAATTGGCCTTCGCCAACTCACCATAAGATACTATTAAGTAATTTGCAGCACAGGTTCTCAGAGTTGCATAGCATTATCACCATAGTAGGTTTAGGAGTGGTTGGCAAACCTGCATGGTAAGCCATTTAACACTAAAACCAAATAGTGTTTTCTGCTATTGTGGCATTTCATACTGCCTCATCATACTCTTAGAAACTTCATTGCTTTTGCAATTATGAATACTCATCACAAATTACTTGATTGAAGAAATATTTCACATTTGTATGGTTTTAAACAAGTGACAATCCTGTCAGCACATTAGAGTGGTTTGTCAGCAGTGTGAGCCCTAGTGTGGTGTGTTAGGTGACATGATTGTGAAAATGTTCTGTCACACACAACACATTGGTATGGTTTCTCACCAGTATGAATTCTCATGTTTTTTTTATAACAAAACTGATTCTGAGAATGTTTTAAAGCATTCAACACATTTGTATGGTTTTTCCCAGTATAAATCATTATATGGTTTTTTGGTGACTTGATTCTGAGACATTTAAAGCACACAACACATTTATATGGTTTTTCACCAGTGTGTGTTCTCATGTGATTAATTAGGTGGCCTGATTCTGAGAATGTTTTAAAACACTCCACACATTTGTAAGGTTTTTGTTTTGTTAGGTGACCAGATTCTGAGGTTTTAAAGCATTCAACAAATTTATATGGCTTTTCTCCAGTATGAATCCTCTTGTGTCTTGTTAAATCAGAAGTTATTGAGAACGTTTTATCACACACGGCACATTTATATGGCTTCTCTCCCGTATGAATCCTCATGTGCTTTGTTAAATTCCCAGCAAATGAGAATGCTTTATCACACCCACCACATTTGTATGGCTTTTGTCTAGTGTGAATGTTTTATAAAACCGTCTCAATCAGACATGATTGGTCTGTTATTTTTTTAAGAATGTTTTTCTGTTTTAATTCAATTATTTGTTTGACTGTTACCTGGTTTTGTATATAATTTTGATATATGTTTTTATCTACTTAAAGTTACTTGAAATATATCTCAATCATGTTAAGAAATAGTATTACAAACTGTTTAAATTAAATGTCGTCCTTAATTTCAGTTTGAACAAATTTCTTTGTCAAGTTACTAATTCAATCATATTTGAAAAGTTGTATCTGAAATCCAAAAACAAGTACCTGGTGTAGTAGTTGATAGATTGACTGGTCTGAAAATAAAGAAATTGTAATGATGAGAGAAATAGTTGTCAGTATCATCAGAAAGTTATAAAAATATATTCTTTACAAAAGTAAGCACCTACCTTAAAAATCCAACATACATATCATTCCAGTCTGAAGATAAATTATCCACTGATATAATTGAATACCAAACTTACTGATTTCCAAAACATATGTTCTGATAAATCATATTTGTATATAAATTACTAAACATCTACTGATCCTGATGCCGGTAGTATTTTACCCAGGACAGACCCACTGAATGGGTGTAATTGAGTCATAAAAGTTTTAGGGGTGGTCAGGGAGATGCGGGTTGAGAAGAGATGGTGGTGACCCTTGGGAAAGCTACACGCCAGACGGAGAAAAAACTTTCAAAATAAACTGTTTTCATTTGCAGCAACTTTAAAGGGGTGACATGACCTTATTTCACAGAATCAGTAATCTGACTGGACTAAACAAGGAAGAACCATCGTGGGAGTGAATGGGTATTACAGAGGAAGATAAGTCAGCCCTTGCAAAACTCAGCAGAATCACCCAGAATTTGTAGATTCAATACATTCAAATTTCGAAATTTAGAGATTCAAGATTCTAAATTCAACACTCAGAATTCTGAGTATAACATTCATTCATGTATAGTCAGATTTGGAAAGAATGTGACATGTTGAAGGTAGTCAATGTACATGGTGCTGTGGGTCACAACAGTCTTAAGCTATTCTGACATCTGGTAATTCAAAGAATAGTTAGCTGACAGTTCATAAAACAGTAAAGTGTATATTGCATAAAAAAACCTGATAGAATAGTTAAAACAAACTTAACAGTCACAATTTTAAAATGTATTAGCTTTTGAGACCTTTTGTCACTTTCAAATTCTGGACAATAATATCTTATTTAATTAAATAACTGCATTAAATTCTGTGTACACACTATTTGGGGTTAGCAGTTGGCAAATTCTATTTCGTGTTGAAAAAGTTATAAATAGTACAGGCTAATATTATATCAACTAATATAAATAAATAAAATGGTATATGTTCCACAACAAATTTAAACAAGTGGATCAAATTAAACCAAATTTTCTATACATGAATGCTGTGTGAAATAGCATAGTATGTTATTACAGCTCTGAATCCAATCATTAACAGAAAACAAATTATAACATTACATGTATTATCCTCAGGTTCTTCTTACCATGAAATGCAGATACAGTGAATCTGCCAGATACAGTGATTGTTTTCTAGAACTGATCTAGAAATACACAAAGTTCATATGTCCCACAAATAATTTTTATACAATGTTATTTTAAATTCATTTATTTGCAGAACAGATTACACCTTGCCTAAAAATTCCCAAGTAAAATGTTAAATAGCATACTATTGGTAAAATTTGTCCATTATTCAATTGTACATTTTCAAAATAGATATGATACTAAGAACAATTAGGAAAATCTAAGCAATCAGAAATTAATCAATTATTTGAGCTCTTCTTAAAAATATTAGTGTACCATAATTTTCTTACGTAAATTACATCAAGATATCTGTCAAACACGTTAAACAGAATATGAACTTTCGAGGAATATATATATATATATATATACACACATACTGTTAATCAGTGAATTTTATTACTACACTATTTCTCGGGAAGTTATACTGAAATTTGTTATAATCTTATATGACATTACTATGTTGTTAATATAATAATCTATATTAGGATACAGTAAAAAAATCCTAACTATTTTCATTTAATCATCAAGTATTTATCATAGAGCAGAACTTAATAGTGGTTTGGTCTCACCTTACTACTTGTGACAGCCTTCTAGCATCTATTTTACTTCATGACCAGAATTCTCTTAAAATCACGGGCAGAATTCGTATCAAAATTTTTTGTGACCAGGTACTTGATCCGAATTCTACCCAAAATCACTTTACGGGAGGATTCTGTATTGAGTGGCCGGGTAGTCATAATTACGATTTTCTTTTATAAAATTATTAGTAAATATTGACCTTTTAATGGCTAAAGGCGAGTTTCCAATCGTTGCACAACTAATATAGTATACTGAAATGAAATAAACGCACTTAATTATTTAATAAATATTATATATGTAAACCACATACACACACTGCGTAAGCGCACTTAAAAAGTCCACGAAATCACCAACGATTGCCAAAGATTAAAAATACTGACAAAGATATTACAACAAAATATACAACAAACCTCAAACGTCATTAACTGTCTTCATCTCCGTAATTATAACTTTTAAACAAATAATTTATCATTCCATTAAACAGTAACTGTAAATTACGGAGAGGAAAAGAAGAAAGTACATATAAAAGACCTATCATTTCAGTCGATTTAGAGAGAAATAAAAAAGTTAATACAATAAAACACCTAAAAATAAATCAATTGTAATAGAACCACCAAGACAAGCAATAGGAATAGCGTGATGAAAAACTGGCAACAGTACTGCCATTCCAGAAAATATTGCAACATACCATCTGTTAGTAAAATGTGCCGGATTACACAATACTACCAGTTGAAAAAAAATAAACTAGACGCATCCCAGCCAGTTGTCCACTATGTAACGGAGAACAAGCAGGCAATTATAAGGGATGCGAATTTTATCCGAGCCTCCCAAAACCAAACAATGCAAACAAATTAATTCCCATTCAACCTTCCGTTCCTTGCTATATAGTCTTGAAGCACAATGTCCAATTTACATATATTATATTTAATCGTGCTCTTATTGCATTCATTCTCGAAAGAATAACTTTTTCCTACAAGGCAAAATAGTGAAGAAATGGACAAATATTTCAATAACACGTTTCGGTCCTGTCGTGGGTCGTCGTCAGGTATATTAATTTATAGATATAGCAATACAAAGATATTAACCATTATCATACATTGTAGTAACTTAAATTGAAAATAATTAAATGACATAAAACCATTTAGACAAAAAGTCGTGGAATTTCTTTTAAAAAAATGGAGTATAATGAATTCTGGATAAAATTGTAAATATAGCGTAAGAATCTGATTTAACATTAATCACAATTAATTTATATATCGGAAACTGATGTGGATTTATAATTACTATCTAAAATATGGAAATTGTCCCAATTGATTGTTTGGGCTCCTAAATGTTTAGAATATTTTGTGATCAATTACTACTAAATTTTAACTATTCCAATGCATTTTAAAATCATAGTTTTATCATCACCACCATTATTATTGGCAGTTTATCAAAGGTTCCAATTATTATATACAATTTCCAATCACACTCAAACTGAGAAATGCAGGTTGGCATCGGTGGTTTAAAAATTCGTCATAATAGACCATTTATTTTTCACATAACTTCTTCTGTATATGATGATTGAAAGTCTCAAGGAACTTTCTTAAATACCTACAACAGTGTTATTGTGGTTTTAGGATCTACAGTAATCACCCACAAAGAAACGTAGTACAGTGTTGTTTCTTATAAAATTTTATTATTTCCCCATTATGATTATTTTAAAGAAGACTTCTCATATTTTACCCATTTTTCATGTTTTTGCTGGGATGAGAGGATGGACAAGGTAAACAAATGAAGCACATCAATCCACTTCATCACAAATGTCTCCCAAAAATAAATGAAAACCAGATGTGACTATCATCCGTTTTTAGAACAATTATGAGTAAATAAATTACACACATCAATTTGAAATGTTTAATTTGAACCAAGGACTCAACTATTCATTTCTATAATTATTGATGCATAAAATAATTTAATTGTGCCTTCAATTGGTATCACCACTGAATTACCACAGTAAATGTGTCTTTTTAAACCCTTGATGTGGGAACAATCATAACATTTACAATTTACATCACAATTTCCTGAGAAATCATTATACATCACTTAGTTACATAATATTTTTAATCGTGTTAACTAATTATACAATTTACTGACAACTTAAGATTTACATTATTCTTTTCTGTGGTCTGGAGTTGACAATTTCATTTGTCATTATCCAGAGATGTATTGTTAACACTATTCCTTTTTTCAGAATAAATACATTGTAACATGGTTGAGAAAATTATAAGCCTTTTGATTATAGAAATTTACAATTGATGAAATTTGTTGCACTAGAGAAAAATATTAAATTTGTAGTAAATAATTAAAAGTTTGTAGTTATAGCAAATGATTAATTAGCCTTGTAGAAAATGGATGGTTTTTCACTTGTTTAATGTTTCATACTGAGCTTTATCATTTGGTTATATGATCCAATTTTTTATACAGGTATGAAGTGCAAAAGATGAACATCTTTTATCAATTAAATTAACTTAAAGACTATATAATACTATTGTATGTTTTTAAATCACTTCAATAATCCTGAAGACTCGAACCAACCAACAAACATTCATATTGACATGATCATCCTTGATAAATATATTTGTAAAAGCAGAATTTTATAAACATAGTACTTTATTTAAAAGCTAAGCTATATAATTGCACTACAATTGTTTGCATTTTACTTTTCTGTGAGGAAAATGTGTTATATAACCCACAATAAGACTTTTACATTATAGTAATTTCAAAGATAAAATTAAGTGACACTATGGAAATGTAATTATACATTTAATTCATATTATTAACTGAATTATTGACATTCAAAGAAAGAGATAGTTTCTTACCAACATAAAATTTGATGTATATTCATACATGTAAACAGCTATAGGTCTTAAACTTATATGCCTTTTTTGAAAGCATCTCTTGTGGGTGATAAAATAATTGTCTCCAATTACACTTTACATTTTAAAGCCATCTTTTGGTGACAGTAAAGGAAAGTCTGCGTCATAAAGAAAACATTAAAAGATTGCAATATAAT
Organism: Zhengitettix transpicula; assembly: GCA_037074705.1. Lineage (NCBI taxonomy): Eukaryota > Metazoa > Arthropoda > Insecta > Orthoptera > Tetrigidae > Zhengitettix > Zhengitettix transpicula. Next base: position 8,651,197 of record CM073595.1, read on the forward strand.
TTCATGATTTCACACAGAAAAATATTAGTGCATGCAGCATTAACAAGAAAACTTGATCACAAAATACATATAAAAATACTGACTGTACATTTGAATCGCCTTAAGTACACAGTCACAGTATTAATTTACAAATTGATACAAAGCTTAATACAATTCAAAATAATGTAATAATCACAATACACAACCAAATAATGTTAATTTTATTCTAACAACATATATATATTTGAACTTTTGAAAAATATAAACAAATCTTTGATAAATTTTGAATAATAGAAAGCAGAAAATTATTGTATCAAAAACCTCATCATACAATAATTGGATCTGTTACTATGCCTTACTAGCAGAAAATCATATGTTCATATGCAAAACAAACATTGGAACTCTACTATTATCCAAAATAAAAACTAATTTACATTTTTAGATGTCTGTGTTGCATAAGCAACACATCATGGTGACTCGAATGGTAAGTAAAATATGCAAAAAAGAATGTTTACCCAATGGGAAAAAAGTACCTAAAAATACATGTTTCTTTATACTTTAAGTGTTCACACAAAGAATAAAATATTAAGAAATTAAAAAATGAATCTCAGAACAAGTTGCTCAAACATTTCATGTGGAAGTATAAATTCTCCCATAATAGAATAACACATCAGTCTGCAAAGAAAATGGATTTTAATTTATTGTAAGTGCACTTTGAAAACCTCAGTTCAGTTGTACAATTTAGACATTATACTGAATGCTGACAATTTGCTGACATAATTTATCCACACCAATGAGTCCACAATGGTATTAGATACAATCAAATATGGAATGTATAATTTCTTTAAACAATACAAGCATATTAAGTCATGTTAGTTAACAGATGTGATGCTTTTCATATTGCAGAACCAGTAAATAAAATGTTTAAGATATTTAAACATTATCCGATATTGGCCACTTGAGACACTACCAAAAATAATAATGTATTCCTGAGGCTGTTAACGGAATGTACAGCAGTGATCACCAATGAACACTATTGACTGTGGATCTCTTGGTCAGTAATATCATCATGGGTTACGCTGAAACTTATAATGATAACAACAAAGTTTGTGGCTGATTGTTACATTACAGATAAAATTACACCTGATGTACACATTAAGAAAATCCTGAGGATAATTGTGGAATGACTGATAATAATTGAAATTAATTTGCTCTACAACATAGAATTTTTCCATTAATATTGTTGTTTGTAGGATTGACAACAGTAAAAAACATGAATCAGTCCAATTAGTGATGATGCACGTACTTGTGATATTAAGTAACTATATATATATATATATATATATATATATATATATATATATATATATATATATAGGACAGTTAAAGAACTAAGTTAGACGGGGGGGCGGGGGGGGGGGAAGAGTATGTTTTACTCCAAGTGTTACAAAGTGGTTGCTACAAGCTTGGTTTCTTTAAAAAAATTGCATTGGGATGATTCAGTAGTTAATACATTACCTCCATCTGTGAGACAAACCACTAACTATATAACCTGATAGAGAACTACTGCTGAAGAAGGATAACAACCCCCCCCCCCAATAATTTATAAAGTAAAAAGCACAGCAGAAACCCCCTTTATCTCTTGGATAAAACAAATTATCTTTCTCACTTTCCTATCCCAATAAATTAGCTTATAAATTTACTTAATCATTATTGATCTTGGAATATTTATATGGTGTAAATATTATGTAGCAAGAATTCATTACAATAGGAAGATCAATCACTCCTTCATACATAAAATATAATTTCTATAAATCCTATTTTATTGCAATTGAGACGTGCTGCTTACTTACATTGTTTAGTTTCTATGGCTAACGTTTAAAAATCCTATAAGGCACAACCATTAAATGGAGGTTGTAATGTTTTCAGCCAAGATTTAACTCCTGAATATTCAAGTTCCCACTTTCAAAAATTTACACGAATCATAGTTAAAACTTTCTGAAACACACATTTGTAATGTGTACATAATTACTATGGGAATTTTATTGAACTTCCACAACCTAAGCTCCCCAATATAACATACCATTGGAGTATTGTAACAGTAGCTCGATTCATTTCCACCAATGTGTGGGCTCCATTGGAGACAAAATATTCAGTAAGGCAATAGAATTGAACTACATACAATAATATTATTTCTGGCTAGCAGGAACTGCCACTCCTCGTTTACGCCGTTTGTCGAGCAGCGGGTTATTTGTATTATCCAAATTTTTTATGTGAACCTGGTCGTAATCAACTCGCATTGTTGCCAATGAGCGAGTCATCTCTTCTTGAACCTCTGGCCAGATATCTTCTCCTTCTCGAAGCATTCTACCAGTGTGAAGTGGAGTTTGCGGTACCATAGTGTATTGCTACAAAAAAAATATTATTAGTTCAGTTTTACATCTGTTATTATATACAATAAAATGCAGGTAAACAATTAATATCTATTTATGTAATAAAAAAATTAGTTCAAAATAATAATGTTTCTGTACATATTTATACTTCAGGCTGTGGCTCTACAGGAAATAGCAAATAACAATTTTGTTTATCACAACAATTATGACTGTACAATAATACAATTTTGAAACAATTACCATGTCAAAGTGACATTGGAAAAACACATTTACCTTTTTTCCTTTCCCAAAATGTTTTAATATTTTTAATAATAAATATACCAGCCGGCCAGTGCATGGAATGATGTAACACTCCTTCCTGAATGAAGGAGGCTGAGAGCCTCCGAAAATTCCAAGAATTATGGCGACACTGCACTTCACTTTCAGGTAAGTCACAACCTCTCTCTCTTTCCTTTCCATACCAATATCACAATTATTTTTGGCATGTCAGATCCTTACTAATATTATATATATATATATATATATATATATATATAACAGAGATAACTTGTGGCTTACCTGAAAGTGAAGTACATATATAATTATAATATTATATTATATAATATATATATATAAAAGACTGCAACTCCTATTGGCCGCCTGCACAGTGTCGAATTTAAACTCTGATAGGTCTGCAGTTAGACAGCAGAAACTATTGCCAAAGAAAGCCAACAATTCTGCCTCTTTCAAAGATACATCACAACAATGCAAAATTTGTGAGGAATAACAGAAAAATACACATGTACACAAAAGAACATAATTTTTTAAAAGAAGATTCAAATCAAATTTTATATATGCCTACTTACTGCAATCCACTTATTCTGCATAACTTGTTCTATAGAAAGCCGCTGAGTAGGCTCGATACATAACATACCAGATATAAGATCTTTAGCATCCTGAGATACATTTTGCCATTCAGGGTTAGGAAAATTGTACTGACCAGTTCTTATACGTGACTTCATACCAGGGGAAATTGCTAACCCATGGTTGCTGTAGAATGGAGGAAATCCACAGAGACTGTAAAGCAGAAGAATAAGGTCTTACTAAAACATTTTGAAGAAAATATCATTTAAAAATGATTAAAATCTATCTACTTACAGTATGTACATTATAACTCCAAGAGACCATATGTCACAACTCTTATCATATTTCTCTGGGCCTAAAACTTCTGGTGCTAAAACATGACATAAGACATTTACAATAAAAGAATTGAAGAAGCAAGGCCAGTAAAAAGAATATTTATGGTACATAATGGAATACTACTTGGTTCACATTACAGACCTTATAAAGATACAATAAAATATAAGACTTGGATCATCACATGAAAACTTTTACAGACAAGGGGTGGTCAGGCATTAATAGTATTTTTCAAGTTTCTGCTCTATCCCAATATACCAACATTGATGATTTCTTAACTTGATTACAGTTTTGTAAATTGGTGTCTGCATGTTTGGCAACAAGGCTGATGTAGATAAGAGACCAGCTGGAGAATAAAATTAGTTCCATCTTGCAAGAAGTAGCTCTTCCACCAATTCCTTTTTTGTTTTTAGTCGCTATAACAATAAATGCAGCCATAACACCAGCAGCAGTTTGCAAATTGATTTTCATTTCTGCACTTCATAATGTCAATTTGGTTTGGATGATATATATATATATATAGTCCGCAGCCGGCCGGTGCACGGAATGGTGTAACACTCCTTCCTGAAGAAGGAGGCTGAGAGCCTCCGAAAATTTGAAGAACAACCTTCAGTTCCTCATGGCGACACCGTACTTCACTTTCAGGTAAGCCACAACCTATCTCTCTATCCTTTCCATACCAATATTTTTGACAATGTCACATTCTCACTATTACAATATATATATAACAGAGATAACTTGTGGCTTACCTGAAAGTGAAGTACATATATAATTATAATATTATATATATATATATATATATATATAAGACTGCAACTCCTATTGGCCGACTGCACAGTTGACAAGCATCTGGAAACAAGTTAGTTAATAAGTCGACAGAAGTTGGCAACTTGCTTGTTTGGTCTATTTTAAGCTTTAAACGTTCTCAGCTTAAATAAGTCTCATGGATGAACAATGTTCGGAAATCCCTGAGGGTGATCAAGAAGAATAGTGCAGTGAATGACAAAAAATTGTCAGCATATTATGGACATGAAGATAGTCACTGAAAAAGAAAAAGCAACTTCCCAATATGTCAGTGTGATCAGAAGATATTACCTGAAAGTATGGACTAAACCCTAATGACCAATGGGACTGCCAAGTTCTCAAACCTAGACACACTTAGGGAGGATCTATCATCATGGAAATTTTTTGTTTCGCTGAGTTAATCGTTTAATTATTTATTTTATTTAGTCTGATTTAAATACTTTATTCAAAAAATATTTCCAGCAACTTTGTAGGCAGTCGACAAGCATTATTATCTGTATTTAATCAAAACAATCAATTTAGGAAATAAAAAAATTGAGGTAGAAACTTTTTTGTCCCATAAGGATGAAGTTGATGTTTCCTCATTGACACAGCATTGGCAAAGTGAACTGCTTTATTCTAGAAGGGTTTCCAATTTCAGAAGATCTATAATGAAGAATGGGCGAGCTTGTATTTTTATTATAAATGAGTTTGTTGTAAACTGTAAAGACAGGCCAGACATTCGTAATAACACTTCTTGATTATGGTAACTGGGATGTTAGGTATAAATTTAATTCATATTTTGTTCACGTATCAGATAAATTTGCAAACAATGAGCCAGAGGAAGGTTCTAGCTTTTATATATTACTACAAAATGCTGCACTGAATGTTCAGAATTCCATTTTCCTTCAGAGGGTTACCAATATCAAATAATTAGGTAATAATAAAGTTGAAAAATTCATAATTGGAGGATATATATGTCATCACAAATAAAATTGTGAAGCGCTGTATTGATGTACTAGCCACTACCCTTTAAATCATATTTAATGAACATATTTCTACTGGCATATTTCACCGGACTCTCTGAAAGCTTCAAAGTTAATACTACTCTTCAAGAAAGATTCACTTAACAGCATATAATTTCAAAAATTAGACAATAAATTACAAGACTTCTTGACAAAGAAAAAAGAAATACTTATGCACAACACAACTGTTAAACAAAAATCTACAAGCACCACAGTGTATGAGTCATTCAAAACAAAATTCTCTTGATGAAAAATTTAAAGTTGTTTTAATTTTTGCCACAGATTACAGCAAATTGGTATGAAAATTATAATATGGTATCAGGAGAAATGATGAAGTACTCTTAACCATATACCTTAATAATAAGCTCTCAAAAACAAAGATGGTGGGAGAGTGAACGCTTCACCAGTAAATTTCTTCCAAATACAAGCGCAGAGTTTCAACCCAAGCCAACATTTGATTCAACAACATTTTGATAGAACGCTCTGAAATTATCGACAGTCAACCAGACGATGATGGCTATCAGCACGTTGTTGAATCAAACATTGGCCCATGTTGAAAATGGAGAATTATACTTGGTGAAAGATAGTGAGGTATATTTATCTGAATAGGAAGTAAATAGTAGTCTACCTCAAGGATCAATTTTAGGTCCATTGCATTTTTCTTTTATATATAAGTGCATTACTGTATTATATTCATGCACTTTCAGAATATCCAGGGTCCTCTAAAAACTGCCTGATGTGCAGATAACACAAAATTTAAAATTATGGAATGAGATTTAAATAATCTCAATACCAAGATAGAGAATGCAACTAGAAACCTAAATATTTGGTTTACTGGAAATAAATTAACTCGACATACAGAAAGCTGATAAATTTTCAGATCATGTGACTTTTCTTGGCTTACAGGTCAAAAATAAATTAAAGTGGAACTTAAACATTGATCACCGTGCAGTCAAACTTAATTCTGCTTGCTACTCATCGAGATGCAGCAAGTTGAAACCAAAACAACTAAAATAGTTTACATTTTGTATTTTCAGTCACATTTTGTTACATTGGGGCAACTACTATCATAGTTTTGAAATTATCAAATTGCAAAAAGATTAATTATAATTATAACAAATTCATATGTTAGAAAAAGCTGCAAGCCTCTCTTCAAATTAGTTAATTTTTTTTGGTTGGCATTTACATATTAAAAATACTAAAATTTGATAAACATAATATGAACCTTTTTCATAACTAATGGTAACAATCATGGCTACGACACAATCAGTTACGCACAGCCTTAGTCTCTATGAGTCTAGCATACACTTCTCAAGTAAAACATTAAACAGACTCCCTGAAAATGTAAACAATATAAAAAATTATAACACATTTGTCAAGCAGTGTAAAACTTTCCTTATAATTGGTACTTATTACACAATATGTGAATTTTTATATCGGCCTTCAAGGTGTGTCCGCAGAATTTTAGAATATGTGCCACTAATGTTTATGTGTATTAAATAGTATGTACAGCTTTCTCTCTTTGGAAGCATTTTCCTGCCTTTGTTTTTTGTTTTTAATGAAGATCAATGAATACATCCCTTTGTTGCTGTTGACAGGAGATGGTTTTTTCCCATTGGGTTACAAATCTTGGTATGCATAGATAGAAAGGGTTAGATTGCAGTTTTACTGCAACCATTCTTCTTTCATTATTGGATATTGCCTGTAGCTGGCTACAGATGGTTTACATAGCCTTCTTCCAAATACCAAGAAAACAGGTAGAAGGTATCATTCTTCATTCTTTTCAGTTATTTCCCTTTATCTTCCCTTCAATTGAGACATGGTTTAAAAGCCCATGGTTGAATCACATAAATGAAATGTAGGTAAATTTTTTTTGCACTTTCTTTAGGAAGGGAAGTATCATAGTTACCAAATAGCAAATAATTAATTCCTCAAATGGATTAAAATTATTAACTAGTTTAAAATAGCACAAAAAGTCTGAAACACATAAAATTAAAGATGAGATTAATTGTAAACAGTGGGTGACACACTTACGAAGGATGACTTAATTACAGGAAGACATGCAAGGCAAGAATAAAAAAATTATGAGAAAATACACTCAAACACATCGACTTACCTACATAATATGGTGTATAACATGGAGTTTCTAAGGTGTCTTTTAAAAATGTTTCCTTAGCAAAGCCAAAATCTGTTAGTTTCAAAACCCCTGGATGATCTGAAATAGAGCAAACCTATGATCAATTACACTAAAAATAAGGAATTTATGATCATCTAACCTGTGTGACAAGAAAATGACAAACAAATTAAGGCAGAATACACTCACAAAGGTAGGGTATGCTAAATTTGTACACTTACCATAACAGTGTTAGTGAGCACATCTGTGTTTGTGACAAGTTTCCCAATATGTAAATATTCATAAAATGAAAGATATGATTTAACTGTGGATGAATGTTCCTGCTTTACTGATTGTGTGTGAGCTGTAATCCAAACATCTCTGTGTAGCATTCAGACAGTTAAGTTAAACCTCAATTTAAAAGTTCCTCCATTTCCAATTTTAAATAATTAATTATCATCTATGCCTGGTTCACCCAATATTTTACCAACACATTACTTCAAGAAAAAATGCTTTCAAATGAAGCTCTGCCATTCCCAGTCTGGTTGAGATTTTTTCTATCCTGATCTTTAAATCCAACACTTTACATATACTTGCCAGAAAGGCACACAAGGCCAGTGACACTCTCTTTTTCGCTGCTGATCACATACTGCATGCACCCTCATGGTAGAGATCATATAACTCTGATACTTGTATTTCTTTTGGTTAGTTAAATATTAAATAATAAATTATCAATATCATTTGGTGTAGAAACTTGCTTAAGTTAAAAATAAAATTCTAAAACTATGTGATTGCCGCTATTAATTCATTTTGAAACTATGAGCAAGCACACAGACATAACTAATGTTGCAACCCTGCCAAATTTGACAGTGAACAAATATATAGTGGACCATAGAATTATGAACTTTGTTTCTGGACTGTAGTCTTATACTGAATTGTTCATAACATAATAGAAAAATGTCAACTAGACTGAGAATTGAAACCATGACATCTGCTTAGTACACAGTACTTTTTCAATAAATTACTTTATGATTTTATATTAAATAGACTGAAAATATACCTGGTTTAGAGTACAAAAGATTTTCTGGTTTTAGGTCTCGGTGTGCAATATTCATATCATGAAGGTACTTCACTGCCATACATATTTCACGCATTATTTCTGCTGCTTCTGTAAAATAAAATATTTAAGTTCCTTGGTATTTACTAATTAATAAATATTATTTGCAACAAAAATAGAAACATTGTAAATCTTCTAGTGCATGCAGGAAGTGGGAACACAACTAAAAAGAATTCTTATGCAACTAACTGTTCCAAAACACAACCTTTTAATATATACTTAAAAAATGTATTGATAAATTCTTTTTACATTAGTATGCTACCTTTTCACATTACCTCTTTCCGTAAAAGCACCATCTTGCCTATCCTGAATACGTTGGAATAGCTCACCACCCTCCATACTGTACAAAAAAAAAAAAAAAAGGTAAACGTTAATATAACCAAATCAAATTTTTGTTCCAAGCACTATAATATCTTACTTAAAATTTACTGAACAAAATATTATTGGCACCAATATATAAAAAATAAAATAAGCACATCAACTGATAACTGAAATTGGTTGAATATGATATTTTACATTGAAATTCAAATTTTTCTCAATTTTGTGTGAGATCTGTATTGTCCCACAATCCTACACAACAGAAACATTTAATTTGTATTAAGAGTCAATATTTAACACAACAAGTTTATTTAATAAAATATACATATCAGTTGACCCCAAGTTTGTCTGAAAATTTTAAGGTTGTTTGAAACATATTATTTGCCAATTTGTAGTCCCTTTATCAACAAACAGAAAACTTACAACCTAAATATACTCCATTCCATAATTAAAAAACCAAAACCAATAAACCTAAATTATCTATAGTACTTCCTTTTCATATAAATTTGTATCTTAAATTTAAACAACTGTTCACACAGTTCAATGTAGATATTATATACAAATCTTGTAATATTTTTTAAAAATGGCCAAATAATAAGACAAAATTAAAACCAAAACATTTTCTTCTACTTTTCCATTAAGGTCATCAGGTGCAACATTTCCATGAACTAATATTCAGTAATATTAATATATCAAGGTATTTCCCAGTGAACTGCATGAATGAATTTGTCTTGGATTTCCAACCAGTTTGTTCATATAATCAGGGATGTTTTGACAACTGAATAAGATGACAGTGCCAGTCATCAAAATGTCACTGATTATATGTACAACCTGGTTGGACACCAGAGAGAAATTCATTCACACAATATTAATATAATTAGATTCATGGAAATGATAAACTTATGAGCTCTACGAAAGAGAAGTTCGAAGAAATTTAGCATGAATTTGGTTTTAATTTTGCCTGATTTGGCCATTTTTTTAAATTTTAATATTATCAGCAGACATTACATTATTTTTAAAAGTTGTAGTGTATTATCACAGTACATAAAAATTGTGAAGACATTCTAGATCCAGGTGATGTCCATAATGTAGTTTATGGATATTCTTGCTACAATTGTCATGCAGTTTATATTGGACAAACAGAAATGGCCCTAAAACCCAGAATCAAATAGCACCATTCTTATTTCAAACATTCAGTTTATAATCAATCAGTATCATAAACACACAGGATGCGTAATAACTATACCTTCAATTGGACAAGTACCACAATTTTGGACATAGAATACTGGTCATTTTTGAAATGATACATATTGACTCTTAATAATACTATAATATACAAAGTGACAAACTCTCTAAAGTACTGTGTAAGGCTCCATTCTATCTACTTCTTTGGCAGCCTTATATAGGATGTGAATGTGTGTTCATATTCAAGAAAGTTTTGAAGCTGATTAGATCTATGAATAAGTCAAAGAAACACTGTGCCGGTTCTGTTTCCAATTTTGTTTGTATTTGGCCAATACGATCAATAGTGTACAAATCAATTTATACTAACTAATAATTTGTATCTTTTATATCATCACTTTTACACTAAACTGCAACATAGTGTGACACATGACATCACATATATGGGAACCTTACCAACACAACTAATTCAGATAGTTCCATAACAATATCAATATTGTTGCCATTGATAGACATCATGTTCGCTCAAAGATTAATTGTAGCACACATTGCAGAATACTATTTGTTGTTTCCTCTGTCATCACGAGTAATTGAGTAAAAAGGATTCTTCCAATACTATTTATTTTGCAACATAGTAAACAGTTTAACCCAAACCAATGGCACAGCATTATTTGTGATTCAAGAAGTTCTGAATGCCAAAGATAAAACAAATACAAAAAAGGGAAGATTTATTTTTTCTCTTTACACTTAAAAGTCTATGGAATGTGGTAAGTTTTATTGCTGGAGTATAAAATGCATATGTAATAAAAATGCTCAAATTTATACATCCAAATTCTTTCACATGCCTTAAACAATTTTCTCTTTAAAACTATAGGACCATATATAAAAATTTAGTGAGTGAAAGTATAACTAATCTGAAAGCTTTATTCTTGCCAAGGAGAGCGGACACAGGCATACTTTATTTCAAGTGTGCTCCACCCACCAGAATTTCTCAAACAATATCACGTGGATGTTATTTTCACTCACATTATTTCCAGGCTAATGAATGAAAATATCTGGTGAATCAAAATGTGAGGTAATAATCATTAAAACTAGAAATTTGTAAGTAATGAAAGAATTATTTTGTCTCTCACACAGGCATTAATTATTATGATGGTTCTGAAAATACAGCTCACAGAATATTAATACAAAGAAGTAGAAAGACGCAATCATATATCTTGATTGCAGACAGAGCTTTGTTCCAAGATTAATCTTGCATTTGTTCCAAGATATGGCCAAAATTATAGCAAAATAAGTGATACAAACTTGTTTTAACACCATGTTTACAATTGGACTCAAAACATTTAATCCAGATGGAAAGCACACCATTCATTGGATGCAAATGTGCAATTATATTCCAAGAAATAAATTATCTGTGTACTGAGAGTACATGTTTCATATCTCAATATCTTGAGATTTTACTGGCAAAACTAATAAACAAATAGTTTAGGAACACTGTATTTGTAACTGTCACAGAACAAATTTAGATACTTCAAATTAATGCTTATAACAAAAATCCTAAATTGTGGCACTTTTAAATCCATTTTGTGTGTCATACAAACATTGACAACTATATGGCAGTTTTTAGTAAATTATTTAACACATATCTACAAAAGGAATTATTTCTACTTGCCATTCCATTACTACCAAAAGGCACTTGTTTCCACTGTACGAGTTTTCATAAACATCTATAATGTTCACTATATGGCGGCAACCACTCGCCCTCCAGTGTAAATCCACCTCTCTACGAGCTTTGGTACAATCGTGCAATACCTGAAACATTGAAAAATACAATATGTCATAAATATCTGTTCATAAAATAATTTTTAAGTGACATTTTAATGATAGAAATCTGAAAACTCAATTATAAAAGTGATGAAATTGAAAAATAATTGTTAAATGTTAGTTTAAATCATAGCAGAAAACATTAACCAAATATTATATTTTCTTAAAATTAAACTGCAAAAAAAGTAGATGCATTAATGAAGAAAGGATTACAATTTTAAATAACAACGACAATATGCATCAAAATTTTACTAGTCATTATATGAAATAAATTTAACTACATACTTTGTTGAAAGAAACTCTGATGATGGAAAGAATAACATGCAATGTCAATACAGTCCGAATATGTAAGCTTTTGCATCAACAAACTACTAACTTTGACATTAGAGAAATTAAAAGTCCAAGAATTACCTTCTGCAGTGGCATCCAAATAGATCAGTATATGTTCTAAACAATGAAGGGTCCTAGAAGTCTTAGGCCTATTCAGACTATGGATACTGGGTAACGTGGAGCATAACAATTTCATAGGCAAGAAGTTTTTTTGTTCATGTCTTTTGTTCGAAAATAATGGAATATAGTATGTATATACCTGTGAATAACCTCATTAAAGCATTTAAAATATAATAATGGACATCAACGTGAATAGAGGCAAAACTAAACACAGATATTTAAGAAAGATAGCAATAAATATGATCAAAGTGTACTAAATAATAAAGCCAAATCATACTTTCAATTTTAGCCCCAAAGAATGACTATGTGAAAGCTAATAGGAATCTATCACCAAATGAGGTCATAAATTTTTTATTTTTTCAGATGCTTGTGGCAGGACAACTTTAATTCAGACCACATGTAATCAGAATGTAAATTTTTAACATTTATTTACGACTGTGTAAGTCATCATTTTTCTTCAACAAGGATTCATAATTCTCATTTTCATTTCTTCGGTAGTTACACAGACACATTAAACTCAATGTGAAACAATGAAACAGTTGTCAAAGTTTTGACAGAATCCTATACAAACCTGTGTGCTTTGTATGTTCTTCCATAGCAGACAGAAGATAATACTTTTTCACATCAAATGGAGCACAAATGAAAAATCTTGTGCACTGAAAACAAATAGGATCAACAAAGGTACATTCTTAGTATTGCTGTAATTGGGCAATTACAAACATAAAATTCCTCTACTTCTGCTCAGTCCAAATTCTGAATGACTAAGTTTCATAACAAACATGTAAGTGCAAATAAAAATTAACAGTAAAGCGAAACGTAAACACATAATATGTCTATTATACTAAAATATTTTATTGACAATAGTAAGCTATTTCACAACGATGCATAGTTACGTATTATTTCACAAAACCTTAATATAGGTGTTAACAATCATATCTATAACTATATGCGTTCGGGGAAAATGCCAATAACAAATACTAATTTCAAGAATTTAAAAGAAAGCGGGAGTTCCGTAGTTTCTTCCTATAACCCAATTTTTTTCCATCGTTGAAATACATAGATTTGAATACTTATTAAAAGCCTCACCTTCAAGGCATACTTGTCCCGCGTCATTTTATCGTAACATTGGACAACTTTGCCACTTATTCCAAGCCCCAACACAGTGTTCGAAATTTCATAATCTTCGGTTATTGGAGTTGATTTTGGAGTCTTCGGTTTTAATTCCGGCTCGTTCATGGTGTCAACTGCGTTGCCCAGGGTTTTGCCGACAGAACAACAACGATGAATTATATGGTTCAGTTTAGAGTTAAATTATGAAGGCTTATAATAGGAACATTGTTATTATTTCGTAGATGAGGATCTCGAAGAAACCATTACGGTTGCATCTTACACAAACACCAGCATTCGGATAGGACAGTTACGTCATCATACGGAGGTTCCGGTTCATAGCTTTCTCGCATCTCTCGAAGTATGAAAACGAAATGATACATAACCATCTTTAATTTATTGTGTTACGTGAAAGACGCAGCAAGGTAAAATAATATAAGGCATAGTGGTAAAGTCTATATATTGTATTATCAGCTGCACGGTCAAGAATTAAAAATAAAAAAAGTGTATTCATACGTTCATATTTTCTTGTCGTACGTTTCTGTTAAGTATTTAGCTGATCAGTCGTGGTGAACCCTATACTAGCAAGAAATTACAGAAACGTTCTATTAATATCGATTTCACATTGCGTAGAAACAAGGAAATACATTGCATTTTACCGGAACTGTACGTTAATAACTTCCAGTAAGTTGTCTGACAAATTGAAATTCATTCATCTAAACATAATATTATGTGTCTATATAATATTTTGTAAACTGAAATATTTGTTTCTATATACATAAGTAACTTTCCTTTCCTTAAGGGGAGTCGGGCGGACCTATCTTGCCAATGTTAAAATAGCGATTTTTAGGTATCTTTCTTCAGAGCTTATATGTCTGATGGTATATATGTGAAAGCAAACTAACCGATTTATTATTATAAGTAGAATTTTAATTTATTTATAAAGATATGTTTCTTATGGAAAATTATAGAATTTTTTTTATCCAACACTTTATGGATAAAAATCTTGTAAAATTTTCTATAAAAACAGATCTTGATAAATAAATTAATAATTAAAAAAATTTTGTTCTGAAACATACCAAACATACCATTAGATTAAAAATAAGCTGCGATTTTTCAGTGCTATATCTATAAAATTTTCGAGAGAAAGATACCTAAAAATCTCTATTTTAACATTGGCTAAATAGGACTTGCCTTAATAAGTGTGCAGTGCAGAAAATAATTTATTTCAAAATTTTATAAGGAAGTTAAGTATTTAAAAGTGCTTTGTGTATCATGTATAACTTCCGAAAACGAAAATATATTACATTTTGTGTATGGGAGATTCATATCTAAATTTTTTCATTTCTAAATCAACCAATAATTATATTATATTATATTTATATTATATTTAATATAATATGTTGTAATAACCACATAGGGTATAAATAAAAAAATATATGCTATTGATTTTAACAAACAAATTTATTAAACTTCATCAGAAATTACAATTGAATTTAATATTTTACTATTATAATAAGAACTCTTGCTCTCATGGGTCTCTACTGGGTCTGACAACGGACAGAATCATACTATTAAAAAGACCCAACATTTATGTTTTAAATTAAACAAAAGTATCTACTAAATTTATTAATGAACTTAACCTATAGATTGCTTCTAACTTTATTATCAAAAGAAGAGAACGACATCTGACTGTTATCCTTTAATAACGTTTACATCTGTTAATATTATGCATTCCAACTCACGGTTTCTCAGGTTTACTTCGACTTGTTCTTTAGACACGCACTCTATAGCTTGGACATTCACTTACTGACTCTAACACAATATCACTGGTTCGCCGATATCTGGTTCTCCATATCCAGTGAAATATCCCAGGTGCTCGTCGTGACACTCCTTGACGTCGGTTGCCGTATCCAGGTCGCTTACCATCGAAGACAGGTCAAATTCTCCTACTCATACAGATAGAGCTTCTGTACGTAAAAATGTTTGTTGTTGTATAGAACAGCTGACTGTCGCTGACTCCTCTCCCACGCTGCCTCACGCTGACTGTCGATGTTCACAGAACCCCTCTCCTACGCTGACTGTGAGTTTCTCGTTCCTCTCCCACGCTAACTGTCTCTGACTGTTTCTCGTTCCTCTCCCACGCTAACTGTCTCACAATAGGTTATTTCACCCTATATAAACCACTAGCCTCCTTGTTTTTCTCTTGATGCAAAATTCCGTCGCAACGGCGCGGTGACAGAATCCCATTACCGAAATTTACGTCCTTGCCGTTGGAGTCCTTTCGCCGGCTGCTCTCTTTTGTCCGAAACCCGACAATCGCGACAGGTCCAATTTGTCTTTGGACCTCTCCCCTCACAAGTGCGCGATACTAATTTCTCCAGATCCTAAGTCAACAAGTGCCTGGACCCGCAATTACTTTGGACCCTCATCATCCCAAGTAATTGCCCTACTTGACATCCTTGCAGCTGCAGTTATTTCGCCCCCGCGATTACTCAGGACTCGTCGGCCTCACCCGACTCGCACCAGACCCTTTCTTGCAAGTCCCAAGCAAATACGCCACTTGTCAGGTCATTCATCAGAGACAATAGCCTGCTCTAACATAACCACTTTGGGACCAGCTGTTCGCCCACGTTCTGCGTTACGGATTCGCCACACAGATCCCCAAATCAATAAGTTACTCTTTAGAACTAATTGCCGCTCTGTCACACCGTCCCGACAACTTACGGCTTCCTCTCTGCCGCCCACCAGCACTCATCCTAGATAAATGTCTTACCGCTCCGTCTTGTCACCTCGTGACAGGACCCGCAATTGCTTTTCCCTCGCATTCTCTTTACGAAATGTGCGCTGTTTTTAAACCAATGCATTACATTAATGTATTACAATGTATTATATTTAATATTATACTATTATAATTATATATAATATATTTAATAATAATTATATTATATTATTTTAATCTCCTATCAGCATTTGGTTACTTAGCATTTAATACTTTTGTTTTTATAATTGCGGAAACTAAATAAAGTTTCCAAATCCTTTAAGTTATTTAGTGTTTATAAATTACTTTTGTATGAATTTCTGCGACGTGAATAGGCCAGCCAATTACAACCTTAATTATTTCCTATTTTACGTCATATCAGATTTTTTTAGCACTGCTTGCATGTGGTTCGTGTTATATAAATAGATTTTGAATTTTGTCAACTGACAACTGCAGTTGCGTTGCTCTGGCTTTTCTTCGCACCTGACGAAAGAGACAAGGATGTTTGAAAATTTCATCCTCCGTCCACTCCCGCTTGGGGAATTTAAACTGTAAGTTAAATGTCATAATTAAACAGTGATAAATATAACCCCGGATTCGACTCGAAACTCAAAATTATCGGTAGAAATAATATCAACGACATTGACCCCGACAAATATTTATTCCACGCAAATATCGACCATTTATCAAGTTTGAAAAACTGCACCCCCGTCCAACCCCGAACGTAGGGGTTAAATGGCCAATTGAATGTCATAATTAAAGTCAGCCACATCCATAACTTTAGATTTGACTCCAATCTAGGTTGTATTTATCCGACTGAAATATCGACTGTTTTAACATGTTTAAATATTTCTACCCTCGTCCACCTCCGCTTCTGGGGGTGGTAGACGCGTCCCACCCCGACAGTGTTTGTTTCCTGGTCGCAAAGGACACGTGTACGAAATTTGGTGAAATTTGCTCCACCGGTATAGATTTGTATTCTCTACCCCAAACCCTAAGGGTGCTCTTTCCCCAGGGTGTAGAGGATGGAAATTATATTCAGATAACATCGGTAGAAACACTATCAATATCTGTGACCCTTAAAAATATTTAATCGGCTGAAATATCGACTGTTTTAGCATGTTTAAATATTTCCACGCCCGTCCACCCCCGCTTCTAGGGGTGGTAGACGCGTCTCACCCCGACAGTGTTTGTTTCCTGGTCGCAAAGAACATGTGTACGAAATTTGCTCCAGCGGTGTAGATTTGTATAAGGAACATACAAATATATATACATTCATACAAACAAACAAACGCTCTGCTTTATTTATTAGAAGAAGAAGAAGATTGAATATCTTTCTGTGACATCACTCCATTCAAGTCATGCCTTGATGGAAGCTTAAAAGGGAGGTTGCGCCGT
Organism: Zhengitettix transpicula; assembly: GCA_037074705.1. NCBI lineage: Eukaryota > Metazoa > Arthropoda > Insecta > Orthoptera > Tetrigidae > Zhengitettix > Zhengitettix transpicula. Next base: position 8,668,823 of record CM073595.1, read on the forward strand.
GTTGAACCAGCTTCTCTGCGTGACCAATCCACTGAGACTGAAGCCCACTTCAGTAAAATCAGGCGGAAAAATATTCCCAATATTTTTATATTAAAGTACTTGTAAAATTTCTAAAAGTCATCGGAAAAAATCTATTTAATTTACTACTGCGGTATAAAACTTTTCTTTACTGGCATTTATACAGAAAAATAATTATTACGTTTCCAGAAGGGAGGCATCTTATTGTAATAATATATTTGAATCAGAAAAATTGAATAACAAAACAGACTTCTGTCTAGAATTACCGAATTTTATTTTTTAGTATTGCATGTCCTCCTGAGATGTCACTCTCTATAAAGCATACCTTGACAGAAGCTGCAATGTCGGCAAAATGACTGAGATAACACGCTGACATCTCTTGAGGTGATTTGATGCCAATGCAGGAAGACAAAATACCTATTTTTCTGGAATATGGGAAGTCATCAAGGTATTTTCTGGAGAGGATGGGCTTCTGTGAATGCAAAGATCAAAAATGTTGACAAGGACATGCAAAGCTTCATTGTAAAATTTCCCTTTTCCTAATTATGTGTATTATTTAGTGTTTTGATCTGGGTAGATCAAGGGGGTAGCTACAATTGTGTCGTTACATAGTCTTATATGATGTCTTTGCCAAGAGCCGACTTTGACTTCCAAAATTTTTTCTGATTTGAGAAGACAATGTGTCAAGCAGTTGGCTCATGATTATTGAATGATATATATAGTTATAGCACCTATTTTGTGTACTGTTTCCAATACTTGTGTATGCTTTTTTTATGATATACATTCTTTACCAGAATGTATGTATTGGTTGTTCTCAAATTATACAGTTCACTAGAAATACGTCACAAACCACGCGAACTGATTTTTCATCCAATACAGCACATTAAAATTCAATGTTGCCAACAGAAAGGTCTGAGTGAGATAAAATATTCGATAGTTTCTTCCAATAGCTAATTTAGAAATAAAGAAAATATCAACTGAGTATGGTACAAAGAGTGAGATTTAAATGAAGTGATACGAGATATGAAAATAATATACCGAACTTTCATCAGTACGGGTGTGTATCGGTATCAAACGTGAGACAGGCTGAGAGCCATTTTAGACGTTGACAACCTTATTTCAGAACAGCAGCAGAGACAGTGTTCAGTGTACGCAATTTTGCAACAAATACTTACAAACCCTCACGACCTCTCTTGGATTACTTATGCAAAAGTTATCGTATGCTAAGCTGATGTTATGGATTGAGATCCTCTGTTATAGGCTACAAGTCAAGAAGTATAAATAAAGAAACGAAATTATACTAGAACTTTTATTTACATTTAAACAAAAAGTAAACGGGTACAGTAATATATATTGTATTTTTTTTGTTTTGGTAATCGACGCCAACCTATTATCTTCGTAGAGAACCTTCGGCGTATAAAAATCTACAAAACAGACCAGGTCGGATGGTTTGACATTCTGACTACGCACGAGTCACAGAAGCCATTTCGAAAAACCAAATTGTTGAAGGCGCAACCTTATTCCGCGTGTTCCGACCCGGACGAGACACAGGACAGCCGACCAATCGGAAAATTAGGAGAGGAGGCGTTTTTTCTTAATGATTAGGGAGTTTATTACCGGTTTCGTCTGTTTTTACATTTTTAAGACGTCTTTCCGAGTCCGTCGATACGACGTAACTTAAAATTCGTATTCAGAAACGAAGACGTGGACATTGGCCACAGCGGATGCTGCGGGGACGCCGTTCTGTCTGATCTCCATGGTGAGCTGCAGGTCCACCTGCTGTGGGCCCTGGAGACTGCGGGTGAGAGCTATAACGCCCTGATTTACGGCGGTGCGTTTCAGGCGGAAGTGTTCCCCAGAAGCGGCCTCGACGCCCGACGGCGCCCTCGCATCCATCAGCTCCAGCCGGAAGTTCACATACGACGCCGAGTACATGCCCCTCATCGCGAAGATATCCACGCTGCCAGATGGAATGGGCAGGTTCGAAACGAACGTTATGTAGTTGAACGAATAGCTCAGCGGCATTTTCCAGCATTCGGGGTCATTCTCGTCGCAGTAGTACGACGCTCTCTTGCAGCGACTGCGACATTCGGAAAACGTTTAATAGCATAAACTATGGACTAAAATACCAGTACAATGAAGTGACGAAAATATTTTTTGTTCCAGAGTACACTTACTTTCTGTGGTCGGGGTCCCTGACGAATTTTGGTGGGCACTTAATAGAGTTACAGTGGAAGCGGCCTCTGGTGTTGAGGCACACATCACTCGATGCACACACGTTGTTTATGCACTCGTCGATATCTGAAAATTCAAATTCATGTTATTTGTCTATCCCAAAACTTAAAACCGTTTTCTAGAGGTGTTATTCAGCTGAATGGTCCCATAGAATTTTGAAGGTATATTTAGATAAGAAAGTAATTTTCTTTAATCTTAGCAAGACAAGAGTGGAAGTTAGAAGACAAAGCACCTCCACTTATATTCAAGATGACTGCCGAGAAAAGTTCAGACAAAGTAACAACAGCGTATGGCAAAGGTTAGGCCTATTTCATACAAGTAGCGGGTATTAACAGAATGGTAGACAAGTGAATTGACGCTCATGATGTGCACACAAACATCTCCAGCAAACAAATACTCTTGCGCCAATAAGGGAGAATATCTTTTTTTAGGGCAACAGGCTACATGAGGGTAATCCACATTGGGCAACTCCCCTTTAATAGCGTAGGAAGGGATTTGAAAGGGGGGATGCGGAAGGGTAGAGGAAGGTAGCCAAGGGTTAACTAGGGCCCCCGGGCTATATTTTAAGGATCCTACCCGGCATTCGCCTAAAGAAATGCAGGGAAAACCCTAGAAAAACCTGCATCAGGTAGGTCGAGCATTGGGTACTTGTCCCACGCCCTTCCGATAGCGGGAGAGGAGTTTGCTGTGGGGACGCAGCATTCCCTTCTCCGTGCCTCGACCAGTTTAGGAGGCAGCTGGCCGACTATTCCAATGGGAATAGCGGACAACTCTTATCGTATGCCCAAGGTTTGTGACCCCGGAACATACACCTCTCAGAACAGGCCGAGGTGCCTCGGCTTGTGGGAACCTTAGTTCAAAAACCCAAAGGTAGCCCCTTCGTATCTCTCCTACAAGGTTCTGCCTGCGAGAGAACATCCCTCGCAGGTACTGCCTGCGAGAGAATAACCCTCGCAGACGAGTAAGAGAGAATATCTTGACCGTAGTGTTACTTATTGAAACGGAAACAAAAAGTGACCTGTAGAATATAAATAAGAAGTAAAGAAACGAAATTCAGTTTGTTTGATACGTTAGCTTTGGTTAAAGCTACAGTGAATATATTTACAGCCAATATGTTTTTTTTTAATACAGCTAAATTGCAAGCTGGAAAATATACAAGACCAAATAAAAATCTTGACGTCCAAAGTTTTTTACTCAGAATGAGATTGCATCAGAATACTAGAACAATGGCTATATATAAAATGTCACATGTAGAACCAATCATGGTTGTTACATTTTAGAAACAAGGTTCATAAATAAATTCTTTGGGTTGCTCTAGCATTGTCTGTAATTTCATTTCAATATCCCTAATATTCCCCCCCCCCCCTCTACTTTCCTAATGTGGGAGGTTGGAATGGGACACACTTTTTATAAGACAATGACTTGAAGAAATATTTCTTTCCAAAATATTGGCTGCATTGAGCAGTAAAACCCTGGTAACTTCATTAAGTCACAAAGTTAACACGTTTTGCAATATTCTACTGTATTTACCTTGGCATGATCGGCCGTCCTGTCCCAGTCGGTATCCTGAGGGACATCTGCATGAGTAGCTGCCAGGGACATTCACACACGTCCCTATGCAAAGCTTTTGCCCCTTCAGCATCTCACACTCATTGATGTCTTCACAAGTCCTAATACAAAATATATATCATTCTCCACTACATTCTGCAACTCAATTGTTATATGTAGAATATTGAGAAACCATTAATTTGATTAAAAATTTTATCACAGAAAATACTTTTCGAGTGTTTGAACAACTAGTTTTGACAGAGTGGATAGTGATATAAAAAAGTTTCGTAAATTTAAACCACTGTTCTCCTTCAGGGAGGGGCACATCAGTTCAGAATCATATAATCATAAGATCCCTTGACCCTTATTGGCACGGACCTACTCAGATATGACTTTGCACCATCATTAATGGAAATACAATTGATTATATAAGATGTATGAATCATTACAATTATACAGTGAGATGTATATTATTCTGCCTAACATCTGATACTTTTAGTTTATTGAAGAATTAAATTAGCATACACTAAGTTAGAAGAATTTGTAATTGTGCACTGTTGAACTAATCAATATAGCATGTAAAAAATAATTGGACACAAATCTCAACATCGATACCTCCCTTCCCCGAAGGATCTTCGTAATATTCAACATTTGTTCATATAAACGTGTGTAACTATTGCGTTCCTACCTGTTGTTTGTTCCTCGAACATAACCGACTTCACAAGCGCACTTAAAAGATCCCACAACATTGATACATTTTTGTTGGCAAATACCCACACTTTCTCTGCATTCATCCACATCTGTGAAACAAATAATAAGTTAGTCTTGATACATAAAAATTGACTACGAGGGTGGTCTGAAAAGTTTCCTACCTCAACGTGAAGATGGCAGCACTAGTTAATAAAAGCTAGTGAATTTCGTTGTTCATTTGTTGACAGTTACTCACCAAAGTTTCAGCCATTTTGGACTCGCAGTTGTTGTGTAACAGTCGTTTGAGTGAGTTGATGTGAGTGTTTTTGTGAAAATGGAGAAAATCGAGTATCGAGCTGTTATTAAATATTTGTTTATGAAAGGCAATACGCCTACACAAATCAAAGATGAGTTGGATTCTGTGTATGGGGACACTGCACCATCATTTACCATTTTGGGAAGTTGAATTTAAACGTGGCCGTAAGAGCTCGGGAGACAATGAACGTTGGGGACGTCCAAAAACTGCAACTACCGACGAAAACATCGCTAAAGTTCACCAAATGGTGCTACACGACCGCCGAATTAAAGTGAGAGAGATAGCAGAGGTCATGAACATGTCAAAAGAACGTGTTTGTCACATATTAAATCAACATTTAGGCATGAGAAAGCTGTCCGCGCGTTGGGTGCCGCGTTTGCTCACGTTAGACCAAAAACGTGTTCGAATGAACATTTCCAACGCTCTGTTGGCGAAGTTTAGGCGCAATAAATCCGAGTTTTGGCGCCGATTAATTACTGTAGATGAAACTTGGATACATCATTATACGCCCGAAACAAAAATATAGTCCAAACAGTGGACTGCAAAGGGGGAACCGGCTCCAAAAAAAGCAAAAACTGTTTCTTCGGCTGGGAAAGTGATGGCGACTGTTTTTTGGGATAGTCATGGAGTTATTTTAATCGATTATCTTCAAAAAGGAAAAAACATTACAGGAGCATCATTACTTGACAAGCTGAAGGCTGAACTTGCGGAAAAAGAAAATCCTGTTTCACCAAGACAACGCACCGTCTCACACCTCAGCGGTTGCCATGGCGACAATCCACGAATTACGGTTTGAACTGCTTGACCATCCAGATCTAGCCCCAAGCGACTTCTTCGTGTTGCCTCATCTAAAAATTGCGCTCGGAGGACAGAACAATTATTTTGCAGAGAAAAACGCCGAGTACTTTTTGGACGGGTTGCAGAGATGGGACCATCGCTGGGAGAAGTGTGGAGAGTTACAAGGAGACTATGTTGAAAAATAAAAATAAAAATTCAAAAAACATATCTTCTATCATTGTTGTGTCGGAAACTTTTCAGACCACCCTCGTATGTAAAACCACAGATATAAGTCTAATATTATATACACTCTTTCCAACCAATGATAATTTTAGATCAGAATAAACATTAAAATAATAGATGAATTAATACTGAACTGAAATGATTATTCAAGGCTTAGGTCAGGTTCGAGCCAAGTATTTTCTACTTGATTTCATTAATTAAATAATAATATATAAATTTCCATATTTAACATAGGCATCAGTATTTGATCATATACTTTAATTTTTGTCAGTTTGTTCTTCATCATAGATATTGAATCACGGACAAATATGATCTAAATTATTCTGCATTAAGTTGAACTCATATCCTATACACTTTGAAGAAATTCTGAAGCTGCATGAAGAGATTGCTTTGTCTAACCCTAGGTCTTGGTGACATAGCGGGTGGAATCAATGGTCGCAAATAACTAACGATGTAACACAAGACATGTTAATTTCAGATGAAGCACTCCACACAAGCTCCAACTGAACTGCTACTTACCACTTCTTAGACATGTTACAGTATATTAATGGAATATTTTAGTCACAGAAGATTCTATAAAATAAATGAAACAAAATATTGGTGTGGTGGTATCTGGAAATGAAATTATGATAGCCTCTCTACACAACTGTACAAATGGGAGGTGAGTCTTTTTCCAGACTTTTTTGAAGAAATTATAAGTAGTGCGGAATTTTAACATTCCTGATGCCTGTAACTTAAAGAAAATTGGGAAAAAAAATTGACAAATGCAGGAATGTTCAGAAAAATCAGACCACATAAATATAAGTGATAAATATAGCACATTAATAGACTTAGTATAAGAGTATACTTGTACTGGTTTTGTAATCACAAGACAATCCATTTTGGGTTGTCTGTTGATGTCCTAACATGTGAGACCAGTAAAATAGATATCTATCAGCAAATTACAATGCACTTGTTTTAAGAGATGTGCAGGTCATTGTGACTGGACAACTTTGAATGTGGATTACATGAGCTATAAGTTTAAGAATACAATTGAAGATATTGTAAACTCTTGTGTACCTCTTGTTAAGGATCAAGGAAGGAGTAAGATTGGTGGGATGACTCCTTGCATCAGTAGAAAATTCCTGAGGTGAATGATTAGAAGAGTTTTATATTTATGAAATCAAGTGTCAGTTGGAAAGCGACAAATTTATTTGTAATAATATTGAGTCTCAAAATAGATAATTTGATGAAAAAATTGCGTTCTTCAACTGTTCGTTGTGATTCCCTGAAACTTACCTACGCACCCTATTGATCCAATATCTTTCCTGAAGCCGTTCTTACAGTCGCACCGAAACGATCCGGGCGTGTTCACACATTCGGAGTGTCCGGGACAAATCTGAAATGACAAAATCACTAATAAAATTTTTTTAATACGTTTCGGCACTAATAATAGAGCCTGAGAAGAAGTGAAAATTATAACATGACAATAAAAAAAACTATAAACGTGAATCTAATTTTTAATTTGGACATTGAAGATGATTTTCTTGGTTTTTTAATATAGTAATTATCCCTAAACTGTAATTACAGTATTGTGTGATTATAAGGTATTCTCTCAGTCTTTATTCAGAGTAAGTTTTAGAATTAAATTTGATACGATGCATGCCACAACAATGCAATAATGAATTTATTTATATATATATATATATATATATATATATATTGTAATGAATAATATGAAATATCGATTAATTTTCCCCACGTTGTGGTGACATTTATGTAATGATCAACTTGAAAAGGTTAATTGAATTTGCCCCCACGTTGTGGTATTTAATGTAATGAATAAAAAGTAGGCTTTGATTACATTTTGCCCCACGTTGTGGTAGCCATTTAATGTTATAATCAAAATGAAAAGGTTAATTGAATTAAATATTTATGAAAACTTAACAAACAAAATAATTTATTTATTCAATTGTGGCTTCCAAATGTTAAAAACAATTACAGTCAAATTAAGGCCTCTTCTCTCGGGGTCTTCACTGGGTTTGATAATTAACAGAAAAGTGATTTAATAAACTGATTAACAATTCTAGCATAAAGTTTACCTAAAAACAATATGTCGATAAAATGAAAGAAAGCTAAATGTAAAACTTGAACCAAATGAAAAGTGAACGAAATCTGACTCTACCCTTTTAGTTATCGTTTAAAAATATTATTATCAAAGTTTTGGTTACTCACATAATGTCCGACTGGTAACAGCATTCTTTTGTAGCTTCAACGCTACAAAAATGCAAAATTTTACACTGATTCTAATTTCCTCTCATATTTTACACATACGCTGTCGAAATGTACGTACTCAGCTCTCAGGAACCTCGGATGATCCTCTCCTAATTGGTCAGCTATCGGATGTCAGTTTCCCTCAATGCCAAATTGTTCAATTCTTATAATGAAGCAACCTTTACTTCACCGTTGACTAGTTAGAAAATCTCTCTGTCCAACTATCTGCTTGCTTACAGTAACTCACGATTTGAAGATTTTAGACTTTTACTGTTTTATTTATCGATTTGGATCGAACTGCTATGTATCTCGGTGAAGATTTGTTTTAATGTCTCTCCTCTCGTGGCTGACCGTAGACGTAGACTAACTTTACTTTTGCGCGCACAATCGCCATTTCGGCTCTTCAACAAAGCAACAGAGCTCAGCGCTATTGTCGCTTTGGTCGCTCAATACCGCTGCAATTCATTTATCAAAACAATTCAAATGATCCCTAATCAATTTAATGGCCTAATTAATTATTGCTACGATATATATATTTTATATACAAAATTGGGAGGTCGTTAATTATATAAAAATTAATAAAATTTACAAACAATATTTTTATTGTGACAATAACTCAAACAATTACAAATTTATAATATTGAAAGTCTTCACTGGGTTAGATAATGGACAAATCAATAATATTCATAATCTTATCAACAAAAAATCACAATTAAAAGAAAAAGAAATTTATTCGTCAATTTAACTAGAACGAAATTTAATTGTGAACGAAATTAAAAGTAAAAAGATTGACTCTGATTAACAACTTTAATCAAAAAGAGAACTAAATCTGACGGCTATCTTTCAATTACGTTTACATAATTAATTGTTTTGTAAATTGTTACTCACGTCTGGCCAGCATTCCAGCGTACCTTTAATTTTCGAAAACACTATTGTCGGTTTTACACTGCTTCTAAACTCACAGATTCTACGCCAAATTATTAAGCCAAATTTTTATATGTCGTCAGGAACTAGGATGATCCTCCTTTTGACATCTATCGGTTGACCGCTCGCCTTAGGTGAATTCTGCTGTATGTCGATTGGATAGTCTTTATTGTTCCGGACTTAAACCGAAACTTTTGCTATTTATGGCCGGCTATGGACACAAAAACTGCCTTTTCTTAGCAGGTTTCGACGTTATACTTTTATGAATGTTTTACTTTGTCCTGCTAATTGCCAACCCTGTTGAATTCTCCTTCCAAAAACTGTTACACCTCGACGAGGAATTTCCGTGAACTCTCTCTCATCAAATCTCCATGCGAACTGTACTTCACCAAACCTTCCTGCGAACTGAACTTCACCAAACCTTCCTGCGAACTGTACTTCACCAAACCTTCCTGCGAACTGTACTTCACCAAACCTTCCTGCCAACTGAAACTCTCGTCTCGCAATTTAGCGCGCATACACCATTTTGACGGACCTTCAGACAAAGGAACAGAGCCGGATTTTCTATTGTTATTTCAAAAGCTCCTGGCGCTACAAAGGATTTCTCAAACAATTTAGATTTTCAATTTCACAATTAATGTCTTAATTAATTGGCATTACAATATATATATATATATATATATATATATATATATATTAGTGTGTGTGTGAAACTGTTAAATTTAATCTTATTCAGAAAAATCAATGTAAATTTATTGGACAATAATCTGAATTTTCCCATTTTTGGAAACGATCATTGTAGTTTGAACATGTCTAACCTGCGGGTTTCGGAGACACTCGTCCACGTCTTCACAGCGACCGGGTGCGTATGCAGGTATGGAGGCGAATCCCTGCGGACAGTCGCACATGAATCCACCCTCAACGTTCCTGCAGCTCTGTTCTGGGCCGCATCTGGGCTCTCCACTCGCACACTCGTCCACGTCTGCAATGTCACCGCCACAAATTAGTTTCAGTACACACACTAATCTACCGAATTTTATAAAAATGAATACGTCCGATGATCCTCGGATTATATTTAATAAGCCCCAATCATAGTACATGTTTTTAACTCGGCCACGCCCTTGGTTTCATGGTTACAGTTTTAATAGTGTCACAAACTTCGACGAGAAAGTAAACACACAGTTTTTTTTTGGTGTAGACAGGCTATGTATAGGGTAATCCACATAGTGGCAACTCCCCTCTTATAGCATAGGAAAGGGATTTGAAAGGGGGGATGCGGAAGGGTGGAGGAAGGTAGCCAAGGGTAACTAGGGCCCCCGGGCTATGGTTTAAGGATACTACCCGGCATTCGCCTAAAAGAAATGCAGGACAAACCCTAGAAAAACCTGCATCAGGTAGGTCGGGCATTGGGTATTTGTCCCACGTACTTCCGATAGCAGGAGAGGAGTTTGCTGTGGGGACGCAGCCTTCCCTTTTCCGTGCCTCGACCAGTTTAGGAGGCAGCTGGCCGACTATTCCAATGGGAATAGCAGACAACTCTTACCGTATGCCCAAGGTCTGAGACCCCGGAACATACACCTCTCAAAACAGTCCGAGGTGCCTCGGCTTGTGTCACTATTGCTACTACAAGTATGAACAGAATTCAACTCCCGACTGGTGGTGAGATTTACAATACAAAGGGATATTAGAAATATTTACACGAAGTTATAGAATCTTCTAGAAGTATGGGGAAAAAAACATTAAAAGTTTATTATAAAGGTAGGTATGTAAAGGTGCGTTTACACGTGAGAGCAACTCGCAGCCGGAACTCTCGAGAGTTACTCTCAGAGCCCTATACACGGGACAGTGAAATTCGGCCGAGGTCACTCTCAGAGAGCGACTCGCAGTGGCAACTCTCGAGAGTCCGCTTAGACCCGTTTACACGCACGCTCGCAGTCAGTTTTGCGAGTGATTTAACATTCTTTCTCTACCTTTCCGCATCCCCCCTTTTAAATCCCTTCCTATGCTGCTAAAGGGAGTTGCCACCATGTGGATTACCCTCATGTTACTTGTTACTCTAAAAAAAAACGAAAAAGAGAAGTAGCAGCAGATTTTTTAGTTGTTTTTTTATATCTTCAGTTCGTTCCACTTCCTCACTTTTTATTTTTAATTTTTTAAGCTCCTGAGAACCCAGTAATTAAAATGAAAACATGATTATTATAAAGGATTGATAATGTATGTAGGTATTGATTGAACCGAAAAATATTTTCTTCGTCACCAAAATCCAGTGTTTCTGCGAAGTGCGATGACGTTGGACAGCAGATACAATGTTATTTGTGAACGATATTTGATAAAGATGGTATTTTTACGTCAGTTTATATGAAATAAATGAAGCAGTTATTTTACCAATACCAGAAAATTTTATATATTTATTTTAGACAACGTTTCGGTACGTGTTTGTATCTTCCTCAGGTCTGTCTGCGGAGAAATTGTACAAAATAATTTTTCAGCTATTAATGTACTAACAGACACTATTAAACTCAATAATTTCTATGATCCTTGATTATTTGGATAAACCTGTTTTCCCATTGTCGTTGCTCCCTTAATTGTTACGCTTTTGAGTGTTGTCAACTGACCAATGCAGTTGTGTTGCTCTAGGCTCTTCTTGGCACCTGACGAAAGGGACAAGGATCCCAGAAACGTTGTGTGGATTTATATTACCCTTTCTTGCCTATATTGGCTATCTTTCTTATTCATTGTTTTCAATCAGACGTAATTTTTTTCATTTTAAAATAAATTTGTATTATGAAGAAGCCAATGAATTTATAAAAGTGGTTGAACAATAATTATTATACTAGTAACAACAAACTAAGAAACACTCACCTAAATACGCTAAAAGTTTAAAACTATTTTCACATCCTCCTATTGAAAAAAACACAAACTTTAGAAGTTTTTCCGAGCCACTTGTTCACAAACTACACACAAGTGCGGTCGCAGCAGACTACAGTGTGTAGTTTGTGAATAAGTGGCTCTGAAGTTGTGTTTTTTTTCAAAAGGATGTGAAAATAGATTTAACATTTAGCATTTTTAGGTGAGAGTTTCTTAGTTTCTTGTTAATAGTATAAATACTTTTATAAATTCATTAGCTTCTTGATAATAAAAATTTATTTTGTACAATTTCTCCACAGGAAGACCTGAGGAAGATACAAACACGTACCGAAACATTGTCGTAAAAAAGAATTGTCTGGTATTAGTAAAAAAACTGCATTAGATATTTAATATAATTGTATATGATCTTTTATGTGAAACTTATTTATTACCTTTGTTCCGAGAATATTTTGGTTTTATCGTTCAAATAAAATGTGTTTTGTAAAGAAGTTGTTTGAACCAACAGAATGCTGCATGTCTACACAAATTCTTATTCACCTGAGTAATTACCCTCGCTCAAAGAGAGACATTATTTGAAATTGAATTAGTTCATGATAATGTTGTAAATGTTTGTAAAAAAAAAAATGTAAACTTGTTTGTGAAATAAAGCTTGCAAACATTCTCGTGGGGCTATTTTATATTGTTTTTGGCCATATTACTCTCAGGTAATTCAAATTTTGTTGAATGCCTGAGAGCGCTGAGAAAACGTTTACACTGGCGAGAATGCAGCTCTCAGAGAGCTCCCCCTCCAATTTTGGCGAGAACTCTCAGAGGCCTTTACACTTGCGAGTTTTTCTCTCGAGAGGATATCTGACACTCTCGAGAGTCAGAAACTCACACGTTTGAACGCACCTTAACGCGCATCACTAGGTTCGAAGGGCGCTATGTCACGCGCGGAGAGCTATTGAAAATAAAGGCCGTGGCAATTTGATACCATTTATATTATATTAATACCACAGCGCCGCGGTTCACTCGTCCATGTAGAGATTATATTCTCAGCACAGACTCACATTTTTTTCTAGGTCTGCCATTAATAGTACAAAAAATCTAGAACGTGCGTTTCCGATATAAAAACCTTATTTTACTATCTCTTTATTATATACCACTGTGATAAAAAAGTAAGGTGAAATTGTCATTTAAAACTCCCGGGTATTAGGAAGGCAGGTAAATGTTTTTTCCCTAGGTTGGTAGGACTGTCTATAATATATGCCAAGCGTCTGTTTGTTAAAAGGTTTAATTATTTCCGAGTTACACGTGTTTTTGTAAACAACCAAAAGTGAATTTTTCGGTTTTTGCAATGGGTGATTTTGTTGAGCAAACAACTTGCATCAAATTTTGTTTGCGGAACGAATATTCTTGTGCGGACACGTTGAATTTGTTGCGGAAGGCCTTTGGTGATCAAACTATGGCACAAAAAAACGTTTATAAGTGGTACAACGAGTTCAAAGAGGGCCGAGAACGCGTTGAAGACGAACCGCGCACTGGACGACCATCAACGTCTACCGACGAGGGCCACGTCCAAAAAAACAAAGATTTGGTGCTTGAAAATCGTCGACGGATAATTACAGATCTCGCTGATAGTGTTGGAATATCATTTGGCTCAGCCCAAACCATTTTGAAGAATGTTTTGTGTCTCAAACGCGTCAAGTCTCCATTGGTGCCAAAATCGCTCAATGTTTGGGGAAAAAAAGCGTCGTATTGATGTGTGTGAAACTTTGCTGTCAGACTGTCAGGACCACTTGAAATGCATTATTACTGGAGAATAGACTTGGATTTGCGTATACGACCCTGAAACCACCGACCAATCCGGCGAATATTGTGCAAAAGGTGAAGCAAGACCGAAAATCAAGGTCATGTTGACAGTTTTCTTTGATTATCGTGGTGTGGTGCACTATGAATTCCTTCCATTGGGCCAAACTGTCAACAAAGAATATTATTTGAGCGTTATGCGTCGTTTGCGTGAAGCTATTCGTCTGAAACGGCCGGAATTATGGGCGAACAACTCTTGGTTCCTTCATCACGATAATGCACCATGTCATACTGCATTGGTTCTTCGCGACTTTTTTGCCAAAAACTCGACTCATATCGTTCCGTAACCACTGTATTCGCCTGATTTGGCTCCGTGCGATTTCTGGCTATTCAGCAAACTCAAAAGGCCAATGCGGGGACGCCGTTTTGACACGATTGAGGAGATAAAAACCGAATCGAAGAAGGTCTTGAAGGCTAAACCGGAAAAAGACTATTCCGACTGTTTCGAGGACTGGAAAAAGCGTTGGAAAAAGTGCGTTTTATCGGACGGGGATTACTTTGAAGGGGATGAAATTGATTTGGAAGAATAAAGAAAGAATTTATATTTTATAAATAAATTCACCTTACTTTTTGTTCACAGTGGTACATTGAATATCGCTCGCTTTCGCACTCCCATTTGAAAAGCTGCGTTCCCGATATAAAAACCTTATTTTACTATCTCTTTATTATATACATTGAATATGGCTCGCTTTGCCACTCCCATTTGTAAAGGTGCGTTTACATTTGACCGTTATTGAACTGTATTTATGTCAGACACAAATCGTGACTTATGTAAACCAGTGAATGATTTACGCCAGAGACATACATTTCAACAGCGACACAACGTGTCGACACATCTACACCAGCATGACGCATGTAAGTTCAAAGTAGTCCGACAGATATACTACTTTTCTGTCACTGATAAATAAGTATCGAGTAAATCAGAGTGACAACAAAATTCATAAAGACAGAGTGAGTAATCGTTGCACTAACGGAAAAGGCGGAAGCATTTAGCACGACAGTAGAAGAAATTCATAGAAAAATTCATAACTTTAGAGATCAATTTAACAGTGAATATTTTTTTTAAAAAAACTACGACAAAATCCGACCTGGGCAAAGATAAATTGTAGGTATCCAATTGGCCGTACTATATGTTTGTTATTTCTGCAAATATCCTCAGCGTTTTTCTTCTGTTTTGACATCTTTGGAATTTTTTGAAACGAACCGTTAATTTGCGTTTTAACAATTTCATCATTGCAACATAAAATGAACTGTGTGTGTGTGTGTGTGTGTGTGCAGAATGAAATAGATGTATCATATGTACGACACAGGTCACATTTGTGTTTATGGCTGAAACATGTTGTACACTTAATAATGTAGAAACTAATAATTGGTCATTGTTGTCTGTCAGACGCCATTGTTAGGATTCAGTAGTCGTTGATGCCACTCTGTGCAGATGGCACGTAAAAACTTGTTCGGCTTAAGAAAATAGTATCGCTAAAGTGAAAGTAATTGCAGTTAATATTACAAACTTACGCGTTTTATCAACTGTACTTAATTCCGTTAAAAATACAGCATCGTGAATCGCGTTCGATATTAATTCACGCGGAAAAGTGCTACGAAGAAGAAAGTGAAGGTGCTAGGGCCAAAAGCAGAGCACAGTGTAATTCAAATAAATCTTTTAAGTGCTTCCAGAAGTGCTACGGTTCGCAACTGAAGAACGAAAGCCACGTGTTCCAGAGCTCGCTCGGCAATGCCAAGGAAGAACAGGTAAGCAAATAAAATCTTAGTTTGACTCAAATGGGAACCATTTTGACGTCGTCCTAAGACATCGGTGCTGCTAACCTCAGCATCATGCCACCATATTGAAAAGCGATGACGTTAGTTATTGCCGTTATCGCAAACAAGGCGATGATGTGGTGTGAAATGATACTGGCGAAAACTTGACTACTATATACTATCATTTTGATGACGTTACTTAAATATTACTGCCGAAAACACCAAAAACTGTAAGTCGTGAAGACTGATACATCTATCTGTCGAACACGTACGTTATGACGTCACTCGGAATACTCACTATTCCACAATTTTTATCCTTCGACACCCCCCTAACTGCAGATAATATCCGAAAAGTATTTGTAGGACACTCAGTATTCCCCCTTTTAATTATTCGTCATAACAGAGTTTGAAAAAAAATGGCCGCTTTATGGCCAAGGGGAAGCCAACCCATATTTATATATGTACTAGCTAGGTGCCCGGCGTTGCTCGTGTACTTATTTATATAAACTCGAAAAAGTATTTAATTGAATACTTAAATATATTCCTTGAGTATTTCAGGATATAATTGTCACTCAGTCTTCATACATTACGAAATATTATATTGATGAAATTGTTAGCTAGACTCACAACTAATATAGCGCGAAAATTAACTTACATTTTCCGCAAGGATGGTAAAGTAATTCGTATTCTTCTATATTATCATTCGATGGAGGATTGCTGTATAAAATTATACTTTTTATTTAAAGAAAATATTTCTGCTTTATTTCATTCCTGATAAAGGAGAATTTCCTTTGTTCGTTGCGTAGTAACGTCTTTCTCTCGCGTGACGTCATTGTCTCTTGGCGCGCAGTAATTTAACATTTAATGATAATGGTTTTTAATTATTATAATTTCTGTATTACTGTATTACTGAAAACAAATATTCTTTTTATTCAATCAAAATATTTCTGCTTTATTTCATTACGAAATACAGAACTATATTTTTATGATGCGTCAATGTCTTGCCAATGACGTCACCGTCTCTTGGCGCGCAGTAATTTAACACTAATTCGTAACTTATTTCAACTATAATTATTTCCACCTTTATGCTATGGGTTTGTCACCCCCACAGTACCGGTTCTCGATTTTGGCAGAATACGTATACCAATTTTTGTTGCATTCTGTCCACGCGATAAAATTTGTATAAAGAACAACGTAAATACATACATACATACATACAAATATACATCCTTTTTTATTATATAGATATAAATTATTATTATAATAAATATATTACGTAAAAACGGTGATAAGTGAAATAGGCGGCTACACAACCCCTAGTTGTTGTTTGTGTTTGGCGTCAACGGCTCTGAAGGTTCATTGCTTGTGGAATTTTAGCTTGTAGCAGTCGGCTCTTGGACTCAGTCGTTAAAACACGCCACATTTAAACATTGGTGAGTTACCGATGGTGATGACGTCATGGAGTGTCAAACTCAAAAGCATATATCTCCGTTATTAAGAGAGAGCATAGCGTAATTATTTTTAAATGGGTCATAGAATCACGCATATTATCCGTAAATGAAGTAATTTTTGTAAATGTCACCATTTGTATAAACTTTGAAGTTATTGAAGCTATTTTGAAAAATCTTCATGTCGCCCACCCTGTGCAAAGTAAAATATCTCCATAAACACGTGACGAGTGTCATACTAACTACGTCATATAATCTCGCGGAAACGTATAACATACTATTGTACGTTACAACAAGGGGCGTAACATCTTACGTCACAAAATTTCCAAACGGAGTAAATTTTCTAATTTTGGGACCGCGTCTGTTGTGACATGCGATTCGTTTCATCTTCCGGATGCCTTTCGCGAAAAGAACCCAGTTTATAATGTGTAACGCGTTGCATCATTTTCTGGCTAATGAATAAAAGTATTCGGCTCCGGATGTCCTTACTAACCGCACACCAATATATTTTCAGTTATTATTGCTTCCTTGTCTAAATTATGAATGCCATATTCCACATTTCACGAAATACACATATTACATTAAAAAACTGCAATGTAATATATGTATTTCAGAATGAAAATAATGTATGTGATCAAACTTGGAATGTGATTGGTTTAACAGTTGTGAGAATTCGCCAATATAAATAGAGTAAAAATGTCAAATGTACGAAAACGATTTTGGAATGAAACGTGTTATGAGATTATGTCAAATGTACGTTATCGAATCTACGTACAAATCTTTTTTTTTTTTACGAATATGTGATGATGTTAATTTGCTTTTGATGTGAATCTGAAGAGGTCGTAGGTTTAAGAATCAAACACTTCAACGATTTTACTTCTCTTTGAATTACGCTGACAAGATACAAAATTGAAACGTAAAGATGAAATAGATTACACTCAGGTTTCTTAAAATACCCCTAAACCGATTAGTGCAACTTGGAAAAGTCGTCAGTATTTTTATCACACAAAATTAATTTAACAGTTTTGATTCAAGTATAAAGGATCAACCTGTTCTTCGTAAAATAATATTCACCCATTTCAGCGTTCCATTATTACGGAAATTTCCTTCATGTTGCCGATGCACGAGAAATTTAAAACGAAATTGTACTGATAAAGATGTAAACAATTTCATGAGGTCACTTTTAGATGCAGTTTTATTCGGGACTCTGTTACTTACCGACGCACTGAGTTCCAGCTTCGTTGAGTTTGTACCCTTCTCCGCAACTACGTAAATCAACACAATAAAACGAACCCAGTTGATTAACGCAGCGTTGATTTGGCTTGCAAGGTTTCCTTTGGAGGCATTCATTGATATCTGTAAAAAATCATACCGAAATTAAAAACTATTATTGACATCGCCTATGATAGTTGTGACTTTCTTACGGCTGGTAAACGTTCGAAATGACCGTAGTGAAATAATAGAGTATTATCAGTTTCCACGAGTCGATTGACGTTCTCTTTATATTCGGGTTTCTACGCGAGGAAACGATTGAATGATTTTTTTGTTCCATTGTCTCTGAGATAGGCGACAAAGAGAGAGAATATTTTGAAGAGTAATGAGTAGGATATTGAGTCATTCAAATTTTAAACAGAAAAGTATCAAATTTTACTTTCTTCTTTGAGGAGGCATAAGAACTAAAGTCGCGAAACCGTAAATATTAATCTTCATGTAGAGAAAATTTTCGGATATTCAATTGACTGTAACATTATGAAATGAAAAGATGGATGAGATAAATATGTTATGAAATCAGTTAATATTAGTAAAACAGTAATTGAATAAAAAAGACTAGACGTCGGGGGTAAAAAATGTGAATTAGGGGTCTCTTCCTATGAAAGCGGCCACGCTGACGTTGACCGCAGGTCGCTAACTGCAGCCGTTATTAAGAATAATACTAGGCCTAAAAATAATCTCCTTTCGTCTTCAGTGACAGGGAAATTCAAAGATTGAGCATTAGTCGGAACACTTATAGTGTAACGACTACCGTTACTTTTCGCAGGTGACACCGAAATAGTGAAAGGTGTAATAATGTAACAAGGATTTTGTTCTAACGAAATATCTGCGGACGTTTAGGCCAATAGAATATTTTTTTTGGTATCTTATGCGAATTCGACAAGGAAACTATTCAACAATTTTAACATTTTCTGAGGATTCTCGATTATTTAAAGGATTTGAAAGACCGCGTGATATTTGCTTATCTTGTGAAATATTACACAGTCGCAATGCAAGACAAATTTTAGTTTTAATCTTTTAATAATAACTCAGTCTTCACCAGCGTCGACTACAAAGGTTTACAATTTTAGACGTCCATTAAGTCTACTGACTATCCTCAATACGTATGTAACCTGGAAATAAAGTGTTAAGCTTTTTACTTGATGTGTACTAAAATTGCGACTTACCCACACAGTGTCCATCGCTCCTGAGTTCGAAACCCGCAGGACAGAGAATGGGCTTACATTCGCCTGTACTGAGAAGCTTTTCGTTATCGGAGCATCTTTTCCTTTCACATCTGAACGAACCCAGCGTGTTGCGACATTGCCACACCGGACCCAGAAATCGGCAATTATCTGTTCCCAGAACACATTCGTCGTCATCTGCGGACAGAATAATCAAGAAAAAAAAACCCGGTCAGTTTACAAATTCGATTTCTGATAGAGCCTAATTCAGCAATATGGAGGCGACCGTTGCTACCCGTGAAGGACACTTTGTCCATGTCGACTTATTCGCTACTAGACTGAGCACTGATATTATATATATTCAAATAAATTGCAGAAGTCGATGACGACGTCCATTACTTCAGTCACTTTAGAGATAGGCCAAGGATTTCGTCCGACAAAGCCTTAAAGAAAAATTTTGGATGCTCACGTTGGTTGAATCTGGCCGTGATCCAAGTGTTTAAGGTCATTGAGTTGGGAGAATGTGACTATCAGGGGGGAAAAGCAGAGAATGAATGTTTTCCCGGGGCATATGTTGAATAAAAATTTCCGGGGCAACGACCCGGACCGTTTTTTTTTGGATAAACGCACTATATTTCGATGCTGGCTCCGCCATAATAAACCGTCGTATAGAAATGTAGCTAACTCGTAAGGAAATTCGTTCCAGCAACTGTAATACTTATTCCTTCAGGGTTCAAAGCTGGGTGGGGTTTCTTAAATAACAAGATTACTTATTATAATTGTTTACTAAGAATTTTGAGTCACGCAAAAAGAAAGAATTAAATACAAGAAAATTCAGCCTCATTAAAAGGAATGATTCGTGGACTCTGACATGGATTCCGTCAACGTGGCAAAACTCCTCCGGAATATGTTTTTAATTCTCTGCCCGTCAGCTCAATATGTTTTTAGCTTCGGGAGTTCACTTATCCATGCCTAATAAATTTGGCATCATTTCAATCAGTCAGCCCTCTTTGGGCCCTTTGTCGACAAGAGGGTCCTAGACCACCCTCAGAGTCCGCCATCTGGACAAACAACGGCTTCCATCCGAAAGAGCGTGCTTCTAAAGAAATGTTCTTTACACAAAAAAACGATAAATATCTTCTTTTAGAAGCTACTGTCTTTCCCCTTTGCTCTTTAGCCTGTTGAGGGCCTTTTGTCTACCAGGCAGACTGTCATCTTATAAGACACATTCAAGAATTTTTTGAGTGACATGTGCTGAGCGTAGCGACCCTCCATCAGCCGTAAATCCAGTTTCATGACCATGACAAACACTAACATCAAAGACCTTGCCGGGATTCGTACCTGGACCTCTGTGATGAGACGGCGTCGCTGGGCGCTACAGCACCGGATATAGCAAGGACTGTCAACTTCCATTAATTTACGGATTAAGTGCGATCTACAATTACCAATTAGTCACATTCCTCTGTGAATTGTTTTCGAAGGAATTTATTTCGGACGTAGATACTATCCTAATTACAACTCCGCAAAACTGATATCGCAAAGTCTCGTTTTCGGTATTGAAAAGTTACAAATGATTGCGGTAGCCATTCCCGGCCGCCATTCGTGGAGTAAAAGTTAAATCGTACCTTCACACTGGCTGGTTTCGGCGTTGAGCGTGTATCCTGTTCCGCAGCCCGTCGTGCGGATGCAGTGGTACGATCCCAGAGTGTTGTCGCACCTCTGAGACGGCAGGCAGTTGTGTAGCCCCACCTGGCACTCGTTCACGTCTGAAACACCGCTCTGTGTTGTGAAAACATGCGTCTCGGTAACGATAATTACCAAAATGTAGAAACATAGCCACCATCATGTAATCTATCTTATAAATAAAAATAGAGGAACGTGCCTGTGCGTTTCTGTATATACCACTGTGATAAAAAAGGAAGGTGAAATTGTCATTTAAAAGTCCCGGGTATTAGGAAGGCAGGTAAATTTTTTTTCTTATGTTGGTAGGACTGTCTATAATATTTGCCAAGCGTCTGTTTGTTAAAAGGTTTAATAATCTCCGAGTTACACGCGTTTTTGTAAACAACCAAAAGTGAGTTTTTCGATTTTTGCAATGGGTGACTTTGTTGAGCAAAGAACTTGCATCAAATTTTGTTTGCGGAACGAATATTCTTGTGCTGACACGTTGAAAATGTTGCAGACGGCCTTTGGTGATCAAACTACGGCACAAAAAACGTTTATAAGTGGTACAACGAGTTCAAAGAGGGCCGAGAACGCGTTGAAGACGAACCGCGCTCTGGACGACTATCGTCTGCCGACGAGGGCCACGTCCAAAAAATCAAAGATTTGGTGCTTGAAAATCGTCGATGAACAATTACAGATTTCGCTGATAGTGTTGGAATATCATTTGGCTCAGCCCAAACCATTTTGAAGAATGTTTTGAGTCTCAAACGCGTCAAGTCTCGATTGGTGTCAAAATCGCTCAATTTTTTGGAAAGAAAGCGTCGCGTTGATGTGTGTGAAACTTTTCTGTCTATCAGGACCACTTGAAATGCATCATTACTGGAGACGAGACTTGTATTTACGCATACGACCCTGAAACCACCGACCAATCCGGCGAATATCGTGCAAAAGGTGAAGCAAGACCGAAAAGATCACGGCAAAGTCGATCGAAAATCAAGGTCATGTTGACAGTTTTCTTTGATTATCGTGGTGTGGTGCTCTATGAATTCCTTCCGCCGGACCAAACTGTCAACAAAGAATATTATTTGAGCGTTATGCGTCGTTTGCGTGAAGCTATTCGTCTGAAACGGCCGTAATTATGGGCGAACAACTTTGGTTCCTTCATCACGATTATGCACCATGTCATACTGCATTGGTTCTTCGCGACTTTTTTGCCAAAAACTCGACTCATATCTTCCGCAACCACCGTATTCGCCTGATTGGCTTCGTGCGACTTCTGGCTATTCAGCAAACTCAAAAGGTCAATGCAGGGACGCCGTTTTGACACGATTGAGGAGATAAAAACCGAATCGAAGAAGGTCTTGAAGGCTATACCGGAAAAATATTATTCCGACTGTTTCGAGGACTGGAAAAAGTGCGTTTTATCGGACGGGGATTACTTTGAAGGGGATGAAATTGATTTGGAAGAATAAACAAAGAATTTATATTTTATAAATAAATTCACCTTACTTTTTGTTCACAGTGGTATGTCTGTTAAGCCTCGTCCACTTCAAGCGTGTACATACACAATCCAAGTACGTAAAGAAATCCTTCGAAATTCCTGCATTGCCAAGCGTCTTACCAATCTACAAAACTAGCACGAGCAAACATGACCCTGATAGCTACAGACCCATAAGCCAAGCTCCCATAAGTGATCCTCACTAGCCTAGCCTGCAAGAATACCTACACGAACTTGTAGGTTCAGTTTGGGTTCAGACAGTCACTCACCAACTCATCAGAATAACAGAGATAACAGATGTTATTGGGGAGATGGGAAGAGCGGATATCAGTTGGTAGGAGGAGGCTAGAGTTAGCCAATTCCGGAGTGATTTAGGGGGGGATGATGTCAATTGGGAGTTCACGATTTAGTCTGCGATTTTGTGAAGGAGGGGGTGGGTTACTGTAGAATAGCTCAATGGTGGGATTTGGATGGTTGATAGAGCTATTTATTAGGGACTTGGTAGATTTATGAATTATGGCAGAGATTAGGGTAATTTCAAGGTCTTTGTGGATAACTGAGTTGCGAAGGTACCAGGGGGAATTTGATATTAAACGGAGATAAAGTTAAAAAAAATTCATTGGCGTAGAAAAAGCTCTCGATAAAATTCATCACAAAAATTTTCATCTCTAAAATAAAAATAAAATTGAATGACTCCCAATACAAATTACTGAAAAATTACCTCGAAAACCGCATGTTCAAAGAAAACTATTATTGCGTAAAAGATGAATTAATATTTATTAAGCAATACGACTTTAATAAAAAAACACAGTCTAAGAAAATATTTAATTAAAAAGTATAAAATACGTTT
Source organism: Zhengitettix transpicula (assembly GCA_037074705.1). NCBI lineage: Eukaryota > Metazoa > Arthropoda > Insecta > Orthoptera > Tetrigidae > Zhengitettix > Zhengitettix transpicula. Next base: position 8,692,197 of record CM073595.1, read on the forward strand.
ATCTCTACGTAAAAATGCATTTTGCATCGGCGAATTATTGTCGAGGATGAAAAAAACATTCTGGACGTTACCCTTTGAGGGATTTCCTTGGGCTGCTGTGCAGTTATCACGCTTCCGAATATTTCATTAGTGACCCTGTTTAGTGGTAGGGATAACGGGTGTATATGAGCTTTGACTGAAATCTGTCGTTCATTGCTTAGGACTGGAACAATTAACTTATTATATCTTCAAAGGCTTAAGTTTTATTTAAGAGAGAACCATTCCTGCCTTCACTGCCTAGAGGATCACCGACCCCCCAAACTACTTACATTGACATTTATATCCTGTGTCCTTTTTTATTTGTAACGACAGCGGTGATTGTTAAAATTCCACTACAAAACTGGCCATTCCTAGTTGATCGTTTAGAGCACGGGTAAAACAGTCGAATGCTAATTTATGTAATTAATTTAATTTAGCAATGCCATAGAATAGTCAACCACATGAGGGAGGCCATCGAGGAGAAGAAACTGTGTGCGACGGTATTCCTAGATATCCAGCAGGCCTTCGACAAGATATGGCACAAAGGTCTTCTATATAAGATAAAAAAACGGCTTCACACCAAGTTTTTTTACTCATAAAACCATACCTGTCGTAAAGATGCTTCCAGGTCCAATTCGAGGGACAATACTCAGCATGCCAAGACTTTAACTCCGGCATTCCTCAGGGAAGTGTTCTTGGTCCCTTCCTGTACCTACTATATACAGCAGACATCCCCACCACGGTCAACAACCTAATCGCCACCTTCGCAGATGACACCGCAATATTGATGCGGACCAAGCAACTGAGAATCTCCAGATACATCTCAACCTTTTAGAAAACTGGCTCAACCAATGGCGCAGCAAAGTAAACTGCAACAAGTCCACGTAAATTACGTTCACAAATAAACGCTTGACGTGCCCGCAAGTTAAAATATTCAGTGAACCTATCCCAGTCAAAACGGAAGTAAAATATCTAGGAATCCGTCTCGACCAAAAACTGACATGGAAAAACCACATAAAAGCCAAAAAGGAACAACTTAAACTAAAAACATGCACTGGCTACTTGGACGAAAATCCCAGCTCACTACTGAAAACAAACTGCTTCTGTATAAAACCATACTAATACCTATATGGTCTTACGGGATCGAATTATGGGGATGCAGCAAACCATCAAATATTAAGATCTTGCAGTCTTTTCAATCAAAGACATTGCGCACCCTAGTCAATGCACCGTGGTACATCAGCAACCATCACGACCTCAAAATTCCATTTATTTCAGAAATCGTCAAGACGTATGCCACCAAAAGCATAGAAAGAACACTAAACCACCGCAACAAATACATCGCCCATCTCTACCTCCAACAACCCGTAGCAAGAAGATTGAAGAGATTATGGCCAGGAGACCCGCCACTGGACGGTGCCCTACTCAAGACAAATAGCTTCAATAATTAAACAATTTACTTATTCCTCTAAGTGTTAAGAGTAGATTGTAAATCAGCAACCGAAATTAGAAAAAAATAGACTTTTTAATAGCCATAATTTGCGAGAGGGTCGGTTTGATTTCGAAAAAGTGGTTTTTATATAACGAACAATTTGCAGGATCTCTCCCCCGTTGTATGAGTGCAATGTACAAGTTCACGACGTGTATCTTTATACCTCGGTGTGATATTTTGATAAATTGAGTTGAATAATACCCAGAATAAAAGGCTAATCCGTATCAACATCTCTTCGTGAGACGCACAGTTAAACTTGGACACTAAACGCCTTTTAAATACATGACAAATTGTACCAATAATGTAGAATGTTGCATCCATGTAGTATTGACAGTACTGCACTTCTCTCTGTCCTGTAGCAAATATATGGACGTTATACTATCTCGATTACCTCAAGGAATGCAATGTTTGCTCAAATCCTAGTAATTCGTAGGCTTATTCGACTCAAACTGCCTAAAAATAAAATTTTACTGCGCTGTAATCCAACTATTGATATTCCTTACCTTGACATGCGTTCGTAGAGCGATTCAATTTAAATCCCGGCTCACAACTTGATAAGCTCATTGTAGCGGCCATAGTTGTGAATTCATATTCAACACATCTGTATCCACCGGGAGCGTTTACACATTGTTCACTTGCTTCGTTGCAGACGTGAATATTCTCTTCGCACTCGTTGATGTCTGAAGGAAATAAAAAAAACCTTATTATTCGCTTATTCTGGCTGTTCAGCGACATGTGGACTATACGTATTTCTAGTTGATAAGAAGTAGTTTCTATTAGAACCAATACATGTAATTTAATTGCAGGATACCGTATATGAAACTCTGTAATGCATATGAATAATTTCGAGGGGAATAAACTTGCAGCATTCTGGAATCTAAGTATGTAGATGATGGGCAAAATTAGTAATTTTATGCAAAATTCCCGATTAACAGAAGGTAGACAATACTAAGCCATTTTCCCAGTACTGCACACACTGAAATGCATTTGGTTAGTGAGAAGAATAGAATAGATTCATTTGCCATAGATCCTCATGAGAAACAAAGTTTCAAGGATTTTGGAAGTGCCCTAAATTTTATATTTGTTTTGGACCTATATCTAATAAATTAATTGCTTAATTTACATAAGAATAATGTATAATGAGATAACTTAACATTTTAGTTCTTTATCAGTAGATGATTTAAATAAAATAAATACTAAATTATAAAATACATTTATTTTTTTAACTTTTGATATAATGAGTTCTTAATTTTTTTAAATTTTGTGTGTCAATTTTTTTGGTATAAATTTGTGACTTGAAGTTTTTTTAAAAAATAGACTCAGAATTACTTTATTATTAGTAACTTTTGCTATTAAATTGAAAGAATGTTGAAAATTAATGATTTGATTTTAAATATTATATTGTTTTGCAATTCATCGCTCCTTACAACATTTAGAAGTATACTTTTTCGTTTTAGATGAGAAAAAAATTATATAAAGTTGTTATTTGAAACATTATTTAGTTTATTCTTTACATCGCTTATGACACAAAATACTGATGTTTTTCTTTATACCACCCCGAGGAGCGGGGGTTGAAATATTCAAACACGTTAAAACAGACAATATTTGAGTCTTATAAATATTTTTAGGAGTCAAAGAGATTGATATTGTTTCTACCGATGTGATACGAGTATAATTTCAACCCTTTACAGCATGGGAAAGGATCGCCGATAGAGGGTGGGGGTTGACGGGCGTTACAAGAAAATAACGCGAATACAATCGAGATTGGAGTCAAATCCAGGGTGACGGATGTCGGTGAGTTTAATTGTGACATTCAAATGGCCATTTAATCCCCAGGGGTGGGGGTGGACGGGGATGGAATTTTTCAAACATGTTAAATGGTATATATTTGCTTTAAATAAATAATTATCAGGGTCAATTACGTTGATAGTATCTATGTTTTTTGTAAAATTTCAACCCCTTTCGGCGTGAGAGGGAATCACGCTTAGGGAGTTGAAATATTCAAACATGCCAAAAATACCGATATTGGAGTCGGAAATAAATATTATTAGGGCTCAAAGAGACCGACAGTGTTCCTACCGATGTTATCTGTGTAAAAATAAACCCTTTACGAAATGGGAAAGGAGCAACATAGGGGTGCCGGCGGACGGGCGCTACAAGAAAATAACGCGAATATAACCGAGATTGCAGTCAAATCCATGGTTATAGGTGGCTCTGAGCGTAATTATGACATTCAACTGCCCGTTTAACCCCCAAGGGCGGGTACAGTCGGGGGTGGAAATTTTAAAACTTGCAATTGGATATTTGCTATTAATAATTATAGTTATAATTAATTATATTGATAATATCTCTACGACTTTAGTTGTGTATAATTTCAACCCCTTTCGATGTGGGAGGGTAGCATGAGTATGGGTCGGGGGTTACATAAAAATAACGAAAAATTTGGAGGTTATGGATAAATGACATCTCGGGCAACGCCGGGCAATCAGCTAGTAACATAAAACTATAGTCAACCTGATGAGAATACAAATATGTACAAACCGTTGTTAATTATTGATTGATAAAATATTTTTTGAATTATGATAAAGTATGTTAAAATTGTCGTTACATATATCTTATTAATAAAAAAAACAGATGTAAAAATAAAATATAAACATGGTAATTTTACTCTAAAATCAATAGTTGATGCTAACTATTTACAGCATTTATTAAGATTTCAAGTTTATTTATGATTTTTTTGCCTCTCGGAAAGTTTCAAACCACAGTGGCATTTGCTATATATTCATATAGGATCATAAAACACGGAAAGAACTTAGCACAACAAAAATATACAGGAATAATTGTCTCGAAAGGGCTAAGGATTAAGCCAGGGATTTTAAAATACGATTCCCATAAGCCGTGACACCTAGTCCGGACTTAAAGTGTGTTTGTTCCGGGGTCGCAGACGTTGGGTATATAATAAGAGTTATTCTATTGGACCAGTCGGCCAGCTGCCCTCCTAATCCGGTCGAGGCATGGAGTAGGAAATGCTGCGTTCCCACAACAAGCCCAACTATTGTGGAAGGGCGTGGGACAAGTACCAATAGCCTGTCCTTCCTTGATTTGGGTTTCTCTGAGTTTTTCCCTAACTCCCTTTTAAACGAATGCTGGGTAGGATCCTTAAACTGCAGCTTGCGGGAACTATGTACACCTCGATGACCTTCTTCTACCTTACCACATCCCACCTTTCCTATGTTATTAAAGGGGAGAGACATCGAAGCAGTCTATCACTCAAAGAGAAACACAGACAAAATACTGACCGTCACAAACTGCAGTTTTTTTGTTGTATTTGTAACCCGCACTGCACGTTGTAGAACAAGTGTAATTTCCTTCGGTGTTGATACAGATTTGTTTGTCGCCTCCACAGGTATGAAGCCCAGTTTTACATTCATCAATATCTGCAAAATAATAAGCATTACAGTGGTAACGTGAATAAATAAAACTATATGTTAATTACAACAAATTCCGATATAGGTAAACAGTGCTCATTTCGCTCTTCTTAGAGATCCAAATGAATGTAAACGTGCATTTCCGCTGACATTGTAACGTACAGTAACATAACAGAATTTAGCTTTGTTCCTCTTAAAATAACAAATCTGAGATTTTCTTCGCGAGGACAATGTTTATTTTACATTATTCGGTTAACACAAATATCGGTTCAAAAAATTTATTTGAATTTATTAAAAAATGTATCTAAGAAAATGAAAGTTAGTTACAAAAATTTGAATTACACTATTGCTCCCAGGTGCTGATAAATTCTGACTGTTAAGAATATGTAAAAAAGTTTTATAATTGCTTCTATCTCTAAAAAGAGAAGTATGGAATAATACGAGTATGAGGCAATCAATTTGACGTATTTGCACGCTACCGCTATCAGATTTGAGTTATGATATGATTCTGTATTGCAGGAGTATGTGTGTGGGTAATGGAGACATAACTTATGTCAATATTCACTTGCAATATAATTTCCTTAAAAATATGTTTACGTTGTACGTAATTAATTTTCTGGAAAGCTCCTGGTCATTAATTTGCTTGAACGTTCTCCCCAACTAATTCAGACTTTTCTCTGTATAAATTCTCTTTCAACCTATTTCATTGATGATATTGTTTGAAATAAGGTTCGACATTTTAAAATAACTGGGACTCAAGAAATAGAAGACTACCTTGAGGCCCCGTTACAACTCTCGCTCCCTATTATAAACTTCAAAATAAGGGATATAAAAACAGCGATACACAAACTACCAGCAAAGAAACCCCCTGGATACGACCTCATTACATTTATATTTAACGCTATTCTAAACACTGGACACTTTCCGACACAGTGGAAAGTCGCGAAAATCATCCTCATACACAAGTCTGGCAAACTACCAAACCTCGCTGAGCCATATAGACCTATAAGCTTACTACCCGTTACCTCTAAACTATTTGAAAGACTGTTCCTCAAAAGGCTAATCTGTATCATAGAAGTCAAACATCTCATTCCTGATCACCAATTCGGCTTCAGGGCTGCACACTCTACTATAGAACAGCTTCACCTTGTGGTGGACATTATTAACGCATCCTTCGAGGCAAAAAAAGTACTGTAGTGCAGTATTTATCGATGTCAGTCAAGCATTTGATAAAGTTTGGCTCAAAGGGCTACTATATAAGCTAAAGAAGTGGCTACCGGACAACCTTTACCTCATATTAAAATCATATTTGCATGGCAGACTATTCCAATTAAAGTACGAAGATGCACTAACCGACCTCAACCCTATAAATTCTGGAGTGCCCCAAGGCAGCGTCCTGGGGCCGATCTTTTATCTACTATATAAGCTGAAGAAGTGGCTACCGGACAACCTCTACCTCATATTAAAATCATATTTGCATGGCAGACTATTCCAATTAAAGTACGAAGATGCACTAACCGACCTCAACCCTATAAATTCTGGAGTGCCCCAAGGCAGCGTCCTGGGGCCGATATTTTATCTACTATATAAGCTGAAGAAGTGGCTACCGGACAACCTCTACCTCATATTAAAATCATATTTGCATGGCAGACTATTCCAATTAAAGTACGAAGATGCACTAACCGACCTCAACCCTATAAATTCTGGAGTGCCCCAAGGCAGCGTCCTGGGGCCGATATTTTATCTACTATATAAGCTGAAGAAGTGGCTACCGGACAACCTCTACCTCATATTAAAATCATATTTGCATGGCAGACTATTCCAAGTAAAGTACGAAGATGCACTAAGCGACCTCAACACTATACATTCTGGAGTGCCCCAAGGCAGCGTCCTGGGGCCGATCTTATATCTACTCTACACAGCTGACCTACCAACATGCGAAAGAGCTACAATAGCTACATATGCAGATGATACTGTGATATTAGTCTCAGAGGATGATCCAGTCAGTGCATCCACGCAGCTACAAAATAGCCTCAATAACATCCACGATTGGCTAAAAAGATGGCGCACAAAAATAAATGAAACAAAATCGGTACACGTCACTTTTACCAAACGAGGGGGTATTTTCCCACCAATAATACTCAATGGACAGCCGGTACCACAGTCTGACTCAGCAAAATACCTGGGAATGCATCTCGACAAGGGCCTCACATGGAAGAAAAGACTACAATCTATATAATAAAAAAGGATGTATATTTGTATGTATGTATGTATTTACGTTGTTCTTTATACAAATTTTATCGCGTGGACAGAATTCAACAAAAATTGGTATATATATTCTGCCAAAATCGAGAACCGGTACTGTGGGGGTGAGAAACCCCTAGAGTAAACGTGGAAATAATTATAATTGAAATAAGTTACGAATTAGTGTTAAATTAGGGGTGAGAAACCCCTAGAATAAACGTGGAAATAATTATAATTGAAATAAGTTACGAATTAGTGTTAAATTACTGCGCGAGACGATGACGTCATAAGTTTTCAAGACATTGACGCATCCTAAATATAGTTCTGTATTTCGGAATGAAATAAAGCAGAAATATTTTGATTGAATAAAAAGTAAAATTTTTTTCAGTATTACTCCATCGAATAGTAATAAAAAACAATACGAAACACTTTACCATCCTTGCGCAAAGTTAATTTGGAATAGTTAATTATCCCGCTATCTTTGATAAAGCCAATATGGCGCCTTATAATACATTCAAATGTGCGTCGGTCGAGATTTATAAAATTTCATAATTTAACGTACTATTGTATCCTGTATAATATTTCAGAAGATAATAAGATTTGTCTAAGGTACGACTGCTGAATTATATGTTTGTAACTATAAAAGTATTGAAAATGACGTACGGAACTCCGAAAGTTTTTATGGTCGTTATTCAATTAATGCACTATCAGTCAAAGGTATGTACAGAAATAGGAACATTTAAATTGAATTAAAAGTACAATTAATTATACTTTACGCAACGTATTTCTATAAATTTGTATAAATGTAAACAAATTATTGCGTGCAATTTGTGTCGTGAAACAAAAATTTGAGGTTAGGATAGCAATATTTGTTTTCCATTTTTGGGAACGACGTTATAGATGTTCAATTTCTGAGAAATGAAGCTGAGCAAAAATATTTTGATTGAATAATAAGTATAATTAAATCTACCAATACCACATCGAGTGATAAATATAATTTATTATGAAAGGTTATACAATCCATGGCATTAATTTTCTTTTAAATAACTTGACTTTTGACGTGGAATATTTAACGGGATCAGGGATCAATATGTTTCCCAATTATATCTTGCAATACGCACTGGAAGATACATAGAATTATGATAAAAACAATACTTAAATGTTAAAAATTGATATTTTTTTTATTGAAGACAGCGTATTTCGTAATGTTTTGCATTAATTTTATACAATGCTACCAACTGCAGATTGCTAAAACCACCAAATAGTTTAATTTCAGATGAAAAAATTATATGTCTACAAATTTAATAATTGTTTTAAATAGTGTATGTATATCTATCTATCTATATATATTATATAAAATTGTCTTATACGGGTATGTATGTGTGTATACATGTGGGTATGCATATGGGTATGTTCCGCTTACAAATTTCAACCCCTGTGAGGGGAGCAAGATTAGCGGTTGGGATGGAGATACGTTAAATATAAATAACGCTAAAACAACCGAGATTCGAATAAATTCAGAGACTATGAATGTCGCTGAGTCTAATTGTGACAACCTGGGTAACGCGACGGGTATGGAACATGTTGTGCGGGGGTAGAAATTTCTAGACAATGTAATTGGTTGATTTTTGCGTGCAATAAATACTTTTTGATTATCGCACATTTGTGGGGGTTATCATCTTCTAACATGTAAAAATGACTAATATATTTGGTCAGTGACTTAAACACATTCAGCATGGGAGGTGAGCACATTTAGGGATAGGGTTCGAGGAGCGTTACATAAAAATAGCGCAAAAGCAACCGAAATTGGAGTGTATCGGGACATCTCGGGCAACGCCGGGCACCCAGCTAGTTAAACATAAAACTCAGCACACATCTCTGGCTACTGGGTAGAATATCAAAACTTTCCCTCGATAACAAACTCCTAATATACAACACCATCTTCAAGCCCTGTCTGGATGTATGGCATCCAGCTTTGGAGAGCGGCATCATCCATCAACATAGCAATAATCGAAAGATTTCAGTCGAAAATGCTTCGAATTAACTAGCATAACGAATGCAGACACACATAGTGACCTAAAAGTGAATTTAGTGAAAAGTGAAATTGTAAAAAACAGTCTAAGATACATAAAAAAACTTGAGTTGCACCCCAACCAACTTGCAAATAACCTACTAGACAGTAGTAAACACAACCGCAGGTTTAAAAGAAACTACACGCTGGACCTGCCCTGCCGCTTCTAGCTGAGAACACTAACTGGGAAATAACCTAAATAGTAACAACACCCAAACTGCAACAGAAGACGTATTAATGTATGCGTCTTCTATACAACCCACACTCATACACAATATTTACTTATTGCTTTTATTATTAGCTGATCGTAAATAAAAAGAAAATCAAACGAAAATTTTTAAAAAAATTCATAAAGGTACAGTAAGGTAGATTTAATAAACATCAGGTTTAAATTAAGATTTTTAGTGTCAATTATTTATAATAAGTTTTATATTTGCATTTTAACATTAGCAAAACACGACTTTACGAATCTGCTAATTGTTATACTGAATAAAGATGCGATTTCTCGTGGTTTATTATTTAAATAAGCAGAATTTTTATTCTATGTACTCACCGACGCAATTATTACCAGATTCATTTAACGTATACCCAGGGGGACATTGTTGTTGTAGGCAAAGGTAGGAGCCTATCGTATTTTCACATGTACTGTTGTTACCGCAGGCGGAAAAACTGTCCACGCACTCGTCCACATCTGAAATTAAAGCAATCCACAAACTTTACTAAAAGGTAGTTTAGTTTTATACTTTATACATTCATAAATTAAACTTACACATAATGTTACACTCACTTAATAATAACCAGTGTGTCATATTGCAATATAAACGGTAGATGCATATTTCGTTAATAATACGTGTAGTTTCAAAACTTATTTAATTGTTTTTAACAAATGACATCACGATATTGTAAAAAAAATTCTATTTAAACGGAGTGGCAGTGTTTTAACTTATGTGAAAATTAATATTAACAACGCTCGTAACGTAGCGACCATCGTTTAAATATCAGAAGGAAAAAAATTATCCCGTTCCTCAGAATTGCACTGAAACTTATAAATAATTTGTACGGGGTTAGTAGATGAGAAACTATTTGACAAAACGAATTTTATAATAAACAATGACGCCGGATTCTCAATTGAAACTTCATATGTCGCGGTAGGAAATGGGAACGTAGTAGAGGATTGTAGCCAAAGTCAAATATTTTTCATATCAATATTTATATTTATGACAACTGAAATTATGTTAATTTATAATTTTAATATCCCCACCAGTTTATAAATTTCTATAAATGAATATTTTGGTTTTCTTAATTGATTAGAAGCTTTCAACCTTAAGCCATCTTCAACGTCCAGTCAATTTTTGAAAAAATATCATTTTTACGTCGGGACCAAAAATTTACTTTATTTTTATCATGATTTGAACATTTTATTGAATTTTAAATAAATTGTATATAAATTTTTATATATAATTTACATCATTGTAATATAAGAATACATTACTACATACCTTCGTTATTAAATTAATTTTATTCTTCAATAATTTATACATAAACTTCCAATAATTTACCAGTACGTACGAAAATTATTAATCTATCTTTTTACTAGAAGAATATAACCGAACCCTGTGTAAATAATCGATTAGTGATGATAAAGTAGGTGTATCCGTAGTCAACTTTGAAATTTTAAATGGGAACGTAAGTAGTGTACACTATCATTGGATAGTACTTTTAAAACTGACAGGAAAAAAATAATCTTAATTGTTATTATTTACATACCAAAAAAAGGAAAACGAATGGGTACCTTGTGAGAAATCGAGCACTTATTCAACATACGGTATCGTTGTATGGTAAAGTATTATTTTAAAAAATGCTGGCCTTAAAAGCTATTCATCTTCCACAGGCGTTTGTTTTGTCACAGCAAGTCAAATGTGTAGTTAAGAAGAAGAAGATTTGTCATGTTGATACTTTGAGAATGCCACCGGAATTGCAGACGAGCAACGGATGTTTGAGAACTGAGATATCCATTGCGCGCCCATCATTGGTACAATGTTTGCCATCCCTTGCCAAACAATAAAGTTAAGTCGATAGGTTGTTATATATATATATATATCGTTATATAGATACTTATGAACCTCACAACCCCCAGTGCTTAGTCATTATGCACAAGGTTCCGTCCTAGCCAATAGTTAACAAGTCTGGACTTACCATATAAATGACCACATGCACAAAGGGGTTTGAAGCGCAGAAGCCTTCATCGGTCGTTCATTTTCAACAGATTTTGATTTTGAGTGTGAAAGTCGTATGGCACGATTTCTCGATATGGCATAGATACAGTTAAATATTCCTTACCGTCACAGACGTGGGAGTGGGCGTCGAACCTGTAGCCCTTGGGACACCGGTCTGTTGACGGATTTCCTGAAAATGTCCTGATCATTCAATCGTAATCTTTTTGTGTGTACAGGGGCGCCGTATTATGAGCGGCCGTGCCCTGAGCGGACAACAGTCACTTCCTCAATCCTGACCGCTCAGCGAGCAGATATAAAGTTTTCCGAAGAGCAACTTTATTAGTCTTGGTTTTAACATTAAGTGAATGTTCTAAACATACATTTCATTGGCAAAATGCTAAGATTTTAGACATTGACACCAGGTACAATTCCAGACTCATTTTACAGATCCTTCACATTAAATCTAACATCACTGCTATTAATGTACAAACAGACACTATGGAACTCAACAATTGCTACGACCCTTTATTATTACGCTAAACCTTCTGCTTTCCCATTGTCGTTGCTCCCTTATAGTTACGATAACCCTTACACTCTCCCATTGTCGTTGCGTTTTCGTCGTTTTCGAGTTTTGTCAACTGACAAGTGCAGTTGTGTTTCTCTAGGCTCTTCTTAGCCCCTGACGAAAGGAACAAGGATCCCAGAAACGTTGTGTGGTATTTATATTACCCTTTTTGTCTGAATTGGCTATCTTTCTTATTCTTAGAAATGACCAATTAAGATACAAATCTTTTAACAGTTGTATTTATCTGGTGTCCTTAAATAAATGAAAACATCATCCTGTTTAGTTATAGGCTTATTATTAATTTAAAATTTTTAACATTATAATAGAAAAAACATCCTCAAAGTTTCATCCCTAATTTATTAAGACCTCTTCAGGTGTTGTAAAGTCAATTAAATGATATAATTTCAAAATCCGTGTTTCTAAAAATTCCAACACAAGATTTTACAAACATGATTATTTAAATACAATTCATTAAAAATGCATTAAATGTAGTGGACATAAATTTCTTAGATGCGATTTTCCCACACTACATTTCATGTAATTAATTTAAGTACCTGAAGAGGTCTTAATAAATTAGGGATGAAACTTTGAGAATGTTTTTATATTATAATGTTTAAAAATTTAAATTAATAATAAATTTATTCTAAACAGGTTGATGTTTTCATTTATTTAAGGACGTCAGATAAATATAACTGTTAAAAGATTTGTAACTTAATTGGTCATTTCTAAGCATACTTATTAAAAGAATTCAACCAATTGGAACAGTTTCCATATTATACATAGAGATAGAAATTGTTAAATCCAAGTAAGTTTGAGAAATGTTATACATTAAACTTGTATTACATTCGCTTAATGTTAAAACCAAGACTGATAAAGTTGCTCTTCGGAAAACTTTATATCTGCTCGCTCAGCGGTCAGGATTGAGGAAGGGAATGTTGCCCGCTCAGGGCACGGTCGCTCATAATACGACACCTTGTACAGGTGATGTTTTATATAATTACCTTGTGGAGGAGGTCCATCGACGTTGACGCACACGTACCCGCCGACTTCGTTTTCACACGTCTGGAAATCTGGGTCGCAGTCGTATAACTCCAGCTCACACTCGTCAACATCTGTGGAACAGTAATTACTCATCGTCGTAAGGTTCACCCCTGTTTACCTCACCGTTTCGTTTCATTCGCTTTACAATTTCAGGGTCACCGATTTCTCTTTTTCGGGACAATATAATATTTCTCTCTCTCGTTCACTGTATAACATCTCCAATTCTGATGTCAACGAAACCTTTCCCAATTCGCCGACGATACTGCCGGATGGACATCAGATAAAAATCCCTATAGCCTTCTTATCTCCGTTAACACGTACCGCTTCACTCTCCAAGTGGAGGAAAACTCAACCTCACCAAAACTTGCCATGTAATATTCCGACACTGAAACTATGCTCTTTCCCCTCATCCAGAAAAATTCCATCGATTTTCTGGAACTATTTCGTGATTCACCTAAACCAAGCCCTAAGCCTAGTCCCACATTCCAACTACTCCGAAAACGCGTCACCCAAAGATTTAAACTTATCAAATGCCAACGCTCTAGAACCGGCTCCTATCATTTTATTTCCCTCCTCCATAATTACAAAACCGTCATCCGCCCTTTAATATACTACAACCACCTCGTTTCTACTCTCTTCCAAGCACGTCATCATCAATCCTTGATTGCAGTGGAAAGAAGAATCCTCAGTTTCCATCTTTCACTTCACTTCCTACACTCATCCATCAACCTATTCCAACACTTCATAATTCCACCAACGTCTTATCCGTCTTCCTGCATCCTACAGCCACCGATCCATACAAAATAACGTCCAAATAGTCCTATCATCTTCAATCATCCCTCAAGTTTTGGACGGAAACCTAAATACAAATATACGTATCCTTCGGAAATACTAATCCTCATATACCTAAAACAAAAATACCAAGCTTCCCACCACATTTTCCCATCCCAGATCAGTTGGAAACCGAAGCTTAAAGACGATATTGAGTAGCAAATAAATGTGTATTTTTTTCTAACAAAAAACGTGTCTTCTCTTTCACAATTAAAAAACCAAACACAGCCTATAAGGCAACCAATTAATCAAAATCACAATTAAACGTTTCACTTGAAAAGTGCCATTTGTCTATTACCTTTCCCTGCTCCAAAACAATGAACAAAGTCTGCGTCAATCACACAAATAATAATAAAAATTATTATAAACGTTTGCGCTCTTCATTTCTCAATTAAAACAATAATAGAAGAACCATATCACAAATCCCCTGGCCCTATAACGGCAAAGGACACAGGTCCGTATATATATATTGTGGTAATTAATATGAAATAATTAATTAAGAAACAAAAATTTGAACTCGCATTGTTAGCGGCATAAAACACACAATGTGGCAAGAATGCAATGTTTGTGGGTATTGTAGAGGTTGGACACGAGGAGCAGAGTCTGTGGGGAGGCGAGCTCCAGGAAAGTCGTCTTGGAAATATAGCAGTGAACAGACGAAAAGTATAAAATCCAGAAAGTGCCTCGATGCATGTAACAACAGTTAGAATATTTTTACAAGTTGCAGTCTTTGAGACAACTGCGGAAAATTCAACACTAAATATTTAGACTGCTGACTCTAAATCATTATATTCTCGATTTAGATCACTTTCTTCGATTTTGGGAGCCCAGGTAACTGCATCCAGCAGTTAACAATCTTCGGAACGAGCTAATAGGATTTATTAAACGAACAGTGAACCAACTTTTGCAAAGCTAAAAGTGTTGATTAGAGTCAGTGGATAAAAATGGCCTGTCTATAAAGTGCAATATGTGTGTGTGTGTACGAACGAGACAATTTCCTTGAGTACCAGAGACAGTAAGGTAAATTTCCACAGAATTAATATCTTTAAAGTCATAAGTAATGATATTATCGCCAGATTTCGAATTTCGTTCAGAATTATAGTTTATATTTTATGTTTTTGCATTTTACTAATATATTTATGAATTAGGTCCATGATAGATTGATAAAATTTCATTGTTAACAAGTATTTATTTATTAAAGGCCCAGTAAACGACCCTGAGAAATAGTCATTTTATTGTGAAAGATTAATTGATACTGTAAATTGAAATTTATTTGCCTAAGTAACTTTTGTAAATTATAATGATTTGCGTTTATAAAATTCTAATTGTTTTCATATTGTATTATGGACGCCCGATCATTACAAAATATATAAATATATATAAGTGACATCACTTCACCGGAAGTTGATGGTAGAGAATTTCTTCGCCGAAAACGTTGTGATCAATAAATACACTCACTCGGCGAGTTACTCGCAAAGTCAACGGCGTGAAATTATAATTTCATAGATTCGGACGGTTTATTGTTGGGTAGGAAAATTTTTGTAAATTTAAAATTTGAATCTTATTCTGTCCTATTCACGTTTTAACCTCTGAATAATAATTTACAACTATTACAAATATCTTTTCGAGTAAAGCTGTTTCACATCCAACCTGAACACACAATGGCACTCGCTGATTCCCAAGCCCGCTCTCTGCTCTACCTGAAGTATACATTTTGTGATTAAACCCACTGGTTGATTTCGAATGTGAAAGTTGCTGAGTTATGACTTTGTCTAGTTGTTTATTAAGCCGCAGCTGTGTTTGATGTATTCCCAAAGACGGAGTTTTTTGCCGTACGAAACGTTAGGTTCAATCCATGTTTAGTCTTTCATGGCAAGTGGAAAAGATTATTTTATCCCAGTTAGACAGCGTCTGTTGTTACCTAAGCAAGACTTTTTGTCGGGGCCGAGCTGGTAGCCCGTGTTGCAGGAGCACTCGACGGCGACGCCCGTGTCGCGGCACTTGTGAGCGCAGGGTCCGCGACCGTCAGACCCGCACCTGTAACGCAAAGCACAGGTCGGGTAGAGAATGTCCCACGTACGGAGGAACACCGCGGGGTAGAACACGTACTGACCTGTCGGGAAGGACGTCGAGGGCGCAGGACTTGCCGTCGGGCAGCAGCGTGAAGCCAGGCCGACATTCGCACCTGAAGGATCCACGTGTCGCCACGCAGAGGTGAGCGCACAGGCCCGCCACGGACTCGCACAGGTTCTCCGAAGCTGACAACAACACCCCGTAAAACACTGTTAAATCTGTTCCATTGTACGCAGTCTTTGCTATGCCGTTTCATATTGTTCCACATATTTTACTGTTATAAAAATTTGGTAAAACTAATATGACCAGAATAAACGTGCGATAGGCAGGTGAACGAATTGTTTATTGAACGATTTCAAATAATAAAAATTGGTCAACAACTTTTGAAATTTAAGATAAGGTGTACATCCTTATACGACACTTATCAAGGGTGCGGGTGAAAAATTTTGTGGACGCCACAGACTCGTAGGCGATTTTACACTTATTTATAATTATACCAAATCAAGATAATTAAAAAAATGTGGTGTGATCGTGTAACTGGCTGTCAAGTTTGGGAGAATATAATTTTCCATATTGGCATTAATTTTTTGTCTCGACAACGCATCGGGTGGTCACTGGTCAGAGGAACTGAAAGGGTCAGAAGATGTGCAGTTGGCGTGAGGACTGGACGGTCGGAGACGGAGGATCGAGTTTGAGGAAGGTGCGTCTGCATGCACACTAAATATGCTGTTTTGTTATCCAGATGGTTGATGATTTCGAAACTTCCGATCAAATAAGCTCTGAAGGGGACGACTTACAACGAGCCTGGTGTGGCAAAAATTGAGAAAATTTTTAGTTGGATACACTCGCCATTTGCCGATGACACGGTCTGAACTTCACGTAAGGAAATCCCGCGGTTGTCTTTTATTACATTTCTTTAAAAACATTTCAATTGTCGTTTTCATTCTAATTTGTTTCGTATTCCGCCCTGAGATATTATACAGTGCATATATATATATATATATATATATATATATATATATATGTGTGTGTGTGTGTGTGTGTGAATTGTTATTATTTTGATATCAATAATTTTTCAATCAACCAAATTTGATGTTATTAAATCCAAGTAAATTATATCCAACAAAATAAATAATAATTTAAATTAATTTTTATGAAATTGAGAATTACACAATTATAAAGTAAATGGTGACAAAAATCTATACTTTAATAAAATTTAGCCCAACTTATCAGCTATCTTTGAGCGTAAATTAGATTAGAAATGTGGAAATAGAAGTAGCCACAAGTATATATATATATATATATATATAGTGGTAATTAAAGACATACAATTATTTAATAAACAAAATTTTACGATTTTCATTGTCGGCGGCGTAAATATAAGTATATGGGCCCTATGGGCTATGGGCATTGTCGCGAAGGCATGGCTGGACGCGCGAAACTGTAGTGTGTGTTTGGGAGACGTACAGGATAGTCAGCAGACAGAACGAGTGTGTGTTGGGAATCGGCGGAGAGAGAGCAGAGTGTGTTTTGGGAGGCTGAAAATTGTCTTCGTTAGAGCGTATAATTGAGAATTGCTTGGATCAGGAAAGCGAACCTGATTCAAAATTCCTGTTACTATATTCAAGCAAGTGTATAGAGGCAGCAGAGACGTAATATATTAAAGTCCCGAGTTTATGAACTACGAGGCGACAACCAGAAGTATTTGTCCATTGGCATATTTATGGAAGCATCAAAGATTTAAAACAACGTTATCAACTGTAAAGAGCAGGAAGTAGTGTCTGAAAATTACAACCACATTCAATTCAGTGAAACATGGCCTGTCTGTGAAGTGTTTAACAATAATCGAGTGAGATCGAGCCCCTGCGAACAGCAAAATGGTAATGTAAACTAAAAGAAAATCTATTAAATGTAAACCTAATGTAAATAATATTTATCGTCAGATTTCATATTTCTATAATTGTTTAAGTTAAAAGTTTTCTCATTGTAAGTTTTTAAATGTTCAGTTTGGTAATTATTTTTATTGGAGGCCCGTTTTTTGTAAAATGTATTTACTACAATATATATATATATATATATATACACAATAAGTAGTAATATTTAATTACATGTAACACGCTCACACGTGATTGTTCCATCTCCACTTCTGGATCAGTTTGTTAACATTAATCATTCTTGATTTTATTTTTACGGTTTTTTTTAAATATAACGGAAAAACGTCGACCAATAACAGACTTTAATTTTTTTTATTTGAAACGACAATGTTTCGCTACTGTCTAGTACCTTCATCAGGGTCGAAGTCTATGGAGAAATTTTGAAAATAAGTATGTTTAAATTCTATTTTATAAGTTAATAAAAATTCTAAATGTAATAAAGTTCCCCTTTTTCCACCTACTAAATACCGTGCGGGTTGTTTTTTCCTCCACCAATCAGAAACAATGCAGGGAAAAAAAGATTTGAACGATTTTTTTAATTAGGGCGAAATAATAAAAAATGAAGATGAATAACATCAAAGGAAAATCAGAAGAGGGTTTACTAAAAACCGCGGAATGATACGTGGCTTGGATGAAGAATGGATGGAATAAGAATAAGTTTCAAGTGCGTTGTGCAATGTTTTAAATTGCATTCTTTTTGCTATTCTCGTGGGCGGGTTTGGACTAAATAGATGTTTTTAAGATACTAAACAAAAACGTAATTACATGAAATGTTTTACTAACCTACAAAAAAAACTAAAAGTTACTATTCTTTATAACTCTCGAGCTGTACTTATTTTCCAGACTTATCTGACTGTTTCTGCTTACACACGTCTGTGATTTCAATCTTCTGACGATTGTCTGACGGTGAAGCATCGATCACGTTGACACAGCAGTTTTTGTGCACCACATCCCAAGGAGGACCGAAAGAGAACGGTTCAAAGTCGCATGTTTTCGACGTCATGGCAGAAAGGATTCCTACTTTACAGGCTTCACAGCAATCCTGGAAAACACGACACGTAATATCAAGAATTTGGAGCCGCTCTTTAACAAAATAAACAGCTAAAATCATTCATTAACGTTCCTGGCCTTGTAAATACGTGAAAGTCTTATTAAACGTGAACGCATCACTCCTAACATGCAAGGTCAAAGTGTACGTAGTTTATTATCTGCTTATATAGCAGTATATAGTCGCAGGGTGATTTCTGTAACTATAGTTTTTTATTTCTTTTAATGTTTGATTTAACGGATATTTCGGCTTTCTGTGGTGTAATGGACAGAATCATTATCGTGCCAGTCAGAGGTCTCTGGTTCGAATCTCGGAACGGTCGACCAGTGCATAGAATCCATCTGTAATCACTATCTGGCGGAAAACACCGCCATAACAAGTTCCCCTGGAAAAAGGTTCTCCAATATTTCCTAAAGAGAACAGTATCAGGACTGTGTGGTGTTTATTTTTTAATATTTTACGTTACAATGTACCCCATATCACAATATACAATGCAGTTTTATACTAGCATAAGTAATGGATGCACAATATGTTATAGTACGGCTGTATATTAACCACGTGCATTATATTTGACTTTCAGTATTACAGAGGAAAAGTTAAAACGGTACGTATTGTATTCATAGAGTCGGATATGAAAGAAGTGATTACGGCGGCAATAAGCTGACGAATTTAATATATTGCATAACAGATGGTAATATACTGTAATGCCAATTAATTAGGCCATTAATTGTTTCGACATAAAATTTGAATTGTTTGAGAAATCCATTATAGCGGTCTGATCGAACAAAGCGACAATGGAAAAGCGAGCTCACTTGCTTTGTCGAAAAGTCAAAAATGGCGTATGCGCGCTCAAACTCGAGAGAACTAGGAGTTAGTTCGCGGAAAAAACATCGTGAGGAGCAGAACAAGTAATATAACTGTTAGTTGGTGGCGGGACATTTCAGAGGACGGAACAAATAATACTAGAGCAGAGACTAGCCGTCGTTAATGTATTATTAAACAAAGTTGTGAATTTAAGACAAAGTAAAAACATTCACGGAAGTATTACATCGTAAATATCGCTAAGTAAAAGCAGTTTACGTCTATAGCCAGCCAGGAAAGGAAGTCAGCAGTTTACGTCTATAGCCAGCTGGAATAGTAAAGTCCAAAGCGGTAAAAGACTAACAAATCTACGAATCATAGGATTCGTATAAGGCAAGCAGACATCAGATAGCTGACATTCAGGAGGATCATCCGAGTTCCTGTGAGCCTATCTATTTTGACTTCAATAGTGTAAAATCTGTGAGTCGACATTTTAGAATCAGTGTAAAAAGTTTGCCATAGTGTACTTCCGAAACCAAAAAGAATGCTGGTACCAGCTGTACAGTACGTAAGTAACAAAACCAAACTAATGATTAATTGTAAACGTAATTAAAGGATAGAGTCAGATTTCGTTCTCTTTTAATTGTCAATCAATTCTTTTTAATTTCTTTCTATCGACATATTGCTTAGGTAAATGTGAACTGTTTGTTAATAAGATTTTAAAATCAATTTGTTGTGTCCATTATCAAACCCAGTCAAGGCCCTGAGAGAGAGAAAGATCTCAAATTTTGTTGTAATTATTAATTGCCACAAAATAAATAAATATTTGTTTGTTAATTTTTGATTATTATTTCATTAAATTAACGCCTTCCATTTAATTATTACATAAATGGCGCTTTAACGTGAGGTAAATTCTCTAAAAGTAAATTAAAAAACCTATATTATTTGTTTATTACAATACATATTCCCGATATCAAGTCAGTTCAGTTCTAGATAAAATTCTCGGGACAGTTGTTCGGTTAACTGTTAACCTGGTGACGATACGTTAACTGTTACCCTGATGACGATGGCGGGGATTGCCGTCGAAACGTCGTTATTCAACGAACAATTGGCCGGGGTTGAGACCCGACAATTTTATCTAGATCACTGTAATTTTATTTGACTGTTCAAATTTTATTGGTTACCACACCCATAAAAAGCTTAAATAATTAGGGTCTTAATGAATTCACCTATCAACACTGAAACTTCTATTTAAACTTTAAACGCGTTTTATAAAACCGGAAAAATACTCATAAATTTCTCTATTGTCGCTCAAATCGACCATATTCCCGATAATTCGCAATTAGGTTGAAAATATTTGATAACGACTCGCTGTGAAGCTGGCTTTGATGACACTTATTAACCGAGACTTCGCGTTTTTGGTAGAAATGTTCCCTTTGAGGCGAACTGGTTGTGATAATGATAATTAACACTTTTGAGCTTATTGTTTACAAAATACGCAACCAAGGAAAGTAAAACTAACGCGAGCGGAATAAAGATCTTGATTCATAACGTTTCAGGAAAGCTAATCCATTTTTGAATTGTTTAATTAAAAATTAAATTTAGAGTTACCGTGGTAGCTGACAGGAAACGACTTATACACAGGAAAAAAGGGCGAAAATGGAGACGTCGATCATTGCTTATGAATCAACGAAGCAATTTCTGGGCGCATGTCACTATATTTTAACAAATCTCTCTCTCTCTCTCTCTCTCTCTCTCTCTCTCTCTCTCTCTATATATATATATATATATATATATATATATATATATATATATAAATTTCTGTGTGTCCCCAATGCACTCCTAAACCATTAATCCGATTGCGATGAAACTATGGTGACTTGCGCACCCCCGCGAAGATTTCTGTCGGCCTTTCGAAGCGTTAAGGAGCTCCCAAGGGGTGAACGGGGATGAAATTTAAAATCATGCTATAACGGCCGATATTATCGTTGATTAGTTACTGTTTGGTGACTATGTGTTGAATACTTTCTATCCAAAATGTATTTACTGTATAATGTCAACCCCTTAAAGTACCAATCATGGAGGGGATGGACGGGCGTTACTATAAAATAACTAAAAAACAATCGCGATTGGAGTCGAATCCGGGGTTGTGGTTGTCACTGAGTTTAATCATGACATTCATAAACATTGCCGTTTAACTCCCCCCAGCGTGGGTGGTCGGGGGTGGAAATTTTCAAACATGTCTGACGGCCGATATTTGCGTGGAATAAGTATTTATTGGAGTTTACCGATGTTGTTTGACTATAATTTCAACCCCTTTCAAAAGGAAGGGACACATGCTTAGGTTTGCATTAATGTGTTACATTAAAATTACGCAAAAACAACCCAGATTCAAGTCAAATCCGGGGTTATGGATCTCGCTGAGTGTAATTATGATAATCTGGTCTATTATGTTATTTGGGTGTTCGGCGAAGGTAGAAATTTTCAAATAATGTAACCGGCCGATTATTTCGCCGAATAAATACTTTTCGTTGAACCCACAGTAGTGGCGGGTGAAAATTTTTGTACATGTTAAAACAGCCGATATATTCGTGGAATGAAATTTTTTCGGGGTTAATGAGTTCAACCCCTTTCGGCACGAGAGGTACGTTTTCATAAAAATAACGCAAAAGCAACCGAGATTGGAGTCAAATCGGGGGTTATGGATATGTGACAACCCAGACAACGCCGGGCACCCAGCTAGTTAACTGATATATTTGGATAAAATACGACTCTATGAATAATCTGGTAAAGAAGGTAGCCAATTAAAGTAATGAGCAGTAACTGAGAATAAATTCTGGAATTTAAGTATTTATCAATGTTAAAGAATTAAACGTAAATTGACCTGTCTCTCTGGAAATCAAAAAATAAAATTGTAAAATATCCTATTACAAAATGTAATTAAATATAGTACAATTGATAAATGACGCCCAACTTTGTAAATAATAGAATACTGTAACAATAAACTAAATAACATCCACTGAAGCCATTTTAGTTATAATTTCTACTCAGTGAAGAATAATTTTCCTCAGGAGAGGACTAAACTAAAAATCGTATTCTTGACTTAACTCTCATCCCACCAGGCACATGTATTAAATTAGTTGTTGGAAGCAGAAACCTTGAAGGCCGCTTGGTCCACTTCCCTGGTGGTGGAACAGTCGCTACCGCCCCACGCAGCCATCTTCCCCAACTCACACTCCACTTCCCTGGAATGAGTACAGTTGCAACCTGTGCAATGAGTCCTAATCCTAGCAGCCTTCCAGAAGAAAGTACCTGTGCTTCCTCACGCAGCAGATGTGTATGGTGGAGAGACAGATGCCCTGTTGTTCGCTGGGGATCTCCGCAATGGGCGCCGGGTGCCGGGAGCAGCGCTGCCGTCCCTCAGACCACACCTCGCCCAGCGAGCAGCACATCTCCAGCAATGAACCTGAACCATATTGCGGATCACAGCATATTTTAAAACATTATAAACACTAACATAATAACATATCAATTTTTTTTAGGGCAACAGGCTACATGAGGGTAATCCACGTTGGGCAACTCCCCTTTAATAGCATAGGAAGGGATTTGAAAGGGGGGATGCGGAAGGGTAGAGGAAGGTAGCCAAGGGTTAACTAGGGCCCCCGGGCTATATTTTAGGATCCTACCCGGCATTCGCCCAAAGAAATGCGGGGAAAACCCAAGAAAAACCTGCATCTGGTAGGTCGGGCATTGGGTACTTGTCCCACGCCCTTCCGATAGCGGGAGAGGATTTTGCTGTGGGGACGCAGCATTCCCTTCACCGTGCCTCGACCAGTTTAGGAGGCAGCTGGCCGACTATTCCAATGGGAATAGCGGACAACTCTTACCGTATACCCAAGGTCTGTGACCCCGGAACATCCACCTCTCAGAACAGGCCGAGGTGCCTCGGCTTATGGGAACCTTCGTTCAAAAACGGAGAGAGGAAAAGGCATCCCCAAAGGTAGCCCCTTCGTATCTCTCCTACAAGGTCCTGCCTGCCTGAGAGAACATCCCTCACAGTCTGTTGATTATCAATTTTCTTGATGCAATAGGGGGAAAGAAATAGTATGTACTGAAGAAACTATGAGCGCTTGGGCTTATTCACAAAATAGATATGACAAGCTCATTTTCAGCTTATCGTAATATAACGATTCAATTGTTTATAGCAATCAAGCACCCACACTTGCGTCTTTAATCCAGAGGAGCGGCGGGGTGACAGCGTCTGTACCCCGTGTGGGAAAGTTGAGTACACATCAACCAGCAGTTAGCCAGCGTGGCAAGTATACGTCAGGAGTGTCTAAGTGCATGTTATTAAGCTACATAAAGGAATATCCACTACTCCCAGAAAGTGTAAAGAAGATGACGTCCACACACAATATGGAGACTAGGTTGTATTCGAAGCTGATGGCCACGGAGCATAAACCGGATAAAATGCGTGCCATAATTCTGGACGTTGTTGCAAGTTTAAATACAGATGAGTACCTAATAGGTTTAGCTAATATTATTGACCCCATCAGAATTAAGTACATGTGTAAAATAGCCAATGCGAGAATATGCGCATTTCTAACATTTAAGGATGTCGAAAACCTAATAAAAGTTCATAAATCAATAACAATAAAGGGTGAGATGGTCAATATAAGACCTTTAATGCAAAAATACTGCCCAGTTATCCGAAACGAGATGATTGTGCTAGAACTAGAAAAGCTAAATATAATTCCAGACTCTACAATATCGGATATTAGAATAAGTACTCGTGACCGAAGATTTGCTCACATTAAAAGTTTCAGAAGACAATTCTTCATTAACCCGGATAAGCTAAAATTCTCTTCCAGATTCGATGATGGTGCAATATGAAGACACTAGCTGTAGGGTGTATTTAGCAGCGGAGAACCATAACTGCTATCATTGTAAAAGTCCTGGCCATATCGCGATAAATTGTCCTAATAGAGATGCAGTAATGAAGAATAATCTGACTGCAAATGACAATTATGACAAAAGTCAGTGTAAGAAACCGGCGCCCGCAATTCAAATAAGTAACCCTGAACAAAACGGACATGGATAATTCACAATCAACAAACAAAAAAAGAACTGCATCTACGAGCTCGACGAGCCAAGCTGATAAGAAAGACGTCAGTAATGCTGAACAGAAGACAAGCACTAATCCATCCAAGAAAACCAAACAAATAATACAGGATCATATATATAAGGCGCTTAGTCAAACATTAGTTCCAATAAAAATATTATATGAAGAAGAAAACAGTGCTCCAGCTAGCCCTTTGCAACAGTTAAAGACTCTTATACTAAATACTATGGACACAAAGAACCCAAGGACCATTATTAGAGATTACAAAATATCATCTAAATCATTAATAAATATATTGGAATCTTTTTACCCAATTCAATGATAAAACGGCAAAAAGTAGAATAAAACGGCTCATAAATTTAGTCAAGAAACAAGAGAGTGATTCATATTCAGAATCAGACGCATCCTCCTAATAAAAACAGACTATGACTAGAGTACAGTGGAATTTGCAACAGTCGCAGTTTCAAACGAGTTAATGTTGAGGAATTATCCAATTATTATGATTGATGATTAACAAATGCGAATTCTTAAAATGTAAGAAACCCACATTTGAAATGTATAATTAATCTTTGAAACTGTTCAGCTGTATGTCTATTATTGGAATCAATGTGAATCACAGCAAAACTTATGTGGTAATTTATTTACGGGTCGTCAATGACCAAGTTGTTAACGCGACCATTATAAACCTTTAATATATAAAAAAGTATAAATCCATTTTCCCTTACAAACAAGGGAATTTCAAACGGTTGTAATCTGCATAAAAATCAGGATTCCACAACAGAAGAGGGTTAGAATTTGATCCTTTTCAATTCGGTCACACGTGCTAAGTATGTGTTTATGTATATAATGTATTATGACTGGGATAAGCGAATTGATTTGACCGCCAAAAGGAATTGAGAGGCAACCCAGGTCCGGGGAACAAATGACTTGGCCTTGCTGGTTAACGTAGTGATGTTTTTTGTGCAGACGAACGAAGGCATGAGAGGAGATATAGTATTAAGTGTTGAAACAACATTTCTATATTCCGCGCTAGTAATGATTTTGAGCGGTCGTCTATTGTCTATTGTTCGTAGTATTTGGTGAATCTCATCTCGATAACTTCTTAAACTGTATGGACTCGCAGGTTTCCATGGATGATGATGTTTGATACCATGGGGTATTTACTAGCAGCTACTGGGATCTCTGGATTATTGCGGTGCTTCATTGTGAGACAGTCCACATAGTTCCATTACTTAAATCCATATAGATTTCATAAAACTTTGAATTCTCTTCCTATCCAGTTTATTTTCCTGCTTTTGTTTCAAGTTTGTCTCTCTTTTTCGATGTGCTGTTTCCCGTTCACTTTTAACTTGGATGTTCGGGAACATTTGGGCTGACGATTCAGATAAAGATAGATATGCCAAGGTGGTCCAATCGCGTGGCATCAACGATCACCATTCAAGTCTTACCTGTAGGTTCGTATGAAGAGTTTGATTTACGAGACGAGACAGAAGAAGATTTGTCAAGAAAGATAATGAAAACACACCAGCGAGTTTACGAGTACATCTTTCGTAGGTACGATGTGTGAAACGACGTTTTTGGTCGCCACATGGAACAGGAAGTTGTAGTGGAACAGAATGTTAACCATCCTTTGAAGAAGACAAGAACAGATGAAGATTAACTGTCAACAAAAGTGTGAAAATTGATGATTTGCTGCTTTGGAGTCTAATTGTGAAAAAAGTGATGTATAGAGACATGTGTACATAAATTACCCAAGCAAAAGTGGTCGCGTTGAAATGGTACGTTTCAGACCATGGGCTCCGATTCAAATCCTGACCTACTCGGTCCCCTCTAAGTTTGTAAGGGAAATTTTCGAGCACACTGTATATATCAAGTCTTCAAGTTATCGGGACGTTTCCCGTTTTGCGCAAACACTGGGACGGAGGTCAAATTGCTTCATCTTTTTCCGCGATATGGAACTGTCCAAATAGAAACATTTCATGACTCAATGAGACCAAACATAAACAATAGACCCTTATTAAAGTAAAATATTCGTATCAACGACCGCTAAATGAAAATAGAAATTACTATCATTTTATCAAAAAGGCGTTCGTTATTCGTCAAAATATATTAAGCAACTGAATTGCAATTACCCAGTCATGTTCTGAGAAAAAAATAAAAAGGAATTTCAAGACACCGAGAGATGTACATTATATTATATCATGATGATTTTTATATAAGGCACACGTATATTCCTTCAAATATAATCAGTCATCATTCATTATTATTATTATTACCACATGATTGAGTAGAGTATAAAATAAACAATAATTTATCTGCTGCCTGGGAAAAAAAGATACCTTTAGTAAAAATTCCACGGAATATGATGCCAACAAAAATATATATTTATTTTTACGTCGGTTCACGTTTATATATTTAAAACGGTTCTCTTCATAAGCATAAAATGTGGTGTACGTAAATCAATTGGATTGGAACATGTTTAGTTTATTCCTCCATTTTAGACAAGAGAATGTGTCAGAAAATATGGTCCGGTAGAGACCAGGGTAACTTCAAAGTACGGCATTAATACTAAAATTATACTTTTTTCCCCCCTACTGCTCCATCGCTTGTCGATATGAATAACTCATATAGAAACTGCTGATGACCAAATTGTATTTTACTGTATTAAGTTTATTTCATCCCCTCTTTCACCACGAATCTTCATTGCCCAATTAACTACTTAGATAATGAGATCGCAAAAAAATGTAACAATTGCATTATATGTTACATTTTAGAACGAAATAATTTACTGCATCTTTATTATTATTATTACTTCGGTATTTATTTTTATTATTGTAATTTAAAACTTATATTTGAAATAGGTAATTTACATATTGAATGCATTACTAAGGAAAGAAAAGAAAATATATGTATATATACACTCATTTGGATAGAAAAGCGGGACACAGAGCACTTGAGTAACCTTAAATCGACAGTGTAATCAAGCTGGGAAACTCACATTAACCTTACTTGCTGTATATATATATATTGTGGTAATTAGAGACACATAATTATTTAATTAAAAACATTTTACATTTTTCATTGTCGGCGGCGTAAATATAAGAATTTTGTACAAGAATCTGGGGTCTATAATGCTTGCTTACTGTGGGCATTGTCGCGAAGGCATGGCTGTACGCGAGGATATTCAGTGTGTTTTGGGAGGCAAAGCAGTAGGTAGTCAGAAAACTCAGATATTCAGAACGAGTGTGTTTTTGGGAGGCAAAGCAGTAGGTAGTCAGAATTCTCAGATATTCAGAAAGATTGTGTGTTGGGAATCAGCGGAGAGACAGCTGAGAGTTTCTTCTGGAAAGCTGCAGAGTGATTTTTGTCAGAACTTGTAATTGAGAATTCCTTAAACCAGGAAAGCGAACCTGATTAAAAGTTCCTGTGACTATATTCAAGAGACGTAATAGAAAAGTTCCGGGTTTATGAATTACGAGGCGACAATCTGAAATATTTGTCCATTGGTTAATTTAAGCAAGCATCAAAGATTTAAAACAAAGTTATCAACTGAAAAGAGCAGGAAATGTTGTGTCTGAAAATTACAACCACATTAAATTCAGTGAAACACGGCCGGTCTGTGAAGTGTTTAACAATAATCGTGTGAGGTCGAGCCCCCTTCGAACAACAAAATGGTTATGTAAACCAAAAAAATACTGTAAATAATATTTATCGTCAAATTTCATATTTCACTAATAGTTTAAGTTAAGAATTTTTCACTTTGTGAGTTTTTAATTGTTTTGTTGTTAACATTCTTTATTGCAGGCCCGATAGTGGGCTCCGAAATTAAGCCGTGGCACTTTACCAACTTGTAACTTAATTTTCAATGGTGATAAAAATTTGTTTTAATAAATTAACTTTGTTTTATATTTTAAATTCTGATTTTTCATTTAAAATCCTATCATTTTAACTATTAACTGTGTTCATTTAAAATCTAACAAAATTGTATTCTTACAAATGTGATGCAATGTGGGCTTATTTAAATTAAATAGTTATTCATATAATCGTATTTATTACATTTTGGCACCTCAACGTGGGGCAAATTAAAACTAAATTTAATTGTAATCAAAAATTGAGTTTATTACAATATATATATATATATATATATATATATATATATATATATATATATATATTGTAATGCCAATTAATTAGGCCATTTATTGTTTGGACATAAAATTTGAATTGTTTGAGAAATCCATTATAGCGGTCTGATCGAACAAAGCAACAATGAGAGAAGCGAGCTCACTTTACTTTGTCGAAAAGTCAAAAATGGCGTATGCGCGCTAAAACTCGGGAGAAGTAGGAGTCAGTTTGCGGAAAAACTTTATGAGGAGCAGAACAAAAAATATAATTTGAGCAGAGACTAGACATCGTCAATGTATAACTAGTTAAAGTTGTAAATTAATGTGAAGAAAACATTCATGCCGCAAGAATTGCAGCGTAAATAATTGAAAAGTAAGAGCAGTTTAAGTCTACAGCCTGGAGATAAAGAAAAGTTAGTTCGCTCCGAAAGAAAAAAACAGTTAAAATAAATCTTCAAGGAGATACGTTGTAGTTTACGTCCAATTCAATAAAAGACTAATAAAGCTACGAATCATAGGGTTCCGGTAAGGCGAGCAGACATCAGATAGCCGACATTCAGGAGGATCATCCGAGTTCCTGTGAGCCTAGTGTAAAATCTGTGAGTCGACATTTTAGAATCAGTGTACTTCCGAAACCAAAAAGAATGCTGGTACCAGCTGGACAGTTGAAAGTAACAAAACCAAAACTAATGATTAATTGTAAACGCTAATTAGAGGATAACGTCAGATTTCGTTCTCTTTTGATTGTCAATCAGAGTTAATTTCTTTACTTTTAAATTTCTTTCTATCGACATATTGTTTAGGTAAATTGTGAACTGTTTGTTAATAAGATTTTTAAATCAATTTGTTGTGTCCATTATCAAACCCAGTAGAGGCCCTGAGAGAGAGAGAGAGAAAGATCTCAAATGTTGTTGTAATTATCTTTATTGCCACCAAATAAATAAATATTATGTTTGTTAATTTTGATTATTATTTCTTTTAATTAACGCCTTCCATTTAATTATTACCTAAATGGCGCTTCACGTGAGGTATATTCTTCAAATTCTTTAAACTAAATAAAGGCTTTCTTTTGATTATTACATATTTGGCTTCCACAACGTGGGGCAAATTAAAATGTAACAATTGTTTATTAAATATATATATTGCATCATTTGATTTATTTAAACCACTCGATTATTGTTATAGCTGCAAATTATTATTTTATTTCAAATATTCCAGAGAACCTATGTCATTATTTGGAACTGCTGGTTTTAGTTAGCATAGTCGAAAACTTTTTCTAAATGTGCAAATTCATACACACAGATGTATATATTATATATATATATATATATATATCGCAGTTCTCGCTGTCAGTTAAATATTCCGACGACGTTCCTGAACTTGTGACCGGAGTCCCGCCCACTGTCAATTCTGTTAAACTGCAGTCATCACGTTTGTCGCATATTTAGGTTCGTCGCCATTCACAGTGATTATTTTATCTGGAATAAAATAATGAACTGGGACTCTTGGAAGCTATCGTTATTCTAATATTAGTACAGGATGTTTCGGTCGAACCTATTAATTGGGCCAGTATTTAAAGAGATTTTGTACATGGTAATGGCCTCCAAACATGATTTTTTTTTCTTATGGAAGTGTTCCACGATATTATCGACGTCGGACGCGATGGAATAGACTAAATAAGGCAAAAAAGTCCTTAGGAGTTATCAATATTGATTGCAAAAAAAAACCTTTGCTGAAGGAAAAAGACAGGCAATGGATAAAAACGTACAAAGAATCATATAAGGGACTATGGTGTGAAATTTGAAACACTCAAAGTTATTTTAAATTTTGCTTATGATTCAAAATGATAAAATAGCTATTTTATAAAAACTATAATTATCTGTTGACCATAATTTGCGGATCTTG
The DNA here is from genome assembly GCA_037074705.1 of Zhengitettix transpicula. Taxonomy (NCBI): domain Eukaryota; kingdom Metazoa; phylum Arthropoda; class Insecta; order Orthoptera; family Tetrigidae; genus Zhengitettix; species Zhengitettix transpicula. Next base: position 8,723,110 of record CM073595.1, read on the forward strand.
TTGACGTGTGCGGAAAATATTCAGAGTGATAATTTATCTATGCTGAGTATTTTTTCAATTAGCAGAACCATGGATCAGAAAAATTATCATCTTTCCAATAATGTAAATTTCCAGATATAATAATAATAATTATAGTTGTTACCTCACATGCGTAATGTTAACAAATATGTTATTTCTGGAATGTTGTTCAAACACTCCAAAAACGACAATACTTAGAATAGTTACGAACTTATAAAGAATAATGTTTAACATTATGTCGACTTTATTACCCCTCAAAAAAATTAATAGCCTGGAATTGGTGCTTTTAACGAAATTCGGCGTCATCGATACAGTCGGTTCTCGGAAATTAAAGCGCTCGGACGTAAGATGACCAGATGTGAATAGGGCAGGTTACAAAATGTATATATATAGTAACGGAAAATATAGTTAGATGTAAACACTTACAGATAAAGGGATTAGCACATAATAGGCTTCAATAGAAGGCCACGTCAAGTGGATCATACTTCCTTGCAATGTATAAAAATAGTCCGCGACTTTGCTAAAACCGGTCATATTATTCGGCTGTGGGCCAAAATAGCACTAAGAACGTTGTAATTCGAGTATACATAATTGGGATCATGGTGCAGTACTGTTCATTTCATTGTTCGTTCATAAGAAAACAGATTTCCGCACATCACTTTGGCCATACTGATTATCCGAAATATTTTGTATTTCAAAATTTACTCTTTGGAATTCAGATTTCAGTCACAACTTCGACCAACTTGCTTAACTTTGTAATTTTATCGATAGTGGTTTTATCATCGTTGTAACTCGCGGAAATCTGTGAGTACGATAAACCGTTTCGTAAACATCCGAGGCCACGCATCTCCTTGGACTAGATCAACATTTTCCCAGGAAAAACTTGGCGACGGTTAAAACCGCAATTGCGTCTTATTGCAGGAATTGCCGTTCGTGAAACCGCCTAACCTCTTTGACTTTGGTGACGCGGTAGCCACATCAATCACGAATCTACTACTTCTCTGACAAGAAACGAAATAGCGAAAGCGGTGAACGCGACTCAGAATTGAAGGCATCGGCACCGCACCTTAACGTTATTCAGACATCATTCAAAATTAATTTCCCTTGCAGATCAGCGGTAATATACTTGAATTTCTTGGGTGTCCCGTTGTCTGTTGTAAGGAAGAATAGTTGAAGTTAGCGTAAATGTGTGAGGAATGTAAATCGAAGGGGGCCGAAAGAGAAGTAATGGTGCGTAAGTGGTCAGGGAATGATAAATTGATGTTCCGGACATTAAGAAACGCTGCTTTCAGGGAAGGGAATGAATCACTTTATAAGTTCTCTCCTACTCCTCACTTCTGCTTCCACGTACCTGAATTCAATTTTTATTCCCGAAATCTGACATCAGAGCGATTGGTAAATTATGTCTCCCATACAACGAACCGTTTAAACCCAAATTACTCCGAGATTCCCTCGCGTTTCCCCACGAAAAACGTTTGATGAGGCGTTATTTGACTTCGCAAATCTTTAGTCCCATTCCTTCAAAGAAGCTTCGTAGAACCTCAAATTCCCCCAGGAACACGTCCCTTTAAATCTTTGCATTCAAGACTTTCTAGTACTATATACAGGGAATGATAAATTGATGTTCCGGACATTAAGAAACGCTGCTTTCAGGGAAGGGAATGAATCACTTTATAAGTTCTCTCCTACTCCTCACTTCTGCTTCCACGTACCTGAATTCAATTTTTATTCCCGAAATCTGACATCAGAGCGATTGGTAAATTATGTCTCCCATACAACGAACCGTTTAAACCCAAATTACTCCGAGATTCCTTCGCGTTTCCCAACGAAAAACGTTTAATGAGGCGTTATTTGACTTCGCAAATCTTTAGTCCCATTCCTTCAAAGAAGCTTCGTAGAACCTCAAATTCCCCCAGGAACACGTCCCTTTAAATCTTTGCATTCAAGACTTTCTAGTATTATATTTCCCACATAACTCCAACCTTTTCCTCGTCAAGGTCTATCCTCTTCCATGACAGTGATAAGGTTTCCTCAATCGGAGTCCAAGTCTGATATACGATTGACCGACGGACTGAGACACGCCACATCATGCCGTTACCTAAATTACACTCCGCACATAAAGGATAGCTTTCGGTTCCCGTTTGATTCCGAACGATGGTGGACGGTCAAAGTTCGTGCACTTTGGCCATGCGTTATCTGCGTACCGTGGACGGCGAGGCCAGCCAGGGCGAAGAAGGCCACGAGCGTCGTCTCCATCTCCATGACTCTACAGATCTCCTGCGACTGAGCCGCTCTCCGCCGCGCAACCTCTTATCACTCACGGACGCAGACAAATGTTTGCGAGCGGACTATTCAGAGAAACGACTTATTAATCAGAATTCATGTGTAATACATTATCCACAAGTTGTGAAATGAAGATATATACACATTTATGAATCTCATATATTGTGGTAATTTTCAACTATTAAAATGACAAAAATGACAGTTAGCCCCACGTTGATGCATTAATTTGTAATAATCACTAATGAATTAAAGGTTAAATCGTCACATTAATGCATCAATTTAAATATTAAAATGAGAGGATGATTTAATAATAATTAAGATTTTTAATATAAACAAATTAAATTAATTTTATTAATGCACCAATAATTAAATTTTACAACAGTTATCAAAAATTAACTTTCAATTTTACATTATTAATTAATATTTTACAATCCAAATTTACTCTTTCTCAGGGTCTTTACTGGGCCTTTAATAAATAAAATATTAGTTAACAATTAAATTATTATGAAGCTAGTATGGGCCTACTTCATCAATGTATTATTTACAGTGCAAACAAAACACATAAAATGTTAACCTTAAATTCTAAACGACACTCGAAATCTGAAATTTGACGATAATTACCTGTACTCTATGGTTTACAAATATGAATTCAGTGAAATTGTAACTTACAGTTTCTGGTAATCAGGGCAATTTGGCTCGTTCATTCACTTACACACACATTACACTTTATAACAGGCCATTTTTCACACTGACTCTAATTAATACTTTTTAGTTTGCCAAATGTTGGTTCTCTGTTCGTTAAGGAAATGTTATGGATGCAATTACTTGGTCTCCCAAAATCGAAACAATGGTCTAATTTGAGAATAGAATAAATTAGGCTTCTGCACTCAAAATGTTTATCGATGATATTTATTTCGCAGACTGCAACTTATAACAAAACTGTTCTGACTGATCTCGCTGTTCTACTACAGGTATCTGGACTCTTTCTGAATATTTTACTCTTCGTCCGTCCACAGCAACCTTTCTATGACAACTGCTCTCTGCTATATTTCTACTTGTGTGTTTTCTGCCGCTAACAATTCGAGTCTAAATTTTTGTTTATTAATTACTAATTTCCTTTTAATTACCACAATATATTGTAATAATAAAACGTGGGTCGTAATAAAAAAACTATTATTTATTAACAAACAAACAATTTATTTCTCAACAATACAATTATTATAATTTAATTATAAAAAGATCTTTCTCTCATGGGTCTTTACTGGGTTTGATAACGGACAGAACACTTAAATAATCAAAGAACCCAACATTTATCTTTAAATTAAACAGAAATATTTAATCGTCTAGACATCGACGAAACTTATTAACGAACTTAGAATTACCAGATTGATTCTAAATTTAAAAGAGTTTATTTTATTAACAAAAAGAAGAGAACGATATCTGACTGTACCTTTTAATTCCGTTTACACATATTAATACCATAAATTTCAACTCACGATTACTCAGGAACATTTGGCTCGTTCATTACACACACACTTTATAGACTGGACGTTTACACACACTGACTCTAACACATATTATTGGTTCGACGATAGCTGATTCTCCATACTCGGTGAAGGACATCCCAGTTGCTCGTGCTGAAACTACTCGACGCTGGATGCTGTGTCCTGGTCTCCTACCATCGAAGACAGTGGTCAAATTTTGATATTACTACAGATTGAACTTCTGCATATAAAAATGTTTATAGTTGAATAATTTTGCTATTTCTCTCGCAGGCTGCAAATTTTCTCCATACTCCGAGCTCGCCGTACGCCTCCACAGCCAACTGACTCAATTCCTCGACGCTAATTCCTCGACTGACTAACTAATTCTTATCCTCCCTTTATATACGACCGTCCCTTCTTTGTTCCCAAAACTACGTCGCAATTGCATTGACCGTTTCTCCATTACTCCGAGATTTACACTCTGCAGCTGCTGCTCCCCAGCTAGTAAAATATCTAGCCGCTCTGTCTTGTCACATCGAGACAGAACCCGTAATTACTTTCCACTTGCATCCTCACCCCCACATGTGCGCTGTTCCGAAATTCTTCTGACCGCTTCGATCCCAAGTCAACAAGCCGATGGTCACTCCCATTAACCATACACAATGCATTTCCTAAACCGATTCATCTTGCAACAGGCCACCCGCGCATGTCCCTTGCCCTGCTTTACAAATCCTAAGTACACATTGCCACTTCCTGTGCCGGCCAAGACCATTAATCCGAAACAAATATCTTGCCGCTCTGTCTTGTCACATCGAGACAGGACCCGTAATTACTTTGCACTTGCATCCTCACCCCCACATGTGCACTGTTCCTAAATTCTTCAGCCGCTCTGTCTTGTCACATCGAGACAGGACCCGTAATTACTTTGCACTTGCATCCTCACCCCCACATGTGCGCTGTTCCGAAACAATGCATTCCCTCAATGCATTACAATATTGTTGTAGATAGATTTCATGGTTTGCCTCGCTTACTTACACTTATAAACGGAAGTCATTTTTATATGCAATGTGTTTTTTGTTAACCCGGTCCCCGTCAAATCAATAAAATGGTTCTACTTTTGCTTGAGTCTGAATGAGCAGAGGCAGTTATCCGAAATTGTCCATGCCATCCCCTGAACTGATACCCCCCCCCCCCCACCTCTGCAAAACAACAAATAGTTTTTCCTATTCTAAACGTCGTTCAGTCGTAATTAATCTATTGGTCCAAATTCTTGTTACCCCTTTAGCTGTTACATTCCACTTCTCCGGATCAGAATTAATCGTTTCATTTCTCCTCCATCACTTCTATTTCGACATCCTCAAACCAACCACGAAACCACCACACGACAGCATATTAATGTTCTTTATGCACTTCTACTTTAATGAATAAGAAAGATAGCCAATACAGACAGGAAGGTAATATAAATACCACACAACGTTTCTGGGATCCTTGTTTCTTTCGTCAGGTGCTAAGAAAGCTTTTGAGTGTTGTCAACTGACCAGTGCAGTTGTGTTTCTCTACGCTCTTCCTAGCACCTGAAGAAAGGGACAAGGATCCCAGAAACGTTGTGTGGTATTTATATTACCTTCCTGTCTGAATTGACTATCTTTTTCACTCATTATTTTCAATCAGAAGTAATTTTTTTTTCTACTTTACATTATGTTTCACACTTCTGCAGAATCTTAGTGTCTAAAAATTAAACGCTTCTTGAAATACGTATTGTTTCCGATAAACTACGGGTCGTTTATAATCCTATACATATTACTTTGTCTGTGTGTATGTGATGTTATCCATTCAGTCGTATCATTCTCTCTGTAATTCTATGGGCTAGCTGTGTCACAATGCAGTTCGATCTTGTACCAGAAAACTGAATCCCGAATCAGCTTTGATGTTACGAAACCAACCCATTTTCGTCGCTCGCCGCTTACCATTCTTTGCATTTGATACTTTTCTCATGTAACATCCGGAGTTCTTGCACTCGTCAAAACCTGTAGTGCTCAACGAAATGTAATGCTTACTTGTCTTCTTCTTCTTCTTATAAATAAAAATGAGTGTATATATGTATGTATATATATTTGTTTCTTTGTATATTTGTATGTTCCTTATACAAATCTACACCGGTGGAGCAAATGTCACCAAATTTCGTACACGTGTTCATTGCGACCAGGAAACAAACACTGTCGGGGTGAGACGCGTCTACCACCCCCAGAAGCGGGGATGGCCGGTGGTGGAAATACTTAAACGTGCAAAAACAGCCGATATTAGATTTGGATAAATATTTTTAGGGGTCAAAGATATTGACAGTGTTTCTACCGATGTTATCTGAATATAATTTTCATCCCCTACACCCTGGGAAAAGGGCACCCTTACGGTTTGGGGTGGAGATGCTTTACAAGAAAATAACGCAAATACATACGAGATTGGAGTCAAATCGAAGGTTATGGATGTCACCGAGTTTAGTTATGACATTCAACTTGGCATTTATCCCTCAGATGCAGGGGTAGCGGGGTGGAAATTTTGGAACATGCAAACACGGCAGATATTTGCGTTGAATCAATATTTTTCAGGGTTAATTATATTGATTGTATTTCTACTTATGTTTTTTGTGTATAATTTCAACCCCTTTCCGCATGCGAGGGGAGTACATGTAGGGATAGGGTTCGAGAAGCGTTACATAAAAATAGCGCAAAAGCAACCGAAATTGGAGTCATATCGGGGCTTACAGATAATAGTAGTCGATAAACCTCAACTACGTCTGATACCAGCTTGAACTTCTCGATGATTGGATCGAGGCGGTAATGTGTGATCTTGAGAAGTATTTTTTATATTATTCAATTCCTGCATTTACTGAGAGTAAATAATATCAGTATATCGTAGGTGATACAGATATCCTCTGTCAATAGCTAGTCTACATTATTCTTTACCATAGTTTAGTTTCCGAAACACCCCTTGTATGTTCACTCCACCAATCTTCGACTTCTATTTCACATATACTTCCAAGCGAGCGTACTTACCTTAAACCTCCAAAAATCACTATTTATTTCATTCTTAAAGTAACTACCCAGCACCAAATCATGTCTCATGTTCCAAACATGACGGAATTAAGATAAACAAAATCATAGCCTGTAACTCGATGGATTATATTTTGATACAGAGTTGGGCAATTTCGAAAATATTATCGTGTTAATTATAAAACTGAATATTGCAGAAATGCTACAGGTTAATTATATCAAAACAGTGATCGATATCAAGTATGAATAATTGAAATGGTTGGCAAGAGAGAAAATTTAGCCGTTGATGCCAAACGCAAATTCATTTTTAACTAGTTACTTCATTGTTACTCATTACTCTGTTTTTATTCCATATCTTCTGTATTAAAATAAAAATATTTTCTTTAAAAATTGAACTTTATCTGACTTGTATTAAATATAATTCATGAAAATGACAGTGTCATAATTAATTTATAAAACATTAAAATTCACAACAAACTAAAATACATAAAGTTTCATCCATTAGTTTAGGGATATCTACAGTAGTCCCTAAACGAATATTATGTATTTTCGTTTATTGTATTTTAATGTTTTGTTAATAAAATGTGACAAACTTTTCACTAAATATAAAATTATTTTCAATGTTTACTTAATACTTCTGACATAAGAGAAATATATGTAGTTAATAATTTAATTAAAAAATTTAATAAAACTTAATTATTACTTATAATAAATATTTTAATAGTTTAATTCCTTCATTCTCTAATATTTTAGTAGATGTATATAACAAATATTAAGTTAATATTTAAATTTTTGATAGTTCTATTTGTTTATATATTCCAAAAAAATGTACAGCGAAACAGTATATCACTAGTTTAGAATTTATATTTTGCCATTCCCAAAATTCTCAGAACATTCAATATCTTTCAATATTTTTTTTTAATTTAGTATTTATAATACAGAAATAAAGTAACAAAAATGAAGCATTGATACATTAATGTTTTCATACCTATAACGGATATAAAAATATTACTCGTAAGTTTCGTCACAATTCGGCAAATTCATATTAATGTCCTCTCCGTACAGTATGTAGGAGGATCTTGGAAGTTTATAAACGTCAGTAGAAGACGTTCGGTGCCGATAAAGGCACAACGTGTTGCACATAACTATGCTTAAATTGATCAATAGTAAATCAAATTAAAACAATAAAGTGTTACGTGCACTTATTGGCAAATCAATATACAATGCGGCCAAATCTAATGAAGGCCATATGAACTTAACCTCTAACGATGTGTAATCAAAGAATGACAGGTGGGGAATCGGGTCTTTAATCTTGCGCTCACTTTCGGTGTTTGAATATGATCTACTATATTTGCACCGAACAACTTACAGTACGACGATCACGTTTACGTTCTAATTATTTTAATGTACGCTAGTTTACAGCAGTTAACTCTTATGACACTCCCGCCATGGAAACTGTTGAGACGTTGACAAACTTAGCCAGCGCATTGGAAGAATTTTTTACCGGAGTAAGCTCCTTATATTATTACTTTAATGTAGCATGTTAACTACTGCATAATTGTAGTAATTCTAATTAAAATCGTTAAAGATTCTATCTACTATATTTTTCACACAAATATACAACAAAACATAACATATATGGGATTCTCATATCTTCTCGTCATTTTCGGGAATTGACTATATTTACCCTCCTCTTTTTTTATCATAAATCTATTTTGTGTTTTCTTTAGATATTATCTTGGGTAAAATCGTTGACCATTCTCACTTCCCCTTCATTGTAAATTGTTCCCTGATTTGGGTTTTTCTGAAGAATTTTATAAGGGGAAAACTATCATGTTCTTCGAGTCAATAAAAACAATTATTGTGAAAAATTTAGTGATAAATACTTGGCTTTATTAATTGTGTGTATATTATGATACCTTAAATCAAATACAGTTAGTCACCACAACCCTGTACATTTGAAATCAGAATGGTTTGTTTCAGCTGTCAGAATGTGGACTGTTGGCAAATTACTCGGTACAGCTCCATTTAATTTCTGTTGATTTTATTGTACAAATAAAATTCAGGTACATTCTACTACAGTTTGAGAAGAGTTTACAGGTAAATTAACATTTATTCTGTAGTTAAATTTTTATATACATGTAAATATTTATACTATCTATAATCACTAATTTTTAATAATTTTTATATACATTTAATGATGTCTTTTTTGTATGAATATAAACAATGTATGTTTATATATATATATATATATATATACACAAACTAATCTAAAAATACTAATCCATAAATTTATTTTCATTCACATGAAGGAATTGCTTCTCAAAATCCCTGCTATTAATGTAGGCCTGCAAGAAGAATGCTCACAAGCATCTCAGAAAATTGAAAATGAAACAGATTATGAAGAAATTGAATTGCCATATGAAACTAGCTTAGAGCCTGAGACAGAACAATTTGTATGCATCAATGAGACCTGTGTATTCACTCAGAGTGATGAGCCATTAATTTGGATTGAATCTTGTGAAGGAGATGAAGAGAAGAACATAAGTAAGTATAAAAACAAAAGATAATTCATTATTATCAATCATAATAATAACTTAATAGATTTCTTTTTTCTGTAAAAATTGCAGATTCAAATCTATCTGAAAATCATATCAATGATGGGATTGCAAGTAAAACTGATGAATCTGCAGATAGAAGCTTGTGTGCGTCAAATGGATCTGGTGAACAGTGTCTAACATTAAATGACCAAAAGAATCCCTTAGAAAGTGTTGTGACATTAGATGAACTAAAACCATTTATTACTTCACATCATCATGAATTCATTGCTAACAAAACTGTAGCAGATAATTATCCACCCAGTTCAGTCAGTCTTTGTAACTATGATGAAGTAGAAAGCAATATGGTAACAGAAGAGGTAAATGTTCCTGCCAACGAAATGCACATTGTTGTCGCATCAACTAATCATCAGAATGATGGAAAATGTGCACTAGAAACAGAAAATGACAAAAATATGTCTCCTATGTTTGTGTGTGATCTGTGTAAGAAGAATTTTAGCACTGCTCGTAGTTTGGAGATACACCGTAGTTTGAAGCATCGAAACAACGGACAGTGTGATATGTGTCCTATGGTATGTACGATTTCCTGCCTTCACATCACGTACAGTTCCGTCTTTAATTGTCTGACAAGCAAGCTCAAGAACACTTTTTATTCTCAGTTTAGCAATTGTTTTTGGTATGTTTTATGCTGACACAATAAACAAATCTCCATTTTCAGAGTTTTGCTTCAGTCCAGAGCTTACAAGAGCACTGCTCTGTTAACCATGGGGGGACAGGCTGTTTCAACTGTCCAGATTGTGGGAAACGTTTCATGACAAAGTTGAGCTATAAAAGGCACGTGGATACACATGGTGGTAAAAAAGGAGCTGTCTGTGATGTATGCATTCCTAATCTTTTCAATAAATTATAATAACTAAATTACAACAGACATTGCATATAGAGCATGCCTTCATAATTATATTAAAAATTTATTTATATGACATCAATATTTGGGTGATATCAACAGAAGAATTTGGCAATGTATGAAAATTATTTATAATTATAATAGCTGTTACATTAAAATAATGTTTTGATAGACCATTTCCAGTAAACAAATTAATACTATTAAATCAATTATGACTGCAATGAATTTTAAAAGTTCTAACAATCTTTGCAGAAATTTATCTGTAAATCTATTACAAGCCAATAGTATATATTTGTTCTAATATAAAATATGAATGAGATACTAATGTTCTTGTGACATTTCATGATGAACCAAAATTGCTGGCTTTTAAAGGCTTTTGTAGACACTTAGGAATATGATGTCAAATTAAAAAATGGCAGAACTAATATGCCAGATGCAATGTTAGCAAAATTTAAAACTGTTTTATTATTATTATTTTGAAGCTATATATTGCATTATATAAATATACAAAATAAAACATATTTTAAACAAGAACACATTTTGTTCAAGCATTTTTATATGTGGTAAAGTTACAATTTCATGTTTGGTGAAGAAATGTATTCTGTAGAACAGGGACAAAATTTTCTAAAGTTAACGGAAATAAGTGTTTAGCTATATTATGAGTAAAATATTATATCTGAAAGTCAACAAATATATTTATTCTTATCACTGCTGGAAATATGTGTGCCACTTTTTTGTTTAAAATATTATATCTGAAAGTCAACAAATATATTTATTCTTATCACTGCTGGAAATATGTGTGCCACTTTTTTGTTCTCAATATAATGTCTTCAAGACCATCTGCAATAAAAATATTTTGTTTATTAGTTAGACATTTGAAGAATGTTATTTGGTTTGTTTAAAAGATACCTGAATGCACATATTCTTTAATATTCTGCCATGGTTTTCAATCACATGTATTTACAATTTTTAGATGTGTGGGAAAACCTTCAGCAGGACTGACTATTTGCAGAAACATTATATGACCCACAGTGGCGCTCGTCCATTTGCTTGTTCAGTCTGTCCTCGTAAATTTATCTGTAGTTCACAACTCAAAGTTCATGAACGGGTATGTATTACATAAATCTAAATTTAGTTACATATCTATATGTAACACATATAGATAGGAAAGAGAGACAGCAAAGTCAACTTACCCTGAAATCAACAGTTGGTCCAGTCTGGCTGAGGAGTGAAAATATTTCAAATTTTTGAGGGATTTTTCACTCTTCAGTCTGACTGGACCAAGTGTTGATTTCAGGGTAGGTCGGCTTCACTGTCTCTCTTACCTATTTATGTGTGTTATTTAATTTGACCTTTTCACAATTTCCAAAGTGTTATGTTAATGATTTGGAGAAAAGTAGGAATACCTTTTACAGAGAGCATATGCTCTTTCTATATATAAATAATTTGGATGGAAAGGAAAGAGAGATTCTGAGGGACTTACCTGAAATTGAGGTTCAGCATCACAGTGCATGGCAGGAGGAAGTTCCTCAAATATTTTACAAACTGTATGTTTTAACAATATGTCTGATAAATTAATATCTAAATTTAGTTTTAATTATTCCCAGTTGATATGATTGTTGGAAAGTTCTATAATTATGTGTATTCAACAGAAGATAAAAGTGTAATAATGGTGGTTGGTACAAATATATTGTAATAGATTTAAATATTTAATACTTAAACTAATTGTTATGTTCATTTCACTATTCGTATTCCTTCAACAATAAAATATTTTTCTAGGTGTTAATTAACACCAAGTACTTTCATTCTACATTTTTTCAGTGTTGTCAGTCCTCAGTATTCTTGCTCAACAAATAACATAATACTTTCATTTTTTCCGCACCATATAAACCAATTAAAGTTTAGGCTACATTTTTTTCAAATAATCTTATAACCATTACTTGTTTTTTGTTTGTTTTAAATTAAAGCTGTCCCCAAAATGGTAGTTTGAACTTTTCATCTTTAAAGAAACTACAAAATTATCTTTGTATATTTATAATCTGCACTCACTACCCTAATATTTTCTATGCATTATAAAATTAAATTATTTCAAACAATCATCTTAAATGTCATAAATGCACAAGGACTAACACATGGGTTTGGGATATTGATTATTTTAATCTTGTCCCTTTTCATTTTCAGATCCATTCTGGTGTGAAGGATCATGTCTGTGATGTGTGTAACAAAGCTTTCAGTAGAACTGACAAACTCAAAGATCACATGTTGAGACACCTAAATATTAAACGTTATCAGTGTTCTATATGTGATAGGTATTACGCTGAAAGAAGAGATCTCAACAAACATCTGAAAGTTCATGCAAAGTGACTATATTTGTTAACAATTATTATAATCTGACTTATAATAAATTATAATTGAATTGTAATTATACACCTGAAGAGGTCTTAATCAGGGATGAGCATTGTCTGTTAAATAATATGTTTTGAATAGAATAATAAAAATTTTTGACTAAATTTGTTTATTGGGACAAAGATGGTTCGATTTCAGCATTATTATTTCACAAAGCTAACCCATTAATTTGTTACAAAAAATTAATCTCTGTGTCTCATATAGAAATTCTCAAGGAAATGTCCATGATAAACATATTACCAGTTTGAAATGGCCATATACATTTTAAAATCCTAAACAATCAGAGTTCTTCAGAAATGAAATAGAAAATTTTACACATTTTAGAAGAAATATAGTTTTGTTTAGTCTCTGTCTGAAAATTATAAGAAACGCATTCTTCTGCCAACAGGAAAACACATTTCCTTAATGATGCAATGTAATATTAACTTTGTCACAAGAAATTGAATTAAAGTCTGAGAACAACTAATGACTGAGAAAGGATGCAATTATTTCAGGAAATCAGATAACCAGTAATGGGCATTATATGATATATTCATGCCATCAGCCACAATTTGGAAGTGAATTATTTTTCTTAAATGGTATTTTTAGAATGGCTTAACTAAGAATATTTTAAGTGATACATCAATATAAACAAAAATTAGCTCAGAGAAGTAAAGATTTTACACTTCAATTTGAAAGCTAGTAAATAGAATGAAATGCTTGTTTAATGTACACTCTAAAAGCCCGTATTAGAATCACATAGGTTTTGTTAAATATTTTGGTCAACATTTGTATTATTTTTTAAACTTATTCTATTACATTGTAGCTATATTCAGTTTGATTTATGCTCCTGTAGATCTCGTCAATTAAAACAAAACATTATTAGATTGAGAAAAAAATAATTATGTGATGGTTTCACTTATTCTAAAGTCAATGTTCCTTACAACATAATAATGTTTAAGTTAGCAAAAATATGAGTTCTCTTTTGTGTGTTACATTACTCAGAGGAAACAGTTTTTTATTGCTATATCTTGTATGGTAGCATAGTTTTTTTTCTATTTAGTTAATTGAAGAGTATTTTAAAATATGGTACATGCTAAATTTGTAACAAAAATTTTTCTTAGTATGTAGAATACAAAATTTTTGTAGTATTTGCAGTTATAAGTAATTCTCTTCTTTAACACATTTTGTTGTTGTTGAATGAAATTATGTTATCCATATACAACACAAATATATCGTATATTTATAATATGGACAGGAAAGTGAGACACTAAAAGACTTGCCTGAAATTGAGGGCTGATGTTGCCATGTCGGATGGGAGAGAGGAAAAATGTTCACTGCTTGCAGGTCAATCAAATAGTATGCAATGAGTCAGCATATTATGAACACTGCCTACCACACAATTGAATGGTGACTGTAGGACATGACATGGTAAATACACGTTTACTCCAAATGCTAACAATATTTTTTGTCCCCAACAATCCGGCAACAAAACCCGTCAACATTGTTGGCAACATTACTACACCGATTTGAACGATATTGTTAAATTCGATAAGATGGTTGGACAAAAGTCATTGTACCGTCCATGCCTCAAGCCAAATAAAATGATCACATTCTTGTGTCATTCAAGAACTACTTCGTTCTTAGAAAAAAATCTTATTTTGAAATAGCACTCTCAGTAAAAAGCTGTGGGGCACTCGGAAGAACAAATAATTCTGATAGAATCAGACCGTTAGTGGCTTACTTCAGTTAGTCGAGATGTCCGTTACTGCCATGCGGAAACTGCTGTGGTTCAAGCAATGTTTACAAGAACGCGTCTGAATGCTACACGTGAACTGCAAGTGTGTGCCACAACTTAAACAAATGTCGTTCGCATCATCAAATGACGCAAAGCAAGAGCAGTATTTTTTATTTGTTTAATGTCTCAAATGTGGGATCATTTTTAGCATGGATTCACAACCTCCCTTAACAACTTTTATTTTTAATAGACTGCCTGATTTTTTTTCTTATGATGCATAAATAGCGCATTAAACAATTTGCTCAATCTAACGTTTCTTTAATTCAGATTTTTTTTAAAAAAAAATGTGCGAAGGTTGTATCTGATGCTTTTCCATAATACTTTTCTTATTTTTAAAATTCGATAATTATATTCTTAAATCACCGCATTCCGTAATATTTAATTTATTTTTCTTAATGAATTGTTAGCGTAACTCAATCCTGCTTCAATCAAATAAGAACTAGGAAAAGCTAAAAATAATGTTTTGGTTATCTGGGTTAATTTGACGTACAAACTCAGAACGTGTTCTCAATTTTCTGTATCATCCTCCTAACCAAAAGTGAGCTATAGTATACAATCTTGTAGGCACAGCTCTATAACTTTCTAACTCCAATTTCCATAAATATTGTCTATAACATTTCAATTTTATTAATAAACACACAAACATTAAACTGAACAATATCCTACTGTCACTCGTCCCCAACCACCTCAATCCAATTTTTTTTCTAGTACTCCTTTATTACAAATTCTTACAACAAAATCGTCCAAATTATTAAGAATATCAAATATCCATCAGTACTACTAATACTCTTTCCTTCTTGATTAAAAATCTCAAGGACTCACTTAACATAGTGTAGTTTACAAAATCTTCTCTAATTGTAATTCCTCCTACATATGGCAAACAAAACATTAGCGTAATATCCATATCAAGGAACATATGTCTAATATCAAACTTCCCAATAAGCAATCTGTAGTCTTCAAATATATTATCAATTCAAAACCTTCATTTGATTGGCGAAATTCTAAGATTTTAGAAATTGACACCAGGTACCATTTCAGAATCATATCATAAATACCTCATATTAAATCCAACATCACAGCAATTAACGTACAAAGTGATACTATGAAACTCAACAATAGATATGATCCGCTATTGTTACGCTAGCCCCTCTGCTTTCCAATTGTCGTTGCGTTTTACTTCACTTTTGAGTTTGTCAATCTGATTGTGCGGTTGTGTCACTCCCGACTCTTGTATTTTTAATCAAAAAGAACCAGTTTCCAGAAACGTTGTGTGGTATTTATATATTTACTTCACTTTATCTGACATTTCGCTATTTTATCTTGTTTGGCTTCACTAATTCTATGGAAGAATATATCTTCGTTGACATATACAGTATATCTTTGGTTAACCGGGGCTGTTTCTTGTTTATGAAAGAATTTGTTTTTTTCGAAGTTCAATAACTCTATGTCGTTTCATTAATCTCAACACTACGAAAGATGCCTGTAAATGTATATTGTTTATATTTCCAAAAGCATGCGGATAAATTTATTTAAATTCCTGCACACTTTTATTTATTTTTTTGTTCTAGGTTAGACACTTGATCTCTTAGATAGTTATTTCTGCACACGAAAAAAATAAAGACAATTTTCGATGTCCGATGGAATCGAAAATCATGTAAGCTAATCACACTGCAAATAGTTCTTTGCATGCAGAACCAGGACATGAATGCCGCTTGTATATAGTCTATGTCCCTCTCGTATCGTAAGATAAAATACAAGGGAATTTTTTACCCTGTATTATTTTTTAAAAAAAATTCATATGGGATGCTTTTCTATACAAACGAACCATGACATTGTAATGTTAATTTGATGTGTTGAAATGTGTATTTGCTTTATTGAAGTAATTAATTTATTTCTTTGACAGTTACATATATAATATGTATATAAATCTATTGTAGGTAAATTTGTACTTAAAATACAGAATGATGCTGATTGTCAAACATGAAATTATTTTTCAAGTTCAGGTCAAATCTTGTGCTTTAAGCAACAACACCAAATTAATTTTAGTTGCCATTTAAGTGTGTTTTACAGAGCTGGGTTAGTTTCATTTTTTGAATCTTATCTCTCCACAGCTTCAGTACAGCTATTTCTTTTACCCATTTAAACCTTTAGCGTCAATAACTTCATCTCTGTTCATTACAAAATTTCTGGATATGGTTCGTGAGGATATCTTTGATTACAAAACGGAGCAGATTGTTTAACACTAATTGAATATTTATTTAAGGATCTTCTCAATGACTACTTCAAATTGGAAAGAAGGCAAACTGAATCTGTTTTCTCCCATAATTAGTTTTCTATAAACTTTATGGATGTTTAAAATTACAATTATTTGGATGCACTCTGGAGATTTACCGGGTGCAAATGATTATTGTTCTTCTTTTCCCCATGTTGGGAAACAGCTGTATAAATTTAAAATAATACTGTATTCAAGTAGCACTAGTAGAGTTTCAGGAAAATGACAATATTAGACATGCTACTATGTCAGAATACTGTTTGTTATATAGTCACCTCAAGGGTAGTCATATGAATTTACAAATGAGCATTGCCAGGTTTTTTTCCTTTATATTTCTCAACTAACTTTAAAATTTTCTCTGCAACATTCATTTTCTGTGTAGTAGAAAAGTATCTTAACTTTAATAAAATAGCTTTTGGTTAGTGACTAACAATGTTCTAAATAAATTAAAACTGAAATTATAGGAAAGAGAGTCTGAGACCAGGGATTAATGACTTAAATTGTCTGTAACTGGAGACTAGAATTATGGTTGTAATCGTCTTTAGTAGTACTGGCCAATTTGCCTACAAGCTAGACAATAGCAAAGGAAACTAAATGTACAAAATGACTGTGATGTGGAAATGGTGCTATAATAGTCCAAAGATCTGAGTGTAAAAGCTTGTATTATGTTCATTGATAAGTCTCCACCTTTTTCTTATGAGAGAGATTATTCTAGGATTTGTTATATCACTGCTTGTTTGTTATTTGCATTTCAATTGTGCAATCTAGTGTGTCAATGGAGTGGACTTAGATATTTGTATCATTTAATGTATTTCACGATCTACTAATCTTGAATGAACATTAATGCACAAATATTTTTTAATTAAATAACACATTGAATTTTTTTTTTAATTTCAGAAATCCGATGAAGGAGTTGTTGAAAATGTGAGAGTCGTTGTTAGAGTTCGCCCATTAAGTGAAAAAGAGAAACTGTCTGGTTATCGACAGATAACAACTGTCGATTCTGTTAATGCAACTATTTTGATTGTGAATCCACAAGCAGCCGAACATGAACCACCCAAAAGTTTTACATTTGATATAGTTTTTGATACAGATTCCACACAGGTAAAATATATAACTAGTTTATATTATTATGTTACAACAATCTTAAATTGAAAAATATACACACAATGCGGTGAACAATTATATTGCAGGTAATGAATGATTTCCGATTTTGTTGACTAGCACAAAAACTGAGACAACCATTTCTCTTGGATAAACTGAATTTAACAAGACTGTACACATAAACTATTTTAAATTATTGTACCAAAAGTCTGATTCCTTACCCTAAAGATACTGAGTTGAAACATTCAGTTCAATATTCCTAACTAGCATAGACAATGGAATTCCTAACAAAGAGTTGTCAGGAATAATTACACCCAGTTGCAATCCCAAGAACTTGCTAATCACATACACCAGGAAAGCCTTCATTTGATAATGGAATTCTTTATAAAATCTCTATTGAACTTAATGTAGTCCATTTCATGTGTTTTACGGAGTTGAATTTTAATATTCCATTAATTAAAGGTCAAAGACTTTCCTGGTGAAGTTGCTGAAGAAAATGTTCTCGAGTATTTCAGGAATTAAATTATGATGTTTCAATTAACCTGTTGAGAGAAAGTGACCTAAGACGGTTCTGATACTTTGCCTTCAACTGGTGTGTCCTGTATTGTTCCAGTGCCCCCATGAATATTTTTATTATTAATTATTTAAAATGAATTGTATAATAATTTTTATCCAATATATGCAAGTATATATTAATATATCAGTTTACATCAATTTGTAAACATTTGAATAAATAATTTAATAATTAACTGATATATTCAATATACAAATTAATATGTATTAAATGGTTTTTCTTTTGAAAAGTGAGGTGTAAATGAAATAAAATACTTTCCTAATTTACAAATATCTGGATAATGAAATTTGTGGAGTCATAAGAAATTAATGTGTATTATTATTTTTTTCCCCTGAATTACAAATGCTTGATTATTTAAATTTGAAATATAAAGGGATATATTAAATAATTCTACAGTTAATTAAGTTTCCTTGATGGAACCCTCGAAATTAAGTTACATTGCCAAGACAGTAGTGATGTCACGGGCAGTGTAGAAAGTGACAGAGCATACAATGGAGTCGGGCTTGGTGGAAGAGGGGGGTATGATGTCACTGATGTGTCTAAACCCAACTTTACCCCAAATTCTTTCATATAATATTAATAAAGTTTGGAACCTAGTCATTGAAAATCAGGCACTTTGTTACAATCGTATCCAATCTCCTGCTTCTCTAAACATTTTATTTGATGAGTCCCAGAAATGACCTGACGTATAGATGGTGGGTTGTTGTTTGAAACACAAAAGTGGTCTAAAGTACCAACTTTATATAGTTGGAAGTTGAAGATGCTACCTTGTTTAGTGTTTGTTTCACGGCCATCAATAGTAAACACTCAATGAATTTGTAAACATGGAAACAAATTGGTGTAAGTTATTTTATACAATACATTCATCTGAAAGGTCTCAGTCCAATTAATATCAAAGTCTAGCTCAATTCTACTCTGTGGGAATATGCTCCTTCGTTTACAACAATAAAATATTGGGTGGCAGAGTTTAAACGAGGCAGCAGAGTGAACAAATATACATATACATACTTATATACACACTCAACAGCAACACATGGTATGTAACTTCTTTCTCCTGAAGAAAGATGCTACCACCTACAAAATATTGAACTCCCTCCTGTGTCCTGAGTAGCGACACAGAGCTTCAATTTAAGATATTCCACCTCTTTTCTCTCTTTCATTTCCATACAAATTGTTTATATATAAATATGTTAGTAAAATTTACTTTCAGAAAATACATCTTTGTGCATTATTTTTCATGTATAAACTTGTGTTTTTGTGTCAACAAATGTTGGTGGATGTGTGTGTTCATTTGTATAGTGTACCATATATATTAAGTTAGAGCTTTCATATTTAACTTAATAAACTAATATTGGAAAAAATCAGTTTGTACAGCTTAGTTTCCAATTATAATGTGACAACAATTAATGGAATATCAAGCTTAGATGAATCAATTAAAATCAATAATAAATAGTAAATAATAAAGTAATTGACACAGATTTGGTAGTTTAATTTGTTCATTTATCGGTCAATTGGGTAATTGGGAACAAACTATATAGTACATAACTCTGTCCAACTATTTTAGTATCCTTTCTTGTTACATTAGGCCATGATTCACTTTTGAAGATTGTTTCCAATTTGTGAAAACCTTTGATTTTTTTCAGCTTCTTAGCTGCATTTAAACAAATGCTATGTTATGGAAGGATTACTCACATTTCTTTGGCCAATAATGTAGCCCAAGTAAATAAATTATGGAAAGGTTTACTCCATTGATCCTTTTGATTGTTCCAGTTGGACGTTTACAATGAGACGGCAAGGCCAATAGTGGACAAGGTGCTGATGGGTTACAATGGTACTATCTTAGCATATGGACAAACAGGCACGGGCAAAACGCACACCATGGAGGGTGATGCCTCGGCCCCTGAGCGTAAGGGGATCATCCCCAACTCTTTTGCTCACATCTTCGGTTACATCGCCAAGGCTGACGGTGATAGGAAGTATGTAACTTACTTCAAACTTTAGCATGAAACTACTCCAGCAAGTTTTTGAGAAACTCACAACCTTTTGATGGCAGAAATTACAGAGGATACTAAAAGTTGGGAGACTTTTACCTTGAAAATTACATTAAATTCAGAAATAGCTGAACATTAAACACCGAAACTGACTGATTCAATAAATATTAAATACAAAAACAGGTCTTTCTCATGACAAGGTGTAAATATGGTGCCTGTCAGTTAAAATCAAGGGCTATAATCTCCATAAAGTCAGTCACAGTTTAAATTTATATCTTACTAGATCATCTTACCAACATTAAAAACATTTTGTTCCTTTCACCAATTTACCCAGGAAGAGTCTTTATAACACATTGGATTTATTGGAATTGCTCAACTTGAGTGTAGCATTTGTTGACATTAAATTCACATTTGTAATTTACGTGTTGATTCAGCTTCTGCACAGTTAATTTAATGATGTGAGTCTGCACAAAGGAAAAACTCTTTTCACTATAAAAAATTTACACCAATTACCATAACATCTACCAACAAATAACAGATATTTACGAATATTGCATGAAATGACTCATTATCATTCAATTCCACTTAATTGGGTTTGCTTATTTTTGACACAGTCTTAGTACTTATTTGGATTTTTTACAACTTTCCCATTTCCTGGGAAGTGATCAAATTGGAAGGTATGTAAAAAATAAGCAACTAAATTAATTATTGGATTTTGAATGGTCTAAACTGTAAAATATGTTCTATAGTATATAGTATATAGCAACAAGATGACTTTTTATATGGATGTCTGGTGTGTTTCTATGCTCAACTTGTTTTTCAGGAGAGAAACAACCTCAAAAGCACCTTCATCTATTGTTCACAGGAACTAGAGAAATAATGAGTGTCAAGTTTTATACAGACTAATCAACCAGCCTTATGAATTATATCACAACTCATGGAAATCAAAACATCCTCTAGTTCATACCAAAATAAAAGAGAAAGACTCTACTATGCTCTTATTTGGAACAATGTATTGAAACAAACAATATAATTTATTAACAGTCTGACCATTTGGCAAAGGAAATCATAAAGTGTAAATTTGATACAGCCTATAAAGAAATACAAATCTAAGATATTTTATATTCATTAAGAGTTTTAAACATTCAAACACATGCTGATTTTACTTTACCATATATGCTCCATGTTTAATAGTGTACCACAACTGCTGTTGTAACACAAATTAGTTGGAAGTGAAAAAATGTATTGTTTCAAGGTTCCTTGTTCGGGTGTCATACATTGAGATATACAATGAGGAGATCCGTGATTTGCTGGGGAAGGACCAGAATGTACGCCTGGAAGTGAAAGAGCGCCCTGATATTGGTGTCTATGTCAAAGACCTGTCCGGCTATGTTGTCAACAATGCTGACGACATGGATCACATCATGAAACTTGGCAACAAAAACAGTTAGTAAACACTATATAACATATGTTATACGAGGGCCAAGACATGATACTTGGTTATGCTACAGATATGGTAGTTGGAAGACTCTCACATTTATTTATCTTCTTTATTAATCACTTCAATATGTGAATGTATATTTATTCACATTAATTAAATGAAATTCAACTGAGATTCAGCAACTTTACAATCTACTTATTCAGGTTGTCAACAACAACAAAAACCATTTACTTTGTAAATTCAAACCAAAGATGCTACTCTCTCCTCACCAGATTCTTCCCACACACTTTTAACCTCTCTCTGCCAAAGAATATACAACTTGATTCATCTTAATAGATGAATATCATTACAACTAACACCTGCAAAATATCCTCTTCTCCGTCCAAACCAGCTGAACATTTTTGCATGTTTTGTAGGAGTCGTCGGGGCGACAACCATGAATTCATCCAGTTCTCGATCTCATGCCATATTCACCATAACCATAGAAAATGGGGATTTGGGCGAGGATGGCAGACAGCACATTAAAATGGGGAAATTACATCTAGTCGATCTGGCGGTAAGTATCTTGAACAAACATTTGTGAGTGGATATCTGGTATGTGCACATTGAAATGTGTTTTATATGTTTATTGCAGGGCTCAGAACGTCAAAGTAAAACTGGAGCAACGGGTATTCGTTTTAAAGAAGCCACAAAGATCAATTTGTCTCTGTCTACCCTGGGAAATGTCATCTCTGCACTTGTTGATGGAAAATGTACTCACATTCCTTATCGTAACTCGAAGCTTACCAGACTGCTGCAAGATTCATTGGGTGGCAACTCCAAAACTGTTATGGTAAGTGCAGTACTCAACCATGATTCTGTAAATGTTTGCATCCTATAAATATACTCCAAATTTATCAATTTTTTTACTCCACAAGATTCTTGACTTAGTGTAATAAATGATTATCAGGTTTCTAATTATAAATTTGTTACAAAGAAGTCATATGGAAATCATGATAGAATAAGGCTAGCCAAGACATAATATAATTAGTTCACTTTATAGCTTATTTTATACCAGGAAGTTTAAGATAAATATGATTGCATAATAAGTTCCTTTCTGTGTAACTTTTAGATTTACCACTTCCACAGTCACATGGGAATGTTACTTAAATAACGCCTCATGGTATTTAAGTTTTTCTTTTCTTAGAAGAGAGGTTAATGTACAAGTGAAAGATACATAGGGTCCCAGGTGTATAATAATAGTATTTTTAATTTTATGAACTTAGTAATTTTGGGGGGATGCTGTACACCCCATGCTATTACTTAAGGGTTAATGTGCTATACAAGTTTTGTTCAGGTTGTTGGTTCATTCCATGTAAATCAGAATTTGTGAAGAATAAATTATTGTTGATCACAAATATCAATGAAAGATTGTTTGACTCGTACAGTCATTATGCTAATATGTTTCTTTACAAATTAGTAAAATATCCACAGAAATTCATAATTAACCAATATATTCTCTTAGTTTGTTTAATCTCTAGGTTTACAGGTTGTAGGCCTTCATTATTTATTGAAATAACATTTATATAATATAAAATTGATAGATTTAATGTCTAAATTCAATTCAATTTTTTTCTGGAATTTTTATTACTATTTTCCATCCGAATTTACATTTATTCTTTTCAGTATTTAAGATTAGCTCGTCCATAGTGCCTTTTCCAACACGAACTGAGGCACTTTTGAGGCATAAATCTTTCTGTTAATATGTCAATATTTCCTTTTGGTTCTAGTGTGCTAACATAGGACCTGCAGATTATAATTACGATGAAACTATAAGCACACTGCGTTACGCGAACAGGGCCAAAAACATCGAAAACAGGGCGAGAGTGAACGAGGATCCCAAAGACGCCTTGCTGCGACAGTTCCAGATGGAGATCGAAGAATTGCGCAAACAGTTGGAAGACGCGGGGGAAATGAACAGTAAGATCGCTCATTTTCTTCAGTCTCCTTAGTCCATCCCTGTTTTTGTTATTTATTTTATTAGAACGTAATTTTCAGTTTTCCTTTTTCGTTCTTAGTTTATTTTTACTTGTTGAAACATATATTTTCTGTTCTTTACTCGTCTCACTTCTGTGTTAAGCTGCAATTTTGTTACCATTTCTCCCTATCCAATGAAGACATATACTTGTGATACTATATTCTTGCCAAGTCTCATAATTATGTTTCTCCCGAAGTTTTAGGAAATATATGTATTGAAAAAGAAGAACCGGTCGAGAAGGATACCGAAAAGAAAAACACAAAAAGTGGAAAGTTACAAAAGCAAAAGTCAGGCCACGTGACGTCTACAGACCACCTCGACGTTTCCCACGTAAGTATGCAATCGAAACAAAGCGCGAAATAATGCAGAAAATTGTTAACAAATAATCGGTTTACACAGGATTCCAGGGAAGATTGTTTCGACGCCAAGGACATGCTTACCGAAGAGGAAGAAAAGCACGAAATCGAACTCAAAAAAGCACAGTAAGTATTATGACCTATACAAATAAGTACACGGCAGTAGAGACTTGCGTACTTGGCAGTTATTTGACCTATATCTAATTAATTTCTACCAATAGAGAGAAAAATAAATTTTTGGCATAGCCCCCTTCCACATATCATTGTAGTTTCGTTATCATTATACAAATTCCTTTATTCCTCGTGTGTAGTGCATAGCTACGTTGAAATATAACACGAGCAAATGTTTGTATGTGAAAATGAATTATTGAGGACTTGCAAATTTTTGGTGTCCGATAGCAGCCTCTATGTATATATTTTAATAATTGTTTGGCGTCTACATTATCTCAAAATATTAATATAGAAATTAGGCGACGAACACCACGTTAATTATCGTCCGCGGACTTTTTCAGGAAAGAACACGAAACATTACGAGAAAAGTTACAGAATCTGGAGAAGAAGATTCTGGTGGGAGGGGAAAATCTACTGGAGAAAGCGGAGCTGCAGGAGCAGCTTCTGGATGCGTCGGCTAGGGAACTGGAGCAACGTCGCCGCAAAGAAGAACATCTCCGCCAGCAGCTGCAACAGAAAGAGGTGCGTCCTCCTAAACGACGTCCGCAGACTTTGGCGGATTCCTGCACATCACAGCCTTGTTCCTGTCGTAGGCAGAGCTAGTCGACATAGAAGAGCGATACTCCAGCTTGCAGGAGGAAGCTGCAGGGAAGACGAAGAAGCTGAAGAAGGTTTTCGCGATGTTGATGGCGGCGAAGGCGGAGTTGGGAGATCTGCGTCATGAGCAGCAGAGGGAGATGGAGGGCTTGCTGGACAGCGTGCGCAGCCTCACTCGGGAGCTCAAACTCCAGGAGACCATCATCGACGCCTTCATCCCCAGGCACTACCAGGTACCGTCCCTCGCAATCCGCCAACGCCGCCTTCTCAACCTTCATGCCCGGCCTAACACGTAGCGCTGTTACAGGAGATGATCGACCGCTACGTGCACTGGAACGAGGACATTGGAGAGTGGCAGCTCAAGTGCGTGGCGTACACGGGCAACAACATGCGGAAGCAGCTGGCCGGCCACTCCTCCTGCCACGCAGCCGAGGTGAGCAGCCACAGCACCCGACAGATCCGCGTTGCAGCATCTACCTGCCGCTGTTAACACTGGCGTATTCATGCTTTCAGTACGAGGCACCGGACCTGTCTGGGGTGTTCCTGTCTTACTCCGGGTCCAGACCCAGGCCGACCTCCCGCTCTCGTCGTCATCCCAGCTCGTAGTCTTCGACGACCACTATTTACCTTCACCTTTATGCTTTTGTTATCTGTGATAATTATTTTAAATTATTGACCGTGTACTTTGTTCCAAATCTTGTCCCACCGCCAATAATATGTATCAATAAAACGTCTTCATGTGCCACCCAATTTATGCATAACCAGCACACTGATTGAACAAGTTTCAATTTTTCAGATTAGAAACTCCAAAGAGCTCCTGAATCTTCACCTTGGCACATGTTAGAAGGTTGCCTTCATCATTTGATGATTCAATATTCAAGTTGAAGTTAATATATTACTTATATTATAATTCACAATAAAGTTTACAACTCCTAAACAAATATGTATATACCACTGTGAACAAAAAGTAAGGTGAATTTATTTATAAAATATAAATTCTTTACTTATTCTTCCAATTCAATTTCATCCCCTTCAAAGTAATCCCCGTCCGATAAAACGCACTTTTCCAACGTTTTCTTCCAGTCCTCGAAATAGTCTTTTTCCGGTATAGCCTTCAAGACCTTCTTCGATTCGTTTTTTATCTCCTCAATCGTGTCAAAACGGCGTCCCCGCATTGGCCTTTTGAGTTTGCTGAATAGCCAGAAGTCGCACGAAGCCAAATCAGGAGAATACGGTGGTTGCGGAACGATATGAGTCGAGTTTTTGGCAAAAAAGTCGCGAAGAACCAATGCAGTATGACATGGTGCATTATCGTGATGAAGGAACCAAGATTCCGGCCGTTTCAGACGAATAGCTTCATGCAAACGACGCATAACGCTCAAATAATATTCTTTGTTGACAGTTTGGCCCGGCAGAAGGAATTCATAGTGAACCACACCACGATAATCAAAGAAAACTGTCAACATGACCTTGATTTTCGATCGACTTTGCCGTGGTCTTTTCGGTCTTGCTTCACCTTTTGCACGATATTCGCCGGATTAGTTTGTGGTTTCAGGGTCGTATGCGTAAATCTAAGTCTCGTCTCCAGTAATGATGCATTTTATGTGGTCCTGATAGACAGCAAAGTTTCACACACATCAACGCAACGCTTTTTTTTTAAAAAAAAACCTGAGCGATTTTGGCACTAATCGAGACTTGACGCGTTTGAGATACAAAACCTTCATCAAAATGGTTTGGGCTGAGCCAAATGATATTCCAACACTATCAGCGAGATCTCTAATTGTCCATCGACGATTTTCAGGCACCAAATTTTTGACTCTTTGGACGTGGCCCTCGTCGGTAGACGTTGATGGTCGTCCAGAGCGCGGTTCGTCTTCAACGCGTTCTCGGCCCTCTTTGAACTCGTACCACTTATAAACGTTTTTTTTTGTGCCATAGTTTGATCACCAAAGACCTTCCGCAACATTTTCAACGTGTCCGCCAAAGAATATTGGTTCCGCAAACAAAATTTGATGCAAGCTCAACAAAATCACCCATTGCAAAAACCGAAAAATTCACTTTTGGTTGTTTACAAAAACACGTGTAACTCGGAGATAATTAAACCTTTTAACAAACAGACGCTTGGCAAATATTATAGACAGTCCTACCAACCTAGGAAAAAAAATTTACCTGCCTTCCTATAAGCCGGGAGTTTTAAATGACAATTTCACCTTACTTTTTGATCACAGTGGTATATATGAAATTAAGAAGCAGGGCACCGGAACCTGTCCGTTGATGACGGGCAAAATTTGTGGGCACCAAACGGGTTGCCGATAGATAATGTGTTAACCTTCACCGTTTAGTATATGCCTTGTCCTGAAATGTGCTAACTGATAAATTGTCGATTCTTCTGTGATCTACTATAAGAACATGATCCTGTCTTGCTCGTTTTTGTCCATGTGCTCCCTGTTTTTTCTGCCCTACTTTCAATAGTACCCTTTACCGGACTTTTAGATGCTGCCGCCTAATATGTTCCGATACATAATTTCATCTTAAGCTTTTATGGAAATTTGTTCTAAACTATTTGCATACCCATGATGAAAAACTCGACACTTTCATCACCCTGTTTTGAACTTCGTTAATGATGGTGAGATAGTATTTTTCAGGTATTCCATTTCAGCAATTGTGATTTACATGACTTGTGTAAATTGTTTGGATGGGCATTTTTTGTATCAAAAGTAAATGGTATTTGTTTATGATTGACTTTACTCACCTAGAGTGAAATATTTCCTTTATTCATACTAAACACCTGAGAGAGATTGTATTTTTTTATCTTTGCATATATATATATATATATATATATATATATATATATATATATATATATATATATATAATATTAGTAAGGATGTGACATTGTCAAAAATAATTGCGATATTGGTATGGAAAAGAATTGGATAGCTTGTAGCTTACCTCAAAGTGAAGTGCGGTGTAGCCATGAGGAACCAAACGTTGTTCTTCAAATTTTCAGAGGCTCTCAGCCTTCTCCTTCAGGAAGGAGTATTACACCATTCCGTGGACCAGCCACTTAATACAGTTTAATGGCAGCCAACACAAAGACAAGCATATCTTTTTTGACATCTAATAAGAGTATGCTATTGTGGATTACAATTCTACTCTGAGAAATCCAACAGAACAACCTGAATTAACCGAAACACCTCCAAAAATCGCAGTTCTCAAAGACAATACGGCATGGAAAATCACTGAGTCGTAAGTGTAGTCTACAAAGAGATTTTTGAATTATTTTGACCTTCAAAATGTTTAAAAAATATACATACTGTAAATACAACACAAAATTCTATAGCTTTCTATGTTCATGGCTAACTGAAAAAATTGTTATCTGATATGGCTTCAGCCCCTTTAGTTCAGTTAACCAGGGCTGAATTGTACTTCATTTCCTTAGAATACTTCAAAGACTCCATCGGTCAACAGTAACCGATTCTTTCCGTATAGTTAATGCAGAACATTATAGTATAGCACTACATTTCAAAAGATTGCAGTTTTCTCCTTACTGGCTTTCAGGAACACCTAATTATGCATTGAAACTTATTTGTACAGTAGGGTCTATGTATAATTAAATATTTACTACTAATTGTTATGAAGGCTAGTTAAGTAAAGCTCTTTTCTACACACTAAATACATTATAATCCTTTAGGTAAAATTGAATTGGTGTGTTACTAATTAATAAACTTAGCTTTGAAAACAGCCTCAATTCCAAACTTTATTATTTAATCCAACGTATATATATATATATTAGGGAAAGCTTTCAACGTAATTGTCACAACCATTCTACAAAAATAAAATTAAACATACAATGTGAGAAATTGATGTTAAGTGTCACCATGCAAAACAATAGAAAGTTATTCAAATCCTCTGTGCCCCCTTCCTCGTAATGCCTCCAAAACCGTGTAGAATATCCTTCTATCTTACATGGTGACGCCAGACCTCAATTACACGTAAGGCACCTACTTCCTCTCTCTCGTTTCCATGTCAATTATGATAATATATAAAATATAATTTTATATTTTGCATGGAAAGAATTGAGAGAGAATAGTGGTGGGGCCTATACAAAAGAAATGTATGTTTTAGTATCCCTCAAATTTGCCCCATGACCGTAGAATCGCCCTCTATATCCTTATTGAAACATAAAATAAAAAATTTGTTATATTTCAGATAGTGAAATATGTTTATTTTGACGTTTAATACTTAAATGAGAAAATTTAGTCAGAAGAACTGATAAAATATGAGCCTAGCTGGAAATAAAAGTTTAAAATGATGAACTTAGTTCAATGTTTGTCTATGGTGTTGCACATCAGCAGCATTTACAATGAATATATAAAAGGATATATCTTTGTAACATCGCGTTATTAGAATTGTCATGTTATACACAACTAGAATGGACCGGGAGAGGGACGTTATTCATTACGCCCATTCTCTTCGTCCAGACGACTATAAAGTTGATGGCATTATTTAGCCGAGCAGTTATTGAGGTATGTTTCAAGTTAATACCATGTGTACGTGTTTTATTGCTACCAAAGTTTTCTACATCTCGTATCTTACAGGTACGCCTATTGTTAAATGCAAGAACACGTCTCGGCATAACATTTGAAAATTAAATTCATAATACAAACGTAACGATTAGTATATTATCAGATGATTATGAAGTTCTGTTTTGTATGAGATAATTTTAGCATTATACGGTGATATATTTTTATATCGAATTTGTAAAACTTTGAGGCGATACTTTCAACTTCACGATTATAATCAAAAGGCGACTTCCAATTAATAATTGCGTTAGTAATTTATTCAAAAGAAATATTGTTTCAACCAGCTCAAAGCTGTTTCAAAATTTGAGGGGAGTCTGATCACAATTTTACATTCTTATAGTTCGACCTGCGCAAAGTAGGGGAAATGAGATGATGGGAGGGGAGTTTGGTCAGCGGAGAACTTCTCTTAGGGAAGTTGTTGGGGAGACGCTACTACCATTGTGTCATTACGAACGGGATAAACAGGCACCCTGTACTTATCAGCTCTTAAACTTTACGGATTATCCTGAAACTTTAGAATTAAAGTGGAATGAAGCTTGCAAAGATATTATTCGAGTATTTCATTTTCTATAAACTGCAAATGA
The DNA here is from genome assembly GCA_037074705.1 of Zhengitettix transpicula. Lineage (NCBI taxonomy): Eukaryota > Metazoa > Arthropoda > Insecta > Orthoptera > Tetrigidae > Zhengitettix > Zhengitettix transpicula. Next base: position 8,753,283 of record CM073595.1, read on the forward strand.
ATAAGGAAAAGGAATATTGTGCACAGCAGGTTAATAAGTGATTGAAGATACGAAATGGAAGGAGTAGGTTGCAAAATTGTAAGAGTAAAAAACCCTGTGTTTGAATTTAGGTCGCCATTTTTTTTACCGTTCGTTTAATGTCGGATTAAATCTTTGATAAGAAATATATATTTTTTTCATGCAACAGATCCACGCGATTGCTTCTCTAGATTTCCACGTTTTGTAACAATTAATTGATTTCTTAGCTTTACCCAGAGCAATACAACAACAAAGGAGAAACCATAACAGGACGGTCGCATTGTTCACATCTGCAGCTAACAATTAGTCCAAGTAGATTGTTAATTATTGGCAGGCGAGTGTTTACGTTATATACGGATCCAATAAACTGCCTTCGAATGAAGTTAAATTTAGAAAATCATTAATTAAATTTTAATAAATTTCGTATAGATGATTTAGGACTTAATTAATTTAAAGACGCCAACCAGCAAGGCTGTAGTGTTAACGTTTCGGACCCAATCTGCTGTCTTGTGCGAGAAATTAAGGTAAAATGATTATTCCAATATTTTACAGAGGAAATGGCATCTTATAGGGTAATAAAATAAAGAAAGCAGGCGTTGGACGAAGCAAAGGTAGAAACGGGAAGGAGGACGACAAGAAATACCACATTAGTGCAATACGCGTACTTTAGCTGCTGCGTGTTACAGGTGAAGGGGGAGGTTTTTGTACGAGTTCTAGAGGCTCAGTCTTCGTCGCAAGCCAGTGGCTCAGGTGGTTAAAGCCTGGACACGTGGATGTGGAGGTTTCCGGTTCGAGCCTCGCTCACAGCTTCCATTTTTTTCTGTTTCTTCCAGTTCTTATACCTGTCACTGTCCAGGTTTGCCACCCTTACGCGAGATGCAAGCCTTCAACCTTCACCCCACTCAGTAGCTCAGTGGTTCGAGTCCAGATGAGTGTAACTGGAGCTGAAGGTTCCGAGTTCGAGCCTCACTCACAGGTTTCATTTTTTTTTCTGTTTCTTCCAGATCTTTACCAGTCACCGTCGAGGTTTGCGACTCATAAGGGAGATTAAAGCTTCCTATCTTCACCTGGCCAGTGGCTCAGTGGTTGAGAATCCAGGTCGTTGTAACGCAATGCGCAGTGCGTAGCTGGCTATGGTTCGAGTCCCGGCGACTTCGCAACTATTTCTGAAGGATCTGTCCCTCGAGTGTTTCTAGATGGCGGCCGCCCCCTCGGGGTCGAGAGAAGTTTAGGGACAGATAGAAAGTAAGTAAGAAATAGTTGCGAAGGATGGGCTTTTTGATTTTTTTACAATTTTCTAATAAATGAAAATATAAAAATAAGAATGTCATTGAAACGAGGTGGATTCTGAAACTTATTGTAAACTCCAGGCAAAACCGATTCTTTATTAGCTTTATTAGCAAAATAAAAATGCGGAAATTGGAAATAAATAAAAAAGCCATACGTCGCACAGTTCCTAACTCATCTGCCCCTCAAATTCTCCGACCCCGAGGGGGCGGGCGGGTTGGGAGAAACTCGGGGCCGAGCGAAACTGGTGAGCAGGATATTTTAGAAACAGTTGCGAAGTTGCCAGGACTCGAACCCAGACCAGCTACGCACAAAATCATCGCGTTACACTGACCCAGACTCTAACCACAGAGCCACTGGCGATTCGAAGTTTGGAAGCTTTAATCTCCTTTATGAGTCGCAAACTTCGACGGTGACCTGGAAGAAACAGAAAAAAATGTAAGCTGTTAGTAGGCTCGAACCCGGAAACTTCGGCTCAAGTTACACTCACCTGGACTCTAACCACCGAGCCATTGAGTGAGGTAAAGGTTGAACGTTTTAATCTCCCTTAAGAAACGCAAACCTCGACGGTGACGGGTAAAGATCTGGAAGAAACAGAAAAAAATGGAAGCTGGGCGTGAGGCTTGAACCCAGATTTTCGGGTTTACTTACACTCACCTGAACTCGAACCACTGAGCTACTGAGTGAGGTGAAGGTTGAAGGCTTTAATCTCCCTTAAGAAACGCAAACCTCGACGGTGACGTGTGAATAAATACGTATGAGACACAGAAAAAATTAACGCCGCGAGGAACCTTCAGCTACAGCGATCTCTTACGGCGGACGAGTGGTCAGATACAGAAAGCGCCTCCGAAATGTAATTATGATGGTCCGAGAACCTCAAGATTGCACACACAACATCACTTGTGTATTACGACTCAGTCAAATATAATTAATATTGTAGTAATTGGTAATTAAGGCATTGTTCTAATTGAAAAGTTGAATTGTACAGGACTCATTATTCGTGGATATAGCGGACGCCGCAACAAACCGGCAATGCAAAGAAAGTATTGTTGATCGGTCGAGAAGGTTTTACGCGCTCAAAATTTACGAGACGAACGAACAGTCGGGCAATGAACGGCGAGGCATAAAGACCAGCAAAGTCTATTTTACAAAAGTAGGACAGTCAGGCAATGAACGGCGAGGTGTAAAGACCACAAAATTCTAATACACGAAAAGTTGAACAATTTAGCCAGTCAGCAGCGAGAATGAAAACGGTCTAATTTAAAGAACGAGAAAGTGTTCCAGTAACCAGTACGCTGTTATATCAAAAATGCAGAAATTGAACTAGTATTCAGTCAACAGACAAAACCAATGAGGCGCATTTTCAACAAAAATCCACGAGACCTACAAATCCAGGTTGCAGTAAATCATCGAGAATCGACAAAGTTATTTTAAACCAACTAACAAACTACGCTAATTAGAGTCTGTGAGTACTTAGAATCAGTGATATCCCCAAAATTGTGCGCGAAAAGTTAAAATGAGACCTGGGCTGCCGTAAGTAGAAAGAAAACTTTAAAATCATTGTAAACCACGTTTAAAAGCTAAACGTCAGATCGTTCTTTAATTATCGATAAAATGAGATCTTTAATTATTCAGATCATTCTTTATTTCTTGATAAAAATTGAAATTGTTTAAATTCAATCTTTGGTATTATTTCTTCAGCAACAAATTTCGTCTATGTTCAGACGCATTGATTCCCATATAAAGCAAATGTAATTTTTGTGATTTTGATTATATAAATTCTGCCATTATCAAACCCAGTTCAAGACCCTGACATCCCAATTATTTTGTAATTTGAATACTTGTTTTAAAATTGTTAATAAATCTTGTTTAATAGTTTTCACGTAATAGTTCTTTTCATTTAAAAACGCCACATAATTAATATCATGAATTATTGTCAAAAGATAACAAAAAGCTAGTTAATAAATTATTAAACGTCGTCTCACGTTTCATTAGTTTACTGGAGTTTCTGAAACTTGTTGTAATTGCAAAGGACAGGCAAAAAAGGCTCTTTATTATCAGTATAAATAATAAAAAAAAAATTGGGAAAATTCCAAAAACCTTACTCCGCCACACACCCAGGAATTCTGCCTTCATTTTCGCCGACCCCGAGGGGAAGGCAGAGGACACTCGAAGCCGAGAGGGTGTGGTTGCTGGAGACTCCGCACTCTCCTGCGCTGATGGTCGTCCCTCTCACAATCACTGTGTCCTGATTGGTCCTCATCCACACGTGACCCATACTTTATTCTAATTTCTTGACCGACCATGGCCTTGTTTGCGGGACCTGTGGATTTCCCTAATCCGTCCCGCAATTGTCCTCAGTCGTCTACTCGGCACCGGCAAGCCACGTTTCCAGTAAGAAATTCAGAATAAAATTTTAAAATACTTGATATTCCAGTTAAATGTGAAAAGCGCACCACATAATATTCCCCTTTTGAAATTGGATGGATGGAGAACACATTCGGACGATTTCAAATTAAGTCGCTTGAAGTTCGCGCATGCTCCCTTGCATCTGGCAATTTACAATCCTCAGATACAATTTAATTTTATTATTATTATTCTATGTGGTTCTTAATTAACAGTTCAATTTCTCACAATTCTGAATAGTTTCTACGACGGTATGTAATCTTAAACAACACAGCATCATATTATCAATTTTTTTATGCAACAGATCCATGCGATTGCTGCTCTAGATTTCCACAACCAAACAAATTTTTGTGACGTTTTGGAACATTTAATTGAATTCTTGGCTTTACCCAGAACCATAATCGACACATTACAGGACGGTCGCAATGTTCACATTTGCAGCTAACAATTAGTCCAAATGGAAAGTTAATTATTGGCAGGCGAGTGTTTACGTTATATACGGATCCAATAAACTGATTTCGAATGGAGAGAAATTTAGAAAATCATTAATTAAATTTTCATAAATTTGGTATAGGTAATTTAGATCCTAATTTATTTAAATACGCCAACCAGCAAGGCTGTAGTGTTAACGTTTCGGACCTTTGTAAATCTCCGATTCGTTCCGAGAAAAACTTGAAATGCCCCAGCAAGTGAGTAAACAAAGCCTGTCACTCTCACCCCCTATAAATTTAACAATTCCAAAACTCTTTCGTCAGTCGCGAAGGGCTGGATAGCAAACTGGGAAATACATTAAAACAATCGGTCTTCCTTCACTTCTATATTCTTCTAGACTTCGGAGATAGTTTAATCTCATTTATCTCAGTAACTTCCTATTAGTACCTGATTTCTTCCATCGGATCAAAGCTTTCGTAAAATTATACGGAGAGTCCAAGAGCTACCTTGAAAACCAATTTTTTTCCCTTAAGAACATTTAATACGGACTTTATTGTCGGTCTCTCCTTTTTAGTTAAATGAAAGTCATTTACTGTTCGGCGAATTACGCATTTATCAAAATCGTCCACTTCAGATTTGTTTTTTTTCCCCTACACCGTACCATGGAGTTGGAAAAGTGGTCCTTCTACTCTGACACTCGTTTCATTTAAAATCCGCTGCAAGCTTCAGATAGATATTCCAGTTGCCTCCGCAACACGAGCTTGGATACTCTTCAGTTTTATCGGATTCCCTTCTTATGAATTTGTATACGTTAGAAATAATTTCCCTACTTTGGCTGTGGATAATTTTACTGCCTCCTAATTTTTGTTTAATAGTTTCACTTTGCATCCTGGAAACTAATGAAGTACAATAATAGTACTTACAAAAATTTTCATAACACAAATAAAGACAAAATTTACCTACACTGAGTACAATATATTTCTTTGCGTCAATGTTTTTAGAATAGTATTAACAGTTCCTAGTTGTCGCAGAAAAGAATCGTGTTCAACTGAGCTCATCGTTACCCCCACTACGTCCTAAGGGGCGAGGACGACTGTGCAGCTTTGGTGGACACGACATCTGAAACCTCTCGAGCTATACCTGGTCTTAAAGAAAAAAATATTTTATCAGAGTTTCAACTATTTTCTCAAATCGTATGTTTAATTCTTATAGCTTGAACAAATAAAATATATTTATATTTGGTTACATACAGTGTGTGTAATATTGCCCTTGTTTGCGGTAAAATGGAGTGCTCTATTTGAAAGAAATAAACATTTATGAATTTGGTTTGGTATATTTGGTTACCATTTTGAGTTTTTTGTTGAATGGTGTCTGAGGAAAAGAAATGATAGACTGAAGCATACTTTCATTTTCACCAAGAAAAGCAATGGTTTTTTTGTAGTAATTGAATTAGTGTAAGTTCTCGTTTATGTGAGAAGCGGATATATATATAATTTAACTGATATTGACAGTTCCAAGAAGGTTAAAAAATTGTATGTGTAACTTCTGTAATTAGAGAGAGAACAAAGATTTGTGACAACACGGCTGGCAAGATGTTTACAACTTCTTTACAAAACACATTTTCTTTGAATGATAAAACAAAAATATTCTCAAAACAAAGATAAATAAGTTTCACATAAAAGAAAATTTACAATTTTATTAAATATCTAATGCAGTTTTTTTACCAATACCAGACAATATTTTTTACGACAATGTTTGTACCTTCATCAGGTCTTCCTGCGGAGAAATTGTACAAAATAAATTTGTAAAATCAAGAAGTCAATGAATTTATAAAAGTGGTTGAACAAAAATTATTATACTATTAACAACAAACTAAGAAGTACTCGCCTAAATATGCTAAATGTTAAATCCATTTTCACATCGTATTGAAAAAACACAAGTTTTTTTTAACTTTTAGCATATTTAGGTGTTTCTTAGTTTCATTGTTGGTTATAGTATACTGTATACGAGGGAGTGTTTAGTGGGCCGGGGTGGCAACTGGTGAAGTGCACATATTGTAGCATGTTAGTGGGTTTTATGTAGACAGATGTATTAATTGTGCCAGAACTCCGGTGTACGTCAACATCCAGGATAGTGATTTTAGTTAGGTAATAGTTCAATGTGAACTTAATGAGGTGTTTGAAATTTAAGGTCTGTTGGAATTCAGATAGGAAGTCTGGTTCATAACATGAAGATGTCAATTATGAACTGGAACCAGGTTAGGGGTTTCAATGGGGAGGAATTTAGGTGGCCCTGTTCTAGGAGTCCCATGAACAGGTTGTCATAGGAAGAGTCCATCTGTGTCACTTACAATATGTTACTATGGGATAATATCTGATTATTAGTTTTTCATATAGTATAAATAAATTTAAAATGTAATATTTGAATAATTATGACAATTATGTCAAAAGTTTTCTCAAATAAATAATGTTAGGATTGGAGACTGCTTTTAAAGGTTTATATATTTGTTGATTAAGAATACCTCAAATGTTGGACATTAAGATTTTAAATTTCACAAAGAATTTGAAAAGTACAAGTATATATACAAAAGTATTATAAAATCTTTTAAAAGTTTTGGTATTCATGGAACAAAATTTCCAGAAACCAGCACGTTTTTATAAGATACACAGAAGAAAATAATTTTCTCAACTACCTGAAAAGTAGACTAGACAAGACATTTACAACATAGTGTGTTTAATACAATAATAAAACGCTATTGGGCTAATTTATTTACAATGTATGTATTTTAAAGACAAGTTTTATGGAGCTCAGCTACAAAGGCGGCGTGCAGTGTCAATAATGGACTGGGGTGGTGAGGGGGTGGCAGAAGCAGCAAGCACAAGCTCCTTGGCGTGGCTTGTGTCTTGGGGAAGGCCACCCCAGCCGCGTGCGTAGAACACACCCAGGTTGAACGTGGCTGCAGGGTGACGTCTGGCTGCAGCTACCTCGTAGTACTTCGCCGCCTGTAACACATTTATGTCAGCACTGGGATTTACGTGGAAGCATGCCACAGAATATTCATCATGGCTCCATGCACCCTGGCTATAACAACACACATAATTACTAATTTTCATTAAGGTTGTGGAAATGTGGTTTTAGTAATCTAGGAATTTAAACAAGAAACTAAGGCTTCTCTTTTTTCAAGAGAAAAGAAATTAATTGAGAGGTAAAATGGATGAAACTATGATCCTCAGGGACTAATAAATGACCACACACTGGCCAGAAGTGAAAGATTGTTACACAAAAGTAACATTAATATTTGTTATAGGAACCTGGCCAATGGAATTTGTCCAAGTTAATATGTACTAGTATTTGGGAGTTATACACTTAGTAGTAGGGTCAAACATTAATGAAAATTCACATATTTTGGGTAGTCATTTATGATATATTAAATACTTTTTCAACTGACTTACTTTTCTTATCCTCATCTGAATCAATTGTTAGGGTTACTAAACCTGGATTATTCAGCATGTCTCACTAACTAGATTAATCTTTCTTCCATGATATTGTATGTATTTTAAAGACAAGTTTTATGGAGCTCAGCTACAAAGGCGGCGTGCAGTGTCAATAATGGACTGGGGTGGTGAGGGGGTGGCAGAAGCAGCAAGCACAAGCTCCTTGGCGTGGCTTGTGTCTTGGGGAAGGCCACCCCAGCCGCGTGCGTAGAACACACCCAAGTTGAACGTGGCTGCAGCCATATTTTCTTAACTTTCTTATCCTACTTCTTATTTCTATTTTCTTTAAAGGAGAATAAATCTCAATATTAACTGGGCCAGTATTTATTATTGTACTACTACTAATGTTTCTGTTGTTTTCTTTAATTTTAGGTTACTGTTAACTAATTCAGGAAGACTAGGTATATGTAATGAAAAGTTCTTGGATATTGAGGTTATCACTGTTTCTCATTCAGCTTTTGCTATTTTTACCTTCGAGTCCTAACTAGACAAATCTTTCAGTACAATCCTTTAACTTCACATTCAAGAGCTGAGATAGATTTAATCTTATATTTGGCTCAATGAAATGTTCAGTTTCTAACCATAAAAAGTGTTGAGCATTGGTTGTAATCTTCACTCCCCTTCTCTTTTGCACAAAAACACCTCAATTTTTCATACACAGTGGAAAAAACTGAAGCAATCAGTATAAACTTAAAAATTAATAAATTTGTAAAGGCAAAAAGTGAATATTCACTACACTATCAGTACACTAGAACAGATCATGAAGAGGAGACCTTTCTGAGATCCCTAGGGATGCCAATGCCCTTCTCATAGCAGATTGCAAGATTGAATGAAGCTGCTGCATGACCCAATTCTACAGCCCTGCATAGGTGTGCCAGGCCCTCATTCAAGCGACCATTCCGCAACAGCTGTATACCCAACCTGTTGTCAATGTCACCAACCACCTTTTTCTGTACTTCCATCAGGTTGTTTGCTGCCCTGTCAAAAGCCTGCAAAAGAATATTATCATAGATAGTGCCTGGAAAATCTGTACTGAGAAGAATGCCACGTAAGATAAAATTAACTTGACATAGAAGACATAAAGTACCATTACTATATGAAGCAGATAAAATACTCAAGGCCAGACATTGTCATCTTTTTCTGCAGAAGGAAGAATTATATATGCTGTTGAAATGAGAAGTTCATCAACAATAAACAGTTAAAAAAATTACAGTTGTGGTTTCATGAAAGAGTATTGCTGTTCACAAATAAAATTACCAATTTGGGGGGGGGGGGGGTTGCATAATTAGGCATTTAAAATATGTATGAATGTAGGATTATTTGTCTGTGAAACCTGAATAGTTTTGTAAAATGCTAATTGTATAGTTTTCTAATATTTTTTTAAATCTTATATGAAATAATAGCATAACCCCAAAAGAACTTAAATTATTGTCCCCAATTAAATGCATAAATAACAAATCATGTATATCACAATTTATGGAGTTCAATGGTTTTGCTAGTATTCCCAATAAATCAGAAAATTGTAAAGTGTATATTACAGGTGAGAAAAAAACAGACAAAAACTTTTAGAAAAATAATATGTGATAAATACAGTTTTTGAAATAGGTTTTACAAATACACAAAAGGACAAACTGGTAATAAAGATAATATTATAACACATCAACAAAGTACTGATTGTAAGAGAAAGCAAATGTACGAAATTTATTTACATTTAATAAAAATGAGAAGAAATGTTAGTTAGTTGAAGGGTACAGAGATACTAATACATTTGAGGACCTGCCAAATCACTTCCAATGTGTAAACTGCAGAACCAAAGTTAGGGGACCAAGTAAAATTTCTCCAGATATTATTTAAGTTGGAAGCCACAATTCATTATTTAATATGTCAATCAAAAATTCAGAGGTAGCCAATGATTGGAGAAAAGCTATAGTCATTCCAATCTATACATGTTGACACAAGAGTGATATTAGAATCTATATGTGAGTAAGTCTAACCTGAGTAATAATTATAATTATCAGACATTTTAACTATATATCAAATAAATAAACTGGTCATAAAAAAGAAAAGATATTAATTGGCAAATAAATTGATAAAAATATAATTTCTCAATATTTTGTCCTTAATTTAGGACTTCTTCAGATATACACGGGAGTAATTAAGGAATTTATCCAACAAATTTATAATATATATTGTTAAAATTTTAGATTTAAGTCTCCAAATGCTAAATTACTCCAAAGTACACCTGATAAAGTCCTAAATTATAGACCAATCATTTTGAAATTATGTTTTTTCAATTGTTTAGTCAATTATTAAATTTTTCTGACTTATGGCCAGTTTATTTACGTAACATAAGTAGTTTATAAATGTGACACACGGGATAGCTTTGTGTAGGATGGTGTGAGGCAAAATCCTGACAACTACAATCACACTCAAATAAGGATAATTACAATACAGAAAAACACCAAGGTTAAATTGCACATAAGCCAGTGTTCACACACAGCCTTACCACAAATTGATCTGGGGGTCCAGCTACAAAATTCGACTTATATAGTGGGCCAAAAAGAGGGATACCACACCAAAAAATGTGGCAGCCACAAACAAATTTTAAGGATTAAGGTTATATGAAAGTTGTTCTCTAAAGGGCAACATGGATTTTGAGCAGTTATTCCTGCAAAAGCAAACTTTTATCACTATTCCACGACTTTGTAAGTGAGGTTGACAAAGGAGGTAGAGTAAATGTCATAGTCATTGACATTGCAAAAGCTTTCGCAATGGTTCCTCAAGACACGTTACCATCTAAACTCAAAAGAACTGGCATTAATAAAATTGCACATGAAATTCGTCTGAAATGAATAACAAAATGTTGTAAAGGTAGGGGACAAATTTTGTTAAAAATGTGAAAGGATGTGTGTGGGAGGTTGTAGGTCCGACTGCTGATAAGATAACAATCTAGTAATGATTAACTCAAAAATCAATCATTCTTACATTTTCTACAAATATGAGTGAGGATTACCTCTTCTGCAGTGAGGGGCCCATAAGACTGTGTTTTGGATGGACCAGTCTCACCATTGACATCAATCACATTGTTCACATTGCACGGGGAAGGGGGCTGTGTCGAAACAATCTCTGTGAAGGTGATGTCTGAAGGTAGTATTCGCCTCTGGTACATGGGTTGACCCATGTACCATCCCATCACCAAGGCTGTGCCCTGCAGAGACAAAGTGTACATACCTTCAGTTGTTGGAATAAACATTTAATATTGCTCTGAAACATCGAGATAATTGTTTGGCAACAATGCCCCATTGTCTAGGTTGTGGCAAACAATTGAGCATGTGTTTTATAAACCAATAGTTCAAAAGTTTATCTTCATGGGTAGAGGGCAAACCATGAACTGCAAAATGTAAGTCAAAACAAACAATGCAGTCTAACTTAAGTATATATGTGAATGATATATTTTAAACAACTAAGGATGATGTGGGATTGTCAAACAAAATAACTTGTTTGGGATGAAAGAGAGAGAGCAGATGATTTACCTTAAATTGATAGTTGGTGCAGTCAGGCTAGGTAGTAATGAATGTGAGTGGTCGACTAGTACATGTGTGGTCCTGAGGAACGAGGGCTAAGGCACATTAAATTTGACGTGTTCATTACTACCTATTCTGGCAATGCCTACTATTGTTTTAAGGTAAGTCAGCCACCCTCTCCTTTTCCTGTCCAGATGACTTAATTAATTTGACTACTAAATTAGGATTCATCGCGAACAATTAGTGACACACTAGAATACTATTACAATCTTATATGTACCAATTATATAAAAGATTAACATATCTTGATTTCTGAAAGTCTAATATTTTTACAAAATAGAAACATTATGGAAATAACCAAACACTTACCCATCCGATGAATCCAAGGCCAGAATATTCCAGATTAATGGAATCTCTCCAATTTCGTCCACGTCGTTCTCTCTCTTTCCTTTTTCCTCCACATCTCAAGTTCTCTCTACTTTGATCTAATACGTTCCGATTTCTTTTATTTAAGCAGTAAAACGCACACGTAGGAAGCACACTTGCCGACACGGAGCTTGGTTCCCGTACATGTTCTGGTTTTAGCTTTTCTGGCTTGAAAAAGCAAAGCCTCCGTTCTACAGTTTCCCTTACGCTCCGAGAAAAACTTTTAAACATAGTAGTGTTTAGGTGGACGTTTCTTAATGCATGAATCAATTTTGTTTTCTAAATATCACACAAAATGTGGAAATAATAAAATATTTTTTTTAATAACTTCTGTTTCCGGCGATAGAAATCGAATTTCAATACACACCCTTGCGGACGTATGCGTCCGTTTCAAGGGAAAGTGAGCTAAAACAATTTCATAATATTCAACCACGAATTAACATCAACAAACTACTTCCCTGTCGCCTTACACAGGCAATGGTAAGGTAAATAAACTGGTCGACATACAATATAGTAATAACAAGGTCAAAGATATGCACACAAATCCTTTGAACAGTTTTATCGATATAACGATGTCAAACAAAAACAATAAATTGTGCTTACTTTTCTAAACGATGAATAATGTATTGCATTTATATAACAATTCATATATATATATATATATATATATATATATATAATGTGAGTTTAATAGATAGAAAATGAAGGTAAGACAAGAGGAAAACAAACAACATATCAAAAGCAACGCCTGAACGTCACACATTTTTACAATTCATTACTTCGTAGAATGAATTTACTTGTTATAATAAATAACTGAATGTATGTTTTTTCAATATTATCTAACAATGAGCGCACATTTCACGTCAACCAATCTAAGGCAAGTATTTGTTGCTATGAGTCAATGACCAAGATAGCGCTCATGTTAAATGTAAAAATCATACAACTTTATTGTGCTTGCGTTCAGACGGCTGACCGTACGATTTTCAAGCGGCTTGAAAATAAATAACAAATTCGTATTTAAAGAAATGATGTATTATTGAATTTTTTAAAAATTAGAAATATACGGAACAAAAGGGAAGCGTGAATTCCTTTATCTTAGTCATGCTTTCAACAAAATGAAAGTATACGTTTTTCAAGTATTACGTTATTCTATACTTCTTGTAGTATTGTATGTTTTTATATTGTTATTAGACAATTTAACAACATAAGCACAGACTGTGATGAATGAATTATGTATATTATTAATTTATTATGGACATGTTAATTTTAGATGGTCAGATATATTTTCTTTAAATATCTTAATTTTCCCTGTCAATAAATTAGTGTTACTTCCCTCACATAAAGTGATTGTTAAACTTATTGGAGTTTTCCACAAGATTTGATGCTGTATCATCTGTAGAAATGTTTATCTGACTTCAATTTCTGTTAATTTGTCTATATCTTCCCAAATTGTTTTCATATTTTCAACTTTTCTTTAAAAGTTAATGCTTTTATTCAAGACCCTACTGAAAAATTTACAATGTTTATAACATGATTCTGTACATGTATTACATATTTATTATATATCCTTCGAGCTTAAACAGGTCTCTATGGTTATTTTGTCTACGTTGATATACAGACATATTTTTAAAACAAATTTAAGTTGTCTTTACATATCATAGTTTACCTATTGCAACTTCCATTGGGAGAATATTTGTATTTAAAATAGATGCACTTTTTCTTACATGCCTCGTGCTTTCATACCAGAAAAACTTCTGTATCAACCACTATTAGTTGATTGAATTATATTAAAGGGCTACTGATATATAGGAATGAGTGATTAAATACAAACTTCAGGGTAAATTTGAATATCCATTATTATACCAATCTTGTTTTTGTACAGCGTTATCACAAAAATAATAGATACCAAGTCAAAGTGACTAGATTTTAACAATAGGGTAAATGAGTGACAACACTCAAGACACTTACTGTAAATATCCTGAATTGTATATCAAAAAACTTTATTAATTATTGAGTACAATTGACTCAGAATTTTTACAAACACTTATAAGAAATAATCGTTCGTAACACAATTTCTTTTCAACACTGATAAAAACTATGTCTAGAAGAATGCAGATGAACAGTAAATAATTATATAAAAACTAAATTACTGTTACTACAACTTTGATAGTAAATTTAAATTAAGATGATGCTGACAGGATAACTTTTTCATGACTTTCCACACTGGTGTAGAGAGCTTCTCCAATATCGTTTCCCATGGATCGATTTTTCGGCTCTGTTTTTAAATTTAATACCAGGCAGCAATATGCCTGCCAGCCATTCGTTATTGTGTGATTTATACATATATACATACATACATATATATATATATATATATGTGTAAAATAAACTAGCTTCTAAATGGATGTGAATGCCGATAATGATTATTTGCATGATAAGCACCTAATTTTTTAAGGCTTTCTGTACAACTTGTACTTTATTCTTAGTGTCTTCAGCATCCAAAAATTGAAAACCGAATCAAAATCAACAATGATTGAGGCGCTTTCACTTAAAAACCACAAGTATTTTATCACAGGAATATTTGTAAGTGTCAATATAAGTGGCACTGTTCAACAGTATCCACACACATTCATATGCGTATATGACATGTAAGTGGATATATTCAAAAACTTTTCTGAATAAGTTGTCAAGTGTTTGTTTAAATTTTAAGACCCATATGACAACACCAGCTGAATGTATGTGTTTGGTTCTTGTTCTATAAATGACCTCAGTCCTGAAATAGAAAATCAATACAGTTAGGTAAACTTCATTATCTTTGCAATTTGATTTATTTCTTATAATACATAAATATATTAATAAACAAAGGAGATTGGGGTGAATTACAATATGAAAGTTTGTGACCAAAATTGGAGAGAATGCAGATAAATTATCAAAGAAATTATTTTCAACTTGAATTCAAAAGAAGCAAACCCATCAGAAATTGTCACAATTTTTTATGCCCAAGTCACAATATATTTTATCTATGTGTTTTTTAAATTTATTTATTTACAGTCAAATCAACTGCTGAGGCCATTAGCGACTCATTAGGTTATTCATTTGTATTTTTATCTTTGTCGGGGAACTAATTGACAGGAGTTTCTTAGTATGGAAACACATACACAACATCCATGTACTTGTTTGGGTTTGATTCCGGGACCTTTGTGATGCAAGGCAGTAACGCTGACCCTACACCACAGAATGTAGACTCTTTTCTATTGTTTCACATAATGAAAATGGACATTGTATAGTAAGCATAAATGAGCATAACATTATTTTCAAACTATGGGGAACACCTACAAATTTGAATTCTTATCTATTTTGAAAATTTGAAGAACTTCTTCTTGTACTGAATGGTGATGCTGAACATAATTTTAGGTAAGTCACCTACTTCTCTCTTTCTTTCCATACTTCTCTTATTTTAATTATTTCTGCAGTGTCAAATCCTTACTTATATACATATCCTAATACATACCTAATACATCAAATATCTCATCAAATGATGCACATGGAAGCAGGTCTTCAGTATAAAAATGAAACAATTTGTCACAGGCCTTAATAATGGATTCGTCATTGTGACGAATATAATCAGCTACTGCAGAGGGCCATAGCTTATCAAGAGAGGTGCAACAGTTCTGCAAGGAAGAAAAAACATATATACATGTTCTACAGAGGTAAATGCCAGAGTAGTGTGTGTAGGGAAAAAGAGTGGAATTAGGTTGCCTCTCACTACCAAAGTGTTTGATGCAATGTGTGCCATTGTGAGTAATATGAACAGTTGAAAGAAAACAGCTCACATTGGTATCATGACACACAGAAATAAATGAAACATTGAAATTAGTTTGATATGTGTAAGATTATTTAGGAAAATGATAATGTATCAGAATTGAAAATTGATAATCAGCACATTAAATTATTGCTGTTATACAATAAACGAAAAATATTTTGTTAAAATTAAAAAAAAACAGTTCAATAATTACTTACCCTAAATAATTGCTTATAGATTTGATCAACGAGACCAAAGAAAATCAAGTAACTTTTATAAACTGAAAAACTTTTAACTTGGGAGTCAACAAGCCTATCTTCTGTACCAGGTCCCGTTGGCTGAACTTCATGTGCTTGGGCAAGTAGCAGTATTCTGTTCAGATGACAGAGTTTGTCTCCCATCCAACGGGCTGGCGAGTGTAACAAGAGAGACATTACACACCAATACAAAGGACCTTCAGCGACATAGCAGTCCTGAACCCAGCCGTGAGATGTTGAAAGATAAGAATTAAGACATTCTTCTTCACGGCTCCATATCCTTGTCCTGAAAAAGGTTTCATTTTCCACACTTATAATATAGTATTAAACATACACTTGACTGTCGTACCTTTTAAATAACACAGGTATAACTTACGAGTTGAGGACATACAGTGCCATATGCAGAAGGTAAGGAACTAAGAGCATATTTGACTGAGGACCACCGCCCCCTGTATCTTCATGAAAACTCTTTTCTTGTGCAAATCGCAGCAGTAATAATTTTAAATCATGAACAGCAGAAGTGCAGTTGATGTCCCTGAACATATATTAATAATATTTTAATTTATTGTACAAATAAAGGAATATTTGAATTTTAGATTGAATTGTTAATTGTAAAGTAAACAAAATAATTCTGTATTAGTATAATCATATAAAACTAATGATGTGATAATATATTTTTACAGCCAACATTTAGAACCATTCTAATCAAATAAATTTGACCAACAGTGACAGTCTCAGTTGGAAAGGGCAAGATATAGTTCAATTAACTAATGCACCAAAGAAAAAAACAAATTCAGCTGAGTTCCATGGCTAGACATATAAAAATTTTGGGATCCAGATAAAAGCTGTATCAGCCTAATAGTGCATAAAGCAAACTTTCCTAAAATTAGTCCCACGTGTTTTACATGGCACCACCATCTCTTTGGATGGGATGCTCCAGTATTTAGATGAGGTAAGGGGCAAATCCCAGTGGTTTTTAGTACTTCCTGTTTTGTCTTTAACACTTCAGTAAGATGGTGGTAATATTCAGGCTAATATTACAAAAAACAAGAAAAATATTTTTGCAACTAAGTAAGTTGTATAAATAGAGGTACATGGCTTACAACAGTATATTGAACTTAAAATAGTTAAAATAATTCCTTTCCACATATAGTGAATCATTGATTCCAGAGAGAGAGAGAGAGAAAATGACAAACCTGTGACCGGTACTTTCATAAAGGTAGGTATTGTGACGTGCCAAACAACTGGCATATGCCGATTCTGGAACAAGTGGACCCCACAAAGGTAGTAGTCCGTTACATCTAGTATTTGCATTTTGAAGTGCAGCTGATTCCCATTCATCTCTACTGCGTGCCAATCTGTTAATGTAAAGAAAAAGTTAACTTGTAGCAAATAAATTCTCTTTTCCATTTATTTAATGCAAACAAATGTTTTCATTCACAAGCCACAAAATACGGCGCAGCATGAGATGTCACCATTACAGAGGTGATCATCAGTACAAAATCGAATATAGTTTTATGGAACAGTCACAGGGGATTTTGAATGTGTGAACTGCATACCTGCAGTAGTTTTTGAAGCACATGCTCTGTAACATGATAATAATTCCAGGTCTGCGATTAATTAACAAATTTACTTAAAAGTATTTGAGAAGCGCACAGCTGTGACATATGGTAGGTTGGGATGGCTCATCATAAAACCTCTCGCCTGCTGACCTCCTGCGTGACTTCCTCGCATCAGAGGTCCCAGTTCAAATCCTGGTGACGAGCATGGATGTTTGTGTACATGAGAGATACTCTTGTCAAATCAGTCCCCAGACAAGGTAAATTGAGCTACCATAATGAGTTGCTAATAACCTGAGCTGTTGATGAGACTGTAAATAAATCAATATAAAAAACCTTTCACCAATGGCCAAATTCTGAAGGACAAGTGTAAACTCTCTTCCACCATCACAGAAAGTTTTGGCACCATGCAAAAATAAATTATAATTGGCAGTAACCAATCACATGGTACAAATTTCAACCACGGGGAGGAGAAGACATTTTTCTAGCTTGGAGATGAGCAAAAATTTTTCAAGACTATCTAGAATGCTAAATTATCATTGGTAGAGGCTCACCACTCCGAAAATTTGAAGAACAACCTTTGGTTCCCTATGGCTACACCGTACTTCATTTTCAGGTAAGCTACAAACGATCTCTCTTTTCTTTCCATACCAATATCATATATATATATATTGTAACATGATTGGGTTACATTGTTGGTTGCTAGTCATTGCCGACGTCTCTTGGCCGCGCGACAGCATTGTTGAGCTAAGGCGCCGGCTGAGACGGGACAATGAAGAGGCAGTTCCAAGCTGGACTCGACGAAGGACGGAGCGGAGCTCCGAGGCTGAACATAAAAAACTTTAACAAACCACGCCCTGACGACAATTTATTGTTCATGCTCGAGAAATAAAGTAATGAAGTATGAAAAAGTTGATTTGGTGATTTTCTCCTAAAAATTACCTGGCGCCAAAATATAAATAATCGATCAAACGCGAGAAGGGTAGCGGCGTTGCTACAATACATTATCCAGTTTATGCCCTGAGAGAATAATAGTCAATTAGTCTTATGTAAAGAAAATTAAAATTCAAGGAAATACCTTAATTTAAATTGGTAAAAGAAAATTAGGGAACTTGTTTTTCTTTTCATTTACAAAAAAGCAGTAGTTATGTGAATATGGATTGTCCAAAGGGATCTACCAGGAAGGGTATATAATTGATATTGCTTTCACAACCCCGGACCACATTTTTAAACAATAACAATGAAAAATTCTGGTCGTTTTTATCTTGTTTTGCTTTATATTTTTATTATGGGATAGGTGCAGTGTACATATTGGTATGCTTGCTTCAAGTATTATGAAATATTGTATATGTAGTCAATTGCAGACAAATAAATTCATCAAGTTAACTGTACAATATCTGGCTCTTTTGATTGAAGCAGATATCACATTTTGTTTATAGAAAGCATTATACGTGTACAAACAACTAACAGCACAAATTTTTTTAAAAAAAGTTGATCACAGCAACTAAATATTTTCATAACAAATGTGATTTTATTTGTCAATTTTCAGTTTTTCAATGTTTGTCTCTGACAACACATCTTATGTCACATAACAAATATCAAACACTGTACATACAGATTGCCTCAGATTCCAAGTAGCTTTAAAATCCAAACACAAGCCTAGTTATCATTACAAAAGGACTCACAAATTGGAGTTTTATGCTTAGTTATAGAATATTACACGTTTACTTACTGGCTTAATTTCTACTATTGTGCAGAAGAGATTTCCTTGGGATTGAATGAACTGTATATAGATATAATCAAGGAAGTAAATCTCAACAAAGAAGATTATTAATAACAAAAATTGAAGCTAAATTTCTTTTAAGTTGCATATAAAAAGATCTCACCTTACAGCAGACATGTGGCAGTCGATATGTACAATGTTAAAATGGGTCACAGTAGTGTAGCCCAATGTTTTTCTGTGTTTGACTTCAAATTCTTCAACATTACAGCGTTTGCTGAATGTGTATATGCCCAGGACCTTGTTAGGTTGAAATTTGTAACCTTCACGACAAATGACACATATCAAACCAGTTTCTTCACCTAAATCTTCCATCATATGAGGGCTTTTTGCAGTAACCTGAAATGAAAAGATTTAAGATAATGAAATAAAGTAAAACAAAAGCTATAAATAGATACACCCAAGGTAAATAGAACATGGTTAGTTGAGCAGTGAATTTTCATTCAAATAAATTGTGATGGTTAATGGCATTTTGTTATTTATGAACAAATGAGGAAGCCAGGACCCAGGTGAAATTCAGTGACATGTCCTAAATATGTAAAGTTTGAAAGTCAAATATCCCTGAAACCGCCTCTCCTCCAACACAAACAAATTCACACACTTGAATCATAATTTTGGTATTGATATATCTAAAACAGAATGTGATTACAATTAAAGTGTACAAAACAGACAGTTGAAAGTATCTAATTTCTGTATTACAGCATGGTGCTTAAGTATCACATGATGTGGAATAAACTTCAAGAGTAACTAAATTGCTATGATGTATAATAACAGTGAATACCGTAATAGAAACTAAGCATGACTTGTTGATAAGCATATAAATATGCAGTCATTTTTTGTAAATTGGTACGATTTGTTGAAATTGAGCTGAATTAAACAATTGATAACGGTCAAATAAAGCTGCTCAGAAGTATGGTAATATGCATACCTGGCCCTTTTCATTACTACACATGCCCAGTGCACCTAATTGTTTCTCTCTCATAGCCATTGCTAACTTCTTCTTTTCTGCTCGTGTGTGCTCACGCACTTCCTCTATATGAGTTGCAACTTGGGGATGTTGACGGAGGGCTTCCAGCAGGTTTTCTGCTAATGAACCAACATGCTCATCTGATGACATCTGCTCTAATTGATGAATTATGGGCACACACTTGGTTGAAACAGCAACCTGAAAAAAATGAATGTGCTTTAAATAACTATAAAAGGTTGAAACAAATCATATTTATGCTTCCAATGGTTTGATTTATGTTAACTGAAGTTTTGAAATTTCTTATTGCTAACCTGCTGAATTTATAACAACAAAATTTCTGTTTTACTTCATCTGCCAAAATTTTTCATACTATTTTGACAACCATTTCATATGTATTTTAATAATAGTTACTAAAAAATTAACCTGTGTAGGAGGATGATTAGCTGCTAGACCTGTGAGGAAACGAAGAATGTATTTTAATGCAGGTTTGGAAATGAAATCTTTCCATTTCTCACAGTCACTACGTACTAAAATTGGTTTATCACATGGAGCATGCATCTGGAAACATAAAAAGAAAGATAAGATAAATTTTTAACATATCTTATAATTTGCTATTGTTTGAAAGGTCCTTTATATTCTGCATTATATGTCAAAGGCATATAAACTCTGGGAATTAAATTTCATTACCATTATGTAATCCAAAGCTCGTTTCACTATTCCAAGATTTATGATATGATCCTTTAAAGTGTTTCCAATTGGGTTTCGCTCAATTCCTGTAGTCAATATGCAGAATAACTCTAACTGAAATGTTAATAAACTTTGTCATTTATATTAACAAATAATAATGGCAAACAGAAATTAAAAAAACAACATACCTTTTGTTCATCTTCAGATGTGTGGCCAACATCAAATTTGTTGAAGTCTGTGACATATTTGAAATGATTACACAAAAGAGCCATTCTTTCCTCATTACAGTATGTGAGAGCAGCCAAAACATGTGTAAGGTGTAGCAACAAAGATGAATTACACACCACTATTGGTGATGAAGTAAAGGGCAGCAGGATATTTATATGCAATGTACCTCCAAATGATGCAGAAAATTTTATGAAATCATCTATAGATTGAGATGCGGCTTTTAACAATATAGCTTCCATAATCTGTCAATCACAAAACAAATTATCGGTCAGAATCGGTCAGAATCACTCTTGTAGTTAGACAAGTAAGTTCACAAAATAAATATACTTATATAAATATTTATTTTAATAGTTAATAAAAAAAAACAATGATAAAAAGAATGAAAATCACCAACACAAACTTTCAGTTGAAAGTTGCCCTGTAAAATAAATACTAACTTGTAACAATTGTTCAGCAATGTTCTTTTCACAACCATTCCTTAATGTCAAATGTAAAACTCTTAGCAAAACACAGATTGTTCCAAGGTCAGGATTGGTGAGGAGCTCTTGATTTCTTTTCACCTTCAAACATAGTTTGAATAATTTCAACAAGACTTGAAGCAGAGGCTTTGACTTTGTAGTTTCCTTTATTGCTGCAAATCGGTCTAGCATGATCTACAAAGAAAAAATATAGAAATTTATGTTCCGCCACAATGTAAAATTAACAATATAAGAAGTTAAAATATAATTTTTAAGTTTTGCCTTCTTAAAGAATCTGATTCTAGTGTGGATATTAAAATAATTTGTTCACAATTATATGGAAATTACCATGCCCATTAGTAAAAATTCCATGTAAATTATTTTAATTACAAAAACTTGTTTGCACATACACAGACATTTGTCTCTTTGATTATATGTTTAAAACTATATATTCAGAAGGCAAAGAAAACTCGTGAATTAGAAAATAGAATTGAAAATACTCTGTAGTTATACATTATCATTGAGAGCTACAAATTTTAAGAGAAAGAAGATTTTCATGTTCAAAATCCATACTTGATACCTTACCTGAAGCCCACCACAATCAGCCATAACATTAGCCATTTTGTATACTTCTTCATCATTTGTTTCTTGTTCATTCTTAGCAACTAACGTCTCCACAAACTCTTCTGTAGCATCACCCAGCAATCCCCTCATACGATAAACCACACGCATTGCATCTCCTTCACCACCTTCTGCTACCCAAATCTTCTTGTACACCTTACATATCCAAAAAAATAGTTATAAAGTAATGACACCAAACATAATACATCAAAACAAGTTTGAATAAATTACTTGACATAATGAGCAACTAATAAAAATTACATGTATATAACATTAAAAAATCAAGCTGTATTATGGTAATTTTGTAAGTTAAAAAACTAATCAAATAAGCACGAATACACGAACATATATAAATGAAGATAGGGTCACTATATTACAAAGAGATAAATCATTTAAGTCAAAATTGTTTCTTACTTCTCTCACTGGCAAATCCAAGCTAATTATTTTATTATTTACAAGCAATTCCATTCCATTATCATCCTCCAACAGTGCCACAAGCTCACAATCTTGGCATATTTTATTTTTAACATCTCTCATGAGCGGCCCAAGACCCTGCTCTGAGCTTACATATGGATTACCAACCATTCGTCCCTAAAAATAAGTAAATGTTCTTATACACTGTAATCAAGAAACATAATATTACAATAATGAATTAAATTTTACCTGAAGAAAATCTTCTTGTTGAGGGTCTTTTTCAAGTGTCAAAAAAAATTCTCCAGTGTCATTATCTTCTGGATATATAATTGAACATATTCGTTCAAATATAAATACTGGAGTTCGCATATCACTGGGACTATACCTTTTGACAGCCTCAATACAAATGGTCATAAAAGCTCTCGTTTCTTCCTCGGTGCCTAAAATAATGATGACAGAAGATTATTGAATACAAAATGTCATAATTTAAAATTTAAAATGAAAAATTAAAGTGACCTGTAGTTATTTCCTCCAAAATTTCCAGAAGCTTGTCTTGAGTTTCATCAATTAATCTTGTGCGTTGGATCACAAGGCGTCGAATAGAAACATAGCCATTCAGCACAGCACCTACAAGCCTTCCTTTATACTGCTGCTTTATGCAATCTTGTTCAAGGAATGAGGACAGGAGTTCAGTGAGCATTTTAAGAGCATACCCTGAAAAAACTTTTAACTTTAAATCTGTCAGAGGTAAAACACTACACACATGTAAAATACTACACATGTAAAATACTACACATGTAAAATACTACACATGTAAAATACTACACATGTAAAATACTACACATGTAAAATACTACACATATATAAAATTTATATGTACAGCGCTTACACAGTTAACGCTCAGATTGAAACAAAGCAAACTTTATATATTTCACCACAAAAAGCTTTAAATGATACCATCAGTACCTTTAAAATACTATTTCAAATTTTTAGAGAAATTGATATGTACTTCTTATATATAAAATATGTTCTTAAATTATCTTCAAACAAATTTAAATAATCACTTATTCACAATATATTCATTTACCTTGTGACAAATTAGAAGTTAAAGTAGTTGCTTCAAGTCTGTGTAATTCTTCTATTTCTTGTGTTATGAGGGAGGCAATGTGCACCAAAATACCACGCAAAGCCAAATATTCTTTCCATGGGGACTGCTGAATAAGTGATTGATAGAGAGACAAATACTCGGCAGCACTCTCCCCAGCACCGCTCAACTCGCACAGGTACCCAGTCAATAGATCCACAACCTGAGACACAAAGTATAATTTAATTTCTAAATTAAAAACATGAAATTCATTCCACCAAATTAGTTACATTGTCAGTGAAATCTTAAACTTTTTTTGACAGTCGAATTATGTCACATTTACTTGAAGAAATTGTGTCAAGATTGATGAAGATGAATTTGTCAGAATTGATGACAAAAGTATTTTCACCAGAATGTGTAATAGTGATATACATTTATTTCAACAGAAGTAAACTGAATCCAAAGATATGGTGAAAAAGGAGACATGTATTTACGTGTATGTCATGCCATTGTGTAAAATGGGCAACGCCATTCTCATCTTGTTATGGGTAAAAATATTTTCGGAAAATATTTTTTTCCAGAAATTAATTTATTGTATAAAACATATTGCGAAAAAAATATAAAACAAGAAGTATTGCAATATGAAATAATCATGCAATTTCTTACTTATTTTCATCATTGTCATTGCTTCTCAAGGAGCGATATCATTGGAAGAAATGATCTCTTTGCTACCATTTGCATGCATCATGTGTCTTTAAAGATTCGGATGATTAATTATTTCTCTTTGTTGAGTTATTTTAGTTTTCTGCTGAACTGACAGCCCATATAAATTTTAAAAACGTATCCATCCTCTGCTAGATTTGTAATTGGTTGATTTCCAATTATTATAACTTCAACTGACACATTACTATGGACACAGCATATCCAATTTGTCACTCACCTGAAATGTACCTCAGTACCCCTTCCTCCAGCTCAGGATATTTCGCAGTTTTACCTTGAATAGCATTGAAATTTTGCAGACAATTTTGCAATTTGGCTTTATTTTCCCTCCAATGTCACTTACAAGCTTTAGAAACATCACATTTCTCACATACAGCATGATTCACTTCTACTTTAGCTTTGGCAATATGTTACAATGTTTCACATGCAATAAAATATAATATTTTCTCATATTGCACTTTTGCTCACAAATAATGTTAACAATACAAGTAACTGTCAAAAACTAACAAATCAACAATTGCTATGGGTCTAATAATCCAGGTACAATGATGGGATTAAATCAGCTCTAGAGTCAAGAAACAAATAAAATGAAACCATTGTGACCATTCTCAGAACATACACTTTCCAAATTCGTCCATTACACCCCCCCCATTTTTTGTTCCAATTTTGGGTGAAAATTGCGCATGGCATATAAGCATAAATACAGCATTTACTGAACATATTCAAAGTCAAGATATTCGATCAATGAAGATCTAACCAGAGATAAAACCATTGTAACTATTAAAAATCTACTGAAATTAAATATAAAACAATAAATTGGAATTGCTCACAGTCATACACTAGATTCTATACAATAAACCACTCGTGTTTCTTTTATAATAGCTACTCTCCAATTTTTCTAAAACTTAAAAATTTATTCCATTTAATTAAATTAAATATAAAGTCGAAGCATTCACAAAACAATAAATAAACACTTTCTTGTTAAAATGGTTTATTAATGAGGACACCCAAAGTTGGTCTGGGTTGGTACTCACTGTTCTCTTCCGGATGCTAACTTGACACAAACTCTCCAACATATTACAAGCCACCTGACGTGCCAATCTACTGCAAGGATTGAACAAAACATTTTTGAGCCAAGCTGCTTCTGACAAGTGCAATGGTTCTGGTCTCTTTAGAACTCTCTGACACCACCGTTCTCCATACTTTTCTGTTAGATACAGTTCACGCCACTCTTGCTGAAATTATATTTATTGAGCAGTTACAAAAAAGAATAAAAAGTATATTAATAAGTGTATAAAACTGAAAATATTTTAGAAGGGGTTTTAACACTATTACATTTATCCCTCAAGAAAGTGTATGTATGTATGCCAGGCTATTTGTGCCTGACCGGGAAGCAGTTCAGATCTTGTTTCCTGATCAAGAGGGTTCTGGACCTCGAAAATTTGAACTGTCTCAATTCCTGCCCAAATTTGTTATTTGATTTGACCTTGTGACAATTTCCTTAGGTGCTTTATTATTTTATTTATTTATATACACACATATATCAAGGATTCGTAATAAGTGATAAAGTAACATTGGACAATGAGGAAAGATAGAAATTTGGAACGAAGTTGGAATATACTCTAAAGAAAGTATATGCTCAGGCGAAAGAAAGACCAAAAATATTCGGCAAGGCCGGGAATCGAACCCAGGTACATTTACCACCTTTCTCCATATTTCTATCTTTCCTCACTATTGAATGTGACTGTCAGCTAATATAAATCATTAACATTGTAATTATTTCTCAATGTATACTCCAAACAAACTCTTTTCTCCTCCTACTCAGGTCCTTGCAAATTTGAAAAAACACTCTCTCTTTTCTGACATTATCATTTATTTTCACAATGTTCTGTCATTACTTACCTTGTTCATAGTTCTAGAAGTAGGATCTGGAAGTTTAGAAGGCATTCCACTATACCACACATTGAATGAGTATTTTGCATCTCCTTGCAAATATTTTAGTAGTACCATACTAATTCCTTCCCTGGGGCTAATGTTCGCCAAAGCATCTAATGATTTATCCTACAAGCAGAATTATTTGTAAATAAATAGAGACAAAGCATATATTAAATTAAATACTTAATTTCATTATGGTAATTTTCATTTAGACTACATATGATTAAGTTAAAGCATACAAAATGTTTAAATAGTTACTTCAGCAGCGAGGAATTCATCAAACAGAAAACCTAATGACAATTTATAAAAGTATGGTTGGATACATTACACAATATACATGGGGCACACAAAATAAAATTTGTTATAATATTAATTAACTGAAAATGAAATCACTCCCTCTTAAGTAAAACTTTGTTTTGTGAGAAAGTAGTCTAGAAATATATAACATTTATTTGTATAAGCTAACAGCAGTTTTGTGCTATTAATCTTGCACCTCTTCTCTAACTACAAATGATATATGACAAGCTCACGTAATGCAAAATGGCTCATTTTCAAAAACATTTTGATTAATTTAAAATTAAGTGACCATTTTGGACTACATACTTTATTCTTTTTTGATAAAGGTTGATCTGGTTTGATAAGACTTTGGAGCATCTTGAGGCATGGTAAAATAATTGACTGCATCACGACTGGAGAATGAGAATCATCACAGGCCATCATGAAGAGATGCATTACACATCTAAGTACAACAAAAAATCAATTAAGAACTGTCTAATTTTTGCAGAGAAATGTAGCCAATTCATGCTAATATATTGTTAGTACCTCAATTTTTGTTCCCAGCAAGCATCATCTTTCATGACAAGAGTGGACAAGAGACTCATTTCATGCCGAACAGCAAAAGTCAATTCTGCACTAGTCTTATGTCCTCGTAAGGCCAAACCTATGCGCTCCATAAGCAATTGACGCAAATCTTCTGTAGCACAGTTGTTGTCCCTCGTCAACAAACAAAGAAGTTGTCGTACTTCTTCTTGTACCTAAACAATATAAATTATTTTAAATTAAATAGCAACTGCCCCAATTTCTAGGCATTTCAAATAATTACCTCAAAAATAGTTCTGGTACAAGAAAAATATTTCACATACTACACACTATAAGGAATGACTTATACATGATTACCATACTTACATGTGTATACCACAATGTTTTTTTAACCCAAAATTGAAATGAAAAATGACTAAATCATGTATGTCATGGATGTTTCTTACCCATAATTCGAACAAAAATAATTGGGTGCTCATAATACAAGACTTTGGAAAGAGCTTGTTCCGGTAATACCTACAATTGCTTGTTTTTCCTGGTTTGCTGTTGCCAGGGGATTAACCAGTCATTATTAAATCCATACTACATTGCTTTGTTAGTCATGGGCAGTTACTTGTGTCATTAACATCGTGAGTGAGCACAGTGTGTGACTCAAGGTAAAATATTTTCCTGCAGGTTAAAAATGGAAACTTATTGAAGCAGAAGCAGAAGAGAATCTTAGTGTGTAGGAAATATGTTTCTGAATCTTGTGTACAATATTGTAAGAAAATAAAGAAAAATTGCAAATTTGTTCACAGAACCGCAAGGCTTTCGAGGTAAAACTACATATATATATAAGTATAGGTTAAGAAATTACGTGATTATTTCAATTTGCAAAACTTTTCGTTTTATTAAGTTTTGAAATAATTTTTTTTGGAAGATTGAGAATTGTATACAAAGATAATGACTTAGTTACACAATCTAAATGAAGGATTCTACTGCAGCCAAGTTACTAAACAACAAAGCTATTAATAAGTACCTGTGATGTCCCACGTTTCAAATTATTATCAAGAAGTTCTGCAATCAATCCTTGGGAGATCAGAATTTGTCTCGAATCATCATGAGAAGCTAATGCACGAAGTAATGTGAGGCACAACTCAGTTGCAGAAGAAGCACAACCATAACAGTTGCTGATAAATGGACTCTGATGCAATTTAACAGAAATTTCCATTTCAAGTTGTGCCTCAGCTGAAGATTCGCCATACACTTGTTCACACTGGTCATACATCACAAGTTCCCGCCGGCAAGCAAGAACTCTCTGAAAATTTATTTAAAAATTGTGAAATTTCACCAGTAACATTTCACCCAGAAAATTATAAATGGTTGCTAAAAAACCTTTAAAAAACTTGAATACTTCAGATTTGATTCTTAAAGATACTTGTAGAATAACAGATGTACACTCAATATGATTAAAAAAATCCTTTATATAAGTCACGGAAAACACTAATAGTTATTTTCTGGAGCTTTCAACCTTTCATTTATCATAATCATCAAACATAACTTAAAATTTTTAAATTTAATTTTACATGATTGAAAGTTAGTAAAGTTCTGAAACGTGTGTGTTCCAAAATACTCAGTGCATCGTGAAAATCACTGTATTGCCTTTCTTATTAAATTTTTTAAAAAGTGTTTTGATCGCCTGACCAATAAATTGGCAGTGCTGAGGCAAAAAAGAGACATAAGCTATCGTTGAGTGACAAGATTCATAAAACTCGGACAGGTCTTCATCTTTTTAGTCCTAAAAGTTCATTTACATATTATTATTCTTTCATAAAAATGACAAAGAGAAAATTTAAATATTATCGATATTTCCTACCACATATAATATTTCAGTTAAAATGACAATTCCAGTCAGTGCATTTTCCAGTGGACAAGACCTATCATATTAAGTTCAGTATTTAAATCATGCTATATAACATTCGTCACGAACAGAATTGAAAAATTCAACACAAAATACATTTTAATAACTAAAGCATATGTCATTGAGAACTATGGGAAACATCCTAAAAATTAGATTACAACTGTTATAACATTACTTTAATACCTTTAATTCTTTGTATATAATCAATAACAGAAAAACAAACAAAAATTTTGTTATGAAATTAGTTATTTTAAATTAAAGATATGATTGAAGATTATTACTATTCTCTGGATTGAGTAAAATCTATTAAGTAATACCTATATTGTAACGTACCTTCACTATTGGGAGTATTTCTTTATTTATCTACTAATTTTTAATTATTGTGGATGATAATTGAACAAAAATAAACACTAGATTTAACTATACACTACAATTAAACTAAAAAACAAAAAAAATACAAACACTTAATTCTAACAATATAAAAAGAAACATGAAACTTAACCTCAGGGACTTTAGGGCCTTCTCATGGAGTAGTACATATATTACAGATTATCAGACGATCTCCTAGGTGAGAATTGGCAGCTTCGAGGCAAATTGAACATGGTTTACAATTTAGCAATACTGTAATCTGTTGTACTGCCCTGCGATGTCCCACACCTTCTCCTCTGCTTACGTGTTTCAATGTTGGACCCAATTTTTACTGGAAGTCTCCCTTTCCTGTTTAGTCTCTCGCTCCAAACCATCAATTTCAGGCACCACCAACAAGCCAGTAACTTTCCACGGCAAAAACTATTTAATGCTAAACTGTAGATATCAGAAGCAAGTCTACAATCAATGCAATATTCCTCTCTCACACTCCACTGTATCCAACCGTCTCCAATCATCCTCTGTTGTCCCTTAGTGGTGGGGTTCACCCCACTTATGACCGCAATATGGATAATCCAAATCAGGCGGCAAACTGTCTGGGTTTTAAGACCCTTATCACTCAACAATGGCTTATGTCTCTTTGCCTTGACTTCGCCAAATTCCCGGTCAGGCGATCAAAACACTTTTTTATACTTAATAATTACATCTATTCACATACATGAAATAATAATATTTAATGTTGCTGTGTTTTATCACAAAAATATATAACACAATCTTCCAGTTACTACCCACTTCACAGCTGACTCACCTGTATGATTTTACTAAGTTCTTCAAAGGAATTTTTACATTCACCACAATAGCGCTGTGCAAGAAGTTGAATGGCCCTGTTCACTTGTGTAGTTCCCACATTGCCAACTTGAACATTGTCTTCAACAGTGCGGTCCAAACGGTGCTCACATATCTTCAACAACAGTAACTGAAAATGAAATAAATCCAAATTTTATTCTTGACTCAAAATTATGTTAGTGGGGGTAATAAAAGCTTTCAGATAACATTATAATACACACACGAGTAAGGATATGATATTGTCAAAATAATTGATCAATCATATATATATATATATATATATATATATATATATATATATATATATATATAAAATTGCAATATTGGTATGGAAAGGAAAGAGAGAAATTGAAGTGTGGTGTCAACATATGGCGAGAGAGAGAGAGAGAGTTGATAATGTTGGTGAAGGTTAGGATTGGTTTGAAAACTAGTGGAGTTATTAAATACTCTTTCATTGCCACAAGCTATTCTCTCTTTCCTTTCCATACCAATATAACAATTATTTTTGACAATGTCATATAAGGATATGTTTCATAACTCACCTCCAAAGTAGGTTTGTTTGTCGATATTGTTTTATAAACTCTGTCAGCCTTTTCCAACAAAGAATTGATTATTGATATGGTCTTCTTTCTATCTTCATCATTTTCTATCTTGTCGACTGCACAACATGAACGAGCAGTTAAAGAATAATCAAACTTGGCATATTTGCAGAAACCACAAGCATGGCAGAGGAAAGGATCTTTCTCATCATAATTTATGGCTCTGTAAAAGGAAAGATGTTCTTTTATTTTATATAATGTTCAGTATAGCTTCCACATAAAATAATATGTAATGATATATTAAACTAAACAAAATTCAAAATTAGAACAAAAACCTGATAGGTAACATACAATGACGTAAAACAAGCATATAAACATGTTACACAACACAAGCAGCAACAGCATATGAATGGTGTGTTAATATAAATAATGATTCACACTAATTCCATTTCTGTGTTAAGTATATAAGTTTACAGTTATTATGTTATTCTCCATGGAATATCCATGCAAGTAGTAATGAGAATAAAATTTTGAGCAAATTTTGCATTACGTAAGTTACATTTAAATTATTTAAGAAAAGAGATATACCTGCACTTATGGCACTGGAAAACATTTTCGCCACAATTTGTACACACTCCAGGATTAGCTGGGACAGAGGCTGAACATCTTGGGCACTGGAGTGTTTCTGAAGAAGCTTGAATGTTTTCATAGAAGTCAGCATATTCTATCATCAAATTGCATGCAACAATTGGAAGAGGAAAATCTATTTTTGTTTCCGTTTGCCCAGATGTCAATGTAACTTTCTTCGCTTTGTTCCACATAGCTATTAATAATAATATTTATTAGCACAAATCCTTTTATCATCTTATGTCTAAGTATGCTACCATGGAATAAGAATGAACTTGCTAGTGAAATAAAAAGTACAATTGTATATTGAGCTATTTTACCGAGTCTGGAATCCTTAGCACACATATAAATGACTAGGTCACAAGTTAAAAAGTATATTAACTTACCAGGCTTGTTTTTCAATTCCACAACAGCCTGCACTGTACGATTGTTGTAATAAATATTGAGAGTTCTAACCATTTTTGTTCTCTTCAATTCACTAATCCGTAAAGTAATTCTACTAATAGTATGGCTTCCTATTAACTTAACAATTTGTGTGTGAGTAGTAAATTTGGAGTCAATCTGAAAAATTAAAATGAAGTTTATATTATGAGTGTAAAAATATGTATTTTTTTAAAACATTATAACAGAAGAAATTACCTTAATTGTTGACAATTTAACAGATGTAAATGGAACTTCAGGGTTGTTACAAACCAGACATGGTTCACTTTCTAGGTAAAATCCATCCAATTCCACATATTGTGCTACATGAGTATACAAGTTTGAATTTGGATGGCATGCTAGAAGTTTGTTTTGAGTCTGAAGTAAATTCACCGCTTCTTCTACATAATTTGGTAACTGAAAACACAAACAATTAATTCACTAAATCATATAATTAAATGTTTGTTCAGATAATCATTATTGCAAAACTCATTATTGAAACAACACACACAAAAGGGCCAATAGTGTAACCAAATCTTTCAAAAATATTATTTGCACACACTACTGTCACTACTAAATATTAAAATGCATACATAGATTACAAAATTATCCTACTTCTCTGTGAGTATCTTCTACATTTAATGAGAAATATCCTAACAGGTCAACATATTGAGCTGCTTTTCTTCCGAATGCAGGTAATTGTGGCCATAGGCTCCACATGATTTCCAATAAAGATTCATATTCACCGTTTAAGGAATATCTAAAAAAAATATTGAAAATTTTAATATAATAAAGAAATTTAGAATATTAATAACACATTCATAAATAACTAATAAAACTCTTCAACTATCATATTAAAATCAATAATTTCTGTGTGTCATTGTGAAACTGAACACCTGATCTAGAAAAAAAAAGACTGAACTGAAAGAAGTTCAAACAAATAATATCATAGAACCAAGTTACAGTTACATATTTTTGTATAATTGGTAATAAAATATTCACAATTATATTGAACAGTGATCTTTATTAACACTCATGTAACAAAATATTGATTCACAATAATGAGTCACTAAGTGGTACTGAATTAAAATAAATAAAACCATCTGCCATATTAGACCAGATATTGTGACCTTATGAACAAAAGTAACTGTATCACATAAACATTAAGAAACTTTATGCCAAAACTAAAATATTGTATTAATAATGAAAGGTAACAAATTTCCTGGTAACTAAAATAAAATGTTTTATGTTCTTGTTCTATTATGGAAGCTTATATGATAATGGTGTTGAAATATTTGGTGAAGAAATTATTGAGTGTTGCATTGTTTAGGTAAGCCAGTGATTTTCTATCTCTCTTTCCTGTCCACAACCATTATATTGACCATGTGGCATAATCCTTAGTTGTTTATATATGTATGTATGCATATTTTCTGTTTAATTTATTGTTTGAAAATTGTTTAAGGTATCTAAAATTAGTAATATTGGAAAGAATTGGGAAGATGTACATTTAAACAGCATTCAAATATCTAATATTAAACAATATGAATGAGCAAAGTCTTACTTAAAAATTCCAAGCAGTAGGGCATGAGTTTGCCACCGCACAGCTGTCGCATTAGTATCTAAGAGAAATGTTTTTATAAACCCTGTGAGAAAGTCTTTTGAAACTCCAGTGAAAATTGAGTTAACAAAACCACCACAGAAAGATTCCTGAAAACCAGATTCTGGGACTGATACATCATGCTTCTCTTTCTCAACCACAGCAGTTGATGTTGAAGGTTGTGTTGAAGATTGTGATATAGGCTGCTTGACTATATTGTTGGCACTTGCATTTTGCAATATTTCCTGAAACAATATACCCCACAAAACAAATTAAATAAACATCAAAGTTTTTAAATAAATTTTGTTCTTGCACAGATTGCAATATATTAAAATATAAATTATACAGAAGCACTCTATGACAAAATAATATAGAAGTTAATAAGTTTTAATAAAATAGTTTTATTTACATCCATGTAATAAGTCTTCAGTTTCAGATATTGTTTATCAAAATATATTTATAATTAACAGAAGGTTTCAGCACACATTTGCCACATTCGTCAGTGGTGCAGATGTGCCTGGCTACTTACCAAGTTACCTTGCATATCTCATTCAAGCCGTTCAACGTTACTGCACTTTTCATTTGTGGTCATGTGACATACTGTGTACAAATTTTACATTTTCAAAATATATGCTATTTTCATTTATTTGCTACGAAGTGACAGAGCTGTATTAGTTTTTGATCAAACCTTTCAAATACTTTTTGATTGTCTAAAATATATATTCTCTCACCTCCAACCAATAAGATGACATCATTTTCTTTATATTGTAGATTTTATCCTACCTGTCAGGAGCTCTTTAATTTTATCCTTTGGTTTGTATTAAAATGTTTAATTGCTAATAATATTTTCCTTCAAATGTTTATATTTTATGTGCTACATATAGTACGTAAGTAATAGGTCAAAAATATTAAAATTTTTGATATCATCAAAGTGTATTTTTCCTTTTCATTTACATGATTGGAATAATAAATTTTTGGGTTTGATTTTGATATTTCCTATACTACTAATATACTCGTATTCCTACAGTTATTATCTTTCCAAAATGATATATGTTTCAATCCAAAGTTCACAGAAAAATTATATTTGACGTCTACTGAATAGTAATAAGGAATACATATTTAAGCATACAAATATAGTAAATGTAGCAAGACTAAAACAACTGACCTGTATATCACAGAAAATTAAAACTACCATTAATATGAATAACATCCCAAAATAATAGTGAATTCAACAGAGATAATGAACTTGCACACACAAAAAGGGTAATAATATATTTGTCTCATGTAACCTTACTGATAAATATCCCTAATTGCTTGAACCTTCTAATACATTCTATATAAATTATAATAACACCAATCAAAACTTAAAGCAACTCACAACAACTGTTAAAAATGTTTTAGTTTTTGTGAAAGCCAAGGATGGACATAAAAAACACAATAATCAAATAAAGAAATTTTTACTTCTATTAATATGAATAAAAATGTGGAACCATTAGTAAAAATCAACTATCCCAGTTATAAAACAGGATTTGATAGAAACAAAAGTGTTCTTCAATAGCAATGAATTGGTCTTCTTAAATGCAAACAAAATAAAGGAAATTCATGGTTCTCATAGAGACAGTTATTTTGATAAAATCTATAATCTAATATTGGATTAGAATGTTTATAAAACATGAGGTATGACTCAGGACTATTCTTGCACAAAAGGTTCATGAATTTTTAAGTAGACTTATTAAACATTGATTTGTAGATACAAAACCAATATTATTATAATAACCCAAAAATTATTAATTAATTAATAAATTAGTAATTAAGATACACAAAGAAAACAAATCACATAGACCAAATTTGGATGGTACTGAAGGTCGTACATAAATTTGTTGAAATCTATCAACAAATCTTTGGGTTATGTCCATAATGATGGCTGCTATAACATAAAATACAAAGGAATTAAAAGAAAAGTTTAAGAATATTAATGGACGTGGACAATAAGTATATTATGTCTATCCTGGATGTTACTTCACCTTTTTCTAATACCATGCAAAAAAATTCTAATGGAACTAATTCATAATAATTAGGATAAATTAGAAATTATACTACAGTAAAAAGTAAATAACTATTTTCAGAATGCTTAAAAGTATATTTAAGTGAAAGATGTTTAAGTTTTGTTACAGGTGTAAATTTTATGAACAGGTTTACTGCTTACCAATTGGGAGGGAGGGAAGAGTGTATTCCAGTGAATTTATCAGTTATTGTACTTAATTATATAATAAACAAATCTATTCACAAATTGTTCTTATTACAAAATACACAGAGGACCTTATTATTATCATCAGTATGGACAAGTTTAACATTTAAACAATCATAAACTCCTAACACACTAAGTTCAATTTTAAGCTGGAAGTATAACAAAACAACTATGTAAGCTATCTAGATATAATCATTAAAAAGAGGAAAACAATAACGGTTTACACAATATATAAACAATAATATTGCCAATACTTATTAAATTACTGCTCCCAGCACATGTAAAACCACAAAATAAATAATAATAATAAAAATTAATAAAGAATGTAGTCTTTCTCAGTGTAGGGTATGAATAAAGTCTTCTAACTGAGTAAACAATTGTATTCACTACATTTCGATGACAATCACTGTTATTGTCTTCAGCAAAGTATTGACAAAAGGGCTTTAATAAGTCTGCTATAAAAAATGTTTACGATTTTGGAGAATAATAAATTTAATCTGTAAACTTTGGATTAAACCATATACAATCATTATGAAATAAAATGTTAAGATCTGTAAGAATAGGAGTCTATTTGCATTAAAGGAAATACTTACAACAAAACAAATAATTAACTATTAATACAGTTGTATATGGAAAATGTGCGCTGAAAGTTTCTGTTAATTATAAAATTATTGATATAACTACCTCATTCCCTCATGTAGAATATCAAACCAAATTGGTGTTTCATCAACGTTGCCCATAAGCCACGTCAATTTAATTCCTTTTCCAATCTGTGATGCTATACCACTGGATTCTTTCCCAACTCTACAGCAAGTTTTAGGCCTATTGATGTACATTGTATAGATAAGTCTATCTGCTACATAAAACAACTTATCCAACTACTGATAGTCTAAAACTTGTGTGTATTAAGAATTCCAGCCACATTTTTTGTTTTATTTCTTATGATATCACTATTCAAATGCTACCCATTTTTTCACTTATCATATATTAATTCCAAACATTTTTCAGTGCCAGGATGTAATCATTTGTCATGTCGGGCTTTAGTTTCAAATAATGCCTTCTTCTGCTTTCACAAGTAACCAATGCTCTCCGCTACATTGAACTCTCTTCCTGCCTGTTACCCCTTCTACACCATTAAGTATAACTTTATGATTGAAAGTAGCGCCCTAAGATGTTTTCTATATTTGCCCAACATTTTGTTACTACACAATTCTAATACCATGGCCAAACATGGTTATGTATGAACTAAATAAAGTATAAATATGCAACAATGCATTAACACACAAGGAATGATAAATTTGGATGAATTAAAGAGTGAGCTATGGACTAAATTTGTACTCGTACTCAAATTTAATATCATAATTTAGACTGTTAACAATTTATATGTATTTTCAAATTAATGTTTTAGAATATAATACATTATGCTAAATAAGTAAACAAACAATGCACACTACAATAACTTACTTTATCACAAACCAAGCACTGGAGCAGTTGCAAGAAAGTTGGAGCAACTCCTTCATCAAGTAGGAGACAAGCTTTAACTAGGAAGGGAACCATCTGCTTATCCCAAGTACAGAATGTCTGCCAGTGTCCAACTCTTGATGTAGCAATTTCAACACAAGCTTTCAGATGTTCCATTAACTCAACTAATCTATCATATGGTAAAGATTTGTGAATATTTGCACCACGTGGACTAAGCCTATAGGTATGATAACATCGTTGAATCCGCTATAACAAACCATTATAATTAATTTTAAATATAAAATGTACATATATATTAAATACCTTAATTCAAATACAATTACATTAACTTACACTAATGTGAACATTGAGTGAATGTATATCACGCAATTGTCGATATTCATCTTTGCTGCTGCAGATTGAAAGTAACAACTTTCTAACTTGGCGTCTGACAAATGGAGTTTGCTGAATCATCATATATTCACAAAGAAAGTGCCGCCAACCCTAAAATAATTTATCAAATAAATATATATGATTTTATAGTTTGTATTTACCTTAACTGTTCACTTTGTATTTG
This sequence comes from Zhengitettix transpicula, assembly GCA_037074705.1. NCBI lineage: Eukaryota > Metazoa > Arthropoda > Insecta > Orthoptera > Tetrigidae > Zhengitettix > Zhengitettix transpicula. The sequence goes on from CM073595.1 coordinate 8,790,782, forward strand.
TCTGTATGTAAAGAAATTGACCTAAATTTGAATCAAGTATACAAGTGTATTCTTTTCATATCATAACAGTTGGCACCACACAAATTTACTATAGAATTCTAAGTAAAAACAGTAGTTATTAAAATATTATATACTATTTTATCAAGTGGATAAACAAACTTGACTTGGGTTGCCAACATATTGTATGAAGAAAAATGGACAAAACAGGACTCTCACTATCAATAGATACTGCCGATTAAAAATCCTGCATGAAAAATAAGTCACTGCACTTGTGAATAGTAAAGTCAGCATACCATATCTGCAGTGAAGGATGGATGAGTGTGACCCTGAACATTCTTATGAACTTGATATGGGAGTCTCACAACCATCTCGGTGAGCAATTGAGGGTATGCTTCAAAAACATCTGCAGCATGGCTTTTCACATACAGTCTAAGGAAAAATGGAGACATGTCAGGGGGTGGATTTGTTGGGTGAGCCTTCAAAAGTGAGCCACTTGATACTGCACCACCTTCTTCTGGAGATGAGCTAGAAAATATGAGAATATTAAAATAAAATTATTTAATAATTCCTTAAAATTTAAATAAATAATACATACCTTTTCCAATACATCAGTAAGGCTTTTAGTAATGTTAAGCAATAATTTATTAAATCATATTCTTGTAACGCTGCAGCTGTAGTGCTTGAAATGAATGCCATATTTTCTGAACTTGCTTTGGTACTGGATTTAGTACGAAATAACATAACACCTGTGTAACAAAAATATCTAAGTTACTTCAGTGTTTCAAATGGAAAATATCCAGAGTTTCAAATGAGATAGTACAAACTTAAAAGTCGCATAAAAACAAGATGAACTTCTTTCTTCTTAGATCTTTGAGCGATATTGAATGTGTTTATCTGCTTCAGATTCAAATCATTTAACACAGAAGACAGAAGACTCTGCAGACAACACTGACTTCTTTCCTCATTGCAGTACAAATCAGTAGTCAGGAGGAGAATAACCTATAGTAAAATTGAGCAATTGAGAACTTTTATTTTACACAAAAATATGTTTAGCTGAAAGTGGAGTAAATTATCATGCTAGATAGAATATGTAATTAAAATTTTAGAAGCTGTTATTTTCCTTCATTTAGGGGCAGATTCCTGTTGTTAGCTAACTGCACATTAAGTGCTACTATGCACCTTCAGTCAGCTCTCACTTGTTGCAGCAGCTAGATATATTTCCAAACCAAAAATTCATGATTCGAAAGGCAATTTGGGATATATCTTCAGAAGTGTATAGTGATCGTGATGTGAAGAGAAGTTGGGAGGAAATCACAAATATTATGTTAGGAGAATTCTACAATTCTCAACTTATAAAATAATCAAAAAGTAGCCAATTCAGACAAAACAGTGATAATATGAATACCACACAACGTTTCTGGGATCCTTGTCCCTTTCGTCAGCTTTTAAGTTTTGTCAACTGACAAGTGCAGTTGTGTTGCTCTAAGCTCTTCTTCACACCTGACAAGAGGGACAAGGAACCCAGAAACGTTGTGTGGTATTTATATTATCACTCTTTTGTCTGAATTGGCTATCTCTCTTATTCATTATTTCCAATCAGACGTAAATTTTTTAATTTATAAAATAATCTTTAAATAAACCCTTTTGAGGGCTGCTCCAGAATTGTGGATGAATCCATTATCTTCTTTTCCATTAGGAAAGTTATTCTTTGGAGAATATCCGCAATGGCTAGTTTTTCATTGTTTTTTGTCACTAGGGTATAATTTTTGCCTATTAAGTGGTCCTTCCTCCTGACTCATTATTAGACATGTTATTACTACTATTGCTTTGTTAGTTTTTGACAGTTACTTGTATCGTTCAAACATATGTAAGCAAATTGTGTGAATAGAGAATGATAATACAGTTATTGGTATGAATAAAATTATAATTTATTTTGGAAAAGTATTTTGTCCTCACAAGCAAAATGAGAAAATACACAACAGTACAGCATACATATATGGTTATAATTTATATATGGGTATCAATTCTGAGATATTGGCTAGTAAACAGTTAATAGGCTAAGCCTGTTTTATTAGTTCAATCCTTTCTAAGCATTGTAACCACTAATTATTAAAATTATTTTGTTTTCCTGACAGAAATAAATAAAATGAATTCAGTAATTATATATATGAGATAATGCCTGATTTATGAATTGCAACAAATACCTATGTAAGAAAGATTTATTAAAATTTTATTTTACATCTTTACTAATAAAACTCTTTTTATTAAAAGTAAAATTAAATTTTTTTTACCTGCATAAAAGGAATAGCATTGACACCTCCAACTTCTTTGAGCTTTGGTATAGCTTGTACCAAATGCTCAAGCAAAGTAAGACGTATAAGATGTAGTTTTGGGCTACTGGGTTCTTCTTCCACATCAGTGTCAGTGTCATGTTCCTGTTCTGCTTTCTGTTCATTTTCATTGTCTTCAGTATCCTGCATCTAACAATAAAATGATTAAATTGTTTAAAATATATACAATCTTCAGGCTGCATCAATTTAAAAACTATATATTTTATCATTGTTAACCATACAAGTCTTTTTATGTGGGTCTTACTACACCAAATCAGAATGTTACAATAACCATTCAGTTTACAAAAGTATTATTGAAGAACATAGAATTCGAAGAAATATTATGAAAATAAAATTAAAATGATTTATATGCATTAATATTTTGTAACTATTACAAATCAGTTAGCATGGCAATGTAAGTACGTCGACCACATTCACAACAATGAGTACTAACAAAAGTCACATAGCAAAAGACAAAAACTTAATTTCAGAAGGTAAAAAATAAAAGAATGAATTGTAATTGATTTGCATTTAAAATATAACATCTTGCAACTTATAAAATATGTTCAACAGTAATTCATACAATAAGAATAAAACAAACCTGTTCAGCTGGTGAAGTACGTAAAGTACTTCCATCTGTGGCAGCAGTGGAACCTTCATCATCTGAGCCCCCAGCTGAAGCGGTAGTATCTGAGTAGTGACCACCTTCTTGAGAAGTTCCTTGTGCTAAACTTGGGTCCATGCCCTTATTAAAAACCAATAATTAAATATATTACCCATAGCAATAAATAATATTAAAATTACAGACTTAAATGATCACACTTACTTGTAAACTTAATGCTATCGCCAATTCCACAAGAGTTTCATCATCCGTATCTGGTGCAATGTCCATCAGTGCAGGGAAATTTCCTGTGGCATTAAGAAGTGTTTCAACAGAACCATCACTTATAGAGCTTGAACTTGCACTGAAACCTACAACAAAAATGAATAACATAATTAACAACTTCATTTCTCAATTATAACAGTAAAATGAAAATCAACAATTAAGTAACAAATGCATGACTATCAATAAATTATGATAACTAAATTGTAGTTAACAAGAGATAGGCCACAACTTTTAGTTGGAAAAAAATATTCATTGCTCAGTTAATAGTAACAGGTTGCCCGGGATCAGATTTCATAACCTAATTAATTCTTTCCATACTGCTTTGTTAAGTATAAGGCAAAATCCAGTTACACACAATGGCTTGCATACCTAACAATGTGAGTAAGGAATTGTGAAAATTGTAAGTGTATGACATATATACATTGATCATAACTATATTCAAAATTAAAAAAGATTAAAAATTGAAGCTTACTTGGTTCATTTACTGCTGCAGCTGAAGGATCTGATGAATCACCATCAGCTGGTTGTTCTTCAGTGGATTCTTGAGACTGCGGTCCTTGTTCTTGTTCAACTGTGCCTCCTAGAACACAAAGGTTTACATAATAAACTTATTTAATTTATAAAGAAGTACTAATAACCAATTCATTCACTTTACCTAGTGACCTAGAATTAATAGCTTTATTGGATCAAGGACACAGCTAACAGTACTTGATGTGAAGGTATCATCGAAGATTGCAATAGATAAGGCTCATGGTATAACTAACTGAAACTCATATTTGAAAGACTTCCAACACTGCCAACTGTATTAAAAACAATAATAGTTTAATGACGGACAGGATTGTACTCTTCTTTCAACAGAACTCTCCTTCCTACTACAGATTGACAGGTACCCCGGAGTTTGGTATTCCAGTGTCTTTGTTAGTCCCTTTATTGCTGAGAGTAAGCAGCAAAGTGGTTAAACTGCGCATGGATAATTGAGACTCTACTACGTGTATGTATGTATGAATGTATATAATATTAGAAATGATATGACACTGTCAAAAATAATTGTGATATTGGTATGGAAATGAAAGAGAGATAGGTTGTGGCTTACCTGAAAGTGAAGTGTGGTGTAGCCATAGGGAACTGAAAGTTGTTCTTCAAATTTTTGGAGGCTCTCAACCTCCTTCTTCAGGAAGGAGCAAAAATTTGAAAAACAACCTCAGGTTCCCTATGGCAACATTGCACTTCACTTTCAGATAGCCACAATCTCCTTCCTGAAGAATTTGAAGAAATACCTTCAGTTCCATATGGTGACACCGCACTTCACTTTCAGGTAAGCCACAACCTATCTCTGTGTCCTCTCCATACCAACATTGCAATTATTTTTGACAATGTCACATCCTTACTAATATATATATATATATATATATATATACAATATTAGGAGAATCCATTAAGGAACTAATTCACATTCAAACTTGGATAGTGAGGAAGGATAGAAATAAATAGGAGAAATAGAAGGATTGCGCTTTATTTGAATTCATATGCTCGGGCGAAGAATTACGCACATAGAAAAGCATATGTTCAAAGCAGAGAGAAGGATGGAAGAAGAAGGAAAGACTGAAAATAATTGACCCAGGCGGGACTTGAACCCACGTATTCTGCTTAGTACACAGACGCCTTAACCATCTCGGCCACCGGGTCAAGTTCCCGACCAGGCAAACATAGACAGTCTTATTGTGGACAATTAATAGTTTTTAGTGGAGGAATGGATAGAGTAGAGGGAATGAAGTATTAGGAGCTTCCATTAAGGAATAAATACAATATTAGGAGAATCCATTAAGGAACTAATTCACATTCAAACTTGGATAGTGACCTGAGCTCCCTCTTCCGGGCAAGAAAATCTGAACTGTGTGTGCATAACACTTATTTTCCAAATTGTCTTATTACAAATAGAATTAACATATTGGTGCCTATTATGGAGTGAACTTTAAATTTTCTCAAAGTTTTTATAGTAATAATTAGGATCTAAGTGAATCTGGTGCTCTGATGTACTCACTGGGTATAGTGCAATGAGGTTGAGTTGTTACAATACGTGGCACCTGTCCTCTGGGTCGCAGAACTCTCACAAGTGCTTGCTTCGCACTAAAACTAATAGTAGTGTCTTCACAAAGTAGCAATTCCAAGTATAGCTGAGCTGCTATCGGAACAGTGTTTTCAGGATCACAAGTTGTGAAAGCATGAATAATCTCCACTATAGCTTGCACTGTTGTCTCAACATGAGTGAGACCTGAAATGAGATACAACAAATTCCAAAATGATTACATATGTGATAGAGTTTATGACATAGTATTACATTATTTTATCAACTGACAGGATAGTAAGTTACACAAAGTATGGGACCATGATATATATATGAAAGTTTTTCAATAGTAGAAGAAAAGTTTAAAATAAAATGTTTTAAACTAGCTTCCTGATAAAAGGCCATCACAAAAATGAAATTTAAGAACTTCTTACCAATCGTGGACAAGGAATATATTATTTAAGTATGCAACATACTGCCACTTTTATATATATACATAAAATAATTTGTAATGAGGAGACTTTATTCTCTCAAGGGACAGCCATTTTATGCAATTGAAATGAACATAAATTCATTACATACAAAATACAAACCTATCACATACACAGGAGCAAGAGCCATATTCACAGGATGTGCAGAATGGATGCACCACAAAGAAGCCACGAGCCGCACCATAAAATGTCTCATTTTTGCATTCGTTTCAGACTTACTCACTGTAATAAATTGAGACATTTTTATACAAGGACCACTAACATATTATTAGGCAACATTATCAAATCATCATAAATACATAACTCATTCTTAGAAGTCAGTTCATTTATATTTACCAAGTTGTTTGTTATGTAACAGATTGAAACTAACACATTGATTTAAAATTTAATTTTAGAGCTAAACAAAAAGTCCATGTCCTTTATATATGTTCAGTAAAAGTATGTGTGTACTTTTGTAGAAAATAAAAGTTATATACCTTGTCCATCATCAAAACCAGAGTTCTTTTCAAATTTAGCTAAATTATATGGCCTAGCTACTGCTACACTTCTGGTGGTCATCACTAGTTGATAAAAATCTTCTGAATCAAGATTTTTTGGATCTGACATAATGTTTCCCTGCATGCAGGCATGAAGTGTGGTATAAACATGCTGCAGAAGGGCATGGTCCTGTGAAGGAAAGAAATTCATTTTCTAAATTAGCATACAATATGAAAATTCTGAATACTGATTACAAATATCCAAAGAACTTCCAATAGTTAATATTTGTTATTTGATCATATTAAAATTAAATTAAAACTGATCTACCATATTTTATTTCCTGAAATATTACTAGTTTTTTTGCCTTTTTGTTTTTCTATTTTAAAACATGAACATTTCCACATAAATTAATATTAGAAGAGAGAAAGGACTTTCCAAGCATAAATACATTCTATAATAACATAATATAAAAAACAATTTCAAAACTATCTCTAAATTCTTAACAAAGATTCAAGAAATTAAGTAGTTGATAACAGAACAATTTTCAGTGCAAATGTTATTAGACTGTCTTAGGGGAAGCAGAAATATTGATAAATAATATCATAAAATGAAGACAAAGTATCAATTTAGCTCAAGGCAGAGCCATTTAATTCAAGAGATCAAAATACAAAATTTAATGTGTTTTAGCAGATTGTTTAAAGGCAGATTTCCATACACTTCTTAATATTCCTTTTTGTATGATATTTCTCATTGCTACCATCAATAAAGAATTCAAAATATTTTATTTTGAAAGTTTAGAATTATATTTGTAATTAGAAGCAGGCACTTAAAAAGAAATATCACAAATATTCATAATTCTATTCCACATTAGTGTTGTGGCAAATAAGGTGAAACTATATACTGCCTTACTATTTGTAAGTGTATTCCAGACAAAAATTCAAATTGTAAAAAACACTGTGATACATTTACCTTGTAATTGAAGTAAGCTGATTTAGAAGAATGCAAAGTTACCAACAGGCATTCAGCATTATATTGAACACAGTTTTGAATGGGTAATGTCAACAAGATTGTGACCAACTCTTTCAGACCACTCTTGAAATTTGGAGGAACATGAATATTAGTAGCTCCTGAACCAGCCAAAATAAAAAAATTATCAGTTGCAGCCAGGGCCTCTGAAGTTAACCTACAAATAAAAGAAACACAACATTTATAATAAAAGGATAATATCCAATGTAAACCAAATCAAAATGTAGAATACAAATTAAGACCTTTACAAATTTTAAACATACAGATTGGTTGTGATGTATCAGCATATAATAATACCTCATTTCTGCATATTGTCCAAATGTAAATTATTTTGTGTGTGCATTGTGATATCTAACACTGCAAAGGAAAAGATAGTGTATCTGAACGGAGCATGAAATATTTAGATAATATTGACCTTTATATGATTAAGACAGGCAATAGACTATGTGGAAAATGTAAACATGCAAAATTTATTGAGTATCCCAAAAGTAATAATTTAGCCAAAATAATATCAGTTTACAAGACAACTTGTAGGTGAAAGATTATTACTTAAATTACTAAAAGACATTTATCTCTCAAGAACCTACTTAGAATTTTTAATGCAAATCCTCAAGTTTCAAACTTTTCTTCATAATATTTCCAGTACTATTTTCTCCTGGTTTGTTCCACACCATACTTTAACCTTAAGATAAACTCAACTTCTATCAAAAACTTTTAAAGTATAATGCCATGAGTGTGACAAAATTAAAATGCTGCTGTCTTTGTGTTTACAGCCTTTCTTCAAATAGCGTATCTATGAGGCTACCATTGCAACTTGTGAAACCTACCCAGGAAAAACCTATACATACTCCAAAAGTAATTACAACTTACAAAATTAACACTGGATGAATACAAATATTAATTTCTCAAACATTCTACAAATACTTATAATTTTAACACTTGAAACAATTTTTTTTTAAAAAAAAAAACTCTATATAACTTTTTTACAAATTCAATAGATTTTACCTTGTAGACCAACATCATCAACCTACCTAAACCTATCTCACTGAAAACCTACCCTACACAAACCATATAATACATATGCCTACACTCCATGTCAACAGTGCTCTCAATCACTCCTTCAAAACTGATTGAAGATGAACTCGCAGTGTATGACAAAGGTAATATTTTCTTCCCTGCTGCTACTGTGGACAGTACTTCCTTACAATACTTTAAAATATGTAAAAACAGTCCAGTGGAGAATCATTACACCAAGAATCTTTTGCATATCTCAGAACCCTTGAGTTCTACTGTTCTATGCCTCTCTAGCTCTAAAAATATTTCTTGTCCTGCAGAATCTCAAATTCCTTCCCCACCACACATTTTTTGATTACCCTCGGTCAATTTGCCTCACATGAAAATACTTTTTCTTTTGCAACATCTACAATCAGGTAAGCAGTACAGTCATGGTTACCCAAAACATTCCCTACTACTATGTAAACCTATTCATAGGACACCTACAATTCAAAACCATTAACTTAGTTCCAGTTCATACATAATATCTTCATGCTATTGATCAACAGGTAATAAATCATGTCCGAATTCCTTCAAAAATTGAACACCATATACCCAATGACATTTGTAAACAACTACTCTCCCACTAAGAACACCTTCCATGTTATAGACAACATTAAATCAGGCCAACTTTCCACATCAGTCCAAATTAATCAAACACATGTGAAAATGAGGTAACCACTTTTGATTTAGGCCTTAAACTTAATAAATACTGTTGGAAGGGTTCTAGAGTTTCCAACCAGGTGATGTTATAAATCCACAACATTTTGTCAACAATCTCCAGTGACATCTTCAACCTGGCAAATGTTGACGAAACACTGTCTATTTGCAACACCAAATTCACCAGGAAAGCCTGTGAAAGTTAATTAATAAATATGTTTTTTTAAAATATATAAGTGAATCCAATATTATATTATATTATAACAATTTGAACAAGGAATGTGATATATCAAGATTTTTCATCCATAGTCAAATTTCTCCTTTTCATTGAAGTAAACATTTTGCAACATGAATAATAGGATTAAAGTGTTATCTTAACTTAATTAATGTCATCTTCTAAAAAGGTTTTAATTATTCTATGAAAAAAAAAGTGTTAAATAACAAAGATAGGCATAAACTTATTTGATATTACACCAACTGATTTATATTATTTAATTAGTCTCAACTTTTATAAACCAGAGAATTAACAGCATAGCAAGGTTAAAAAAAATTTCAAGACAGAAAATTACGTTTGAGGTCTGAAAATACAAGTATCTTTCTTATTATTTGTTGGTGGTCTATATTAGTATTAGACAGATCAGTAAGCCAAATATTTATATTAAATCAATGTTATAATATTTATTAACATAATTAAATCATAAGTGAAAAATAACTCAGATAGAACAGAAACTGAAATTAAAATTTTAAACAATTTTCATTTTAGAATATCAAAAAAATTTGATAAGTGATCTTTAATTTTATCTTAAGACTACAACTGCAAACTGTAATTTACGACTCATGTCATTTAAATAAATTAGATATTCAAGACAACAATCCTCATCTAACGTAACTAGCAAACCATAAATTGTCGTGCTTTTATAGAGTATAAGGTTCAACATCATTCCAATGGACCATATGTTTTCGGATTTCTATAATTTAGATTTTGAAATAACACCATCTTAGAATTTGAATATCTTTAATTTATTAATTCTATTTTCTAAATCTTTGGTAGGAAAGCAAGCCATTGAGCTATTCTCAGAATAATTTATTTTGAAATATGTTTGCAAACACGTTTTTCAGATTGTAGAGTGAAGGTTATCCTTCTGTAGATAGTGGACGAAATTCTTTCATGGTCCATCTGGGTAAGTACATCAAACATTGAAAAGTTGCATGTTTTTGACAAACTTACTGGGTTGGAATGCCAGGAGAATTTCAAACCACATGGATTCATGTATTGCGGGCAACCCTGTTTTTCATTCAAATTTAGGGTAAAAAAGGTGTGTGGCACACACACAAGTAAATACAGTATTTATTTGACAACTATCATTGATTTAATCTACTACATTGTACTCATTGAATTTTCATAATTGTTTCAACACATCATTTGATGAATGTCTTTTGTACGGATATGAACTTAATATTGTTTAACAGATTGTTTTAAACTGTCGTCTTATACAGTCCTTGAAGAAGCTGAATTCAGTCTTCATTTTAATTAGAAAATTGTATACCTCTCCAAACAGGAAATATTGAGTGGGGTATCAGTTCCAGTATCTTCCTGTTCAATCATAGCAGCATCTTTTGATAATGAGCCTGCTGCCAATAACTCATCGGAGTCATCATTCCAATTAGAGATGTCTTTCAATTTACCATACCTGCAACAATGTTCAATTGATATTCAACTCACAAACATTTTCCCAATAAAGAATAAGTCATTTTGGTAAGCTGCAATATTATACTATGATTACATACACTTTGATGGAATCCACCATAATTATGTGTTCTACATCAGTTGATGGACCAAAAGTGACCATAAATTTTTTATCAGCTTGAAGACTTTCTTCACGAGTGAAAGGTATATCGTACCAGCGACTTCTGATCACATTGGTTGCTATTGTACGTCCAAAGACCTGTACCAAAGAAAAATTGTATGACAGAAATTAGATCAAATTTTTTACTTTGAAAATACTGAGAGAACGTTATAGTTTTCCATTTATACTGTGCTAGAAAATTACAACAAATAAAATGCCAGCCAAAGATTTATTTGGTCGTTCTTGTGTTATATGCCACCACATTTAGAAATTTATTGACTAACTATGATAATTCTCCAGTAATATAGTATTACAATATATCAATAGTTAACTCAAATTTGAACAAAATATTTACTGCACATATGATGACTTTAAATGATCTTAGCATTGAATATGAAGTCCTGAATTTTATTGTCTTACTACACACATAAATAATATACAATAAAATAAAAGTTGAAGGGACAAACCTCAACATATGTAGGAGCTTTCTGGATTTCCTGAGTACCTAACAACACTCTAATGCCCATTATCATCATTGTAGGCTCGGGATTAGTTATTTCAATGCTAAATCCTGGGTGTTTGGCTGATGCAACATAGAGTCCTATAATTAAGGAGGTCAATATTTGATTAAAACAGAATTCTTCGATAATATAAATGATACTATTAATAAAGAAAGCGTAATTAATTAAAAGTACAGAGGTGATAACAGTTCAATACCTGTAGTGTTTAGTCTGTGTTTGATTTGATTAGCACTGTATATCTGCAAAAGATCATTTCCACCAAATTCAACCATATTGATTGGTTCACAGTGTTCAAAAAAATCTACAGGGAACACAAGAGAACCTGAAACATGTATAAAGTGTAATGAATCAAGAATCTCTTACTTAAGAATATTTTAGCTATACCACATTAATAAATTATTTCACTAATTAAAGGGTACTAACAGAAATTTAACAGCACAAACATATTTGAGCATAAGAGCTACTAATTAAAGCTCAGAAAAAATGTAAACAACACATGGGCCAAAATATTCAATTTTTTTTTACAATTTAAGCCATGAAAAAAGTACTCAGCAAAATGAAAGCTTACCTTTCATACACTGAAGGCGTAAAATACATTGGTGGCACATTACGAAAGAACAACATAACCCCAATATTCAATAGTTACCATAAAATTGCCAATCATCTCACGTGAGAGACAGACAACAAATTACTAGTAAAAAGAATCGAATACTGTACAAATGTGGAAAATCTTGCATTAGGGAACTGTCCAGTCTGTGAAAACCCGTATTAAACAACATATCCAATTATGACAGTAAAATATGTCCGTTATTGCAGAACATACCAAGGAGATAAATCATAAAATAACCTTGAAAGATACAACCATACTTACGAGATAAATTTTTTTCTGAGCATTGAATATTTGAGCGGCAAATGAAGTCTGAAAGAGACCAGCTAATTTTAACATAGATGCTGGATTCAATATGTCCTGCATCAGATCAGGAACAATTTATGACACAACAAACTGGCAAGAGTCAAGTTGACCTGGGAAGTTTAGCTGTATGTACAAGTGGACAAGCAAACAAGGTTCATCAGTCTTGGCCCAGCCTTGATAATGCTTTGAGCAAAACGTTGGTAATGTTCCAAATAAAACAGCAGCAGCTCTAAAACTGTTGTCTACGAATTGTATGTTATTTTGTAAGATATTCTATTTCATAACTTGAATGATTTCCATTTAAGTTTTTCTGCTAATTTCTTTGTTTGTTTCATATATGGTCTAGAGTTACTACAGATCTGAGTTTTTTAACATAAAAGTTTCGAATAATTATTTGTAATTTCATATTATGGTGTATCCTATTTCCTTAACTGAGGACTAATGGACTATTTACACAAAAAACTGCAAATTTTTTTGTCAATCATACATAAAATAATGAGCCGTGTATGGAATATAAACCACAAGTGTCAGATCAGCACCATGTTGTCAGACGTGGTTAGGTATTTGTAAAGCAATATGTTTATAACTGTAACAGTGAAGTTTTTGAAGTCTGATTATTTTACTACAATCCAGAATTAAATAAAAATAAAATATTGCCAACATTTTACACTTTAGTCATTTCTCAATCATCAATTTGAAATAATTATAACTTTTAATTTCCCAATTGTTTTCAGAACCTTAGTCAATAATAAACCACTATATGATTACAAACAAAAATGAACATGTTTCAGATTGATGCTATATCTTAAGCTACACTTACCCAACGGTTTCCCAACTTTGGCAACTTTCTTTTTCTTAGAAGTTTTGCTGACCTTAGCAATACTCTTCACAGAAGAGGATAGCCAATAACCTACGGAAAGAAGAGATAAAGGAAAATCAAAACACAACACACTTCAGGTAACACAAAATTAATGCACAAATGGGACAATAAACTGATGTGCAGAATCTTATTAGAACTTACCCGTTGTTTCAGGTTCAGCCATATATATTCTGAGACTACCATCTTCACACAATAAAATGAGTGTTGTGCGAAAATCTGAGTTTGATGATGGATGACGTACAACCACCATATCCATAATTTTTGCTTTAGCAGGGACTACTTTTATCTCCTGAACTAGGAACACCATTGGTTTCAGCATAAGTATTACAGGATTGTTCGCTGAAAAAATAATTTCCAGTTGCTAGATATTAAAGAAAGTATTATATAATATATGTATGTATGTATGAATAAGTGTAATCTATAACTGACAGTCACTAGGGTTTGGTGTACAACTACAAATCAAAATAAATGAGTAATGTCAGCGTGGAAAACATTTACTAACACAAAACACACATTATCTTCACAGTTTTCACTTACTTCCTTGCATAACACTGCAAACTAGACCAGGATGATTAGGAACTTCTGTCCACTGACACAGTGGTTGTGGTAGTGTGTTGCCTGCTTTGTTACCATTAGAAGACTGTTTACCAACAGATATAAGTAATATATCAGTGACTGGATTGTATAAGGACCGCAAAGGTGCTAAAAAGCTTTTGCCATTGGCATAACTCCAAAATAGCATTTGCAGGCAGTGGGAATAGTACACAGACACACCACCCTGAGAAGCTATCTGCCCAACAACTTCCTGAAAATAACCATATTTAAAAATTATATTAGTAACACATTCCCATGTGTTTGATGTACCTAAATTTGATGGCTGAACTTACTCCAATTTCTGGATGACATAAAGTCAAGGTGTTCGTTACATAAAAAAATCCATTAACAGCAGAACTTTCTTCATTCATAACCTGGTCATAAATATGCCCATTGGAACACATGAGCAGCATATGATCAAAACCCTCAGCATTATATTCCAGGTACTGAAAACATACATGACATTTATTTACTGCTAGCAAGTATCCACGGCGACAAATTTTAAGTTTTCAAAAAAATTGACTATCGCACATATACAGGAAGTTTCAGGATGAATAGTAAATAATTTTGGAACAGATAATGTAGACTAATTTGAATATGAAAGGTCATATATATACAAATTTATTTAGATAAAGGATTTGAATGTAATCCAAAAAAAAATTATTAAGAGAAGTTTCTAAGCAAAGGCAAGTAATTTGATTTTCACAGATTTGGTTGAAAGGCAAAGTCTATCAAAAAACAATGCACATTCAAATTATCTGAAAAACACCATACATAACTATTATAAAGTCATCTTGGAATTCTTTCATGACGACAACACTACTAATAATACTAATGATCAATTTTTCCATTGTGTTTACTTTCTTTAAGGCCCACAATAAGAAGTTTAACAAGAGAAACAATACATCCCTTTAAAACGGAGATTAACACCTCCAAAAATTTGAACCGTTTCTCACAGATTCTATATCTTATAAAGAAATACACCAAAAAAAGTACTGAAGATGTCATTCTAGTACATTTTAAAATTGCAGCGAGTGTGTTAAAACAGCCAATGCATTTTAAATGCAAAATGGCTTTCCCAATGGCTTTCTCTTAAACCAAATATCATGAATGATTCAGCAGTGTTACTCCGCAGAAAGAAAATGATGAGACAACTTCGCTATTACAGATTAAGTAGCACATTTATTAACATTTTCACACATGAATTTATTAATAGCGAGTTTTGTACTTAATAAAATGGTAAATATTTATTTGGTAAAATTAAGTTATTTATTTTTCTCACTTATACGGTTGTTTAACACATAAATGTGACGAGGCCAAATTAAATAACACATTTATAATTTGTACCTGGCCAGTACACAGTTCAGATCTTCCCTCCTGAAAAAGGGGACTAAGGCCCTCGAAAATTTGGAACCTTCTCTCACCTAAGCCAAGTATTGATTTCAGGTAAGTGGGCTTGCTGACTCTATTTCCTATATACTATTATAGTATATTTGACCCAGGCAGGACTTGAACCTGCATTTTCTGCACAGTACAGAGACGCCTTAACCATCTCGGCCGGGCTGGGCAAATATAGAAAGTCTTATTAGGAGGAATGGATAGAGTAGAGGGAGTGAAGATTTAGGAACATCCAAAAAGGAATAATTACAATGTTAGGAACTTTATTATTTAATAATATAAATAAGTCCTGCCTGCTGATGACAGGCACTGTATGTCACCTAACCCAGCAAAAGTTGGTCCTTCTGAAGAATATGCCCCCCGCCCCCTCTCACAGACTTTCCTGTCAATTTTAATAAATTTGACAATTCAGGGCTGGTGTCACAATGTCAGACAGGTAACACAGTTCTAAAAAATTTTGAAGGTGTTATCCTCCTTGACTACGGCAGACCACAACAACCCTTTCCCACTACAAATTTCACAATTGTCGAAAGTCATTTTGTCACCACAGCATCTACCCTCAAAACTTAATATCCTGTTCAGCATGGTAAAACTTATCAGTCTCAGGTAAAGTCACATTATTATTACTTTATTTATATATGTGTATCAGTGGCATTTTCTGGCATATTTAACATTTAGTAGGCCACCTTCATCTCACTTGGCAGTCTAATGTTGATCTATTACAGGCTTACATCATTTACCTGTGAGGAAACAAATGTACAATCTCGAACCTTCCCTGCTGGGATAAGGAAGAAATATTGAGGATTGAGTCCATCTTTACTGAGATCATATATTTTCACAAAATCAGCAGTGACCAGAGCTAGTTGTGTTTGAGAACCTGGTAACCATATCGCTCGAATGATGAAATTCCCTATTTCCAATTGGGGATGTAAAACAAGATGATCCACAACTGATCCACTGCTACTGAATGTCAGAACATGGCAATCCTGCAAGGAAAAGCATAGTTTAAATAATTATTTAGAGTCAAGTGTGTATTATACCTAATTTTAATTAAGAATTTCAAGGCAAGTAACATTAAATGATAATATTAGTATGGATATAATTGTTTATTAAAAATTTTGAATTAAATATTTAAACATGTATTACATAATAATGTGGTACAGTGCTTTTGAAAATTGAGTAAAGTAATTTGGGTGGGATGATTGGAATCAGCAGAAGTTATTTCATATTCAAATAATCCAGACAATTACGCATAACATAAACAACAAAATTAAATTACTACCTTAAGTCCACAAACTGCTAAGAAGTCCTCATTACAAGGATTACCAGTGATAGATAAAACTGTAAAAGGAATTGGTGCTGATGACAGTCGGGTAAGGGTCAACTTTCTCTTGGAGGCTTCTGGTTGTTTCAAAAGTGCACTTAACTGCAAAACTGTTATTTTTCCTTTCTCATGTGAGACAGCTGTAACATAACATGAAATGAAAATGTTATAATTTCTTCAATAATATATAAAAATTACTACAATAAGCATGTACAGAAACATTACGAAAACTAACTTCCCTGAACGATTAAAACACACAAAAATAATACTTTAAACCTAAAGTATTGCTATTACACTTCACTTTGCTTTCCAGATTTTGGACACTCAATAATATAATTTGATTGTTAAAGAAAGATTATAATTTTATCTGTCTTTCATAAACAATTATTGTTTGCCTTTAATTGAATGTATGCCCAAAGTAATATGGTTGAAACATAAATATTTAACATGGTCTTCACATGTCAGTAACCAGTTAACTACACAGTATAAGAAGTTGACAATTATCCTAGAATGACTACTATAATTGCATATCATCTCACATGTGCAACAACTGTTCCATCTTTAGTTGAATAAAAGAGTGAAAAATTGATAATATAAAATTTAATTGAGAAGATTATCAGTTGGGTTGGGTTGGGTTGGGTACAAAAATCCCAACCTCCAAATTTAGATCAATTAGACCACAATCACATTATCTGATCCACAAAACTGCACAAATGGTGGCAATGTTTGTTAACAAATTAACTTGCCTAAATGCTGTCGCTTGCCATGTGGTGAAGCCATACAGCACATGGCCACTCTTCTGATCAATTGAGCAGACAACAGCTGTCTAATGCTTTGACCTTGTTCCCCTGAATAGCTCATGCGGACATTTTCAAAGGCTCCTTCCTGGGACCCTAACGTTGGCACCTATAAACCAATTGATAACCAATAACTTTAAAAATTTCATACATGCCATATACAAAATATATATTTATATTGATAATTCATAATAATCATCTAACCATAAGTTGATCTGCACTTTCAAATTTTTTTGGCATAAGGTGAAGAAGATGTAAAGCATCTCTGGCTCTATGGTAGCTACCAACAGTTTTGAAACTTTTGCAAGCTCCTTGCATTGCAGGCACAAGGCAACGTATGAAATTGTCCAAGCAATGTATTACATTACTATCATTCACAAGTGAAAACAATGTCCCTTTAAATGTTTCTGTAAAGTAACAATATACAGCCAAGTTAAAAATACATCAAGTAGATAAATTCACAAGTTACACTTATTTTTATACTAATGGTCTTATTTTAAAAGCAGAGGACCAATATTTCTTCTTAATCTATTTAGAAGATTTATTTTTAGTATTTATATTAATTCATCATCAAATAGGTTATTGTGGTGAGTAGTATTTACAAAAAATTAAATTACAATAATGTTTATACATGTGTGTTATATATGTGAAATGTTTTAGTATATATTTTTGAAGCTATGTTCTACTAAAATACAGAGCTCAGAGAAAATTATGGCATCAGTAGGGTTATGGAGATTTACATGAATTTCTGATTGAGGAAGTCCTCAATTGACTCCAAATTATAACTTTAAATTATTGCCATTAGTAATTACAAATTTCCAATAGATAAAAAGTTCATTGCTATATTGGGATCATGAAATTACTTAAATTTGTCTATAAATCTTAATAAATAACATAGTGAACTATTGAAGAAATCCATATATATCCGTATCTTAAATTACAACTTTTATACTGCAATATTTTCCGCAATTACATTTTATTCACAACCAAAAAGTTATGATATCCTAAATTAAAAATATTAGATCAACTACACACACACACAAATATATCTACATATATATATATATATATATATATATATATATATATATATATATATAACTATTTTTGTTTCAGATATAGCAGATTAAATTTTTTTTAAAAACTCGATTAAACTGATAAACTGGATATTAATAAGAAGCATATTAATAAATAAGAATGAGAAACTTTTATTTTAATTAAATGCTTTTCTATAATATACATATAGTTAGCTTTTCCAAGTTTAATTTATGTTGACAAAATTCTGAATGCATGATCAACAATATACTTACCATAGATATTTCCTAGATTGGTTGGCTTATGGCTATCATGATTGGTCACAGTTTCTGCACCAGATTCTGCATTCACAGGGGAAGATCTATTTTGCTGCTGTGAGGAATTTGTCATCTGCTGTTCAAGACCAGAACTTGTCACAGTTTGTGTGTAGAAGTCATCAGTGGAAAGTCTGCTACGTTTTTCAAGAGCCTTGAAGGGAAGGAGAGCAATATTACAGAACTATAATGCTTCATTAATTTAAACTAAGAACTTAGCTATTTTAATATATATAATTTAAACAATTGATATGGAAAGTAAAGAGAAAAAGGGGGAGGCTTCAAATTATCAGAGACATAAGCTTCTTTCATCAGTAGAAAGAAGAAACAAGATGTACCATCATGTGATATCTTTCATGATTGGAAAGCATATGTTCAATGCATGGATAAGGAAGGAAGAAGAAAGAAAGACTGAAAATATTCAGCCACAGTGGGACATATATATATATATGAATGCATACTATATCATTAATTCCAATGCTTACGATACATGATCCATCTTCTTTGGCACCACAGTCACAGAAAAAATTTCCATATTTGGCATATGTCACATCATGTCCTCTATGACACACTCTGGCACAAACTGAGCAGACACCCACACCATCGACCATCTTGCATGTGTGGCAGTGGTACCAGTGTTGATTCATGAATTCACGTTGCGTTATTGTGAATGTGCAAAGTCGATTACATAAACTGTCTTCATCCTATAAAATACATAAATACAACAAACATTCAAAATCCTAGTATATGTAAATTATTTATAACCTAAAAATAATAATTTTGTGCTTAATAACAAGTAATATATTTAGCAGCTTTAGCCCATGAAACTTACAGAGTCATCTTCATCACTCTCCTCATCTTCAGCATCCAAATCTTCTACCAAGTCTGATTCACGGTCTGAAGTCATCTCATCATCCCATGACGAATGTGTTTGCCTGTCATGAGATGTTGAACTAAGGGCTTCAAAAATTCCTCCAACATAACTCAACAAGGCACAAGCCGCATCACACATGGCCCGGTGTTTCAGTGGAAACTGTTCTCTTTGAAGAATTACTTCAACTTCCCAATAGTGAAGATAATTGTAACTAAATATATAGAATACACGAACATTATTATGTTCCAACATTTTAAGTTTATATAAAAAACTAACATTACATATATAATGAAATGTTTTACAATCAGTTAATGATACAAAAACATTATGAATATAAGCTAATAATAGTACAAACATATAATAAAAAATAACTTGGCAATGTGTGTCATTGTACTGAAAAATGATCTAGCATGACGACTTACAAGTTGATCAGATATTCCTCAAATAAGCTGCGATATGAAACTTAATATATTTGGTAGAGTCAACTTGATATTAGGGAGAGAAAGATTAATGAGGAGGAAGATTGGGTCTATCAAGCGAATGATATAATGTGTGGATGTTTGCAGTCCAATTCATCTCTATCACTTCTGAAATAGACGATCAAAGTTCTACTTTCGTGGCTCTACAGCTCATTGTGAACCTTGGCCTCTTCTACAATTTCACATTTATATCAGTTCCTTCGTCAGCACTCTCAAATTTCTCTAACCCATCTTTGTAAGATCAAACACACAGCCCAATTAAAAAATTATCACCTGTCTATTGAGATCCTAACTCAATAATAATATTATATAGAATATATAGAAATAAATAGGAGAAAGGTGGGTATACACTTTATGTGAATGCATATGCTCAGGCATATAATTACACACAAAGAAAAGCATATGTTCAGTGCATGGAGAAGGAAGGAAGGAAGGAGGAGGAGGAAAATCTGATAATATTTGGTCAGGATAGGTCTTGAACCTGCAAATTCTGCTCAGTACACAGATGCTTTAACCACTTAAGTTACCAAGCCAACTTGGCAAATGTAGTCAGTCTTATTAGGTGTAGAGGAGGAATGGATAGAGTAGAGTGAGTGACGAGTTAGGAGCATCCATTAGGGAATAATTACAATGCAAGGAACTTTAATTTGGTGACAGTCACATTGGATTTTGGATAGTGAGGAAAGATAGAAATAAATAGGATATATATATATACAGCTCAAACCTTCCTTACTGATGAAGGGGGCTCAGGCCCTCGAAAATTTGTATTTTTCTCCTCAGCCAGAATGGACCAACTATTGCTCTCAGCTAAATCGACTTTGCTGTCTCTCTTTTCTGTCTAAAGGAGTTATTTAATTTTACCTCATCACATTTTCCTTAAGTGTTATATCTTCCTGCTTGTCTGTATTAATTTTCTTAATTTGTCTTACATTAGAAGGTCTGATAATAGGCAGAGGAAATGTAGAAGTTTTTATTCAAATTTCTGTCTATAATTGACAATTTTCGATTGTTAATATTAATTGGAACAAATAATTGAGATATGTGGTACATACCAAGATTTTAACCATTCAGTTGCTGGTTTGAAGAGCAAAACATAGCCACAACCAGAGCTAGATTCTGCTAGTGTCTTCATGACAGACATCAATTCAACAAACCCTGCTCCATCCAGAGGAGGTTCCAGTAATTTATTGCTGATGATAATAAGGGCTCGCAAAATTGCTAAAGGTGCATTTTCATCTATGTTGCTGCAAAATAATTTTGCATGTAAGAAATTTGAAAGCCTGAAATTTTCCACAATGGTAACTCAAAAAAGACAAAATGTAAAGGAAGAAAAATACCTCTCCTCTTTCACCATAAAGGAAGCTAAACTCTGTAAAAGTGAAATATTTTCTTTCAATAAATTTCTCTCCACTTCTGTTACACTAGAATCAGTCCCAGCATTCTTACATTCTGTTGATTTTATTCCTGCCTGTGGTACCTTCGACTCATCAGGTCCTACAGAAAAAATGATCTCTTGTTAGAGTAATTACTATTTTACACACTATATCAAACTATAGAATTCAGAACTATTACCAGAATTAGAGGTCATTGATGAGGCAAAATTATAGGATCCAAACACCAGTTGAGAAAGCCATCCACATAAAACTGAATTGTCAACATTTTTTAGTTGAGAAAGTTCACTTATCATTTCAATTCTGTACATTTTAACGGTTGGAATATAATCATACAACTTTTCTGTAGAATAAAAATCATCAACAAGTTCTTAATGTAACATTTATTTGGTCAACCTTAAAAATATGTATGATAAATAGATATTAATTCAATAAGAATAAATAAGAAATAATACCATGATAAGCAAGTTTGTTCAGGACACGGAGACTCATGTTGGCATATCGAGGATCAAATATACCTTTTGAAGCTGGATACAATAACAAAATATCCAGCAATTTTACAGTTGTGGATTTATTTAAAAAATTATAAAGTGCCATATTTGCATATGGTTTCTCTAAAATTGTTTCCATAAATTTCAGGCACTCAAACAGGACTTTATGGTCAGAAGAAGTACTGAAAAATGTATTAATAAATTTTTGAGTTACCTTACATAGAATGCTGATTTAATTTCAGCTTTTTTAAAAAACAACAAATATTGTGTTACATAAAAGTTTATTTCTTATATTTTTGAAACAAATATTTATTTTGTTATGTTAATAGTATTATGACTTGCATCAACACTAAACCTAAACTAAAAGTCACAATGTTAATTAAACAAATAAAAAAGATAGCTAAGAATTAAGATGCAGCAGCACTTTTGTAACACAATATGAAAATCACGTAGTAAGAAATTTCATACAAAGGCATAAAGGAGAGACATTTGTAAATGTGGAATGAACAGGAACAAAAAACAAGAAAACACATCACAATAAGTAAAAAAAACAAGAATTGTTTTTACATACACTGGAAATCACAGATAAAAATGAGTAATGAATAAAAAGATTCCTAACAGAGAAATGTTTTTAACAAGTTCAAAATTTAGTTACATAGGGTACAGCATAATCAACTTAGTGGTTTGGAGGGATAATTTTGGGCTGTAGAGGGAACTGGCAGATGTACCAGGCCTTGTGATGTGTTGGTCAACCCTGTTTAATATTTAATATTATTTGGACAATAGAATCTGTAGATTTTCTTAAATAGTCAAATTTTGAAATTAATCAGCATGAGACTGCGACTCAAACTTTCACATAACAATCTAATATAAAGATAATTTGATCATGGGATAGGTGGTTGGAGGGAACTGGTGGCATGCTTAAGAGGTACACAATCTGAAGCGATAGGTATACTAAGTAGTGCAGAATGGAAGAGAATGTTGAAAAGTAGGAATTGCGGCAGTTGAGGTTCCAACAGTATGGACTAACAGCTTACACAGCCCAGTGTTTCACAGACATCTGGTCTCTGTGGCAGTGATATAGAGTTGTAGGCATGGTCACCAGATAAGAGTATTTTTACTTTTTAGTTGCAGATATCACACTCACACCCATCAGTACTAAGGGAGTGGATTATTGAAGAATTTAATGCCACAATATTATCTCCAACAATGTGTTGCTAGTAATACCTGCCATTTTTGGGACATTATCTTCAAAACTTAATGAATATAAAATGATATTTAGTGATAAATTCAAAAACATTTTTATTATAAACATCCATTAACTTTTATAATCCCTAAAAACTACAAAATTATTTATGTTGCATCATACATTTTTGTGTAGTTTTCAGGAAGTTGGAATTGAAAATATTTTTCATCTTTAAACAATACAAATACATTGAAAGAATTGTAAACAAAACTGGTTACAAAAAATTAATCAATAGACTAATAGTACTAGACACATAAATTAGTCTTTGACAATGTATTCGTATCTTAACACGGCTAATAATGACATTTTAATTAACATGATATAGATTTATTGATAAAAATATTAGTTCTATGTTAAATTTTCATAATAAACAAAGTTCTCATTAATATCCCCAATGCAAATAATAGAATTGATAAGGCAAAAATCTCACATATCTATGGAACTTACATTGGCAAGTTGAGTCTGACCCGTGCCTTAAAGCGTTCAATCAACTTGAAGAAGTGTTCAATTATAGTGAAAAAAGCTGGTTTTACATAATCTTCATTGTCAAATTCACCAACTAATGTTTCTAATGCAGAAACTGTATGTGAAGAAACAAAAAATGTGGACAAATCCAATGACAAGGCAACCAAATATTCTACAGTGCGCTTCCTCAAATCCCTCGGTGGAAATTTTCTGAAATACAAATAAATTTTGAAACACATTTATTACAAAACAATGGTAATAAATTTATACGTACATCAAACAATACTTCCATTCATTGTTTGTTTGTGTGTGTGTGTGTGTGTGTAAATATTTATTATATTAGTAAGGATATGATGTTGTAAAAAATAATTGCAATATTGGTATGGAAAGGAAAAAGAGAGAGGTTGTGGCTTACCTAAAAGTGAAGTGTGGTGTCGCCATAAGGAACTGAAGGTTTTCTTTAAATTTTCGGAGGCTCTCAGTCTCCTTCTTCACACTCCTTCCTGACAATGTCATATCCTTACTGCCTGGGTCAAATATTTTCAGTCTTTCCTTCTTCTTCCATCCTTCTCACTGCTTTGTACATATGCTTTTCTATGTGCGTAATTTTTCGCCTGAGCACATAAAGCACAATCCTCCTATTTATTTCTATCCTTCCTCACTATCCAAGTTTGAATGTGAATTAAGAAATTGGAACTAATTTGGTGTCAAAGTCACATTCAAACTTGGATAGTGAGGAAGGATAGAAATAAATAGGAGAAATAGGAGGATTGCGCTTTATGTGAATTCATATGCTCGGGCGAAGAATTACGCACATAGAAAAGCATATGTTCAAAGCAGAGAGAAGGATGGAAGAAGAAGGAAAGACTGAAAATATTTGACCCAGACGGGACTTGAACCCGCGTATTCTACTATATATATATATATATATATCTGTATGTGTGTATAACAAATTTTTCTCTAATTTGGTAACAAAGTCACATTGGATCAAACATAGTGAGGAAAGACAGAAATTAAGAGGAGAACGGTAGGAATATGCATTTATGTGAATGCATATGTTCGGGTGTAGAATTATGTACAAAGAAAAGCATATGTTCAATGCATGGAGATGGAAGGAAGAAGAAGGAAAGATTGAATATATATATATATATATATATATATATATATATATATATATATATATATATATATATCGTAATATACACCAATGTTGGCAATAGTATAATTGAAAAAATATGCAATTATAAAATATATGTCACAATATAATGATTATATAGTTGAAAGAATGTTTGAATAGTTGGCGTGTGGCGTTTGAAAGTTGGATTTAGAGCATTCCCAGACCGTTTTCTTTATTATAGAATGGTCCTAAGAAACATGTACATGTTTTGACTATCAGTTGGATAGACAACAGTCTAATTAAACAGTGATAAACCAGACTACAGCTAATTCTTACCAACAGACAACATTAATGTGAGTGAAAGGGGTGAATTTTTGTGTAGTCAAAAAGTTAGTTGACAAGGAGAGTTCATCAGATGTCATCGGGGGGCCATTGGGCCATATAAATGTTTATTGGATGTTAAAATAAATATACTTACACAACATAATCGTCAATGAACTTTACAATAGATGTCAACAACATCTTCAATGAATAAGCTACACTACATATGTTATCACATGAAAGTCCGGAAATGTGATAGTTGAGAATTTCAGACAAATATCCATCGGTTGGGATAGCATCATTATTGTAGCGTATCTGAAAGTAAGTCAAATAAATCAGTAATCTGACAAGATTCTCTATCACAAGCTGTAAAAACAATTCCCTTACATGTGAATTCTCCATTGGTTCCTCATTCCATTTTTCCATAAATTTTATTACTGAAGGTGGAATAAGTGCTTGTAGTGCCTGAACTAAGGATATGTTAAACAGCATTTTGTGAGAAGATATAAATAACAAGTGCCAAATCACATCTATTTCCTTAACATATTCACTGTCTGCTTCAGATAAAAGCTTTTCAATTTGAGACAATAAACATGACCTGCAGAGAAATGATCATAATACAAATTTATAATGATATATTAATATATTTGAACCAATAATAAAATACTTTCTTTGTCTAGATATAACATTTTTACTTGAGTATCTATTTAAACCTAACAATATTGTATGGCATTAAAAAAATACAATAAACTGTTACAGTTATAGAAAGTAAACTGCAAATACCTGATGCTAGCAATAACAATATCCAAAAGTCTACAGAAATGAGGCATCAAATCTTCTGCTAAATCACATCCTCTTAGCTCATCATCTTCAATATGATTGCTTAAAAAAGAAAAGCACCAATAACAACTTGTTCACGACTTCACCCACTATTATAACCTAATAAATAATTATTTATGTACCATATAATTTCATCATCAGGGCCCAGTCTATCGTCAATCGTTACACGTAGTTTACACACAAGCAAGTCCAATACAATGATGTCTGTAATCTTCGGAAGGTCAGATTCATCCACTAAATCCTCTGCAAGATGAAAAATATAGAAGAGTTAAACTGTGGTGGCTTAAACTGAATGCAAATAAAATAATTTAGTTTTTGAGACAATGTTTACCTTGATTTGTGTGGTTATCTGTATTCTTCACCTATATGTATGTCATTATATTACCAGAAGTACTACAACACACACACTTACTTATCTGATTTATATACTATCCAATGTATACTATAATCAATATCTTCCCCTACTCCATATTTGCAGTGTTTACTTAAAAATACTAACTAATTACTAGTGAATGGCTATGTCAGATTTTGTATGCTGCTTAAATCAAAAAGCCTAAATCTTCCCCCAAAAAATTAAAAAGTAAATTGTTTTATACAGCTAAAAATAAAATAAAGTTAAAATATTTATTGAATCAGAAAGATAGCCAATACAGACAGAGAGCTGAAGGAAAACATGTTTTCCCATTGTCGTTGCTCCCTTATTGTTATGCCACCCTCTTGTCGTCGTATTTTCGTCACTTTGAGTGTTGACAACTGACCCGTGCAGTTGTGTTTCTCTAGGCTCTTCTTAGCATCTGGCGAAAGGGACAAGGATCTCAGAAACGTTGTGTGGTATTTATATTACCCTTATTTTGTCTGTATTGGCTATCTTTTTTAATCGTTATTTTATATCAGACGTAAATTATTTTCATTTTAAAATATTTATTACATCCAAGAATTTTCACAATCTGAAACATTTTAAAAAGTAATACTTACTCCAAGATTTTATATGGGGGGCAAAACGTGCAATACATTTCTTGACAACAAAAATGTCATACATGACAGTCTTCACAGTTTCATTGACACTCTGAACTAGATTATCAGGAACTTGAAAGCCAGCCCCTTGCTTTATTAGACACTCCTGAAATAACCATATACATTTGGGTATTTTAATACACCGTTAAAAAAATTAAACCATTGTATTAAAACATATCTTACATTTGGCGTTCAACATGCTGTTGTGCCCATATCACTTCTTGAAAGGAAAGCAATTACTTATTATGAGTGACATTATCACGCAATAAAAAAAGTTGCACTGATTTAAAAATGATAAACACCAAGTACATGAAAAATAAAAGTATAAAACTAGATAGTATTTTTCTTACTATGAAATGGCCAATGCATATCCTTTTTTGTATAAAACACCACACAATTAGTCTAATTCATGTTGGAACCTCATCATCCAATGTGCAGTTTCCAACTAAATTCAACTTATTAGAGACCAGTATTATAAAAATAATAAATTGATCTACGAAATAGTAAATGTAAAATGTTTATAAGAATGTTACAAAAATAGCCCAATCTCCAATTCCTTGTCTGTTGTTCAATATAGATTCATTCAATGTATTTAGACATTTACACTGCTTCTATGATTTTCCTTGCACATGTGAGATAATTCTGTGTAATTTTTTAAAAATTTTGAAGTGAAAACCATGCTTGTCAATCTTGTAATGTATTGAGAGTTCAATATTCATTTTTTAATCCAGTTATGTGTAATTCAAATGATTGTATAACTTGATTTTTACGATTATTGTTGATGAGATGATATAATTATTTTTATAATTTTTATAGACTCATAGATCAATATCCAATACTGGTGTTCTATAATAAGAAAGATAGCCAAATACAGAAAAAATAAGTTAGAAATTAGTATTTGGCTATCTTTCTTATTAATTTTCAATAAGACATATTTTTTTTCCATTTCAACTGGTGTTGACCTAATAAATAATTATTTATGTACCATATAATTTCATCATCAGGGTCTTATATTGGTGATTGTGACATGACAGATAGAAAATTCCCTAAGATTATGATTTCATATATTTTATTTTATTCAAGACATTAGCAAGAGTTAAGAGCTTGGAACGTTTCCAATGTGTTTGGTGCTACAAATGTGTTTCACATTACTGCAGCCACATTATTCTTCGACCAGAGGTCATTGTAGGCACTCTGCACTGCCAAATTTTCTAATAAACAGTCATAATCTCAAAATGTTCAAGATGTTGAAACAGAGTGCAGAGTATAATAAAAGAATTGTGATTGTATAAGGCCTTCATGCAGGGCACTCTGTAGCAGAAGTAATTCACTTCTTTAAATAACCGAAATCCATAGTTTATGACATATGACTTCAGAAGTCGTACGAAGATATCAGTGAACTAACAAGGAAGTGTTACTCAAAAGACAAATTCAGCAGGACCCTTGAGGTAATTGAAAGTGCCCAAGTACTTAGTTTGGAGAATCCAAGGGAATTGTCGTGCTAATTGGCAAAGATTGGTGTAAGCTAATTTTGGTCCCCAAAAGCTGTGACTTATAACCCCGGATTTCTATGTGTGGTGCGTAGTTAAAAGTCTCCATCAAATCTTGAGATGCAAATGTGATGTCACTTTGTTCCCCCATTGAGGTTGAATTCATTGATATGGATTCACATAAATTATATCATGCATGCATTTTATACAAATATTAGATGCTGTTATACAAGCTAAAGTATATATTGATTTATTGTGCTTTATATAGATCCTGCAAGAACAACATATAAAATGTTTTGTTTTTTTGTAATTTTTAATGCATATCATTAATAAAATTTTGTATAAAGAAATTAAAACTTGTATTGATTTTGGCGACACATCCAGGAAATTGGTATAAGATACCTGAAATAAAAATCTTTTTTGTTTAATTTCATTTTGTCAAATATTAATAAATTCAGTTTTCTTCACTAAATCCCACCAATTAATTTTAGCTTCCCAACCCTGATACCCAATGGTATATTTTATTATTATTATTTAACTAGCTGGGTTTCTGGTGTTGCCTGGGTATTTATTTGTATAATCCCCCCAAAAAATATTAAATTCGACATAAATCTATTAGTCAAGAAGTGAATAAACTTATCGATGCACAGTGATTGCTAATTTCACCATAACCAATCACTGCCTTTAGAGAAGCATAAATACTCCCGATACCAAACATTATCGAACATACTCTTGAAAGAATGTACTCAGTACCCAAATGCAGTCACAAAAATGCATGCACTACCTTAAGAGTTAATTATACTCCAAGGATTTGAATTCTTCATGTAACTGAACAGTCTGAAAAATATTCTCGGTAACATTAATAGTGTTCATAAGACATAAGACAGTAAAAATTGAGAGTCAAAATTACTATCAGATCCTTGAGAGAGTTAAAAAGACTCCCGGTATGGTAACAGAATGAAAGACAAAAATAGTTTCTTTACGTTAAGAGATTCAAAAGGGTCTCCGTATCCTAATAGCGTAAAAAATACTCCTGGTACCTTAAGAGGGTCAAAAAGATCCTGGCACTTTTAGAATAAAAAAACTCCCTGTAATTTAGAATGTCTTTAAAATGCCACCCCTTCCACCCACACCTATAGGTAATAGAGGTGTTTTACAGATCTTATAGGTCAGTAATGACAGAAAAGTTTTAGGGTTAAGTTAGTGGTATCAGTGTTACTACTATCTGCATTTGTTTGATTATCAGAATATTAGTAATTTACATTGTATTATTATATCATTATATTAGTTTATTTCTTAATGTATATTAGCATGTTGTGTAACATCCTGCAAGCTTGTACTTTAGCTTATACATAATTTCCTGTTAGCCCAACTAAATTTACCAACAAACATCAACCCATCACTAGCTCATTAACTTCTTTATAAAAAGTGTTTTCATAATTAAAATAACCATATTTTGTGCAAAATTTAAATACTTCCATAAACAATTATTATTATTATTAGAACACAAGTATGTAATTTTTTATTTGTCGATTATTTCAACTGCAAATTTTTTAGGCACATTATTTTTTTAAAAAAAGAAACAATGATATATCTAAATTGCATATCAGTTCATTCATATCAATTGAATTAATTTAGTGAACTTATTTTTTAATTCAAATGGATAATGGAGGTATAATATCATTCTTGATCAATAACATTAAAATGAATGTTCTATACATTTATAATTCCATAACACACCTTTATCCAGCATGAAAAATTTTTTGAAGCAGTACGAGGGCCCCAAAACAAAGTGTGGAGTACATATGCAGAAGAACGTCTGTCATGATCTTTAGACAGGTTTTCCAGATAATCAATGGAAGGGGGTAACATTTGAAGTATCCTGCAACAAAGTACACTACTTGTAAAACACAATACAATAAAATTGAAAGAGAGCATTTTTGATATGTTCTTTTTTCATAAGTGATTACAGGTTTCCGTAGTGGACAAATTGTGGTTTTGTAATGGATGAACCCATTCAATAAGAAATTTGTAGCATGTTTCCTCCCAGCATGACACAGTAATATGATAATAAATCATTTTAAATATTCTGACACTATGAATTTAGAAATTTTGAAAGCCACGTTCAACCAGGGGTCTGCCGATATTTAATGTGTAGCCTGAACCAAGTTCAATTATTGGAATTTAAAAGTGAGTGAAACATTTTTTCTCAAGCTTCTACATTTTATTTCAAGTGTACAGTGAATTGCCCTGCCTACAACCATGAACTGAATGCTTTGCTCTGGAGTGATAATGCTGTATTCTTCAACCAGAAACACGAATTATGTAGTCTAAAAGTTTTGATTTTATGTATCCAAAACATAGTCACATAAGGTTCAGACTCAAGTCACTGGATTCTTGGGTTGTCTCTGACAGCTATACCATTTAATCAGCATATATGGTTAGGTCATCACAGCAGGGTTAACTGATTGATGGTTAAGCACACATGGATCTCACAGAATGTGAACTTTACTGTCATCACAAAACAGTTGTCAAGCACTCATACAGCAAGTTTCAACAATCTTGATGTAGCATACATATGTCAGTATGGTCCTGTTCAAAGTGACTGAATAAATCTGGGATTTTGTATTGGTTATAAGTTTTTGAACAGCTACTCCCATGTGGCATAAGAGATTGACATTGATTTCTTAATGAACAGTTCTACAGCCTTCATAAGATTGATTGTTACTTATGGATATTAATTTAATAAAAATGGTAAATTATAAAAGTAATTAAACAATTTGTTTCAAGACATTTCTGATATCTGGCCTTATATTTCTGTTAACTTACCTCCAACAAATTGTGAATGCATATTGTACTGCACAACGTCCAACAAAGCTAAGGCTTCTTATCCTTGTAGTTGGATTTAACTGGTTGGCTATGTTTAAAATCTCTATTAAAGCATCAAACAACAACTGATATTTCCATTTTGGTGCTGATCCTAAGATAAATTTGCAAGCCTAGGGCAAGAAGATATATTAACCTGAGTATATGCAACAATTACTTTACTATACAATTACAAATGCCGTTTTCACAGATCATTAACAAAATTCAGTTGGTTGCTTGTCACAACACTTAGATGACATTCATTGAGAAATAGTGGCCCCTTTCACATGGTGATTTTGTATCTGTGAGTCAGGTATCCATTTCATGTCAGAGCTACAAACAAGGCCACAGTCACCAATTGACTTGTCCCATCATACCACACTCTCACACATATGCGGATTGATAATATAGCTTCTTTTTGTAAAAATCATTGATGATTATTCAGTTTTAATATTAGATATTTCTCTTTTAATACCTAAATTTTTGCCATATATGGATATTATATTTGAACTTTCATCATTCAATTATTTAATTTTAAAACAGGTGTATTATATTTTCATTTCAATCAGTTGCTTATATAACATGTTAAAAAATAGATCCAAGCACATGCTTTTGAAGGACAAATATCCAGATAGTTTAATTTATTTTAACCATTGTTAACATTACTAACCCACTGACATTTTCGGAAATATTTATAGAAATTCTGGATACAGACTTCTAATAAAATCAATGATATATTAAAAAACCTTTATTACTCTTCAAATAAAATAATGTCAAACAGGAGCTTTTGGCATTTCCTATGCCCTATTCATCATTTAATTATATTAAAAAATATATATGTGAGACAAATGCCACACACTAAGGAAAGAGTGTGTGTGTGTATATATATATATATATATACACACACACACACACCAAATTAGATCCAATTCCTTGATGGATTCTCCTAATATTGTATATATGCGTGTATATATATGTATATATGTATATATATATATATATATATATATATATATATATATATATATAAAATTAATTTCTAAAGAATGAAAAAAACATAAAACAATAGGACAAGAATGAACAACAAGCAGGAGGATTTACAATGAGAGCATGAAGTGGGAGCGAGAATCGAAGACTTAAATATACAAGGCGGCGAAAGGTCCCAAGCGACTCATTTCATGAATCACAGACGTATCGACGACAAGACTTGCCTTGACCAGTTTGACTGCTTCATATATGACTCACAGACACAGAATAACCATGTGAAAGAAATCTAAATGATAATAGTAGACAGGTGTCACAAAAATTAAAAATAACATGTATATGTCAATTTTGCCAGTCTACAATCAATGTATGTCAAGTTGCTTATTATGAAATTGAAAATAGTAAATTTCAACAAACCAATCCATCAATTTTTGGAATTTCAGGATTAACAGCATCTGGTGAAGAAATGTAGTAAAATCTAGGGCATAGAGAATTGTCTTGTTGGTTCCAAGATTTGCGATAGCTAGCTTCTACTTCTGCTGACAAGAAAGTGTGGCGTTTACAGCTACGGCCAGAGTCACGAATGATTTTGGGTGCCACAAATAGAACCCATTCAGACTGGGAAAAAAAAGAAAAATATACTATGTGCATACAGTATAAAATATGAAATTACTTGAAAAAAGTAATTACCTGTTCCAGTACCGCTGGAGGAGTTTCATAAAGATGCCTCAACTGATACTCAAACAGCAGCAATAGTCGAGACAAATAAATTATTTGCATGTCACTCATAGCACATCCCATTAATTCAGAACACCGGACAAGTGCACTTCCTGTCATCAGCATTACTGATTTTCTAGGAATCAAATTCAATGCATGGTACATGTACAGCAAAACATAGACATGCTCTATATTTAAATCTGTAAATAAAGCACAAAATACAATTGTACTACAATCAATTTAAGAACTAGGATGTCTGAACTAAAAAGATACATGAGCTCTCACCTTCCCGATCAACATCAAAACTTTTCTTTGCAAAAGATACATTGTCAAGCAAAGTATTTATTAATCTTTTCCACAATGTTACAGTTGTTGTAGTTCTTTCTGGAAGTGGCTTTAGCATTACAATCTGTAATATATAATAAAGGTTAATAGAAAAATTATAACACTGATACAATCTCCCCCCAACCCAAATAATATTTCTTCTACAATTTGTGTCCGGCCGGCATGCAGTTCAGATCTTCCTTCCTGACAAAGGGGGCTCAGGCCCTCAAAAATTTGACCTTCCACTATGCCTGACAGAAAAACTACCGATTTCATGTTGGCATGTAGCATAAGAATGTCAGATTAAGAGCATTCCCAGACAGTTTTTTTTTATAATAGATGTTTTTGATGGTCAGTTGATGACGCAATAGTCATATGAATGTATGAGCTGTGTCGAGGAGACATCGTATGTGGCTATTGGGCAGATAAAATTGAACACTGCTATTTTGTTGGTATTTAAAACATTTCATAGACTGGTGCCTATGGACAAACAGTGTGATGTATTTATTATTTTGATCACTGTAACACTGACTGGTTTCCCTGGTAAAACATCATCTGCCCATAGGAGACATCTTATACATAGTTTGGAGCTTTAAAAGGATTGATTTGTGTTTGTTTGTGAAACTGTATGTGCAATTTTATACACACACAGAGAGAGAGAGATATATATGTCAAAATTGAGATACTTGGTATGGAAAAAAGAGTGTGTTGGTGCAATATCTAAAATTGAAGCTTCACATAGCACTTGGTTGGGACAGAAGGAAGTTTTTCATATTTTCCGATGCTCTCAATCCCTTCTTCAGGAAAGAGAATTACATTCCGTATGCCAAACAACTGCATATATATATATATTTATATTGTAGTGAATAATAACATCGGTAAGTGGCCGCCCTTTGTTCCGTGGGCCTGAGAGGGTCTCGGCAGAATGAATTAAAAGTGCACGTGCGCCGGAGAGGCCCTGAGAAGCCGAGGATACCAGTCTTTTTTTTTTGCATCGTTTGGGGGAGGGGGGCAGAGTAAGGGTATATACTCTGCACCCGGGAGACTGACCAGAGGACTGAAAGTGAAGTGAGGAAGGCAAAATCAACAGTTGTACAATTGGGCAGTGTAGAAACAAAAATCAAATTAACGAGGACCTAAGCCCCTTTTATCAGGACATTTTGCAGTGTCAGAGCACAAATAAATAAACACAAATTTATTGAAACATTCACAACAAGTAAATATAATTACATTACAAATATAATAATGATACTTATCATACACAAAATAAAAGTGCACAGTGGCATTACTAATTCAGTCTATTAAGACTAAGACAATACCTGTGAAACAACTGCCAATGAACGACTGTACAATTGCAGTGGCCATGTGTTAGTGTCGTGGTCTTTTACAAGATGATTTAAAAGTTGTTTTTGGCAATTTTCATTCAATATTTTATTTGTAAGCAGATTATGTATAAACTGTGATATGTAACGGGAAAACTGGTTATATATATTGTCCAAACGAATGGCTGATAGAGAAAGGACTTCATCATCTGCAACAAAAATCCAATTAATTAACAAGAATAATTGAAACAGTAATGTCTGATATATTAAATGTTATAATTAGTAACAACTGTTATAATCATTTTCCTTGTTTTGTTTTACACTTATGTATGCCAAAGCTTATCTAACCTACACGTATTCACCCTCAAACCAAAACCTCAATTGCATTTCGCTTACTTCAGGTTGGGTTGCTGAAGCTGATATCAATTGCCGAAGAGGGCTCTCAGTTCTATAATGGTTCCAGAACATTTCCCGAATTAAAATACAATATATATATATATATATATATATATATATATTCTTCAAAGTTTCAGAGGCTCTTAACCTCCTTCCTGAAGAAGGAGGCTGTGAGCCTCCGAAAATTAAAAGAACTACCTACAGTTCCCTATGGTCACACCATACTTCACTTTCAGGTAACCCACAAACTTTCTCTTTTTCCATTCCATACCAATATTGCAATTATTTTTGATGACATATCCTTACTAACATTTTATATATATATATATATATAACTCCTTCCTGAAGAAGGAGGCTGAGAGCCTCCGAAAATTTGAAGAAATACCTTCAGTTCCTTATGGCAACACCGCACTTCACTTTCAGGTAAGCCAGAACCTATCTCTCTGTCCTCTCCATACCAATATTGCAATTATTTATTTATTTTTATATATATATATATATATATATATATATATATATATATATATATATATTGTAATACTAATTAGGGAGGCCATGGATTGTTTGGTTTACAATGGTTTGTTTGGTGGTGCCGATCTCAAAGAACGACAGTGACGGCGGACTCTTATTGATATTAAATTGGGGAGACCATGGATTGTTGTTTCATAATATTTTGTTTGACGGCATGCGATCTCAAAGAACGACAGTGATGGCGGGCTCTTGTTGATATTAAATTAGGAAGACCATGGATTGTTGATTTATAATATAATGTTTTGACGACGGGCGATCTCAAAGAATGACAGTGACGGCGGGCTCTTATTGATATTAAATTGGGGAGACCAAGGATTGTTGTTTTATAATATTTTGTTTGACAGCAGGCAATCTCAAAGAACGACAGTGATGGCGGGCTCTTATTGATAGTAAATTAGGAAGACGATGAATTGTTGACTTATAATATTTTGTTGGATGGCGGGCTCTTTGTCGCCGAGTTTTGATGTGAACTGCGGGCGTTGTATGGAGTTAGTTGGTGGCTGTCTGGCGAATAAGGAGGTTGGTGGCAGTCAGGCAAGTGTTGTGGCCGAGGGTGGTCTGACTAGTATTTGGAGGAGAAATGTAGCAGAAATTTCAAAGTGTGAACAGCATGGGCCGGGCTTAGAAATTCAACAAAGAGACTTATATGTTAATCATTGCATTTGTAAGATCTGGACGGAGAGACAAGTTATGTAAAAGTCTGAGGAACTAAAAAGAAGGTTTGGCGCCCGTTCAAAGGAGTGATCCACGAAGGGCAACCGTGTGTTTTGTTCAAGTGTAGAGTCAGTGAATAATGGCCTTTTTAGTGAAGTGTGTTCCCACGCTCCGAAAATGTTAAGTCTGGTACCAGAAAAAGAGTTGTGAGTACAAACCAAAATAATAAATATTTGTAAATGGTAATTAAGGATATAGTCAGATTTTGTTTCTTTTCATTTCATATTCAGTTAGTATCAATTTGTTTGAATTGTTAATTTTAATTTATATTCTTGATTATTTCTACTTATCAAACCCAGTAAAGACCCTGAGAGGAAGAGTTATCAGATTTGTTTTGTTTGTAAAATATAAAACTTTGTATTTTCCTTGAATGCCACAAATTATAAAAATAAGTAATTGGTTTGTAAATTTGATTGAATGTGGCATAACAAAGTAGGGATAATAAATTGTACCTTTAAAGAATAAATTTGTTTTAATAATTAATACATTTTTTAATTAAAGCCCATCTTGTTGATTATTACATTTATGACAACCTCAAAGTGGGGCAATTCAGATTATTAATTTTTTTAAAATTAACTATTCATATGATCCTTACAATATATATATATATATATATATATATATATATATATATATATATATATATATATATATTTATGCCCAGGTGTTTATTTAAATTATCCCAGAGAAGGAATTGATTTGACACTAATCTCTTGGTCAAAATTTCATTTAACCAGCATCAATAGTTTTCTAACGCTTTGAAAGGCTGACAGAAATCTTTGCACTACAACTAACTCACTAATGTTTCATTGCAATCGGATGAATGGTTTAGTAATGCATAGGGGGGACACATTCCTTTATTTATTATATATATATATATTATACATGGTAAAGGAATTTGAATATAGCGATTACAAATGCGTATAACTATTTCATTGAAAAGAATTAATCAATAAGAATTACATTATATGTAAAAGGAAGTTCAAAGTTTTGTTTACAGTACCAAGGAGTATCCAGAATGAATATAGAGGGAGTGAAGAATTAGGAGTATCCATAATGGATATATGTCGGGAGCTAGATATTTGACTACCACTCCTTGTGAATAGTTATTCAAATTAACTTTCTACTCATCAAAATTCCCTCTCATCATCATTTATTTCCAACTCAATGTAAATATTATTTCAGGTTTGGTTGCTGTAGCCTTTCTTTGTGCAGCAGCCCATATATATTAATTGATATCAATTGCAGAAGAGGGTTCTCAGAACATTTCCCGAATTAAAATACAATAATTATAATATAATAATCCATTAAGGATACT
Source organism: Zhengitettix transpicula (assembly GCA_037074705.1). Lineage (NCBI taxonomy): Eukaryota > Metazoa > Arthropoda > Insecta > Orthoptera > Tetrigidae > Zhengitettix > Zhengitettix transpicula. The sequence continues at coordinate 8,828,292 of CM073595.1, forward strand.
CTTTTAATTCTTCACTTCCTCTACTCTATTCATTCCTGCTCTTAAAAACTCAACAAGACACTTTGTACTTGCTCTTGTACTTTTACAGATATTTACTGGTGAAGTATTATAATAAATTAAATTTGTTAAGTAATTGTAAGAAAAATGGTAACTAACTATACCAACCAACCTTGAATATGAGGTTTACTGGATTCTCGGTCTAAATCTTTAATTATTCCACACAGTAGAACTATCTGTTGATCTCCAATACTTGTCTGCAGATGTCTTATGAGTACATCTAGTGTGTCACAATTAATGAGATAGTTGTTAATGAATTTTATAATCAATGACGCCAGGGAGATAAACTGTAAAAAAAACACTAAAGTCAACATTTTTATCAAACTAAAATACTAAATAATTGTGTGAACAAGTGTGTGTATAATATATTGTTAAGTTCATATGTATTCACTTTCCAACAGTCATCTTCCCTGATACTGTTGAGAGATGGGTTGGAGCCGCTCATCAGACGGGAGATAGGTATATGACTCCCACTCCTTGCAATAGTCATTCAAATGAGTTATCTACTCCTCCAAATGCCCTCTCTTCATCATTGATTTCCAACTCAATGTAAATATTATTTCAAATACATCCAAGAATTGGGCAATAATGAAGAGTGAAAGACATTTTAATGCACCAAAAGTAATCTTAATATGTCAGTGGCTAAAATATTGTACAATTGTATGTCACCAGCATCTGAGAGAGCTCAGAGCAGTTTATTCACATGGCTGAAGTCACTTGAAGAGTCCAACACTCTTGTTCCTGAGTGAGCTGTTGTTCAGAACAGAGTGGCGCTGCACTCAATAACTGCGTTGAGGGAGCTGCTAGTTCTTGTTCAGAACGGAGTGCTTCACAAAAGAGTTTCGCTCCTGATTGAGCTGTTGTGGACATCAGAGTGGAGCTGCAGTCATTCACTCGCTCAGGGATCTGACAGCTCTCATTCAGAATGAAAAGTTTCACAAAGCAGCTTTGGTCCTGAGCAAGCTGCAAGTTCATAGATGTAGGTGATATCATTGGAGCGGAGTGCTGCAGAGAGACATTTTATCCTGTAAGATAGCCAATGTACTATCTACTGTCCCGTCCTGACCCCCCTCCTCCAAAAAACAACACAGTACCCACTCACCATAACCTACTTTCTTCTACTACAAGTCTCAACTACCTTATCTACACTGTAGTGCAATCCAAACATTATTTATTTATATTTATATATATATATATATATATATATATATATATATATATATATATTAATTATATTAGTAAGGATGTGACATTGTCAAAAATAATTGCAATATTTGTATGGAGAGGACAGAGAGATAGGTTGTGGCTTACCTGAAAGTGAAGTGTGGTGTCGCCATAAGGAACTGAAGGTATTTCTTCAAATTTTCAGAGGCTCTCAGCCTCCTTCTTCAGGAAGGAGTGTTACACCATTCTGTGCACCGGCCGGCTGTGGACTGCCGGTGCACGGAATGGTGTAACATTCCTTCCTGAAGAAGGAGGCTGAGAGCCTCCGAAAATTTGAAGAAATACCCTCAGTTCCTTATGGCAACACCGCACTTCAATTTCAGGTAAGCCACAACCTATCTCTCTGTCCTCTCCATACCAATATTGCAAGGAAGTGTGTATATATATATATATATATATATATATATATATATATATATATATATATATATAAATATATATATACACTTATATATATATATATTAACACACACACACACACTTCAAACAAGACTCTTCAGCTGCCCAAGGATAGCGTTTAGATAACCTCCCAACCCCACAAAATACTTGTACACCACTGTAAAAGTCATTCATCTGCCTCTCCTCCCAAATAAAAACTCGTGATGTTTTGACGACATTCAGTGTCAGTATCTTCTAGCGAAGTAACGAGTTGTGTGAGCAGACCCCATTATATACCCTTGGGCTCATATTTCCAAAATTTCTTCTGTGTCCAGTCATAATCACATGCTCAGTCACTGCGGATGTTTTAAACGCCACCAATTCAGATGTTCTGTCATCCTCTCCTCCACTGTTCTTATTGTCTGGCTAACGTATTTCTGGCCACATTCGCATTTGACCTTGTACACACAAGGTGCTCCAAGGCCGAGGCTGTCCTTTGCTGGAGGGAGTAAACTCCTAATTTTCCTCTGTGGCCGAAGGACAACTCTAATATCATGCTTCGCCAGGATCCTGCCTATTTCTCCCAAAGTACTCCCCACATAGGGGAGGAAAGATATCTTCTCAGTTTACAGGAATTTGTTGCTTGTTGGTTTCCTGCCCCTTATTTCCCTTCGGATTTGTTTGTCTAAGTAACCGTTGGCCTGGAAGAGCATTGAAGCTGACTAACATGTCAATTGGTTTGAATGGAGTTTCTGAATTCTACACAACATTTTATGAAATAGTTGGAGTTCAAATCTGACAGGTTTTAGGATGCGGTACAAATAAGACGCCTACAAGTGATATGTCCCTCCTCTGCAGCTAACAATGGTATGTTGGGGGGGGCCAGGTTTTTTAATTTTCGGGAGGCCATATAGTGTGGACATTTGCTATAATCTGGGGCTGTTGACATTTGGTTGATTCAGATATTTCTTTGGCATCTTTTTGAGGCATCTATTAATTCTGTTTTCAGGATCCTTTGACATTCATTTGTACCAGCTGCCAGAAATTAGTTTATGTAATTTTGTATTGTAATCTGATGAATCCAGAATATGACATTGTAAGCAGTTGATTCTTGGGCGAGTTTTTATAGAAGTGTTATTTTTAAGTAATTTTATAAAGATTGATATATGAAAGCGATTAATTGTGTGTTTTAGTGCCTGATGTAACTCTTATCTGCGATACGACATAATCCTGATTATTGTCTAGTGACAAAGTTGATTTAATGGATATAATTACATCAATTTTGGGGACTCTGAGGACAGATGTTGAAATTTAAACCACCACTTAAAAGGCCAAGTCCATTGGCATTGAGTGTTTGAGTAGACCTGTTTAAGATTGTAATTAATTCAGGTCAAGATGAGAGTAAGGTTATTTCATGTTGATGATTGTTGGCTTGTAAATGGGAGTGTGTACAGAATTTCTTGATATGTCTGTTTTTAATAGTGTTCAAACAATGCAATACTTTCTATTGAATGGGATGTAAGATGTTGTTGATTTCTAGATCACTTATCATGGATTTTAAATTTTAATATAAATATATTGATGGCTTTGAAGATGTGATTCTGTGGAATAATGTGCTCTTTCAAGATTAACTTGGCAGTCTGCATCATTTTCTTGGCTTAAGGTGGATTTCAGATGTAAATCTTTTGGGATGATTTTTTCTTCTCTAGACTTATACAGGAAAGTGTGATAATACTTGTGTTTAATCAGAGTGGGAGTGTTCATATACGTATGTATATGTTTGCGACAGTCTGACACATACTGGATATTAATCATGGATTTAAATTATAACAATAGTTATCAATAGCTCTGTTGTTCAGGTTTTCCATTGTCAAAGAAGAAGAAGGAGTACAGCATTTCAAATACTGTGGAAAAACCTCGTTAATCAGAAGGGGAAAATGGCATTCAGAGCTGGACACAGAAGTCCAATCACTCCTTAAAGGGAAAAATGTACTAAATTCAGTCTATTCCACAGACGGCCGGCTGGTGGAAAGAGTTATGCACAACATTTATAAGGTTGTTCTGATGTTGGTTTTGTTTTTGGTTAGTAATTAATGTTTGATGATGACATTATATGGATTATATTGAAAACTAATCATAAACACTGTTCAGCAAGTTTCTCCAAATTAATCAAAGTGGGTAGTAACCCTTAAACAGAAATCTACAGAATCATTTTTCATATTTTTAATGTTTAACTTTAAGAAAAACTTATCTTTTGAAGCCAGGAAACATAATTTTAATATATACTGTGATTCACTTACTGCTTCTTGCCCTTTGTCAGGAATGACTGAAGCTTTGAAATCATTTGCACTACAAATGCCACCTAACATGCCAGATGAAGACTGATTTTTTATAGGAGAGTCCATTGCGGTCGTTATGTATAACTCAGGTGCCAGAGTTTCTTCCAACCACAAGCCTAAAATTGGCTCACTATCTTCATCTGAAATGAAAAAAATCTTGATAAGGGAATATTGCTAAAATAATTGCAATAAAGTTGAAAACTTGTTATATTACACACACAGAAACAAATTAAATTGTTGACAAAGAAGCTAAAAAGCAAACAATTACTCAAGAATATATGTATGAAATACATATCACTGTATATTGTCGAGTAATTGTTCCTGACTTCTCAATACAGTCTATGGAATTTAACATAATACAATATCAAGTTTTATTTACTTACAATGTGTTTCATGATAAGGCGGAATCCTTGTATGTAACTAAACAAATAGTTTCTGTCGTAAAGCAAAAGGTGTACTCACATATACACTACAAGGTCAAATGCATTCGGACACCCATTAGCATTCATTCCAAAGATACCAATCATGTAACCAATAATGTGTTAGGCATTGAACATTAATCAATAAATTTTATATTTGTTATTTTACTTTTAGTATGTTCATATGGGTACAGACAATTGTAATATACAAAGTAGTTAGATAAAATTTGCTAGGTTTTTGGAAAAGTCACCTAGCAAGCAATAAATATGAAAGATGTTCAATAGGGCTCAAGATTGGGCTTTAGGTAGACCACTAAATATTCAATTTATCATGGTAGACACAACAAACTTTTCATCATCATCTATTTCTTACCAAAAAATGATAAAAACATGAAACACATCATTCAAAGAACAGAAAATATAGTCTGATAAAAATTTGGCATGGCCAGTTCAGTGACAGGACTGAAACGCTTGATTCGGAGAAGTGCCGGCACAGTGAAGACAGTACTATTTAACTTTCAAGAAAACCTAGTTTTCTTGACTGATAGATACTTCTTGGACATTACAAAACAGAGTGACTGATATGTGTGAAATGTCATATGACAATATCTCAATGTAGCTCAATATTATTATGTAAGTGGAAAGGAGAAAGTCACAATCACAACCTCAAAATCTTTTCAAAACTCTTAACGCTCTTACTTACCTCAGAAAATCAGAAAGACTAACTAACACATTTGTGAAGTGGAGGTCCTTCCTATCAAAACAAAGCCACAAAACACTAGTACATACATTAAATTGCAAATTATTAAAAATTCAACAATATGAATAAATACATATTTAAAACTTTTGGAAATTATTAAAATTAATATTTCACACATTCAGAAGAACATTGTAAATTATTATACACACTAAATGATAGTATACTATACTAATTAGCACTAATAAAGACCTCATTCAACCAAAAATTGATTGTTTTTGTGCTGTTTATTCCACAAACCTTCATCTTTGAAGGTATCTTCAACTGAACAGTCATCACGAGTTGGTTCCTCACGAGTCTCCTCTTCGTGTGCAATTTCTTCCTTTGCCACTCTAACCACTTCTGTACAAGTAAAATCATCTTCAAAAAATGAAGTGCCATCTGATGAACATGCAACTCCTCCACATCCACTTGAAGTTTTCTCTCTCTTCACGGCAGAAGCCTCAACAGAATAGAAATAAATTGATTAAACCGTTACTATATAATTAGATAATTAAGTCAGATGGAACAAACAAAGAGATATGGAGGTTCTTCCAAAGTCTAGGAATCTGTGTCCTTCAATAAATAAAATGCAGTCTACCAAACCTCAATTTTCAGGTAGGTCCAATAAACAAACAAGTGGAGTTGGGTACTGGTGTGGTAAGATTGTAGAGAAGGTACAGGTATGGCATTGCATAGTGCATTCAATGCACACAGTAGGAACAGCAAAGAGGGGGTAGTTTAGTTTCTGAAACAATGTCGTGCAGGAAGTTATGGAGAGGGGGGAAAGGTAACCATGAATGTTGGACCTTGTTAATTTACCAATTATTTAAAAAAGAAGACACTGCTGGATGTATCCTTGCTGAATAGAGAAATGAAAAACTGGTGAAAATTAATATCAGTTGTCACAGAAAATGTCACCATGAAACTTGATGAAAAGACATTGTTAACATCATTCAAAATTATGGGAAGTCTGCATATGCAATGCATGGTACAAAAGTGCTGTGTTGTGAGTGTTATTTACCCAATAACCTTAGGTTAACTTAGAGGTACAAATAACTGCTCCATGGCCAGGCCATGCCAGCACCTGATACACCTAGTGTGTATTGTGCCTCAGGTATCAAGCATAGTGATGCACACATTTCGCAGAAAATAAGATCTTATCTCACTCAGAAAAAATCACAAGTTTAATATGTAATACATAGTCATTTTTATAATACTGACCCACAAGATTATTTTAGAACAGATGATTGAAAATAATTTACATTGGTCACATTAAACTTTCAAACTCAAACAGGTCATATTTTCCTCTCCCTTCCTTCAAGTCAATCTTTTTTTTTCAATAATTACTCATTTAAAACATTGTTAAAAGAAAATCTACAATTTTAAAAATAAAATTTTTACAATATTTTATTAATCCTACCTTTCTATAACAAATTGTGATCATGTTGAAGAAAAATGGAATAATAGGTGTAACTTGCAACACTCTCATTACTCTCTGAAATGATGTAAAGTTCCCCATTATGTCAACTTTAACAGGCCCAACATCTGGTGCCTTATTTTGCTGCATACATTCTACTTTCAATGCATCCATTAAATCACTCAATACTTTGAGAAGTGTGGAAGCAATAGCCACAGAAAGTACATTAAATCCATGTTGCCTATAAATAAACCAAATGATTAGAAACATTTATGTTATTACACGACATTAATTCATAATAGAAGAAAATAAAGTTTATCACAAACAACTGTTTTTCAATATTTTATTAACAAAAGGGCATGCTCTGTACAAAAGATCTCAATGGTATGACATTATTAAATAATAATTAACAATAAATTACAAAGGCCCAGCAGTGTATAGTTGAGAAAAATATTTCTGACACACTCCATGGTCAGTGGGAACCATTTAATAATAAAATGTCTCCACAGGAGGCATCATCTTGTATTATAAGTATAGTTTAGTTACAATGTGCAGCAGAGTTGATATAAAGCATCATCAAAGAAATGATAGGAGAGAATTACAGATTTTCGCACAAAAACGAAATATCTACACATTTATCTCAATCATAAACTTGTGAAAACAATATACTTTCATACTATGACATTAGTCAAAAAGTTTCCAGAATCTGTCAAAATGTATTTAGTTAACAAAGATAAACTTATTTATCCTCAAATACTATCCTCCTGCATTGACACCTTTTCTCAAATGTTAACATAATTATTGAAAAATTCTTGAAAGCCATTTAATTTGTGACAGAAGTAGATTTGTGGCCATTACAAAGCTGTTCTTTAACACTAGCATAATCATAGCAAAAATACTTATACCACTTATTTGTCATCACTTTGTTTCTGTCAAAATTTTTAGATGGACATTTTTAAGAAAAAGAAATCAAATTTAAAGTATGCACACTGCTCAATAGCAATCAAATTAAAATGTGACAAACAAACACAAAAAATGGTCACAATGTAATCACACAACAATCTGAACACACAACTGAATTCTAACAAATAAATACTCAACTAATGTTCATCTGGTAGTGATGACCTTGGAGATGGCAAGAAAATAGTTTGTGACCTGGACAAAGGGTGGTAGTGTTTCAATATCGGTTTGAGGAATCATCCACAAAGGTACAAAAAATTTTTTAGACACATCTGTAGTATACCAGAATTGGACAGCCCAGAACACCAGGTTTGTGAATTTTTGGTAGCAGGTGGAATATTTGTATACTTGGAATGGTTGGCGTGAGGGATTAGTTCAAAGGAAGCAGGGATAATTTTTTAAGTGGGCCATGTACTCCAACAATCTGATAAAAATTATTGGAGTCTGTTTTGTATGAGATCTATGGTATTTTCTATTCAGTGTTGTGAATTAGGTTCATGTTGGGTATAAAATAGAGTGAAAAGCTTGGAAACATAATATGTATAATATTACAACCAGAAAATTGATTTAAAAATCCTGGTTTACCTGAACTTTAAAGATAGACTCCATTGAGCATTCAGAGATGAACACCCTGATATTCACAGAAGGAAATGATTGGGGAATGTGAACAATCCAGTAATGTACAAACAAGTTATATACCACAAACAGAAAGAATAAGCAAAACTTGAAATTAGATAAGACAGATTAATATTATGGAAAGACAACACTTACACTTTCATAATATTAAATTTTTCATAAGATTTTCGACTAGGTGACTTCCCCCTGTCATCTTTTGTCACAGTGCAATTACTAGCAGCTTGTAATTGAGACTGCATTCCGCTCAGCAAAACCATCCCAGCCATCATCAAGTGATTTTGAGATGTCTGCAACAAAAACGATATTATATACACGCTGACAGACAGACAAACATAAGGAACATTTTGTTTGATTGAGCCAGTTAAATAGGGGTCAAAGAGATTGATAGTGTTTCTACTGATGTTATCTGAGTATAATTTCAACCCCTTACAGCATGGGAAAGGAGCACCCTTAGGGGTGAGAGTGGATGGGCATTACAAGAAAATAACATGCATCTACCAAAATTGGAATCAAAACAGGGTTATGTATGTCACCGAGTTTAATTATGACATTCAATTGGGTGGTGTTGACCGGGTTGGAATTTTTCAAATATCTTAAATGGTCGATATTTGCGTGGAATAAATAATTGTCGGCGTCAATGACATTGATAGTATTTCAACCGATGTTGTTTGAAAAATTTCAACCCCTTTCGGCATGAGAGGAAAGCATGCTTACAGGTGGGGGTGGCAATTTTAAAACAAGATAAATTGGCAATATTTGAGTGGAATAAATAATCTTCAGGGTGAATGACGTTGATAGTATTTATACCGATGATGTGTGTATAAAATTACAACAGCAGCAGCGGTATAAGTGTGTATGAATGAGTGTGTGAATCGAACAGTTAGGTAGCTGTAAAGGCATTTACTATTGTTATGTATGAATGTTTTAACCAAATTATGACATTTTAGTAATGACAGAATATTAGTATGTTAAAGGCATAATATATCTCGTCATCGCGGAGCAGATTCCACGAGGAAGGAACTCCGACAACTAGAAGAGGAGGCTGGACCTCCGGTTAGATGTCACCGCTGCTATAAAATTTCAACCCTTTTCTGCCATGAGGGGGGAGCGTGCTTAGGGTGGATGGATGGTGGTGGAAATATTGAAACATACTTAAAAAGCCAATATTTGAGTTGGATAAATATTCTTAGGGGTCAAAGAGATTGATAGTGTTTCTACCGATGTTATGCAAGTAAAATTTCAGTCCCTTACAGCATGTGAAAGGACCACCCTTAGGGATGGTGGTGACGGGCGTTACAAGAAAATAACGAGAATACAACCGAGATTGGAGTAAAATCAAGGGTTATGGATGTTGCTGAATTTAATTATGACATTCAATTGGTCATTTAACCCCCAGGGGCGGAAGTGGACGGAGTTGGAAATGTTGAAACATGAAATCACAGCTTATATTACCATTGAATAAATATTTGTCATGGTTATTTAGCTTGATAGTATTTCTATGGACATTGTGTGTGTAAAACTTCAACCCCTTTTGGCACGATTGGGGAGCACGCTTTGGGGTGGGAGTGGAAGGGAATTACAAGAAAAGAGCGCAAGAACAATTGAGATTCAAGTAAAATCATGTTTATGTATGTCCGAAATAATTTATGGCAATCTTGGCAATGCACAGGGGTGGGAGGGTTGGACGGAGGTGGGTGGGGAGTAGAAATTTTAATACATGTTAACCGGATGATTTTTGCGTCAAATAAATATATTTCAGAATCATTGAGATTAATAAAATTTCTCTACATGTTCTCTGTGAATAATTTCAACAGCCTTTCAGGATTGGGACAGGAGCTCCCCTTAGGGGTGGGGTGTGATTACATAAAAATGAAGCAAAAAAAATCGTGATTGGAGTTGAACCCAGGTTATGGATGTTGCAGAGTTTAATTATGACATTCAATTGGCAATTTAACCCCCCCGGGGTGGAGGTGGATGGTGTTGGAAAATTTTGAAACATGAAATCGTGGCCGATATTAGCGTCGAATAAATAAATTTTTCAGGGTTAATTAGATTGATAGTATTTCTACCGATGTTGTTTGTGTATAATTTCAAACCCTTTCAGCATGAAAGGGGAGCAAGCTTAGGGCTGGTGTTGATTGGGGGAGTTACAAGAAAATAACACGAAAACAACTAAGATTGGAGTCAAACCGACGAAAAATTTTCAGTAGCAATTGCGCAAGACCGGCAAAAAATTGAAAACTTCTAGTACCATTAATTGAATTAACAGCGACTTACATGAATATAAGGAAGAATTTCAAAATACACATAAGGAAACAGGGCAAAAGATCAGAGAATTACCCGAGGGATTTAAGGATACACTTGTTCGAGTGGAAGGGTTGGTATGACAACTAACACACACAGAAAATGCGGGACAGAGCGTACAGAGAAATGACTTTAGTAGCGGTATTATCGACCTTCACTCGCTGAAATTTACCGACAGGAATGACAATTTTTAAGGGATCTCCAAACCTAGTTCCAGGTGAAAGGAATCTCAGATAAATACAAAATGCTAGTGTTCCGACAATAAGTCGACGACAGGACAGCTAGATGGATTGAAGTAAGTGTTGCATCAGTAGAAAACTTTGAACAAGCACAGGGAATTTTCTTGGTGAGATTCTGGGATCAGCATCAACAGATGTAGATAATTCGCAAGTTTTACGACGGAAGGTTTTTATAGTAGAGATGTCAGGTCAATGACCAAGTACTTCTTGAATCTCGTGGTTCAGAACAGGCACTTAGATCATCCAATATAAGAAAAGAGATTTATTGATTTAATCACTCTGCATTGTATGCCTGAGATAGGGAGACATCTGGGAAGTAACACGATCCGTAGCATCAAAGAGGCGATAAAATGTTTACAATTCTTGGAGAATATTGGACACAATGACGAAGAACGGGTTAGAAACAATAACGGTAGAAGTTGGCAACAACACAGGCAGTACAAACCGAGAAGAAACTCTGAAAGGCACATGGCAAGAGAGAATTCACAGGTGAGGGTTTGTATAATAGACGAAGATGATGTGATGAACTGCAGACTAGACCCACGGATGGAACACGAAGCGAGGGAAATGAGGTCAGGATTTGGGAAACTAAGGGGCGATACGCTGTGCCACACCCAATAGCTATTTGTCCGAAAATACAAAAATCTCTTCTATTGGGGTGAATGACATACAACAGGACACGATGTTTTGCAATAAGACGAGGACGAATTTCCGGAAACAGAGTTCCATAACAAGAACAAACTGTTGTCAATAAACTTTCAGTTAAGCAAGGATATTAAGACACAGGCCATAGTTGATACTGGTGCCGATGTTAGTTGTGTTAGTGAGCGACTGTTCAAGAAACTGAAAGGGAGCAAAGCAATTCTGGCAAAATTACCTGTTACGAATTTGAAGATATACGGCGAAATTGGCAGGAAACACAAACGTGTTGGTAGGGATGGACTGGTTGAGGAATACATGCACAGTGATCAATTTGGAGAGGAAGACTTTGAAAAATATGATGCAGGATGGCGATGGGCGAACGTTCAAGCAAATTTGGAAGTTTGAGGAAGAGACATGTGATGTCAGCGAGGTTCATAGTATAAAGTTAATTCATGTATCTGAAAAGAAAAAACAGAAAGATGTGATATTTGAAGGAAATCGGAGAAGTGAGGAATTGAGCGAGTGTGGAAAGTAAGGAAAGCACAGGATCGTTACCGAGCATAGAGGTAGTAGGAAATAAGACAACTGGATTTAGTGATCTGGAGAGAAAATAGTTTGTTGCCATGCTACTTGAGAATAGGAATGTGTTTAACAGTGAACCAGGGAAATTTAAAAATTATGCGTAATTTATCGACACCAACCTGCACACTCCAATACAGACGAGACAGTACCCAACACAGTATGCATTAACGGATAAATTGAGGGAGACGCTGAACCAGATGATGGACTTTATGTCCTTGTTAAATTATGCAGCATTAAGAAGCAGTTGTAAATATCTCGTTACTGGGTCACTGGGTAAGGTGTATTTAGGTAAATGTCTGTTTACTGAGTTCTGCAGACCGGTTCCCCAGGAACACCAGCAGGTAGTGGAGCGATCTTGGGAAGATTAGCTATGGGTTGAAGAGCGTGCCGCTTAAGTAGTTACACAAGTAACAGCTGCTGTCTCATTTTCTTTTCTAACTATCAACTCTCAAAGAACAGCAACTTATGTTTCAGTCTTTTTATTTTGTTAATATACGGGAATAATGTGGCAAACTACATATATCATGTATTTAATTTTCAGGGTTATTTTTATGTGTCTTTTTAAATTTTTCATTCATTTTGTTTTAAGGAAAGGGTATTAGTAGGAAGCCACAGATTCAGGACTGTAGCGGCATCCCTTTTAATATTTATTTTAAAGTTCCGCTAAGGGTATTGACAGATAGGGCTTTTGTAATATTTTCTGCTGAGGGAGGAAAGGTCTGTCTGCATGAGAATAGTTGTAGTTCAGGAATGTCTGATGTCTAGGAGCAAAAAAAGCTCTTAGCAAAAATTTCCAATAACAATGAGTTGCGAAATACTTTGTTGACCTGGCTGTGCTTGCGGCTACATAAAATAAATCACCCCGCCAAGTGACCAGCAAAGGACAAAACGGGGGAAAATCCCTGAGAATCACAGCCATCTTGGGGCATGATTATGTAAAGGGAAAATTCTGATTAGAGCCCCAGCTACACCACAAAGTTGAGGAAATATCCAAAACACTTGATGAAAGCAGAGTACAGAGAGAGACGCTGATGAAGAAACATCTCAGAGAGAGAGAGAGAGAGAGAGAGAGAAAAGTATTTTCTCCTGGCTCAGTTAACATTCGCTGACCTCTGAAGTTTGCCATGAGGAAAGATTATATGATGTATATATACATGTTCAGAGAAGCTGAGCCAGGCTGTAACCAGGCACAGAAATCTTGGAATGAATGACACCAACCAGCGTTCATCATCAGAAGGGTCCCAGCTTCTAGATCTTCAGAGCCACAGAGACAGCACAGCATGCTGATACGTCGCACAGTAGGACCAGGTACAGTTAATCATTTGTTCAGGAAGTAAAATAAAGATAAAGGGTTACCACTATATATATATATAATTGCAATATTGGTATGGAGAGGACAGAGAGATAGGTTGTGGCTTACCTGAAAGTGAAGTGCGGTGTCGCTATAAGGTACTGAAGGTATTTCTTCAAATTTTCGGAGGCTCTCAGCCTCCTTCTTCAAGGAGGAGTGTTACACCATTCCGTGCACCAGCCGGCTGCAGACTGCCGGCCGGTGCACAGAATGGTGTCACATCCTTACTAATATAATATAATATATATAATATATCATAGGTATAATATATCATAGGTATCATCCCATATGAATGGGTACATAATATTCAGCATTAAATCTGTATTAGATAAAGCTGAGTGTGCTCCATTTTGTCGACTCAACACCAGAAAAACTCAAGGATTGATTGGTTAGCTAAAGGATTAATCCAAATAACTATTAGCATTGTTTCATAACTTTAGGTCAAACTAATTACAGACCTGAAGTGAAACAGTGGTGTGTGAATGTAAGTATTAAACCTGTATTGTTGGTGAAAAAAGTGATGAAGACTGTTTTGTGAAACTCACATCATAATTGTTAAAATATAAATTAATGGCAAGAAAATCTGCTAAATCTTGTTTACATTACAATTGTGATAAGATTAAAGTGCTCACTATCATAAATCCTCCATACATTTCAAAATAATAGTTTTATTTAATAAAAAAGTCTATGCAATATAATTGGCCCATTTGCATTATATAAAACAGAACTGACCACATTAATGTACAAAAAAGTTCTTCACAACAATAAAACTCTTGCTGTAAGATGAGAAAAAATACATAAGGCTTGCATCAAAATTAGTTTATGGGTATGGTTGCCACCATACACAAAGACAACAGTATTGGTATGTGCTGACCACATTTATTCAACCCAGATACAGTAGGGTAGGAGAGGAAGTTTTCAGCACAGGTCGGTGGCTGGAAGAATACTTAATCCTGTCACCACTGCACTGGGATGCTAAGGGAGGTATTCCCTTGGTCTTCAAGCTAACAGTACTGTTAGGCCAGTGTAGCCAGCACTGACCTGTACCGTTGAGTGGCTGTGTTGGTCACCACAAGTTCTTTAAAAAACCCAAATTTCCCTCAATGTGATTAGTCCATGTTTTGTAACTTCAAAAATTGAATTTGGGGAAAGAATTTTCAGTGAATGAAGAAGTTACCTGAATGTATTAAGTATTTTCCATTTCAAAACTATTTTTTTCTGAGAAAATAAAGGAAACTACACTCTTAGTCACTTGTCATAAATTAAATGTACGATTATATCTCAATTTTAATAAATTCTGTAAGATCAGTACCATTATAACAATTTTATTGGTTCTGTGTGTAATCAATATTTAGAAATCAATGGTATGATGTGGAAAACATCACAGAAAGTCCTGTGAATCTTCTTCTGTACAATGGAGAATTGATGATGTTTCATTGATGTGGCAAATGCATAGACATACCAGAGCTCCTGTAGTAGCAGATTGCATCAGTGTCCAAGAAATATGGTTGAAGAGGTCCAGTGATTTTTCCACCAAGGAGATTGCATGTCTATCTGTAACACTTTCATCTTCATTCAGCTTTGAGCCTGAAGAAGCTGCAACAAAGAATTAACAATGTCTATAAGAATGAGGATCTGTGGATAAATTAATCACATTCTTATTGAATCAGAACACACTCCTAAAACTCATGAGCAAATGATCAACTACCAAGTGAGAATTTTTCTTAGATATATGAAAGAGAGTAACTATCACAACAGATAAAAACTTTCTTAGTTTACTGAGGAACATACAGTTGTGCAACAAATTAAAAATTTTTATATATCCTATTCTTACATCAAAAGAAAACTAAAATTCAGCATTGAGTTTGCAATTGTTCACATCTACTAATTTTAAAAAAATTATTATAATCCAAATAGGTATTATTTAACTATAAAGGACTTAAAAAACATGACTAAAATTTTTTCGAGTATTATCATATCAGTTAAGATTCACAATATAAGCTAGTATAGCTGGAGAGGTTTAGGAAGTCCTGTCAGCTGCACAGTAAAAGAAGGGAGATGGTAGAGGGAAACATTGTAGTCATGTGGGAGCCCCCACTTGAAGCAATGCCACTTGTGTTCTTAAAAACATTCATTATATTCTTACAAAGAGGATATGCAGACAGCAGCAAAGTATTTTTATCCCACCCTGTATTTATCATATCTTAACTTTTATGTATGAGTTTTTTAATGTACAACATATCTTGAACTAAACACAATATATTTCCTAGTGTCAATGTTTTCAGAATTGTTTTTACACTACCAAGTTGCCGAAACTAATGGCTCATGATGAACTGAGCACCAGACTACCCCCAATATGTATGGACCACTGCACATCTTACGTTGACATGTCTTGCTACACCATGTGAGTTATAAATAACTGAATACAGAATTATAACTGTCCTCGATATTATGTTTAATTCAACTGAAGTACATTGCATTTAACACTAAATGATTATTTCAACAAGCTCTTACCAGGTACTTTTGGCATGGACAACATAGCAATCCCACATATAGTAGATGAGGTTGACGTTGACACAGCTAGATACAGGCTCGTCATAGACAAGAGGGCAAGTTTTTCCAATTTATTTGGGATCAAAGGCTCTACAAGTGGTAGTTTCAGTGTATTACTCAATAGAGTCATGTCTCTGTCAATGGAATGTATACTGAAAGAGAAAATATAGGATGGCAATAAAGATTAAAACCACTACTTTTTAATATGTAATAGAATAAATTTTGTGCCTTGTTAAATTAACATTTAGGCCCCTTTCACAGGGCGATTCTGTGTATGTGATTCGCGTATGAAGGAGTCAAACAATATTGGCGCAAGCAACACACCGTTCAGATGATTATTCTGGTATCAGATACATCTGTGATTCACAAAATGAGTTGCTCAGGACCATTGGCTGCGTGAATCCTTTTAAGAATCAAGCAGACCACTGACAACAATGGGATCATCACACAGCGATTCCCACTCCCGCTTCATGTGCTCATTGTGTATCAATGTAGTTGTTCGTTATTGTTGTTTAAATTTTTTGTTAAAATGGAAAATTTTTTTTGATAATGATAAATTAATTCAGTTAGTTAAATTACATTCTACTTTATGAGATAATAGTGATAAAATGAGGCAGATATTTACAGATAATTCAAAATAACATAAATACTAAATATTTAAACAATATTAATGAACAAATGTAATTATACACAAATAGTAGCCGTATATTTAATGATTATGTTATTTTGAATATCTGTAAATATCTCCATGTTTTGTATTCCTCTGTTCGCGGACATATCAAAACTTATAAAAGGAGAGGGAAGGGAAGGCAAGAAGCCGCCAAGCAACTGTATCACTATACCAATATACTTTCTCAATCGGATACACAGAATCAGCATATGAAAGGGACCTTACTGAATTTAATGTTTAATGTACCTCACTATCACTAATATTAGAAAAATGTTGAAACTAATATTGAAAATTGTAATAAATGAGTATAATGAACAGTATTTACCTTGTACGAATTTTCATCGAAAGAAATAGAAAATATAATTTGATCAACTGTGAAGGCCATTGTCACCTTTTAGTAAAATGAGAGCAAGGACACAAAGCACAAGAGGTACCCAACACTAACTACTATGATGTGAAAGCCAGAGTTCTTTTATCTTTCGTAATCCAAGATAACAAACATATAGAATCAACTTATGTATTTTGAATTTAATTAACATTAGATAAATATTAATTTTAAACTTATAGATTGAATTACTACATAACCAGTTATCAAATGTACAATTCATAACTAAAAACCTAACAAATTGCAGTTGACGATAGACATACAGATTAAAATGTGTCCATGTACATAGACATTAATGGCATTCAAACACCATTAAAACTTTTACTACTTTTACCATTGATTGGAATAAGGGAACTATAATACAAATACCATATAATAATAAACAGTCATGTGCAAAGATAAAACTCTACTATTAAATATTACCTTAATCTGAACCCTAAGGCATCATTCGCAACAAGCAGTGGTGGTACAGTGTTCTTACTGAAACTATCTCGAACTTTTCCAGCATGTCGACTAATATGAGGTAATGAAAGGCACACGTCGAGTAAAATTTCTCCAATTCCTAATGACCTTAGGGTGAACAAATTTCGTTGCGTGAAATATGTCTGAAAAATAGAAGTCAAATAATATTTATAATAATATATTACTATCCCCTTAACTGAATCAAGATTAGATATTCATAAAAAATATCCCAAACAAATTAATTTTAAGATAAATGCTTACTTACTGATTAAGTGACAGAGAACATGGAATTTAAATACTATGGAATTATTACTTCCAAAGCATAACTTTTATGGGTGGACTATATATTACCAACAACCAAAATTTTGTATACAACAATATTATAAGTCACATTTTACATAGTATGATGTTCCAATTAATATACAGGAAGTATTTGCCTCAGATAAATATTGACTGAAACATGGAACCTTCAACTAATTCAATTTTGAGTATACTTATTTTGAGGAGGGACAATAAAACAATTTCAAACAATGAGAGATAAAATTACCTTAATATCAGGCTGAAAATCTGGTATAGAAGGATTTTGAGAAGGTTTATTCTCTGTTGCATCTTGAACTTCAACCTTTTCTTCAAGAACATTTAACTGAGGAGTTATAAGTTGGTCAAAGATATGTGAAGACTGATCAAACCTGGATAAAGTTCGTGATACGTCTGGTAAAAGATATCTGTCATCTGAAATAAATAGTTTTATACTTTATTACCAAATACAGCCCTTACAAAAATAAATTCTATTAAATACTTCAGGTGAATTCTCAGACATTTTAAATTCAATTTTACGCTAACAAAATTGGCATGGATAGGGAGAGAATGAGCTAATGGATTACCCAAGGCCGAATATTGATGTTACCATATAGGACACAATAGTTTTTCAATGAATGTAAGCTTTCCTGGTGTAAATTATTAATAAATTTTTCACAATTGAGCACCAAGTTCAGATTTCTCGATGTTGACATTTCTGTGGTCATTCTCTACTGCTGTCTTCAGACAACCGCGAAAAATTTATTTAGTGTGATTGATCATATTTAGAAACAAAGTACAAACTTGAGAGATGTCATAAATAACAGTGTGAATAGAGAGGTGTAACAATTCTCGCTAACTTAATAAAGTTTAAATCTGTTCCTGGTTCCTTAAAAGAGTAAAGAAATACAACCTTAAACTAAATAGAGACCAAAATATAGCTCGTACCCTAAGAAAATAAAAAATTTGTCTGGATCTTAAGAGGGTCAAAACTACTATGGGTAACCTTTGCTCAACTGTGTCCATCTCCATGAAGAGGAACATAACATTTCATCAACCTTACGATAAGAAGAAACTCAGAAAAGTAATTAATCTATGCTAATATCAGCCATTTTAGCATGTTTTTAAATCTGGCCCCCCTTCACCCCCTGGGAGTTTCCTAACACTTCGAAAACTCAACAGTAACCTTTGCAGGGGTGCGCACAACAAAGAGATTATTTTAGGCTTTTTTTTGGGAATGCAATCAGTAAATATGTGACTTCCTACGAAAATTACATGGACAACATGCAATTCCTTGCAACGCTACCCAAATATTAATGTGTGTTAGTGTTGAAAACATACATATAATTATAATTGTTAATATGTATATACAAACGGATTGTACATTAAAAATAAAATTTTAATTACATTGCATCTTTTCCCACGTAATTGAATTCAGGCTTTGATTTGCAAATTGAAAAAATAAAAAATATATGGCTCATAATGACAGGCTCACCACCTGTTATCATCTTAGAGGTCAGTTCTAAACTTCCTACCCCATATTTTCATTATGTGGATCAATGGCCACATACTATTTTTCCAGATGATTGCTGATAGTACAAGTCTGAGCATTCCTGCACTAAACAGTGGAACTAACTACTGCACTTAACAGTTCAACAAATCAGCGATATTTACCCCAGCCACCATCATAATTCAAATAATCAATTTACACATAAGATGTAGTAAGCATGTGAAGTCAATAAATAAATTAAACAAAATGATTTTATATACATTTACCAGTTCAACCACACCATAATATTACTGTATTTATTATGAAGTAAAATATATGTTGCTTATTGTTTATATTATATAAATATAAATCTTTTATTGTAAATATTCTCTGAAATTTAACATATGATTAGAAAAATAAATTTCCTAATTCAAATTAATTAATACAAACTTGACTTACCTTCAGGTACTCTTTGCTTTCTTAAAATTTTTATCAAAGATTCTCTATCTTCCAAATCAACATTAGTTGTATCAAGTGTGCACAGTATTTGGCATGTTTCAAGTATTCTTCTGCAAGTCAGTATTTGTTCATGTGGGTCAGCATAAAACTCACGGCGAATTTCCTGACATAAGAATCCTACAATAATATCTGTTGCTTTACTTACTTCCAGGGCTTGGGGACTTGTTACTGAAAAAAAAGTTTCCTCATTTGTATGACTTACTGAAAAAAATCTCTACAATTACAAACATAATATGAAGTTAGAGGAAAAATATATGGCTCGTAAGAGTGACAGACTCATCCACCACGTGTTATGTCATCTTAGAGCTCAGCATGGAATGAAACACTCTTTCCAGAAGATAGGGGCTGAGAACCTCCAAAAAATTTAAGAACATCATTTTCCAAGCTTAAATTTTAGGTAAGCTATCAACTATTTCTCTGATTCCTTTCCATACAAATTGTTTGAATTATTCTGACAATGTCACATCCTAACTCACATATATATTTTATATATACACAATGTGTATAAATAATTTTAATTGAGTGTCACATTGGATAGTGAATAAAGATACAAATATGGGAGAAAGCTGGGAATATGTTCAAAACAAAGCATATGCTCAGACATAGAAATACGCTCAGAGGAAAGCAAATGTTTACAGCATAGAGAGGAAAGGAAGAAGAAGGAAAGATCTAAAATATTTGGCAGGGCTGGGAATCGAACATAGGTGCATTTGTTCAGTAATATTTTCAAATTAATTAAGACGGACTGAAAAGAGGCACAAAGAAGAATGCTTCCCTTAAATAGAGGGCTGATATCCCCAATCTGGACAGTTAAGAGCATTTAAAATTTTCAGAGGCCTGAGCATCCTAGTTCACAACAGACCTTGTGACGGTCAATCACACAGTCTGGTATTGAAACCATTATGCAGCAACAATGAACACCCAGTTGTAAGGTTTTTAGTTAACAATTGTTGCTGAGAGATAGCCGGCCCAACAGCAAAACACTATGCTAAATTAATTTGTGTGGGGTGCAGTACTTCTAAAGTCCTGAAGAAGTTGGCTATTTAAAATGCTCCTTCTTATGAGCATGCAACACTGGCCCTCAATTCCCTCAATTAAAAGTAAGTACACATTGTCTATCTCTCTTTCCCATCTATATTAATTATATATTAATATAATATGATATGGATTGGAACACGAAATTGTGAGTTAATCACTAACCTTAAATTGAAGGCTGGTGGCACAATATCAGACCAGACAGTAAACATAGTTCTTAAATTAATTTCTGTAGATTTTCCCACTGATAAGGTGCTGGAATTATTCTCTTGTATTAACAAGGTCTTTCAGCAACAAAGATTATGTAATACACTGAAAGACAACTGTGAAAAAATTGTTTTCCTTCCCTAAGCAGGTTGCACTACATCACAGATTGGCAGACTCTTGTCCAAACATAGAATAAAAACAGTACCAGGTCATTGTCCAACATTAGGGATAATCTACGGTCAGTAAAGGACAACCTGGGCCTACAAACTCCTGGGCTCTACTCGATCCCATGCAAATGTGTCTTTTATTACATTGTGCAAACCACTAGGACCATGGAAGAGAGTGTCCCAGAACTTGAGAGAAACATGTGTTTAAGTTACCAAATCGACATTGGTCGAACATGTCATAAATGCTGGACATACTATTAAATTTCAAGAAACAAAATTAATGAACAGAACTAGGGGATTCTGGGATAGCATAATTCTGAAGGCCCTGCAAATATGGGAAAAGAAACCAAAAATAAACAGGGATACAGCTACCAGCTGAGCCAAGCGTGGGACCCCCTCATAATATCTCGGCAGTGGTCACAGCATAAATGAGGCCTGTGTTGGGAGTCTGGCAGCCTCCCCACCGCCCAGTAGCAGCCAATTATAGCCTCTGATGCTACAGGCCTGCAGGATCAACACATATATGAGGGCAGCCACAAACCCGGATTGTCACTTCACTTAGAAGTTGACAGTGCTGATCGATGAAACGTCATGCTTAGTTATCGCCACCCAATTAGAAACCTGAGAACAATTCCAATATAGTTCTTAAATTTTCAGAGCTGTTATCCTTCTTTCTTTGGAGTACCTGGCTGATAAAGCACCTCAATACACAAACAGCTTCCGACATTGGTCTATCATTTGTATTAAATAATATCAATACAAAATTAACAAACATATAATAAAATAACTTACAAGTTAACACAGATGCTGCAAAAACTTCTACAGCAATCATTCCCAATCCAGCAAAAAAATACCTAAATTCTGGATTACATTTGGAAATCAGCGTTTCACTGAAATGAGAACAGAATTATTAAGTGATATATTTTTCTTAATTTACTTTTTTAATTATACTTTGATTGATTACATTTTATTATGTTAGGATATTCTGTATATAATTTATTTAAATTATTATGAATATTTATAATGAATAGAAACATAGCACATGCCACATTAAGGCAGTTTTGGGAGTCCAGAAACTAAGTTTTATCTGCCTGGTTACTGATGGAAATGTGTGTACATGAATAGTTTGAAAATAATTTTACAAATCATATAAGGAGTTGACACATGTAAAACCACATTATATCATTTAACTAACAGATAACCTGTGATTTATTTGTGGATTAACAGGTGATTACTGTATTCCATTTAAAATCAACTCAACAACTGCCAATTGATAAGTTATATACCTACATTTCTCCCAGATGAAAAAACTACCAAAATCAAAACATAGGATTTCAGACACTGAATGACAGTCTATTCCAATGTTTTTCAATCCATGCACAAATGAGTGTTAAGCAGTCTAAATAGGTTTAATAATGTCCAATATTAGTGAAGTTGACAATACACAGAAGAAACATACATATCTGATCTCTATTCAAGAGGGAATGTTAAGTGTGATAATTCATTTGGAAACATAACTATTCCACCACACAAGCACTCAAGAACAGTTAAGAAAACTGTAGATAAATGAAAAACTGCTGCAGATTACAAGCATATACCTACACAAAAATCTGTGAATGTTCAACAAGCAATATTAGGAGTACTGTTTACCATTTTCTAAGAAAAAAATGAGTCTAACATATCCAACAATAGAAAACTCTGTTGTTCTTCAGATATGAATGATGCCGGGGCACAAGACTCCAATAACTCCTACAATGAATAAACCTACTAAATCCAGTCTATTCGGGAGAGATGGCCTATCGAGACCTTCACATCTGACTGTACTTATTCTTTTAATGACTGATCAGACCCAAGTGCCAGCTCTGATTGTTATTCTTCTTCCCTGAAGTCAGTTTTTTACTGTTTGACATGTCCGACTCTTTCTTCTTCTTAAACAAAACTTTTAATATTGATACATCATTGTTAAAATTTAAATCTAAGATCAACAAACAACTAAGCCAAACACTTATCAAAACAACATAACAATTTTAAATTAATTAGACAAGCCACTTCAATCACATTTGAGTTTATGATACTTGTACACATGAGCAAGCGTAAGTCCCTTGTCACCTTATACAAAATTGCATGTAGTTATGCAACACATAGTGAATGACTTAAATAGCTTCCATTGCATTCATCATGTTTTATGACTCTTGCATAATATTGTTTATATGCTATATGCTTCAGGGATATTAAACACACTGTGGTTACCGATATTAATATCCTGCAAAGTATTCCTTTCACAATTACAGTTTACATTTTCTCAGATTTAACTACAAAAGTCATTATTTATTCATACTTAACATTTCATCTTAAAGTATTTTGACTTAATCTCATTTATGATTGATTTATCTGCATTTGAAAAAAAAAACTACTGATAACATCAAACAATCTGATTAACAAGAATGACATGCCTGACTCTAATTCAGTTTTGATGATAAATACAGTATTTCAAAATTACTTTTTCCCCAATTAGTTTTAAGTGACACAACACTATGTTCTCAATTCATCCCAAGTTCCAGCATACACTCCACAAAGTTGTATTATTCAGGGGGAGGGAGGGAGTAGGGGTGTGGACACAAGAACACACATTTCTGAATCTGACATTTGCAGAATTACAGTAGACATTAGTGAATAGCAGTTACCAGTTACAACTGACAGCCTCACATAGCATATATATACACACACTATGAGTTGCACAACTGCGTGCAATATCAGTTTGACTTTCTTTTAATTTTTAAATAATTATTTAACGGAAAACAAATGGTTTTAATAATGATAAAAATAGTACAACTGTTTCGTAACAATTCCCTTAATGTTACTGTATGTTTCGTATACCTACAAAGACATGGAAATAGGTTTCAAAGCAGCTTAACAACAATTTCAAATGTCTTGCATTTTCTGCTACTTTGGTAATGAAGTTGTCAAACTGTTTCTCTCGTATAATCTTACCTTCTCCTAATCGCTCTCGCGAGCTCCAGTAAGTCCGTTTTACTGATGTTTCTATAAGAAAACGGTGAGAGTGTTTCCAAAATAGAACTCCAGTCAACTCCATTTCCACCACCGCTGTTAGCAGCCATTCCTTGTTAGATGAACTGCTCACACGCAATACGAAGTAAATCAATCTTTTGGTTACTCAACAATTAAAAGTTTCGACAATTACTGCCACATCATTGTTACTTCACAAAACCCTTCAGCACATACTTCATGAAAAACAAAGGAACAAGTACAGTACTGGAGTATGCATATAATGTGTTAGAAAGGTGAAATGCCGATTTAGAAAGTAAACCACAAATTATAACCGGTGTTTCATAAAGTCTAAGACGAAGATTAATACGAACAACACTAACACCCTATAAAATACCAAGCATATTCAACACAGATAGCAAATTGAGGTTCACTTTATAAATTAACTTCTTTGGTAATAAATATTCATCAGTATAAGAAGGCAGTGCTATGTGAAAGTGGGTGCCATTGGCCGTCCGGCGTTTCGCAAGACGAACATTTTGAATAATTTAATGTACTTTATATAAGTTCATAAATTTTTCTTTGCAATATTTATTAATAAAATTAGTTTGGCAAGACAAGAACTCAGTAATCATTCGTGAAAACAAGGTCTATAGAATATGATATGCTAATACTGATAAATTTGTATTTTCCTTAAATTCAGTTCAAATTGTGAAATCACAGGCATACTCCAGTACTGTACTAGTTCCTTTGTTTTTCATTAAGTGTGTGGTTTGGGCTAGGGACCACTTGTGATTTCTAAACGGGCGATTATTTAGTCGTCCATAAAGAATACATTATTTTAGAATTGGAATAAACCCACATGTGACTAAAAAGTCGCTATCAGTCCTATTTTGTGACGACACGATTGTTGCTTTTTTTTGGGGGGGGGGGTGTAGATAGGCTATGTATAGGGTAAACCACATAGTGGCAACTCCCCTCTTATAGCATAGGAAAGGGATTTGAAAGGGGGGATGCGGTAGGGTGTAGGAAGGTAGCCAAGGGTTACTAGGGCCCCCGGGCTATATTTTAAGGATCCTACCCGGCATTCGCCTAAAAGTAATGCAGGACAAACCCTATAAAAAACCTGCATCGGGTAGGTCGGGCATTTGGTACTTGTCCCACGCCCTTCCGATGACGGGAGAGGGGTTTGCTGTGGGGACGCAGCTTACCCCCCGCCATGCCTTGGCCAGTTTAGGAGGCAGCTGGCCGACTATTCCAATAGGAATAGCGGACAACTCTTGCCGTATGCCCAAGGTCTGCGACCCCGGAACATACACCTCTCAAAACAGACCGAGGTGCCTCGGCATGTGAGAACCTTACGATTGTTGCTGTTCTGACATGAGATACTTATAGTAAACACGGACATGCGCCCAACAATGATTATTCAGTCGCACTTCCCAGCGATTTTGTCAATCTACCCTTGTGTGTTGTCTTCTTTACACGTATTTTATTTTTAAAAAATGTCAGACGATACAAGCGACGATTCATGTGACTATGTAGCGAAAGATTGATTAAAGAAATACCAACAAATTACAATAAAAATGAAAGAGTATACCTGAAGAATTCACGTGGGTGATCACAAAGGACTTCATTATTAACTGTTGTTCGGGATTTTCATTGTCTAAGAAGTAGAAAGAGTCCGAAGTTTCGAACAGCAACACGAAACATAAAATGTGTGCTTAAGTGTGTGGCGTTGCGTGACGTGTGCGTGTGGTATTTATAGTGGTCGGACATGCTGCGACCTGATTGGCCGTTGACGATCGCCTGACATTTACTACGCGACACGGAAAAACATGTGTCCTTGACGCTGTGGTCAGGCGATCCGCAGCAGCCAATCAGGTCGCAGCATGCCCGATACTATATATAGCTCGCACACGTCACGCAGCGCCACGCAGTCTTCAAGACAGCGGGGGAGAACAACCTGCAGAAACGTCGACGTCGAGAAATCTGCGCGTGGTGCGTAACCGTGAAAAATTTATAAATTGTTACATTAGCAGACGATATCATAATTTGCCAATATGTCACATATAATGTATCAATATTTAAATTCGAGATGAATTACACTGTGACCAAGCAGATATATTCAACGATCATAAAATAAAATCAAAACTGAGCAAATGTTGAAAACACCAAAACAAAAACCTTTCTTTCACTCAGACAGTCTGAAAATGTTACAAATATGTACAGAAACGTTTTTTGTGTTGTTAATTAAAGATTTTATGCTTAATAATTATTTTAAATTATAAAAATCGTCTATAAATGGCCGTTAAGGATGTTCATTGTTAAAAACAGACGTGAAAATAAAATATATGACTAATATTTCAGTATGAAGAGCTGACAATTTGTAGAAAAACAAAATAAATTATTCCTTTTAAAATAAATAAAGAATATTTATACAGATCAAAACATCATAGTTACACAGGTTTTTAAAAATATATACATGTGTCTGGTTCGACAGCTTAATTTTTTTAAATATAAAAATGTTAATCGTAAATGAGTTATTGTTTCCTAAACCCTGTAACTTCTATTACAATTTTACTTCGAAGCTAAACTGGTTTCCCTCTTGATTAATTTATATATTAATTTGGTTTTAAACTGAAAAAAATTTACGTCTGATTGACGTAATAATGAATAAGAAAGATAGTCAATTCAGACATTAAAGGGTAATATAAATACCAGACAACAACGTTTCTGGGATCCTTGTTCCTTTCGTTAGGTGCTAAGAAGATCCTAGAGCGACACAACTGCCCGCATCAGTTGACAACACTCAAAAGCGACGACAACGCAACGACAAAGGGACAGCAGACAATAAGGAAGTAACGACAATGAGAAAAACAGAAGGTTTAGAGTAACAATCTACATCCCTGGATTTGACAGTAATCTCGGACTTATTCGCGTTATTTATTTGTAAGCCCCTTTTTCCCTCACCCCTAAGAGTGCTCCTTTCCCGTTCTGTAGGGGATGAAACTATACTCAGATAACATCGGTTGAAACACTATCTCTTTGATACCTAAAAACATTTATCTGCTTAAATATCGGCTGTTTTAGCATGTTTGAATGGTAAATGTTTAGTGTCCACTAAACAGTCGGATCTTGTTATTTATTTTTCTTAAAATTTTAGAATCCATCTGAAAAGACCTAAAGTAGGTATGAAATTAATAGTGGAGGTTGAATTTTTATTGTATGTTTTCTTTTACGTCTGACGTTTCGCAAATATATTTTATTGCAATAAATAAATATAACTTCCTTTTTTTTGCGATTGTGATTTGCAACATTTGTATAGGGGAATAAATTCCCTGAATCATGTTGTAATAATCAAAAGGTTTATTACTATTTTGCCCCACGTTGTGGTAGCCAAAATGTAATAATCAAATAAGGTGCTCAATAAATGAAAGATTATTAACTTAAAACAAACAAATTTTATTTAACATAAATTTAGCAATTATACAATTTAAAATTATAAAAAGGATGTCATTCTCTCATGGGTCTTTACTGGGTTTGATAACGGACAGAACATTTAACTAATCAAAGAACCCAACATTTTTCTTTAAATTAAAAATAAATATTTAATCGTCTATACATAGACGAAATTAATGATCGACGAACTTACTCTACAAGATTGATTCTAAATTTAAAGAGTTTATTTTATTAACACAAAAGAAAAGAACGACATCTGACTGTATCTTTTAATTCCGTTTACACATATTAATACCATGAAATTTCAACTTACGATTACTCAGGAAAATTTGGCTCGTTCGTACACACACACTTTATATGCTGGACGTTTTAAACACTGACTCTAACACACACTGTTGGTTTGATTAAACCTGGTTCTCCGTTCGTGAAGGCCATCTCACTTGCTCGTGGTGAAACTACTCGACGCTGGATGCAGTGTCCTGGTCTCCGACCATCGAAGACAGTGGTCTAATTTTGATATTACAACAGATTAGACTTCAGCATACAAAAATGTTTATCGTTGAATATTTTGCTATTTCTCTCGCAGGCTGCAAAATTTCTCCATTCTCGGTGCTCGCCGTACGCCTCCACAACTCTAACTCCAACACTCAACTAACTTTTTCAAAAGCCGCTCTCGCTTATATATCACAGTCTCTTCCTTTTTCTTTTGTTCCAAAACTACGTCGCAACTGCCCGATGACAGTTTCCTCCATTATCCCGAGATTTACATTCTGCAGGTGCAGTTCCTTAGTTAGCAAATATCTAGCCACTCTGTCTTGTCCCAAAGCCGACAATCGAGACAGGTCTAATTTGTCTTTGCACCCTCAATTACTTTGGACTTGTCTTCTCACCCCCGCACGCACGTGTGCCGTTCTAAATTCTCCAGACCGCCCAAACTGCATCCTCAATCCTAAGTAAACAAGTGAACTGTCCAGGCCATTAATCAGAAACAATGC
The DNA here is from genome assembly GCA_037074705.1 of Zhengitettix transpicula. Classification (NCBI taxonomy): domain Eukaryota; kingdom Metazoa; phylum Arthropoda; class Insecta; order Orthoptera; family Tetrigidae; genus Zhengitettix; species Zhengitettix transpicula. The sequence continues at coordinate 8,856,823 of CM073595.1, forward strand.
CTGCCTTAACAGATTTATCTTGCGACAGGCCACCCGCATGTGCCGTGCCCTGACTCCTCAATACCGATCCTAAGTACACAACATTACAACTTCCTCTGACGGCCAAGACCATTAATCTGAAACAATGCCTTTCCTTCAAGGCATTACAATGTGTTGCGGCTTTGAACGGATTTTTCTATCGTCGAAATTTTCAACACCCATACGAAAATATTAAAAAACTTGTGTTCAATTTTTCTCAACTCCTCAAAGTGAACATAGAATGCCCCCAACATGTCTCTTTACATAATCATTGGACAAACATATTGCATCATTAATGTTTTTCGTTTTTAAAAATATCTATAACAGACTATCCAATGGAATAACTTATCAAGCTCCATATTCGTAGAATGATTGAACACAACTGGCTGTATGTGAAGAGCTGGGAGCAGTGGCCGGCTAAAATGTAGTTTAAAATGTTGTCGGCTAAGTGTGAAACTAGCCTAAGACTTGTGTAAACCCGAACGACAACAAAAAAACAGAGTTCCGTCACAATATATGTATATTGGAGTCGGAAGCGAGGGGGTTCTGATTTCGCGAGCAAAATTTTCTTGTCTTCCCCCGTGAACAGGACCCAGATCACAGAGATTTGATATCTAGCCCCCTTCCCTCCTTTTGGAGGGTTCTAAAAAATGCCGCTAGGAATCACACATGAACATAAATTAATGACACTTTCTCCACTAACTACAGACAGAGGGTGTTAATAAAATTCTCAGTTTTCGGATACAGAATAATTAAGCTATGAATCACATAAATCTTCTTGATGATCATTTACATTTATATCTGATTCTTTTTTTGACCCAAAGAATTGATTGGAGATTGGTAAAATACTTTTCTAGTAATTGGCCGTCTCTATAGAGTAGGTGGGTGTAAAAGTACGCAGTTTAGCTTTTTTTAATATTTAAAAAAAAGTCATAAAATTTCCGAAGATTGTGCATGAATTTTGTGCATTAGGATATTGACTAAATAATGTTTATTGAGGCATTTTTAAACAGAGAAATTACAGATTTTCAAAATCCTCGCTTTGCGAACTTTTACCCCGTACTTTACCCTGTGTACTTATACCCCATTACAAGGTAAATGATGAAAAATGGAAACATTTCATTTGAAAACACATGAAAATTTATTATAAAGAGAACAATTACAGAAATATATATAATAATAAATAAAATAATTATCTTACACATTAGTAAATCTGTCAAGTCATCCAAGAAACTAACGGTACCTTGGTATCTAAACGTAAATTTATCTTCTGTCATGGCTAAAAACGAAGATTTTTCTGGGCGGAGCAGCAAAAGCGAAAATGCTATTTTGTGTGTTGAAGAAAATCGATCTCATAGAGATGAAATGATAGAATCTATCTATATATTATATTACCAACATAATAACGTTTGTCGACTACTTTATAATAACGGCAATGAATTATACAAATGAACATAACAATTTTTATTTTTGGTCGGCGGAATATTACAAAGGAAGAACAATTTCAACGGTTTCGAATTTGGTCGGCTAGCATAATAAAATTTGATTGTATTTTCTATAATTATTTCTTATTGAATCTAATTTTTTCTGTGTGTAAGGACAATAAACAAAACAAAACCTGGACTGCATGTATTAATGTGAGGTGTATCATCATCAGACTGATGACATCAGTCTTACGCTTTTTGCACAAAAAGCGTCTTATGTTGTACATAATTTTAACAAAGATTCTTAAATTCTTACGTTCGATCACTCACTCGCCTTGTGGCTACTAGATTAACTACGCAATACAATATTTTGTTTTGAGTGTAAGTGGCAGCAGGGCTTTGGAGCGACTACTTTTTGAGTTGCACCGCTCCGGCAACGACGTATTTGCTCCAGCTCCGATTAAAATATACACTAATTAAATATTACATTAAGTTCTTCTTTCATATATAGATAAATATAAACTTTTTTCATTTACAACTTATATATTAGTAGCAATATAAAATCTTACAAATAATTAATATACAAGATACAATACAATTTAAATAATTTTCAAACAAATTCAATGTAGTATTCGTTGACTTTAATAAATAAAATGGCAGACAGCAAATTTCCCTTCAATGACAGTCTATTGGCGTGCTTGAAGCGACTCTGTATGGTTTTCTGGTGCGCTTCTAATAATGTCCAATGACTTCGAATCTCCCCACATCCTCTATTCCATTGCAGTTTTCCTCAGTATATTTGTCTATTTACTTGTGATCTTCATTATGTACTGTGGAAATTGGACGACTGTTTCCCCTCATCCAATTCTTTTTCAAAATCGTTTCCCGAATCTATATTTATTATATTACAGGTTGACTGTTAGAGTTCAAAATTGCTGGCTCTTCTGCCAAATCAGTTACTATTTGCCTTTTGATACGTCGTTAGATCTATGAAAGGCTTTCTCTCGTTTATAAATTTTCTGCCGTACTCAATAAGATTCCATACCTCAAATCAACATACACTCAAACAATAAAATGTGAGCTTTGAAAAAGCTTTTCTTTCCGTTTTTTTCATGGAGGACAGAATTCCTAACGCAACATCTCCTCCAATTTCGTCCATACATGCTTCTTAGTCTACACTATTATTTGATAAACATCCCCAGAGTAAGATCGGCAGCTTGAAGGGAAATTGTCAAAATAGTTGTTATTGTTTTTAAAATCCCATTCTGCTTTGCCAAAGTTCTAGGTCTTGTGTCCAAGCAGCAATTACTTGGTCTGAGTAGTCTTTGGAAAAAGAAGACGATCAAGCATGTAGAACCTCATCTCGTTACTTCGTAATTTTACCACAACCTATGTAATTTTCCCTAATATTTTTATTATTCGTTCATTCTTTAATCCACCTCAAATGGCCAATTGAAGATTTTTTATTATCCTTAGTCCATGCTGCCAATATTAGGGAGGGATCTTCAGCCCACTGTTGCGACTTGTTTACAATCATTTCTTCGAAATAAGTTTTTTCATCTTCTTTATCCTGAGAAATATTTTATGATCGCTGAGTTTATTACATCACCTGTCATGTTCGCTACGTTATCTACACAAATACTTAGCACTTGTTTTTCATCATTTTAGAATATGTCAAAAGTTTATTCAATTTTTTTTTTCACAATTAAAGAGTGAGGCCTTGCTTCAGTTTCCAATGTTTTTATTTCAGTTTCCTAAAACAAAAATTATACATTGATGACAAAACCATTCTTTATTATTATTCAAATGCCCACGGGATTTGAATTTGACATTTACTAATGCCTACCTACAACTATAAGGATGCACCGTTATGTAATCCTGGCGGCACCCATGGTGACATCCCACAAACAAGACATGCGATTCAAAGTTTCTCTATTAGTTGTGAAGTTTTCTCTTAATTCCACATTTAACAAAATAAGCAGTTGAATTAAAACTAAATGCCAACTCTCTGGGTGACTGAATCGTGTTTCAGAACAACTCCACTCTTATTCGTTGTTCCTGACGTTTCCCATTGTTGCGGGAAACAATGGATAGGACTTTTTGTATTGGAACATTGTTTTTAAAAGATTTCAACTGTTGAGCAACAGTGGGAAGACTGTTCCAAAACCTTTATTTGCGGACTAGGCTTCAGAAACCAGGGGAACTCCCAGTCATGGTTGCTCCTCAGTTGCGATGCCGATACCAGCTTTTGTCGTTTCAAATAAAGCTAGTTGTATTAGGCCTATAATTTTCTTGCCACTCGGTAATATTACATCCCGACGAACTCCAGACTGATTTTAACAAATTCATACACCAGCTATTTACCAAGCTTCATGATAAGATATTTTATTAAATATGGACGAAACCCTCTTGAACGTGTAGTGCCAAAGATATTGCCCACACAAGCGTCGAGTGGATCGTCGTGGCAACGCAGCCTTCCACCTCTCCTGTGCATCTTAGAGAAGAAGCAGGAGAGACGGGTCCCACACCGTATGCAACACTAGTCAAGGCAACCGGTCCGCAATAAAGTCTCGTCCAAGCAACCACGTGTTCTCTCTTCTCTAGCACGAAGCACGCGTTCCTCAAAAATGCATTTAATACTACCTAGATAACCAAGACACGCTGAAGGGAGCATAATAATTAATCATGACATTATTATTTCCATATTCTCCCAATAAATTAAAAATGGACACAGATACACTTCAAATTTTATTGCATCCAGTCAATGCGGCCATTTTTGTTGCAGACGACATGCCGTTTTTCTTGCCTTTTCTGGTATCCAAGAGTTTCTACCTTACCTAACATTGAGCTGTCCTATCATCAAATAAACCATCGTGTTCAGTATACTCTAACCTATAAATAAAACCTTTATTTACATACCTACAGAACTTTACTTACTTATAACCTTTTAAAAATTGAATTTTTTTACAATGTTTAAATTGCAATCTCTGTTGGGGGATGAGCTAAAAATTGCACACATGAAAGTGTGCATAGTATTACACAGTCTAAATTTCAACTTTGAGATTAAACTCAAAGTTGGCATACGAAATTGTTAAATACAGCAAAAAAAAAAGCTCTACTTTCACAGTAGAATACATGGGGATAGACTATAATAAATTACAGTTACTAAGTAATCAACTAAATACAAAATCAGAAAATTTTTTGTCCTGTGTAAATTACGGTATTTATGTGACAGAAATAATAAATATTCAGAGTGAATTTGAAAGACGTTTTTCCAATTTTAACAAAATGACAAATATTGTAATTGTTATGAATTATGCATTCTCTTGCGTAAATGTTGAAAAATCTGCTACTGAAATATCCAACACCTTCTATCTAGACATGTCTTCTGTTGAAAATGACATATTGCAGATCATTTTGGAAATACATCTCAAAACAAGAGTATGGGACACAAAATTTAATATCTGAAGAGAAATATCAAATTGTGCTTCAAATAACCAGATTATTGGGGTCAACTTATCTATGTGAGTCTGTGTTTTCTGAAGTGAAAATAATTAAATAACAATATCGCAGTCAACTAACTGACGAACACCCATTTATCCTGCTTGCAATAGTCAATCAGTAATTACGTGTCATCCTATGAAAACTACGTGGACGACATGCAATGCCATGCATCAACATACAAAGATTAATTAGTGATATAGATATACATATAATTCTAATCGTTATGTATGCATAAACTGAATGTACAATATAAAATTAATTTTAGTTACTATTTTTTCCCCTAGTAGTAGAATTCAGGTTTTTCATTGGCAAGTAACAACAAAAATACATGGACAGGTCATAACAGTGCCATGCTAATCACCTGCCAAACAACTTAGTTTATTTCTACCTCCCCTCAGAGGACAGATTTTCTCCAAATGATGTGGCCATCACCTTTGAAAACAATTATTTTGCAGAGAAAGACGCCAAGTACTATTTGGACAGGTAAAAGAGATGGCAGTATCACTGGGGAGAAGTGAGTAGACTTAGAGAAGACTATGAAGAAAAATAAAAATTGAAAAAAAAATGTCTTGCATTTTTGTAAAGCCAGAAAATGTTTAAACCAACCTTGTACCTGTTCTGATATAACATGTCACCGTCATTAAATATTAAATCTAAATAAAAAATACTTTTACAATAATTATTATTAAAATTCTGAATAAAAACAACTGCAAAATGGAATACAATTAACTTATAAAATGTGCTATTCTTAAACTGCACTGAGACTATAATGATGATAACTATATAACTATTCCAGCAAGAACAACAGATAAAGTATCTAAATTTTATGATCAACTTTTATTCTATAAATTTAATAGTCATATCTTAACAATAAATACAATGAACATATTTCAGGACTAAACATGAATATGCATCTGAAAATACAAAAAGAGCATATAATTTAATTAATAATTAACAAAAATGAATGACCTTCATGGCTGTTCTCCTTGACAGGGTATACTGACAAATTTCAGTGTGAAAAAACGAAATGTTAGATTTTTAACAATATATATTAATTCTGAAGAATGCAGGGGTTTGTGTATTGTACACCTAACGAAGATGGCAGTGAAAGCCATGGAAACGAGTTTGAATTCTCCGTTGATGTGGGTGCAAACCAGTGAATTTTTTATGCTTCAATTACAGTGGGAATGCTTTCGTTTCCTAAGCTTTTACATATTTTAGAAAATAATTGCCATTTGTGACGATTAATTCTAATTAGGAAATTAATCTTACTGATGCTCAAACTTTTATGATATTACTTATGCACTTTTGTGTACTAGGTACAAAAACCAATGAATGAAGGCTGTGTAACATGTAGGCCGCTTTATTATGTAATAGAAATTATCGTACTTAATAATTTTACTTGCTAGTTTCTTTCCAAAAGAAGTGATCATTAAAGTTATTATTCTTTGACACTGCAAGTCTCCCAAAAGCAGTAAACAATCAGAGTTGAATAAATTGACAAGTCATATTAGGTTTACTTTTCATCAAAGTGTCTGTAAAACACAGATACAGTCAATATTTAACAATGAGATTTTGTAAACCTTTTGGAAAAATGGACAATGCAATGTTATGTCCCAAACTTTTCATTATGTGTATAAACACTTAGTGCATTTATTAAAATCTTTAATGTGAGTTATTATCAACTAAGAAGCTTGAATGCAAATATAACATGGGCTACTATTTTAGTTAAATTATTATAATACACTGCATAACTGTCATAAATTAACAAAAGTTAAAAAGTATCTAGGAACATTCTGTTTTATAGATCTGAAATACACTTCTCAATATAAAATGTATCTTGAGACCATAAAATACTCAAAAGATTAAATTAACTGCATTTACATAAATCAAATGCACACTTTTTAATCCTGTTATAGTATCTATAATTATGGCACATCTTAGAATTGATGGCACATTAGATTCTAATGCTACTTGAACCTGTGGTTTACTGGTAACTTATTTTATGGTACCTTATATACAAATAAATTTTTGCAATTATCAACTTTATCTTTAACATTGGCCTATTTTTGCATACAGCATTGTAGCCATGATATAGAGGACAAACATATATAATTACACATATGCTATTATGTAAAAGAAAAACCTTTCAATTAAGTAATGCTCACTTGCAGCAGCAATGGAAATTGGCATTATTCATAGCTGGAATTGGATGAAATAAAATCACTGATTCTCACAAATGACAACATTATCATATAGAACATTTGGAATTCAAACTTGAAGGGATGGAGGATGTGCAGCCTAAGAATTTTAATGCTATAAAGCAAAAGGTGTGTCTGAAGTTCTAAACACATTGATTTAAGAGATTAAGGTTAGCAGTGAATGGGTCCATCATTTGTAAGAAATAAATTTACACTGCTATTAACAAGCACTACATTCACAAACTATTTTAAATATCAAATTTGACATGGGCATTAGACTCACATAAACACAGTAATTTTAATCTTACAAAGTTGCACATTAACTTTAAACTGATGTTAACAAGCATATATACTGCAAAATACAATAATCAATGTGTTTCAAACATAACCATAACAATAACAGTGTACCTACATTAAACTATTAATAATTAAAAAATTCGTAATATACAAATAAATAAGTAGCAACAACAATTGGAATCAATACACTATTCTCTTGCAAATAAATATTTGCATTAGTAAGGTTTGATAACACTATCTACAACTATAACATTTCTAACACATGTCATATTAATACTGGAATGTAACAAATACTATTTTAAATAACTAATGTTACCATCCTCAACATGGCCAAGTTATAGAGCATTGGGGATTTTTAAACTGTTCTTTGGCTACACTTCCCTAATCATTAATAATCATGACATAAATACTTGTATGTTTAAATACAAACATTTCTGTACACATTACTTATTTGTACAAACTTGGACTTCCCACAACAGCTCCCTCTTCTTCCATTTTACTGAGGAACTTGATAGCACGGGTGTGCTCGTCTGTTTGACGAGCCATGTCAATCAATGCCAATAATTTTTTAATGCCAATGAAAACACTGTAATTTAAGAGCAATGTGAATCAATTTATGAATAGTAAATAATGACAGTTAGAATTAGTAAATTGATCAAACAATATTTAACTCTCATAGCAATCATATGCATTATGGTAACATATTTCATAATTCTCACATGAAGATGAAACCAATTCCCACACAAAATATCCTAGTGTATATATATATATGTGTACTATCTGGGTGCCCAGCATTGCCCGGGCAATTATTTATATGAGCCCAAAAAGGTATTAATTACACATTAGCACAAATACTCCCAATACCAAATATTATCAAAAATACTCTTCAAAAAATATACTCGGTACCCTAATACAGTAAAATAATGCACACACTGCCTTAAGAGAGTTAATTATAATAATGAGAAAGATAGCCAAACACAGACAAAAGAATTGATGATATAAATAGTACACAACGTTAAAGCCTTGTAACTTTCTTCAGGTGCTAAGAAACTAAAAAACATAAGTGCCTAGAGATACACAACTGCAGAAGTCAGTTGAGAAAACTCAAAAGCTTTTGAGGGCACCAGGAGTAAATTAATTCTCTTTAATTTACTCAAGAATGTAAAAAAATAGTCCCAGTACAATAGAGTAAAAATCAATCCACCCCCATCCCCAAGGATGCTCCCCTTCTACATCGAAAGGGGTTGAAATTATACAGAAACAAAATTGAGAGAAACACTATCAATCTCACTGAACGCATAAACTATTTATTTGACACAAATATCAGATGTTTTAGCACGTTTGAATATTTCCACCCTGGCCCCTGTGGGTAGTAGTCATGTTTTCCCCCAACAGTGTGTGTTTCTGGTTCTAAAGGAACGCTTGTACTAAATTCTCAAATTTGCTCCACAGGAATATATTTGTATGCAGAATACACACACATTGTTTTCCCCTTCCATTCCTATTAATAGGGGTAGAACAACAACGTAACCGGCAAGTTGAATGATATAATTAAACTCAGCGACATCCATAACCCAGAAACTACACCAATGTTGACAATCAGAGATCTATTGATTTTTACCTGAAAGTTTAAAGCAAACTATGTCATGGTAAACTTCACAAAAGTTCATACTTACCGATGTCCTTTAATTTTCTGTTTAATCTTAGCAACATCATTTTTAGTAAACACATCAGATTCTTCAAGAACAGATATCAAATGTTCAGGCTGACTAAGATTGGGAACATGTAGTACAGCTGTAAATGCAGACAGCATCTCCATTTCTTCAAGGACTAGTCTACAGAAATAATAGACATTGAAGTATAAATTCCGAGTATTATCATCATACGAACAAAATTAAAACAGGCTATTACCTCCTACTACTTGTGCAAAGAATCAGAAGTTTCCTTCCTCGAGGTGGTTCTTTCTTTAATAATACCAACAAAGCCTGCAGAGTGAGGTTTGAATACCTAGGTCCAATTGGACCATAGTCCAATAGACGTTCAATGTTGTCCACCAGAATGCAGCTTAGTTGAGAGCGATAAGCATCATCAAACACCTGCATGGATATTGAATTTCATTAGAAGATACAAAATTAATAAAATAAATTTTTGGGTAAATTTTGCAAGTTTACAGATTCATGAATTACAAATTAGGTTAAAAATTAAAACAAAATATGCATAGCTACGATGAAGTTGAGGCCTCTGAATGCAGGTCAAATTATATTAAACATTTATTTAAACTGATTTATGTACGTACAATTGACTCAAGACAACAGAAATTGTTAAAATAACTGGACCCAACAAATTCTATTAAAACCACCAAAGTGATTATGCAAAAAAAACATTCTTATGAATTCCCACAAAACTAGTATAATATAGAGCTCAGGGTCACAAATAGCTTACCTTACGAATATACAGGCATTTTGCAGCCTCTGTGTATCCCACCATTTCATCTGGAGAACAGACTTTAATAAAGGGAAAGTCTGAATCTTTAGCAAGCTGAGCTGCAATAGCAGTTTTGCCTGAATTAGGAGGACCCTCAATCAGGACAGATACAAGTCCAGATGTTTCTGTGTGACGTGCTTGTTGTATAAGTAAATGCCCATCTTCAAATATGCTACTCACAGGAGAGCCCCACACTATTATTCTGCGAGATAGAATATGCTCCAAAACTTCAGCGCTCGTACCAAAAGCCTAAAATCACACAAGTGTTGAATATTATTTTGGGCATAAAGACATTGAACACATTTTGTTAAATTTTATTAATAAAAACATCTCTATCAGATAAAAAGTTCTCGGGTTCCTCGGTTAATCTATTAAAACCGTGTGAAAACTGAGAACTTTTATCCAACAATTACACTGGGAAAGTCTTCAATCTTTGAACATTTATATCATTTCACCTATAACTCTTTGATTTAATTTATTAAATGTGTGTGCCTACTGCAATCATAACTAACAATGTTATTGGGTCATCTGCTGCAGAGCCATTATTATTAATACCTTGCCAATATTTTGGATGAGGGCAAAGCTTCCATTTCAACACCAAACAGTAGGTTGTGTACAAGCAAAATATGTGTGTACCCTAGCGCACGAACAAAATTGTGCAATTATTAACACTATAACAGACAAATATACCTAAATATTTTATTTTAAAACAGTGAATAAATGAGTCTGTAAGATAAACCCAAAAAACTGTATATTTATTTTAATTTCTCATACTTACAGGTTTTATGTCATTTTCCAAAGCATGCAGAAAATCTGACCGATGCACCATAAGCTTTTCCATTGCTTCTGGATCAACTTCAACTTTACTTGAGGCTTTGATGAGACGATTCATGGCAGTTGACTGAGCTGCTCTAACTAAACCTTCTATTTCAGCTCCACTAAAATTCTTTGTTAGCATAGCCAATTCCTATAAAAAATTGAATTATTGCAAACTTCAAAGGAAAGTAAAATCGATATAGCACTGGTTGAACAACTTCAACTCTAAAATTATATTACTATTCTGTTTCAACTAGACATTTGTTTTCTGCACACCCCACATTTTACTGAACCTCTATTCACTACATATATATGCATCTTACAAACAAATTATTTAGTGATAATGTGACAGTCAAATAATTGATGTGGATACATATGATGTGTGTGTCTATATATATGTAATCAGCAATTTCAACAAATATTTTAGAATGTAGCTCTCTTCATTACACTTGCACTTTAAATTATATATTGCAAACTCTTTTTTCTCCATTGTACTCTAGCTTCAGTGATTCATTCTCTGTACTCTCTCATGTTATTTGTGACTTCTGATATGTACCACTATGTCTATCTCTCTTATTCTTCCTCAACATAGTTCATTCCCTACTCCATAGTGTAACTTGCACTTGTGTTCATACAATTATGGTCCATACTTCCAATCCACATATATTTTCTGGTACATATTAGTTTAATTCATGTCTTGCCAGATCCAATGGCATATTTGATTTGAAGATCATAAAATACTGAAGCAATATTCAGCAAGAACAAAAAATATATTTCCCATTTTGACTCACCTCAAAATTAACATCAGCTGACAATTTCTCAAAGCTTTTCATTCTTGCAGTATGTATGTTGATAATCTGAAGCCGGCCAGGTTCATTAGGTAAGCCTATTTCCATTTGTACCTATGCAAGGACATGTATTGAAAGCATTTTTACAAAAATTGAAATATTTGGCTAATATTAGAGTGCTTTGTAATATTGAAGATTGTATGTGACAAAAGTTTTAATATTATTCATAGACTAGCTGGGTGTCTGTTGTTTTTATGGGAATAAAAGTATTATGCACAATTCTTAACATGAAGGATAACTTTCAGCACAAAGATTTGTCTAAAATGTATATATTGATAGTATAGGGTTTGGGTTTACTTTATTTCTATTATGTGTTATTTATAACTCATTAGCTGCCTGGCCAGGTATTTATTTATCCAATTCTTATTGCAGGCAGGAAAATGAATTAATTTGGGATTAATCTCTCATTCATTTTGAATATTTTGCCATTACAGAGAAAACATTGTGTTTTATAATGTTTTTAATTGATTTTAATAAATCTCTGACTAATTGCCATTAATGTGTAAAATATTTATACCTAAATAAATATTCTTCATGAAATAGTGGAGATAAAACATTTATTTGGGTAAATTAATTATAGCAAAACATCCTGCAAGGTCAGGTATAGCAGTAGTAGTAGTAGTAGTAGTATACTCGAATACACTAATACATAACCGTTATCAGTGAATTTATTATACAACAACATTTAATTATATTTGAAAATATAGCACTTGCAATAAATGTAGAGATTTTTTAACAAAGTTTCTTTCTTAAAAGATAAATGAGTGTATGGTTGACTCACATTAGTAGATATGGAATCTAATTAGAACATTACATATATAACAAACTTTATACAAATGACAAACTAAAATCCTTGCCTCCAATCTTCCAGGTCTAAGGAGGGCCTCATCAATCATATCTCTTCTGTTAGTCATGCCAATAACTAAAATATTGTTCAATTGCTCCACTCCATCAATCTTAGCAAGAAGCTGATTAACAACAGTGTCATGAACACCAGTGTTTCCAGCAACAGAACCTCTTGATTTACATATAGCATCAATTTCATCAAAGATAATGATATGCAAACCACTATATGGACCAAGCTACAAAGGAATTAAATTACATGTTATATTTAATTTACGAATATTGTAACTAGTTTATTAGAAACAACTTTTGCTTAGTCACATTTACAATCTTTGAAAATGTCCAATGGTGCAGTAAGTCAGTTGCCAGTATTTAAGAAAAAATTTCACCCCCCTGTAGATTTAAGACACATTTAGCAACAAGAGAAGCCAGAAAGTGTTTTACAATCACTTCAATATATTTCACACATTAAGTTACATTCTACTATTACAATTTATATTAAAAGATCTCCTAATGTTAAAGACAAAATTAAAAATCAGTTTGAAAGTTCATCAATTACTTGAAGGCTTCAGGACCTGTCATTGAATGGTTGTGATGGTAACATTTTTTTAAGAAGGCAGGCCTCTTATTGTCTCAAAACTTTTGACAACTGAGATAAGAAAATATTCAATTATCCTAGATCACACATTGTAATGATTGATCTATTAAACATAAACTGTATTGGATCGCAATTATGGTTTACATTATCCTCCAGATCAACATGGTACAAACGAACTTTAGTATAAATCTACATTTACCACTCAACCTTCTAAGATTCTATGCATTGGCTGTAAATTTGTAATTGAATATATACAAAACTAAACTTTCTTGCAATCCACATCCACTGCAAACTTTCAGTAAAAAATTCTGTAATGTAGCAATTTCCTACTTAATTATTGTGTGGCTATTAAATGTAGTCTTCTCAGGTAATTAAAAGGGTGGAAACATTAACTCGTCACAAAGTTTCAGTAACTGGCACATTCACAATATTAGGTGAAGCAAAGATGGTAATAGTGCCAGTTGCCGAAACATTGTTGCAAAAATGATTCAATCCTGTTGAATGCCCAAGAAGAATGTAATCAATTAATTTTAAATGATTCTCTTTACAAAACAATTATTCCTAAAATTATTTAATATTATAACATATAAATGAACACACCAGCGAATAATACTTTGTAGTTAAAATTTTTAACTCTTCAAGGTAGAGAAACATAATTCTACGAACAAGATTTGCAAACAGTTCCAAGGCATAACTGTCAGACGATTTTGAGTTTAGTTTTAAATATTGAATTTTGATACTTTAGGTAACATTGCATACTTTCAAGTTGAAAACAATATGTTTTTTATAACTATAAAGAAAATAATTACATTTATAGAACCTTAATATTCAATTCAAAGAGTTTTTTTTAAAAAAAAAAATATAGGACATCTTTAAATGTTAATAAAAGCAATAAAATACTTCAATTGCAGCTAATATTACTAAATAAATTACATTATGACACAACCACCTAAAATTACTTCACTGCAGTTCAGCTGAACCTTTAGTGTTTCATACATATTTCTACTGTTAACATACCTTCTTCTCCTCTTCTTCAGCATCAGCAAATAATCGCCGAATGTTGGCTTCGGACTCTCCAACATACTTGTCAAGAATTTGAGGACCATTAACAATTTTTGGCTCACGGGCATTAAGCATTTTTCCAATTTGCCTTGCCATTAATGTTTTGCCTGTTCCTGGAGGCCCAAATAGTAAAATTCCTTTTACATGCTTACATCCTGAAACATAAGCAATAGACAACATGTCAAGTGTTTAATCAAAATTCAGTACTAAAATAATAAATTATTTACACATGATGTACTTTCAAATAAAATTCTCTGGATTCAACCTGTCATTATCATAGTCAGTCAATCTGGGTTGAAGCTGAAAAATTATATACATATATATATATATATATATATATATATATATATATATATATATATATTGGTATGGAAAGGATAGAGAGATAGGTTGTGGCTTACCTGAAAGTGAAGTACGGTGTCGCCATGAGGAACTGAAGGTTGTTCTTCAAATTTTCGGAGGCTCTCAGCCTCCTTCTTCAGGAAGGAGTGTTACACCATTCCGTGCACCGGCCGGCTGCGGACTGCGGCCGGTGCACGGAATGGTGTAACACTCCTTCCTGAAGAAGGAGGCTGAGAGCCTCCGAAAATTTGAAGAACAACCTTCAGTTCCTCATGGCGACACCGTACTTCACTTTCAGGTAAGCCACAACCTATCTCTCTATCCTTTCCATACCAATATTTTTGACAATGTCACATTCTCACTATTACAATATATATATATATATATCTGTAACAAATACAATGAAAAATCTTCATTCACTAATGGCATACTTAATTGATTTTGCATATACTGTGTGTCCATTGGCAACTATCTCTTTCACCGCTGATTCTTCAGTTTGATCTTCACTCGCTGACGACTGTTCAGAGGAAGAAACTTAATTTGCAGACAGCTATGCAAGCAGCAATAATTTTGTCCATCTCCCTTGACCAGAAAATTCCATTACTCCAGAAAATCATATGATTAATGAAAATCTTGATATTTGGGAGGTGCTTTGTACTCCTAAATTTTAAGCAATCACAAATTTGTCCTCTGGAAAACTAGACCACAGACACAGTCCAGTAGCAAATTCCACATCTATCTGACACAACACTTCGGAGCCAACAAACACAGAAATTTACAAAGTTCTCAACCATTAATAATGTCTTAATTGAAATAAAATATAGAATGCTTAATCTTAAATTCAGCTTCAAAGCTTCTAAGTTAGGTAGCTCAGATGCTTAGAACAGCAGTGGTCACAGGGTAAATTCCCATTCTGTCAAGTTTTTACTAGCTTACTTCATGAATTTATTTTAATTTTACTAACCTTATCGAATGTGTCTATTGTGCTATATATAATTGCATGTGTAGCATTTGACAATACAAATAAATCAATTTAATAAAAGTAAATTTAATTAACACCTCTGAAATGTGTAACGGAATATTATAAACATTTACAACATAAAACATTATTAAAGCCTCAGTATGGAATGAAAATGCTTTTCATTCCTTTTAGAAACAAAAAATACATTCTCTTACCCAGTTGTTCTACCACTTCTGGCGGAAACACGCGAGAAGCGAAAGCTCTTCGAAATATGGCATTAAATTCATTATCCAATCCTCCAATTCCCATCTTTTGAAAATCCCAATCAGGATTGATAATCGATTGGCGTGGTTGTTTCCTGGGGGTCATTAAAACACACTATATATTATGAATGAAATAATAGAAACTATTTAAATTACTTGAAAACAATCAATGTTAATTTACACAACACAAATTTTTGGCTCACAGCCTAAGAAAGTGACAGCATCACTAACCAAAATACCATGCTGCACGTATACAAAATATGTACATACCCCATGGCACTCCCCACTAGTTTAATTGCTGAACTTTCACATTTTTCAAATACGATACTTGTGTTACCAAGGCATCTCCCCATCATAGTTTGCTTTGGTTTTGGTTCAGATCCACTTTTGATACATTCCAGATCTGCAGCTATAACAATTAGTAAGAAAACCACCAAAGTAAACTTAAGAATCAGATTTACATGGTCCTAAGCGAACACAAATTTTATCATAGTGCCCAGATTCTGAGGATATTTGGTATAGAATTGAATTTTATATAAGGAGCCAATATATGAACTTTCCTTTCAGTTTTAAAATCTGGGGTTAAATCTGCTGCAAACACATATAATATAAATAAACAATATATTTAAACTATTAATGTAATTACTTTGGTTTACCATTTCTCATGTGTACATATTGTAAGCCTGGTAAATCTATGTTACTGTGTACTGAGCACTCTTATAAATGAATATCGAAAGTATTACTTTATTTGTATTAATGCAATATACCTGAACTATATGGAGTTGATGACTTAAACAGTACTTTCAAAATGTTAAGTGCTTACAGTGTATGGATCCTTAATAATGTACAAACTTTTATAATTTTTATATTAAATTTCAATAAATGTGATTCAGTTCAAAATGTTGAAATTCAGAATACAGGACATACCCAATATAATCACCATAAAGAGACAAGATACCATTTACAATTTATATTGTTCCAATTTTGGACAACCATTTTCAATCAAAGAAAAACTGAGACATTTATTTTTCTGCCTTTAATAGTTTACACTAAAAATTGTTTGTTGAACTTGTATGTATGTATGTATGTGTGTATATATATATGTCATGAACTATAAGTATATTCCAACTAAGTATTGGCTTTCATCACATTAATTTATGTCGGTTTCCTAAAGCTAATGGTTCTTCTTGACTTGTCATGACAAGGAAGATTATGACCTATATGGTGATTAATGTGAATAGTCTGGTGGTAATTCGAATACATGAAGCAAATATGTTACATAAAGAGAACAATTTCTAATAATAAAAATGTTGCTGAAATTTCTGTGGGTTCATATATATTTATACTTTGATGAACGACTGAAACATTACAATGTAATTGAGCATCAAGATTAAAGCAAACCTTTAGCACAAAATTAAATAAGCATACCTTCTAAGCTCTTCACAACCATTCTCAAATATTTATCACCAAAAAAGAATGCAAGTTGCTGTCCCACTGTAAAGGGTTGTCCTGAAAACTGTAACAGGAATGCTTGGGCCATTTTGTCTGTGTCAAGTGGTTTATCTGATATACTGCAAAATAATAAAATTAAAATAGTAATTTATTTAAAATATTTTAAAATTCACACACCAAATAATCTGAATTCTATACAGATTTGCCTGTAAAACCACTCACGTGCTCTTTTTAAGGAAATCTGTTTCTAGAACTATTGTGGCAAGACATTCAGAGTTTTGATCAAACTTATATGGTTTAACAGTTATTTCTTGACCAATGGACAAACCAGCCCATTTTCTCTGCTCTGAATTAAAAGCCACAGAACCACTTGGAACCTGATCATCGAAAAGAATACCAAAAATGTATTCATATCCTGAACTTGGAATAATGGCAACACATCTGAAAAATGTTAAGGTTTTTTCATGTAATGTTTTATACAACAGTGAATTCATTTATAAAAATTAAATATATTTATAAAATTAATAATTCATAAATTTCACAGTAGCTGAAGATCAATATTGAAAGTTTGACAATGCTCAGTAGCCCAAAATCAATACATTAATTACATTAGGTTAAATATGGATGGTTTAAGTTACATCATACTTTGAACACATCCTAAATCTGAAACAGCATAATTCTTTGTAAAGTTTCATTGCTCAACCTTGCAAATGTCTTTCTAAAGTGCTTATTTCAGGATACCAGTTTTATACTTATTGTTTAACCTTAACCTTTATGAGTAAACTAATCATATGGACACATTAAATTATAGCATAGAATAATTCCTACCAAAACTGTTTTAAAAGCAAACTTAAATTAAAAAGCAAGTCAAAATAAACTAGTACTTACTGTAAATCACCAGAGAAATCTTTTTGATTGCCATAGATGTAGTTTGTCAAACTCAACTTTTCTGATGGGCAACGGAAGACTTTCATCCTCTGCAATGTTTAAAATTTCATGCTGTGAATAGGAATTACATTTCTGGGATGGAGTACTACACTTTCAAACACTAAGCAAATAAAATATTTTTAATTTTGTCTAAGAAAATAATTGATAATTAAGAACCTCATTCTAATATTTAGAGAAACACAATTTTTTAAAACCTAAATACCCTTAAACATGGCAGTAAAATTACAGTTAATGGCATATAAACTAATTCATTGAAAAACAGGTGAAATTGTAAACAATAAAACATTTTTATATCAATGATCATCATAAAGATGACAGTTGATTTGTAGCTCTGCAGACCTGTAAGAAAAAAGTGAGGAGCAAGAATATTTGATCAATTTAAATTTCCCAAAATATAAAATAGTTAGCACATTCCAGAACAGGTATTATTTTGTAATTTTTAATAGACCCATAGGTTTCAATTTCATACAAACCAACCTATGGAAATTTTTGCAAATATTCCAATATATTTCATGTATTTTTAAAAAACATTTTACTATTTTATTATGAAAGACAGACCTAGATATATTAACTGCATTGATGTATATATTAAAAAAATCAAATCACCTATGTGAATGCATTTATTTATACAAGAATGTACAGAATAAATGTATTGAAAGATCATGGTGTCCAGTTCCCAAAATTAATGATATTATTTCATTATAATGTCAATTATTGGTAATCAGTGAGAATAAGGTAGGCTATTTTAAGTATATTTCAACAAAAATTAAATGAAACAAATTAGAAAATATATCTGTTATTTAATAGTGTAAATTACAAGGTCAATTAATTTCTTATTATTTTTACTTCATGGAATCATTTGGTCCAGAGTAAACTAAATTAAAAATAACAAAATTACCAGCTTTGGAATTAAGGTAATTTTTGGAAAAAGAACAAGGTAAGTCATACACATATATACAAAACTACAATACGTGCTAAGACAGTGTTACAGAAGTGGCTAAATTTACTTCAGAAAACATAATTATGGATTTTTTTAAATGATTAGAAAGATTAAAACTGAGCAACCCAAAATGAAATCAGGTAATGGCTAAATGAAATCAATAAAAAAAACTGTTTGAAACAATTTAGAAAACATTTTTTATTGTGGTAAATTTCAATATAATAATTTTTAAATTCTACATAAATATTTAAATGAAATACTCAACTAAAGCAAATCAAATAGCATATATTCACAGTGGTATAGTCTAATGATATTATTATAGTTTATATTGGGACTTATCACGAACAATAAATTGTTTCATCAGAACATATTCATAAATTAAAAAGTGGTGAACTTTAGTACTGAACCATACATTGGGCAATAAACAAGCTTGTGAACAAATAGTACAAGTTCACCATTGATTAGGGCTATGACCATTAATATTGTTAAAATAGACAAACAATCCATTAATAATAAAATGAGTTATTTCAATCACTCATGACACTAGCACAATAATAAACAGTAACTAATATTGATAAAATAAAATAATTATAACATCCGTACAATGTATTGTTTTTCTGTATATTTATTAATGTTTACGACAAAATTACTACTTTATTTCATGATGCCAATACAGCTTTTCAATAAAATTTTCGTCGTTGCGGTGACTTAAAAACTGGCAAATGTACATATCGTGATACTTTCACAAAATTATATACAGGATAATTAAATGCTTCTGTGGATCGAAACGGGTTATTGACTTTATACACGATAATAAAATCATATACAAATCTTTTCAAGCAACTAGGAAACTTTCCACTCTATGCCTACACGATACAATACAGAAACACTGTCGTATCGGAAAGATGTTCAAAACAAGAGCATAATCAAATGTAACATTCACAGAAAACTAAATATCAGAATATGTCACGTTCATGGATACTAATATTGAAGAAAGCCGTTTGTCGGAATTTATAGCTTTCTGCGCTGTTATATTGGACCAAACTATAACGAAGGAAGTTTCTTCAAAAACTTACGACGGTCCGAAATATAGGATTTCAGGAAAATAAGACTTTTAATTCAATTCAAAAATAAATATTTAGAGCGTAGAATTTTCCGTGTAGTTGTTAGTTTATTCACTGACAGCACCAGCCACGCTACAATATTACTTGTTGGATGCCTATTTACTGAGAAGAAATTTACTTATTTCGGAATATACTGTTGCCATATTCTATGCTTTCAAGTACCAGTAAATGACAAATTCTCGCAGATTTTCAAGCAGGATCAAGCAGACAACGATCGCCCCTTTTTCGTATCTCGTACAGGCTATTCTAACAAACTCAATATTACGATGACGTAGCCATACGTAATACTTCCGGAGGAACTAAGTCGAATATAGTTTCTTTAATTTAATATTGTTCTTAAAATGCTCACCGTAATTGCTTAACTACGATATTGAAAAATTATTAATGGAAATAAAATAATTTACTGTATGAATATAAAAAACACGAATGCAAAAACAAGTTAACTTAATAGTTAACTTCCGTTGTTGAGCAGAACTAAAAGACGTGTTCCATTGACGCAAAATAATTCTAATGGTAAGTACAACTTAGAAAACATCAAATAAAAACTTTTGAACCTACACTATTTTCTGAATTTTACCACATTTCTTTTCAAAAGTTAAGAATCTTTCTTGTTAGTCAAAAGCTTTCTTCGAATAAAAAATTGTATGCAATAGACCATCTTTTATTTATATTTCACGACTTCGGTAATTGTGTCAATACAAGTTAATTGAACTATCATGATTGCTAAGAATTTTTAAGTCTTCTTTTCTATCTTCAGTTTATTTTTTTTTCAAGTTTAGCATTTTTTGGGAATTTCTCATTTTCTTTATAAAGACGCTTATCACACCATAATTTCAATAATATAACTGTTTTGCGTATCAGACGCCAACAGACTGACAAATTACCTCGTTAGTGATAACTAAGATTGGTATCTCAAGCCTTTTATATAAATATGAAAATATGTAATTGATTATATTAATATTATTTTCAGTTACCTCTGCAATCTTTAATTAAAATCAACAAAATATATGAAATAATGTATTTTTCGTTCCTCTAGTTAAGTAAGAACTACGTTATAATCGCGCAGTGTCCCACTTCCTTGTATATTCAAAGTAGATTATGTTTTGAATAGGAACCCATGACCAGAAAGGTCCCATTTCCAAGCTACAACTATTTAAAACAATTTCATGTGATTGGGCCGTATGTTGTTCCACCCAAGATATCGGGCCCCGTTTATCTGATCTATTCACAACAACAAGTATTGGGTATGTTGTTCGATGTTGTGCCCATGAAAGTCCGTCAAGACACGTGGTTTCAGCACGACGTCACTTTTCACTTGATGTTTTGTAACATCTGGACCTATGATTCGGATAAAGGTGAACAGACCGAAGTGGTCCATTCGCGTGGCCTCCACGTTCACCGGATTTTTTCCTTTGATTAACGAGACTCCTATATAAACAGAATGAGATTTGCTGACACCAGATATTGTAGCTGCTTAACAGATTGATAAAAACACTATTCGTAGGTACAATGTGTGAAACGATAAACCGGAGTTGGAGAGAATAAGAATACTGACTATCATTTTAAGAAGATAAAACAGTTCGTTAACTTTAACTGTAAAGCTAAGTATTTGTTGAAAATGATTGTTTCCTTTTTGTTCCTTTAGGTCTATATTATTTCCTAATGAGTTGAATTATATTAAAAGTGTTGTACTGAGTCACGCATGACTAAGTTGCTTAGACGAAAGTCGTGTTAAAAACCTGTTTTGAAAAGGTTGATGTACGGTAACGATATGTTATTTCGAGCTGCTTGTATATGTTATTAACAATTACAACAAAGTTAATTTCTATTCTTACTTAATCCATTAAATGGATAAACAAAATAAATTTACACACAAATTTGATTACTTCATGAGTTTCACAATAAGGAGTTGAGTATAACAGTTTAACAACTTCCAGCCAACTTGAAGAAATTAATAAGTAATCCAATAAAATTGAAATATGAGCTTCACAATTTTCTTCCAGACACTGCGTTTATGTAGAGAAATTTATGGATCATTATTAAAGTTCACACTTAATATTATATTGTACACAGTCAACATAATCTGTTAGTTATTTCAACAGTAACCGTTAAGAATTAAGAACTGTGTACACATGAACTATTATAAATATATATTTGTACTGTAAATGTAATACCTAAAAATATAATATAAATTACATGAGTTACCCATTTCACATGCTTATAATTTTCCTCCTTCCGCGTCTGTATATAACTTTGCTTCTTCTAAGATCAATAATTTAATAACGCCAAAAACTGTTCCGACGAATTCCTTCGTCTGGTTCTGTAAGTATTTATAATAATATGAATTCACTAATTTATTTAACTGCTTCATTACTTACAGTATTAGATTTAAAGGTACTCTTGAATTGCATAGTTAGTTAGCAATATCACCGTTTATTTCCGTGAAAATTTATAAAAACCTGGTTTTCCACATTCGATATTGTGTCATACACGTCCCTTATGTTTCTTCAACTCACGCTTCTTTGTGCAATATTTCAAATGTTTGACTCTTTCGCTTTCCGCAAGAACGGTAAAAAAAAGTAAGGTTACACACAAATGGTAAAAAATATCAATTATCGAGCAGCATTTGCCGAATTTTTACGTCGAATTAAATATGTAAATACTTCTGAAACAATATTTTAAAGTCTGACTTATAACAGACAAATGACCATTCAACCTGTATGACTTGGAATTATTGAATGATTTCAGGCATATTATTAATATTATTCAATAATACACGATAAACAAAATAATTACACCGTAGATGTTTCTATGAAAAGTTTGACATAAGTGCGAGAGTGTAGTTTTTAATCGCTTTGTAGAAGAGACTTACATCTTTGACATGTGTGACATCTTTGGATAGTGACTTCTGCGACAAAACGCTCGAGAAAAACCTTGAGTAAATTTTATCGTACCCCTGTGCGGTATCATAATGTCGATTAATTACGATTCCACTCAAAATAATGAACCGGTGAAAACAGTCAGTCATTCGAACAGTATGCGCTTACTAACATTTCTGAGTGCAATTGGCGGCTTTCTGTTCGGTTATGATACCGGTGTCGTTTCTGGAGCGATGTTATTAATCAGGTATTTGACGTAATGTGTGTATCATAATTTTAATCTGCACTTTAAATTTTTTGACGGTGTGATGAAACTTGTAGCTACGTTATTCGGGTAATGTATTGTATATATCTGAAGAATAAAGTGGAGAGATGTAGCGAAACTGGGTGAGTAAATTTGAGTAATGTAGTAAGAAAGTTCCAACGTTTCGAACATTAAAAAAGATCTGTTCCTCTTCAGGTAAAGAAAAGGTCGACAATCGGAGCTTGGCACACGAATCAGTTGCTGTCTCGATAGTTGACTCATTGAAATAGACTGAATTTAGTAGTTTTATTTCGTTAAGTGGATGCTCGGGCTCTTTTGGCTAGCTCCGACTTTTAACACTTCTTTCCCTGAAGACGGTCACAGTTTTTTTTTCCTGTTCGAAACGTCGAAATTTTCAAATTCCTTTACTCATCCTTCATTATTTACTTACGGGTTTCCACTTAATCTCTACTTTTCTCCCAATATAGACAATGGAATATACCCGAATGAAGTCTGTACTAGTTATATTTTTAATGGTTCGATTTTTGCGCAAAATATCATATAATCGTTTTTAACTTTTGTAGTTTGGATGTTTGTCGGGATATTGAAGCCGAGTTACGATTCTAATTTTTACCACTTTCTCGACATCGAAAACTATATGTATATATTCTCACACACTGATATTCAGTTATATGGATTTATATGCTAGTGATGACTGACGATTGTTGGCAGCTATCATTATTATTATTAACGAATAGCTTTCCATTGTTTTGCCACTGTAAACTGACAGCTGTTTGAGATCAACTGCAACCGTAGGCTATTTCACTTCGCCAGGCTTTTTTATCTTATCACCAGCAAAAGTCGTGACTTTCAATTTGAAGTGTTATTAAAACGGACATAATACTGTATTCTCGAATGTTTTTCTAAGATTCACTGTCAATGAACATTCAAATTCCTTTCTCGCAATGTTGCCGCAATCGTGGTTTCTGTCAGATAAATTCTCTTTCTCCGTTTTCGATGTTGTCGCGTTTACTTGACGAAACTACGCGGTTTTTTTTTTCCGAGTTCGATAGTGTGTTCGTGGTACGAATTTCATTTATCTTAAGAGTTCCTTATTTACGAAGTTTATTGAGTGTCTAAATAGGTTTCAGTCCTTCGAAATCAATAGAAAGGTTCTTAACACATTCAATTAATGAAATTAAAAGTAGAGTAATATTAATCCTGTCATTCAACTGTCAATAATGTTGTAGTACCGTGGAATATTTACACTTATTGGGCAGATTCTTATACACTTTGCCCTGTTATAATTTCTACGTCCCTGGGTGGACAGTGTGAGTTAGTTATTTTCATTTTCACTTGATTAACAATGCCCTGTGTGACTATGGCATATCGGCGCATGCACAAGGTCCCGCGCG
Organism: Zhengitettix transpicula; assembly: GCA_037074705.1. Classification (NCBI taxonomy): domain Eukaryota; kingdom Metazoa; phylum Arthropoda; class Insecta; order Orthoptera; family Tetrigidae; genus Zhengitettix; species Zhengitettix transpicula. The sequence goes on from CM073595.1 coordinate 8,881,486, forward strand.
TAGACAAATTTTCCTAGAATAGACCACCCGAGATAATTTATATAATTTTCGAAGATTTTTTCGGATTCTCTATTGCCTAGTTATTTGGAAGAATTGCAAGAAATGAGAACATAGTTCGATAATCGTCGATTCAATTTCGCGACTGAAAGAGGAAGCCTGTGAATAAAATTTTTGTAAAGCACGCGATTACCTGGAACAATGAGATTTCGTGGTCCAGGAAGATCGAACTAAAAGGTCCATAAAATTGAAACTTGTGTGCAGATAAGTAGGACATTCAAACTCTAGTCTGCAAAGTTTCGTAATCCCTGACGCGCCCTAAAATGAGATCCGATTGTTTCTGCGGCTATCAAAAACCAGTAATTGCAAATAATTACATTTACATGTTTTTTTTAAATTTAATTATTTCACATTAAACTTTCACCCCACCACGTTATATTGTCCATGAAGTGATTATCCGCCGGATCTACTGTCTAGCAAAAAAAATGTTTTTGAGTTTTGGAAATTGATGGAAATTAGAAAGTGCCAAGTAATAGGAATGATGTGGGTGCCAAAATAATTCTGTTTATTGACTACTTCATTATGATCTGTGGGGTATGTGCAAAACTCAACTTCGACACAGCCGTTTCATTTGCAATTCTTCCTTCAATGTATAACGATTTAAATTATCGTATTAGGCATTCAAAGTCATATCGCTTAATTATACCGTCGACGTTCTTCACTTGGATCATCGTTGGGTCTCCTATAGTCACATCTAAACCTGTGTTGTAATTTTTAAATATTCCGAAAGCGAGGAGAAAAAAATTGTAAGAAACTTTTACATACTCCGAATGTAATTCACGCAGTGTCAAAACTTCTTTGACAGTTAATTTTATAACTACACTTGTATCCATTATACGAAATACATGTTTAAAAATATTGAACCTAAATTGCAAGACTAGACAGTGATGTACAACGACTATAATAGCCTTCTTATTGTGTCGTTGTATGAACTAGTCTGATAACTTTTCCGAAATCGACAGAAATATGTGTTGATTTTAAGTTTTTATGTATGAATATTATTTATTGCTAAATGTATTGATACTGGTGTCAAAATATATGACTTAATCTTAGAATGGCTGTAAATAGTCATGAAATTCAACACCATACTTTTCTTCACTGAACTAAAAATAATCACTCGACTCTATACGGTTATTTTACATTTAAGACACATAAAATAAGCATAATAATTAAGAAAATTGTTTTATCGACATCATTTCACAAATTTATTTAATTTATTCCTACACCGCTGCGGGCACATTCACATACTTCAGGTAAACGGTTCCAATCGTTTATTGTTCTATTTTAATATGAAAATTTACCTACATCCGTATATTTGTGATGTAGCGTTGGTTTTATGTTCATCATCCCATCTGAATATAATTAGAGCACAATGCCAGTCTGTCGTTTTCATCTGCTTTCCAAAAATTCCCATTCAGATTATTTCGTCGGTAACCAGGTTCCCGCATTACAAAGGTTGCAGATCACTGATGATTTTCTGAAACACTATATTATGTTTCTGCACCATACTCGCCGAACGATTCATTGATATGACGCTGCTTTTTTTTTTTAAAAAAAAAAATTCATTATTCCACGCCTTTATTCTACCTACTTTTCCATCCATAAATTTATCTTCAAAGAATTTCTAGATATTTACGTTTACCACATTGATATTATGTAGTTCTCTGCGGATTTGGGCGGATATTATGCTCTTGAAAATTTTACAGATTAGTGAAAGGTCTATAATTCGAAGCGCGAGATCTGTCCACCCCCTTGAAAATTGGAACAACTAAGGTTGACTTCCAGTCATCTGGTAATGTAGAATTAGGAATAGAATCTAAAAATACCGAATTACTTCCACCTTAATGATATACCGAAGAATGTTGAGACTTATGAAATTGCAACTTTAATATACTTCTTATCGCTTTCGTTTCAATTTGCAACGTTTAGTCGCACATTTCGTAGTCTGTGACTTCATATTGTTTACAGCTTTTGCCGAATATAAATATAAAATTTTCCTTGTGTTTTTTTTAATAGTCAGTTCTGCCGTTATGTTTTGTGGTTAAAAATGTTTTCGTTGTTATATTTGTAAAATTAATTATAAACATAAAGTGTCGCGATCGCAATGACAGCGACCTCTCCACTACACAAACAATACGACAGAAAGCGCGAGGTATGCTTAATATTCAGTGCGTCACTCGCCTGCAAAATCACATTTCTCAGATATATACGTTGTATCAAGAAATTTGAGATACATAATATTCATAATTTTTATGAGTAATAAACTGAGACGTGAATACAAGTTTTTTGCGGTGATCGTCATGCTTCTAGAATTATTATCGAATGAAGATTTTCACTTGAAGAAAATGACGGTGGTCTAAAATTTATTGTTCCTCTAAAATCCTTCAAGGGTAGCGCGTTACTTGGAAGAACGGCTTGGTTGAATTTGATGAAAATTTGGAATTAGACTTTCTTTGGATGTCTATGGGGCTAAAAACACCAAAATGCGCAGCCCCAAAAGTTATAAAAAAAATTAAATTGGCTCCAAAATCGTGTTATTTGATTTTAGAAGTTTACGTATCGAATAGTTGTGATGCATTGAAAAATCCCGTGGGACTGTAGATGATTAAAAACTTTTAAAATTTGTTAGAAAGAACCCATTTTTAAGCGTGTAATATTAAAGTAATGTAACGCGTTATAACTTACGAATAGTGAAATGGACTGAACACATATATTTCTGCGTTTCTGTGGTAATTCTTCTACTTTATGGTAAATATTCCAGTTTAGCGTAACGTTTAATGCTTCGGACTCCCGTTATTTTGTTTAGTATGTCTAGTTTTTCGCATGGGACGTTTCACTAGTATTCAATAATTCACAGATTAAATCAAATTAACAAATAAATCATTTTTTTCCCGTTTGTGTCGGTAAAGGGTTTTGTGTAATCCTTTCATAGAGGATAATTATTTTCACCCTCCTTTAGAATATTTTGCAAAACTTTTTTCTTTATTCCTCATTTTCGATTCGTATTTGGTTAAATCTGAAACAAAGTCGATGTGTGTTTTTAAGAGAATTATTTTTTTGTATGATATTCTAGGTCTTTTTTAAATAAAATAATTTTCTTTAACAAAACGGATCATTGCTCTTTAGAAATTAATTTTATATCGTCCCATACTTGATGAATGTTTTCTCCTTTGTTCATAAACTGCAATAACATCTCACAGAAAAAAACTAGATCCCTTTCAGATTTATTTTTCGAACCTGCCAAGGTACAATTGAATTTTTAACTGCTCTAAAATTACCTTTAAGATTGGTTTTATGATACTGCCAATTTGCAGTTAGCCTGTTAACTGTGCTGTATTATATATGCCGTAAGATTTCCCAAGAATACACAGTGGAGATTCGGAGTTCCTGGAAAAACATCAAGCATGTTGCTAATTCTGGTTGCTTGCCTATTAACTGGAGCTAACGAGAATTCCCCATGGCACCATGCCACGCTTTGTAAATTCAAATTTCCTGTTATTACTTAATTTCCGCACAACGCGTCAATTGTACCAATTAGAAAATAAATTAGTAATATCTATTATCAGGTGGCCTGTAGCATCCTACTAAATGTATATTTTGGTTTACCCATTTAATGTAGACATATCAGTTCCTCATCTCGATTTGAAAAGCTAAAGAGCTGTTTATTTCCTGTTATTCATATTTCTTCTACGAAATTTAATGTCTGGCCAAACGATCAAGAGCCAAGTTTCGGTTTCTCTTCAAAATATTTAAATTGTTTAAAGTACTAGAACTGTAGACCTGCTGTAACAGCAAAAAGTTTATTTTGCCTTGACTGGTACCCTTTCTGTGCTGTCTCGTCCGTCGTTCTCACCTTATATTAGTAGTTTCTGACTCACAGACGTCTTCTACTGTCACACGTCATCTCTCACCTATATCATGTCGCCTAGTTTTCCCGCCCTATGCTCCCCACGGAATTCATCTACATCATCTAGAAACGAGACATTTGGGTATAACTTGTGGTGTTTGTGTAGGGAGGAGATGTCACTGAGCACTGAGTGGCACGAGGCGATCGTGTCAGTGACTGTTGGGGCTGCGTGGCTCTGCTCGCTGGGCGCAGGATTTATTGCAGGTAACACCCCCGTTCCCCTCTCCTCCTTCCCTTCCTCGTGAACTAGCCAAGTGTATATTGAAGCGTTTCAGATCGTGTGGGTCGCAAGTCCGTGATTCTGGGGGCGAGTCTAGTGTTCACTGCGGGCTCCGTGGTGATGGGCGCCGCACAGGGCAAGGAGACGCTCCTCATCGGCAGAATCATCGTCGGCGTCGCTATAGGTATGTCTTATCCTCAGGTGGCTTTTGTTTCGCACATAACGCAAGCGGACCTTCCTCATCATATCAGGACACATGTTTCGATATCACGTATTTTCTTTTCTATTTCCTGGAGAACGTGTTTTGGCGTTTGTGGAAATCTTTGTCGCTGAAGAATAATATATAAACAATAGGAGTCGACAAGGGGACGATCTAAACGCTCCATAATAATTTAGAGGTCGGACAATTGCCTTAGATCCGCGTGTAATCCGAACATTAATGCCATGCAAATCTGGAGCATCGGGCGGTTTCTCAACTACTTATAATCGGAAGACATGCCACGAAACTGTATAGCGCGAACGGTCGACATAATAAAACAAGTAATCACAATTTGTTCCAACATTGATGACATGCCTTCGTTTTTTCTGTTTGATCTTAGTTTAATTTAGACTTATAATACAAAACACTATGTCATAACTAAAATAATTTCCGTAAGTAGGAAACATAGTAAACTGTCACAGTTTCCAACGTACTTTCTCATTCGTTTGCTAAATGTCAAGATAGCCTCTCTAGATGTAGTCCGGGTATAGTCTCATACTGTATCTCTGAATGTACCTCTTTCTCAGAAGGTAAACAGTTCCTTTACAGTTTGACTCATCTCTACTTTCACACTATTTTTTTTCTTTACTTTGCTAAATAAACCTAGTCTGTCTGCTTTATCCTTTTTGTGTTTTGTATCTTTACATGTTTTTTGTTTGTTTGTTGATTTTCTCCCTGCTATGTCTTTCCTTGTTAATCTTGGTTCTTCCTTTCTTTTCTTGGTTCTTTTTCTTTCTTCTCAGACAATGGAATTCTTGATCAATACTTATAATAATATAACCTCACCATTGTCAACAAATTTCAAAACTACATCCATAACATTTAACTGAACCATTCTTTCTTGTTTTGTGAGTTACAACATGCACCTCACAATGCCAGACAACATCACTCAACGTGACCATCCGTTTTAGTGTTCAACAATACTGCCAAACTTTCCGAGGACTGGACAGCTTATATGGTATTAGAGATCTGTTGACTATTTGACAAACATTATACTGACAAATCTCGGTATTCTTCTATATTGCTGGTGCATCAATGAGAGCTCACCTACTGTTGAAAGATGTGCTAGACAAATTCACTGTCGCACACTGGGCATACTTCCCACAACGGGGTAAGAAATTTGAAAATGGGCTACAAGATATACATGCAATTACTCAGACCTGTGAGTTTGATGCTCAATATGGCCTCACTTGTGGCATAAAAGACCAGATAAACATAGCATCTGTAGTGAAGCCCTAATTTTTACTGATCACACAATTAAGAAGATGATTCAAACCTGTGTAACAGGCAAGAATTCAGCATAGATTGATAGGAATTTGCAGCCAGAGTCTACACAGAGCAGGAACGTATCCCCGAAGAGCTGACAATTTCCCACTATTTGATTATTATTGCAGAACTACATACACCAGAAGGGTATAGGACACATGTCTATGTTAAACTCCAACAGTTGAGTAGAACAAACCATTCATATAATCAAAACCCTGCTGATCAAAAGACTGCACACATGGAAATATTGAAAGAATCTTATTGGATATGAGAGATACATTGCAAGTTTATGGTTTAATTCCTGCTGAGGTACTCCTTGGTTATAACTTTCATATTAAATTACCATATATGCCATCATCACAAACTAAGAAAGCAAGCATGTAGTTTGTTTGAAAAGCAACAAGAGTATGTGATGAAGTATACAAAACCTCATATAAAGTCTCTTAATCCAATGCAGAAGGGTGCAAAAGTCCAGTATTTGACTGACTAAAAGTGGAAGTACACCATTTTAACTAACATTTTATCACATCACACTTATGTCATTCTCAATGAGAAACATCATGAATTGCTTCACATTAGAGTTCATTAGCAATACGACTCTAATCGCCTCAAAGACTAGGACATCCTTGAGGATTGTGTCTTTGGAAACGACTTTGATTGGCTTACTGTAACTATACCTGCTCCTCCAGTACCACCACTGATACCACCAGCACAATGTGAAAGAGTTCATCCACTGTGAGTTAATCTTTTACCAGAAAATTTATGAGATATTATTGTTTATTGATTTCTTGTTACTCAGTGTATTATATTGTTTTGTCTTATTAAAGAAAACTGCATTTAATGTTTGGTTTGAACTTCTAATAAAAGAGGGAACCACCAGTTGTTGTTCCAACATTGATGTATGTTTGTTTCTTGTGTTTGATGTTAACTGTAACCCATAGTTATAATACTTCAAAACAATTGCAACCAAAACACAGCTCAGTCAGCTTGCAATGGTATGCCAATACATTTTTGATAGAATTGATGAATAAAGTGGGATTGTTTCTATAGTTATAGATTTATCAACAGCATTCAACATACTTTTTCATCATACACATTTAAGGAGCTTTGAACAAGACTGGACCAATTTAACAAAAAGGGAACTAAAACAAGTTTACTGGTAGTAAACCACAGAGTTCAAACTAAAGGTCTGATAATATATAACACCTACATTGATTTTGAGGGGTGTATGGTATGGGGTTACAGATGTTTGGCCTATGATAAAATTTGTCTGATGATCCTGGCCTCAAATCCCAATCTTCTTCGTGGTGGATGTAGGATAATTACTAAGAGCCCAACTTACCTGACACAGGATTCTCTCAAGGGTTTTCCCAGCATCACATATAGGCAAATGCTGATAATAATCCTTGAACTACTGCCAGGAGCTCTGGTTAATCCGAGGCTACCCTGCTTTCCCACACCCACCCTTCATATCCTTTCCTATGCTATAATAGGTAAGTGTGCACAACTTGAATTAGCCTCAAGTAGTTTGTTGTAGCAACAAGATAAAAACAAAACAGGAATGGACCACCTATATTGAATTGGATCTGTGTCATCTTATAACACTGAGTTACTGTAACTATTGATCTTTAAGAACTCAAAATCAGCTGTGGTGTGCAATTGGATATGTCTTTGTGCCAATATTATTTCTAGAATTTATAAATGATCTGAAAATATTTACTGAAGCTGGCATTTTATCATTTAAAATTAAATGTGTTTTGCACCTTTAAACTAAGGTCAAGGTTAAATGTATCATGTGCACAAGAAAGGAAAACTTCAGTTCCCTGTAGCATAATTATAAAATCTTAGATGATGTAATATTGGAGTTCCCATGTTAGAAGTATTTGTAACTGACTTATTAAAACCATTTTCTTGAGTGATCATGTTAATTTTTTTGTAGGTAAATAAAGTTGGAAAGTAAAAGTTAATTGAGATTTATTCTGATTATTCTATTATGCTGGTCTGTAGTGTTATAGTATTTATAAAGGAATATAATAGGCAATGTTTTTAAATATATGTGGGGTAGGCATTTTCAAAATCAAGGTCTATATAAAGCTGCCACAGGAAATCCATAATACTGGAACTAAATTAATAATCATATAGAAACTGCTACATATTTCCTGAGAAAAAATTATACAATTCAACTGTGGGGGACAAAGAATGGAATTGGGAATTTAAACATTTATTAATACACCAAAGACAGAATGAAATGATTTAAATTGCAAATTGGTATTATGAAGCAGCCGAAATTCTGGTAAGGAAGTAATACCATCTTTTTGATAAATTGTAATTATATCCAATACATTCTTCTTTCAACATTTCTTATCGATGTCATAAATTTTAATATGCAAGTAGAATGTTGCATTCCAGTCATGTATAACATTCATGGGTAATATTTTACTTTAATTAATGGGTGCAATATATTATTTGTTTACACAGTAATGTAATACTTAAATTTACATATGAAATAAAAGAATTCTTTCCTTAAGTTGAAATTTTGGTAGTTTCAAGAATGGTTAATGGTGGCCAATGTTATAACCACCTTTTGAAGTGTAAATGCCATTAAAATCAGGTTAAAGTAGGACTGCACATAATGGAATTAGTGTGTTAGCTTGGTTGTACATTTTTATTTATTATTTAATTCCTCTCACAGTTGACAAATAAACAAACAGTTAAAAGTAATTCTGTAAACAAATCTATGGAATGAATTGAAGCGTCCACATATTGTTCCAAGTTAATCACGTAAACTTTGTAATTCTGAAGAAATGTAAGTTGTGTATTTTGTTAATTACATTTTTGTGCAACACATTTTGACTGGCCTAGAAAGTTTTGGTTATTCATCTAATCAATTTCTCATTATTATTGTTGTAATTGAGTGTTCTGCTTAATGTCAGGTCCTTGGACTTTGTAAACTTCATTCCCATGTTGCATTGTTTCTTCCTTCATCAACTAATGATGATAAGCAGTAAAGTTTCTCCTTAGAATGTATCGAATCCAGGTTACCGTTCTCTTAATAACTAGTCAGTATGGATATCTTCTTCATTTACTTTTATTATAACCACTTCATATTTTACCATATCTGTCCACTTATATTTTTGATTCTTCTCCAACATTACGTTTAAAAACATTCTAGGTATTCCTTCCCTTCCTGTTAACACTAGCCTGTCCACAGTGTTTCTTCCTTTTGTGCCAGCTGAACTAGGTCACCATCGTATGGTATTCTATTCTGTTACTTTATCTTCATCCTATTCCAAAATAAAGGTTGAACTATATGGGTGATATACAACTACCTTGTCACACACCTCTTCCTGCCACATGTTGTTGGTCCTTCCGTGATCCTGACATATTTTTTACCTTTCTGCAAGATACAAATTCTGAATGTCTTCTAGTCGGTTCCAATTTCCTTGCGTATTTTTAGAAACTTTTTCCAATTTACCAGTCAACAAGTCTGTTGCCAGTCAAGGCAATTAAATAAACACTTTTTATTTGACTGCAAGAACTCTCTCTGTAATAATCTTTGGCATCCATGGTTCCTCCAGGTTTCATGAAACGAAGGTTACCCCAATTTCCTTCTTCTACCTTATGTTCTAGGCTTCTGTTGAGTATGTATGCCTAATGTTTCCCATATGTGATATATATATATATACATGTTTGTGTGAGTGTCTTTATATATTATAGCACGTGCCTAAGTACCGCCGATGCTCGTGGGAACGACGGAAAAGTCCGTCTCTCTGAATAGTTCGGTCGACTCGTAACGTGTGGGAAATTGTAAACCAACAACGTTTCCTGCTTTTCCAAAGGGTGTGGGATAACGTTGTCGCCGGGAAATAACCATTACAGACTTTGCCTGTAAAATACATTTATAATATTAAAATCGCTCGGATTATTAGATATTTTCGAGCCTTGAGAAAAACTCAGTATCTTCGCTGGACACGAAACTTTGACAAGAGTTACTAAATAGGGTCTCTTACAAATCAGCCACGAACTGGACAATATATAGAATTGCTGGGACGACACACACGTTTCAATATTGCCGAATAAATTAGTTCAGTCGACATGTGGAATTATAAAGAAAGTTGTGTGGCAATTGCGTTAGTTATAGCTTTAAAAACAGGAGAAAAACGCAGATGGATGAAGGAATGGTTTAAGAAAAAGAAATGAATACACTCCTGAAAATTTGTTAGGTGAACTAAGAATATGAAAACCAGCTGATTACAAAACTGAGTATTATTTGTTTCATTACTGTCCACATCGTGAATGTAATGCTCAGCCTCTTCCTCGTCATCCTCTGTGTAAATTGTACATGGTTCTTCCTGACCTATTAGTACGCAACGCATTAAATTTTCTAATTAACTGCAGCATTTGGATACTTCTCTCGATATATACAAAGCAAACGTTCGTATTGTTCATTACTATAATTTTAATATTCCACAAAGCTGGTAAACTCTGATATAATTTCTAAAATAAATTTACTTTCTTCGTGTTTTATTTGTAGCCATCTCATAAAGTAAATTGTAAAATGTTTTATCAGCACGTCCTCACTGCGTGGCAGCGGCGACAGAACTTTACCATTATTGCACAATATTACCCACAGGCGGTACAATATTTTCATATTGTGCAATAAATATCTAGCTCTTTTTTTATTGACTCAATATATTGTGAAATATCAACTGTCTAATTACATATTCGACAGGAGTGTCCAGATTTGTTTAGCCGTATACGAGTATTGTACTCCTTTTCCAATGAGTCGTCGCGTTCAGTTCTTTCTCAAGCGTCCAATGCTCCTTGATTCTCTGGGGTAAAACGCAGAAAACTGTCGATGTATGTCTTCATGGAATACTCCTGTGATGGATCTTATATAATTGTATGTAGCTATTCATGGAAAAATAACTTTCGGTAACACCAATACAGGATCTTCAAACTTTCCGCCAAGATGATCACGTTGGTTTACTTTGATATAAATTAATTCCGAGCTGCAATTGTTTTCAGTGTTCCGCTGTCTGTTTTGCAGAAGTAGGTGAAAGAAAAGTGGTATGGAGAAAATTTTGTCGATGTGACGGTAGACAGGGAGGAAATAATATTTGGCTGTGATGTAGGAATAGGGGGAAGGAGTGTTTCTCGTATAGCGTACTGATTAATTTCGCAGGCTTGGCGAGCATGAGCGTTCCCGTATACATATCGGAGAACGCGGTCCCCGCAGTGCGGGGGCGATTGGTGACTACGAACTCTCTGTTCATTACCGGCGGGCAGTTTTGCGCGGCGCTGCTGTGTGGCGCCTTCAGCTCCGTGCCCGAGGGTTGGCGCTACATGTTGGGGCTCGCCGCTATTCCCGCCGGCGTCCAATTCGTCGGCTTTCTGTGGATGCCGGAGAGCACGCGCTGGTTGATTTCTCAGAGAAGGTATGCACGACCACGTCCCAGAAGGCGAGTGCCGCCTTTTTACGTTTGGAACTGAACGGGAGAGCTTTCGGCAGGTATGACGAGGCCGTCCAGGTGCTGAAGTCTATACGAGACGCCGACGCGCCCGTCGCTGAGGAGTTCGAGGCCATCAAGGCGTCGTGCTTGCGCGACGGGGAAGAGTCGCGGACGTCGTCGTTGGTGGCCACGGTCGTGCGCTCCCCGTGCACGAGGCACGCGCTGGTGCTGGGCTGCGTCCTGCAGGCCTTCCAGCAGCTCGCCGGCATCAACACCGTTATGTACTACAGTGGCAGCATCATTCAGATGGCCGGCGTAAAAGATCTGTCCTTGGTTATTTGGTTAGCCTGTGCCACGGCCGGTGTAAATTTCTTCTGCACGTTTATTGGTTACTATTTGGTCGAACGTGTCGGTCGGCGTACGCTGACTCTGGTTTCTTTGACAGGTAAAAATAGAAACTCTGCTTTTATGCCGGGAAGTAATTAATTTGTGAAGTGTGCTGAAAATTGCTGTTGCAGCGTGTGTAATTTAAGTAAAATATCCTCTCACGTTGACATCCAAATTTCTTAAGGCTAAGGAAATCGAAAGTGCGCCTATCCTGCCATACTGGTCTTAGTTGAGTACGGTTATAGAGAAACATATTTTGTGTCACAGCTGATAGGAAATCTCCTCTCCAGCACCAATAATAGGACCGCAACGCCTTAAAGTTTGTCGCAAATTTAGTTAAAAAAATTTCTGGGACCAGACTTAACTAAGTTCCTCCACGGTTCTTAACTTTGCGGTTTCTCTGCCGATGTTCCGAATGCAGCTATTTTTTTCTAAACTTCTTTCTTTGGCTTGTTATTTCACACTTTCTCCATTCCCAATTCAGTCTATTTTCTGTTCTGCTTTAATTTTTAGCACGTGTAAATTACTTGTTCTCCCGCTTCTACTACAAAATTCTTGATGAACCCACATATTTGTCTTCAATATACAAATGTAAACCAAATTACTGTTCTGCTAAACTGTTTCACGATTCGATCACCAGTAATTCCCAATAATTGCTATATATTACATGATTAAGGTGCCCAATCAGAAATTTTCTATAACCCTGTGTGGTCATCAAACGAAATCGACATTGATCCTTATACGAACACAACCGTTTCAAATAATATAATTTTTCGTCTCCATTGAAAGTAATATTTTCATATGAAACTTATCTTAATCTTATTCGGTATTAATATTTGTGAATTTTTGACATAAGTTGTATTGTTTTCTTTAATTTCTTTAATTGTAGGCGTTGTTCTTTCGCTGATAACCTTGGGGGTTGCCTTCCAAATAATGTCTTCAGGTTCGCCTCAAGTTTCTGTTCACGGTTCAGGAAACTGTGGACTACAACGGTATGTATATATACACACATACACACACATGGTAAGAGGGTGACAAAAATAATGCGAATCAGCGTGGAATAAAAAGTTTTGGGGTTTACTGAGATTAATGTCACACTAACAACGTGGGAGGGGTGAGGGTAGACATGTAAAAATATAATGCGAAATCGACCGAGATTTGTGTGGGAGCATATTATAAACAATATGAAGTCCGTATTGGTGATTATCTTTGGAGGACAACAGATGTTTTTATAGAGTTATTATAATAAATAGTTTACGTCGACAGGTTTTTATATCAATATATGCAATCTTTTATACATTTAGCGTTTTGTGGTGAAGCTTTATGTACAACAGTAGTTTATTTCCTGATTTAGATAAGGTCTTGAATACTTGAAGGTTGTAGTATCTTTAAGTGTACAAATCAGGTTTTGATAAATTATAATTTGCGTGCTCGTTGTATGGTTTATATTATATTTTTTAATGTCACAGGAAAATGTTCTCACAGGCATATTTCTAAAGCCACAGCTATTTTTTTGTTTAGTTATTCTTAAAAATTTAATCTGTAGATTGTACATTTGAGTTGATTAAAATGAGTAACTAGTATAACATGGTCACTTTAAGGAGGTGAAAGGTCCAGGGACCTTCCTGCCATTGTTGGTGTAGTTCTGAGGGGGTCGGGGTGGCAGTTGGAATGTGGTTTGCTTGCACAGATAAATGAGAGCAGAATTTATTCAAGACACTTTCCGCGTTTGTAAACATGTTTACACTCGTATGCGATCGTATTTCACGTTGACCGTCGCCAAAGCTGCCTTTCCGCTGTTGATAGAGCATTTCCCTGAGACTGGATGAAGGCAACGTAGGGCTAGACCATGCCAGGCCCATATTTTGAAATTGGTTGGATTTTCTTTCTGGTTGCAGCTGTACAGACGTCAGATCCGCAAAAATACAGCGGGAACATCAGACGTATATGTACTTTCTAGTAATGTAGTTCCACTACTAGATTTTTGTTGTTGAGTACTTTATTATATACGTGCCAATGTATGTTTTAATGAAACACAAAAACTTCGGTAAAGAAATTCCACGGTTTTTCATATTTGTGCGAACATTGAGTATTATTATTTTTGTACTTTATTGGATTTACTTTCCTATGTAGATTATTGTTACCTTTATTAGCCACATCTAACGTTTATGTTTCGGGGGTCACAGACTTTGGGCATACGGTAAGAGTTGTCCACTATTACTATTGGAAGAGTCGGCCAGCTGCCTCCTAAACTGGTCGAGGCACGGATAAGGGCATGCTGCGTCCCCACAGCAAACCCCTCTCCCGCCATCAGGAAGGGCGTGGGACTAGTACCTACTGCCCGACCTAGCTGATGCAGGTTTTTGTAGGGTTTGCCCCGTATCACTGCTATTAAAGGGGAGTTGACCCCATGTGAATTACCCTCGTAGTTTTTTACTCTAAACAAACCCGATTATAATTAAATCAGAAATCATAATAGTAAATTTCACCCCCCTCCCCTCCTCCCCCGGTTATTAAATTTCGTTTAAAGTGTGTCACTATCAGCTACTACAAAAATTGTGTCTAATGTAGATAATTATTGCGTGAAATATAAAGAGGAGACACGTAAATTAATTTCATATCAACGAATGGGTTATTTTTTTTTGCACGTTAATACAAATGAGTGTAAATCAATATCTCTAACATCCATATATAAGGCAATGATTACTATGGTGCATCACATACAAATCGGAATGAATAACCGTACAGTTTTTCAACTACTGTTTCATTTAGGTGATACCAGTGCTCTGTAAATAGAAACGTGCTTTTTATTTTAGGGTAGATCCCACTTTTGTAGAGTACTCTCTTACAGCTCTGCAACATAATTTTCCTCTCGCGATTCTGTACTCTATACAATTCGTTGGTAATTTCATCGAGTTCCCGTCGAACTTTTGTGTTGCCACTGAGCTTGTTCCCACTCCAGTTTTAACGCATTGTTAAGAATTTTGTAGTGATGGCGTATTTAATGTTGAGATCCTGCACGGAGTGCGTGGATTACTTGGGGGATGAACGTTGCGGCTTCTGCTACGTGGACTCTCCTTCGGGGGCGAGCAACGGATCCTGCGAACCCCTGAGCGACAGAGGGCGTTGCGCCGTCACGTCCGACGCCGGACTCACGTGGGCTGACGGCTGGTGCCCGTCTCCATTCTCCTTTCTAGCTGTAGCCGCTTTGGGCTTGTACCTCCTTTTCTTCGCTCCAGGTATGCTTTAATTCTATTATTTTGTGTTTCCTCTTGTACGTGACTTCTTAACGCCGTGCCTAATTTGTTTGCAGGAATGGGCACGATGCCATGGACGATTAATTCGGAAATATACCCCACGTGGGCACGCAGTTTTTGCAACAGTGTCGCCACTTCAACGAATTATTTGTGTAATTTGCTCGTTTCTATGACGTTCCTCACACTGACCGAAGTTCTCACGAAACAAGGTAACGTCGAGTACACATACTCTTTTCTTGTTGTTTGTTGGGTGGCATTTAAGTTCCTGTTTCCGACATTCGTATATTCAGGTTGACCTCAGCCAGCATATCAGAATATTTTTAACCAGCGGTTCCGTCATTTTTACTTTTTTTGTCTGCATCGCGCTTTTTAAACCCTGCTTATGTTCTACTGCCTTTGCTGGGTTCATCTTCTTCCCTAATCGCGTTTTTTTCTGGACTTTAACCGTGTGCATAGGATGCTGGTTTTGTAGAAAAGTGATTTAATATTTCCTAGAGTACTTTGGCTCTCCGGCCAGGCTTGACAAAGAACCTTTTTGGCTGCTGGTCACCCCAGGGATGTTATAACGGCACTTCTTTGCTACTATCACTTACATTTTTAAGGCGGTCTTACACTGCGCTACCTTGTCACTAGTTAAACAAACTTTTCTTATGTTATTTGCTTTTCTGGCTGAAGGAAATCGTATCACTGGTGTATACTTTTCTTGTACTTTTGTTACTGATACGACCTGTAAGGTGGGTGTAATGTTACTGACATGGCCACTCCTCATTTTGAGTTATCTAACTAAATAATCCCATAATGCTCCACGTTGAGGGTCAAATATATATGGTAAGCTCTTATACCTACTATTTTCTAAAATTACATACACTTAAATTTAATCAAAATCTATTATTCACAGGGATATGTGAGTTCTAACGATCAGGGTTGCCTACGGGCCTCCAATAAAATATAGGACTTTAAAAAAAATGAAAACAGAAAACTATAGAACGTTTTACAATGTTTATTATATAAATCTAACGCTGAATTATTATGCACAACTAAAACTAAAAAAAAACTTGGAACGTCAAAAGCGGTTCTCAAGTGACCCTGCACACCTCAACGTATGCTTGTAACTTCATAGTTTGTTAATGCTCGGAACAAACTTCGGAGATCTGGAAATTGATTGAATCAATCCGAATGAATCGGCTAGGCGGCGAGCAAAATGTAGCTCAACTCGCTTAGTTTTAAAGAACCAATCTCACGACCTTCAATTAAACACCCTTCTCCACTTTACTCCAGCTAGCTGTATTGCCCAGAGCTATCATAGATAGACGGCACTTTACAGGATTACCATCTCCCGTGGTCTTTTACCAACCTTTGGCAAGTTTATCTAAACCTCGAGTGAGATTCGTTTACTAAATTCACATGTAAAAACAACGTCATTCAAAAAGTACACGTTTGATCCACTATAACGCAGAAAATTGCTTAGGATAAGAATTATTTCACACTCAGATAAAAACAGAGACCAAAAATAAACAATGCACCTGGACGGAATGTCCGACTTTGGTCTACTCGGCCCAAAACCTGTCACTCGACTGAGACTGCCCTCGGGCTAGCCTTCTCCATACTACCTCACACTTCATTACTGAATGTAAACAAGATCGCCAGCCGCTCGACTGAGTTGGCGCTCTGCTACTGCGCTGGTGCTCGACTGCCATCTGTGTTTACTTCTCAAGGGTTAAATGTTCGTAAACATTGGGCGTAAAGGAAATACATCACCTGTATTACCGAACTGAAGACAGAAAATTTTAAATAAAATAAATTCCTTAGTAATCTCTACAATATATATACCATTTTGTGGTCTTTTTTATCACCTCAAGGCTGCTTTCTTTGCCACAGGCTTGTTTTATGAAATCCATCGCACTCTATTCTCTTTCGTTGGTGAACGTTGATAGTGTATCGTTTTCGGGTTGGTCAGAAACAAAATATTTTCGTGAAAAGTGACGATATATGGCAACCCTGGTGGACATGCGACGCCTGCGGGAAAGAGTGTGTTGCTCTTACTGCTCTTGACAAAGATATTATTATTTGTCCCAATTGTGACCAGTAATCTGTTTAAATTTATTGGCTTTGAAATAAATTGTAATTTCAGTTTCGTAAACAACTTTGTTATGGAAAAGACTTTTTCGAATCCACTTTCGAACAAAACAAATGATTATTTAGTTTACACCAAGATTATTTAATTACAGCTTAACTGCAGTATGAAACTGAAAAAAAAGTCACGATTTGAATAATATGGAACCAGGGTGGCGTATGTAGACTTTTTGAATTTTGCTTTTTACGACTGGTAAATCTATTTTTATGGGGAATGAAAAATAGTTTTATGAAAGTCCATTAGCCATGACACAATTAAAAATTTAGTTTTTATTATTTTTCCAAAATGGCGACTAGAAAATTTGTCGAACGTAAACATGGCTCATTATATGTTTCCTTTGTCTATCTGCAACGTGTAATTTAAATGAAAAATAAAGCAGTGATTACCAACATCCCCGCATTACGCACGTGCTTCTCTGTTTCTCCTCCTTTAATGAAGGCTCGTACAGACTACATGGTCATTACGATTAACTTTCCATTTTGTATCGTCTTGTAGCTACGTCCGAGACTGTACGATTGACACTTTTCAATGTCTAAAAGATTTTCGTGAAAGTAAAATGTTTGATGTGAACTTCGATACACCTTGTCAATGGTTTTATTCTGTCCGCATAGGTGCCTTTTACCTTTACGCCGGTTTCGCCACCGCTGGATTGCTGATTTTGTTGAGAATTCTTCCGGAAACCAAAGGGAAAACTTTGGAAGAAATGGAACAACTATTTTCTGGTTCGCTGTGTTCTCAGTTTCGATCTGGCGACGACAAACACATCCGGTACGTACAGAAACGTTGAAGGAGACGTCGCGTCTACGATTTCAAAATATTCAACTCATTTAGCAAGAATATTGTTGTTTAGCTGTTGAGGGTTAACATTAGAAAGTGAAACAGTAAAGTTAGCGACAAAACGATTATAAACACCAAATACAGGGGAAATAATGCATTTTAAAAAAAAAATTAGGATTCGTTCAGTTACCAAGGAAAAAAAATGTGTTGATGGTGGAGCATTCTGGGCAACAACCTTAGAATTTATTATATCGTTGCCCAAGATATAATACAAACTAGTTGGTTAGAGGTAATTTCCTGTGTATCTTTCCTAAATAATAATTTTTATAATTTTTGGTGTTGAAATACAAACATGTCCTCTTTCCACAATTCCGGTAAAGATACTTGCGTCTGTTGAATCTATATTCTTTGATAAAGACGGACACATCTACTAACCTTTCAGAAGGCATTTTTTTTGTAAGGTTTATATGCGTATTTAACTGAACAACATGATCTGAGAAGTGTCTTGCGGAAACGCATTTCTTCGTGATACTCAGTCTGAACTACTGCGGTTCAAATCGATGTTCACCTCTTGTTCGGATCGTAATGTTGTCAAGAATATAGGCTTCACGTCAGAAAAAATATTAAAAGCAGTGGCATCATAACAATATTTGATTATACACAGGTCAGAATTTTCAAGTAACTTATAAATAAAACACAGCCTTTTAAAGTCTGAAAAATATTTCTAATTTAAAATATATATCGTTTCGTCGCTGTTTACGATTTTGATAGTCAGGGACGTACTTCCTTGACTCTTGTGGCTGAAGAGCACACTTAAATTTAATTTACTCTTAAATAGTCCGATATACCACTGTGAACAAAAAGTAAGGTGAATTTATTTATAAAATATATAAATTCATTATTTATTCTTCCAAATCAATTTCATCCCCTTCAAAGTAATCCCCGTCGGTTAAAACGCACTTTGTCCAACGCTTTTTCCAGTCCTCGAAACAGTCGGAATAGTCTTTTTCCATTATTGCCTTCAAGACCTTCTTCGATTCGGTTTTTATCTCCTCAATCGTGTCAAAACGGCGTCCCCGCACTGGCCTTTTGAGTTTGCTGAATAGGCAGAAGTCGAACGGAGCCAAATCAGGCGAATACGGTGGTTGCGGAACGATATGGGTCGAGGTTTTGGCAGTATGACATGGTGCATTATCGTGATGAAGGAACCAAGAGTTGTCCGCCCATAATTACGACCGTTTCAGACGAATAGCTTCACGCAAACGACGCATAACGCTCAAATAATATTCTTTGTTGACAGTTTGGCCCGGCGGAAGGAATTCATAATGTACCACACCACGATAATCAAAGAAAACTATCAACATGACCTTGATTTTCGGTCTTGCTTCACCTTTTGCACGATATTCGCTGGATTGGTCGGTGGTTTCAGGGTCGTATGCGTAAATCCAAGTCTCGTCTCCAGTAATGATGCATTTCAATTGGTCCTGATAGTCAGACAGCAAAGTTTCACACACGTCAACGCGATGCTTTTTTTCCAAAAAATTGAGTGATTTTGGCACCAATCGAGACTTGACGCGTTTCAGACACCAAACATTCTTCAAAATGGTTTGGGCGGAGCCAAATGATATTCCAACACTATCAGCGAGATCTATAATTGTTCATCGACGATTTTCAAGCACCAAATCTTGGATTTTTCGAACGTGGCCCTCGTCGGTAGACGTTGATGGTCGTCCAGAGCGCGGTTCGTCTTCAACGCGTTCTCGGCCCTCTTTGAACTCGTTGTACCACTTATAAACGTTTTTTTGTGCTATAGTTTGATCACCAGAGGCCTTCCGCAACATTTTCAACGTGTCCGCACAAGAATATTCGTTCCGCAAACAAAATTTGTTGCAAGTTCTTTGCTCAACAAAATCACCCATTGCAAAAATCGAAAAATTCACTTTTGGTTGTTTACAAAAACACGTGTAACTCGGAGATAATTAAACCTTTTAACAAACAGACGCTTGGAAAATATTATAGACAGTCCTACCAACCTAGGAAAAAAAATTGACCTGCCTTCCTAATACCCGGGAGTTTTAAATGACAATTTCACCTTTATTTTTGATCACAGTGGTATATCATTGAATAATATCAGAGCTTAAAAATTAAAATTTATTTTTTAACCCTTCCCCGTAGCAAGTATTTGGATTAACTGTTGGTATCTCCGTCTATCGTTCATATCTACTAGTCTAATCTCATAAACTCCGTGTCCCTATATTTTTCAAAAGTATAATCAATTTCATTTTATTGTTAAGCTTTAAATGTTATTTTGTTCGTTAGTTGTAAGTTATTGCATGTTATTTTGATTCTAGGGACAAGAAATCGGATGAAACAACAGATTTGTAATCCTAGAACTTCTCCCAACTGCAAAAGTACAATACTCATACCGTTCCGAGAACCGTTTATATTCGTATTAATATTTTGCTAAGATGTATTGAAAAATGTCTTCCTTATAAGTGGAATTTGTACAGTATTGTTAACAATTTTTTACTAATATAATTTACTGGTATATATGAATATATACGTAAATATGAAGCATTCAATAAGACTGTGTATGAAAATTTGTTATAGTTAAATAAAAAATATATGAAGACAACGCACAGAAGCTGTAATTATGTACAATATAGAATCTGGGAAAGGTAAGTTGTTTTTCCACACTTTCCTTTTTCTGCAGTAAATTTCGTTCGCAAACGAATTGTTTCAGGAAATTTAAAACAATATGTTTTGCAGATAGGATGTTTCGTCTACCTTTCCTGAATCCATGTCTCTTTAATTTAGCTTACTTAGGGGACACGTGACTACATGAAAAATAAAAGCACGAGGAATAAACAAAAATATAACAATTACAAAATCTAATATAAAACTGTTTAATAACACGCAGTATGTAAATGGCGTCTAACTTGGGTTAGAGAATTAATAAAACACTGCTATAATATATTTTTGATATACATATGACGCAAGATTCCATATCTGTGGTTAAATTTTTAGCAACGCATTGCCCTTTGTTACGGAAACTTTAAACCCGTCACTTTTCACGTGGCCTGCACCTCATCCATTTATATCAGACGTGCCTTCGTAAGTAATCGAACACTTGTTTTTAATAAGTTATGAAGAACTGGTTGAACGATAACAGTCGTGTCGTCACCATATATGAAACCGGTTCCAATGATAACAGTAGTGTCATCACAATATATGAAGAAACTGGTTCCAATGATAACAGTAGTGTCATCACAATATATGAAGAAACTGGTTGAATGATAGCAGTAGTGTCATCCCCGTACCGGAATTTGTTTCCAAGGCTGTCTTTTGTGTTAGGAATGACATTAAATAAACAACTTATAGTGACTGTCCTCTTGAGTTCAAAAGCACAAATGAGCCGTTGAAAGAAAATTGCCAGGGAGGCTAAACTTCAGTGGTATTTGGCGGAGTACTGGGATCCAAATGGTGCTCAACAAGTAGTTTGTTTTGAAAGGCATTCAGAATAAAGATAAGAAATAATTATTTACCAGAGACGGAATAAATGACAAGAAAACATGTAGGAGGGCCAGATTATGCGTTCTCGTCATTGAACATATTACTAATTGTGAAGTGAAGTCCGTAATCGCGTAATATCACCTATTTTGCAGCTGAGAAAAGTTGCCCATTTGCCACAAGGAACTGCCAAAGCGACAAAAAACCGACGTTCCGTAGCCCTGCATTGCCTAGATCAAGCGCCTGAACCTCTGTTGTGAGGCAACTTTAAACCCGTCTTACACTATGAATATTATTGAAGGTAGTAAATTAAATCATCCCACACACATGTCAATAACATTGGTCCATATGGTGCCAGTTTCCAGATTCCATTCGACAAGGTAGGACGATCTATATCAATCTATTTTTGGCTCTACAGACCTCGGTGGGCCTTGGCCTCCTACAATATCGTTGGTCCTGCACTCTTTTCGTCCATCCTCTTATTCCCATCGTTCTCAGATCTGCAACGACATCGTTCATCCATGTATGCCTTGGCCTTCCCTTTCCTCTTGAATGGTGGATCCTTTCTTTCAGGATTCTTTTTGGCATTCGTTCTGTTGCCATGGCCCATCCAATCAATCCTCCGTGCATTCACGAATCTAACCACATCTTCACCTTCCATAAATTCATCCAGCTCCACATTATATCTTGCTCTCCAGCCGTCATCTGTCATTACAGGTCCAAATATCTTCCTTAAGATCCGTCTTTCAAATACTCTGAGGATTTTTACATCAGTATCTTTCAGGGTCTAGGTCTCTGCTCCATAAATCACCACCGGTCGCACCAGTGTATTATATATTTTTATTTTTGTTTTTCCTTGTGATGAGCTGGTTAGTAAATAAATTCTTATTTGCATAATATGTTGGGATCCCAGCCTGTATTCTTTCCCCTGATCTCTTTGCTAATAGAGTTGTCACTGTACAACATAACCCTCAGGTATTTGAATCCAGAAACTCCTTCAAATTTCCGATCTCTGAGGTCTTCTTCTACCCTCCGATCTAGACATTCTCATGTATTTAGTTCTTTCTTCATTAACTACCAGACCTATTTTTAATACTTCTCTCTCCAATTGCATATACATTTGTTTCAGGACACTTGTTGCCCTACTGATGATTACCACATCATCTGCATATGCACATATTTAGAAATTATAAATCCAGATAAGTTTCAGAAATGTTAACACATTAAACTTGTATTACATTCACTTAATGTTAAAGCCAAGACTGATTCTTTACGGAATAAAGTTGCCTTTCCCAAACTGTATACTTGTTCGCTCATCGGTCAGCATTATGAAGGGCCCGGGGGGGGGGGGAGGCGAGGAGGTGAAGGTTGTCCGCTCGCGCCACGTGCGCTCAAAATACGGCGCCGAGAAAAACATGTGAAATGTCGAAGAAAATAAATTTTAGTACAAACTGTAAAGTCTTAGAATTTTATGTGGGAGCAGCAAAAACGGCGGAACGAAAGTAGTAGCGCGACAAGTGTATTGAATCAAGATTAAAAAGCAATGTATAGTATGCTTTTTTAATGAAGAAAGCTTGAGTAGATTTGGAGACGTTAAGGTGAAAAGTGTAGGTAAACTATCAGCGAGGATTGCAGAAGGGATTTCATCAGCTATAATATGACAAACTAGTATCAGAAATTTAAATTAATATTAATAAAGAAATATTGATCACATTGCCATATAAAGTTCGGCATAGTCTCCCCACGAAAATCTACCCTCAGAAAAAGGTCCATGATTATCAAGCAAAATTTTGTATTATTTTTATGTATTTTCATTTCAAATATCTCATGTTAAAAGTACATATATATTTCATATTGTAAAACTTTAATTATTATAATAAAAAAATCGTTCATTACAATATATATTGGAGAGGATAACGTGAAGTGACGTCTCTTGAGTACAAGAAACCAGGACCATCAGTCAAAAAGGAAGAAATCATCTTCAGGAAATACATACCACTGTGATCAAAAAGTAAGGAGAAATTGTCATTTCAAACTCCCGAGTATTAGGAAGGCAGGTAATTTTTTTTCCCTAGGTTGGTAGGACTGTCTATAATATTTGCCAAGCGTCTGTTTGTTAAAAAATTTCATTATCTCCGAGTTACACGTGTTTTTGTAAACAACCAAAAGTGAATTTTTCGATTTTTGCAATGGGTGATTTTGTTGAGCAAAGAACTTGCATCAAATTTTGTTTGCGGAACGAATATTCTTGTGCGGACACGTTGAAAATGTTGCGGAAGGCCTTTGCTGATCAAAATATGGCACAAAAAAACGTTTATAAGTGGTACAACGAGTTCAAAGAGATCCGAGAACGCGTTGAAGACGAACAGCGCTCTGAACGTCCATCAACGTCTACCGACGTCCAAAAAATCCAAGATTTGGTGCTTGAAAATCGTCGATGGACAATTAGAGATCTCGCTGATAGTGTTGGAATATCATTTGGCTCAGCCCAAACCATTTTGAAGAATGTTTTGTGTCTCAAACGCGTCAAGTCTCGATTGGTGCCAAAATCGCTCAATTTTTTGGAAAAGAAAGCGTCGCGTTGATGTGTGTGAAACTTTGCTGTCTGACTGTCAGGACCACTTGAAATGCATCATTACTGGAGACGAGACTTGGATTTACGCATACGACCCTGAAACCACCGACCAATCCAGCGAATATCGTGCAAAAGGTGAAGCAAGACCGAAAATCAAGGTCATGTTGATAGTTTTATTTGATTATCGTGGTGTGGTACATTATGAATTCCTTCCGCCGGGCCAAACTGTCAACAAAGAATATTATTTGAGCGTTATGCCTCGTTTGCGTGAAGCTATTCGTCTCAAACGGTCAGAATTATTGGCGAACAACTCTTGTTTCCTTCATCACGATAATGCACCATGTCATACTGCATTGGTTCTTCGCGACTTTTTAGCCAAAAACTCGACTCATATCGTTCCGCAACCACCGTATTCGCCTGATTTGGCTCCGTGCGACTTTGCCTATTCAGCAAACTCAAAAGGCCAATGCGGGGACGCCGTTTTGACACGATTGAGGAGATAAAAACCGAATCAAAGAAAGTCTTGAAGGCTATACCGGAAAAAGACTATTCCGACTGTTTCGAGGACTGGAAAAAGCGTTGGAAGAAGTGTGTTTTATCGGACGGGGATTACTTTGAAGGGGATGAAATTGATTTGGTAGAATAAATAAAGAAATTATATTTTATAAATAAATTCACCTTACTTTTTGTTCACAGTGGTATGTTGTCACATACATTGTAACATTAAACAACCCAGTGTACTTAAAATTCCAAAAGTGTGCTTAGCCTTGCGCCCATATTTCTTTTACTCTATTACTGCTGGGTGATTCTGTTAACATGCAACACGACTCATTTCGATTTTTTTTCCTCTTCCAGTTTTCTTACTTTGTTCAAAGTTTTATAATACATAAGAGAAAATATGATTATTGAAATTACAGTATTATAAATTTAAATCATAAAGTAAATACAAAATTACATTCATTTTTGACGCTCGCAGTCGCAGGTGATTGTAAATCAAAATGACCCTTCATTCAGGAAATATACAAAATATGAGACATATTAGATGAGCGAGGTAAATTAATAAATATTATATTACTTATATACTAATCACTCATGAGTTTAAAAATAATTTATTAAAGAAGTTTTACTTCATTTTTCTTACCATTACCATTAGGAGAATGGTAGTTGCGACTGTATAGGATGGTTGTAACTGCAATGATTCTCGTAGTCATGGGTATGATGGTAATAATAATAGCTGGATTTGGCAAAATTTAGCTTTTGTATTACAAGCATTTTATAGTCACAAATCTTATAATATATTTTTATTTACAGTCTGAACTTTTTCATGTCCATTGATCTCTGGTTCAGTTGATGAGTATTTTATTCTACTACATATTACTGTCAACTGGGCTCTGCCGATTTCTAGGTAAATATAATACAAGATTATGATAGTTTGCGTCTGTGTTGTAATTAATGATTCAAGTATTAACAAGTATTATACAGACATAAAATATATATAAAAGGATTGTTAATATTAAAATCACTGCATGTTTCAATTCACGTGCGGATCCCTCTCAGGTGTAGATATTTAAAAGTAAATGTTAGTAACATATCATAACAAATATATTGATTATGATAAAACAATTGATGACCTTATAGACACTTTTTATTTTTATTCTGATGACGTTTCGATACTTTTTTGTATATTTTTTACGTATTTTCCTACAATCGTGTTAGCGTTAAATGAATTGTGTGCCTCGGACCCCATTTTTCTAAACTTTTTGAATTTAATAACTTGTTAAATCGTAGTTGTTTCTATTTGTGTACTTTAGCTTGTCTTTCTTTACTTTGTACTATAAATCTAATAATTTGTAAATAACTCCTCTGTAGGAAAATACTTGAAGAAGATACAAAAAGGTATCGAAACGTCGTCATAATACAAATAAAAATAAAAAGTGTCTGTATAAGACCATTAATTGCTTTATTAATTAAAAACAGACGTTAAATTCAAACTTTCAGATATTGATTATGTAGCTTAAAAACAGGTGAGAAATTACTAATCATAAATTAAAAATTTGTAATTATTGCTCAGACTCATTGTACATTTTTACACTGTGATGTTTCTCATTTTTGTGTATAAATTTTCGTATTAAGAATATCCGTCACAAAAAAGATATTGAGACGATTTGTTTTATTTCTACAGTGAATTTAATAGAAGATTGATAATTGATATGGTCTACATAATTCTTTGGAATAATGCATAATATGTCGAATAGTAATACATAATGTTCTCAAAATATTCACTGTAACGTTCGTTTATTGAATCGAGATTTTATTTTTTCTTATCCGTTTTCTATGTCGCTATACCATTATTTCAATTAAAATTCTCTTGGTGTTGTTTGACAAATAAGAAATAAAGGCGACATCTTCAAAATAGCGCTATCAACGAAAATTCTATTACATTGATTTAATCTGTCTCTCTCTCCAAAAAAAAACTTTCAGATAACTGGTTATAAATAGCCAAAACCAACTGTATTTGAAAGACTTAAGTTGCATGAAATAAATTAATTTTCCAGCTCAATAAAATGAGGACTAATTATGTTGTAACTTTTCACGTTGAATATATGACCTTTTAAAGATATTATTGAACATCAGATGTGGCTTTTAACGACAACAAACAAAGTAAATTTGAGGTACGACAAAAAAAATTAGTTTTAACTTTATATTGAATTGTATTTGAATTATTAATTTGGTAAAAGAATTAATATTTTTTCTTCCTTTTATTGAAATAGCAATTCACAACCCTTTACTAATGATTGCAGCCCACGATTTTAATAAAATTAATCCCCAACAAATAAAGATTACAATATATATATAGGTTGTAACTAATATATATATTGTAATACCCAGTAAAGAAGGACATGAATTTTGTTCTGATTTCATCAGATTTGTTTACCAACTCAGACTGGGGATTCTTGAGTGGTTTGTATAAAAAAGAGAGGATAATAATAAAATGATGGATAAGTGGCTTTTAGAGAAGGGGAGGACTATAATTGGGCGTTTAGCGGCTCTTAGGGCTAGTGGTTGTGACCGACATCTGGACGACGGAACCCTAAATGCATGATGACAGAAGTTTTATGGACATACAATTATATTAAAAGGAAATATTTATTTTAATTTGTATTGAGTGGCTCTCGGAGCGTGAGAAAGGCAACAGCTGGTGTTGTTTGGCGAACGTGGAATCTCAAAAACTGTGAAAACAAGGGGATATGCTGGAGAGGGGGAAAGCAGATAAAAGACGAGTTGGACTGGAGACAAGGGACCAGTTGCATTCAGGAGAGAGCGATGGTGGAGGTCCGCAGGGCGGACGCAGGGCCAAGTTAAGGGGGCCGAGAGGAGTTTATATATTCATTCAAGAGGCAGTTTTAGAGTCGTCAGGAGAGGTCATCGGATGGTAGGCCAAGCTAGGTGGCCGAGAGTAATCAGTTGGACAGCAGTCATCAGCAGTCGGTAGGAGTTTCGTCGTGGAAATCTGTCTGCCAGCAGAGTTTGTTGTTTGGAGGAATTCGTCGTGAGGGTAACGTCATCAAGAAGTGGTGGCAGTGAAAGCAGTGTGTGTGCTGGTATGCGAGAGATTCAAATTGCATGGACCATAGAGATAGTAAGTTTATTTTTTCTGTATTCATTATGTAAATAGTTAAATAAGGGTAAAGAGTCAGATTTCGTGTAATTCCATTTTTCATTTATTTTAACTGCATTATTTAATTGTAAATTTTGTGTTCCGTTTCCTTATCAACCCAGTAAAGACCCTGGGGTACAGAGTCTGATTTATTAAAATGTATTCTAGATTAATAAAATTGTTTTGTTGATAAAATTTAATAACGTGTTTAATATAATTTTCTAGAATCATAAATATAAAAAAGTGGGGTGTTACAATATATTTA
This sequence comes from Zhengitettix transpicula, assembly GCA_037074705.1. Taxonomy (NCBI): domain Eukaryota; kingdom Metazoa; phylum Arthropoda; class Insecta; order Orthoptera; family Tetrigidae; genus Zhengitettix; species Zhengitettix transpicula. The sequence continues at coordinate 8,909,211 of CM073595.1, forward strand.
TGTAATTAAAAGGAAATAATTAATTAAGGAACAAAATTTGGACTCACATTGTTGGCGGCATAAAAACACACAAGTGCGAGGATTGTAGAAGTTTGTTCGCTAGATGCGGAGTGTGATCCAGTGTTTTCGAGAGTACAGCAGCAGACAGACGTGAAAGGATAAAAAATCGAGAAAGTGTCTGGATATATGTAACTTAACAGCTAAAACATTTAAAAACGGTCTACAGTTTGCAGTCTGTGAGCAGATAATTACGTAGATCCAACGCTAACTATTTAGAGTTATGAGTTTAACTTAGATTCTCAAGTGATCTTCAATTTTGGGAGACCAGGTAACTGCATCCAGCAGTTAAACTTTGGAACGTGTTAATAAGATTTGTTAAAACGAACAGTGAACCAAGCATTGCAAATCATTTTGGCGAACTAAAAGTGTTGATTAGATTCAGTGTATAAAAATGGCCTGTCTATAAAGTGTAATAAGTGTATGCACGAGCCAATTTCCTTGAATACCAGAAATATTAAGGTAAAATTTCACAAAATTACTATTTGTAAACTCGTAAGTAAAGATATTATCGTCAGATTTCCGATTAGTTCAGATTTTAAATTTTATGTCTTATATTTTGCATTGTAATAATCTATTGATGAATTAATCACGTGATAGCTTGATAAAATTTAAATGTTTAACAAGTATTTCTTTATTAAAGACCCAGTAATCGACCCTGAGAAATAGTCATGTTTTTATTGTAAAATATTAATTTGTAATGTAATTTAAATAATTTGTCTTAATAACTGTTGTAAATTTAATTGTTTGTTCGGAATAAATTTTAATTGTTTGTTTAAACTGCTTGTTTTACATTTAATATTATCGAACGCCCAATTACTACATAATTGTTTGCCCCAACGTGCAGTTCATTTGTCTAATAAATTTATCACAATATATATATATATATATATATATATATATATAATAAATTATGGCGGTGATCAGTTACTCGGATAATCAGCCAGGGTGTGTTTGGGAGCCTGCGGATAACTGAGATATTCAGAGATCAGTGCGTGTGTTTGGAGGTCTTGACGAAACAAAGTATAGTACGGTTGTGAGAAACAGCCAGTCAAAGGTGACCGAATTCAGTAAAGTATAGACTAAACGTCTTCATCTTTTCTATTAAAGATTCTCCGCAGTCAAAATAGAGCGAGACAAAACGAATTCAGCGAAGCAGAAAGGCGCCGGATATGTTGCAAAGTGTAGGAAAGTGAGACGAGGATAAAATCATTCCTATGTCCTGTCAGTGAAATAGTGTTCTATATAAAACTTAAAATAAATCACGTGTGCACAAACCAGACCAGCTCAAAATAAATGGTATGTAAAAACAAAAACTTTCATCTGTAAACCTTTAAGTAAATATCGTTTTCTATAACTTTGCCCGATTTCTATAACTTTTCAGATTTCTATAGTTTTTGTTATTGATATAAAATTTTGCTATTGTAAATTTAAATTAATTTTTATTCTTTTGTAATTTGGTGAATATTAAAATAAATCAGTCTTTATTAGAGGCCCGATAAGCGGCCCTGAAATTAAGATTCTCATAAATGATGAGGCATTAACTTCAAATATAAATTCAACTAAAATCAAATTTGTCCAATAAATAATTTTTGTTATATTTTAAAAAAAATATTAATTTCGATTTCCCTCTTTTATTCATTTAATTAAAAGTAATTACTACATAATTTGGGTACAACGAGCTGGTTTATTTGTTTGTAGTCTATTTTGTATACTACCATATATATATTGTAGTAATTAAAAGGCAATTAATAATAAATAAATAAAAGAAATTTGGATTGTTATCGGCAAACAGACACAAATCACACACAGGAATGGACAATAATGGAAGAGGCCTAAGGTGTTGTAGACTAGGGCGCGCTGAGAGGTATGTATAGGGCAGTTGGCGGCGAAACATTGCAGAGGACGGAACAAACAAAACTTGAGCAGAGGCTAGACGTCGTTAATGTATTACCAAATAAAGTTGTGAATTAATACAAAGTAAAACATTTCGGAAGTATTGCATCGTAAATATTGGAAAGTAATAGCAGTTTCGTCAGAATAGAACTGTACAAAATCTTCGTGGAGGAATTGTTACAGGATAACATTGGTAAATTATTGCGGAGCGGAGCAGTCATCAAAATACAGTCAATCTTGCTAAATTTTTATAGTGAAGTGTAGAATCAGTGAAAATCAAGGCCTGATATTAAAAGTAAAGTGTGTGAAAGTGTCTGAACGAGGTAAAAGAGAGAGAGAGAGAGAGAGAGAGCGAGAGAGAAGTAAGTCAAATTAAATTATTTATTAATTGTAAACTATTAGGTAAAGATAGATCGTCCGATTTCGGATTTTTTTTAATAATTGTAAATATTGTTTTGTAAATAATACTTCCAAGTGTTCAGTTTCCCTAGAAACTGTTTAAAAAGAGTAATACCTTTCTTTATTTAAAGGCCCAGATAAAGACCCTGAGAGAGAGAGAGAGTAAAATTTTGTACTGTACGTAATAAATATTGTTAAATTCAATAAATATCTATTTTGTAACTTGAATTCTTTGTGCATATAATAAACTAATGTGTTTGTTTAGTTAACTAAAATTTTATTTATTAACATAATTTAAAAAGTTAAAATTAGTTAAATTGATGCATTAAGGAGGGCTAACTATTATTTAACTTATTTTTCAAAGTGGTATATTACAAATTGGCTTCGCCAACGTGGGAATTATTGTTTCTATTTTAATTTAAATGTCTGAATACCGCAAATTGGCGTCCTCAACGTGTGGCATATTTTGATTTTGTTTATTTAATTATACTTTCATTAGTAAATACTACAATATATATATATATATATATATATATATATATTGTAATATGGGGCATAAAATGCTGTAAAAAATTAAATGATCAGGGCAAAATGCACAGTTAATTCAATCGAAAAACTTATTTAAAATCTTAATAACAGTTATTTAAAGTAAATAATACATTGCACCAATACTCAAAATTAAAGGTAAAGGTCAGATTTCGTTTCTTATAATTTCGTTAATATTATTTATATATTCTGTAAATTACAATTAATTTAAATTGTAAATTCATTAATTTGTAATTTGATTTTTTTGTTCTTTCTCTCAAGCCCAGTAGAGACCATGAGATATAGAGTTTGATTTATTGTAAAATGTAAAGGTATGTTTTCTTGAATGCCACATAATTATAAATATAAATTTAATTGTTTGTCAAATTTGATCTAAATGTGGAAAAATAAAAGTAGAGATTTTTTAATTGTATTTTGAGTGAATAAATTTGTTTTATTTAAAAAGTTAATAATTTGTTTAATTTAAATTCCTGTCAAATTCAGTGTATTTTGTGCTCCAATGTGGGCAAATTAATTAGCCTTCTAGTTGTTATAACATTTGGCAACAGCGTGAAACAATTCTTATCATTTGTCGTTACATGTTTGGTTCGACAAAACTACTGAATTTAAAATTCCCTTTTCAGATATTAATTATTTTTAAAATGTAATATTTTAGTGTTTAATACAATATATATATATATAATAACTACAGAACCTTTTAATATAGTTTTTATTTTATCGATAAAAATATTAAAATTATCTAAAGGAAAAAGATAATAATCAGATGAATCATTTACTGTCTCATTTACTTTAGATATGTTACATACAATGACTGATACTGAGTCTTTGAGCAATATCTTCTTTTTTTAAAATTACAATATACAATTTCTACCTCGTTTTTGTAAGTAGCTTCCTTTATATAACCTCTTAATTCTAGATGTAACTATTAAAATATTGCCTTACAAAATAAATTATTCACGCCATCAATAAATGCTACTTATCTTTGTATTGATCATAATCATTATCTTTGTATTGATACAATCGTACTGCAATAATCACTATTGATTTATTGTTCAACTTTATATCCAGGTTTATTTCATTTGAATGCGGGTACGTTTATTAAATAAATTATTTTAGTTTCCTTTAATAAATCAATTTATTGTACCACCACTCTCGCCATCTAAAAACTAAACAAAGATAAAACCAACCCAAAGATACAAATCCCTCTTCTTATTATTACTATAAATTTGAATGTAATAAATATATTACAGTACATTTGATTATTTTCACCTGATGAGAATCCACACAAGATTTGAAACTTGTAGTGATTTTTAAATTAATAAATTTTTATATTATTTTTCAATTTATGTCTGAATAATGACCGTTAATATTTCAATCATTAAATAGAATACATTCCATATGGGAAATGTCCGTTCTTTCTATGCGCCAAGCATCGTTTAGGCTAAACGGATGAAACCACCCCAATTTTAAATAGAGTGGACAAACTATATCGACAAACCCTGAATTGGCAACATATATGAAAAGAATTACACACAAAAAAGGACGAAACACGAAGATAAAATTCAAAAAATGCTTAATTTATTTAAATGTCGTATTTATGTTGTTTTACAGTAAGCTTTAATTTTACTACCGTCCCGACTTGTTGACCGCTTTACAGAAATTCGGCAAACATGACCCAGTATGTGCAGTTGAGGATGGCGAAGAGCAGAGGGAAGAAGACCCTGGAAAATCTGTCGATGTTGATGGCGCGAATGCGGTTCCTCTGTGCGGGGGCGGGCCTGGGCGGCGCCGGAGCTTGTCCAGTCAGCAGGCGCGCGTTCTCCTGGAACAATGCACAGTACACACACACAACCGTCAGGAAACAGCCGCATCCCGCGACATAGCCGACTCAACCTACCTTCGCGGCAAGGTCGAAAATCTTGTCTGGCTTCGGGGGCTCGGTTTGGCATTTGGGGCCGTCGGAATCGCCCAGGACGATGTTTACCAAACAGTACTCCATCAGAGCCATGAACACGAACCTGCAGGTACAAGGGTTACCATTAACTAATATTCTTCCACGACAGCTAGGTGGAACTGAGCACAAAACGCCTCAATAATACAACCCTACGCCTCATCCATATGCGGAGCAACATTCAAAACCCATTCAGTCAAAATCAAAACGAAACGAAACATAATCCTGCGCACCATTACAAACTCTCCTGGTACCTTAGAAATTCCATCATCCACCACGACATTAAACTTCCCAAAGTCAACTCCTTAATCATCAAGTCCATAACCTCACTAATGAAAAGCCCCTTCAACCATCCTAACACCACGATTCCATTAAACTTCCCAAAGTCAACTCCTTAATCACCAAGTCCATAACCTCACTAACCAAAAGCACCTTCCAAGCCAAAGATAATTGAGACAGGGAACATCATAAAAATATTTTTTATAGAGAAACGAAAAGAAAATTGGTTTCCCTTACATTTTTCAATGTAATAAATATTTGATGACAAAAATCCAATAACAGACAATTGAAAAAAGTAATTTATTAATTAATTATTCAATTGCGACATGTTTCGGTCCTCTTCAGCCTTGACTATATTATCTTAGCATGACGGCCAAAACATGCCACAATTTAATTATTAATTAATAAATTACTTTTTCAATTGGCTGTTTCTCAACAAATTTAACTACACTGACATATAACTTTATATAATATATAAATATTTTTAATACATAAATATTGGTGGGTATAAATTTTGCATGAAAGAGAATTTTGTCTTACTGCAATCTGATGAAAGCCGTAATTGTCTAACGAAAATATTACCGCGGCCTTTTAGCATCTTGCAGAGTTCTGCAAAACCATGTGTTATTTACTTCTAAATTCAAATCTGTCTGTCTTCAAAATAAAATATTTTAAACAGTTCCAAACCAAGGGCTATTATAATGCAGATTAACAGACTAAAAAACTAAAGAAGTCCTCCAAATATAACTAAAATGATTTATTTAACCTTCGTCAATATACATATAAGCTCTCGGCCTCTGTAAGAGCCATCGTCATCTTCTGAAATACAAATTAATATACTGAAGTAGAGAAACACCTGTATAAATAAATTGAACTAGATACATAGTTATTTTGTAAAGATTTTTATTTTATTTTGGGCTGGGTTTTTACGTTAAATCAAAAATATTATTGACCATTTAAGAATTTTTTTAAGTTTATTACAGTTAAGCATGAAAAACTCTTATCTCAGGCACCTGTGGATTACGTAGAAGAGATTAGCTGCCCGTTATCAAATACGTACTGCTATTTCTGTGTTCTGTTCGTCTGCTGTAGCTCTCGTAACCAACGTAGTGACGCCTCCGAATATCGCAGCTGGCAGAACGGGTTAACTGCAGCGACGACCTAGTCAGGATCACTGCATGGCGTCGACTCAGGGGTTGACCACTGGCTAAGGCGTCGGCCTCCAGGATTATTTTGCAACGTACTCGTACTGCCCACTTGTGTACTGGAAGACGTGGCACGTAATTCTCGCTCCTCACAGATTTTGTGCTTCGTGACCTTTTTGCATTAAGCAACTGCACTCTGAGCGGAGTTCATCACTAACAACTGTCCCTCAGTAGCGCATCGACCAGACTGACTCATTTTATTACGAGCGGTGCAGGTCCGTTAAATTCAAACGTGCGCCATATTGCCAATCTCTGCCGTCGTACTTTAAGAAGCTTCCCATATCTTGCTCATAAACATCGAGAATACACTTCAACTCATTTAGTTTTCATATTTAAGTTCCCTCCATTATAACCTACCATTCTTTTTAATTTTTCATTATTAGAAATCTTGGTCGAAAATGTCATTGTTTCACTGATTCTTCCATTGTTAGAAGAGTTATAACACGAAGCTGCAGTTCTGTAGTCAACAATGGCCAACAATTCAATCATGTTGAGGCCAACAATCGAGACAGGACACCAAAAATTATTTGGATGGAAATATTTATCTCCTCCACACCCACGCACACCTCGTCCAACATTTCACAGAAAACAACTCCTGGCATCCGTCCGCCAATGTACGATTTCGAATTCTCCAAACTACAGCAGACAACACTTCCAAAGACAAAGCAAATTAAAACCAAAATACACGCGTTACAATTTATAAAGAGAGAACTGAGAAAATACATGCGTCATGTAGGTAACAAGTCGTTGGCATTGACGTAGGTTCAATAAATCATGTAAGCGAAATTTGGCCGTATTTATTAGTTTTTACTCTGTTAAAATGTTGTTTTACATAACTATATCAAGACTCAGTACGACTCGAAAATCGTCGTGGGAGAGATGGCTTTGTATCAAGATATTATTTGTTTGAATACAAAAATTTAACAAATTTTGCTTTCTTTCCTTTTTACAAAATATAATAAATACATTAAATAATTAATTATTGACGGACACGATGATATTTTCCCGTTTTTAAACGTATAAGCATTGTACGAGTGCTTTGACGCTGGGCAGTGAGAGAAAATTTAATGTCCGGGGTCAGCGATGAGCGTCGACCACTGAGAGGCAGGCGGTGTCGCCCTACCGTAGCTGCTGGTTGTAGCCAGCGGACCCCCAAATGCACTACATTCTATTGGGACATAAAACTGAGCGGAGTCGCTCAGTCTACCTTCTCCCAGACGCTCACCGCTCGCCGCTTGTATCGTGCCCGAGGCCGTTGGTATTCATCCTTTAGTTAAGGTACAGTGAGGTTTTTTTGCATTCTCTTATGCTATCTGGGGTATTTTTGACTGACTTAAGGTGCTAAGGTTAATTTTCAATATCTTAATGCACCTGAATAAACCAACCGACCAGTGAAACATTCCAAAATTTCGAAAGATTCGTCAGGTTACAGTAAGGTAACGATGACGGTTTAATCCGTGTTGATGCATAACTTACACTGTGCAGGCAGACATGAAGGCGTCGACCGCTTTTAGGTAGGATACAGGAGGAAGAGCTGCCTGTGACTTGGCGTGTTGTGTGGACAGAGTGAGAAGAGAAGTTACGCCCAAAGTCACCCTGGCTGGAGCCGCTTCGGGCTTGATCCAAAACGAAACCCACTGCAAACAAAACAATAACTGTTGAAATTCAAGTTTTACAACTTATTAAGAACGACGTAAATGAGTAAATAGTTTAGAATTGGGTACAATAATACATTTTTGTTTCGTGAAACATTAACATCGCAAAGATAGCACATCACGCTTATTATCAATACGGAGTAAGCGTTTCAAATATTCAAACTACGAAAGGGAGCCGTGAGAATAATAGCTTCTGCGAATTGGAATGCACGGTCCGAAACCCAGGTATTTTAACTGTACCCAGTATTTAATCTACTAATAGACAGTTTGACCGGTGGTAGATGCATGAAATTAAATAAGGGAAGTTACAATAATCTAGAAAATCACTGGGTTACTAAAGGAATTAGAATCTCTCGAGAAAATCTTTATTTTTTACACGCTATGAAACAATCGAACTCAAGTTAAACTATTTTAGACTATTTTAGATTATACAGGAGGACTTACAAAAAAGTTCTCGCCGCCGCTAGGAAACTTGCTACATCTAAATGCATTATCAATTCAGATAATAAAATAAAAGCCACATGGAATGAAATTCATAATGATTCATTAAACAAAGATTTGATACAATGAAAATCTGTTTTCTCCACGATGATAAAATCATTTCAAACACGGAAGCAGCTTCTGCGATCAACTATTACTTTGTTAATGTACATGAACAATATCTGGATAATGTTACGACACCTAAAGACAATTGCGTTCACGAACTTGTTAACAACGTGAACAAAAGGGCCGATCAGTCAATATCTTTATTACCGTTAGCTAGGGGTGACGTATTAAGTATAATAAGGAGCTTAAATGTTCTCATTCAAATGAGAAAACTCGTTAAGGAATGCGCAGAAGCTGTAGCAGAAACAATTCAATTTGTAATTAGTTCGTCGTTCTTAAAATGAAAATTTACGAATTCTTTAAAAGTAGCTAAAGTAATTACACTCTTTAAAAAGGGTACGCGTACTGATATCTCGAATTACCGACTTATTTCCCTCCTTCCGATTATTTTTTAAAATACTAGAAAAAGCGAGTTGTAAATTTCTTAGAAAAACATAAAATCATCTGAGCAGAACAACATGGCTTCCTCAAAAATAAACCCACTAACAGCGCTATGAACGATTTCGTACAATCAATTCAGGACTCTCTGGAAGACATATTAAAAGTAACAGGGATATTTGCAGATCTCTCCAAAGCATTCGACGATGTTGATCACAAAATTTTACTAGATAAACTTGAGTTGTACAGAATTAGGGGAAATGCTTCCTTACTTTTCAAATCCTACCTTTCAGCAAACAGTCGCCATAGACAACAATGACGGCAATATTTATGTCTCTGATTGGAAAGAAAAAACTTGTGGGGTCCCGCAGGGGTCGGTTCTTGGATCTCTGCTTTTTCTTTTGTACATAAATGACCTTCCAGATTGCATCAAACCTACAAAATCAGTTCTTTATGCCGATGGCACCAACTTAATAATAACCGGTAGCGACGAGAAAACACTTGGAAAAGAAGTCATTAAATGTCTGGTTCAGTGCAAACATATTGGTTATCAGCTTACAGAAAACTAAACTTGTTCAGTTTTCGTCCGGTAACAACGACACTGAATTAGCGACTGATCACGCAACATTGCTCAGTGTTCACGTTGACGGAAAGTTACAAGTAAACTTAGTTCCGTCTGTTATTCTCTTCCATTATTAATGCAACAAGTAGATAATTTAACTGCTACATTGCGGAAATATTTAAACTACAGAAACGTGCGATCCGAATATCATGTGGCAAAAATTACAGAGAAAGTTGTAGAGCTTTCTTCAAAGCTCGTGGAATTTTAATGTTACCCAGTGCATTCATTTTGGAAACTATAAAATTCGTAAACGTAATCGAAGTCTGTTACCAACGGCGAATTCCATGAAGATAATACCAGAAACTGCGCGACATTACGGACAGACAAACATCATTTCTCACATTTTGAAAAAGTGTACATTATTAAGGAATAAAGCTATTTAATTGCCTTCCTCTTAGCATCAAAAGCCTAAGCAGTTACAGCGTATTTATTAAGAAATGCAACGAGTTTGTAAATCGGCCTGAGTCAAAATCACATTAGTTCCCTAGAAGATAGTGGTTAATTTATGGAATACTAATATAAATTTTTATTGTCTGTATGCCCAACTGATACTTCACAATTGTTTATTCGTCCGCACGAGATTTCCAGCCACTGAAAAGAACTGCCAGATAAATTCTTCAACACTTTGAAGGCTCATCAGTACAAGAAGCTGATATGCAAATGTGAGTGTTATTTCTGCAGTGCAGTGGTATTTTTGGAAACGTTTTAGTGCTATTAGTGAAGTTAAGTTCAGCTTACAATTATTTTTTATTCCATACCTTATATTTAAGATTTCTTACTTGTGTAATGTTCTGTAATCCTAAATTATTCTCCCTTATTTACGTATGTAGCATTCCTTATATTCCCCCTGAGCCTATTTCATGTAATTTCAGAAATGTAAACTTTAAATTCTTCATATCACTATTTATGTATAGTCTTAAACATCTAGAGTATTTATGTATATCAAATTCTATTCACATTTGTAAGTAATATCAATTTGACTTGTCCTATTTCCTCAGAAGAGAACTAATGGAACTAATAAAATCTAATAAATATATTTTAAAATATAAGCTAGGTTTAGGGACGTTATTTCTACTATTAATACATGTATATAACATTATACTAATTAAATATTAAAGTTAAAGAAGGAATTAATATTTTACAGGCCTAAAACAGAAGAAAGTGGAAATATATCTGAAAATAGAGACTTAACTATGTAAGGAGACAAGTAATGTTACAATTTTTCTTTTTAGTTTATAACGGAGCACCATCACTTCACTACACTACACTAGAGAGTTCAGAATAAGTCTAAATTTTCTTTCCGTTAGAGGACTTTCTCCGAAAACTCTTGCAGGTAAATTGTTCCAGTTATTTATTGTCCTATTTAGGACATCTGAATTTTGCTGCCTTGTAATTAAAATTCGTTCGGCGTAAAATCGGTAAATTTGCAATAAACGGCACAAATAATCTGCACGACGCGAGACATCGGTCCCCAGTACGAGTTATTAGAAAGACGTATGCAAATGCTTCCAATATACTAAAAGAATAATTTGACAATTAGTAGTTGTTAGGTAAAACAGATCTGCCTCTCCAAATTCAACGCAAAATATGGTAGTAGATGCAAATCGACTGTTAATTGCGAAAACTAATGTATACACACGTAGAATATATATAAATAATTAATCGTGGAAAATAATTGTCCACCAATCAATTCTATAGAAAAGAAGAAATATGTTGTTATGGAAAAAACAGGATATTCTACGTTCTGGGTGTGATAAAATAAATTGATTGAAGCAATGACAAAAGAGATTATACCATCGAACAATACAATTGTAATGACAGATCTGAGAGAATGAGAAGGTGGGACTGAGTGAAAACTAGAGAGAAAAAAATCTGATCATGTATAAAATAAGGTAGTTCTACTTACGGACATGATTACGATGAGACAAGTCGGAATGTACGTGTGAAACAAGTAGTAGCCGAGCCTCCGTTTAAGAACGAAAACCACTTCCAAGCACGTGAAATTTCCTGAAAAAACAAACCAGATACCGAAAACGATAATCCAAAACAAAAATTTCTATAAGGTAATTAAATTCTTTGCACTCATATATTATCGAATAAATTTTAATAAAAATGTATCTTGTTTTACTGATGTGTTTTGTTGTGTATTTGTCGCTTAAAATATTCAAATAGTGTTCGTGTGTTCCACTGTATAAAAATTAAACGAAGGAGGAAAGTTAATTCAAAGAATAGTCAGTCACCATCTGTGAGAGCCAGGAGCATGGGTTCAGTCCAGGATACGAAGACTAGAAACTATGGACGGACCGCTTCGTTCGTCTCTGTAGGCAATGTGCAATGTGACACCAAAAAAATAATAAGTCCACTATTGCCATTAAATTGTCTAGAATTTTTCTGTTTAAATAGTTTCTACAAGAAAACGTTTAAACATTAGAGTTTATTCTACTTCGATTTTTTAGACTTATTAATAAATGTTCAATAATATTACAGAAAAATACTAATTTTCAATCGTAATATATATATATATATATATATATACAACACCGCGACAGTATAAAAATAATATATTTCATTAGTGTGAGAAAAGTGTACATAGACCAGCGATATTAAAATGTCTCAGTGAGATTAAATACAAAAGAAAATTTTTATAGATAATTATGATCAATATCGAACTATATAAATTTATTGGCTAGCTTTCGCTATTTATCATAATCAATATTGATCAATATTGAAAGACAATAAATTTAAATATATATATATTTAAATTTATTCTGAAATATATCATTGAGAAAATATTTAAATTTATTGAGAAAATCATATTTCTGAATAAATTTAAATATATATATAAATTATATATATATATATATAAATTTAAATATATATATTTAAATTTAAATATATATTTAAATTTATATATATATACATATTTAAATATATATATATTTAAATATATATATATTTAAATTTAAATATATATTTAAATTTATATATATACATATAAATTATATATATATATACATATAAATTATATATATATAAATTTATATATATATATATAATTTATATATATATTTAAATTTATTGGCTAGCTTTCGATATTGATCCTAATTATCGATAAAAATAATTCTATTGTATTTAATCTCGCTGACATATTTTGATATCGCTGGTCTATGTACAATTTTCTCAGGCTAGTAAAATATATTATACACTAAATGCTCCAGTCCTTTTGTTACTTTACAAATTTTTCTAACCAAATATATGGTACATTAAGGTATTTCTTTTGTTTACGATTTTTCCTTTTCAATTTAAATAATTATACAATCTGTAAACCAAAAAATTGAATATTGTAATGTAGAATATCTTTGGGAAGAAAAATTTGTAGTGTAAATAAAAGAACTAAAACAGTGTGAGAGAAGTGTGCATAAACGAATAATTTCAGAATGCGTTAGTGAGGTTAAATACACAAGAAGAATTTTATCGATGAAATGATCAACAAGATCAAAACATTCAGAATAAATTAACATATATATATATATATATATATTAAAAATACTGAATATTGTATATCTTCTGTAAAATAATAGATCAGGTTATTTTAAGCCAGTAATATTCGCGTGTGTTTGTTTGTTGGAATTATTCATTTATGAAGCGAGATTGATAAATATTTTACTTGCCTGTGGAATACACTTGTGTGCAATCCGCAGTAGAGTTTTTGACAAGCTGCAGTTGAGGCAGTTCTATGTTTTCATCAACTACCAATGGTACATCAGGATCCCATTGGAAAATCATGTCGTCCGTGGTATGTGACACTGTAAAATACTCTAGAATATAAATAAACTATCCAAAAGTTATTCCTAGTGGATAAATAATTTAGGAATGTAGAAACGAGGTACTGTACGTCGGACTTTATGTTATTTCGACAAATTATACCGTTATTATAAAGATGTGTATAATAATAAAATCGTAATTATATTTTCTAGGTTTGCGAAGGCCAGATTTTTATTTTCAACTAGTACTACTCACAAGGGTAACGCAAAAATGTACATTATCCCCCTTTGCGACTGTATAAAGTTCTTGATTCTCAGAATATACTTACGACTTTCCATTTGAAGTTTACATTCCTGCGTGTCGTGAGGATAAATCATGAAATTCATGGCACACGATAACGTCAAAGTCAATCTGTAAAATAAATATGATTAAAAGTATTACTTAATTCTGTTTTTACTAAAAGAAACGCATACTACATTTAACAAGACAGTATTCAATCTTTCAACAATTTGAGACTTCATTATAGTAATTCTGATTGCTTGGAACTTTGGTTACTCACTTTACCATGTAGAGAATAGTCTTGTCTTTATAAAGCCACATGTAATGGTTAGGAATGGTCATCGTCTGAAAGGTTACAGCTTTCGCATTTTTGAAGAACGAATCCGGTCTCCACATATTTTTCAACCAGTCCACTTCCAACAATCTACAATGAGGATAAGAGATTAAATTACATTCAACGTTCAGGATTTATTTCTTTAAATGTCTAAATTATGCCATCCAGTGGACGCGACGATCCAGTAATGCTATACTACAATTTTGATAAAAAAAAATGGGAATGCTTGACAACTATTGGGAGTAAGGAGAGAACACTCTCCACAAGTGAACCTACTTAGTCTCGGTCAAAACGAGGTTATGTTTCTTGATGACTAGATAGATGGTGAAAAAAAGTTTTCTATTTGTTATAGAATAGTTATGAAAGCGTAAAAGGGCATTTGTGTGTTCAGTCAACCATTCGGAGCGTCGCAATGGGTTGATGATGCTGAAACATCCATGAACCTGTCTGAATTCGAAGCCGGGACCTATGTGATGTCAGGTAATGGCGCTGAATCTACGCCTAAGTAGGTCGGCAGATTTTCTTTTGTATTATTAACCAACACTGGGTGATTTCTTTACTCTCTTAGCATGTCTGTTAATAGAAAAACATTTAAACGTGTAGCCTTTTCTCCGCTATTTGCAGTTTTACATAGTTAATCTCGTTCTGGTGGAGTATATCTTAGGTGGTATGAGAATTTGACGCAGCCAATGAGAAAATTCTCAACCGTGACAAAACCACAGGAACATACCCCCGAAGAGCGGCACAGTTTTTGAAGTGCAAGTGCTGGTTCGGAAACCTTGTAAATCGTCACAAGTGTTCTTTCATACCACTGTGAACAAAAAGTAAGGTGAATTTATTTATAAAATATAAATTCTTTACTTATTCTTTCAAATCAATTTCATCCCCTTCAAAGTAATCCCCGTCCGATAAAACGCACTTTTTCCAACGCTTTTTCCAGTCCTCGAAACAGTCCGAATAGTCTTTTTCCGGTATAGCCTTCAGGGCCTTTTTCGATTCGGTTTTTATCTCCTCAATCGTGTCAAAACGGCGTCCCCGCATTGGCCTTTTAAGTTTGATGAATAGCCAGAAGTCGCACGGAGCCAAATCAGGCGAATACGGTGGTTGCGGAACGATATGAGTCGAGTTTTTGGCAAAAAAGTCGCGAAGAACCAATGCATTATGACATGGTGCATTATCGTGATGAAGGAACCAAGATTCTGGCCGTTTCAGACGAATAGCTTCACGCAAACGACGCATAACGCTCAAATAATATTCTTTGTTGACAGTTTGGCCTGGCGGAAGGAATTCATATTGCACCACACCACGATAATCAAAGAAAACCTTGATTTTCGATCGAATTTGCCGTGGTCTTTTGCACGATATTCGCTGGATTGGTCGGTGGTTTCAGGGTCGTTTGCGTAAATCCAAGTCCCGTCTCCAGTAATGATGCATTTCAAGTGGTCCTGATAGTCAGACAGCAAAGTTTCACACACATCAATGCGACGCTTTTTTTTTCAAAAAAATTGAGCGATTTTGGCACCAATCGAGACTTGACGCGTTTGAGACACAAAACATTCTTCAAAATAGTTTGGGCTGAGCCAAATGATATTCCAACACTATCAGCGAGATTTCTAATTGTCCATCGACCATTTTCAAGCACCAAATCATTGATTTTTCGGACGTGGCCCTCGTCGGTAGGCGTTGATGGTCGCCCAGAGCGCGGTTCGTCTTCAACGCGTTCTCGGCCCTCTTTGAACTCGTTGTACCACTTATAAACGTTTTATTGTGCCATAGTTTGATCACCAAAGGCCTTCAACGTGTCCGCACAAGAATATTCGTTCCGCAAACAAAATTTGATGCAAGTTCTTTGCTCAACAAAATCACCCATTGCAAAAATCGAAATATTCACTTTTGGTTGTTTACAAAAACACGTGTAACTCGGAGATAATTAAACCTTTTAACAAACAGACGCTTGGTAAATATTATAGACAGTCCTACCAACCTAGGAAAAAAAATTACTTGCCTTCCTAATACCCGGGAGTTTTAAATGACAATTTCACCTTACTTTTTGATCACAGTGGTAGGTTATTGTAGGGAGAAGTACGCAGGTCTCAAATACATATACTCGTATTTGTGGCTGAACGTACTGTGTCATGTTAAATGTGAGATAGGAACGGATACCAACCACGATACATTTTCTTTTAGATATATATCACATTTATGTGACATTTGTATTTCTTGTGTTGATGAGACGATGATGGTCCACAAGTTAATATAATCATTATTGAAAGATATCACCAATATTTATAGTCGCCCATTTATTTTAAATGAATTGAATATTAAATTTTATTGTTGTAAATACGACACCATCATTATGGCGCTGCACTCGACTATTTTACGGTATAAAGACCAATATAAAAGCTTTGAATGTTCCATTCTGTTGAAAATCCAAATATTCTATTACTGTTAAAAACGAAGGTCACTTATTTCGTCTCTATATTTATGATTTCTCATTTAAAGTTTAATTCACCAATGGTGTACTTTCCGGTTCCTATTAAAATTTTTTTCCACGATTTCAGTTTTACTACTACTACTTATTCGGATAGGCGCTTTACTTGATAAGAAATATTGCGTCTGTTTCACATTATTTACGTCTTTTATTAATCCTGAACGTTTATAGGTGTGTAGTTTACAATAATTAGTTGACGATGGCTGTGCACATAAGAGAAGGAATACGGGAGACCGATTTACCTGTATTCGGAGGTCATGTTCTCGGGAAGACGCAGGCGGTTGTCCTTCCAGGTCTGTGCGAAGAAGATGTCAGCGGCGTAAGTCTGTAACAAAGAGTGCGTGAGCGAAGCCTCGGATAGCACACCAGGCTAGTCTGCGCACTGCGCTCGCTCACCATGGCGTTCTCGTCTATGGAGTCCAGGCCCATGACCGTCACGTGGAAGTACACCACCGTCGGGCTGCCGTCCTTCTTAGGGGGACGCATTTTGTCGTACAGTTTCGGGTCTTCGGGTAGAATGTCGTTGAAAGTTAAGCTCGTGGACATCCTGAAACACGCCCACACTCAACAAATTCCGAGTTCGTCTCCGTAAATGGAACGTGGTTTTCTTGAAATTTTCGCTGTGAATGACTACAAGTAAACCTCGACATATGCCGACGAACGTCACGGCGTACCCGAAAGCTTTCTTGCCTGAGTACGGGAGATATTAAACTTGGGTGGTGACGACATTGATTGAGATAAAGAACACATCTTTTCCCATTGGACCATTGAGAACCTGAGACTTCTTCTTTTTGGAGCTCTGTGCAAAAGTGTTAAGTACAGAAAAACCAGTCAGAACGACATTTCTCTAAAATATCTTCATTTCGTCATTTATGCACCGCAGTATCAAAGAGCCCTGTTTTTTTTAACAGTTTACTAGAATCCACCCATACTTTTACAGAGACAATTATACCCCATAATTTATTTTAAATAATTTATAATTTTTACCCGAGGGTAGCAGCCGTCCGACCTGACATTTGTGTCTTTTTTGTGAGAAATTTCTGTGTTAAATAAATTGTTAAAAATATAATGAATCTGATTCTCAAATACAGTAAATTTTTAAGGTAGGACTACGTCATAAACGCCAACGCAAATATAGCAACGTAAGAGAGATAATCGGAGACAAACGGCTGAGATAAATTCTATCACGATAGATACATTTATTTTATATATATATATTGTAATAATCAACAAAATGACATTATTTAGTTTAATTTGCCCCACGTTGTGGAAGCCAATATGTAATTATCAACAATGAGGCGTTAATTAAATGAAATTTGCCCCACGTTGTGGTAGCCAAAATGTAATAATCAAATGGAAGGCGTTATTTAAATGAAATAATCAACAAGAATTTAAAACATATAATTATTTATTTCCACTTTGTTGCTTTAACTCACAAACAATTACAATTTAAAATTTTAGATCTCAGAGTCTCTACAAGTTGTTTTTTAAAAAACTAATTAACACACAGTTTATAATTCACCCAGACAATATGTCGATAGGAAGAAGTTAAAAGAAAAGCAATTAACTCTGATTGACAATTAAAATAGAACGAAATCTGACATCTATCCTTTAATTACGTTTACATAAATCATTATTTTTTAATTTTGTTACTCACATCTGTCCAGCTGGTTCCAGCATTCCTTTTGTTTTCAGGAGTACACTATTGCAAAAATTTTACACTGATTCTAATATCGGCTCACAGATTTTACACTCTTTAAGTCAACCTTAATAGGCTCCCAGGAACTCGGATGATCCTCCTTTTTGTCAGCTGCCTGGTGACCGCTTGCAGTATATGAATCCTGTGATTCATAGATTTGCTAGTCTTTTTACCGCTCGGGACTTAAACTGCAACTTTACTATTCCTGGCTGGCTACAGACGTAAAAACTGCACTCCTTTCCTGGCTGCTGATAGACGTAAAAACTGCTAACTTAGCGATATTTACGTGATAATACTTCCGTGAATGTTTTACTTTATCTTAAATTCACAACTTTGTTTACTGATACATTAAACAACGGCTAGTCTCTGCTCTAGACTCATTTGTTCCGTCCTCCGAAATGTCCCGTCACCAACTGAACTGTCGTAGTCTCGAGTTTTAGCGCGCATACGCCATTTTTGACTTTTCGACAAAGTAACAGAGCTCGACTCCATTGTCGCTTTGGAAGCTCCTGCCGCTACAATTAAAATTTATGTCCAAACAATTAATGTCCTAATTAATTGGCATTACAATATAATAAAACAGAATTCCCACATGCACGGCGATTAGTACACACAAACATATTTACGTTCCTACGCTTCTCCTTAAGCAGAATACCGTATTTACCGAAAAAACCTTATATAATAAAATCTATAAATTATTCTACCCGCCCTAAAAGTATTCGAACATGGACTCTACTTAACTAAGGAATGTGAGAGGACGTATTCCGTCGCTTAATATGGGAGTGTCAACTTTCATAGCTCTGCATCTGCATCTTAGTTAAATTCACTATTGGTAACGATAATTTCTCGAGTCGTCTGACGCAGCCCTAAATGACAACACCGAAAGAACAGCTTCCTAATTTCCTAGAAGCTTATTACAGTAATTATTCATTTGTGCCACCACCACGGTATTAATTCAGTAAGAAATCGCTTACGCAATTGGCCGTCGTCCTTCACACATTTTAGGTGATTATTTCCGAAGAAACGTGACAGATAAAATGGAATCGTGGACAATCACATAAACTGATACTCTGTTGCTATGATTTTTTTTTCCCACCTCGGTAAGGATGACATAGAACGTGATCGATATTTCGCAATCACTGCGAGAAATATCTTGAAGGTTCGTAATTTCGACTATATCGACGTCTGTTATGATATTTCCGTCGAAAGTCTTGAATTTTCCTTTAACAGTATTCTGAATCGCCTCACAATTCCTCACCATAAATCTTACAATAGCAAAGTTAAAATTCAGTCAGGACTAATGCTACTTTACTTCGTTTTATAGACAAGAATTCAGGCTCACATTCCTAGAAATCCAGAAATAACAATAAGTCGTCAATATTCGGTTTTAGATTATCTCAACTACAAGAAAACAAAACCGAATGAATCGCTGGAGCTCAGTCATCGAGTCGGATTGCAGAGAAATTTCCTTCAAAATTAATTTTCGTGAACTCAACCTCGTGTTGAGACGCGGAGGGATCATTACCGTACAAGTAACGAAGTAGTTTTATTTTTTTATCTGAGCCGAAGTGAATCGGTGAGACGTTCCTCGTTAACTTACGGAAATATCGTCATTACTGTGTTCCATATAACATCAATTACGTGGGTATTAAGTACACAAAGAATCGCTTACCGTACACGAGGATGACGCCGTCATCCCTCGGATTACATTACATTTATACAGTGCGAGTGATTCATCAATTAAAAGTATCATTTCGTTTATGGTTTATAAAAGGAAAATTGTAGATCTCACTTGACTTTCTTAGAACTTGTTTCTCAGCAAAAATTAACTTTTTCAACAATGACAGACGCATTTTTGAAAAAAATAGTTGTAACGCATAAATGGCTAATAAATTTTTTCTACGATTGTCCTTTGACTGATTAATAACTGTTTAATATTTTACAGAGAAAACACATATTTCCGTCTCAATATATTTATTTAGTGCATAAGAATGATAGTACATAAAGACAAAAAGTGTAATATAAATACTACACAACGTTTCTGGGATCCTCGTACCTTTCGTCAGGTGTGAGGAAGAGCCTAGAGCGACACAACTGCACTTGTCAGTTGACAACACTCAAAAGCGACGAAAACGCAACGACAATGGAAGAGCCGAAGGGTTAGCCTAACAATAAGGGGAGCAACGACAATGCGAAAGGACAAGGTTTAGCGTAATAATAAGGGATCATTGCAATTGTTGAGTTTAATAGTTTCTGTTTGTACATTAATAGCTGTGATGTTTGATTTAATGTGAAGCATCTCTGAAATGAGTCTGGAATTGTACCTGGTGTCGATGTCTAAAATATTAGCATTTCGCCAATCAAATGTTTGTTTAGAATTGTTTATATGTTTAGATACTGCAGATTGTTTATCAATGGGAAGTTTGATATTACACATAAAAAAAAAATGTTCCTTGATACGTGTATTAAGGGAACGTTTTGTTTGCCCTATGTAGCAGCAATTACAATTAGTTCAAGAGATTTTGTAAACAACACAACGTTTGCTGTAGGTGTCAAGTGGGTCCTTGTGGTTTTTAATAGTAGTAAAGGGTATTAGTGGATCAGTAAGTGATGGATATTTGATATTCTTTGAATATTTGGATAAATTTGTGATGTAGAAATTTTTAATAAGGGAGTACGAGAAAAAATTTTCCTTGAGGTTTTTGGGGACGATTGACAGTAGGATATTGGATTTTGTTCAGTCTTCTTTTATGGGTTTAATAATAAAATTTAAAGGGCAATCATTGGAGATTAAAATGTTTCGGACAATATTTAAGTTGTGTTGTTGGAACTTTTTGAGTTATAAAGTAATATAGCTCTGTCTACAAGATTGTATACCACAGCTCTATTTTGGTTTGGAGGATGATCAGAAAGATAATTGAGAACACGTCCAGAGTATGTAGGTTTTCTGAACCAATTGGTGAGAATGGAAGTATTGTGAAAGGATGTGACATCAAGGATATTAAGAGAATGGTTAAATTCAAGTTCATGGGTGAATTGTAAGTTGGGATGATAATTATTGAAAGTATTGACTATAAAGTTAATTTGAGAGGTATGAACAATACAAAAAAATGTCATCTACATATCTGATGTAGGTTGGACAGGAAGTAAAGAAAGACAATAATTTTCCAAGTCTCTCATGTCTATCTCAGCAAAAAAATTTTAAGGGGGCTTCCCATGGGAGAACCTTTGATTTGATGAAAGTGAACCTGATTAAACTTGAAATAAGTGGAGTTAAGGATTAGAATTATAATGCACCTTCTGTCTTCCCATTGTCGTTGCGTTTTCCTCGCTTTTGCGTTTTGTCAACTGACGAGTGCAGTTGTGTCGCTCTAGGCTCTTCTTTGCACCTGACGATACGGACAAGGATCCCAGAAACGTTGTGTGGTATTTACATTACCCTTTTTGTCTTATTCATTATTTTCATTCAGACGTAAATTTTTTCATTTTATTATTTATTTAGTTTAATTTCTTTTGAAACTTTCGATCGTGTTCATCTATAATCATCTACAGAATTCCTCTTGTCTATTTAATCTATCATATTTCAAAATCGTTCATCTGCATGCCCTTTTCTCAGTTCTTTTGCTTGCATTACAAATTTTTCCACCCAAGATATTGTAAGTTAAAGTATCATTTGAAAAGAAAAATTTTACGTCTGAATGAAAATTAATAATAAGAAAGATAGCCAAATACAAACAAAATAAGTGATGATATAAATACCACACAACGTTTCTGGGATCCTTGTGCCTTTCTTCAGGTTTTCAGAAGAGCGTATAGGGACACAACTGTACTCGTCAGTTGGCAAAACTCAATGGCTTCTGTGTCGATCTAGGCTCTTCTTAACACCTGAAGAAAGGAACAAGGGTCGAAACGTTATGACTTATTTTGTCTGTATTTGGCTATCTTTCTTATTATTAAAGTATAAATTGTTGTATAATTACATAGTTACTCTTTCGTTTTTAATCAGTCCTCGTAATGGAACCCGACTTCGCTTCCCTCCGTTCGTAGTTTTTGGTAATATACTGTAGCAGTAGTTAATTAGGCCATTAATTGTTTGGTTATAATTTGAATAGTAGTGAATAATTTCAATTATAGCGGTATGAGCTACCAAAGCGACAATAGCGCAGAGCTCTGTTGCTTTGTTGACAGCCGAAATGGTGGTTGCGCGCGCAAAAGTAAAGTTAGTCTTCAGTCTACGGTTAGCCACGAGAGGAGAGACATTAAAACAAATCTTCACCGAGATACATAGCAGTTCGATCCAAATTGATAAATAAAACAGTAAAAGTCTAAAATCAGCAAATCGTGAGTTCCTGTAAGCAAGCAGATAGTTGCACAGAGAGATTTTCTAACAACTAGTCAACGGTGAAGCAAAGGTTGCTTCATTATAAAAATTGAACAATTTTGAATTGAGGGAAACCGACATCCGATAGCTGACCAATTAGGAGAGGATCATCCGAGGTTCCTGAGAGCTGAGTACGTGCATTTCGACATCGTATGTGTCAAATCTGTGAGGAAATTAGAATCAGTGTAAAAAAAATTTGCATTAATGGTGTAGTGTAGAAGCTACAAAAGAATGCTGGTACCAGTCGGACATTATGTGAGTAACCAAAGCTTTGATAATAATATTTGTAAACGATTACTAAAAGGGTAGAGTCAGATTTCGATCACTTTTCATTTCGTTCAAGTTTAATTTCTTTACATTTAGCTTTCTTTCATTTATCAACATATTGTTTTTAGGTAAATTTTATGCTTGATTTGTCAATCAGTTTATTAAATCACTTTTCTGTTAATTATCAAACCCAGTTACGACCCTGAGAGAAGAGATCTTAATTTGATTGTAATTGTTGTAACTTTTGGAAGTAACAAATGAATAAATAATATATTTTTTTTAATTTTCGATAATCATTTTAATTTAATTAGCCTTATCATTTTGATTATTACAATATAGTGCTACATCAACTTTGACAAGTAATTTTGTTTGCGATATATTGTGACAGTGAGATCAATAAGAAGAATGATGCAGATGATTATGATCAACACGATCGAAAGGCTTAAATTAAAATAAATGTTCTGTAATGGAATGTGTCGCACTATTGGGCGTCAGAAATTTGTAATGGTGGCTTCACTATTGGGCGCCAAAAATTGCAATGATTTGTTATATTTTAACAAGTCTCAACTGAGGTTATAAAAATAAATTCAATTTTAAATTACAAAAACAAACAAAACTTTACACTGTATGAAACCAAAACAAATTGTCAGTTTTAGTTTTACTTCACCGGCCAATAAGTCCAACAGGAAATGATGGTTCTTCTCTCAAGATGAACGGCAGACTTTTACAGATCCAGGTCGAAAGAATAATTTCAAATTGTGTGCTGCGAATACAGTGAACATAAAATAAATCAATCTTAATATTAAATAATATGCTGGCAGTATGAAGTAGAGCACATAAATATAACTCCGCTTACTCAAAACACCTTTTCCCCGGATCATTGTTCGATTGCCTCTAATTCTTTAACGAATTGTTCTCCATTGTTGCTCCCAGCGACCATCATGCCTCGTCACGGAACAGCATATCTTCCAAAGATATGAAAAATATAATTCACGACTTGTGTGCTTTTGAATCGCTACAATATTGAGACTGATAATTCTTTTTTCACTGTAAAATTACTAAACAAATTCTTGTTAATTCTCAATGTCTGTAGTCACATTTGTTATGAATTCACTTGTATTTAGACAGAGAATGTTTCCAAATGAAATGATACAAGAATGGCAGGGGTCTGGAGCTACTTAATCATATCAGAATATTGAATTTATTAAATATAGTTAACCTTTAATAGCCTCGTATCGACAAGGTAATTTTAGTAACACTAGGAACAGGTCCGCGACTGCCAGGAACCGTCACAGCGATATAATCTTGCATCGTGTGCACACTTCTACAAACGACGCCTTATTCTAACAGATCCTTCAAGGCTTTACGTACAGTTTTTGTGTAGAATGAGTTGTCGCATTCGTACCTTTTGTAGGATATTACAGGTGAAGATGAGGGAAAGAAGGTCTTTAGCTGTCGACGTAAACGATCGATAGAAACGAAGGACTCATCCTTCTCTGTCTCTGACGTCCTCAAAAATATCTCGATTCGGTGAAATCGTAAAGCTAAATTTCGACAACTCCGGAAGAGTCACTGTTTTCGATTTTGACAATGTTGAAATATATTTACTCCATAATGACGATGTATGCGAACGAAACTGTGGATGGTTGAATTTTTTCATAATAATTCGTGAGACTCGAAATATTTTAGCTTGCCTTTCTTCATAACCGTAGTGAATGTTCCTGAACAAACCCCGATTTATCGAGTCCGACGTAGTGTTCACGATATGAAAGATCGTGCAGTAGAAATTTAGATAAGTATAGTTTTGCCGTGGAATTCTCATGAAATTCTGAGCAGAACGTTCTCGACGCTCGAGGGCTTAAATTAAGCGTGAAACGTCAAGGGGTTTTCTTCAAGAATTTAAATTTATCATGAATGCTGTATCGTTTACTGATGTTTTTCTATTTTATAATTTTTTTAATTAGATTCCTTATTTAAATGTGATGAAAAAAACGTTGGGGGTAAAATACAAAAACAACATTACGGAGTTTAATACCAAAAGACGTTACTGAGCTCGAAATTGCCACGTATATATATATATATATATATATATATATATACATATCTTCGTAAAGTTAAGTTAACAAATAATATTAAATAAGTGTGAATGATTTTACTCTTTCGTTTTGAAGACTGAGGATAAAACATAATTTTTATAGAGCTTTCTAATAATTATCGCACGCCTGCAGTAATTAAAATAATAACATATATATATATATATATTGTTTATAAGAAAACCGAAAATACAGTTAGAATATTTTTGTAGTAACGTTGCAATAAAAGGATATATTTGATGTATTTAATGAATTTTCACTGATACATTTTAATCTTTTACGTTGGTAAACCTTCATGAGAGAACAAAGGTGACGTAAATATGTCTAATTGATGTCAATGATATGTTTTGAAGAACTTTGACATTCGTGACCCATTCATACAAAGTTTCACTTCGTAAGCTTTGTCCAATAGGAAATTGTCCATGAGTTTAATCGCGGTTGTTAGCGGTTTCTATGTTAACTATTCTTCCTGTAGTGGTTTTATGTATAAATCCGATATAGAAGTTATTCCATCTTATGTTACGAGTTGTAACATATTTCTTCAAACATCCTCTCTCCTTGGAATAATTAATTAACGAAGCTTTCAGAAAATACGAGTACATTGATATGAAATTACTCCGGTTTCTAATAGACTTACCTCTAGCTGCAACACGAATTATGGTAATGGGCGTGCGTTACAAAGTTGACTACAGTTCTTAAATTGGATCATAAATTTTTTCGAATTTCGTGACTTATTTTTCGCTTTAACCTCAATTATCCTTCCGAATCATAGACTTATATATCTTAGGCGAGGAATGGAACGAATACAACTTGAATAAGGATATTGACAGAAATAACCCGAAGGGGCTACTTTCCTTCTTTGGGACTTTCCTGCCCTTGGCTATCTAGGGTGGTTTTGAGGGTTTTCATATCCGGAGTCCCAGAGGTTGGATCAGCCGGCCAGCTGCCCCCCCAAAAATCCGTCGAGGCATGGCGACGGGAATGCTGCGTCGCCACTGCAAACCAAACTTCCGCTTTCGGAAGGGCGTGTGACAAGTAGGAAGAGTCCGATCTGCCTGATACTGGTTTATCTGAGGTTTTACCTGCATCACTTTTAGGCGAATGCCGAGTAGGTCCTTAAAATATATCCCTGGGGCCCTAGTTAACTCTTGGCTAACTTGTTCTACCTTCCGCATCCCTCATTTCCATCCCCTATTAAAGAGGAGAGCCATCAAAGTAGATAAGCCTCACGTAGCCTATCACTAAAAAATGGAGCGTATTCATGTTAACGTTGTTAAGTAAATTCATGGGTTCCTGTGTGCAGGCTTGTTATGGTTTATATATACCATTATACATGACAAATTCTGACTTCTTCGGGAGCGTAGAAAAATATTTTGTGTTCATATAACACATTAAATATTTTAGGCGTGTACTTAAAAGACGTTCGATTGACGATTACAAGTGGGGTATCGTATATATTGAGTTTAATAATTTCTTGACGTATGCGCTTGGTCGTGGTCCGAAATGTAATTCCGTTTATAAACTTCAATAACGACGCTTTTATAAATGGTACGCGAGATCACCCACAACCGTAGTTAATTGAGTAAGATCATTTGCACGTATGTCTTTATAGACCGAACGTTTTCCCGGTATTGATAGTTGATGAAATTTCATCATAAATGTATTTATGTAGAATGCGAAAGATTCCGAGAATACCCCAATAAATTTACTCGTTATGAGTTCCCGTTCTGGATTGGTTCTGAGAGTGATTGTAATTTTTATCTCTAAATCGGTCACACACAATCTTTTCTGTTCCGATGCGAATTAAACTTGATCCTTCATCACTTCCGACTGAGTTATTTTTCTAGGAATACTAAGATTTTGTTGACAGTATTTTTTTTCTAACTACGTTAAGCTTATTATTATTGGATTAGTTGGAGTCTACGTTCACGGAAACAATGACGCGATGGCGTGTATTCGCGCAGTACTCGTACTTACGATTTCTACGAAGGTTAACGCCGTGAGATTCGTCAAAATACAAATACGTAGCTGACATGCAAAGTTAAAATGGAAAGTATACCTCGATAAGTGTGAGGCCGAGGTTCTGTTGCAGAGAACGGGACACTTCTTCGAGCAAGAAGGAGATCTGTTCCGGGGAATACAAAAATCTCAGTCAGAATCAACAATTGCAAAATTTTATGTACAGAGGTGCATGCTCCAACTTCAAATACGATTACCTAAGCATTCCATGCAATTGCTCCGGGATTATTCCAAAAAAATACGTGTTTTCTGCTTTTACAATCCCGGACGCTACCAACGACGTAGTTCGAAAATGAAAACAAAGGAAAAAAAGACACGACCGTATCGGTGATTATTTACAATTTCGTGATCGGGTGCTGGAGGAATCCGGCTGTAGCTTCGAGAAAGTCCAAGTGGAAGGCGTTATCCTTCTCTGGCAGGGCTACAGACGTGAGTAACAAAGGCAAGGTTGGAGAGCTCTCACCGCCATTGTTTCGGTAATCTGCTCTGAAAGTCGTTAGTATTGATCGAACAACTGCTCTGCGGCAGCGTCTTTGCTCTGCCTCTGTGGAACAAGCCTCCAAATTACAAATTGCGAACCGAGAATTCCTTGGTTTGGGTCTGTACAAGCGGGCGGCGCCGACTTCCAATTATCAAATTCACCTACTTCCTCCTCAAAACTGACGAGGCTACGGTAATTGCATTTTCAACCATCAACAAACACATATATACATTCACACCGTTCCAAACAATTAATTAATACAACATCCAGTCTGTATTATACGTTAGTTTTGTCTATATTTCTGTACACATGCAATAGACATATTTACATTTGTGTGTGTGTGTGTGTGTTGGATGGAGGGAATAAAGACGGAACGAAGGCCTACATGGGTTGTTTCAGGTTGTCGGATCCGAGCTTGTTCAAGAATGATTCTTAGCAGACATGTGCTTCCTTACATCTTCCGAATTTAAGTTCACGTAGCAAAACTTCTGAATTTGTCATATACTTTACAGCAGCGAGAAAATTAATGAGATCATCAGATTCAGATTTTATCACACCTACAACACCGTATTTCAAATTCGGTGCGGCCGGTTGTCTTATTTGTGGCAAACACAATTTTTCCAATAATTTTCACGTTAAACTTTGCCAGCGCTAAACGGCCGAAACTTTTCAACCCCATCTTGTATTTCGTTAAATTCTGGTACTATATTTTCGTTATTTCCAGTAATTTAATTTACACCTCAGAAATTAATTCTACTGGTTTTTTGAAATCATAGATAAACCCTTTTCGGTTGTGTTTTTTTCTGGGATGAGTTCGTTAATCAACTTGGCACCGTCACAGACCTCACCCCCATTACCTCGAAATGTGGAAACCTTTTTTTCTGTGAAATAAATATGATTAAAGAATCAGCGATACACGGGGAAACTAAGGGATAGTCGTGTAATAGCTGAATCTTTTTTTTTTTTAAAAAAAAAAAGAGGATGGATGCTTACTGAAATTCGTCGTCTGGAGCCTCCGGCCTTCAAGATCGCGGCCTACATCGTAAATTTCACCGTTTTGATGAATTTTTTTTTTAAAAAAAACAATATTCCTGTAGTTCCTTAAATTTTGATGACGATAATATTATTTATTTATTTTTAATATTTTTAATTAGTTCACAAATCACATGTTACGTAGTGCTAAAAAAAAAAGACGACAATGGTAAATTTGTCTGAAAAATACGACTGCACATACTGACTGATTTTTTGGTTTGTTGAGCAGTGGGAAAGTGAACTCTAAATTTGAAGTCTGGAGTTTCAAGACGATCTTTAAAATTATTTCAAAGATCCGCAATACTGTGCGGCAGATCGAAGAATCAAAATATATCTTTGCAGCAAATTACTGACGTAGTAAAAATTTGCCGTGCTGAAGGGTAGGAGATTATAACCGGTCTTAGAAACACGTTTTTCCGGGAACATACATTTCGCAAATACGATATTTTAAACGGCCATTGTAACACACATTTAAAAAATCTTTCGTCATCGACGTTTCGGTACATCGTTGTACTTTCATCGGATTGTTTATGCTACGGTTCTGCGGTACAGAAGTACAGAAACGTCGTTGAATAAAAGACTTTTAAAATGGATGAAGTTTTTCGGGATTCCAACCGGATAGCATCGTTTAAGATCTTCTGGTCTCAAGAAGATGGCGGTGCAAGCCATCGAAACGTTGTGGATATTAAACGACGCTACCCGGTTGGAATCCCGAGCAAACTTCATTCAACAACTACACCGGGAAAACCTACGTTCCTTATTATTACTTTTAAAATGTTTGTTACAATGGTATTTTTATCTGATTTATTTTGGAAAAAATATTATTCCGCAAAAAAAACGGTTTAAAAGCGGGAAGGAAAGATATGTTTAAAATCATAAATATTTCGCGGTTAGAGAATATTCCGGCGGCAATTATGGTATAATTACAAAATGTATTGGTAAGCGTCCCAAATTAACACGTTTGAAATTGGATGAGTTTTACTTAGATGTTTTACATTGCAAAACAACTGTGCCGCAAATGGACGCTTCTAATTTCAAAACATCTCAGACCGTACACTCTATATTGTTTTACTCTAATAAACAGAAAAAAAATGAATTAATTTAAAAATAAACATCAGCCAATTTTAAGCCACAAAAAAGAATTTATTAATTAAATTAACAACGTTTCATCCCTTATTTTGCGACCTTATCAGGTTCAAATTTTAAAAAAATTTGATAGACAATTTTCTCAATAGTCAGAATATATATTTATATATATTATTATTGAGATAAATTAATTGCAAGAAGTCAAAAATATACATGGCTGTCCACTACGCGTCGTGGGTCATTTAATAATCTCAGTCTTGACGTATTATAACGAGAAATATGTAAGCATTTTATGTTTCTTGACTAAGTAAAATTTTAAATATGTCCAGCAAGAAATTAGAAATTATCGATTTCCTTTGGAGAATTGCGCCGTATTATGAGCGGCCGTGCCCTGAGCGTACAACAGCCCCTTCCTCAATCCTGACCGCTGAGCGAGCAGGTATAAAGTTTTCCGAAAAGCAACTTTATCAGTCTTGGTTTTAACATTAACTGAATGTAATTCAAGTTTAATTAGTAACATTTCTGAAACTTATCTGGATTTTTAATTTCTATCTCTATCTATAATATGGAAACTGTTCCTATTGGTACTGATTCGTTTCATAAATATGATTAAAAATGATCAATTAAGATACAAATCTTTTAACAGTTCTATTTATCTGACGTCCTTAAATAAATTAAATGTATAGTTATAAAATTTTAAACATTAGAAAAAATTCTCAAAGTTTCATCCCTAATTTATTAAGACGTCTTCAGATGTTGTAAAGTCAATTAAATGATATAATTTCAAAATCCTTGTTTCTAAAAATTTATTGAACATTACTTAAATTAATTAAATGAAATGTAGCGTTAGTAAATCGCATCTAAGAAATGTATGTCCACTACATTTCATGTTCAATAAATTTTTAATTAATTGTATTTAAATAATCATGTTCATAAAATATTGTTTGTTGGAATTTTTAGAAACATGGATTTTGAAATTAATTAACTTTACAACATCTGAAGAGGTCCTAATAAATTATGGATAAAACTTTGAGAATTTTTTTTATTATAATGATTAAAAATTTAAATTAACAATAAATTTATAACTAAACAGGTTGATGTTTTCGTTTATTTAAGGACGTCAAATAAATAGAACTGTTAAAACATATTATCTTAATTGATCATTTCTAAGAATATTTATGAAACGAATCACTACCAATAGGAACAGTTTCCATATTATGGATAGAGATAGAAATTATAAATCCAGATAAGTTTCAGAAATGGTATACATTAAACTTGTATTTCATTCACTTAATGTCAAAACCAAGACTGATAAAGTTGCTCTTCGGAAAACTTTATACTTGCTCGCTCAGCGGTCAGGAGGAGGGACTGTTGTCCGCTCAGGGCACGGTCGCTCATAATACGACACTCTAGAGTTATTACCACGTTGAGTTTGAACTGTAAATAGATGGATGAACGACACGCAATAAATGTAAACGGCAGGACAAACGTAAAAAAAATACTATTTTTAAATCTGGAAAATAATTAAAAAATTGTCAAAACAGTGCATTTGCTCAAGTTTGGAGATTCATTAAGGAACTGTTCATTCGTTCATTTACGTTTGTGTCCGTGCCCTAGTTTCTTCCTTCAGCTAGTAAAATGTTGGAAATGTTTCACACTTTGATGTGTTGAATACAAACACACAGAGCTAAGTGAAGTTTGCCACGTAAAAATCAGTAACAGTATATCGTAAAAATTTCCAAAAAAAAATCTCATCATCAGAGGAGTGAGAACCTCGAAACAATGGTAGGAAAGTTTCTAAATTTATTAGCCTATTCACGAAATTTCATTGCCGTTATGAGAAATAATATAGAAACTTCATCGTTGTGAAATTGTGTTTCAAAAAAAAGAGAAAAATATTGAAAACAGAATTTGTCAACGATGGAGTTAATCCAACATCACGAATTTTGATGTTCAGGTAATTTATACTGATTACTTTCTATATTGTTTCATATAAATGCAATCTAATTTCTTAAATAGACTGTTTAATTAAGAAAATTATTTATCGATAGGCGATTAAAATAGTCAGATCGCGTAAGACTTGATGGACTTGCGGATGTGTGTATGAGTAAGGAATTATTTCGAGGTGCTCACTCATCTGAATCAGAACACGAGACTTTGTTGTATTTTGTAGCGATCGGATGGAACTTTAAAACCTATAAACTTTGAAATGGACAACTATAACTTGCAGTTTTAACGTGCGCAACGGAAATATCTTCAAAACTTGTAAAATCAACATTTAACGCGCATATTTAGGACAAAGTCCACTACGATATTGACGGATTCGCAAATTTTACAAGAAGTCCCTGATCTCATGGGAAATCTCAGTGCATCAGTTATTTTTCTTTTCCACAGAATGAAGCTACTCAAACTTCTCAGAGCACCTGAAGGATTGTCATTTCAAAATACAGCAGATAGATTTAATGAATTCCGCTTGGCTTTCACACGGGGTCCAAGGTTTTGAAAAAGTTCAAAGAAACGAAAATTATCAAGGAAAGAATTTTCAATGGCTAAAATTTATATTACCAGCCCCCCCCCCCCCCCCGAAAATCACTTCATTAGACATCCATGAATCTGTGCTCTCCCAAATCAACCATCAGCCATGCCTAAAAGAGTTCCAAATCTTGCATCACATCACGTATCAGAGGATAATCATTGAGATGTTGTTCTACCACTGTGATCAAAAACTAAGGTGAAATTGTCATTTAAAACTCCCGGGAATTAGGAAGGCAGGTAATTTTTTTTCCTAGGTTGGTAGGACTGTCTATAATATTTGCCAAGCGTCTGTTTATTAAAAGGTTTAATTATCTCCGAGTTACACGTGTTTTTGTAAACAACCAAAAGTGAATTTTTCAATTTTTGCAATGGGAGATTTTGTTGGGCAAAGAATTTGCAACAAATTTTGTTTGCGGAACGAATATTCTTGTGCGGACAAGTTGAAAATGTTGCGGAAGGCCTTTGGTGATCAAACTATGGCACAAAAAACGTTTATAACTGGTACAACGAGTTCAAAGAGGGCCAAGAACGCGTTGAAGACGAACCGCGCTCTGGGCGACCATCAACGTCTACCGACGAGGGCCACGTCCGAAAAATCAATGATTTGGTGCTTGAAAACCGTCGATGGACAATGAGAGATCTCGCTGATAGTGTTATAATATCATTTGGCTCAGCCCAAATCATTTTGAAGAATGTTTTGTGTCTCAAACGCGTCAAGTCTCGATTGGTGCCAAAATCACTCAATTTTTTGGAAAAAAAGCGTCGCGTTGATGTGTGTGAATCTTTGCTGTCTGACTATCAGGACCACTTGAAATGCAACATTACTGGAGATGAGACTTCGACTTACGCATACGACCCTGAAACCACCGACCAATCCAGCGAATATCGTGCAAAAGGTGAAGCAAGACCGAAAATCAAGGTCATGTTGACAGTTTTCTTTGATTACCGTGGTGTGGTGCACTATGAATTCCTTCCGCCAGGCCAAACTGTCAACAAAGAATATTATTTGAGCGTTATGCGTCGTTTGCGTGAAGCTATTCGTCTGAAAAGGCCGGAATCTTGATTCCTTCATCACGATAATGCACCAAGTCATACAGCATTGGTTCTTCGCGACTTTTTTTTGCCAAAAACTCGACTCATATCGTTCCGCAACCACCGTATTCGCCTGATTTGGCTCCGTGCGACTTCTGGCTATTCAGCAAACTCAAAAGGCCAATGCGGGGACGCCGTTTTGACACGATTAAGGAGATAAAAACCGAATCGAAGAAGGTATTGAAGGCTATACCGGAAAAAGACTATTTCGACTGTTTCGAGGACTGGAAAAAGCGTTGAAGAAAGTGCGTTTTATTGGACAGGGATTACTTTGAAGGGGATGAAATTGATTTGGACGCATAATAAAGAATTTATATATAATAAATAAATTCACCTTACTTTTTGTTCACAGTGGTAGACTTCAGTGCGCTGAATATCTGACGATGTACTATGCATTATGCCATTATTCGAACTCGGATATGAATGTTTTGTATTAACTGACTTTATATATATATATATATATAGTAGCTGAATATTAGTTTGAAATGAATCTAAATATTTTAAGTTTCTAGAAGAAACGAGAATAAATATAGTTCACATCTGATATCTAATGAAATCATAAATTAGACTATTTAAAATTTAATTACAATGTAAGCGACTAATTTTCTGTGTTACTGTGCAAGCAAACTGAAAAATTATTTACACATTATGCATTGAAATTGAAGTAAAAAATAATTTAAAAATTGAGGGGCGATATGGTTCTTGACACTCGTGGTCGTTAAGGTGAATAATATCACGCCGTTATAATTGCTATAAACTTGGACTTAAACCTGCTTAAAATCGACCCTCTTAATGGTTAACGAATCTCAAGGAAAGAAAATAAAATTCCATAGGCCGACGTTTAAGAAGCTTTTAAAGGACATATTCCTACTGTCTTACTGGTTAGAGCTCACGAGACAAAGTATATATTATTCTCATCGTTCCACTCTATCCGAAAATTCAGCAATCCGTTATTACAGCCGGAGGCTCAAGAACGTCGTATTAGATATATTTCTCCGACAGTTAAACATATTTACAGCTACGTATCTAAGCGAAGGAAAGCCCGTTCTTTTTTTTAAACTTGAAATTATTCGATTTACACATGTTTAAGTGTTGAACGCGTTCGGGAACGAAAAAGTCGAAGTTATTCGGGTGGAAATGTGACAGTTGATTTGTGTGTTCATAGTACAGTGTACTCACTCCTTGAAGTCGGACGCGTGGACGGCCGCCCACGTGGCCAGCAGCAATGTCGCCACCCGCCACGCCGCCATCTTGGAAACACGCCTGCACTGAAAAACAATTCAAATATCATCCTAAAGTTAACCTGACATTTATAATTTAATAAATAAAGAGCAAGACGACCAATTAGTCAGAAAATTAAGGTTGTATTATACAACTAAAAGAAATACATAATTACAATATTGTGACTTATAGGTAATTGGCACTTATAATTAGATGACCAAATATAAATTTTGTGTCCTAATTTATATTTGGACATCTAATATATATACATGTATATATATATATATATATATATATATATATATATATATATATATTGTAATGCCAATTAATTAGGCCATTAATTGTTTCGACGTAAAATTTGAATTGTTTGAGAAATCCATTATAGCGGTCTGATCGAACAAAGCAACAATGAGAGAAGCAAGCTCACTTTGCTTTGTCGAAAAGTCAAAAATGTCGTATGCGCGCTGAAACTAGGAGTCAGTTTGCGGAAAAACATCGTGAGGAGCAGAACAAGTAATATAACTGTTAGTTAGCGGAGAAAGATTGTTAGGAGCTGATGGCGGAAAGACATTATGAGGAGCAGAACAAGAAATATAATTTGAGCAGAGACTAGACATCGTCAATGTATAAGTAGTTAAAGTTGTAAATTAATACGAAGAAAACATTCACGCCGCAAGTATTCCAGCGTAAATAATTGAAAAGTAAGAGCTGTTTAAGTCTACAGCCAGGAGCTAAAGAAAAGTTAGTTCGCTCCGAAAGAATAAACAGTTAAAATAAATCGTCAAGGAGATACGTTGCAGTTTACGTCCAACTCAGTAAAAGACGAATAAATCTACGAATCATAGGGTTCCGGTAAGGCAAGCAGACATCAGATAGCTGACATTCAGGAGGATCTTCCGAGTTCCTGTGAGCCTATCAATTTTGGCTTTAATAGTGTAAAATCTGCGAGTCGACATTTTAGAATCAGTGAAAAGGTTTGCCATAGTGTACTTCCGAAACCAAAAAGAATGCTGGTACCAGCTGGACAGATGTAAGTAACAAAACCAAAACTAATGATTAATTGTAAACGCTAATTAGAGGATGAGGTCAGATTTCGTTCTCTTTTAAACTGTCAATAAGAGTTAATTTCTTTCTATCGACATATTGTTTAGGTAAATTGTAAACTGTTTGTTGATAAGATTTTTAAATCAATTTGTTGCGTCCATTATCAAGCCCAGTGAAGGCCCTGAGAAATTAATATTTTAAATTGTAATTGTGTTTGAGTTAAATTTACAAAGTGGAAATAAATAAATAATTTTATGTATTAAATTTTATAAATTATTTTATTTAAATAAACCCAACCAGTTGTTTATTACACTATATATATATGCATTCATTTAAATCTTTCCATTACCTCTGTCGCAAAATAGTGGGCGACACGTCGCAATATTATAATTACTTTTTATTTAGTTGAATAACACAACTTTAATTAATTTTCTGACAGATTGGCCGTCTTGCTGTTTATTTCTAATCCATTTTTATGCTCCCTTTTATTTTACCCACGTTGACAGATTGTCGCTGCATATGTTTCATAAACCGAATAATCGGATCGTTCCATCGGTACCGCTGTGAATCAAGAGTACCGCGAAAAATAGTTCCCAGATAATGAAATGTTAATATCGGCCTAGGTATTGTGTCAAATCATAAACGTTTGTAGAATGATGACTCCATACGCAGTCAATAAAAAAAAATGCGGCAATTTGCTCGCGGTTCAATCTCACTCTGTTCGCACAAGTCATTTTTAATTCTTATATACTCGCCGAAAACCTTAAAGTTAGAAAACAGAAAGCACATCAAAATTTCAAGAAAAACTCGATGAGTACACTAAGTTAACGGGCTAACAGACATTTTCTTATAACGTATATGTAGTAGTGGATTTGCCAAATCTATAAGAATAATTTATTTTCCCGCCTGGTCTTGTTATAAAATATAAATAATTAATTCACGTGAACTCATAAAATCTCAAAAATAATAAAAGCAAATACGTTAATAATAATATAAATAGAGAAAACATATAAGAAAAGAAAAAATTGAATAAAAATACTGGACCTGGCAACGTCGCCTTATAAATTTTGACGCTCAGTTCTAGATGGCGTCGATTAATTTGGTAATTCCCTATTTTAAATATTGGGTGATGTGAACCAGAGAATAGAAGAGAATATAGAGGAAAGCCGTCAACACTGACATGGAGTCGAGCGTAGCCTACGATATACACGAGTTTTAAGGTAAGCAGATTACAAACATATTACAGACAGACAATGTCACACAAACGTATGGTTTTTATACGTCATACACAAATCTGTTAAAAATTATGGGGATAAATATAATTAATGAGGAAATGATGAAAGTAGGGAATGACAGCCTGTTTTCTGACGTGGTACAGATAAGTTGATTATCAAACGGAGTTTACGGATCGTCTGAAAACATGGATTAAGTGACGTGAATAATTATAAACCAGTTTCTGGAGTACATTTGGTTTTTAATTGATCCTCGCAGCAACGATCAGGAGCCAAATTCTTTCACCGCGTGATAATATCGGCGCGGTTTATACATGGGTAGAAGTAACCGTTGTTCGCTGTTCCCTGTTAGAACAGTCGACCAGCTGCCTCCTGAACTGGCCGAGAAATGAAGAAGGGGATGCTGCGACCGCACAGCAAAACCCACTCCAGTCCTCGCAGGGACGTTGGACGAGTATGAAGATCCTGACCTACCCGATGGAGGTTTTCTAGGGTTTTTCCTGCACCCCTTTCAGGTGAATGCCGGGTAGGATCCTTAAACTGTAGCCTTCGCCTACCTGGCTCTCCCGTCCGAAACCCTTCCTGTACTATTAAAGGAGAGCGAACAGCATCATGCAACCTGTCGCTCTAAAAACAAATTGACAAAGAGCGAGTATTCAAACGCGACGGCAATGACCAAGCTGGGAACAAAGTATATTGATTTTTATTAATATCAAAGTCCCGCAAGATTAAGTTATTGGCCCGTTACTTACAGAAAATTAAGGTGAAATTTAAGAAGAAAATAAGATTTCAAAAGGTGACGAGTCGATACCATCCTGCAACAAGAGAGTTACAACTCGGATACAAAATGTAAACATATGACGCTGATCATATGGCGATTAATAACTGATTGCAATATAAACTTAGAAGTTTAGTAGATTTAGAATCCTTCCCCCCTCTTACGTTACATTTTCCAAAGACGTACGGGAAACCGCAATCTGTCGCAATAGAAGGCAAATATATTAAGTGAAACAGATTATTGTGGAAATCTGCAGTTTTTCTTTGCTTTAATTTTATACTCAGTTTCTCATCAATTGATTAGTGCATTGCTACTAGTGTAATAAAGTAAAAATGTAATATTTCGAATAGTAAATTGAGGACAGTGACGTCACGCGTTGGTGGCTAATTATCAAAATATCGCGAGACCATTTCTTCCATGAGCCGGAGGAGCGTGACACCAACCATTTAATTAGATTTATTCTATTATTTAGAGCTACACTTTACGAGTGCCAAACTACATCATCGGAAAATACAGGCAAATTCGGAAATCCACCCTCGCAATTTTCGTTCGTACCAAAATATGGCGACATGTATCGAACAATATGAATTTAATTTATGAAGTAACGTCTATTTAATTAACAAGTAAGACAGGCAAATCAGACAAAAAACAAGGTAATATGAATACCACACAACGTTTTGTCAACTGACCAGTGCAGTTGTGTCGCTCTAGGCTCTTCTTAGCACCTGACGAAAGGATCCCAGAAACGTTGTGTGGTATTTTTTTTTGTCTGAATTGGCTATCATTATTTTCAATCAGACGTAATTTTTTTTGTCATTTTAACGTCTATTTAAGCCGAGTTTTTTATTTTAAAAAAAACGAAAAATTATTTCACACAAATATCTTACTACAAGTAAGAACAAAATGTATCCGTCACTACTTCCAGGGGTTTAAACCATGAATTTAAAAAGATTTAACAATAAATCTGGAAGTTATTAGTTTGGATGTTTTAAAGTAATAAGAAAATCACCAGTAGATCCTCAGAAGATTTTTATTATTTAATCTCCACTTCTTTATTAAGTAG
Source organism: Zhengitettix transpicula (assembly GCA_037074705.1). NCBI lineage: Eukaryota > Metazoa > Arthropoda > Insecta > Orthoptera > Tetrigidae > Zhengitettix > Zhengitettix transpicula. Next base: position 8,947,700 of record CM073595.1, read on the forward strand.
CTGTCGGCTTTGGAAACCACCGTATTCATCTAAAAATTCATTCATCTATATAATAAAAAAGGATGTATGTATGTTTGTATGTATGTATTTACGTTGTTCTTTATACAAATTTTATCGCGTGGACAGAATGCAAAAAAATTGGTACACATATTCTTCAAAATACGAGAAACGGTACTGTGAGGGTGAGAAACGCCTAGCATACATGTGGAAAGAATTATAATTTAAAACCGTGATCATTAAATATTAAATTACTGCGCGCCAAGAGACAATGACGTCACGCAAGAGAAAGACGTTACTACGCAACGAACAAAGGAAATATGTCCTTTATTAGGAATGAAATAAAGCAGAAATATGTTCTTTAAATAAAAAGTATAATTTTATACAGCAATACTCCATCGAATGGTAATAAAGAAGAATACGAATTACTTTACCATCCTTGCGGAAAATGTAAGTTAATTTTCGCGCTGTATTAGTTGTGAGTCTAGCTAACAATTTCATCAATGTAAAATTTCGTAATGTATGAAGACTGAGTGACAATTATATCCTGAAATACTCAAGGAATATATTTAAGTATTCAATTAAATACTTTTTCGAGTTTATATAAATAAGTACACGAGCAACGCCGGGCACCCAGCTAGTATATTATAATATACTCCATGAGTATTATGTCTTATAGACAGCCGTCCTCTTGATTAACTGTAATTTTCCGGAAGTTATATGAATGAATTTTAAGGTGAATATGGCGAGTGTCAAAGCCGATATAAAGAAGTGGAGATTAAATAATAAAAATATCAACTATTTTTTTTCTTATTAATTTTTTTAATATGATTTATGTGAGCTTGTGTATGGAGAAACGCATTTTAAGCGCTTTTGTATCGGTGCGCATGCTTATTTCGGGCTATTTAACGTTCGGGCGATCCGCTCTTGAGTTTTTTCATATCGACCGTAAAATTGATAATACTCGGTTAAGTTTAAGGAGAACGAAAATCGCGATGAAAATTCTAGTCTCGTACGTTACTTCTCCTTGTTCTGCTTCACACGACTTTCCTCCGTTCGTAAATGTAGCTAAAATAAACCACGATCGTGTCTTGCGTCCGGAAAACGATGAGCGTTTTATGTCGTCTACAACGGAACGGGCGATACAAAATATTTCGTGGTAACTGTATGCTGAAAGCAATTTCGAATGCAGGAAGTTGTTGAACTCCCCTTCAGACGTGACGTCCGAGAGCGCGCGAGACACGTTTCCTGACGATACGGAGAACGGAGGAGGATCCGACGAACTGCGATCAGCAGTGGTAAGAGAGACTCACCGTGCGGGTCGGCAGCTGCGACGCCACTGAGACGATCAATGTGCTGCTTGTTAGCGGCTCTGCGGATGCTGCGGCTGCTGAGGCTGCTGAGCCAGCTCCACCTCGAGGGCACTCCACCAGACCTGACTTCGCACAAGTCCCTCACCTCGATCTTAATACGAACGGCCGATCGCCGGAGATTAGCGCCGAATCTCTCCGAAAACGAACCACCGCTTCGGGGCCTTTTACCACCTTTCGTGGGCAGCTTTTCAAGTTTCCGACTCTTCTCTTTATCTGATTCTTAAAGATATCTCTTCGGAATATCCTAAAAGAGCTAATATTTCAAGATGAATGGCTAATGGCGACACTAGGGTTTTTCTTCTCCGACAGGCAGATGTGGACTTTATAAGTAAGAAAAATAAATTTCTAAGATGATAATGAAAATGTACAGGTTGAAAATTAGAAAATTGCAGTGATTGTGAGGTTCAAAATTAAATTTCTTTCCGGCCTTCGAGAAGCACAGACGGGCGGAGGCTCTCAACTTATCCGAAACGATATAGATTCGGACGAGAAACACGACTCAAGCTCTCATCTTGAACTGGATCCGGGACTTTCTGAAATAACGTAAAAGAAAGTCAGAATAAATTCTAAACTGTCCGAGCCTGTGGAAATAAGTTCTGGCGTGACCCACGGAAGCGTTATAGGGTCTTTAATGTTGTTAACATTTAAGCTTGGGGGGGGGGGTGTTTAAAATTGATATAAAAAATATATAATTGATTGTTTAACATGAAATGAAAAAATAGCCCGAAATAAGCGTGCGCACCGATACAAAAGCGCTTAAAATGCGTTTCTCCATACACAAGCTCACATAAATCATATTAAAAAAATTAATAAGAAAAAAAATAGTTGATTTTTTTATTATTTAATCTCCACTTCTTTATATCGGCTTTGACACTCGCCATATTCACCTTAAAATTCATTCATATAACTTCCGGAAAATTACAGTTAATCAAGAGGACGGCTGTCTATAAGACATAATACTCATGGAGTATATTATAATATACTAGCTGGGTGCCCGGCGTTGCTCGTGTACTTATTTATATAAACTCGAAAAAGTATTTAATTGAATACTTAAATATATTCCTTGAGTATTTCAGGATATAATCGTCACTCAGTCTTCATATTACATTGATGAAATTGTTAGCTAGACTCACGACTAATATAGCGCGAAAATTAACTTACATTTTCCGCAAGGATGGTAAAGTAATTCGTATTCTTCTTTATTACCATTCGATGGAGTATTGCTGTATAAAATTATACTTTTTATTTAAAGAACATATTTCTGCTTTATTTCATTCCTAATAAAGGAAATATTTCCTTTGCTCGTTGCGTAGTAACGTCTTTCTCTTGCGTGACGTCATTGTCTCTTGGCGCGCAGTAATTTAATATTTAATGATCACGGTTTTAAATTATAATTCTTTCCACATGTATGCTAGGCGTTTCTCACCCTCACAGTACCGTTCCTCGTATTTTGAAGAATATGTGTACCAATTTTTGTTGCATTCTGTCCACGCGATAAAATTTGTATAAAGAACAACGTAAATACATACATACATACATACATACATCCTTTTTTATTATATAGATGAATGAATTTTTAGATGAATACGGTGGTTTCCAAAGCCGACAGTTACTAAATAAAGAAGTGGAGATTAAATAATAAAAATCTTCTGAGGATCTACTGGTGCTTTTCTTATTAATTTAAAACATACAAACTAATAACTTCCAGATTTATTGTTAAATCTTTTTGAATTCCCGGTTTAAACCCCTGGAAGTAGTGACGGATACTTTTTGTTCTTACTTGTAGTAAGATATTAGTGTGAAATAATTTTTCTTTATTTTTAAAAAAAAAACTCGGTTTAAATGGACGTTAAAATGAAAAAAAAAATTACGTCTGATTGAAAATAATGATAGCCAATTCAGACAAAGAAAAATACCACACAACGTTTCTGGGATCCTTTCGTCAGGTGCTAAGAAGAGCCTAGAGCGACACAACTGCACTGGTCAGTTGACAAAACGTTGTGTGGTATTTATATTACCTTGTTTTTTGTCTGAATTGGCTGTCTTTCTTGTTAATTAAATAGACGTTACTTCATAAATTAAATTCATATTGTTCGATACATGTCGCCATATTTTGGTACGAACGAAAATTGCGAGGGTGGATTTCCGAATTTGCCTGTATTTTCCGATGATGTAGTTTGGCACTCGTTAAGTGTAGCTATAAATAATAGAATAAATCTAATTAAATGGTTGGTGTCACGCTCCTCCGGCTCATGGAAGAAATGGTCTCTCGATATTTTGATAATTAGCCACCAACGCGTGACGTCACTGTCCTCAATTTACTATTCGAAATATTACATTTTTACTTTATTACACTAGTAGCAATGCACTAATCAATTGATGAGAAGCTGAGTATAAAATTAAAGCAAAGAAATACTGCAGATTTCCACAATAATCTGTTTCACTTAATATATTTGCCTTCTAATGCGACAGATTGCGGTTTCCCGTACGTCTTTGGAAAATGTAACGTAAGAGGGGGAAGGATTCTAAATCTACTAAACTTCTAAAACTCAAAAGCGACGAAAACGCAACGACAATGGAGAGCCGAAGTGTTAGCGTAATAATAAGGGATCACAGAAATTATTGAGTTTCATAGTGTCTGTTTTTTCCTTAAATAGCCGTGATGTTTGATTTAATGTGAAGCATCTCTGAAATGAGTCTGGAATTGTACCTGCTGTCAATTTCTAAAATCTTAGCATTTTGCCAAATAAATGTATGTTTAGAATTGATGATATGTTTGGATACTACAGATTGTTTATCGTTGGGGAGTTTAATATTAGACATATGTGCCTTGATACCTGTATTAAGAAAACGTTTTGTTCGCCCTATGTAGCAGGAATTACAATTAGTTCAAGAGAGTTTGTAAACAAAACAATGTTTGCTGTAGGTGTCAAGTGGGTTCTTGTGGTTTTTAATCAAGTGGGAAAGAGTATTAGTGGATCTGTAAATCATGAATATTTTATATACTTTCTTATTTGTTAATTTAACCAAATTAAGAGCTCAAAAATTCAACAGGGTCTTTTTAATTACATGTAAGTAATTTCAATTTACTAACTCATGAGTTTAAATTTGAAATAATTTACTTCGATTAACTACGTTCAAGACTCAAATAAATTACCTTATGCGTTAAATGAGCAAACCGCAGAGCGATTTAATGAGACTCTGAACGTAAGGAGGAGGGGTCTTCTGTGTGGGCAAATAAGTGCGGGAGAAATCTCAAATTGTTTATGTCAAAGACAGAAAAACACTAATTCGACTTTGCAGTCGCCAGGCAGGTAGACGTGTTGGGCAACCGGAAAATCTTTACAGGAAATCTGTTCTCAGTGTCGGCGATGTTCTACACTTCCGTCCGTCGGCAGTTTTTTCCTTCAAGTGATTGATTTGAACTTTACATTTCCCAGACTTACTTCCTCTCTAATAGGGTATGAGAGCTATACATTTCTCTCTCCTCCTCCCTTCCCAGACTTCCTCTTTCTCCAAGTTTACATTTCACACCTCCCAGACTTCCTCCATCTCCAAGTTCTGCCTTTTTCGTCGCTTGTCCACCTTCCAGCTGAACTTCCTTCGTTCCCCACCAGAGGGAGGAAACCTCTTCACGTGGTTTTTCTCAGCCAATCTACGTCGGTCTTGCAATTTCGCGGGCTTACTCTCGTCTTTTGGAGGGCGGGAATTTTGGTGAGATCGTTAACTCCTGAGTTAAGGACGTGAATAAAGGCTTGACTACGGGGTCAGAACACGATCCAATACGTACCATATTCAACTATCGCTGGGATATCTGAGAGCTCTTTCAAGATGCTATTCTTAGAATGAAATAAATTCATTTTCCATAGACCCTCATTAGAATCAAAGCTTTAAGGATGTGGAAAGAGTTTTCGTCCTATATACAGTTAATTAATATTAGAATATAACATAAAATCCTACTTTTTTCCGTATCAAAGGATAAAAATTAAAAAAATTATATAATCAATATAATTATTATTTTAACTCTAAAATATTTCAATAATGAAAGACTACCATTAGTTCATGCTAACATTTTACACCAAATATTCCAAGTTTATTAATGAATATAATTATTCTCGAAGAACGAGGACGCATAATTCTTCAAAGCGCTAATTACCCAGAATAATACATGAAGATCGTGTACGATCTTCGCCCTGCTATTTCGTGGGATGCGATCATCGAGCTTTCTCGGCTAACCGATATTGATCAGGTTTTGTTCTTGTAACGCGAAATGCGAGGCGGACTCCCTACTGTCGTGAATCGTTACACTGAGGTCAGTAACGAGTACGTGAGTGATTTGTATAGGAAAGATCAAGTGGGAACGCATATTTAGATATCACTACGTAATATTCTCGGACATCGACGTAACCGTTACATTTTAAAGATTTGGTTTGGATGTATTTTGAGGAAATTCGCAATAGTTTATCTATCGATCACAAAAGTAGTGATGAAAAAATTTAATCGGAAGTGGAAAAACGAGAAATTGGATACAAGTTAGTTCTCGTCCTTCGAGAATTGCATAACAAGTTTGCTCACCACGTCAGATTAAGATGAGGGTTTTAATTGAGTCATATATTAGTTTGATTTTAAATAAATAAATGTTTTATTTATTTAAATTAAATGGTGTCAATTTTAAACTTTTGAATGATTTTTAATATGACTCTTTATATATATTGTAATGCCAATTAATTAAGCCATTAATTGTTTTTAAATAATTTTAATTGTTAGCAAATAAATGAATGGTAGCGGTGAGAACGAGCTAAGCAACAATAAGCGGCGGGCTCTGTTTCTTTGTTGAGGAGTCGGAATGGCGATTACGCGCGCAAAAGTATAGTTAGTTGGCAGTCTACGGCGAGGAGCGAAAGAGAAAAGTCGACGTCTACGATCAGCCACGAGAGGAGAGACATTACAAACAAATCTCCACCCAGATACTTAGCAGTTCAATCCAGATTGATAAATAAATCTGCAAATCGTGAGTTCCTGTAAGCAAGCAGATAGTTGGACAGAGATGTTCTAACAATTAGCCAAAGGTGAAGCAAGGGTTTCTTCATTATAAAGAACTTGAACAACTTCGCGTTGAGGGAAAACGACATTCCAATAGCTGACCAATTAGTAGAGGATCATCCGATTTTCCTGGGCGCTGAATAATTGCATTTCGACTTCATATGTGTAGAATCTGTGAGGAAATTTAGAATCAGTGTAATAAAATTTGCATTATAGTGTACCTAAGAAGCTGCAAAAGAATGCTGGTACCAGTCGGACAATATGTGAGTAACCAAAACGATAATAATATTTGTGAACGATAACTAAAAGGGAAAAGTCAGATTTCGTTCATCTTTCATTTCGTTCGCTTTTCATTTAGCTTTCTTTCATTTATCGAATTATTATGTTTTTAGGTAAATTTTAAACTGAATTGTTAATCAGTTAATTAAATCATTTTCTCTGTTAATTATCAAACCCAGTGAAGGCCCTGAGAGAAGAGATATTAAATTTTGATTGTAATTGTTTGTAATTTTTGGAAGCCACAAATTGATAATAAATTATTTTGTTTGTAAATTTTGATTAATCATTCATTTAATTAATAACCTATTTAATTGATTATTACATTAAATGTCACCACAACGTGGGCAAATTCTTTAAATTAATTAAAGCCTCGTTTAATTATTACAATATATTGTGGTAATTAATGGGAAATAATTAATTATTAAACAGAAATTTGGACTCGCTTTGTTAGCGGCATAAAACACACAGGTTGTACACAATAATGTGGCAAGATGCCATGTTTGCAGGTAATTGTAGGCTGTTTGGTTCGGTAGACGCAGAGAGCAGAGTCTGTGGCGAGGCGAGCTCCAGGAAAGTCGTCTTGGAAATTTAGCAGTGGTCTGACGAAAAGTATAATATCCAGAAAGTGTCTGAATACAAGTAACAACAGCGAAAACGGTTAGAACATTTTCCAATTTGCAGTCTGTGAAACAACCAAGTAATACTCAACGCTAAATGTTTATTCTCGATTTAGAACACATTGTCTTCGATTTTGGAAATCCAGGCAACACGCATCCAGCAGTTAATAAACTTCGTAACTAACGTATTTCCTAAACGAACAGTGAACCATTTTGCAAACTAAAAGTGTTTATTAGAATCAGTGTTAAAAATGATCTCTCTATAAAAAGCGATAAGTGTGTGTGTGTACGATCGAGCAAAATTTCCTTGAGTACCAGAGACAGTAAGTTAAAATTTCACAGAATTACTATTTGTAAACTCATAAGTAAAGGTATTATCGTCCTATTTCGTTAATTATTTAAAGTTCATATTTTATATTTTTGCATTTTAATAAATCTACTGATGAATTAAGGCCATGATAGCTTTATAAATTTTCATTGTTAACAAGTAATTTCTTTATTAAAGCCCCAGTAAACGACCCTGAGATATAGTCATTTTATTGTAAAAGATTAATTAATAATGAAAATTGAAAGTTAATTTCTTAATAACTGTTGTAAATTCATTTGATAACTTATGTAAATTTAATTGTTTGTGCGTTAATAACATAAATTGTTTGTCCATTTTAAAATCTTAATTCTTATTGATACATCCTATCATTTTAATATTTAAATCACTACAAATTGGCGTCTTCAACGTGTAGCTTTCTTTATATATTCAAATCGTTTAATTGTCATTTTGCATTTTAATGGACGATTAATGATTACTACAAATTGTTGCTCTAGCGTGGGGCTTATTTTCCTTTGAATATTTCTAATTACTACAATATATATTGTGATAATAATTAGAGGCAATTAGAGATTTAATAATTGGAAACTGTAGTAAATTGTTATCGGCGAGAATGTAAACACAACAATGGGTAAAACATGTACAGACGAGCGCTTAAGCTCCGGGGCTCACAACGGCAGTCACAGGCAGAATTTCATTAACAGCAGTTGCACACAGAATTTCATCGAGTAAAGGTTGGACATCGAATTTGATCAAGTAAAGGTCGCAGGAAAGTTTTCAAAAAGTAAAGCCACAGGTTGAAATTCAACAAGTAAAGACTGTTACAAAATTTCATCGAGAAGGAGTTGATAACATGCTGAGTGACCCTTGATCAGAACGAGAACTACAATTTGCTGGAGAGAGAGAGAGAGAGAGAGGGACTTAATGCAGAGGTCCACAGTGTTGTACGGAGTAATTGTTTAAGGTGAAAGATACAAAAGTTTTGGACAGTGATTTTGAAACGAATTAAATTCTGTGAAATTATGGCCTGTTAAATGTGAATAGTGTATCAAAGAGCCCAAACGAATGCCTGGTACCAGGAAAGAGAACTGTAAGTAGAGAGAGAAATTTTATAAAAGTTATTGTAAACGTTAAATAAGGATCAAATCGTCAGATTTCGGATTCACGTTCATTTTGCTCTTTAATTCTAATTAGTTTGAATATTGTAAATTTTGATTGTTAATCTGAATGTAAGAAAAGGTTTGTTCTTTATTTAAAAGGCCCAATAAACGACCCTGAGACGAGAGTAGATAAGTTTGTAAAATAGTAGGGGCACGAATGTAAATCAATCACAACAAGAACATTTGTTATTATTACCTTAAATAAATTAATTGTTTTCTGAGGTTTAAATTATGTAATTATTTAACATCCTTTCACTTAAAATATAATAAATAAATTCTTCCTTTAATTAACCATAATAATTTAATTTCCTTTGAGTATCACATATTGGCGTGCCAACGAGGGGCAAATTAATTAATTTAATTCTGAGTATTTCGTTTTTGGCGCATCTACGTGTGGCCAACCATTTAAATTAAATAACTGTAATTTGATTATTACAATATATATATATATATATATATACTCCAATTAAATTTTTATTAAATGTTTTGCCTTTTCCGTGTGTATATCGACACCGCCGGAGATGCTCCTGGTCGTTGGCTCTCGGGACGGATGTTGTGAACTCTTTCCTGTCAGCGTTGGGAAGCCGGACAGAGCTCAGTATATCAGCAACAATTTTTCTGGCATTTCTCGCACTCAACTCGTTGTTCGTATGGCCTGATCGCACCCAACCAAACCTTTTTGTTGGTTAATAATTAAAATTAGGACGGTCGCATGAAGCTCCCACTGACCAAAGGAGTATCCGTACCAGCGGTTTGATGATTACAAATCGTGTACATTTCAACGAAGTAATTTCTATCACAAACAACGATGTATTTTATCAGGTAATATTAAAATTCATACTGAAATAACAAAAGCTCACGTTATCGTCCGAGGACAACGAACGTTGGATAACACCTGTTTAACATGGGGTCTTACAGACATTCCAACACAAAGTGTTGTTGACACGGAAGATGATGCCCAAGCAATGGTAATCTACAGTTATGAACACTGGCTCAAATATCAGGAAGTAAATTCACTTTCCTAATTCTACCCTTGCAGAACCACAATAAACAATGCAGGACACTTATTTCTGTTAGGAATTCTCTTGACTTTGCAAGTTCCAATAAAAACCATACACTTGAAAAAAAACAAGTGGTAATAGAACTCCCATCCTTTAAACTATTTATACGATACTCTCTCTATTTCTGGAAACCTTGGAGAAAGTACTTAATTTATATAAAACCAATGAGAAGAAACTTATTTTATGTGGAGACTTCAACAGAGACTTTTATAAATCTTCTAAACAATCAAAAGAAATTTCAATTTTATTAAAGTCATTTAATCTGTATAACATTGTAACTGGTCAAAAAAGAAAAAACTTCAAATACAAATTAATGTTCCACTTACAAATGCCAACTACATTCCTTTTAATGTAAATAACATATGAAACAGTCTCTCAGACGATAATTGTTTATTAATCACATTAGGAAACTCTTTGTTTCACATATTCCCAGTCACATTTACATACACACAGAATCTTTACAATGCAAATGCATGAAAACATTTTATATTAAAATTCCTTTTAACAGGATCATGAGAAAGTATTTGTTAATATCATGACTTAATATATAATGTCAAGCATTTATTAACATACAATCACATTATTTTCAGATTTCATTTCCTTTCAAACCAGTTAGAAAAATCAAAAGACAACAGACGAGACTTGGATTACAAATTAATTGTACTAGAATACTCTATAACTATAAAAAAAACATGTCCAGGATCCCACAGTTATTTTAAATCACATAAAAAATATGCACTACAGTCATCTTTGCTGCTAAAAAGTTCTTTACCAGAAGAGGGAAAACAATGTAGACTATAGTCAGAAACCCAGTAGGTGGTGAAACCAAAAGTATATGTACATCACATCTTAGTCACAATGGGAGTAAAGTTTCTGACCTGTTCGATATAAGTAACATAATCAACACTCATTTTACTGACATTGCAGAAAATCTTGATTCTCAAATACCATCACCTCAGGCATCTTGTACAACAACTCATAAAATAGCATTTAAATCCCTGCTTTTCCATCCTGTTACTACCAATAATGTGCTAAAAATTATGTCAGTACTGATAGTGTTACTATGCACAGGACAATTTCCAGTAATATTTAAAACCTCCAAAGTAATTCCTTCACACAAGAAAGACAGCACACACAAAGTAAAAAATTAAAGACCAATTTCCATCCTGAAACCTTCCCTGAAACCAACAATGTACTTACCACTTGGAAGTTTGGTTTTAGAAAAATAGGTCATAGGCAAAATTACTAATGCTTTAAGAACCAAACAATGGATTACACCTTGGACCTCACTAAAACGCTTGATTTCGTTAATCACTCTATTCTCCCACATAGATGGTGGTATAAACTGTGGTATTAGAAGTATTTTTATTAACTGGTATGAATCTAATCTTTAAAACAGGCAACAATTTGTTGAAGTCGCCTCAAACAAAGTCACCTAGCCAAGTGAGGAATACTTCAGGGCAGAAATCTATGGCCACTCCTTTGCTTAATATTTATAAATGATATTCCCATAAATCTTACCTCGCCATTAAAGATACTATTTAGATATGGTACAAATCCCATCTGTGTCACCAATTTGATGTATCTTGATTATTGTCTGCTCATAGAATACAGGTTGATAAAAATAGAACAACGTAACACCCAGTCACATGTATCATAGATTTTTTATACCAAGACAGCGCTACGCCCACCAAAAATCCTATAGGCCTACAAAAGAAACTACCAAAAAATACGTTGTTTGTGTATAAGCCCTTTTGGGCTTAGGAGGCGATTATGGATAGAGGTGATGTTGGGTGATTCGGTACAGCAAAATAATGCCCATACAACTGGGATTGGAATCAAATCAGGGATATGGAAGTCGCTGAGTTTATTTATAACAATCTGGTCAACGCGCATTGGTGGGTGGTGGTGGTAGGGGGTTGGGCCGTGGTGGATGATATTGGGAGGGGGGTAAAATTTGCTAACATTTCAAACAGACGATTTTTACGTCGAATAAATATATTTCGGGATCAATGAACCTTATATCTCTCTACATGTTCTCCATATATAATTTCAACCCTTTCCTGGTTCGGGAGGGTAGCATTACTAAAAATTATGTAAAACAATGGAGATTCGAGGTGAATCCAAGGTTTTGTATGTCATTGAGTTTAATTATTACATTCAACTTGCCGTTTAACTCCCACATGCGTGGGTGGTACTTTTAAAACATGTTAATCGGCCGATATTAGCGTCGCAAAAACTTTTTTTGGGGTCAATTAAATTCATAATATCTTTCTAGATTATCTCGGTGTATAATTTTAATCCCTGTCAGTGGGGACGTGTTTGGAAATTTTGTAAAATGTTGAAACGTACGATATGATTTATGAAAGAAACTTTTTCGGGGTCAATGAGTTCAACCCCTTTCGGCATGGGAGGTGAGAACATGTAGGGGTAGGAGGCGATGTGCATTACATAAAAATAACGCAAAAGCAACCGAGATTGGAGTAAAATTGGGCGTTATGGATATGCGACATCCCGGGAAACTCCGGGCACCCAGCTAGTAATAAATAAATATCAGATAAATATAACTTGATTTTTTGCGATTGTGATTTGCAACATTTGTATAGGGGACATCTGTCATACGTTCCCTGAATCACGTTTTGTCGCTTGGCATGGATTTTTCTATCCGTGTAAGAAGATCGTCGAAATTTTCAATATCCATACGAAAATGATTAAAAAACTTGCGTTCAAATTTTCTCAACTCCTCAAAGTGAACATAGAATGCCCCCAACATGTCTCTTTTCATAGTCATTGGACAAACTCATTGAATCATTTTTTTCGTTTCTAAAAACATCTATACCAGACTATGGAAGGGAATAACTTAACACGCTCCATATTCGTAGAATGACTGAAGACAACCGGCTGTATGTGAAGAGAGATAGTAAGGAGCTAGTTCAAACTGTTGTCGGGTAAGTGTGAAACTAGCCTTACTCTGTAATTGTCCCGAGTTCACTCTCCGAGAGTCCGCTCAGACCGTTTACACGCAGTCAGCTCTGTGAGTGATTTTAAGCCCAGGGGCCCTAGTTAACCCGTGGCTACATTCTTTCTCCACCATTCCGCACCCCCTCCCCCTTTCCAATCCCTTCCTATGCTGTTAAAGGGAGTTGCCACCATGTGGAATACCGTCACGCAGCCTGTTACTTTAAAAACACACGAAAAAGAGAGGTAGCAGCAGCTTTTTTAGTTGTTTTTTTATCTTCAGTTCCACTTCCGCACTATTATTTTCAATTTTTTAAGCTCCTGAGAACCCTGTAATTAAAATGAAAACATGATTATTATAAAGGATTGAACCGAAAAATATTTTCTTGGTCACCAAAATCCAGTGTTTCAGTGAGCAGCGATGACGTTGGACAGCGGATTCAATGTTATCTCTGAACGATATTTAATAAAATTGTTCATTATTTTTTTTATCTGAAAATTATTCATTACATTTGTTTTATCGTTCAAAGAAAATGTGTTTTGTAAAGAATCTGGAACTTATAAAGTTGTTTGAACCAACTTGCATGTCTTATTCACCTTAGTAATTACCCTCGCTCAATATTTGAAATTGAATTAGTTCATGATAATGTATGTAAAAAAAATGTAAACTTGTTTGTGAAATGAAGCTTGCAAACATCCTCGGGGGTCCATTTTGTACTGTAATATTACTCTCAGCTAATTCAAATTTTGTTGAATGCCTGAGAGCGCGGAGGAAACGTTTACAGTACCAGGAACGAAGCAACAATGCAGCTCTCGGAGAGTTACCCCCCCCCCCCTCACCACTTTTGGCGAGAACTCTCAGAGGCCTTTACACTTGCGAGTTTTACACTCGAAAGTATATCTGCCACTCTCGAAAGTAAAAATATTAGCGCGTGTAAATGCACCTTTAGATCTCAACAAGGCAAAAGTTTGGAAAATTTCCCCCTACTTTGTGACTGATGACAAAATGAAACCATCAGACAGACAACGGAAAAAAAAAAGTCACATAAGACTATATCACAGTGATCCTGCAAACTTCCCACTTGCGACACCAGTCAAAACAACGAATTCATCCATTGTGTGTGTGTTCGCGATTTTATCTTCCTCTTTCTCGCCATACGTGAAATATATTGCTTTTAATGCCATATAGTAGTGCATGTACTATTTCCAAATTTTTTATAGCATAAATTATGTTGTTGACATAAGCAGAAGACACTTAAGTCAATTCCTAAAGCGAGCGAAGGCTTTCCTGGCGTAGGCGCATGGTGAGGAGTTCTCGGGTTATACCACTGTGATCAAAATGTAAGGTGAAATTGTCATTTAAAACTCCCGGGAATTAGGAAGGCAGGTAATTTTTTTTTCCTAGGTTGGTAGGACTGTCTATAATATTTGCCAAGCAACTGTTGTTAAAAGGTTTAATTATCTCCGAGTTACACGTGTTTTTGTAAATAACCAAAAGTGAATTTTTCGATTTTTGCAATGGGTGATTTTGTTAAGCAAAGAACTTGCATCAAATTTTGTTTGCGGAACGAATATTCTTGTGCGCGCACGTTGAAAATGTTGCGGAAGGCCTCTGGTGATCAAACTATGGCACAAAAAAACGTTTATATGAGTTCAACGAGTTCAAAGATGGCCGAGAACGCGTTGAAGACGAACCGCGCTCTGAACGACCATCAACGTCTACCGTCCAAAACATCAAAGATTTGGTGCTTGAAAATCGTCGATGGACAATTAGAGATCTCGCTGATAGTGTTGGAATATCATTTGGCTCAGCCCAAACCATTTTGAAGAATGTTTTGTGTCTGAAACGCGTCAAGTCACGATTGGTGCCAAAATCGCTAAATTTTTTGAAGAAAAAAAAAGCGTCGCGTTGATGTGTGTGAAACTTTGCTGTCTGACTATCAGGACCACTTGAAATGCATCATTACTGGAGACGAGACTTGGATTTAAATATACGAGCCTGAAACCACCGACCAATCCAGCGAATATCGTGCCAAAGGTGAAGCAAGACCGAAAATCAAGGTCATGTTGACAGTTTTCTTTGTTTTTCGTGGTGTGGTGCACTATGAATTCCTTCCGCAGGGCCAAACTGTCAACAAAGAATATTATTTGAGCGTTATGCGTCGTTTTCGTCTGAAACGGCCGGAATTATGGGCGAACAACTCTTGGTTCCTTCATCACGATAATGCACCATGTCATACTGCATTGGTTCTTCGCGACTTTTTTGCCAAAAACTCGACTCATATCGTTCCGCAACCACCGTATTCGCCTGATTTGGCTCCGTGCGACTTCTGGCTATTTAGCAAACTCAAAAGGCCAATGCGGGGACGCCGTTTTGACACGATTGAGGAGATAAAACCCGAATCGAAGAAGGTCTTGAAGGCTATACCGGAAAAAACTATTCCGACTGTTTCGAGGACTGGAAAAAGCGTATTTTATCGGACGGGGATGAAATTGATTTGTATTTTATAAATAAATTCACCTTACTTTTTGGTGGTATATACATAACCATTCAAATCTTAAAGCGTTCAGATTTGCTTCAAAATGACTACTCCATTGAGGTAATAGTTAAATAAATTTAAAAAAAATTGCGTCTGATTGAAAATAATGAATACGGACAAAAAAGGTAATATATTGTAATGCCAATTAAACAAGCCATTAATTGTTTTAATATAATTAAATTGTTAGCGTTACGAATTCGTAAAGGCGACAATGAAGGCGGGTTTGTTCGACAATGAAGACCGCGCGCGCCTGAACTCTGTATGCGCTGAGAGAGCCAGTCTGGAATCGGCGATGATATGAGAAGGAGGCTAAAATCTGAGTACGAGAGATATAATACAGTTCAGTTCTCTTAAAGCATCAAACAGTAAAGTCTGCTAATATAAATTGCAAATCGCGAGTTCCTGTATGGAAGGAAGCAAAGAGTTGTACGGAGAGATTTTCATAACAATTTGCAAACGGGGAAGCAAAAGGTTGCTTAACGGTGAGGGAACAATTTTCGCATTGAGGAATCCGGCATCCGCTAGCAGACCAGAAAGGGGAGGCTCATCCGAGGTTCCAGATAGCTGAGGACGAGAAATTCAAGCGTGTGTATTAAAATTGCAATGAAGTGGAGTCAGTGTAAAAAAATGGTCTTTTAGTGTGGTAGTGTTCAAGATCTGGTACCAGACAGACGATCCGTGAGAAACCAAAACTTTGATAAATTTGTAAACGATAATTAAAATGGTTGAGTCAGATTTCGTTCAGTTTTCTTTTCACTTCTTTTCATTTTGTTTTAGGTTAACTTTTATATTTGTATTGTTAATTGTCACAAACCCAGTAGTGACCCTGAGATATAGAGATCCGACGTATTTGATTGTAATGATATAAGAACTGTATGTTCATAGATGCCACGAGTTAATAAATGAAAATTAAAGAATTTGTTTAAATGGATGAAATTCGGCATGAAAATAGGTTTTGTAAATTGTAAAATATATCAACAATAATAAATTCCTTTTAAGCTTAATCACTATTATTAATTATTCCTATAATTTAATTAAGTCTTCTTGATCATTACAATATATATCTCATAACGTTTCTGGGATCCTTGTTCCTTTCGTCAGGTGCTAAGAAGAGCCTAGAGAAACACAACTGCACTGGTCAGTTGAGAAAACTCAAAAGCGAAGTGTCAATAAGGGAGCCAACGACAATGGGAAAACAGAAGGTTTACCGTAATAATAAGGGATCATAGCAATTATTGAGTTTCATAGTGTCTGTTTGAACATTAATAGCTGTGATGTTGGATTTAATGTGAAGCATCTCTGAAATGAGTCTGGAATTGTGCCTGATGTCAATGTCTAAATGTATGTTTAGAATTGATAATATGTTTGGATACTACAGATTGTTTATCAATAGGAAGTTTGATATTAGTTTTTTGTTCTTTGATATGTGTATTAAGGGATTACAATCAAAGCTTCAAGGATGTGGAACGAGTTTTCGACCCATATAAATAATTAATTAATATTAGAATATAACATAAAATCCTACTTTTTTCCGTATCAAATGATAAAAATTAAATTACATAATCAATATAATTATTATTTTAACCCTATTACACCAAGTTTATTAATGAATATAATTATTCTCGAAGAACGAGGACGTATAATTCTTCAAAGCGCTAATTACCCAGAATAATACCTGAAGATCGTGTACGATCTTCACCCTGCTGAAGCATCTCTGAAATGAGTCGGGAATTTAACCTGGTGTCAATGTCTAAAATCTTAGAATTTTGCAATCAAATGTACGTTTAGAATTAATATGTTTGGATACTACAGATCGTTAATTAATAGGAAGTTTGATTAAACATATGTTCTTAGATGTTTCTCTAGGCTCTTCTAAGCACCTGACGAAAGGCACAAGGATCCCGGAAAGGTTGTGTGGTATTTATTTGACCTTTTTTTGTCTGTGTTGGCTATCTTTCTTATTCATTAATAGTTAAATACTTGGATAATAAAATGTATCAATAAGTATTTACACAATTATATAATTTAAAAAATAAAATACGAAAATATAGAAGACTGTTGAAAGTCTGTTATGCAGAACTACTTCCCAACTGTTACCAATAATAACTATAATACTGAAAGATCAAGTGATTGGCAATAAAGATAGCATTGCTGTAAATTTCTGTAGGTGAGAATTCAGTTAAGCAAAACAAGTGAAGAGTAGAAGCAACTTCGAGGAACACTTTTCCTTCCGATATTCTTTCAAGGCCCAATTTTCTTCACTGATTTAATAAGTTGGACTGTAGAAAAGTATATCCATAATTAAATTGCGCGTAGTTTTTCTGAAATTAGTCCATATTAATCAGGACAGAGGCTTCCTTATACTCACAACTCGGTTTGATATTTTCACGAATCAACATTGTTATATATGAATAAAAATATCAGTTCCAAATTAGTGAATCCCATTCCTAAGGCAATTTCCGTCCCTTGAACGATGGCAGGTAACGGCAATGCTGTTTCCGAAAGTGATAAAGGGCTGATTTACACGCAGCCAGTTGGGGGTTAACAATGAACTACCAACGCCAGCAAACAAAAATGTTTTTTTCCCCGACTCGCTGTAGTTCTCCTCCACTATCTTTTTTGGACCGTGGTAAAAGATCAGAGTATACCAGTCCACGTGTTGTTTGTTACACAAGTGAACAAACGTGAGTTAGAATGGAACACAAGTATACCGATATTTGAATGTATTGCTTGTTCATATGCAGGCACCATTTTTAAAAAAATAAAACGGTCAGCTAAATGAATACTGATAGTACATTTCCAGCAGCAAACCTTAGCCACGAAATGACCTTAATTTGCACAGCGTCAACAGCTATGGCCCGACGTTCCCTGCGCCACGTTGCGAAATGTCAGTTTATGCACATTGAAACTGTTCAAAACCATTACAAATGTTTTCGGATTTAATTTTGCAAAAATCTAAACGACCAGGAAAAGGTTCATAAAAATGCACAAAAAAATCTAGTCTTAACGGGTTCTGCAATGGACATTCAAATTTCCATTTGTGACCCGAATATCGAGTGTATCTTTACAGTAAAATGCGCAGTTGATCCGCCATTGTCGGTCAAACCTGTTGCACCGCATTTACACATCTGGAAGAGCGACGAGTTGCTCGGCTCCTCGCAAGTCAATAAAATTACTTCAGTTCACAGCTCGCTGGAACATGGAGTGGATTTGCATTGTGTCGCTTCAAAACTGTTTTAATGGCTTGACATAATTCGCTGACAATTTTAAAATATAATCAAGCTCTAAATATTAAACAAAAATGAAGATTTCTCTAGCTATAACTAAACGCACTTTGGCCGGTACAGATATTTCCCATTAGTTTCTTTTATTGGTTTCATTTTTTCAACAGTTAATTAAAATCAGCTAGTGACAGTCTACAAAAAATTATAAAATTCTCCTGATTCTTCACACAGCAATTCTAGAAACATTTCCATACTTTGTCTGTAACAAAATAACACTCATTAATTTTGCGATTTGAAATTGGCAAATTTTTCAGTTCAACAGAAAAGTCTCGCAACAGTGAAAATATCGGAAACTTGGGGAAATTATAATTTCTCAATTACAATTTTGGCAGGCATGTACTTACATGGTTCCGTTGCGATGACACGATATCATCAACCACCGCCTGCGGCATGGCTCTTTTTCTTTTTTTCGCGAATAATTGAAGATGGATATTTAGATTTTGTGAATCGTAATTGGCAGCAATACTTGCACGTCTTCCATTATTTTCAGCTGACGTAGAACTACTCAACGGTGTGAGAACGGTCATTCGCGTACAAACGCGGAAGCTTCGTCAACGGCTGGGCAAGGCGAATGTTACTATCTATAACCTAATTATTGGACGAACTTTAGTGATTAAAGAAAAACAATTTTCCTGTCATGTCTACGGTGGCGAACACAGGTAAAATTGTTCTTAGAATTTGAAAAATTAAAACCGTATCATAAAAGAGTGGTCTCATGCGTGATTGAAAAATGTGCATCATCTTCCGCCACCCGACTGTGAAAATGACGAACGTTAACAATGACGAATTACGATTTAACATCCAAAAATTATTAATTATATCGATTCCAAGATTTTCAGGTTATACTCAACAGTACAGGAACCTCTTAAAAAATCGTCATATAATATTCAATTACGTTTTATTTCAATATATTATCGTTGAAAAAGAAAAACGAACACATAAGCAAATGTATCTCTATTGGAAATCTTGAAGTCAGGATGAGCGCCGCTTAAAACTTGAGCCTTCCGCTAAAACTGAAACAAAAAAAAACACAGTGTACAAAATACCTCGTAAAACCAAAAGACGACAGCTGAACGATTATAATTTTTTTTGTTATGAACGCTATTTACGATATCGAAGTTGTTTTACACATTAAATCAAAAAAATAACGGCGTGTTAAATTGCCGTGTCTTTATGAAACTTGAAACATTAACAACAGAAATGGCGGTATTTATTTCGATTTCCTTCTGTCAAGAAAACTAATGTCCTCAATAAATTAATATCGACACTCGCACAGACGCCACATCGTGACATCGAATTGCATACACGAATTAGATTAACCATTAAATATAGACATACAATCGAAAGCGAGATATTTATGCAATCAACGTTAAAATTTGCATCATAAATATATTTGGACTTCAGTTTGTACTGACCCTCTCACGGGACGTGGTTCGACGAAAATAATTCATTATTTTAAATTTTAAGGTTTGATGACTTGTGCGTTTCCTACAAACAAAATTATTTCTACGATATATTGTATTAGATGTACACTGTTTAGTAGCGGTATATACAACATTAAATAGCTCACCAATTTACGAGGAATCACAAATTATTATTTTTTGTTCTTTCCTAAGTTTAGTTAGTCACATTGCGCCAAAGCGAACAAATATTTGAGCAGCCAATATTTGCGCTTTCTAGAGATACAAACTGCCGTGGTACAAGAAATAATATGAAAGAGATCGACTATAGTAAATGCTACTTAAATATTTAAAACATGCAGAAACTGATATTTGGTACAAAACACTTACCCGTTTTAAAAACTCCTCAGCACAAATTCTTGCACGGGCGTTTACGGCTAGTTTCATTTCACTAATTTCCTTATCTATTTCTTCCATAAAATGTATAACGAAGTCGACCAGTTTATGTTTGTACATTTGTTCTGTATGAAAATTTGTTATCAGGAAACTGATATCGTATCCCTGGGAAAGACAAAATAAAAGGTAAAAACTAATTCAATGATTCAAACGTATGGCATCAAAAAGAGATGAATGATCAAGTGTTGCAGATTAATATTGAGTCCTTTCAGATGTGATTTCTTATAGTTTGCTAGGATTTCGTTGTCATACGGCAACCAAAATGGTATGCTTTCCGAAATTTATCTCTGTAAGGGTTTTGTATCAAATAATGTAGTTATCATAATATAGTTAAAATGATGTGTAGGATGTTACATTGTCTGATTTTGAGAAGTAGATACGAGACGATGGTGACGTGAAGAATAGGGCTTAAAATACCATAATGATATAAATGCAAAGATAGAATGACAGACGGAAAAAAACCTGTTCTCTTTGGCTCACAGTCAAGGGGTAAGGGACCAAACTTTTCTCTTCATTCAAATTCCCATTATCTACAACACTCATTACCTACTTTCTTCCAAATCAGATAGTGGAAAATCGCTTAGTAAAATTTTAATGCCAAATGTTCAAATTGTTCTATAACAAATTATTACTATTCTTAGAAGATAACAATTGAAACCTGTCAATGAAAAATTGCTTAGTTTTGGTTGCTTACATTATTTGTTGAAGATTATTTCTCATTCAAAATACAAAGGAATAACCGGAAAAAGGTAACTGGTGGATTCTTACCAGCAAATATCAAACTAGAGCTCTGATTCAGTACTTGATCAAATTGGTCAAACAGTGGTAAAAAGTTATTCCAACTAGGTCTATTAAAATAATTAAAAATATTGAAACATATCAAGTAGGTACTTTGGTTTTGAATATTGCAATTGTTGCCTTATAATAAATACCATCGAAAATATGTACCTCTACAGGTTTACGCCGTAACACAATGAAATTTTCAGCCCGCATCATCATGAAACGCATAAACTTATGGCACAAAATCCGTTCAATTTCATCAGCTTGTTTAACGGCTATGCTAATTCTAACTGAATTTATTGATGTCTCGATGAGAACTTTTTCTTTCTCGTTACGGCTGATTATTACGGGAGTCAAAAGCAGTTCTTTACTTGTCCTGAAACAAACAATGCAGTTTCTATGTAATATACTGGCATTACTTATAAAACAAGTCATTTATTAAACCCACTCAACATCGATAACTTAATCAAAAAGTGTTGGGTCAAAATTACACAAAGATCAAGGTAAATATTTAATCAAATTATCCTGGGTTTCCATCTATAGACAAATTACATTCTCTGTTTTTGATACAAGTTGCCATTGACTTCTGAACAACAGCAACAAAATACAGTAAAAGTAACTGAAACAATGTGGCATAGTGATCCACCTAAGTACTCAATCAAAGTAGATACATGATAATACAATCTGCTTAGGAACTCAGAATGTTGTTTACAGTAGCATACATTTACAACTTCATTTAAAACATGATAAATGTTGTGTGCCACAAAGGGTCAAAATGCTTGTAAAAGAAAAATTTGCAGAATTGAGTTTCTGAAAGTATATAAGTAACTAATAATGATAGTGTCATGTAATTCTTTAGTTAAAAATAGAATTTGTATTCTCCATTCAAAACATCTTACAGAAGAAGGCTTTACAAAATAAATTAATTCAGAGTGATAATATCCTATCAGATAAATTGATTGTGATTAACAGTCATACACAATTACTGCAAAGATATAATGAATAATAGAATTGAATTGAAACAAGAACTGAATTTTTACTTAGTCCCTTCTATTAGATTTATGAATTAGTGGAAATAAAGAAATTTCAGTCAAAGAAACCTTCCTCAAGTAATAATATGACATTTGACCATATACTCATATTTTAAAAATACTTCTTTATAGATTTATATTTAGATTCAATTTTCACATTAAATCCATACTAGTTTGTGATTATTTTTATTGTGATTGCTACTGAAATAGACAGTTTTAAGCTAGGTTCTGACTTAATGAAACTGGATTACAAAATTAAGTAACTACACACACACAAAAAGGATGTGATGAAATATATAGCAGAAAATGAGATTGAGAGAGAAAGATTTGTGAAAGTTGTATGTCATAAAAATGACACAAAACATTAGGCACACTAATGATGAGGCATTTAAGGTTGTAACAATTGTGTTGTGAAAGTGACACCATATTATTATGCAAAGCTCTGAGATAGACCGGGGGGGAATCTTAACCTGCTCAATTATATCAGATAAACTGAATTTTCCTTAACTAACCTTCAATGAATTTGAGTTTTATCAACTCAGGTTATTCAGAAAAAATCATTTATAAATATAAGTTGCAAGTCAGGGTAATTGAAAACAAGTATTCCATAAGTGGGTTACTAAAATTCTCTCTATTAGGATTATGTAACAAGAGATAGAAATCAAACTAATGATCATATAAAGACAAAAGTTCAAAGAAATTGTGACAACCTATAGAACAAATGTTAGTGATCCAATTATAAACTAGGTGGTGAGATGAAACTGTTAAGAGTTGTTAAAAGTACATAACTCTACAAGTCAACAAAATTTATAACAGGGCAACAATGCAATTCAAATTTACAAGCAAGTAATTACTTAAAAATTGAATACAATGTGAAAAGACTGGACAATCACAACATAAGTAAAAAATATTGTCTCAATAGCAGAATGATATAAATTCTTACCTTACTTCTACTTCAGGTTTGTTGTGTCTTTCCACAACTTGAGATGAAAAATTGTCCAAACACATGGCTGCAGTTAAAGTGTGCCTCACAGCAGTGAGGTAGGGCCTCAATGTAGCAGACTAAATTAGTAAAGATTCAAAATATAAATAAACAAATAGCAACAGCAGAGGAACCCCCCACAGATGGGTTACAATTAATTGTATTTCACAAGCACTCGAGATTAAATAAGCAGAGAATAAAACCAGTTTCCTTAAAATATTTACTCTTGTTTGAGGATGCGAAAGTATCAAAGATTAGTATGCATGTAATAACTCAGTATGATACATTCATACATTCCTCATATAACTTCCTAACAAGCCAATTTGTTAGTAAAACTGGCAATAAGTTTTTATCAGTTTTACTTTATATGAAAATTTAGAGTAAAAGTGACAACCGCTATTAATGTATTATGTTTGTAGCTGCTAAAATAAAGTTACATACAGGATAATTATGAGAAAACAAGACAAAAATAGATTGTTATAAAAGTATTTGAATAAAGTATATATTTCCACGCGACGTAGTTTTCCAACTGAGAATGATTCCTGGTTTTCGTATTTTAAGTATGCATGTTTTAAAATGGCATAATTACTTTGTAGTTATTTAACATTTCCTCGTTTTATTCTGTTAAAAAACTGGCTTAATAGAATAACTGCCAGGTACTAAATAACCGATTTTACTTACTTTTATGTTACTATATATGTAAATAGACGGCTCTGAGTGTAATCAAAACATTTCGAAATAAAAGGCGTGTCTCACCCAATAGTTTCATGTACGAAAACCATACACTACAGTGCTATATTATGATATAATTCATATTACCACGTACCATTATTCGTCCGTTTCACTAGAACTAGTAATTGTATACACTTCAAAATCAATCCGAATTCGAAACTTATTTAGAGTTGTCAACTTGCAACCACAGTAATTCCTCCAACTTGAAAACAATCAGAAGCTTAATAACAAATGAAAGTAAACGACCGATCGAAACAAAGGTGCCGATTTCCAGAAAACGATATTTGTTTTAAGTTGCACTGATAATGAAATACCAAAAATAAATGTCTGCTATTTAAATAGAACTTATGAAATAATTTATACAATAAAATTTTTGTTTTACCTCAACGAAAGACAGAACGTGCAAAGCGTGAAAAAAAATTATCTCTGTACCGAACAATCTGAAGAAGATTATACGAAACATTGGACGAACTTCAAGTTCAATGTTAATATATTTCCTCATTTTGTAATATTTTTCGTACAGCTATAATTAATTCAGCCACGCGTTTAACTAATACGAGAGACATCTAAATATAATACAAAAGTTAAGTTTTACGTAGAACGGGGCATTTCGAATTTGATTTAGGTCGGTACTGGTCAGTGACCAATGGTCATAAATTTTTGATATAATGTTGACAGATTTTTTTAAAAAAAGACTAATACAGTAAAACTTCGATAATTTCATTTCCGACATTAACTAATCATTGGATTACCTCGGTCGACTGATGTCATTCAGACGAAATCTTAGTGAAGTCCTTTGGCATATACCCAAATATTGTCTATAAAAATTATGAAATAGTTCGCCTTTAACGTCAAAAAATAAGTGTGTATTAGCAGTTTGTATCGCCGTTGGCTGTGGAAACTACGTACTGAATCTACGTCGCGTTGTTTTTAACGATACAATGTTTACGAGGGATATTCAAATAGCCCACATTTATTGGCGTTTTTGAATGTCACCGTAGTTTGTTATGACATTTGGAGAAAACATACATTTTACGTATATTTCTGTTACAAATATGATTGTGAATAGAATCCGCGTGTTTAGTGAAAATTTCACATTGATACGATATAAATTTTCACAGTACGTTTCAATTTTTAATGTTTTATCATTGCATGATGTAGTATAATCCAATAAGTCATTGTAGTGATGACATATTATGCGGATGTGTGTTCCTATTTACGGAAGTCAAAAATATTAAAGCAGGAAGGGTGACATTACTGTATGGTTTTTAAATGGTTCTGAGAACAAGGCAAGGTCTGTTTTGTTGAAAATGAACATCATTGACATCCCTGTGGATGTCATACTGGAAATATTTAAATTCCTGACCCCGGAAGAACTTTGTACATGTGCTCAAGTTTGTAACAGCTGGCATGCTGCAGCTTACCATCCCTCTTTGTGGAAGAAACTCTATGTCCCTCAATGGCTAAAAGGTGAAAATTCATATTAATGACTATATTTATACTGACCTTTCGATATAAATTTAATAAAAGACTGACACCCTGTCATATGAATATTATGATGTGTAATGTGCTCACAAAGAAGGTATACTATAATTCACAGAACTTGCTATTCCGTTCAACGTAAATGATTGATAGCATTTTTCAAAGACTGTGAGGCTTGAATTAGGATATAAAGTTTCACATACTTAATTTGTCTGGACACTGTCTCGAGAAAAAAATATTTTCTTAATTCTAATTTCCATTTTTATATAGAACTGTTTCATCAGACCAGTTAGTGAATTCTTTAGAACAGTTCATCTTTGGCCAACCAGACTATTTGTCAAATCTAAAGACAAACCTGAAGTGTTGACCAGGTCCCTAAATATTTTACATACACTTGTGAGTGTGAAGTTTAAACAGTCAAAACACATTCATAATTTGAGTGATCAAGTTATAAATTACAGAAGAATTGGCCCACAGCATATACAAGAACACGAGTCAATGTTCTAATATAGTAATAAAATTCATAATCTGTTCTTAAAAATGTTGTGTTTGTCTAGTGTAACTGGGTTGGAAACCCAAGAGTTACACAACAAATCCACCAGAAAAATCTTGGATATGTTTCTGGTGTAATGCTTTAGAGACAAAAATTGTGGCATTGCCTATAACTCGAGTAAGGAATTTTTACCAACTACTCATGACAATGTTTTCCAATATTTACAAACATACTTATTGATTTAAATGTTGATCTATCACACCTTCATCTGTCAGCAGGGACGAAATAAATTTTCAAATTTTTGAGGGCCTGAACTCATATATATTATAAAAATGGAATGAAAAAAGAGAAAGGTGGTGGCTTAATGTTATCGGTGTTTACCTCCTTCAGGACAGTCATACCCTGTGCCGGCCTCCTGTTGTTCCTCGAATAATTAGTAGGTCATCTCTGTTGTGTCTATAACTTGGCAAGGGAGATAAAAACCTGAAAATTGTACTAGTAAACTTAGCTTGTGGAAGTCAAACCCCATTTCTCTTCCCTATTCCAACCAATTATTTGAGTATGTAGTTTCACTCATACAAACACACACACATTGTGGTATACTCTTCAGCATGCTTAGTATCTTCTAGAGAACCATGTATATAGGGTATTCACCAGAAAAGCTATTGTTCTGAATAAATGCATGTTTTTAAAAGTATTGTATGTTTTTGACCCAATATGAATTTTATTCCAGGATCTTTCAGACTAGAACATGGAGAATCTTGCAAAGACGAAGTATTGGGTATGTTACCATGTTATGATTTCCATCCTTCGATTCAGAAGTCTGAAGATACAACACACGAATACCAAATAATACAAAGGTGAAGTGAGATTTCTAAGTAATTAATTGTTATTTTGTAATGTCTTAAAGTAAATTATGACAACTAATGTTTGTTAATTAAAATAAAATAATTCATTCCTCACCTAGAATTCAGCAATGTTACGGAAATGGTCTATAAAAAGAACTTAATCTGACCATAGTTTGTCTCAAAGTATATAAAGTGAATTTACATATTTAATTGAAGTCATTGTTATTTCATAATAGTGAAGTGACCTTTGCAACAATTAATTACAATAATAATAGGATTTGTTGTCTCATAATTATGTGGTTCCATTTAAAACTCCAAAGATAGGTGCACGTCACATTGCTGACTGCACTGATATACTATTTCTTTGATACACTTACAAAATATGTTCAAATAACTCAGTTTGAGAATTATACTTGAAGCTTTCCATAATTTTTTTTTCAAATTTGATTGAATAATAAGTTCACAATGTAACTTAAAACAATTTTGTTTTCATCAAATTTTCAGTGTAATTCAAATATTACCACTGATAGGAAATGGAATTCAGCAATTGTGCCTCTCCAACTTCTCTTCGCTGACTGATGACACATTAAGAGCTCTTCTCATAAATTGTCCTCATTTGAAACTGCTTGACCTAAGTTACACAAAAATTACAGGATATGCTTTTAAAGGGTAAGTAACCATTGCCTCACAACTTTTCAACAATTAAAAAATTATCTTTCTTGATTTGAATTGGGCTGAGTGAATATATTTCAAATTTTCTCTTCTCAGCATGACTACACCAACTATTGATTTAAGGGAAAGTCGACTTCACTGTCTGTTTCTTACTATCTAAATGTGTTATATTATATATTTGTGATATTGGTATGGACAGGAAAGAGAGATAGCTTGTGGCTTACCTGAAAATGAAATACGGTGTAGGCATAAGGAACCAAAGGAAGTTCTTCAAATTATATATATTAGTAAGGATGTGACATTGTCAAAAATAATTGCAATATTGGTATGGAGAGGACAGAGAGATAGGTTGTGGCTTACCTGAAAGTGAAGTGTGGTGTCGCCATAAGGAACTGAAGGTTGTTCTTCAAATTTTCGGAGGCTCTCAGCCTCCTTCTTCAGGAAGGAGTGTTGCTCCATTCCGTGCACGAAGTAACACTCCTTCCTGAAAAAGGAGGCTGAGAGCCTCCGAAAATTTGAAGAACAACCTTCAGTTCCTTATGGCGACACCACACTTCACTTTCAGGTAAGCCACAACCTATCTCTCTGTCCTCTCCATACCAATATTGCAATTATATATATATACACACACACACACACTTTAAATATCATTGTACTATCCTTACAAAGGAGTTTTAGTAATATAAACATAGCAAATACTGAGACAGTTACAAATATATTTATTTTGTGTGTTCATTTTCAGACTGAATGAGCAGAAAGTTTGCCAACACTTTCTCTGGCTAAGTTTTACAGGTTGTGGACATTTGGTTGATGAAGGTATAAGCAGCTTGGTAGAATGTTGGAAGAATTGTGATGTAAAAAGAAAAGATTCATTTAAAGACAACTTTGGACTAAAAACTTTAAGTTTATCAGGTTGTGAAAAATTGACTTCAAAGACTATTTTAGAATTGGCAAGTGTTCCTGAATTCTTCCAGAACATCACATATTTAGATTTTAGTGGGTGTTATAACTTTACATCTTATAGCTTACACAAGTTCATAAAGCTATGCCTTAAATTACAGCCAGAGTGCTTATTTTACTGTCACAACATAAATGGCCCATATCCTTTGGAAGCAAATGGGTGTAATAATTTGCAGAGTGCAGACAGGCGATGCTGTACATATGCAGAATTTTAAGTATTCTTGTTTGACATACTTTTAAAAAAATGTTCAATTCAAAGCTTGTTAGTAAAATAGTTGACATCGCCATCATGATCATAGAATAAACAGTATGATTAACTTTGAGGGGTGGTACAGCTTACTAAAACATTTTTTTTGTATAGGAATGCATTGGAGTGATTGGTCAACAGTTCCAAAGATTTCAGGCAAATCATGCATTCTCGCAGTTGAGCAACAAGGTTACAGCTGCCTAGTTTATATTAGTTGGTGGTCACAATTTTTAACATTAATTGTAAATATTAGTGGAAAGAAGCATTTGGCAATGTGTCAATAAACAATGTTTTTCTTTTCACGTCTCATTTTTTTGTTACTTCCGAATGTACATTCCCATGTATTTTTTATAAGCTGTACCATCCCTCAAATTTTGTCCAATGACAGTTGAATTACTCTGTTTTTGTACATATATATGGTTTTATACACATACACTAGAATATTTTAAATGTAATGCATACTGAAAGTTGGGGTCAATGTACATATTTATCATTTACCTTCAATGTACAGCAATATATAAAATAAAGAACTTCAACAAGACTGTGAGTGCTTCTTTAATAACATAATAAATCTTAGGTACAAACTTTCCTGCAAAGACTATGAATCAAAACTATAAACTAAATTCTGATTATGACAGTAGTCTCCCATTTTAATTTTGCAATAGTGACATTACTTTCAGGAATAAAATTGGAAGTCCAAAAAATGTATAACTCAAATTCATTTAGTTTCTTGTTGGTATTGAATTTCTTGAGACACTTGAGATAATGACGTGAATAGTTGTCAAAATGTTTTGTTTTCAATGAATTTCCCAGCTGGAATTCCAAGAAAAATTTGTCTACTAATGGGAAACGTCGTGCAAGGTACTGGCTACATTATCAAGATTGATGGTGAAATTGTAGATTGTAAAGTGTGTCCTGGTAACATTGTGGTAATTTCATGGTTTAGGTTAAACATCTGTGAATGAGATTGAGAGGTGCAAACTTGAATCATACATTATACCATATTTATTAGTGTATGCTGGTACTTTTTTTGAAAACCATGTGTGTGTGAATTTCTCCTGCGTAAGTTCGTTGAAAAAAGCTATGTTTTGATGATATTCAAGTGTTTTTTGACTAATTTATCCACCTATAACCCTGAGAAAATTTAATCTACTATCTATGTCAGGAAAAAGTTTGGTTTGCAATCTGAAAACATGTTTCCTGTATGTTTCGAAAATGATTCTATTAAGAACAGCCACAATGGCGTGCCTATCTTGGTTGTGGCTGCTAGGGTGGATTTAATCCCAGTCAGGCGTCATAGTACCTAGCTCATTATTATACCCATATGATTGATACTTTGTTAGTCATGTAAATTAATTGTATTATGAACATCATCAAAAAGGAAAAAATATTTTTATTTGTAAACACGATGAGAAAGTTTTACACAATGCCATGGCATACAAGACTAAATACAGTATATACTGTAGTGAGAAAGGCTTTTGTGTATGTCACCTGGGTGCTGTGTGTAGTTCAGTTAGCAGCTCTTACTGTTTTCAACACCTGAAGAAAGTCACAATGTTTGCAGAAACATTGTGTTATTTAATCACCTAATTTTGTCTTTATTTATGTATAGTGCAGTCCATTTGACATTTTTTCCTTTTAGTTTCTAAGTGCCTTTAGTATTACCTAACAAGGCTATGATAAAGTGACCGAGGGTTAAGTGAGTTACAATACTTGTACAAAATCATTCAGTTGCACAGTAATCAGTTGTACTGTGCAAGTTTTCATGTTAATCAGTTATTCTTTAAACAAATTGAGAAATGATAAATAACTTGATCATATACTTTTTTGAATTACTCAGTTTTGCATTTATTTTATTGTTTGAAATCAATGGTTTTATAGTTGTGTCCCGTGCACACAAGAAAAATTAAAGTAAAAGTATTACAACATAATAAAAATATTGTAAACTAATTTCTAAATATAAATTCTCTACACCAAAAAATATAAACCAGATACTAAACACTAATTCATGAAAAACACTTTAATATTATGTTGTAAACCAAGAAAACATTAATTTGGAATATATCAATACATATAAGATGGTGAAGGAGATGGAACGTATGTGTATGTCGGATAGTAATGATTTTCTGCCGATGGTTGAACCATACTATTTGGAACTGAAGCTTCAACATCTTGCTGCTGTGGCGTGGCAGGCACATTTGTATGAGGGAAACATGGCAAGGGAATAGGCAAAAGGGAAGTATCACCATCTAGAATATAGTAAGGCAGAACTGCAGGACTGTATACGGGCCAGTATGGTTGTACAAAAGTATGACTGCCAGGAATACTAGCAGTGTACACATTTGATGGTTGAAGAGGGGAAGTAACATCTGAGCTGCTACAGTCATCTGATATGGAGGTGGCTTCTGATTGAACATATTGTGAAGATTCCACAGTTTGTTGTGGAGTTCGAGAATGGAGCTGAGAAGTTAATCCTGAAAGATAAAATTATACATTATTAAATTCAGCAGACTGTTAATGTTAAACACTAAAATTATTGTTAAATTGCACTTCTGTAAGAATTTTATCATATGGCCAATGATAAAAATTCAACTTTACATCTGACTTGCTACCCTCTATAAAGATCCCTATATTACTTACAATTAACCAGATTATGTCCCAAAATACACCATAGACGAGAAAAAAGGCAATACACAACACAAATTCCTAGTAAAATAATAAATTTGCTAAGAATTCTGTATTCATGAAATACATACTGTAGTACCAATTAAACAGGCTATTAATTGTTTTTAATATCATTTAATTGTTGGCGGTACGGGTGCTTAAAGACGACAATCGCAGCGGGTCTTTGTTAACAATGGAGAGTGGAGACAGCGTGCTTAGAGAACTCAGTATGCGTTGCTAGGAAGTCCAACGGCGAGATATAATAGTTTACATAAAATGCAAGTAAACAGTTTGAAGGAGAGACTCATAAAATCACAGTTTGAAAGCAGAAGTTTTGCTTCACAAACTGAACTAATTTTCGCATAGAGAGACTTTGAGGAAACCTACATCCGGCAACTGGCTGAGGGTGGGCTAATCCAGGTTCCAGGATAGCAGAGATCCAGAGCAACTACGGTGTGTTCAAAATCTAATGAGTAGAATCATTGTATAATGGCCTGTTTAGTGGGTGTT
The DNA here is from genome assembly GCA_037074705.1 of Zhengitettix transpicula. Taxonomy (NCBI): domain Eukaryota; kingdom Metazoa; phylum Arthropoda; class Insecta; order Orthoptera; family Tetrigidae; genus Zhengitettix; species Zhengitettix transpicula. The sequence continues at coordinate 8,979,594 of CM073595.1, forward strand.
GACTTCAAGATACAAGAGTCTGAACTGGTACCAGTAGCACTGTCGTGAGTACAAAACAATTATTAATTACTGTAAACGATAATTAAAGGGTATAGCCAGATTTTGTTCGCATTTTTCTTTTCATTTGTTTTCTTTTACTTATTGTATTTAATATTGTATTCTGTTAACTTCAATGCCTTCGGATTGTTAATATTTAGTTCATTGTATTTGTTCTTCCTATCAAACCCAGTGGTGACCCTGAGATAATGAGAAATTCAACGTAATTGATTGTAAAATTATAAAGCTATATTTTCATAGAACGCCAAAAATTAATCAAATAAAAATTGAAATATTTGTTTGTTAAATTGATGGGATTTGGCATGCAAAGCAGGGCTTATAATGTGTAATTATCAACAATAAATTTTGAAATACATAATAATTTTGTTAATTATTCTTATTAATTAAGACCACCTTTTTATTCATTACAATACCAAAATATTCAGAAAAAATTCACAGAATTTCTAACCAGTATGATGTTAAGACAATCGTCACCAGAAACAATTCCCTTTGCATTAAAATACAAAAATTCCGTCCCAGAGAACCAGTAGGACCTCTTTAGTTCATTCAGTCCCACGTGAGTGCAGACGTTCTAAATGAGCACCATAAAAACATACTTCAGGATGAGATCATGAAGTCAAAATTTGTTGAACACTCAAAGAACAAGCATAAATTTAAATCTGATGAATTTTCCTTGATGTGTGTTGAACCCTATAGCTTCAAATTAAAATTCAAAGAATCAATCTATATTAAGTTCAACAACACAGTTTCTCAGTCCAGAGTAAATGTACTGGATGTTTGCCTTTCCTTTATTAACCAATGTCCTGGACTGTCAAATTTCTTGTTAGTTGAAATAATCCACCATATTTCCTCTTAATCAGGACAAATATCAGTTCCATTGTAATCCTCCATATGGGTAAAAATATTGTCACTAAGGTCAAATTGTGCTCTCATACACCAGTTAGAGAGGACAACTCTTCCCTTCCTGTAATCCCTTGCTTGAAAAACAGTCGTAATCCAAAAATTGTGATGATAAAATAGTAATGATAATATTAAAGTGGAATGCAATAATATAAAATTCAGTACTTTCATAGTATAATTATTACAAGTATTACAATATTCTTAATATCTTATTTATTTCACCTATTAGATAAAAGTTAGTCTTTCAAGAATGTATACCGTACTCACATGATCAAACATCAAATAATTTTTGTAATTCACATACCAAGTTCATTGGGATAGCAGTGTGGTTCAAGACTAGCAAAAAGGAATGAGAGGATTGGTGGTTCACTCTACCTGGTCACCGTGAGCGTGATTAGGTAGATGTTTGTCACTCATTGTACAAAATACTCTGAGCTAGACACCCAAATATCTGCAGTCTCTCTCCTGTTTCATTTGGATAGTCTCTCTATGGTCCTGGTGAAAGTTTAGTTTCTTCTATCCTGGTTCTTAATGTTCTTTTTCTGAAGATGAACAGATTTTCTTTGCTGTTTGAAATGTTGTAGTAATCTCTACTTTCACTTTATACTACCCTTTTTATTTGATTTCTTGTAGACAATTTATTACTTTGTCTGTCATTTTTATGGAAAAAAACAATCTGTCTGCTTTATTCTTTTTGATTTTTTTTTGTATATTTCTGTGTTTTGCTTGTCACTCTTGATTTTCTGCCTGCTGTGTCACAATCATTTATATTGTTAATATTTTATCTTTCTTTCATTTCTTGGATTTTCTTATTTTTTTTACTAGGGCAATTGAATACCCATTACTACCCATACTACATTACTACACCTTAACAACACACTTAAAAATCTAGACTAATATCACAGTACTTAATTTTTTTTTGTTCACCTATAATTTTCAGTATCTCAGTTCTTTTTTTAAAAAAAACATTTATTCTACTCATTACCTTACAGGCACACACACACACACAAATAAAACTGATAAAAAATCTGTTAAACAACTGAAGTGTAAATGCAAGGATTGGCAGACCTGTGAAAGTTGATGCAGAGCTGCTTACTTCATTTTGCTGAGTTGCAGGTTGTTGCGAAGTCGGTCCTTTGCTTGAATGGTGTGAGACGATTGGAATGGACATAAATTGGTTTAGAAACTAAAGCACAAAAAATAATGATAATTATTAAACTTGTCACAATGACTCCTAAAACTGTTTGAAGAAAGATATAATATTCTCACATCAATTTTGTGTAATCATCAAAATGTGTTCCCTTCCAAATATTGACACCAAATTTAACAATGCCGTGTTATGAATTACGGAATTATACATCTGTATTACAATGTGTGCGGTCGTATGCTTATATATATAAGCATAAATAGTGAGATAATTAGATACTGAATACATGCCTTTGACAGATTATTTTATGATAAATAAACAAATATTTGAGTTGCGTAACATTTTACGTTAGAGGTGAATGTTCAAGGATCTACTTTGTTCAATTGGAAAGAACATGTCCATATATTATTTACCAAAGTCAGCTCAGCAAGTTAGAGTTATGTCAAATTACAGTGATAAGAAAACTGCAAAACTAGTACAGGCATGTTTGCATTCCTTACAGTCACATGGAATTTTATTTTGGGGGTACCTCCCCAGGTAAAGATAAAGTCATTATATCCTCAAAGTGTGTAATTATAATGTGTCAGGTCAATTCATTTACTCATAAATGGTATTTGTAATCAGTAAAATTTAGTACCAAGAAATAAAAATAATTCATGTAAGAGTTACATAAGTTGTCAGGTCACAAAAAGGGTAAGCCAAACAATTGTGAGCCACTGGGGCATAAACATAAACTTGGTTATTGCTTATATTTGAATCGTAAAGTACCATAAAGGCAACTTTAAAATTCATAGTCATATAAAACATAAATCCATTCATATATTTTTGTGAAATAAAGGTTCAATACTTACATCATGTCCCAGGTTAAAAAAGAAACGAAGAGTTGGTATATCTGGAAAGCAAAACAAACAATTCCTACTGTAATATTAATTTTTCATACAGTAGCAGACAAAGATTTTTTATTATATACCTGTAAATGGTAAGTCACTGCCATCAATCATTACAGATTTTTGGACAATTAAATTAACAGGTTGCAAAATTATATTACTGGGTGGTTCTTTCAGTTGTGAACTAGAACCTCTTGAGCTAATTTGGCCCACATTTGTATCACAAAAAACGAATGAAGATGAGCAATCAGCAGACTGCACTGTGCAACTCCCATTGGAGTCACAACTTGTCTGACAGTCTTGTTTTGGGCTGGTATAAGAAACCGAGCAAGGCACAAATAGTGGTATTTGTGAAGTGGATGAAATTTCATCACTTGAATCTTTATCAATATGTGAGAACTGTGAAGTTGAGTCTGGAAGAGGTGAAGATTCTGAATAATTATTGTTTTTTTGACAGTTCATGTTCACTTCACAATCTGAAGATGAAGGAATTTGCATTAAAATAGACCGAGATGTACAGTTTCTTGTCATACTTTCATTGTTTATATCTACATCCAAACCCACTGGGACAGGTCCTTCATTTCCCACAGTCTGAAAGAAAATTCAGAGATTTGGTGTGAAAAATGTAGTGTTTTCAGTTTGTAAATTATTTTATGTAATACTTTGAGGTGAAATTAAAATTTGAATAAAACATTTTTATGAATTTTAAGGTGATAATACTTTTTAACTGAAAAATGAGTTACTGAGAAAATATATTAAAGAATTTTGTATTTATGTGTCTCCTATTTTAAAATTTGCATAAACTAACTAATCAATCATGATCCAATTGTTAAGTTATAAATACCAGAAATTTATAATTTATATTACATATATTTAGAATATCCCATACAGTTCATCTATATATAACAGTTTCCAAATGGGAGCTGTTCTAGCTGTCTGCGAAAGAGATCAGAGAATTAGACAAACATTGACACATTGCTGTAGCTTCGTGGACAATATGCGACAACATTTAATGAATTTGATTCAACAGCACAAGGAAGTGCTTCAAGGTCAAACTGGCTCATATTTGAAACGAACTAAAGCTCAATTCATCCCATAGAATCAACATTATTATAGAATTTCAAATTTATGATCATTCTATGAAACCTAATTACAGTATGAAATCTATTTTGATGGCAAAAAAGTGTGAATAGTGTTTCATATTATTCTTGATTATTTATTAATCAGTAATGGGTTATGAAAGAAAATAAAGACTTAGTAGTCCAGAAGTTTCTCAAACAATTTGTTATGAAAAGTTATATTGATTCATTCTTTCATTCACACACCTAATGTTGTTTTAGTTTCCTCCCACCCATATATAAACAAAGATCTCTGATCTCTAAACAACAAAACATTATAAAACTATTTCGACCAAACCTTAATTAAAAGGCTATAATTATTAGATTCCAACTGCTAACATTAAATGGAAACTTACATGTTTAAATTGAGTACAGCTTAACATTGCTACTATTTTAAAAAATTCATTTTTTTGAAAGGAAATAGCATGTCAGTTATAATGGTACTCACATTGTAATTATGTTGCTTGTTAATATTACCCGACAGATAACCATGATAAGCTAATGATTTCACATGGGTTGATTGCTTCTCAAGAAATAATCTAGAAAATATTAAAAAAAAATCTGAAATGAAGCCAAGGCTGAACTGAATTATATATAACTAATCATGCTCAGTGGTTAGTCAACAAAATTTGTCTCATTTACAGTATAAAAAATATGTAACATAATACCTCATATTCTGTTGAGCCATTTCTGCTGGAATCATTCTGTTGTTTGCACTTTTGTTAGAAAAAGGGAGTATAACTTCCTTAATTTTTCTTGATTTCTGAATCTTTATTTTCTTCCATTTATTTCCTAAGTCAAAATTGAACAGTTGAAACATACATATTAATTTCTTAGTAATAACCTGGATAATGTCTATCAGAATACATTTCTTTAAATGGACATATCAGTCAGGCATTAAATTTTCCAGCTGTCAATTTAAATATCCATCCATGATAAACATCTGTACATGGTCATTAATTAGTGATTCAAAATTCAATAATCATGTAATACAAGAAATAATTTTATGTGGCCATACACTACATCATAGTTTTGCTCTTTGAAAATATAGTATTATCATTTAAATTTTTAAAAATAATAATAATTGAATTCACCAAACACACAATTTTAGACCGTTATAAATGACTGAATCGCTAAATTTCAAGAATGATTTTTAAGCCATATATTAAAAGGGACAAAAGAAAAAATCACACCAAACAAAAGAAAAACACTAATACCCACACAAAAAAACTTACCAAACTCTGAATTGCCAATCTCATTCTGTTTGATTGTCAAATTATTTCCTCGTCTGACAGGGACGGGCCATATTACTCTTTCACTTTTAGGTATAGGTACCAATGAGTCAAAGTTAACAGTACACCTAAAACAGACTTCACAATTATTGTAACTGTTAAGGAAACACTACAATGTGTATATATACACACACACACACACATACATACTACTCAGCTAAATGAACCAACTGTTGATTTCAGGTAAGTCAACTTCACTGTCTCTATATCCTATCTAAATCTGATAATTAAATTGACCTTTCTAATTTTCATTAATTGATTTACATATATATAATATGGATAGGTGTAGTGGTATGAGGTACTGCCTCAATCACAAAAGTCCCACATTCGAATCCCAGTACATGCATGGATGTTTGACCCTTTTGTGTGACAAGACCTTGCAATATTTGAGCCAGAAAAACATTGTGGAAAAGTGACACTACAATCTGTACTCACCTCCTGACTGTAAGAGGATAAAAATTCCTGAAAGCCTCATAAAGAAAGAAAGCACAAAAGAGCTTAAATTGGGAGCCAGTGTCACCATGCTGGTTAAAAGGTGCATATCAAATGTTCAGAGATCTAAACCTCCTTCCTCAGGAAAGAGTACTATGTCTTATTCTGGTCAAAAACCACCACCTCTATTAAGTGCTTTACACCCAGACATTTTTCTCCTCGAGTACAACACAATGTGACTGTCTGAAAGGGGAGACAGTACACTGTTTCTACTCTGGCTCATTTCTACATAGTCTGCATTTTCCACAGACCTGTCTTTATCTATGAGGCCATGTAAAACAATTGACATATGCAGAAAACATTGATAATGTGGTGATTCACAAATTAAATTGTATGTCTGCAAAAGTGTTCGACACTGTGGGGATATTTGGGTATGACAGTCCCTGATCCAACAAGTGTATACAACACTTAGTAATAATCTGATAATGAATCAGTATGCTCTTTCATCATATAATTTAATAAACAAAGTAGCATGATCATATGACTTTTTTCTTGTTTTGAGAGTGGCATATTCCCAAAGTTGGGTAAAGTATTAATGAAGCATACTGTATATATATCAAGTGGTGATGATTACATTATGCAAATCAGTTTTCAATTTATGCTGTGTTGGTATACCTAATGTGCATAAAATGACAAGTGTACATAGTGGATTCAGATTAACATAAGTAAATGTAAAGTAAAGATAATTACATTTTACCAAGTTCCTCAACGAAAACAACAACAGATCCTTTGTCTTTTTCCATCTCTTGTATATAAGCATTAAAATATCTTTCAGAATGAAGTTTTACTTTGCACTTTACACCAACTTGAAGTTCACCACCAATAAATTTTCCGAGTTTCTGATCTGAAAAAATTGACAAGTTATATCAATGAAAAAAAATACAAACCTTAGTTATTGTGTGATAAAAGAAAGGAGAAAACAACCACTTGTTTACCTCTTTTAAAATCATTCCAAGCATCAAATTCAACATTCCTATATATATTTGGGTCAAGTGCTTTAGCAACTTTATAAGGGAAAGGAATTATTCCACAATCCACCATATTTTTCATATTACTCAAAAAGTCTTCTGTCAAATTTGTTTCGAAATGTTCTGCTAAATCTGAAGATGATGTAAAGCTGCAAGCAAGGTAGATTAAGTGAGTGATCTCTCTACCCTTCATATTGATATATATATATATATATATTAATAGTAAGGATGTGACATTGTCAAAAATAATTGCAATATTGGTATGGAAAGGACAGAGAGATAGGTTGTGGCTTACTGCCATGAAAAACCTCCACAGTCCACAGCCAGCCGGTGCACAGAATGGTGTAAAGAACAACCTTCAGTTCCTCATGGCGACACCGCACTTCACTTTCAGGTAAGCCACAACCTATCTCTCTATCCTTTCCATACCAATATTTTTGACAATGTCACATTCTTACTATTACAATTAATATATATATATATATATATATATATAATTGATTAGGTAGGTATGGGAAATGGAATGTGGCTTTGTTGAGGAAATATTTCACAAATTTAAACATATTAAAATTTTGGGGTGATTCCCTACATTGTCAGGTCTATCAAACTGTACTCTGAATAATGCAGAGACCAGGAAGGGATGAACCCTTGAGCCAGATTGGCAACATTCTAGATGATGAATGAACAGGAATACATAAAAATTTATGGTATAACCAAAATTGTGGAAGCCATATTTATCAGCCTCATCCCTTCCTAATTCAATCAATAGGAAAGAGTGTGAGTTCACACATCTACTATTCACAAGGCACAATATCCTAAAAAATATCTTCCCAACATGGGCACAAGACATTACTATATAGGTATACCATAAGTTTGTCTCCTATCCTTCATATTCATAAAATTCAACTGTCATTCTCTTGACATTATAAGGTTATTGGAAAAAAGAGCAAGGTTCTGTATGTTATATGCCCAACAATCATATGGTCCATTTCATCTTCTACAGACATAATATTCACTTGCAAATTCAGCCCTGTCATCATATCTTTATTTGATCTCATGCTAAAATAAATTTATGAAACCCGTCTTTTTTTTGCTGAAAATGTCTTCAGCATTTTGTGTTAGTGCGTATTAGAGTTGTATTGGTTTTATTTATTCTGTGCTATGATTTGTAATGTTTTCAGAAGTGTGAAAATAAGTTATATCAATAATTATTTTCTGCCTCTTATTTTACTAATGTTACAGGAATAAATTTAAAAATATGAAATATGAATGTCGAAATATTTTATTTATGTACATACAAAGAAAGTAATGATAATGTGACACTATCAAATTAACTAACTAATTTGGATAGGCAAGAGGGACAGAGAGCAACTAGTGTACCTTAAATCAACAGTTGGCCTAGCCAGGTAGGAAGAAATAATGTCAAATTTTTGGTGACCTCAGGACAGCAGAACTGAGCATCATGTTTGTCAGCCGCAAAATGCTCAGTCCTATTGTCCTGAAGAAGGGGCTTAGGCCCTAAAAAATTTTGACTTGTTAGTTCTTCCCATCCTGGCGACGGAAATTGTCTGTTTAAGGTATGTCATCCACAAAGCTACAAGTCAACAGTGATACACAGGAAATGGGCCATTGAATTATCATATAGAATTGTTACAAAGTAATAACTGTATTACCATTAAATGAAATGATTGAAAGTGCTCATTAATAAGAGAAAAAATTAATATTTGCTGTGAATACTCGTGATTAAAAAATGCCTGAATATTATGTAATGAATGATATAATTCTACACAAATACTATAATTAATATTTAATTGTACAATTTGATATTATCACATACGCATCTAATGTGGAAGTATAATGTATCTCATTCTTTTTCAATGGGGCCTGTTTCTGAAGCATCCTTTCCACAGCGTAGCTCACTTCCTTCAAATTGAATACTCTTGAGTACAAAATATTGTAAACCAAGGCTGTAAATACAATATATCATTATAAGGAAAGAAAATAGATATTCATTTTCAACAACGCACAGATAAGTTGTAAGTTGGCAATTTAAATATTCATAATGTAGGTGATGATATACATATTGACAGTTATACAAAATAATCTTAAAATGAAACTTAATACATATTTTTAGTGTGGTGGTGATATATGATTATATTTTAAGAAGACTATGAAATTAAGATGGCTTGAGGTTCGCGAGTGTGAATAGTGTTGTATCTTAACTACACTTAAAACTATAGCTGAAAAGGAATATATACTTGTTTGACTTATTAAAAGAGCAGTAAGTTTATAAGATGAATTATTTTTTTAAAAAAAATTTTAGTCTACATTTGTTTGTTTATGGTTTAATAAGACCAACCATCTCAAAGTATTAACTCTGTAGGAATAAAATAAGTACTTAGCATATATATTGGTTCCAACCACAATGATTAATAACTTGAACTGTCAATATTATAACAACCATAATTTTTTCTATATCAACAGATTATAATAGCAAAGTATATCTGGAAGCTGTTTATCATTGACTTATAAATATTAAATTCACAGCAATATATAAATATATATATTGAGACTATGAACTGGTACCCCTTTCCTTTCTAAATTAATTGTTTTGTGTGTACCACAAGAAGAGTTTGCTAATTCAAACTCTTGTAGTTGTTTAAGGTTTTATGGTGACGTGCAATGGTCAGTATTACTGTCAACTTCATCAGAGCAAATTATAATGTTGATTGTAGTGAATAAACAGATTACTTACATTGACAAAATCCAGCTACAACAATGTAAGAATTCAAATAAACAGGGTCATAGTGATTATCTGCAGACAAAGCAACTACTATTTTCCTTGACAACCCATTAGCAGTTAAATATAATGGGGATTTTCCAATTTCTTCAAAAATGAGTACATCTCGTCTGGAATAATGATAATGAATAAAAACAAAATCATAATTATTATATAAATTTTGAAATTATCATATAATTTTATTTCTGGAGTTCACACACTAATATAAAATGCACAAAATCATATTTCAATTCAATTTTATAAAGACTTACTCATACAATGTAGAAATAATTTCCAACTCCAACTTTCCCGCAACACCCAGACCATTTTGTAATTTGTCAATGTAGTCCTCAAAAGGTATTTTGATTTTCTAAATAAATAAATAAAAAGAAAATGAAAGTAATAATTATGTATTGTTTGAAAATAGTCTACAATAGTACAAGAAAACTATTTTAAGATATTAAACAATAACAAACATAGAAAGTAACACTTTCACAATAAACCCAGAAACATGAAGCTTCCAGTGTGTATAAAAAAGACAATTCATATAAATATACATAGTAAATATGACCAGTAGTCAGTCAGATAACCTGAACCAGATAAAAACTTAACACATGAGCAAGTAATTGCCATATTTACTACTGTATGCCACATAACACCTTTAACCAAAATTAGAATTTAATTATGCCGAAACATTGGTTAGTGGCTCAGATGATAAAGTTAGGTGTTAGTTTGCTGATTGAAGTTTTCCATCTAGCATAAAGGAAAGGGGAACATTCAGGAGTACATCAATTCCAAAAGGAATACACAATCAAAAAGAGATACTGAAAAATTAAACATTTTGAACTTGTTTCTTAAAAACAACAAATTAAAAAGTGAAGAAAAAACAGCGATTGTGAATGAACTGATATTTACCTACCATAATGTTGTTCATGTTTTGTTTTAAATCTAATAATTGTACATCAAAACTTATAAATAAACTGCATGAACCCAAATTTTCATGTGCAAGAACTAATACTGAAAGCATTAATTGTAAGTTTTATTTAACTCTTCCTCAGAAAAAAAAAATTGATGAAATTGATAGGGTTTTCTTTTGTTTACTTGCGACTTCAGCTACTGTGGAGTGTTTTTGCATTGATGAAAATTGTGTGGCACGTGGGAAGAGGGATAATCAAACCGTTGCTTGGCATAAAATATAATTCTGAGTATAGTTATAATAAATTCTATGAGCTTGTAAAAACCAATGGTGATATTATAAAATTAGTTTCTTCCTCAAAAAATGATTCTTGGTATAAAAAGCAAGATTTTTCTGTAGCATTCACCAGTACCCGTCAATAAAAATAAATATTGTAAGGAAAATTTATTTTTTCCAAATATGCATTCCCCCTCCAGTAACTATTTTATCTGATATATTCCTAGCTAAAGTAACAGGAGATATAAGTGTAAATTATCTGTAGTTTTTAAATTTCATTTTATTAATAATATTTCAGGGAGACAATTACAATTATGTTGCTTGTCACAAATTACACTAATGCTCACATTAATTATTATTGATAAAACTAAATTCACAAGAATAGTGATTAAACTTGGGATCACATGTGATAACCCAATAATAATAATAAAAATTTATAGAGAAGATTCATTTAAAGTAGCACATAAAATCATTTGTGGTAAAGAACTACTTTTAATAAGACTGACAATAAAGTACCTTTAATTGTAACAACAAAAGATTTCATACTCAATATATTTCTCATGTTTATTATTGTACCTCAGGGCTCGATTTTGGGCCCTATTATTTTCATTATTAACATAAATGATTTGGCCAAAACATACCCATTTGCAGATGACCTTAATGTCTGCCTTTATGCTACAATGGCCAATGACTTGGACACAATTTCATCAAATATTTCAGACAAAATCCAAGACTGGTGCACAACAAACTTACCATGTCTGAACAGGGAAGAAAATCTAAAATTTGAAAATCAGTTCAGCACCGCAGGGCTGAAAACTCATCATGGTTCAGTTGATTTCCAGGGTTTTTCAATAGATGCAATTCTAAACTGGGATCAACATATCCAAAATATTGGATCAAAGATAAGTAGAGGTATTTTTGTTTTGAGACGTCTAAAATTGTGTGCCAGTACCACCAGAGTATTATGATTTGTTTACTTTACCCAAGTCCACTGTCGTCTGATCTATGGAACTGTGGGGTGGGGACACCAATCTTCTTCAGAGAGACTGTTTCGATTACAAAAAAGGCTATCAGTTTAATTTGTGGTCTCTCTTACCTGAGCCACTGCAGGACACACTTTGGAAACTTGGTATCATGACTGCACCTGCCTTTTGTTATGCAATTCTTACTATATATAATGAGAATCATCAAGTTATGATTGCTTAGGTGATTCTCATGAACACTTTACTAGGAACATAGATAATGTAGTTCTACTTACATGTAATTATGCTAATTCACAGAAAACATTTTATTATATGTAAATCAAATTCTTTAACACCCTACCACATTACATACAAGTGCTGCCCCACAGCACTTTTAAGACTAAAGTTAAGAATATGATCACAAACAACTGCAGATATTCTATTGCTCACTACTATGATATCAGAAATTTGGTCTTAGACTAATTCTTTTACTTTACTATTTTTGTATGTGTGTAACTACAAGGTAATGTAATTTCCTTTCCATTTTTTGATTGCTATAATAGTTATGGTTTATACTGATATATGGATCTGATAACCTCAAGTACTTCTGCAATAAAAATTATTATTATACTATGGAGTATTGAGAGGGTGATTAATCAAAAGTGAATGAATATATAAAAACATCAGTGAAAATATTTATAAATACTTAGAATTAATTAAAATATAATCACACTAAGAATGCTCCAATAAAGTGGATGAATTGAAGGAACATTACTAAACATCTTATAAATATATTTATTGCTGCATTTGATTATATGTTAGTCCTGTAAAAGAAAGTAGGCATTTCAGCACAATTTGATGTTAATATTCCAAATCCTACTTAGTATACTAAAGATGTATTTTTAAGGTTTCAGTCTTGATTTGGTGCAGATGTTTATCTTGTTTCAATCTCAGATAATTTCTTCGTATACCTATATCTAACATCTGTTGTTATGTGTTTATATGTAGAATATGCACTATTAACATATCTACAAACTATCTTCCTATAGCAGTATTTTATCAAAGATTCTCAATAATTTTTTTTCACAGCCAATTTAATCTTTAACATTCCTGATTCAAAAAACAATGATCATAGTTACCAAATGAACTAAAAGTCAATTTTATTAATTTTCATAAATTCATAATAATTATAAATACCAACCTCCTCAACGGCTTTCATATTTCTGCTCATAAATTCAACACATTGCCTTCTAATTTCATGATGCTCTGACTGTGTAAAGAGTACCTGTAATTTTTTTCCACTTTAGTTAACAAAAAATCATTAGACCACCACAATTTCTAAAATAAAAGTTTTTCCCAGATTAAAACAAGTTAGGTACAGACATACATTATTTCAACATTAACACAACTTATCTGAAAAATTCATTGGAAGAAAATCAATCAAGAAATTTATTGTAAAATAAAATATTTCATTTGGGTGATTATTGGGTGTCCCATTGTCCATAATAGACAAATTATGAGAGAAAGGAATAAGACAGAAATAATCCAATGCTTTAAACAGTATAAGACTTTGATAGTCTTCAAGGGAAAATGGTTAAGAATCGGAGCAGGGTACAAGATTTCGGGCCTTCTGTATAGAAATAAACACACTAAATTCAGCTTATTCCAGAGAGTGAGATATGAGGGCCTTGATAACACACTCTCTGGAAGAAGCTGAATTAAGTAGATTTATTTCATTAAGGAGTGTTCGGACTTGTATATCCAACTCTGATTCTCAATAAATTTCCCTGAGGATTAAGAGAGTTTTATAGTGTTTGTAAGATCATTTCTTCTCCAAATATTTCAACACCATAATCGACAAACTTCAGAACCAGAATAAAATACTTTATATCCTGTGTGTTCTTTTGCAATCTCACACTTAAGTAGAACAAATCATTAGTAGCATATTCTAACAATTAAATAAGTAATCTTACTTGCTCTGATACAGCTCTAAACAAACTATAACCATCACGAGCCACATGTTTACGGTAAAATCCTTGAGACTCCAACCATTGGTCCAAGGGTTCTGCAGTTTTCGAGTAAATCTTTCTTCGGGCCATCACTACAGATTAAAGTTCATTATGAGAGAATATTTATTATATCAGTCATATTACAAAGCTCAATACAATACTAGTTTAAAAATTCCAAAAGTAAACAGTAAATTAAACTTGATTCTATGAAAGAATACTTTTGATAACTATACCATAATGTAAAAGCGAATATTCTATTAACTTGAAGTTTGAACTTAATTAATGCATAATTGAAGTTAGAGATTACTGGAATTATATTTAAGGAAATATTAGTTTGGAATGTTGGTATAACAAAGGATAAGATTTCAATGTTGGCAACACTGGTAAATGGTACGGAAAATTTACAAATTTTAATAGTTGGCGATTAGGAAACTATTAGTTTTCATACAAGAACTTGTAATAAAGGTTTAATGCCACGTAAAAAATATGTAAGAAATGCTAAAAAATAAAGGTTATACCGGATGTACATGCTCGAAAATATGACACACTCTGAAAAGTAGCTACAAAGTCTTGTAAAAACATATTTACAGAATACTCAATCTAATTTCGTACGGATCGTCCCAAAAGTAACAACCTATATCGGTGAAATCGGACATTAGTTAATACTAAACGGCAAAATATTTTTTTTGGAAAAATCTGGTCATGTAAAAATAAAACTTCTTTACTTTTTAACGCGCTAAACATAAGTAAACCTCAGCTCTTACTAAAAATAAATAAAAAAGTGTATAAGTCCTCAAAATGGGTACTCACGTTAGATACACCTATATAACCAGGCTGGGTTCTATCTTAACTCTGAAATCTGACTCTAAACAGTATACTGTATAATAATAATTAAATTTCGTATTGTATCATTGTTTCATACGCGAGGACAAATTGATAAAATTACATTAACTTATATTTTATACTTCGACAAAAATGTGCTTGCATTAATCCAATCACGGTTTTCAATTGAAAAGATATTATCAAAGATAATAAATTGCCTATTTCAATGAGATGCGTCTTTGAAACAATGGGTGGTATTTAATATATATGAAAACCTTTGGTAATCACATCATTTTATGATACGGTGTTTGAAGTTATTTTTGAAGAGAAATTAAATGATGTTATATATAATATTTAACTAAAGTTTGTGTATATTAATATATTAATACTATAACAATTTTTCATACCGAAAATATTTTCTAAATTCATTTACTATACAACAAAATATTACTACATGCCTGTAGACAGTTTAAAGCAATTCGAGAATGATATATAATAAAGTGTTCATATCCATTCACTTTCGAGAATGATAGGTTTTAGGGGGAAATTAAACAAAAAGATTAAATAACTGTATTGCATGTAATTCTGTGTGATTTTATATTTCCACTTCAAACAACTGCCAAATTCTTAGTTTGACTGTTAATGTCATTTTAGGCGTGCCATTAGTTCGTATTCAAGAAATGCTGATTTGTATGATGCCTAAAAATATCCTAGAAACATTTTCGTAGGGCGAATCCCACGGAACGAATGTGGTCAGGACAAAACTGTAATACATATTATCTAAAGATTTTTTCTCCATTTTAAGTCTCTTCAGTAATCTATTTCCGAATGACTGTTATATATAAGCGAATAATAATGTAACATGGTCAAAGTTATTGGTACAGAAAGGAAAGAAATAAAGCGAGTACCTGAAATGAGGTTCGAAGTCGCCAAACAGGCCCGGAAGAAACTCTTCAAATATCCGGAGGAGTTAGCCTCCTTGCTCAGGATGGTGAATAATTCTCTAGATAGACAAGAAATTATGTAGATCCTTAGACACGGTCCAATTTGGTATCAATAATATAACTGCCAAGTTGGTGAAAAAGAAAGCTGTAGAGAGACAAAAAGAGAGCCTAGTACACACTGTTGACTCAAGCAGGGTTTGAATTCAACACTATTCTAAAGGGTGGATGCTACGAACAAAAGATACGGAATTGCAAATATTATGTCTTTTCGCTTCTCACGAACAATTTTTTTTAACTCGAAAGAGTTGGTGCTTTCGTCAAAACACGATCCAACATTTAAAGACGACAAATGATACACGGAATTTAAGTGAACATTTCACGCTCCACAAATCATTTTGCAAATAATTTCGTGTTTGTATTGTTTGCAGCTATGCAAAGGAGGCGTTTAAGTCTTATAGTTCAGTCTATTCACTGCTTCATTGCTTTTGCAAATTACAGCTGAAACGATCTTCAAAAAATTCGAATTTTTCCACTTCTTACGGTATCGTTGGATGATCCAAAAACTCGCGCACTTCCATTTTGAAAAATGGAATTTTAAGCTGAAACCGCAATTACTAACTTCTTGGCAATTTCCACCTTTTTCTTATTGCTATTTTCATTTAATCAAAGTGGCGTACTTCCAGTTTCTGCTATCCATAATAAAAAAAAGTCACACACTAAAGAGTCAACTGAACCTAATCCCAATAAATTACCTTCAAAATATGTCGCACGATTGAAAAATTGTGCTCCCAAGGTCGAAAATCGCGATTCTATGAAGACAAAAGTACATACGAAAAACGTTCAACAGACTTCTTTTAACATGGAGATGTAGTATGTACATCGGAACCCAAAGTAAAAATAGTGTATAAATGTGGAAAAGATTATAATTAATCGAGACTTGACTGCATGTATATAAAAAACATGCCCACATGTCAGAGAGTACCAATAATTGCTCTAACTCATTAGGTCTTGAAAGTAAAATTCCAGAAATAAAAAATTCAACAATGTGGTTAAATCATAAAACTGTATCAAGAAAGTGATGCCTTTGGTGTGATGCACATTTTGAATCTACCAAATGTTGGCATGAACAAGGTTTAATTTTAACAGGACAATGCAACACAGCACAGTATGTAAAACTATAGCATTGCTATTTGAAAATTTTCTGGAAGCTATATTTCATGGAATGATGACTAGAACTGGCTATCCATTAATGTGATTTTACCGTTTTAACCTACTCCCTGACGAATTATGTAAAATTGCAGGTTTAAGAGAACAAGCCATAAATGATCAGAGGTCTTCAACAGAACATTACATCCACCACTGTCAATTTACGAAGTAATATGTATGAGTGTGGCCAGACATCGATTAAAATATTTTAATAAAATCAAAAAAAAAAACTATTTAATTTATTGTTTACACAAAGACAGAGGTTTACACCGAGTCTGATTAAAGAGTTTTGAATAATAAATTTCAATCAAATTATTCATGATAACACATTGATAATTTTAGGAATATTTTCTAATTAAAGTAAAGATAATAAAAAATAATTCAGGGTGATAAAAGCAATAACTGCAAAAGATTATATATAATAAAAACAGACTGTTCAAGTAATGAATCTGAACAATCAGCTTAAACAAGACTGCAATGTTGGAACACAATTGTTGATACATACAATGGGAAATTAATGTTGAAAAAATCTTTATTTCAATATTTTCATCAGTTCAAAATTGTATTATCACCCTTTCTGGTTACATTTTTCACAGCTGTCAATTCACATATATCCTAGGAAAGTGTATTCAATAGCTTCTCTGAACAACAAAACAATGCCAGAATCAAACTTATCCTAAGGACAACAAGGAACTGTTAACCACGATGAACAAGTACTAGTTAAATTTTAGCATATTATAAAAGCTTACATTGGAGAGGAATGCCTTATTTTGGACTAAACTAATTTTATAAAAGTTCAATTAAATAAATTATATATTTATTAGAATATACAAAATAGTAACATCATATCCATGTTTACATATATGAACAGTATGCTAAATGCTTTCATCAAGTGGTGCACTAAAAGATCCAGCATTTATCCTGTTTAAAAACAGGCAAGATAATTAAGAGTTTTCATATGTCACCAAAATCTTAACATAATTAAGAGTTTTAAACTCAACAAATGCATTAAAATCTAACTAATAGAAGAATGAATGCAACACTTTAAGAACAATAATGTAGTGACAAAATACACATACATGTAGAGAAAATAAAAGCTGCAGCACGGGTATTAATGTCTTCATTATAATATCATAATTAAATGTCAGTCTTTCAGATCAAAGATTAGTATACACTTCACAGGAACATTAATGTTATTTTGAACACAATCTTTACATTTGCCCCTTGGAGTGTAGCAAAAGATCAGACATAATATTAAATTGGGACAAAATGATAATTCATTTTAGATGAAATTGTAATGAAGTTGACAAAACAACAACACACAGCCATCACATTGCAGAAATAGGAGAAACCCAATTCAGGCCTCATTTTTCCAATTGTTATCCAACTTCTTAATTGGATTCATTATTTCCATTTGCTTCCTCAGTCTAAAAAAACACAAAGAACTCCACAATATATTAGGAAAAACTTTAAAATTAGGTTAATGGGTAAATAAAAACTAAACTACTAATTATGATGGTAATTTACTAAAATTTGCATTCATTACACATTCAATGCCCTATTCTTTTGGAGAACCAATACATTACAAAAAATTAATACTGGTAATATTAAAATAATTGCTTCTTTGCTTTTAAATTACTTAAAGAAAGACAACTCCTAACATGCTATTTGTTCTACAAATGAACAATCTGACCAAGTACAATTAGAAACAAAAGATATTTCACAATACCTGGATAAAGGGGAATATCTAAATATCCGCACCAAACACTTCTTGTGAAGCATAGGTGACATGCAGGTACCCATCAGGATCACGATGCTCATTGTAAACCTCTCCAAGTGTTTTAGACAAACTCACCATGCTCCGATTATCAACAAGAAGGTAGAAAGCCTGTGTTGAACGAATCTGCATTCTGTTCCTGTTTTAGAAGTGATTATGTAAATCTTAACACCTAATCAAGTAACTAATAATTTAAAAAAATTATAAACTAAAAGAGCTTTCTCCAAACAAAAACAACAACAATTACCTTATAATTATCATGAACTGAGACATCGTAATTTCTTGTGGTACCAAGAACTTAGATCTATCTAGTGAAGGTAAATACATTTCTCGGAGAAATCTTTCCACAAGAACCTAGATGAAAAACAAAAATGTGTGAACACACATACTTAAAGAACCTATGATTTAACTATTGAACACTGAATTTAGATGTGGTAATTGAAACTTGCAAACAAAAAAATAAAGGTCAAACAGAGTGATATAAAAATGAAAATTTTGGAATTAAAGCCAATATCCTATTAATGTAAATTATCTTATGATTGTGAACTATGACCAACATAAGTAAACCAGAAAATATGAGAACGTACATTGAGGAACACAGAGATATGGATTGTGTGATCTGCTGCTTTGAGTGGGTAGTGTTGAATTGAAACTGAATTGCAAACCCTGCAGTCTATTTATAATAAATATTTCATACATACTTCACAAAAGGAAATATACAATATTGATATTTTTAAAACATACTTACTGGTACTTTGGTAGGAAATTTGCTCCGAATCTCTTGAACCTCCGCTCTACGTGCCTCTGAAAGCAAAGTGATAAGTTAATATGAAATTTTCATATTTCACAAACATTTGGACAAGTTAAATATTGCACAATGAAAAATTACTTAAAATCAACCTGTAAATCCAGTATTTTTGTCCGAATTTCAGGATTTTATACATTACAAAAATGAAGTAATATCTGGAACATTAATTACATAAAATCTTACTTACAGCTGCAGGATTCTTGCCTAGTGGGTTATAAAAATCATGCACTTATTAAAATTAGGAATGTTTAAGTTATATTATAGAAATATATACCTTTGGGTATGTTTTCAGGTTGAAGTGGTGTACACATAATTAGATTCGGCGGTTATTCATTGTGTATTGTACAATATGGGCAGAATAATGGGGGAAAACAGCTAAGAAAATTAATAGAGCTAAGATGCTCCAATTCCATCCAGAACGAGATGGCAAATCGTAATTATATAACCTCAAATTATATGTGGATTGAAATTAAAATAAAAAAAGTAGAAATATGCAAGACTCAATGTTTCGCCTGCACCCTAGGGTTACGCTATTACGGGTTAGCTATGAATTGATGTATTAACTCTCACTTTCAAGATAGAGGTTCAGATAATAGATAAATAACTTCTGATCTATGATTCCCGCTTTAACTTACTGTCTCAGATTATATTATCTATATTTCAATTATACGACAGGCAACAATACCTGTTGTTCTCTGATAGAATAACAGGAACGCCTGAGATAAAGTTGGCATAAACAGGCGAGCGAAGGTTCGCGATAACCCAAGGGTCCCTGACCGCTTGTATGTCAAGGAGACAGCGCCAAAGCTTACACACTCAAAATACATTAATTTATTCAGCATCGATACGAGATAGAAGTTTGGGTTTCAGGTAACACGTAAAACGTTTGAAAATAGACAATGAAGGCATAATGCGAGAGATGTTACAAAGCCACTATACGCAACAATAAAATAACCAACGCGAAATATTTCATCAAGTCAAACGAAATAAATCAGAAAAATAATAAATCAAATCTTCCCGGCAAATATGTCTAAAAAACAATTTTTTTTCTAAACATTGGTTTGGTTTGGTTACCCACATTTAACCACGCCTATGTTTTGGTTTACTTCTATCCAGAAAAAAATTAAAAGGTATAAATCTGCAGGAGTATCCTGAATCATACCATACATGGAAAGGAAACAATTACAGTAAATATATAGAGAAATTTTCAGAGCAGAGATAAATTAAATATTTACGTTTCTTTTTTAAAAATATTTCACAGCATTTACACGCCCAAGCAATGTGCAAGGAGTTTTGCGTGAACTGAACAGGATTTATAAAACAATCACACATTCAAATTGAAGCCAGTATACCAGAATTTAAAGATCGATGCTTTCAATGGTATCATACAGGGTTATTGAGCAATAAACGTTGTAATTTAAAATTTAGAACGAGCAGTGTGCAGTCTGGAGCACATACTTAATATTTATACAAACGGCGCGACTCCGGCACATTGTGCAAATCGATGATATTCGTTTCACGTGGCGCCGGGACCACATGACACATCAAACAGGCATTGCGACGAAAGTAAGCTACTTACGACGAATGTAAGCTTTTAATAAGGATTCAGTTCAATTTGTCGTATATAAGGGAGGTAGAAAAATATTTTGTCTTGAAAAGGTATTTTTAATCTTAAACCGAAAAGTCAAACTTTTGGTCTTAGTTCTCGTCAGACAAATATTTATAATTCTTATTAGTAATACAAGGTTAACGTACATTTTAACATTGGAAAAGATAAAATACAAGAGATCTGGTACATTTTCTCACCGAATTCCTTTTGGTCCCTGCATGGCTTCACTAATTCGAAGCTTTGGTCAATGTTGTCATCCGACTGATCCATGCTTACAGCTTCCATGCTTCTAAACCTCAACACGAACACAAACGTCACTGATACTGTCTCGTACTCGACTGAA
This sequence comes from Zhengitettix transpicula, assembly GCA_037074705.1. NCBI lineage: Eukaryota > Metazoa > Arthropoda > Insecta > Orthoptera > Tetrigidae > Zhengitettix > Zhengitettix transpicula. The sequence goes on from CM073595.1 coordinate 9,000,906, forward strand.
GTAGCAAGCAGCCCACACCCACGTCTCACACGTTATCGTCTCTGATTGGCCGGTTGGTTGCTAGGCAACCAGGCCACGTGCAAGGGAGACATGTATAAATACAATCCGGCAACCTGCTACGAGCATCAATCGGTTTTAAAAAGACATACATCAGAAACATCTGAATATGATAGAGCAGTGAAGAATTTGACATCTAAATTAATGGAAGTGATAAGATACAGACGAGTTGATGATATGAATTTTAACGAGATATCGGGGAAAAACAAACGAGTGATAAACATCTAATTCCCATTCTCATTATCCGCGTACTTCATTTCCAAATCTGACACCTCAAAAGCATCGTCTTTGAACTCATAGAATTATTCTTGTATTTGGATGAAAATTAACACAAGAGAATGTTCAACCTGCTATCGAAACAAAAAACAACACGAGAACAAAAGTTTTCTTAATTTCAATGAGTATTAAATAGAAATGTGAGAACTTTTGTATAAAAAGTTTGACATTATTCAAAAATAAATATTAAAGAGACTTATCGAACATTGTTAATGGTTGTAATTAGCCGATTTCTTTTGTTAATTAAAGAGAATTATTTACTAAATTGAAATACTAATAATAAATATAGGCAACTACAGACAAAAAATTGACAATAAAAAACCACACAACGTTTCTGGGATCGTAGTCCCTTTCGTCAGATGCTAAGAAGAGCCTAGAGCGACACAACTGCACTGGTCAGTTGACAAAACTGAAAAGCGAAGAAAACGCAACGACAGGCTTGAATTGAACCTGGTGTTAATGACTAAAATCTTAATTTTAATCCAGACTTATATCAGAGATGCTTCGCATTAAATCAAACATCACAGCAATTGATGTACAAACACTATGAAACTCAACAATTGCTACGATCCCTTATTATAACGCTAAGCCTGTCGTTGCGTTTTCTTCGCTTTTGAGTTTTGTCAACTGACTAGTGCAGTTTTGTTGCTCTACGCTCTTCTCAGCACCTGAAGAAAGGAACAAGGGTTCCAGAAACGTTGTGTGGTATTTGTATTTCACTTAATTTATCTGTATTTGGCTATCTTTCTTATTATTAATTTTGATTCAGACGTAAATTTTTCATTTTAATTGAAATAAGTCTAAGGAAAGATGTAGGAGAGGCAAAAATGTAATGATCGTAATTCCCTCAATTACCTACGTAATGTGACCTATAGCGTTTTTTTTAGCGCAACAGGCTACATGAGGGTGATCCACATTGGGCAACTCCCCTTTAATAGCATTGGAAGGGATTTGAAAGGGGGGATGTGAAAGGGTAGAGGAAGGTAGCCAAGGGTTAACTAGGGCCCCCGGGCTATATTTTAAGGATCCTACCCGGCATTCACCTAAAGAAATGCAGGGAAAACCCTAGGAAAACCTGCATCGGGTAGGTCGGGCATTGTGTACTTGTCCCACGCCCTTCCGATAGCGGGAGAGGAGTTTGCTGTGGGGACGCAGCATTCCCTTCTCTGTGCCTCGACCAGTTTAGGAGGCAGCTGGCCGACTATTCCAATGGGAATTGCGGACAACTCTTACCGTTTGCCCAAGGTCTGTGACTCCGGAACATACACCTCTCAAAACAGGCCGAGGTGCCTCGGCTTGTGGGAACCTTAGTTCAAAAATGGAGAGGAAAAGGCATCCCCAAAGGTAGCCCCTTCGTATCTCTCCTAAAAGGTTCGACCTGCGAGAGAATATCCCTCGCAGGGTATCTGTGAGAGAATTCTCCCGCAGGTCTATCCCAAAAAACCTATAGCGTATATTCAAAACTGGTTAAATAAGGAAACATTAAAACTGACTGTGAGAATATGTTTTAAAATTGCCAATGTTTTTACAGACTGTCGATGGAGTTTTCATGTGAGTGTAATTAATAAAAGATTTAATGAAAAATGTGAATTGCGGAGTGCACATTTTTTCAAATACCACATCAATAACAAACTTGCTTAGTACCACAAATAAATATGAAAAGTGCCCATAATTCAAAAAGTATGATTATTTTCCCGCAAAAGAGAATGTGATACTCTAATAACACTATATCAATTCATTGCAATATATTATTGAGTTTATTTTAGCAGGATCATACAGGGGAAATTATGTCGGTATTTATTTTGAAATAAATTTAAAATGAAACAATAAATATTTGAATAATTCATTTTACTTTTGAAGGAAATAGAATGAAATTTATGACATGTCAATGTTGTTTCTAATATGAATCAATGACTCACATCATTCGAGGAACATGTGGCTTGGCTGATAAAACACTCCATGTTGAGGAAGCATGTGTCACTAATTCCGAGAAAACGAGTGCCCCAATTTCATCAACCCCTGGTACAAGAAATCTGTTCGGGATCACAGATCTCTCCGCCTGTTCTACGTATTGGAGGTGCTTGAAATTTACGCGCGATAAGCAACCGTGGCGTACAAATTGCTTATTGCTGCATTTAATGATTTAGATTTGGAAGCTCAGAAAGCCGTTGTTCGGCTTGCTGCGTCACTTTAGTTCTGGGGGCCGGGCCAAATGTCAAAATATTTGTAGCAACTGACGTAGCTGCCAGGTCGCACGTACGCCACCATGAAAAAACCCGTCCCCTCACCACGCTCTCATTAGCGATTAGAACCGTGCATATGGCCACGAGGCTTCGACTGGCAGAGCAGAGGTCGCATCTCTATTCCAAATTAGTGCTGTGTTGATTGAATTTGTACATTGTTAACGTGGGAAATATACAACCATTATCTCTCAGATGATGTTAGCGTGTTTTCGATTGGAATTGGATATCAGATTAAGTACACATATGGCCTTAAGCTATCAGATGAGACCTCGCGAAATGGATTAGTACAACCACGAACCTCAAGTGGTGTAATTTTCCTAAGGGGAAATGCGGAAAATAAAGAGGATACGTAATAGGTCTGGTCGAAATATAGGATCTAGAGAGTGAAACATCATGATAACACTGGGTCTTATGACGCAGGAATAGTTGGTTTACGATTCTGTAAAAATTTCAATCGGAACCGGAATATACACTATTGGTGAATTTAATTTTAAATGAGAAATCATAAAATTAGAGAGGAAATAAGTGGCCTTCGTTTTTAACAGTAATAGAATATTTGGATTTTCTACAGAATGGAACATTCAAAGCTTTTATATTGGTCTTTATACCGTAAAATAGTCGAGTGCAGCGCCGTATTGACGGTGTCGTACTATGAGCGGCCGTGTCCTGAGCGCACAACAGTTCCTCCTCAATCCTGACCGCTGAGCGAGCACGTATAACGTTTTCCGAAGAGCAACTTTATCACTCTTGGTTTTAACATTAAGTGAATGTAATACAAGTTTAATGTATAACATTTCTGAAACTTATCTGGATTTATAATTTCTATCTCTATCTATAATATGGAAACTGGTCCAATTGGTACTGATTCGTTTAATAAATATGCTTAGAAATGATTAATTACCTTACAAATCTTTTAACAGTTATATTGATCTGACGTCCTTAAATAAATGAAAACATCAATTCTTTGTTGACAGTTTGGCCTGGCGGAAGGAATTCATAGTGCACCACACCACGATAATCAAAGAAAACTGTCAACATGACCTTGATTTTCGATCGACTTTGCCGTGGTCTTTAGCACGATATTCGCTGGATTGGTCGGTGGTTTCAGGGTCGTATGCGTAAATCCAAGTCTCGTCTCCAGTAATGATGCATTTCAAGTGGTCCTGATAGTCAGACAGCAAAGTTTCACACACATCAACGCGACGCTTTTTTTTCAAAAAGTTGAGCGATTAAGGCAACAATCGAGACTTGACGCGTTTGTGACAGAAAACATTCTTCTAAATGGTTTGGGCTGAGCCAAATGATATTCCAACACTATCAGCGAGATCTCTCATTGTCCATCGACGATTTTCAAGCACCAAATCATTGATTTTTCGGAAGTGGCCCTCGTCGGTAGACGTTGATGGTCGTTCAGAGCGCGGTTCGTCTTCAACGCGTTCTCGGCCCTCTTTGATCTCGTTGTGCCACTTATAAACGTTTTTTTGTGCCATAGTTTGATCACCAAAAGCCTTCCGCAACATTTTCAACGTGTCCACATAAGAATATTCGTTTCGCAAACAAAATTTGATGCAAGTTCTTTGCTCAACAAAAATCACCCATTGCAATAATCGAAAAATTCACTTTTGGTTGTTTACAAAAAACACGTGTAACTCGGTGGTAATTAAACCTTTTAACAAACAGACGCTTGGCAAATATTATAGACAGTCCTACCAACCTATGATAATTTATAATAAAATTAATTAAAAATTTATTGAACATTACTTATAATTAATTACATGAAATGCAGTAGACATAAATTTCTTAGATGCGATTTGTCCACACATTGCAGGCGAAATTTTATTGAGAGTATTGTTAAGTTTAAAGAAACAATGGAAATAAAATATTTTAAATACATTAAATAGATTAGAACAATACGGAATCATAAATTCTAATTAAATTATTAGTATCATTTGTTTACGTTAATGGCCGAATCATTGGAACGAAAATGCAACATTTCGTTCAACCATCGGGAATAATATTGTCATTCTTGATCCACATTACGAGTGTTAAGAAAGACTAACGATGACAACTATTGAAACTTGCTGAAATTTTAAAACTTCAGCATCCTTTATCTGTAATTCATTGTGGTATAAATTCATTATTGGTATTTTAATTGAGAAGTAGACGGTTATAATTATCACTGCTGAATTTCCTAATAAAAACGACAAATCTTTATAAAAAAAACTGAATAATGTATTATCAGTGTGTTAAACGTTTCCAATCAACAAGGAATTTCACAATAAATGTACATTTCACAATTGGCCTCACTTATGCCGTACTACATGAAGGACATTGGAAGTAGTATTTGTTTCGATCGATATTCAGATTCTACCAGCAGCATAACCTCACTAAAGCCACATAAATATAATATAATTTCGTGTAAAATGTATTCATAGTTCGCTAGCTATAATTCAATGTATTGTAATAATTTTCTCGTTTCAAATTCTTCGTCATGGAACTTACGGAAAAGGAAAATGGTAACGGTAAATAGGATTAAATGAATTATAAGTACGAACAACAGCTTAGTTGTAAGCGTTCCGTATACTACTTCATTTGAGCATTTTATTCCATTTCCGGCAAGTCTTGTCACACAATGGACTTCCGGTACAACGTAAGTACAGCTTCTCCCAGAAAGCCGCGCCTATAAGCCGCACACGTGCTCGGCTGCAAACCTTGCTACGGTTACCAACGAACTCGGTCTACACACATTCATCTCAAAATAAAGGCGTCAGCCGGCCACCCTACCGTTATTTTATTAAAGAACACGTAGAAATTCAGAATGGAGTTTATAAAATTACATCTACTACAAATTGAATAGGGATTGATTATAAACTCACATTTTCTCTTACACAATTTTCCGCAAGGAAACTTTATGCTCGGAAGATGTGTTTCCACATCATTCTTATTTCAGTACAATGTGTAGCGCAGTCTTTCACACAACAGTTGTATACCACTGTGATCAAAAAGTAAGGTGAAATTATCATTTAAAACTCCCGGGTATTAGGAAGGCAGGTAAAATTTTTTTCCTAGGTTGGTAGGTCTGTCTATAATATTTGCCAAGCGTCTGTTTGTTAAAAGGTTTAATTATCACCGAGTTACACGTGTTTTTGTAAACAACCAAAAGTGAATTTTTCGATTATTGCAATGGGTGATTTTTGTTGAGCAAAGAACTTGCATCAAATTTTGTTTGCGGAACGAATATTCTTATGTGGACACGTTGAAAATGTTGCGGAAGGCTTTTGGTGATCAAACTATGGCACAAAAAAACGTTTATAAGTGGTACAACGAGTTCAATGAGGGCCGAGAACGCGTTGAAGACGAACCGCGCTCTGAACGACCATCAACGTCTACCGACGAGGGCCACGCTCAAAACATCAAAGATTTGGTGCTTGAAAATCGTCGATGGACAATTAGAGATCTCGCTGATAGTGTTGGAATATCATTTGGCTCAGCCCAAACCATTTTGAAAATCGCTCAATTTTTTGGAAAAAAAGCGTCGTGTCGATGTGTGTGAAACTTTGCTGTCTGACTATCAGGACCACTTGAAATGCATCATTACTGGAGACGAGATTTACGCATACAACCCTGAAACCTCCGACCAATCCAGCGAATATCGTGCAAAAGGTGAAGCAAGACCGAAAAGACCACGGCAAAGTCGAGGTCATGTTGACAGTTTTCTTTGATTATCGTGGTGTGGTGCACTATGAATTCCTTCCGCCGGGCCAAACTGTCAACAAAGAATATTATTTGAGCGTTATGCATCGTTTGCGTGAAGCTATTCGTCTGAAACGGCCGGAATCTTGGTTCCTTCATCACGATAATGCACCATGTCATACTGCATGGGTTCTTCGCGACTTTTTTTGCCAAAATCTCGACTCTTATCGTTCCGCAACCACCGTATTCGCCTGATTTGGCTCGGTGCGACTTCTGGCTATTCAGCAAACTTAAAAGGCCAACGCGGGGACGCCGTTTGGACACGATTGAGGAGATAAAAACCTAATCAAAGAAGGTCTTGAAGGCTATACCGGAAAAAGACTATTCCGACTGTTTCGAGGACTGGAAAAAACGTTGGAAAAAGTGCGTTTTATCGGACGGGGATTACTTCGAAGGGGATTAAATTGATTTGGAAGAATAAATAAAGAATTTATATTTTATAAATAAATTCATCTTACTTTTTGTCCACAGTGGTATGCCAAGCATTACAAAATTTGTTGGCTTTCCAGTGTCCAAAATTTTGGTGATAAATGTGAAACGGATGCTCTAAGGATGATTAAGGTTTGGATCCATTAGAAACCATTTGGAGAGTGTTATAAAAATTCTGCCTGTAGAGGTGTCGTCGTAACCTGTGCACCAACGTCTTCCCTCTCCGCTAGCAGTAATGATGTGGTCGAAATCGCTTCACCATTAAAATAACCTGTGATATACCATGCGCAGTCGTCCACCGGCCTGCTGTAGTTGTATTGCGGGTAGGACGGAGCTCACTTTAACACGAACCTTCTGTTACGGTATCCTGGTAGTGAAAAAAACAATAATGTCTTCAGTTCAGGTTACGTTACAGGCCAAAAAAACGTACCCGTAAAAGTTATGAGATGTTAAGTCTGTATATCCCGTTCGTAAGAATATAATGAATGTTTTTAAGAATGATAGTGCCGTTGTCCCGAGAGTGAGTTCCCGCCTGACGACAATGCTCCCCTCCGTCTTCTTCCTTCTACTACCGCGCACAATACACGACATGCTATTTCTCGCGAGCTGTACTAGGATGTAATTGCTGCCGCGCTAACGTGTTACTAAAAGTATTACGCGATTTGAATCACTCCCAACTCTCTGCGACTCGAGATCGTAGTAGAGGGGACAGTAAATGAAAAAGCGGTCTGGGGAAGCTTTGCAGCGCTAACCGCCCCTGGTGGCCGCTGATGAAATGAATCACGCTGCTACTCCGGTAACGTATTACTAAAACCGTTATTTGAATCTGCGATTCGTCAAATAACTGCACAAAATTTTAAAGAAATATGTTGATATTGAAAATTGCGAGACACTCAGCTACAATTTGATAAGGCAATGAAAGATTTTGAGACGGTAAAAGCAACAGGAGTGGGTAGCGTACAAGCTGAAATGTTTCAGCAATATTATATCCGACAATAAAAATGACAAAATATTGTTTAGAAAGAAAGGGAACTAAATTTGTTTTCTCTTTTATATTAAAAATTCTTAGTATTTTGTTAGTCCTGGCATGAGAATCATGCAGTTATAAAATTAATACATGAACGGAGTTTGACATAGTTATTCAATTTAACATTTCATATTATGGGGGTAATAAATAGTTTCGGGAGGGCCAGAAGCGGAAATAATACGATTCTGTAAATCACCTCAAGACGCTAAAAGACCGAGGAAATATTTTACTGGAGCATTATGTTAATTTACTTAAAAAAATTTAAATATTTTCATTTAATAATGTTTTAAACTTTAAAATGTTTAAATCTATTGAAATGTATTTTACTTTACATATTTATATAGTTTCAAGAATTAATGTTGTTCTTATTAGTTCACTTATATCTCTTGCTCGTTAGGTATAAAATATGATTTTGAATTGAGACGATGAAGCTGTTATTTTATTTATGTACGTGTCGATACATTTAGAACAAGTGCGATTAGAACGGGCGTTCATAAGAAAACTACATCAGGTGGTGAAATCACCTATTACTGGAACCACGTTATTTCCTAGTAAGTGTCACACGATACCAAGACTTCGCTGTTAAAGACTTCACTATCTAGCAGTTGAAGACACAGTGGGGGGGGGGGGGGATATTTTGTGACGCGATACAACTAAAATTTAGCAACTGTGAGTTTTTTAAAAAAATATTACTATCTTTATATTTCAATATATTGTAATGCCAATTAATTAGGCCATTAATTGTTTGGACATAAAATTTGAATTGTTTGAGAAATCCATTATAGCGGTCTGATCGAACAAAGCGACAATGAGAGAAGCGAGCTCACTTTGCTTTGTCGAAAAGTAAAAAATGGCGTATGCGCGCTAAAACTCGGGAGAACTACGAGTCAATTTGCGGAAAAACATCGTGAGGAGCAGAACAAGTAATATAACTGTTAGTTAGCGGAGAAAGATTGTTAGGAGCTGATGGCGGAAAGACATTATGAGGAGCAGAACAAGAAATATAATTTGAGCAGAGACTAGACATCGTCAATGTGTAACTAGTTAAAGTTGTAAATTAATAGGAAGAAAACATTCACGCCGCAAGTATTGCATCGTAAATATTGGAAAGTAAGATCAGTTTAAGTCTACAGCAAGAAGCTAAAGAAAAGTTAGTTCGCTCCGAAAGAATAAACAGTTAAAATAAATCGTAAAGGAGATACGTTGCAGTTTACGTCAAATTCAGTAAAATACTAATAAATCGACGAATCATAGGGTTCCGGTAAGGCGAGCAGACATCAGATAGCTGACATTCAGGAGGATCATCCGAGTTCCTGTGAGCCTATCAATTTTGACTTCAATAGTGTAAAATCTGTGAGTCGATGTTTAGAATCAGTGTATAATTTTTGCAATAGTGTACTTCCGAAACCAAAAAGAATGCTGGTACCAGCTGGACACTACGTAAGTAACAAAACCGAAACTAATGATTAATTGTAAACTTTAATTAAAGGATAAAGTCAGATTTCGTCCTTTTTTATTTGTCAATCGGAATTAATTAATTTACTTTTAAATTTCTTTCCATCGACATATTGTGTAGGTAAATTGAGAACTGTTTGTTAATAAGATTTTTAAATCAATTTGTTGTGTCCGTTATCAAACCCAGTAGAGGCCCTGAGAGAGAGAAAGATCTCAAATTTTGATGTAATTATCTTTATTGCCACAAAATAAATAAATATTTTGTTTTTTAAATTTTGATTATTATTTCATTTAATAAACGACCTATCATTGTTAATTATTACAATATATATATTTAATGACAGTACTTTAATGTAGGGATACTTTGATTAATTATTTGTCTTATAATAGGAGTTGTTCGAATTGTGAGAACGTCCAGAAATTAGATTCTGCCATTTATAATGACTTGGTGTAAAGAGCTTCCCATTCGTACACAAAGCGACGAGGTTTATCTGTGTATCGGCTGGGAAAATAAGTTTCATAGGTTAAAATGTCTATCTCCCAGTGTTTAGAGACGATATGATTGGACGTTAGCATAGTTATTTCACGTAGCACAATTTCGATTAGCATTATGTAAAACTTGTCGATGAAGAATGACAATATTATTTCCGATTGATGAATGAAATTTTGCATTTTCGTCCCGATGATTCAGTCTTTAACGTAAACAAATGATACTAGTAAATTCAATAGAATTTATTATTCCGTATCATTCTAATCCACTTAACGTATTTAAAATACTTTTATTTCCATTGTTTCTTTAAACTTTACAATACTCTCAACAAAATGTTGTCTGCAATGTGTGGACAAATCGCATCTAAGAAATTTATGTCTACTGAATTTCATGTAATTAATTATAAGTAATGTTGAATAAATTTTTAATTAATTTTATTATAAATTATCATGTTTGCAAAATCTTGCATTGTTTTTCTATTATAATGTTTAAAAATTTAAATTATTATTAAATTTATAACTAAACAGGTTGATGTTTTTATTTATTTACTGACGTCAGATAAATATAACTGTTAAAAGATTTGGAACAGTTTCCATATTACAGATAGAGATAGAAATTATAAATCCAGATAAGTTTCAGAAATGTTATACATTAAACTTGTATTACATTCACTTAATGTTAAAACCAAGAGTGATAAAGTTTCTCTTCGGAAAACGTTATACGTTCTTGCTCAGCGGTCAGGATTGAGGAAGGGACTGTTTTCCGCTCAGGGCACGGCCGCTCATAGTACGACACCGTCATTACGGCGCTGCACTGGACTATTTTACGGTATAAAGACCAATATAAAAGCTTTGAATGTTCCATTCTGTAGAAAATCCAAATATTCTATTACTGCTAAAAACGAAGGTCACTTATTTCCTCTCTAATTTTATGATTTCTCATTTAAAATTTAATTCACCAATAGTGTATATTCCGGTTCCTATTGAAATTTTTACAGAATCGTAAACCACTATTCCTGCGTCATAAGTCCCATTGTTATCCTGATGTTTCACTCTCTAGATCCTCTATTTCGACCAGACCTATTCCGTATCCTCTTTATTCTCCGCATTACCCCTTAGGCAAATTACATCACTTGAGGTTCGTGGTTGTCCGCTCAGAGCGCGGGCGGACATAGCACGACACCATTACAGTTGACCGACAAAATTTAGCATTTGGGTCTAGTCGGACCAAGGAAGTGGTATAGCCCAAAACCCGTTCAACTGTGATACAAATACCAGACCTTGCCTTAAATCTCAGGTTGAGTTCTCTGGAGCGCGAATGACTGTGAATCTTCCAGTGTCTGACGTGCTGAAGGAGCGCATTGCATACCGTAGACGACAACATTACCGTTTACCAACGTGACTTTGCTGCACCGTTCAAGTGCGCGGACTATCGTGAATTTTTATGTGGAATTGGAGATATCTACGCAAATTGGAGAGGAACGAAATGGAGACGGACACCCTGATAAATCTTAAGAATGTAGTGGTGGGTTTTTAAATGATAAAGTAAAGGATATTTTACAGAATTTATTAATTAATTATCTGAACATGGACAAAAAATAAAAAAATACAGTGTTCAGTTAACCTGACAAAACAATCTGATCCCTTAATCTCAGTTAAACATGGTCTACGGTAATTCCCCCAGGCGCGTCAAGGATTGAGATACTTGGCAGTTACCTAAGTTGATGTCTGGCCGTTACCGTGTGGCACCCTCGATCTCTCCGGGTTCACTCGAAACTACAAGTTGGGGCTGCACGTCCGTCGCTGGCGACGGTTTGTCTTTCTGTGTCCACTTTTTCAGGTCCCTCGCTGGATGTCAAAAATCGATCGTCTCGATCATCTTTGGATCGATCTTTCCTGAACCAAGAAATGTCATTGGTTCAGGCAGTCACGTGTTAATTCAAATTTCTGGGATTTTCAGCGAACGTTTCCCACGGTGCGACAGTCCAGGTAACTTCCGAGGGTCAACATCATACATGTCCAATTCCAGACTGAAGGGATATCTCCCCGTCTCGGCAGCGCCTCCTCAAATTCCAACTTACCAAGCTCTCAACCCTTGCTAATATCTAATTATATTAAAATGAAACATATATATATACATATATATATATATATGTATATATATATATATATATATATATATATATATATATATATCAATAATAAAACTATCGCGCTACAAGAATTTTCCGATTGTCTAAAGTTACTCTGTGAAATACCATGTCGTATATAAGCACTGCTTCACCCAAAAGCTATGATTTTGAAAATAACTACAGCCACCTACCATAACAAAAACGCCGCTGGAGAAACAAACTTTAATTTTTAAATATTAGTTACTGGTGCCCAACCTGTTTAAATTCGCCGCGTCATTGAAAATGAATGGTGTCATTGAACTTTACTATTGATTTGTGGTAATAACGCGTCCATTATCCAACTCTATCTGAATCCCTAGCTACGTGCTATTTACAATTAGCTGACGTGAGACGCGTGACGTGAATATGTTTATGACGTCAGAGAGTAACATCTGAACTTCAGATTGCAAGGTGTGTAGTAGGGAGCTCATTTTTTTGTGATTATAAGAGGAGAGAGGTGGGAAAACTATTTACTATTTGAAGAGAGGTAGCAGGACAGGAACAACTTTCTATTACTCTCGCCTTCCCTCTTTTAGGGCGTTTCTCTTTGCAAATGTTTTATCGGTCCCGAGAATAGTATAAACATTTCCCCGCATTACGCACCCGCGATATTAGTTAATAAGCAGCCCGGGAAGTCCTTCAGATTTTAATAAATAAATATATCAAATCAATTACTTCTAATATAAAACACAAAATTATAAAAATTAAAAAAAGTGTGTATCGTTTTTCTCAGAGAAAATAATCGTGAGTACATATTCCGGAAATAAACAAATTTCTGTATTAATATTATCTGTTCCGCACTCACCGACCAGTTCTGATTGTTGGGCTGTCGTCGCGACTCATTCTATCCTAACTAAATCTTCTCGGTCTGACTTTTTTAACATGTACTACATTTGAATTCTTAACTTCACTTTAGTTTTATTTCTCTGTAAAGTCACTTGTACTCTGCTTTAATAAACTCTATTAATTCACTTCAATTTCTTCATTACATTCTCTAGCCATTGAGCCCCGCAAACAATTCTATATTTTATCCTCAAATCCGATCAAATATGTAAAACGGCCGTCTCCAACTTGGTAAACTTCCACTGCCGTCAATAGTTCTCAACAAATTAGGTCGGGCACCCCCCTCCCCCCCCCCGGAGACCCTGCACTGGTTTTCTCGCCCCAAAGTCGTAATAACGCACGACGAAACTTTGCTGAGTATTTAAATTCGAACAAATTTGGGACTTCAAAATTTCAGTTCACCGCAATATGTTTAAGATAAGTCTTTTTAAACACGGTAAAATTAGTAGTTTTAAAATTGGAATCGAATAATCAAGCAGGAAAATTATATAGTCTCAATTAGTTGTGGAATTTTTTCTACTATCATTTTTAGTAATATTCTGCACATTCTGATTCGTCTACAGAAAAACCGTTTGTGATCTCCCAATTCCGATTTGGTCTCATTTTTGGAATTAAACATTCAGGAAAACTTGACATCGACCACACCAAATCACGAATCTTGTAAAAGTCTGGACGCAGTTCATCAACATTTTTAGTAATATTCTGCAAATTCTGAATCGTCAACATAAAAACCGTTTGTGATCTCCCAATTCCGATTTGATCTCATTTTTGGAATTAAACATTCAGGAAAACTTGACATCGACCACACCAAATCACGAATCTTGTAAAAGTCTGGACGCAGTTCATCAACATTTTTAGTAATATTCTGCAAATTCTGAATCGTCAACATAAAAACCGTTTGTGATCTCCCAATTCCGATTTGATCTCATTTTTGGAATTAAACATTCAGGAAAACTTGACATCGACCACACCAAATCACGAATCTTGTAAAAGTCTGGACGCAGTTCATCAACATTTTTAGTAATATTCTGCAAATTCTGAATCGTCAACATAAAAACCGTTTGTGATCTCCCAATTCCGATTTGATCTCATTTTTGGAATTAAACATTCAGGAAAACTTGACCTCTACTACACCAAATCACGAATCTTGTAAAAGTCTGGAGGCAGTTTATCAACATTTTCCACTCCAACACCATCACACCATCACTTCTATATAACGGTAGTAAAGATTAAAATCTTCGGTTGCGAAATTTGAATTCCTAACGCCGGTCCGAACAAAGTAGATCCGCGTCCGTATGACTAAGTAGAGAACTGCTGTTATGTAAACTTATTCCTGTAGGTATACAGTGCATCTCTTACTGTTGTACACGTGTCCTTTCCTTTTTTTGTCTGGTTTGCTATTATTCATTTTAACATTTTCGTTTTGCAGTATCCTATTCTTTTTTATTTCTACAGACCTCTTCAAATGTACTCTCGAGTTAGAAATGTAAATCAAATAGTTAATTTGAGAGAATGAAAGATACACGTGAGGCAGTTCATGATGATCGTATCAGCCTTTTCTCTCTCCCGAAAACTATACTGATTGTTCGCGAAATATCCGATTGATCCCCATTAATTGTCTGACCGCTTACTTTTCAGTGTTTAGAGACATACTGGGTGGAATTATAGACGTGACCATTTATGATTGATATGGCATCTGTTACATCTCTATGGTTTCCCTCAATTATAGTTGTGTGTGCCGATACACGATTCCCTGAGTTCCCAAAGATGATCAGACTATAATTTTCCCTTAGTGTTGCCAAAGATTTCCACACAGAGCTTTCAGGATAAAATTATCCAGCCGCGTTTCATCAGCAGTGGTGATTTTCTAAGAGATAAAAAAACTTGTAGTCGGCAAAAATAGCACGTTCGAAATGTGGCTCCTGCCACTGACTCAATACTGGAGTCAAATCAATGAAACTTGGCGCTCATATGCATTATATACTATGTCAAGGACATAACAAATTTGATTAATTTTTTCACGGTATATTCCGCGATGTAAATACTTCACTCGTCCAGCAGCTAACCCACTATCAATTAATACGAGCGATTATTTATCCAAAAAGTTTTAAGTCTGATCAAGGTACAATAAATTTATGGATTACAAGATGTAATTACTTAAATTACGGGAATGCATGGGTCGAGTGTAATACAGGCGTCGCTGGTTTTTTACGAAACTGCGAGGACAACAGGAACTTGTGAATGTGTGATGTTACACGAAGTATTGGATCGAAGATAGCAAAACGTAGAGTGGGATGGTCATCGCCTCTCAGTGAAAGCGGAAAATCAAGTTCACTTGTGCCGGAAACACGTACATTCACACGAAACTCTTCCTGGTCTTCTTCTCATCACATAATATCACCTATATTATTACAATAGTAATTATCATTTAATAATTATTTACAACTAGCTGGGTGCCGGCGTTGCCCCTACACCTCCACCCCTAAGCGTGTTCCCCTCTCATCCCGATAGGGGTTGAAATTATACACAAACAAAATTAGGAGAAATACTATCAATATCTTTGACTTCGAAAAATATTTATTAGACTCAAATATCTGCTGTTTTTACATGTTTGAAAAATCTCCCCCGTGTCCACCCACGCTCCTGAGAGTGGTAGTTGTGTCTTACGCACACAGTGTTGGTTTCCGGTACTAAAGGAAGACATGTACAAAATTTGGTTAATGTTGCTCCTCTGGTGTATATTTGTGTGCTGAACATACGCCCATTGTTTTCCCCTTCCACCACCTGTCATAGGGCTACATGTAATAACCGGCAAATTGAATATCATAATTAAAGTCAAAGACACCCGTAACCATGGATTCGACTCCAATCTGGGTCGTATTCGCGTTATTTTCTTGTAACGCCCCTCCACTGCTACCCCTAAGGGTGCTGCCTTCCTATGACGTAAGGAGTTGAAATTTTACGCAGATCACATCGGTAGAAATACTATCAATCTCTTTCGTAAATTATATCAACTACAATTCTTTCCACCTTTATGCGAGGGGTTTCTCACCCCCACAGTACCGGTTCTCGATCTTGGCAGAATATGTATACCAATTTTTGTTGCATTCTGTCCACGCATAAAAATTTGTATAGAAATTAACGTAAATAAATACATACATACATACATACAATATACATCCTTTTTGATTATATAGATTTTTTATTATATAGATTGACACGCGCAAAATTTTTCGTTGAATACGGCACAACACAAAATAGGTTAAAGGTATCTGAGTAGATCTGAACAAAATTAAAGAGGAAAATTTTTCCAATTGATCAATAATTACAGTAAACGTGTTCATAGAAACGAATAAGGGACTCCTCCGCAGCATAAATACGGTGGACAATTGCGGCCCTTCGTTGGATCAAGTGGCTTTCTTTAAAATTGTAGTATAGAATTTCAGCGAAATTGTCGTTAGATGCTATTATCCTCTTTATTAATTAGTATTTTTCATTTTATTGATTTTTTGTTATATTTGAATTTCATTACTAAAATTTTGAAATAATTATTTTCTGTCTCATAATTAAATTTTTTATGTGTTCTCATTTTACTTTCTCGTCCATTTTTCCAAGTAAACGTAACAAAGTAACGGGCCTATAGTTTATAGGAAGGGTTTTTGTAACGTCTGACTATCTTCCGTTTCCGGGTGTCCGGGACGAGTTGCGTGCGGAAGATGACATTCGTAATGCTGGTGATCTACTCTGCTGCTGCTTGTTTGAACTTTTGAGTTAGAATGGAATTAGGTCCAGGATACTGGGGCGAATTTGTCGTAGAGACCACTTTAAGTAAAGTTTATATGCCATAGGGAATTAGAGATGCGTCGACTCATTGGGCTAGCAACTATGTAACCATCTGGTCACTTTTTCGTTTAAATAACGGATCTGAAGGATATTTATTCTATTGGAACTCTATCTCAGCTTTCTCCGAATCGGAGTATGCATGTCCTGCAGGTCCCTTGTCGCGTGGTAATTTTGTATGCCTGTCTGGTGAAGTGTATGGCCCGTTGCCACGTGGAGCAGGTAGTGTTGTATAAGGTGGCAAGGGGCTGGGCTCATTGCCTGCTCCGGTGTTCTGGTATATGTAGGCGACTTGTGTCTTAAAATGGGTTTTATAGGCTTAATCTAGTTCTCTGTCATTACCTTGTGGTGATTAATTCGTTTATACTGTCGGGAAGCACCACCCTGTGTTGGTATAATTTCGAATATTGCGTCCTGTATGGCAGCAACGGGGAACTGAACCGAATAATTTATTTCGGCTTCACTGTTGACGTTGTTTGTGTGGTTCACGTTTCTATCCACGGTTTCTAGTTTGCTCTCCGATAATTTAATATGACGCGTTTGTCTCTGCACTGTGTAGTGCATGTATTAGTATCGGAAAATGATCTGAAACCGTTCGTCGGGCACGAAAGTTGCCCTACGACTATGTAGTGAGTGTGTAGTGTCCCACCGCCGGGGTTGTTGCAGGGAAAAATTCCATAGTGTTTGCTATTTAAACCCCCCAGCTATGATCCTCCCTGATAAGTTTAGTAGCCGTTCTACACCTTTCATATCGATTTTGGACAGACGAAGTTTACTGTAGAAGATTACGAGTGTAGTGTAAATCCTACTCCCTTACACCCATAAACTCCAGGGATACAATGGGACTGTAACCCACACAGTGTTTGTTTCTGGATCGTAAATAATATATGTTCATATTTAGGTTGAAATTTTTATAAATTCGGTTATTATTTATGTATATTTTAAATTTTCAGTACACCATAATGTTTTTCTCAACTTTAAAAAAATAATATTGTACGTTTAAAATCGTATCACGCCGGTCATTATAATAATTATATTGGAGTAGAGTGCGTTTGTAAGGAAATGCTACGGCAAGTACCGAGGCGTTTATGATACGAATCAGGTCAATTTCTTGAATCTCTGGCGACGTAAGACAATTTTATTTTACAACTAGCTGGGTGCTCGGCGTTGCCCGAGATGTCATTCATCCATAACCCCCGATATGACTCCAATTTCGTTTACTTTTGCGCTATTTTCATGTAACGCTCCTCGTACCCTATCCCTACAAGTGCTCACCTCCCATGCCGAAGGGGGTTGAAGTCATTGACCAAATATATCGGTCGATTTTACAGTGTAGAAGCTGACCACCCCCACAAATGTGCGATAATCAAAAAGTATTTATTCCACGCAAGAACCGGCCGATTACATTGTCTGAAAATTTCTACTCCAACCCACCACCTCCCAAACCCGTCGCGGTACCCAAGTTGTCACAATTAGACTTAGCGATATTCATAGTCTCTGAATTGCTTCTAATCTCGGTTGTTTTTGCGTTTTTTTTATTTAACGTACCTCCACCCCACTCCAAAGCTTGCTCCCCTCACAGGGGTTGAAATTATACACAAACAACATCGGTATAAAAACTATCAAAGTCATTAATCCCAGAAAGTAATTATTTAACGCAAATATCGACCGTTTAACATGTTTGAAAATTTACACCCCCGAACACTCGCGCTTGGGGGACTTAAACGGCATGTTGAATGTCATAATTGAACTCAGTGACAACTATAACCCCAAATTCGACTCCAATCTCGTTAGTTTCTGCTTTCCATTTATGTAATGCCATTCCACGCCCACACTTAATGGTGCACCAGTCCCATGTTTAAATATTTCCACCCCTGCTTCTGGGGGTGATAGACGCGTATCACTCCAACAGTATTTCTTTCCTGGTCGCAAAGAACACGTGTACGAAATTTGGTGTAATTTGCTCCACCGGTGTAGATTTGTATTCTCCACCCCTAATCCTAAGGGTGCCCTTTCCCCAGGGTGTAGAGGATGAAAATTATATTCAGATAACAAAGGTAGAAACACTATCAATATATTTGACTCGTAAAAATATTTATCCGACTGAAATATCGGCTGTTTTAGCATGTTCAAATATTTCCACCCCCGTCCACCCCCCGCTTCTGGGGGTGGTAGACGCGTCTCACCCCGACAGTGTTTGTTTTCTTGTCGTAAAGAACACGTGTACGAAATTTTGTGAAATTTGCTTCACCGTTGTAGATTTGTATAAGGAACATACAAATATGCAAACAAACAAACAAACATACCTACATACATACAAACACTCGTTTTTATTTATAAGATAATATTAACAGTACGCATGATTTTTATAAGGATACTTATACTTTATTAAAATGTTAAATTCTGTAAAAATAGTACTACTTAATATGTAAAAATATTATTGTAGTAATCGGACCTATGGTGTAGGATGTATCGAGAATCTTAAAAACTATTGACAATTTAACAATGACATTTTATTTTGTGAAGGGAGTACTCCGGGTGGATGCAGCGTACTTACCTTAAAGTGCACATTTCTGGCTCAGTAGAACTCCTCATCGTCTGTAGTGTACGCGCGTGAAACACGTCG
Organism: Zhengitettix transpicula; assembly: GCA_037074705.1. Taxonomy (NCBI): domain Eukaryota; kingdom Metazoa; phylum Arthropoda; class Insecta; order Orthoptera; family Tetrigidae; genus Zhengitettix; species Zhengitettix transpicula. The sequence continues at coordinate 9,020,115 of CM073595.1, forward strand.
CAGAAAACAAATGACGAACGGAGAAAACTATGCTGAATGTGCCATCAATTTGTGTTACACGTTCCGTGATGTGGCAGAACTGTACGAACAAACAAGAGAAAGGAGACGGTTTCGTGTGGCGATCATTACGAACGGCGAAGAAAGCGCTTACGTAAATGCAAGGGTTTTTTAAGGATTCGATTTCTTTTCCTCAGAAAATGAAAGTAGGCACTGAGCTGAGTATTAAGAAGTAAATTGAGCAGGTTATTTCCTTGCCGGGTACCGTGTGAAAATATGATGCAGTCGTAATTCTCCGTGTTTTTATCCTGTATTGACCTTCAGGAAAAGAAACTTTTTATGGTCCTCTTGGAGCAAAGGCTCAATAGATACTTCCTAATCAGATGAATAAAATACAAAATCAAAGCTACCGACGAGAAAATATAGATTATCCAGTTTGAGTGGCAGCGTAAGAAATGTTGGTCATTCTGATAATATCAACTCGTATTTGAAATTATTGACTTCAATAGATTTACCGTCAAATGTCAGGAAATATAAGCTATTGAGCTCTTTTATACCCTGTTCTAGTTGTCTTTATATCTGTTTGGATCCATACACGAAAAGCCACTTTAAATGAACACATAATTTTTTGATGAATACTGTCTAACCCAATGCTTCACTGGCTAACCATATCATACGTGTTTCAGAAACTTCTTCAGAATTCTCCTTGTTTGACCATCCCGTATTCCGTTTTATGAATATATTGTAAAGAATTATTTTTGTGGGCTGGGTTTTTACGTTAAATCAAAAAAATATTAACCATTAAAGAAATTTTTATATAAGTTTATTACAGTTAAGCATGAAAAACTCTTATCTCAGGCACCTGTGGTTTTTACATAGAAGAGAACTGCTGCCCGTACCAAATACGTACTGCTATTCTGTGTTGTGTTGCTTGCTGTAGCTCTCGTACCGATGTCTCCGTATAGCACAACCGGCAGAACGGGTTAAGTGCAGTGATGACTTTAGTCAGGACCATTGCAAGGCGTCGACTCAGGGGTTGACCACTGGCTAAGGCGTCGGCCTCCGGGATTGATTGCTGGCAAGCCGTCGTACTAAATTGTGTGGCTTCGATGTACTTTTTACTAACAAATTGTGGCCGCTTTCTCACGACGATTCTGCCTCGGACTATATCAGAGACAACAACTTGGAAAAGCTTAAAGCAGAACTTATGAGATTTGTAGATCGGTGACACTTAAAACGTATACACGTAACGCAATACGGAGCCTCTCATAATCACATCCACCAGCTGCGGTGAGCGCAGAACAACTGTCCCAGTTTCAGAAGCTTATCTCCGTTCCCTCCATTATAGCCTCCCATTCTTTAACTTTTTTTTTCATTATTCGAAAACTTCGTCAGTTTCACTGATTCTTCCATTGTTACAAGAGTTATAGCACGCTGCTGCAGTTCCGTAGTCAACAATGGCCAACTATTCGGTCATGTTGAGGCCAACAATCGAGACAGGACACGAAAATTACTTGGATGGAAATATTTATCTCCTCCACCCCCACGCACGTGCACGATTTCGAATTCTCCAAACCACAGCAAACAACACTTCCGAGACAAAGAAAAACTAAACCAAAATACACGCGTTACAATATGACCATGCCGGTTCAGTTGACGTTCATCCTCCTCGGCATAGTGGTCCGAGCGGGGACGGTTTGGAAAGAAAAATCGTCTGAAAGGCCCAGAGTCGAATCTGTGTCGATGACATGACCATGTCACTCCCGATACCAGGTAAGGCATGTGATCACGTGGGATTATTTATATAATATAATATAGTGTTATTCAGTAAATTGTAGTTAAGCCTGTGTTCAGGTCTTCTCACGTGGGACGGGTGGTTGACGAAAATACGTCAATGGTTAGAGCGACTGTGTAGGTCCTGGGTTCGATTCTTAGTCTGGTCGAGATTTTTCTATTCTATTCCCTTAATTCAGTTTCATAGCCTTTATAGCTCAGCTTTGATTGAACGCATTAACTGATTGAACTAACTAAGAATGGCTCAATTATTTTCTAGAACCCTGCCTTTCATTTATAAATTTACACTATCTTAGTAACCCTGAGAGTATAAATTAATAATTGCTACTAAAATTAGTTAAAGGTAATAAATAATACGTAACTTGGAGTCAAAACCTATTTTAAAGTTGTTAAAACGAATATACTGTAATATTTACTAATAAAGTAAGCCTGCGAGAGGATTTCTTGCAGGTGAACCTTCCCAGAGAGCTCTGGCGGGGGCTACCTTTGGGGATGCTCTCACATCTCTCTGGTTTTTTTGAACTAAGGTTCCCACATGCCGAGGCACCTCGGTCTGTTTTAAGAGGTGTATGTTCCGGGGTCGCAGACCTTGGGCATACGGCAAGAGTTGTCCGCTATACCTATTGGAATAGTCGGCCAGCTGCCTCCAAAACTGGTCGAGGCACGGAGAAGGGAATGCTGCGTCCCCACAGCAAACTCCTCTCCCGCTATCGGAAGGGCGTGGGACAAGTACCCAATGCCCGACCTACCCGATGCAGGTTTTTCTAGGGTTTTCCCTGCATTTCTTTAGGCGAATGCCGGGTAGGATCCTTAAACCATAGCCCGGGGGCCCTAGTAACCCTTGGCTACCTTCCTCTACCCTTCCGCATCCCCCCTTTCTAATCCCTTCCTATGCTATTAAAGGGGAGTTGCCATACGTGGATTACCCTCATGTAGCCTGTTGCCCTAAAAAAAAATATTTACTAATAAAATAAAGCCACCACGTTGGAGACAAATTATGTGGTAGACACAATTTTATTAAAAGAACAATGAAGGAAGTTGAAATTAAACCATATTTAAAAATATAAAAAATATTTTTTGACAAATTTGACTTTCGTTGAATTTACATTTTATATTTTTCAGTAAATGCCTCAGCATTTATGAGAATATAAATTTCAGGGCCTCTAATAAAGACAGTGATTTGCAATTTTTACCAAGTTACAAAAGGAAAAAATGAATTTAAATTTACAATAACAAAATTTTATACTACAAAAACTATAGAAATCCGAAATGTTATATAAATTTGGCGGTAAACGATATTTACGTAAAGGTTTACTGAATAAAGTTTTTTTTACATACCATTTATTTAGAGCTGCTCTGGTTTGTGCGCACGTGATTATTTAATTTTTATAGAACACTAATTTAATTAACAGGCCATAGCACTGATTTTATTATCGTCTCACTTTCCAACACTTTGGACGCCTTTATACTTTGCTGTCGTATTGTCACGCTCAGTTTGCCGTGGAAAATCTTTAATAGAAAAATTGTCGATATTCAACTCATACTTTGCTGAATTCGACCACCACAGACTCTCGTCATGCTCCCAGAACACACGTGACTGACTATTTCAAACACACGCACTGCTCTCTGAATATCTGAGTTTTCTGACTACATACTACTGCCTTGCCTCTCAAACACACACTCGCTCTGCTCTCTCACTATCTAAGTGACTGCTATTGGCGTAATCTGTGGTGGCCACGAGGGCTGTTCTAAAGTCAAGTTCCGAGCGTAGCTCTTGCCTTCGTTTCTTTTTTAAACAGTTAAATTTTTATGCTTAATTGTAGTGTTCATACCCAGGCGTGCCCTAAATTTAAACCTATTACATTAATCCTAATTATTCCTATCTATACTATTACCTAAAATCTAGTTGTTCTATTTCTAAATTCGCTATGAGTAGTTGAAATAAATCTAATATTGTCATATGGAGATAAAAAAGTTTTGTTCCTTTCTGCTAAATGTTTTTTAATTGAATCTAACCCTAGAGTATTATGTAAATCTAACATCCTAGTAAATCTTGGTGCACTAGTAATTATCTTAATACACCTATTTTGCACTGCCTGAGCCTGATCAATGTTGGATTTGGCTGCAACACCCCAGACCTCGCTACCGTACATAAGTACAGGACGTACCACTGTCTTGTAAAGCATGAGCTTAGTTTTTAGGCTTTTAAACAGCGGGAACAAGCTTCTTATTGCTAAATAGCATTTCGCTTTGGTCTGTTTGATATGCTCCCCAAAGGTCAGTCGCTTGTCCAGCCTTACTCCCAAGTACTTTACAGACTTTGTCCATTGGACTTTGGTTCCCCCTGCCATTATATCTACAATGGGGAATTCTCTCTTACGCGTGAACATCATAGCCTGGGTCTTTTCCCCATTGATTCGCATTCTCCAGCGGTTCGCCCAGGATTGAAAGCTTTTTACTGACCGCTGGAGCTTTTTAGCTACGTAATTTTGGTGATGCCCGAAGGCGAAATAGGCTGCATCATCCGCATACAACGCTAATTCGGTTTCCGGACTCTTTGAAACGTCATTAATGTAGATATTGAACAGAGTAGGGCCCACTCTGTATGTTCCTAGTAGGACTGGCCTTTCCGTCCCAGTAGACATAGAATTGTCTATTACTCAAATAAGAGTGTAACAAATGTGTCATGTAGTCCGGGCACCCTAACTGGTCTAGCTTGTAGAGCAATCCATCATGTCATAACCTATCGAACGCCTGTGTTTGGTCGAGTACAGCGCCTGTAATGTGTGTTCTATTTTGTAATCCTTCGTAGGCATGATGTGCCAACCTAACTGCTTGATGGATTGTGCTATGACCATGGTATAAGAACGGAGTTTTGCTCAAGAAAGTCATTGAGGCGCGATTAAAATATCTTCTCGAATGTTTTCGACAGAGTCGAGAGAAGCGATATGGGACGATAGTTTTGGGTTTTTGAATACCACTGTGAATAAAAAGTTAGGTGAATTTATTTACAAAATATAAATTCTTTATTTATTATTCCAAATCAGTTTAATCCCCTTCGAAGTAATCCCCGTCCGATAAAACGAACTTTTTCCAACGCTTTTTCCAGGCCTCGAAACAGTCGGAATAGTCTTTTTCCGGTATAGCCTTCAAGACCTTCTTCGATTCGGTTTTTATCTCCTCAATCGTGTCAAAACGGCGTCCCCGCATTGGTCTTTTCAGTTTGCTGAATACCCAGAAGTCGCATACGGTGGTTGCGGAAAGATAAGAGTCGAGTTTTTGGCAAAAAAGTCGCGCAGAACCAATGCAGTGTGACATCGTGATGAAGGAACGAAGATTCCGGCCGTTTCAGACGAAAGACGCATAACGCTCAAATAATATTCTTTGTTGACAGTTTGGCCCTGTGGAAGGAATTCAAAGTGCACCACACCACGATAATCATAGAAAACTTCGGTCTTGCTTCACCTTTTGCACGATATTCGCTGGATGGGTCGGTGGTTTCAGGGTCGTTTACGTAAATCCAAGTCCCGTCTCCAGTAATGATGAATTTCAAGTGGTCCTGATAGTCAGACAGAAAAGTTTCACACACATCAACGCGACGCTTTTTTTTTCAAAAAATTGAGCGATTTTGGCACCAATCGTGACTTGACGCGTTTGAGACACAAAACATTCTTCAAAATGGTTTGGGCTGAGCCAAATGATATTCCAACACTATCAGCGAGATCTCTAATTGTCCATCGACGATTTTCAAGCACCAAATCTTTGATTTTTTGGACGTGGCCCTCGTCGGTAGACGTTGATGGTCGTCCAGAGCGCGGTTCGTCTTCAACGCGTTCTCGGCCCTCTTTGAACTCGTTGTACCACTTATAAACGTTTTTTGTGCCATAGTTTGATCACCAAAGGCCTTCAACGTGTCCGCACAAGAATATTCCTTCCGCAAACAAAATTTGATGCAAGTTCTTTGCTCAACAAAATCACCCATTGCAAAAATCGAAAAATTCACTTTTGATTGTTTACAAAAACACGTGTAACTCGGAGATATTTAAACCTTTTAACAAACAGACGCTTGGCAAGACAGTCCTACCAACTTAGAAAAATAAATTTACCTGCCTTCCTAATACCCGGGAGTTTTAAATAACAATTTCACCTTACTTTTTGATCACAGTGGTACAATGACTTTCGCTGTTTTCCAAGACGTGGGGAAGTAATTTAGCTTCAGGCAGCACTCGCTCTGCTCTCTCACTGTCTAAGTGACTGCTAAAAGTTCTTATATACCTTTTCGACAATACACCTAGCAACCAGTCTTCGTAGAAATATAGCAGAGAGCAGTTGTCATAGAAAGATTATAAGCCCAGAGAGCTCTGGCGGGGGCTACTTTTGGGGATGCTCTCACATCTCTCTGGTTTTTTTTGAACTAAGGTTCCCACATGCCGAGGCACCTCGGTCTGTTTTGAGAGGTGTATGTTCCGGGGTCGCAGACCTTGGGCATACGGCAAGAGTTGTCCGCTATTCCTATTGGAATAGTCGGCCAGCTGCCTCCTAAACTGGTCGAGGCACGGAGAAGGGAATGCTGCGTCCCCACAGCAAACTCCTCTCCAGCTATCGGAAGGGCGTGGGAAAAGTACCCAATGCCCGACCTACCCGATGCAGGTTTTTCTAGGGTTTTCCCTGCATTTCTTTAGGCGAATGCCGGGTAGGATCCTTAAACCATAGCCCGGGGGCCCTAGTTAACCTTTGGCTACCTTCCTCTACCCTCCCGCATCCCCCCTTTCTAATCCCTTCCTATGCTATTAAAGGGGAGTTGCCCAATGTGGATCACCCTCATGTAGCCTGTTGCCCTAAAAAAAACAAAAAAAAAACACCTAGCAACCATTATCATCTCTGCATTCTCACGCCAAACAATTCTGTTCTTTACAATGCTCTGGCCTCAAAGTTACGCCGCCATAATGACAGAAACGATTTATTAATATTTCATTACAATTTGGAAGGTCAAATAAATTATCTCATATGTATGGGAAAGAGAGAGACAGTTTCTATCTTACCTTAAAATCCGCGGGCTCGTAGATCAGACCTACTATCCTGAAAAATTTAATACGTTACTTCTTCCCAGCCTGACTGGACCAACTGTTGATTTATGGTAAGTCAGTTACGCTGTCTCTTTTTCCTATCCATATGAGTTTGTATTTATGTATCTACGGCCATAAAAAGCTGAATTTGAATTTTTCTGAAGCTTTCAATATACTTGAGTGACATTTCCTAAATATAAACTTTACTTTGAATACTTGTATAGTTCGGCAGTTTCTTGACTATCTCCAGGTAATCATAAAAACATCTAAGGCTACCAATATAACATCTTCAATGGAGTTAATACATTTTTAAAATTCTTGAATGGCTATTTCTATATTTGGTGCTTTTGATTACAAAATCCTGGTACATATAAAAACATTATTCACAGAGATTTTCTTGTCATATTCAAATAAATTATCTTGGAGTCTCACATATGCTTTTGCTTTGATGTTAAGTTCGTTCATTAAGTAACTAATTATATTATTGGAGGAATCTTATTATTATCGCTTGTCATCCTACCATTCTCATTTCACACATTTCTATTGGTTTTTCATGCGTCATTTCCTCGCTAGTCCCAACGGCGTTTAGTAGGGATTAAGGACGTACGCCATCACATTAAGTACTTCCTCTTCCTGGTTCGTTCCTCAACGGTTTTGTGGGCGTTACGTGAATAAACAAATTGTATAGCGACAATTCTAATAAACGTCAACAAAACCGCCGAGGTCATTCTCGGGGATTAACGACGAGGAATCTGGCATTCCGTAATAACAGGAGGTGAAATGAGGACATTGATTGTGACAGTGAGGATCAACAGTGCAACAATTTGAAAGTGAAAACGAACGATTAAATTACTTAATATGAATTATAAGTTTTAATTTAATATCTGTTTTGAATTAATAAAACAATTGATGACCTTACACAGACACTTTATTTTTACTAAATCTCCAGATGTCAGGTCAAATCCTCAAAGCTACAGCATGTCATTCAGTCTTGCTCCGTTAAGTGAATTGTGTGCAATTTAATAACTTGTTAATCGTTTAGTTGTGCTAGTTTATTATAGTCATTCGGTAATTTGTTTCTTTTTGTGTATTTCAGTTTGTCTTTGTTCACTTTGTACAATAATTTGTAAATACCTCCTCTGTAGGAAAATACCTGAAGAAGATACAAAAAAGGCATCGAAACCTCGTCATAATATAAATAAAAAGTATTTTTATAAGGCCATCAATTATTTTATTAATATGAATTATATTATCTATATAATAAAAAGGATGTATATTTGTACGTATGTATTTACGTTAAACTCTATACAGATTTAAACGCGTGGACAGATTGCATGAAAAATTGGTAGACATATTCTATAAAACACGAGAAACGGTACAGTGGGAGTGAGAAACCCCTAGGATAATGGTGGAAAGAATTATAATTAAAAAATTTGATCGTTTTGTTTTAAATTACTGCGCGCCAAGAGACGGTGACGTCACAGCAAAGAGAGAGAGAGAGAGAGAGAGAGAGACAGAGAAACGTTACTACGCGACGGTACTGCGCAACAACAAAAAAGAAACTTATTTCGTAATGAAATAAAGCGGAAATATTTTTAGTTGAATACAAAGTAAAATTATATCCGGCAATACTCCAGCGAATGATAATAAAAAAAACAAAACGAAATAGTCTTTTTCTGTTTTCAACCAAAGTAGTCTCTTCTTCAGTAGTATGCTCCTTTGTAGTTTGGTTATTCAGGTTGAATTTAGTATTATGCCATTTTTTAATATTACTTATCCATAATTGAGATGTAATTTTCTTGGGGAAAAAACTATTTTGGAGTATATCAATGTGGAGTGAAAAATCGTATCAGTAATACAAATAGAAAAAGACTTGTAGACACAGGGAACTTTAAACATCCTACGCAAACTAATATTAAAGCTTTTTTTAAACCAGTATCGATAAATAATACGGGCGTTGTTAACACCACAGAAATTTATAAATTGTCAGAAATAACGACGACTGCTGCAGAAAACTTTGACAAAAAACAACCGACGTATTACAGCTTTACGTATATAGAGAAATTGACGTTTAAAATTATAGATACCTTTAGGAAAAATGATATTAATGAGGTTAAATTAACCGTCACACCAGTTAACCATGTACAAAACATACTAACTAAGGTTAAAGACAAGACAGAGGAACAGTATAAGACAAATCTGGTATATAGCATCCCTTGCATCAATTGCCCGAAAACATATATAGGTTATACCACAACTAACATCAAAACTAGAATGTATCACCATAAACAAACATTAAAACCCACAGCCAAAAGCAACACAGCGTTGTTCACCCACACAAAATTGACTAACCACGAATTTGATTTTTAATAAGATTAAAATATTACATAATAATATTCATAAAGTAAAACTTAGAATAGCAGAAGCAATTTATATTAATCTAAACAGAAACAATATTGTTAATAATAGAAACGAAGGTTCAGAAATAGAAAAACAATATGCAGAGATACTTAAGATATTGATAAGTAAAACATCTAAAAATAAAAATAATAAGAAAATGTAACCAATTGTATTTTTTAAAATTTATTTTAGGCATCTTTGTTGTTTACATGCATGTATAATCTTATATATGTATAGTTAAATAATTATTAACAATATGTTAAATCGATACCATAGTTTTGTTACTATAGTATCGATTTTCGATTGAATTGCTGCACACTGAGCCACTTAATGGAGCAGTTTTAAAACCGACCTTGTTGAATAACAACATAGTTTTATTGTAGTGACTAAGTACCTATAGGTACTAATACCTTTTAAAGTTAATGTGATGTTAATTATAAGACAAGAAGGTATGTTATGCTGAAGGTGCTGCAATGTATTCGTAACTTGATGTTTTTTTGTATATAAGTGGTAACGTTTTTAATGTTCATTCAGGATGATTATAACAATGAGTTGAAAGCTTCCGACTATATATTAATATAGTTATTAACTTGGAGACTGTTTTTGGTTTTTTATACTAATCAACTTCTACGTCAACAGTCCTTTTTACCATAATCTCATCAATTTAATCTTTCGTTATGTCTGAAGACTGAGGGTCAATTCTATTCTGCGTTACTCAACGAGTATATTTAAGAAGAAAATTGAAGGTGTGTTTGTTGGGATTGATGCAATAGAATTCAATGTATTTTATAGCTGTTCAATTAATGCATTATCGGTCGAAAGTATGTACGTAACATTTAGATAGGTTAATTCACTTATTGAATAAAGATTAATTTAGAATTAAATACTTTTTCGGGTTTATATAAATAAGTACAAGTGCAACGCCGTGAAGTTAGTGAAATAAAATAAGTCGTTACTTGGCTCTACTAAACTTCACATCTGTTGACTCTATTAGTATCGTTGCTTTAATTATTTAAAGCATAATAAAAGTGTCAATTCACGCACAAGTCTGACAAGGAGTCAGCTTAACATGCCAACATCCACACTAATCTTCAGTGAATTTCGGTGAACGTATTTCGTGACTTGGGTGTTATATTTGTTATTTCGGCCAGATTCTGACGTTCCCGTGACTGTCAGAACGAATCCATTTTTACGGGACGGTCGTCTGTCCGTAGAGATCGCTCGCGGCGTTCCGCATTTGCCATGAGAGTACAGCCGGGGGCTTTCTACTGGTTGTAACGCAAAATCGGAAGTGGGAGGAAGGGTGCGCGGTTACGTCACGCTGAAATCGAGTCCCGGAAGGGAAAGCGGACGGACGCGGACTCGGGCAGTGCAGTGTTGGGTCCGCCATGGCGCCGCGAGGGCTGCTCGCACTGGTGGTCGTGCTCCTGCCGCTGCTGCCACGGGCACAGGCCCACGACGCGCTGCTGGAGGCGCACTCGTTGCTGTACGGCGCCGCCGTCGTGGCCGAGCAGGGCGTCGCGACGCCCAGCGGCCCCGCCTGCAGCGACAGCCTCGCCAGCTTCCGTCGCGCCGTCGACCGAAGGCACCAGTGGGCCCTCAGGAGTAAGTCATCCTTGTTCCTGCAGTACAACAACTAAGTGATGAACCATGCTCGTATATGATGCGGAACTTCTGGCTCTTTTGCCTCCACCCAAACTTAAGTGTCTTGCAGTTCCAAGCGTCGGCTTATTACTATTCATCCTCTCACGTACATCACTTCCAACTTCTCACTTTTCCCCGACACAGAAGTTTCCTACCTCTTTCCTTAACGAGACAAATAAACACCCGATATTATACCTGATTAAAAGCAAACGTTGTCGTTGAAATTAAAAACAAAACTATCTTACAATATTATCAGATTTATGTCACTCGTATATCCAGTTGCTTAACCCTCTGGTGTACCATTAGCATCATAGTAATTTAATGAAACCTTTCCGCGCCGATGTTTTTAAAACTTTCGGATAACTTCCTAATCCACACTTCAAAACCTTTTCTCCGCTCCTAGAATCCTCTTCTACAATCCCATGCCAACGTTGGGAACTAAGAGCTCCCTATTTCTTGAAGAATGATGTTGACGACTTCAATTATGTTCCAATTTCCAAACTTTGGGTTCACGACATGAAAAAATACTACTTCAGTTCCAGTTGTATGCTTTGTCCAATTTCCAGAAAATTTAACACATAAATTGTGTGCGTGTGAAAATACGTTAACAGAGAATGCGATGTGCGCCAAGAACATTTTAAATGCAGAAGAAAGTTTCTATAATTATTTTGAGAAAATATTTAACGTCTTAAAAGTGAACATTATTTCTTCAAATACAAGCTACAACGTTAATTTCTTTGTGACTGGAATTATTATTAACATATTATACCTTCTGTTGTATACCTTCTTTGCTGCACCGTCACTGGTAATCTTTCGTCCTAAATAGAAAACTAATTACTTTGTGTCATATAATCAGTTTGAATATTACATTGGTTTGTATTTTATTATCAGCTAACAATAACTATACTTTTGATATGCTCTTCTGTAGCATTTCCATTTTTAATGTTACCTTTAGCAAGTTTTCCCCATCTTCCGTGATGTGTTAGCGATGTCCGTTTAGCATCGATATTAGTTTTTTAATTATTTTAATTTGTGAGTGATTGTATATCCTTTTCTTCTGTACTTCAAAATTAAATAATGGTGCACTGTTTCCTTCACTCTTTATACTAACAGCTTCTCTGCGGCATCGTTTTCCTTGTAATTAACTTATTGTAGAAGATTATTCCGTCTTCATTAACGTTTACTTTTCTAGATTCTTCCCGTTCACATTTTCTAAGGGTTGTCTAGATTCTCCTTGGCTCATTCTTCTCTTATTCCTCGATATCTTGCTTCATCTAAATCCAAATTAATTCTTCAAAGTAATGGTAAAAAAACGGGTGTCTTTAATTGTGTGTTATGTGCTTGAAATTATATGTTTGTTTCTACTCCTACATTTTCGGTGAAACGTTACCATTTTTACTGTAGTTGTACTGTAGGGAATATCTTAGGGACTACCAAACTGTGAAGGCACCGCACTGTCATTCTTGCTGCAGAAGAACCGAATTATTAGAACCAAAAGACGATATACGATCACCCTTAATATACCAAATTTCAGTCTACTTCGGAGATAATAATCTTGTGGTAACAATGTGGTAAGAGGATTGACAATTTAGGCTCAATTACAAAGGTGAAATGGGAAGTAAAGTTAGGTTGAGAAAGTGAGAGTTATATGAAGACTCACGACGTTTCTAACACTGACAAATTTAATGCCGTCTCCAAAGTATTGGCGCGATAATCCGCATCCCTTGCGGACAATGAGGCGGGTCTTTCGGTTTTTGGCATCTAACTTTCAGATTCAAATTATTTCATTCGATCTTGGAAAATTCCACTAGTTAAGATAAATAAATATAGAATTAAGAAGATTTGAAATTTTGGTATAAAGCTATTGATTTCAAGAGTTTTTACAATGATTCTAATTGGACGTGATATTTTAATTTTACCAAGTTTAGTGTTTATACTCCAATATTTTCAGTGTTAGACTCGAGCGGCAGTCCTGGGCCCGCGTTTCTGTGGGGGAACAACTACTGGCTGGGCTCCCGCTCTCAGTGCGAGCTGATTCCACGCAAGGAGCCCTTGGTGCTGTCAGTGCCGCAGCCCAGCACCGCCCTGGCCTGGCCTCCCTTCCCCATACACTTCGTCGCAGCTTCCTTCAGGCACAACTCCACGCTGCAAGTTCACGTTGGCCTTCCTAACGAGGTATTCACGATCAAAATAAAACAAGAACGGAAACTCTAATCGTTATAGAATGAACCGGACAAGTCAGGCTTAGTTTCTTTCGTGTTAAATTACTGATCATTAGGTGGCAGAAAGGGACCATGGTATTCTAAACTTCTTCATTGGCCACGTCGTTTCCCGAACCTCAATGGATGTCATCCCCCTCCCCTTTATTTTCGGGGGAGGGATGGCGGAGCTCAGAAAATAATCATCCATTCTTTGAGTAGGCCTATAGCGTTATGCACTGTAGTGTACGAAACTATGTACAGTCCGACCTCTATAGAATGCCTGTTAATATAACGTGCAATTATATATTTTATCGCAGTTTCCTACAGGTGACTAGTACATTATTTTAAATTTTAAGTGGCTGGCAAACCTAAGAATATTTTATGGTAGAGTTGCTCGGCCAATCTGCTGTTACGAAGTGATCAGGGTCATTGCCTCGCGGCACAGAGGTCTCGGACAAGGGCATAGATGTTGTGTGTATCTACTTCACTTTCTACGCCATCACCAAACCCATTGCGGAAGGTCCCGTTGCCTACGTTCGCACGATCGACTTCAGCATTGAGTCCATCATCATGAACAGCAGTAGGCAACTGGAAACCACTGCCGTAAAAATTTCCTAAAAATATTAAAGGTTTTCCTGTATAGACAAATTTCCACGGACCTGTCTCAGGACAGAATGACTAATTAATCAGTGCTGCTATACAAAGTATTATCGTAAAAATCTTCAAAATATTTTTTTATACTAAAAAATATACTTCTAGCAAAAAATGGCTTACATTTTAAATCTTACCATCATATAAATGTTATGATGTACGGAGCTTGAGAAAATATTATTTTACCAAGGAAAATAATATAACTTTGTGGTGATGGCTCAGTAAATGTGACTTATTATTATTCATCTGTAAGATTAATTCGTCATTAGCTCATATTGGTCAAATAAGAGGAATTGAATAGAACTGTTCTAAACTTTGATAAAACCTTATTTTCATGGCATCATTTAATATGGATAATGGAAAAATAGATTTAATCGTGGTTTGTTTAACTTATCTAAAACTGTTGTAATCATGTACCCTCATTAGGTTTCAAGTATGTTAAATGCACGCAAATTAATTTAGGCGTCCACTTCTGCTAAAATCTTAGATAGTACACACAACTATTATGATTTTTCAACACTCAAAAGCGTGTAGTTTTAATATTAAGTACTGCGTTATTTGTCATTAGCGCATCATTTGAACGAATAACAAAAATTAATTATGGAAAACAATTGAAGAATAATACCGCGATTTCGTTTCTAATCCGAATAGAAAATTTTGATAACTCAATAGCTCTACGTTATTTACTATCTTATGGCAATGTGATTACATATTTTATTATAAATCAAGAACAAAGTGAGTATGAAACGTATATGTTAAAGAAGTTTCTCATTAACAGAACTGAAAATAACTGGATAAATATGATTTTTTCAAATGAACAACCATGTTTTTAGATTTCCTTATTCTGAATTAGAATTAACCAACTCCAATGTTTCGGAAACAAGGTACTTTGTCACCAATTGAATCAAAATAGAGTATATTAGCTACGCTTGGTGATCTCTAAGAAACAAGATATCTGAAAAAGAAGAACGAATTTTACGTAACGCTTGGCGGCTTTAGGTAATATTTATCTTCCATTGTTACTTATCAAAATAGTGTTACCACTAATTTTATAAAAATTATGAACTGCAGAGTAAAAAGATTCATATTTATTAAAGACGAATTTTAAAGAAGTACTGAATCGAAAATAACAGTGATAATATTACTTTGGGTATCACAATTAAGGAATACCATGATTATTAAATAGTATTAATTAAGTTAAAGCAACTTTATGAAGAACTTTTAATAACTCTAAATTATTTTCTGGAAAATCCTCAAGCATATAAGAAACGCATGGAACTTTTTAAAGCTACATAATACATGGATGTTATATGATTTTTAAAGTCTATTTCTCCCATTTACGTTTGATTTTTTATCTCGAAATTAATCAATGTTGATGAAAATTTTGCAAAACAGTTAATTATGTAAAACACTTAACTGTAGTTTACATATAGGAACGATATTATATTTCCCTAACAAATTCGTGTTTCTTAAAAATTAGTATGCTTGGTATAAGACAACGCAGAAAAAAAAAACTACATTCAAAGGAAATTGAATTATGTAATATTCAACTATTATATTTCATTTAACAAGCGAAATTGTAATTTATACCAAATAGAGCATTTGGAATCTTTACTCATAAGTATTTCAATTGGACAACTGAAATTAAAAGTCGAACAAATATATGTAATATATAATACATTCAGTTGAAGAATGTGAAGTTGATAAAATGTTTTCGATTGCAACACATATATGCAGATAAGCTTAACTTCATTTACTTGTCTAGTTATATTTACATTTTAAAAAATTCAATTTTTAAATTCTTGCAAGTTATGACAGACCGAAGTTAATTTTAAAAAAAAATAGGTCGGCAGCCCGCTTATCCTTCGTGTCATGTTGGTTGTATTTGGCAATCTGGTTAAACGATTTACTAATAACTTTTCTCTTTTAAAAGAAGTGAGTACGCAGACGTTTACTCTGTTCAGTGTATTAATGTTTTTCCTTGTGGTGTTTTCTTTCAATTTTAATATTTTATTCATTACTAACTTTGGAAATTATAAAATGTAAACCGACATTTTTAAAAGTATACAAAACAGATAAGTAAGTTGCCAAATAACACACAACAGTAAGTACTAAATTAAATACCCACACACTGTTTCTGCATTCTTTGTGGCTTTCGTCAAGTGATTAAAAAAACACAAGAACGGTAAGAACGACGCATCGCAAAAAACTCAAAAGCGAAACTAAAATCTTTCAAATTTGAAGTTTTAACTTTGATTTTGAGTTTTACACCTGCTTTGTGATATGTGTTGTTCTTGGGGCTCTTGCGTTTTTTGAATCACCTAACGCAAGCAACAAGGATTGTAGAAACGTTATGTGGTATTTAATTTAGCACTTAGTTTTTTCTGTTATTTGGCTGTTTGCTTATGTGTTTACTAACTTTTTAATTTATCAAATTATTTAAAGTACAGGCGTATCCTCTCTCATCAGGAATCAGTATGACACAAGACAACCTGCTAAACCGGGACACCGGGTTTCAATTGAGCAAGACTTGGGACCCAGCTATAACATTGTTAAGCTCTATTGTGGCTGGGGTTGCTGAGGGTAATGTACCTCGGCGAGTGGCCGGTCTTTTGACTGATGCTGACATGGCGGAGGCGGACTGTTGACTGAGCGCTGATTGGCTCTCACAGCGTGATGATTCAGTGGAGGATATATATAATATGCAATAGAATGGTTCCGACACTTCGCCTAGAAGATGACGGCAGAGCTTTTAGTCGTCGAAACGTTGCGTTCTACAATTATGCAAAACCCGGTTGAGCTCCGAGAACAATATATTGATCAATTAAAAATAGATTTATTTAATTTTTCTAATTCTTGGACGAAACACAAATACTTTAGCAAATCGTACCTCAAGTTAAGTGGGCCTTTCAGTGAAAAGAAATTATGCTTGTCACTGTACGAGGAAAGAAAAAGATCTCACTGCACTTCCTTATGTGGCCGCTACTTCACACGGAAGCGTAACTACGTTTGTCCAGTTGGGATCAGAACTTGTCTAAGTCAGTCCAAAAGTTCCTTTACTCACATCAGACCGTCAATAAATCATGCTGCCCAACACTGAAAGCTGGAATAAAATTACTTGAAATTATGATATAATATCAGTTTATAGTGTAATTAACTGTCCATAGTTCCACAGCATCATGATTTTGTGGATGGAAGTTCCAAATTAAATATTGCTCAGACATACCACTGAAGGCAGAACAGATAGATGAGATAAGATAGTGTTTCTCCCGTGCTTTCCCGACGACAAGTAATTAATTTCTTTGCACGCTGATCTAGAAAAGATAATATTCTTCAAGGAAAAATTACCTCTGTAAAAGAGATGTATGACCTAAACTAAATACATATAAAATTTATCAGTTTCTGATTTTTGAATCATTACAATAATGACTTCTAAAACAGTATATTAGACCACAACAAACTAGATTTATGAATACATTATTTAGCCACGACATTTTAAATGGTGCATAATCATTTCTATTCAAGACCAAATTCTATGTTTTGAGTTAGAATATTCCGTAGCTAAAATTGTATCTATATATATAAAAATGAATTGCTGTTCGTTAGTCTCACTAAAACTCGAGAACGGCTGAACGGATTTATCTTATCTTAGTCTTGAAATGTTTGTGGAGGTCTAGGGAAGGTTTAAAAGGCGAGAAAAAATCGAATAATTTCCGGGAAAACCCTAAAAACAGCCCTTTTCTATTTCCCATACAAACGTTTTCTAAATAAAATACAAATCTACACCAGTCGAGCAATTTTCACCATATTTCGTACACGTGTTCTTTGCGACCAGGAAACAAACACTGTCGGGGTGAGACGCGTCTTCCACCCCCAGAAGCGGGGGTGGAAATATTTAAACATACCAAAAACAGCCGATATTTGAGTCGGATAAATATTTTTAGGGGTCAAAGATATTGATAGTGTTTCTACCAATGTTATCTGAATACAATTTTCATCCCCTACGCTCTGTGAAAAGGACACCCTTCGGGTTTGGGGTGGAGATGCTTTACAGTAAAATAACGCGAATACAACCGAGATTGGAGTCAAATCAAAGGTTATGGAAGTCACTGTGTTTAGTTACGACATTCAAATTGGCATTTACCCCTCAGATGCAGGGGTAGAGGGGTACAAATTTTGGAACATGCAAACACGGCAGATATTTGCGTTGAAGAAATATTTTTCAGAGTTAATTATAATGATTAGGGTTCGAGTAGCGTTACATAAAAATTGCGCAAAAGCAGCCGAAATTGGAGTCATATCGGGGGTCATAGATAAATGACATCTCGGGCAACGCCGGGCACCCAGCTAGTAAATAATATATTACATATCTGTAATCCACTATTATGTTCATATTCATATAGTAATTTTATATACCTATTCTATTTAAATAATCTAATGGGAAAGCAGAATTGAAAATGTAATAAAAGGTATATAATAATTATTAGACACTTTTAGTATGTTATAAAATAAATTTCTGTGAAATTTTCAGATGTGTTAAATGCACTATGAGTATCATAATAATTAGTTTAAAATTATCATAAGTAAAAAGTAAAACCTTCCAATTCAAAATTAATCAGATTGTTGAAACTAATTAATGAAAGTCAATTTAAGACTTATATTATATTGATTCACAGGACTTGATCATTGTGGGGTTGTGCCTTCCAGTCATGTGTAAAGTTCAGGATGTTAGGATAATTTTGAACAAACTTTTTGAGGAAAGGCCCATCTACTTACAGCAAATGTACAACTTGAGTTTTACATTAGAACAGGTCCGAACACTAAATGAAGATGGTTCTTGGATAATACAACCAAAATATATCATCATTCTGTAAGTCACAGTAATATGGTTCAAGTGTTAACAAATGTACAATTTAAGTGAAAAATAATGTAGAAAGTTAAATTGTATTTAATATAATTTGTATAGCTACTTAATTAATGCATTATGTGAAGATACTTTGGTTTGAATGAGTGTGAGTTACAATCAAATCTCTAAGATTTTATGTTTGGAATTTAAATCCTTTTTAATCTCAAATTATATATATATATATATTGTAGCCGCTCCGCTACCTTCCTTGCGTTTTTTCGTTGATTATTCATGTTTGGGCGCCAGGTAATTTTTTGGAGAAAATCACCAAAACAACTTTTTAATCTTTCATAAATTTATTTAATCGAACACGAGATATAATAAACTACAGGGCGTGGTTTATAAAACTTTTATCCTAGTTGGAGCACGTCCATCCGTGGTCGAGTCCAGTCTGGAACTGACCATTACGCTTCTCCCCTTGGCCGGCCTAAAATAACATTGCATTTCCGGCACCTGCATAAACACAACCACTGCAGTCACCCCCGCCAAGGGCGCTCGACCGTACCTCGCAACAATCATGTTACAATATATATATATATATTTATATATTATTCTTCCATTAAACAAGGTGTCAGCATGCCTATTAACATCTGAACTACATAAATTTGAGTTAATGTTCATAAATTAGGCATCCTGAAAATATATCTTCAAATTATAAGTGTTTTAATTAAATATTTTTTTTTTGTAAAACTAATGCAATACATTAAATTGTACCAAATATCCTTTTATAACAGTTTAACTTATATAATTAAAATTTAACTTTCCATATACTATTATTATTTAACTAAGGAAGTACAATCTGTTTGAAAATTGTTATGAAACAATTATTTTTCAGAGTAATATTGGTCTCCACAATAATTTTGATGCTTGCTGGCACTATATATGATGTGGTCATTTGGCAACCATATTCAAAGAAGAAACATTCAAAGTATTGTAATAACAATAACAGTGATAATAATAATCAAATAAGTTTCAGTAATGGAATGGTGGAAATAAACATGGCTAATAACAATAATGACAGTAAGATTTTATAAATGAAAATTTTAATTGTTTTGAATTATATTATAGGACAGCATCTAGGAATTTTATAACTCTGTTTATTTTAGAGATTGGCAGAAATGGAGAAAGCAACAAAAACTTGATAACTTACAGTTGTGTGGAAGACAATATTAAAACAGGTTAGTTAAATATTTGACTCTAATAGCACAAATATTTAAAGGAAAGACTGCAACAGTATAGGAATGTAATACCTTATTCCATAATTTATGTTACCATTTGTATGAAAGATTCCATACCCCTTCATTACTTTGCTGACTGGTTAATGTTTTCTGCTATTTATTTTTAGACCAAAGTTCTGGAGTATATTGCCAGATATTCCAGCTATTTAAATATCCAACAACAAAAATTTCACCTGAAAATATTAACATTGGTGTTTGATTTTCCAGATACTGACTCCTTTGCAAATTTTTCTTTTAAGTTTCATTGTGTCTGGGAAATATAAAATAAATATGACTTCAAACCTTGTCTTAGACCATTTCTAACAACAGGTTCTAAAATAGTTATTATCCTATTTTTTAAGTTTTATATCAGTAGTCAAAGAGAAGAGCATAAGAAACAGGTTAACTTGAAAAACAAATTTTAATTGCAGGAAAACTAGGTAAATTACTACTGTGTTACTCGGTCTACACAAACACTTCTATTGTACTGGACACTCAGCTTGGTGCAGAATCAGTTGGTGCTGTACATGGTCTACGCTTCATGGGTATGGGATGGATTCTTATGGTACACACAATTTTTTACCTCAGTGATTATGCAGGTACACAATATTTTGTATTGTATAATGATCATTAAATTCTCTATTGGTGCTAGTGTACCTATAAATATATAATAAGATTTTATATCCAGAATTATTACTTTTATCTAATAATTTAAAATAATTAAACTTGGTGTTTAACAAAGAAAATTCTTCCTCATTATATTATTTTGTCATCATTCAGCATATTATTTTCCCTAAATTTCCATAAAATAGATAATTATAATGGCCAATTGTTAGCTAAAATGTGTAATGATTATATTTAAGTAATTCTAGATTTTTTTTCAGATAACAAACCACAGGCATTCTATTTATCAGAAGGTTTCATGGTTCAAATTGTAAGCAATTCTACTCTTTCTGTGGATACGTTTTTCTTTCTGAGGTAAATCAATAAAAAACCAATAAAGTATATATGAAATTATACAAAATATAAAATAAACAATTGTTTTCTCTCCTAATTATAGTGGATTCTTGGTGTCATATCTTTACTACCAGGGTAAGCATGGAGTAAGTAAAAGAAATAGGAATTGGAAAACACAAGTAAACGAATTCTTATTGATGGTTTTAAGACGATATGTGAGGTATGTGAATTATAAGACATGAAAAAAAAATTATTCATACATATCTTATTTGTTTCCTACAATAAATTAGCTGCATAATATTATTTAGTCATATTCCTTCTTATTCAAATATTTGTGATCTACCAAACATATAAATGGTGGGCATTCATAAATTGTTTCCTTTTTATCAATTAAAAACATGGGATTTGTATTTTTGAATAATTTTGTAATTGTATTTAGAATTGTACTAGAAAAACTAGCAGTGCTATTTTCAGAATAATAATTGCTGTGCGAGTTTTCAATAACAATATAGAATTTAATGAGTATATGTTACAGGCTCACGCCAGCTTACATTGCTGCTTTGTGTATTGTCCTACTTAATATGAGCTGGTACAGTAGAACAACACTATTTCATATGACGGAGCGAGCTGATGAACTGTGCTCCAGTCACTGGTGGAGAAATCTTCTATATATCAACAATTTGTTTAATAGAGAAGAAATGGTAAATAAATCATTTATAATAAAATTTTCCAATAATGTTTGCACAAATTATTAAAAGAATGTAGATTACTTTTTTCCCCACCATAAAAGATGAATTAACTGTTATAATATTACAAACTGGGAATATAATTGTTAAAATACAATGTCTTGTCAACTTATTCTGTAAAAGTCATATATACCCCCACTCTCTCTCTCTCATATATACACACAAACACACTCTTATATTTTCTGATAATCTTACTATCGTTTACTGTTTTCAAAGTATTATAATGACTAATACAAAACTGCTGTTTCTTAACACACACACAGATATTTAAGGAAAATGTGACAAGGTCAAATTAAAAAACACATTTGGTTACCTGAAATCGGTAGTTGGTCCAGTCTGGCATCGCAGCATGCAGTTCAGATCTTCCTTCCTGAAGAAGGAGGCTCATGCCCTCAACAATTTGAAGTTCCACCTATGCCAGACTGGACCAACTACTGAGTTCAGGTAGGTCAGCATCCTATCCTAATGTTTATATATATATATATATATATATATATATATATATATATATATATATATATGTTTCACATGTGTAATTTAAGTATTATTCAACAATAATATTTACTATGACAAATTATTTATACTTATGTATTTTTCAGTGCATGTCTTGGAGCTGGTACTTATCAAATGACATGCAGTTTTTTGTAATTGCATCATTCCTTTTGATTCTATCCTCCAGGTACTCACTACAATATTTTTCTCATTCCTCATCTTACAATACATATTGGAATGTTTCATAGTATCTAACTACAGCTTTTTGTTTCAGTTATTTTCTGCTAAGCACAATAATTTTAGGGGGACTGATAATATTTGCTTCCGTTTTGACGGGATACATTTCATACATTAACAAATATGTACCCATGTAAGTATATGTGTGTGTGTATGTATATATATATATATATTAATGTTGTAGTAAATAACCATATAATAGTCACTGGTATTCTAAAGAATTTATTTTACATGGGAGCTTTCAGCCTACAGTTGATTTTATTCATCTGTTTGCTAATATTCAACAACTAAAAGATATGTGGTGTTCTGTATTAAGTACTTCAGAAAGTAATGACCAATATAATTTTAGGCTGGATCAGCAATTTGCAATGCTAAATGTGTTATATGATCCCCCGTGGACAAGGATTGGTCCTCATCTTGTGGGTGTAGCCACGGGTTATGTAGTAGTTCAAATGAAAGGAAATCTACCATTAAGTAAGGTAAATATAAAGATTTACATCCATCACACATTGCACAACAGTTTGTGTGTATGAATACTTGATTAAGTCACCTTTGATATACAATTTATTCTTCCACTTAATTGTCTCAGATTCTTTAATGGATAAAATATATGAACATGTCATTATTAAAACTTTTATTAAAGCTCTTTACATAATATATACTTTTCTCTGCCATGTAGTATTTTAGACTGCCAAGCTAATTTGTTTACAAATATCATTTTGAATTATCAAAGTGTTTCTATTTTCTGTCTATAATTAAATGTTTCAGAAGTTAATTTCTTGTTTCTCATTCACAGAGGACTGTAGCACTAGCATGGATTATAGGGTTTTCCATCAATGTATCTGCATTATTTGGACTATATGAACGCAATATTTCAGTATTTGGTGCATCTGTGTATGTAGGTCTAAGCAGAACAGCATGGGGAATTGGCCTTGCATGGATTATTATAGCATGTTGCACAAACAATGCAGGTTTGAAATATCTGTTACTTTGTAAATATATGTAATTAATTTCATAATAAAATAATAATATTTATCTTCCAGTGTTCATAAGTTGATATATAAAACAATAACTAATATTTGCATCTGTATGTGAAACAGGTGTAAACATAGGTGCAATTTATTATAAGTATATTAAATAAGTTTGAGTCTAACTGCAAATGTAACTGTGTTTTTGAGACAGGCTAATTCATAAGTAGACTTAATGTATTATTTATTTTCTTATACGTGACTAAATTTTCAGGATTCATTAACAAAATCCTGTCCTTCCCGGGATGGATACCACTAAGCCGTCTGACATACTGTGCTTACTTACTCAACCCCATGCTGATGAACTCTGTATACCTCAGCAGTGAGACGGCGATGCATGTTGAATTTCTTCCTTTGGTAAGCAAATATTCATAATTTGTGCATCAACTTTTGTAACCTAAAATTTATAATCTGTATGAAACTCAGTATTCACATCAAACAAATGAATTCTTTTCTGGTTCAGTTCAATAACAATTCCAACTATCATTTCTCAAGTTTATTTGGAAATGTTTTTGCAATCACTTTGATCTGCAGAATTTTAATTGTAGAGCACTGTATGTGATCTGTATATTAAGTGGGAGCCAAGGCTTGGTAAGTTTAATTAGATTTTAAATGGTGATATTTGAGAGGAGTTACAGAGGTGACTGAAGCACTGGGCAGGCATGCTGCCACATTGATAATGACTATATTCTATGAATAAAGCATGAGAGTATGACTCTCATGGGTTGTCAAATATGTTGCAGTGGAAAAGTGGTCACCTTAAGACTTCTTTCAGACAGGTATTTTAAGGAAAAACTTCTTTGATTTCAGTTTATATTGAGTAACACCATTTTCCATTACTCCTGTATTAGAATCACTCACCAAAAGCAATATCCAGTTTTTTGTGATCTAATTTCAACCCCTAATGCCAAGGAAGGGGAACCCTTGAGATAGGAGTGGAAGGTTGTGGTATAAAAATAATGTGAAAATGAGAGAGATGGGCACAGATTCCATCTTTGTATAATTCTCTTCTCTTTCCCATCCATCAATTATTTTGACAATGTTGCATTATCCATAGTTATATATATTCTGCTGGTCAGCACACAGTTCAGACCTACTATCCTAATGAAGGGGACTCAAGTCCTTGAAAATTTGAATTTTTGTTTCTGCACAGCCTCACTAGACCACCTATGGGATCAAGGGAAGTCAACTGCAATTTTTTTTCTATTCAAATGATTTGATCAATTTGACCTTGCCACATTTCTTTATTATATATATATATTTATATGTGTGTGTGTGTGTGTTATTTAATTTGACCTCATTTTCCCTACATGCTATATATAAAATGCACATATTATAAAGCTTGTAACTATTAAGTGTGATTTCTTTTAGGCAACTTATTTCTTAGGTCATGTTGGAATGTGTTACTTTTGTGCATATGTCCTATCTTTGGCATTTGAGGCACCATATAT
This sequence comes from Zhengitettix transpicula, assembly GCA_037074705.1. Classification (NCBI taxonomy): domain Eukaryota; kingdom Metazoa; phylum Arthropoda; class Insecta; order Orthoptera; family Tetrigidae; genus Zhengitettix; species Zhengitettix transpicula. Next base: position 9,044,902 of record CM073595.1, read on the forward strand.
CCATATGATGAGACTTTTTATAGGAGAGAAGAAGAATAAAAAGGAGGTAACCTGAACATTTTTTTATGATCCATAGTGAATAAAGTGTAATTTCATCTGTGTATTTAGTAAAAATTTCACAGAAATCTACAATACTAATGTTTTGTATCAGTGTTTGATAACTCAAATCTGAATGTAAATAATTTATTTAACATAATTAAAGAGTTTGTTAGAACTTGTCAATTTTTAAACACCTATTTATTTTGTGAATTGTGCATTATTGAAATATGTATTTTGTATCACATATGAACTGGACAGTTGTTTTAATATATTGTTTAAATAGAAAGAATAAAAACAAAACCTTTTTTATTTTGTAAACCAGTATTTCATTCATCCTTCCTTACAGTTAGGTAATAACAGACCTATTGGGAATTTGGCTGAAGTAATATTTAAAGATAAGGGTAGATGGAAGCAATTAAAGGGTCATAACCGATTACTACTATTGAAAAACTTTTTTTCTGACAAAAAAACTTACAGGAACCATAGAAAAAACTTTCAGTAAAATATTAAATTGTAATTCATCCTCAACAGACCTGAATAATTGTAGCAGAAGTAGTCTGGGGGAAAAACAACAGAATTAGTATCATAATTTATTTAAATTTATAGATAAATTACAGTAAGTATGAAAAATAATTAGAACTATAATTTATACAAGGTAAATTTGATTTACAGCAGATATTAAAACTTTAATAAAATATAGTAAGACATCATTAGCAAGAAAATAAACTATTCCTCATACAATTTATGAGTTATGTGCTTAAAAGGGGGAAAATAAAGGAAAGGATTTTTTAAATAGAGTTATAGATATTCAACAGGTGACAGAATTCTAATTGGAAGAACAGATTTTTAAGGTTGTGTGCTCTCTTTTGTACAAATGAACCATCATTACTGATATTCATTAAATAAATTTGAAATTTAGATATAAAATTTAACAACTTCATCAACTCTAATTAGTTTCACTTTAGACAGAGCAAGTCTTTCTGTACAGTCTTGTCAGTTTTTGGTACCCTGTACCAAAGTAGCATATGCCGTCTGGCTACACTTGCTACTATCAATCCAATGCTAACATCAAAAATATTATAACATTTATGAACGAGTTTTGGCACATTTACCAGTTTGGAAGACAATTTACATGTGCCGAGTGTTGCCAAAATTGATTCCACTTTGGTTGGCCCCCTTGTTGCTACCATACTGCAGACTAATAACACCCTGCCCAGCTCGAAGTTGCTCATCAGTGAAGTGGCGGACATTCTTTTCTGCTTCCTTTGGACCAATGCTAGGTTTCCCATACTTGTCAGCCTGAAAGTAACAAGCATAGAATTCATCAAAACAGTTACTATTGCCAAATTGAATTTTCAATATTGTGTATATAAGTAGGATGTATACAATTGTCTTTTTAAAGTTTGTAGTACTTTTCCAAAAACAGCAGACTAACGTTCCGTTGTTTAGTCTCAGTATTTTAGTTTTGTCGCAAGAGAGTGTAGCAAAGTTAGTTGTGCATTATTAACATTATACTAATAAAGTTTCTGGCAACCCACAAATACAAAAATAGACTGGTTGTTTGGGGAAAAAAATTAATTAAGAAACACACTGTTCATTAGTGAAGACAACAAAGTACAAGATAACTCATTATTAGTGTATCAATCCAGAACTCCAAAATAATTAAGATAAATGTGGCTAGGAGTTAATTTGTTTCTTGTGGAAGTGAAAATCACAACCATTAAACTGTGGCTGACAACATAAATTACTACCACAAGTAATTAAACAGTATCAGACTATAAAACTTTATGTAACTGAAGGTACTGATTATAGTTGGTGCATGTGCTAAAATTTTTATATTTTATATCATAATCTGATGCTATAATACCTACTGGTCAGATTTGCCTAGCTTAATTTTTATTTAAACTGATGAAATTAACAATCACCTTTCTGCCAAGAGACTGCAGGCAGATGACAACCGAGTTGAGGTTCTGACGTTCCCAAAGGTCCACCGTCTGGAATGTTTCCTGAGCAGGTACACCCATTTCACGAGCAATTTCGAGGAACACATTGATGTTTTCCATACACTTGAAAGCCATCTTACTCTCGTTGATCTTTTTCACTGATCCAGCTTTAATGTGGTTTACAAGCCTGCATGAAATATTACCAAAAGTCATAAATTTATATTCATTACTATTAATTTAATGTTTTTACAGAACTGTTAAGAATATGTAAGCTAGGTTTGACATTATAGAACAAAGTGTTCCATGTGTTTCCATTTTCTTCCTCGAGTTTGATTACTAGGAGCAGTAAAAAACTTTATTACTTACAGCCATTTACTGTAAAATTTATATGTACATGATTTCTTAAAAGGTTCTCTTCAGAATCTATAAAAGTAATGCAAAAAAATAATAACCTGCAGAGCAATGTACCATCCTTAAGGGTTTCATAGAAATTATCCATATCACCAGAGATATTGATGTTTTCTCCAGTAATTTCTCGGATCCAAACCAGGGATTCTTGTGCCAACTCTTCACTGTACTTGCTGTTAATCTGAAATGGAATTGATCATGTTATAATAAATCCGTAAATAAACATTTGGGAAAATTGTTTAATTATTACACACACTGTTACAGATTCTCTTTCTAGAAATAACTTCAATCATTTAATTGAATATTTGTATAAGGGTGTCTTAATTTACAACAAAGTAAATAAGACAAGGGAATGGAGAAGGAAAGGAAATAATTTGAGCGGAGAGAGGGGAAAAAATAGACGTGAAAATAAGAAAAGAATTAAATACGTACAGGAAAGCAAAGAAATCCAGAAGCGAACGTTGTCGTTCTAGTACAGTGCTTAACCAAGTATATCCAAATTACTCTTAGTAATGTTTTGAAAGCTACACGGGTTAAGACGTACAAAATGCCATTAATTTCGTTTGACAATTTCCGTTTTGTTCTTCTGCATTTCTGTATATTTTCACTTTCCAGTTCTACCTATCTGACAATAGAAAGCCAACCCTTACAATAATATTATTGTGTGTGTTTCTTGACCGCACCGAGAGATGTTTTTTTTGTAAAAGAACTCCTACGTATGGCTAGAGACGCGAGGTGAATAACCCGACGAGCAGGTTTCATTGTGGAAGAAGGGCTTAACATTCCTGCCGCATATGGTCACGTCCGCGGCCTCTATTACCTTTTACAGTCTCAATCCAAGCATCGTGAACAAACTAATCAACGTCTCCAAACGCGCGTGTGCGACAGTCTTCTTCAAAGTCTACATTTTCAGAGAAACCAAATATTCTCGATCGCGACCACAAACAGGTTTCTACGAGAGACCTTTCTTCATATCTGGTCCACGCCCCATAACAGCGACATTTTATGAACTACTAAATTAACTTCTATTAAAACATTACTATCGACGAGGTTTCACTCACGAACCAGAAAAATATTGAACAGTGGAAAATCTAAATAGCCGAAAGACGCAGCGATAAGATAAATAAAGAGGAGAATTCTAAGAACATTAATCGGATTAATCTTTGGATTTCGTGTATTGAAATCTCCCAAAGTCAGTTTGAAGGGTTGTTTACAAATGATGTGTAAGGGTGGATACTTCCAGTACTAACTGTTCTAGCATTAGAATTAGCCTTTTTTAGGCGTATATAGTCCCGCAAACCTTAATTTATTTAACAAAGTAAGTGATTTAGAGCAGAAAGATAATTTAAAACATATGTAAAAGATGTTAACAAAGAGAAGGAAACGCAAATTAGAAACGAATTTTAAATTAAGATGAAGTTTATTCATCAAAAAGTCTTCCAGTATCCTAAATTAATTAGCATTCCAGAGAAAATATTGTAGAACTCTGCAGTTGTATGAAAGTGGAACTGTACGGTTGGAAAGATCGGCATGAGATGCTGGGGATTCTTTGAAACGCCGTGTTAGAGAAGAATGATAACCAAGGGATACTAGTTTGTAAAAGAATCCAAATTTTTTAGTCTTGTTTAGGTAACTTAATGGGTCACAATATATTCTCCAATTTATATGAAGCTTCTGTGACAACGAGAACAATTTTTTATAAGCAGGTGCGTTTCTCGCCTCTCCCGGCCGACAGCCATACCATAAAGGGAAGTGGACAGGTAAGGAAATGACGGAACAAGGGTGATAAATCTTCGGCGGCACAAGGGAAGGGAGATTCTCGCCATTCGTAGAAATGCTCATTGCATCCGTTACAAATACTGGCCGGCTCATTCATACGGAGAAAGACGGGTTCGTCCGTTTCTGGTATCTAATGTCACGACTAAAAATAGCCGCACACTCGTTCTTATCGGGCAAAATATTCCACGACCGGAGGCTCCAAGTTGTCGCAGGTGTGACGAAGTGGCAACGCCGCGAAGAGAGCCTCGCCCACGATCCTTCCAACCTAGACACGGGTATTCACTTTCTCTGTGTTCCGTTACGAATTTCGGTCCTCTTCAGATCTCGCCACTCAAGAGCAGATCCGTGGCGCCTACGCTTATCTCGTTTACGTCTTCTGCTCTTTTTGTTTTTCATCAGACTTTCTGCCTGCCGCCTTTGCGATGTAGAACAAGAAAAACTTCCTACAATTGCGATACGTGGCGTGAGGCATTCCGTCGTCCACTGTTGAAACGCACTGCTTTCCGCGATAAGATAGCAGTCATCAGCGTCCAGTGTGACTTCCTCGCTAACCTAATTTGCTCATAGCGCTTTCAGTTTCTAGATAATCCTCGAGCTGGGTATATCCGAGCCTACTTTAGGTTCACGATAATAGAAGTTAGCACAGCAAGACGTAGTATTTTAAAGAACACACTCTTCTAAGCCAGTTCTCTTTATAAGGTCACAACCCAACTCCACGAGCTTTAAAGGAAAGTCATGCCGACTGAAAAAAAGAAAAAGATGACAAATTGTTTGTGTCACTTCCCGGCTCAGGACACACCAACGTCGGACAATTCACACTGCACAATTTTTTACACCATCAACATAATTTGTATGCTACATAAGGACAAAATACTACTTCCTACATTCCACTTTTTTGGTAGGCGATGCAGAGTAAAAAATATCGCGAATGACCTAAATGACGTCACCTACGGTTCACCGAAACATGGTTCCCCGTAAGTCACGATAAACTCTTCGTTCACGCAAAGTTTTTTTTCTCCCGCAAAAGCCTGTCGGGTCAGTTCGAAATAGAATGTCGTACATGCACACGAAAACTGACAGCTTTACTGTGTTAGCCCATTCGCTTTGCAAGTTCAAGAACTTGATTTCTATGCATCGCCAGTTACGTAGTAAGCCATATTGAAACAGACCTGTTAGCGAATTATCCAAGATGACGTCACAGCTCCGCGCAAACCAGGTGCCCCACAAGTCACGCCTTTTGCTTCCGTCGCACAAACCTATTACCCATTATTAAGTTATGTGGACTTTTGCAAGCAATCGAAGTACCTGCAAACAGGCTACTAAAAACTTCACGTAAGGGTGAATACACCCATTTGATTATCCGTAAGAAAGGAAACTATATACTGCAGAGATAAACGCATAATGAAGTATCACTCGTTCTCAAACATTACTACATTTTAGTTTACTTAAAATATAGGCATTCGCACAATTATAAAACTCTTACACAGGAAAATATTGTATTCATACAAAGACTATGAATACAAAGTCAGGATCGGTTGTCTTTCTCGATCTCACTATATATATATAATTAGAGGGGTTAATTCGGGAAATTAAAATAATAAGCAAATTGAAAGCTTGTAGCTACCAACGGTTATGTAATACAAATTTGTCATGTCATAAATTTGTGTATGTGACTGCCCAAGTCGCGCAACGAAACGTGACCGACCTTTGAATGAGGAATGACAATTAAAGACGTTATGTGATACGAAAACAAAACCGAATACATACGCATATATAGTAGTGTGTGTGGTTCGTTGTGGGATGAGTAATGACTGGCAAGGATATGAACCAGAACCCAAGGGACCAAAAGGGTTAATTTGGTTGGTGTCAAGGGAATAAAGATGAAAGAAGACCACCGAACAGAAATAAATTGGTAGGTTTAAATAGAGTACTAAAGCTACACATGAAAAACATACAAATATTATGTCCAGCAAATTGACTGAACTATAGGAAACACATAGCAACATCTACGAATATCACTTCCAAAGACTATTTATTTCGGCAAATCGGTTGGAACCCGAAAAATATCCATCACAGAGGTCGCAAAAATGGGAAGCTCAGATGACAAAGCTACTGGGCGAACAGATTTGTGAAAAGCGAATCCGAGGGCAACGCCGTAACAGGAGGAACTAGGCCACGATCGCACTATAGCTACATGCTTACACGCGCATTTAAATTGCCTTACAATTTTAGACTAAGTCGCCACGTAGCAAACGTTCCCGAATGAGGCGTCCGCTTCTTTTAAGACATCGCAAGGGACAGCAATCGCCGGAACCGTGCTTAAAATTAAATATGCACGTTTCGATGAGAAAAGCAAAATATTACAACAATGATCATCTTCAGCAGTAGTTCGTGACTCATTTACACTACAAAACGAAATCGCTTGGGATTTATTCTCTGATAATTAGTAGCGACCGGACGAGAATAGTAATAACCAGAGGACGGAATTATTATGCCACTACACGATTAATTTAATATGTAAATATTAAAACGCACACGTAAACATCGGAATGACCGTAAATTTGACATTTAAATTTGTAGCACGCATCTGCGTGAAACGTTTCACTGAGACCGCGAACGTGACGTCCGATACCAAACAAATAAAATATCCAGCGATCACGTCAAATGAGCAATAATGTTCTCGCGAATATTGTACAGTAGATTACGCTTCTCTAAATGATTCCGTATACAAACTAGGCAACATTAAATAAACTTTCGGATGCGTACGGCGATGTAAACGTATTTACAGTCTCTCGAGCACCAGGGGCTTGGCGGATCGAAGCTCTCAGAGGAATGCCCTTTCGTAATCATATTCCTCGAGGAGCCTTCGTTTCCAGGTGACGAGGTCGCTCCGAAAGTAGGCCACGGCACGGCGATCGAAGTCCCCATGCCCCTGTCCCTGCCGCCTGCGCACGTCTTACCTTCCTCTGCGCCTCGGCGGCGAAGCCCGACTTGGTAGCCCTGTTGTTAGCCATGGCCCGAGCGATGCTGGAATGCCTGCCGCGGCACGGGGCACCGAGTATCGAGCCTCAGCGCTGTGACGTGGCGCCTCGTCATTGGCCGCCCCGCCGCGCCGCCCCGCCCCGCCATGCCGCTCAGAGCCGAGGCCGAGGCCGCACTCACTTCGCTTTGTGTTTACAGGGGCTTCGTTCACTTACCTTAACGGATTGTCGTGGTCCTCCAACAATATTTTGTCAGGGTGGAAGGACGCACTTTTACAAAAAAAAAATACTGTGCCCTTTGGTTACGATTTTTTGTTGCTACTCCGGTCAGAACCCAGGCACATTAGTGCTACGCAACATTCAACCCGTTCCTCCTAGATAGGTCGTGGAAATAGTCCCAAGAGTTTTGCTGCTCCGACAGACCACTGGAGAAATTTCCTCTTTTGATCCATCCAACGTAGGATGCCAGGCTGATATTTGGCAAAAGAGTAAATTGTGTCACCCGCCAAATATCCCGTCAACTTCGTGGCACATAAGTTCAGTTTTCTTGATCGTAGCGGCTTGTAGGAATAAAGACCTTTAGCACAGTCTTCGGTAATATTTATTCAGTTTGAAAGCTTTCATTTTCATATTAATAAAAAAAACTTTTCAAGTACAAGACAAGAAACTATATATTTATAAAAACTTGTCTTATTGGTGTTGGTGCCGATAAAAAAGTCTGTACAAGACTGATGTGTGACGATTGCCGTATCGGCACCAATAACAATAAGACATCAACCTATTATAAATATGTCTTGTACTTGACAAGTTTTTTATTTTAAAATTGTACTATCCAAAGATTTGCAGAAAGAATGTGGAACAATTTCGAAAGCTATGAAACTGAATAAATAAATATTACCGGAGACTGTGATAAAGGTTTTTCTTCCTACGAAATACAACCTGTTAGTTCTGATCGTGGTTTGCAGAGTAAGCGAACTCGGAGCAGACCCGCGAAAAAAGCTGAACTGGCAAAATCCAAGTTAGCGAAACACAGTAGACCCGGATTTCTTTCCCAACAAATTTCAGTGATGTGTTCCGAAATTGACGCAAATTCCAAGCAGCAAATCTAATTAAATCAAATAACGCGAAATGAAAACCGACGTCCGCCCCCACGCAACAGCCACGAATTTGATAACTGCTTCTTTCTGCAACCTCTACTGTTCCTGGGCTGGACGGAACTAAGTAGGTCATTGGACACATGTGCTTATTCTGTGGACTGTTGCTCTTTAATCCCTTCAGATGAACAGTGTTGCTCACTGATTCCAACCGCGCTCCAACCACCTTCCTCCATCTTCATCTTTCTCCACCACTCTCATTTCAAATATTTCTTCTCTACATCCGACAATGTAACACCAGAACAATATTATTTCGTTCAGCAACGGCCGCTCTTCATATCTAAGAATACTTTACGAGAAGCTAATATAAGTTGAATTGACTGGTCAGAACGTACATTGATGGTAATGTAAAACCCAGAAATAAGGCTCAAAAAACATTTGTAGATACATTGTAGTAGTTTCCGACTAGCATGAGTCGCAATCACCTTGAACACTAGTTAAATACATTTATCGATCAGGACTCGTTAATTTAAGAGGAAGGTTTTATTAAAACTAACGCTTCAGTTTCAGGTGATCCACCACCTTTCTTTCTTTCCTTTCCATACAAATTGTTTTAATTATATATATATATATAGTGTACAAATATAGTACTTACGGTCGAAAGCTACTTCCGAGGTTTTTATGACACAGCCGGTAATGTGCCAGGGGGGATGTGCCTTTTCTTTCTCCTGATGGAGGCAAGCGCCTCCGAAAATTTGAAGAACTTCCTCCTGTCCTGAGAGAAGACGTCGATCTTCAAATTCAGGTGTGCCACCATCTTTCTCTCTTTTCTTTCTGTACAAATTGATATAATTATATATATATATATATTGTAGCAATAGTTAATTAGGCCATTAATTGTTTGGACATAAAATTTGAATTGTTTAATAAATCCATTATAGCGGTCTGATCGAACAAAGCAACAATGGAGAAGCGAGCTCGCTTGCTTTGTCGAAAAGTCAAAAATGGCGTATGCGCGCTCAAACTCGAGGGCACTAAGATAGTTAGTATGTGGTTGTGGTCTGGATTGTACAGAGGTCAGACAGCGTCGAGCATAGTATAATAAAGTTGGTGAATCATTGGAGAATAGAAGCGGCCGACGGTGAAAACGTTGCAGAGAACGGTCTTTATAAAATTGAGCAGAGTAAAACATTCACCGAGATATTGCGACGTGAATATTGTAAAGTAATACCAGTTTCGTCAAAATAGAACTTTGTACAATCTTCGTGGAGGAATTGTTGCGGAATAACATTGGTAAATTATAGTGGAGCGGAGCAATCAACGTAATACAGCCAATCTTGCCAAATTTTAAAGTGAAGTGTAGAATCAGTGAAAACCAAGGCCTGATATTAAATAATTAAAGAGTGTAAAAGTGTCCGAACGAGGTAAAATTCATTGTTCTGGTACCAGACCGACGGTCCGTAAGTAACATAATTTTGAATAATATTGTAAACGCAAATTAAAGGATAAAGTCAGAATAAAGTGTAGAATCAGTGAAAACCAAGGCCTGATATTAAATAATTAAAGAGTGTAAAAGTGTCCGAACGAGGTAAAATTGATTGTTCTGGTACCAGACCGACGGTCCGTAAGTAACATAATTTTGAATAATATTGTAAACGCAAATTAAAGGATAAAGTCAGATTTCGTTCTCTTTTAAATTGTCAATCAGAGTTAATTTCTTTATTTTTTAATTTCTTTCATTCTATCGACATTTTGTTTAGATAAATTGTGAACTGTTTTGTTAATAAGATTTTAAATCAATTTTTTTTGTGTTCATTATCAAACCCAGTAAAGGCCCTGAGAGGACAGATCTCAAATTTTGTTTGTAATTATCTTTTGTTGCCACAAAATAAAATAAATATTTTTATTTGTAAATTCTTATTTAATCATTCCGTTAATTTAATTAAAGCGAATTGTTTTATTTATTGCAATATATATATATATGTGCAATATATATGTAATATATATATATATATATATATGTGTGTGTGTGTAATATATATATATTTATATATACATATAGTACTTACAGAAAAAATTAACTTTTAATTTAATAATCTCGGTAACGAACTATCCTTAAAAGATATCGATGCTCGTAACTTTTAAGTGTTACCTGGACTTATAATTGGGCATCTCGTCACAGGAAAAATATATTCTACTTATGCCAATAGTAACTGTTGGGCCATAGTTGGAGACATATTTTTTTCTATTTATTTTATCATTTTATGGACGTGAAAAGTGAAAACGTTGCATTGTACGTTTAATATGAAATAATCTATTATATAGCGTGATAACGTCGAAAGCTTGAGAGGACATTGCGATAAAATATTTGTAAGATGCGTGATACACACGCGCCAATACACGTAAGATCGGTGATGGAATTCTGAGAATGTTTTTTATGGTTAGCACGTTAATTGACTGACAACTCCAGCCAATGAATCGTTAAAAATCTAAACACGTTGCTCATGGCTAGTCAAAATGTATGTTAGCAACTTCCTTTCCGTACTTATAATACGGATATGTTTGTTGTATCAGTGTTCGTAGATAAAAAGAACCGACATCCGCAACATTTAAAGTCTCACGTTTCTTAAGAATAGAGAATTATTATAGGTACGTGTTGAAGATATTGGTGCTGCTGAGAAGTCGTGAATGGCTTCCTTTCATTCAAAGAAGTGCATTGCCATGGCGTGACATCATTCTCCTCTCCTCAAGGGCAACCCAACGGTCAAACCAAAACCCGCGTGCTGCGCCTCCGAAGCCGAAGAACTACTGCAATACAATACCAAACCATAGCCTATTCATAATATTTTACTTTGCCTTTATTAATACGATAAATTAACGACCTTTTTTTACAAACCTTTTCTAAATATTTCATTCAACATAACGACGTTTCAGTACCTTTATATACTTTCATCAGGTTGTTTATATTATTCTACGGTAACAGAATTATTTTTGTCATGAATGGTGTAAAGAACAATTTGTTATCAATTGAATTCTATTTTCAAATCACAAACATTGACAACACTATGTTTGTGTTGCATAAAATATTTTAAAATTCTTTTCTAAAAATGTCGTTAAAATATCCCATCCACTCTTGAAGACATGCGTAAAAAGCTTCCTCAAAAGGGCGTACATATAATATTTAAAATTAGTATATAGAAATGGTGTATTTGTATAGTGTAAATACCTTAAAACCTGTTCATAAAACAAAGGGGGCTGAATGATGGAAAAACGTCAAACAAATGTCGAAAAAAAAGCGATGGTATAATTCGCAGACCAAATTGATGTAGTCACATAAAGCAATGTGGAAGTTTCGGGGGGAAAAAAGTGGCAAAATCTTATCCAGGAAAATGTTTGACTTCAAATTAAACAAAAGATTAAGTAAGTAGGAAACATGAAAAGCACTGACCTACTTGATATTATAATTAAGTAGCAAGATTACGGAGAAGCAGGACAGCAAATAAGGTATCAGAAATGGGATATCACAAACAAATAAATAATTCTTGGAGAACAGGGAAACTTTTACCTTCCAATATTGGATTACGAGTATGGAAAACGTTGATAAAATCGCGGAACATGTATTATGTAATAATGTTGATGAGTAGAAAAAAACCAAAAACAGTCTCCAAGTTTATAACTTTATTAAATAAATAGTCGGAAGCAGATAATTACAAATTACCAGAAATAACGACGACTGCTCCAGTAAACTTAGACAGAAAACAACCGACGTATTACAGTTTTACGTATATAGAAAAATTGACGTTTAAAATTATAGATACTTTTAGGAAAAATGATATTAATTATGTTAAATTAACCTTAAAACCAGTTAACCATGTACAAAACATACTAACTAAGGTTAGGGACAAGACAGAAGAACAGTATAAGACAAATCTGGTATATAGCATCCCATGTATCAATTGCCCGAATATATATATAGGTTATACTACAACTAACATCAAAACTAGAATGTATCACCATAAACAAACATTAAAACGCACAGCCAAAAGCAACACAGCGTTTTCCACCCACACAAAATTGACTAACCACGAATTTGATTTTAATAATATTAAAATATTACATAATAATATTCATAAAGTAAAACATTGAATAGCAGAAGCAACTTATATTAATCCAAACAGAAACAATATACTTAATAATAGAAACGAAGGTTCAGAAATAGAAAAACAATATGCAGAGATACTTAAAATATTGATAAGTAAAACATCTAAAAATAAAAATAATAAGAAATTGTAACCAATTGTAAGTTTTTAATTTATTTTAGGCGTCTTTGTTGAGGTGTATATGTTTACGTGCATGTATAATCTTATATATGTATAGTTAAATAATTATTAACAATATGTTAAATCGATACTGTAGTTTAGTTACTATAGTATCGATTTTCGATTGAAATGCTACACACTGAACCACTTAATGGAGCAGTTTTAAAACAGGCCTTGTTGAATAACAACATAGTTTTATAGTCGTGACTAAGTACCTATAGGTACTAATACTTTTTAAAGTTAATGTGATTTTAATTTTAAGACAAGAAGGTAGGTTATGATGAAGGTGTTACAATGTATTCGTAACTTGATGTTTTTATATAAGTGGTAATGTTTTTATTGTTCATTCCGGATGATTATAACAATGAGTTGAAAGCTTGCGACTATTAATTTAATAAAGTTATAAACTTGGAGACTGTTTTTGGTTTTTTCTACTTGTCAACGTCTACGTCAACAGTCCTTTTTACCGTATCATGTAATAATTAAAATATAGCTAATATGGGGATTGGATGTATTAAATTACGAAAATTTGGATTACTATACGAGTTTAATTACTTAAGTGGTTACAATTCTTATGATTATTTCTAAATGTCAACCGATAACACTTCCAGTCGCATAATTTCCTGGCCGCGACTGATGTAACCAATTCTGCGGTTTACTGATATGCATCTCAATAAAATGACGATTCATGAGAATATTGACTCAATTTTTACTTCGAATGGAATGTACTGGATACAAGAAATCGTATATTTTTCTCAGAAATATAAAATAGAATATCAAATATATATGTTATTATATGTGTAATAGCTTAATCGTTTAAATAGCATGAATTACATAAGTTTGTCGTATCTTTAGAACGAAGACCGATTATTTTATTCGTAACAGATCTAAAAGTTGATCGAGCTTAAAAGGAGATATTAAGCTTAGCAAAAATATATTGTTAACAAAAATTACAGTTTTCAAAGTGCAGAATTTGACAACGGAGTAATTTTAAGAGTTTTGTTGAGTTGATGCAACTCGGGAACACAGGAATACGAGGGGAGGAATCGTTGGGGGCAGGTGTTGAAACTGCAGGTGCAGTGAGTCATCTACGGCCGCTGTGGCCTCTATGTTAGGAAAGCGTTTCGCAATAAGCTTTTCCCATAGCATTCGTTTAACGAGGCTTTCTACGAATATGTATAGGATAGGCGTAGCTAAGTCACTTATCTCTTCCTGTGTTGAAATTCCTGCTATCAACGTTCCAGATACTTTCTCTTCACTGCAGGATTCCTTCATCGTCGACGACGTCATCATGACGGTGGACTTTGATGCGATTAGCTTTTATTTCCTTTGTAGAGAAATGCTAACAGTTGCAAACATTTACGAGTATACTTCAGCAATAGTCTTGGGGGTGGAAAGAGCAAGCGAATTTCACGATCACGATATCATAATGAGGAATCTGAAAAAGGGAGACTCAAATTCTATGGTGGCATACTTAACTTTAGTGGGACCAATTTTGGAGTACGGCGGGGTACCTTGTTGGGATCCCTATCTAAAAAATCAAATACAACCGTTGGAGGATGTTCAGAAAAGGGCAGCTAGGGATTGATCATGGGCACGGAGAAAGGGAACAATTATTATCTCAAAGACGAGGCTATTCAAACTTTATTTGGGGGAAAGAGCCACGGATTGGAATCAGCTCCAAAATCCAAAACCACAGTTACATCGACAGCTCAAAATAAAATACCGGAAACAAGAAACAGCCTGGGACAATTCTCATTCCTAAATAGGACGATCAACAACTGGAATATTTCACCTGTGGGAGCGATTGGGAAAAGTCCTCCTCAAGATAATAAATTTAGGTTGAATCTAAAAAAAACGTGGGAAGGGAACTGAAGCCTTTTCCCTAATATATGCCAATCATAATACAATTTATAGTGAAGTTCTGAGGTAACCAGAGATTATTCCAAGCAGTATTTTTTTTAGGGTTCAAATATTTCTAAGGACAATGGATTATTATTGTTAGTCTCAGTTCGATTATAAATAATATATTATCATGTACAAAGATGAGGTGTATTTGTTCCGGTTTTCACACGGGCACAACAGCGATTAAATCGTTCGTGTCATCTTGCAGTTTCCAATTTTAAAATTAATGTCGAGGTAGAAATCCCGCAGAGCAGGAAGTCCGGAATATGGTCAAATTATTTTTTTCCTTATCGTACAGTAGTAGCATTCTACGAAATACGGAAGCAGAGAGGTAGCTTTATCGCCGTTGACGCTTTATTTATGGTGTTTGTAAGGGCCACTATCTGGAAATACGATATACATTTGACTTCGAACTGAACCGAGTCATCGAGGAAGCTGATTCATTTCATTTAGAACGGAAACAATAGATTTGTGATATCTGAATTAGTCAGATGATATTAGTCACTTTCCTCTAAGGTAGAAGGCGATTGAATAATGCTAGAATTTTTTTTTCATTACTGCACTTACTACAGTTTTCAAATTTAGTATTTTTACCATTCATAAATGAAAGGTAAACGTGACCACTCCTTCCGTCAGTCATTCACTTGTTTACAATAGAGACTGCTTATATCCTACATTAACAAAAAATGTATCATCCGACCCCTTGAGATTTTTTTTTTATAACGGTATCAACCAGTAACGAATTTTTCATCGACCTGTTTACGAAAAATGTGGAAAATACGTTTAAAAGAAAACAGTTGAACACTATTGTAAATTCAGAAGATATGAACCGCAGGATAAGATTTCTTAAGGTTCAATGATGCCTGGATAACAAATATTACGAAGGGTGCTTAAGACCTAAAAATAGTGATATGATTTATATATTTTGAGAAAGAGGAAGACTCTTTCCATGTGTTTCTCTAATATACGATTCGACACGAATTAATACTGTCGAACGATAAGCACAAAATTCCAGGACAAGGATTTACTAGGGAAATCCTTATCAAGTATGTTTCAAATACATACACCGTTCTTTTCTCTTTCATTATGATAGTTTCTCTTACGTCACTTTCTCGTTATGCCATTCTTTTATTTAAAAATGGCAATGGGGGAAGCTAAAAAAAATATTATGTAGTTCCTTCTCCATTTCCAACAAATTTGAAAGGAAACTGAAAACAGATTTGGTGTTACACTTCAAGTAAATAAGGTCTAGGAAAACATTTGTTTTCATTTGGACTGGGCTCACGTTCATAAAAATTGTGCAGTAATTATTTAGGTTATGGACAGTATTTTTATTACTATTACTGAGTGCCCGTCGTTGCCGGGTATTTATCTATATTTAAACCGGAAAGGGAATTAATTCGCCACTAATCTCTTGGTAAGCTCGTGTTTTGACCGGCATCGAGAGCTTCTATTTTTAATTATTTAACCTTTCACACCCATTCCGTATCTATGTATATGGGTAGATAATTTCGTCATAACCCGAATGGAGACATCAACTGAGTCCAGAATTCTACAGGTATCGTAAATTAGCTCTACCACGAGTCAAAAATATTCTCGGTCATACTCTAAGAAAGTAAAAATACTCCGGGTACCCTGAGAGAATAAAAAATACTCGGGGTACCATAACAGTATCAATAATACTAGCGGTACCTTGAGGGAGTCAAAAATACTCCCTATCATAATCACCCGTAGAAGCTCACGTCTGTGTTACCCTCACACTGTTTGTTTCTGTATCGTAAAGATCATGTGTACAAAGTTTGATAGAAATTGCTCCACGGCTTTATCATTGTATGTCGAACTTTGTTTCACCCCTTTTCCACCCCCACTCCTAAGGTCTGAACTATAACTTAACTAGCATATGTAATATAGGCCTAGAATTATACTCAGCGGCTTCGATAACACCGGATTCATCAGTAATCTGGCATTGTTTTTATGTAATTGCGTTTCATCCCCTTCCTCCCCTACCTCTTTCTAGGGATTGAAGTGCAGTTTAACTGGCAAAGTCAATCAAAGAATTAACCTCGGGGACTTTTATAACACTAGGTATTACACCAATCAACCCCTGGTGTCAATACAAATCACGGCTGATGTCACATTATATTTATGTAACGACCGGCCTTCATTTAACCTGTGTCCAGCATTATCTTTTAAAATCCAATATTTTCTTCTTTCGTTTTAGTTGTTGACATTCTGAGTCCTCTTTCTTCCAGGTCATACTTATTTTCCTTCAATAACGTCATGTAACAAGCAGATCCTTCTGAGGATGTGTCCGATCATGTTCGCCTTCATCATCTTTTAAAATCCAATATTTTCTTCTTTCGTTTTAGTTGTTTACATTCGGAGTCCTCTTTCTTCCAGGTCCTATAGATCATACTTATTTTCCTTCAATAACGTCATGTAACAAGCGGATCCTTCTGAGGATGTGTCAGATCATGTTCGCCTTCATCATCTTTTAAAATCCTATATTTTCTTCTTTCGTTTTAGTTGTTTACATTCAGAGTCCTCTTTCTTCTAGGTCCTACAGATCATACTTATTTTCCTTCAATAACGTCATGTAACAAGCAGATCCTTCTGAGGATGTGTCCGATCCAGTTCGCCTTCCCGTAGAAGAATTCATCTATAGGCTACCTTCTTTTTGGTGTGTCTTCATTCGTTTCCTTGTCAGTACATTTGATCTTTCTATCACTCTCCCGGACCACATTTCATAGCTATTACGGTATTCTCCGTGGTGTCCGTGCTTCCGACTAGGCGCTTTCCAAAGTTCAATGAGCTTGTCAGCATTAATATCTTCTCCGTAAAAGTTTTCTTGGTCATGGCTATTCGTGCTACATGAATAATTCAAGTGACTGACAGTTTCTAATTCTTGGCTGATTTTAAGGGATTTTTCCTTTATCGACTTTCTTATAGCCTTTAATTTGTCAATATTGTTCTGTTCATCATAGATCATAATGTGTTATTCTCTCTTTGCCAACAACACTAGTACCTGTGCATATTTTGTGGGATTTATTTATTTGGCTAAGATTTCAAAATCTCTTACTTCTTCGTAAGGTTGTTTTACCAATTCATATAGATTAAATAATATGGGTGACAAACAACAATATTTTCTGGCATTGGAGTGAATTTAAAGAGCTGTTCTAATTCTTTTTGTTTCGCCAATAAAATTATTATTAATTGACTAGCTAGGTGCCCGGCGTTGCTCGTGTACTTATTTATATAAACTCGAAAAAGTATTTAATTGAATACTTAAATATATTCCTTGAGTATTTCAGGATATAATCGTCACTCAGTCTTCATACATTACGAAATATTACATTGATGAAATTGTTAGCTAGACTCACAACTAATACAGCGCGAAAATTAACTTACATTTTCCACAAGGATGGTAAAGTAATTCGTATTCTTCTTTATTATCATTCGATGGAATATTGCTGTATAAAATTATACTTTTTATTTAAAAAAATTATTTCTGCTTTATTTCATTCCTAATAAAGGAGATATTTCCTTTGTTCGTTGCGTAGTAACGTCTTTCTCTCGCGTGACGTCATTGTCTCTTGGCGCGCAGTAATTTAATATTTAATGATCACGGTTTTTAATTATAATTCTTTCCACATGTATGCTAGGCGTTTCTCACCCTCACAGTACCGTTTCTCGTGTTTTGAAGAATTTGTGTACCAATTTTTGTTGCAATCTATTCACGCTTTTAAATTTGTGTAAAGAACAACGTAAATACATACATACATACATACAAATATACATCCTTTTTTATTATATAGATTGTAAAGAAAGATATTTAATTGGGAGACAATCGTTTATTTTTTATGGGAGAAAATTCTGAAATAGGCCAACTTTTTTTTTTCAAATAGAGACAGAATGTGAGTTAGGTAACAAAGTATGGACATTATCCAGTAGTGTTTATGAACTTTAAACCTTATTCGGACATCAGTCTGCGTTAGTGAGTCATCGGCTATGGTTAACCACTTTCTTAAACTATCCTTGACCCTTGCTTAGTAAGTTGTTGCTGACAGAAGATTAATATAATTCCAAGGTTATTTCAAACTTCTTGAGGACGACGCGTCTCCATACCTTCAATTTCGTTCTCTTCAATCCCAACACAAAAGTTCCTAGGCATTAAGCTAATTTAGCATAACGATAAAGCTATGTATCACATTCTGTCCTCGGAGATTTTTCTGTTACACTCGTCAGTTCCTCCCACGACATACAGATGTACGTTAAGCATGACTTTTTAAAATTTCCAAAATTTAATATATCCGTAATTATCCTTCCAAATTTTTAACATCCGTATAAGAGCCATGAAATGAAATGTAGATTCGGTGCTTGTAACGTTCGTTTATTATACATTTGAGTATTTATAAAAATTTGGCATTCATACTTAGTTATTTTCCTTTCATTTTCAGAATTATTTCATTCGTCAGGATTACGCTGCAAATAAATGGTATTCCGGGGCTCCACTGCAAGTAAGGGTCAAGGCTAGAAAAATTTATTATGGTTTATTCAATGATGTACTTCAATTCAGCAGAACTCTGTTACAGTATTAAATTAATTAAATACTTAATTAGATACTTACCACGTGAAAAGTATGCAGCAATGTTAAGACATTTAATTAAAAATAAAATAAGACCAAGTTCATGTCTATGTTTAAATTCACCGACGCGTAGGGGCGCGTTATACGTTTATTCCTGGTTTTGAAGTTTGAGTTGAAATATTTATTGCTTAGAAAAAATATGGGAGACAGTATTAAGGAAGAAAGATATAATCCTACATTTCTAATACAATAGAATACATTCCTTTTCCATAGATCCTCCTGAGAAGCAAAGCTTGAAGGATATGGAAAGTGATATTTTATATTGATTTCGAACTATATCTAATTAATTAAAAACGTTATTTATATAAGAATAATTTATAATAAGATAACATGACATACTATTTTTTTTCTGTATCGCTTTATTAAAATTAGATATTTAAATTATAAAATCATAATTATTATTTTCACTCTAAAATATTTCAATAATGAAAGACTACCAATATCAAGATTACAAATTTATTAATAAATACAATTATTTTCCAAAAACTCGTTTACAGCTGAGTAGAAATTTTTTAAGTTCACTTTTGAATGCAACTGGACTCCTTAATTCTTCAGGAGGTTCTTTAAAAATTTATAGTCCGGTACATTTTGGAGCAGCCGACGGAGACATAACTCTTATGTAATTATTCTCATTTCTTGTATTAAATTAATAAATTTCCCAGCTGACACTAAATTTATCAAAATTATTTATTACAAATGCCATGAATTAGTAAATCATTTGACCTAATTTCTCACTTTATAAAGTCCTATAATTTACCTGACACATTATACTTTTGGGCTAGAAAACGTGATCTTCATATCTGGACTTACCCCAAAATATAATTCCATATGACATTAAAGAATGGAAATACGCCATAGATACTATTTGACAACCGTGTCTGCATATGTTGCTGAACTTTATTAAGTATCTGTTTAATTACAGAAAATCAGTATTAAGTGCACTATTGGCAGTCTCGTCAAGAGTCTCTCTATTCTTTTTATATGAATATATTTTATAATTTGCGAAAAGAATAGCATTCGAGTCTGGAATCATTAATTTTAGAAAGTTATTTATATATATTAAGAATAATAGCAGACCTAAAATAGAACCATGTGAAACTCCAACGTACAAATTCCCCAGTCTGAATTAATGTTTGCCAATATGATTTCTTCAAAACAGTTCGTTAATCGCGAGCTGGGTTAAAAATCGTTCCGAACACTCCTCAACGAAATATACCTACTAGATTCATCTTATTCCTCGGCTATCGAAACCTTCGGGACGATTTTTTCTATCCTAATCCGTTAACTCACTTTCATAGGTTTAGAGCTAAGATGTAATTGAAAACATTTATTCTATTCCTGAATAAGTAATAGCATACTATAAATTAAAAATGGTCTACAGTAATGTATCCTATTCTAAAATCATCTATTTCTTAGATTAATTACGATTAGGATCTAGGTTTTACATTTAATTTTGTCTACCATCAACAGTTTTTTTTTGCGACATCTAATCCCAAGAATGAATCGACTAATAGTAGCACCTACTCAAAAACTTTTTTTAAAAGTTTTTTTTATTTCTGAATACTAAGGAAATTTGCGACTACCAATAGCATTGTAATGGTCTACTTTCCGGATCATGGTTAGTGATTCTCCTCGCTTGTAAAAATTGTTTCTACCTCTCATTTGGCTGTAAATAGATGCTAATATTTAAACGGGAGAAGAACGATGTTCTTGAAACTTGAGTCATTAATCTAACAAAACTTTTCCTGATAAATAAAGTCTTCTCTTTCCAAGAAAGTATATTCCCTATGGTCATTAATGCGTGAAAGTTTCCGAAGCTTACGTTTAGGTTTAACTGAAAATCTAATTTATTCAGACTGCGCTAAGTGTCTTTGTCTGGGCATTAAAGTGTCTCTTCCGATTTAATTTATTGCTCGCAGTTTCCCTTCACGGACGAGGTGATTTATAGAATCGGGTTTATCGTCCGCACACACGTCTACGCAAGGCCTGCGAGGGCTATTCTCTCGCAGGCAATACCTGCGAGGGATATTTTCTCGCAGGTAGAACCTTGTAGGAGAGACACGAATGGGCTACCTTTGGGGATAGGCGAATGCCGGGTAGGATCCTTAAAATATAGCCCGGGGGCCATAGTTAACCCTTGGCTACCTTTCTCTACCCTTCCGCATCCCCCCTTTCAAATCCCTTCCTATGCTATTAAAGGGGAGTTGCCCAATGTGGATCACCCTCATGTAGCCTGTTGCCCTAAAAAAAAAAAAGATGCCTTTTCCTCTCCGTTTTTGAACTAAGGTTCCCACAATCCGAGGCACCTCGGCCTGTTTTGAGAGGCGTATGTTCCGGGGTCTCAGACCTTGGGCATACGGTAAGAGTTGTCCGCTATTCCCATTAGAATAGTCGGCCAGCTGCCTCCTAAACTGGTCGAGGCACGGAGAAGGGAATGCTGCGTCCCCACAGCAAACTCCTCTCCCGCTATCGGAAGGACGTGGGACAAGTACCCAATGCCCGACCTACCTGATGCAGGTTTTTCTAGGGTTTGTCCTGCATTACTTTTAGGCGAATGCCGGGTAGGATCCTTAAAATATAGCCCGGGGGCCCTAGTTAACTCTTGGCTACCTTCCTCTACCCTTCCACATCCCCCCTTTCAAATTCCTTTCCTATGCTATAAGAGGGGAGTTGCCACTATGTGGATTACCCTATACATAGCCTGTCTACACCCCAAAAAAAATCGTCCCCACAGCAAACTCTTCTCCCGCTATCGGAAGGGCGTGGGACAAGTACCCAATGCCCGACCTACCTGATGCAGGTTTTTCTAGGGTTTGTCCTGCATTACTTTAAGGCGAATGCCGGGTAGGATCCTTAAACTATAGCCCGGGGGCCCTAGTTAACCCTTGGCTACCTTCCTCTACTCTTCTGCATCCCCCCTTTCAAATCCCTTCCTATGCTATGAAAGGGGAGTTGCCACCATGTGGATTACCCTCATGTAGCCTGTTACCCTAAAAAAAATGTTTAATTTCTTCGCCACTTTATTTATTTGCTAGTTTCCCCTTCATTTTTCGTTGGTTTGTAACTTTTAACGTTCGTTTTAACTATATCCAACGTGAAATAAATACATAAGTAATCAAATGAAGATGTTGGAACGTGAAATGTTTTTCGGTTTCCTGTAGGTGAGAGTTGGGGACCTTTTAGCACAAGGTCTAGCCCAGTGTTTGATTGTGCCTTATAAGGAGTCAGCCTTGCGTCAACGGGGCCAGGTCATACCCGAGTCTGTGTTGCAAATACATCTCCTGATCTCACTCCAGGCTCGTGCGACACTATTACACTTATATCTGGTCCTAAATGAGAATATATTCCGCATTGGATTTCATGAAATGGAAACATAAGGGAAACACACGCATTTACCATTTGCAAAGACGTTCGACATATCGGAAGTCTAAAGTTTAATTTACGTCGAATTGCTTCCTTCCCCCCCCCGGACCCCCCCCCCCCCGTCTGTAGGTAATGGAATACATACTCCACGAGATGGAATATCATCAGGGTTTCGCGATATTCGTTAGCGGGCGCAGATAGAAATAACGTACACAGGAAAAGCGAAGTAGTGTCTGTATGCCGTATAAACCATATGACAACTATTCAGCATTATGCGAACGAAAGTGAAATAAATGAATAGAAAGAATGGTATACCTGTGAGGGTGAACAGAGATCACAGATAATCATGAAAAGGATTAGCCACGTTTCAAACACAAAGAAACTGTTCGTCTTCAAGGTGAAAATTGCATCAAATAAGGGCGAATTAATGTGTCCGAAAATTCTCTAGAGGGGACTGTGTCGATCGCGTTTCCAATACGAACCCATATCCGGAAACGGACCGTTTCTGTGATACAACAATTTCAAAACAGGTTTTCAAGCGGCCACTTACGCTTAAGTAATTCAGTTAGGCGTGACTCAGTTCATAACTTTTCTTACAATTGGCCTCAGTGATGTGCGAAATTTTATGTATATGTTTGTATCTGTACTTACAACCTTAATAAATACAATTTATTCAAGATTACGATTTTCTTTATATGCGTTGTTGTTTTTCTTTAAATTTCGAGTTTTGTCCTCATGGAGGTGTGTGGCGCCACTGTGTTTAATATCCTTAAAAATCTTATTATATTATTCATAATATAATTTTATAATCATGTGAGTTTTAATGTTATTTTATTAATTTTCTATAGCAATTTCCAGCCGAATTAGCATTCAGAAGGAGTAACACGTATGGCAGCCACACCGTAGAATAGAGAATAATGTTTCTGCACAATATATACGTGTATATAGGTTGAAATATAACAGGTGCTGGATATGTCTATGTTTATGCCCATTCTCGGAAATAATGGTCACTATCGTGAATACACTTTCCCAACTTTTGAAAACTATAAAAGTAGTTCGCTATTTCTACGTTCCCCAGTTGCAAACATCCCAGATCGAATGCGGTATATATTACTATAAATTTTTCCTGTAGTGTTAAATAATGATCCTCAGCATTTGTTATCTGCAGTGAAAGTTTACTATAAGAACAGCCTCCGTAAGCTTATATTTATTACATTAGTGAATAGACTAATTGAATTGAGTTCGTGGAAAAGAGCGACTTACCGAACCACAATATAATTTAATTAGGAAAGCATTTATCGAATTCGGATATTCATTTCATAAAGAACATTACAGTGATTTACTATCAAATCCTGTAGAGATGATAATTTAGCGCGGTGACTGACTGGCGGACACGGACAACAAAGGTTTAGATACAAATGTATTTAGCCTAAATAAATTCAGAAAATATCTGGTCTATACATAATAAATATTTTCCTGAAAAAAAATGTCTTTGTAAACAAAAATGGTTCAAATAAATGTAATTTCCATACACACATTACGTAACCGTCTAGGAACGATAATCGTTTCATCTTAGGTTCGAGTAATAACGAATTGTTATCTCGAAAGCTTGTTGACAGAGATGGATTCAATGGATTGTTTTCGCATTTATGGATATTCTTGTGTTTCTGTTGAGCTGGGCTGTGATTGGAATACAGAGCGCCGTTTCTCCATGACCTAAATTATATGTACAGTCACTTACGCGGCAACAGAAGCATAGGCGAGGAGTAGCCACTCCGGTACTTATGCTTTCTAGTTTTTACGTGGTTTGAGTTCGTATCAAGATTATTGTAATTTAACCCAACTTATACGAACTGAAGAAGTAATTCGAGACAAAACAACTGACTTGTTTGTGTGAATAGCCCATCAATGATTTTTCGGCCCGATGTGCAAAGATGAAACGTGGAAATTTACGGAGAAACACGTCTAACAGAATTTAATTTGTCCCGGGTATTTCATCCTGAATAGTGAGTTTGGAAATAAAGGACCAATACCGAACTATTCAGCGGCAATGCTGTACATATACCCACTCATTAGTGCATTTTATGGACTGAAATATATACTTTTTACTAATCCTTGGCAGAATTTAAAACTTAAAAAAAAAATTAAAACAAATTTTGGATCAAGCCACGCATGCCGCTGAGCCTAGAAAGCAGGCAGTTCGTGGTGCTTCACGGGTAGTGCTGGAAAAAAAATGTGGTTGGAACGGAATACTCCGCATGGGCATTTCTCATTCCATGCAAATTCTCTGTGGTGAGTACAGAGATAGCCAGAGGGTTGTATTAGCGGTAGAGAGGTGACCGAGTGCACCGCTGCAAATGCAGCTTTCAGTTTTAGAAATCAAAGCACGAATTTACACTGCTCAAACACAATTAAAATTATTTATGTACCGTAGCACATGAACACATATGCATGAACCGCTACTGCACTAATTTCCTAAAATAATTTCTAAGATTTTTTTTTGAAAGGCCGTTAAGGATTAAATGTTAAATCGTACAGTATAATTATTAATGTTCACGTGAAAATTCAACTTACATCATATTTATATATATCTATATAATAAAAAAGGATGTATATTTGTATGTATGTATGTATGTATGTATGTATGTATGTATGTATGTATGTATGTATGTATGTATGTATGTATGTATGTATGTATGTATGTATGTATGTATGTATGTATGTATGTATGTATGTATGTATTCACGTTGTTCTTTATACAAATTTTATCGCCTGGACAGAATGCAACAAAAATTGGTATACGTATTCTGCCAAAATCGAGAACCGGTACTGTGGGGGTGACAAACCCATAGCATACATGTGGAAAGAATTATAATTAAAAACCGTTATCATTAAATGTTAAATTACTGCGCGCCAAGAGACAATGACGTCACGCGAGAGAAAGACGTTACTACGCAACGAACAAAGGAAATATCTCCTTTATCAGGAATGAAATAAAGCAGAAATATTTTCTTTAAATGAAAAATATAATTTTATACAGCAATACTCCATCGAATGGTAATAAAGAAGAATACGAATTACTTTACCATCCTTGCGGAAAATGTAAGTTAATTTTTGCGCTATATTAGTTGTGAGTCTAGCTAACAATTTCATTAATATAATATTTCGTAATGTATGAAGACTGAGTGACAATTATATCTTTAAATACTCAAGGAATATATTTAAGTATTCAATTAAATATTTTTTCGAGTTTATATAAATAAGTACACGAGCAACGCCGAGCAACCAGCTAGTTTATAATAAAACATATCTGTAAAAAAAATAAAATGTAATCACAAGACAAAACATTGTTAAAAAACGACCTGTTATAGCATCTAGAAAACAGGCCAATAAAGAAAAAAAAAGTATATATATTTTCAATCATCTTTATTTTTAATTACTCCGAATACTTGTCAATTATAATGTTGGGAATTTCTTTAATGGTTTGCATCGATGTCAAACACTTTAGCAAATAATAAATGATTCAGGAAGCTCGTCGATTAACTAAAATAATGTCTTCCATCTCGTAGGCATGCGATAATCATTTGATTTATTTTTTTGGTATATCTTTGACCTCCGCCATATTTAGTAGTGGTGAAATAAAACATTTCTGTAACCTGGAAAGTGGAGTCTACTCCTCTCATCAGAACAATCGGTCACTATTATATAAGATTGTGTCAGCAAATTATGAGAGAACAATATGTACAAATCCAATCAAAGATGGCTAGAGAGGACTAGCTCCTGCTAGTTTTCGAGGCTTTTACTATTTATCGCTAATCCATATTAATGAACAAACATTAACGTCAGTATTCCCTAGCCCTTCCTTTCACAGGTAAAGGATGTCTTCCTGGAAATGAGAAGGGAGTCTGTGTTTGTTCGTAAGGAATACTCACCACGAATATCGCGATTCCTTTCACCTTCGGTTTTGGATTCTTTCCTAATAATAATAATCATTTGGCTAAAATTTGCATTCATAAGCGCGACGTAAACGATCAAAATTGGGAAACGGTAGTAACATTTATTTGTCCAATAATTACCGGAGTAGGCAAATAAGTTAACTCAGAATTACCAAAAAGTCAACTCATGTAACAACAATTTCTTAGCCATGTAAAAATAAAATATATCGCAACTTTGTTTCGGTAAAAGATTTGCCGTTAAAAACTGTTTCTGGGGAAAGAGATGCGTAATATGTCACTGCATATTTCTTATATTCGATTGTAAACTTTTCTGAGTATAGTCACTGCGGTAATCAATTCTAGAAGCAGTAAGGCAAAAAGCTGATTAACTTTCCGACTGTCAAGTCTGAAAGATATTTTCAAGGACGTTTAAATTTTATAAATAAAATAGGAAATTTTAAACTTCAAAGTTTTCTTTCATGTCTTAATATTGACATAGTTTACGTTTGACGGTTAAAGATTTATGGTTTTATTTCTTGATGCACACGTTAGTATAGTTTACATGGTTTATTTACTACACGCTGCGCTCACTGAATTCTGAGAACACAATTAATTAGATAATCAGTTGAAACATGTTTTCTGAAAGACAGAATCACGCCGTGGACCATATTATTGCGAAATATCTGAATGTTGTGTGGCGAAGTGTTATTCGTGATCGTTAAACTACTACTAGATATCTTTATACAGTTGCAGGCATTGCTTTAAGGAGAAATATGTTATCGTGTATGATTCATCAATACACATTTTGTCGGCTCCGGTTACAAAAAGTAATCTGAAGAATATTTGTGTAAAAGGAGATTTATCTATGACTTAATTGAATTACAGATTAATAAAACAGCCAATTTTGTGAGAAATAATTAGTTATCACTAAAAAATTATTTCTTACAAATTTGGCCTATAAGTCAATGAAGTCAGATTAATGTAATTAGTAACTAATTTATTACTCATGATTATTTTTAAGGAAAATATAATTCATCTTAATTGAAGACACATAATTTCTTTGTGTTTTTCAATCTTTTTTATCCCAAATATTATCATATTGTTAGACGAAATTTACATTCATGAAATTTTTATTTAAGCTAATCAATTACACGCTAGTGCAATTATTTATGGGAAATAATTCATCGTCATGTTAAAAATTATGCGTTTTAACTTGATATATATATTGGGTGTCCCGTTCAAACCTCCCACATTTCAAAGGCCCAGGGAAAAAATTAGAGTAGATATGGTAATGAAATTGCACCATATGTTGGAGCATCTCAAAGAATTTATATAATTACTAGCTGGGTGCCCGGCGTTGCCCGAGATGTCATTTATCTATAACCCCCGATATGACTCTAATTTCGGCTGCTTTTGCGTAATTTTTATGTAACGCTACTCGAACCCTAATCATTATAATTAACTCTGAAAAATATTTCTTCAACGAAAATATCTGCCGTGTTTGCATGTTCCAAAATTTGCACCCCGCTACCCCTGCATCTGAGGGGTAAATGCCAATTTGAATGTCGTAACTAAACACAGTGACTTCCATAACCTTTGATTTGACTCCAATCTCGGTTGAATTCGCGTTATTTTACTGTAAAGCATCTCCACCCCAAACCCGAAGGGTGTCCTTTTCACAGGGCGTAGGGGATGAAAATTGTATTCAGATAACATTGGTAGAAACACTATAAATATCTTGGACCCCAAAAAATATTTATCCGACTCAAATATCGGCTGTTTTAGTATGTTTAAATATTTCCACCCCCGCTTCTGGGGGTGGAAGACGCGTCTCACCCAGACAGTGTTTGTTTCCTGGTCGCAAAGAACACGTGTACGAAATTTGGTGAAAATTGCTCGACTGGTGTAGATTTGTATTTTATTTAGAAAACGTTTGTATGGGAAATAGGAAAGGGCTGTTTTTAGGGTTTTCCCGGAAATTATTCGATTTTTTCTCGTCTTTTAAACCTTCCCTAGACCTCCACGAACATTTCAAGTCTAAGATAAGATAAATCCGTTCAGCCGTTCTCGAGTTTTAGTGAGACTAACGAACATCAATTCATTTTTATATATATAGACTATCAGTACACTTGAACGTGTGATGCATTTGTAGCACGAGTCTGCATTCAATTTCTTGCCATGTTCTTCGTAACAATACGCTGTAGCATATCCGTAACAAATTTTTGAGGGAATGGTTTGTCGTTCGGCATCACAACGTGTGGTAAGAACACCAGAGACTTCGTTTGAATGCTAACAAAGTGCAAATCTGTAACATCTGAAATTATGATTTAAGTGAAATTATTGCTACTTCGTACCCATATTTCACCTCTTGTAAATATAACGTCTGTTTTGCAAAGATATTAATATAAATAATAATTATCTCCGCTATTGTGTACGTCATCTGTGTTGTGCTGCGTGTCGTTTCAAAAGCACTTATTTCAACAAGGTTTACAGACGCGTTGTGTGCTATAATTATTTTATCAGATAATTTCGTCTGTTTCTTGGCCACTTCATTAAATAGTGGTTAATCTTTTCCTATCGTTTATCTATTAGCTGAACACTGTGCTGCATTTTCCGTTTATCCTTTACATCCGTGAAACTTTTATCAATGATTACACCTAGGTGGAGGAGAGAGACGTTTTATCCCGTGAACGCGACCTTCACGACGCAGGCTGATCCTTGGTACAGTTTGCTTACTATGGAGAACAGAAACAACCTTGCTGAGACATGTGTTATCTGAGGAATGTGCTCCAACAATGTTCAATTCGAAAAGTCGAACCTTGATAAAGATAACAAGGCGGCCATCCTGTAAGTTGACAATGTTATCAACTACAAGCTGTTTGATTGGCATCTGTGATGAAATGTTCAGTAAACTGAGCGAGTTTCCTTGTTTCGACTCATGTAAATGGGGTTTCTTGTGCTACATAAACTTAGGAGCTATACTGGCCAGCATCTTCAGGAAATCAATTCTGAGATTTCAATGGGATTAATCCTCAACTACATTTCCGTTTGACTTTTCTGGAGTGCCACGGGGAGGTTAATTATGAGTGTTAATGAAATAAATGATCATTAATTTTTAATTCAGTAATATAAATGTGACCAGTAAAACAGATCTCGGGTACTGGGCTTTTACGTAATAATTTAGGAGTTATAATTGAATAAGTGGGCTATTCATTAATTAAGTAGTTAGAAGAGACATTGCTATGAAATTGCCCAAATAGCTAAATGATACGTTTAAAAGTTGTCTTTTTAACTTGTTTGCAATTCCAAAGAACAACATATACTTCAATTTTTTTAAAAATTTTAATGAGGTCAACAACAGACAATTAAATTTTAATTTAACTGTCTGTTTCTGCCTCATTACTAATTTTAAGTTACAGAAAAAATCATATATGTGTATATATATATATATTGTAATGATCAACTGATAGGCGATTAATTAAAATATAGGAATGATTATCAAAATTTAACACACAAAATAATTTATTATTTATTCATTTGTGGCTTCCAAAAATTAAAAACAATTACAATCAAATTAAGATCTCTTCTCTCAGGTTTGATAATTAACAGAAAAGTGATTTATTAAACTGATTAACAATTCAGTTTAAAATTTACCTAAAAACAATATGTCGACAACGTGAAAGAAAGCTAAATGTAAAGGAATTAAACTTGAACGAAATGAAAAGTGAACGAAATCTGACTCTACCCTTTTAGTTATCGTTTACAAATATTATTATCAAAGTTTTGGTTACTCACATAATGTCCGACTAGTACCAGCATTCTTTTGTAGTCAACACTACACTATAAATGCAAAATTTTACACTGATTCTAATTTCCTCACAGATTTTACACATACGCTGTTGAAATGCACGTACTCAGCTCTCAGGAACCTCGGATGATCCTCTCCTAATTGGTCAGCTATATATATATCAGCTATCGGATGTCGGTTTCCCTCAATGCAAAATTGTTCAATTTTTATATTGAAGCAACCTTTGCTTCACCGTTGACTAGTTGTTAGAAAATCTCTCTGTCCAACTATCTGCTTGCTTACAGGAACTCACGATTTGCAGATTTTAGACTTTTACTGTTTTATTTATCGATTTGGATCAAACTGCTATGTATCTCGGTCAAGATTTGTTTTAATGTCTCTCCTCTCGTGGCTGACCGTAGACTGTAGACTAACTTTACTTTTGCGCGTACAATCGCCATTTCGGCTCTTCAACAAAGCAACAGAGCTCAGCGCTATTGTCGCTTTGGTCGCTCAATACCGCTACAATTCATTTATCAAAACAATTCAATTTATCCCTAATCAATTTAATGGCCTATTGCTACAATATATATATTTATTTATTATGGGTTTAACAATTTGAGCTGTAATAAATAATTTGACATTTGCAAGACATGATAAACCATTTATAACGTAGCTACTAAAATTGTTTAGAGAATTGTACATAGCCTTTTGTTACTTAATAACATTTTCATTATTTACATTGAAATATCCAGCATGCTTGTGACAACTTGTAGATAGTAATTTTGATTTCTATTTATATGCCACTATTGTTTGTATTAGAATCTTCTTGGTTTAATATAATGCTACTGTGTATTCGTCATTTAATTAATAATAAATATTTGTCAGTATATACCTAAATGAAACTATTTGTTTGTAGACCAAACTGAAAACAAATTATGAATCTGTGCATAAGTAATGTATAGTATTACACGGAAGTGAAACCTGGGCAGGTGGAAAGAGGAACATTGAAGGCTGGAGTTTCTGAACTATGATGATTAAGAAAATGAGACATAACGAAAAGAGTCACGAGACTATTGGAGCTTATAGAAAGGTGAATATACAGGAGTATAGAAAACATACATCTAAGAATGTTTGATGTGGCGTAAAGTGTGATATAAAAATTTGAGAATAGAATTGAACCGAATCAAGTCAATCGTATATTTGACGACACTAAAAGTAATGAATTTATAAGTTTCTAAAATTATTTAAAGACTAACCTACCATTAATCGTACGCTGACCTTAGAACTTGTAGTTGATCCAGAATATAATTTTTCACGCGTTTAATGAGGAACACAAACGTAATGCCAAACATTTATATTATAGAGTATAACTGAAGTTTATTGGGAAATAACTGGAGAGATTTTATCGATTACTTAATTGTCTGGAAAGAAGATTCCAAGAGTTTTCTGTTTCGTCAGTTACACTTTTTTTTTGTGGAGTTCTCGGAATTCCAACCGCGTAAGGACAACGTTTCGATAGCTGGCACCGCCATATTCATCAGGTGAAATGCCCAGGTCTTCTGAAGAAGACGACGGTGCCAGCCATCGAAACGATGTCGTAAAGAAACGTCGTTACCAGGTTGTAGTCCTGAGAACTCTTCATTCAGCGATTAACTCCTGCCGAATAGTCATTAATAATATATTTTTCTTCAAAAATGTTAATATGACTGCTTCTGATGTTTTTCCATCCCCCCCCCACCAATTTACAATCATTGACAGGACTATATACAGTATAAATTGATCGAAATTGCCCCGAAACACCAGTCACCTGACGACGGAAAAATGTTGTGTTTTAATCAGCAATTGACCCGGGTGATAAACCGAGAATCTTTTATTAATTCAGAAACATTTTTTCTGATAGCTGTATCTCCCTTGGACTAGCCATACATTGACATCTTGCATGTCAGTGGTTATTCTGATCCAGTATCGACTGTTAACACGCGGCACCTCAAACATGCAAACCTGTAAACCACATGCATGCTGCCGCAGATTCTGCACGTTGGAGGTTAAAATCTCATAAAAGAACCATACGCAAATCCAGGAATTCCTTGAACTATTAGTGCCTTGATAAATTTAGTTTAGGAAATTATACACAAAAAATAAAATAATTTAAGCTTAAATACGTTCATAGTAGTAATGAACTTAATCAGGAATTATTTTGTTCAATTTTTTTCTGATATCTTAATTTTAATCCAATTATTTCCATTCTCACCAATTCAGTCAGTCACATTTCTTGATTTCAGTATGAACTTTGGAAGGTCAACTGTGTTGTTGATGTTCGTGGGAGTACTTATATCATTGTTAACGTGTTTGGTATTTAAAATTGCGTAAACAAGTGTTTTCTGAACATCGATCTTGATACATATATATTGTAGAGATTGCTAATGAATTTATTTTATTTAAGATTTTCTCTCTTCAGTTCGGCAATACAGGTGATGTACTTCCGTTACACCCAATGTTTACGAACATTTAACCCTGGGTCGAAAAGTGTCCTGAGGTAAAGGTATAAAGCCTTGAGAAGTAAACACAGATATTCAGTCGAGTGTCAGATTTTGGGCCGAGCAGACTAAGTAAGGTCCAGGTGCGTCGTTGGTTTTTGGTCACTGTTTTTATCTGAGTGTGAAATATTTCTGATCCTAAGCAATTTTCTGCGTTATAGTGGATCCAACTTGTATTTTTTTGAAGGACGTTGTTTTTGCATGCGGATTTAGTATAACGAATCTTATTCGAGGTTTACATAAACTTTCCAACGGTTGGTAAAAGGCCACGGGAGATGGTAATCCTGTGAAATGACGTCTATTTACGATAGCTCTGCCAACAAATCCTATCTCCACACCTTCTATGGTGGCTCTGGGCAATACAGCTTGCTGCAGCAATGTGGAGACGGGTGTTTAATTTAAGGTTGTGAGATTCGTTCGTTAAAACTAAGCAAAGGCAGCTACATTTTGCTCGCCAAGTCTAAAATATATTAAGACGTCCTAATATATATGTATATTGTAATAATTAAATATAATATGAATGTGGCGTTTCTAAATGAAAGAACTTAAGTGAAAACTATTAAACAAGATTTATTAACAAAGTTAAAACAAGTATAAAATACACAAAATATTTGGGATCTCAGGGTCTTGAACTGGGTTTGATAAATGGCAGAATTTATATAATCAAAATTACATTTACTTTTTATGGAAATCAATGCGTCTGAACATAGACGAAATTTGTTGCGGAAGAAATAATACTAAAGATTGAATTTAACAATTTCAATTTTATCAAGATTTAAGAATCTCATTTTATCGATAATTAAATAATTAAAGAACGATCTGACTTTTATCTTTTAAACACGGTTCACAAATAATTTTAAAGTTTTTCTCTACTTACGGCCGCCCAGGTCTCATTTTTAGTTTTTCGTGCACAATTTTGGGGACATCACTGATTCTAAGTTCTCACAGAGACTAAAATGTTCACAGGCTCTAATTGGTGTAGTTTGTTAGTTGGTTTAACACAAATTGGTTGGTTCGCGATGCTTTACTGCAACCTGAATTTGTGGATCTCGTGACTTTAGTTGACAATGGACTTCATTGGTTTGTCTGAATATTGCTTTACTTTTTAATATTTGAAAGCATGTTTGTGACTGTGCCACAATCTTTCGTTCTGACTGCCGACTGTAAAACTTTTCGTCTTGTCCATTCGCTGTCTGCTGACCGACTGTACTGTTCAAATTTTCATGACTTGGAATTTTGGTCTTTTCTCCTTGCTGCTTACTGCCCGACTGTACATTTCCTGACTGTTCGTTCGTCTCGCAAGTTTTGAGCGCGTAGAACCTTCTCGACTCATCAACAATGTTTTCTTTGCCTTACTGGTTTGTTGCGGCGTCCGCTCTATATCCACTAATAATGAGTCCTCTACAATTCAACTTTTCAATTAGAACAATGTCTTAATTACCAATTACTACAATATATATATATATATATATATATATATATATGTGTGTGTGTGTGTGTGTGTGTTGACTACTTTACTGGGACATCTTGTTAATGCTTTGATGGCATTTTTAATTTCTATATTTATCTGACGTTTGGAGTAAAAAGCGTAAAATAGTGTGGGCGGGTTATCAAAGGGTCCCGAGTATAAAATTCAGGGAGAGGTATTTTTCAAGAAAGAATCATTGTTCTGGAAACAAACAGTTATGAAATAAATTGGGAGTAATTGGACGATGGGGGATTTAATGCGTGTCTAGAAAAGGTCGAAGGAGAATCTTTCTCGTTCTTTCACATCGAAGGTAAAGTAATTATTAATTCAGTTTTTATGTGGACTACACTATTTCACTAGAAATTCTGAGCTAAAATGGAGATACTCCCACCAAAGCAACTAATTTATTTTGGAATTATTATTGCTAATTAGTTTGTGTTTAGTTATCTCCGAAATCACGTCGGAAAATTAATATTTATATCAACTGATAAATAATATTTTGTTTTAATTCGGTTTTTTTGTTAATTAGATAAATTAACGTCATTTTTACGGGCGTTTTAAAAAATATTATTCAGCACAACCACGTTTAAGTATCTTTTTTTACCTTCATCAGGTTGTTTGTTATGTTTCTCTACAATAACAATTTTTTTGCCGTAAATGGTATAAAGAACAAACAATATTTCAAATCATAAAATTTGTGTAACATTATTTCATCTCATTCTTTTATCTTAAAATGTAAAACAATATAATATTTATAATCAAATCATAGAATTTCAACACGAGTTCCTCTGAATTTTTTTTCCGTAAGGTTGGTTTCGTATAAGTTACATTTGAACCTGTCTATTCTCTCAAACAGGGCGAAAATTTAACGTTTCTGAATACGACAATTCCTCTCTAAAAGAAAGTGGAACTATTGAATAATAAATGGAATATAAAACCACTCGTCTCTCTGATCACATAGCATGAAGCAGTTCTATGCTGTTTGGTTGGTACTGTCAGAAATCCTCCTCCTGCGAAGGACTCTTTACTCAGCCAGAGATCAGAGTAAACATTTGCCTAGTCTCTTTTATAAATATGGCTCGCATTTGCTCAGCGCGTAAGGATACCACGTTCATTCATGTCTTTGGAACCGATAATTAAGAAAAAGCTTTACTTTATTTCCAATTGGAATTAATTCGAATCAAAATTCTCACATTTAAAATTTACTCAAATTAAAAACAAATTTTAAATTAAAAATTGAAATTACAACTAAGGAAAATTAAATCAGGATGGTTCCAGCTCCTTTCGGTAGAAACAAAGAACAACTAAAATATTGTCTGTATGAAGGCTAAAAACGAGTTAAATGGCAGTTTTTTTCTATGTCATACCTCCATAAACTGCAAATTGTGGCAGACTCAGGCAGTAAATAGCTTGTAATATCGAATACTGCCACTCCAATTATCTCATTGTTCAGGCAAATTCCGTCGGCCGGATACTTGTATCGTCCAACGACGAAATGATTAATTAAAATATGATAATTGCACCGTCAGATATTTGTTGAGAAACCGCTGTATCAAACGCATCAATTTAAAATATCATAATGGCTCCCTCAGACGAATACATGTTGCGAGCAACGGCCCGAAAGCAATACGACATAAACTTTGTGACTTCTGCGCTTTTTAATCTCTTGATTTTAATGGATTTGTAAATACAAGTGACGTAAGTGGTGATTCTATTACCGGGCTGATTTATATACTTAGAAATTTATTATTAATTTTCCTCTTAGAAAAAACTTATTCCAAATTACTTTTAAATTGAAGTCAACGATATTTTTTTAAAAAAATTAAAAGTTTAGTGTCGTTAGCGACCCCTACATTACTTTACTGAGATTAAGACTATCAGACTATGATTCTGTTTTATATTAGGTTGCTTGTAGTGGTAGTGGCCCCACGTTGGGCGCCATTTATTTAGTGGTAGGATTTTAAATGATGAAGTAACGGATAGTTTATAGATTTTATTAATTATCTAACTGAACTTGGACAATTAAAAAAATACAGTGTTCAGTTAGCATGACAAAACAATCTGATCCCTTAATCTCAGTTAAACATGGTCTATGGTAATTCCCCCTAGGCGCGTCAAGGATTGAGATACTTCGTTGCTGTCTTGGCCGTTATCGTGTGGCACCCTCGATCTCTCCGGGTCCTCTCGAAACTGCAAGTGTCCTCTCTAAACTGCAAGTTGGGGCTGCACGTCCGTCGCTGGCGACGGTTTGTCCTTCTGTGTCCTATACTTTCTTTTCAGCTGCCTCGCTGGATGTCAAAAATCGATCGTCTCGATCATCTTTGGATCGATCTTTCCTGAACCAAGAAATGTCATTGGTTCAGGCAGTCACGTGTTAACTCAAATTTCTGGGATTTTCAGAGAGACGTTTCTCATGGTGTGACAGTCCAGGTAACTTCCGAGGGTCAACCCCATACGTGTCCAATTCCAGACTGAAGTGATATCTCCCCGTCTCGGCGGCGCCTGCTCAAATTCCAACTTACCAAGCTCTCAACCCTTGCTAATATCTAATTATATTAAAATGAAACGTATATATATCAATAATAAAACTATCGCGCTACATGCTTAAGTTTGCTTCATTGACGAACTTCAGCACCCGTAAGATCGTCGTCTCCGTTGTCGCTAGGTCCGATAGCAGAAAGTTGCCCAAGATGCTGTTTCTCATTGTTGAGTCGTGCTCGCACCTCTGCAGGATGTGCTTCGTGGTTGAGTTCTCGTTGCAATGGGAACATAGTGGTGGTTCTGTTCTGGAAAGTATATAGTTATGGGTTAATTTGGTATGCTCTGATCTTATTCGGGAGAGGAATATTTGCTTTTTTCGGTTTAGCTGTTTAGGGAATTTTGCTTCGTTGAATGCTGTAATTTTTATATATGCTGATGAATTAATCTTCTCGAGGCATTTCTTTGTCCAGTAGTCTGTGATTTTCTAGTAGCAGATTTTTAAATAGTCTTGACTGTTTCTTCTTCTGTTCTCGTTGACATTTAAGATGTTTTGTTGAGGATTAGGTTTGTCCATTGACGGGATCTCCAGCTGTAGTTGGTTGATCAGGGTGTGTAAGGATTCCCTAACAGGTCTGTAGTTGCTCCTGATGCCTGGTGCTGCTGCTTAGGGGATGCGTTTTTCCTGATTAAGAGGACAGCTGGACTCCTGTGTCATGAGAGCATAACGTATAATTGTAAGGTTCATTCTACACCAGAAGTTGGGTTGACCCGATTTTCTCTGTTTGTAGTTCTCATGCAGCCTGAAATCGTTCTGAAGGCTATATTTTCTATTTTGGTTATTTTGTTTACTTGGATTTGCTTGCTGTTTGAAAAATTAGAATACCATACTAAATTTTCGATCTTATAATAGCAACAAT
Source organism: Zhengitettix transpicula (assembly GCA_037074705.1). Lineage (NCBI taxonomy): Eukaryota > Metazoa > Arthropoda > Insecta > Orthoptera > Tetrigidae > Zhengitettix > Zhengitettix transpicula. Next base: position 9,082,506 of record CM073595.1, read on the forward strand.
ATCACGAAGATAAGGAATAGAAATCAAAACATCTGTCTAGCGTGGATCCCTGCGCGTAGAGGAATACCTGGAAACCGCAGGGCTCAAAAGTTGGCAAAAGTGGCATCCAAAACCATACACAATAGAGAAAACGAATTCCAGTGCAACATCAAGGAAACGTGGAAGTTCTGTAAAGAAAATCTCGAAAACAGGTGGAACGAAAAAAGGAGAAGGAAGAACAACGGAATAATTCACAGTGACCTAGTACACTACAAAGATATAACAATTCCAAAACCTATAAACAGAAAAAAACAACAGGGAAGCTATCTAGAGTAAGAACCCTCCTATTTTCCAGATCAACCCAAGCAACCTGTGAAGGAAACGTGGAAGTTCTGTAAAGAAAAACTCGAAAACAGGTGGAACGAAAAAAGGAGAAGGAAGAACAACGGAATAATTCACAGTGACCTAGTACACTACAAAGATATAACAATTCCAAAACCTATAAACAGAAAAAAACAACAGGGAAGCTATCTAGAGTAAGAACCCTCCTATTTTCCAGATCAACCCAAGGAACCTGTGAAGAATGCAGTCAACCACTAACAATTCCCCATATACTATTCTACTGCAGCAGGTATAACGACATTAGAAGAAATACAATCGCAAAACACCACATCTTAGACCTCTGTACTTCAACGACAGCTGCCGTGGACATCATCAAGTTTATAGAGGAAGCAAACATAAGTGAAGAGATATAGAAACCCAATTGCTAATAGTGTTAAGATTGTATATAAATAATAACGCTATATACTATTGTAAATAACATCCGGGTCGCCAATGGCCACGATGTCGAACCGACCGTTACAAACTTTAATTTAAAAAAAATAGCATTATATGATGGGTTTAAGGTTCTTTTGTCTGCGCCCCAATTTTTTGCTGCAATACATTTGAGTATATAAATTCCTATTTTTATATCAGTGCATAGTTCTTCTATGTGGTATTTAAAAGTTAATTTCTTATCCCATATTATTCCAAATATTTTTACGTGCTGATGAAACTGTATATTTTCTCCTTCTAATACTAGCTGTGTCTAATTTTATTTCTCCTTGTGAAGATAATTGCCTTGATTTTGTCACAGATAAAATTGTAACCTATTTTTGGGGGCCCGTGAAGTAATCAAAACCAATGTATTTTGCATTTGATGATTTTTATTGCAACCGGTAGTTCGTCAGAATCTTGGCCAAAGGTAGAAACATTTTTAAATACAAAAAAAAAGGTACGAATATTATTTGCTGTACGAATGAAATTAATGGCATCCAAGCATACTAGTAATATCTCATAGTGTAAATGTTAAGCGTATCTCTGACGCAAGAAATCGTCAACCGGAAAATAGATAAACGACGTCATAATCAGTTTCATGAAATCTCCCTTTTTCGTCGATTTAAGATGGGAGGGAGTTTAATAAATTCGCCAGAATTGAGGATGATATAACTGTTTCTAGGATCAACTAGACCTTGCCTGAAAATAAATTGGAATTAGGACAATATATTGGTGCAAGTGTATTGAGCAAAACAAAACGTTAATGTCAAGTGCAGGACGCTACAGGAAAGCTATTCTGTGGGAATATTAAGAAAATTAGCTTTTTAGTTAGAAGAAAAACAGATATGTTGAGATTTATCATCTATAATATTCCTTAGTTCGCGAGAATACGTTAATCAAGAATCCCTCATTAAAATTTGGAAATTGTATTACTATCAAATAAACTGGACATCCACGTGTTACAGATTCGATGACATCAATACATATTTCTTTGATATTATATACCATGTTTATTCGTCGAATGGTATTTATACCTGAGAAGTTCAAATATAAATTATTCAAATTGCTGAATTAAAATTATCATTAATTAAAGATAAGCGCGTAGTGATAAAACATGCAAGAAATCACGAATGAAATTGTTATATTAACGTTTCGCATAGCCTTGCAGTTGTAGCTGCATATTATTCTTTCGTGTTTCTCAAAGTTATAACTTTTGTATTGTGTCTTTGTGCCGGGAGCAGATGAATGGAGTGAGGAGAGACCTGGCACAAGCAGTTGCCTTTGTTTCCATCTCTTGTTTCCTTACATTGAAGAGAATAGGCTTGGGTCGTAACGAGATTACACAAAATATCACATTCATTTCTCTCGCTCGAGTGGCGGAATTCAGAGACGTCTAATATATTGTATCACTTACAGATTTATTATAATAGCGATAGCTTGTTAACATTTCCAAACATTACACATCCCTTTACAGCAGTGTTTCCCAACCTTTTCTTACCATGCCCCACCTACATCTTTCTAATGTAACATATACGTATTTTTTATATTAAAAAATTGAATTATTTCCTAAAGAATCCTAAGTACAACTTGTGTATCACGGTTCTTCGATAATAATAATTATGTGCATAAACAAAGTAATTATTTATTTTAATCTGAGATCGCTAAACCTATCTACGTGTTTAGTCACGACTCCCATTCGAGCCTTTGTACGAAATTAAGGACCTATTTCATTTAACAGGAGGAGTTGGCTCTAGTCTACCGTAGACAACCACATAGCGCATAGCAACACAGTAGTTACTATTCCTTCATTAGACATAGGAAACAACCTCTGAGGAAATTGTAATTTATATTACTCCAATCTTTCAAGTGTGGCTCTGTAGAAAGCACAAAAGTTAACAAATTGAGATATCAACAACTATTCGTTTTTGAACAATTTAAATCGTAGCTGGTGCTTTTTAAACTCTAAACGAAATAATTTTTTTAATGTGCTCCTGAACAATCAAACAATAGGACCCATGTTGGGAAACACCGCTTTCCAGGGCGCTAACATCATCAGCACATTTTAGAATCAAGCTATTAATAATAATAATAATAATACATCATTGGTTTATGAAGCATTTTGTACAAGTCAAGCGTACTTAAACTCTACTGGAAAGGATAACAAAATTTAATATAAAATGATACAATTTATTTTTTAGTACGTCGAAAATAAAATTAAAATAATGAATGTAAGCTTTCCCGGTGTAAATTATTAATAAATTTTTCGCGGTTAAGCACCAGGTTCTGATTTCTTGACAACATCGAGAATATGCTTAACCGGCACAAAGACACAATACAAAAGTTATAACTTTGAGAAACACGAAAGAATAATATGCAGCTACAACTGCAAGGCTATGCGAAACGTTAATATAACAATTTCATTCGTGATTTCTTGCATGTTTTATCACTACGTGCTTATCTTTAATTAATGATAATTTTAATTCAGCAATTTATTTATATTTGAACTCCTCCTGTTAAATACCATTCGACGAATAAACATGGTATATAATATCAAAGAAATATGTATTGATGTCATCGAATCTGTAACACGTTGATGTCCAGTTTATTTGATAGTAATACAATTTCCAAATTTTAACGAGGGATTCTTGATTAACGTATTCTCGCGAACTAAGGAATATTATGATAAATCTCAACATATCTGTTTTTCTTCTAACTAAAAAGCTAATTTTCTTAATATTCCCACAGAATAGCTTTCCTGTAGCGTCCTGCACTTGACATTAACGTTTTGTTTTGCTCAATACACTTGCACCAATATCTTGTCCTAATTCCAATTTATTTTCAGGCAAGGTCTAGTTGATCCTAGAAACAGTTATATCATCCTCAATTCTGGCGAATTTATTAAACTCCTTCCCATCTTAAATCGACGAAAAAGGGAGATTTCATGAAACTGATTATGACGTCGTTTATCTATGCTATATTGACTGATGTAATTTTGCAGTTAGCAACTCCTCTATGGAATAAAATCAAAATTTTGTAGTATCTTTTTTACATAGGTCCTAAAGATCCCTCTTTATTTCCAGGGTAAATTATTGTACAACATACTGATAATTCGGCATTTTTTTTTGGTATGTGATGTGGCTGGTTTGTGTAAGTGAATACTTTTATTAATTTGAAATATATCTATTTCCTTCTTTACAAAACATAGAGGCACTAGTATGTATAATGGATCTGGTAAAATTCTTAATTCTAAGCAAATTCGTTACGTGATGGGAACGTTCCTTAGAAATAATTATACCGTCATTGTGCACCCGTTATTCTGATGATTAATGCCAACTGTATCTGGTTTTAGTAGGCATTAATTTTTATGAAAATATTTTATTGACTGCGACCGGCAATCGATTCCAAGACATCTAACGTATTTACAGAATTGATGCAACTTTTGGAAAACATTTTTTTCTGAGAGGTAAGAACTTCAGTTTCGAAAGCATGTTGCTTGCGTTACTGACTGTTCAGATTATTTTCTAAGAACAAGTGCTCCTTCCCACCATGATTATTATATTGACTTCTGGTACTAAGGTTCCTGTCCTGTCTGTCAGCAACGACTGATAAATGTTTGTTTACTTTGCGTATACTTTGAGTATTCGGTTTGTATTCAATTTTATTTATTTCTTGGCATTTCCAGAGAATCAAGAAATGTCATCTGCTATTCGAAAGTTATATAAATATCGTTATAATTGAATGAAATCAATTATATTTATATCATTAAACAAGATAATTATTGTATACACGTGTTCGCGATCGTGTATTCGGGATGCAGCGATGTAGCCTCGCAAATATGACTGGAACCTGGATACGCAAGTTCGATTTCAGTCGGCTGACTATGTACCTCTATTAAGTCATGTTTTCTCTTCGATCTTAAACACAGAACACACACAAACACATCCGTCTCTCATTTATATACGTTCTTTCGGCTCTGGTATTGTTCTCTGAGCAAATATCCTTTCAACCCTGTCAAACTCACACTTTTCTGTACCACTGTCCAAAAGATCACTAAACTCAGTGTAACGTCACCTATTTTGGTATATTGCAAATATATAACTTTATTTCACTCGATCGATATTTCATTTTTACCCTTCGTATCAGCCGCCTCCGTTTACACGAAATAGATTAACTCAGTAATTGGTTTTTCCGTTTACCTACTCACTCGTCGGTAGATGATGCTCAAAGAAAAGTATATTTATAAAGTGTACGTATACAATCAATGGACAAAATTTTACGCCGAGAAGTTATACATCACAATAATCTCCATCAGTCCACCATTTGTTGTAAGTTTAGTTTCCAGCAGATTTCCTCAGGTGTTTCTGTGAACGCGTGGCTGCTTTTGCGGATGACGTCACCTCGCGTCGTCCATCACTGTCCTGGGTGGCCTTGGCCAAGTCTCCTTGCATCACCTCAACTCACGTGCTACAAAACCGTCGTTAATATGGTCCTTAACCCTCGCTGCTGCAAGGCGCAGCAGTGTGCAACGCCAAAGAGGTTTTATTTCTTTATTTGAAGACATACTTTTTATCACAATGTTCTCTATTTGCAAAAAGTTACTCATATAAACTTGCCAATTTAATACGCTTTTTTGTCATCAATTTATTCCCATCATTGACTATGCGTAATACTTATATTTCTATCAAAATTTCTATACCCCCCCCCCACACACACACTCATATATATTGTAGCAATAGCTAATTAGGCCAGTAATTGTTTGGACATAAAATTTGAATTGTTTGATAAAAAAAAAGCGGTCTGATCGAACAAAGCAACAATGGAGAAGCGAGCTCGGCTGCTTTGTCAAAAAGTCGAAATGGCGTTTGCGCGCACGAAAGTCTGAGGCAGTTTTACGTCTACAGTCGGCGAGGAAAGGAGGCACATTATAAAAAAAAATTCACCGAGATACCTTGCAGTCTATTTCAAATCAATAAAAATAACAGAATAAGTCTACAAAGAATCTGCAAATCATCAGTTCCAGTAATAAGGCAAATTCGAACAATTTTACCGATAGCTGACGAAAGAGAGGTTCATCCAAGGCTCCGGAAATTTGTCTGCGTTCTATTCGCCGGTGAGCGTGTAAATTCTGTGAGAACTAGAATCTGTGTAAATAACGATTTGCATTTATCGTGTTGTGTAGGGGAAACAAAGAATGCTGGTACCAGACGGACAATGTGTGAGTAACCAAATTTTAATTATAACCACTGTGAACATTAGCTAAAAGGTAAAGTCAGATTTCGTTCCTTTTTAATTGTCAATCAAATTTAATTTCTTTAGTTTTAATTTATTTCATTCTATCGACATATTGTTTAGGTAATTTGTAAACTGTTGTGTTAATAAGATTTTAAATCATTTTTTTGTGTTCATTATCAAACCCAGTAAAGGCCCTGAGAGAACCGATCTCAAATTTTGTTTGTAATTATCTTTTATTCTTTGAAAGCCACAAAACAACATAAATATTTTTGTTTGTTAATTGTTCATAAGCTTTACATTTATATTAACTCATCATATTTAATTATTACATTAAATAGCTCCCACAATGTGAACAATTAAATTATTAATTGATTGTTTATTACAATATATATATGCGTAAGATGAAGCACAGAATAGACAAACAAATCCATTAGATGAGATCAAAATCAACAACTCCAAACTTAAAATTGAACTAGAAGCGTACACAGGTAAAAGGGACCTATGAAATAAAATAAAAAATTTCCTTTTGGATGGAGGAACTGAAAGAATTTTGTACCTTTGGTAATAATAGTATTAGAAGTGATGGGCGCAGCTGACCAGACATCACATGCGGGCGGAAGTATTAAAATAAAGGAAAACATCGATTAATAAATGTAAAAAATGTTCTGCGAAACCCATATAAACACAAAGTTTTGTATACTACGGTCTTGGTATGCGAAATTGCAATGAGAATTATAGTAAAAAGACGACAAAAGTTAACAACAGGGTGGACTTCAGACCTCATATTGGGTGATTTATTCGGCTGTACATGAGATATTTGAGCTTCTTTACTATTTATATTTAGATAGTTAGAATTTGAAATTTCTTTTTTCTGACTTAAATAGCCATTCAGATAACAATGCTGAGAATCGTCGGACATGCAAACTAAAAATTAGTCTGATCTTTTAGATCTTACATATACAAGATTTCTGATCCACAATATTTACATTAAATAATTGTAATCATATAAATATTAAAAAAAGCTTATAGAAACCATGTTGAAAATAAGTCTAGATTGTTAGAAATAAATGTCAGCAGCCTCCTGTTATCAGCTACGTTTATCTGCGGATATTATGTAAGACACTCATGCTTCTACGCCAACGTCGGATAGCCACCATTTACATATCAAATAAAAACTCCTGATTTCGACAGACTCATGTCACATGTGAGACACTTGATCTTATCAGGCTCTTGACTCGACTGATACTCGCTGTAATTCAGTTCCCACCTACTGATTAAAAACTGTCAGTGTGCGACTGCACTAATTCGCAAAAAAAAATTCTTAAATCGAATAAGAAATCTGATTATTGGGCAATAAATTTGAACACGTTTTCTCTGTTTGAATGAGGAAAGGCTTTTGGAATACTACCTTTTATTAAAACTGACTTTCCCAAATATTTGACTGATGGAGTCAGATTGACTCGTCAAAATTAGTTTTATTTTTAATTACATTACTCCTCTGTTGGGGAAATAGGAACCTCATTAAATAGAATTACAAATGTTATAAGAAGCTATAATTAATAATAGTAAGAAATATACAATTGTATGAACAGATTAATTTAACTGCATAATTTTAATAAGAATACAATTTATAATATAATAACAATAATAATATACCCGCAGTTACAATTTTTAATACATAGTCGGCCAGCTGCCTCCTAAACTGGTCAAGGCACGGGGAGTGCAAAGCTGCGACTCCACAGCAAACCCCTCTTCCGCCATCGGAAGGGCGTGGGACAAGTACCAAATGCCCGACCTACCGGATGCAGGTTTTTCTAGGGTTTTCCCTGCATCACTTTTAGGCGAATTGCCGGGTAGGATCCTTAAGCAATAGCCCGGGGGCCCTAGTTAACCCGTGGTTACATTCCTCTTCGCCCCTTTTAATCTTTTTCCTATGCTATAAGAGGGTAGTTGCCACTATGTGGATCACCCTATACATAGCCTGTATACATCTAAAAAATAAAAAATAAATTTAAAGAAAGCTTTTAGGAGAGACGGAGGGGGCTACCTTTGGGGATGCCTTTTCCTCTCTCCGTTTTTGAACTATGGTTCGCACAAGCCGATGCACCTCGGCCTGTTTTTAGAGGTGTATGTTCCGGGGTCACAGACCTTTAGCATACGGTAAGAGTTGTTCGCTATTCCCATTTGAACAGTCGGACATCTGCCTTCTGAACTGGTCGAGGCACGCAGAAGGAAATCCTGCGTTTCTGCTGTTAAGCAAACCCCTCTTCCGCCATCGGTAGGGCGTGTGACAAGTATCCAATGCCCGTCGTGCCTGATGCAGGTTTTCTAGGGTTTGTCCTGCATCAGTTTCAGGCAAATGTCGGGTAGGATCCTTAAACCACAGCCCGGGGGCCCTAGTTAACACTTGGCTACCATCCTCTACACTTCCCCTTTCAAATCCCTTCCTACGCTATTGAAGGGAAGTTGTCACCATGTGGATTACCCTCATGTTGCCTGTTACCCTAAAAAAAACAAAAAAAACATTTATTTCTTCACTCAATTTAATTTTATTTCTATTGGTTTTATGTTTCATTGAGATTGTATTTTATTCCAAATGTTTTCATGAGTCACCAAAAAGTCCATAATTATCAAAAATTATTATTTTAAAATTTTCCTGGAGATTGTACATGAAAATGTATAAATTATAATCATGTCCCTTCACTTGTATTTATATAAAATTTAACACCATTTAATTTTTTAAAAATCTTACATATTAAAATATTCGACATTATTCCTCATTATGACAATGACCTATGCAATTTTATAATTATATATATACCTTCAACATGTCCAAAAATATATTTTGTTTTTTCGCAACAGGAAACCGAGCAACTATCAGGAGATAAATAATGTCAGAGGTAATATTCTTTCCGTGTATATATGTTCTCTTAAAGGGCCAAACGGATTACATCATAATCCATGAAAGAACGTATTCATAATTTGTAATTTATTTGTCTTTCTTCTGGATACACGATTTACTTACACATCGTTACATACATGCTCGAATAATTGAATGCTATATTTTCGACTAGATTAGACTCATCCTCAAAGTCTATGGCGCCTTACAACTCTCGAATGTTTGGTTCAAGCCGAATAAACTAACCCTGAATCTACAGAAGGCTAAGAAAAATTTTCAACCTGGAGGGAAATTCCTTATTAGGAGATGATATGGTCTCTGACAGTGGACCGTTTGTGTGTATAAAAGTTGATGACGGGTAAAAATGGAATTATCAGATTATAAGGTTTTTGGTAAATTTGTCTCTGCCTGTTCCTCAATACAGATGATTTCTCGGCATGCCCAAATGGAATATCACGCATATTTTGACTACATCTTGTGTTACTGTATTGCAACATGGGGCCATTCTTCTTGCAGTTAGGAAAATTTCAAAAACGGGATATTAGAATACTAACCGGGAAGGATTGCCGAGAAACTTCTAAACCACTCTCTAAAAAGCTTGGAATATTACCTTTAATCAGAATTCTTAAAAATTGTTAGACGTAATAGAAACCTGTTTCTGACTAACGGAGAGAGAGCCACGAATATGAAACTAGAAATACTTTGTCGGCTTAAACTTTATCAATCCAGCATTCGTTTTCCGGGATAATGATATTTAGCAGTCTTTCACCAGATATTAAAACAGAAAATAAGAATAATATATATATATACATATATATATATATATATATTGTAATGCCAATTAATTAGGCCATTAATTGTTTGGACATAAAATTTGAATTGTTTGAGAAATCCATTATAGCGGTCTGATCGAACAAAGCAACAATGAGAGAAGCGAGCTCACTTTGCTTTGTCGAAAAGTCAAAAATGGCGTACGCGCGCTAAAACTCGAGAGAACTAGGAGTCAGTTGGCGGAAAAACATCGTGAGGAGCAGAACAAGTAATATAATTTGAGCAGAGACTAGACATCGACAATGTATAACTAGTTAAAGTTGTAAATTAATATGAAGAAAACATTCACGCCGCAAGTATTGCAGCGTAAATATTGGAAAGTAAGAGCAGTTTAAGTCTACAGCAAGGAGCTAAAGAAAAGTTAGTTCGCTCCGAAAGAATAAACAGTTAAAATAAATCTTCAAGGAGCTACGTTGCAGTTTATGTACAAATCAGTAAAAGACTAATAAATCTACGAATCATAGGATTCCTGTAAGACAAGCAGACATCAGTTAGCCGACATTCAGGAGGATCATCCGAGTTCCTGGGAGCCTATCAATTTTGACTTCAATAGTGTAAAATCTGTGAGTCGATGTTTAGAATCAGTGTATAATTTTGCAATGGTTTACTTCCGTAACCAAAAAGAATGCTGGTACCAGCTGGACACTACGTAAGTAAATAAACCAAAACTAATGATTAATTGTAAACTTTAATTAAAGGATAAAGTCAGATTTCGTTCTATTTTAATTGTCAATCAGAGTTAATTTCTTTACTTTTAATTTCTTTCTATCAACATATTGTTTAGGAAAATTGTGAACTGTTTGTTAATAAGATTTTTAAACCAATTTGTTGTGTCCATTATCAAACCCGATAGAGGCCCTGAGAGAGAGAAAGATCTCAAATTTTGTTGTAATTATCTTTATTGCCACAAAATAAATTCATATTTTGTTTGTTAATTTTAGATTATTATTTCATTTAATAAACGACCTAATATTTGATTATTACATTTTGGTGCTTCAACGTGGGGCAAATTCATTAAAATTCTTTAAATTAAATATAAATTAAATAACGTCTATATTTAATTATTACAATACATATATATATAAGTTATCTATGAAATAAGTGAAAGTAAAAAATATTATATATAAATATTCGGTAAATATTATGATCACTTAGAACTTGATAATACCAGTACTTCTGTGGGGAATGGTAGTAAGAAATTTTAAAATTTAGTAATACATATGTATTAATAAATTTTAAAATGCCATAATTAGTTCTTACTATTCACTAATGAATTTGTAAATCTGTCAATAAACTGTTGATATGAAATAACATTCCCCACAGAAGTACTGGTATTATCAAGTTATATATTACTAAATTTTGAAATTTCTTACTACTCAACTAATGAATTTGTTAATCGGTCAATAAACTGTTAATATGAAATCCCATTGCCCTCAAAAGTACTGCCATTATCAAGTTCTAAGTGATCGTAATATTTACTGAATATTTGTATTTTATAAATACTATTTTTTTTAGTTTTCTTTCTCTTATTTCATAGATCACTTAACGTGAACTTGTCACTACTCTGACGAGAGCGAAGTTTCCTGTCGCCCAAGGTAACAGTGACGGTGAAATGAAAGAAAATATTCAATTTGTGTTTGTACTTCCGTGAATAATACGAATGGTAAAATGTTAAACTAAAACGCGATTTGAATATTTTTAGAGCTCTAAGCATTTATGTTATGATTTTCCCTTCACATTTATGTATTAATATTTTTTGCTTATGTATATATTTATTTTAAATTATTTTCTCATTTTAAAATTGACTATTTTATGTATACTTTTTGTGCGGATTTATTACCTTGTATTTTTCTTTTATATGTGTTTGTCATTTGTTTATGTGTTTATTTGTGTATTTTTATGATATGTACTACATTGTTGTGTGTGTAAGCTTAAGCTAGGACGTTTCGTTGGCGTACTCTGCCATCTCTCTCAAGTGAAGTGCCGTCTTACTGTTTGCGCGACGCTTTTATATTCCACTGGAGTAACCCGGGTGGCAACCTAAGAACTCTTTATGCAGAATATACAACGGGAAAGTCTTCGATGTTTGATAAATATAAATTAATTTATTAACTATAGTATTTCTCCCATATTGAAGTGTAGCGACACTCTTACGGTTTATCAACTGCCTTGCTCGAAGTCCCTGATCCACTTCCAACTACATCGCCTATCAGCGTTCTTCTACTGAGCTGTTAAACCTTGGTTAAAAGTCAGGCAATCGGATACGTTATTAATCGTCTCCTATGTAAGAGAAAACGCGACTTGAGTTCGTCCACATCTGTATGTGCAATTTCGGCGTACATTGCCGAAATCTCTTTCCGGGTCTTGAATTTCCACAGTTGTATGCTCTTCCTGTTATTAATAGAATATTTTCCCCGGGTGTTAAACGTGCGGGTACGACTTGAGATACCCGTGGCCCGCTCGGCCCCAGATGGCGCCTGTGAATCAGCTCAATTAGCAAGCGCGAGGTCCATATAAGGGGGGAAACTCACCGAAATGACAACGCCGATCTTGTTCTCTGGATACGGACTCTTTATGAGCGCCGTCACAGACGTTTCTGGGTCGCAGTTCAATATTCTGCAGAATCCCTCGAGTGGCCGTCGTCAGTTTTCGTGTTTTACTTTAAAATTGCAGCATACGGAAAACTTTCGCCGTCTCGGGTTTGCGCAAGTAGCCAAGGCTTTTCCAGATACGAGTCTATACCTGGAGGAAAGCAGACTCCAGAACCTGATACGTTACGTGTGTCTCGCCACTTGGGCTGTAATCCATGAAATCCACTGAGTTACCAACGTCCGAATAAAAGTATCATAAAGATCTAATTCCCTATGCAGAATATTCTTTTCCCGTTTTTCAACTGTCGGACAACAAGGATTTACAGCTGTATTTGTAGAGAAAGGCCTTATACATACATCCCTCTCCCCTCTTCTCTTTTAATTATTTATCGTCTTAGTATTTTTGTCTTCTCTAAGGTTTTACTTTCTAATCGTCATGTTTATGCAATCATCTGTTTCACTTTCCGATTATACCTCTAGAGGACAGAAAAATTGATATTCAATATTACCACTTAATTAAATCATATTTTTGTCAATTCTGCTATAAATATGCTGTTTTTCTAGATGTATACCAATACTTTCTGCCGGGAGGAAAATCGTTCTTTTTCCAAATTTAAATAATACGTTTCATATGCTGTTTAGAAATTTAAACCTTCCAGGTAAAAATGGTAAACAGAGCATGGAAATAAATATAAACTAGAAGAGAGGAAATGACTGAAACATATTCAAATGTCACTAATACTAAATGTAGGTCGCCAAAAAATGGGCGTTGTTGTTAGACGAACTGAAGAGGTTCTTATATATGGAAATATATCTAATTAAAATTGATTTAAGAAAGCAATTGTTTTTACGTAAGTGAAGTGTTTAGGCAGTGGGGATTTGAATTTATTATTAGTGCCAGGGACTTCACCCGATCGCTGTTTAAATACGTACATTCTTGCAAAAACAATCTTGAGTCTCGGCTGTCAATAATTAACCGTTTAAATTATCATCATCCTTCTTAAGAAAATATTACCATCTAAGGTTCGTTTACAATCTATACAATAAAAAAGGATGTATATCTGTATGTCTGTCTGTCTGTATGTATGTATGTATTTTCGTCAATTTCTATACAAATTTAAAGGCATGGACAGATTCCAACAATAATTGGTACACATATTCTTCAAAATCCGAGAAACGGTATTGTGGGGGGGGGGGGGGTGAGAAACCCCTAGCATACATGTGGAAAGAATTATAATTAAAAAACGTGATCATTAAGTGTTAAATTACTGAGACAATGACGTCACGCGAGAGAGAGACGTCACCACACGACGAACAAAGGAAATAGTTCCTTTATCCGTAATGAAATGAAGCAGAAGATTTTCATTAAATAAAAAGTATAATTTTATACAGTAATACTCCATAGAATGATAATAAAAAAGAATACGAAATACTTTAAGATCGTTGCGGAAAATGTAAGTTAATTTTTGCGCCATATTAGTGACTCCAATGTGGCGACTATTTGTTTACATTGTGAATCAAGCTGAAAATTTCACCTTTCGTAATGTCTGAATAGTGAGGGGCAATTATATCCTGCAATACTCAAGGGGTATAATTAAATTTTCTAGTCGTAAAGAAATTCGGAGGCAACTGTATTGGGATTTAAGTAATAAAATTCAATGTATTTTATAGCTGTTTAATTAATGTACTATCGGTCGAAAGAATGTACGGAACTTGGAACAGTTAGATTTAGGTTAAATAACTTCTTGAATAAAGATTTATATAGAATTAAGTACTTTTTCGGGTTAATATAAATAAGTACACGGGCAAAGCTAGGCAACCAGCTAGTAAGAAAATAAATATAATTCTTTTTATTTTAATAAAACCAAATCTTGTCTTCGTTTATTCCGTGTCTTTTAATCAAAAAACGCTTCGTTTTTATTTTACTTATTTTAACTTAAAATGAAAACGAATTTTTTTTATTAAAAGACTCGGAATAAACGAAGACAAGATTTGGTTTTACTTATATAACCTTTATTTGCCGTCTTAAGATAATAAATTACTTTTGTTTCTTGGTGTTTACTGTCTTGTATGGGGTATTCAATTAGATTAGATTTATAATTTACATTTGTACACATGTACGAGTAATATTATAATAATCACGGATATACTACTTACTGTAGAAGGCGCTAGCAAATATTCCGTTACTGCTACGATATAGAAGACAGGAATACCACTTTCTGATTAAAATAATTATGAATGTAAAACGTCATTTAGACACCGTGTGTTAATGTTTAACTACGCGTCACAAAACATCCCTAAGAAATAAAAAATTAACGCAATCCACAGCTATAAGCAAAAATGATGGACGTCGCCCCCGGTGCTGGAGCAACTCCAGGCAGTATTTGGAAACAAAAGTGAAAAGGGAAAAACCATGAAAAAATACAAATGTGTTCGGATGACATAGACCAGAAAATTTTACACATAAATGCGTTTAACTACCAGGATAACGACGAACAAGGCTCTTATACTGAGTACTAGTTTTTCTCAAAAATATTTTTTGTTTTTTGACAAAAGTGCTGAAGTCGTCACCAGGAACACATAATAAATTCATAAATAGAACTATTTGATGATATATCTTTGTGGAACGTATTTTGTGAAGAACTTAAGATATATTTCTTTCAGTAGTTGAGTAATCTCTTTTCTAGGATTCATATTCTAATAATACGTTTAATTATTATTGGGGTAAAATTAGGGTGGGGGTTCTACAAGGTCCTATTTCTCTTCTCGATATATAAAATTGACTTACAAAAACGATAATTCCGTTTTAAGAGGTTTTACTACTGGAAATGACACCTTGTAATAAAGCATAAACACGAAATGATGCATTTAACCATTATTGCATTAGTTTTCAGTTAAAGGCTTATGAACTTGTCAGAAAACAAATTTAATGCACTTTCAAACCGAAACAACTGTGACACTGAATCCTGTAGATATTTGTGAAGCTCAAAGTTCAAAATTCCTAGAATTACGTGTAGATAATGAATTAAATTGTGAGATGCATATTATTACACTTGCAAAAATATTAAACTCGGCTGCATATGCTGTTGGAATAATGTAAAAGTGCAAGAATCTAAAATTAAAAAAAAATTGTTTGCATATTTCCAATCTTGTAAATTTCTGGGGTATTTTATAAGGGGGAAGAATATTATTTTTTTAAAGAAAAACAGATTTCGTCAAGTTCCTGGGAAAGCATCGTACAAGGGGAATTTTAAGAAATTGGGCATTCATGTTATCACGTACGATCATAAATTGTATTTGTGATAAATAAGTCATCTGTTCACATCCAATACAGATATGTATAAACAAAAGCAGATTACACAAACAAATTGAAACACTGTTAATTAAACAGTTACTAATATTACGCTAATACTAAATTTTATAAAAACAAATTAGCCAATTTTTAATAGCCCTCTAATGATATTTCTATATATACATATATATAACACCAATCTATTTTCAATTCATTATTTTATTTATTTAATTGTATATAGACAGAACTTGTTGACACATATGTGCAAGTTATATGAGGAATTAAAAATTGGCTAAATTGTTTTTTGCAAAATAGTAAAATAAAGTCCTTTATTTTTTATTTACACAATAATTTGCACACGGTGAAGCAAATGGTTGCTTCATGCTGATTGAGCAATTTTTGTATAGAGAAGACCGGAATCCACTAGTTGACCAAAGGGGGCGGCTCATCCGAGGTTCCAGATAGCAGAGGACGAGTATTTTAATCGTGTGTATTAAAATTTTCAATGAAGTGTAGAGTCTGTGTAAGAATGGCCTTTTACTGTGGTAGTTTTCAAGATACAAGAGAGAGATCTGATACCAGACAGACATTCCGTGAGCAACAAAACTTTGATAAAAATTTGTAAACGATAATTAAAAAGGTATAGTCAGATTTCGTTCAGTTTTCTTTTCACTTATTTTCATATGGTTTTAGGTTAACTTTTTATATTTGAATTGTTAATTGTCATTTTCTACATTGATTTTGTTCTAATTATCAAACCCAGTTATGACCCTGAGATAAGGAATTCGACGTATCTGATTGCAATGATATAAGAACTGTATGTTCATAAAAGCCACGAATTAATAAATAAAAATTAAAGTATTCGTTTTAAGCGGATGGAATTCGGCGTACAAAAAGGTCTTGTACATTGTAAATTTATCAACAATAATAAATTTCTTTTGTTGCTTAGTAAATGTTGTTAATTATTCCTATGATTTAAGACCACTTTTTTAATCATTATATATTCGACGTCTTCAACGTGTGGCTAATTTTTAAAATTTATAATTTAATTTTGTTAATTGATTCATTTAATTAAAGCCTTCCAGTTGTTTATTACATTTATGGCTTCACCAACGTGGGACAAATTAATCGTTAACCTGTTGAATATTACAATATATATATATTCAAATTACTTTTTTGCGTATTCCATTATATTAATTTCATAATTCTGGAAATTAATATATTTAATATACATATAATATATATATATATATATATATATATATATATTTAAATTATTTTTTGGCGTATGCTATGATATTACTTACATAATTCTGGAAATTAAAAACCTTATTAGTGCATTTACTACTTTGATTTTAATAAATATTTTATCTATCTGATATTCTCTGGTGTTTGTTAAATGCAATATTAGCTCATAATGTATTTAAAGGGCTTTATTTTTTGCAAAAACAATTTAGCCTATTTTTTAATATATTCATATAATGTAAATATTAAAAAAAATAAAAAAATTGCTATATTTAATTTATATACATATTAAAAAATTATATATTTATATGGCAATAATATGATTTGTGTTCAAATCATTACTCATTCCACATCCTGGCGTCTCATTTTCTTGGTAGTATTTGCGGAATATAACCTGATATACCAAAAACTTTAAATTACCACTGTCCAAGTGTTTTTATGCAAGACAAGGTATTTAATTTTTAAGTGTGAGGATTACTAAATGCATTATATTTTACCGATTGTTGCTTAAGATGCGCGGAAGGTTCCACAATAAAACTATATTCAACAAGTTATGAAAGGAGACGATACTACATTGAAAGTCGGCTGGAATAATTCCACAGTAAGACGTTACAAAATACTATGTAACTTACATGAAGCTAAATAATGTCTGAGTGTTAATTAATGGATCGTCACCAGTTTTTAACGTAAGGGAGAGAAGAGAGAAGTGCATGAGTCACGCGTGGAAGCAGGTCGTCCGGCTGCGATCCTGCAAGGGACACACTTTAGTTCCTGTTTCCAGCACTTATCAACGCGTGACTCACACACACAAATATGGAACTCTTAGCTTCCACATTCCAAAAGTAATACACTCGTCAACTAGCCTGGTGATAAGAGCATTAACGACGCTATCCTGCGTTGTTTGCAAATTAAAAAGGGAGAATTTATTTCCTTTCCGAGAGTAAGCAGCAAAGTGGGGGCCATAGGAAATAAATTGTTAATTGATAACTGGGTTAAGTATGGTAAAGAATTTTTGGTTTAATTCCTCTGTTTGTTCCGAATACGATTTCCTTGGTCCCTATGTTGCACGTGTAATTTTAATACACACTTTGGTTTAATTCAAGAGGACATGTACAAGTATATTGTAATGATCAACTAATTACTTCATTAATTAACCCACGTTGTTGTAGCCATTTATGTAATAATCAAAAAAAGTGAACGTTTAAATAAAAAGATTATTTTACTTTTACAAACAACTAATTTTATTTAACAAAAGATTAGTACAATTTATACAATTTCATTAAAAAAACTCTCAGGGTCTCAACTAGGTTTGATAACGGCAGAACATTTAAATATAATCAAAGAACACAAAATTTAGATTTAATTTAAAAAGAAATATTTATTCGTCTAGACATAGACGAAATTAATTATCGACGAACTTATACTACAAGATGGATTTAAATTTAAACAGTTTATTGTATCAACACTAAAGAACGATATCTGACATCTTTTAAGTCGGTTTACAAAAAAATTTACTGTTCTCTTGCTACTTACGGCTGCCCAGGATACTTTTACCTTTCGAACACAGTGGTGGGGGTTTCACCGCTTCTATTAAATTCACAGATTCTACTAAGTACTGTTGGTTTGAAAAAGAAAGTTTGTTATATCTCGACGACTTTACTCTGCTGTATCTCGATGAATTTATTCTGCTGTATCTCGATGAATTTATTCTGCTGTATCTCGATGAATTTATTCTGCTGTATCTCTACCTTACAACTTTACACAGCAATTTTTCGACAACTTTCTGTCCTTTCTGACCGCCGACCTTAATGCCACCGTCATCTCAGCTAACGTACCACGACTCTGCTTAAACAATGTCTCTCTTAATCACATCCACCAGCTTCGGTGAGCACTGAACAACTAACTTCTCAAAAGCTTATCTCCTCCCTTATATCCTCCCAGTCTTTTACTTTTTCCATTGTTCGAAAACTTCGTCGCAAATGCCAGTTGACCGATTCTTCCATTATTAGAAGATTTATATTACGCAGCTGCAGTTCCGTAGTCAACAAATGGCTAACTACTCTGTCATGTCAAAGCCAACAATCGAGACAGGACCCGCAATTACTTGGGTGGGACTATTTGTCTTCTCCACCCCCACACGTACGTGCACGGTTTCGAATTCTCAAGACCACACGACCAGCACTTCCAAGACGAAGAAAAACTTAGACCTAAATAAACGCGTTACATCATGCCCCTCCAACAATCCAGACTATCAATCACAAACAATGCCTCACTTAACAGGCTTTACAATATGAAAGTTTTAATTTAACGTCTGTTTTGAATTAATAAAAACAATTGATGACCATATACTGACAGTTTTTATTTTTTATATTATGACGACGTTTCGATACCTTTTTGTATCTTATTCAGGTATTTACCAAATTAACATAATAAACAACTAAACGAAACAAGTTATTAAATTCACATAGTTTGAAAGGGGATCAGAGGCACACTATTCACATAACGCTAACTCGATTGATGCAAGACATTGGTAAATACCTGAAGGAGATACAAAAATGTATCGAATAGTCGTCACAATATGAAAAATAAAAAGTGTCTGTATAAGGTCGTCAATTGTTTTTATTAAGAGATTCATTATACTTGAGAAACTTCCCAACCGTTTTCAAATTTCCTTTCGCAAGTGTAGTCCGCGCACACTGCCAACGTTAGAATGGGGAAAAAAAAGTTTAAACCCAAGGAATGATCGTTGCAAGATTACATTATTTGATAACAGCAGACCTTATGATGCCAATTTCATGAAACGAAACAGTTTGTATAGAAATAAGTTGTAGTCCCTTGTTAAATTCTTATTTTTTACACTACCCTCCGTGTACGTACTCCGTAGTTCTCTGCTTATTGATGACACAAATTTCTTTGCCGATCCCCTGTGGTGGAGGGGTCAGCGTGACTGCCTCGCATGACAGTTCCCGGGTTCGAATCCCGGCGAGAGCATGGATGCACGTGTGCGTGAGAGAAAACTCGTCAAGTCAGGTCCCCGACGAAGCAAAAACAGTTCCGTTAATTAGTAGCTAATAACCTGAGCTCTTGATGCGACTGTAAATAAATCAATATAAAGAAACCATTTAAAAGGACACACCTGTAGCATTTATGGAATTTAAGTAGTGATTAAACGATAATGTTCTCAATGGTAGTGCAATTCTTCAAGATAGAAACCCAGTGTGCCATAAAGTATAATTTTAATTTATTCCTCTAGCTGTATACGTTCTCACGAGACGACCTCAGACCGACAGTTGGCACGTTATTCGAATTTGAGGAAGCGAGCGTGCAGTTTCCCTGCAATCGTATCCTTTATTTTTTTTCTTGAATCTTTTTTGTCATATCGGGAAGGAAGTGGCCTTGGTCTTGTATTAGATCTTCATCCCAGTATCTGCACGAATGGTTCATGGAAATTTTATGAAACCAAATCTAGATTCTGGAAATCCTCCCCATTACGAGGCCTACAACTGGACTATTGAGTCCTGAATATTGCTTTGACTCCGACAGCCACTCCGAGGGGTGACCTTTTCATGTCCCGCCGTACTAGATAAGATAAAATAAAAGCCTCATACAAATAATTTCATAAATTTGGACGTATTATAGAGTATCAAATCGTATCGTGATGAAAAAGGAACGTTTCAGAAGGCAAAATATGATGGTGAAGTTTTGACGTTTATACAGTTGAGAGCGGCGATGCGTGTCGACCTTGAATACCTAATCAGAGAATGACTATTGCGATATGTCCGACATGTTGATAGGACATCAATTTTACAGCCACTAATGAGGTACCCCAAGATAAATTTATTAATTAGAGTTTAAAACAACGACTCGTGCTTGACGAATAGCGGTATCTATGCTGACGAGTGTAGATTATGTAAGTCACAATTTGGATTGAAAGATTCATAACTCTATCTGTTTTATGACTTGATTACAAAATTTGTCAGCTCACAATGAAGAATGCACGTACACCAAAATATTGACAGATGAACCGAGATTCGTGTGCTTTCGCAACACACTGATCAATTGGCGAGCAATTAAAATAAATTCGGATATGAAATAACCTCGTTTTTACTTAATCTCTTTTCTATTCTCTGGGAAAGTGCTGAATGCATTTATTATTTATATTTCACTAGCTGGTTGACCGGCGTTATCCGGGTTGTCATTAAACTCAGCGACATCCATAACCTCGGAATCGACTCCAATCTCGGTTGTTGTAGCGTTATTTTTATGTAACACCCCAATATGCCGATTGGGGTTGAAGTTATACACGTACAAAATCGGTAGAAATATTATCAATCTCATATTTTCTTCTCACAATATATTCTAAACAAGTTCATTTACCGCAATCTTGTATTTTGTTAGATCACCCTTTTTAAAATATCGTAGTTATTCATTTAAATTAAATAGTATGCGGTCGCGGTTTTTCCAACCTGGTTATATAATTCAGTTTCATGGCCTATATGGCTATATATTTTAATGCGACGACACATATCAATCCCTGGGAAACACGTAAGTCACATGCGAAAATATTAATAGTGCATTTAAAATACTATCATTCCGTTACTTTTCATCCTTTACATTAACGATCTAACGAATTATTTAGATCCCTTACAATCAGTCCTTTACGCTGACGACACAAATTTGGTAATCACGGACAGCGACTCGGAAACGTTGCGTGAGAAAGTAGAGGTTGCGATGAGCCGTTTCAATCTCTGCTTCACTGCAAACAAATTCTCTCTTAATCTACAGAAAATAAAAATCGTTACCTTCACTTCGAAGAGAAACAGTTTAATTTCTAATTCGGAGAACATTTCGGAGCACGCATCTTGGTCAGTTGATTGACAATAAATTGAAATAGAATCGCCAAATAAATAAACTCTCGGGAAAACGTAGCAAAATTTGCTTCACATTAAGAGTGTTAGCTCGGGAAAGTGATATATCTACATGTAAAACCGTATATCGTGCACATTTTCATTGTCATGTCTTACGCCATAGCAGAATGGGGTCGTTCACATCACACGTTGCAAATTTTTAAAATTCCAAAGAGGGCCGTACGAACCATATCGGGTGCGGATTGTATTGACACTTGCAAGGCTTTGTTTCGGAATCTTGGGATTTTAACATTGCCTTATACGTATATTTTAGAAATTTTAAAGTTTGTCTGAAGAAACATCAATTTATATGCCCTAAACGGATCAAATCATTTATACAACACTAGAAATCGCTCTCAACTCCGCATAGACAAACATTGCCTAAGCCTTTTTGAATCAAGCATTCGTTATTCCTGGATAAATCTATTCAATAGTCTTCCGGACGAAATAAAAACTTTAAGTATACAAAATTTATCTATAAATAGTTGTAAATCTCTGTTAATTAATGGAGCATATTACTCGCTGAAAGAGTTCGTAGAAAGGAAGGACAGATTAGATCCTCTTTAATAAAATAGTTTACTGGTATCCTATCAAGTTACGCTATTATTTTACAATGATAATATTCTAGAATTTAACTGCTGACTTATTCTTTTTTTCATGTTCGACGGGAATCGATGTAAGATTTTCTACTCGAAACTCCGTCGAATGGAAATTTTAGATGAATTGAAATTTAAGATTAATTAAAACACGTATTATTTCTTTAATTACTAATTACTGTCATATTAATATATTTAACGTAGTTTTAAATCATACATTATTTTGTAAAGTACAATGTTTGTTTTTTAAACTTTGTATTTGTAATAATTATTCTTTTCATGTAATCTTATATTATGACGTATCCTATTTTCTCGACCGAGGACTAATGGAATGAATAATAAATCTAAATCTATAATTTCAGGCGCGGTGTGAATTTGTAAGCGAAATTATTTTCAATGTTTACGAATTTGCATCGTTACCCGAATTAAAGAACGTGACGTAGCGTTTAAATTATTCCTGTTTATCGATAAGAGCTTCAATTGAGAGAAATACGGTATTTTGTTAGAAAGTAGTTGTTTAATGCGTAACAGTTCAATGAACTGCCTTAAATTTAAGGTGGATGCCAACGTGCCTTAAGCCCTTAACGGTTCTCTAAGGAGTACGGCTTAACACGCTTCGGCTGAATAGTTCTGTTTAATTTAACAAGCTTAGACCCTTCCTGTTCATCAAGTTCACAGGAATTTATGATGACATGGATCCCTTAAAGTGGTGCCGTGCATCCGTGGCATTTCAGTAGGGGAAATAAATCAATGGCAGCATCTTGTGAAGATTGAAGCGGCCCAGCCCTCGTCCCTCGTCCCTCGCCCTCACCCGCACCAGTTGACCTTTCTATCCCGACCCTACGAAACAGCTATTAATTTTTATGTTTTGATTTACTTATCACTAGACCTTTAGCAACGGTTTTTAGTACATTGGCAGTTATAAAATAAAGCTTCTGTGACATATTTAAAATTTATTATACAATACTACTACATTTATGTTGGATCGGAAGACCGAAAAATCAGTCATCTCAGTTTACGTCGTTTATTTAAGAAACATTACGTAAGTTCCATTAGCTTCCGGCACCCTTATGCCCAATTAATATGTAAAATTCCAAAATATAGACATACCACTGTGATCAAAAAGTAAGGTGAAATTGTCATTTAAAACTCCTGGGTATTAGGAAGGCAGGTAATTTTTTCTCCTAGGTTGGTAGGACTGTCTATAATATTTGCCATGCGTCTGTTTGTTAAAAGGTTTAATTATCTCGAGTTACACGTGTTTTTGTAAACAACCCAAAGTGAATTTTTCGATTTTTGCAATGGGTGATTTTGTTGAGCAAAGAACTTGCATCAAATTTTGTTTGCCGAACGAATATTCTTGTGCGGACACGTTGAAAATGTTGCGAAAATCCTTTGGTGATCAAACTATGGCACAAAAAAACGTTTATAAGTGGTACAACGAGTTCAAAGAGGGCCGAGAACGCGTTGAAGACGAACCGCGCTATGGACGACCATCAACATCTACCGACGAGGGCCACGTCCAAAAAATCCAAGATTTGGTGCTTGAAAATCGTCGATGGACAATTAGAGATCTCGCTGATAGTGTTGGAATATCATTTGGCTCAGCCCAAACCATTTTGAAGAATGTTTTGTGTCTCAAACGCGTCAAGTCTCGATTGGTGCCAAAATCGCTCAATTTTTTGGAAAAAAAACCGTCGCGTTGATGTCTGTGAAACTTTGCTGTCTGATTATCAGGACCACTTGAAATGCATCATTGCTGGAGACGAGACTTGGATTTACGCATACGAACCTGAAACCACCGACCAATCCAGCGAATATCGTGCAAAAGGTGAAGCAAGACCGAAAAGACCACGGCAAAGTCGATCGAAAATCAAGGTCATGTCGACAGTTTTCTTTGATTATCGTGGTGTGGTGCACTATGAATTCCTTCCGCCGGGCCAAACTGTCAACAAAGAATATTATTTGAGCGTTATACGTCGTTTGCGTGAAGCTATTCGGATGAAACGGTCGGAATTATAGGCGAACAACTCTTGGTTCCTTCATCACTATAATGCACCATGTCATACAGCATTGGTTCTTCGCGACTTTTTTGCCAAAAACTCGACTCGTATCGTTCCGCAACCACCGTATTCGCCTGATTTGGCTCCGTGCGACTTCTGGCTATTCAGCAAACTCAAAAGAATGCGGGGACGCCGTTTTGACACGATTGAGGAGATAAAAACCGAATCGAAGAAGGTCTTGAAGGCTATACCGGAAAAAGACTATTCCGATTGTTTCGAGGACTGGAAAAAGCGTTGCAATAAGTGCGTTTTGTCGGACGGGGATTACTTTGAAGGGGATGAAATTGATTTGGAAGAATAAATAAAGAATTTATATTTTATAAATAAATTCACCTTACTTTTTGTTAACAGTGTTACAAACATCATTGTTACTCTTTAGATAAAATCAATACATTAATGAAGTGTCTTTGACTACGGTCTTTTAAGATGTATTCACGCTTAATTGTATATTTTGTTTTTGTTCGTTTCTTTACCCTATCCCAGTATTAAATACAGCATATTGCAATGAAAGGATGCGGCCCTGGCTTAGTATCGTCCGCGTAATCATACCAAATCACGAAGTCTCCACATCTAAAGTGAAAAGTACCCCCTATAAACTATTAAAACCTGTTTTGCAACATTGATCCAGTGGCAGCCAAAACCGCTAAGCCATTCCGATATTGGATGTGTCAGGTTGCCGAAAATGGTGCAGGTGAGAGTGGAACCAGACGCGCGTATCGCGTGATGTTAACGTTTTCGCGTAGTTTAAATAATAAATTTTCATTACTGCAGTATTTGTTCGTATGAGTTTCGAGGCTTCCTGAGCCCTTGTCACATGTTTCATGCAGGAAGGAAGAAAACCCGCAAAGTTTATCTGTTACGAAAGCCCTCACAACAACCGGAATTCAATGAAATGCTTATGATGTCACGAGAGAAAGGCTGGTCGTTTCGTTGATTCACTTTACTATTTATATA
Organism: Zhengitettix transpicula; assembly: GCA_037074705.1. Lineage (NCBI taxonomy): Eukaryota > Metazoa > Arthropoda > Insecta > Orthoptera > Tetrigidae > Zhengitettix > Zhengitettix transpicula. The sequence continues at coordinate 9,107,911 of CM073595.1, forward strand.
GTTACGGAATTAGTGATATTTGGCATTCGTTTCTCCTCGAGTGCATATATATTTATATTTAGATTTTATAAAACTATTTGATTATTTAATGTCCCGGTTGGATACTGTAATTGAATAGCCCACGCCCAAGACGTACGTACATTTTTTACTGACTCGTCCGACTTTTTCAAAACGCGGATCAAGTTCAGAATATCAAATTTTCGATATTTTCTTCTTACAATATATTCTAAACCAGTTAATTTACCAGATTTAGTCCGGAAAAGGAAAAAAATAAATTCTGTTACGAGATCATCCTTGTAAAATGACGTGTTATTCAATTAAATTACGTAGCATCAGGTCGCGAATTTTTTGCATCCTGATTCATTAATTCAGTTTCATGGCCTTTATGGCTGAGCTTCGTTAGAAATAATTTATTCTATTCTAGAATTTATGTACCGCTTCCACGGCGTGATCTTGTGTAGAAGAAGATGAGCAATAATTTAAAGTAAATTTGAATACACTGGTGCAAAGCAATGGTCATTTTCCTTGGTGTACTTTGTATAAAAGTTCGAATAAGCTACAGAAGAAAATTATTGAAGACAGGGTCGAGTATAAGTTTAGGATCAAACTTAAAAACGAATATAAATTTTATATAGAGGTGAAGACACAAATGCAATACGGCTCCAAGACTTCAAAAAGAAGAAGACGTTTCGCTGTTGCTGGGAAGTGACTAAAACCATTCTCACTCTATATAATTAATTTAACTAATCAAGGCAACGCAGGACTATTCTCACGACCATTTTTAACTGCCTAGCAGCGACTATATAGGTGCTGAAAAATATAAAAACACTTAACTATTCTACAGATATGGACCTACTGGGTTCAGTGCAACTCGTGAACAGCCGATTGTCTCAGTACGAGAAGCAAAAAATAATATTTCGTCAGGTTGGGACTGCTGTAATGAAAATTAAGCTAAATTTACAACAAGTATGTTTTTGCCCACTTTCTTTTCAGTGTGAATTATTTTAACATTTTGTATTATAAATTAAATGAAATGTTGAAGGATCAACATTGATCAGAGAGGTGTAATTCTGATTGAGCTTGATTTAGTCTCAACCGACTGAGATGCTTTTTAAGAAATCGTTTCTTTAATTTTAGAATTATATTTCAGAATAAATGTACCTATATATATTTTAATAACCAACTTTAAGATATTTAGATTTACATTTATTATTCATTTCATTAGTTCTTGGCCGAGGAAAGATGATACGTCATTATATAAGATTACAAGAAAATAATAAATTATTACAATTAAAAAGTTTAAAAAATAAACATTGTACTTTACAAAAATTATATAATTTAAAACTAACAGGAATTAAAATTAATGAAATGATAAGTATATTAATCTTCAATTTTCATTCGACGGAGTTTCCAGCAGAAATTTCGATTCCCGCCGAACACGAAAAAGAAAATAAGTCGGCAGTTAAATTCTACAAGATTAAAGTCGTAAAATATTGATAGGATACCAGCATTAAAATATTGAAAAGCATTTTAATGTATAAATGAACTTTGAAATATTTAAATTTTACTTCAGTTTAAAATTTATATTTATTTAATTAAATATTTTCTTTGAATAATTTAAATCAAATTACTGGATTTTTGAAGTTACAAAAATTTGATAACAATTATTGAAACATCTGAAATAATGAAACTGAATTTTAATTAATATAATACTTAAAGAATTCATTACAAATAGAAAAATGAATTTTACATATAAATTTAGATAACCATTTAATTTAAATGAGACTCCTATTTCAAGGCGTTTTATTAGGCCTCATGAAAACTATAAATAAAAAATGAAACATAAAATTTAAAAGAGAAGTTTTAAATTAAATTTACAGAAATACCAACTTAAACAGTATCCCAAAAATTACAAACACAAAATGAAATGAAATTTGACGGTACAAGAATTACTAAAGGTTTATATTTTACCAAATTTAAAATAATACAATTCTGATCCGGATTTCAATCTTAATGCTTCATAATTTACACCAAACCACAATTTAAAAGAAATGATCTTCTAACCTTGTTCTGTGCCTACAATCACTACTTCGCAGTCCACACATACGAATCATTTCTTTCAGATCAACGGACCAGAAGATTCCGCTTATGGAGACCTGATGTTTCGCACGCAGCTACTAGTACGAACACCAACACAGAAACGGTTTTGTCTGTGTAAACCGGTCAGTTTTACTGTGATCCCAATTATATACTGTTCACAAGATAGTTCATCTCCGGTTAACCAGCCAATTACAATGTTCCAAATACTGCAACCAACAATAATAGTAGAATTGAATTTTACCTACCGCCGAAATCTCTCAACTCATACAAACTTCGCCGAATAATGTTTCAAAGTCCAAAAATGCAATTCATCTTTTCAAAATATGTTATAACTTTTACTTTTAAAAATTCCATACCACCGGTAGGACTCAGGACTTACAGCGACTTTCTCTCTCGATCTCCACAAGCAGACTGATAATTTTTACTGACAAGGTTGCCACTGCGAGACATTCATATAGTCCGGCTTTCATACACGACATCGACCATTGACTTACTCGCCGTCGCTAAGACAAAAATAATAGAGAAAATACAACAAAAACCGTCTGGGAAACTCTGGATTCTGCCTTCTCACGGTACCCAGTGACTGTTCAAACATTCTTTCAATTGCATGGACTTTATCTTACGCAACAAATCTTATAATTAAACAATTTTAAAAATTCAGTATACATGCCACGTTCTATGTGGTAGTTAATTAATGATAATTTTTATATTGATAAACTATTTCTTAGAATGGATTTTGGTTGTTAATGTATTAAAAAAGAACTTTACTCGTTCTGTGACAGTCGTATGAGTGAATTGCCTTGGAAACAGACAGACAGATGTTGAGTGAAGTGGAGCGTGACCTTCCACACTAACAGTGCATGTCTTTCCTTTCAACACACGCGCCTGCTAGGATGTATTGTTCCTTTCCTGCGCTTTCAACTGTCTGAAGCTTTGATCTCACTCTCCAGTTTCATTTCAGTAATAGCGGATTTAGATTTATTTCACATTAACTGTTCAATGAGAAATTATGACTCGTCGATAAGAAATACGTAATTGATATTTAATGCGAATGACAATAACAATTTTATATATATATATATATATATATATATATATATATATATATACTAGAATTGCGCTGGTACTCAAACTTTACACATCCAAATATGTGAAATTATAATGATATACACATATAACCAAAATTTTTCAAGAATATCACATTATATAATTCGTCAGTTTTTGCACATTAAAAACCTATTAAATTATAATGATTAACAAATATTGGTATTGAATTTACCATCATCCCCTACATCCCCAGTACATACAAATTTGGGCAATACATGCCGTATTTATGCCATGTCTGTCATTTAAAAGTGAAGTTATTTAAAAGAAAAATAGTTCCACAGATCGTATAAACTTTCGTATTTTTTTTTAATCATCATTCGATGGAGTATTGCGGGATAAAATTATACTTTTTATTCAATCAAAATATTTCTGCTTTATTTCATTACGAAAAAAAAGGAACTATTTACTTTGTTGTGCAAAGTAACGTCTCTCTCGTGTGTACTGTGACGTTATGATTTCTAAGCACTTAGTAATTTAACACAAAATGATCACATTTTTAAATTATAATTCTTTCCACCTTTATGCTAAAGGTTTCTCACCCCCACAGTACCGTTTCTTGTCGTTTGAAAAATATGTGTACCAATTTTTGTTGCAATCTGTCCACGCGTTTTAATATGTATAGAGATTAACGTAAATAAAGACATACATACAAATATAAATCCTTTTTAATATTGAAATAATTAATAAAAAAGCCTTTAATTTGCCCCACGTTGTGGAAACCAAAATGTAATAAACAACACTTAGCCTTTATTTAATTTAATTTTAATTTAATGGTTTTTTAAAGAGTTTCCTCACGTGAAGCGTCAAAATGTAATAATTAAATGGAAGGCTTTTTATTAAATGAAAAGATCGAAATTAACAAACAAAATATTTATTTATTTTTATAACTCAAAAACAATTACAATTTAAAATATTAATTTCTCAAAGCCTTCACTGGGTTTGATAATGGACACAACAAATTGATTTTAAAATCTTATCAACAAACAGTTCACATTTACCTAAACAATACGTCGAATAAATATATTAAAAGGAAAAGAAATTAACTTTGATTGACAATTAAAAGAGAACGAAATTTAAAAGTAAAGAAATTATCTCTGATCGACAATTAAAAGAGAACAAAATCTGACTTTATCCTTTATTTACGTTTACAATTAATCATTAGTTTTGGTTTTGTTACTTACGTCCAGCTGGTTCCAGCATTCTTTTTGGTTTTGGAATTACACTATGGCAAACTTTTACACTGATTCTAAGATTCACAGATTTTACACTATTGAAGTCAAAATTGATAGGCTCCCAAGAAATCGGATGATCCTCTTTTTGTCTGCTATCTGACGTATGCTTGCCTTATACGAATCCTATGATTCATAGATTTGTTAGTCTTTTATCGCTTTGGACTTAAACTAACTTCCTTTCCTGGCTGCTACAGACGTAAAAACTGCTAACTTAGCGATATTTATGGGGTAATACTTCCGTGAATGTTTTTACTTTGTCTTACATACACAACTTTGTTTTATAATACAGTAACGATGGCTAGTCTCTGCTCTAGTGTTATTCGTTCCGTCCTCTGAAATGTCCCTCCACCAACTAACTCTTAGTGCTTTCCAGTTTTAGCGCGCATACGCCATTTTTGACTTTCCGACAAAGCAACAGAGCTCGGCTCCATTGTATATATATATATATATATATATATATATATATAATACTTCAACAATTAGGAAGACTTCTAACTTATCAACGTATAAGACTGACATGGTATATTTGATTTTTTATTTGGCTTTTTACCTATGTATTTCATCGGACATAAACGTTTTCTTATACACAGAGTTATAGAAATAATTTTAAAAATATATTACGTATTGTATACACTCACATATAATGCCAGGTCAAATTATGTTTGACGACCCCAAAGTATTCTCATTCATGTGTACCATTTTAATTTTCCGGCACGCGAGAGGCAGTAGTTTTTGTACCACAAATCAGTTTTGATGTAACGTTGGGAGGGTTGTTTACTTGATAAATTGAGAGTTGGTAATATAAATTGAGAATTACTAATTTCATAAAGCTTAATAGCATTCGGTTCGTCAGTTTTGTGTTAGGTCAGCCAAAATTTGCAGCTTCAACGAACCAGGGCAAATACGAAAAACGCGATTCATCTTGCAGCCACCATATTAAAGAGATAAGTCTCGTCATTGACACCTCAGATATAACAGAAACAATTTATTATATTATAATTCAGGTGTTTATTACGTGTCTTGGTAATTTTTATTCCCGTTGGTTGATAAAGACTGTTTACTGAATAATATTCAGGGAGAAAAACCACACAGTCACGTAAATTGTGAAAATGATAACTTTCGATGTGTTAAATATTTTTTAAAAGGAGTAACCTTAAGGCTAAAAGTTTAAAATTGGGTTGAAAATGACCAGAAACGGCGAAAGTATCCGTCTTTTATTTTTTTAAAAAAATTACGAGTCAGTGATTATCATCCCTGAATAATAACATGCGTGATTAAAAACAGGAGCTTTCAGTCTATTTATTTACAGTTGACTATTGGCCCTTTATTAAAGGTTTTAATTGTAATAATACGAATTGGTTCGAGTAATTTTGAAACAAATAGATGGACATTGCCATAAACGTGGAGTGCAATAGCGAAATTCTGATTTTTCAATTTTTAAACAGCATTGCTACCGGTAAACATAATTCGATAAAAAAAGTAATTGTTTCCAGTTGTATTTAAAAGATATTGTTTCCAATTCTATACTGACGCTGTTATTTCAAAAAGTAATATCTGGAAAAATACGCACCGTAAGGAAGAAATCGCCTTAGACGAATTGCCTGTGCTAAAATTAGTCCTCCCCCACCATCCGTAGTGGATGGGGCTGGGGGGAAACTCTGCATTCTTAAAAAGTAACTCCTATAATATGTTTTTCTTGCAGATTCAGATTTTCCTTAAAAAAATATATACTTTTTCTATTCATGACAGTTGGTACGTTAATCGTCGAAATTAGGTTAATATCCGGATTTTTCACTTCAGACCCGTCTCGTTTCACTACAGAAGTAATTTATGGTAGAATTTTAATCTTTAATATTTCCCCAACGTTTAGAAGTTAGCGCTGCATTAAATGTGAATTCAAATAGTTTTAAACATTGCTCGTAATATTTTTATGTTTCCTTCGGGATTCGGTGCTTGCATCTTTACAATCATATTCAAGTTTATGTTTAATTTTTATTTCCTTGGTTTACTTTATTTCTTAATTGTAAACATATAATAAAAAGAAACAACTTTCTGAAATCACTCTCGAACAATCAACATTAGCATTTTCTGAAAAGATATTGTAATAATTTATAAAATATGCTTTTGTTATCTTTTGACAATAATTCAAGATATGAATTATGTGGCGTTTTTAAATGAAAAGAACTATTACGTGAAAACTATTAAACAAGATTTATTAACAATTTTAAAACAAGTATTCAAATCACAAAATATTTGGGATCTCAGGGTCTTGAACTGGGTTTGATAAATGGCAGAATTTATATAATCAAAATCACAAAAATTACATTTGCTTTATATGGGAATCAATGCGTCTGAACATAGACGAAATTTGTTGCTGAATAAATAATGCTAAAGATTGAATTTAAACAATTTCAATTTTTATCAAGAAATAAAGAATGATCTGAATAATTAAAGATCTCATTTTATCGATAATTAAAGAACGATCTGACGTTTATCTTTTAAACGTGGTTTACAATGATTTAAAAGTTTTCTTTCTACTTACGGCAGCCCAGGTCTCATTTTAACTTTTCGTGCACAATTTTGGGGATATCACTGATTCTAAGTACTCACAGACTCTAGATGTTCACAGACTCTAATTAGCGTAGTTTGTTAGTTGATTTAAAAATAAATTTGTCGATTCTCGATGATTTACTGCAAACTGGATTCGTAGATCTCGTGAGTCATGTTGAAAATGCCACTCACTGGTTTTTCTGTTGACTGAAGATTGATTTAGTTTCTGCAATTTGATATAACAGCGTACTGGTTACTGGAACACTTTCTCGTTCTTTAAATTAGACCTTTTTCATTCTCGCTGCTGGCTGATTAAATTGTTCAACTTTTCGTGTGTTAGAATTTTGTGGTCTTTACACCTCGCCGTTCATTGCCTGACTGTACTACTTCTGTAAAATAGACTTTGCTGGTCTTTATGCCTCGCCGTTCATTGCCTGACTGTTCGGTCTTTTCGTCTGTTCTATTTGCTGTCTGCTGCCCGACTGTTCGTTCGTCTCGTAAATTTTGAGCGCGTAAAACCTTCTCGACCGATCAACAATACTTTCTTTGCATTGTCGGTTTGTTGCGGCGTCCGCTATATCCACCAATAATGAGTCCTCTACAATTCAACTTTTCAATTAGAACAATTCCTTAATTACCAATTACTACAATATATATGATGTGACAGAACAGACGGTTCCGTCACTGCTGCGCTATACAAATTTATTTCTTTTTTAAATTTTTCCTCTGTTTTATGAGTTGTGTTGAACAGACGTTGGGTGGTGCGCGTGTGTTTGGATAAAAGGGATAATAGGGCCCGTGGTTTGTGCCCGATACGGACCCACGTGGCTGAGGTACAACTTCCGCCTGGTGAAGCGGCGACCGGAAGGTCACGAGGATTGGCCGATCTTCGACCAATCAGCCGGGGGCCCGAGGCTAGCTGGCGAGTGGTCCCCAAAATTTTAGTCTTCTAGTGTGAGAGTCCGGAGCGAGTACAGCCTTCTTCTAGTGGGAGAACCCGGATCGAACACAGCCTTCTTCTAGTGTGAGAGTCCGGAGCGAGTACAGCCTTCTTCTAGTGGGAGAGCCCGGATCGAACACAGTCTTTTTCTAGTGCGAGAGCCCGGATCGAACACAGTCTTCTTCTAGTGGGAGAACCCGGATCGAACACAGCCTTCTTCTAGTGTGAGAGTCCGGAGCGAGTACAGCCTTCTTCTAGTGCGAGAGTCCGGAGCGAGTACAGCCTTCTTCTAGTGGGAGAGCCCGGATCGAACAGTCTTCTTCTACGATCTGGAAGGAACCACCGTCATACGAGGTTGTTCGCCCAACACTCCGCCGCCCACCCGCAGCCGCCCTCGGTCGTGTGGAATCCAGTCGACTCGGTCATCCCAGACGCCTGCGACCAGCGAGTTGGCGAGCCAAGCCAGACTTCAACGCGCCACCCCAGGGTTGAACGAGGACGAACGTTAAGTACCTGTTTAACGTGTGGATGGTCGTCCGATTTTCCTTGTGTATTAGACTCGAGGCTAGTGAACTGTTCTGAATCTTCTTGAGTGAACTGTATTTGATTTGTTTTGAAATTATAAGTTGTAAAGTACCCTGGGTGTACCAATTTCATTTGCCACCGTCGAATCTGGTCACGTCCCTCCACGGTTTTCCTCGGTGATCCCCAACCTCATCCTTTATAAAATACGCTCTGACCGTTGTTTTAGTCGAGCGAGTGACGTACCGTTACATTTGGCGCCCAACGTGGGGCCGTAGCAAGCGACGTACCGTTACAATATATATATATATATATATATATATATATATATATATATATATATTATGTTTATCAGCAATCAGATTACATTTTAATCTATAAGCTAATGTGGTAGCTTTGACATGTTATTTACATATTATACATTATGGCATGATGAGATCCCCTCCAGCGAAGAGAACTTCTAAATCTTGTCTAGAGATGTGCTGGCCATTTTCTTTTCAGTCTTCTTGTTACATCATTTTCTAGTAGTGGTTGTAATAATGGATTTGAATGTGATTTAAGCTTTTCGTGGTGACTAACACTCTTTTGATGGGCAGTTTCCATAACAGTTGGTATTTTTAAGTCATTGTGTATTTGTTCATTTGTTATGTACCAGGGGGCGTTAACGATGGCTCTTAATATTTTAGTCTGGCATCTTTGGATTATTTGACTTACTGGCACATCCCCATAATTCTATCCCGTAGGTCCATATTGGTATAATTATGGTTTTATATAGTAGTAGTTTATTTTCTATGGAGAGGTGTGACTTGCGTCCAAGTAACCAGTACATTTCTTTTTGTTTAATATCCATTTGTTTTCTTTTCTTGGTTATGTGGATTTTCCAATTGAGTTTGCTATCGAGATGTAGACCCAAATATTTGACAGAGGGTGATTTAGGTATCTCTGTGTTGTTTATAAAGATCGGTGGGCAATGTTTGTTACATAATGTAAACGTCACATGAGACGACCATTTTTCATTTATTTTTATTCTCCATATCTGAAGCCATACTTGAAGTAAGTTCATATATTTTTGTTTGAGTGATGAAGCCTGGTTTATATCCGAATGTGAGGTTAGAATCACAGTATCATCTGCAAACGTTCCTAGGACAATATTTTCGACCGTTGGGAGATCAGAGGTGAACAAAAAATACAACAGGGGGCCTAAGACACTGCCCTGAGGAACTCCTTAAGTGAATGTATAGATGAGGCGTCTTGTTTCACTCTTGTACGGAATTTTCGGTTGGTTAAGAATGATTCCAACAATTTATAGAACATAGGCAAGTTTTATTTTATATAGTAAACCCCGATGCCATACCTTATCAAACGCCTGACTTATGTCTAAGAATATTTCTGGACAATATTCTTTATTTTCGAAGGCTAAAAGATATAATTTGAGAACATTTCCGATACTTCACGAAAGATATTTCCCACTCTCCCTACATTTTCAATCCTGATGTCGAGAAAAATACCCCTAGCTAACTGTTTAGGACTACCACCGAAAGTTGAAATATTATCCGGGAATTTCTTTATTTCTGATATTGCAGTCATTTTTGTGGTAGCAGTAACCATAATTTTATATTAGTGAATTTAGAACAGCTTTCGATATTCCTTTGGCTTTTGCCTAAGTCGACAATTATATCCATGAATGAGTTTTATGTGAATAAATTATTATTTTCACTAAAGCAAAATTTCTGAGTTGGACTTCCGTTATAGCATTTAATTTTGCGCAAGTTCGTTGCTTCCGAAAGTACAATAATCTCTGCGTTATTTAAGGATATGACTCATGAAGTTAAAAGCGTTGAATTGTCAAATGAAACTCACGTGGTGACAGTGAGGATGGAAATTGCTGATTTCATTCCTGTTCGATGATTAGATGTGAAGCGACAGTGCTGACGTACGATTTATTGAGGTGAAGAAAGTGAAGATAACGCGCATTCTGTCACCTGGTGTTCACGATTACATCAGCGACACAAAAACCGAATACGTCCCTATGACGACTTCGTAAAATCTTAGATTCGGACACGGTAATCAATTAATAAAATCATTTTCACAGCAATATATTTCAGCTCAAAAATTCATGCTGATATTATCAGGAAGTAATTTTCTGTAAGAAATCTCATATCTTGACTTTAACTGATTGTTCTCAACGACAATTATGTAAATTCAAACTATTGTTTAAAATAATTTTATGAATATTAGTCAAAGTACACTGATTTGACAGAGATCCTACATAAATTCAAATTTTGCCTAGCTCATAGGACGACTGACGATTTCAAATTTGGCCTTATATACTGGCTGGATGGCCGTCGTTGCCCGGGTTGTCTTAATGTAGCTGACATCCATAAGCCAATTTTGACCTAAATCTAGGTAGTATTCGCGTAATTTTCTTGCAACGCCCCTCCACCCCCACCCCCACCCCTAAGGATGCTCCCTTTCCATGCCGAAATGGGTTGAAATTATATACAGAACTCTATTTTATTTATTATAATAAGATAGAATCTGCAGAGCAGACACTAAGCCTGACAAATCACTATGGCTCAAAACTGAATGTCTAACAAAAAAGAAAACTGACATCCCCCCACCTAAAAAAGACAACCAATGGTTCACAACCCCGTCACATAAAGCGAACATATTCGCCCAACTATTGACCAAACAATTCTCCCCAAACTCCTCCTCTTACACCAATCACAATCACACCATAACAAAAAAAATTCATCAGCCCCTACAACTATCCCCCTTCCTAAACTTTTCACCTCTCCCCAAATCAAAGCCGCAATAAAAAAACTAAAAAACAAAGCCTCCCCAGGACATGACCACATCACCAACCGTCATCTAAAATATCTCCCCAAACAAAGAATAATGCTAATCACCTATATCTTCCATGTCATCCTCAGAGCCACCTACTACCCAACCAAATAGAAAAATATTCCACCATAATCATGTTACCGAAACCCAACAAACCAAAATCCCACCCTGAAAATTACCGACCAATAAGTCTCCTTCCAACAATTTACAAACTATTCGAAAAATTACTTCTCCCTCATTTAATCAACCAACTCTCCTTCCTAGTTCCCGACACACAATATGGTTTTCGCCCACAACATTCCTGCTGCCATCAATTATACTCCTTCTCAATGTCATAAAGAACTCCTTCGAACAACGAAAATCCTTCATCACCACTTTTATAGACATTGAAAAAGCCTTCAACAAAATTCATCACCCTTACCTCCTCTCAAAAATCAAATATTACCTAAATGACACCCACTATAGAATACTACCTCTCCAACAGAACATTCTCCATCAAAATACATAATCACATCCCCCAACCTCACCCCATCACTGCAGGTGTCCCCCAAGGAAGCGTTATTGCCCCCTTCCTATACAACATCTTTTCCCACGATATTCCACAACATCCCGCCACTAGCACAACAATCTTCTTCGCAGACGACATTGCCAACTCCTACCAAACCTCCTCTCTCACCTCCACTATCCAACCTCTTCAGTCAGCACTCACGCACCTAGAGCATTGGTCCAAACAATGGCGAATCAGCATAATCCCACCAAGTCAGTAACAGTCCCATTCACACTAACCAACCCCCCCCCCCTCGCACATCTCCCCTCTATCTAAACAACGCAGAAATACCCACAAAATCAGGAATCACCTACCTAGGATTCCTGTTCGATTCAAAGCTCTCATGGAAACTGCACATCAAACACCTCCTCTCCAAAATCAACCTCAAATTCAGAAGTCTAAACAGAAAATCCCCACTCACCCTCATAACAAGACGCCTAGTATATCTCTCCATAATACAACCCACCTGGTCCTACGCCTCATCCATATGGGGAGCAACAACCAAAAACCATTCAGCCAAAATCCAAACAAAACATAATCCTTCGCACTATTACAAACTCTCCCTGGTACCTCAGAAATTCCATCATCCACCACGACATTAAACTTCCCAAAGTCAACTCCTTAATCACCAAATCCGTAACCTCACTAATGAAAAGCACCTTCCTCCATCCAGCTATTCCATAGCAACCTTCCCCCACCACTCACCATTACACTCACGTCACCTCAAAAGAAAAAGCCCTATATACCTCATCCTTCACCCAGAACACTCTGGCACCTCTTCACACCCACAGACCCCACCCACCCATTTCCATCCAACCCATCAAACTCAACATCACCAGTTGACCCTCAAGCCCAACAATGTTAACAAATTAAGATACAAGAATAAAAAATTTGCAAAATTTAGGTTAATTGCTGGATTAACCGAATTCCCATGCTCCCATGTAAATTATGTACATATTTTAAATTTGTATATACTGTAACTATACCATTTCCATCCAACCCATCAAACTCAACATCACCAGTGGACCCTCAAGACCAACAATGTTAACAAATTAAGATACAAGAATAAAAATTTTGCACAATTTAGGTTAATTGCTGGGTTAACCGAATTCCCATGCTCCCATGTAAATTATGTACATATTTTAAATTTGTATATACTGTAACTATATTTAACCAACAAATAATCAAGGAAAAAAGTTTTGTCAAATAAATTTTAAAAAACTCTGAGCCTATATTTTCCACTTACCCCGTGTTGATGGGGTTCGAGTCGTGATAAGTGGATTCGTTTCGTCACCCTGGCCAAAAACTATTGGCCGGAGTGAGATTATAATAAATGTGTTAACTGGCTCTAGCGAAGCATCCAGCATCGATGAGTTCGGAGGGGATGATTGTCGTTTGGTAATGTGACGGCAATAATCAGTATTCAGTATTCGTTTATTAATTGATTATTGTTCTCAAATTTGCAGTGTCCTTTGTATTCTCGAGCAATGAGAAAATCTTACCACGGGGTGTGCTTTCGTCCCTGAGGCACTCAGCAGATGTTAAAAAAAATTATTTGAGGTGTTTACTGTGACTGAGTGTCCGATTACCACATTTTGCGAACTTTACTCCACTAGACTGCCTCTATTTCATCCTTTAAGCTGCACCCTTTGATCTCCTGTCACTGCCTCTACTCCTCAAACTCGGAATTCGTCTCCTTCCCTCTACGCTTTCACCTCTCAGCGTCTGTCCACCCGCAACTCGGTCACCAAAATTTCTCTCGAAAACCGCCCTTTTTCACAATAAAACGCGACACTGATAAACAGCTCAACGTTCAGAAATGTGCTTCTTAGAAATCGAGCAGATTGGCATTGACGCATGGCTAAGAAATGCAGCCGGTCGATAACAGATACATTGCCAATATGGCGCTGACAAAAAATTGTCTATATCGGCGATCATATTCCCGAGACGCCTAAGTAGAACATTGGCTGAATATATTTAGACCGGAACTGGCTCGAGTCGCTTCGAAATGACAACAAATCTCACCAGATTAATTTCCAGGCTGCAGTGAGGAATCAAATATGATTTCGTTTGAATACGTAAATCAAGTGGGAATAATAGAAGGCATGACAATAAAAAAAAACGAATAAGAATTAGTAAATCACTTCTTCACCACCTGTATTTAAACCTTCAGAACACGTCAACGTGAAACACGAGGAAATCTACGAAGGAATTGTGAAAAACCGTTAGACAGGATGTAAATCCGGTAAAGAGAAACATCTATAACATGTTTGGAAAGCTTATAACGACGTTGATAAATATAAGCTGTATAATTTAAGTATAAGAACATGCGTCGCACAGTGGTCGGAAAGGGGCACAAACGCGCACATGGCCTTTTGCGTTCCATTGTTACTTAAATATTAATCTTAATGCTACGTTTTTTTATTCTTTACGTTCAAGGACAATACATAAAAGAAATAAATTTAATACACACGTACCTAGTCAATTTTATTTTTATTTTTTCATTTTTAAATGTCGTTTTAGGAATGAGATATATTGATTTTTCCTCTTAGGTTCGTAATATGGGGTTCGGAAATGAATAAAAATCGGTTAAAACTATCACTTAAATTTTCTATTCTGGAAGTTTGTCCTTCTCGCTGATGTGGATAATTTTTGAATTTTTTATTTCTGTATTCTAAAGCTTCTTCCTATAAAGTGCCCATCGGCAATTCTTTTCTCAGCCGTGAAATAAAATTTTATGAACGATAGGGGTGAGTGACCAGGACGAATATTTTTCAATGAATAATTTGAATGTTTCCAAAGCACATTCCGCATATTTATATTTTGCGAAATATTAATCGCTGACACTGAATCGGTGAATAATTTCTACAAATTTTTTATTCTAATTTCTAAATATTTGCTGAAATTTCGTTGTAGTATTCCATCATTAGAAGATCCAAATCCGCACAGAGTTCAGAAGTAAACAATGCAAGCCAACTGCGCGCCTCAATGTACGGTCAATCATGAAAGATGTTTAGTGCGTATTACAAGAAGTTATTTGTCGATGTTGAGGCTATTATTACTTTTCTTGATACCTGTGATAATAATAAGAATGCTTCAAGAAATTATATTAGTGACGCGATACATCATGAAAAATCATAAGATGGATAGGTTTAAACTAGATAATTTTAAAATTTCGGGGCGTTTGGGGGCGTCTGATTGTTGCTAAACAATATTGTCGAATGTTTGCTTAAAAAAAAATATGTACATTCCAAAAAGGTGTTTTTTGGTGTGTTTTTTAATTCATCGTTAAAATTCGTAAGTTACACTAAGATTGAAATATATCCATTGTGTAATTCATTTCCATAATTTTCATCAAAAAATCCAAAAAGTATGTATTTTATTGTGTGAAATGTGTTAATAAATGGCTTAATAATTATACGCAAATTAAAAAATGTGGAAAACTTATGAAATATAATAGTTATAACAATTTTAAGATAAGTGGGTTTTCACGGCATGTCAATGAGGCATTTCGACGACCGTTACAAACTTCAATTTTTTTTAAATAAGAGTCATATTTTACGGACAATTGACACAACTTTGAAGGCATTTTATACGCAAACAAAATGACCACATAATGTTTAATTTTTCTGATCTTCTTATTTGAACAATTAATAATCTATATAATAAAAAAGGATGTATGTTTGTATGTATGTATGTATGTATGTATGTATTTACGTTGTTCTTTATACAAATTTTATCGCGTGGACAGAATGCAACAAAAATTGGTATACGTATTCTGCCAAAATCGAGAACCGGTACTGTGGGGGTGAGAAACCACTAGCATAAATGTGAAAAGAATTATAATTTTAAAAAGTGATCATTAAGTGATAAATTACTGCGCGCCAATATATCATGACATCACGCGACAGAGAGAGACGTTACTACGCGACGAACAAAGGAAATAGTTCGATTTTTCCGTAATGAAATGAAGCAGAAATATTTTCATTGAATAAAAGTATAATTCTATCCAGTAATACTCCATCGAGTGATAATAAAAAACAATACAAAATACTTTACAATCGTTGCGGAAAATGTTAGTTAATTTAGTGAGTGCAATATGGCCACCATTTCTTTACATTTGGAATGTAGCTATCAATTTGATCACTTCAATCCTTCGTATTGTGCGAATACTGATGGACAATTATATCCTGCAATACTCAAGAAGTACTGTCTGAAAACTTACTAACAATTATTTGTTCGCGGAGAATTATATTTCTAAAGAATAACGATGGTATGTTTGTTGCTATTATGCAATACAATTCTATGTATCTTATAGCTATTAAATTAATGCAGTATATTTATGGATTGGTAAAGAAATTCGGAGGTATGTTTGTTAAGATTGATGCAATAAACTTCAATGTATTTTATAGCTGTTCAATTAAAGCACTATTGGTCGAAATTGTGTACGGAACTAGGAATAGTTAGATTTAGGTTGTGTCTTCTTGACTAAAGATTAATATAGAATTAAATTCTTTTTCGGGTATATATAAATAAGACACGGGCAATGCCGGGCACTCAGCTAGTTAACAAATATAATTAAAAAATTCCATGTTCTATGCGCGTCGTTCAATTTTGGGTTGTTAACAAAGTAACGCGTCATTTTTTCTAAATTGATCTAAATTTCTGATTCATGCCTCGTTTAAAAGACTAACCAAACTGAAAACATCGTATGGTGAATAAATACACATTCAAAATAAAATTAGAAAGCTTTTCAAGTTGTCGTTATATCCCCTCTTTATTTTGATCAGGGGTGAGCGTTAATAATTTGTATGTGTTGATTAATTCAAGCGCCGCTGAGCCTTGCCTGTGGAACAACGGCAGTCGCGTTGACATATTGATTGTGGTACTGAAAGCAGATCTGGATAGCCTGTCTCCACAGACGTCATCGCTTCGCACCAAGTCGAAACATCAGGTTGCGTGTTCATATAATGGATGCTCGTTAAAATTGCGTTAACACACGGAGCAAACAAAACACCCTACGAGCACTATGAAGAATATTGCAAGCGTTGAATGATTCAAGTTGTGAAAATTTGGTTTATATGTATGCTTACGTAAATGTTTACTCCCAAACGGTATTTAGGTAGGCGCATATATAAATATGAAGTCGGCGATGGTTAAGAAAGAAATTTTATGAAACTAAACATTATTGAAGCATATGCACAATAAACTGTAAATTTAAATACGTTTTCTATATTATTCAATACGATTCAAGTAATATTATTTTCAAATAAGAGTGAAATATAATAGTCTACACGTGCCCTCTTATCATAACGTCTCTTCAGCATAGCGGACCTAAGAACGCTGATGCAGTTAAAGACATCACTTTAGATATAGTGAGTAACGATACGCACCACAACATAAATCTTCACCCCTTCCGCCTAGGCAGCTGTGAAAACGCTGCGTCTAATGAAGTCAGCATTTTAAGTACCTTATGCAGACATACACACGGCAGCAGAAATATTCCACCCTGTAAGAGTTCTCATTGGAGACTTAAAATCATCAGGGAGGGGGAAAGGAGTCTTCGAATTGTTCAGAGCTTCTAGGGAACGGCAGTCGTGATCCAACCTCCAGACGGGTCGGTGGCTCCTGGTGCTATCCGCCAGTTTGTCTTACCTTATTTTATTTCTAACTATTAAATCTCTTTATTCTTCATCAACTCTTATTTGACTGAAGTGCAGCGAAACACCAACCACTACGCCTAGGTTCAATTAGTTGAACCCGAACCCTCACGTTACCGACTTTCCTATTTCTTGTTCTTAATTCTTCCTTTATCTAGATCGGTAGCCAGGTGAGCTAACGGAGGTATAGCTCGGTTGGTGAACGATCTATCTGGACTTCCCATTTCCAACTGCTGGAATGTTACATGTTCACAGTGGTGGAGTGTTACATGGTGGCAGTTTGGGATGTTACAAGAGTTTTACGAATTCTTTACATTTTAATGACAAAATAAAATTGAAATTTAGAAACCTAAATTAAGAGGACGGTGTACAATACGAGGTATGTTATGAAAGTTAGCGTACTAGATTTATATATTTTTTAGAAAGAATGTATTTAAAAAAATTACAGGATACTGTTGATTATTTTTCCAAAGAATCACCATCCCGTTCAATGTATGTGCTGAGCAGTGGCACAAGCTTCTTTATGCCCTTCTTGTACAAATCTCCCGCCAGCTACTTCCCCCTCTTCAGAACCTCTTTTTGCACCTGCTCGTCAGTTGAAAATTTAATTCCACTCGCGTGCACCTGCAGGGAGGTGAAAAGATGATAATCTGAAAGCGCAAAGTCAGGGGAACAAAACATCCCAACCTAATGAGACCAAGAGCGCCTTGGTGGCTAACGCTGTGTGAGGACTGGCGTTGTCGTCCAACAAGCACACTCCTCTCGTCGGAATTCCCTTCCTTTTGTTACGAATGATCCTTTTAAGGTTTTTTTAGGGTCTCACAATATCGTTGTGCATTGATAGTCTCTCCCAGAAATTCTACGAAATTGATGTATTTTTCTTATCCTCGCTCTGACAGGAGATCCCCCTCTATCACTCAGTCTTACCAAAAAAAACACAGTACAGTTATTTTCTGAACATGCCTCGTACATAAAATAATCGATGGCGTTATATAAATATGTGCATTGATTATTTGTCCGTCAGACATTTGATGCGGAAATAGGATCGGCACCGAATTAGTAATTTTTTTAAAAAATAAAAAAAAATTGGAATACATAACAGATGTTATATGCGTGAAATAAACTTTAACATAAATGATTATATCCACCGGGTTTTCTCCTTGGCCACCCTAGATATCGGTCTAGAGACTTGGAAGGGCGCCGTATTTTGAGCGGTCGTGCCGTGAGCGGACAACAGGCCCTTACTCTATCCTGACCGCTGAGCGAGCAGGTATAAAATTATCAGTCTTTGGCAATTATTATAAATTATCAATTTTGAAAAATTTTTCTTTGTTGGAATTTTTAGAAACACAGATTTTGAAATTAGATCATTTAATTGACTAAAACTCCTGAAGAGGTGCTAATAAATTAGGGATTAAACTTTGAGATTTTTTTCTATTATAATGTTTAAAATTTATTTTTAAGCATATTTATTAAATGAATCTCTACCGATTGGAATAGTTTCTATATTATAGATAGAGATAGAAATTATAAGTCCAGATATGTTTCAGAAATGTTATTGTATTACATTCACTTAATGTTAAAACCGTGAGTGACAAAGTTGCTCTTCGGAAATCTTTATACCTGCTCGATCAGCGGTCAGGATTGAGAGGAAGGGACTGTTGCCCGCTCAGCGCACGGCCGCTCAAAATACGACACCCTTGGAAGTGTGAATTGCTTTTGTCCATCACCATTTGTGTCCCACCGACACTTGGTTATTTTGAAGGGTCGTCGCTTCACATCTACGTGAAATCAACAGTCTTGGTAATTCATTCTCATCTCCGTGCTCATTATAGTGTAGACAATTTTTATTTTTTTTTCTTGGACCTAGATTTTGCCCTACGATTTATCCTAGATAAGAATTGTCATAACGGCAAAAGTGTGCTAAAATTTGAAAAGCGATTTCGGGAGTCCGATTATCATTTTGAAACAATATATTGTAATGCCAATTAATTAGGACATTAATTGTTTGGACATACAATTTAATTGTAGCAGCAGGAGCTTCCAAAGCGACAATGGAAACGAGCTCTGTTACTTTGTCGGAAAGTCAAAAATGGCGTATGCGCGCTAAAACCTCGAGACTACGATAGTTCAGTTCGTGACGGGACATTTCGGAGGACGGAACAAATGAGTCTAGAGCAGAGACTAGCCGTTGTTTAATGTATTATTAAACAAAGTTGTGAGTTTAAGACAAAGTAAAAACATTGACGGAAGCATTTAAATCGTAAATATTGCTAAGTAAAAGCAGTGTACGTCTGTAGCCAGCCAGGAATAGTAAAGTTGCAGTTTAAGTCAGGAGCAGTAAAAGACTAGCAAATCTATGAATCACAGGATTCATATAAGGCAAGCGGTCACCAGATAGCTGACAAAAAGGAGGATCATCCGACTTCCTGGGAGCCTATCAAGAAAGAGTGTAAAATCTGTGAGCCGATATTAGAATCAGTGTAAAAATTTTGCAATAGTGTATTCCCGAAAACAAAAAGGAATGCTGGAACCAGCAGGACAGATGTAAGTAACAAAATACTAAAATAATGATTTATGTAAACGTAATTAAAGGATAGAAGTCAGATTTCGTTCTATTTTAATTGTCAATCAGAGTTAATTCCCTTTCTTTTAATTTCTTCCTATCGACATATTGTCTAGGTGAATTATAAACCGTGTGTTAATTAGTTTTTTTTAAAAAACAACGTGTTGTGTCCATTATCAAACCCAGTAGAGACCCTGAGATCTAAAATTTTAAATTGTAATTGTTTTTGAGTTAAAGCAACAAAGTGGAAATAAATAATTATATGTTTTAAATTCTTGTTGATTATTTCATTTAAATAACGCCTCATTGTTGATTATTACATATTGGCTACCACAATGTGGGGCAAATTTCATTTAATTAATGTCAGCTTGTTAATTATTACATAATAGCTTCTACAACGTGGTTCAAATTAAACTAAATAAAGGCTTTCTTTTAATTATTACAATATATTCATTAATTTTTGGGTATATTATATTCAAATGAATGGTTGAGCCTTCCTGCCATATGTTTAAGCTTTCTTCCTTCCGGCAGCAATGACATCGAAACTGGGAGCAGGGATGAACTTTACAGGAACCAGGACCAAGTAGGAAAGCAGAACGAGTAAGCGTCCATTTACGTATTTAACCATATTCATTTTGTAGAAATTCTCCATCAAACGTTATTTTTACTTTCTCTATATATAACTCAGTCGTCAGCGAAAATTCTAACGTAGAAATTAACGTCGTGTACTAAATTATTTACGTGAACTCCACATTATACAGAATCCATCGTGGAACCCTGACGGACTTCACACTTTACATACCCAACATTGGACAATTCGTTTCCGATTGAAAACATCTGTTATCGTTATCGCAAGAATTTACACATCCATAAAACCAGTCGCTTATCAATGCCTGTTCCTTATCAATTTACAAACTACACAGTTACGTAAGTATTCACGTCACTTTTATTTCCCTCATTAAAAATTGGAATAGCTATAGGTTTCTTGCATGGCGTAACTAAATTTTTGTACATAATCATTTCTTAATTTACGTAACATTCCTCAAAATTGGCAAACAACAATATATTTGTAGTCTGACAGTCGTATTACAGAAATAGAAGTTTTCAAGTGTTGCAGTCATAGTCACCCGAAAAACAGTAATAAATCAATTACATTTAATCACACAATTAATAGTTACTGTTTCACCTAGAATCTGCCATAGTTCGATCCCCCAATTCACTGCATCTTGCATTTGAATTCAACCGCAGAGTTTCCTATGTCAAAATTTCGGGAACTGTAGCTTACAAAAATGATAAGAAAAACAAGAGGGATTGATAAATTGAAAACTGGTTGCTTCAAAGGAAAAGAAAAAACCAATTAATTAACCATATTTTATTCAATCATTCTTTAAAATTAATTATTTACACATAATTATTTGACAAAGCGAATAACAAACTAGTATATTAAATTATATTTTCATTATGTTTTGAAATTATTTATATAGTAAGTCTTTAATTTATTTTCTCGTGTCTAATGCTAATCGTCAATGGATGGACGGATAGTCAATTTAAGCCAAAAAGACGCACTACAAAATTGATTCAAACGGAAATGGTTTTATTTATTATCAACCATCCAAATTGAAAAACAAAATCTCACAACTCAGTGAATCATTGTAGTAAGGCGTAAAGTGTTCAGGAACTTCCTATTTTCATACGTCTGTATAAGTTATAGAAACTTTGGTAGGAAATCTCAGAGGCCAAATATAAGAATCGTCTGTGGGCGCAGGTGGAAACCGTACAAATGTGTGGGCATAATGGGATTCAATTAATTGGACAACAAAATTTCCAGAGTTGTTTCCAGATAAAGAAAACCACGGTAAGTGTTGGTTATTGTTTCTAAAGTGTAATTTCCTTTATTACACGTCTAGTATCGGGACATTTTGATTTTACTCATTTTTTTGTGAAAATAAATCTTCAAAGTAGTGAAGCAAACCAACAATTTCTATTATATTATTTGTCTACGGTTTAATTCACTAATTATTTCGTAATAACGCCTTAAAAATTCTTAGTTTTCTTTCAGCCGTGTAATAGAAAGTACTGTAAATTACAAGTTTTGTCACTTTTTTTGGGTGTAGACAGGCTATGTATAGGGTAACGTCACTTATATATTTTTTATTTTTTTTAGGGAAACAGGCTACATGAGGGTAATCCACGTTATGCAACTGCTCTTTAATAGCATAGGAAGGGATTTGAAAGGGGGGATGCGGAAGGGTAGAGGAAGGTAGCCAAGGGTTAACTAGGGCCCCCGGGCTATATTTAAGGATCCTACCCGGCATTCACCTAAAGAAATGCAGGGAAAACCCTTGAAAAACCTGCATCAGGTAGGTCGGGCGTTGGGTACTTCTCCCACGCCCTTCCGATAGCGGGAGAGGAGTTTGCTGTGGGGACGCAGCATTCCTTTCTCCGAGCCTCGACCAGTTTAGGAGGCAGCTGGCCGACTATTCCAATGGGAATAGCGGGCAACTCTTACAGTATGACCAAGGTCTGTGACCCCGGAACATACACCTCTCAGAACAGGCCGAGGTGCCTCGGCTTGTGGGAACCATAGTTCAAAAACGGAGAGGAAAAGGCATCCCCAAAGGTAGCCCCTTCGTATCTCTCCTACAAGGTTCTACCTGCGAAAGAATATCCCTCGCAGGTACTGCCTGCGAGAGAATAGCCCTCGCAGGCCTGCCTTTGAAGTTTTGTCACTTTTTTTTTGGGGGGGGGGTGTAGACAGGCTATGTATAGGGTAATCCACATAGTGGCAACTCCCCTCTTATAGGATAGGAAAGGGATTTGAAAGGGGGGATGCGGAAGGGTGGAGGAAGGTAGCCAACGGTAACTAGGGCCCCCGGGCTATGGTTTAAGGATCCTACCCGGCATTCGCCTGAAAGTAATGCAGGACAAACCCTCGAAAAACCTGCATCAGATAGGTCGGGCTTTTTTTTTTTAATGCAACAGGCTACATGAGGGTGATCCGCATTGGGCAACTCCCCTTTAATAGCTGTCCTCACATTTACATGTATTATTTTTTTTAAACTTTCAACTGTGAGTACGAGTTATATGAAAGCTGTTGTAACTACCTATCAAGAGCCATTAAGTTGTATATATTTTGTATTTTTATTTTATATACAAATTTTAGAATTACCGCACGATAGGATACTTTGGTATAGGCTATGACGCCATTTTAACTGCGATAAGCCAGCAAATATTCTGGGTTGGGGTGAAAACGCTTCGAAGAACAACAACTAAAATCTTTGCATGTGATGAAGTAGATGGCAGCACATACCATAATCAAATAACAAACGCAAAAGCAGACAGAAAACTTGGCGCCGGCACGACAGAAATGTATGCGTAAGTACTAAGGAATTTTCCATCAAAATGCCTCTGCTGAAACGACACAGGAATGTCACTATAATTTCACAACTTTGTGCTATAATAGCCCAACATTTATGGAGTAGAAATATCCTTCAAGTGACGTCTCGGCTCACGGTCTTCAAATCTGTTACTCTACAAATTTATAGTCAAAGTTCTTTCACAGTAACTCTCAATTGATTATTAATAATTAGTTACTTGTTGAAACAAACGACGATGTATCAATAATATATTATTCATTGTGTGATGTGTAAATACTATATTTTATGATAGTTCATTCTCGAATCATTAAATTATTTACTAATACATATTGAATAGTTTTATTAGAACTGTAAATATTATATTATACTCTTAGTATAGTTAAAGAATTATTATTTTTGTTATTATTCATATTATTTTACTTATGTTGGACAGGGACATTTGTGTTCCCGAATTTTAGTATTTTTATGTTAACTTCTAATTATTTATAATTGTATATTGCAATTTTATGTATTGACGTGTCCTATTTCCTCATACAAGGACTAATGGAATAAAATAAATCAAATTAAATCATTGTTCTAATTTCTTGTGTTTTATCCTTGAGGGTCTATAGCATACGATTCATTCCTTAAATCACGACTTTAAGACTGTATAATGTCCCAACAGCATTTTTTAAATGTGTATTTCAAATTAAAGAATAGTAATAAAGAAATTCCACATTTAATATGATATTATAAGCGTTGAATTATATATTTCGTACAGGTTATTAAATTTTATATATTGAGCACTAGCTTAATGTTATACTACCTCATCTAAATATATTGGTGACTTCTATTTTACAGTTGTCTTCTCCATAGTATGAAGTACGTTTATTGTTATAGATAAGAGTTTAAATTTCCATAATTTCTTAAACAGAGTGTTTACACAAAATGTTGGTTAGTTCAGCTATGAAATTTATTTGAGGTGTTTCTTAAAGTATTTCTCCGAAGTTGGAATTAAAATTTAAACTGATACGCGACTGTATAGTTTTTCGTTTTTTCCGGTACCTGTATTTATCCGTGCGCTTGTAGGTGAGTGCTTTATGGTATGCAATCAGACTGTCCCTATGCGAGCAAGTCAGAAGTCGAGTGTGAGCGGTTTGTTTTCCGGCACCAACGTTTCCTCTGTGGAGGGGAGGAAGGCATTACTAGGGCTTGACGGAGCGAAGAAAAGGGAGAGGGAATTGTTTTCGGAATCGCGGGTACTCTGTAGGACAGGTCGCAGGGAATTATAATTATTTTGTACACTACTAAGTTACACAATTCAAGAACAGACTGGGTTCAGTATCGCCTGAAGCTAAATGAAGATATTGACCTTCATGTAAGCCTTAAAGACCAAAAGCGAGGTCGAAGCAGCAACAAACAACGTAATAGAAACATTACAACAGGCGGTGCAACTAGCCACACCATAACTAATACCGCGTAAGAAAGTTGTCATAAATATTCCATTAGAAATTAAAAACCTTGTAGCGGAAAAGAGAAGAGGAAGAGCAAAATGGCAAGAAGCCGTGCCCCAGCTGATGAAACTTCGTCTAAGTAAAATTAAAATCCTGGAACGAAGAATCATTTAAAAGCTATATTACAAGTTTGAATCGGTATGATAACTCTATTTGGAATCGAACGAAATCTTACCGTAAACCAACAATTGCAAAGAGTCGAATCTATCAACAGACAACGACTGAAGGAAGGTGGGCAAAGAGTGATGAAGAAAAGGCTGAAGCTATTTCGTCCTCACAATAATGATCCAGACGTTGAAATTGATGAATTTCTAAGTACTTCATTATCAAAAATTGAGAAATTATTGGCCGGAGAAACTAAAGGTAGCAGAAATAATTTTAATTAAGAAACCTGGTAAAGATCCTAAAAATGTTACTTCTTACCGACCCATTACTCTGTTCCCATCAGTTTCAAAACTTCTGGAAAAATTATTGCTTTCAAGAATTGATCCCGACTAACGACTGGGATTCCACATTATCAGCTTGGCTTTCGATGGAGTCATTCTACAACTCAGCAGTGCCACCGAGGAACAAACTACATTAATAAAGCCTTGCCCGGCAATATTCGATAAAGTATGTTTGCTATATAAAATAAAAATATATTTGCCTACGTTCTACAAGCTGTTGGAATCATTCTTAACCAACCGCAAATTCCGTACAAGAGTGATAGAAGACGTCTCAGAACAACATGGCTTCCTCAAAAATAAATCCACTAACAGCGCTATGAACGATTTCGAACAGTCAATCCTAGGATTCTCTGGAAGACATATTAAAAGTAACAGAAATATTTGCAGATCTCTCCAAAGCATTCGACGTTGTTGACCACAAAATTTTACTAGATAAACTGCAGTTTTACGCAATTACGGGAAATGCTTCCGTACTTTTCAAATCCTACCTTAGCAATCGAAAGAAAAAAGTCGCCATAAACAACAATGACGGTAATATTTATGTTTCTGATTGGAAAGAAATAACTTGTGGGGTCCCGCAGGGGTCGATTATTGGACCTCTGCTTTTCTTTTGTACATAAATGACCTTCCAGATTGCATCAAACCTATAAAATCAGTTCTTTATGCCGATGACACCAACTTAATAAAAACCGGTAGCGACGACAAAACACATGGAAAAGAAGTCAATAAATGTCTGGTTCAGTGCAAACAAATTGGTTCTCATCTTACAGAAAAATAAACTTGTTCAGTTTTCGTCGGGTAACAACGACACTGAATTAGCGACTGATCATGCAACATTGCTCAGTGTTCACGTTGACGGAAAGTTACAAGTAAACTTAGTTCAGTCTGTTATTCTCTTCCATTATTAATGCAACAAGTAGATACTTTAACTGCTATATTGTGCATATTTCCATTGTAACATGTGCTATGGAATTACGAGCTGGGGACTTTCTTCTCGCTCTGCGTAAATATTTAAACTACAAAAACGTGCGGTCCGAATATCATGTGGCAAAATTTACAGAGAAAGTTGTAGACCTTTCTTCAAAGCTCGTGGAATTTTAACGTTACCCAGTTTGGAAACTATAAAATTCGTAAACGTAATCGAAGTCTGTTACCAACGGGGGATTCCATGAATATAATACCAGAAACCGCGCGACATTACGGACAGACAAACATCACCTCTCACTTTTTGAAAAAAAGTGTACATTATTCAGGAATAAAGCTATTTAATTGTCTTCGTCTTAGCATCAAAAGCGTAAGCGGTTACAGTGTATTTATTATGAAATGCAAAACTCTGCTGATTAACGCCGCGTATTACTCTATTGACGAATTTGTAAATAGACCTGAGCCAAAGTCACATTAGTTCCCTAGAAGATAGTGGTTAATTTATGGAATACTGATATAAATCATTATTGTCTGTATGCCCAACTGATACTTCACAATTGTTTTTTCGTCCGCACGAGATTTCCAGCCACTGAGAAGAGCTGCCAGATAAATTCTTCAATACTTTGAAGGCTCATCAGTACAAGAAGATGATATGTAAATGTGAGTGTTATTTGTGCAGTGCAGTGTTATTTTTGGAAAACGTTTTAGTGAAGTGAAGTTCAGCTTACAATTATTTTTTAGTCCTTACGTCTTACTTTGTAATGTTCTGTGATCTTAAGCTATTCTCCCTTATTTACGTATGTAGTATTCCTTATATTCTCCCTGAACATATTTCATGTAATTTCAAATATTTACACTTAAAATTCTTCATATCACTATTTATGTATAGTCTTAAACATCTACGGTATTTATGTATATCTCACTCATACATTTGTAAGTAATATCAATTTGACTTGTCCTATTTCCTCAGCAGAGGACTAATGCAACTAATAAAATCTAATAAAGAAGAATAGAGTCAATTAATATAAATATTTTAAAATAAAAGCTATGTTTAGGGTCATTATTTCTACTATAACTACATGTATATAACATTATACTAATTAAAGGTTAATTTTGAAATAATCTGTACATCCACTGCTAGAGTTCCTCAGGGCAGTGTCCTAGGCCCCCTGTTGTTCACGTCTGATCTCCTCACGGTAGAAAATATTGTTCTAGGAACATATGACACAGGCTTCTTTACCCATACAAAAATATATGAACTTACTTTAAGTATACGTTCAGAAAAGGAGAATAAAAATAAATGAAAAAAGTCGTCTCATGTGACGTTTACATTAAGTAAAAAACAGTGTCCACCAATCTATATAAACAACACACAGATTCCTAAATCACCCTCTGTCAAATAATTTGGTCTACATCTCGATAGCAAGCTCAGTTGGAAAATCCACATAACCAAGAAAACAAAACAAATGGATATTAAACAAAAATAAATGTACTGGTTACTAGGACGCAAGTCACACGCCTCCATAGAAAATAAACTACTACTATACAAAACCATAATTATACCAATATGGAGCTACGGGATAGAATTATGGGGATGTTCCAGTAAGTCAAATACTTCAATAATCCAAAGACAAATAATAGCAACTGAAGAAATACACAATGACTTAAAATACCCACTGTTATTGAAATTGCCCAGGAAAAGTCTTCACGAAAAGCTTAAATCACATTAAAATCCATTACTACAACCACTATTAGAAATGATGTAATAAGAAGACTGAAAAGAAAATGGCCCGCACAACTGTAGACAAGATTTAGGAGTTCTCTTCGCTGGAGGGGATCTCATCAAATATTATGTATAATATGTAAATAACATGATAAAGCTACCACATTAGCTTATAGATTAAAAAGTAATCTGATTGGTGATAAATAAAATATTTTTAAAAAAATTGTGTAAGACGTGGAAGTAAACTCGTGATATCGGAAACTGTATTTGATAAAGAGTCTATTCCAACCTTGTTAAATAGTATATGCTAAACGTAATTCCTCGATACATAAAGGTGATCAATGTGGCAAAAATTAATGCTAAAAATATCTCCGAATTTAGCAACCGTTGTCGCAGCATGGCTTCCAATCTACAGTCCGTACTGGACGCAAGTAATGGATTAAATATATGCCTGAAGTACGAATGCCCCGGTGTCTCAAGTGCGGGTCTTCTGTGACTTTTGGCTGAATTTGGTGACAGAGTGACGTAATATTTTCGCCTGCTGTGGAATTCCCGGCGAAATACACGTAACGTCTATCCTTGGTAATTGCCACGCGCCTAAATTACTGAATAAATCAGAGAAGTGAAAACCTTACTCATTCGCTTATCAAAAATATAAAACTCGCTATCTCCAGAGAGGGGAATCGGAAATTGGACCCGATGCCCCCCAAATGAATTTACATACCTAATTGAAGACATATTCGGTGCACTGACCCGAAAAATAAACGTAATTTGGTAGTCTTAGTCATGTGAACTAACGCGCGGGTTGTCGTTCTCCAGAAAGTCAAAAGAGCTACAAATGATGATTGCGGACCTAAACAACGGCAGCGATAAAGTTGGCAACTCATGAAAAACAGCCAACCAATCACAATTAAAATTGACTCGAGAGAACAGCGTTGTGTACCAGTATATACCCATCCAGGACAACTGATCAGGTTCAAGAACATGGACAAAGAACTTAAATGTACAATATCACATGCATGGAAATTATTTTGGGCCTTAAAATTCATTTTACTATATAAGAAACTAAACGGGAAAACCCAGATCCAAACATTGTTCTCTTGTATCTTCTCCTCAGTATTATGTAACTGTCAAACCTGGAACTTGACGGAAAGTAAAAGAAAACTAAATAAATATGCCAAAGGAAGACGGTTATCCAGAAGTGAAAAGGAGGCCTTGGCTATGAGGGAAAAAAATGGTCATCCATTCTTTGTAACTTCAACATTCTGCACAACTAAGCTAACTTTGAGAATGTCACGAAGACGACACTATAATCCTTGTGATTAAAACTTCGTATTATCTTTTTCAATATCCATTATCACGAAAAACCTGAGTAATAATCTCTATAGTGATATGGAAAGCACGAACAATCATACAAAATTTGCCGACGTCTGTAGAATACTTATTTCACTACATAATAATCACATTGTAACTAAGTAGAAGAGTAATAAATTGTAAAGAAACAATTAATACTAATCATTTTGTTCAGCTAATATTTGTTTCAAATTTATTTTTGTATATCAATATAGAATAATTTTTTCGGATTATACCACTGTGATCAAAAAGTAAGGTGAAATTGTCATTTAAAACTCCCGGGTATTAGTAAGACAAGTAAATTTTTTTTTCTAGGTTGGTAGGACTGTCTATAATATTTGCCAAGCGTCTGTTTGTTAAAAGGTTTAATTATCTCCGAGTTACACGTGTTTTTGTAAACAACCAGAAGTGAATTTTTCGATTTTTGCAATGGGTGATTTTGTTGAGCAAAGAACTTGCATCAAATTTTGTTTGCCGAACGAATATTCTTGTGCGGACACGTTGAAAATGTTGCGAAAGGCCTTTGGTGATCAAACTATGGCACAAAAAAACGTTTATAAGTGGCACAACGAGTTCAAAGAGGACCGAGATCGCGTTGAAGACGAACCGCGCTCTGGACGACCATCAACGTCCCGACGAGGGCCACGTCCAAAACATCAAACATTTGGTGCTTGAAAATCGTCGATGGACAATTAGAGATCTCGCTGATAGTGTTGGAATATCATTTGGCTCAGCCCAAACCATTTTGAAGAATGTTTTCTATCTCAAACGCGTCAAGTCTCGATTGGTGCCATAATCGCTCAATTTTTTGGAAAAAAAAGTGTCGCGTTGATGTGTGTGAAACTTTGCTGTCTGACTATCAGGACCACTTGAAATGCATCATTACTGGAGACGAGACTTGGATTTACGCATACGACCCGGAAACCACCGACCAATCCAGCGAATATCGAATATCGTGCAAAGTCGATCGAAAATCAAGGTCATGTTGACAGTTTTCTTTGATTATCGTGGTGTGGTGCACTATGAATTCCTTCCGCCGGGACAAACTGTCAACAAAGAATATTATTTGAGCGTTATTCGTCGTTTGCGTGAAGCTATTCGTCTGAAACTCTTGGTTCCTTCATCACTATAATGCACCATGTCATACTGCATTGGTTCTTCGCGACTTTTTTGCCAAAAACTCGACTCATATCGTTCCGCAACCACCGTATTCGCCTGATTTGGCTCCGTGCGACTTCTGGCTATTCAGCAAACTCAAAAGGCCAATGCGGGGACGCCTTTTTGACACGATTGAGGAGATAAAAACCGAATCGAAGAAGGTCTTGAAGGCTATACCGGAAAAGACTATTCCGACTCTTTCGAGGACTGGAAAAAGCGTTGGAAAAAGTGCGTATTATCGGACGGGGATTACTTTGAAGGGGATGAAATTGATCTGGAAGAATACATAAAGAATTTCTATTTTATAAATAAATTCACCTTACTTTTTGTTCACAGTGGTATGTACGCTTTTTATCGAGATCTACTGGCACCGATAAAGTATCTCAAAAGGTATTTATTTTATACAAGACAAACGATTTATGTAGTGAAAGAAGTGTTTATACGAGGCTAATGATGCAGTGTCATTCTCCAGAATTTTTTAGATTTTACAATACTTTTCCTATAATTTACAGAAAACGTTAATTCTAAAAATAAGTAAAAAATGACGCAATTTACGAGAATACAATTACACATTTACTTTTCGCCGTGGATGTTTTACGATGCCGACAAGTGTGGACACTTCAGCTAACGCAGTTCTCTTATGTAAAATTATCGGAAGGTTGAAGAAGTTATTTACTGAGGAAACAAGAAGCCCTGCGTAAACGTACTTGCACGTTAAGACTCAGCTATTTAGACGTGTCTCTATACACATCTGATTTTTATTTATTTTGTTCCATTAGTCCTTGTATGAGGAAATAGGATACGTCGTTACATAAAATTACTGGATGCTACAATTTAAAATAATTAGAAGTTAACATAAAGATACTAAAAAACACAAATTTCCCTGTTCAACATAAGGAAAAGATATAAATACTAACTATACTAAGGGTATAATATAATATTTACAGTTCTTATTAAAAAAATTCTATACGTACTAGTAAATAATTAATGATTCGAGAATTAACTATCATAAAACATAGAATTACACATCACACAAGAATAAACATAAAACTTGACACTCGCACACTAGAAGGAAACACAAAAGACGGACTAGTCACTTCATGAAACACAGCGACGAGGAATCTGCAAACTCCAGGCCCTTCGTACATGCAACAAACAAACAAAAGAGCTGAAAAGACCAACAGACACAAAGCAAGTTATGAAATAAGTAGCTTTTTGAGCAACAATTGAACACTTTTGCAGTATAACAAAAAAATCATTAATTATTAGGGGAGCGATGAAGAAACTCCTGTACTGAGTAAAACACAGGCGCCTTTCAGTAGAATATTTTTACATTGAATACCGAAACTTTTGTAGTTATTATTGTTCTTTACATCTGGACGAAGACTATTGTATAAAACTATCCCTGAGTGTTGAATACTTCTCTGGTAGAGAGCAAAGATCTTAGACCTGCGCGATTTCTAGTCTCATAATCGTTAGACTCGCCATTCGTTTGAAAAAGATTCATGTTCCGCTTAACAAACTTTAAAATTTCGTGAATAAACACGCTGGGAAGAGTTAATATTCACTGACTTTTGAAAAACGGTTTACAACTGGATTTATTATCCGTATTAGGAAGTATTCTGATGGCACGCTTTTGAAACTTGAATATTTCAATGCTCCTGGAGCAATTGTCCCATTTGCAATGCCATGAAACATACGGGAATGAAAATACACAAAGGACACCAAACGGCAACGCTTGAAACCATGCCTTGAATATATTAAAATTAATAACGTGCGTGTAGAGCTCAAAGAGCGTGGTTCTGTAATAAATTTATTACATTCATAAGTGATAATAATACGAAGAAGTGGGATTTATATCTTTGGATTCGTTTTATCTTTGTTTTGTTTTTAGTTTTCTTTGTTAAAGGCGAGAGTGGTATAAGAAAATTGATATATTACAGAAAAATGAATTATTTTAATAAATATACGTACCCGTATTTACTGGAAATTGAACTTGATATTTAAAGTGAACGATAATTTAAAAGTGTTTATTAAATATTTGGCGCCCGAACGTGGATATTTGTGCTGTACGTATATGTACAATTTAATGATGGATAATCAAATACTCCAAGAGTTTGAAGAAGTGGAGGAAGGGTTAGAGTTAGAAAAGGTGGTGGAAGTGACGGAGTTTATAGATCAGAAGAATATTACGATGAGCGAGTTGTTCAAAATATTATTTAACAAAATGGAGTGTGTAGAGAATAAAGTAAATGAAAGTTTAAAAAACAAGAAGATAACGTAACAATATTGGAGAAGAAAATAGATAAGTTGAAGAAAAATTTGTTCGTAGAAAGGAAGATGGGAGAGAAAAGGTTAGAAGAAAAACGAGATAATGAAAGAAGTAACGAAAGTGACGGAAACATTGGAAGACAAAATAGAAGAAGGGCGTTTGGAAAGAGAAAGAATGGAAGACAGGTGGGAGAATCGATTGGAAAATTGGGATAGGAGTTTGGCGCCAGAAATGAATCAATCCAGAAAAGAACTATAGAAGTAGAACAAGTGGGGCAGGATAGAATAAATAATATGATAGGAGAATGAAATGGGAAGTGAAAGATGAAATGGAAAAATTGAAGAGGAAAGAAAAGCGAAATGATAAGGGCGAATTGAAAGAAGGACAAAGAAAAATGTTTCCAGAGAATGTTGAAATTTTATTACCAAAGTTTAATTCAAAAAGGAATATGAATCCATGGAGATTTGTGAAGGAATTTGGAAAAGTATTTCGATATTAAAGAAATGTGTAAAAGATTAGTAATATGAACGGAGGGAAAATTAGAACATACAATTTATATAATTTGGTGCCTTATTTCGAAAGAAAAAATGAAAAGTGACTGTCTCTGGGGGAGTGGTACGGGTGACGAAGAGGATAACAAGTGGTGATGTTTCAGACTAACTGGGAGCACACAGTTAAAAAAAGGGGGGGAAGTTGAGACTTACTAAAAAAGAGGGGGGATAATATAATAAATTTATTACATTCATAAGTGATAATAATAATAAGAAGGTGGATATATATCTTTGGATTTGTTTTGTCCTTCTTTTGTTTTTAGTTTTCTTTATTAACGGCGAAAGTGATATAATAAAATTGATGTATTGTAGAAAACTGAAATATTTTTTTAAATATACGTACCCACATTTACTGGAGATTGAACCTGATATCTAAAGTGAACGATAATTTAAAAGTGTTTATTATAGTTCCTAAATTAAATTCGTGTTACTAAGAAAAGTGACTAAAACGAAATTAAAAGTTCTCCAAACAAATTATGGATGTTATGCGACAAAATGGTTGTAACTGTAAATCATTATTAGTTGAAGGCTTTTGCAAAGTGGCAGAGCAAAATGCCGCATTTACCTCATTTATTTTTCACGAAGTCAGGTAGCACTTCATAAGAGAAAGTTCTACAAGTGTTATCGCCGCTAATGGAGGCTTGGGAATGAAGTATATCATCCGCATCCGGGAGAAGAGACTGCAGAAGAAAAAAGCCCTGATGAAATTGACGTCATGGGTCGTTCTGTAGTTCCCAGCGTTTGTCTCACAGTTACACTTACACACTATATATGCGAATATGCTCACATTTCTTGGAACACTAATAAATATTTGCACTATACGTTCCATGTAATAAGAAGACAGCGTCAAGAAAGAAAACCATTTCGTAAGAAATAAATAAAGATGACATAGTGGCAACTAAATTATCAACAGGTACAAATATTTTTAATAATGTTTTGACTTGTTGCACGGAGCAGCAGCTTCCTACGTCACGTATAGCTCCGATATCTCGAGGCGTCGATAATTTGTAATTTAAGGAGGAACGAAGAGCGACCAATACGACTGCATAATTGTAAAACTTCTACTACGTGCAGCGTTCCGAATATGGTATGCACGTGTTTACTGTAACCTAAGTCTAATCATTAGGTTTTCTCGGTAATTTTTTAAGTAGCGACCCTGGCCTTGTATTAGAGCAAAATACCAGCATTAACCTAATTAATTTGGTGTTGTGGAAACTAGGAAACCCACACATCAAATTGTCCAGAAGACCTCAATTCATTCCGATTAAAGCTGACTACAAAATTCAAACTTAAATCAGAAACTATTTAAAATTATGAATACACTATTTATGAAGCTCTCTCGTTGATTGGAACGCTTTTTTCCCTAATACCTTGTAGGTAAAAAATATAAAAATACATTAAATACCACCTCGTGGGGGAATAATTTTTAATAGGAAACATTTCTCAAGTATATGATAATTATTTCCTCACTAGGTTGGGAATTTTTAATTGTTCATAGATATTTTTATGATTGCCTAAGCTTCAGTGGTTAGAATAAATCCAGTTCACACATTTTAAAAATAATAACTTAAGGTCAGGCAGAGAATGAGTGAAAAATTTCATGTCGTAATTCTCAAATATGTTGTTGCATTATTTAATAAACTTGTGTTCGTCACAATAGTAAGTAAAATTCAATATTCACAACTTTCGATGCACAAATGTTTGGGAGAGAAAATCAAAGTATGATTACAAAGTAAAGTAATACGGAAGCGTGCACTCATCGTTACAAAAATTGAGCGCTCCTTCCTGAATGCAACACACAACACACATGTTAACACATTTATTTATTCGACTGAGATTCACTATAACATTACATCGCGTCTAACTTCTCGGAAATTTTCTCAATGCAAATATATTTTGAATATTTTAAAGAAAATACATAATAAATGCTCGGAAAATTCTATTCCCAGTAACCAGGTACAGCGACACTCGTATATTCGCTGGTTCAAATGTCTAACCGCGGAATTAATATTTTCAGAGTGAAATTTTGAAGAAAAATAATTTTGGATTTGAAACGCAAGTATGTGGTATGCAAAGGGCAACATTAGACAAAAATAGTTTCGAATTTCCGTAAAACTCCACTCCCTCGACTTTGTTTTTGCTTTTGCGTCTCAATTTCAGTTTCGGTTACAAAAACTATTAAATTAGACGTAAATGACTTAATAAGAGATGACAGATATTGCGTATAAAAATCGAAGATAAAAAACTAACCCTATATTTTAAAAAAATATTTTTGAGTTGAATCTCAAAGTTGAAAATTTTTTTTACCTTTAATTTATGTTTACAATCTTCTCTGTTGAGCAATAAGTAAATCATATGTAGAAAGAAGTACGTGTGAGATGCCATCCCAGTGGAGGGCTCCCACAAAATTACTTATTACTATATAGATAATATTTTATAAATCTGAAATATAACTGTAGTTTGATACTATAGAGATCTTTCAAGTGTGCAATTTTTAGCTTGTCGCACAACAGAGATATTGCAACTCAGCCTTTGCAAAAAATTGAAAAATTCCATTTTTAAAAGGTAAAGTGGTAAAGGGCAAGTCAGTTTTCATTGATAGTTTATTTATATATTAACTACTCTATTATATGTAATAGCAAAAATATTATTGACGCTCACAAACTGTTTCGCCTTTAAAAATTAGCCTACGAAAACAAAATTTTCTTCATTTGAAATCGATAACTTTGCGTTACACAGAGTAAATGAAAAAATAACGCCAAGTATGGGAATAAATGTTTTCTATATAGGTCAGAGTGTAGTTAACACGATGCAGTTGATTTCAAAAGGATAGGACAGACTAGTGTTGGGTAATTTAGAAATTCGTAGATACCCCCGAAAAAAAACCAGTATGTCGTCTATTGAAAAAATGGTTGCAATTTTTTGAACCGGACATATAAAATTCATCAAAATTAGTTTTTGACTAACATAACATAAAGGAATGTACCAAAAGATTTCTGAGGTGGTGCGGCAACCTATTCGTTTTTTTTTTCTGGATCACTTTGTATGGATTGACCCACCCCCAAGTTAACGGTATTTAAATGACTTGTCACATTTGTTAATAGAGCTAAATCTCAGAGCCATTTTTCGTTTTAAAGTATATCTGCGTGATTTTTTTAATTAATTTGGAGAATATGGACATATTTCCACTCCCTTGTTCTAATGTGACTCTGTTCTTCACATTTTACCCAGTAGTCACACACAAAAAGTTCTCCCAATACTCCTACCATTTTCTATGTTGATATACGTTCCAAACTAAGAAAGCTCCCGCAAGAGATGTTCTCTGGAAAGTCGAGTGACGTTTCGGTGACAAACGTCTCTGCCACTATTTTCCTCTAAAGTCAAATTCCGAAGTGAAGTAGAAATCACCGATTTCGGATAACATCTCCACTAATTAATTTCAAGCTATCACGTTAATATGAAGGTAAATTAGGATGTTGTATTCCTGAATAATTTCTTTTGGCATATTGGCTTTGTGTTTTTAACACTTCATTTATTACAATTCATTCAACTCATTCCGAGCGCCGTGCTTACGCGACCTTTCTATAAACTCTTCATCTTAACCAGAACAAAAGTTGAACTTCCTCCGTACGCAAACGGAATGAAGTAGTTCATTCTGACTCGATGCAAACTCTTTAAAAACTCTTGTTTCTCTCTTTCCCTCTACAGTTCTGTTACAATTGATTTTTTTCTTACAGGCTTTGAAAATCGAGACCCTTAATGTTCACCTCAATGCCAAAGTGCCACTGACAGTGAACAATTATTCTGTAAAACAGAATAACATCTTCTTATCGTCAACATTTAACCCTGAATATGTCTGGAACATGCCAGTCGTAAGAAGTGTGCTAATTCAGTTACAGCATTGAGCATTGAGTGATAGCTTTCATGAACAACAGCAGTCAGAGATACAGACCTCAAATCGACTTGCCTTTATCATTTCAAGATATGACATGTTAATCTTTTCGTGATAAGAGCTTAATCTATCTGGATGCTAAGCCTACAATAAAAAAACATAATAATTAATTAACTAAATTCATACATATTTTTTAAGGATGGCAATATGAATGAATGTCTTATATAAACCTCGTAGATATTCTGCATTCAAATTAAGCTAACATAAAAAAATTATATGCAAGGTACAGCAAGGTATTATTTTGTAAAAACATATATTAAAATATATCATTAATACATTCCGGAGGTTATTGAAATTATTTCCCTGCATCATGCGTGAAATTGGACCACACTAACCGAATCACTTTATTTTCATAAAATTAAGCACTCATCACAACCAAATATTTCTGCATACATACGCATATATATATATATATATATATATATATAGAGAGAGAGAGAGAGAGAGAGAGAGAGAGAGAGAGAGAGAAGGGGGGGAGATCACTTTGTGAGACGTGTAGTGTAGCTCATTATAAGTTCGACATTGCTGGCTGGAACCTAACAGAGTATAAGTTACCATGTGGGAGGCCATTTGATAGATGGTATATATATATATATTGTATAAAACATCTAATAGCCTTAATTAAATTAAATATTTATCAAAAGGATAGGCGTTAATTAAATGAATGATTAAACAAGAATTTACAAATAAAATATAATTTATTATCAAATTGTGGCTTCAAGAATCAAAACAATTACAATTAAAATTTTAATATCTTAGGGTCTTTACTGGGTTTGATGATTAGGACACGATAAAAGTAGAATTTGACTAATTAACAATTCAAAATATTATTTGCTTAAAATTAAAACAATACGTCGATCAATGAAAGAAAACTAGAAGAAAGCGAACGAACGAACGAAATCTGACTCTATCCTTTAATTAGCGTTTACAATATTATAATAGTTTTGGTTTTTGTTACTTACATACTGTTCGGCTGGTACCAGCATTCTCTGTAGCTTCAGAAGTACACTATTGCAAAATTTTACATTGATTCTAAATGTCGACTCACAGATTCTACACTATTTGAATCGAAATGGAATTTCTTGGCTCCCAGGAACTCGGATGATCCTCCTAAATATCAGTTATCTGATGTCTGCTTGCCTTACAGGAATCTTACGAGTTGCTAATTTATTAGTCTTTTACTGATTTGGATTTAAACTGCAACGTAGCTCAGTGAAGATTTGTTTTAAATGTTTATTCTCTAAATGTAGACTCTGCTATTCCGCTCCTTGCTGCTGACCAAAACTAACATTACTTTTAAATACTTTAGATCGTCTCGACTATGTTTCTGACACGACCACTTGCTGTCCTTTCTGGCTGCTGATTCAAAACGTCATCCGTCCACATCAATCTTTCGGCACCAACTCACTATCCTAGTGCCTCTCGAGTTTGAGCGCACATTTCCCTTTCGGCATTTTCTCAGAGCAACAGAGCTCAGCGCTATTGTCGCTTTTTGTCGCTCAAAATACCGCTAACAATTTATATTTGGGCGCCAGGTAATATTTAGGAGAAAATCACCTAAACAACTTTTTCATAATTAATTACTTTATTTGTCGAACATGAGACAAGCAATTATCTATAGGGCGTGGTTTATCACAATTTTCATATTGAGCCCTAGGACATCCGTCCTTCTTTGAGTCCAGATTGGAACTACGTCTTACATTAGCCCGTCTCGGCCCGCTCTTTAGGTCAACAATGCTGTCGCGCGGCCAAGAGACGTCGACAATGACTCACAACCAACAATGTAACCCAATCATGTTACAATATATATATTGTAATGCCAATTAATTAAGCCATTAATTGTTTTTAAATAATTTGAATTGTTAGCGAACAGTTTGAATTATAACAATGAGCGGCGAGCTCTGTTCCTATTATAGAGGGTTCGGAATGGCGATTACGCGCGCAAAAGCATAGTTAGTTGGCAGTCTTCAGTCTACCAAGAGAGGAGAGACATTGTAAAAAGTCGACGTCTACGGTCAGCCACGAAGGGAGAGACATTTTAAAAGTAAATCTTCACCGAGCTACTTATAAGTTTTCAAACCAAACCGATAAATAATGCGGTAAAAGGCTAAAATCTGCAACTCATAAGATTCCTGTAAGCAAGCAGTTTGTTGGACCGAGTAGATGTGCTAACAATTAGCCAACGGAAGCAAGGGTTTGCTTCATTATAAAGAACTTGAACATTTTCGTGCTGAGGAAAACGACATCAGATAGTCGACCAATTAGGAGGATCATCCGAGTTCCTGGGAGCCTCGTGATCGCATTTAAACTTCATAAGTGTAGAATCGGTGAGAAAAATTTATAATCTGTGTAAACATTTTGCAATATAGTGTACTTTTGATGCGCTAAAAGAATGCTGGTACCAGCCGAACTATACGTAAGTAACCAAAACCTTAATAAAATCTGTAAACGCTAACTAAAAGGGTAAAGTCAGATTTCGTTCGTTTTTCTTGTAGCTTTTCTTTCATTTATCAGCACATTATTTTGAAATAAATTTTAAACTGTATTGTTAATAAGATAATTCAATAATTTTCACTGTAAATCATCAAACCCAGTAAAGACCCTGAGATATTAAGAGATTTTCATTTTATTGGAATTGTTTGTAAATTTTAAAAGCCACAAATTAATAAATAAATTTTGTTTGTTAAAAATTGATTATCTTTTTCATTTAAATAAAGCCTATCATTTTAATTATTACTTAAATGGCTATTACACTGTGGGGCAAATAAAAATAATTAACCCTACTTTTTGATTATTAAATTAAAATGTAATTGTTGATTATTACAATATATATATATATATATATATATTACCAAATTCTCACTCGAAACACAAATTTGTTAGTGTAAAAGGACTTATTGTTGTTTCAAACTTATGATAAATCGCCATGCAGTTTGGGATATATATATATATATATATATATATATATGTATGTATATATATTGGGATATACATATTGAGAAAGAAGCGATGATGTGGCGGACGGATTGGTGGGCGGGCAGACGGGCATCAGACAGAAAGACAGATGGGCAGATACAGACATAGATAGCTAGGTAGATATAAGGAAGATAATAGTCTGTAGTAAACTATTTATATCTAAATATAACTGTCACGAAATAGTTTTAGCCGAGAATCTTGAGATTGATTTACAAAGAATCCTGCTACACTCATTTAAATATGGAAATACCAAATTCTCATTCGAGACACAAATTTGATAATTTTAAAGGACTTATTGTTGTTGCGAACTTATGATAAATCGCCGTGCAGTTTAGGCTATCAGCGTTTGTTGTCCTGGTTAATTCTTTTCAAACAATGTGTCCAATTCGTCGATCTTTGCGCTGAGTAATACATGTCTGTCATTTCGCCCCACCAAAATCTTGATGGAAACTAAATTTTGCGTGAATACTGAAGTCCTAGGATGTCATTCTAATGGGACATCTTAAATATACATTTTCAAAATTAAATTGAAAGAATTCCCGTAGTCCCTCGTGAATTATCGGATGTAGAATACAATGGTCGGTTTTACAGGCTGTTTTCAAATAGGTAATAATAACTATGAAAATTCATAAACATCATTATTAAACGTTGTGTTTTAATAAACAATTTACCCTGTTGATAAATCAATACACCGGGAAAGCCTACGTTATTAAATTAAATTGGACTCGCGGAGGAGCTGTGTTTGAATTATATTGTGTGGGTGGAGGTAACCGGATCCAGCTTACTCACGACTATTTTACTGGCCACATGCAAAGAATGTGTCTCGTCATTCCTCTTATTCATAAAGGAGGCACAATTCCAGCTAATGGCGAAGGATGATTTGAAGCATAAAGAACGGCCATGATCCTTACTGCTTTGTATTAAAATAAGTATTACTTTTCATAGAAAACTGTTCTAACCTTGTACAAGCGAAATTCGAAAATTCTAGTCAGAGATTCATTGAAAGCACATATATTAAAATAGAACCTTTGCTGGTCAAATAAACGTTCTTTATTAAATCATTCATCTCCCTCATCTTCGAAGTAGTCCCATTAGTAATTCACAAACTTCTCCAGGTGGTACCGCCATTTTTTATATTGATTTATTTACAGTCGCATCAACAGCGACTAATTAAGGGAACTCATTTTTGCTTTTTCGGGGACCGGATTTGACGAGAGTTTCTCTCACGCACACGAACAACCAAGCCTTCGACAGGATTCGAACCCGGGACCTCTGTGATGTGATGCTGACCACGAGACCACAGGAAGTACCGCCATTGTTTGAAACGCTTCTGGAACAAATTTTTGTTCAGCTAGGTCATTACCGTATGCATTAATTTCTCTCTTGATTCAAACCGGTTCCCTTCCTGCGCGATTCAACGCCCTTTTCGGGGCAGTAGGTGCTTAGCGAATCGTGAGAGGAAAGTCTGAATCATACGCCAAGATTGGGAGAGTATTTTGTAGCTACGGAGTTGGGGTCACTTGTATCCCGAAGAATCGAGGCAAATGACGTCCATGTTGTGGTCTCTTAAAACTCGTTCTCGTAAAGCACGGCTCCACGGGCTTCAAAAGAAACAACAGCATGACCTTGAAATTGCTGCGAACCTACAGCGATAATTTTTATTTTCCCTTGGTGATTATTAATGTTTCCGTTGTGTGGAGTGTATAACCTAATCACGATGTTGAAGTTGTGGACAAATTCGTGGGCACATCCTTCAATTCTCGTCCAAAATTGACTTTATCAAATTAATTGCACTTTTTGATTCAAAAACTCACAAGACGACTGTGGTCGAGAAAACTACTGGCACTCGCGTCGAATGCCCACTACATACAGTGGTGGAGTGATAGTTTTGTTAAAGGTCTAAGTAATGGCGGGGAAAGTCATTCTTGCATTCTTCAAACTTTCAAACAGATGCAAACGCGATTATCTGAAGTGAACGGTGTTACACGATCGATCTACGATATCTTCAGATAACTGCTTTGCAATATATCTATATATATATTGTGGTAATTAAGATGAAATAATTAATTAATAAACAAAAATTTGGACTCGTATTGTTAGAGTCATAAAACACACAAGTCGTACACAAGAATGCAATGTTTGTGGGTTCGCTAGACGCGCAAAGCAGAGTCTGTGGGGAGCCGAGCTCCAGTAAAGTCTTCGTGGACATAGCAGTGCACAGACGAAAAGTATATTATCCAGAAAGTGCCTGGATACATGTAACAACAGTTAAAACATTTTTACAAGTTGCAGTCTGTGAGATAACTACGTAACATTCAACGCTAAATATTTAGTGTGTTGAGGCTAAATTATTATATCCTCGATTCAGACTATTTCTTCAATTTTGAAAGCCCACGTAACTGCATCCAGCAGTTAACAATCTTTGGAACGAGATAATAGGATTTGCTAAACGAACGGTGAACCAACTATTGCAAAACAAAAAGTGTTGATTAGAGTCAGTGTGTAAAAATGGCCTGTCTATAAAGTGCAATAAGTGTGTGTGTGTACGAACGAGACAATTTCCTTGAGTACCAGAGACAGTAAGGTAAAATTTCACTCATAAGTAAAAGTATTATCGTCAGATTTCAAATTTGGTTCAGAATTTAAAGTTCATAATTTATGTTTTTGCATTGTAATAATCTATTGATGAATTAAGTTCAGGATAGCTTGATAAAACTTAATTGTTAACAAGTATTTCTTTATTAAAGGCCCAGTAAACGACCCTGAGAAATAGTCATTTTATTGTAAAAGTTTAATTGTTAATGTAAATAGAAAGTTATTTGCCTAAA
Organism: Zhengitettix transpicula; assembly: GCA_037074705.1. Classification (NCBI taxonomy): domain Eukaryota; kingdom Metazoa; phylum Arthropoda; class Insecta; order Orthoptera; family Tetrigidae; genus Zhengitettix; species Zhengitettix transpicula. The sequence goes on from CM073595.1 coordinate 9,151,032, forward strand.
TAACTTTTGTAAATTATAATTGTTTGCAATTAATAAATAATAAATATTAAATGTTTGTTTTAATTGATTTTGCATTCTTTATTGGACGTAAAATACTATAAATTGATCTCCAACGTGGGGATTTAATTAACTATCATTTAATAAATACTACAATATATATATAGTAGACTGAGATTACAAACTGAGCCGTTTGAGCTGCCACTCAAGGCTGGAGACAGTTAATTTTAAACGTGACAGTACGAGCACTGATGTATATGCTGAGGTCTCTTCTAAATAAAAGATAATTCAATATCCCTGGTGTCGCATTGTACCTCGTATTTTTGGTTTTACTCAAGGAATCTCATAAACGGATACGTTATATACTTCTATGTATGAAATCCCTTCCGTGTTTTCTGACTCCAAACGAATAATGCTCCAGAAAGGATGATGTTCCAAAACTTGTATTCCGAAGGAAAAGACGGCAGTCGAAGACTGGAGCAGAGAAAGTGAGAGAGAGAATATCATTTCGTTGGCGGAAAGAGTGATGGCAACTTTACATGACTATTTGAATAAAGGTGAAATAGTGGCTGAGAAAGAGCCGGTTTGAATGAAGACGGTAACGACCCTGATGAACTACAACCCAAAATTTGTTCCAGAAACGGTCCCAACAACGGTGGGGGAAGTTTTTGAATTAAAATTGGATTTATTAGATGATGGTATGATTTCATGAGGAACGTATATTTGTCCATCGAAGGTTTATTTATATATTTACTATTAAATGGATGATAGTAAGAAGTTGACTAACAACGTAAGGGGAACTGCTTCCAAATCAAAAGTAGTGTAGCAGAATTACATAATAAAATTTTATATGAGTTATTATTCACACATTGTTCAATGTATGATTTATCTTCGTTGAAAACTATTTAGTGGAATCTGTAAATTGTAGCTATCACCATCAATCGCAGTATCAAATACACATTCATACAAACTTAATCTTCCTTTGGCATTAGTTATCGGGTGTATCATTAAACGATGTAAAACTTCAATAAAACATTTAATCATTCCGTGCATTTTTGAGATAATTAAATGCTTATTAAAAGTAGTAAAGATCACAAAGCGAAACGCGATTTCTTAGCTCATGTGCTTCCAGTAAAACTAAATATAATCGCTATTACTTTAAATCGGCTTATTTTGTAGCATTATTACTGGAATCATAATTTAAAATTACACTACTATATTTATATTAAATGTTATATTAAAAGTTAAATATTTACCCAAGTTTGTCTAAGCCATTGAATGTGTTTGGAAAAATTCATCCGGTCGTGTTTAGCCGTTGGCTTGGCCTTGGCAGAGGATGATTCAATTGTGACGCCATTGCTGAATGAGGTCTTTGCCTTTCCGCAGCCTTGCCTGAAGGGCAGAAAATCTACTAGAAAAATAACCATGGTTTTGTCTTACTCACGTTCTATTTCGGTAACTACCGAATTCGGCCTTCGATGCATGTCCTTCCCCTTGACTTTCACCTAGCTGTAGCACAGATGTTAGAAGAGAAGTATTTATCTCTTTTATACGGTGGAATTAATGTTGGCAAGAATAGTTATAAAACTAGGAGTTGGAAAGAAGCGATATGAGCTAAATATGAAGCAGAAATCCAAGTTATGGTGAAGGAAAAGCAATAGAAGCGAGGGAATGTTCAAGATAAGAAATTGTGTTTTACATTAAGATTTTAGATACTTTGATTTATTAATTCCATTATTCTTCAGTTACGGAAATTTGATACTTCACAACTTCAACACAACTAAAATTCATTGGAATACCATAAAATATTCACACATTATGGATAAAATTTATAGAATTACAAATACCCCATCAAATATGACAAGTAACATGTTTGAATTTAAAATATTTATTCGAATTAATTGTAATTTTAACGGTAGCATCTAATCAGGCTGCGACATTATATTTATCGGTTACTAGAGTATCAGATAAATGACGACCAGGACAATGGATTATGTAATTGTTAAAGAATTGTTAGTGGGGACTAAACCACCAGAGAACACCGTCGTGGTGAAACGATTTCGTAAGTGGTATTAGTGAATGTTCCACTAAGTGAAACGTGTTACACGCCGAGTGGTTATTGTTAAGGGAGAATGGCAGTGATGAACCAATGAATGAACCTTTATGGGATTTTAGGGAATATTGCTGAGTTCCATATAGGGGATGAATGGAATATTTACCATGAAGGAATTGCACCCCTTAGCAATAGCCTCTCTAATATTTTGAGTGTTTAAAAGAATATTGTACTCACACAGAAAATGGAAGTAGCCCAAATTTGAATCCTGTCCATCACTCTCAACAACCTGGACTGTCCGTCCACCCCGTGAGGTTATACGATAATTATACCCACAGTGTTAAGGCAGAGTCCTCAATTAATTGCATATTATTATCAAGGAAGCTAGTTGCTCGAAAAATTAGTGGACAAATTTGGACAGTAGGGCTGAGAATATAGAAAAAAAACTCAAGCAATTATGCCTCAAAATTAAACAAATGGGAAGATGCAACTAGTGTTTGAACGCGTATAGGCCTATATTGATTTCAAAAACCAGTTAGTACTTACCAATACTTCCTCTAAACAGCCTGTGCTCGTATAGCTTAAGTACATTAGAAATATTGAAAGAATGGTTTGCGAGATTTGCCATTCCAGAGTCTGTTTTATCCGAAAATGGAGCCCCTTTTGTTTCAGATTGGTTCAATAAATTATGCCGCCATAATGGTATCAAAAAGGTAAAATCTCTTCATCCATCAAGCAATGAAGCGGCGAAAATTTTGTCATGCGACTAGTTCGGTTCTTTTTAACTGATCGCTATTCAGAGTATTCTGAACACAGGCCAAAGCCAGTATTTTTAATAGAAATCCCTCAACACGGAGGGATGCTTTAAGACTTGATATTATGAAACAAAGGGCTTGGCAAATGAGAAATTACACGAAACCTAGAGAATTCGAGACTGAAGAAAACGAAGCATGTTAAGTATGAAATTATAGAAATGTAAAAAATCCGGCGTGGAATAGATGGTTGGCAAAAAATAACCCTGAGAAATACAGTTTATTAATTTAAACCATGCTACCATATTCTATGTAACCTTTGAATGTTAAATATTTTTGTGTCAAAATAGCTTAATTATTTTTATACAAAAACATGTTGTGGCTTTGAGAATTTTATTAACACTCCCCTGTCTGTAGCTAGTGGGGAAAGACTTTTTTTCCAAACTAAAATTAATAAGCCGCACAAAACTTAGAATGTGTCATTAATTTCTATTGAATCTACATTGGCTGCCAATCTAGACTACACACCCCTAAAGACGAATTTCTTTAAGTTAAAGGGCGAAACTATATGTAGTTTATATTGTTATTAAAGCAGTTGATATATTCAAAATATCAATAGTATTCTAAATTTTGCACATTCTTTAAAATAACATTCAATTGTTATTTTAAAGAAAAAATATTTAAGGGGATGCATCTTCAGATGAGTAATTAATCCACACTCTGTTTACATATTAGTTCATAAGCCGTATAACATAAACTAATTGGTCATGACCCAAACTAAGGGGTAAGGAATGTAATTTATAGGAGTTTAGTTTGGTAATGTTTGTACACGAGTTGTTATTGCCACATTTTCCAATGTCGTATAGACAATGGGGTCCAGGATTTGTTACATGGTGTGACATTTCAAAGGCTACTGTTGCTATCATCTTTCACTTGAAGCCATCAAAACATTGTGTAACAATTTCTGGACCTGGTTGAAAATCTGACAGCATATTATACAGATTGGTAGAAACTTATTTTAATATACATTTTCATTAAATAATCAAACAGTATGGATTACTAAGTAAAGAAATAGTTATTTAATATATGATTTTGTTTCTGAACTATTTAATAGAATCTATAATTGTATTAATAAATCAGATTTAATTATAATGTACTCCTCTATGTTTAATAAGCAATGTTTGTATAATATTTGCTTCTTTTATTAAAATGTGCATGTCTGGAATTTATTGTGAATTTATGACTGATATTTATCACATTGATTAGATATACTGGTATTTAAGTTAAGAAGTCTAATTTTTTTTGTATATACACAAAGCTCTTGATGAAACATGACAAATCATGATTTAAATCACAAGATTAATATAATGAAATTGACATATTTAAGTTAGTGTAGGAAATAAATTAAATATAACACATTGATGTATCTGTTGAAATTAATATATTAAATTATTCCACATCCTTGATTTAATGTAATATTTTACATTGTCTTTAATTGTATGAGGTAATTAACTTATTTATAATTCTAGGAATAAAATATAAATGGACAAAATGTATTACTTGAAAATAATAATATTTTGAAACTAAGAAAATGTTAAATATATTTAGTTTGTTAGAGACCAAATGTCTGCATTATTAGCTAACAAATTTTGTACTGTAGTATTAAGTCTCTATAGCTCAACAAAATCTTTCTCTACAAATTTGAATTATTCAGTGTGCCAATGTTACAACAATATAAACAAGAGTAAACCATATTATTAGGAGCAGTAACCCATATCAACAAAGTTGTTTTGGCCATAAAGATTGTTTGAAAAAATTGTAGTACTACAAAGGAAAGCCTAATGAAACTAAATATAAAAATAAAGTGTGACTAAGGAAAATATATTCATAATCCTTAGCTGAATAGAACCTCTTAACTGCCATGTTAAGCTTATTAATGGATGGTAGCTGAGGAGCTTGACAAGTGGTGTTGGAGTCAACCCCATTGTACTAAAAATGTGCAGAATAAGCAAAATAGAAAGATTAAATGGCGGTAAATGATTTGCCTGCATTAAGATGGATGTTATATCTCATTACTGCACTTGTGTACTAATGCCATAAGAAGTGTATTAACTAGAATCAGACAAAGAAAATTTGTTAGTCGAATATAATCTGTGTTGACACCATTGGGTGATTAACATCTCATCTAAATGGAGGCTTAATTATAAGTGTTAACGAATGGTGGGGCACTGTAATAGTAAGGCATTAATTGTGGCAACTGTTCAAAATAACTCATTCACAGAAAGCTGGTTGCACAAAATATTTTTGAAGGATTTTCCCAACTCCTGACCTGTGTACATCTCAATCTACAATGGGCTGGTGAATATAGAGTGTGACAAGCAAATTGGCAACACATTATATTTGAATGAATCCAACTTTAACTGTAGTTTTATGTGCATAAATTATCATCTAGACTGTATTTTCCATAATCATACTGAATAAACATCAAGTGTGATGGTTTCTGGACCTTATTACTGGCATCATATTTATGTATAAAAAAACTCCCTCTAAACAAGGCTATTACAAAGACACCAGTGTGAGGTAAAGTGGTTTTGTGAATTTACTGTGATGTATCGAGTGTACTCTCAGTAGGTAGTACATTAGTTAAATTGACAACAGATATCTTCTATGGCCTGCTCAATGGCACGGGGCTGTCACATGGAGACAAATGCTGATTAAAGTGGCCAAATTTTGTTAAAATTTATATATAAATACACACACACAAAGAGGATTGTGTGCCACAATATTATAATGTAATCATTTGGCATTGTTTTTAAAGTTTCATTAATCTTTTTAATGAACTGGTTTAGTGCATTACATACTTCCTTTTTGATATGATATCAGTAACTAATTCAATACACCTTTCGTACCATGTTTCTAGTTTTTCATTTAGGATTTCATGTTAATTATTATTGAAGGTCTTTTATATTTAAGAAAATATACTGCTTAACATTTTAAATAATTTTCCTATGAAAGACATCTATTGTTATTTAGCCTCTTTTCCCTACATTAAAAAAAACTGGATATATACCATTCTCCATGGTTCTATTAATTAGACAAACTACAGATTATTCATCAAATTCTTGAATGTCTTCAATTCATGTGTAACTATACCATCCCAACTACTAGTTCTTATATTTTAGTTTTACTTCTTGGTTTGGATTTTCTGTAATTATTTAATAAAATGTTTTAGTATATATTATTTCACCATTTGTTGATATTATTTTTTGTAGAACATTAGTATAGATCTACAGACACATGGGAATTTTCTATTTTTAGTTGTTTATGCTTCGAGGGATTATTTTATTTTGTGAACAGAATATACCTGTAACTAATTTATTCAATAGAAAACATGAGTTGTTGAAATTAAGTATTTTAGGAAATATATCCCATTTCAATTATACTGGAATTATCTATATGTATAAAATAATTCACTCTAAACCAGGCTGTTACAAAGCCTAGTGTGTGATAAAGTGAATTCGTTCATAGTTCAAGACGTATTGTCACATATTACTGATACATTTTTAGGACAGACTAACTGACATATAATATGCAAAAAAATATTTACAGTATTTATACTAGGTTCATATAAAAAAAATGTTCACATTTCTGGCTACAGAAGAAATTTTCCATCTGAATCTACACATGCATTGCACATGTACTAGTTTCTATAAATTATATTATCGCATTAACCTATTCCAACTATTACAGTTGTTTTCACATGGGAGCCGATTTGACCTTGAAGCTATTCCTTGTACCATCCAATTAAATTCACGTGCCGTTGTCTCATTAATTGTCCATGCAGCTACGCTGCAGTATGGGGATGACTGACAGATTTGACAAGTGAGGGAAGTGAGACCATGTTACAACGTTTCTGGATTTCTCTGAGCCCTATGGCTACCATTTGAAAACTATTATGTCTCCTGAATATGGGGAACGAGGTCTGCAACAATTCCTCATTGAAATTTGTAGTAATTCGAGCTTGTACACAACTGCAAAGCTTCACTGCAAACACGTGTAAATGAAAGCTGAGCTTTAAGAATATTGGCCACTACCACACTCATGTGTCACTATTTCACAGAATCTTACTGGTGCCATTAATTTTCGCCGAAAGACAAGTCGTATCACGCAACCATCTCTTTTGTGTCGTCGTACTCAAATATGGATTAAACTTTAGAAGACAAGTTAATTCATTATAACACTATCTGCATTTAAATTAAACAAAAAGTGTATTCAGACAAATAGCAGAAGTGAACTGCAGAACTTAAAGCAGGTCACTGTTTAAGTCTTTGTCAATATTTCCATGAAGTTACATTTATATATTTGAGACCATTCTGTTTATTAAAATGATCCAAGTTCTACATGTTTAAAAAATGTTCATATATTCACAATAACAATACAAGCAAAATGGTTGCCTTTAAGTAATCAGTCCAAGCAACAATAATTATATAAATGGCTACTTCTGTGTTGACACACAACTATATAATAAACTCATTCGATATATATCACAAATATTGACGAACAACAGTAAAATTAAAGGCTTTTTTGCAGGATCACAACTTCTATTATGTAACTAGATCACTCTGCAATTTTTTAAACCTGAAATAAAGGCTCATGTGCCTATAATATAAATGGTCAAAATTTTCTCTTTCATAACCACATTATATCATTATCAGTAACAATGTAAGTTAAATATTGTTCTGTATAAAATTTGTATGAGTGTTTTTTTTTTGTTTGAGTGGGAAGGGGGGGGGGGCAGTTTTTTCCCTGTATGGGGATGCTAATAATACCCAATAGTTGGGTAAGTTATAATTGAATTGTTAACTGTAAATGAGTCGGAGTATTTTCCAAAAGTAGGTATTGAGGCACGCACTGTCGGAGGACTTTGGGTTCTTGCAAAAAGAATAAACGAAACAGAATGTTGGCCGTCACGGGCCTTTCTAGATTCATTTTTGTGAGAATTTGTGGCGTGAACGATGTGCTCAAGGACTTATTCGAACTTCAAATATACATTAATATAGAGATTTGCAACAAATAATAAGCGGACTAATCATTTCATCGGAGTGCTCGGACTCATGATTCATAACCCTTTCTTTCCCTAAAGACGAAGAGAGTATTTTTACTATTCCTTTCTATTTTTACCACTCACATAATTTATTCTATTATATACAGTGGAACACACGATTCAATATTAACAAAAAGAACAAGTAGTACCAGCCATCAGAACAAGAGCCATAAAACCAGCTATTCTTATTGCATAAATGAATATAATATAATAACTTAAACTAACATTTATACGGTTCTTATATTATGAAATGCTATAATAACTTCTCTATTTATAGAAGGAATTTTTTTTATCACTTAAGCTCGGTGGAGGCCAGTTCCACAGGCTCAGTTGCGCTACGTCATTGATGGTGGTGACGTAATAAATGCTTAAAGTTTAATTGCTTATAATTCCTAAACTAAGGGAGAGCAGTCCAAAAGTCTTTCATAAGGGGTCTTAGAATCTAGTCTAGTATCCAGAAAACACGCGAAAATTTTTTCCCAAGAAGTTCCTGGCGTCAGCGCTGCTAACCCCAGCATATTCCCAGCAAAAAATGTAAAGTGATGACGTCACTAATCTGAATTATCTGCGGATTTTGAGCAAAACGAACGTGTGATGACGTCATAAAGAATTATTAGCATTACCGGAAAGTGCTTCTTTAAAGCAAAACATTGTTTATTTAAAGCATTGTATACAATAAATACTCAAAATTTCGACCACCAACATGCTTGGTAGCGTCTGCGTGTTTGGTAAACAGTTGCAAATGATGTTTTCCCGCAGATACATGAGATCACAGTTGGCCAGGCACAGTACTGCCGTCTACTAACAGTATTGCCAGAATATTACAGATGACTGGTATTTATTACTGTTGGTACACCCTTTTTGATGCGTGTAATAAAAAAATTGTGTTAAGTTTCAGATAGTTAATTTTGTCAAAGAACGAAGGCTTTCCCGGTGTATTTGTTGAAGAAAAAGTTCTCGGGTTTCCACCTGGGTAACAATGCGATTCTAGGCGAAGATGACGGCAGTGCATGTGTCCGTCGAAACGTCGCGTTTCAATCGCATTGTTACCCAGGTGGAAACCCGAGAACTTTTTCGTTAATTTTGTAGGTTATTTATTTAGTGAAACAATTTTATTGTCTTGTTAAATACTTAAACTAGTACTTTCGGCTAATCTTTACTGACCGTCACTTATTCGAAAAAAAAATTTCGCGTGTCACCAGATAATTCAGGTAAGTGACGTCATCACTTAACATTTTTGGTGGGAATATGCTGGGGTTGGCAGCTCTGACGGTAGAGACGTCAGTTGTGACGTATATCCGGCGGAAAAATTCAAGATGGCGGCGCGTTACGTTCAGTAAAAGCCGTACTTTCGACAGGAGAACTGATAAAATATTAATTTTACTGAAAATCAGTGCTTAAAATAATGATCTTAATTCACATTTCATCTATAATATTCTGTTGTTATTCATTATTGACGATGTGGCAACATTTGGCTAGTACTCTGCCCTCATTCGCCCACAGCAAGAACGACTCCCATTTGAAAACCATTATAATTAAGTTTAGGTATATACAAAGTTCAATTTCATAATGTTATTGGTTCCTGTATTTTTATTTAAAATATTATTGTCAATTAAATTGTATTTAGTTTAGATAGGTACAATCTTACATTAAATAATAATTTATTTTCTCAAAACTGCATTCTTCACTGTTCCGCATTAGGACTGTATGGCTTACAATTTTTCATTTCTATGATATGATTCAATAGTGTTCAAGTAAGAACAAAAGTGCTTTATAATTTTTAGTATCAAACGATGTATTCCAGCTTCTCATTGGGTAAATATGTTTCTTTTCCTATGCCCATGGACATTCTGCCCCGTTCTTATGTTTTCTATATTTCTACTTCCAACAAAATATGCTGGTTTGTTCTTTATTCAGAAATTTATGCACATAGTAGCATGTCCTTTATCCGGAGCCAAATTAATAGTTGTCAACAAAACACGAAATCTACTCGCCAAAATTCCGACTTTGTTGGTATTGTTAATTTCTCGTTCACTCTAAGCTTGTTCTTTCTTTACTGTGTTGTTAAGCTTCTTTTTTATTGTTGTCCGTGTGCTAGGGCCCGTTTGTGTGTGTGTGTATTCAGCCAGGCTGTGAGATACAGTTGTACAAGTTCAAGTGTGTATGTGACCCTTATCAGACTCAGCGTTGCGAATAATTGTAAACAACCACATAGTAAAGTTGGCATGAAAAATGAGAAAAAATGAAAGAAATTTATCATACGAAATCATGGTTTAATCTTTTTAATCAAGCTATTCACACTCTCGAAATTTATAGCGCTAACACTAACACTGCTCATTGAAGTAGTACGTTCAATGCGCCAAGTTCACGTGCAACATTGTTTCTCTTTATTTCTACAATACCGTTGTTCCGAACATCAAAATCTTTATTAAACTTGTTTCTTTAGCCAAAATGCTATGTTAATTTTGCCTTTCTTTGTTGTGTGTATAATGGCCCATACAAATTTACTTGGTAATTCGATGCACGTTGGTACCACTGAAGTGTGAGTATGGCGACGTTTCAGGAGTTGTGTATATGTTTTCCCTGTGTTTATGTGTCAATGTTATTGTTTCGCCAAGTATAACACGTAAATCTACACTTGAAATATGAATGATGGATGAATTGAAAAATAAACTGCTGGTGTTGGTTCATAAACAGGTCAGTGCTATGCTTTTTAAGCCATTATTATATATCAAGTCTTATTCGACTTTGAGAATTATCAACTTTTAATGTAGAAATGAACAAATAGAGGAAACAACGAAGTATCTTGATGAAAGATTCAACGTCAACGCGTTGCGGAAATCGGATATTCCTAATGGCAAACATATTTTAATGAAAATATTCCTAAATGTCATCGATGCTTACATTTAAATAAATACAATACTATACAATTGTTATATATAGAACCGAAGTGAAAGTCGCAGAAATTTTTTCATTATCTGAAATATAACAATGCTGATTTTGATTCTCAATTTTTCTATTATTTCATACAATATTTTTTATTCTTCACTATTAATCACAAGGAATTGTAAGCTTTCCTTATGTTGAAAATGATATTACAGATTAAAACTATCTGTATTGCTGAAGAGTAATGTAAATTTAAAATATGAATGAAAGCATTTATTCAATTCTTGGGGGGTTTACCAATTTTAACTTGTAAAATCTTTCTTAAATTTATTTCTTTATTAAGTAATATAAGATCAGAAAGATTGAATAGTGGTACCACCCTCTGCCATTATTTGTAATTGTTCTATATTCGCTAGAAAATTAAAAAGTCTGTTCTCACTTAACAAAGTGCTAATTATATTTCTGAACTGTGTTTACTGTGTTACTAATGGTATAGTAACCACAAATAGTTGTTAACTTTGACACAAGTAACCACTATTTACCAGACGACAATGGCATGTTATGTAATAATACATATTTAACCCTTTTGGACATCTGAGAATGTTTTATTCATAATTTACACTGGGAAAGGCCTCTACTCTCTTGTATGTTTGATGTCAAGATATATTTTTAGTATCAACAAATTCTAGGTAAAAATATTACAGATGTCAAATATTTAATTTTTATTTGCTATTAGGTAACATCACCTCGAAATCTTAGTCCTTGTGGAGGTGATACTCAAACTTCAACCTCTGTCATTGAAGAATTTGCTCCTGTTGTAAATGTGCATCGTGAATTGCCAGAATGTGTTGGTGTTGAACCATGGACAGATGAAGAAGTTTTGGAATCAGTTGAGAAAGATTTACTTGTTGGTACAAATTATGATCCAGTGACTGAAGAACTGAAGGTATCAAAGCTGATGCTAACTAGTGTACTTTTGTTTTAATAAATTTATCCCATGCTATAATCTTACAGATTTGTGAATACTGCACATACATTAGTATGTTTTCCCCTTGTATTGAATTGTAATCTTCAAACTCAGGTAAGCTTCTTTCTATTCATTTACAAAAATGTGGTCATGTTGTAAATGTATCATCATCAGTGTCATGTATAACAACCCATTATTCACGGTATATTTCAGATGTGTCTTTCAATATCTGACAGCCATACTCCTCTACTCTCCACAAGTTTTGGCTAATCTTTTCCAATTGTAACCCACCGGTATCATTTTATTATTTCTTATGTTGTGTCTCATTCTTGTTATTTGTACAACTCATTTTGGTCAATTACTTATAGAACAAATTGGTTTCTCTTATGCTCTCATTTGATATTTAGCATTGATTGTTCCATAATTAATTGGGCTATTTAAATCATATGCTTGGCCAATTGTTGAATTAATGTCAATGTTTCTTGTCCATATGTTAGTATTGGGATCACACAGTATTCAAATACCTTGTGTGGTATGTTTGATTCGAACAAAACTGAATTATGGCCATATGTATTCCATCCAAGTTTTTTATCAACCTATTAACTTCTGGTAGAAAGCATCTAGGCACATATCAACAGTCCCAAGTGTATATACTGGTCTACTTCTACTATGGCATTATTGTTTCAGACTACAGTTTTTCAATCCCAGTCATACCTTCATTTAATTTCTTTAGTAGGTTCAACATTTCAGTTGCAACTGTAGTGAAAACTGCAATGTCATTGTATATCTTAATGCAAAGTCCAAACATGCCATCTAAGTAATATATACCTAATCTAATCAATAACATGTACGTGTATGTGTATTTTTTGTGTACTCTCTTCACCTTGTGTGGAGTAATTTCAACTAAACATTGTACACATTACTTATGATGTATGGACAAATTGTGGGGTTGAGATTTCCTTAGGGAATGGGGGTGGAAGGGGTGGCATTTAAAAATAAAGTGAAAATTACTTATATTAATATTGAATAAATAGTTTTAAAGTTCACTGTGATTAATAGTTGAGCTTTCAATGTAGTCTAATTTCATGGGAGGGAAACATCCCTAAGGGTGGGGGTGGGACACAAATATATTGCAGAAATAGACTTTTCTGCTCTAAATTAAATAAATAACTGGGCATTTCTGGGCACACAGATAGTTTGTGTTTATATTAGTATATAAAGCAAGTAAAGGTAATGTGACATTGTCAAATTATTTCAATTGGAAGGGACAGAGAGTGGCATATGTTCAAGGTGTAGAATTAATTAAATGCACAGGAAAGAGAGTGAAACCACTTTTTACCCTGAAGATGTATTTTTCTTTTTTTACTTTTTTAAATACTGGAACCTTATTATTTCTTTCCTCACCAAGAATCATACACATTTTTTTTGTTTCATCTTTCTATTCTTCTATGTAACATTGACACTGGAATGTCCCAAAGCATCTCTCTAAGTTTAATCACACCATTGTTAACATTTTTAAATTCATATTATTCTTGATATTTCCTGTGGAATATGAGTAGCTTAAATAAAATCACTATCAACCGTGAATAAATTCAATAATCTATTCTACAACGACAAAACAGTTTGTGATCAGTTTTGAATCTATAAATGTTAAATTGTTGAAAAAAAAATTAATTATATCTAATTCCATTTGTATACTTTTCAACAATGGCAAACCAAATAAATAATGTTAAAACTTGCAACACAGAAGGTGTGTCAAAATATTAGAGGTTTTAATTTAAACATAAGAGTCCTCAAACTCATTATTCAAAATTGTTTATTCTTACATCATTCAATTTTCTATAACCACAGTCATTTATTAAAACAAATACAATATAAAGTTTGCAAAATTTGAGTATTATAAACTATCATATATATATATATATGATTTTCACAAACTTTATTTTGTTTTTTGTTTTAATGGATGACTGGGTCTATAGAAAGCTGAAAGCTTCTGTATTTCAATAATTGAATAATGTAAGAATAAACAATTCTTATTGAATTTGAGGACTCTTCAGTTTAATTTTATCATTTAATAAAAGAACGAGTCCCATAAATATTTAATTAGAATATTAAGCAGTAATATCTATGGTATTTTTGAATATTTTTTAATTTATTAGAATTTTTATGACGTGCTATATATTTCTGTATATATGTGTCAAATTTACAGCTTCTTCCAGAAAGTTTGGATATAAATGAAATTGAATTGGAATTGTCAAGACGCAGAGATCAGTACAAAGTCATTTCTAAGAAGGTTCTACAGTTAATTCTGGATAAAAAAGTACAATGTGAAGAAGAAACTCGTAGGTGAGTGCTTAAAACCAATCTCATAATTGCAATTTCTTCTTCTTAATTTTCAAATCTTCTTCAAGTATTAATTCACCATATTTAGCTCCATTAATTAAATTAAACTACATCTCTGTTCAGAACATAATTTGAGTTTGGTTGCATCTGTAAATTGCTGTTATTATTTTCCCAGAGTTTAAGAACTTCATACATAATTTTTGTGGCTCTTTAATTGTTATTTGAACTGATTAAGAACTGTTCATACAAACTTGTGGATATTATAAAAATAAAACCCTTTATCTTCTAAAGAACGGAACCTTAAAGGAGCATCTTCTTTTGATGGCAAAATATTGGGAAAACCCAAGGGGCAAACTACTTATCTCCCTTTATTTCCTTTTTATCATTCACCAACAGTTAATTTCCCAGGTGGTTAGTATATTTGTTTAAGACAGAATTGCATGCAAGTTGTATATGACAAACAGTCTTGACTATACCTTAGTTAGACTACGTCCCAAAACTCAGATTACTCCAAAAACAATCAATTTCTCAGGGGCTAAAATAAAATAGAAAAAAAAAATTATTTAAATACAATTTAGGAAGTACAATAATAATAATAACAAAAGACTGTAAACGATGTTATATATATATATATATGACGATGACTATGTCACATTATCCTTACTTAATTTACACACACAAATTAATTATATATATATATATATACAATTTGTATGGAAAGGAAAGAGAGAAAGGTTGTGGCTTAACTGAAATTGAACTTCAGAATATTCCTCAGGTTAGGAGGAAATTCTTCAAATTTCGGAGGCATTGGCGTCCTTTATCAGGAATAAAACATACCCCATGTGCCAGCAAGCTGACAGATGAGATGTTTTTCCTTGATTCCACAAGTTTTATGATGCAACAATAGAATGTGTTCATTAGTGTGTTTAGTTTATCAATTATGAAATAGTCTTTCAAATATGAAATGTCAGATAATTCTATCAATATACTAAAGTTGTGTCCTTTACATGATTAGAGTTTTGGAACTACAAGATCAACTAAACTCAGCAATCCGAATATGTAGAACTGGAAGAGAAGACTTATCAGTTGCGCAAGCAAAATTCACATCTACAAGTCTTGGTATAGTTGCAAATATTAGGAAAAAGCAGTCCCTAAAAGGAGTATTACGGTCGCTTAATACTATAAAAACATTGGTTAGTACTCAGATTTGATTATAAATTCATTATCTTATGGATGTCATACTAAGCGATTAATTTTGTAACAATTCAAATATAACAAAATAATATGTAACATTATTGACATTGTATTGATGTTTCTCACAAAAATATGATGTTCATTTAAATATCACATAAAAAATTTATATTTAATATCTGTCAATATCTTTAATTGTCAACTTGTATATAATACGTAAAAAGATTTGTAAGTGTATCTTCTGTCCTGAGCAATTTAAGATTATTTAATAAATGAGATGAGCCAAAATGTTTTGCTGGATAATCTTATCTGATCTATGTAATAGATAGTTGTGTTGGTTGGCTGGCTGGCTAGCACAACTTTCCCAGTCCTCTTCTGTCCTGAGGAAGGGGACCTTAAGGCCTTGAATATGTTTATTACAATCAAGCCTAATTAGTTAAGGTAAGTCGGCTGCTCTCTCTTTCCTGTCCAGATGAGTATGTTTAAATATATATATATATATATATAATTGCAATATTGGTATGGAAAGGAAAGAGAGATAGGTTGTGGCTTACCTGAATGTAAGTGCGGTGTTGCCATAAGGAACTGAAGGTTGTTGTTCAAATTTTCAGAGGCTCTCGGCCTCCTTCTTCAGGAAGGAGTATTACACCATTCTGTGCACCGGCCGGCTGCGGACTGCGGAGTTTTGACCGCTGCACAACTAGTAGCTCATAAACAATTAACACCCCACCAGGTCACAACTTTCTCTCTCAAGGGAAGGTCGTGGCATAGGAAAGTTTCTGATAGTGATCATTCATACAAAGCACCCTTATATATACATATATACTTAAACATACATATACGTATAAACATGCACAGACGTACACACACACACACACACACATGTACGCATACACATACTTACGTAAGCATGCTCATACATACTCACATGGACTTGTGAAAGTGGGGATGGTAGGAAGGAAGGGCACTATTTAAAGGATGTTAAGTCCAGGGCTTTGCCTCGACTGCAAGACATGTTGAAAAGAGAGTTCCCACAGATGGAGTTCTGCCTCTGATGAATCGGGGGTAGAGCTTTAAGGATGGTGAGTGTGAAGCATTGTTCGAAATGGTTTATATTGTGGCTTTGGGCGTGAGCAGCTACTGGGAATTGACTTTTGGAAAGTTTGACAGTGCGGCGGTGGTTGGCTGTTCATTCAGGGAGGGGTCTTTTGGTTTGGTCTATATACGATGCAGGGCAGAGTCTACAGTTAATTTGGTAGACAGTGTGGAAGGAGAGGCAGGTGATGTTTTCTTTGATTTTGTATGTTTTTGTGTGGTTCTGAAAGGTAGTAGTGGGCTGTAAGATAGGGCAGACATGGTATCTGTTCCTACCACATGGTTTGCAACCCGGCATGGGTGGGCGGGTGGGGATGTGTGTTTTGCACGGGTGGACAAGTAAATTGCGGAGGTTGGGTGGTCGCCTGAAGGCAACCCTTGGGCAGGTGAGGAGTATAGTGGGGAGGATGGTTTTTAGTTCAGGGTTGGATTGCAGTCCAGTGTGTGCTGGGCAGAGAATGGAATTGATTTTTTGTAGTCCAGGGAAGTAGGTTGTTGTGAGGGGTGCTCTACTTTTTTTTTTTGTTTTGGTCTAGAGTGGGTGTGGGTGTTTGGAGATTTGATAGGGCACGGGTTATCTGTTTTTGGAGGAGGTCGCTGGGATAGTTTCTATTGTTGAAGGCGTTGAGGATCCAGTTGGTGTAAGAGGCCAGTAAATACGTGCTCCCCTGAGGGCTAGACTGTTTGGGAGGGAGCGTTTTGTGTGGTGTGGGTGGCAACTTGTGAAGTGCAGATATTGGAGTTTGTTTGTCGGTTTTATGTGGACAGATGTGTTGATAGTGCCAGAACTCAGGTGTACGTCAACGTCTAGGAAAGTGACTTTGGTTGGGGAGTGGTTCCAAGTGAACTTTATGGGTTGTTTGGAGTTCAGTGTGTGGAGAAATTCAGATAGGGAGTCTGGTCCGTGGGTCCATAGCATGAAGATGTCATCCATGAACCTCAACCAGGCCAGGGGTTTTAAAGGGGAGGAATTTAGGTGGGCAAGTTCTAGGCGTCCCATGAACAGGTTGGTGTAGGAGGGCGCCATCTGGGTGCCCATAGCTGTGCCACTTATTTGATGGTAGATGTTGCCCTGGAAGGAAAACTAATTTCTGGTGAGGACAAAAAACTGTGTAAGGGAAACCAAAAAATTGGGGGTGGGGAAAGATTTTTGTGGTCTGCGGGACAAGAAGTGTTGATGCTAGTCCATTGGCATGGGGAATATTGGTATAGAGTGATGAGACATCTACAGTAACGAAAAGGGTATGAGGTGGAAGAGGTTTTGGTAGTTCATGGAGACGGTGTAGGAAGTGGTTGGTGTCTTGGATGAACAAGGGTAGTTTTTCTACTATTGTTTGGAGGCTCATCTACCAATGCAGAAATCCTCTCAGTAGGGGAGTTGTGGCCAGCAACTATTGGGCGGCCCAGTATTCCAGGTTTGTGGATTTTGGGAGCAGGTAAAAGGTGGGTGTTCTGGAGTTTTTGGGGTGAGGAGTTCAATGGAGGCTGATGACAAATTTTTGAGTTTTCCATGTGAACGGACAAATTTGTCTCTTTTTGAATTGATGGCTGGATTGAGGTCGGTGCGTACAGGTTTGTATGTTCTGTCATCTCCCTGCTGGCAAATAGCCTCAGCCTCAATATAAACTTGAGGATTTCAAAATAAGTAAAACAATTTGTATGGAAAGGAAAGAGGGAAAGGATGTGGCTCACCTGAAATTGAAGCTCAGCTTTGCCACTTAGGACAGGAGGGGAAGTTCTTCAAATATCTGGAGGTATTAGCCTCCTTCTTCGGGAGAAGACTCGTCGGCCAGCTGAAAATTTGAAGAACTTTCCCTGGTCCTGAGTGGCAATGCCAAGCTTCAGTTTCAGGTAAGCCACATCCTTTCTCGTACTTCTTTCCATACATATATAAAAATTATATAGATATGAAATTACAATATTGGTATGCTTGTGGCTTACCTGAAAGTGAAGTTCGGTGTAGCCATAGGGAACTGAAGTTAGTTCTTCAAATTTTTGGGGGCTCTCAACCTCCTTCAGGAAGGAGTGTTATATCATTCCACGCACCGGCCGGCTGCAGAGTGTGGATTTTTTATGTATATATTATATATAATAAACCTGAGAACTATGAATTTTATATTATGGTTTTATAGATTTTAGTGACAGTAGAAATATTTTAAAGCTCATCACTTTTAGTTACAGACTCAAGAAAGATTGCAGGAGTTACTACATGATGGTCATTACTCTGGAGCAATTTCCCTGATTCAAGAATGTTGTGTTTCAGCTTATATGTACTCACATTTCAAGAGTATCTCAACACTTTCAACCAAACTTCAAGATATTTTGGAAAATATTGAGCAACAACTTGATTCATGTTTGTCCAAAGTAAGATATTTCTTTTCTATAATTTCTCTTCTGAAAATGGTGTTGAGACAGTTAATAAAAGATTTGATCAAGTATTCCAGTTTCTAAAATAAGTTAAAGATGATCTATACATTTCCCTTTTTTCCTCACTCCAAAAAGTAAAAAAAAAACGAATTTTTATACTCGATAAATAAGTTTGAGCATCAATTCAGTCTCAATTAACAACCTTGCTATCAGGCCTCTATGTCAATACTGAAAAACAAATGGAACCCCAAAAGTTTTTTCTGTCACAAGTGGTCTATATAACAAGGAAAACATTAACCATTCATTACAAAACAATTTCCAAAATCAAATTGTATGAAAAGTTAGGTTAAGAAATAATGTAACATAACTATTGCTTAATTATTTTATATCATCACATCCAAAAGACATCATCATCCTCTAAAGTGATAAACTGAATAATGCTGTTATGTCTGTATCTCATATCTTTATATAGTTGTTAATTCTTCTAACAAATTTCAAATGAACTGTTGTTTTATTCAAAACATACTATTTGATATGGTTCTAAGAAGTTATCAGTGCTTCATCAAATATTTATCTGCTTTTAATTTGAACCTAGGTCTCTTTCAGTTCTATTGTGTTACTTATTATTATTTTTTGTGCTTTTTTTCAGGTATGTGCAAATTTTAATTCTGAATATTATCATGAAGTGCAAAAAGCTTATGCTCTTTTGGGAAAAACTCAAATGGCAATGGATCATCTACACATGCATTTTTCTTCAGCAATACATAGCACAGTTTACAAGATAGTAAACAAAAATGTAGGGGAAAGTACTGATTTAAATTCTTGCACTTCAACCAAAGTATTCAAACAATTGTGTAAGGTAAATATTATTATTATTATTATATGTATATATATAATTGCAATATTGGTATGGAAAGGACAGAGAGATAGGTTGTAGCTTACCTGAAAGTGAAGTGCGGTGTCGCCATGAGGAACTGAAGGTTGTTCTTCAAATTTTCGGAGGTTCTCAGCCTCCTTCTTCAGGAATGCTTACCTGAAATTGAACCTTGATGTTGCCATTCAGGACAGAGTTCTTCAAATTATTGGAGGTGTTAGCCTCCTTCAGGATAAAGGTTGCAGCTAAGGCCTCCTGTCCTGAGTTGCAACATCAAGCTTCAATTTCAGGTAAGGCACTACCTTTCTCTATCCTTCTCATATATATCCTTCTTTCCTGTCCAAATGAGTCAATTATATGTATAGTGACAGTTTAGACAAACAAAATAAAAACACTTGTTTAAATTGTACATTTTGAGCCCATATTCAATTATTTTTTTCTGTGAATATTGCTACTAGTGAAATGTTTAATCACTAATGAGATATACGTAAACGTTTCACAGTTAATTACATGAAAGTAATAGTGTTCCAAAAATTGAAACTTAAATGTTTTGGATATTAAGAACTTTTTACTATTAAGAAATAATGTGCATGTGTTTTTCCTTTCTTTTAGAGAATACCTCCAGAAAAATTTATTAGTTGTCTAAAAGACTTATGCAAAGGCCTCTGGGAAATAATGCGTAGTTACAAACATGTTATTGACTGGCATCAAAGACATCATTCTCAGAACTTATCTGCAGGTTAGGTATTATTTTTTCTAAATTTTTACTGAATTTACATGAACTCTGAATCATTTTGCACTTTAATTAAGATTAGATTAAATGAATTTAATTTAACTGTAGGCAAGTGTAAACACTTCATTGTGAGAGATAAGAAATAGTTTAGTTTATTGTCTAACATTGTTAATCAGTAAGTATGTAGCAAACAACTTCAACATGAAAACTTATTTTTCTGCAATCCCAAGTCTTATGTCTTCAATATTTGTTTACATTTTTCACCAAGAGATGCCATGCTGCTGAAGTGTAGTAGCCAATGTCATTGCCTCACACTGATGAGGCCATGGATGTTTTGTGTTCATTTTCACTTTCACTTTGAAGCATCATCACCAAACCCATTGTATTGTGAAGTTCCTGGTCCCTATGTTCATATAGTCAAGCGCTGTATTCAGCCCATCACCAAAACTGATAATGGCACTTATCCCCAGGATTAAAATTATATGAACAATTCAAGCACGACTCGCACACAAAATAAGAGAAAGAAAAGTATTTAAACAATTTTTTCATATGAAAGCATGTATATTTATTAAACAAACTAATCTACTATTAATAAGGAACGTAGGTTTTCCCAGTGTAGTTGCTGGATGAAGTTTTCTCGGGATTCCAACCGTGTAGTGTCGTTTAATATCCACAACGTTTCACTTCACCTGAAGAAGATGGTGGTGCAAGCCATCGAAACGTTGTGGATATTAAACGACGCTACCTGGTTGGAATCCCGAGAAAACTACATCTAATCTACTGTTATTAACGTTATGAACAACTTGTTAAAGTATATATTTCTTTTATCTTTATTTGAAATGTTATTTTTCAGCATTTGTTTTAATTACAAATTTGTGTAATTTCAAAATTTTATATTTTCATTTTGTGTTGCGGTAGAATTATTTCCAAAAAAAGCTTCAGCAATTTTTATTAATTTATTTTACAAATTAATTTTGAATTTAAACATTTTGTTGGTCATTGCTAAAACTATTAATATTTCTCAATTGAACAATTCAGCCACAGACTTGAATAATGGACATGCCAACATTTTCTGTTGTTTGCATGAACAACGCTACAATAACATTAAATCTCTGTAATGGATAGGGGAGTCACCTTTACTTCAGCATCTTGAACTTGACCTCATTACTGCATAACTTTTTTATAAAATTCCAAACCTTTTGTAAAGTGCCTTATTAAAGTGCGCAACTATAGTTTTATTGGAAATATTTGACAACATGTAACCATGATACTTGAAATTGGTATAAATATCTTAATATTTTATAGGAAAAGATGATAGAGTAATTAAATCTATGTATTCATTGACGTAATCTTTGTGTCATTATGAGACATAACTATTGCACACAAATATGAGTAAATTTTTAAATATTTTCATGTGAATTCAGTCTTATTTATACCTATTTTGTTTGTGCAGAATCAATTGATATTGAGATCAGCCATAATGAGAGCTACATTCAGCAAAAATTGGAAACTGGAGTCTGTCGAATTTGGCAAGATGTTCAATTGAAAATATGTGTTTACCTTATGGGCTGTGATTTGTCAGTCTTTAAGTTTGAAGAATTTCTACAGGTTTTATCCATTGTTCACAGGTAATCCAAATACAATTGCTACTATTGTGTCAACTTGATCATATATTGTCACAACACCTGTATTACATTATATTTTAGCCGTATATAACAGGTGTTTTCACTGATTAAATTCAATAACATACCTTTAGTTTATAAAAACAAAAAGTTGTTTAATATTTTCAAGGTATTTACAATGTTTACATGTGCATGCCACATAATTTTATCCAAAAATTCAATCATTTAAAACAGTATATGCATAATACACTAATAGAAAGTGTTGAAAGTTCCAGCCAATGTTGATAAAAATGTTTTCATGTCCATTTAATGTGCAAACACACCTTTAAGAGATGTAACTTAAATATGGTAATAATTCCCTTACATTTTATGTCTTTATTACAGTCTTTAGATGTGTCTTCCAGTCAAAAGAAATCTACAGCAATGTACATGAAGTATCTACGGATGTTACATAAAATTGTAGAATAAAGAAACTAGCTTTCCTTGTCTTTTAGTAAATTGATGCCACAAACTTTCCTACAAATGTCACTGTCTTTTCCTTCTTTGTATCCGAAGAACCAGTTTCTATCCATTGTGTGGTCTGTTGTTTCAAGTATGTTGTGTAGTGGTGAATCCATGGTTCTTCCACTGTCACCTATCAACATAGAAAATCACTCAAATTTCATAAAGTGTTCCATTCACTGTCACAAAAAAGTTGCTCATATGTAGTTTTGATCTGCAATCAGCACCCAACTTATGTAAAGCTTTTTCATGTTCAATTCCTCATGCAAAATGTCTATAGTATCACACACCTTCATATGTCGATCTACCAAAATCATTTAGTGCAATTTCAATTATGTCAGGTCTGGTTGCACTTTTTGGACACCCTTCTCATGGATCATCTTGAATGCTTTCACACTGATATTTAAACTTCTCAGCCCATTTCTTATTGGTGGAAATTTAATGAGAAGATTCACTGCTGGAATCAATTTCGGTTGTCTGTAAACCTTTTACGAAAAATTTATCACCACATGATTTTCCGAGTTGTTTGAAACACATGTACGGCAATTAATTGAAATGACTACCTACAGCTAACTGTGGAAGTGAAATGTGGGCAGTTTGAGAGTATGGAAACTGTTTGGGAAAAGGTTATATGATTGAAAAATGGCTGGGAAAAATGGATAAAACTATAAAAGGAATATTATAAAATATCAGCCTAGTTAGGGGAATTTTTGGAAAGTTATAAAATGAAAAAGGGACAAATTAATAGGATATAATTTCTAGTGAACTATGTCATAACCTACAGTGGAGGGTAAAAAATGTAGGGAAGGCACAAATAAGAATAAGAAAATTAATTATATTAGATGAAACAAAATTTGTCATATGATATAGCTGGTGCACACTAGTGAAGTCTTACAGAGTTGGTTGCAAGTATTTTGCCATTAATATTTTTTTCTAGGATTATTGAAGTGTTATTCAGTTGTTATTAGTAGCTTAAGATAACAACTGTTCATTTGTTTCAAATATATTATTTTCCTATAATTTTATAATTTCAAAAACGTGTCTTGAGTTTACAATAATTATTTCAGTCTAAAGCAAATACTTTGCTTTTAAATTCTTGACTTGAGTAACATATTTTGTTCCTTATCTATAATTTTTAATGTTTGTTTCAGGCTGATGGAAGTAGGAGAAGAATTTTGTGGAAGTAAATCTATAGAACTCCAAAATTCTATTAAAGAGCAAAGTTGCAATTATTTCAAAACATATCATAAAGAGCGTATGGAAGAATTAAGAATATTTCTTGAAAATGAATGTTGGGAACTTTGTCCTGTCAAATCTAATTTCACAATTCTTTATTTACAGGTAAATTTTTTCTTTATTATCGTATGCAGTATCTCATTTACCACCTTTATTTTTATGTTTTTCATGATTGTAAACTTATGATGGCCAGTTACAAGAAAACTCAATATTTTAAAAGTGAATCAGTGATCATTTTTTTATAATTTCACACAACTTTTCTCAAACCTGCAATTTTACACTGTATTGAGCTTTACAAACCCCATAAATAATATGAGTTTACAATTCCAAGTTCTTTGGATTTTTAAGAGGCAGGACTTGTGAAACCATTATTTTTTATGGGCACCCACTTCATTTGAAGACAATTTCAAATATTGTTATTTACATACATTCTGACCCAGTTGAAATGTGAATAATAATAGTAAGGATGTGGCATTGTTAGAATAATTAAAATAATTGGTATCAGAAAGAAAAAGAGAAAGTAGATGGTGTACCTAAAATTAATGTCACCATGCAGGACAGGAAGAAGTCCTACAAATTTTCAGAGGTTTTAGCCTGCTTTCACAGGAGACAGCCATCCCCTGAGGCCAGCTAGCCGTAAAGTGCATTTAAATGCTCAAACAAGGGGAGTTAAAATCCAGCAAGAGGTGGCCAGCCAAACAATTACTACTCCCTTCACTAAGGTACATTCCGTTCTTTCATCTATCGCCTCCGTATGCACAAGTGTGTATGTATATAATCAAATAAGGAAGTGTGACAAGGTCAAATTAACTAGCACATTTGGATAGGAAAGAGAGACAGGGTTGCCAACTTCCCTTAAATCAACAGTTGGTCCAGTCGTGCTGGGCAGAAATAACATATATATTATAAGTTAGGATACAACTTTGTCAAAAATAATTGTGATCTTGGTATGGAAAGGAAAGACTCATTCCTGAAGAAGGAGGCTGAGAGCCTCCGAAAATTTGAAGAACAACCTTCAGTTCCTTATGGCTACACCGCACTTCACTTTCAGGTAAGCCACAACCTATATCTCTTTCTTTTCCATACCAATATTGCAATTATATATATATATATATATATATATATATATATATTTGTGTGTGTGCACATACATTTGAGTCTATACATCTATTTTCAACTAGATATATGTAATTAGGAGTGAGTGTATGTTTCTCTTTATGCATACAGCTTCATCCTATTTTCTTTTTGCTTTCGGTCAATTTTACAATAATTAAAACATATTCTATGTTTATTGAATTAAGACGATATAGAATTTGGTTAATTGTTTCAGGAATTTAAGTGTTTGCGATATGCACTAAAACACCTACAAATAGGAGATAATCAAAATATGAATGTTTCAACAAGTAAAGCTAACAGCCCTGATTGTAGCAGCACTATTTCTCAGGATGGCAGTTCCAATGCAGGCGGGTATTTTTCTCGATTTGCAGAAAATGGTTCTCCTTTTGATATTATTGTGGATGAAGTGCAAGATGATGATATTCTCTCAAATTTTGAGGTTAGAACAACTTTATGTATATAATATACTGTCAGCTCCAATTAGTTCCAATTTTTTATTATGAATAAATTTTCCAGCCTGTTTTTTTTTTCATATTATGGCATTCCAGATTATCTTTAAATGTGTCAAAGCTTCCAGTGAACTTATTTTTTATTCCAGTGTTTACTTTAAATTTCACAGGACCATGAAGTGGGTGAATATTCTGATGATAGTGATGATGACATTCCAGAAGAATTAAAGAAAGACTTTGTTGAAGAGGGAAATGATTTTGTGAGGTGAGTTGAAATTATATTTGGATCTTATGGTAGTACATCCACTAAAATACATTTCAAATAGTACAGCACTTTATCAAGTGAATTTTTAGTACACATTTTTCTATTCTGCACTTTGAACACGTGACCATCAGGTATTATCAATATAATCCACATTTTTCTTTTTAATTTTATTTTTTGTGCAATTTATAATGTATAACAAAATGATCTTAGGTGCTGCTGCTTAAGCATGCAAATTTTTGAATCAAGATACTGTCTGCTATAGTAAATTCATATTCATTCTTAATGAATATCTAAAATTTGTGAGGAACTTTTCTCCACTGTCTGTATAAGTTAACCATCAAATTTGATTGCTGAAAAATTATGGAGAAACTAATTGTTATAGTTGTATATTGCTAAAATATAAGTAAAATCCATAGTATATTTATTGTTTCTAATAATTTTAGTGTACTTTCAACTGTATTTTGTAGTTTGCAAAGAGTTGAATAATTATTTTCATGGTATTTAGCTTTTCATGGTATTTGTTGCTTTAAGTAGCATTTAATTAAACAATTAACCCATTAAAAAATGAATTTATTTTAGTGGATCTTAAATAAACACAGTTTGCCAGATTTTAGCATGCTGTAAATATATATTATTTTGTAAAATTATTATTGAAATGAGTTCATAATTAAAATTATATTTTATAAGTACTGTAAAACCTCGATATAACGGACTTGGAATATAACTGGCAGATGTTGCTGGTGATTACTATTGTTGGCTTTGAGGGTGGTTTATTTCCCACAGCAAAAAGTATTCACAACAATGGTGCACAGTGGCAAGGTCACGCCCATCAACAATGATCATAATGAAGAAGAGGCATTTAGCTGCATAAGAGTTTAATTTGTTTACTCAAAGTGAATGAAAGAATTTAGTTGATTCAGTCTGTTTAAATTATAAATTAAACAAGTTGTGATTATAGTATCCTTGAAATATGGACAAATAGAAAAGAATTAATTCAATGTTGGATCAAAAAATTGAAGTGATAAAACATGTGGAGTCTGAACGGTCTGTGTCTTGTATCTGTGAACAAAAACCTGTTTCTGACATTTAAAAAAAACAGAAACTGAACCAATTTATGTTAATATGTGATATACATACGAATGTAAATTCCAGAAAACGAATGAAATTTGCCTGTGAAACTTCACTTGCAGAAGCTGTATTGAAATGGTGCATACAACAACATACTTGTTGCATTTTGGTTAGAGCAGTTGAACTAAACCCTGTTGCAATTAAATTAGCAGATCACATGAATATAAATTCATTTCAATCAAGTGATTGATGGCTCTGGCGTTTTCATGGAATACTTACTAAACGAATTTATGGTAAAGCTTCAAGTGCACTCAAAAAGGGCTTGAACCTTTTTGGCAAAAACGAGTTGAAAGAATAAATAACTAAATGTTATTAGTCTCAGATATACAGGGTGTAACAGAAGTAAATGCACAAACATAAGTGGAGAATAAAGTGGTTCAATTCAAACATTTTTCTCTCTTGGCATTTTTGTCGGAGACACTTTGTTACACAATTTGACAAAAGAAAACTGAGAATTAGAGTTCGAAAAGCACACATCCTCTGTCAGACAAATACATGAACGTACTTTAGAAATTAAAATTAAAAATATGTATTTTTGGATTTATTAGAGAAATTGCTCAAAATGACATTACACGAAGTTCACAACGATGGATCATTGACATGTGTGTACGTTCCACTGAACCCCATTGTCACATTTGGGCTCAACACAGCCAGTTTCTCTGATCCAATGAAACACTGTGCACGTCAAACATTCTTGAGTTGGGCAATTGTCTATCTTCTTGCTTCATTTTCTTTGTCAAATATCAATGATCAACAGCAACATTTTTGCATTAGTGCAGACAATACAAATAAAGTTTATTACAAAAACAAATGTTTGTTTATATATTTCTATTTGACAGTATATAATATTCCATATTAAAATAACTTACTTTTATATAATGGACTTTCGGCTTCATCGGACACCCCCTCCCATGCATTAGTCCGTTATTTCAAGGTTTTATTGTATGTAGAGATAATAATTATTTGAATAAATTACCAGTAACTGTGTTCTTTTAATTACCCTTGTTTGGTCTTTAGGATTTCAAAACCAATAACCAGGAAAGTATTGCCAAAACATTGTGTAAATGTGCCAATTTTAACAAATACGACATTAACAGTTTTGCGTTATTGTGGGAAATACTTGCACATGAGCCAGCTACTTCGTGCAATTGCCAGTGAAGTTATTACAGGTCTTGGACAGTTATTTGAGTATTATATGTATGCTGTGTACACATTTTTCACTTCAGATCTGGTAAATACAGTTATACTTTACATGAATAAATATATCCATATCAATATTTAGAGGAGGAACAAGTGACTTTTAACCTCTCATTTTCATGTCTGATATTTATTTAATTATATACTTTCTCATACAGCCATTGCCAGAAAATGAAATTATCAGCCTTAAACTACATGCAAGTTTAAAGATGATAGAAAGAAGTTTAATTTTGACCAATGAATCAGATAGACAGATGGAAGAATTTGAAATTAAAGACAAGGTATATAAATGTATGAAATTATTTAGAGTTCTTAATCATAATGACACTAAATAAATTAAAGTGATTGTTGATTAGAATGCTTGTTGGAATAAAACTTTTAAAATTTAAATTTTGTACTATGGTTTGCAATAACTTTTGTAAAAGCTGAGGCATTTGGAAGATAATATGAAGGCAGATACTCCTCTGTGACCTTGTTGTTAAAAATGACATTAGGCATTTATCTCAACATCTCTTCTAAGAAATGTGTGTGAAAGATTTGCAACAAAATAGTCTATGCAAACAATATTTTGATCTATTTGATTTATTTTTGAAATTCTTTCTTTTCTTTGATTCTAGTGCATGTTGTTCCTTGAGTTCAAACATGCAAAAGTTTTGGTAGTACATTTCATAAGAACTTTTGATTTTATTTTGGCAGAGTATGTGAATGTATTGTAGGGATCAAATTATCATGTAAGGGGTGGGTTGAGATTATTGTAAAATATTATTGTATCTTGTGAACTGTTGTAATATTTTTTGAAGGGCCCAGGGTGAACAGCTGTTATTCTGTAGCGGTTATAGCAACAGACAATGAGAATATGTTATATACAATCTTTTCAGAACAGTCATAAGTTGGCAATTGTTTTGTTATATAGTCTATTTGTTTGTTATACAAAATAAGATTTTACTCTGGAACATGAGAAACAGCACAGAGGAAACAACATGCCATACTGGTACAGTTCGTGTTACACAGCCCTGACTCACAGTGAAATAGACACTGAATGAAAGTCTGCTGACTCCAGTCTAGAAGTCACAAGATCCAACAATGATTTTTCATGTTTTCAATTGGAGTTGCCACCATAATTCACTCTATAATTGATTTGATGCTCTCAGAACTCCCTTTATAGTTATCATGTAAATAATACCTTGAGATATTTTAAATTGAAATTGTTTAAATGTTATTCTTTCTTTTTCTAATTACAGTGTTTAATATTTCCTTCTTTCATTATATCAAGATACTTACATTAATTATTCATATGCACTTTTCATTAAATATTTGTATGTTCAATAATATCATTAAAACCGTATTAATATTAATTCTCTAAAAGTAAAATATTTCAGTATATGTAATTTTATAGGTTATACAGCCACATATTTCTCCAGTTGTGAATCTCAAGAACTCTTCAAATCTGTATGGACTGGCAGTCCGCATAGTGGCTGTTGAATCTCTGGTATTCTTATCCAAACAGGTTACATCTTTGCGCCCATTTTTAGAACAATTGCTTCCTGCAGAAAATAGCAAATTCTTCAAACACTTTTATGACAAGGTGAGAAGTTTTTTTTAAGTGAATACCAGTTTAAATATTTTTTACTCAATTATAGAACCTGTAATTTTTTCCCCTGTTTTAGGCCATCAGTGTAACTTCAGAACTGAGGAAGCCAGTATATATGTGTGTATCTGCACGTGTTGTTGATTTTGGGAGAATGCTGACCATGATGAATACTGTGGATTGGGAAGTAAAAGAAGTAATGACTGAACATAGTAGCTATGTTGATGCTCTTATTCGGGTAATTGTGTACTCTGTATTTCTTTTGTTTTTTAAAACAGTTCTATTAAACCAGGAGGCATTTTAGTAAAAAAAAAATTGATTGTAAGTTCCTATTGTAGGAGAGCAAGGCCTTTGTTTTTTTAATCACTGTTTAACCCAGGTGGAAACTTAATGTTTTCTTTATTTTAATATATTTTCATACAAACATATTGTGGCTTTATTTTCAAATTAGACTTCAGTGGATAAAGACTCCATTAATATTTCCAAGTTTGTAATCATGAAAATTAACAGCAGTTAATAATGTGTAAGTTTATATATATTTAATGTTGTTCTAATTTATTATTTTTAGGAACTCAAAACTTTTGCAAATGGTTTAGAAAAAATTGCAACAGTAGTGCCCATTGCTCCAGAAATAAGACAAATTTTGTGGGAAAATATAGTCCTTCTAATTTGCAACACCTTTGTTGAAGGGTATGTATTGGAATTTATTTATATGTGGTAAAATATTTGCCAATAATAGATAAACTTTAATTAAAAAATAAATCTATTTCTGTAGGCTGAGTAAATACTGTGTAGCATATTTAGACAACTTGTAAGTAGTAAACTCACTACTGTTGTCAAATTTATAGCTGCAATAGATACAAATATATTCAATTGTGCAGACTAGGCAAGCTATTCAATTGTTGCTGGATCTAGGTAAGGTAATTCAAAGGAGGAGGAATAATAGCTCTGTTAGTCTTCAGGCAGTAAGAAGCATCAGTTCAAAACATAGTCACATGAGTCCATAGCTCTGGCAGACATGGACTTACTTAGTTCAGTCCAGCTCATGGAGACATGTCTACTATTTTTAGCATAATCAATCTGTTAATTGGTTCCATATCATAAGTGTTTCTGTATTATAGCTCTTCAGGAAAAGTTTCAATTTGGTTTATTACAGCAGAAGGCTGTTTTATTATTGTAATACAATTACATCTAGTCTAGTTATATATCTCTCATTGTGATAATTATTGGTGATCAAACAGTGCAATTCCACAGCCATTCAAGTGATGGAAGAGTAGCAAGACAAATATTGTTATAATGTACTATTAGGTATTATTATTTTATTAAAGCTGTACATTAATAGCTTATTTAATTTACTTTAGTTTCTCCAATGCCAAGAAGTGTTCTGCGGGTGGACGGGGACTGATGCAATTGGATTTTACTCAGTTTCTGACACAACTAGATCAGATCATTCATCTTCGGCCTATTCCAAACAAAGAATTTGTTGAAGTATATGTTAAGGCCTACTATCATCCTGAGACTACTTTAGAATCATGGATTCGAGAACACACGGTGTGTGATAAACAATTTTCACTAAATATAACAACTAATAAATAATGGTCTGAATTCTACCAACAGAAATTCATTTACATAAATTATTAATTTTAACTTTACAAAGTATATTTATGAACATTAAAAGCAGGATGTTTAGTGGTTTATTTGTGTCCATGCACTTTCATAGGTTAAATATAATGTAATTTTTCAAATTGATAGAATATTGAACATAAATAATATTTTTACCCATATTTTTCTGTTTAGAAACTGTATAATCTCATGTATCTCACACACCCAGACTTTGAACGAAAAAATTTGGTGTGCATAATGCACAAATTATGGACTGTGAACTATGATAACCACATTTATAATGTATATTGGGAAAGCATTTGTTCCAAGAATAGCCATAATGGCTTGATTTTCTCGTCTTTGTTGTGTCATTTGAGTGGATTTAATCCCCATCTGAATTACAATCATGGTAGTAAAGATTTAATTTTTTATGATGATACTGCTGTAAGCTCCTTAAACACTGACAGAAATGGTGAAAATGAATAAGTATAGGTAAAAAAATACCTGATTATTTCTTATTGCAGTATAGATCTGCAATATCTTTTGTTTGACACATTGTTTGTATAATATGTTGTTTGAAATAAAAAATCAGGGTCTGAAAAAAAATATACTTATTTTCAAAAAATATGTTTTCCTCATAAGCTAGATGAAAAAATCTTACATTACAGTGTTACAAACACAATATTATACGATATTTTATCAGCCATACAACTATTTGAAATGTTTCTCTTTCTTGTACTGTAACATCTAATAACTACATGTACAAGTACTTACAATAACCGTCATAATCAATTAAATATATCATTTATGTTCATCTCTTTGTTTACATGTTTTAACAGTCCATCATGCTTCTGTAACTTTATTTACTAATTCAGAGTTCCATAATATTTTCCTATATAACTTGTCTCTTCTTTTGCTCTTTGTATTCAAACCAACAAGTCTTCTAAATCTTTTTTTTGTCCAACTAAGGTACAATGCCATTGAGAATCTTAGAATCTAAATCCACTGTGCCGTTTTCATTCCTTTAGTGAACTTTTATTTTATGTATATAATAATATAGCCATTAATTTAATATCCAATGTTTTATATTATTTTATTTTCATTTCACTTTTCTTATGATCAAAATGTTTCATATTTGGTTTTTGATTAAAACATTGTTGTTTTACAGGAATATTCTGGCAAGCAGTTACAGGCACTTGTAAGCTGCATCTGTTATAATAAGAAAAAGACACGCCACAAACTTAATGCTATAATTGATGAAGTTGCTCGTATAGGGAGGTAGTATTGGGTATAAATATATTTTCATTGTACAATGAATTGTACAATGATGTATTTGTACAAAACAGTTGAACAATATTTGTGAAGCTGTATTCACATGAATTAAAAAAAATGTATTATTGTTTAAATTTTGTTGGTAAAGTATTTAATATAAATTTGACTTTTTTTTCCTACCTTTATCTACTGAAGAGAAATAGAAGTAAAATCAACAATTTGATTAAACTAGATAAAAAGTTTTTTCTTTATGTTTTTACAGTATGTTTGCTAAAATATTATATTATGTCACATAAATAAGATACCTTAAATTTCCCGAATCTGAGTTCACAAAGGAAGTGAAATTTTTTGTATCTGAATTAATTACCTGCATTGAAAGTAACAATTAAGCTTATTCACATTTGTTATCCCATTACCTTCAGACTTCATCAAATCCCCAAATTGTTTTTTATAATATTAGGATTTTGCTCTTTTTCCTAAACAGCATAGGTTTTGCAATGTTGGACAGTGTACACAGTTTCAATTTTGATTGGTGTTCAACTCCTTTAAACAATGGACACTGCTACTCATCCTGCTATATTTCTCAGTGTTAGCTTAGGACTGGCTGCCAGCCATGTATACACTAATCCCCACATCTACCCAAAAATATATATATGCATATGTTGGCCAACATACAGGATGTGTCTTCTCCTGAAGAATGAAGCTAACACCTCCAAAAATTTGAAGAATTTCCTACTCTCTTGAATGGCAACCTTGAGCTTCAATTTTAGGTAAGCCACCATCTTTCTCTCTTTCCTTTTCATACCAATTTTATATGCATTGAACATATGCCTTTCTTTGTGCATAATTCGATTGCTGTCAAACAGCTGATTTTGTCAATTTGGGCCTGGCCGGCACGCAGTTCAGACCTTCCTTCTTCATGAAGGGGGCTCAGGCCCTCAAAAATTTGTAATATTCTGTCACCTCTACCTGACTGAACAAACTATTGATTTCAGGTCAGGTGACTTTGCTGCCTCTCTTTCCTATCTTAATGTGTTAGTTAATTTGACCTCGTCACATTTTCCATATATATATATATATAATATATGCGTAATTCTTCGCCCGAGCATATGAATTCAAATAAAGCGCAATCCTCCTATTTCTCCTATTTATTTCTATCCTTCCTCACTATCCAAGTTTGAATGTGAATTAATTCCTTAAATGGATTCTCCTAATATTGTATTTATTCCTTAATGGAAGCTCCTAATACTTCATTCCCTCTACTCTATCCATTCCTCCACTAAAACTATTAATTGTCCACAATAAGACTGTCTATATTTGCCTGGTCGGGAACTTGACCCGGTGGCCGAGATGGTTAAGGCGGCTGTGTACTAAGCAGAATACGTGGGTTCAAGTCCCGCCTGGGTCAAATATTTTCAGTCTTTCCTTCTTCTTCCATCCTTCTCTCTGCTTTGAACATATGCTTTTCTATGTGCGTAATTCTTCGCCCGAGCATATGAATTCAAATAAAGCGCAATCCTCCTATTTCTCCTATTTATTTCTATCCTTCCTCACTATCCAAGTTTGAATGTGAATTAATTCCTTAAATGGATTCTCCTAATATTGTATATATATATATATATATATATATATATATATATATATATATATATATATATATATATATAAAATTGCAATATTGGTATGGAAATGAAAAAGAGATAGGTTGTGGCTTACCTGAAAGTGAAGTGTGGTGTAGCCATAAGGAACTAAAGGTTCCTTTCCTTACCAATATTACAAATATTTTTGACAATGTCATATCATTACTAATATGGATATGACATTGTCAAAATAATTGTGATCATTTGTA
Organism: Zhengitettix transpicula; assembly: GCA_037074705.1. Lineage (NCBI taxonomy): Eukaryota > Metazoa > Arthropoda > Insecta > Orthoptera > Tetrigidae > Zhengitettix > Zhengitettix transpicula. The sequence continues at coordinate 9,185,219 of CM073595.1, forward strand.
TAGAATGGAAAAAGAGATAGTTTGTCACTTATCTTAAATTGAAGTACAATGTAGCCACATGGAATCAAAGGATGTTCTTCAAATTTTCTGAGGCTCTCAGCCTCTTTCTTTAGGAAAGAGTATTACACACACTTCGCAGCCAGCTTGTGCGTGGAATGATACAGTGTGTTTTTTTCCCACTGTTGCCTTACAAGTGTCGGGAGTCTCAGGTTATGGTGGTAATTGTTTCAAAGCTAAATGCACCTTCACAGTTGAGGCGGTTAATGCCAGAGTGGGCTATCCCACATTTTTGGCAAAAACTATTTAACTTGGGTTTAGGGAAGTCTATGTCCATCTTATCATTGCCAGAGTGGTCTGAGTGTAGTTTATTTAACGCTCAAGAAATGGCAGGAGACAGAATTCCCAGATAGATGATTACATCAATGTGAAGCAACAACTAAAAACCCCTTTCTTTATCTCAAATAGGTTTAGAAAGGGGATAGCCCACTCTAGCGTTAACCGCCTCGGTTAAGTTATATTTATGTACCATAGTAATACAGATATATCTGTACTTCTACAACATTTAAATATGGTTGGGTTAGATTTAAATTTATCTAAGATTTTATTTTATTTATTGCTATTAGAATTTTTATTTATGTTCATACTTTTGACAATTTGTCTCCGGTATAAAGAAACTTTGCATGGAAGTTAATTTAACTAATAACTAAATTCCTTGAATAATTGTGACAGCATGGAATTTTATTTTACCCACTTCATTATAATTACAAAATTTATATATCTTATAGAAATACGCATCTATATTTTATTACCTAAAACCATTTGTTTGTTCATATCTATTAAATGGGCTTTCATTGAGCGTAGATGGTATCCTGCTAAATGAGTTGGTATTTTGAATACAGTGTTCATTTGCTGGTTTCTGTGGAAAAGAAAACAAATTATTCCATATATTTTCAAAAGATAAAAATTACTATAACCTACATACAGATTCCACGAAAAATGTGATGATTCTACACCCTTATTTCTCTGAATGTCTACAATAGTAATGTTGAACTATGCATTTATACACATCAAAAGTTATTTTGATTCCGATGATGTAAATATATAATATCTAAAATTAATTTTAGCTTACAATATTACACTTACTCAAAAATTATAGATGACTGAATTATGTCAAAACTTACTACAATTATGAATGCAATATGCAAATAAAACTATTGTCTATTGAATTATGTATATTCAAAATTCCATAAGGTTCAATAATGTGCCATTCGAATAGGCTTTTCCATTAATTATTATTATATTACAATTCATAAATTAACAAACTGTAACTACAACTCTCTCTTAGATACATAAATATATTAATATCAAGAAAATTAATAGTAAACATTACCCATTTATTTTTATCAGCAAGGCAAAAGGTACATATTTGTAGAAAAGAAATTTCTTCAGCATTAGCTTCAGTAACATGAAGACAAGGCTGCTCAATAGCTCCTAAACAGTGGGATTTATATATATATATATATATATATATACATAAAAGACTTTTAAATATATTATTAATATTAAATAAAAAACATCTGATTCATAACTTAAAACTGCTCTGTTCTCAATCATTCATTATTCTTTATGTGCAATTTATACATCTTTATGCTAGTTATAGTAATAACTGTACATATAGTAATGTTTTATTTTACACTTACTATGTATCTTTTTTTTCACTTACTATATATATCCTTACTTGGCATGAAACTATAAGGGTAGATTAAAGAATTTTTTTTTGTTTAGATAAATCTTTCAAAATTATAAGCCGAGTTACACAATAAACACAAATGAACATATTAATGCGATAAAACTAAACTCTTCAGACAATGAAGGAAACCAGAATTTTATATGTATGATTTGTACATTATTGATAATACTTCGATATAGTTGGTGCATATAATTGAGGTCAATTTTTGTGACCATATTATACACATGTAACTGAATTACTGGTTCCCTGCCTGGCTACTCCAAATTTCAATTTAAGTTAAATTTAGCCACCTTCTCTTTAATTTGGCAATGTCACATTTCCTTTACTTGCTTTATATATAACACTTAACGAAAATGTGATTAGGTAAAATTAAATAACACATTTGGATAGGAAAGAGAAATAGTGAAGTTGACTTACCTGACATCAACAGTTTGCCCAGTCAGGCTGAGGAGTAAACTAATTAAAAATTACGAGGGTTTGAGACCCCTTTGTCAGGAAAGAAGGTCTGAACTACGTGCGAAATTCGTGCTGGCTGGCATGCAGTTTTGACCTTCCTGACAGAGGTAACTCAGCCCAGACCAACTGTTGATTTCAGGGGTACGTCATCTTCACTGTCACTCTTTTGTATCCAAATGTGTTTTATATATATATATATATATAACTTATAAGCATGATAGGTCTTATCATCAAAGTAATTTCACCAATCATTTACGATACTAGCTGTGTCTTCATACTGACCACTTTGGACAAGTCTGTGAAGGTGCAAGATGTAACTGGCAGCCAGACGAAGAGTCTCTATTTTTGAAAGCTTTCTTTCTGGTGGTTGGGTGGGAATCAGCGTTCTGAGTGCAGAATAGGCAGAGTTCACACTGTGACATGTAAGAAAACTCTCAAAATGTTTTTTTCTAAAACAACAAAAATTAATGGTTGCAAAATATACAAACATACATTCACAATATAAATGGTCAGGGTATAATTGATAAATTGAGTAGTAGAAATATATAGGTCATTGACAAATCTAATATTTCATTATTAGGTTTAAATGTAAAACTATTTCCAACTAACTTGTACAGAGATTAAAAATTTATTTGAAGTTCAAAGTTGATAAGAATATTGAGAGGCACCTACCATTTCATTGATGACAATTGAGTATTAACTTACAAAATCAAAGGTGATGATAATTCATTGTTGCAAATATGCTATTTCATTCCGTCTATGTATTTCAGCAGAAATGCACATGAATGTGTGATGCCAAATAGAGACTCTGAGAATAAGGTAGAGGAAGGGTAAAGAAGAAAACCAGCATCAGTTGGGCAGGATATAGAGTCCTGTAGACAAGCAAAATGGCTACGATATTGATTAGGAATAATGTACATCTAAACAGAGAGATCGAGGACTAATCCAGTGGGATTGGCAGGCAACATTTACCGAATGTATGAAATTCTGCATAATATTAAGGAAGATGATGAGATGTAAAAATTATTTATAAAATGTTTTCGATTGAAAAATTGGGATCATTTCTTTTGATAGTCAAATGCTAAGCTAGTGTGGTATTCCTCCACAATTATCCACATTACTGTTCTTATAACAGTAAAAAGTACTGTCATAGTCGGGGGATAGATTGCATTATACGAATTTCGTTAAAACGTAAATATTAATACAGGGGAGATGAATAATAAAAGAATAAAGAATCCTGACATTTCAGTACAAAATTAATATTAAAACCGGTTATTCAAAATAAAATTATATATTTAAAAATATTAGTTTTATAGTGTTAACAATTTGTTGTATTTGTCGCACGTATAGTTTTAATATAATGTAATTAAATATAATCAATAGCATTTGTGAACATAACTGAGTAAATTGAGTTTTAATGGTTAGTGGCTTAAACAAAACTCGTAGTTTAGTTTCATATCAAGTCCTCCACAACATTAATTCTTTATTTCGTATTTAATCACTTTCACATTCATAATCTTTTCTTTGTAACACAGACAATACAGCATCTTTTAAAAGCACGTCTGTTGTCATTAAACAATTATTCCAAATCTTAGAGAGGTGTAATTATTAAATAAAAGATTCTAGATTTACCACCCGGGTCAATTGTTAAGTAAAACACGTTTCAGGGAAAGTCATCAATCACCTGACAATGGCGGAGATGAATGTCGCTGAAATGTTGTGTTTTAATAAGAAATTGATACGGGTGATAGAAAAACTTTTATGCAATGGGTCCCTTTTCACGCCCAATTTATTTTGAGAAATTCATAGAAATCGTAGTTTTCAAAATCAAGGAACTGAACGCACTGTTCTGCAACAACGAAGCTTGGACATCGAAGAAAACGATAAGCAATGCCTCAAAGTTTGAACGACTCACGCGTCTTCTCTTTGGGTAGTTGGTGCTTTCCAATGCATGGATTGCCTCTTGGTTTCTTGATCGTACGTAATTATCCACGTCATAAAATTTAAAAAACTGCATCAATCCCACTTTTCAAGTTTTAGTAGACAGTTAGTGTTAACACGCTCATCACTTTACGTACCCGACATTTTTCGACGTAGCGAAAAAGAACACGATTACATTCAGCAGTCACCTTTTGCAACTTAGTCGATGTGTATTGATCCAAACTAAGGCTGTTGACGTTGAATTCATTTTTCGATATGAAAATTCTGACATAAAACTCATATCGTTTCAATTAACCTAGGCCTACTCGTAGTTAAAACGTATAACTATTTAGAACTGTTGAACGCTAATGTCTATCAAGAGTCACATTGCATTATACCTAATAAATACTTTTCTGTCGTATACCTCGTACGTTACGTAGAAATTAAAGGAGGTACTATTTCAATTCCATAAGGATTCAAATGCGACATACAATCTACAATAGATGTTAACACTACTATTTTAATATTAATGATAATAATGGAAACAAATGACATTTTATTACAATAGTTATTAACTCGGTTCGAATACCTGTCAGACCTTTCACGTTTGGTTTTCTTAGGTTTATTGTAAGGAAGCGTTGGTATAAAATGAGTGAAATTGCCTTCCGTTACTTTAAAATAACTTTCAGTACAGCGAATTTGGCCACCGCTATTTCTTGTATATTTTGTTCAGTTTTAGAAGACGTTTCGAATGAGTTATAAGTAGGAAAACGCTCTGACTAGGAAACTGCATATAAAAGGTAAATTATCGTGAACCGCAAATGTAACAATAGAGGAAGGTCCAAATTAAAAGAATTGTTCCCTCCGACTTCTGTTTCATCCAAAGTGACATGTCAGCCTTAGACAACATCAGTCGAAAATAAACGAACATTTCGGTATTCGAATCACGACAGCGAGCATATTCTATAACGTCCGATTTAGACCTATAACTTCCGCAAGAGAACATTCAATAGTCGACCGGAACACTTGTACCCGTCGACAACCAGAAGAGCGTTCCGAGTCTCTTGATACGGTGGAAGAACGGAGATCTACAACAGTCGATCAATGTATCTTCGTTGTTCTCGTTCGACTTACAAACGGAGAACACGAAAAACTCGTGGTCATGATACCTGTGAGTGCGAAAGCGCTCCCTGGCGTTGGCCTGGCAACGGTGGTCCATATCCAAGTGGCGACGTCGGCCAGCCCATGTCAGCGCGACGCGGCCTCGCCTCTCCTCGCCCCACCCTGCACGCTAATCTCTTTCATCTGCTGCTGCTGCTACTGCCCTGCCTCTAGCTCAACCATCACGTGGATCTACATGATTGTAGACACATGTTTCACGGAATTCTATTTTCTGTAACAATATCGATCTGGCTTAAAATACGGCGACGTGTATAAGAATGGCTGCCTGCTTTTTCTCCATTCGACAGCAAATGTTCCAATTTCTTGAAATCCTGTTGACAAGGCCCTTAGTGTCGTTTCGCAGGTCAAAGTTATTATGTCGCAATTTAAATGCGTGTTTAATTTTTTTGACCGGACGTCTAGAGGATGATGACTCGTGCGAGACCCTTTCTGTCTCACTGTCTACCAACCGGCCTTCTTGGATGTTGTGAAATTGGTAGTAGTGTTCGAACTCGCTATGATCCCTTCTTTTAATCCTGAACGAACAATTTCTTAAATATCGAAAAGTTGACTCGAACTTCTTTCTTTTCCTCTTGGATACTTTATTTTTCAGAGAAGTGACTTTCCAAATTTTCAGCCGTTGATAATACAGTTCGGCTTCCGCTAATCGAAGGCTGCTTCCAAAGTATCTGACCAGATTACTAGTCAAACAGAAAACGATATTAAGGCTCATTTTTTGGAATGAAGTGACGTGATTCTTGGAAATAATTTTTTGAAAAACTAATATTTATGCAGTGTACTACCTATATATCTACAAGTCTATACAACGTGTTAGGAATTATAATAATTTCCCCGTACAAAACACACCAAAAATGTAGACCATAAGGGGAGTTAATAACTGTTACACAGTCAGAACAAATGTCAAAAAAACTATAATGACCCTCTGATAAAAGGCTCGTTATTTGGAATAACAAATGAAGAGAAATATTTTCTTTGGCATAAAAAAGTACTTAACTGAGAAAGCTATTTTTTTTAGGGAAACAGGCTACATGAGGGTGAACCACATTGGGCAACTCCACTTTAATAGCATAGGAAGGGATTTGAAAGGGGGATGCGGAAGGGTAGAGGAAGGTAGCCAAGGGTTAACTAGGGCCCCCGGGCTATGGTTTAAGGATCCTACCCGGCATTCGCCTAAAGAAATGCAGGGAAAACCCTAGAAAAACCTGCATCAGGTAGGTCGGGCATTGGGTTCTTGTCCCACGCCCTTCCGATAGCGGGAAAGGAGTTTGCAGCATTCCCTTCTCCGTATCTCGACCAGTTTAGGAGGCAGCTGGCCGACTATTCCAATGGTAATAGCGGACAACTCTTACCGTATGCCCAAGGTTTTGACCCCGGAACATACACCTCTCAGAACAGGCCGAGGTGCCTCGGCTTGTGGGGACCTTAGTTCAAAAACGGAGAGGAAAAGGCATCCCCAAAGGTAGCCCCTTCGTATCTCTCCTACAAGGTTCTGCCTGCGAGAGAACATCCCTCGCAGGTTACCTGCGAGAGAATCCTCTCGCAGGCTTTTATTTGCGACTCCGACCTGAGAAAGCTATATATAATCTATGTAAATATTAATTCCATTTTTAGTTTTAACTGTAATTTTTTTTTTCATTTTTAAATATGTAAAATTGATATAATTGGCATAGGCCACACCATTTTTTTTTGTTAACGTATGACTGTATCTTCGATATATGTACCATTATTAATCCCATATTGTAATTTTCAGTTTAGGGAAAATAAAAACACTTAATTGTTTCCCGTGTGGTCCTATTCCAGTGTACAGTAGCTGTTCAAATACGACAGTAAAGTGATGGAAGCATGTTAGCACCAAGACTCCGTTGACATATCGCCATCTTTCTCCAGTCAGAAGCAGTAATGGAACACTTTCACTACATAACGTTAATGAGCTCTTTCGTCCTCTGATAATGCTCCATACGAAGCTTAGTTCTAATGCAATATTTACCAGTTTTGTATGCAAGTAGGAGCACGGCTCAAGTTTGTTCGGGTTCCAATTTTAATATTCACTTGACTCTGGCAAACGTGCCATATGATTTTTTCCCCCTTCGGCTTGAACTTAAATATCTGGTCTTTGTATCGATGACTTATTTTTCAAGTGAAGCCAAACAAGTTCGCTAGAAAGTAAACCTTGCACAAGATGATTTACATCGTGAGAAATTCGATGCATTTCGTGGAAAATATAAATAAGCCCAAGAAACGAGTCATCAGAACGTGGAGCTACAGAAACGGACACTTAAAAATTCTCATCACAGAAATTAGCCAGAAGTTCTCGGGATTCTAACCGGGTGAAAACATTGTAGATACAAATTTTCAAGTGAAGATGATGGCAGTGACCGCCGTCGAAACGTCGTTCACCCGGTCTGAACTCGAGAACTTCATACACACCGGGAAAGCCTTCGTTCGATAATCGCAGAAATTATTACGATTATTACAGGACGGGGTATTTTTTTTATTTAAAATAGTTTAAATTTTATATCGTAAAGTTAAGTTACGAATAATGTTATTTTTAATATAAAATGTATTGTAGTAATTGGTAATTAAGACATTGTTCTAATTGGAAAATTGGATTGTAGAGGACTCACTATTAGTGGATATAGAGCGGACGCCGCAACAATCCGGCAAAGCAAAGAAAACATTGTTGAGAGAGTTTACGCGCTCAAAATCTACGAGACGAAGAGTACAGTCGGGCCGTAGGCAGCGAGGAGAAAAGACCAAAATTCCAAGTCATAAAAATTTGAACAGTACAGTCGGTCAGCAGACAGCGAATAGAACGGACGAAAAGAACTCATTGAAAGTTTTACAGTCGGCAGTCAGAACGAAAGATTGTGGCCCAGTCACAAACATGCTTTCAGTTATTAAAAAGTAAAGCAATATTCAGACAAACCAATGAAGTCCATTGTCAACTAAAGCCACGAGATCTACAAATCCAGGTTGCAGTAAAGCATCGAGAACCAACCAATTCGTGTTCAACCAACTAACAAACAACGCCAATTAGAGTCTGTGAGAACTTAGAATCAGTGATGTCCCCAAAATTGTGCACGAAAAACTAAAAATGAGACCTGGGCGGCCGTAAGTAGAGAAAACTTTAAAATAATTTGTAAACCGTGTTTAAAAGATAAAAGTCAGATCGTTCTTTAATTTTAATTATTTAATTATCGATAGAATGAGATTGTTAATTCTTGATAAAATTGAAACTGTTAAATTCAATCTTTAGTATTATTTCTTCCGCAACAGACGCTTTGATTTCCATAAAAAGTAAATGTAATTTTGATTATTTAAATTCTGCCATTTATCAAACCCAGATCAAGACCCTGAGATCTCAAATATTTTGTGTATTATATAATTGTTTTTAAATTTGGCACAATAAATTTTGTTTGTTCTTTAAAGTTAATAGTTCTTTCATTTAGAAACGCCAAATTCATTTATTATTTAATTATTACAGTATATACTAGAAAATCCTGCAAAAGGTCAAGGACACAGAATCAAAACCGGAAAACCGATATGTGGTTAGTAGCATAAAGTTAACCGCTGCCGTGTAAACAAATTTGTTCTACAAAAAAAAATAATTGGTAATTTAAAGTAACGTGTCGTGCTCAGCGACAAAGGTTTGTCCATTGTAGTACAGGGCTTGAGTCGATTTCTTTACATATTTCGCATTGTTCCAGTATCAAGATTTTTTTTTATTTAATACGTTTTGTTACTTCTTGGCTCTATCTATGAAACTATCTGTTCGCCTACTCTTGGCATCAAAGATCTTTACTTACTAATACATAGTGAACTCTTCGGTGTAATTTTTTTTATTCTCTCCGTATCTACTACATTAACTTTTTAGTGCTGATACTTTTCCATATCCTATAAAACGATTATGTTGTTCTTTGGGTTTGTTGTGCACCATTCACATTCTCGACATTCAACAAAATTTAGGTACGAAAAATTAAATTAGTATAAGTATAAAAATAATAAGAATAAGCATTCTTGTTCATATATTACGAATTCATCTTTTTATTTAAAATTTGCAAAATTATGTTAATTGCTGGATTAACTTAAGTGCCAAGTTCCCAGGTTAATTATGTACATAATTTTAATTGTATATACTCTAATATTTTATGTAACAACAAATAATCGTAAGATAAAAGTTTTGTCTAATAAAAATATTTTTATTTACTGATAAGTATTTATCGGTTTTATATTTAAGTAATGTGTTTTTTTTTTCAATTTACTAACAATTCGTCGAAGATAATTTTATTAGTTTCCATGAGGCAATTTTATTTCATGGGGTAAACGAATTCAGTGATTCTCATTTTGCCTTCCGTCTGTCATTTTGATTTTGGTTTCAGGGCATAAATACGATTGATACGACCGTGGGGAAATGACACGCTGAACGTTTCTTCTTCTATATGTAGAATGGGTCAGATTAGTTTACAGTCTGGCAGTCGTTACAGCCGCTCTTCAAAGGACTGTGCAGAGTCTTACTAGATTTATTATAATTTTTTGCATTTGCGAAGATATAGATATTAAATTTAATCGTTTGTTTTGCGCATATTCACGTATTGAAAGTTATGCTACATTATTATGAAAATTAAGTCAAAACTTCGATTCTTTAAAATTTTATTTCATGCATTGCAATAATTATGTCACCATGTGTAACGATTGACATGAAATTACAACTGAGACTCCGATTTTGTTATTTAAGATTCAATTAATATCATACGGATAAATGGTTTACTGTCGTAGTAACATCTGTGGAAAATAAACGTAATTTTAATCTCTTCAATCAAATAGTAGGTCTACAGCATAGCCTTTATTTCCGAATATGAGTAAGTCTTGGAGGCTGCTGCGAGATGTTAATTCCAGATGTGTGTCCTTCAACGTCTCGACTACGACGGTAGCCTATATTTAGGCATCATCTATATGCGTCACGAATGTCGGTAACAATTAAATGCGAAACGCACGGTCGTCATAATATAAATAGCGACAAACTGTATAATACAAAATATTTTTATTTTTAAAATTACTTTTAGAAGCATTTGTATAAATTGTTCCTTTTTGCGAAGAAAAAAAAACATTAATTAGGCCCACTACTGTTCGGCAAACCTTTGTAAACAATTTACGGGATTAAATAAAACAGCGTTTACTCTGTCACGTCTTCTATTTTATGAACGGTAGATGAAGTCCCAATTTAATTTAACAAAATAGCAACATTAACTTACCGTATAACATACAAAAATACAGCAGAATTTACACAAGATTAAATTTTATATACAACAGAAATATTACTTTATTTAAGCAAGGTATCTCCCTTTGTTGGGTGCCATAAATCCACGATTGAAATTAATTGTTCATCTGTAGTATTATAAACTAGGGAGTGCAGTTGGGTTGATGTAGACTCGTGTAGCCTGTGCCCAGATGGTTATCCGCTTTGATGGCTACTCCCCTTTAATAGCATAGGAATGGATCGAAAGGGGGGATGCGGAAGGTAGAGCAAGGTAGCCAAGAGTTAACTAGGGCCCTCGGACTATAATTTAAGGATCCTACCCGGCATTCGCCTAAAGTTGATGCAGGAAAAACCCTGATGAAACCTGCATCAGATCGGGCATTTGGCCCTTGTCCCACGCCCCTCCGATAACAAGAATTTGGTCTGCTGTGGGATCGCAGCATAACGAACTCCATGCCTCGGCCGAAATTGAAGGGCAGCTGGTCGACTTGTCCAATAGGATCAGCGAACAACTCTTACCGTATGCCCAACGTCTGCGACGCCGGAACATAGACCCCCTCAGGTTCACATAAGGTGCCACGGCTTATGGAAACCTTTTTATTGAGACTCCTGCCCGAGGGCAGGAATGAGGAAAAGCCCGAACAGAAACTTATCCCGTTCCTGGCACATAGGAAATACCGTACTCACGCCTCATTACGTATAGTGGACTTCAATCGATCAAACTTCGATTTATTTTATTTAGATATTTAATATACAATTCTACACACCTTTACAGAAAATTGAAACTCGGACGTCGCCCCCGCATTTAGCAGCTTACGCTTCCGGCTGGATTGAGCAAGGAAATCTCAAACTTGTGTGGACTCCAGTCTCACTCTCGGCAAACAGAAACTAGCTCTTCTTGTTACTTATAAGAAGAAATAAGTTTTTTTTTGTCAGTCAGTGAGGGCTAACACGTCCACGGAGCAAGTGTGTTCATCGCAATCAGCATATCTCCACAGTCCTATTAAGTCTTTTCACCGAATCACAAACTATCTTAGCGATAGGTGACCACACGTATAGGGATGTCAGATTTCGGTAAGTCAAACCGCCCCCACCAGAAAAAAATCAACAATATTAATTAATATTTAATAGAATCTGACAATTATCGTTTAATATATATGTTAAATTCGAAGAAATATGAATTTAGACGGTTGTATGTACAAATTATTATTTTTTCTAATTTATAATACATGTGCATACATTCAAAACTGTATATTACCTGAAGCAATGCCAAAATTGCGGACTAAATGTTTAATTGATTAATCAGTTTTTCTGACATATTGGCTGTAGGCCCTATTGCTTATTTATTAAATCACTTAGTTGTTTCTTCTTTCCGAGATTTTTGCTCGCTTGGGCTCCCATGTACCTTCTACTTCATTTGTAAATTATATAAATAAGAAAATAAATTTAAACATTATTTATTAATTGGAATACGAACATTAAAAAAAATAAAAGGAAATATAGACATAGGAATAAAAACGATTCGTAACATCAATTTCCATGTTTCATGATATTTGGCAAGACTACTTTACTTTTAAGTACATAACGATATATTTCGCAATAATTTAAATCATAGTTTTCAATGCACTGTTGAATACTTTAATCTAAATCTATAGAAAATCTGTTTCTTTCATCTGTCCATTGATTCTCCGAACAATTACAATTTGGAGATTTTAATTCCCTATTTAATATATTTTTAATGCAGCTAATTAGACGTAACAAATATTTATAATTTATTAAATATTATTTATAATATATTTTCAATTGTTTTTTTAATATCTGGCCATTCTGGTACTTTTACCAAAATCATACAGGAAAAAAATTTTTTTTAATGGTATTGTAATGTTTAAAATAATCTGTAAATGTTTCATAAAACTTTCTTCAATTCGTCCCCTTAAAATTATTCCATTTTATTTGTATTTATTTAGCATCGATTTAACTTGGATAGGTAAAAAATTAACTTCCGACTTTCCATTAATAGATTATACTTCCAACTGAACAGATTACATCTAGAACTTCTATAATTGACTTTTTTCTCCCTGTACGTACGATGGGCGAAAATGCTGAATAAGTATGCATCTATATAATAAAAAAGGATGTATATTTGTATGTCTGTATGTATGTATTTACGTTGTTCTTTATACAAATTTTATCGCGTGGACAGAATGCAACAAAAATTGGTACACATATTCTTCAAAATACGAGAAACGGTACTGTGAGGGTGAGAAACGCCTAGCATACATGTGGAAAGAATTATAATTAAAAACCGTCATCATTAAATATTAAATTACTGCGCGCCAAGAGACAATGACGTCACGCGAGAGAGAGACGTTACTACGCAACGAACAAAGGAAATATTTCCTTTATTAGGAATGAAATAAAGCAGAAATATGTTCTTTAAATAAAAAGTATTTTTATACAGCAATACTCCATCGAATGCTAATAAAGAAGAATACGAATTACTTTACCATCCTTGCGGAAAATGTAAGTTAATTTTCGCGCTATATTAGTTGTGAGTCTAGCTAACAATTTCATCAATGTAATATTTCGTAATGTATGAAGACTGAGTGACAATTGACAATTATATCCTGAAATACTCAAGGAATATATTTAAGTATTCAATTAAATACTTTTTCGAGTTTATATAAATAAGTACACGAGCAACGCCGGGCACCCAGCTAGTTAATAATAATAGAAACATTTGAAAACTGGGATTTTGGGCGTCCCGAAAGTTTGCTCGGGACACTGGGACACGAGGCTTTACACCGGTGACAATTAGAGCCAATTATAATTAACATAATAAAGACAAAATCAATAACATTAATAAACGAATACACGGCCTCGAGTCAGAAAATTAAACGACGTTTCTTCCTGATTTAGGACGACCGCGGGTTTAATATTTTTGTTTCATTTCGGTTGCAACAAGCAATGCAGCAAAACTTTGCCTCTAATTTTTTTATTTAATGTTTTGTCAATAAACAATTTTCTGATTCAAGGCCGTGTATTTGTTTCTGTACATCCCCACTTAGAATCTAGACTCGTTCCAATAATCGGACGCTCGCGGCTGCCTTTACTCTATTATTATGACGCTCAACAATACGCTTGTTATGTCCGCTAATGATGACTAAACAATAACTCAATATTGAAAAATAACTTTAATTTTTACATAAAAATTGAGACCATCCCCTTTCAGCTGGTTTTAGGCCAAATTTGATCATTTGATAAGCAAAATCGAACTGGATTCAAAAAATTATATTCTCAAAATAAAATCAAGTTAAGTGATTCCTATTTACACACAGCTCCACAAACAAATTGTCAGCACACATCTGATGACTTTCATAACTTAGTCCATCACTTTGTGACAAGTCTATTCGTTTACATTTTCAATGTTTACGTCTGACAAATGAATTGAGTGCAACTGGTGACATTTTTTGACTAAAATTTTCTTAAAATGTTGTACGTTTCCCATATAAATTGGCTTACCGAATATTCTATTGGGAAATTAGGAAGAACTGTGTAAATAAACAAATAGATATTAGTTGCATAAATTAGCAATAATGAAAAGACTCCTGCAGAAACCCATTTAATTAGTTAAATCTGTAACTCAATCTTTGTAGGAAAATGTTAACACAGTTCGTTTAACATAATATAAAACTAAAATAATCACGTACAGAATATGATAAAAAATTTCTAACATGCAAAACTACAACAAATATTACATTATAACACACTCATAACAGGAATTTACCGATGAAACTAAGTAGTGGTTCATAACGATTCGATGACACCAGTGAATATTACTTGTATCACGATGTCCAAACGCTGTTTAAGTTAGACCATGTCTTTATTCTAAACTCATAATTGAAGGAATATTGTATTGAGTCATAAAAAAATCTGGAATAAATGTCAAGCGTTTACTTAATTATTTCACATTTATATTGTAATATACACACGTATATTAATTTAACTAATTTGAAGAATTCGAGCCCCACGTTGTGGAAGCCAAAATGTAATAACAAAATGGAAGGCGTTAATTAAATAAAAGAATTAATAAAATTTACAAACAATATTTATTTATTTTGTGGCAATAACTCAAAAACAAATACAATTTAAAATATTAATTTCTCAGGTAATAACAAAATGGAAGGCGTTAATTAAATAAAAGAATTAATAAAATTTACAAACAATATTTATTTATTTTGTGGCAATAACTCAAAAACAAATACAATTTAAAATATTAATTTCTCAGGGTCTTCACTAGGTTTGATAATGGACACAACACTTTGATTTAAAAATCTTATTAACAAACAAATCACATTTACCTAAACAATACGTCGATAGAAATAAACTAAAAAGAAAAGAAATTAACTTGACAATTAAAATAGAACGAAATTTAAAAGTAAAGAGATTAACTCTGATTAACAATTAAAATAGAACGAAATCTGACTTCTATCTTTTAATTACGTTTACATAAATCATTATTTTGTATTTTGTTACATCTGTCCAGACGATTCCAGCACGCCTTTTGGTTTCGAAAATACACTATTGCGAGATTTTACACTGATTCTAGTCAAAATTGATAGGATGTCAGGAACTCGGATGATCCTCATTTTTGTCAGCTATCTGTTGACTGCTTGCCTTATATGAATTCTGTGGTTTGTAGATTTGCTAGTCTTTTACCGCTTTGGACTTAAACTGCAACTTTACTATTTCTGGCTGGCTATGGACGTAAAACTGCTTTTACTTAGCAAGTTTCGATGTAATGCTTCCGTGAATGTTTTACTTTGTCTTCAACTCACAACTTTGTTTAATAATAATACATTAAACGACGGCTAGTCTCTGCTCTAGTACCACTTGTTCCGTCCTCCGAAAAGTCCCGGCACCAACTCTGTTAAATTCTAGTCACCAACTGAACTATCGTCTCGAGTTTTAGCGCGTATACGCCATTTTCGACTTTTCGACAAAGGAACATAGCTGGGCTACATTGTCGCTTTGGAAGCTCCTGCCGCTATAATGGATTTATCAAACAATTTAAATTTTTATGTTCAAACAATTAATGTCCTAATTAATTGGCATTACAATATATATCTTGTATATAATATACTCAAGTATATAACGTAATACAATATATGCTTTATAGAACTGTTATTAGAAATGGTTAATTATTCAATTCAATAATAATTTGTATTAATCAAGAAAAAAATGAAAATATTTACGATACCATTATTGGATCAGAGTGCCGAGTTTTAACTGCCACTAAAAATTATATTAATGGTCAGTTTTTGAAGACTAATAACATTTTATTTTTCCAGTGAGTCAAGAAATATTAGGTCTATGATGAAGATTAAAGAATAGAACGATGAGTAATAAACTTATTTTTAGTCATTGCGTTAGTGAAACCAAGAATTCTCGTAGCATAAGTAGCATTTGAGCGCCACATGAATGATATAGATGAACATATGGGTTATGTGAAAAATTTAATTCAACTGTGTTAATGTTGAAATACTTGGGAAAAAAATCTCAATTCTGATCATTTTTTATTCATTTCATAAAATTAACAAACTGAAGGTTTCGAATTACATTTGTTATTATATTAATAGAGAACTCCATGAATGAAGTAATTGTGGACAAATATTTTCCCGATGAAAATTGATGTTGAACACTTACTTCATGGGTCATATGACTCACTTGAAAGGTCCTTCAGTATTTAATCACTAAACAGTGATGAGCTTCGGCGGCCAGTGATGCCAACGGTAGCGGATTTATCAGGGAGGAGGGAGGCAGTCCCCGAAAGTTGGCAACGGAAAGCGATGAAAGCTAGAACGCGTCCTAATCATGGAGTCAACCAAGACAATCGATTTAGATGTAGGTCTCAATTGAGATATTGAAAATCGTTGTGACCGAAAGTTTTACTCGTTTCATACTGGCGCTGTATCGATTAAATTGTTTGTAATCTATTTTGTTTTGATTGTGACGTGTGGAATAATAATATTTGGCCTAATCTGTCTGAATTCTCGACTGTGCCCGTGTGTATTATAATTATTTAAATGTGTTTATGGCGTTGACGATACGACTTGAATATACAAATAGAACTGAATACTCCCTTAATTATTTACGTCATTACTCGAATTTTGAAGAGAGCATAATTACTTGGGAGTAGATGAGCAAGTAAGTACACATTTTACGTAGTGTCATTTAGCTGTCGCAGCAATTTAGTTTCATTTTCGACGGCATATTTTTGTAATATATTGTTTAAAATCTTATTGCCAGACTGTTTTCGACGCTATAGTTAAATGATACATAACAAAATCTCCTACTTCACGTTTGAGTAGGATGTGAATAATTATTGATATGGAAGCAATGGTAAAATGAACACGTTTGTTTTTTCTCTTGAAATGTTACAGGAAGTTAACTTTTTCATCTCGTTTATTTATACATACGCGCGGAAAATTTGCCGAATATCATTTCTAATGTAAGATGCACCCTATTCTAAGTAATATTTAATAAAGAAACAATTTAATGCGAAGTAAAATGTTTTGACAGTTTTTTTCATTAATAAATAAAATAATTAGGTTATACGTATATTTTATTAATCTATTTTAAATTCATAGTCGGTAATACGAAAACAATTTATATGTCGTATTTAATGTGAAGTATTATAATTTGCTTGATTTTTATTGATTTAAATTATTTTTTCTATATATATGTAGTAGTTAATTATCATCCTTTTATTTGTTATTAGTAAACAATTTGAGGTTAGACATTATACATTAATTATCCTACGTAATTGATGTACTTTCATTCACTTTCCTACATTTCTTTCTCCTTAATGAATTGTCCACTTAAATGACATGCTTACTAATCACTTAAATTAAACATTTGTACTGACTAATTACTAATACTGAGATTACTTTTATTCTTAGCATCCCATATTAAAATTTCCCTGATGTAAATCAGGATCTCATTCTGCCTTTCAGAACACCTATTCAATACAATAGTCCAAAATTATGTTAAATATTGTGCTGTGTGTATGTTATGTAGTCATATGCACTTGCATTACATAAAGCTCAAGTTAGTGTGTTTTTCTTCAAATGACTGTTCAGGAATGTCAAGAAATAGCATACAAGCAAATGACAAAAGACAAATAAGTGTGCATATTAGTTTAATTGAATACTTGTCTTGTTCTGAGTTGTATTGCCAAATTAATTTTGTAAAGAACTCTGGGTGAATCAATAATTAGATGACTATTACAATGCCAAAGTATTAGTTGAGAAGACCTCAGCATAGGATTTATAGTACCCATGAAAGTGAATTGGATTCACGCATTTGAATAGAGAAGCACTCACTCCAACAATTGTTTCCACAATATAAATTATTATTGAGGAAATATAATATATCAGCAACATACATGCCTTATCTAAAATATTCCATTGAAGATGATGTCAGTGACCCCATGGAAAATTCAGGTTCAGTCTGTGAAATCGCCATTGTGGTAACTAGAGAGAAATTCAAGGTCCATAAATTACATTAAGGAAGTCTGTATACTTTAAAACATTCCTCCACGTCACTTTTCTTACAGAGTGCAAATTCTGTCTTTGTTCAAGCTAATTTAGCTTCATTTAGTTGGTACTTTCACTTTGAATTAATTTACTGTACAGTAAAATATTTCTAATACTTTCTTTCATTACATAGTTTCAGCTCAATGAACAAAGTCATCGGTGGAAAGTTTGTGCAGCTCAAAGTCATAACAAATATGGAGCAGGTGATGAGTTTTATAAGCAATTTTGTCACTTCTCTGGTAAACTTAATGTAATTAATATGTATTTATAAAAATAGGTGAATGCTTGCATGTGTGTGGAACATACACATGGAGCAATTTCATCCAAAATTGCCACATATATGACTTGTAATCTAGGAAAAAATACTGTGGGGGTAACACACTCCTAAGGGATGAAATTTAAATATAGTGTGAAAATGCTGAGCATCCTTAGGTGGTGGAAGGTGATATAAAAATAATGTGAAAACCACCAAGATTGGTGTTGAATCAAGGGTCTTCAAAATGGCTCACTCTAGTGTCAAATAAATCATCTTTGGTGTCATTGAGATCAATCTCTTTGACATTGAGTGGGAGTGAGTATAAGTAAATTATAAAATGTCTAAAATTACTGGAATTGCTGTCAAATTCACTATTGATGGATTCACAGAGTTGGATATTAATGTTCACAATGCCATTTAATTGGAAGCTCAGCCCTCATGGGCATGGTGTGGGTGGGTGATAGGGGAATAAATGGCCCAAATTAATGTTGAATTGATAGTTTTTGTTGTCATTGAGATGAATAGTGAGGCTCCCTATGTTGGTTTGTTTACAGTTGGGTGATAAGTGGCTTATTATAAAATATTCAAAAAGTTTTAATTTAACATCTGTTAAAAACCCTTAAGGGTGCTTTCCTCCAATTCTGAAAGGGGTGGAAATTATATACTAACAACATCAGGAAAAACACTATCCACATAATTGAACCTGAAAAATATTTATCGACATAATATCAGCTGATTTCACATGTTTTCAAATTTCCACCCCCTGTTCCTAGGGATAGTTTTGTATAATCCCCACAGTGTTTGTTTCTGGGTGGTATGGAACATGTGTACAAAATTTGGTTGAAATTGCTTCGCACGTTTAAATTTGTATGCGGAGCATACACACAAACATCCAATTTTATTTGTTAAATTACTCTTGGTAAACAATAGAGCCAGGAGTTTTCCATAAATATTGTAAATTGCATTTGTTAGTATATAATAAAATATTGTCTTTTTATTTCAAATTATTATTATTTTACATATCCTTGTTTAAGACAATTTAATATTTTCTTGTTATTATATTTAATATTAACATTTTTCATTATATTTTAAACAGTTTTGTAAGAACGATACTTTAGCAAAGATTTGATTCAATTTTTGTTGTAGATAATTAAGTGATGGTGTTTCTCAAGATTTACCATAAATCTTGAAACCGTGGCTATTTTGCAATGGCATCCACTCAAGGGGAGATAAGAGTAGGGCCATCTCATCAGGTAATTTTTATTTAATTTCAGTATATCTAAATGCTATAGTATTTTATTACTAAAAAAATATTAGTGTATTTGAAATTTAACATAAAAATTTTGAACCCATAGGCACGGTTGCCAGATTATCGACATGGAGTGGTAGTTCCTGCAGAAATCTCTGAGCTACCACCTGATCCAGATCTGGAAAAGGAGAGGGAAGATTTACGTTGGCTGCCAAATATGACATTGGATACAGATCTTTTAATGTACC
This sequence comes from Zhengitettix transpicula, assembly GCA_037074705.1. Lineage (NCBI taxonomy): Eukaryota > Metazoa > Arthropoda > Insecta > Orthoptera > Tetrigidae > Zhengitettix > Zhengitettix transpicula. The sequence continues at coordinate 9,205,135 of CM073595.1, forward strand.
TTAGAGCTGCAAGGTCTATGGCAGCATTTGCTGGAATGTGTGATGGAGGTTCTCCTGATGATGGATGTGTGGCTGCCAGCCGAGATGATACAACAATCAATGCTTTAGATGTTGTGAGTACCTACTTTCATATTAGTGTTTTAATATATAACAGCACTGACTTGGAAGAATTAACTGACTTTTTATTTGACAATTTAAATAAGTGACCAGTCTGTTCCAATTGATCAATTATTGTAGTTTAATTATCCATCAGACAAAAAATTTTCCCAAGAATATTGTATCTTTAGTGAACAAACCTATTTTAGTTTGAACTCCAATTTTATTCATTACCGAATAAATAATTGTAATTTAAATTTTAAAGTCCTGAAGTCCACATTCAGATTTACATAAGCTGATGTCTCTGTTGTAAGTTGTAACATAAGTATTTATGTATAATTATTTTAATAAGTGTAGTTTAGGAATTAGAAAATTTGTAAAAATTTACTACTCAGGGAACATAAGTTCTTTTTAATCAATTTTAGCTTAAAAATTTGGTTTCCTTAAATTCAAATCTAAGGATTATTTCATAATTAGTGGAGCATAAATTTGTAACAGAAGGAACACAAATATGTTCTATGTTTAAGTTATATGATTTTTTTTACCAAAACCTAATTTTTTGTACAGCTGCATGATTCAAACTATGACCCTGGAAAAGCTTTGCAAGCATTGGTTAAGTGTCCTGTCCCAAAAGGAATTGACAAGAAGTGGTCTGAAGAAGAAACTGTAAGTAATAAGTTCTGTACCTGTACAACACAATTATACTTATTACAAAACCAATAATTTGAAATTTCAAACAGTTTATCACTTCAAAAGAAATTGTAGAATACTAAGGTTACATATTAATGAAAAATAAATAAAAATAAAACAATACATTTATGTGATTTGTAATTATGGAATAGTTTACATACTAACGAGAAACAAATATTTTATTATGAAATTTAATAGAAAATCTATATTTCTGGAACTAGCCAATAGACTACATTGACTTAAATGTCTCCTCTTGGTGGGTGCTGTGACCTAAATCCTGCCACTGAATGATCTGCTAAGAGCTATTTGGAGATTGATGAAATATAGATATAAATTAAATGGAAAGGTGGAAGGAAATAGTTAGTTATAGGATACTCTCCAAAAGACATTTTTAATGGTCTTATATTTTTAATTTATTGGGTCTTTTTTTTACAATTTAATAACATATCTAACACTGGTATTTATGGAACTAGTTTTCACTGTGAAGAAAACAGCGGGAACCATGTAATGGTACTATCCATGAATAGTTATGGTACACTGTCACTGATAACAACTGTCAAATTTGTAACTTAAGTGTTGCAAAAACAAAGAAACTACCAGCAAAATGCTCATTTATTACAAAATCTTGGATCACACACAAAAGTATTTTATGTTGGTTGAGAGTAGTTTTAATCTTCATATTGTACTAGTGAGCCACAATCACTGGATTGAGAAATTTAAACAAAATTAAAAAATTCAAGCTTGCTGGTTCAATATGGTTTTACGTATTTAGTTTTAAAATGATATTATGACTATGTTTCTTTGTCACATGCAAAGCATTACATTACATCTTCTTGGTACAAGGTGTCCCAATTGACTAAACAAAATTGCTTTAAGATAGCTGGGATACTCCCAGCCATGGTGGTCATGATTACTCAGGTTTTAGTTAGTAGAATTAAAGTTAACAAAATGAGCATCTATCACACAATATGTTGACACTGATGAAAGCATAATTATTTCTGGAACATCTGCTGTCTTGGAAATTAAACCACAGCTCACCAATAAAAGTCACAAAGATATTGATGACATTCGATTAAAATTTAATGTTGCAGTATGTATGTGAAATGGTCCAAGAAATGACTCCAAATGATGTTTTAAACCAAATATTGCACATCGAGTCAGCAATTTACACTTTGGCTGAGAAAAATACAATTATTTTTTTAATTAGAGTATTTATGTGTATACAATTGTAAAATGCTATTTTGCCCTTATTAAAGCAAAAAATGTTTGTCATACATATTCTCACTTGCACATATTTTCCCTTTGGCCCACTAAAAAATGTGTGAGTTAATTTTGTTGAACAATTAAACACATTTTTTAATTTGGCCATTTTCATCATATACTATGTTTTACTTTTTTGTAAGTTTATTATAAGAAAATTTGCTTACATTTTATCTTTTCAATTGTATTTTAGAAGCGTTTTGTGAAAGGCCTACGACAGTTTGGGAAAAATTTCTTCAGGATTCGAAAAGATCTTCTACCTCATAAGGACACAGTAAGTTTGAAATGTTTGTGAATTATATTTTAACTTTATACTTTTACATTTTAGCTGTCTAATTCCAGCTGTAATATTACTAACTGGCTGATTTGTTTATTTTACCCTGGTTCAAGAAATGTAGTAAGAATTCTGTTTATTGTTATGTTTCAGTTTTATTAATCACCAGTGATTCTTCAGAAATATAAAAACATTATATATAAGTTGGTGGATCAGGAGTATATTATTTTGTCTTGATCTTTTTCAAAGTAATTGTTTGTTTGGTTGGGATTTTAAGTGCACATAGACCCTGCCATCCAATCCTAAAAAGCATAGTTTTGACTTTTAAATGTAGATGAGAATATTGGTTATGTATTCTAGTTTTGTAAAGGTAATATAAAAATAACTTGGTGTATTTATTCTCTCACTTTAAAACTAAGCAGCTTTAATATTTGTAGCCAGAATTGGTGGAGTTTTATTATTTGTGGAAGAAAACACCTGGTGCAAATAATAACCGCCCACATCGCAGAAACCGGAGGCAGGGCTCTCTTCGAAGGATAAGGAATACACGAAACACCAGAGGTCAACCGAAAGAAATGGAGGCTAACTCTCCAGCACGTAAGTTTTATTTACTGATGTAATGTTTCTCTAATAGGATATTTAAAATGTGTATAATTTTATAAATTATGACATTGTATTTACTGGTACTTACATAATTGTAACATTTAAATATTTATCTTATGTTTGGTTTGTACCATGGACTCGTGAAAAATCTTAGAATGGAAGGTTTTGGACCTATTAAGTATTGTAATTGTTTTTAATATTTATATGATATTTATTTAAACACAAGTGAAACAAATCAAATTCACAACAAAATCGTTTTAATTTACTAAATCAAATCTCAGGGCCTCCCAGTAAAACAATATAAATTTCTGTACAGTATGAAGCCAAAACAACAAATTAAATGGCAGATTTTGTTTTATATCACCGTTACAATATGTCCAAAAAGCAATTATAATTCTGGTCTTGTGCAGATATATATATTTTTTCTATGAAAAAGCATGCTCTTGCAGATCCAGTTCAACAGAATATCCTCCAACTGTATGCAGAAAGGCAGCAAATTAAACTAACAAATTTGAATATGCAGATAAAGCAAAATGTTTGCATGTTTCCCTCTAAATAACCAATGAACATTCATTAATGGTTCTCACAGCTGAATACATTTTTGAAGCAAAATCTCTCTGAGCTGACTGTTTAAAGATTCACAGCATCTGACTTTCTTTGCCTGTCGCCACAGAAAAATTCGTCTTATATATTTTCACCTTCTGTGTTTTGAATCATTACAGTATAGTATATTAATACATGGTTATGATAATGTTCTTATGTTACATAATTTGTATTTTGTGTATTTTCATCAAAATTTAAAGGTCTTTCAGAATGATGTGTACATAATACTTAGCAATTAATTGAAATCAGGATTTTTCTGCTAACAATTAAGAAAAAACTGAAATTAATAAATCATTTTGTTGCTACATTGAAGGTAACTTAACAATTATGAATTATTTTTATTGTCTTTATGTAAGTGTAAATAATATGGATGAATGTGTCAGCCTGGTGAATTTAGCTATATTGATTCATGAAAATACATTTGAACACTGAATAAACATCAGGAGAATAAATTTAGTGAAAAACAAAAAATAGTCGACTGTGTTCTTGCTCTCTTTCATAGTACTAAAATTGATTAAATTAATTAAATAGTTTTACTTAACCATTTATTGACAATAGTCATCCACTTGTATGGAAACACAGCATTCCTGAAAGTCTGTTTCACGAGAAAAGTGCCTTAAGTTAACAGTTGCTATCAACAAGTTAACTTGAGACTTACCAGATTACAAACTTTTCTCAATAAAATCTTAAATTTCATTCCTGCTATATGGCTGAAATGTACTAAACTTTGTCTATTTTTTGAAGAGGTTGCTTATAAACACATAGTAATAGGCATAGTAATGCTAAATGATTAATTTGCTTCTGAATTAAGGTTATTTTATTTTTCACAGCTGTTGGTTCTTCAAGGCCGTCTCCAAATCCAAAGGAGCATGGTATGTTTAATTCAATAGATATGTGTAAATTGAGCTTCTGTGACGTGTATTATATAAATATGTATCATGAATGAAAATTAATTTCAGGCAAGCCACCACCTTTGTCTCTTTCTTTTCCATATAAATTGTTTGAATTATTTTGACATTGTATATATATATAAATAAATAAAAAGTAAGTAAAGGTAATGTCACATTGTAAAATTAATTCTATTGGATAGGAAAGAGGGATAGAGAGCAGCTGACTTACCTTAAATCGAAATTTGGATTCGCCAGGCTGGGTAGCAATAACATCTCATATATTCAACGGCCTAAGCCCTCTTTATCAGGTCAGTAGGATTGAACATCATGCTGGGCACTTACCAGTTGCCACCCAGACCACACCAAACTCTCCTTCCCATACAATGTAGCCCTTAAGATAGCCCCACATGGAAAAGTTTTGCCACCTACACCAGCAAATCCTCAATACCTTTATATAAAGAAAATACCCGGCATATGTCTGCCAAAATTGATATCCCATGCCCTATCCATTGGCCAAACATCCAAAGGTACTCTTGTCCAAAATAATAAAAGTTCAATTTTATTGGACTACATATATCAAGTCCATTCTCTGCCTTGCCTATACTGAATTACAATAAAAAGCATCCTTCCCACAATACTTTCCACTTGCCCTCCCAACCTCCACAACATACTTGTCCACACATATAGGTCCCATGCTCACACTCACCCACAAAACTGACTTGCCAGCAGTGTTGTAGGAATAGGTGTCATGTCTGCCCTATCCTTCAATTTACTGGAATCTTTCACAAATAACTACCTACAAAATCAAATAATGTATTACCTGCCTCTCCTCACACATCATGTACCAGATAAACTGCAGACTCTATCCTACTTTCTATATTGGTCAAACAAAACATCTTCATGAACACATTGCTATCAAAAATAGAATTCCTAATAGCTGCTCATGACCAGAGCCAAAACATCAAAAATTTTGACTTATACTTGACACTGGCCCTCTTAAGCCTTATTTATCAGATGCTGAGCTCCAAATTCTTTGGGTACAGTTGTATGCTATTTTTTGTTAGTTATTGTTATTAAGTTGCAACACACATGTATCTAACCTATTAAGTATTTAAAAATGCTTAAAATAAAAATTGTTGTATACCTATTAATGATTGATTTGCAGGGGATGGAAGTTCTGGCAGTGAAGAAGAAAACACAGATGATGATTCTGATTCTAGAGAGACAGCTGCATATCAGTGTCAACACTGCTTTACAACGAGTAAGTTGTCTTTTTAGCCTCATAAAGGCTACATATGTTTCATATTTTTTTAATTTATTTAATATATTTTTTTAAATTTTAGGTTTGTACAAGTTTTCAATTAAATTATTTAATTTTACTATACATAATTCTTGTTCAACTATTGTAGAAATAGAATTATATTTTAAGTCTAATTTGAAGTTCATTCAATTTTCATTTTGTTTGAGATAATTTGTTGAACAATGATGTTTCATGCAGGCATTAGATCAATTTATTGTAGGCAGTTTATGCTTTGGAACTTCATAGTTTACATTTCTAAAGCACTACCATAGGCTGCTTTTCCATCCGTACATTTTATGTACTTTTTTCATTTTTATTGTTACTTGATGTTACCACTTCACAGCACATCTAATCTGAATTTGTGATTTATTTACAATGATGTGATGAAACTGGTAGACATATTATTCAGGTATACGAGTCTGAATACACCCTAATGAAATAAACCTACTAAATTTGGCTTATTTCAGAGAGTCGGATATCAAGGCTCTTAGCAACTGACTGAGAAAGTGTGGAATTGGGCATTGAATTTATGCTAACGGGAAAGAAAGTGAAGAAAGCTTTTGTTTGTTAGGTTTGCAAGGATGGCATTTTAACCTTTTTTTCTGAAACTAATTTGGAAATTTAAGATGTCTAGTAAAGTCAAAACTAGTATTGCTTACTACAAAATATCTTAAGACATTATTTTTGGATACATATATCCAACAAGAAACAAAGATATTTGGGCCTTATATTAAGACTGTCAAATATGTGGTATATTGACACTGGGTTGGGAGACTGCTTTATTTAATTTTACATATGTGGCCTGTTTAAATTTCTGTTTAAAACTGTGTGATTTGGCACAGATGATGGAGAATGGAGAAATCATTAAATTTAAACTTATGTTCATCATCCCATGAGTGCTCTGCGAGTATTGACTTGGTGGCTTCACCCTACTTTACATTTTTCTTGTATTCAATCATGCTGGTCGAAACTTCTCTCCTCATTTTGTAAATGTACAAGCATTCACATTCACAAGGAATTTAATAAATTACTAAATTTTTTAGTTGTATCTGTTACTTGCTAGAAATTCTGCAGATTTTTTCTATTAGTTTTTAAACATGGAATAAATAATGTAGGAGATTGGTGGTCATTCACAATGCTACTAGATTTCAGGGAGTGTGTGTGCAGCCAAGTGCCTTTGTTTTCACCTTATCTACAGTTCTTATAGGGTAATTAGTGAATTTTAGGTGGGATTGGTTGCAAATGAATTCTTATTGTAAAATATTGTTGTTGGAGTTAAATGGTTCTTTTGAAGAAACTAGTGATAATACCAAGTTTTGTGCTGAGAAGAATATTAAATATCATCCAGAGTGGGTCAGGTTTTGGTAAACATTTGTTATTAATTTACCATCTCATTTCTCAACAACTATGCCAAGAAAATTTATACAGTTGTTGTTTTCCATTTCTGGAGTAAATTTAAGGTTGAGGTGAAAAAGGATGAAATTATTTAGATAAATTACAAGATCCTTTGCTACAAATTGCTAGACCATGAAGTCATCAATATAAAGTCAATACAATTTAGGAATTTTATTGGGTGGTTTTTGTGTTTAATATTCAAAATGATCATTAATCTTCCTAATGATACATTATATTTGTCCTAAGTTATTTTCTTTTGTGCATTGTTAAGGAACTTCGTATGACATTTGAAGGAAAAAATTGCTTTTCTCAAGTCCACATTTTCTCACTCTCCCCGTGAGTATGTAATTTTATGACTATTTTGGAAGTTATGTACCTTATATTTTGTGATTTTCACCACAAATGAAGCAAATGTGTTAGAAATGAAATTATAAACATCCATTTTGAAAATTAATAATAAGATAAAATAGCCAAATGCAGACAAAAGAAGTGATTATGTAAATACCACACAACGTTTCTGGAAACCTTGTTCCTTTCTTCAGGTGCCAAAAAATACAAGAGCCAAGAGCGACACAACCACACAATACAGTTGACAAGCTCTAAACCAATACCAATCCTGAGATTTAACAGTAAAGTAGTTGACATTATAATTTATTATGAAATTTTTCAATGTTTAAAGGAAATTAATTTTCAATATGACTAAATTCATTAAGTTACATATGTGTGTTTGGTGTTTAACTTATTGTGTATTTTTTTCATATTTCAAGATTCTCGTGACTGGCAACACTCGGGAAAGGATCGTATGCTACTTTGCTCAGATTGTAGAGCTTATCATAAGAAATGTGGAGAACTTCCACCGATCACTGCTGTTAACAACAATACTCCTGCCAGTGCAGGAAGTAATCGTGCTGATGCACCATATTTATTTAGACCTGTACAGTCTGAATCAATGGACGACTCTCCAGGAAGGATGCGAACAAGAACAAGGGCAAAAGAGCAGGTATAATAACGGGCGATCCTTAAAGAAATATGAGGCATAGATGAACATTAAGGATTTCTTTATAATCAGATACCCAAGACACCTCTTCGTGTGTGAAACAGCAGAGATCTGTGTATAATTCTGTTAAATAAAACATTCGTGGTTTTCCATCCAGGTTAAATATTATTAAAGAAAACATTTCCATGGCATGCTCTACCTTAGTCATCAAATGTAGTGCAGTTCCAGAGCTAAGGAGGAGTACTTATACATTATAAAGTATATATGTGGTTCCTGTCTTATTGGTCAGTTCAAACTAGCAGGTTTTTTTTGACACAGCAGCCATTTATCTAATCTCTTTGTTAATTGATAACAACTGGGACTTTGGTATGATGTTGTCGGTCACTCCATGACCGGTAAACTGGCATTTGGAACACTGTAGTGTAACCTATGTGTAAAAAGACTTGCCAGTATAGGTTCCTATGCTTTTCTTAGCTGGAACATGGTATCCCTTTTCAAAAGATTGTTATGGATTCTAATCTCCACTGATTCTATAGTATGTAGTTGAGAATCACTGTTTTTTTGGAAATTTATGGTGTGGCCAGTCATTGGAGTGTGTTCAGCATATGCAGATTTTGTGTGTTGCTTCCAGATATACAACTGTCATGTTATATGGAGTGGAACATTTGCCCATTATAGGCAAACCCACACTGGCAATGAATTTTGTTCACACCGTGACCAAGTCTTAATCAAAATATCCATTAATTATTTTGCAATCTCCATTGTGAACTGGATGTAGAGATTAATTCTATTTTGATTAGTGTGATAAAAGAGGCGCATAGACACATGTTTTAGAAAGGTTCTGTATTTTGTGTACTGTATACATGATCCCAGATTAATGAGTGTGCCCTAAGGTGTTTCTTACTAAAACATAATTATGTACTGAGTGGAAGTATTTTAAAATAGTTTTAAATTCCGTACAATTAGCCTCATGGCTCTGTTTGCTTTAAGAGAGCATTTAATTTGTGTTCCTGAAAGTGAGACTTTTGTCATAGATTAAGCAGACCTTACAACACACAAAGGAGGGCAAATATTAATCTGATTATTATTTTCTAAGAGATATAAGAATATTAATTATTCCTTGTTGATATGTCATTAAAAAGTATCATACTATTTTGTTTATATTTATATAACATATATTCTTGCATGTAAAACTGACTGTTTTTTTTTATATATTACGTATTTCCTATTGTGAAAAACTTTCTGTTTAATACCCAGAATGCTCGTAATCGTCCGAAACGTGGCAGTGGCACAGACACACCTGAAAGTGAGATGGATAAAAAATCTTGTAAGTCTCCTGCTAGCAATGCATCATCACCATGTGACAAAAACAAAAAGAAGGTATGCTTGACTTACGTTTTAAGCAGCATATCACTTATGTTGTTTTTAGACTATCTTAAAATGAATTACTTTATTATTGATTTTCTTCCTTATAGTCTAAACCAGAAACTCCAACTAAGGGAAGGAAGAGAGCTACAATTGAAACTGAAAATGATGAAGATAAAGAGATCTCACTATTCAAACGAAAACGCAATGACAGAGCAGATGTATGTAATTTTTTCATATCATCCATACCACTTATAGTTAAAATGTTATATATTAACACAGTTTAGAAATCTTAGTGTTCTGGGGTTGACATGTTGCTGGGAATCGTGAGTTTTGCATGTCTATTTGTATTTAGCACTGCAATTTTTATTGAACATATTTATAGTTGTAGTAATTAATCCAGCAACAGTTTTAATACAAAATCATGGCATTTTAGAATTTAATAATAGTGAATTAACAGATTTGGATAGAAAAATCTTGACAGTACCACAAATTGAACACAGGACTACTGCTTAGTAGTTGAAACCTTTGAGTTATCCATGTCGACTTCAGTTCTCATATGAACCTTCTCTATCCGTTGTATAACTTGAATACATTGTAACCCACAAACTACACATTCTTCTCACCTTAATTTTAGATCTTCAATAAAAATTGATTTGTTGTGTCAATTGATCTCAGGTATATTATCTGTTAATTCATGTTCATTGCCATTAGAGGTGAACTTTTTTGTTATAATTGTTTTTAAGCCCTTTTAAAAAATATATTTAAATTTGTGTTGCTACATTAAATACATATACAAATAGCATTGAAAAAATTATAAGTTCTTATTTATTTAAGGAGATATGTACTCCAGTATTGAAACATATATATGTTGCTAGACTTTGTGAATGAGGAGGAATTGTGTGGTACACCGTGCCAAGACAATCAAACTTTGTGTATTAATACAATTTACAAATTCTTGTATTAAATGTGTATTTTGTCTCCTCTGCAAGTGCTTAATTATTTATTATTACTTATTTTCAGAGCCCTGCCGAAAGTTTAACAACAGATAGTGGCTCGTTAGTAGACGATGGTGAAAATAATGATCAGGAGAATGAGACTTCAGAAAGTGCAAGCAGTACGGCAGTTAATTCAACAGGGCCATCAGATACACCACACACTGTTTCTCAGACCTCAATCATTACTGCTGTTGGAGGTGAAAATAGTAATACCAGCAGACCAATGAGTCCTGATAAGGGAGATTCAGTCATTTCAACTCAGGCTCAAGTTTCTAATTCACTTGTTATTGTAAATAGCATTAATTCATGTAACGTAAAATCTTTGAATACTGAAGGCCCTGTGACATTACGTAATAGCTTACAAAATGTTGGAACAAACCAGGTGTGTGCTCAGGGATCCATTCCGGTAGTTGGATTGAAAGTTCCTGTTCCAAACCTCAGTAGCATTGAAGATGGTCTAAAAATAATTAAAGTCAAAGAAGAAATTTTAGGTGTCCCAACTGATCTAAAGTCTTCTGATAAAGACAGTTTAAAAGTAAACCACATATCCTTTGGTGTATGTAAAGAAGAAATTACTTCTGCCAATGAAAAATCTGTAAGTGATGTTAAATTAAGCAAAATTGAAGATGATCCTCTAAGACTCATTGTCAAGAGAGAAATACAACAGGAAACTATTGAGAGAAGGGAAAGAGAAAAAGAATTAATGAAAACTGAAGAAATATCTAATATGCCTCCTATGATGAAGGTTGTAATCAAAGAAGAAATGGAAAACAGTAATGATGGAATTGGAGGCATACACATGAATTTGTCAAATATTAATCTAATTGTCAAAGAGGAAATTGAGAGGTCACAATCTCAAGGGTCTTCTCAAATATCGGGAAGCTCGGGGATGATAGGTATGGATCTTAATAATTCACTGGGTATGTCAGGTTCACATCTCCCAGTGCCAACATCTATCAAAATTGAGCCAGGTCTGTTAAGAGATGACCAGTCAAGCCAGTTGGAGCTTCCTAGTAATCTTCACCATTCACCAATACCCAATCAGAGTGCTCTTTCTCCTGTAATATCTTCTGGTATGATTCATGTTCCTCAGAGCATGTCTAGTAATTCTAACATTACATCTATGAACTCTCAACAAAGCTCTGTATCACCTCTTCTAAAACTGTCTAGCCACCATCCTCATTTGCCCTCCAATAGTGCAGTCATCAGGCAAACTTCTGAACTACAACTTTCAAGTAACAGTGAAAAGCAGTCTTCACAAATCTCTCTTGGTTTCAACGAGGACAGCAGAGATACTCAACCATCTGTGCAGATGCAAAGTGTTATTTCTAGCCAACAACCAATTATCCTGCAACAACCTTCTCAAATTTTACAGCATTCATCACAAAGTCAATCAAACCTTTCTCACCAAGGATATAGTTTTGTGGCATCCACCTACCATCACCACCACCACCACCATCAGCGGCCTATAAGCTCAAATGAAAAAAATACAAACTTATTGCATGTAGCTTCTTCAGCACTCACTTCTACTGGTTCTGGGGGAAGTATCTCTATTCAACAAAATGAACCACAGAATTTAAAAATTAAACAGGAAGTTGTTACACCCTCTGAACAGCCTATTCAAGCAGATCCATTGCAGTCTCTAAAAGAAGTAAAAATTCCTGGATTCACTGGATCCAGTACTCCTGTGTCCCAACCATTGTCCCTTGCTGGCGTGAATGTAAATTCTACTTCAGGAAATCAAGATATGCAACGCCCACCTTCTGGAAGTGGACCGATGCCTCAATTTTTGGGTCCATCTTTGGAAAATATAAAAAAGGAGCCTGAGAGCTATTTAAATAGTTCTAGTACATCTGTTGGAACACCACTGGTATTGGTGGGTGGAATGCCAAAATCATCTCCACCACCAAAAGTTCAGTCTGTGTCACAGCAGCCAAACATTGATAGCAATAACTCAGTTGTTCATGGAGCAGCTTGCACTCCTCCTCTCCCTCGTGTTTCCTCCAGAACTCCACCTGTCCCTTCCTCATCACAAGTTCCAGTTTCTCACAGTGCTGCCAGCATGATTTCATCATCACCCCGATTGACACCAACATCGACATCTGTACCGCAACCTATGATGCACCCTTCACAGCAGTCATCGCCTCTCAGTCGCTCATCTCCAAGTCACCCTCATCCAACTCCTCATCCTCATCCCACACCTCATCCACATTCATCACCCTTTATAGGTCCTCCAGGCAGTCATCCTGGTTTACACCATCACCACCCTCATCCTTTGTTACATCACAACATCATGGCTGCTGCAGCTGCTGCACAAGTTGCTGCTGTCTTGCCTCATCATTATCACCCTGCTCACCCATATACACATTTTGGATATCAGTTTCCATATCCATATGGGCCTCCCCCAATTCAACAGCCACACCCAGTCCCACCACCTCACCACTCTACACCACCTGGTACTAGTTTAGCAAGTTTACCTGGTTCTTCCCTTAGTTCACACCGATCTCATGATCAGGGAAAATCAGAGACTCGTTCGTCTTCCATTGAAACGTCTACTACTTCATTACACACAACTCATCTTTCATCACATTCTTCTTCAGTGACTACCAGGAGAGAAATTTCAGCTTCATCAGAAGAAGGCTCAGGCCTGAGTTCTTCAGGAGTTGAACGACACCACCACACTCAAGAATTAACAACAACCCACCACCATCACTCTTCTCACCACTCCTCAGTCCACCACCAGTTGACAACTGAAAAGCAAGGCAGTCATCAAAATCAACAGCCAGTCAATCACTCAATGACTGTTTCCCACTCAACTACTTCTTCAAGTTCTGCTTCAGTTCAGCACAAAATAAATGCAAGTGGAAAATCTAATTCATCTAGTGTTTCCAGTCCCTCATGTCATGTATCTGCCACATTATCTTCAACCACCTCTGCATCCACATCTATCTCTCTACCATCTACAAACCACGGAAATCATCATCACTCTCACCATCACTCCCACAGCCACCATCACCACCACCAGTCTAGTACAGGGGAAAGATTATCACCAGGAAGTTCTATGTTAGTACCTACTGGTTTAACTGTTCCAATTCCATTGGGCCAAAACAGTTCCACTCCTGGAAGGAGTCACCATGTAGGATCAAGCCATCAACACCATCAAAGTCATTCCCATCATAGTAAACAGAGTGGTAATTCGTCTCATCACCACTCAAGCCATGCGAGCATGATCCAGTCTTCTATTACACCTGGTATTGCTCACCATGCTGCTGCAGTTAGTTTGGGTTTACCACCAGCTGGGTCTTCACTAGAGGCTTTAAGGTAGGTTGCTTTCATGTTTTTTTTATATAATCACAATTACCTTTAGATTGTGCTTGTGAAAAATGTTACAATATAAAAATTATCCTAACAGATCCTTTTTGTTGCATATTGATGGACTATTTCAAAGTACAATAAAATTAATAGAAACAACTGTGTCTCAGAATATATTACATTATTTTAACCTAATATGGCCATTGCATATGGTAAATTTTATTCCTTTTTAATTTAAGTCAGTTCCATTCATTGTATGCTTGTAGTTTATTTAAATTTCAACAATATAGCCGTTTTCTTCCAAATCATTGTTGACATATTTATGATTTAACTTGCATGAGGATTGATCCATACATTTTAAAATTTATTTATTTATGTTAAATATGTTTATTCTGTAACCATATGAATTGAATTACTTTCTTTTTAAATGTGAATGTAAGTTTTATTTTATTTTATGGATATTTTTTTTAGATTATTGTAATTACTTTCAATTTTTAATTTCAATTAATTGAATTAATACTGCTAATAGTTAACGTAATGAATTTTTTGTATTTCATAGTTTTATATCAATTTAGTTCTCCTTTCTCATGAATATATTGTTCTGTTGAGGTCCTAAAATTGGGACGAAATGTATTTCTTTTTCGATTTGAAATTTTGATTGGAGATGTGATTCTTGAAATTTTCTGACTATTGTTTAATTTATTTTGATTAATATTATAAACTCTAATAACTTGATCACAGAAATAAATACATATACAACACACTTGGACTGCCCAGTATTTAATATAACTTACAATAGCAATACAAATTAAATCTATACAAATCTGATACAACGGTTTTCAGTGATTTATCCCTAAATTTGAACATTGTGTGGACAGTTAGTGTGGATAATTAACTTGTATTATCTAATTATTATATGTTGTATGAATTACTATTGGCTCATGCAGGATTTTTCAAATATGCTCTCATACACCACTTGAGACTTTTCATCTCCTCTCCCTTAACAAAATCATTATTATTTTGTCAGTGTGGCAGAAAATTCAATGACAACTGTTTCCACTGCTGAAATAATCAACTTTATTC